>OZ014519.1:338997783-343797783 GCA_963966055.1 Lathyrus aphaca | reverse complement strand
AAGGAAAATGCTGGCCATAACACTCAAGAAGCAAGGCTGAAACAAGACACAACACCATATACACAAAAACACTCCCTTGTGCAAAACTCTTCGAATCTGCCTCCCCAAACTTCAAACATCCAAACCATTTTCACCAATCATCTCACCATGTTCCACTAAGCCTAACCCAACAAAGAACCAGGCCTGAAACAAGCCATAACTCCATTTCACCATTTTCACTCCATAAAGAAAAAGCTTTCGAATCTGCTTCTACAAGCCATAAACACTCAAACAAATTTCACACATCAACTCACCTTGCTTCACTGACCAGAAACCACCCACTACTTTGGCCTGAAACCCTCCATAACTCAAATACGATTTTCACACTCCCTTGGTCAGAGCTTCTGCAAACTCACTCAGGAGGCTGTTTAAACTCCAACCAAGTATCCAAAGCTTCAAAGGGGGGTCATTGGAACCTGTTTGAGCCAAAGAACTAGCCAGAAAGTGCCAGAGATCAGAGCTCCAGTTCAGGTGAGCTTCATGAACTTTTTTCCCAGGAGTTTGTTTTTAAGTTCTTAATTGTTTCTCCATGTTCCACTGGTCATGATGATGTGTTTGGTTTCGAAAATCATTGAGTTTTGAGCATGTATGATGTTCCTGAAATTTTTTGACCTAAATCCCTTTTGCTTCGATTCAGCTTTGTTGTGTAAAATAAATTTGTTTTGGCTATGGATTCTTGTTATATGATGCGTGGGGATGATTTCTGGGCAAGAAAATTAGATTTTAGTGAGCTAGGGTGAGAGTTAGAATTTTTCAGGGAGAGAGCTGGCCGGAGAAGACGACCGGAAGTCTTCTCCGGCCGCCTGAAGGTCATTATGAGTTAATTAGGGTTTAGGGGCAAGTTTGAATTTAGGCCGTGCGATTCTCTTTTCCCGCGTGCATTGAGTGGTGGAGATCTGATCATTAGCCCTAATCCGTATTTAATTAAATGTTAATTATTTGATTAATTGAGTTTAGGGAAGTTTGAACCTGGGCCGTCCAGATGCGCGCCAGGTCAAACCTCCCAGGCCCAGATTCAATCTGGACGCTTCATTGAGCATACTTTCCATTTATCTCAATTTATTTTAATTTCTTTTCATTTTATTTGCATATTTAATTTAAAATAGTAAAAATGTCTTAAAAATTATGAAACTTTTTCTCATAAGTTTTAATAATTTTTATGACACAAAAATATTTTCATTTTTATTTTTATCATTAAAAAAGCATTTTTAAATATTTAAAGGATTATTTTTAATTGATTAATGGAAATTAATTTATTAAAAATACCTTTAGGTATTTAAAAATCACCAAAAAATTCATGAAATGTTCTAAGACATTTAGAAACATTGTCCAACCTTCAAACCAAATTTCTTTTTTGATCTTGATGCATTTTAAGAATTTCTCATTGAATTAAAATCATTTTTATGCATTAATTTGATCCCAAGTTCAAAAAATCATTTCTGCCTATCTATGAAGAGTTGGACATTGATTCTTCTTGCATTGCATTGTGTTTAGCATGTAGTTTTGAGATAAAATGGTCATGATTTGATCTTGCATTTTTCAATTGTTTGGCATTTCTTTTGTTTAGGAACCCTAAAAACCCTAGAATCTTAGAAAAATCATAACTTGAGATTGATTAAGAGTTGAGACCTCTCCTTTGGGCATTGGTTTAGTATAGGATTAGGGGTCCTTTGTGTGGAATTTTCCATTTTTTATCTTAGGGTTTGCTTCTGTTTTTGGCTTTTGTTTGTTGTTTGATTCATAAACCCTAATTTGGGCTTTCATTTGCATCCTTCTTGCATTCTCTTGCATAACATGACTTGCCATGACATTTCAAGCATCCATTTGATTCATTTGACATCATAAGACATATAGAAAGCATGTTTGATCATTGCATCATGTATTTGCCATGTTGTATGTCATGTATGCTTCATAACTTTTCATGTATGTTCATGATTCCTAGCTTGCTTCATATGCATCCATGAACTTGTTTGATCATTCCCATGTGCTGCCTCATACTTGTAGCATCTCATAACATCATTATCATCATCAACATGCTTCTGGTTTGGTTTTGCATCATGTCATCTCATCTCATTTGGCATTGCATTGCATTTTCTTTTCTAACATTTCAGGTGGTAAATGATTTGAGAAGTGAATTTGCCTTCACTTCTCATGCTTTCTTCTCATCTCTCTCTTGCATCCATTGCTGCATTCTTATATGTGTTTGAGTTTGAGCTTGCTCATTCTTCTTCCTCCCACTTTCTTTCTTCAAGTGACTTGACTTCCTGAATGAAGCAAGTCACTTTGCTTCTCTTGTTTCTTTTCATCTGCTTCCTGGTGACTCCTTTGAAGATTGTTCTTGCAAACCTCACAAACCTTAGGAACAACCAAGCATGGTAATGAATTAGGGTTTTGATTAGTCTCCCCTCATAGTTTTACCTTTGTGTCTCTCTTTGAGTCTTCTCTTCTCATCTCATAATCAGGGACTAAACCCTAAAGGCTTTAAGGCTTTGTGATTAAGCTTATGCCTGCATCCTTCTGTTAGGATGGAGTGCATAACTTTAATCTTAAGTGTTAAACCCTTAATGTGTTTAAATCTCTTAATCAATCTACTTAATAATCATCAAGACATCAAGCTTGTAACTTGGGCCTTGCATTAGGGTTCTAATTCTTCCTTAATTGGTTAAGAAGGACTAACCCTAGTGTTAATGGACAAGTCCTCCTCAAGTTGTCTTACAAATCATAAAAATCACTTCTTCATAATATCATCAAATAAAATCCACTTAATCAAAGGCTTGTTTTGTCATGAGTTTAATCCCTAACCATGGATTAAGTTGAGGAGTTTTCCTCAGCTTAAACATTCTCATCTATTATCCTTCTATTAGGATGGTGTAATGAGTCTGTTTAATCCCTGATTATGGCTTAACCTCATTACTCAACACTAAACAAAAAAAAAACACCAAAAACATCTAAATAATCACAAGTAGGTTAATGATCTTAACCCTACATCAAAGGTGATTAAGTGTGAGAATCTGACTTCACACTTAAGGTATTCTCATTACCCCTAATCAGAGGGAAGATGTGATGAGTTTACTAAATCCATTGGTTTAGGCTTAAGCTCATTAACTTATGACAAACTTTCAAAAGCAATAAAAGACTGAAAACTCAAAAACAAACAATAATCGTCTCCTCCGGGATTCTTTTCTCATCTCATTCACTCACAAACGAGAACTTGCTTCTTCCGTCTAATGCAAGACAGTTAGCATCTGTGCCAGACAGATCATACACTTGAGCATAGGCAAGTAAGCAGTTCACAAGTCAATTCACCTTTCAGTCTCTTTGGGTCGAACTACGGTGTTCTGACTTCCTCATTGCACGAGAGGATACGTAGGCATAACTTAACAGTTATCGAACAAAAGTCTCTGTATATTCCCCCTCCTTCCAGCTTCATTCTTTAGCCTCATTATCTTGAGCATCTTATTCCTGTTCTTACACTGACACTGTATATATCGCACTTCACACTATACACTGACACCTGTACACCTTTTCCAGCTCTCTTTACACACAAATTGCACTAACACTGCCCCTTTTTAACACAAATCTTTTAAGCGTGGATCCCGTCGAGTACGACGGACAATCTGGGTGCTAATACCTTCCCAGGTTGTAACCAACCCCCTTTCTCAGTCTCTCTGGTTTGCAACCGTCTTATCCATCTTTTCTAGGTCTATGCAACATTGCCTTTCCTCCGGGATAAAAATGCCTAGCTGGCGACTCTATTCATCTCTAGTGAGTTCACGGCTGTGTGTTCTCATTGTCCCTCTCGCCGATTGTTCGCGTCTGTACCCTATTTGACCTAGCTTCATTTAGTGGGAGCGACAGATCTGAGGTTTCAAGACAAGTTTCTTCTCAATGGCAAACTTCTGTTTCTGTGCTTTAAGCTCAAATGAGTGATTGATTCTTGATCTATATGATTCACTGATCAAGAATATGGAAGAGTTTTGTGAAGCAAGTGAGAGAATCAAGAGATATGTGAAGAAATGCAAGGTTGGATGAAAGTTGAGAATGAGAGAATGAGAGAGATCTCAGATATGATGAAACCCTAATTCTCTTTGTTGTGACCTCACAAAGCAATGCTGAAAGTGTGAGAGAAAGTGCACGAATCAGAAATGAGAAAAGTGTGATTTTGCATAATTTGCACTTGGTGGAATAAGCATGCTATGCTCATGCTCTCTTGGGCCTCTCAGCATGTGTGGCTTTCATTTTCCACCCTTGATTCAAATCCAGTCATTCCTGGCACTTAGATTCAAGTGTCACACTTGTTTCATGATTTTTGCTAATTTGCATGTTTTGGAGGGAGTTTTTCAAAGTGCACAAAAATGACCATTTCTTTGGAGCAAATTGGTCCTAAGGCAATGCATTTTAAGTTGGAAACAAGATTGGGCCTGTACCAAGTCACAAAATTTAGGTTTGAGCCTTTTTGCATTTGGTGCATTTTGGAAAAGTTGAAAAATGCCCTAGGAAGCTCAACTTTTCGAATGGCCTAGGGGGAGATCCAGGAATCTGGTGAAAATGTACTTGTAATTTTTGAAAATGGGAGCCCTTACTCTTCAACTTTCATGTTTGACTTTGGTCCATTTGAATAATTTTTGATCATGTTAAGGCCACTTGAAAATTAGGGCAAAAGTTGCCAAATTTAGAAAACTTCAAAAACCAAATTTGTACCATTTTTGCAAAACCCTTCAAATCTCCATGATTCTTGAACTTTAGGCATTCCAAACCTCTTATAACATTGTAAGGACCCCTCTTGGCCAAAAAATTTGGGTTAGACCCCTTGAAATTGCACAATTGACTTTTTATGGACTCTGTTGACTTTCTACTTAATCTGCCAGCAACTGAGGCATTGACTGACTTCCACATGAAATTTGACACCTAGGATCCTCTTAACATATAGAATACTTTTCCCAAAAGAAATGGCCAAACTTGTGAGATTATGGTGCTTGAATCTCAAACCCTAATTTGGGTGCCTTGTATAGGAGCTTTGCCTTGTCCTGAGATCTCTGATGATCATGCAATCTTCTGAGCTTTTTCCAATGGACTTGATCTTGTAAATGGAGTGTAGACTCACCATAGAACTTGTACAAACTCACTGGGACCCTTGTCATGGCTTGAAATGCTTCTAGGACCTCCACAGATGATCATATGCTTGATGCTAGGACATGAGGGATGTTATGCTTCATCTTTCCATGATATGATGCTGAGGAAATGATATGAGTATGATGAATATGATGTGATATGATGCTTAAAAGAAGAGGGCAAATTTGGGGTGTTACATATTCCACGAGGAGAGAATTAGTTGGCTGACGCGTTAGCCACCATGGCATTTATGTTTGAGGTTAGCTGGGATGATGAAGCTCCCAAGATCACTATTGATAGATTTGAGAAGCCTGCATATTGTAATGAGATTGACACTGAAGGAGTAGAGGTAAAACCTTGGTTCTATGAAGTGAAAAGGTATCTTGAAGCTCAGGAGTTCCCTGAATGGGCATCTGTCAATGATAAGAGGTTTCTGAGGAGGTTTTCTGCTAAGTTCTTCTTGATTAATGTAATTTTGTACAAGCGCAATCATGATTCGACTTTGCTTCGTTGTGTGGATAAGAAGGAAGCAACGGAAATTATGGAAGACATGCATGATGGGATCTTTGGCACTCATTCTAGTGGTCATACCATGGCACAGAAGATATTGAGAGCAGATTACTATTGGTCTACCATGGAAGTTGACTGCTATCAACATTCTAAAACATGTCACAAGTGTCAAATTTATGCTGATAAGGTGCATGTACCTCCAATTTCGTTGAGTGTGTTGACTGCTCCTTGGCCTTTTGCCATGTGGGGCATTGATATGATTGGTGAGATCAAGCCTACTGCTTCCAATGGGCATCGTTTCATCCTTGTTGCCATTGATTACTTTACAAAATGGGTGGAAGCAGCCTGATTTGCATCTGTTACTAAAAATGTTGTGGCTCGATTCATTAAGAATAATCTCATATGTAGGTATGGCATCCCTGAAAGGATTATCACAGACAATGGCTCTAATCTGAACAACACTATGATTACTGACCTCTGCACGCAGTTCAAGATTAAGCATCACAACTCTTCTCCGTATCATCCAAAGATGAATGGGGCAGTAGAAGCTGCTAATAAGAACATCAAGAAGATTCTACAAAAGATGACTGTTACTTACAAGGATTGGCACGAGATGTTACCATTCGCTCTTCATGGTTATCGTACTACAATACGTACTTCAACAGGGGTAACCCCATTCTCCTTGGTCTATGGTATGGAAGCAGTTCTACCCATTGAAGTTCAGATCCCCTCCTTAAGAATCATGAAGGATGCGGGCTTGGATGAAGATGGGTGGATTCAGACTCGACTTGACCAGATAAATTTGATTGATGAGAAAAGGCTGACAGCTGTTTGTCACGGTCAGATGTACCAGAAACGGATGATCAAAGCTTTTAATAAGAAGGTTAAGCAAAAGGCATATCAGGCTGGTGACTTGGTAATCAAGCGTATCATATTACCACAGGGTGATCCTAGGGGCAAGTGGACTCCTACATATGAAGGACCATTCGTAGTCAAAAGGGTATTTTCAGGAGGTGCCATGATGTTTACTACTATGGATGGTGAAGATTTCCCACAGCCCGTAAATGCAGACATAGTTAAAAAATACTACGCATAAAAAGAGACCCGCTAGGTTGACTGGCCTAGGCAAAAATAAGGGCATCCCGGCGAACCAAAAGGGTTTGGGAAAAAATTAGGGATATATATATATAAAATGTACACCCGGCAAGTCGAAAACCCGAAAAGGCGGCTTGGGCAAAAAAGGGTATCCCGGTAGATTGAAAACCTGAAAAGGAAATCCAGGAAAAAGTTAGGGATTGAAGCGTATGAATATGTCTCGTTGGATCACTCATGTAACTCCAACAATTGTGCTACCTGAATCAAGTTCAAGCAGATAAAGATAAATCCAATCATTTCTATCTCGACAGCAAAGGATGAGATACTTGAAGATAATGGAAATAGTAGAAAATAGTAGGATTATTTTTCACATAGCTGCTTTTCTTTGTTTTTGTAAAACTTTTATGACGAATTCCTCTTACTAGGATTTCTGTCTCCTTGTACAAACTTGCCTGTGTATAGGTGATTTTCTAAATAAAGTCTCATGTTTAAATTCAAGTTTACGTTTTTCTTGTTTACTTAAGCGAAAACGTCCATTGGTTGTGTTTGAATGTATGTATGCTTTTGAATATGATTGATGTTTACCAGAAATGCATAAAATGCAGTAATAGTATTTACTAAGGACAAACGAGAGAAGGAATTCAATGAAGCTTCGCCGGTTCATCCGCAAAGGGTAATCTTTACGGATATCCATACAAAACTCTTCAAGTAATATCTTATACTTCCCATTCGATGAAGTCTTCAAGCAGTTTCATATCCTCCGAAGAATTAAGTCTCTCGGATCTATGTCCATCTCTTTTATCCTCAGTCAGGATATTCGGGAACTTATTCCTTCAATAAAAAGTACGACGAACAAAGACGGGAGGTTCTGAGTACCATATTATTAAACAAGACGGGAACGAAGTCCTCATATTCCTCAATAACGAACCGGGATTTATTTTCCCTAGCCAGCAGTTGTTGTACAGAGATACCCAGACATTTCCGGCTACATGATTCATACATACATCATTTACATTATATCATGGCATACACATCCATAAACCATATGACATTCTTACTTAAGTACATCATGATATACATGCATACATCAAACAATCTTGCATGAACTAACTTTTTCTTTTCAGGATAGTTGCAGACAGATAAACACTATCAACGACTCAAAACAGTTCAGAGACGATCTATACGAAGATCTAGTGTTGATACTTAATTTAGAGATAATCGTTACGAAGATTCATTTCTGATGATCAATACTCAAGTTGTCCTTGGAAGGGTACGTAAATGATCTATACGAAGATCTAGTGCTTAATCCAGGATATTTCCAGAAGAGATAATCACTACGAAGATTTATTTCTGATGGTCAACTATATTTGGGATAGTGTGTAAATGATCTATACGAAGATCTAGCACTTAATCCAAGAGATTCTTTCAAAAGAAGTTCAGGGATAATCGTCATGAAGATTTAATCCTGATATTCTTTTTGCCCATGGGAAGGTATGTAAATGGTCTATACGAAGATCTATTACCTAATCCGGGATATTTCCAGAAGAGATAATCGCCACGAAGATTTATTTCTATTGGTCTATGCAACAGTTTATCTGTGGGATGGTACATAAATGATCGATACGAAGATCTTGTACTTAGCCCAAGATATTACCAAAAGCAGTTCAGAAAAGATCGCCACGAAGATTTGATTCTGATGCTTAAATTAAAGTATGTTCCTAAAGACGGTTCAGAGCCGATCTATACGAAGATCTAAGTACTGACACCTAATGAAGGATATTCTTTTCCCCTAGAGATAATGCAGAGACGATCTATACGAAGATCTAGTGCTGACATTCAACTCAAAACATGTTACAAAAATGATTTAGAGACGGCCTATACGAAGACCTAGTACTGATATCCAGTGACAACATAAAGATACTATCACCTTCTGATATTATGGATGGCATCTATAAGCCCATCTCCAGTTCCTCTGAGTGGCATCTTTAAGCCCACTCCAGCATATACAACCAATCAACAATGTTATTTTACGCACCGGCGAGTTCAAATTTTTGGGCTTTTATGTTCAATCTCCTTCAACCTTCCAAGTCACGAATGACACACATGCCAATCTAACTCCTCAGGTTTCAGAAAATTGAACAAGGGCAGCTGTTGCACCCCAAAATTTGCCCTCACATAGACAAGACATTGTGTACTAAGGTGTCCCAAGAGGTTCACAAGGTTCACAAGGTATCTCAAGAGGTTCACAAGGTATCTCAAGAGGTTCACAAGGTTCACAATTAGTCAGAAAGTTTGACAATCCCCTCAGACAAAGCATCCTCCTAAGCAATGCATCCTAAACTAGGGTTTTGAGTTTCATCAGGCTAAATGGACTTCCAAGGCTTCAAGTGAGCTTCATAGCATCCTATATGTCTTTAAGAATCCCTATGTCAAGTTTCAAGACTTTCCCAAAAGGTTTGCTCAGTCAGATGATCAGATAGGCTAAAATCAGTCAAAGTAGTTAAAAAGTCAAACTGAGGTCAACTGAGGTCAACTGTGGTCAAACCAAAGTCAAACTTCATGCATTTTTTCCAACATCAAGTATATGAAGTAAAATTCATCATTTGATCAAGGGTTGATCATGATTCATCTAGGAAGTTTCAGATCATCAAGAATCAGGAGTTTCTAAATTAGGGTTTTCATAGGAAAAGTCAACTGAACTTTTACCAGCCATAACTTTCACATGCTTCATCAACATTTTTCCATCCAAAGCTCATTTTGAAGGAAATTGAATTCTCTACAACTCTTTCTCTCACAAGCCAATCCCAAAAATGCTTCATTTGGAAGGTATGAGCTAAGACATTATAGGTCATTTTAAAAGTCAACAAAAAGTCAACATCTTCCAAAGAGCATAATTTGAAAATGGTAAAGGATATGGACATGATACCAAAGATTTTGGTTAGAGGACTCTCTAAGCTTTCCAAAATGTCCAAGAACACCTTCATAGCCTTAAAATTGAGGGATTTGTGCCTTTGCAAAGTTGGGAAATGTTTGAGAGGTTTATTGAGCAAATGGGGTCTTAGAACCAATTCTTTCCACATGGGCTTGCATTTTTATGACCCAATATCTACCATAACATCATGCACGAATCAAATATCATTTATTCAGATTTTTATAGTTTATTTTTTATTTATTTTGATTTTATTCATTAAAAATCAATTTAAATTAAAATAAAATATGAAAACTCAATATTTAAATTTGATTCTTGTTCTAGAAGGTCATTAACATTATTTAGTGATGATTGATCTGATTCAAATTCGTGCTAGACCAGAATGGCATACAAAGATTTTATTTTTCACATATTTTGATCATGAGATATCTTTACACTCAAGTTATTCAAGAAATCCCACAAATCCACAAAGTTTTGACCTAATTCACATCACTATAAGTTCACAAACCTATTACAAACTCAAGGGACAAAATTTAGAGCCTCCAAGAACACCATTCAACTTCAAAATTTCACACAAAAAGTCACATTCGGATTTGCAGGCCATATCAAGAAGTTTTGAAGGTTGCAATACATTCCTGGATGATCATTGAATCTGTTTGAATCATTTGCAGCATCCAAATCATCACTAATTGCATAAACCGAATCAAACTTGTTCATGTTTTATTTTTTTCGATTCTGATTGTTTGTGTGTTATTGATGAATTCTAACCATATATTCTTGTTAGCAATGATGTTTAGATTATTTCTGGGCAAAGAGATTGAAGAACTATGACCTGAATCGAAAACTGTCGTTGTTAGGGTTTATGCTCCTCGTTTGGGGTTTTGCGAAATACCTAACATAAATGACTAATGAAACCATGGTTGGACTATATTCATTGCAAGGATCATGTCTGTGTGTTTAATTTGATGAAATATTACATAGTATGGAAGATCCAGTTTTCGCAGGTTCTTGAAATCCAAAATTCACAGGAAAAATTGTAGGTGAATTTGCAGGTGTTTTCGCAGGAAATAGGAAGAAGATGAAGTCAGTTTGGCGTGCAGCTGGAATTCAAATATTTGACTTAATATTTTATTGAATTGTTTTCATATTATTTCAACAGATGATGCTTGGCCCAATGGTGAAGGCGTGTGCGTGTTATGGCTGTGACCTGTGTTCGATCCTTGGTGACAACATATTTTGCTTAATTTTTCCATTATTCAGTTGACTTAATATATTATCATTGTTTGTTGCTTAGCTTGCAGACGCGCCCCATGTAGCTTAGTGGTTGGAGTGTTTGGTTGTTGTTGTGATGGTCATGGGTTCGAATCTGGCCGCAGGCCATTTTGTTTTAATTTCATTTATTTTGCAGGTTTTACAATATGATGATTGCATTGTACATAGCCTACACCAGCGCATGCTGGCTCAGCTAGTTTTGAATGTTGTTGTTCAGGTAAAGGACCTGGGTTCAAATCCCAGGTCCTATCTTTTTAGGACTTTTTCTAATATTTTCCTTATTTTAACGATTTTCTTATTTTTAATTTAAACTAATATAATTGAAATAATTTCTAAAATAATAATTAATAATATTTTCATAAAACTTTATATTTTCTAAAATTCATATTTAATTTTCTTAAATGTAAATTATTTGTATTAATTTTATAATATGTTTATATAATTATTATTATATTTTTGTAAATAAATTAATAATGTATTTTAATTAAAAACCCTAATTTTCTTAATTTAAATATTAACCCTAATTTTTTCTTAACCCTAATTTTCTTCTAACCCTAAAAATTAACCTAATTTTTCTAAACCCTAATTAAATTATTAATCTTTATTTTTATTAACATGTAAATAATTTGTTATTTGTTCATTATTATTAAACTTATTTTCTTAATTAACTTCTAAAAATTTTCTAATATTAATTTTTTCTTTTTAAATTCTTATTTCCTTTATTTATTATTCTAACCCTTATTATTATTATTTCATTATTACTAATATTTGATTATTGTTTATTTATTATTCTTATTATATTTATTATTATCATTATTATTTTATTATTATGTAAATGCTAAAGCCATGTAATAGGTTTATTTTATATCTTTGCTTTATTTTTGTAATTATTTTTATTGTATGGTTAGTAACCTTAGGGTGTGCATAACTTATATGTGATTAAATTGAACTTAGAGAATTAATTTAAATAAGATAAATAATTGAATATAAACACTCACATACGTAAGTCGATCTTTGATCGCCATTTTGCACTTCCTAAGTTACCCCTCTTGGTTGCCTTAAATATGGTCAAGTCTCTCGAATATGGGGTGTCTTAAGCAAAGTACCTTCATAAAATCATCAAGTCCCTACAGTTTAAAAGATCAAGTCCCTTCGAGGTTGCCTACGGAATAATGATCTTGTCCCTTCGAATAAATGATGATAGTCCCTACGAATTGCTAAAGACACCCTTAAGTTGCTTTCTATGACCATAAGATGACCATACGCTTGTCCCTTACACATCCAAGGTAATGACTACCTATTCCTTAATAATAGGGATAGTCTTACCATCTAAAGAACATACGAGAACACGAAAGACTTAATCTAGGGTAGGTACCTCTTAGTTGCTTGCTCACTCTTCAAAAATACTTTTCACACCTCACAATATTTTCAAAACATTTTCAAAAAAGTCTTTGTATACATCCATACGAGGATCATTACAAAGTACTTAGAAAATTTCTAATCACACACTATACTTTAAAAAAAACAATTAAAGTGAGCTAAGTAACTAAGAGCCCATGGATAACCATAGATATAAAGGGTGCTAACACCTTCCCTTTGTATAACCTACCCCCCGAACCCAAGTTTTTTAAAATAGGTCTTTCCTGTTCTTTTATGTCCTTTCCACTTGGATAAAATAAAAGTCGGTGGTGACTCTTGCTATCCGCAACATGACTAAAAGTCAATTCTCCCACCGTGTTACACTTGAACGCCACGTTGGACCCGCCCAGAGACAATTCAGTGCCCATTTCCTTCTACAAGGAGGAACTATCATTCGAGCTCAAATGGCCAACTTTGATGTCCGCAGAATATTGGTCGAATAGGGTAGCTCATGTGATATCATGTATTCGCAGCTGTTCATTACACTCCAGCTAAACGAGACTCACCTGACGCCATATGCGGGATCTGATCTCCAAGGTTTCAATGGTGCAGTGTCACGACCATGAGGTTATTTTGTCGATCTCAGTCACGTTTGGGGCCGCAGAAACTGCCCGATCAATTCGCGTCCAATTTTTGGTCGTCGATTGCCCTTCTCTATATCAATGCATTCTAGGTCGAACAATGTTGGCCGATCTTCTAGCTGTCTCATCAACCGTCCACCTGAAGATGAAATACTACACAACGTCAGGAAGAGTAGCCACCCTGCATGGTGACTTGGAGGCCGCCCGTCATTGTTTTGAAGCAGCCTCTAAAGGCCTTAGCTCGATATTATACCAGCCCAAAGCTTCCACCTCATCATCTTCCCTGAACACAGAAGTGCCCACACCTCTCCCTCGGGTCGATTCCATCGACCTAGATTGTAGGTTTCTAGACAAAGCTGAAAGTTCCCAGCAGCCCTCCTCTTCATTAGCTCAACCAATCCCCGACGGCGAATTCGAGCTAATCCCGCTGGGGGAAGATCCGAGCAGATGCGTGAAGATTGGAGCCCACCTCCCAGAACTAGCAAAGAAACAGCTGGAAGCATGCCTGAAGGGGAACGTCGACCTGTTCGCATGGAGTGTAGCTGAAATGTCCAGACTCGATCCAGACGTAGCATGCCACCATCTATCCATCGATCCAAATCACAAGGTCGTCGCCCAACGGAGGAGAAAATAGTCGACCGAAAAAACTAAAGCGGCCGAAAAAGCTGTAGAAGACCTCCTAGAGGCAAACTTTGTAACGGAGCCCAGGTACACTACCTTGCTTTCCAATGTTGTACTTGTAAATAAATCTAATGGAAAGTGGAGAATGTGCGTTGATTATACCGATCTTAATTGGCTTGCCCTAAAGATGCTTATCCATTGCCAAATATTGATAAATTGGTCGACAACTCGGCCGGTTTCAAACTATTATCATTTATGGACGCTTATTCAGGATATAATCAAATTCCCATGGCCGTGGCCGACAAAAAACACACGGCCTTCATGACCAAATCAGGAAATTACTACTATAAAGTTATGCCCTTCGGTCTAAAAAACGCGGGCGCCACTTATCAGCGCATGATGAATAAAGTTTTTCGAGCAGAAATTGGGGACATGCTCAAAGTATACATGGACGACATGATAGTCAAATCTCAGGAAGAAACAGATCACACTTCTCACCTACCAAAGGTGTTCGACCAAGCTCGGAAATGCAAGATGCGTTTCAACCTTGAAAAATGTACGTTCGGAGTTCGAGCAGGTAAATTCCTCAGGTTTTATTTGATCGAGCGAGGGATCGAATCCAACCCAGACAAATGCCGAGTGTTCGCAGAGATACCTACCCCAAACTCTAAAAAATACATACAATCGTTAAATGGAGTGCTCACATTTCTTGCTCGATTTGTGGCTAAGTCTACCCAACACGCGCTCCCGTTCTACAAACTCCTCCGCAAAGAATCAACTTTCGAATGGACTGACGAATGCGAGCGAGCCCTGAATCACTTGAAAAAAGCACTATCCGAACCCCCGGAACTCTCCATACCTAACGAAGGCGAAACATTGTACCTTTACCTCGCTGTAGCAAACGAGGCAGTCAACGTTGCCCTTATTCGAGAGCTCCCCGAGGGGCAGAAACCCATTTAGTTTACGAGCAAGGCATTGAGCGGCCTTGAACTCAAGTACTTACAAATCGAAAAGGTAGCACTGGCCCTACTCTTCACAGCAAGAAGGTTACGACACTACTTATTGGCCCATACTATCATCGTCAGGACAGACCAACCCATCAGGCAGATGTTCGGAAGGACAGATATGGCCAGACGGATACCAAAATGGTCGTTAGAATTATCTGAGTTCGACATCAAATTCGAAGGACGGCATGCCCTCAAAGCTCAAGCCTTGGCCGACTTTGTAGCAGAGCTTACCTTCACTGAGCAAATTGCGACATCTCCGTCTAAGTGGACCATCTTCGTCGATGGAGCATCTAGCTCGACAGGCAGCGGGGCCGGGTGATGATGGAGAACGAGGAAGGAACACTCATTGAAGTATCCTTAACATTGTCTTTCCCCACATCCAATAATCAAGCAGAGTACGAAGCCTTCCTGGTCGGTTTACGCCTTGCAGACGACCTAGGAGCAGAGAAAATTGTAATATGCACGGACTCCCAGTTGGTCGCCAACCAAGTACGAGGATATTTTCAAGCCAAGAACGACAACATGGCCAAATACTTAGCCTTGGTCAAGGAGAAACTAAAACGATTCACATCTGTGGAAGTCAGACACGTCCCGCGCGAAAACAACACCCGAGCGGATATATTGTCCAAATTGGCGAGCACCAAAAAGAAGGGGGGCAACAAATCCGTCATACAAGAGATACTCCCTCAACCCAGCATTGGGAAAACGTCAACACCAATAGACATCAACGTCGTGGGCGACACTAACTGTTGGATGACCCCAGTATTCAACTATTTGACCAAAGACGAGTTGCCCACAAACCCGAAAACGACCATCACCGTACGACGTAGATCGTGCTCGTATACGATGGTCGGGGGAAGATGTATTGCCTAGGTTTCTCCACACCACTCCTCAGATGCGTCGAGGAAGAAAACATTCCATACGTGCTGAGGGAAGTCCACGAGGGGATCAACGCACAACACCCAGGTGGGAGATCACTCGCTCGCAAGATTCTACGAGCGGGATAGTATTGGCCGACAATGCAGGACGATGCAAAGGAGCACGTTAAAAAATGTGACAAGTGCCAATGACATGGTGACGTGCATATAGCCCCCCTACTGAGTTGAAATCGCTGTCTTCCCCATGGATGTTCGCCCGGTGGTGACTGGACATATTAGGACCCTTCGTCATCGGCACCAGCCAAAACAAGTATCTCATCATGGGCGTCGACTATTTCACCAAATGGATCGAAGCGGAGGCCTTAGCCAAAATCACCACATTAAACATCTTACGATTCTTCAAGCGGAACATCCTCGCCCGATTCAGAGTACCGCTCGCCATCGTAACAGAAAAAGGAACCCAGTTCACCGACAAACATTTCCAGGAATTCGTAGCCTCAGTGGGAACCAAACAACACTTCGCTTCTGTCGAGCACCCCCAGACTAACGGGCAAGCTGAAGCTGCCAACAAGGTAATCTTGAGAGGCCTTAAGTGAAGGTTAGACGAACACAAAAAACGTTGGGTCGAAGAACTACACAATGTTCTTTGGGCGTACATGACCACGCCTCACTCGACAACCGGGGAATCCCCATTCCGGCTAGCATATGGAACCGAAGTTGTCATCCCCATAGAGATGCACATACCGTCCATGCAAATAGAATCACCCATGGACCAAGATACCAACTCTGAAACGCTAAGGGAAGAGCTCGACTTGGTCGAAGAAATCCGATCAGGAGCAGCTCTTCGAGAAGCCACGCTCAAACAAAAAATCGCAGCTCGACATAACACGAAAGTTATTAAATAAGCATTCGAAGTAGGGAGTCTCTTCTTGAGGAGAAACCACAAAGACTCCCGAGAAGGGAAACTAGCACCAAATTGGGAAGGTCCATATCGCGTCCGAGCAAAGACCCAGAACGGGGCTTACTACTTAGAAAATCTTCAAGGGGAAGAACTCGCACGTCCATGGAACACCGAGAAACTTAAGCAATACTATAGCTAGTATGAAGGTCGCCTTACTCCCATACGAGGAACAAAAGGTCCGACCAAACCTGCATGCCCAGGTACAAGCATTGCAGCCCAAAACGTTTGACCAACAGGACCTCCCCATCACGATGAGGAAGGTAACTGTCGCACGGACGGATACTCGAATGAGTCCGACGTCGCCTAAGTACCACGACCAGGCAGAACCCCAGCTCGCGATGGGACGTTCAAGCCACAGAGATTCGAGCCACAATCTTGACCCGGATACCGACCCAGAGCCAGCCTCTATACATCTGGTCGGTCCCCCAAACCGATGGATCACATTTCCTTATGAGCATTTATCCCCTTATCGACCACTATGTCGTATTCCTCGCACCAAATGAACGCAAAACACTTAGCGAAAAAAGACATTTAAAATAAAGGTCCTCCGACGGACGGGCAGTCATACACATAACAAAAACACTTCATAAATCATAAAATGACCACCAAGGTCAGAAATTTTAATCAAAAGGTTGCGACCCCTAAAGGCCGACTTGTTCGAAATTACATAACAAGGGGACCACGTCCCCAAGAAAGGATTATAAATTACACATAATTTAGGCACACAGACCGGCCTAATTACCCTCCCTTTCTTGCACCCCGGGCAAGGAAATGTGCCCTACTCATCAGCCCCTTGGTATCCTCGTCTTCATCGTCCTCGGGGAAGAAAGTCTCTTTCAACTTCCTTTTCTGATCGACGAATCTCTTCTTATCCACCTCCAGCTTGGCGATCACATCCACCCGCACCGTCAGCTCTTTGGTCGCGGCCTCAGCATCCTCAGCGGCCTTCCTCGCTCTCTCCTCCGAAGCAACTAAGAGAGTCTTCAGGCGGGTGATTTTGAGCTCCTGCCATCGACAACACCCGCATCACCGTGCTAACGTCCTGCGCCAAGGATAATCTCTGAGCAGGACGGTCCATCTGCTCAAGAGACAGCGAATCCGCCCGGTCAATCAACAAAGATGTGCTTTTAAAAAAGTTCCGCTGCACGAAACACGGCGACAAAGAGTGTTTTGGTTTTGCAGGGGCGTTGATCGTCAGATCCGTGATGATCGGTCCAACTTTATGCTTCTTAAGGGTTGAACCCGAAGTCATGCCCGAAGACCCTCGAGCGATGGAACCTGGGCCGGAGCCGCTCGTATCATTTCCCACTAGTTGAGTCTGAATGGTCTTTGCCTTCCGCTTGTTTCCTTGCATCAATCTCTCCTGGATCTTGTCCAGAGATTTCGCCATAGATCCTACAAAACAAAGGAAACGAGGGTCAGACTGACCACGAGCATAAAATCACAACAAATAAACAACAATAAAAATAAAACAAGGAATACCAAATAGGTCAGACACTTCTTGTCCGTTTTTACAGGCCAAGAGAGTTGTGACGTCGATCAACGGACGTTCCACAACTTCTCCTCCATCAGAAGCTAACATCACCTTCCCATCCCCGTCGAGCATCGGGATCGGAGTGAAAGATGACACCAACTTACGGAATTCCTCGAAGCTGGTTGCATCCTCCTCTCCTAGAGCATCCCCTATTTGGACAAAGTCACTCACCGGTCTCCCGTAATGATCGTAATCCCACAAGAAAGGGAACCTCCAAATCCTCCTACGGATCGGACGACCTTCTGCATCCAACCGGGGCACATCATTTTCATCAGTATCGTCCCCCATTAAACTGATCGAACTAGTTTCTCCCTTAGTCACAGGCTCGATCAAGATGTAGTCACCTTTGAACGATCGGATAGACTCCGAATGCGCCTTAAAAATGTATCCGTTGTTTGAAAGATATGAAACCCTTCTGAGCAGTCCCACACCTCACCTGGAGCTGTAGAGAGAACAACCGGAAGACAAGAGGAAGAATAGCCCCCGCCCCCAGGTGCACACATGTCATCTCAAATGCCCTCATAAAGGCATAGGAATTAGGGTGCAGTTGCGAGGGCGCTACCCCTAGGTAATCGAGCACCGAGCAGACCAGGTCACTGAAAGGCATCCTAATCCCCAGGGTCGTGATGGCATACTCGTACATCGAGAACTTTCTTCCGCCAAACTCTGAGAAAATCCGATCGTCGTCACCCGGGCATGTCACTCTCCAGTGAGCAGGGTCCCCCACCACATGCAGAAGATCCACACGCTTTCAAGCGTAAGACGAAACCTTGTCCAGCAAGTCTTCGACGACCCACTCCTCAGGCGTAGGTACCATATCTTCCTCTTGTGGAACCTCAGGGGCACCAACCTCATCCCCATATGTTATCCCAGCTTCATTTACTTCAGTCACCTCTGAATCCCCCGAGGAACTTTCAGAGCCCGACGAGACAGTTGCCGAGGAGCCCGAATGCTCCGATGAACTCCCCTCTGAGGATATGTCGAAGGGATCGACGAGCACGTTTTCACCTGAAAAGTAGAGGAAAGGTGTCAGTGAATTCGATCAGAATATCAAATCCACCATTCCACTACCTATCAAGTGAAAGGACACACGACGGTCCGGGAACAGAGTCCCGACCAAAGCCCTCGAGTGATCGACGCCCAAAACGTGCGATCAACACTCAACAGGGAATCACTAAAATGCGTGGTTCGCAACAGACATAGGCTCGTCGCGAAAACCTAAACCTTGGTCAAACGTCGACCAAGATCACCGCCCACTGTGAACCAGGGTTCAGAGTAGGCAGCGATACAACTACTTCTAAAACCTAAAATCTATATACATTACTCTAATCTATTGATAAAATCGAAACCTAAGCCACATGCATCACTACTTCTTAAGAACTAAATCTAAAAAAGTCAAAATAAAGTTCTTACTTTGGCCTTGAGACGCCATTGCAGAAGAGTATGTTGAGAAGAGCGGTGGTCAATAATGATCTGCGGTGATCGACGACGGAGTAAGGTAAACGGAGGCACAAGCAAAGATGAAAGGAAGAAGACAAAGCGAAAAGTTCCAAAATGAAACAACATTTCTATTTATATGGAAAATGGCACGTGCGGTTGAAGCGTGGCCCCTATCCCTAGGCAATGAAAGCCTACACGCTAGCCCCTAGGCTAGCCGTCAGAGCATTAAATTGGCACAAATCCCAAGACCTGTCACCTTTTCGTTTCCACTTCCTCCACACCGACCAACGAGCAGAACGCTCGGAAGATCAATCCTCCGACATCCGCCAATATTTCCGAGCATCAAGCCACCTTTAAGTCATCACTTCCTCTACCAAAAGCAACAACTTGGGGGGCTCTTGTTCTGGACTGGCCCAATTCTTAGAGTTAGGCCCTATCTATCTCGCGGACCAACGGCCCTATGACCCCACGATGCTCGGGATCCCGAGGATCGATTGGTCAATGAACCCCTTGCTCGGTGCTAAAGCCATCTGACCCAAGACAAGTCGAGCAGATTCATTCTTTCCCTAACGGCTAGTTCCTAACCGTCAACGGTTATTGCGGGATCCACGATTCGTGCCCAACAATTTGGGCCAATAACCATCCACTTGGACCAGTATATAAACCCTCTCATTTGAGAGGGTCGGGTATTCAAATCTTGACCCAAAAATATTGTACTTGTTCATTCGTTGCTCACTCTCTGACTTTAGCATCGGAGTGCCTTTGCAGATACACCCCCTTTTTTCTCCATCATCAACTGTGCTTATCCACGTTTGACGCGACCACATCGGATCCTGATCTCCATGTATGATCAAGTATATTGAGACAATTAAAGATTATGCATTTCTAGTTAATTTGCATACATGTATGTTACAACTTAAAACTTGTATATTACAACTTAAAATAATAGAGGACCTTTATGTTACAACATAAAAAGTAGTAACACCTTTATGCTACAACTTAAAAAGTAGTAGAACCTATTTGTTAAAATTTAAAACATATATGTTATGTTTTGTTACATTTTACTGAACAAAAATACAGCAGAAACATGATAGAATTATGGATAGTCTTAACACAAAAACATTCAAACTGCTCAAAATTGATAGTAGAATTCGTGCAAAGTCAAACATAAACCAAAAGATTGTTAACAGATGTCCCAAAGATTCAAAACATGCATAATATACTTAGTTATAACAGATTCCCAAAATACATAATAAGGTAAACAAAAAACAAACTACATTCATAATTTTCTATTTTGATTTCCTCTTATAAGGTGTAACACGGTGGGAGAACTGACTTGGGCATTTTTGTTTCCAAAAACTATGTTGCAGATATCAAGAGTCTCTACCGACTTTTATTTTATCCAATAGGAAAGGGTATAAAAGAACAGGAAATACCTTAAAAAGATTTGAGTTCGGGGGATAGGTTATACAAAGGGAAGGTGTAAGCACCCTTTGTATCCATGGTTATCCATGGGCTCTAAATTACTTAGCTCACTTTAACTTGTTTGAAAAATATGTAGTGTGTGTTTAGAAAAGATTGTCAGAAGTTCTTTGTAATGATCGTCGTATGGATGTATACAAAGTCTTAAGTTTGAAAATATTTTGAAAGTGGGGTGTGAATAAGAGTTTTTGAAAGATGTGAGCAAGTAATTAAGTGTTACCTACCCTAAGTTGGTCTTTCATGTTTTTCTATTTCCTTTTAAGGGTAAGACTGTCCTTACTAATAAGGAGTAAGTAGTCATTACTTTGGATGTGTTAAGGGACGGGCGTAGGGTCATCGTATGTTCAATGAAGGCAACCTATAGGGGTGTCTTTAGTAATTCGTAGGGACTATCATCATTTATTCGTAGGGACAAGATCATTATTCCATAGGAAGCCTCGAAGGGACTTATGATCTTTTGAATCTGAAGGGACTTGAAGATTTTTCTGTTTGAAGGGACTTTGCTTAAGACACCCCCCACTTTCGAGGGACTTGACCATGTTTTAAGGCAACCAAGAGAGGGAACTCTAGGAGGTGCAGATGGAAATCGTATAATGATCGACTTACGTGTGTGAATATTAATTTCAGATATTTATCTTTTTTAATTTAGTGGGCTAGGTCCAATTAATTTAGTGTACATGTTTGCACACCCTAGTTTACTAACCACGCAGTTATATTTTGCAGAAAATAAAATCAGAAAGTAAAAACCCTAAACTATTACATGGCTTTGGGAGAGATACATAAATAAAACCTCACAGAAAACGTAAAGTGCGGAAAATAAAACCTAAAACTATTACAACCAGGAAGCAGTTACATTATCTTTAGAAATCGTAAAATAATAGAAACAAAAAGATCAAAAGAATATTGAGTCTTTGAGATGAGAGAAGGATGTTATTTTATCATGCTATTAGAAGAATAATATAAAATAATAGAGTCAGATAAAATCACTGCAAATTTTAAAATATTAAAACGATGCTAAAAATCTAATAAAATCAAATAAAGAGCGTGTGATTTTTTCCAAATTTCTTTGAGAATATGAAAATAGAAAATAAATGAAATAAAATAGAAAAAAGAGGAATTTGCGATTTTGAGGGTCGAAATCGTTTAGAATTCTATTCTAAAAGAGTATTGTTCTTCGATTTTTTTCTGAACTTCTGGAAAAAATTCGGAGTAAATCAAAACATTAACACTTACTTGACTTACCTGTCAGACTGGAATTCTTATCACTAATATAGCCTTAAAAGTATCGGAAGAAGAAGGTTAACCAACAGTTTAGTTCTCCATGGTGCCCTAACAAAGGCAAGTCATGGTTTTTGTACCTAAACTTCAATTCGATCGCCCAGATAGCTTGCTCATATCATGAAAAACACAAATATGCAAAGAGATTAAAAATATCATGTGTAAACTTATGAAATTAAAAATTGAAAAATAAAGCAAAAAAACAAATTCGGTTATGGCATTTTAAGAGGCTTTGGATGATTGTGATGGCTGGTACACCTTCAGAAGAGTCTAAGGAATGTTTTTGGACCTTCAAACCTTCTTGAGAATGGCTGCAACCCTAAAATCGAATCCAACTTACTCTTCAATTTTTTGAAGTTTTGTATGCTCTCTTTGATCAAAAAAAAATTATGTCCTTTTTATGTTAAGGTGTTATGTATTTATAGAGGAAGGATTTATGTCAACTTGAGGGCTTGGGTTCAATTTATTTTAGGATGATAGGATTTGATTGAAATTTGATTTGAAAACTTTCTATTTTGGTTATAATATTAGATTAAATCATAACCTTTTGGTATTGCATGAATTGGGATATGATCAATCAACTTAATCATCAAATATTTGATCCCAAAATAAATTTTAGATCAAATATTTGATTTCTTATGATTTATTTTAATTAAAATTGAATTAAAATGATTTAAATTCAATATAATATAAAATAAATAATAAAAATCAGAAAATATGATCAATGGGTCATGAATAGTCTTAGAATTGAGTTTGGATTGAAAGATTATGGGCCCATTTGAAGAAAACTTGAGTTTTGGCCTTTTTTGCTTCATACACCTCCTCAAAATTTCCCAACTTCAACAATGCATTACTCCGTCAATTTTTATCCCATGAAGGTGTTCTAGGACTTTTAAAAAATCTTAGAGTGTCCTATAACTTATCCTTTTGGTTCCATGTCCATATCATTTTTAATTTTTAAGTTATAAGCTCTTTAAAAAGTTGACTTTTTGTTGACTTTAAAAATGACATGTAATGTTCTGGATCATATCTTTCAAATGAGCCTTAGATGGGAAATTCTTGATGAAGTATGTGAAAGTTATGGCTGGTCAAAGTTAAGTTGACTCTTCCTACACAAAACCCTAATTTAGCAACCCTTGATTCCTGATGATTCTGAGGTTTCCTTGATGAATCATGATCAACCCTTGATTGAATGATGGATTTCACCTCATAATCTTGATGTTGACCAAAAATACTGAAGTTTGACTTTATGTTGACCACAGTTGACTTTTTGACCAAGTTAACTGATTTTAATTATCTGAGCATCTGACTGATCAAACTTGTTGGGAAAGCTTTGAAACTTGACATGAGGATTCTTTAAGGTATATAGGATTTTATGAAGTCCACTTGAGGCTTTGGAAGTTCACTTTGCTTGGGGAAACTGAAAACCCTAGTTCTAAGATTCAATTTTCAGGAGGAGGCTTTGTCTGGTGAAACCTTCAATCCTTTTGACCAATTGAGAATATTATGACTATTAAGAGACCTCTTGAGACACATGGTCTTGAATATGGGAGAGAAAAGTTTGGGGTACAACAGCTGCCCCTGTTCAATTTTCTGAAACCTGAGGATTTAGATTGGCATGTACGCCATTCGTGACTTGAAGGTTGAAGGAGATTGAACACTAAAGCCCAAAAATTTGCACTCGCCGGTACGCAAAATAATGTTGTTGGTTGGTTGTATTGCTTGAATGGGCTTAAAGATTCCATTCGGAATAAAAATGTTCTTCATATATACCTCTTAGAGGATAAATCAGTCCAAGACGTAGATTGATGTAATCTCGGGAGATGTAGCTGCCCAAGATGTTGTTTGGTGTGGTCCTGGAGGATAGAGCATTCCAAGATGTCGTTATGTGTAATCATGGAGGATAAAGCAGTCCAATATATTATCCTGGGGGTTTATAGCAGCCCAAGATATTGTTTGAGGTAGCCCTTGGTGGATATAGTAGCCCAAGATGGATATATATGTAATCTCAGGGGATGTAGCAGCCCAAGATAGTGGTTTTCATGGCCCTGGGGGATATAGCAGCCCAAGACGTTGATGGATGTAATCTTGAGAGATGTAGCAGCCCAAGATATTGGTATATGTACTCCTGGAGGATATAGCAGTCCAAGATATTGTTTGAAGTAACCCTTGGGGGGATATAGCAGCCCAAAATGGATATGGATGTAATCTCAGGGGATGTAGCAGCCCAAGATATTGGTTTTCGTGGCCCTGGGGGATATAGCAGCCCAAGACATTGATGAATGTAATCTTGAGGGATGTAGCCGCCCAAGATAGTGGTTTTCGTGGCCCTGGGGGATATAGCAGCCCAAGACATTGATGGATGTAATCTTGGGGGATGTAGCAGCCCAAGATATTGGTGTATGTATTCCTGGAGGATAGAGCAATCCAAGATTTTGTTATATGTATTCCTGGGGGATAGAGCAATCCAAGATTTTGTTATAGGTAACCCTTGGGGGATATAGCAGCCCAAGAATAAGTTGTTGATGACGTTCGTCTGCTGGGGAATTAACCTGAAAAACAAGGTTAGTTTTATGCAATGTCATGATGTATATATCACTTTGCAAGTAAATATTCTTATGAGAATGTTGTATGCGTATGATATGATATGATGTAAATGATGTATGTATGAATTATGTAGTTGAAACTCATTAGTAGCTTCATGTAATAACTGCTAGTTGGGGAAAATAAATCGTAATTTGTTGCGGAGGAATATAGAGAATTCGTTCCCGTCTTATTTTGGAATATCATCCTTAGAATCTCCTGTTTTCATTCGTCGTGCTTCTTTTTGAAGGATTAAGTTCCTGAATATCCTGATTGAGGATAAAAGAGATGAACAGTCCCCTGGGAGACTTATCCGACCAAGTATCAATTCTTCGAATGATATCTACTTGAAGATTTCATAGAGTTCAAAGTAAAAGAGGCTACTTGGAATGTTTCATTAGAATATATCTGTGAAGATTACTCTGTGGGGATGAACCAATGAAGATTCGTTTGATTCCTACCTCCGATCGTCCTTAGTAAATGCTATTATTGTATTTTATGCATTTCTGGTTAACATCAATCATATTCAAAAGCATATATACATTCATACATAATCAACGGACGTCTTCGCTTAAGTAAAAGGGAAAAGTAAACCTGAATTCAGAGATAAAGTTGTATCAATTTTGAAAGTGTATACTCATTCAAAATAACCAATGGATTTAGAACTTTTGATATTATCGACTTCCCAGAGTATTTTTCTAGGAATTATCATGACTGAATCCGAAGACATGATACTGACACCATCTGATATTATTGGCACAACAATTAATTTCCATAATGGCTTCTGCTGAAAATCCGATATCAAGGCAATATAATGAGAGGAATGTGTTTTCAGATTGCGGTGGATTGTGTACGTCCCGGTCAATGGTTAATGAGCTTTCAACTGGATTTGATCTAATTAGGTTTGAAAAGAGAGCATTGCCCCTAGCTGAGGATGATTTGTCCCAGAATAGAAGTATCTGAAAGGAGCTACCTCAAGAGAAATAAGCAGACTGCCCCACAATAATATGCCCCTGGCCTCGTGAACTCGGTAATGTTACCTTTGGTAATTCAGATAGATGAGGAGACCTTCCCCTGGCTACTTAAGCATAATTGAATCTTGAACTGATTGCCCCAAATGAATTAGACAGTAATCATGGCATGCCCCCTTGATTGGAAGATAGTGACTATGCCCCTTGTATACATTGGCTTTGATCCAGGAATCAACTTTGTCTGTCGGGAGGAATTTGGTTTATTGAATGTTCATCATGTAAGCTTCTCTGCTATCAAACACTTAGTCATATGCAAACAATGATATTCAAAACGCAATGCTTATGTCTGTCTTGAAAATTTTAAAAAGACTTATTTTAGCAAAATAATGTTTATAAAAACTGTGATATTAGCTCAAGGTTTATAATAAGCCCTAAAGGAGTCAGGATACCCTTTTGTAGCAGTACGCTTTCGAACTAACCCTACTTTAGTTAGGAAGTTTAAAGGGTTGTAACGTGGTCTGGTTCACGGTTTAAGAAACAAAGGATAAAGACTCAAATTTTATTTGTACTCAACCCATCCTTCGTGATGTTCTTCAGTCCTATGTTCGGTTAACTTATATATTGAGTATCCCAAAATAGTTTGGAATTGTAACATTGACAACATTTTATTTGAAAAAACAATCATCTTTTTCTTTTATTTTGGTCGAGGATTTGTAGTGACCTCTTTTTCTTTTGACTTTGTTATCCCTTCCTTTTTCCTGAACTGTTTGTTTCAAGATTACAGTCAGCGGGATGTCTCAATTTTTACTAAGTATCCTTCATAGGTTTTGACTTAGTTAGCTTTTCTTTTGCTAGATATTGACTGTCAGACTTAATGATTACAGGGAACCATCATTAGTTGTGTACAAAAGGACAACTGGCATAATTGAGTTAACCGAGGAACTACCCTGCCCCAGGTTATGATTAAGGGTTTTAATTTGAGTGATAAGGAAAACTCCTACTTCATAGGCTCAAAAGGGTTGACTAGGGATTAAATTCCTTATATCTCCATTGTTTAGGAATTGAAACAATGCTTGTACATCGTCAACATATTCTGTTCAAAAGCATACTGCATAAGATTATGGTATTGTTTTTGTCATCCTCCCTCTAAAGGCTTACAACTTTAGCAAGATTTAAGTATCACAAAAGATAAGTAAGAAGCATATTTTAAATTTAGTAAAAGAATGGATAAATTCAAGACAAACATACACAATGCATTAATGTGAAAACAAAGTTTAACATAATAGTAAATGCTTGGACAAACAAAAGAAATTACAACTGAATAAATCAAATGATGTCCCATCTAGTTGGCTGAATGTCTTCGAGTACAATCTGTAAACTTCCAGGAGCTATATATTTTACCATGAAATCAAATATGCCACTTGGCTGTCCTAAGGTGTCCCAAATTTCAACAGGGATAAATGGGCTTTCTTTCTTGCTACCTCGAGCAATTTTTCTGGAAGCTTCAATGTTTAATGGACGATAGAGGAACTCAATCTGGTCTTCTGGTGTAACCTTGAGGATTCCTTCATCAATCAGGTCTTGAATATTATTCCTCAATGCCCAACAATTATCAGTGTCATGTCCAGGACAGTTGGAGTGATACACACACCTTTCTTTGGAATTATAGCTAGGGGAGGAAGTATAGGGCTTTCGAGGAGATTTTTTCCAGGAAATTAGCTTCATCTCTAATAAGCATTGCAAAGTTTGCGACATTGGCGTGTCGAATTTGATGAACTTCCTTCTACATTCCTTGTGTTGAGGTGAATTAACCTTACAAGATCTTCTTTCTTCAGTTGAAGAACTATCAATAGTAGCATGTATCTTTCCTTCGCTTATCCTTATCTTCCTTTCGACCAAGTCAACTTGTTTCGTCGGAGGTTGACTGATGATTAGATTCCTGACTCCGCTACCTTAAAGTTTATTGACAAAGATTATCATCTCTTATTTCCCATGGGCTAAGCTCTGGATAAGATCCACCTATCCAATCATCTGGATTCTCATCTCTTCCATCTCTACTTGTAGTTGTTCCAACTGATCATCCTCGTTGTCTTCAGGATTCTTCTTTTTAATGTCCTTTGAGAGGAATGTTTTCAACTCTTCTTGCCCCTTGGACAAATTCAGGATCACTTCTTGAAATTGAGCATTCTGAGCTTGGAGATCTTTGACAGACTGTTCGAGAGCCATTTCTGCTGAAATAAACAACGAGAATATGAGAAACCTGCTGTGAAAACCTATCATGCAATGATATGGTATGTAGATGCATATGCAATGTTTTCAAGGACTGCATGATTTAAATTTGTTAAAACAAACAAAAATAAAACTCTTATTAGTAGGCTTGAAATAATATTGCCCCTTGGGCTTACAAATTAAAACAAACAAAATTTATAAAGAAAATAAAACATTTGAGATTTAAGTCTCCCATGGACACTTCCTCTTGGTGTTGAGATTCCGCTCCTCGTGAAGTAGCTTTGTTAGCTCCAACACTCTTTCTTGGCTAATCCTAAATTGAGCTTCAAAGGTATCTCTTTGCTCCATCAGTTAGATCCAAGACTTCTGCAGCTCTTCCAAATCACTGGGCATATATAGATGAAGAATGGTATAAGGAACATCTCCTTCAGCAATAGGCTTCATAGTAACCGGTGGAACATCATGATATGGCATCATAAGAGTCTGATCACGAGACCGCACCCATCTGAGGTAAGGTTCCATAGGAACAGAGTACTTTGGTTCCAGAGTCTTACTATCAACCTTGTTCACTTTAGTCCAAGCTCGTATAAACCTTTGACGGTAACCTTGAAGATCATTGTCGTAATCAAACATAATACCTTGAATAATCATGTCATGAGGACCATTACTCCGAGCATAACCAAAATGACGTAGAGCTAAAGAAGGGTTGTAGGTAATGCCCCCTCTTATGCCAAGGAATGGCGCATTAGGGAACTCTCCACAACGGTCAATGATAGTGACATTTTCCATAGATTTGGAACACCAGTGAATATCTTAATGAGAGAGTGACATCATCCTTTTAGACCATCTCAAACCCTGTTCATTCTTCATCGTGAATCGAGGAAGGTGAGAAATAAACCACCTAGATAGTAGAGATGTGCAACACATCAAAGTTCCTCACGCCTTCATAGTAAGAGTGTAAAGAGAGTGCAAGATATCTCTAAGCAAGGTAGGCACTGGATTGTGAGTCAAAAATATGTTGACAACATGTACATCTATAAACTGATCTGGATTAGGGAATAACACCAAGCCATAAATCAACAAGGCTAAGATCTCCTCAAAAGCATCGTAACTCATAACATCCAAGAACACATGAGCTTTCTCTATCAATACTCTGGCAAGGATACCCTTAACTCCGCTTCTTGTTTCTAGGAAAATGTTTGATTTTTTCAAATGTAGGGCTGCAATAATGACTTCAGGTTTAAGCTCCTTCTCTAAGCATGTGAAGGGTTTCTGATCAAGGATAAGTACCCCAAGTAACTTGGATAATTCTTCCATTGTGGGCACCAGCTGATAATCGGGAAATGTGAAACAATGATGTTTAGGATCAAAGAATTGGAATAGAACACTCATCATATCTTCATCAAACCCTGAGGTAACCAAGTCAAGTAGATAACCATGCTTCTTGATGAATTGAGAGCTTTCAGTAAGTTTTGAGACCAAATCCTTAAGCTTGGAAGGTATCCCTACAAAGTTGATCCGGATAGTGTTCCTACGAGTGGAAGCCATAACCTACAACAAAGAACAAAGATAAATCCTTTGGTCCTTGAAATGGTTAGTGAAAATGCTATGCTTATGATGTCATAATGTTATGATGTTATGTTCAATCACAAACATGTGGCACACACAAGCAAGTCACACAATAGTCCTAGGTTTAGAGGCTTACATGAGGTTTAAAGGAAAGTACCCCCCCCCCCCTGAAGTTTAGTTGGTTCATTTTGTCCTACAAAAGTAACCAGGTTCTAAGGGATCTCAATATCACTGTTCCTTCTCAAGGGTTGTTGTTCAGTAGGCAACTGACTTGCCAACCAAAACCCCCCAAGATTAGAATCTCAATGAGCGTAGCATCGAGTATCAACCAACTTTAGACTTCTCCAAAGTCGGATATCTCACTACTTTCTAAAGTCCAAGATGGGTCAATTAAGGTTCTAAAGGGTAGTTAGTGTTAATGATAACATATGTTAGCCTCATATTATCCTCAACTTACTTAAGGAACATAAGCACCAACCAAGGAGTCACACTAATTATGGCCACCAGATCAACCATATCGATATACGTTGTACAATTTCCTTGGTCTATTGCCACTTACCTAAAGTACACTAGATCCAGGTTAGGATCTTTCACACAGTAACCCCACAACAATCCCTTAAAGATAAAGCAAACAAAACAAACAAGTAAGTGATCTTAATTCCTAAGGTAACCCCTCTTTTACTAAGTACTCCCCAGCAGAGTCGCCAGTTCTGTAACACGGTGGAAGAACTGACTTGGGCGTTTTTGTTTCCAAAAACTATGTTGCAAATAGCAAGAGTCGCCACCGACTTTTATTTTATCCAATAGGAAATGGTATAAAAGAACAGGAAAGACCTTAAAAAGATTTGAGTTCGGGGGGTAGGTTATATAAAGGGAAGGTGTAAGCACCCTTTGTATCCATGGTTATCCATGGGCTCTTAATTACTTAGTTGACTTTAACTTGTTTGAAAAATGTGTAGTATGTGTTTAGAAAATATTTTAGAAGTTCTTTGTAATGATCCTCGTATGGATGTATACAAAGTCTTAAGTTTGAAAATATTTTGAAAGTGGGGTGTGAATAAGAGTTTTTGAAAGATGTGAGCAAGTAATTAAGTGCTACCTACCCTAAGTTGGTCTTTCATGTTATTCTATTTCCTTCAAAGGTAAGTGTGTCCTTACTATTAGGGAGTAAGTAGTCATTACCTTGGATGTGTTAAGGGACGGGCGTAGGGTCATCGTATGTTCAATGAAGGCAACCTGTAGGGGTGTCTTTAGCAATTCGTAGGGACTATCATCATTTATTCGTAGGGACAAGATCATTATTCTGTAGGCAACCTCGAAGGGACTTATGATCTTATGAATCTGAAGGGACTTGATGATTTTTCTGTTTGAAGGGACTTTGCTTAAGACACCCCCACTTTCGAGGGACTTGACCATGTGTTAAGGCAACAAAGAGAGGGAGCCCTAAGAGGTGCAGATGATAATCGTATAACGATCGACTTACGTGTGTGAATATTAATTTCAGATATTTATCTTTTTTTAATTTAGTGGGCTAGGTCCAATTAATTTAGCGTACATATTTGCACACCCTAGTTTACTAACCACGCAATTATATTTTGCAAAAAATAAAAGAAGAAAGTAAAAACCCTAAACTATTACATGGCTTTGGGAGAGATACATAAATAAAACCTGACAGAAAATATAAAGTGCGGAAAATAAAACCTAAAACTATTACAACCAGGAAGCAGTTACATTATCTTTAAAAATAGTAAAATAATCGAAACGAAAAGATCGGAAGAATATTGAGTCTTTAAGATGAGAGAAGGATATTTTTTATCATGTTATTAGAAGAATAATATAAAAATAACAGAGTCAGATAAAATCACTGCAGATTTTAAAATAATGGAAAATAACAAAACCGATTAAAATAAAATCTAAAAAATATTAAAACGATGTTAAAAATCTTATAAAATCAAATAAAGAGCGCACGATTTTTTCCATATTATTTTGAGAAAATGAAAATAAAAATAAATTAAATAAAATAGAAAAAAGAGGAATTTGCGATTTTGAGGGTCGAAATCTTTTAGAATTCTATTCTAAAAAAGTATTGTTCTTCGACTTTTTCTGAACTTCTGGAAAAAATTATGAGTAAATCGAAACATTAGCACTTACCTGACTTACCTGTCAGACTGGAATTTTTATCACTAATACAACCTTCAAAGTATCGACAGAAGCAGATTAACCAACATTTTAGTTCTCCATGGTGCCCTAACAATGCCAAGTCACGGTTTTTGTACCTAAACTTCAATTTGATCTCCCATATAGCTTCCTCACATCATGAAAAACACAAATATGCAAAGAGATTAGATGTATCATGTGTAAAATTATGAAATTGAAAATTAAAAAATAAAGAGAAAAAAAACAAATTCGGTTATGGCATTTTAAGAGGCTTTGGATGATTGTGATGACTGGTATACCTTCAGAAGAGTCTAAGGAATGTTTTTGGACATTCAAACCTTCTTGAGAATGGCTGCAACCTTAAACCCGAATCCAACTTACTCTTGGATTTTTTGAAGTTTTGTATGCTCTCGTTGATAAAAAAAAAATTGTGTCCTTTCTATGTGAAGGTGTTATGTATTTATAGAGGAAGGATTTATGTCAACTTGTGGGCTTGGGTTCAATTTATTTTGGGACGATAGGATTTGATTGAAATTTGATTTGAAAACTTTCTATTTTGGTCATAATATTAGATTAAATCATACCCTTTTGGTCTTTCATGAATTGGGATATGATCAATCAACTTAAATCATCAAATATTTGATCCCAAAATAAATTTTAGATCAAAAGTATTTGATTTCTTATGATTTATTTTAATTAAAATTGAATTTAAATGATTTAAATTCAATATAATATAAAATAAATAATAAAAATCAGAAAATATTATCAATGGGTTGTGAATAGTCTTAGAATTGAGTTTGGGTTGAAAGATTATGGGCCCATTTGAAGAAAACTTGAGTTTTGGCATTTTTTGCTTCATACACCACCTCAAAATTGCTCAACTTTAACAATGCATAACTCCCTAAATTTTTATCCAATGAAGGTTTTCTAGGAATTTTTAGAAAGCTTAGAGTGTCCTATAACTTATCCTTTTGGTCCCATGTCCATATCAATTTCCATTTTTAAGTTATGAGCTTTTGAAAAAGTTGATTTTTTGTTGACTTTTAAAGGGACCTGTAATGTTTTGGCTCATATCTTTCAAATGAAGCATTTTTCGGTTTGGCTTGTGAGACACAAAGTTATAGAGAATTGAATTTTATTCAAAATGAGCCCTGGATGGGAAATTCTTGACGAAGTATGTGAACGTTATGGCTTGTCAAAGTTCAGTTGACTTTTCCTACACAAAACCCTAATTTAGCAACTCTTGATTCCTGATGATTCTGAGGTTTCCTTGATGAATCATGATCAAGCCTTGAATAAATGATGAATTTCACCTCATATTCTTGATGTTGACCAAAAATCTTCAAGTTTGACTTTATGTTGACCACAGTTGAATTTTTGACCAAGTTAACTGAGTTTTGATTATCTGAGCATCTGACTGATAAAACTTGTTAGGAAAGCTTTGAAACTTGGCATGAGGATTCTTTAAGGTATATAGGATGTTATGAAGTCCACTTGAGGCTTTGGAATTCCACTTTGCTCGGGGAAACTCAAAACCCTAGTTCTAAGATCCAATGTTCAGGAGGATGCTTTGTCTGGTGAAACCTTCAATCCTTTTGACCAATTGAGAATCTTGTGATTATTAAGATACCTCTTGAGACACATGGTATTGAATGTGGGAGAGAAAATTTTGGGGTACAACATAAGACATCTTTAGTCTCTGACTTGTTGGTGGCTAAAAGGTTGTTGTTGGTCCATATCCATCCCTTCTCATGGCAAGTAGCTGAGAAAATGAGATGGATCATTGTGTTCGTACTCCTTGATTTTGAGCTAATGTTGTTTGCCTAGTTTGATAGTAAGAATATGATAAACTACGACATACCCTCTTACCAGTACTCCTTTGACTTAATCCAAAATCAAGACCATCTTCCTTACTTGACGCTTCAGTACCATTTGCAATTGAACCTTCATCCATCCTTTTACTAGGTCTTCCCTTTTGTTTCTTGGATCTACCTAATACCTTTTCTGAAGTTCCATTCCTAAATGTTTTTTTTGTCTTCCTTTATTCATCTTTCTTTTTTAGGGGTTTCATCTGGTATGAGTTCATCAAGGGTGTAACACCCAAAAATTTGCCCTCTTATTTATTATCAACCTCGAGCAGTTTGTGCTTCATTCCCACAACATTCCGCATATCATTGCATCGCATTCGAAAAATAAACAAATAAATAAATCATGATCATTTGCATGTGCATGAGGCGTGTGATCGGGCAAGAGTGACAAAGCATTGGAGCTCAAGAGAAACAACACAACAAAAATATAATCTGAGGCATTTCCATGCTAACCCACAGAAAAGAAGGAAAGTTCACATTTTTCTCCGTTAACCGGTTAAGGCATGCGAAAATGGGGAAAAAGGCTTAAAAAATTAGTTGATTTCAAATTTTTCCCTCCACTTTTTCCATTTTGCTTCAAAACTTATTTTACACTCCACTTACCTTCCATTTTGCCTTGGATGTTTCCACCATCTTCTAGACCTTTCCACACTCTTCCAAGGAATATTCCAAGGAATATTCTAGAAACCCTAACTAACTTCAACTAACTCCAAGCATAGTTCCAAGCCTCGTCCTCCTAACCTAAGGTCAAACCTAGCTTCATTCTCAAACCTCATGCCAAACCTAACCTCTATATAAGCCCTATTCACTCCAAAACAAATGGACCACTTCATTTTTCCAATTTTCCACTCTCATTCTCACCATTTTCATCTTCAATCTCTTATTTCTCTCTCACTTTTTCCGCCTCTCACCAAAGCTTCTTCATAGAAGTTCTTCAAATTCTTCATTGGAATTTGAAGAACTTGAAGTTAAACCTTCATCAATCACCAATTATGGAGCTTATTTGAAGAAGAAATTCTGTTTTTGGATTGGTTTTGAGCTCATTGGAAGGGATTAATCAAGTGTTCATCAAGAAGCATCATCAACCGCATTTATTTTGCGCGTTCGCGGATCTTCGATTTTCTTCTCCATTCACATTCTGATCTACAACACAACACTCACCGAAGTAATCCTACGCTTCGTAGGTTGGTGATCTAAAACCGCTTCTCAATTTAAGTTATTTATCTTCATCTCGCCATTCGGCATTCTCCGCTTTAGCGTTTATGCGTTTATTGATTTTTGGTAGATTAATCATTAAGCTAGAAAATAGTGATATGCATGTGGTTTCCTTGAGTGCTAAAATGTTGCTTTTAGGAGTAGAATTAGTGCTCATTTGATAGGTTAATCATATGAGCTTTTTGGAAATAAGTTGGTAGGCTAGAAGTGCTTTTTCCTAACTAATTTTTCAATTTTGTTCAGTGTTAACCGGTTAACCCCAACCCCTGGGGTTAACCAGTTAACGCGTATGACTGCGCCCTGTTTGCTTGAATTTGGAGTTCGTTAACTAGTTAACCTATTCCGTTAACCGGTTAACGCTGCACATACTTGTAAAAGTTGTTTGTTTGTGTAGATGTCTTGAATTGGCAGAATTTTTGACCAACAAGAATTATTGAATTCAGTTCAGAATGTCCTATCAAATGTTGGGACATTATCAAACAGAGTATATGAACTTATTTCAGGATGTCTTATCAGATGTTGGGACATTGTGTTAATGACTTAAGTTCAGTTTTTCAGGATGTCCCAACAGATGTTGAGACATCTCAAACCTGCTACCAGAATTAATTATTGACTAACTGATCAGAGATATTTAAGGAGAGTTATCTGGAATTAATTAATGATGGATAAAAACAAAACAAGGCGCATCTGTAGGGAGTTTTATATTGAGAATTCAGATTAAAACAGAAGGCCTAAATCACCTAGAATCTAGGAAGTAACAAACCCTAAATTCAAGGTGGAAGCTGCATGCGCATTAGGGCTGGATCATTCTACAGAAAGCCCAAATTACAGATACCTATTTAATCAACAGAAACTCATATAATTGAGTACGAATTTCAGAAGACCAAATAGGGTGTCTAGTGTTTTAAATAGCAGGTTGTTTTTAATTGTACCACTTGCTGAGCTTTTAAGCATAAGTGCATTTGTGACTTGATTGAAACTGTGAAGTAAGATCAAGCTGTATTGTTTGAAGAATGTCTTCAATTTTATTAAACTTGTAAACTTGATCACTGTGTGATTGAGGGGGAGTGAGTAGGGTACTCTTATCTAAGTTGTGTCTTAGGTAGAAATTGCATTGGGTAGTTATTAAGTGATAGATTAAACAGGGTGGTTTAAGTCTAGAATTAATATTACTTATAGTGGATTTCCTCCTGGCTTGGTAGCCTCTAGATGTAAGTGTGGTTATACACTGAACTGGGTTAACAAACTTCTGTGTTGTTTACTTTTCTTGCTATTTAAGTTTTAGTTAAATCTGTCAAGTGTTGGGACATCTCTTAGGACATCTCATACCTGATCACAGAATTTCAATTGGCATCAGAGCAGGCACCCTGCCTGTTTATACTGGGTGAGATCTAGGGAATACAAATTCTGGAAACATGGACAGTGATATAGGATCAGTAAATAGACCACCTATTCTGGATGGATCTAATTATGACTACTGGAAACCAAGAATGATTGCATTCTTAAGATCACTTGACAACAGGGCCTGGAGAGCAGTCAACATTGGATGGGAACATCCTATCCAAGACACCAAAGATGGATCAAAAGTGTTGAAACCTGAAGAAGAATGGAGTAAGGAAGAAGAATGGAGTAAGGAACATCTTTAGACCTGTGCATCACTGTGAGCTAGCCAAAGATGTGTGGGATACTCTCAAAACAACTCATGAAGGAACATCAAAGGTAAAGATGTCAAGACTTCAACTTCTCACCACCAAGTTTGAAAATTTGAGAATGAAGGAAGATGAGACAGTTCATGAATTCTACATGAACATCTTAGAAGTAGCTAATACTTCTGGAGCTTTGGGAGAAAAGATGACTGATGAAAAACTTGTAAGAAAGATCCTCAGATCTTTGCCAAAAAGATTTGACATGAAAGTCACAGCAATAGAAGAAGCTCAAGACATATGCACTATGAAAGTGGAAGAACTCATTGGTTCCCTTCAAACATTTGAGATGGGAATGAATGACACAAATGTTAAGAAGAACAAAAGCATAGCCTTGGTAACAAATACTGATGAAGAAGAATATGATGAATCAGAAACTGGTAAAAGCTTATCAGACAACATTGCTATGCTTGGAAGACAATTCAAAGAGATTCTCAGAGGAATGGAAGGCAAATCCAATCCCAGTGGAAGATACACAAACTCTTCTGAGAACAAGAGACCTTATGATGCTAACAGAAGGTCAAATTATGCTGAAAAGACCAGTCAAGAAAGAGGAATCAAATGCCATGGATGTGAAGGATATGGACACATCAAGAATGAATGTCCTACCTACTTAAAAAGGCAAAAGAAAGGACTATCTGTAACCTGGTCTGATGAAGACTCAGAAGGAGATTCAGAAGAAGAATCAGCTAAGCATATCACTGCTTTAGCTGGATTATGTGATTCTGAAAGTGAATCCAGTGATGGAGAGTGTACTTATGAAGAACTTGAGCAAGCATTCAAAGATCTATACAAAAGAAGCACTGAAATATGCAGTGAGGTTATAAAGCTAAAGAAGCAGAATGAGGCATTAAAAGATGAAAAAGCAAGTGATCAAGAGATCATTGACACCTTGAAAAGTGAAGTAAGTCTTCTCAACTCCAAGTTGGAACATATGTCCAAATCTGTTAGAATGTTGAACATCAGCTCAAATACACTGGATATTATTCTCAACAACAATAAGCACTCAGGGGATAAAAGTGGACTAGGATTTAACAGAGTACATAAAGATGAAGCTAGCTCTAGCAAAACAACTTCAAAATCCATACAGTCAAACAAGATGTCCCAACAGATGCTTCAACATCAGGAAAAGAACACAAAATCAAACATAATGTTCCAACAGATGTCTCAACATTCTGGAAAGAACAAAATGAAGAAGAAGTATCAAAGATGGAGATGCCATCACTGTGGAAGATTTGGAAATATCAAACCTCATTGTTATAAGCTACATGGATATCCAAATCAGATGTGTCAGCAACCTTCTAAGCAGAAAATAGAAGCTAACAAGAAAGTGCTGCATAGACATCAAAGAAATCAGCAACCTCCTAAGCAGAAGACAGAAGTCATCAAGAAGGTATGGAGACCAAAAACTAGCATTCAGACTGATCAAAGCTACATACCCAAGAACAAGATCAACAATCAATCTTGGAGATCTGCTGGTGAACAACACACAGGGCAAAGACATCAAAAGAAATCTCAACTCAAATGGTCAAAGAAAAGTGTTGCATATATAGCACATACATCACTAAGAGTATCAGCTAAGGAAGACTGGTACTTTGACAGTGGATGTTCAAGACACATGACTGGATTGAAGAACCTGCTAGTAAACTTAAAGTCATATTCATCCAGGTATGTAACCTTTGGAGATGGAGCTAAAGGAGAAATCAAGGGAGTTGGGACCTTGGACTGTCAAGATGTTCCAAGACTAGATGATGTGCTGCTAGTTAAAGGTTTAACTGCTAACCTGATCAGTATAAGTCAATTATGTGATCAAGGGTACAGTGTAAACTTTACCAAAACTGAATGTATAGTGACTAACAAAGAACAAGAAGTGGTCATGAGAGGAGCCAGATCTAAAGACAACTGTTACATGTGGGAATCTCAAAACCTCAGTCTCACTTCAACTTGTTCTTTAGCTAAAGAAGAAGAAGTGAAACTATGGCACCAAAGGCTAGGTCATCTTCATTTCAGAGGCATAAAGAAGATAATATCTATGGATGCTGTAAGAGGTATTCCTAAACTGAAGATTGATGATGGCAAAATATGTGGTGAATGTCAAATAGGCAAGCAAACCAAGATGTCCCATCCAAAGCTCCAACATCTGACAACTTCCAAAGTTTTGGAACTATTACATATGGATCTTATGGGACCTATGCAGGTTGAAAGTCTTGGTGGCAAAAGGTATGCCTATGTGGTGGTTGATGACTTTTCAAGATATACATGGATAAATTTCATCAAAGAAAAGTCTGATGTATTTGATGTATTCAAAGAATTATGCCAAAGATTACAAAGGGAGAAATCCAGCTGTGTGATCAGAATAAGAAGTGATCATGGAAAAGAATTTGAGAACCAAAAGTTCTTAGATTTCTGCTCTTCAGAAGGAATCAATCATGAATATTCTTCACCTATCACTCCTCAACAGAATGGGATTGTTGAGAGGAAGAATAGAACTATTCAAGAATCAGCAAGAGCTATGATCCATGCTAAAAAGTTACCTTTGTACTTCTGGGCTGAAGCTATGAACACTGCTTGTTACATCCATAACAGAGTTACTTTAAGGAAAGGAACTCTGTCCACAATATATGAAGTCTGGAAGGGCAGAAAACCCACAGTCAAGTACTTTCATGTGTTTGGAAGTAACTGTTACATTCTGGCAGATAGGGAGCAAAGAAGAAAAATGGATCCTAAAAGTGATGAAGGGATTTTCCTTGGATATTCTATAAACATCAGAGCATATAGAGTATTTAATTCTAGAACCAAGGTAATCATGGAGTCCATAAATGTGATAATTGATGATGCTCCTACAGATGTCCCAGAAGATGTTGGAACATCTGCTGATATCAAGATTGAAGCTGAAGAAAAGAATGATCATTATAACTTCACTCAAACTGATACAAGGACAGAAGAATCCAGCAAACCTCCCTCCATCAGAATACAGAAAGATCATCCCAAAGATTTGATAATTGGTGATCCCAACAGAGGTGTGAGCACTAGATCAAGAGAAGTAATTTCAGGTTCTTGTTTTGTTTCTAAAATAGAACCTAAGAACATCAAGGAAGCTCTTACTGATGAATACTGGATTAGTGCTATGCAAGAGGAATTAGGTCAATTCACAAGGAATGAAGTATGGAATCTTGTTCCTAGACCTGATGACATAAATGTGATTGGAACAAAATGGGTGTATAAGAACAAGTCAAATGAACAAGGAGTTGTTACAAAGAACAAAGCTAGACTTGTAGCTCAAGGATACACTCAAATTGAAGGAGTAGACTTTGATGAAACCTTTGCACCAGTAGCAAGGCTTGAATCAATTAGACTACTTTTGGGAATTGCTTGTATCTTAAAGTTCAAGCTATTTCAAATGGATGTGAAAAGTGCCTTTTTAAATGGTTATCTCAATGAAGAGGTATATGTAGAACAGCCTAAAGGATTTGTTGATCCAAGCTGTCCAAATCATGTATACAAACTAAAGAAGGCACTTTATGGTCTGAAGCAAGCTCCAAGGGCATGGTATGAAAGACTGACTACATTTCTTATCAAGCAAGGGTACAGAAAAGGTGGAATTGACAAAACCTTGTTTGTTAAAGATGAAGAAGGAAATATCATAATTGCTCAAATATATGTTGATGATATTGTCTTTGGTGGGATGTCTGACAGGATGGTCAAACATTTTGTCAAGCAGATGGAATCTGAATTTGAAATGAGCCTAGTAGGAGAGTTAACCTACTTTCTTGGTCTGCAAATAAAACAAATGGAAGATTCAATGTTCATTTCCCAAAGCAAGTATACCAAGAACATAGTCAAGAAATTTGGAATAGAAAATGCTACTCATAAGAGAACTCCTGCCCCCACACATTTAAAGCTGACTAAAGATGAAAAGGGTGAGAATGTAGATCAAAGCTTATACAGAAGCATGATTGGAAGCTTGTTATACTTGACTGCTAGCAGACCTGACATAGCATTTGCAGTAGGTGTATGTGCAAGATATCAAGCTGATCCAAAAGTCAGTCATCTCAATCAAGTCAAGAGAATTCTTAAATATGTTAATGGTACTTGTGACTATGGCATAATGTACTTTCATGGATGTAAACCAATTCTCACTGGCTTCTGTGATGCTGATTGGGCTGGAAGTGCTGATGACAGAAAAAGCACTTCAGGAGGATGCTTCTTTCTAGGAAACAATTTGATTTCTTGGTTCAGTAAGAAACAAAATTGTGTATCCTTATCTACAGCTGAAGCTGAATATATAGCAGCTGGAAGCAGTTGTTCTCAGTTGGTTTGGATGAAGCAAATGCTCACTGAGTACAATGTCCCACAGGATGTCATGACATTGTACTGTGACAACTTAAGTGCAATCAACATATCAAAGAATCCTATCCAACATAGCAGGACCAAGCATATTGATATCAGACATCATTTCATCAGAGATCTTTTAGAAGAAAAGTTGATTTCATTGGAACATGTAGCTACAAATCTGCAGTTAGCTGATATCTTTACCAAAGCATTGGATGCTACACAATTTGAGAACTTAAGGGGCAAACTGGGAATCTGTTTATGTGATATTTAGCAGTTAATGAGATGTGCCAACATGTCATATGACGATGTATGGCATAAGTTCCAGATGGCAACACCAGTCTGGACAAGAACCTTGGGAATTCCATTCCTAATAATTTGCAATGTAACGGCTACTTATTTAGTAACTGCTTATAATCAGCTATCAAGATTCTCATCATACTATCAAAAGCGAATCACATTAACTAGTTGTTATTCAGAAATCATCAACCCTAAAGCTCTTCATCCATCTTCCTTGACAATGTCTCAAAACCCTAACACTCCTGAAGAAGTTCTCAACAAAGAAGACGTAGTTCATGCAACTCCCATCTCTGTGGTACCAATGAAATCAACCCCATTGGACGAACTCAGAGGAAGTGCTTCTCATGCTAAAAAGCCAAGAACTCCAAAAAGAGCTAAAGATCAAGTCTGCAGCAAATCCAAAGGAGGCATTCCTTCTCCAGCAAACTTGCCTCCAAAATCTTCTGACTATGTGGATGCTTCCATCAAGGAGATAGTCAACAAGATTCTTTTTGAATAGAGAGTGGTTAGTGGGATTTCTATTCCTCTGAACACCATTCCTGCACCTCAAGAAGAACAAGCTCAAGCTGCAGAGGACACTCCTGCTCAACAGGATGTCCCAATAGATGCTGGAACATCTGAAGATGAGAAAAAGAACTCATCTGATGCTGATATTGAACAAATTGAGGACCAGAAAAAGGCCTCAAATGAAAGTGATGAAGAAGACTCTGAGGATCAGACCAAAGCCTCAACTGAAGATCACATCTCTGCTGATCAACCAGCTGAAGAGGAGACTGCTCAATCTCCTCCAGTGGTGAACCTGGAGCAGGATTCTGATACAGAGATCATAGCCTCTGTAAGACCTAGCATAGCCAAAAGGCTCAGGTCTAGAAAAGGAAAGATGCAAGCAGATCATGCAGTCCCTGAGAAGAAGCAAGCCATTCCAAGGAAAGCCAAAGCTAAAGCTGCCTTTGGTCCAACACAACAGTGGAGTAAAGTCCAAACCCAGAAGAGGAAAGCTGTCACCCCATCAGACTCAGATGTTGAATCAGATGTCCCAACATCTCCTCCCAAGAAGAAACCAGCACCATCTAGAGCTTCAACTGCTGTTCCAGAAGCTCCCTTGGACAACATCTCATTCCATCATGTCTCTAGTGTTAACAGATGGAAGTTTGTGTACCAAAGAAGGGTTGCCCTTGAAAGAGAACTGAGCAGCAATGCACTTGAGTGCACTGAACTGATTGATCTCATCTCTGCTGCAGGCCTCTTCAAAACAGTCTCAGATCTCTCTCCCTGCTATGAACTTCTTGTCAAAGAATTCATTGTTAATCTTCAGGAGGATTGTGCCAATGGTAAGTCCTCTGAATTTAGAAAAGTCTTTGTTAGAGGTAGGTGTGTAGAGTTCTCTCCTCAGATCATCAATCAATACCTAGGAAGAGAAACAGATGGACCAAATGAGCTAGGTAAGACAGATAACCAAGTCTGCAAGGTTATCACTGCAAACCAGGTCAAGGCATGGCCAGTGAAGGGAAAGCTCTCAGTGAGCATGCTAACAAGAAAATATGCTATGCTGAACAGGATTGGTACAACAAACTGGGTGCCTACCAACCACACATCTTCAATATCCACTGGCCTGGCCAGGTTTATCTATGCTGTGGGAACTCAGACTAAGCTGGACTATGGTGCTTACATATTTGATCAGACCTTGAAGCATGCCAGCTCTTCCGCAACAAAGCTGCCAATAGCTTTTCCCTCCTTGCTGTGTGGTATAGTGCTCAATCAATACCCTAAAATCCTCACTGAAAAGGATACAGTCTGCAAAAGAGAAAGCCCCCTGGCTTTTCACTACAAATTGTTCCTCAGTCATCATGCAGCAGATGTTAAAGCACCTTCTGGGACATCTGCAGGTCCTTCAACAGCCAAGACTCCAATCTCCAAGGCTGCATTGATTGCTGAACTAAAAAGCACCTACAAAGAACTTGAAGCAAGGAAGCTGAAACTTGAAGAAATCATCCAAAGGCTGGAGAGTGAAGGAGATCAGAAAGCTGCCTCTGATGAAGAAACTGAAGCTGAAGAAGAAACTGAAGTTGATGAAGAAACTACTGAAAGTGATGAGTCTGAGTGATCATTGTATGTGAGGACAAATGTATTGACAGCTGCATTGTAATTTAGATTTAGTCTCTTTGGCCCCATAATTTGTGTCTAACAAGGGGGAGAACAACACCAACAATGTAATGCTGTTTGATTATGAATGAATTCTGTTTGCTTCTGAACTGAATAAGTTTTTTTTCTGTTTGTAAACACCCCAAATTTGCCCTCACCCTTTCACACCATGGCTTGTGATCATTCTCAAATGCATAAACACAATCATACCATCTCATATTACATTTTTGATTCACTGCATAGTTTCTAAGTCATCTGCACCTAGGGTTTGTGATCTGAGCAATCCAAAAGCTTCTTGAGCCACTCCAAAGGCTACCAATCACTTCAAAGGGGTCCATGTGTGTTCAAGCATCATATTATATCCTCTCCAAGTCAAAAATTCCAAGAGAATCACAAGAACTGGGATTGGTATGGATGCAGAGCCAGGATAGACTACACAGTTGACCTAAAATTAGGGTTTTGGTTTCAGAGGCCATAACTCCAAATTTTTTGGTCATTCTTGTTTCCATTGGTCTTTATATGGTATAGGGAGTATGCATATCAATTTTCATGAAGAAATTCCATGGGGAAGTCATCTGATCAAAAGTTGACTTTCTGGACAAGTCAGTACAAAATCAGGGCATCTGAGGCCCCCAATGACCCGACCAAGGGGTGATCTTCATCATTTTGAGTGTATATGATCTTTATTTGATCATGGAAGAAGGTTGAAGTTCACAAAATTCAAGAATTACAAGTTTTTGCAAAGTTGACTTTTTAGGGCATGGTTGACTTTTCAAGAATATGTCATTTTGTGCCATTTTTCAAGCTTTGATTCTTGATCCAAAAATGCTTCAAATGGAAAAACTTTGGTCATGAAAGTTGTAGAACACATTTTTCCCTTTTCAAAAAGTACAAGAACATGACCTAATTCATTTTGGATCAAAAGTTATGGTGTGACAAAGTTGGCAAAAATCACTAATTTTCAAGACATGCACCAATTGGAAAATTTGCAAAATCATGTATCAAGGCCATTTGTAACTTCTAGTTCACTTCAAACCAATGTACAAACATCACATATGACCTAAAAGTCAGATTTGAACCAAAGTATCTCATGTTCATGGTTTGTATGGCAAGAGATTTTCATGAAGTTTCAAAAATGATCAAGTTGCAAAACCACTCATCACACTTCACCAACTTGCTGCATTGGCCTTTGAACCACCCTAGCCTTCCACACACACCATGCTGCGCCAGCCCATGCTCTTGTACTAAGCTAGAACTTAGCTCATGCCTCTCTTACAACAAAGTTGACATTTTGCAAAAGTAGACATCCCAATCACAGCAGGCCAGGTCACATCATCTGACCAATGGGAGTCTTTTATGCAAGGCAAATGCTGGCCATAACACACATCAAGCCAGCCTGAAGCAAGCCCTAGCACAGCATACTCAAACTCACTCCATTTTGCATTTCTCTTCGAATTTGTCTCCACAGCTCACAAACACAAAAGCCAAGTCCATTGATCAAATCACCATGCTTCATTGACCCCAAACCAACAAGACCCAGGCCTGAAACAAGCCATAGCATCACTTCTCCATTTTAACTCCATAAAGCAAAAGCCTTCGAATCTGTTTCCACAAGCCATAAACACTCAAACAAATTCCACACATCAACTCACCTTGCTTCACTGACCAGAAACCAACCATTGTTTTGGCCTGAGACCCTCCATAACACAAACACGATTTTCACACTCCCTTGGTCAGAGCTTCTGCAAACTCACTCAGGAGGCTGTTTAAACTCCAACCAAGTATCCAAAGCTTCAAAGGGGGATCATTGGGACCTGTTTGAGCCAAAGAACTAGCCAGAAAGTGCCAGAGATCAGAGCTCCAGTTCAGGTGAGCTTCATGAACTTTTTTTCCAGGAGCTTGTTTTTAAGTTCTTAATTGGTTCTCTATGTTCCACTGATCATGATGATATGTTTGGTTTCGAAAATCATTGAGTTTTGAGCATGTATGATGTTCCTGAATTTTTTTGACCTAAACCCCTTTTTCTTCGATTCAGCTTTGTTGTGTAAAATAAATTTGTTTTGGCTGTGGATTCTTGTTCTATGATGTGTGGGGATGATTTCTGGGCAAGAAAATTAGGTTTTAGTGAGCTAGGGTGAGAGTTGGCATTTTTCAGGGAGGGTGCTGGCCGGAGAAGACGACCGGAAGTCTTCTCCGGCCGCCTGAAGGTCATTAATGTGTTAATTAGGGTTTAGGGACAAGTTTGAATTTAGGCCGTGCGATTCTCCTTTCCCGCGTGCATTGAATGGATGAGATCTGATCATTAGCCCTAATCCGTATTTAATTAAATGTTAATTAATTGATTAATTGAGTTTAGGGAAGTTTGAACCTGGGCCGTCCAGATGCGCGCCAGGTCAAACTTCCCAAGCCCAGATTCAATCTGGACGCTTCATTGTGCTTACTTTCTTTTATTTCAATTTATTTTCTTTTCTTTTTCATTTTATTTGTACCATTTATTTAAAATAGCAAAACTTGTTTTAAAATTATGAAACTTTTTTCCAAGAGTTTTATTAATTTTTAAAACACAAAAATATTTTTATTTTCATTTTTAGCATTTAAAAAGTATTTTAAAATATTTAAAAGTTTATTTTTAATTGATTAATGAAAATTAATTTATTAAAAATACTTTTAGGTATTTAAAAATCACCAAAAAATTCATGAAATGTTCTAAGACATTTAGAAACATTGTCCAACCTTCAAACCAAATTTCTTCTTTGATCTTGATGCATTTTGAGAATTTTTCATTGAATTAAAATCATTTTGGTGCATTAATTTGATCCAAAGTTCCAAAAATCATTTCTGCCTATTCATGAGGAGTTGGACATTGATTCTTCTTGCATTGCATTGTGTTTAGCATGTAGTTTTTGAGATTAAATGGCCATGATTTGATCTTCCATTTTCAATTTGTTTGATAATTTTCTTGTTTAAAAACCCTAAAACCCTAGCAAACTTGTAAAATTCATATCTTGAGTTAGGTTAGGAGTTGAGACCTCTCTTTTGGGCATTGGTTTAGTATAGGATTAGGGGTCCTTTGAGTGGCATTTTCAATTTTTTATCTTAGGGTTTGCTTCTGATTTTGACTTTTGTTTGATGTATGGTTCATAAACCCTAATTTTGGGCTTCCATATGCATCCATCTTGCATTCTCTTGCATAACATGACTTGCCATGACATTTCAAGCATCCATATGATTCATTTGACATCATAAGACATCTTGTAAGCATGTTTGATCATTGCATCTTGTATTTGCCATGTTGTATGCCATGTGCACTTCATAACTTGTCATGTATGTTCATGGTTCCTAACTTGCCTCATTTGCATTCATAAGCTTGTATGATCATCTCCATGACTTGTTTCATGTTTGTATCACTTCATAGCATCATTATCATCATCAACATGCTTCTGGTTTTGTTTTTCATCATGTCACCTCATCCCATTTTGCATTGCATTGCATTTCTTTTCTAACATTTCAGGTGGTAAGTGAATTTGAGAAGTGAATTTGCCTTCACTTCTCATGACTTTTCTTTCCATCTCTCTTGCATCCATGCTGCATTTTTATATGTGTTTGAGTTTGAGCTTTCTCATTCTTCTTCTTCCTACTTTCTTTCTTCAAGTGACTTGACTTCTTGAATGAAGCAAGTCACTTTGCTTCTCTTGATCCTTTCATCTGCTTCCTGGTGGTTCCTTTGAAGATTGTTCTTGCAAACCTCACAAACCTTAGGAACAACCAAGCATGATAATGATTAGGGTTTTGATTAGTCTCCCCTCTTAGTTCTACCTTTGTGTCTCTTTTGAGTCTTCTCTTCTCATCTCATAATCAGGGACTAAACCCTAAAGGCTTTAAGGCTTTGTGTTTAAGCTTATGCCTGCATCCTTCTATTAGGATGGAGTGTATAACTTTAATCCTAAGTGTTAAACCCTTAATGTGTTTACATCTCTTAATCAATCCATCTAATAATTATTAAGACATCACACTTGTAACTTGGGCCTTGCATTAGGGTTCTAATTCTTCCTTAATTGGTTAAGAAGGACTAACCCTAGTGTTAATGGAAAAGTCCCCCTCAAGTTGTCTTACAAATCATTAAAAAAATCACTTCATCATCATACCATTAAATAAAATCCACTTAATCAAAGGCTTGTTTTGTCATGAGTTTAATCCCTAATCATGGATTAAGTTGAGGAGCTTTCCTCAACTTAAACATTCTCATCTATTATCCTTCTATTAGGATGGTGTAATGAGTCTGTTTAATCCTTGATTAAGGCTTAACCTCATTACTTAACACTAAACAAAAACACCAAAAACATCTAAATAATCACAAGTGGGTTAATGATCTTAATCCTACATCAAAGGTGGTTAAGTGTGAGAATCTGACTTCACACTTAAGGTATTCTCATTACCCCTAATCAGAGGGAAGATGTGATGAGTTTACTAATCCATTGGTTTAGGCTTAATCTCATTAACTTATGACAAACTTCAAAAAGCAATAAAAGACTGAAAACTCAAAAACAAACAATAATCGTCTCCTCCGGGATTCTTTTCTCATCATCTTCACTCATAAGCGAGAACTTGCTTCTTCCGTCTAATGCAAGACAGTAAGCACCTGAGCCAGACAGGTCATACACTTGAGCATAGGCAAGCAGGCAGTTCACAAGTCAATTCATCTTTCAGTCTCTTTGGGTCGAACTACGGTGTTCTGACTTCCTCATTGCACGAGAGGATACGTAGGCATAACTTAACAGTTATCGAACAAAAGTCTCTGTATATTCCCCCTCTTTCTAGCTCCATTCTTTAGCCTCATGATTCTTGAGCATCCTATTCCTGTTCCTACACTGACACTGTATATTCACACTTCACACTTCTTTTACACAGACACCTGTACATCTTTTCCAGCTACGTTATACACAAATTGCACTGACACTACCCCTTTTAAAACACAAATCTTTTAGGCGTGGATCCCGTCGAGTACGACGGACAATCTGGGTGCTAATACCTTCCCAGGTTGTAACCAACCCCCTTTCTCAGTCTCTCTGGTTCGCAACCGTCTTATCCATATCTTTCTAGGTTTATGCAGCATTACCTTTCCCCCGGGATAAAAATGCCTAGCTGGCGACTCTATTCATCTCCAGTGAGTTCACGGCTGTGTGTTCTCATTGTCCCTCTCGCCGACCGTTCGCGTCTGTACCTTTATCTGGGCCTGGTCCCACTTATCGGGAGCGACAGCTTGGCGACTCTGCTGGGGACCCTTATGCTGTAACCAGGGCTTCTGGTTCTTTTCGTGGGTTCCTCCTAGCGCTTGTTTGATTTGTGTTTACTGGGGTGTTATGTGCTTATATGTGCTTGTATATTTATTTATTTTTGCTTTATGTACAGTTGTTTACTGCTTTCTTTATTGCTTTTGTATATATCATACTGTCATACTGTGCTGGCTGGATCTGGTTTTTGCTTTGGTGGGTGGGGTTCTACTGAGAGTTTAAGGTCCTATACCTGGGACCTGAGTGACACCTAGGCTAGAGTGAATCATATTCTTTCCCATTCCATCTCGGTCTGGTGCGAGAATATGAAACACGGTTCAGATATGGGTTTCTTCTTGAGAACTCTGTGTTGCAGATTTCCTGCAATGCTAGGGCTATCTGGGAAGCCTGCTAAGTCTGGATGACCTTTTAGTATTGACCTTCAGAAACTGAGGTGAATTAGAGGAGGGACTTTTATGGTTATTGTAAACACTGTACCTCCGGGTTAGAAGTGTTTACACTTCTCATAACTGATCCAAGTCTGAGGATCCTTGTTTTAGAACACCACCTGTGAGGGGGTTGGGCTGTTTACAGGTTTGCAGGTACCTTGACCTCAGAATACCCTGTTACTTTGATTTGATTAAGAGTACTCCATGTTGGAACAGTTCTTGTGATTCTAAACCCTGGATATGTGGCTCTTTATTTGAGCCCCCCACCTTGGTTACTGGACTTATAGACCTCCATCTGGATTTCTTACACACATGGACTTATATCAGAGCACTTGATCAGATCCAGCTCAGTCACAAACCCTTGCATATCATTTGCATACATAATCATTGCATCATATTGACATTTGCTTATTTGTGTTTCAGGGTATCCATCTTCATTTGGTTTTGGTTTTGACCCCATCTTCAGTATTGACCTATCTTCATCAGCACTTGCTTCAGCTATCAGCTATCCACTTCAGTCACCAGCACCAGCCAATCAGTGGCCCATTCTTCAGTATCATCATCAACACTTGTCTCTAGCCAGTCTCAACATCATGGCACCTAAAAAGAGCAACATCACTTACCACTTCTTCCAGCCAGAGTTAGCTGACATCAGGAGGATTCAGACCCTGATCACTCCAGACCATATACCACTGTTCAGGGAACACCATGGAGATATACTTGATATGGTTATGGATCTGGACCCCTCACAGAGAAGCCTGATCCACACTTGCCTCCAGTTTTATGATCCCCCACTGAGATGTTTCACTTTCCAGGACTTTCAGTTGGGCCCCTTATTGGAAGAATACTCATCATTAGTTGGTATACCTATCAGGAGAGAAATCCCTTTCAACCCTGAGATGGCTTTCCCAAGTAATGAGGAGGTAGCAAAGGCATTGCATCTGGAACCAGTCCTGATTGGGCAGCATATGACTTCTAAGGCTGGAATCCCTGGCCTGCATCTGGATTTCTTGATCTCTCAAGCTACCCTGAAAGCTTCTTTAGGAGAGTGGAAAGCAGTCTGTGCTTTATTGGCTTTGAGCATATATGGGATTGTATTGTTTGCAGATGAGCCTCGATTCATTAGTAAGAATGCAATCCATCTCTTCATCCTGAAGAACCCAGTGCCAACTTTATTGGGGGATCTCTACTATTCAGTGCATCAGAGGAATGAAAAGCAGAGAGGAAGATTAGTGAGGTGCTGTGCTCCTTTGTTCCATACTTGGCTTCTCAGGCATCTACCCAGGACAGATGCATTTTTGAACCCTCATCAGCAGAAAAACTGGGCTGGAAGACTTACTGCTTTAACTTCAGCTGATATCAGGTGGTGCACTCAAAGCACAAAAGGCAGAGATATCATCACCAGCTGTGGGCACTTTCCCAATGTGCCCCTAATAGGAGTTAAGGGTAGTGTTAATTACAACCCTCGGCTGTTCAAGAGGCAACTAGGCTATGCACTGGTCCACACTCCTAAGGCACAGGACTTGGTTGAGACTCTTTATTGTGAGAACAAGCTTAATCTGGCTATTGTTAGGCAGGCAGCTTGGGCCTGGGACAATGTGCAGACTAAGGGAATAACCATCCTGGGGAAGTGTAACAATGTGGCATCAGCACAATACTATGATTGGTCCCATGCCAGGGCTCAATTCTCTGGGATGCCCTTTACTAGAGAAGATATGCCTGGACCTTCCACAACACCACCTCTAGCAACTGTCAGCTTAGAGGAGTTTGAAAAATTGAAAGAAAGAAATGAGAAACTGACTCAAGCCCTACAGAAGACCCTCTGGGAGAGGAGTGATGGTAGACTGGATATTGAGAGGTTAGAAAAATTGAAGGTGGAGCATCTGGCTAGAATTGGGAAGTCTGAAGATTACATTAAGAAGTCTAGGGCTGGAGAACAGATCTTGAAGAATGCCTGCAAGGAAGCTCAGTTCCAGAAAGCCAGGACTGATTTGTATCTGAAAGAGAGTCAGGCTAGGTGGGTCAGGATCACCGAGGCTCGTACCCTGGAGGACAAGAGAGTCCAAGACAAGATAGAGCAGATGGAAGCTAGTACAAAAGAGCAACAAGAAGCCCTGGCAGCAACCCAAGGGGAGATATCAGAGCTGAAGATCAGAGCAGGAGTGAAGAGGTCAAAGGACCAAAGTCAACACAAGAAGCTAATTGCAGCTGTTACTACCCGGAACCTCCTCATCAGGAACCTCACGGAGCGTCCAGCTGATCCTGTGACCGAGGCACTTCTCAAGGAAGTTCGGGAGGATGAGTTTGGTCTTGGTGTTTGACCATTTGCTTGTTGTTGTTTTCATTCCATGTATTTTGATTTCTTATTTTCTTGTAATATATTTTAACCCCTCAGAGGGCTTGTGTTTGTAAACAAACTATGTACCGTTTGCCTTTTGCAATATATGTATTAGTTTGTTCCATCTGAGTTTACTTCGAAAGCAACATCAACAGCATCTTCAAGGGTCTGGAAGGGTCAAGACTGAATGCCAAGCCGGATACCTTGAGAACAAATAAGCATACTGCATTGCATGCTAACCCTTTGTTTGTTTTGTAGGTGTTTGTTTTTTATTGTTGCTAACTCTGTTGTGATGTTCAGGAATTATTGCTCGACGAAGAGGGTTTCCACTCAACAGGCCACACAGATACCCCACCCGTAACAATCTTCCGGGCATACAGATGGATCAGATGCAGCAGGACCTTACAGAGGTCAGGAACCAAATGACCAACGAAAGGTTGGAAATGAGGAACCAAATGACATAATTTATGGAGGTAATGAACAACATGGCCCAAAGCCAGGAGAGGCTCAGAGCTTTGGTGGAAGGGAGAAATCAGGAAGATCATCAGCCAGGGACTGCTGGGACTAGCAACAATGAAAGAGTCCAACCTCATGTCAATCCCCCAGTCTTTGGTCCCCACCTCCATCCAGAGGCCAACATTCCTGTCAATATACAAGGGCCTGCCACAGCAAGAAGGGTACTGCAAGAAGACCCTCAAGAAGACCAGTTCACAGTGATGGGAGCCGGGGAAGAGGCTTATGATAGAAGGTTGGATGAGATAGCTGAGAAGTTAAGATCCTTGGAGTCTCAAAACTCTTTGGGTTTTGATGTTATGGATATGGGCTTGGTAGACGGGGTCAGGATTCCCCACAAGTTTAAGCCACCATGCTTTGAGAAGTATAATGGGACTTCCTATCCCCGAACCCATCTACAATCTTTTCTCGGGAGGCTAAAGGCCTATACCATGGACGAGAAGCTGTAGATGTTCTATTTTGAGGATAGCTTGACTGGAGCTTCGAGGGAATGGTATTCCCATCTGACAAGAGCAACTATTAGATGCTGGAAGGACCTGGCAGAGGCCTTCATCAGACAGTATCAGTATAATCTGGATATGGCACCCAACAGGACCCTCCTAATGGGAATGTCACAGTCATCTAGAGAGAGCTTCCGAGAGTATGCTCAAAGATGGAGACAGCTTGCTGCTGCTGTCCAGCCACCTATGTCAGAAAGGGAGATGGCTGATATGTTCATGAACACCCTTCAGGGGACTTACATTGATAGGCTAGCTGCCTTCTCATCTACCAGCTTTGCAGATGTAGTCATAGCCGGGGAGAGAATTGAAAGCCTATTGAAGATGGGTAAGATCTCAGACAACGGTGCAAGCTCATCCAGTAATGCAAGAAAGCCTTTCGCAGGCCCGAGAAGAACTGGTGAGACCAATGCCATCCACACCAACAGGGGCAGGCCCCAATATGTTCATAGATCTGTGGCAGCAGTCACCATTCCCGCTCCAGCTCATCCACAACCAGCTTATCAACCTCCTCAGCAAAACTATCAGCAACAACCTCAGTACCATCAACAGAATCAGTACCCTCCGAGAAATTACAACAGCAGTAACACCAACAACAATAACCAGCAAAGGCCTTTCCAGCAGAGGCCATCTCAAGCCAACAGGGTAATCGATCTGATCCCTATGCCATATGCTACATTGCTGCCACAACTCCTGAAACTCAACCTAGTTGAGCTAAGGACGTTGGCACCTCCAGATCCCAACAGTCTACCCAGGAATTACGACTCCAACGCCAGATGTGCCTTTCATTCAAATGCACCTGGCCATAGTACAGAAAAGTGCAGAGCTTTGCACATGAAGGTACAAGACCTGGTAGACTCTAAAGCTCTGAATTTCGCACCACCACCCAATGTCAACAAAAACCCTATGCCACACCACGGAGGTCCCAGAATCAACGCTATTGAAGAAGACAAGCCGTCTTATTTAATAACCAGTGTGGGTCAGATCCGGACACCGTTGGTAGAAATTAAGGCTCAGCTCCTCGAATGTAACATGTTCCCGGGGTGTGAGTTAGGGTGTGCTTACTGCAATATTTCAGTAAATGGGTGCGATAATCTGAGGAATGGCATAGATGGCCTTATTCAGAGTGGCCAGCTTCAGATCACTACATCATTTCCAACAAATCCAGTAATCTCATCAGCAACAGTTCCGGTATCTCCTACAACTGCAGCAACCATTGTTCCTGACAATTCTTCGGCTTCATCAACAAGTGCTTCATCCATTATCTCAACTGATCAGTTATCAACAAATTTTCCTGCTACAACTTCAGCATCACTCCATTTTGAATCTCCTACAACAACAGCGTCCGTCCTTCCGACAATGTCTCCTACAACTCCAGCAACAAATCATGAAGATGTCTCAACTGTCACAATATTTTATGATCCTGAAAACAATTCTGCCTACAACTCAGAAAGTGCTGCTCCCATCAGAGCACCAGTCACAATTTATTATGATCCACAAACTATCACAGTTCCTTCAGCAGCTGCCATCAGTCCAGTCACTGTCACAGTGCCTGGACCAGTACCTTATGAAAGCAGTAGGGCCATCCCTTGGCACTACGGCTCTGACGTATACTGCAAAGGACAAAGAATTACTCTTGATACATCAACACCTGCACCACAGATAGATAATGTGGGAGGAGGCGGAGGCTTCACTCGAAGCGGACGTCTCTTTGCTCCACAAATTCAAAGACCCACTGCCAAAGCAGAAGCTGCTGCCAAGGCAAAAGGAAAGAGCCCGGTGCAGGAAGATCAAGCTGTTAAGGAAGCTTTGAAAACACCATTCGATCAAGAAGTTGATGAGTTTATGAGAATCATCAAAAAGAGTGATTACAAAATAGTGGATCAGCTTCACCAGACGCCATCCAAGATCTTTATCCTATCACTGCTTATGTGTTCCGAAGCCCATCGGAATGCATTACTCAAAGTCTTGCACGCAGCTTACGTGCCTGAAGAGATCACTGTCAATCAATTGGAAACCGTGGTTGGAAATGTTACTGCTAGCAATGGGCTAGGGTTCACCAATACTGACTTGACAATGGAGGGTCGTAACCATAACAAAGCCTTGCACATCACCATGGAATGTAAAGGTGCAGTCCTTTCCCATGTGCTGGTAGACACAGGGTCATCCCTAAATGTCTTACCAAAGAAGGCCCTGGTGAAGCTAGAGTATGAAGGGTTAGCATTGCGTCCCAGTAACCTGGTAGTAAGAGCCTTTGATGGTTCTAAGAGATCGGTTCTGGGAGAGATTGAGCTGCCTGTGACAATTGGCCCACAAACTTTTACAACGATCTTCTATGTGATGGACATTCAGCCGGCTTACAGTTGTTTGTTGGGTAGACCTTGGATTCACGCCGCTGGCGCAGTAACGTCTACCCTGCACCAGAAGTTAAAATTTGAGTGGGAAGGCCAAGTTGTCACTATCTGTGGGGAGGAGGATATATTTGTTAGCCATCTGGCTACTTATAAATACATTGAGATGGATGGGGAGATCCATGAAACAATGAGCCAAGGATTTGAGGCCTTGAATGTTAATGAAGCATCTGCTGTATCTGGAATTTCCATGTCATCTTACCAACAAGCCCGGAAGGTTGTTGAAGAAGGAACTGCCCAAGGCTGGGGCAAGGTTTTATCTGTGGAGGAGAAGAAGGACAAATTTGGGTTGGGTTACAGACCAACTCAACAAAATCAAGCAGAGGCTGCTGAGAAGCCCGGTTTTGTCAGTGGGGGGATGCTCACCCCTGATGCTATCAACAATTTGGAAGACGAGCTGGAAGAGGAGCGCAATCTGGAGAATTGGATTCGTCCGAAGATCCCGGGGAGCAGTATCTCGAACTGGTCTTCCCAGGAAATTATAAGAGTTACTCATGCAGAGTAATTATTATTTCCTGTATTTTTATAGCATGCATCAAAGTCTTGCATCTTGCCCAAGATGACAAGGCTCATTTTGTAATCGGGCCATCTGTACTTTTTGTGCAAACAAGATTAATCAATGAAATATCAGACATCTTTTTTCAAATGAGTCTTTTTCTTTTCTGCTCACTGTTTTTCCATTTTTCTTTTTGTACAAAAAATAAATGGCGATGTTTTCAAAATGATAATTTCATTTCACTTTTTTCTAAAGCAAGATTAAAATCAAATCACTAAAATAAACAAACTGAACCCTTGCAGAGAGTGCCTTCCAGACAGCACCGACAACAGCACGGCTATGACTTCGTATGACTTTGACAATCCAATCAATCAAGCTGATGAAGGGGTTGAAGAAGAATATGAGCTTCCTGAAGAGCTAGCCAGGTTGTTAAGACAAGAGGAGAAGGTTATTACTCCTCATCAGGAGGAGGTTGAAGTGATTAATCTTGGTACAGATGAAGATGTGAAAGAAGTTAAAATCGGGGCCTGCTTACAAGACTCGGTGAAGAGACGACTGATTGATCTGCTTCAGGAATATGTGGACGTGTTTGCTTGGTCGTATCAAGATATGCCAGGGTTGGACACCGACATTGTTGTGCACAAGCTGCCTTTGAGAGAAGAATGCCCGCCGGTTAAACAGAAACTGCGCCGTACTCGCCCAGACATGGCAATGAAAATCAAGGAGGAGGTACAAAAGCAATGGGACGCTGGGTTCCTTGCTGTAACTAGCTATCCGCCGTGGGTTGCTAATATAGTACCTGTGCCTAAGAAAGACGGCAAAGTAAGAATGTGTGTTGACTACCGGGATCTGAACAGAGCCAGCCCGAAAGATGACTTCCCATTACCTCACATCGATGTATTGGTGGATAATACGGCTCAGTTCTCGGTATTCTCCTTCATGGACGGATTTTCAGGATACAATCAGATCAAGATGTCACCTGAAGACATGGAGAAGACAACTTTCATCACACCCTGGGGCACGTTCTGTTACAAGGTGATGCCATTCGGGCTGAAGAATGCTGGTGCAACATATCAACGGGCTATGGTGACATTATTCCACGATATGATCCATAAAGAAATAGAGTGTTATGTGGATGACATGATTGCCAAGTCCCTTACGGAGGAAGATCACCTGGTAAATCTGCTGAAGTTGTTCAAGCGTCTGAGGAAGTACCAACTGAAGCTGAACCCCAACAAATGCACATTCGGGGTGCAATCTGGTAAGATGCTGGGTTTTATCGTAAGCGAGAAAGGGATTGAAGTTGACCCTGATAAAGTCAAAGCCATTCAAGAGATGCCTGCACCGAAAACTGAGAAAGAAGTTCGAGGTTTCTTAGGTCGATTGAACTACATTTCACGGTTCATATCTCACCTTACAGCAACCTGTGAACCCTTGTTCAAGCTATTAAGAAAAGAACAGACGGTCAGGTGGGGCGAAGACTGCCAGAAGGCTTTTGACAAGATCAAAGAATATTTGCAAGAACCTCCAATCCTTATGCCTCCAGTGGAAGGAAGACCTCTGATAATGTACTTAACAGTATTAGAAGAGTCAATGGGGTGTGTGCTGGGCCAGCATGACGAGTCTGGTCGAAAAGAGTATGCAATATACTACCTAAGCAAAAAGTTTACCGACTGTGAACAACGTTATTCACTGCTCGAGAAAACTTGTTGTGCTTTAGCGTGGGCTGCTCGCCGACTGAGACAGTATATGTTGACCCACACTACCTTATTAATCTCAAAAATGGACCCAGTTAAGTACATTTTCGAGAAGCCAGCTCTTACCGGACGGGTTGCAAGATGGCAAATGATTCTCACGGAGTATGACATCCAGTACACCTCTCAGAAAGCCATCAAGGGCAGTGTATTGTCCGAATATCTTGCTGAGCAACCTATTGATGACTACCAGCCTATGAAGTTTGACTTCCCTGATGAAGACATCATGTTCATAAAATCAAAAGATCATGAAGAGCCTATTCACACTGAAGGGCCTGACCCAGAAGAAGAATGGACTATGATGTTTGACGGGGATGTTAACATGAATGGTCGTGGTGTTGGTGCAGTACTCATTACACCCAAAGGAGTTCACATGCCTTTCTCGGCAAAACTCACTTTCAACTGCACTAACAACGAAGCTGAATACGAAGCTTGTATTATGGGTCTTGAGGAAGCCATTGACCTCAGGATCAAGACTTTAACTGTATTCGGAGATTCAGCTCTGGTAGTTAATCAAACCAACGGAAAATGGTACACCCACCAGGATCATCTGATACCTTACAGGGATTATACAAGGAGGTTATTGACTTTCTTCACAACGGTCAAGCTTGAGTATATCCCTCGGGACGAGAATCAGTTTGCAGATGCTCTTGCTACCATTTCATCCATGATCAAAGTTCAAGCTGCTAACTTTGTACCTCAGATTTCAGTGTCCAGACTTGATAGACCGGCATATGTATTTGCAGCAGAAATTGTCAAAGACGATAAGCCTTGGTTCCATGACATTAAATGCTTCTTGGAGGATCGAGCATACCCACCTGGGGCATCTTCCAATGATAAGAAGACTTTGAGAAGGCTTGCTGGTAGTTTCTTTCTGAACACTGATGGGTCTTTATACAAAAGGAACTTTGATATGGTACTCCTCAGGTGTGTTGATAAGACAGAAGCAGACTTGTTGATGCACGAGGTGCACGAAGGATCTTTTGGTACCCATGCCGGAGGGCATGCCATGGCTAAGAAGTTGTTAAGATCGGGTTATTACTGGATCACAATGGATGCCGATTGTTGTGCCTACGCCAGAAAATGCCACAAATGCCAGATCTACGCAGATAAGGTGCATGTGCCTCCCAATCCTTTGAACATCATGTCTTCACCATGGCCCTTTGCCATGTGGGGCATTGATATGATTGGCAAGATTGAGCCAACTGCTTCGAACGGCCACAGATTCATCCTGGTTGCCATTGACTATTTCACCAAGTGGGTCGAAGCAGCTTCCTATGCCAATGTTACAAGACAAGTGGTAGCCATATTTCTGAAGAGGGATATCATCTGTCGGTATGGAGTTCCCGAGCGAATCATTACTGATAATGGTTCCAACTTGAACAACAAAATGATGGCAGAGCTGTGCCGGGACTTCAAGATCCAACATCACAATTCTTCTCCTTACAGGCCAAAGATGAATGGCGCTGTTGAGGCAGCAAATAAAAATATCAAGAAGATTGTGCAGAAGATGGTAGTCACTTACAAAGACTGGCATGAAATGCTACCATTTGCCTTGCATGGGTACCGCACGTCAATCAGAACATCCACTGGGGCAACACCGTATCAGCTTGTGTATGGTATGGAAGCAGTCCTACCTGTCGAAGTTGAATTACCCTCCCTCCGAGTACTAATGGATGTTAAGCTGAGTGAAGCAGAATGGGTTCGGGCCCGATACGAACAACTGAGTTTGATTGAAGAGAAAAGATTAGCTGCAATCTGTCATGGGCAGTTATATCAGAAGAGAATGAAGAAAGCCTTCGATCAGAAAGTCAGGCACCGAGGGTACCAAGTAGGAGATCTTGTGCTGAAGAGAATCCTCCCTCCTCATACAGACCACAGGGGCAAATGGACTCCAAATTATGAAGGACCATTCGTGGTGAAGAAAGTTTTTTCTGGTGGAGCACTGATGCTCAGCACCATGGATGGTGAAGATTTCCCGTCCCCTGTGAATTCAGATGCAGTTAAAAAATACTTCGCATAAAAATGACCCGCTGGACACAAAAACAGAATGTAAGTCCAGGCAAAAATAGGGCATCCCGGCGAGTCAAAAACAGAATAAAAGACTCGGGCAAAAATAAGGGAAAATAAATAAAAATGTACACCCGCTGAGTTGAAAAGCCGCATTGGACAGCTCAGGCAAAAATGGGTATCCCGATGGATTGAAAACCCGAAAGGGCGATCCATGCAAAACAAGGGAATAAGCGAACAACTGCATTCTGAATTCGTCTGTATTATCTACAACGTGGTAAGCCTCTAAAGGATCGGGCTTCAATCAGAATCGACCTTCTTCAAAAAGCAAGACGAGAAGAACGTCAAAAGTCATACGAGTCATAGCCAGAGAGGAAGCTCCTTAAAGCGTCATCAACATCGCCAGCACTTTGTTTCTCTATTTGTAACAATCTCTTCATTTTAGGAGATTTGTTTCCTTGACTGTATCTTGCCAATTCAGGGCACATGAATTAATAAAATCAGATTTTTCAGTCATGTTTCGTCTTATACATTTTTATTTGCAAAGAATGTCTGATGTCTCTAAAAAACCCGATTGCATAAGTACAGATGCTTTTCTAAAAAAAAATAATAATAAACACGTGCTTGCAGGGAATATACTTACTCTCGAAAGTGCTTAACTCCTATGACGGAATCCAGTAAAGGATACCTCGGGACCATTTATCTGTTTCCCTATCTTTGCAGGATTGCAGGTATCCAGAACGCAGCTTGGGGCATGCAAGATACATCCCAGTAAGCTGGCAAATCAACACTCACTTTCGGCACCAGAGGTATTTTCTCCCCAGCTGAGTTGCCAACAACTCTCCCCAGCCGTAGTGCCAATCATTCTTCCTCAACAGAATAGAAAGTCAGGGAACCATCTCCCCACAGAATCCTCAGCCTCTATTCAGAAGAGCAACGTATGAAGAAGTCACAACAGAGTATAGAAAGCTTCTACAAACCCCAGCTGGGTCCCATATTACAGGGATATGTCAATCAGTGACCTAGATCCCCAAGCAGATGCATCTCATCAGATCTACCAATGATCTCATCCCCAGCTGGGATATTCACTCCAAATAGATCAACCAGAGATCTTTACAGCAATGGGATCCGAGTCCCGATTTGGTATCTTTGCATAATCATAGCATTTTCATCATATTCACCCACAAAGCGTAGCATTCCGTCTAATACGGAGCATTACGGCAAAAATCAAATACATAGCATAATCATAAGTCATGTTGTGAATCGAACACTTGTGAATAATAAACCGTTCATCAGAATGCAGAATACAATACACAAAAATCCCCACCAGGGTCCCCAGCAAAAGCAGTTGCCTCACAATTCCAAACCCTATCATATACTCCTTTTGATACCCGTCCGTATCGTCACCCCCCAATAAAGTCGCCTGAACTTTCTTTGCAAACAAAACCATCCGTATTACAGATACTTCCTGACACTCGTCCGTGTCAAACCACCAGCAAAAAGCCAAAGACAACATCTTTGCACTCACATATACCTATATATACACTTTCTTGACACCCGTCCGTGTCGTATCCCCAGCGCAGTCGCCTACACTTTTACAACCCATATGCTTGTTAATATTATACTTTTCTTTTCCTGACACTCGTCCGTGTCACTCTCCCCAGCGGATAAATACTCATCTATACGATGTTCATACTCACTACTCATGTTGCACTTATGCAGATGCTCGTCCGTATCTTGTATATGCCACTTATACCCCCACAGATTCGGCATTGGTCCATGTTCTTTGTTAACCAGTTGGTACTCGTCCGTATCATCATCTCAGAATATGCGTCAAGTGTTTGTTTCTACATGATACTCGTCCGTATCATAATCTTAAGGATGCTCGTCCGCATCTTTAATCCATACACGTGTCAAATACTTATGTCTTCTTGAATATAGATACTCGTCTGTATCTACCATTCCCCAGAAGAATCCTTTCAGATTCGACACTCGTCCGTGTTCTCTGTTAACCCGTTGATACTCGTCTGTATCATCATCTCTAAACACGTGTCAGTTTGTTTCTACCCGATACTTGTCCGTATCGTAGTCTCAAGGATGCTCGTCCGCATCTTTAATCTATACACAACATCTAAACACTTATACTTTCTTTTCTTGGTTGTAAATACTCGTCCGTGTTTACTATATCCCCAGTAGATCGCCAACAAAACAAATTTTCCTTCTTATCTGACACTCGTCCTGTGTCATGATAAACTCTGAGAGCAGCCGTACCCTGCTAGGTGGTCGTCCTCCACCTCTTGATGGTCGTCATCCATCATGCTCATCCGATGGCCGTCCCCATCGTTGATTTTTAGCAACCGTCCCCTGCTAGGTGGTCGTCCTCCACCTCTTGATGATCGTCCTTCATCATTTTATCCAATGGCCGTCCCCATTGTTGATTTTTGGTTATCTGACATTCGTCCTATGTCATGACAAACCTTGAGAGCAGCCGTCCCCTGCTAGGTGGTCGTCCTCCACCTCTTGATGGTCGTCCTCCATCATGCTCGTCCGATGGCCGTCCCCATCGTTGACCTTTTCTATCCGGCATTCGTCCTATGTCGCGATATTTTCGGCAGCCGTACCCTGCCAGGTGATCGTCCTTCACCTTAGATGACCGTCCCTCATCTTAACCCCGACAGAGCAGCCGTCCCCTGCTAGGTGATCGTCCTTCACCTTTGATGACCGTACCTCATCATCTGTTTATTTCATTTATTCTTTAACCCGATGGCCGTCCCCGTCGTGGTCCCTTTTCTTTTTAGCCCGATGGCCGTCCCCATCGTCGGTTACCTTGACTTTATGAACTTGATGGCCGTCCCCGTCATGTTTCATTGATTCCCAGAAAATTTTACAGCTTTATCTTGATGGCCGTCCCCATCATAACATCTTATTTTTCCCAGCTAGTCGGCCGTCCCCGTCTTGGCTTTACCTTTTATCCCCAGCATGTCGGTCGTCCCCGTCATTGCTTTACTTCACACACACTTTTCCTGGCATGTCGGCCGTCCCCGTCATTGCTCTTTACCCAGCAGTCGTCCTCTGCTCGACGGTCGTCCTCCGTCGCCCATACTTTACAATATACTTTATTTTCCTTTACAATCTATATCCCTTTTCTTCTTCATTCCGTGAGTGCAAATTTTGGACTGTCTTTGGTATTCAACCACAAGTTATCTTGTTTGCCTGTTAAGCCGTTGCTTACATCCCGCACAGCTAACTCATGTTTGAATAGGGGCAGCTGTAAACACCCCAAATTTGCCCTCACCCTTTCACACCATGGCTTGTGATCATTCTCATATGCATAAACACAATCATACCATCTCATATTACATTTTTGATTCACTGCATAGTTTCTAAGTCATCTGCACCTAGGGTTTGTGATCTGAGCAATCCAAAAGCTTCTTGAGCCACTCCAAAGGCTACCAATCACTTCAAAGGGGTCCATGTGTGTTCAAGCATCATATTATATCCTCTCCAAGTCAAAAATGCCAAGAGAATCACAAGAACTGGGATTGGTATGGATGCAGAGCCAGGATAGACTGCACAGTTGACCTAAAATTAGGGTTTTGGTTTCAGAGGCCATAACTCCAAATTTTTTGGTCATTCTTGTTTCCATTGGTCTTTATATGGTATAGGAAGTATGAATATCAATTTTCATGAAGAAATTCCATGGGGAAGTCATCTGATCAAGAGTTGACTTTCTGGACAAGTCAGTACAAAATCAGGGCATCTGAGGCCCCCAATGACCCGACCAAGGGGTGATCTTCATCATTTTGAGTGTATATGATCTTTATTTGATCATGGAAGAAGGTTTAAGTTCACAAAATTCAAGAATTACAAGTTTTTGCAAAGTTGACTTTTTAGGGCATGGTTGACTTTTTAAGAATATGTCATTTTGTGCCATTTTTCAAGCTTTGATTCTTGATCCAAAAATGCTTCAAATGGAAAAACTTTGGTCATGAAAGTTGTAGAACACATTTTTCCCTTTTCAAAAAGTACAAGAACATGACCTAATTCATTTTGGATCAAAAGTTATGGTGTGACAAAGTTGGCAAAAATCACTAATTTTCAAGACATGCACCAATTGGAAAATTTGCAAAATCATGTATCAAGGCCATTTGTAACTTCTAGTTCACTTCAAACCAATGTACAAACATCACATATGACCTAAAAGTCAGATTTGAACCAAAGTATCTCATGTTCATGGTTTGTATGGCAAGAGATTTTCATGAAGTTTCAAAAATGATCAAGTTGCAAAACCACTCATCACACTTCACCAACTTGCTGCATTGGCCTTTGAACCACCCTAGCCTTCCACACACACCATGCTGCGCCAGCCCATGCTCTTGTACCAAGCTAGAACTTAGCCCATGCCTCTCTTACAACAAAGTTGACATTTTGCAAAAGTAGACATCCCAATCACAACAGGCCAGGTCATATCATCTGACCAATGGGAGTCTTTTATGCAAGGCAAATGCTGGCCATAACACACATCAAGCCAGCCTGAAGCAAGCCCTAGCACAGCATACTCAAACTCACTCCATTTTGTATTTCTCTTCGAATTTGTCTCCACAGCTCACAAACACAAAAGCCAAGTCCATTGATCAAATCACCATGCTTCATTGACCCCAAACCAACAAGACCCAGGCCTGAAACAAGCCATAGCATCACTTCTCCATTTTCACTCCATAAAGCAAAAGCCTTCGAATCTGTTTCCACAAGCCATAAACACTCAAACAAATTCCACACATCAACTCACCTTGCTTCACTGACCAGAAACCAACCATTGTTTTGGCCTGAGACCCTCCATAACACAAACACGATTTTCACACTCCCTTGGTCAGAGCTTCTGCAAACTCACTCAGGAGGCTGTTTAAACTCCAACCAAGTATCCAAAGCTTCAAAGGGGGATCATTGGGACCTGTTTGAGCCAAAGAACTAGCCAGAAAGTGCCAGAGATCAGAGCTCCAGTTCAGGTGAGCTTCATGAACTTTTTTTCCAGGAGCTTGTTTTTAAGTTCTTAATTGGTTCTCTATGTTCCACTGATCATGATGATATGTTTGGTTTCGAAAATCATTGAGTTTTGAGCATGTATGATGTTCCTGAATTTTTTTGACCTAAACCCCTTTTGCTTCGATTCAGCTTTGTTGTGTAAAATAAATTTGTTTTGGCTGTGGATTCTTGTTCTATGATGTGTGGGGATGATTTCTGGGCAAGAAAATTAGGTTTTAGTGAGCTAGGGTGAGAGTTGGCATTTTTCAGGGAGGGTGCTGGCCGGAGAAGACGACCGGAAGTCTTCTCCGGCCGCCTGAAGGTCATTAATGTGTTAATTAGGGTTTAGGGACAAGTTTGAATTTAGGCCGTGCGATTCTCCTTTCCCGCGTGCATTGAATGGATGAGATCTGATCATTAGCCCTAATCCGTATTTAATTAAATGTTAATTAATTGATTAATTGAGTTTAGGGAAGTTTGAACCTGGGCCGTCCAGATGCGCGCCAGGTCAAACTTCCCAAGCCCAGATTCAATTTGGACGCTTCATTGTGCTTACTTTCTTTTATTTCAATTTATTTTCTTTTCTTTTTCATTTTATTTGTACCATTTATTTAAAATAGCAAAACTTGTTTTAAAATTATGAAACTTTTTCCCAAGAGTTTTATTAATTTTTAAAACACAAAAATATTTTTATTTTCATTTTTAGCATTTAAAAAGTATTTTAAAATATTTAAAAGTTTATTTTTAATTGATTAATGAAAATTAATTTATTAAAAATACTTTTAGGTATTTAAAAATCACCAAAAAATTCATGAAATGTTCTAAGACATTTAGAAACATTGTCCAACCTTCAAACCAAATTTCTTTTTTGATCTTGATGCATTTTGAAAATTTTTCATTGAATTAAAATCATTTTGGTGCATTAATTTGATCCAAAGTTCCAAAAATCATTTATGCCTATTCATGAGGAGTTGGACATTGATTCTTCTTGCATTTCATTGTGTTTAGCATGTAGTTTTTGAGATTAAATGGCCATGATTTGATCTTCCATTTTCAATTTGTTTGATAATTTTCTTGTTTAAAAACCCTAAAACCCTAGCAAACTTGTAAAATTCATATCTTGAGTTAGGTTAGGAGTTGAGACCTCTCCTTTGGGCATTGGTTTAGTATAGGATTAGGGGTCCTTTGAGTGGCATTTTCAATTTTTTATCTTAGGGTTTGCTTCTGATTTTGACTTTTGTTTGATGTATGGTTCATAAACCCTAATTTTGGGCTTCCATATGCATCCATCTTGCATTCTCTTGCATAACATGACTTGCCATGACATTTCAAGCATCCATCTGATTCATTTGACATCATAAGACATCTTGTAAGCATGTTTGATCATTGCATCTTGTATTTGCCATGTTGTATGCCATGTGCACTTCATAACTTGTCATGTATGTTCATGGTTCCTAACTTGCCTCATTTGCATTCATAAGCTTGTATGATCATCTCCATGCCTTGTTTCATGTTTGTATCACTTCATAGCATCATTATCATCATCAACATGCTTCTGGTTTTGTTTTTCATCATGTCACCTCATCCCATTTTGCATTGCATTGCATTTCTTTTCTAACATTTCAGGTGGTAAGTGAATTTGAGAAGTGAATTTGCCTTCACTTCTCATGACTTTTCTTTCCATCTCTCTTGCATCCATGCTGCATTTTTATATGTGTTTGAGTTTGAGATTGCTCATTCTTCTTCTTCCTACTTTCTTTCTTCAAGTGACTTGACTTCTTGAATGAAGCAAGTCACTTTGCTTCTCTTGATCCTTTCATCTGCTTCCTGGTGGTTCCTTTGAAGATTGTTCTTGCAAACCTCACAAACCTTAGGAACAACCAAGCATGATAATGATTAGGGTTTTGATTAGTCTCCCCTCTTAGTTCTACCTTTGTGTCTCTTTTGAGTCTTCTCTTCTCATCTCATAATCAGGGACTAAACCCTAAAGGCTTTAAGGCTTTGTGTTTAAGCTTATGCCTGCATCCTTCTATTAGGATGGAGTGTATAACTTTAATCCTAAGTGTTAAACCCTTAATGTGTTTACATCTCTTAATCAATCCATCTAATAATTATTAAGACATCACACTTGTAACTTGGGCCTTGCATTAGGGTTCTAATTCTTCCTTAATTGGTTAAGAAGGACTAACCCTAGTGTTAATGGAAAAGTCCCCCTCAAGTTGTCTTACAAATCATTAAAAAAATCACTTCATCATCATACCATTAAATAAAATCCACTTAATCAAAGGCTTGTTTTGTCATGAGTTTAATCCCTAATCATGGATTAAGTTGAGGAGCTTTCCTCAGCTTAAACATTCTCATCTATTATCCTTCTATTAGGATGGTGTAATGAGTCTGTTTAATCCTTGATTAAGGCTTAACCTCATTACTTAACACTAAACAAAAACACCAAAAACATCTAAATAATCACAAGTGGGTTAATGATCTTAATCCTACATCAAAGGTGGTTAAGTGTGAGAATCTGACTTCACACTTAAGGTATTCTCATTACCCCTAATCAGAGGGAAGATGTGATGAGTTTACTAATCCATTGGTTTAGGCTTAATCTCATTAACTTATGACAAACTTCAAAAAGCAATAAAAGACTGAAAACTCAAAAACAAACAATAATCGTCTCCTCCGGGATTCTTTTCTCATCATCTTCACTCATAAGCGAGAACTTGCTTCTTCCGTCTAATGCAAGACAGTAAGCACCTGAGCCAGACAGGTCATACACTTGAGCATAGGCAAGCAGGCAGTTCACAAGTCAATTCATCTTTCAGTCTCTTTGGGTCGAACTACGGTGTTCTGACTTCCTCATTGCACGAGAGGATACGTAGGCATAACTTAACAGTTATCGAACAAAAGTCTCTGTATATTCCCCCTCTTTCTAGCTCCATTCTTTAGCCTCATGATTCTTGAGCATCCTATTCCTGTTCCTACACTGACACTGTATATTCACACTTCACACTTCTTTTACACAGACACCTGTACATCTTTTCCAGCTACGTTATACACAAATTGCACTGACACTACCCCTTTTAAAACACAAATCTTTTAGGCGTGGATCCCGTCGAGTACGACGGACAATCTGGGTGCTAATACCTTCCCAGGTTGTAACCAACCCCCTTTCTCAGTCTCTCTGGTTCGCAACCGTCTTATCCATATCTTTCTAGGTTTATGCAGCATTACCTTTCCCCCGGGATAAAAATGCCTAGCTGGCGACTCTATTCATCTCCAGTGAGTTCACGGCTGTGTGTTCTCATTGTCCCTCTCGCCGACCGTTCGCGTCTGTACCTTTATCTGGGCCTGGTCCCACTTATCGGGAGCGACACTGTTGCAACAAGACTGGACACATATATGTTTGAGGGGGAGTAATCTCAAATATGAGTCAATAGAAAAGTAGGATTATACTCTGATAAAAGAACTTCTGCTGCACTCTGAAAACTAGAAAAGATGTTAGCCAAAAATTAGCCAAAGGGGGAGTTTGTAGATGTCTTAAATTGGCAGAATTTTTGACCAACAAGAATTATTGAATTCAGTTCAGAATGTCCTATCAAATGTTGGGACATTATCAAACAGAGTATATGAACTTATTTCAGGATGTCTTATCAGATGTTGGGACGTTGTGTTAATGACTTAAGTTCAGTTTTTCAGGATGTCCCAACAGATGTTGAGACATCTCAAACCTGCTACCAGAATTAATTATTGACTAACTGATCAGAGATATTTAAGGAGAGTTATCTGGAATTAATTAATGATGGATAAAAACAAAACAAGGCGCATCTGTAGGGAGTTTTATATTGAGAATTCAGATTAAAACAGAAGGCCTAAATCACCTAGAATCTAGGAAGTAACAAACCCTAAATTCAAGGTGGAAGCTGCATGCGCATTAGGGTTGGATCATTCTACAGAAAGCCCAAATTACAGATACCTATTTAATCAACAGAAACTCATAGAATTGAGTACGAATTTCAGAAGACCAAATAGGGTGTCTAGTGTTTTAAATAGCAGGTTGTTTTTAATTGTACCACTTGATGAGCTTTTAAGCATAAGTGCATTTGTGACTTGATTGAAACTGTGAAGTAAGATCAAGCTGTATTGTTTGAAGAATGTCTTCAATTTTATTAAACTTGTAAACTTGATCACTGTGTGATTGAGGGGGAGTGAGTAGGGTACTCTTATCTAAGTTGTGTCTTAGGTAGAAATTGCATTGGGTAGTTATTAAGTGATAGATTAAACAGGGTGGTTTAAGTCTAGAATTAATATTACTTATAGTGGATTTCCTCCTGGCTTGGTAGCCTCCAGATGTAAGTGTGGTTATACACTGAACTGGGTTAACAAACTTCTGTGTTGTTTACTTTTCTTGCTATTTAAGTTTTAGTTAAATCTGTCAAGTGTTGGGACATCTCTTAGGACATCTCATACCTGATCACAGAATTTCAGTTTGCATGCATGTTTGCTAGCCATTGATTCTTTAATTGTTGTGTACTTGTACTACATGAATTTAGAGAATTATTATGACTAAATTAGGTGCAAGATTTTTTATTTGTGGTAACTTTCGACACGACTTTGTTAGTTTTCCGGTTTTATGCTTAAATGATGATCTTGTGCTCCTAATTGATTGTGAAGTTGATACCATGTTTGAACCTCTTCACTTGTATGTTAATAATGATCTAAAATTCTGTTTTTAACTGTATGTGTGATCAATGCAAGTTTTGGTTATAGGAACGCATAATTGCATGTTGTGTTTTTGCTTGAAAATAAAGAATTCATGCACATTCTTGCTTTCTTATTTGCTACTACATCCATGTTAATGTTTAACTTGGATTTGAGTAGGCCATGATACATGTTCACTTGGTTGCTTATTTATGATGTATGCATGCTCACTTTGTGCTTATTTTCCAATATGTGTTTATCATGAAAATGCACCATTGTCCACTTTGTGAATGTTCTTTGAATCAAGTCTTGAAAATGTTCACATGCTTCTAAATCCACGCCTATACCATGCTTGTTGATTTTCTTTGATGATGAAGTGATGTATGTTCATGTATTGACACTTGTGTATGCACAATTAAAAACGAGTCAAACCTGCCTTGTTTTTCATAGTCGTGTTTTGAAGTAGTGGCTGTTAAATGTATGTTGTTTGTTGTATGTTCATACTTTTTACACCGACTTTACATGTTGTATGTTAGCTGTAGAAAGTTGTTTGTGTTGTATAGTGTTTTCATCGCTGTTTGTACATTTGAGAGCTGTAAATAGCTGATGGATTTTAGCTTAACATAGTTTTAGTACCTTTAGACTTAGGATTGAGTCTAGTTTAGGTCCTAGTTTCCTTAAGAATTATTTGGTAAATATTTATCCCATTCCTTTTTATCACATGTGTGCATTACTAACCCTTATTTTGTAGGCAGATTGAGGTAAGCTTTCTTCACCTTATCCTTTTAATCCTCATGCCTTTTATTTGCATTTGCCTCTACATTTTATGCTTGTTGTCACTCCCGGGATTTTCATCCTAGTACAGACGCGAAAGTGGCGTGGAAAAGGTAGAGTCGCCAGCCAGGCATTTTTATCCCGAATGAACGGGAAAGATAAAGTTGCACAAACCTAAGGAAGAAGGAAAGGAAGAGGCCTTGCAAACCAAAGATCTGGGTTCGGGAGTCGGTTACGGCCTGGAAAGGTATTAACACCCCAAATCGTCCGCCGTACTCGACGGGATCCATGCTTGTTTGTCTGTTTAAAAGGGTAGAAATAAGATGTTGTTGAATAAAACTGTTGACTGGAATAGGAAGTGAGAAATGGAAAAGGAGAACAAAAATAAAGAATGGGGAAAATGTAGGGAAAATAAAGAATGTGCTCGAACGGGACCTACCACGCTGCCTGCATACCTCATCAGGAAAATGAGGATCAGAGTCGACGTAGTTCGCCTAACTAAGGTGGGAACTATTTGTTTGTGTTTTTTTTATGCTGGAACTGCGTATGTCTATGCTCAGGTGTTGCAGGCTCGACTTGTGCGAGTTCGTTTACCGTCTTGCATGCGAGACAAGTCGTCGCAAGTTCGCATTGAGAATGAATGAGATGAGAGAAGAGAATTCCCGCAGGAAAGTCGCTTATTGTTTGTTGTTTGCTTTTTAAGAGTTTTTATGAATTTGGCACAAGGAAGTGAATCCAAACTCTTTTCCATGCAATATGTACTTACTATTACATTCCAAGATGGAATAGTAAAATAGGCACACCAAGTAAGGAGAATTTATCCAATACTTGTTTCCAAGGATTAGGGTTTAAGTTCACTAGCTTGTTGAACTTATTAGATGTTTTTGTAGCTTTGTGAAGAATTGTCTTTTAGGTTTTCTTTGTGAAATAACCTCTTGACCAGACTTGTACATCATGCAAGACAAGCCCATACTATTCCAAGATGGAATGAATATGAGTTCCCCATGGAATAATGCTATACACAAGAGACCACTCCAAGCCTTTATTAAATCTTTTGGATTTTTGTTTGAGATGAGGGAAGAAGACTCATGTGGAGAAAGGACAAAACTAAGGGGGACTAAGACACAACCTTAAGGTATTCATTCAATGGATGTCCTATGGTTAATGAGGTATTCTAAACCTAATAAGAAAGGAAACTTAGAACTCAACTTACTTCCTAAGGAAGATAAGTTGTTTCTAAGAGAATAAAAGGAAAAGCCTATGATCAAAGCACAAGGTGCTAAGGCAAACACAATAACAATGCATAAGAGATGTGAATGAAGTAATGCATACCTCCATCTTCTCACCTACAAAACAAATGCTAGCATGATGAAGCATTTTGAACAATTATAACATGGCAAAATTCAAAGAAGAACTCACACTAGCTAATAAAGGCACTAATGAACTTCTAAGCCTAAAGATCAAATTCTAAAGTATCTTACATGCTAGCTAACTTCTAAAGGCAGGATCTAAATCAAAATAAAAATGCCTAAGGTCAAATTAAGTATCTAATCATGATAAAAATGCCTAAGGTCAACAGTGAATGTAAAGTACAAAACCTAACACTAAATGGAAGTGTTCAATGACATGAAATTAAATGGGAAAGAAGAGATTCAAATCATGGAGATTCAAACATAAGAATGAAAGATGAAGGAAGGAACATGGACATATGGTTTTCAAAGTAAGAAAAATGACTTAGAAAGAAAAACCAAACATGACCAATGAAGTTTGAACTTCCCATACAAAAACCAGGGGTTGGATGAAAAGTTAAAATAGAAATGGATTCCCAAAAATGATCACTAATGAGGTGGTGAGAAGTACATCATGGTAAGGACCAAAAATGTGACTTATGATGCAAGACACTAAGAAAAACACCAAATGACCTAGAAAAATTATGAAATTTAATATCCAAGATCACAATCCAGAAGATGATTCAAGTCTAAAAAATCTCACAAATATTCATATTTTTGACTAGTCAAACAAATGCTAGATTGAATTATGGTTCATATAGATCAATGCAAAAAAATAGGTTCAAAAGAAGACCAAACATGACCTAAAAATTGAACAAAACTTATTTTTGGGAAGTTTGATGAGTCCTCTGCATAGGGCAAAAAGAATGGGATTTATATCAGTTTTGGTTTAGGAGAACAAAATTAGACAAAAAGATTGGTCCAGAATAAGAAAAATGTAGAAAAAATTAATTGCAAAATTAATTCTAACTCAAAAATACAGAAAAAATGGAATTAAAAAATGTGGAAAATTAGAGAAAATGTTCAAGAACACGTGTGAATTTATTTAGGATTTTTGGATGAGTTTTGGTATTTTATAAGATTGAAAATGGAAATGGAATAGAAGTGAGAAAAAGAAATAAAAGAATTAAATGCCAATGGGCCTGGGGTTCTGAATAGGAATAAAATAAACTGAATTGGGCATAATGTGCACACGCAATGGGTGTTAATAGAAGTTGAGTGTTTTTGTTCATAAAAGAAACATTTTTCCAAGCATGTACCTCATTAATGTGGTGGCAAATTCTGATGCGTTGGATCAAAGTAATCTAATGGTTGTGTTATGTTCTCCCCTTAATGCTAAGACTACTATTCCGGACGCCGGAGCAAAGCTCCGGTCATCTTCTCCGGTGAGCTCCGGTTAGGGTATGACAAATATTTTCATTGAAATGGAAAACAAGACCATGGTTGAACTCGTCTATTTGCACTGATCACATATCTAGGCTTAGTTTTCACTCAAGGTTCATGAATAATGTTAATTGAAGCCAAACATTTCCAACCTAAAATTTGAATCTAAGCTTATAAGAAGCCTATCAAATAAACAGAGGTCACGTTGCTTCTATTAAGCTCAAAACAACCCAAAACAACCAAAAAACAATGAAATCAAGTAAGAAAGTTAGGATAAGAACCTGAAATTCAGTGGTGTTAATAGTTGAAGAAATAGAGAGAGAGAGAGAGAGAGAGAGAGAGAGAGAGAGAGAGAGAGAGAGAGAGAGAGAAGGTTCTTATGGCTTCCTTGATTGATCTTGATCCTTTGGAGAATGAAATAAACACTTTATTAAGGAAGAATCTTGAAGAATTGGTGAAGATGCAAAAAAGTTCAGAAGTGAATTCTTGCTGATTCAAGCTATAAACTCCATGGATATGCTGCAAATCATGATCACTGTGGCGAGGACCATTCTGATGTAGCAGCAATGGTTGAAGTTTGAATTGAAGCAAATGTGAAGCTAAATGAGCTCTAGTATGTGCACAAGTCACCCCTGAACTCAGCCCCAAGACAGAACTGTCATTGCCCCTTTCTATGTATCATACAATAACAATTTAGCAGAAAAACAGGCTTATATATCGATACGAAACTCGTATGTATCGATACATGTTAGTTTTTTCACTGATATGAGCCGATACATAGATGTATGCATCGATGCATACTGAAGCTTTGGCTATTTCCAGCAAATTAATTGAATCATGTATCGATACGAAACTCGTATGTATCGATACATACAAGTTTATGTAGCAATACGATTTTTTTTTGGGTATGCCATATGATATGCTAAATGATATGCAAAAATGAGAGGGAAAATTTTGGGGTATTACAGCTGCCCCTATTCAATCATTTGCAAACCTGAATGAATATTAGCGACTGCTTTTAGACTTTCAAGGTGTGGAGTGATTGAATACTCGAATAGACCTGAAAATTTGAACTCTGTGGGGATGAGGAGAATGCCATATGGTTTTATTTATTATTATTTTCTTGAATTGAACTTTGACAAGGTAATGGAAACAAAACTCGATGGAATGGGATCGTTGTACATAAACGAGAGCCCCGACAGACATGATCGTTGTACAAAACGAGAGCCTGCGACGCGACTGTTGTATCAAACAAGACGCAAAATGGGGGCCTGTTGTACCAAACAAGGCTTAAAAACGAGACCATTATACAAAACGGAACTCGAAGGTGGAATGGGATTGTTGTACATAAACGAGAGCCCAGGCAAACAGGATCATTGTACAAAATTAGAGCCTGCGATGTGACTGTTGTACCAAACAAGACGCAAAATGGGGGCCTGTTGTACCATACAGGGATTAAAATTGAGACCATTGTACAAAATGGAACCCGAAGGTGGAATGGAATCATTGTACATAAACGAGAGCCCAGGAAAACAGGATCGTTGTACAAAACAAGAGTCTGCGACGCTACTGTTGTATCAAACAAGATGCAAAATGGGGGCCTGTTATACCAAACAGGGTTTAAAAATGAGACCATTGTACAAAACGGAACTCGAAGGTGGAATAGGATCGTTGTACATAAACGAGAGCCCAGGCAAACATGATCGTTGTATAAAATGAGAGCCTACAACATGACTGTTGTACCAAACAAGACACGAAATTAGGGCCTATTGTACTAAACTGGGCTTAAAAATGAGACCATTGTACAAAACAGAACTCGAAGGTGGAATGAGATCGTTGTACATAAACGAGAGCCCAAGCAAACAGGATCGTTGTACAAAACGAGAGCCTGCGACGCGACTGTTGTACCAAACAAGACGCGGAATGGGGGTCTGTTGTACCAAACAGGATTTAAAAACGAGACCATTGTACAAAACAGAACTCGAATGTGGAATGGGATCGTTGTACATAAACGAGAGCCCAAGCAAATAGGATCGTTGTACAAAACGAGAGCCCGCGACGCGATTGTTGTACCAAACAAGAAACATAATTGGGGCCTGTTGTACCAAACAAGGCTTAAAAACGAGACCATTTTACAAAACAGAACTCGAAGATGGAATGGTATTGTTGTACATAAACGAGAGCAAGTGAAAAAATGGATCTCATCAAGTTTCGACCCGACTATGACTTGTATATCTTCAAGACTATCTGCTTACTCCGTCCCTGAGAAACGTGATTGGATTGGTCTTCAACCCTCTGAATAACCTTAGTTGCAAATGGATCACAAATTTCGCAGACCGCAATCGTTCATGTTAGTCCCTCTTTTGCGTTGATTGCCCTTTCAGGTTTTTAATCCACCGGGATACCCTTTTTTGCCTGAGCTGTCCGGTGTGGCTTTTCAGCTAAGCGAGTGTACATTTTTTTTCAATATTTCCCTAATTTTTGCCCGAGCCTTTTATTCTGTTTTTGGCTCGACGGGATGCCCATTTTTGCCTGGATCTTTATTCTGTTTTTATCCAGCGGGTCCCTTTCTTACACGAAGTATTTTCTTACTGCGTCTGCGTTGACAGTGGAATGGAAGTCTTCGCCATCCATGGTTGTTAGCATCAAGGCTCCGCCTGAGAATACCTTTTTAACCAAGAATGGACCTTCATAATTGGGTGTCCACTTTCCCCTGTGATCGTTGAGAGGAGGAAGAATCCTTTTCAGCACCAGGTCACCTGGTATGTACCGTTAAGGTCGTACCTTCTTGTCGAAAGCATGTTTCATCCGCCGTTGGTACAACTGTCCATGGCATATAGCTGTTAGGCATTTCTCTTCAATGAGGCTTAGTTGATTGTACTTGGATCGGAGCCATTCAACTTCATCTAGCTTAACGTCCATCATTATTCTCAACGAGGGGATCTCAACTTCGACTGGTAGGACTGCCTCCATACCATACACCAATGAAAATGGGGTTGCCCCTGTTGAGGTACGAACAGACGTTCGGTACCCATGTAACGCAAATGGTAGCATCTCATGCCAATACTTATATGTCACAACCATCTTCTGCACGATTTTCTTGATATTCTTGTTGGCCGCCTCGACGACACCATTCATCTTCGGGCGATATGGCGAAGAGTTGTGATGCTCTATTTTGAAATCCCGACACAAGTCAACCATCATCTTGTTATTGAGGTTAGAACCATTATTAGTAATGATCCTCTCGGGAATTCCATACCAGCAAATGATATCTCTTTTGATAAACCTGGCTACCACTTGTTTTGTAACGTTGGCATATGATGTCGCTTTAACCCACTTTGTGAAGTAGTCTATAGCAACCAGGATGAAGCGATGGCCGTTGGAAGTTGTTAGCTCAATCTTGCCAATCATATCAATTCCCCACATGGAAAACGGCCAAGTCGAAGACATGATGCTCAATGGATTCGGAGGTACATGGACCTTATCAGCATAGATTTGGCACTTGTGACATTTGCGGGAATATTTACAACAATCAGATTCCATTGTGATCCAATAATATCCTGATATTAATAGTTTCTTTGCCATAGCATGTCCCCCAACATGGGTACCAAAGGAGCCTTCATGAACTTCTTGCATCAACAGGTTTGCTTCATGTCTATCCACGCATCTGAGCAGAACCATGTCGAAGTTTCGCTTGTATAGCACGTCATCTTGATTCAAAAAGAATCCACCTGCTAGCCTTCTGAGAGTCTTCTTGTCTTTACTAAATGCCCCAGTCGGGTACTCTTGAGACTTCAAGAATTGCTTGATATCATGATACCAAGGTTTATTATCCTCACCACTGTCAACTACGAAGACATAGGCAGGTCTTTCGAGACGAGGGACCATGTTTCGAGGCACGTAGTTCTCTTGACACACTTTGATCATGGATGATAAAGTTGCTAGAGCATCAGCGAACTAATTTTCATCTTGTGGAATATAACTCAGCTTGACTTTGGTGAAGAAAGTTAGCAACCTCCTGGTATAATCCCTGTAAGGAACCAGGTGAGGTTGATGAACTAACCACTTGCCATTGACTTGGTTTACCACCAGAGCAGAATCTCCGAAGATCTCGAGGTTCTTGATTCACAATTTGATTGCCTCCTCGACCCCCATGATGCAAGATTTATACTCTGCTTCATTGTTGGTACATTTGAAAGTCAGCCGAGCAGCGAAAGGCATATGGACACCCTCTGGTTAGATAATGACAGCACCTACTCCGCTTCTATTTACGTTCACAACTCCGTCAAACATCAACTTCCATATGGATTCGGGGTCTGGTCCCTCCTCCGGAAGTGGTTCTTCACAGTCTTTCAACTTGAGGAACATGATGTCCTCATCCGGAAACTCGAATCTCATGGGCTGATAGTCGTCAATTGGCTGCTGAGCCAGGTATTCTGACAATACACTCCCTTTGATCGCTTTTTGCAAAGTGTACTGGATATCATATTCTGTCAGAATCATCTGCCATCGGGATACCCTTCATGTTAAATACGGCTTCTCGAAGATATATTTTACAGGGTCCATCTTAGAAATTAGGAGAGTGGTGTGAGTCAACATGTACTGTCTTAGCCAGCGAGCAGCCCATGCCAAAGCGCATCAAGTTTTCTCGAGTAGTGAGTAGCGTGTCTCACAATCAGTAAACTTTTTTCTAAGGTAATAAATGGCATACTCTTTTCGACCAGACTCGTCTTGCTGACCTAGCACGCATCCCATTGATCCTTCGAGTACGGTGAGGTACATGATTAAGGGTCTCCCTGGCACTGGAGGCATGAGAATTGGAGGTTCTAACAAGTACTCCTTGATTTGGTCGAAGGCCTGTTGGCAGTCTTCATTCCAATTGATAGCCTGATTCTTCCTCAGAAGCTTGAAAATAGGCTCATACGTTGCTGTTAGGTGCGAGATAAACCGTGCAATGTAGTTTAGTCTCCCTAAGAAGCCTCGTACTTGCTTCTCAGTTTTTGGTTCAGGCATCTCCTAGATTGCTTTTACTTTGGTCGGGTCAACCTCAATTCCTCGCTCACTAACAATGAAACCTAGTAGCTTGTCAAACCATACCCCAAAGGTGCATTTGTTCAGATTCAACCTCAATCTGAATTTCCGGAGTCTGTCAAACAACTTGGCTAGGTTGACCAGATGCTCTTCTTTTGTCTGTGACTTTGCAATCGTGTCATCAACGTAGACCTCAATCTCGTGATGAATCATATCATGGAACAGTGTCACCATTGAACGTTGGTAAGTGCCCCCCAACATTCTTAAGACCAAACGACATGACTTTATAACAGAAGGTGCCCCAAGGCGTAATGAATATAGTCTTTTCCATATCATCGGGAGACATTTTAATCTGGTTATAACCTGAAAACCCGTCCATGAAAGAGAATACGAAAAACTTGGCAGTGTTATCAACTAGCACGTCTATATGAGGCAGAGGGAAATCATCTTTAGGGCTGGCCCGATTCAGGTCCCTATAGTCTACACACATTCTCACTTTACCATCCTTTTTAGGGACCAACACAATATTGGCAACCCATGGAGGGTAACTAGTCATTGCTAAGAATCCAACATCAAATTGTTTATGTAATTCCTCTTTGATTTTGATTGCCATATCAAGGTGTGTACGTCTCAACTTTTGCTTCACTGGCGGGTAGTCTTCTCTCAAAGGCAGCTCGTGCACCACAATATCTGTATCCAAACCAGGCATGTCTTGATAAGACCAGGCGAATACATCTACATATTCTCCAAGCATGGCAATCAGACGGATTTTGACAGATTCTTCTAACGCAACCCCAATCTTTAATTCCCTCTTGTCTTCTTCGGTACCCAGGTTTATCACCTCAGTAGCCTCTTCATGTGGCTGAATCATCTTTTCATCTTGTTTAAGCAATCTGGCTAGCTCTTCAGGTAGTTTGCAATCTTCTTCACTTTCCTCATCGGCTTGGTAAATAGGATTGTCAAAGCCATACTTAGCCATAGTAGGGTCGTCATTGATGAGACTCGGTGAAGGGCACCTACATGAATGATGATTCATGCAAGGCTTTAGAAAGAGTTTGAGAAATGAAAACATTGCCCCTTTAAAACTTTTCTTTCCCCTTTTTTTAAAAACAAAGATAAAAATGAAAGACAAGGAACAACATGAATGCATGCAAAACGTCTTCTTTATTAATGATTATGGTATTGTGTCATGAACAATGGAACCCTTACAATGAGTTGTTATGCCCCGGGAAAGGCATAACGCTTGAATAAAGGAAAGACAAAAAACAAAAACCATTAATCTTCAAGGGAAGTGACAGAGATGAGCCTTTCAGACGACCAGTTGTTGAGTTGCGTCTCTGGAGCACAAGGCATGATCCACTCGTCAAAGTCACAATCACTATCAATTATGTCATCTTGTACAACACTGATACTCCCATAATCAACCCATCCAGCACTTGTGAAGGTAATTGGGCCTTTTCAACCTCTGGCGTTCTGTTCAGATGGTGACTGCCCAGGCTGGTATGTAACACCAAACATGTCCTTCATTTTTTATACTTCCACCGACTTTCCACAGCCTTCTCGTATTCCCGACTCCACCACTTTTAGAGCCTGTTTGTAAGAAGCTATGGAGACTCCTTTCTTTGACTCTTCGGAAGAAGCTGCTGATGAAGATGCCAATTCAGTCTTCAGGGGCTCGAAAGATTGACACGGAGTCTCAACAATCTCACCGTCCATCGCTACATATTTAAATGAAGCTAGATGGCTGATGAAGATATCCTCCCTCCACAGATCGTTACGATTTGCCCTTCCTAGACGAATTTCAATTTCTGATGAAGCGTAGACGACACTGCCCCTGCCGAATGGATCCAGGGCCTCCCCAATAAACAGTTGTACGCAGGCTGGATGTCCATTACATAGAATGTAGTGTTGAAAACTTGTGGCCCTACCTTGATTGGCAAGTCCACTTCTCCAAACACTGACCTTCTTGAGTCGTCAAATGCTCGAACAACCAAGTTACTGGGCTTCAGAATAACTCTGTCGTAATCCAGTTTCATTAATGCTTTCTTGGGAAGTACATTCAGTGATGACCCTGTGTCCACCAACACATGGGATAACACTGCACCCTTACACTCCAAAGAAATATGAAGTGCCCGATTGTGGGAGCAACCCTCAAATGTCAGGTCCATATCAGTAAATCCCAGTCCATGACTAGCGTTCACACTAGACACCACAATTTCTAATTGGTTCACTGAGATATCCTTGGGTACATATGCTTTGTTCAGGATGTTTAAGAGAGCTTTTCTATGAGAGTCAGAACACATTAACAGAGAAAAGATGGAGATCTTTGATGGAGTCTGTTGCAAGTGGTCTACGATTTTATAATCGCTCTTCTTGATGATTCTTAGAAACTCTTCTACTTCTTTGTCAAATGTAAGATCAGGGTCAACCACAGGCCTGGGCTTATTAGCAATTACTTGTTGCTTTCCCCTAGCCTTATCTTGGGCTTCAGCAGTATCTCTAGGTGGCACTACACTGTTTCATAGTGTCTCAGGCGCAAACAATCTTCCACTCCTAGTAAAACCTCCTACCCCAACGTTCTCCACCTAAGATGGAGATATACTAGGCGTGGCCAAGTCTTACTTCTGGCCATTGCAATACACTTCACCTCCATAATGCCATGGGATGGCCTTATCACTTTGATACATCACAGGCCCTGTAGTAGTAATAGTTATTGGTGCCACTCTGGCTTGAGGAGGAGCTTGTGCTGGATCATAGAAAATGGTCACCGTCTAAACTTCTTTCTCTTTTACAACTCTATCAAACTACAAGATCCCTTCATCAATCATGCTTTGTACCCCCGTTTTCAATTGCTCGCAACCATTAGGAGCCTTAACACAATATGGACAATCATTCTTACAACCCAGAAAGATACCCTTCTGGGCCAAACAAGCTTTGACAGTACTCAAAGGAGTTTGCAGGTTATTGACATCATGCACCAAATTCAGATTCTCTCCGTCACCAATTGCCCCAACTGTACCTCCATGAGGAGGCATGGGGTTTTGTATCAGATTCGGAGTGGGAGTGAAATTAATCGCTTTGGAATCTAACAAGTCCTGGACTAAATGCTTTAAGGCTTTACAATTCTCTGTATTGTGACCGGGGGCTCCAGAATGGAATTCGCACTGGGCGTTTGCATCATAGCCTTCAGGGATTTGTCCCGGCCTCTGAGGTTGTAAATTTCTAAGCTGGACTATTTGGAGCTGGAGAAGATTCTGCAAGAGCTGTGAGTAAGACATGGGTGGAGTTTCAAGATGTCTTTCTCTAGCCTTTAGAGAATAATAGGGATGAGGAGCCCTTTGTTGCTGATAACCCTGTTGGCGCTGCTGTTGCGGTTGTTGAACATGCTGTTGATTAGACGGAGCTGAAATGGTAACATGAGCCACCTGCTGATAATCACCTCTATCGCCTCTGCTTATCTGTGCATACACAACTCCAGTTTCTCCTTCCCTCTTTTTTACAAAAGGTTTCTTGATACCAGAAGCTGAAGCACCACCATTATGAATCTTTCCCTGTTTAATCCAACTCTCAATTCTCTCACTAATTAAGATAATGTCTGAAAAACCGCTTGAGGAACACCCAACCAACCTTTCCATGAAGTGCCCTGGTAAAGTGTCCATGAAAAGGTCCACCATCTCTCTTTCTAGAAAAGGTGGTTATACCCTGGCGGCCACCTCACGCCATCTCTGGGCATAATCTTTAAAGTTTTCTGAATTCTTCTGCGCCAAACTCTGGAGCTGAGTGCGGCTAGGCGCCATATCAATGTTGTACTGATATTGTTTAAGAAAAGCTTCCCCTAGATCTTTCCAGTTCCGAACAGAGCTCCTCTCCAACTTCATATACCATTCCAATGAGCCTCCGGAGAGACTGTCCTGGAAATAGTACATCCAGAGTTTCTCATCTCGAGTATGAGCAGCAATCTTTCGGTAAAAAGCCTGCAGATGCATTTTGGGGCAGGTGTTACCATTGTACTTATCAAAAGTTGGTGGCCTGAACTTTGGAAGAATGACCACTCCAGGAACCAAGCCCATATCATATACATTTATCCCAAGAGTGTCTCTACATTCTAGGGCCTTAACATTTTCAGCTAGCAACAAAAAGTCTTGAAATTTTCCTTCCATGCCAAATCCCATATCATTATTAATAGGAGGGAACTGATCCTCTTAACGGTCTTCCACAGGAACAAGAGTTGGTGTGCCAGTCTCTGGAACTGGAGGTCCACCTCCTCCATTGTTGTTGTTGGGGGGATTCCCTTGAGCATCTGGAGTGACCACTGAAGGGTCAGTGTGGGGAGGAATAAGCCTCTGCATGGCGTTCCTCAGATCCTACTGTCCTTGGGCCATACCCTGCATCATAACCATAAACTCCCCCATCCGGGTGCGAAATTCATTGAGTTATGTTTGGATAGCATCCATGATAGTTCTTTGGTTGTTGCGGGTAGCGTACCGATGAGGAATATTTTGTCTGAGGTGATGGGCCTTAGCTGCTCTCGCAATCTTTGCCTGAAATGTAGATAAGTTAAGTAACCTGGAGAAACCTGCAAAAGAAAAAATGCAAATGATATGTATGTAATGATGCGTTCCTCTTATCCTCAAGGTTTTGTCTTACTTTCCCATTCCAGTATTAAGAGAATAGCCTTTGAAAGAAGACCTTGTGTGGCATTCAGATGTGAAGTGATAGTATTTAATATCCCGTGTCCGTGCAAAAGATAACCACCAGAGACTTAAGGTAAACCAAAAGAAACTGAAATAACAAAGTCCCCGTAGGGTTCAAGTTCATATATCAAAGGAAAGTACATCACCAAGAGAGGAATCCCATAACAGGCCTGTGTGTAATCCAAACATATGAATACAAGACTAAAGCCTAGGAAGATCTACATCCTGCAACCTCCAACAAAGTCGCTTGATACCTTGAAGCAACTGGGCTATGCATGGATGGTCTGGTTCTCGTATGAGCTTTCGAATCAGGAGATCCCTAAGGTCAAAAGAGGCATGCAACTCCTCAATTTGTTGTAGGAACACCTTCTCACTCTCTTTGCTTACACTTGACTCAGTCTTGGTCTTCTTGACATCAACTTTAAGCTTCAACTCCTCTATCTCTTTCTGAGCATCCTCCACTACCCGTTGACTCTTTTCTATATCTTGAAGATGACTCTTCCCTTGGTGGTGGGCCTTTTGAAGGAGCTCTCCTTGTTCAGCTAGAGAATCTTGGAGACCTTTGATTTCTAACTTGTATTTGGCCTCCAACTTCTTCTGCTTCTTCAAGTTGTATTTCCATTTCTCCGGCCACAAAGTTACAGCTTCATTAGCCTCATTCAACTCTTTTTTATCTTTTCGGCATTGACTCGCCTTGTGAGTTTCAGCTAATCCTCTTTTCTTGAAATAGAGTTCTCTCTCTTGGAAATCCTGCTGCTTAAGCCTGACCATTTCTTCAGCCTGGTGAGCCCTCTTTTCCAACTTTTGGTTTTGAATCTTCAACTTTTGGCATGAGTTGTTGGCTTCTTGATTCTCCATCCTGAGTTGTTTAACCAAGGCTTCCAATTTCTGATACTCCTGAAGAGGGACTGAAGTTATAGGTGTAACACCCTTCTACCCCAAAAACAAAATATTTAAGTAATATCAGAGTAATCATCGAGAAGGGTATCACATTTCATCATAATTCAAACAAACATTATCATGTCCCGTAACACGCTTTAGTTAAACCAAGAATAACATATAACATTTCGCAGCGGAATTTAAACTTCATAATTCAAAACTTCATTAGTTTACTTCATAAACATAATTCTCTCCATCCGGAATTTAACATCATAAAATGGGAAAACATTTTATCCAAATAATAACATAACTGAAAACAGTTTAGCAAAAAAACCCCATCCTAGTGTTACATGACACAGAGCAGGACACATAGACCAGAACCACTTCTAAGGAACACTAAAGCACGCTCTGAGACTCATGAAAAACTCCTCTTGCACTACAAGACTATTCTTTATCATCTGCAAGTTACCCACGAAGGAGGTAACATTTCCAAGAAGGCAGGGTGAGTAATCATAATATATCATAAATATACAAGAATACAGGATATAAATAAAATTAGGACGACACAACATAACATCATCATCAACACAATTCATCATTAACAACAACACCATCATGAATTCATCTAAATTATGCAATTCTAACATCCTGATATGCAATATGCATGTGGTACCATTTTCATCGTGAGATGGATACATGACCATCTACCCTCCACAAAGGAGCACATCGTAAATAATCGAGACACTTCAATCCACACAATGGGATTGAAGCAATTAAATAGGTCGAAGCCCCATCGTGAATGTTATGAAATTCAATGATGCGCTACATCGTAAAATTCAGCAAAATAATTCGCATCATTCATTTCACATCAGCAAACCAATCATCAAATAATCATATATTTCATCATGACATTACACCCAAAACACTGGTTCTATAACCACTCTGACACATCAAGAATTGGCCCGTACCCGGTAAATTATGAGGCAATTACAAGGTTATTTCATAAATTCATTTATTAAATTATTGCATTTTTCTCATTTTTATTCATCAAAATAAAGTTCCGTTTATACCCTTTCTGACGCTTCAAATGGAATGCGAATCGGATTTACGGTTTGAAAGATACGGATTTTTCAAGAATTAAAATTCGGCATCCAAACAGTGTTAACCGGTTAACCAAAAGCGTTAACCGGTTAACGCCTGCGCAACTTCATAAATAACCCAAAATTTTCAATGGTTAACCGGTTAACCAAAAGCGTTAACCGGTTAACGCACGTTTTACAACAGTTTTCTACTACTCAAATGCAGACTGCTTTATAACCTCAAAACCCCCAAATCCCATTACGGGTTCCACCTCAAATCACCCAAAAATCACTCAAAAACATCAACCAAACACCAACAACATCATGATAACAATTATACAATCAATTATGTGATTCAACTCACTTTTACCACTCTAATTCATCAAGATTTTTCTCATAAACTCAACCTAACTCAAAAAACCCCAAAAACTCATAAAACTCATACAATCCTAAACTATTCATAATCCAATTCCTACACATTTACAATAGATTATAAAAACTCCCCATACCTTAGAGAAATCCAAAGATCGATACTCTTTTCCAAGATTCTTTGTAACATCCTAACTCTGAGCTTTCTCTCCTCTTTGTCTTTAGAGCACTTCTTCTCCCAAAAACACGATAATGTTAGAAAACTAATCGTATTCCCTCTTTGGATACATTATCCCAGTTTATGAGTTTCCCAACATATCCTTACTTTTTCCTCTTATTACCACCTTGCCCTTTCTTAATATTTCATAATAATAATAAGAGCATGATAAAATACTACTTATTTATATCATAAAAATATTCTTTTCCTCCTAAAATCCTCCAAATTCGCCCAAAACCTCCAGTCCTTTCTAAATCAATTAAATAAATATGTAATTTAATAAAATTTAGATTTTCGGGGCGTTACAACTCTCCCCTACTTAAAGAATTTTCGTCCTCGAAAATTACCTGAAGTAAATAGAGTCGGATACGACTCCCTCATCTGATCTTCCCGCTCCCAAGTCCAAATTTCTCCAGCTGGTCCTCCCCACAATACCATCACTAAAGCAATTTCCTTGCCTCGTAGTTGCTTCAATTCTCTACCATCAATCCTCACTGGTAAAGCTTCAATCGTCAGATTATCTCTCACTTGAACATCATCTAACTGAATTACATGCGATAGTCCGGAATGTACTTCCTCAACTGTGATACATGGAATACATCTTGTAAATCGCAAGAGAGGGAGGTAAAGCCACTCGATAGGCCACTTCCCCTATCCTCTGCATAATCTGATACGGACCAACAAAACGTGGAGTGAGCTTTCTAGACTTCAAAGCTCTTTCCACACCAGTCATAGGAGTAACTCTTAAGAACACGTGATCTCTCTCTTGGAACTCAAGTGCTTTCCTTCTCTTATCGTGATAACTCTTTTGACGACTCTGCGACGTTTTCATCCTTTCCTGAATCATTTTTATCTTTTCAGTTGTTTCTTGGACAATCTCTGGCCCAAGCACTAAACTCTCTCCTGACTCATACCAACATAATGGAGTACGACAACGTCTACCATACAACGCCTCATATGGAGCCATCCTGATACTAGCATGAAAATTGTTATTGTACGTAAACTCGACCAACGACAAATGACTATCCCAAGACCCTCCTTGATCTAATACACAAGCTCTCAGCAAATCTTCTAAAGATTGGATTGTTCTTTCCGTCTGGCCATCTGTTTGCGGGTGATAAGCAGAACTCATCCTCAACTTAGTACCCATGGCATCCTTCAAACTCTTCCAAAACCTCGACGTAAACCGCAGATCTCTATCCGATACAATACTTGAAGGTACACCATGCAACTTCACAATTTCCTCAATATAAATCTCAGCTAACCTTTGCATGGAATGGTTAATCTTCATCGGCAAGAAGTGTGCCGACTTAGTTAACCGGTCAATAATTACCCAAATCGAATCATTACCTCTAGCAGTCTTAGGTAACCCAGTCACGAAATCAATGGAAATACTATCCCATTTCCACTCAGGAGCATTCAATGGTTGCTTCATACCTGAAGGTCTCTGATGTTCTATCTTTGACTTCTGACATGTCAAACAAGCATATACAAATTCAGCAATGTCTCTTTTCATACCCGGCCACCAAAACAACCTGCGTAAATCCTGATACATCTTCGTAGCACCAGGATGAATACTCAGTCGACTCTTGTGCCCCTCTTCTAAAATACTCTTTTTAATTCCTATAATATCCGAAACACATACTCTATCTCGGAATCTCAAAACTCCATCTTCATCAACTCGAAAGTCACCTGCATTACCTTGATCAACCAACATCAATTGATCACCTAATTTCAAATCAGATTTCTGACCCTTACGAATCTCTTCCAAAATCTCACTGGTCAGCTTTAACATTCCCAATTTCACACTATCAGTAGTAGTTTCACACAACAAGCTCATGTCTCTGAATTGCTCGATCATTTCCAATTCTTTCACCATAAGCATCGAAATATGCAACGACTTCCTACTCAAAGCATCAGCCATAACATTTGCCTTACCAGAATGGTAATTCAAATCAAAGTCAAAATCTTTCAATAATTCAAGCCACCGCCTTTGTCTCATATTTAACTATTTCTGATCAAGCAAGTACCTTAAACTTTTGTGATCACTGAATACTTCAAATTTTGAACCAAACAAGTAGTGCCTCCAAATCTTAAGCACAAACACCACAGCTGCTAACTCTAAGTCGTGAGTAGGATAGTTCCTCTCATAAAATCTTAACTGTCTAGAAGCATAAGCAACCACCTTATTATCCTGCATCAAAACTCCACCAAGACCCATCTTGGAAGCATCACAATAAACTACAAAGGACTCATCTGGATTCGGTAAGACCAACACTGACGCGGTCGTTAATCTTTTCTTCAGTTCTATGAAACTCTCTTCACAAGCAACATCCCACACATACGCTTGACCCTTCCTAGTCAATTGTGTCAATGGTAAAGCTATCTTAGAAAAACCTTCAATGAACTTACGATAGTAACCAGCCAACCCAAGAAAACTACGAATTTCTATAGCTGACTTCGGAGTCTCCCACTGCAATACCGCATCAATCTTTGAAGGATCCACAAAAATTCCACCATTTGAAATTACATGGCCGAGGAAACTCACTTCCTTTAACCAGAACTCACACTTAGATAATTTAGCAAACAATTTCTTTTCTTTCAACACTTGCAACACAACTCTCAAATGCTCGGCATGTTCCTCTTCTGATTTAGAATATACCAAGATATCATCTATGAAAACCACCACGAATTTATCAAGATACTCATGAAAGATCCTATTCAGATATTCCATAAACACACCAGGCGCATTAGAAACACCAAACGGCATCACCGTATACTCGTAATGCCCATATCTCGTCCTGAAAGCTGTCTTCGGAATATCATCAGCTTTAACTCGAATCTGATGATAACCAGACCTCAGATCAATTTTACTAAAGACACAAGCACCTACTAGCTGATCCATCAAATCATCGATCCTCGGAAGTGGGTACTGTCGCTCCCGCTAAATGAGGCTAAGTCAAATAGGGTACAGACGCGAACGGTCGGCGAAAAGAGAAATGAATAGAGTCGCCAGCTAGGCATTTTAATCCCGGAGGAAAGGTAATGCTGCATAAACCTAGGAAGATATGTATAAGACGGCTGCGAACCAGAGAGACTGAGAAAGGGGGTTGGTTACAATCTGGGAAGGTATTAGCACCCAGATTGTCCACCGTACTCGACGGGATCCACGCTTAAAAGATTTGTGTTTTAAAAGGGGTAGTGTCAGTGCAATCTGTGTATCAAAGCTGGAAAGAATGCAAGTGTCAGTGTAAAAGAAGTGTAGTGTGTATAAGTGAAGTGTCAGTGTAAGAACAGAAGTGAAATGCTCAAAACTATGAGGCTTAAAGAATAATGCTAGAAGAGGGGGAATATACAAAGACTTTTGTTCGATAACTGTTAAGTTATGCCTACGTATCCTCTCGTGCAATGAGGAAGTCAGAACACCGTAGTTCGACTCAAAGAGACTGAAAGATAAGTTGACCTGTGAACTGCTTGCTTGTCTATGCTCAAATGTATGACCTGTCTGGCTCAGGTGCAAACTGTCTTGCATTAGACGGAAGAAGCAAGTTCTCGTTTGTGAGTGAATGAGGTGAGAAAAGAATCCTGGAGGAGACGATTATTGTTTGTTTTTTGAGTTTTCAATCTTTTATTGCTTTTGAAAGTGTGTCATAAGTTAATGAGCTTAAGCTTAGACCAATGGGTTAGTAAGCTCATCACATCCTCCCTCTAATTAGGGGTAATGAGAATACCTTAAGTGTGAAGTCAGCATCTCACACTTAATCACCCTGATGTAGGATTAAGATCATTAACCTACTTGTGATTATTTAGATGTTTTTGTTGTTTTTGTTTAGAGTTAAGTAATGAGATTAAGCCATAATCAAGGATTTAATGGACTCATTACACCATCCTAATAGAAGGATAATAGATGAGAACATTTAAGCTGAGAAAGACTCCTCAACTTAATCCATGATTAGGGATTAACCTCATGACAAAACAAAGCCTTTATTAGATGGATTTTAGTTAATGATAAGATGAAGAAATGATTTTTTATGGTTTGTAAGACAACTTGAGGGGGACTTGTCCATTAACACTAGGGTTAGTCCTTCTTAACCAATTAAGGAAGAATTGGAACCCTAATGCAAGGCCCAAGTTACAAGTTTGATGTCTTGATGATTATTAGATGGATTGATTAAAGGATTTAAACACATTAAGGGTTTAACACTTAGGATTAAAGTTATACACTCCATCCTAATAGAAGGATGCAGGCATAAGCTTAATCACAAAGCCTTAAAGCCTTTAGGGTTTAGTCCCTGATTATGAGATGAGAGGAGAAGACTCAAAGATGACACAAAGGTAAAAGCTAAATGGGGGACTAATCAAACCCTAATTATTATCATGCTTGGTTGTTCATAGGGTTTATGAGGTTTGCAAGAATATCTTCAGAGAAACCACCAGGAAGGAAGCAGATGAAAGGAGCAAAGAGAAGCAAAACAACTTGCTTCACTTAAGAAGACAAGTTGCTTGAAGGAAGAAAGTAAGAGATGAACATGAATGAGAAAGCTCACTCTAATACATAAGTAAAATGCAGCAAAGATGCAAGAGAGATGATAAGAGATTGTGAGAAGTGAAGGCAAATTCACTTCTCTAAACAACTTACCACCTGAAAAGTTAGCATAAGAAAATGAAATGCAATGCAAATGAGGTGAAATGTCATGATGCAAACCAAAACCAGAAGCATAAGTATGATGTTAATGATGCAAAGAGATGATACAAACATGAGGCAAGATATGAGAATGATCAAACAAGCATAAGGATGCAAATGAGGCATGCATTGAACCATGAACATACATGAAAAGTTATGAAATGCAATGGACATACAACATGGCAAATGAAAAATGCAATGATCAAACATGATTTTAATATGTCCTAAGATGCCTTATGAATCAAGTGGATGCACAAAATTTCATGGCAAGTCAATGGATGCAAGCAAATGAAAGATGGGTGCAAAAGAAGGCACAAATTAGGGTTACATGCATCATACAAAACAAAAATCCAAAACCAGAAGCAAATGACATGATAAAAATTTGAAAATGCAATCAAAGATACCCTAAACTTACACAAACTCACTTCCCAAAGGAGGGGATCCAACTCTTAACCTAGTGTAAGTTATGAATTTCCTAAGATTGCTAGGGTTTTGGGGTACCTCATCAAGAAAAATGCCAAACAAATTGAAAATGCAAGATCAATTCAAATCAAATTTATCCTATAAACTACATGCTATGCAATATGCAATGCCAAAAGAATCATCATCCAACTCTCAATGGTTAGGCAGTAAGGAATTTTTGAAGTTTGAAACAAAATATTGCCTTCAAATGAAATTAATTCAAATGAAAAGAGTCAAACGGCATCAAGAACAAAAAAGAAATTTGGTTTGAGAGTTGGACAATGTTTCTAAATGTTTTAAAATGCAATGTGAATTTTTTGGTGATTTTTAAATACCTAAATGTATTTTTAATTAATTAATTTTCATTAACTAATTAAAAATAAACATTTAAATGATTTAAAAATAATTTTCAGTGCAAAAAATAAAAATAAAAATATTTTTGGGTTTTAAAAATTAATGAAAGCTTTGACAAAAAATTTCATAATTTTTAAAGGTATTTTGCTATTTTTAATAATTCATATAAATAAAATGGAAAGAAAATGAATTAAAAATGAAAATAATGGAAAGTATGCAAATTTGAAGGCTGATATTCAAATGGAAAAGGAGGGAATTGACTGGCGCGTCATCCAACGACTGTCATTCAAACTGACCAGATTAATTTATAAACTTAATTAATTAAATTAATGACGTGGATTAGGGCTTAAGTGATGAATCTGGACCACTTGTTTGCGCGCGGGTCAATGCCAGTCAACTGAATCTACGACCTACATTCAAACTGAACCCTAAACCTAATTAAGACACTTAATCACTTTCAGGTCACCGGAGAAGAGCTCCGGTCGTCTTCTCCGGTGACACCCTCCCTGAGAAATCTCAAACTCACTCTCCTGGTCATTTTAAGAGCTGTAAAGCTCCAGATCAATCCTTTCCATCTCCCTAAACATGAATCTAAACTCAAAATCCATTTCTTTTTACTCAAAACCATGATTCGAAATAAAAACATGAAAATGGCCAAACTTTCAGAGATGCAGTACATGCTCAATACTCAATCATTTTCAAAAATACAAAGTGCAAAACAATCAGGGGAACATGTAGATCATTTTAGTAACTTAAAACAAGGTTTCTGGAAAAAATAATTTTTGAAACTACCTGAAGTGAAGCTTTCGGTTTGGAGCTTTCAGCCTGCTTCCTTGCTTCCAATCAACTCTAATGACTTCCCTCAGATGTTTGCAAAGCTTGTTTGGAGTTTATTTGGGCTGATTTGTGAGATTGATGGAGTTCTGTTCAGAGAGGGGAGGAAATCGTGTTTTGATTTCAGGGAGTTTCAGGGCAAGGTGAGGGGTCAGGGATGATCAGTGAGACATGCTGAGATGTTCTATGGGGTTTGTTTTTATGTTTGATGCTTGTATGATGTGCTTCGAATGAAAATGCATAAGAGGGCAAAGCTTGGAGCTATGGCTTGGAGAGTGTTTCAGGCTTATGTATGTGGTGTGTTGTGTTGCATTTGGTCCACTTATCACTCTTGGATAGGTCAGAGGAGTTGGTCTGGCCTAGCTTGATTGGTATGGGTCTTCATGCAAAAAGTCAATGTTTTGTGTAAGAGAGGTATGGGTCATTGGTAGGCCAAGGACAAAGGGGTGTCCTGCGCAGCAAGGAATGAGGAGAGCCATGGGATCAATCTTGAAGCCAATTAGCAAGTGGATTAGGGTTTGTATGATGTTTTGCAACTTTATCCAACTTTGGCCCTTTTGAAGTTTCTTGATCCACAAGTCATGAAAATGGGAAAACCTTTGATGCATTCTGACTTTTAGGCATTCTCATTTTGCCTTGGCAAGGGATTTTGCAACTTTGCCTCTTTGGTGCATAACTTGAAATTATGTGATTTTTCCCAACTTTGACAAACCATAACTTTTGATTCAAAATGAATTAGAATGAGTTCTTGTACTTTTTGAAAAGGGAATGATCCATTCTACAACTTTCATGACCAAAGTTTTCCCATTTGAAGCATTTTTGAACCAAAAAGAAAGGGTTGAAAAAGTTTCCCAAAATGGCAAGTTTTCATTACAAGTCATTTTCCCAAAAAGGCAACTTTGCAAATGGCTTGAAATTCTTCAATTTTGTGAACTTCTAACATCTTCTATGAACAAGTAAAGATCATACACATTCAAAATGATGAAGAACACCCTTTGGTTGGGTCATTGGGGGCCTCAGATGCCCTGATTTTTACATTGACTTGCTCAAGAAGTCAACTCTTGGTTAGATGCCTTCCCCATGGAATTTCTTCATGAAACTTGATATGCATGATCCTTATATCATATAGAGACCAATAGAAATAAGAATGACCAAAAAATTTGGAGTTATGGCCTCTGAAACCAAAACCTTAATTCTAGGTCATCTGTGTAATTAAGCTTGGCTCTGCTTCTATGCCTTTCCAGTTCTTGTGATTCTTTGACTTTCTTGACTTTGTGGGGATATAATATGATGCTTGGACATACATGGACCCCTTTGAAGTGATTGAAGACCTTTGGAGTGGCTCAAATAGCTCTGGGATAGCTCAGATCACAAACCCTAGATGCAGATGACTTAGAAGCAATGCAGTGAAGCAAAAATGCAATATGTGATGATGTGATTGAACTTATGCATATGAAAAGATCACAAGCCATGGTGTGAATGGGTGAGGGCAAATTTGGGGTGTTTACAGCTGCCCCTATTCAAACATGAGTTAGCTGTGTAGGAAGTAAGCAACGGCTTAACAGGCAAACAAGATAACTTGTGGTTGAATACCAAAAGACAGTCCAAATTTTGCACTCACAGAATGAAGAAGAAAAGGGATATAGATTGTAAAGGAAAATAAAGTATGATTATAAAGTGCGGGAAACGGAAGACGACCGTCGAGCAGAGGACGACTGCTGGGGAAAGAGCAATGACGGGGACGACCGACATGCTGGGGAAGATGCGGGAAATAAAGCAGTGACGGGGACGACCGACAAGCTGGGGATATGAGAGATTATGATGGGGACGGCCATCAGGTGAAGCTTATAAGACTTTCTGGGGATTTGAGGTAAATGCAATAAATGATGAGGTATGGTCATCAAAGGTGAAGGACGATCACCTAGTAGGGGACGGTTGCTCTGTTGGGGATAAGATGAGGGACGGTCATCTAAGGTGAAGGACAATCACCGGGCAGGGTACGGCTGCCGGAAGTATCACGACATAGGACGAATGTCGGATGAAAAAGGTCGACGATGGGGACGGCCATCGGATAAGTATGATGAAGGATGATCATCAAGAGGTGAAGCAAGATCACCTAGCAGGGTACGGCTGCTCTCGGGGTTTATCATGACATAGGACGAATGTCAGATAACAAGATCAACGATGGGGACGACCATCGGATAAAATGATGAAGGACGATCATCAAGAGGTGAAGGACGATCACCTAGCAGGGGACGGCTGCCAAGAATATCACGACATAGGACGAATGTCGGATAAGAAGGGGTTCTAAATAGAGACTCCACTGGGAATGATGAAGGACGATCATCAAAAAGGTGAAGGACGATCACCTGGCAGGGTACGGCTGCCGCAAAGGTATCATGACATAGGACGAATGTCAGATAGAAAGGAAATAGTTTAACAAGTTTTGTTGGGGACTTTGCTGGGGAATAGTAAACACGGACGAGTGTCTATACTCAAGGAAAGAGAGGTATAAATGCTCGGGCATTGTGTATAGATTAAAGATGCGGACGAGCATCCTTAAGACCGTGATACGGACGAGTATCGGGTAGAAACAAACACTGACACATGTTCAGAGATGATGATACGGAAGAGTACCAAATGGTTAACAAAGAACACGGACGAGTGTCGAATCTGAGGGGACTCTTCTGGGGAACAATAGACACAGACGAGTGTCTATATTCAAGAAGACCTAAGTGTTTGACACGGTGTATAGATTAAAGACGCGGACGAGCATCCTTAAGGCTATGATACGGACGAGTATCAGGTAGAAACAAACACTGACACATGTTCAGAGATGATGATACAGACAAGTATCAACTGGTTAACAAAGAACACAGACGAGTGTCGGATCTGAGGGGATATAAGTGGTGTATACAAGATACGGACGAGTATTTGTATGAGTAAAACAAGAGTAACAAGTATAAGTGGTGTATAGACGAGTGTTTAACTTGCTGGGGAGAGTGACACGGACGAGTGTCAAAAGAGAAAAGTGTATTATAAACAAGTGTACGGGTGCCAAGGATGTTGTGTATGTGTATCTACGAGTGCAAAGGGGGCGTTTTGGCTTTCTACTGGGCATATGACACGGACGGGTGTCAGGAAGTATCTGTATCTGTAAGAGAAATGTCTTGGCTCTCTGCTGGGGAATTTGGGAAACACTCTGTATATTGTTGACGGATTGTCAGTATTCACAAGTGTTTGATTTAGAACATGGCTTATGATTATGCAATATGTTTGATTTTTGCCGTAATGCTCCGTATTAGACGGAATGCTACGCTCTGCGGGGAGAATATGATGCAAATGCTATGATTATGCAAAGATACCGATCCGGGATTCGGATCCCGATGTTGTGGAGATCTCTGATTGTTCTGCTTGAAGTGGACATCCCAGCTGGGGGTAAGACCATCGGTAGATCTTATAAGATGTATGGCTCTGCATGGGGAAGTAGGTCACTTGATAGACCTATCCCGGCAATGAGGGCCCCAGCTGGGGTTTGTAGAAGCTTTCGTCACTCTGTTGTGAGATCTTCAGGTATTGCTTTTCTGGATAGAGGTTGACACTCTGCGGGGAGGTGGTTCCCTGGCTTTTGTACTTGGCTGAGGAGGAATAATAAATGGTAACCCATCTGGGGAGAAAGCACTTCCGGTGCTAATTGGGAGATAGACCGAGTAGATAATGATTTGCCAGCTTGGCTAGGGTGAAGCTTTCATGCCCCATGTTGTGCTTTGAATACCTGCAATCCTGTAAAGAAAGAGAAACGCACAAGTAATCCCGAGGTATCCCTTATCAGTTTCCGTCATAAGAGTTTAGACACTCCCATGAGTAAGTATATTTCCTGCAAGCACGTATTTTTCAGAAGAGAAACATATGTACTTATGCAATCAATATTTTAAAGACATCGGACATTCTTGCAAATGAAAATAAAATGTACGAGACGAAACATGACTAAAAATCTGATTTTATTAATTCATGTGCCCTGAATTGGCAAGATACAGTCAAAGAAACAAATCCCCTAAAATGAGGAGATTGTTACAAATTGAGAAACAAAAGATGTTGGCAATGTTGATGACGCCTCAGGGAGCTTCCCTTTGTTATGACTCGTATGACATTTGACGTTCTTCTCGTCTTGCTTCCTGAAGAAGGCTGACTCTGAAAGAAGCTTGATCCTTTCGAAGCTTACCAAGTTTTAAGTGATACAAACGAATTCAGAATACAGTTGTTCGCTTATTCCCTTATTTTGCATGGATCGCCCTTTCGGGTTTTCAATCCATCGGGATACCCATTTTTGCCCGAGTTGTCTGGTGTGGCTTTTCAACTCAGCGGGTGTACATTATTTATTTATTTTCCCTTATTTTTGCCCGAGTCCTTTATTCTGTTTTTGACTCGCCGGGATGCCCTATTTTTGTCTGGACTTACATTCTGTTTTTATGTCCAGCGGGTTATTTTATGCGAAGTATTTTTTAACTGCATCTGAATTCATAGGGGACGGGAAGTCTTCACCATCCATAGTGCTGAGCATCAGTGCTCCACCGGAGAAAACATTCTTTACTACGAATGGCCCTTCATAGTTTGGAGTCCATTTGCCCCTGTGGTCTGTATGAGGAGGGAGGAGTCTTTTCAGCACAAGATCTCCTACTTGGTACTCTCGGAGCCTGACTTTCTGATCGAAGGCTTTCTTCATTCTTTTCTGATACAACTGCCCATGACAGATCGCAGCCAATCTTTTCTCTTCAATCAGACTCAGTTGTTCGTATCGGGACCGGACCCATTCTGCTTCATTCAGCTTAACATCCATTAGTACCCGCAGGGAGGGTAATTCAACTTCAACAGGTAGGACTGCCTCCATACCATACACAAGTTGATACGGCGTTGCCCCAGTAGATGTTCTGATTGATGTACGGTACCCATGCAGGGCAAACGGTAGCATCTCATGCCAGTCTTTATAGGTGACTACCATCTTTTGCACAATCTTCTTGATATTCTTATTAGCTGCCTCAACAACGCCATTCATCTTTGGCCTGTAAGGAGAAGAATTGTGGTGTTGGATCTTGAAGTCCCGGCATAGCTCTGCCATCATTTTTTTGTTTAAGTTGGAACCATTGTCAGTAATGATTCGCTCGGGAACTCCATACCGACAAATGATGTCTCTCTTCAAAAATCGGGCTACCACTTGCCTGGTAACATTTACATAGGAAGCTGTTTCAACCCACTTGGTAAAATAGTCAATGGCAACTAGGATGAATCTGTGGCCATTTGAAGCAGTCGGTTCAATCTTGCCAATCATATCAATGCCCCACATGGCGAAGGGCCAGGGTGAAGACATCAAATTCAGAGGATTCGGAGGCACATGCACTTTATCCGCATAAATCTGGCATTTATGGCATTTCCTGGCATAGGCACAACAGTCTGCATCCATTGTGATCCAGTAATAGCCCGATCTCAGCAACGTTTTAGCCATTGCATGCCCTCCAGCATGGGTACAAAGGATCCTTCATGCACTTCGTGCATTAACAAGCCTGCTTCTGTCTTATCAATGCATCTGAGGAGTACCATATCAAAGTTTCCCTTGTAGAGGGAACCGTCGGTATTCAGGAAGAAACTACCAGCTAGCCTTCTTAATGTCTTCTTATCATTGGAAGATGCCCCGGATGGGTATGTTTGATCCTCCAAGAAGCACTTAATGTCATGGAACCAAGGCTTATCATCTTTGACAACATCTGCTGCAAATACATATGCTGGTCTATCAAGTCTGGACACTGAAATCCGAGGCACAAAGTTGGCAGCTTGAACTTTGATCATTGATGAAATAGTAGCCAGAGCATTTGCAAACTGATTCTCGTCCCGAGGGATATACTCAAGCTTGACCGTTGTAAAGAAAGTCAATAACCTCCTTGTATAATCCCTGTAAGGTATCAGATGATCCTGGTGGGTGTACCATTTGTCGTTGGTTTGATTGATTACCAGAGCTGAATCTCCGAATACGGTTAAAGCCTTGATCCTGAGGTCAATGGCTTCCTCAAGACCGATTAATACAGGCTTCGTATTCAGCTTCGTTGTTAGTGCAGTTAAAGGTGAGTTTCGCCGAGAAAGGCATGTGAACTCCCTTAGGTGTAATGAGTACTGCACCAACACCACGACCATTCATATTAACAGCCCCGTCAAACATCATAGTCCATTCTTCTTCCGGGTCAGGCCCTTCGGTGTGAACAGACTCTTCATGATCTTTTGCTTTTATGAACATGATGTCTTCATCAAGGAAGTCAAATCTCATAGGCTGGTAATCATCAATGGGTTGCTCAGCAAGATAATCAGACAGTACACTGCCCTTGATGGCTTTCTGAGATGTGTACTGGATGTCATATTCTGTGAGGATCATTTGCCATCTTGCAACCCGTCCGGTAAGTGCTGGCTTCTCAAAAATGTACTTGACTGGGTCCATCTTTGAAATCAACAAAGTAGTGTGGATCAACATATACTTCCTTAGTCGGCGAGCAGCCCACGCTAAAGCACATCAAGTTTTCTCGAGCAGTGAATAACGTTGTTCACAGTCGGTAAACTTTTTGCTTAGGTAGTAAATTGCGTACTCTTTTCGACCAGACTCGTCATGCTGGCCTAGCACACACCCCATTGATTCTTCTAATACTGTCAAGTACATTATCAGAGGTCTTCCTTCAACTGGAGGCATAAGGATTGGAGGCTCTTGTAAATATTCCTTGATCTTGTCAAAAACCCTCTGGCAGTCTTCGTTCCACCTGACCGTTTGTTCTTTTCTTAACAGTTTGAATAAGGGTTCACAGGTCGCAGTAAGGTGAGATATGAACCGTGAAATGTAATTCAATCTACCTAGAAACCCTCGAACTTCTTTTTCTGACTTTGGTGCAGGCATTTCCTGAATGGCTTTAACTTTATCAGGGTCAACTTCAATCCCTTTCTCGCTTACAATAAACCCCAGCAGCTTACCGGATTGCACCCCGAATGTGCACTTGTTGGGGTTCAACTTCAGTTGGTATTTCCTCAAACGCTTGAATAACTTCAACAGATTTACCAGGTGGTCTTCTTCTGTGAGGGAATTGGCAATCATGTCATCCACATAACATTCAATTTCTTTATGGATCATGTCGTGGAATAATGTTACCATAGCCCGTTGATAAGTTGCACCAGCATTCTTCAGTCCGAATGGCATCACCTTATAACAGAACGTGCCCCAGGGTGTGATGAAAGTTGTTTTCTCCATGTCTTCAGGTGACATCTTGATCTGATTGTATCCTGAAAATCCATCCATGAAGGAGAAAACCGAGAACTGAGCCGTATTATCCACCAATACATCAATGTGAGGTAAAGGGAAGTCATCTTTCGGGCTGGCTCTGTTCAGATCCCGGTAGTCTACACACATCCTCACCTTGCCGTCTTTCTTAGGCACAGGTACAATATTAGCAACCCACGGTGGATAGCTAGTTACAGCAAGGAACCCGGCGTCCCATTGCTTTTGCACCTCTTCTTTTATCTTCATTGCCATATACGGGCGAGTACGGCGCAGTTTCTGTTTTACCGGTGGGCAGTCTTCTTTCAAGGGCAGCTTGTGCATGACAATATCGGTGTCCAACCCTGGCATATCCTGATAAGATCAAGCAAAGATATCCACATACTCCCGAAGCATATCAATCAGTTGTTCTTTCACTGAGTCTTGTAGGCAGGCCCCGATCTTAACCTCTTTCACGTCTTCTTTCGTACCAAGATTAACCGTTTCAACCTCCTCCTGATGAGGAGTGATAACCTTCTCCTCTTGCCTTAACAGCCTAGCTAGCTCTTCAGGAAGCTCATAATCTTCTTCAACCCCTTCATCAGCTTGATTGATTGGATTGTCAAAGTCATACGAAGTCATAGCAGTGTTGTTGTCGGTGCAGTCTGAAAGGCATTCTCTGCAAGGGTTTAGATTGTTCATTTTAGTGATCGATTTTAATCTTGTTTAGAAAAAGTGAAATGAAGTTATCATTTTGGAAAACATTGCCATTTTATTTTTGTACAAAAAGAAAAATGAAAAACAGTGAGCGGAAAAGAAAAAAGACTCATTTGCAAAAGATGTCTGATATTCATTGATTGATCTGTTTGCACAAAATTACAAGATGGCCCGATTACAAAATGAGTCTTGTCATCTTGGGCAAGATGCAAGACTTGATGCATGCTTAAAAATACAGGAAATAATAATTACTCTGCAGGAGTAACCCTTATAATTTCCTAGGAAGACCAATTAAGGACTTGGCTCCCCGGGATCCTTGGACGTATCCAGCTCTCTAGGTTGCGGTTGCTTTCCTCCTCGTCTTCCAAGTTGTTCACTGCATCAGGGGTGAGCATTCCCCCACTGACAAAACTGGGCTTCTTGGAAGCCTCTGATTGATCTTGTTGAGTTGGTTTGTAACCCAACCCAAATCTGTCCTCCTTCTTCTCCACGGGCAGCAGCTTGCCCCAGCCTTGGGCAGTCCCCTCTTCAACAACCTTCCTGGCTTGCTGATAAGATGTCATGGAGGTTCCTAGTACAGCAGATGCTTCATTAATGTTTAGGGCCTCAAACCCCTGGCTCATGGTTTCATGGATCTCTCCATCCATCTCAATATACTTATACGTAGCCAGATGGCTAACAAAGATGTCTTCTTCACCACAGATGGTGATGATCTGGCCTTCCCACTCGAATTTTAGCTTCTGGTGAAGGGTAGACGTAACAGCGCCAGCGACATGGATCCAGGGTCTACCCAACAAACAGCTGTAGGTCGGCTGAATGTCCATCACATAGAAGGTAATTTTAAAAGTCTGCGGGCCAATCATCACAGTCAGATCAATCTCCCCTAGCACTGATCTTTTAGAGCCATCAAATGGTCTCACCACCAAATTACTTGGATGCAGTGCCAAGCCATCATACTCCAGCTTCACTAAGGCTTTCTTTGGCAGAACATTGAGTGAAGACCCAGTGTCCACCAGTACATGTGATAGAACAACACCTTTGCATTCCAAGGTGATATGTAAAGCCTTGTTGTGGTTACGTCCCTCAGTCGTTAAGTCAGCATTGGTAAAGCCCAGTCCATGACTGGTGTTGACATTTGCCACCACAGTTTCTAGCTGATTAACAGTGATCTCTTCTGGCACGTATGTTGCGTGCAAGACTTTCAATGATGCATTCCTGTGAGCTTCAGAACACATCAATAGGGATAATATGGAGATTTTTGAGGGAGTTTGGTGAAGCTGATCCACCACTTTGTAATCACTTCTCTTTATAATCCTCATAAACTCGTCTACATCTTGTTCAGAAGATGTCTTCTGAGTTTCTTTGAGAATTGGTTCTTCAGATATCACACTCTTCCCTTTTGCTTTGGCAGCAGCTTCTACGTCGGCATTAGGTCTTTGTACTTGTGAGGCAAAAAGACGTCCGCTTCTGGTGAAGCCTCCGCCTCCCCCAACATTATCAATTTGTGGAGAAGAAGTTGAAGAGTCCAAAGTGATTTTCTCCCCGTTGCAGTAGAGGTCAGAGCCATAATGCCAGGGTATAGCATTACTGCTTTCATATGGAACTGGTTCGGGCACCGTGATGGTAACTGGACTGACTGATGTAGAGGAGGGTACTGAAATGGTGTGCGGATCGTAGTAAATGGTGACCGGTAATCTGGCAGGAGGCGCCACTGTTTGTTGTTGGAAGTTGTTGTTTGGAGGAACATCTGATGGATCATAGTAAATGGTGACTGCTGAGATATCTTGATTAATTTCTGTTGGCGTTGTAGAAGATTCTGCTGAATAAATGGATGTTGATGTTGTAGAAGAAATGGTTGTTGACATTTGATTTGTTGAAGTGATGGACGGAGCCATTGTTGATGAAATTGATGAATTAGTTGGAATGATTGTTGTTGTTGTTGTAGAAGAATCAGGAATGGTTGTCAGAGGAATTGCTGGATTTGTAGGCGCCGTTGTCGTGATCTGAAGCATACCACTTTTGATAAGACCATTTATGCCGCTTCTCAAGTTATCACACTTGTTAACCGAAATGTTGCAATACCCACAACCGAGCTCACACCCGGGGAACATCTGGCACTCTAGAAGCTGAGCTTTAATCTCGACCAGAGGTGTTCGAATCTGTCCAACACTGGTGATTAAGAAAGATGGCTTGTCTTCCTCAATGGCATTAATTCTTGGCCCTCCATGATTGGGCATGGGATTCTTGGTGACACTTGGAGGGGGTGCAAAGTTGAGGGCTTTAGAATCCACCAGATCTTGTACCTTCATTTGTAAAGCCCTGCATTTCTCAGTATTGTGGCCAGGTGCATTGGAGTGGAAAGCACATCTGGCGTTGACATCGTAATTCCTTGGGAGATTGGAGGGATCTGGCGGTGCCAATGTCCTTAATTCAACCAAGTTGAGTTTCAGGAGTTTTGGCAATAAGGCAGCATAAGGCATAGGGATGGGGTCAATCACCCTATTTGCCTGTGATGGTCTTTGCTAAAAAGGTCTTTGTTGTTGATTGTTGTTATTGTTGTTGTAGGTCCTCTATGGCGGATACTGAACTTGCTGCTGATAGTGTGGTTGTTGTTGTGGTTGATATGCTGGTTGTTGAGGAATCAGAGCTGCAATAGTGACAGCTGCTATTGATCTATGGACATACTGAGGTCTGCCCCTGCTGGCATGGACGACATTTGTCTCACCAGTCCTTCGAGGTCCCACAAAAGGCTTCCTGGAGTTACTGGACGAACTTGCACCATTATCAGAAATCTTACCCATCTTCAGAAGGCTTTCAATTCTTTCTCCAGCTATAACTACATCTGCGAAGCTGGTGGAAGAAAAGGCAGCTAGCCTATCAATATACGTTCCTTGCAGAGTATTCATAAACATGTCGGCCATTTCTCTTTCCGACATGGGTGGTTGGACAGCAGCAGCAAGCTGTCTCCACCTCTGGGCATATTCCCTGAAGCTTTCTCTGGAGGACTGGGACATTCCAATCAAGAGGGTCCTGTTAGGAGCCATGTCCAGATTGTATTGGTACTGCCTGACGAAGGCTTCAGCTAGGTCCTTCCAGCATCTGATAGTAGCTCTGGTTAAGTGTGAATACCACTCCCTTGAAGCCCCAGTCAAACTGTCTTCAAAGTAAAACATCCACAGTTTCTCATCCATGGTGTATGCCTTAAGTCTCCCCAGAAAGGACTGCAAGTGGGTTCGTGGACAGGAAGTGCCATTGTATTTCTCGAAGCACAGGGGTTTAAACTTGTGGGGAATCCTTACCCCATCCACTAAACCCATATCCATGACATCAAAACCCAGGGAATTTTGAGACTCCAGAGATCTCAACTTCTCAGCAATTTCATCAAATCTCCTATCATAGACTTCATCCCCAGCTCCCATTACAGTAAACTGCTCCTCTTGAGGATCTTCTTGCAAGATCCTGCATGCAGTAGTATTTCCTTGCACATTACTCGGGATGTTGACCTCCGGATGTAGATGAGGTCCATATACTGGTGGGTTAACATGAGGCTGACCCCTCTCATTGTTACTTGTTCCTCCAGTTCCCAGATGGGGTTCTTCCGGGGTTTGTCTTTCCACCAATGCCCTCAACCTTTCTTGACTTTGGGCCAAGCCATTCATTACTTCCATGAATTGGGTCATTTGGTTTCTCATCTCCAGCCTTTCATTAGCCATCTGAGTCCTGACCTCTGTCAGATCTTGCTGTACTTGATCCATTTGGATACCAGGAAGATTGTTGCGAGTAGGATACCGGTGCGGACGGTTGAGAGGGAACACCCGGCGGCGAGCAATAATTCCTGAATCACAACAGAGTTAGTAACAAACAAGACAAAAACCTATAAAATAAAACAAAAGTTAGTATGCAATGCAGTATGCTTATTTATTTTCCAAGGTATTCGGCTTGGTTCTTGGTTTTGACCTTTCCAGACCCTGAGGAGTATGCTTTGATGTTGCTTGAGAGAAAGAAAACTCAATGAAATAAACTGACAAATACATTACAAATGGTGGATCATACATAGTTTGTTTTTACAACATATATCCCTGAAGGGTCAAAATACAACATAAAAAGAAAAGTACATGAAATGGAAATAACAACAAGCAAGGAAATCAAACATCTAATCCAAACTCATCCTCCTTAACCTCCTTTAAAAGTGCTTCAATTACAGGACCAGCCGGATGTTCTGTAATGTTTCTTATAAGAAGGTTTCTGGTGGCAATAGCAGTGGTCAGCTTTTTGTGCCTGTCTTGGTCCTTTGACCTCTTCACACCAGCCCTAAGCTTCAACTCTGAAATCTCCTTCTGGGCTGCTAGCAGAGCCTTCTGTTGTTTCTTTTCATTGGCCTCCAATTGCTCAATCCTGGCTTGAGTTCTCTTATCTTCTTGAGTACGAGCCTCAGTGATCCTGACCCACCTAGCTTGACTTTCTTGCAGATAGAGATCAGTCCTAGCCTTCTGAAACTGGGCCTCTTTACATGCATTCTTCAATATTTGCTCCCCAACTCTTGATTTCTTGATGTAGTCCTCTGCTTTCTCAATCCTGGAAAGATACTCCACTTTAAGCCTTTCCAACCTCTCAATGTCTAGACGACCATCACTCCTCTCCCAGAGAGTCTTCTTCAGAGCTTGAGACAGATTCTCATTCCTCTCCTTCAGTTTCTCAAATTCTTCCAGGCTGACAGTGGCTGGAGGTGGTACTGTGGATGGTCCAGGTGTATCCTCAATGGTGAAAGGCATCCCAGAAATCTGAGCCCTAGCATGAGACCATTCATAATACTGAGCTGAAGCCACATTATTGCACCTCCCAAGAATGGCCATCCCCTTGGTCTGGATGTTGTCCGAAGCCCAGGATGCTTGTCTGACAACAGCTAGATTAGGTTTTATCTCACAATAAAGGGTTTCAGCCAAGTCTTGCTCTCTAGGAGGGTGAACCAAAGCATAGCCCAATTGTCTCTTTAACAGCAAAGGATTGTAGTTGATGCAACCCTTCACTCCTACTAGAGGTACATTGGGGTACTGCCCACAGCTAGTTATTATGTCCCTTCCTTTGGTACTTTGGGTACACCATCTGATGTCATCTGAAGTCAAAGCAATAAGTCTTTTAGCCCAATTCTTCTGTTGGTGAGGATTCAGGAAGGCATCAGTCTTGGGTAAGTGTCTAAGCAGCCAGGTATGGAATAGAGGAGCACAACATATCACCAATTTTCCTCTTTGCTTCTCATTTCTTTGGTGAACAGAATAATAGAAATCTCCCAGCAATGTGGGTACTGGGTTCCTCAGAATGAAAAGATGAATGACATTCTTGCTGATAAATTTGGGCTCGTCTGCAAATAGTATAACCCCATATATACTGAGGGCTAACAATGCACAAACTGCCCTTCATTCTCCCAAGGAGGCCTTTAGGATGGCCTGAGAAGTCAGAAAGTCCAAGTGCAAACCTGGGATCCCAGCCTTTGTTGTAATGTTCTGCTCAATCAAAATAGGTTCCAGGTACAGTGCTTTTGCCACTTCTCCATTGCTGGGAGAAGTCATCTCTGGGTTGAAGGGGATATCACCCCTGACAAGTACTCCAATCAAAGATGAGAACTCCTCCAGCAGAGGTCCTAGCTGAAAGTTCCGGAAAGTGAAACATCTCAAAGGAGGGTCATAAAACTGTAGGCAAGTGTGGATCAAACTCCTCTGAGAAGGGTCCAGGTCCATAACCATATCAAGGATGCCTCCATAATGCTCTCTGAATAATGGGATGTGGTCTGGAGTGATAAGTGCCTGGACCTACCTGATGCCAGTCAGCACAGGCTCAAAGAAATGGTATGAAATGTTGCTCTTCTTGGGTGCCATGACTGCTGATGAATAGCTGAAACGAATGCTGATGATGAAGACTGATACTGGAGATGAGCCACTGATAGGCTGAGGCTGGTGATGAAGGTAGCTGAAGCAGGCAACTGATGAACAGAGGTCTATGCTTATGAAGGGGTCAAAACCAAGCCAAATAATGATGTGGATACCCTGAAAAACAAATAAACAAATGTTAAATGATGCAATGATGAGTATGCAAATGATATGCAAAGGTTTGTGATCAAGCTGGATCTGATTACTGCCTTGATTTAAGTCCATGTATGTTTAAGAAGTCCAGATGGAGGTTCAGAAATCCAGTAACCAAGGTGGGGGACTCAAATAAAGAGCCACATGTCCAGGGTTAAATCACAAGAACTGTCCAAAGTGGAGCATTCTTAAGCAAAACAAAATCAAGGTATGATGTGGCCAAGGGTACCTGCAAACCTGTAAACAGCCCAACCCCCTCACAGGTGATGTTCTAAAACAAGGATCTTCAGACTTGGATCAGTTATGAGAAGTGTAAACACTTCTAACCCGGAGGTACAATGTTTACAATAACCATAAAAGATCCTCCTCTAATTCATCTCAGCTTCTGAAGGTCATAATAAAGGTCATCCATACTTAGCAGGCTTCCCAGATAGCCCTAGCACTACAGGAAATTTGTAGCACAGAGTTCTCAAAAAGAAACCCACATCTGAACCGTGTTTCATATTCCCGCACCAGACCCAAATGGAATGGGAAAGAACATGAACCACTCTAGCCTAGGTGTCACTCAGGTCCCAGGTATAGGACCTTAAACTCTCAGTAGAACCCCACCCAACAAAACAAAAACCAGATCCAGCAAGATGACAGTATGACAGTATGATATATAAAGCTGTAAAGAAAGCAATAGATAACTTTACATAAAGCAGTAAATAAAGCAAATATACAAACACAATTAGCACATAACACCCCAGTAAACACAAATCAAACAAGCGCTAGGAGGAACCCACAAAAAGAACCAGAAGCCCTGGTTACAGTATAAGGTTCCCCAGCAGAGTCGCCAAGCTGTCGCTCCTGTTAAATGAGGCTAAGTCAAATAGGGTACAGACGTGAACGGTCGGCGAAAAGAGAAATGAATAGAGTCGCCAGCTAGGCATTTTTATCCCGGAGGAAAGGTAATGCTGCATAAACCTAGGAAGATATGGATAAGACGGCTGCGAACCAGAGAGACTGAGAAAGGGGGTTGGTTACAATCTGGGAAGGTATTAGCACCCAGATTGTCCACCGTACTCGACGGGATCCACGCTTAAAAGATTTGTGTTTTAAAAGGGGTAGTGTCAGTGCAATCTGTGTATCAAAGCTGGAAAGAATGCAAGTGTCAGTGTAAAAGAAGTGTAGTGTGTATAAGTGAAGTGTCAGTGTAAGAACAGAAGTGAAATGCTCAAAACTATGAGGCTTAAAGAATAATGCTGGAAGAGGGGGAATATACAAAGACTTTTGTTCGATAACTGTTAAGTTATGCCTACGTATCCTCTCGTGCAATGAGGAAGTCAGAACACCGTAGTTCGACTCAAAGAGACTGAAAGATAAGTTGACCTGTGAACTGCTTGCTTGTCTATGCTCAAATGTATGACATGTCTGGCTCAGGTGCAAACTGTCTTGCATTAGACGGAAGAAGCAAGTTCTCGTTTGTGAGTGAATGAGGTGAGAAAAGAATCCCGGAGGAGACGATTATTGTTTGTTTTTTGAGTTTTCAATCTTTTATTGCTTTTGAAAGTGTGTCATAAGTTAATGAGCTTAAGCCTAGACCAATGGGTTAGTAAGCTCATCACATCCTCCCTCTAATTAGGGGTAATGAGAATACCTTAAGTGTGAAGTCAGCATCTCACACTTAATCACCCTGATGTAGGATTAAGATCATTAACTTACTTGTGATTATTTAGATGTTTTTGTTGTTTTTGTTTAGTGTTAAGTAATGAGATTAAGCCATAATCAAGGATTTAATGGACTCATTACACCATCCTAATAGAAGGATAATAGATGAGAACATTTAAGCTGAGAAAGACTCCTCAACTTAATCCATGATTAGGGATTAACCTCATGACAAAACAAAGCCTTTATTAGATGGATTTTAGTTAATGATAAGATGAAGAAATGATTTTTTATGGTTTGTAAGACAACTTGAGGGGGACTTGTCCATTAACACTAGGGTTAGTCCTTCTTAACCAATTAAGGAAGAATTGGAACCCTAATGCAAGGCCCAAGTTACAAGTTTGATGTCTTGATGATTATTAGATGGATTGATTAAAGGATTTAAACACATTAAGGGTTTAACACTTAGGATTAAAGTTATACACTCCATCCTAATAGAAGGATGCAGGCATAAGCTTAATCACAAAGCCTTAAAGCCTTTAGGGTTTAGTCCCTGATTATGAGATGAGAGGAGAAGACTCAAAGATGACACAAAGGTAAAAGCTAAATGGGGGACTAATCAAACCCTAATTATTATCATGCTTGGTTGTTCCTAGGGTTTATGAGGTTTGCAAGAATATCTTCAGAGAAACCACCAGGAAGGAAGCAGATGAAAGGAGCAAAGAGAAGCAAAACAACTTGCTTCACTTAAGAAGACAAGTTGCTTGAAGGAAGAAAGTAAGAGATGAACATGAATGAGCAAGCTCACTCTAATACACAAGTAAAATGCAGCAAAGATGCAAGAGAGATGAGAAGAGATTGTGAGAAGTGAAGGCAAATTCACTTCTCTAAACAACTTACCACCTGAAAAGTTAGCATAAGAAAATGAAATGCAATGCAAATGAGGTGCAATGTCATGATGCAAACCAAAACCAGAAGCATAAGTATGATGTTAATGATGCTAAGAGATGATACAAACATGAGGCAAGACATGAAAATGATCAAACAAGCATAAGGATGCAAATGAGGCATGCATTGAACCATGAACATACATGAAAAGTTATGAAATGCAATGGACATACAACATGGCAAATGAAAAATGCAATGATCAAAAATGATTTTAATATGTCCTAAGATGCCTTATGAATCAAGTGGATGCACAAAATGTCATGGCAAGTCAATGGATGCAAGCAAATGAAAGATGGGTGCAAAAGAAGGCACAAATTAGGGTTACATGCATCATACAAAACAAAAATCCAAAACCAGAAGCAAATGACATGATAAAAATTTGAAAATGCAATCAAAGATACCCTAAACTTACACAAACTCACTGCCCAAAGGAGGGGATCCAACTCTTAACCTAGTGTAAGTTATGAATTTCCTAAAATTGCTAGGGTTTTGGGGTACCTCATCAATAAAAATTCCAAACAAATTGAAAATGCAAGATCAATTCAAATCAAATTTATCCTATAAACTAGATGCTATGCAAGATGCAATTCCAAAAGAATCATCATCCAACTCTCAATGGTTAGGCAGTAAGGAATTTTTGAAGTTTGAAACAAAATATTGCCTTGAAATGAGATTAATTCCAATGAAAAGAGTCAAAAGGCATCAAGATCAAAAAATAAATTTGGTTTGAGAGTTGGACAATGTTTCTAAATGTTTTAAAATGCAATGTGAATTTTTTTGTGATTTTTAAATACCTAAATGTATTTTTAATTAATTAATTTTCATTAACTAATTAAAAATAAACATTTAAATGATTTAAAAATAATTTTCAGTGCAAAAAATAAAAATAAAAATATTTTTGGGTTTTAAAAATTAATGAAAGCTTTGACAAAAAATTTCATAATTTTTAAAGGTATTTTGCTATTTTTAATAATTCATATAAATAAAATGGAAAGAAAATGAATTAAAAATGAAAATAATGGAAAGTATGCAAATCTGAAGGCTGATATTCAAATGGAAAAGGAGGGAATTGACTGGCGCGTCATCCAAAGGCTGTCATTCAAACTGACCAGATTAATTTATAAACTTAATTAATTAAATTAATAACGTGGATTAGGGCTTAAGTGATGAATCTGGACCACTTGTTTGCGCGCGGGTCAATGCCAGTCAACTGAATCTACGGCCTACATTCAAACTGAACCCTAAACCTAATTAAGACACTTAATCACTTTCAGGTCACCGGAGAAGAGCTTCGGTCGTCTTCTCCGGTGACACCCTCCCTGAGAAATCTCAAACTCACTCTCCTGGTCATTTTAAGAGCTGTAAAGCTCCAGATCAATCCTTTCCATCTCCCTAAACATGAATCTAAACTCAAAATCCATTTCTTTTTACTCAAAACCATGATTCGAATCAAAAACATGAAAATGGCCAAACTTTCAGAGATGCAGTACATGCTCAATACTCAATCATTTTCAAAAATACAAAGTGCAAAACAATCAGGGGAACATGTAGATCATTTTAGTAACTTAAAACAAGGTTTCTGGAAAAAATAATTTTTGAAACTACCTGAAGTGAAGCTTTCGGTTTGGAGCTTTCAGCCTGCTTCCTTGCTTCCAATCAACTCTAATGACTTCCCTCAAATGTTTGCAAAGCTTGTTTGGAGTTTATTTGGGCTGATTTGTGAGATTGATGGAGTTCTGTTCAGAGAGGGGAGGAAATCGTGTTTTGATTTCAGGGAGTTTCAGGGCAAGGTGAGGGGTCAGGGATGATCAGTGAGACATGCTGAGATGTTCTATGGGGTTTGTTTTTATGTTTGATACTTGTGTGATGTGCTTCAAATGAAAATGCATAAGAGGGCAAAGCTTGGAGCTATGGCTTGGAGAGTGTTTCAGGCTTGTGTATGTGGTGTGTTGTGTTGCATTTGGTCCACTTATCACTCTTGGATAGGTCAGAGGAGTTGGTCTGGCCTAGCTTGATTGGTATGGGTCTTCATGCAAAAAGTCAATGTTTTGTGTAAGAGAGGTATGGGTCATTGGTAGGCCAAGGACAAAGGGGTGTCCTGCGCAGCAAGGAATGAGGAGAGCCATGGGATCAATCTTGAAGCCAATTAGCAAGTGGATTAGGGTTTGTATGATGTTTTGCAACTTTATCCAACTTTGGCCCTTTTGAAGTTTCTTGATCCACAAGTCATGAAAATGGGAAAACCTTTGATGCATTCTGACTTTTAGGCATTGGTTTATGTTTGTGCAAGGATTAGAAGTCACTTTGAGGTCTCATTTTGCCTTGGCAAGGGATTTTGCAACTTTGCCTCTTTGGTGCATAACTTGAAATTATGTGATTTTTCCCAACTTTGACAAACCATAACTTTTGATTCAAAATGAATTAGAATGAGTTCTTTTACTTTTTGAAAAGGGAATGATCCATTCTACAACTTTCATGACCAAAGTTTTCCCATTTGAAGCATTTTTGAACCAAAAAGAAAGGGTTGAAAAAGTTTCCCAAAATGGCAAGTTTTCATTACAAGTCATTTTCCCAAAAAGGCAACTTTGCAAATGGCTTGAAATTCTTCAATTTTGTGAACTTATAACATCTTCTATGAACAAGTAAAGATCATACACATTCAAAATGATGAAGAACACCCTTTGATTGGGTCATTGGGGGCCTCAGATGCCCTGATTTTACATTGACTTGCTCAAGAAGTCAACTCTTGCTTAGATGCCTTCCCCATGGAATTTCTTCATGAAACTTGATATGCATGATCCTTATATCATATAGAGACCAATAGAAACAAGAATGACCAAAAAATTTGGAGTTATGGCCTCTGAAACCAAAACCCTAATTCTAGGTCATCTGTGTAGTTAAGCCTGGCTCTGCTTTTATGCCTTTCCAGTTCTTGTGATTCTTTGACTTTCTTGACTTTGTGGGGATATAATATGATGCTTGGACATACATGGACCCCTTTGAAGTGATTGAAGACCTTTGGAGTGGCTCAAATAGCTCTGGGATAGCTCAGATCACAAACCCTAGATGCAGATGACTTAGAAGCAATGCAGTGAAGCAAAAATGCAATATGTGATGATGTGATTGAACTTATGCATATGAAAATATCACAAGCCATGGTGTGAATGGGTGAGGGAAAATTTGGGGTGTTTACAGGTACTTATTCTTGATAGTCACTTTATTCAACTGTCGGTAATCGACACACAATCTCATACTACCATCCTTCTTCTTAACGAGCAACACCGGAGCACCCCAAGGAGAAACACTGGGTATAATGAACCTCTTCTCTAACAATTCTTCTAATTGTTTCTTCAACTCATTCAACTCTGAAGCCAACATTCTATAAGGAGCCATCGAGACAGGACTCGTACCCGGTAGTAAGTCCACAGAAAAATCAATTTCACGTTCCGGTGGTAAATCACTTATATCACCAGGAAACACATCTTGAAATCCCCAAACCACAGGCAACTCTGCACTGACATTCTTATCATCAACTTGCAATGATGCAGACACTACAAACATCAAAGCTTCATCTAATACAAGTTCATCCACTTGCTTAGCAGATAAACATCAACTCACCATTCTCGCTCAATTCAGGGAACTTCATTGTCTTACTATAATAGTTAATATGAACATAATTGAATTCCAACCAGTTCATACCAAGGATAACATCGATTTGGTGTAATGGTAGGCACACCAAATCCATCACAAAATTCTTCTCAAAAATTGTCAAAAGACACTTCAAACAAGAAAGCATGGTAGTCACAGAACCATTAGCAGGAGTCTCTATTATCATATTACCGTTCATATTAGACAACTTTAAACCCAATCTATTAGCACACTCAAGAGAAATAAATGAATGTGTAGCTCCACTGTCAATAATAGCAATCAACTCAGTATTATTAATAAAACATGTACCTCTGATCAAGTTGTCCTTCTTTGGAGCTTCTGAACCAGCTAACACAAAAACTCTCCCAGCATTCTGAGCAGTAGCAGCATTCTTCTTTGGTTTCTGGCATTGGGCGCTGATATGCCCCTGCTCACTACAATTGTAACAGGTTGGGCCCTCATTAGGACAATCACTCATCTTATGCCCAAGCTTGCCACAACAATAACATTTCATAACTCTGGCGGTACACACATCGGCCTTATGACCTGCCTCTCCACACTTGTAACACTTAACAAGTACATTAGCAGCTCCCCTACTTTGCTTCTTCTCATCAGATGCCTTCTGCTTCCCTTTATCACCAGTAGTCACATAAGGTTTCCCTCTATACTGACTCTTGTCTTTATTCTTGCTCAGTTGTTTATAGTGAGCTGACCGAGCTCGGCTGTCCTCGTCATAAATACGACTCTTATCGACCAACTCTGCATATCTGCGAATTTGTTGGCATCCAATTCCCTGCTTAATTTCAGGTCTCAGCCCATTCTCAAACTTAAGGCACTTTGAAAGTTTAGCATCTGCCCTGTTGTAGTGAGGACAAAACTTCACCAGCCTTTCAAATTTGGCAGCATACTCTGCCACTGTCATGTTTCCTTGCTTCAGTTCAAGGAATTCTACCTCCAACTTACCACGAGCATCTTCAGGAAAATACTTCTTAAGGAACTCCGCCTTAAACACAGTCCAAGTCACCACAACAACCTCATCCTCTAGACGCTGACGAGTATTATCCCACCAGTCTTCAGCTTCCTCAGACAACATATGAGTCCCGAATTGAACTGTTTGCGCATCAGCACATGCCATCACTCTGAAAATCTTCTCAATTGCCTTGAGCCACTTCTGTGCGCTCGCCGGGTCATGAGTTCCTTCAAACACAGGTGGATTATTCCTCTGGAATTTCTCCAAGGCACGAAACTCATCATGCACCTTGTTACGAGAAGTAGTCTGAGCAAGAGCTGCAATAGCATCACCGAGAGCACGCGTGTTGTTTCCAGCCATTCTGCACAACACTTACCACATCAGAAGAGAATAATCGTTAATTAAATAACGACTTGACAATATACTGACAACAACAAGACTTGGCCGGACAGACCAACCATGCTCTGATACCACTAATGTAACACCCTTCTACCCCAAAAACAAAATATTTAAGTAATATCAGAGTAATCATCGAGAAGGGTATCACATTTCATCATAATTCAAACAAACAATATCCTGTCCCGTAACACGGTTTAGTTAAACCAAGAATAACATATAACATTTCGCAGCGGAATTTAAACTTCATAATTCAAAACTTCATTAGTTTACTTCATAAACATAATTTTCTCCATCCAGAATTTAACATCATAAAATGCGAAAACATTTATCCAAATAATAACATAACTGAAAACAGTTTAGCAAAAAAAACCCATCCCAGTGTTACATGACACAGAGCAGGACACATAGACAAGAACCACTTCTAAGGAACACTAAAGCACGCTCCGAGACTCATGAAAAACTCCTCTTGCACTGCAAGACTATTCTTCATCATCTGCAAGTTACCCACGAAGGAGGTAACATTTCCAAGAAGGCAGGGTGAGTAATCATAATATATCATAAATATACAAGAATACAGAATATAAATAAAATTAGGACGACACAACATAACATCATCATCAACACAATTCATCATTAACAACAACACCATCATGAATTCATCTAAATTATGCAATTCTAACATCCTGATATGCAATATGCATGTGGTACCATTTTCATCGTGAGATGGATACATGACCATCAATCCTCCACAAAGGAGCACATCGTAAATAATCGAGACACTTCAATCCACATAATGGGATTGAAGCAATTAAATAGGTCGAAGCCCCATCGTGAATGTTATGAAATGCAATGATGCGCTACATCGTAAAATTCAGCAAAATAATTCGCATCATTCATTTCACATCAGCAAACCAATCATCAAATAATCATATATTTCATCATGACATTACACCCAAACACTGGTTCTATAACCACTCTGACACATCAAGAATTAACCCGTACCCGGTAAATTATGAGGCAATTACAAGGTTATTTCATAAATTCATTTATTAAATTATTTCATTTTTCTCATTTTTATTCATCAAAATAAAGTTCAATTTATACCTTTTCCGACGCTTCAAACAGAATGCGAATCGGATTTACGGTTTGAAAGTTACGGATTTTTCAAGAATTAAAATTCGGCATCCAAACAGTGTTAACCGGTTAACCAAAAGCGTTAACCGGTTAACGCCTGCGCAACTTCAGAAATAACCCAAAATTTTCAATGGTTAACCGGTTAACGCACGTTTTACAACAGTTTTCTGCTACTCAAATACATACTGCTTTATAACCTCAAAACCCCCAAATCCCATTACGGGTTCCACCTCAAATCACCCAAAAATCACTCAAAAACATCAACCAAACACCAACAACATCATGATAACAATTATACAATCAATTATGTGATTCAACTCACTTTTACCACCCTAATTCATCAAGATTTTTCTCATAAACTCAACCTAACTCAAAAACCCCAAAAACTCATACAATCCTAAACTATTCATAATCCAATTCCTACACATTTACAATAGATTATAAAAACTCCCCATACCTTAGAGAAATCCAAAGATCGATACTCTTCTCCAAGATTCTTTGTAACTTCCTGACTCTGAGCTTTCTCTCCTCTTTGTCTTCAGAGCACTTCTTCTCCTAAAAACACGATAATGTTAGAAAACTAATTGTATTCCCTCTTTGGATACATTATCCCAGTTTATGAGTTTCCCAACATATCCTTACTTTTCCCTCTTATTACCACCTTACCCTTTCTTAATATTTCATAATAATAATAATAAGAGCATGATAAAATACTACTTATTTATATTATAAAAATATTCTTTTCCTCCTAAAATCCTCCAAATTCGCCCAAAACCTCCAGTCCTTTCTAAATCAATTAAATAAATATGTAATTTAATAAAATTTAGATTTTCGGGGCGTTACAATAGGGGCTACTTCCTTAGGGTAGAGAGGTGGTTCCTTAGAGAATGGGAGCAATAAAGTCTCTACACGATCTTCCAACCATGTGGCAAAAGGATCATAAGTCTTTGGATATACTCTCCCAAAGTCCTTTTTTCCCTTCATTATTCTAATCTCCCAAGATTGGGATGCTAGTTTGCTCATCTTCAAGTTACCTTCTGCTGGAAAGTATAGTGACTCATTTATCTCTTCAATCAATGGTAAAGCTCTCAAAGGATAACCAAACTGTTTTTTGGACAAGACAGGATTATAGCTGATTCCACCTTTCCTTCCTATTAAGGGTACATTTGGGAAGCTACCACAACTAACCATGATTTCTTTGCATACAAGATCCCTGTTGCATCCCCAAGAAATGTCATATGAAGTTAAGCCCATCAATCTTTTGGACCACTTCTAGTCCTGTTTCAAGTCCTGAAAGGGTCCTGATTTTGGGAGTTGCCTTACAAACCAGTCAGCAAACAAGGGAGCACAACAGTTCACATGTCCTTTTCTCTGTTCATTCTTGTAATGAACCCAATAGTAGAAGTCACCCAGTAATGTAGGCACTGGGTTTATTTTGACAAAGATGGTGATAGCCTCCATGCTGATTAATCCTTTCTCTCCTGGGAATAAGCTTATCCCATACACTATCATAGCTAGTAATGATCTGAAATCTGCCCATTTGTTTCCCAATGCTGTCGCTCCCGGGATTTTCATCCTAGTACAAACGCGAAAGTGGCGCGGAAAAGTTAGAGTCGCCAGCCAGACATTTTTATCCCGAAGGAACGGGAAAGGTAATGTTGCACAAACCTAAGGAAGAAGGAAAAGGACGAGGCCTTGCGAACCAAAGATCTGGATACGGGAGTTGGTTACGAATTGAGAAGGTATTAGCACCCCAATCCGTCCGCCGTACCCGACGGGATCCACGCTTATAAGTCTGTTTTCAAAGGGTGAGAAATAATATTCTTGTTTGACTGAAAGAATGGCTATCTGGAATGGAATGGGATTGAGAAAAGAAATGGAATTGAGAAATGGAAATAAAAGGGGAAAATGTAGGGAAAATAAAGAATGTGCTCGAATGGGCCCTACCCCACTGCCTACGAACCTCATCGGGATAAATGAGGATCAGAGACGCCATAGTTCGTCTAACTAACGCTTACACTCGTTTGTGGTTTTTAGGATGACGTTGCCATAGCTCTAGCTCAGGTGTTACCGGCTCTGACTCGAGGGTGTTTACCGTGTCGCTGTTTGAACTGTCGAGACAAGTCATGTTCGTCCGCAAAGAGTATGAGATGAGATGAGAAGACGTGACTTCTTGGTTTGTTGTTTTTTAGAAGAAGTGTTTTGAATTTGCGTTTTTCATATGTACAACGCTAAAGACTATGACACAAGAGCGAATACTTTCCAAGATCGCCCCCAATGGAACGTTTGTAAAGCATCCTAGAAGAGTGAAGGAGACCTCCACTAGTCATTTCCCGTATAGCTTAAGGCTCATGGCGCATTGTACACCTTTTCCTTTATTAAGTGTTTTTTATTTTCTTTTAAGATGAGAAGTGAGACTCAAGTTATAAAAGGAAAACTTCTAAGGGAAACTAGACTTACCCTAAGTTAGTTGAATTCATGGATAACCTATGGTTAGTGAGGTTTGAAAGATTAATCTACCTAAGAGATATTAAACTACAAATGAGAATACAAGAGTTAATAATGAACAATATGGTCCTCCTAAATCATGGTGGGTACACACGGTATGAAATGTAAATGAGATGAAACAATGGATCGGGTGGGTCGGTTGCGTGGTGCTAAGACGCACGACTTATGGTGTGAAACATACCAGGCTTGCTTTTGGTTGAATGGAGTGGAACGATGGTAATCGAGGAACCCTAAAGTCACATGCAACTTTATTTATTTATTTGAAAATTTACTCGACGTTGGATCGAGCCTTTTATTTATTTCATTTTTGAGATTTTGGTTTTCTATCGATTCATTTTTATCTTTTCTAACCTAATTAAAGAAACTATACAAACGTACAAGTTCTAAGCTATTACATCACAAAGCACAAATCACAAGAGTATAATGAGGCATAAAATAATATCCAAGTCCATAAGCCAAACCTTGAAAAATACCTTTCACAAAAAACAAATAGTTAGTGAATGATATGAACCATGAATATGCATAATATGATGGAAATGAATTAAAATAACAAAAAATATCAAAAGTCATGGAAAAAATATGAAATTAATTTTCTAGGGTCTCTAACCTGACTATAGTATTGTGTTAAAAGATCTCCTAAAAATTCAGAGTCTAACTATGCTAAATAGCAGCCTAATTCTACCTAAGGATCACCCACAAATTTTGTACAAACTATGCTACCAAACAGGGGATAAAATGGCCTAAAAATTCTACCAAACTTATTCTAGGTCCTATTATGAGTCCTCTAACCATAGCAAAAAGAATGGGCTAAAAATTCTAAAATAGGAGGGAGAAATTAAATGAACAAAATTGTGCATTCATGTGAGAATTTCAACCTAAAACAAATTAAATGGAAATTCGAAATTAAATTGAAAAATGATTAATTTCAGAAAGTAAAAATTGGGAAAGGTTATAAATTGAATTAATATCCTACTATAATTTTTGTGGAATTTTATTATGCATTTTGGTATTTTTTGTGAATTAATTTGAGAGCTATATAAAATAGAAATTATAAGAAATGACAAATAGGGGAGGGGGTGAGTTTAGAGGTTTTTTAGTTACATTTCTAATATGGGCTTGAGAAGGGGTTGCGAATAGCAAACTGAGAAAGGCCCACATGCGCTGGGTTTTGAGGGAACATGCTATGGAATTCGGTCAAGCTGTTGACTACGCAGAAGCCGTTGATCTAAAGTCTTCCTAGGGTATTCTGATCCAATAGATCTTAGGGCGCATGAACATGAGGATTACCGTGGATGGCACACACGGGATCACCGCAAGGATTACCTACCAGACGGTGACAAGTGTCACCACCGGTACGGTGGGAACCAACTAAATATCTCCATGATCTTATCTTTTCAATTGAATTAATGGTGGAGTTATCATATCTTTATGAGGTTTTATTGCCTTTTAACGGTGCAATTAGCTAGGTTTATGAGCTCCTAATCTTTTCCCAAAACAAAATTAATTCAAATAAATTAACTTACAGAACACAACAACGTGAAAACCCAACTTCTCTCTTCCTCTCTCACGCGTACTCTTTCTCTTCTCTTCCCACTATTCACGTTCCTCCTTCTTCAATGAAACCCTAATGGCGGCGGCGGAAGCACTCGGGCTACCGAAGAAGGTGATCCGCAACCACCGTCGATCTTGGTTCGTCCCTATCCAAACACCCCTATCTCAAACACCCTAATCCTCTCGTGGTGGGTTTTTTCAAGCTTTCTCATAAATTAGTACCAAAAGATCGAAACACATCCTTCTTCTTCCAATAAGACATCATGATTGAAGGTTGAAGGAGACAAATACGTTACCGGTTACGAAACTTGGCCGATCCTTCATTTCTTTCGCGAGATCTTCATCTTCTGGTATGTGTGTGTTTTCGTGAATCTTCGTCTTCTTTTACCTGATGTGGTTCTGAGGTTGTTGTTGATATGCTTTTTGTTGATGCAGGTTGTTGAAAGCGCCGTGTAAATGATGACGATGACGATGATGACGAAACGGATCTTGACGGAGGCGGTGACCGTTGAAGGCGTCGATTCGATCGAGACTGCGAGGATAGCTCAACGATTAGTATGTTGAGGACACACGAGAATGATGACGTTGAATGGCGTGAAGCGCATCAGACCATCGACTCCGTGGCGGTGTAAGTTTTGAATGATCTCGGCTTGAAGATGGGTTACCAGGCTTCTGAATGCAATTCAGGTGAGAAAAATCCTTTCCCTTCCTTTCCGTTCCTTTTCTCTGAAATATTTGGGATTTGTTGAAGTTGCAATGTTGATGATGAATTCACGAATCGCAGTGCTAATCCATCATTCTTCTTTGCAGCCTATTTTTCATTGTTGTGGCTTTCCTGATGAAGCATCAATGATGGTGGTTGCGGTTTATGATCGGGATGCAGAATCAGGGAAGAAATTTGCGGAAGCTCTGAGGAGAGGTTGAAGGAGGTCCTTGAAGTATGGAGAAGAATCTTGTTTTAAGAGGGTGACGAAAACGAAAAACATGATTCAGCCCCCCAAATGGAGATGAGGTCCTGATATTTATAGAGGATGCACTGAGGATCATTTTTAGAACTTCACTGGTGAAGGTTAGTTAAAAAAAATCAGTTAGGATCTATTAGAGAGTTGGTTAAGTCTCTGTTAGAGGTTGTTGGATTTCATAACCGTTTTTCTCTGCTATTCTTCTCATCTCATTTTCTTATGAGCGTTCTTGTATTTAAAGGTTTGTTATTGTTGCAGATTCGATGGTGACGATTCGTCGAAGATGAGGATTGTTGATGATGCACAGGTTGAAGATCGAAGAAGGTTTTTTCTTGGAGGTTTTCGAAGATGGAATACGGTTCTCCGTTTTTTCCAGTGAAGCTTTACGTTATCTGTTGTAACCGACTTTTCCTGTTCCTGTTAAATTCTTTTATCAGTTTTTCAACTGATTTTTCTTTGTGAGTTGTAACCAATTTCTGATAGAAAACTATTGAGTTTTTTTGTTTGGTTTTTGTTAACTTCTTCAACTGTTTCTGTTGTATCAAACCGGTATCAATTATGTTATAATAGAAAAAATCATGTAATTTTTCATAGTCCTCATTTTTTCCTTGCAAAGTGTGCCACGTGTGAGATGAATGGTGAGGTTGTGCGGAAGTGTTTTGCTACACATCAACTTGTTTTCTTCTCTTAAATTTCCATAATATAAGATAAACAAAACCCCCAATGGGCCTCACAACACGATCCATGAATTTGAATTGTGAAATAAGATTTGGAAATGAATTGCATTTGGGCCTAATATGTGAGCTTGACTTGGAGAGAAATGAGACTCTTTAAAAGAAAGAAACTGAAAATTAGGTGTGGATTAAGAGAGAAAAAATGATCAAAAATGAAATTGGATTTATAAAAATAGGATTAGAAATGAATTGAATGTGGTTATTGAGTTTTGAAATAGGATTATCATAATCAATAGAAATAAAAAGGATATTTGGCTGGACATATGTAATCGGATGATTAATTGAGTTGGACTTAACAATGATTTGGTTAATCGATTCAAAAACAAGAATATGGATATGGACTAAGAGTGAATTATGAATATTAATGGATACGATACTTGTTTCGATGAACTTATATCTTCGACTTCCACTTGATCCATTTGACTAAACTTGACATGTTTAAATCAACTCAAATGTTCAATCCATATCAAACTTATGTTTTCAATAAATCCACAAACTTCAATAGCTTCAATCTCGAAACTCATGAACTCGTACCACCCTCAATGGACAACCAAGAGAACCATAATGACCTGATTATCACACGAGTCCACCATTTGGTCTTTTGTACCATGAATATCACGATACCTTTTATATGAAACCTTGAACACCGTTTTCAATTGATTAACCTCATCAATAAAACCGCATAAGAAATGTGAACCCTTGAACCGCTTGTATTGAATGTGATAGCCAGATAAACCACTTATGAATATGATATTTCCGATCATCAGGAAATTCTTGATCCCACGCCTTGGGGAATTCAATGCAAATGCGTGGCTACGAATGTTATGGACCTATCAAAAAAATGAAGACGAATGCGAAACGTAAAGCCAATTGAGATTATAGGAGGGAAAATTTTGGGGTGTTACAGCTGCCCCTATTCAATCACTGTAGACCTGAATGGATGATAGCAGTTGCTTTCAGACATTTGAAGTATGCAGGGATTGAATACTAGAAACAACCAGAAAATTTGCACTCTGTGGCAGAGGAAAAGAGAAATAAACTCAACCGAATGAACTCTGCTTTGAGATAATTATGATGGGAAGAATAGTAAATAGGTGATGCCTTTTGAATGATGCCAGAGGACTACTGGCTTTGCACGCTGCTGGTGGACTTTGATAGGCTGCAACACTGCCTTGACGGTGTATTATCGGATCAGTAACGACTTGCCACGCTGCGGGTGGACTTTCAACAATTTGCGACTGAATTTTAAGATACTTTGCCATCCTGGGGATGGACTTTTGCCAATCTGCGGTTGGGCTTCAGATATTTACCACACTGCGGGTGGATTGCTGGATAATTTGCCACACTGCGGGTGGACTTTAAGAATTTGCCACACTGCGGGTAGACTTCTACTCACTGCGGGAGACTTTTGAAACTTGCCACCCGAAGATGGACTTTGGCCAGTCTGCGGCTGGACTTTTGCTCACTGTGGGAGACTTTTGAAACTTGCCACCCGAAGATGGACTTCGGCCAGTCTGTGGCTGGACTTTGGAATCTGCCACCCGAAGATGGACTTTGGCCAGTCTGCGGCTGGACTTTCGCTCACTGTGGGAGACTTTTGCCCACGGTGGGGGACTTTTGCCCACTGTGGGGGACTTTTGCTCGCTACGGGAGACTTTTGCCCACTGCGGGGGACTTTGGGATTTGCCACACTGCGGGTGGACTTTTGCTCACTACGGGAGACTTTTGCTCACTACGGGAGGCTTTTGCCCACTGCAGGGGACTTTGGAAATTTGCCACACTACGGGTGGACTTTTGCTCACTACGGGAGGCTTTTGCCCACTGTGGGGGACTTTTGCTCGCTACAGGAGACTTTTGCCCACTGCGAGGGACTTTGGGATTTGCCACACTGCAGGTGGACTTTTGCTCACTACGGGAGACTTTTGCTCACTACGGGAGGCTTTTGCCCACTGCGGGGGACTTTGGAAATTTGCCACACTGCGAGTGGACTTTGCATATGTTGGATTGCATGACATGTTGCCACATGACACTGGGGATGTTATGTCTTGAGTATTGTTAACGAGCTGGTGTAAATGTAAAAGAAATTCCTGACGCGGAAGTAATAAGTCTCTGCTAACTCTGTGGGGAAACATAATGATCGCGTATTCGATCCCAAGGAGTCCTGCGGAGATAACATCTCTGTCGGAGAAAAGCGTGAATAATTCATCTGTCCTGAATTATCACCTTTGCCAAAAATAAATTGGACTTTAGTTTTGAGGACTGTGCTAGGGGATACCTCAACTATTGGGGATTATCCACTCTTATGGAGCTGCTGGGAAGGAAAATGATTTATCTGAAATCTTCTAGGGGAATAGGAGTTGCCTTAGATCTGTTGAGGAACCGAGATCAAGGAAATCATCTGAAGGAAAAACTGCTGACTTTAGTGAGGATAACTTCTATTTGCCTGTTGGTGATGACAACACCGAGACACGTCCTGCTGAGGAGGGAAGGTTTCAAGTTGTCTCGTGCTGGGGATCAGTTGCTTCCGTATGGATTTTACCTCAAGATGATTTTACAAAAGACTTGGTGTCTTTAAACTCTTAGGTATCGTAATGACTGCATGAACTAGCGTAACAACCTTACTGGGGAGGTAACCATTCTCAATGCAGATGAGTTTGTACCTGTCAGAAGTGCTGAATGAGATAGTTGGCTTGACAAGTGACCACGGTATTCTGAACTCCGGGTAAATGCTTCCGATCGTCTGTCTTCGAGAAAGAATGAACTCTCGTACTATTGGGGTGGCCTGCCCTAGTACGAGTATTTGAATAGCTTTGCGCCTGACTGACTGATCTTCGCTCCTGGAGAGATCTGAATCACGAGGTGATTACCCTAGTTTGACTGAAGTTTGAAGAGATTGCAAGACTTAACTGCCCCGGATTGGCTAGCTCTTACCGTGACTAATTAGGAAAGTCCTTGCTCAATGAAGCTTTTCTCAGAAAAGTACACCTTGACGTGACAGTCTTTCAGAAGTTTTAGACTTCTCAACTAGGCAAGCTTGAGCTTCTGGATTGAATTTCTGCATGTGAACCATTTATGATGCCAAACAAATGTATGCAAGAAAAAATGTTTATTCTTAGAATGAAAATTCTAATGCAACACACAGGTTAATCTTGAAATTTTGAAAATGGATCGTAAAACTTCGTGAGCGAATCACTGGTTAAGATACGACATTATTTTGAATGAAAGTATGTACATGCAATACCAACAATGTCATTTAGCATAACTCGTAGGAGTCAGGAACGTGATCTCGTGGTAGTACGCTCTCAAATTAACCCTGTTTCAGTTAGGACTTTTGAGGGTTGTATCGTGGTCGGGTTCACGGTTATAGAAACAAAGGATATAGGCTCGAAATTTATTTGTGCCCACCCGCTCTTCGTGATGTTCTCCATTCCTACATTCAGCTCGTAAGCATTCAACTTTCATAAAGGTTTCGTGTTGATTGAGGAACCATTGCTGATATCAGTTCAAGCACCAATCAGGTTATTGTTGAGAGTCAGTCACTCCTCTATCTTTCGTGTCTGTGCCACACGACTTTGCTCTCATTTAAGGATCCTTCTTGTGTAATCCTTTATGTCTTTCGCTTTTGCGTTATTTTGCTCATCCCTAACTTTTGCCTGGACTGATTCTTGTGAATCTTTGATTGTGGAGTCCAGCGGGATGCCCTAACTTTTGCCTAAGTCGCTTGTTTTCAAGTTTCGACTTAGCGGGCTTTTCTTTTCTTTTTATTCTTTTTTTTTGAACGAGTCGTGTGACATTGTTTGTTTTGATTACTTTGTGAGGGTTGTGACTGCCTCATTCTTTGGGTCGACGAAAGATAACCATTGCGGTTTTCAATCTTTGGACCTTCTGACTTGGATAACCATTGTGGTTTCTGGCCTTTGGACCTCTTAGTTAGCATGATGGAATGTAATGGATCCTCATATACACTCCTTTATGAAAGCCTGAACGCTTGGTCCGACTAGCTGATATCTACCCTGCCCCTGGGTTACATGTGAGGGTATTTTCATGTGAAAAGAAACTCCTACTTCAAGGCTCAAAGGGGTTAGCAAGGGTCTATCTTCCTTATATCTCCAGTGTTTAGGGATTTGAAACAAAGCCTGTATATCGTCAACAGGGCCTTATTTGAGAGCACACAATTAGAGATTTTGCGTTTTTGTTTCGTCATTCTCCCTCATAGAATTTAAGCATGACAATTGGTATTGCGATGTACACATGCAAAATTATAAGGGAATGCAAATGAATTACTTCAAGAAAAACATGTGAGTTTTATTATTGCTAACATTCAAAAGCAAACAAATTTCATACATGTAGACAGATGTTTAGCATATAAAAGAAACTACAAATGGAAATGCAGTAAAGAAACTGAATATTGCCGTAGTTGAGGAGGCTTGGCTCCGTCTGGACCTGTCAGTCCTGGATACTTTCCACGATCAATAGTTCTTTCACAGACTTGTAATCTTCAATTTGCAGTCGTATACCTAAACATGGCAGTAATACTTTCTCTTCTAGCTATTCTGACTCTGATACGAGACATCTGAAGGAAAGAGTGAAGCTGGGGAGTAAAGTTGCCCCATAAGGTTGCTCGGAAAGACCTGACGATCTTCTGCCTACGTATCTCCATTGACCTAAGACCAATGAAGAATCAGAGCGACATAGTTCCCCTCAATAGGGATGAAAATGAACAATGAAGAAAGGCAAACACGTGAATGCCATCACTGAGAGTATTTGAATACTGCTGGCTTTATTTGCTTCATGAATACCCTGGCGTCCTGGGTGATTAACTGGAAGACTTCAGCTTAACATGGACCATCTGGTAGAATAACCGTGACACTGGTTCCATCGTGATTAGGCATCAAATTCTGGAGTACCTTTGGATGAGGAGAAAAAATGATTGTCTTGGACTCAATTAGGTCTTGTACCTTGTTCTGAAAAGCCCAACATTTCTCAATACTGTGCCCATGGGCACCTGAATGGAATTCGCACCTGGAATTAGGATCGAAATTTGGTGGTAGATTATCAGCAGAAGGAACTCTCATGGTACGGAGCTCAACCAGGTTCAACTTCCGAAGTTCTGGAAGCAATACAACATATGGACATGGGATAGGATCAAGTATGCAGTTCCTCGCTCTTGTTCTTTCCTGAAACAGTCTCTGTACCTGTTGTTGCTGACCCTGTGGTCGTGATTGAAAACTTCGTTGTTGACATTGCGTTGGACGCCTGACATGTCTCTGTACTTTCTTACTCATATTCGGTCGAGGAGTGAATGAAGATTGTTGATGTAGTCCCTTTGAAGACTTGGCCTGAGCAATGATTCTAGAAGAAGGAAAGTTGACCACTTCTTTTTTATTCATGCATGCTGAAGGAGGAGTTAGCTCGTGACACTCAATCAACCCCATTTTGAAAAATTGTGGACATAATTCAGCATAAGACACGGGTATCGGATCAATAATCCTTTCTTGCTCCTGTTGATGACAGGTTGCTAGCAATGGAGGAGCTATAGCCGAAATCGGTTGAAGTATTTCTCCTGGAAACCAAGGCGTAGCAGCTGAGGAGGATCCCTGATAAGGAAAGAAAGTGCTCACTTCTTTGGTAACGATTGGTGTAGGATCATTCAGTTCACATGTGGAGTTGGTTCCTATCTGATGCTCTTCCTGACTGCCGAGTGGCGATTGCTGGTGAAGAGATTCGAACTGTAGAGGAAATCCATCTAAAGAACCCTGATTTATTGGACATCCCAAAGAGATGGGAGAAACATGACCTTCTGTTTGAAAATTAGACACACAACTATTTTCCTTTTTCGACATAACATTCATGATTCCTGTAAGCAGCTTTATCTGAGTCTTCATCAAGTTGAATTCTTCCCTCAGCAATTTCTGATCTTGGGACAACGCTCGAATGTCCACTATAACATGCCCCAGTTGGGCCTTCATCTCAGTCATCTCCGCTCGGAGTTGTTCCATGTCTAAACATTGACAGTCGTGATTCAAATTGGCCATTCTGGAGAGGAACCAAGTCAGGATAAGAATTTGTCTCTGAACACCTGTAAACAATGCAAGGGTGTACGCAAATGCCATGTTCAGTTATTTCCAAGGAGTCCACCCGTTTTGATCCAAGTTTTAATGCAGGAAAAAAATCCGACATAATTCAGATATGGGATCCTTAGAAGTAACCGAACATGTATGCTAAAATGCTATGATGTCATGTATGCAACTGGTCATGTGGTCAGCGGTCCGACGCTGGTGTGGATCAAATAACCAAGTGTTGGTGAAGATCATGATATCAGTATCTCTGTGCAGAGGTTCCAGAATTCTCAACCAAGTATCATATAGGACCGGATCATAACACGGAGTAATACTGGCAAAAGCGGATATGTTGGAAGTTTTTAGGGTTCCTGCAAACCTGTAAACCCCTCCCAATCTCACGGGTGTGCTACTACGGGTCAACATCACGGACTCTCAAAGCCGAATAGCAATAATACGTTCACCATTTCCGAAAAATGGCTCATGACCAAATCAGGGAATCGGTTTGGCATTATGTACTACTCAGGGAGGCCTCAGCTGAATTCCGGAAAAACAAGCATCCCTCATAAGTTCCCGGCTTCAAGCACTGAAGTCGAGAAACAATAGTACATTCATCCCGAAGGGTACAATACTACCGTCATACGACCAGTTGCTTTAACCAGGTTCCTATAAGAGAACAAGGTCATCCTATGCGATTTCCTAGTGGGCCCTCGGGTGCGAATGGGTTTGCCACGAAATGTGGTCTGCCACTATCACCACTGGAGAGGGTTGTTTCCACTAAGGTCCTCGATGATCGGTTCCCAGTGTTAGCAGCTCAGGTGGGAACATTCTATGGTCTGCCTAGGCAGTATAGAACATATCCCAAGAGAGCCTGATCTGGGTGTGGCACTCGTGAAAACTACACGTGCTCAAGACCATGCAAGCCACACGACTGCCCACTCTAAATCCTATGTGTATACTCAAGCCGGGTATTTGGCTTATCTCACAATAATCCCATCCCGCCAAGGAAAACCAGAACAGCCAGTACAGTATATGCCAGTATATGCGACAGTAAAGTAAAGTGCAGAAAGCTGTAAAGGAAAGCGATAAACTGTAAATAAAACAGTAAAGCTAAACTAAAGCATAACAGCGAATGAATAAACACCCAAGGAAAACAGAAATAGACAAGCGCTAGGATTGACTCTCAAAGGGGAAATTAGAATTTCTAAAAGTCCCCAGCAGAGACGCCAGCTGTCGCTCCCGGGATTTTCATCCTAGTACAAACGCGAAAGTGGCGCGGAAAAGTTAGAGTCGCCAGCCAGACATTTTTATCCCGAAGGAACGGGAAAGGTAATGTTGCACAAACCTAAGGAAGAAGGAAAAGGACGAGGCCTTGCGAACCAAAGATCTGGATACGGGAGTCGGTTACGAATTGAGAAGGTATTAGCACCCCAATCCGTCCGCCGTACCCGACGGGATCCACGCTTATAAGTCTGTTTTCAAAGGGTGAGAAATAATATTCTTGTTTGACTGAAAGAATGGCTTTATGGAATGGAATGGGATTGAGAAAAGAAATGGAATTGAGAAATGGAAATAAAAGGGGAAAATGTAGGGAAAATAAAGATTGTGCTCGAATGGGCCCTACCCCACTGCCTACGAACCTCATCGGAATAAATGAGGATCAGAGACGCCATAGTTCGTCTAACTAACGCTTACACTCGTTTGTGGTTTTTAGGATGACGTTGCCATAGCTCTAGCTCAGGTGTTACCGGCTCTGACTCGAGGGTGTTTACCGTGTCGCTTTTTGAACTGTCGAGACAAGTCATGTTCGTCCGCAAAGAGTATGAGATGAGATGAGAAGACGTGACTTCTTGGTTTGTTGTTTTTTAGAAGAAGTGTTTTGAATTTGCGTTTTTCATATGTACAACGCTAAATACTATGACACAGGCGCGAATACTTTCCAAGATCTCCCCCAATGGAACGTTTGTAAAGCATCCTATAAGAGTGAAGGAGACCTCCACTAGTCATTTCCCGTATAGCTTAAGGCTCATGGCGCATTGTACACCTTTTCCTTTATTAAGTGTTTTTGATTTTCTTTTAAGATGAGAAGTGAGACTCAAGTTATAAAAGGAAAACTTCTAAGGGAAACTAGACTTACCCTAAGTTAGTTGAATTCATGGATAACCTATGGTTAGTGAGGTTTGAAAGATTAATCTACCTAAGAGATATTAAACTACAAATGAGAATACAAGAGTTAATAATGAACAATATGGTCCTCCTAAATCATGGTGGGTACACACGGTATGAAATGTAAATGAGATGAAACAATGGATTGGGTGGGTCGGTTGCGTGGTGCTAAGACGCACGACTTATGGTGTAAAACATACAAGGCTTGCTTTTGGTTGAATGGAGTGGAACGATGGTAATCGAGGAACCCTAAAGTCACATGCAACTTTATTTATTTATTTGAAAATTTACTCGACGTTGGATCGAGCCTTTTATTTATTTCATTTTTGAGATTTTGGTTTTCTATCGATTCATTTTTATCTTTTCTAACCTAATTAAAGAAACTATACAAACGTACAAGTTCTAAGCTATTACATCACAAAGCACAAATCACAAGAGTATAATCGAGGCATAAAATAATATCCAAGTCCATAAGCCAAACCTTGAAAAATACCTTGCACAAAAAACAAATAGTTAGTGAATGATATGAACCATGAATATGCATAATATGATGGAAATGAATTAAAATAACAAAAAATATCAAAAGTCATGGAAAAAATATGAAATTAATTTTCTAGGGTCTCTAACCTGACTATAGTATTGTGTTAAAAGATCTCCTAAAAATTCAGAGTCTAACTATGCTAAATAACCAACTAATTCTACCTAAGGATCACCCACAAATTTTGTACAAAGTATGCTACCAAACAGGGGATAAAATGGCCTAAAAATTCTACCAAACTTATTCTAGGTCCTATTATGAGTCCTCTAACCATAGCAAAAAGAATGGGCTAAAAATCCTAAAATAGGAGGGAGAAATTAAATGAACAAAATTGTGCATTCATGTGAGAATTCAACCTAAAACAAATTAAATGGAAATTCGAAATTAAATTGAAAAATGATTAATTTCAGAAAGTAAAAATTGGGAAAGGTTCTAAATTGAATTAATATCCTACTATAATTTTTGTGGAATTTTATTATGCATTTTGGTATTTTTTGTGAATTAATTTGAGAGCTATATAAAATAGAAATTATAAGAAATGACAAATAGGGGAGGGGTGAGTTTAGAGGTTTTTTAGTTACATTTCCAATATGGGCTTGAGAAGGGGTTGCGAATAGCAAACTGAGAAAGGCCCACATGCGATGGGTTTTGAGGGAACATGCTATGGAATTCAGTCAAGCTGTTGACTACGCAGAAGCCGTTGATCTAAAGTCTTCCTAGGGTATTCTGATCCAATAGATCTTAGGGAGCATGAACATGAGGATTACCGTGGATGGCACACACGGGATCACCGCAAGGATTACCTACCAGACGGTGACAAGTGTCACCGCCGGTACGGTGGGAACCAACTAAATATCTCCATGATCTTATCTTTTCAATTGAATTAATGGTGGAGTTATCATATCTTTATGAGGTTTTATTGCCTTTTAACGGTGCAATTAGCTAGGTTTATGAGCTCCTAATCTTTTCCCAAAACAAAATTAATTCAAATAAATTAACTTACAGAACACAACAACGTGAAAACCCAACTTCTCTCTTCCTCTCTCACGCGTACTCTTTCTCTTCTCTTCCCACTATTCACGTTCCTCCTTCATCAATGAAACCCTAATGGCGGCGGCGGAAGCACTCGGGCTACCGAAGAAGGTGATCCGCAACCACCGTCGATCTTGGTTCGTCCCTATCCAAACACCCATATCTCAAACACCCTAATCCTCTCGTAGTGGGTTTTTTCAAGCTTTCTCATAAATTAGTACCAAAAGATCGAAACACATCCTTCTTCTTCCAATAAGACATCATGATTGAAGGTTGAAGGAGACAAATACGTTACCGATTACGAAACTTGGCCGATCCTTCATTTCTTTCGCGAGATCTTCTTCTTCTGGTATGTGTGCGTTTTTCGTGAATCTTCGTCTTCTTTTATCTGATGTGGTTCTGAGGTTGTTGTTGATATGCTTTTTGTTGATGCAGGTTGTTGAAAGCGCCGTGTAAATGATGATGATGACGATGATGACGAAACGGATCTTGACGGAGGCGGTGACCGTTGAAGGCGTCGATTCGATCGAGACTGCGAGGATAGCTCAACGATTAGTACGTTGAGGACGCACGAGAATGATGACGTTGAATGGCGTGAAGCGCATCAGACCATCGACTCCGCGGTGGTGTAAGTTTTGAATGATCTCGGCTTGAAGATGGGTTACCAGGCTTCTGAATGCAATTCAGGTGAGAAAAATCCTTTCCCTTCCTTTCCGTTCCTTTTCTCTGAAATCTTTGGGATTTGTTGAAGTTGCAATGTTGATTATGAATTCACGAATCGCAGTGCTAATCCATCATTCTTCTTTGCAGCCTATTTTTCATTGTTGTGGCTTTCCTGATGAAGCATCAATGATGGTGGTTGCGGTTTATGATCGGGATGCAGAATCAGGGAAGAAATTTGCGGAAGCTCTGAGGAGAGGTTGAAGGAGGTCCTTGAAGTATGGAGAAGAATCTTGTTTTAAGAGGGTGACGAAAACGAAAACGAAAAACATGATTCAGCCCCCCAAATGGATATGAGGTCTTGATATTTATAGAGGATGCACTGAGGATCATTTTTAGAACTTCACTGGTGAAGGTTAGTTTAAAAAAAAAATCAGTTAGGATCTGTTAGAGAGTTGGTTAAGTCTCTGTTAGAGGTTGTTGGATTTCATAACCGTTTTTCTCTGCTATTCTTCTCATCTCATTTTCTTATGAGCGTTCTTGTATTTAAAGGTTTGTTATTGCTGCAGATTCGAGGGTGACGATTCATCGAAGATGAGGATTGTTGATGATGCACAGGTTGAAGATCGAAGAAGGTTTTTTCTTGGAGGTTTTCGAAGATGGAAGACGGTTCTCCGTTTTTTCCAGTGAAGGTTTACGTTATCTGTTGTAACCGACTTTTCCTGTTCCTGTTAAATTCTTTTATCAGTTTTTCAACTGATTTTTCTTTGTGAGTTGTAACCGATTTCTGATAGAAAACTATTGAGTTTTTTTGTTTGGTTTTTGTTAACTTCTTCAACTGTTTCTGTTGTATCAAACCGGTATCAATTCTGTTATAATAGAAAAAATCATGTAATTTTTCATAGTCCTCATTTTTTCCTTGCAAAGTGTGCCACGTGTGAGATGAATGGTGAGGTTGTGCGGAAGTGTTTTGCTGCACATCAACTTGTTTTCTTCTCTTAAATTTCCATAATATAAGATAAACAAAACCCCCAATGGGCCTCACAACATGATCCATGAATTTGAATTGTGAAATAAGATTTGGAAATGAATTGCATTTGGGCCTAATATGTGAGCTTGACTTGGAGAGAAATGAGACTCTTTAAAAGAAAGAAACTGAAAATTAGGTGTGGATTAAGAGAAAAAAAATGATCAAAAATGAAATTGGATTTATAAAAATAGGATTAGAAATGAATTGAATGTGGTTATTGAGTTTTGAAATAGGATTATCATAATCAATAGAAATAAAAAGGATATTTGGCTGGACATATGTAATCGGATGATTAATTGAGTTGGACTTAACAATGATTTGGTTAATCGATTCAAAAACAAGAATATGGATATGGACTAAGAGTGAATTATGAATATTAATGGATACGATACTTGTTTCGATGAACTTATATCTTCGACTTCCACTTGATCCATTTGACTAAACTTGACATGTTTAAATCAACTCAAATGTTCAATCCATATCAAACTTATGTTTTCAATAAATCCAAAAACTTCAATAGCTTCAATCTCGAAACTCATGAACTCGTACCACCCTCAATGGAAAACCAAGAGAACCATAATGACCTGATTATCACACGAGTCCACCATTTGGTCTTTTGTACCATGAATATCACGATACCTTTTATATGAAACCTTGAACACCGTTTTCAATTGATTAACCTCATCAATAAAACCGCATAAGAAATGTGAACCCTTGAACCGCTTGTATTGAATGTGATAGCCAGATAAACCACTTATGAATATGAGATTTCCGATCATCAGGAAATTCTTGATCCCACGCCTTGGGGAATTCAATGAAAATGCGTGGCTACGAATGTTATGGACCTATCAAAAAAATGAAGACGAATGCGAAACGTAAAGCCAATTGAGATTATAGGAGGGCAAATTTTGGGGTGTTACAAATGCCTTAACATGAGCTTCTGTGATGAGAAACTCCAAAGAAATCCCCTTAACCTGGATGGCTTCTAGCCCCATCTTGAATCTGAGCATACTCAAGTGATAGGCAGCAGTAATGTCTTCATAAGGAGGGCTCCTCTCTGAAGCATAATAAGGCATACCTTCTCTAATGGGAATATTCAGGATACTAGAGACCTCTTCCAATGTAGGTGCCAAAATATAATCTGGGAAAACAAAGACTCATAGTCGTGGATCATAAAATTGCAACAAGGAATGCAGGCTGTCCCTTTGATCAACTATTGGCTTTTTCACATATTCCAGAATCTTTCCATACTCTCTTTTGAAATCATCCTGAACTTTTTCATTCATTAAGCTTATCAACTTCAAAATACCATCTGTCTCTGGTTGCGGGAAAGTATAGTGAACATTCTTCTTCCTCAAAGTCTCCATCTTGAAGCGGCGATGTGACCGGGAATCGGAAGTAATAAGAACCCTGAGAATAAAAAGAACACATATGATTAATGATGTCATGATGCTTATGCAAGAAAAGGCATGTGATCAGTGATGTGTCTGTGTAGTGTCAATCATATAATCAAGTGTCTGTGCAGGGCCACAACATCCCCACAAACATATCTCTGATCAGAGGTTCAAATCTCAGAATCAGTGAGTAATAGAATAGATCACAATACTGAAGCATACTGGTTCAATGGGTGTGTTGAAGGTTAAGGTTCCTGCAATCCTGTAAACCCTTCCCAATCTCACGGGCGTGCTACTCGGGTCAACATCACGGACTCTCAAAGCCGAATAGAAATAATAAGTTCACCATTTCCGAGAAATGGCTCATGACCAAATCAGGGAATAAGTTTGGCATTATGTACTACTCAGGGAGGTCTCAGCTGAGTCCAAGGAAACAAGCATCCCTCATAAGTCCCCAACTTCAAGCACTGAATCGAGAAAAAATAGTATATTCATCCTGAAGGGTACAATACCATCGTCATACGAACAATTTGCTTTAACTGGATTCCTATGAGAGAACTAGGTCATCCTATGCGAGTTCCCAGTGGGCCCTAAGATGCGAGTGGGTTTGCCAACAAATGTGGTCCGCCACTGTCATCACTGGAGAGGGATGTTTCCACAAAGGTTCTCTCAATGATCGGTCCCCTGACTGCGCATAACTATCAAGGTTGTGTATTGCCCCAGAAAGATTTTGGTATCAATACATTTCCGAGAAGGTCGCAAGTCAAGGTGTGGAACTCACTACTACCAACATAGCAAGATGCCATTAAGCCAAAGTGGAACCACTCTAATTCCTAAGGTGCACTCGAGCCCCGGTTACAAGCTCATCTCACAGTAACAAAACCCATTCCACAGAAAAAAAAGAAACCAGCATAGTCCAGTATATGATGCATGTGAAAAATAAATACTGTAAGTAGTAAATAAATGTTGTAAAGTAAGATGTAAATGAAAACAATAAATAAACATACAACAACACACACATAAATACCCAAAGAAACAAAAATAGACAAGTGATAGGATTGACTCTACGAGGGAAACCAAAGATTATGGGTTTCGTCCCTAGTAGAGTCGCCAGCTGTCGCTTCCGGGATTTTCATCCTAGTACAGATGTGAAAGTGGCGCGGAAAAGGTAGAGTCGCCGACCAGGCATTTTTATCCCGAATGAATGGGAAAGGTAATGCTGCACAAACCTAAGGAAGAAGGAAATGACAAGGCCTTGCGAACCAATGATCTGGGTTCGGGAGTCAGTTACGACCTGGGAAGGTATTAGCACCCCAAATCGTATGTCGTACTCGACGGGATCCACACTTGTTTGTCTGTTTCAAAGGGTGAGAAATAAGATGCTGCTGAATAAAACTGATGACTAGAATAGGAAGTGGGAAATGGAAAAAGAGAACAAAAAGAAAGAATGGGGAAAATGTAGGGAAAATAAAGAATGGGCTCGAATGGGCTCTACCTCGCTGCCTACGTACCTCATCGGGAAAATGAGGATCAGAGTCGACGTAGTTCGCCTAACTAAGGCGGGAACTATTTGTTTGTGTTTTTTTTATGCTGGAACTGGGTATGTCTATGATCAGGTGTTGCAGGCTCGACTTGTGCAAGTGCGTTTACCGTCTTGCATGCGAGACAAGTCGTCGCAGGTTCGTGTTGAGAATGAATGAGATGAGAGAAGATAATTCCCGCAGGAAAGTCGCTTATTGTTTGCTGTTTTCTTTTTAAGAGTTTTTACGAATTTGTCACAAGGAAGTGAATCCAAACTCTTTTCCATGGAATGTGTACTTGCTATTACATTCCAAGATGGAATAGTAGAACAGGCACACCAAGTAAGGAGAATTTATCCAAGACTTGTTTCCAAGGATTAGGGTTTAAGTTTACTAGCTTGTTGAACTTATTAGATGTTTTTGTAGCTTTGTGAAGAACTGTCTTTTAGGTTTTCTTTGTGAAATAACCTCTTTATCAGACTTGTACATCATGTTAGACAAGCCCATACTATTCCAAGATGGAATGAATATGAGTACCCCATGGAATAAGGCTATACACAAGAGACCACTCAAAGCCTTTATTAAATCTTTTAGATTTTTGTTTGAGATGAGGGAAGAAGACTCAAGTGGAGAAAGGACAAAACTAAAGGGGACTAAGACACAACTCTAAGTTATTCATTCAATGGATGTCCTATGTTTAATGAGGTATTCTAAACCTAATAAGAAAGGAAACTTAGAACTCAACTTACTTCCTAAGGAAGATAAGTTATTTCTAAGAGAATAAAAGGAAAAACCTATGATCAAAGCACAAGGTGCTAAGGCAAACACAATAAAAATGCATAAGAGATGAGAATGAAGTAATACATACCTCCATCTTCCCCCTACAAAACAAATGTTAGCATGATGAAGCATTTTGAACAATTATAGCATGGAAAAATTCAAAGAACTCACACTAGCTAATAAAGGCACTAATGAACTTCTAAGCCTAAAGATCAAATTCTAAAGTATCTTACATGCTAGCTAACTTCTAAAGGCAGGATCTAAATCAAAATAAAAATGCCTAAGGTCAAATTAAGGATCTAATCATGATAAAAATGCCTAAGGTCAATGGTGAAGGTAAAGTCCAGAACCTAACACTAAATGGAAGTGTTCAATGACATGAATTAAATGGGAAAGAAGAGATTCAAATCATAGAGATTCAAACATAAGAATGAAAGATGAAGGAAGGAACATGGACATATGGTTTTCAAAGTAAGAAAAATGACTTAGAAAGAAAAACCAAACATGACCAATGAAATTTGAACTTCCCATACAAAAACCAGGGGTTGGATCAAAAGTTAAAATAGAAATGGATTCCCAAAAATGATCACAAATGAGGTGGTGAGAAGTACATCATGGCTAAGGACCAAAAATGTGACTTATGATGCAAGACACTAAGAAAAATACCAAATGACCTAGAAAAATTATGAAATTTAATATCCAAGATCACAATCCAGAAGATGATTCAAGTCTAAAAATCTCACAAAGATTCATATTTTTTCCTAGTCAAACAAATGCTAGAATTGAATTATGGTTCATATAGATCAATGCAAAAAAATGGGTTCAAAATAAGACCAAACATAACCTAAAAATAGAAAAAAAATATTTTAGGAAGCTTGATGACTCCTCTGCATAGGGCAAAATAATGGGCTTTATATCATATTTTGTTTAGGAGAACAAAATTAGACAAAAATATTGGTCTAGAATAAGAAAAATGTAGAAAAAATTAATTGCAAAATTAATTCTAACTAAAAAATACAGAAAAATGGAATTAAAAAATGTGGAAAATTAGAAAAACTGTTCAAGAACACGTGTGAATTTATTTAGGATTTTTGGATGAGTTTTGGTATTTTATAAGATTGAAAATGGAAATGGAATAGAAGTGAGAAAAAGAAATAAAAGAATTAAATGCCAATGGGCCTGGGGGTCTGAATAGGAATAAAATGAATTGAATTGGGCTTAATGTGCACACGCAAGGGGTGTCAATAGAAGCTGAGTGTTTTTGTTCATAAAAGAAACATGTGCCAAGCATGTGCCTCATTATGTGGTGGCAAATTCTGATATGTTGGATCAAAGTAATCTAATGGTTATGTTATGTTCTCCCCTTAATGCTAAGACTACTATTCCGATCGCCGGAGCAAAGCTCCGGTCATCTTCTCCAGTGAGCTCCGGTTAGGGTATGACAAAGATTTTCAGTGAAATGGAAAACAATACCATGGTTGAACTCGTCTCCTTGCACTGATCACATATCTAGGCTTAGTTTTCACTCAAGGTTCATTAATAATGCTAATCAAAGACAAACATTTCCAACCTAAAATTTGAATCTAAGCTTCTAAGAAGCCTATCAACTAAACGAAGGTCACATTGCTTCTATTAAGCTCAAAACAACGCAAAACAACCAAAAAAACAATGAAATCAAGTAAGAAAGTTAGGATAAGAACCTGAAATTTAGTGGTGTTAATAGTTGAAGAAATCTAGAAAGGAGGTTCCTATGGCTTCCTTGATTGATCTTGATCCTGTGGAGAATGAAATAAACACTCTATTGAGGAAGAATCTTGAAGAATTGGTGAAGATGCAGAAATGTTCAGAAGTGAATTCTTGTTGATTCAAGCTATCCATGGATATGCTGCAAATCATGATGCTGGTGATGAATTGATGCTCAATGAGGCTTGTTGGATGATGATTTGGCTTGTTCAATCCAAAATTCATAGGTGTTGTGATGATGCAACTTCAAATTTCCAGCTTCAAATCTCCATGAAAATGCACTATGAATGATGCTTTTAGAAGCACAAGGAAGAAGAAGATCAATGCTATGGTTGTAGAAGCTTAATCCTTCAAAATGCGGAGATCTTGCAGAGAAAATGCAGAGCCAAATTTGGAGGATTTTGGTGTGATTTGAGTGAAAATGAAGTTGAACCCAAAACTCTATCACTACTCATCCTTTTATAGAGCATTGAACCTCTGGTTAACAGTTAGAACCAGGGTTAACAAGCCTTGGTTAACTGAGTGAAGTGAGTTAAATGAGTGAAGTTAGTTATGACAGTTATGCCAGCTAGATTTCTAGAACCTTCTTCAGTTGAAATCAATCCAATGTTACAGGGAACATGAAGCTTATGCTGAAGATTAGTGAAGTGAAACACCAGCTTAGTTGCCCAAGGATTGCAGCTTAAGTTTGCTCACTTGATTATGAGATGCATAACAATTAAAGTGGTCATGCATACACTTAATGATAGCCTGCTAATGCAACAAAATCAAATTCTAAATATAGCTTGAGACCAATGGATCTAGTGTACACCAGCTCATGATCACTGTGGCGAGGACCATTCTGATGTAGCAGCAATGGTTGAAGTTTGAATTGAAGCAAATGTGAAGCTAAATGAGGTCTAGTATGTGCACAAGTCACCCCTGAACTCAGTCCTAAGACAGAACTATCATTGCCCCTTTCTATGTATCATACAACAACAATTTAGCAGAAAAACAGGCTTATGTATCGATACGAAACTCGTATGTATCGATACATATTAGTTTTTTCACTGATATGAGCCGATACATAGATGTATGCATCGATGCATACTGAAGCTTTGGCTATTTCCAGCAAATTAATTGAATCATGTATCGATACATACAGGTTTATGTATCGATACGAAATTCGTCTGTACCGATACGATATTTTTTTGGGTATGCCATATGATATGCTAAATGATATGCAAAAATGAGAGGGAAAATTTTGGGGTATTACACTTGTGCTTGTAGGCTTTCCCCTTTGTTAGAATCAACTTAACTTCCTTAAAAAGTAAGTTGCATTCTAATTCTTCTTTCTTCTTTTCCTTTCTCCTCATTAGGATTAGAAAACCGCACTAACCATTAGGATCTCCTTTGGTATTGAATAAACAACTTAGGGTTGGTCTTAGTCCCCCTTAGTTTTTGTCCTTTTCCAATTTGAATCTCTTTCTCATCTCATAAAGATAAATAACAAAACACCTAATAAAGGTTAAGCTTCTCATACGCCATGAGACTTTGCCGTGGGTTACTTATACGCGTCCTATTTCGGGGCGAGGTGTAAGTCATCTACCACAATGAATAAGTATTAGTGTGGGAATGTTTCACAAACAATAAACTCAAAACATTTCTCATAAAAGACAACCAACAAAGACATTGTGTCTTCTCTTCTTATCTCCTACTCTTTGCAAACGATCACGACTTGCCTCGACAGTTCAAACAACGATACAATAAGCACCATCGAGTCAGAGCCGGTAACACCTGAGTTAGAACTATGGAAACGTCATCCTAAAAAACACAAAATATTTCCCTCCTTAGCTAGGAGAACTACGTCAACTCTGATCCTCATTTTCTTGATGAGGTACATAGGCAGCGGGGTGGGGCCTGTTCGAGCACATTCTTTATTTTCCCTACATTTCCCCATTTCTTTTCATTCTCCTTTTCTAGTTCCCTTTCTCATTCCAGTTCCAGTTCTTTTATTCAGTAACAACTTTATTTCTCTCACCTTGAAACAGACAAACAAGCGTGGATCCCGTCGGGTATGGAGGACGGTCTAGGGTGCTAATACCTTCCCAGGTCGTAACTGACTCCCGATCCCAGATCTTTGGTTCGCAGGACCTCGTCCTTTCCTTAATCCTCAGGTTTGTGCAGCATTACCTTTCCCGTTCCTTCAGGATAAAAATGCCTGGCTGGCGACTCTGAATTTTCCGCACCACTTTCGCGTTTGTACTAGGATGAAAATCCCGTGAGCGAAAGCTAGCGACTCTGCTAGGGGCCGAACCCAGAATCTCTGGTTTCCCCCTTGAGAGTCAATCCTAGCGCCTGTTTGTTTCTGTTTCATTGGGTGTTTACCTGTTTGCTGCTGTGTGCTTTAGTTTACCTTTATTGTTTCCATTTATAGTCTTTACAACTTTACTTTCAACATTTATTTGCAGTTTTCAGTATTTATTTTCACATACATCATATATACTCGACTGTCTGGACCATGCTGGTTTCCATTTTTCTGTGGGATGGGAGTTACTGTGAGATAAACCAAATACCCGGCTTGAGTGCACTATAGGATTAGTGTGGACAGACATTGTACTCACATGGTGTCTCAACATGATGAGTGGCGATGTGTTCCACACCCAGGTTGCGACCGTCTTGGAACTATCCTGTGTGAGGTTTTTGCCTCACTTAAGGGTACGACCTCGATACTTATGTGCAGTTGGGGACCGATCATTGAGGACCTTAGTGGAAACACCCCTCTCCAGTGATGGCAGTGGCAGACCACATTTGTTGGCAAACCCACTCGCATCTGAGGGTCCACTGGGAACTCGCATAGGATGGCCTGGTTCTCTCATAGGAACTCAGTCAAAGCTAAATGTTCATATGATGATAGCATTGTATCCTAAGGGCTGAATGTGCTATTGTTTCTCGATTAAGTGCTTGAAGCTGGGGACTTATGAGGGATGCTTGTTTTCCCCAGGCTCATCTGAGACCTCCCTGGGTAGTATATAATGCCAAACCGATTCCCTGATTTGGTCATGATCCATTTCTTGGAAATGGTGAATGTATTATTGCTATCCGGCTTTGAGAGTCCATGATATTGACTCGGAGTAGCACACCCGTGAGATGGGAGGAGTTTACAGGTTTGCAGGAACCCTGAAACTTCCAACATACCCGTTTTTCTAGCATTGTTCAATATTATGATCAGGTTCTACATGGTCCTTTGGTTCTGAGATCTGGGATTTCGATGGTACTGTTATTATGACTCTTCACTAGTACATGACTGTCTTCTCAGCACCAACATTAGACTAGTGATCGCCATAATTTTGATCATATTCCAGTGCATTGCATAACATCCTCTGCATGCTTGCATTCCTAACACATGTTTACTCATTTGCGGGGTCGCATGTCGCATCCTCATGAACATATCATACGCATTCATTGTACGATTTGCATATTTTTCATTTTGAGAAGTTATCCGGACTTCCTAACTTATTCAACTATAGGCAATATGCTGGTCAACGCATTCATCGATATTCAACAAAAATAAACCGAGTAAGAATGGCTAAGCGAATGCAGAACGATCTCAATGAGCTTCAACAGAGAATGGATCAGTTAATGTAAATGATGACCGACATTGCTCAGAATCAAAAGCGTCTCAGGTTGATGGTTGTGCAACCCTAGGAAAATGCTAATAGCGCAACACCGACTGAGAATGTGGATCCGAATGCTACCCATAACGGAGGACCAAATCCAAACAGGATTGCGGACAATAATATGGTTTTAGAAGACACACAAGAAGACCAGTTCACTCTATTGGATGATGACATGGGTAATATGAATGAGATCAACAACCGAAGGTATGAAGAGCTAACAGAAAAGGTTAAGGCCATGGAATGTCAGAATTCTTTGGGCATCGATGTAACTAGTCTTGGTTTAGTGCCCGAAGTCAGAATCCCTCCTAAGTTCATGGTGCCATCATTTGACAAGTACAACAGCAGTACATGCCCTAGAACTCATATCCATGCTTATTTTGGAAGAATCTCGGCTCACACTGACGACGAGAAACTTTGGATGCATTGCTTCCAAGATAGCCTATCTGGAGCTTCGTTGAGCTGGTACATGAAGCTGAGCAGGGTCTCTATCCGATGCTGGAAAGATTTAGCCGAAGCTTTTCTCAAACAGTATCAATACAATATTGATATGGCTCCAAACCGCACCCAGTTGTAGAACCTGTCTCAAGGACCTAAGGAAAGTTTTAAGGAGTACGCCTAGAGGTGGCGTGAATTGGCTGCACAGGTTCAACCTCAGTTGCTGGACCGGGAAATAGCCGACATGTTTATGGGCACCTTGCAAGGTGCATGCTTGGATCGTCTGGCTGCCTGCCCGTCCATCGGTTTTGCTGATATCGTCATCGCTGGAGAAAGGATAGGAAACTTCCTGAAATTAGGAAAGATCCAGGATGCAAGTGATGCTGGTTCTTCTGGTGTGAAAAAGCCTTTTGGTAATGGCCAAAGACGAAGAGAAGGCGAGACCAATGTTGTGACTATTACGCCACAGGTTCAACAACCTCAAGGTCAGCAACAACAGGCACATAGACCATTTCAGGAAAGAATAAGAGCGAGGAATCGCAGACTTGATCCTATCCCATGCCCATATGCTTTATTGCTTCCATAGATGCTAAAGTTGAACATGGTCGAGCATCGTACCATGAGAGCTTCTTCTCCTGATAATCTACCTCCGAATTTTGATACAAATGCCAGATGCGAATTCCATTCAGGTGCCCAGGGGCACAATATTGAGAAATGTTGGGCTTTTCAGAACAAGGTACAAGACTTAATTGACTCCAAGGCAATCAATTTTGCTCCTAACCCAAATGTACTCCAGAATCCGATTCCTAATCACGATGGAACCGCTGTCACGGTAGTTATACCCGATGGACCATATTAAGCTAAAATCTTCGAGGCTGCAAGGGTATTAATGAAGCAAATAAAGCCAGAAATATTCAAATACTCTCAGTAATGGGAACTGTGTGTTTGTGTTTCTTCATTGCATTGTCTTCCCTATTGAGGGGAACTACGTTGCTCTGATTCTTCATTGGTCATGGGTCAATGGAGATACGTAGGCAGAATATTGTCAGGTCTTTCCGAGCAACCTTATGGGTCAACTTTATTCCCCGGTCTTAATCTTTCCTCCGAGACGTATTGTGTCAGAGCCTCCAGGTCAGAATAATCAAGTGAAGACTGATAGGTCCAGACGGAGTCAAGCCTCCTCAACGACGACACTATTCAGCTTCTTTACTGCATTTTCATTTGTAGTTTCTCTTATGTGCTAAACATTTGTCTACATGTATGAAATTTGTTTACTTTTGAATGTTATAAATAATAAAACTCACATGTTTTTCTTGAAGTAATTCATTTGCATTCACTTATAATTCTGTATGTGTACATCGCAATACCAATTGTCTTACTTAAACTTTATGGGGGAGAATGACGAAACAAAACGCAAGAATCTCTAATTGTTTACTCTTGAATAAGACCCTGTTGACGATGTACATGCTTTATTTTAAATCCCTAAACACTGAAGATATAAGGGAGATAAACCCTCGCTAACCCCTTTGAGCATTGAAATAGGAGTTTCTTTCCACATGAAAAACCCACACGTTTAACCCAGGGGCAGGGTAGGTATCAACTAGTTGGACCAAGCGTTAAGACTTTCATAAAGGAGTGCATTTGAGGATTCATTACATTCCATTATGCTAATCGAGAGGTCCAAAGACCAGAAACCATAATGGTTATCCTTCATCGACCAAAGAATGAGGCAGTCACAACCCTTGCAAAGCAATCAAGGAAAATGGTGTCACACGATTTGTTCGGAAAAAAAAGAAAAGGAATCGAATATAAATGATAGAAAAACCTGCTAAGTCGAAACTTGAAATCAAGCGACTTAGGCAAAAACCGGGGCATCCCGATGGACTTCACAATCAAAGGTTCACAAGAATCAGTCTAGGAAAAAGTTAGGGATGAACAAAATAACGCAAAAGTGAAAGACAAAAAGGATTACACAAGAAATATCCTTGAGCAAGAACAAAGTCGTGTGACACAGACATGATAGACAAAAGGGTGACTGACTCCCAACAACAACTGGATTGGTGCTTAAAATGTTAGCAATAGTGGTTCCTCAACCAGTACGAAACCCTTATGAAAGGTGAGCGCTTGTGAAGATTAGTTGAACATAGGAATGGATGACATCACGAAGAGGGGTGGGCACAAATAAATTTCGAACCTATATCCTTTTGTTTCTATAAACCGTGAACCAGGCCATGATACAACCCTCAAAAGTCCTAACTGAAACAGGGTCGTTTTGAGAGCATACTACCACGAGATAGCGTTCCTGACTCCTATGAGTTGTGCTAAAAGATCTTTGTTGATATTGCATGTGCATGCTTTCTATCATTCAAAAATAATGTCGTATCCCAACCAGTTATTCGCTCACAAAGGTTATGACACTTTTTCAATAAAACTTTAAGATTAACATGTGTGTTGCATTAGAATTTCCATTCTCAGAATAAGCAGTTTCTGCTTGCATACATTTGTTTGACATCATAAGAAGTGCACATATGGAAATTCAGTCCAGAAGCTTAAGCTTTCCAAGTCGAGAAATCTAAAACTTATGAAAGACGGTCAGGTCGAGGTGCACTTTTCCAGGAAGCTCCATCAAGTAAGGACTTTCCCAACCAATTGTGGTAAGAGCCAGCCAATCTGGGGTAGTTATGTCGAGTAATCTCTTCAAATTCCAGCTAACCTGGGGCTATCACTTTGAGATTCTAATCTCTCCAAGAGAAAATATATTCAAATACTCGTACTGGGGCAGGCCACCCCAATAGCACGCGAATTCATTCTTTCCCGAAGATAGAAAGTCGGAAGCATCTATCCAGAGTTCAGAGTACTGTGACAACTATACTCTCAAAGGGTTTCTATGTTGCTCTCTTGTCATAACTCTTACTGATTGAGTTCATTACTCTTCTAGTGGTCGCTCGTCAAGCCAATTATTTCTTCAACACTTCCAACAGCTACAAACTCATCTGTGTTGACAATGGCTACCTCATCCGCAAGGTTCAGACAATCGATGCGATACCTAAGAGTTTAAAGAAACTAGGTATTTTGTAAAATCCTCTTAAGGAAAAGTCCGAAAAAAATCAAATGATCCCCAGCACGAGACTACTTGAAATATTTCCTCCTCAAGCAGGACGCGGTTCGGTTTTGTTATCCCCAACGGACGCATGGTAGTTTTTCCCAGTAAAGTCGCCAAAAATATTTCTCCAGCAAGCTTCCTTGATCCTGTTTTCCCAGCAGATCTAGGGCGGTTCCTGTTTCCCCAGCAGATCTCGGACCAAATCATTCTCTTTCCCAGCAGGGAAATAAGGATAATCCCCAAATAGAAAGTCATTTTCCCGTAGTGAAGCATTTCTTGCAAGCTTTCAAGTATTCCCGACAGCCATCTAAGTGGTTCCCTTCCCCACAGAAAGTTGGAAAGTTTAGGTGGAAAGAGAATTCTCCACAGCAGAGCCTTGCTAAGACCTTTCCCCAACTAAGTCGAAAGGTTACAGATCCCCCAACGGCCTCATAGCTGAGAGTCCATCCCAAACAATTGAGGTATCCCGTGGCAGAGCCTTCAAATCTAAAGTCCAATTTATTTTTGGTAAAGGTGATAAGTCGAGACAAATTATTCACACTCTTCTCCAGCAAAGATGTTTTCCCCGCAGGTTTGCTCGAGATTGAATCCACAATCATCTGTGCTTCCCCACAGATTCAGTCAGAACATGTTATTTTCGTGTCAGGAATTCCTTTTGTACTTGTATTAATTCATTGACATGCTCAAGACATAATATCCCAAGTGTCATGGGGCATCATGTTGTGAAATTCAACATATGCATACCCAATGTAATCCAAGTTCGATATCATGCAAAATCCAGCAGTAGACTGGCCAAAGTCCGTCCTCTGGGTGGCAAGTTCTTGAAGTCCAACAGTAGACTGGCCAAAGTCCATCCTCCGGGTGGCGAATCCCAAAAGTCCCCCGTAGCGAGCAGAAGTCTCCCGTAGCGAGCAACAGTTCCCCGTAGTATGGCGGAAATCAAAAGTCTCTCGTAGTGAGCAGAGCGCCCCCATAGTGTGGTAGAAATTAAAGTCTCCCGTAGTGAGCAAAAGTCTCCCGTAGAGAGCAAATGGCCCCCGTAGTGTGGAAAAATGTTAGAGTCTCCCGTAGCGAGCAGAAGTCTCCCGTAGTGAGCAAAAGTTCCCCGTAGTGTGGCAGAAATTGAAGTCTCCCATAACGAGCAAAAGTATCCTGTAGCGAGTGAATGGCCCCATAGTGTGGCAGAAATAAAGTCTCCCGTAGCGAGGAAAGGTCTCCCGTAGCGAGCAAAAGTCTCCCGTAGCGAGCGAAGGGCCCCGTAGTATGGCAGAAATTAAGGCCCCATAGTGTGGCAACGTATCACCCGTAACATGGCAAAGTATCTTGAAGTTCAACCGCAGATTGGCGAAAGTCCGTCCTCAGGATGACAAAATACCCAAAAGTCCACCAGCTGTGTGGCACATAATTGATCAACTACATCAAAAGTCCACATGTAGCGTGGCAAATCAGTAATCTCCCGACGTCATTCTAAAATATTCACCAGTTTACTACTCTTCACATCAGAGTTCTCCCCAAGCAGAGTTCAGATGGTTGGGTTTATTTCCCTGTTCTTCTTCCATAGAGCGCAAATTTTCTAGTTGTTTTCTAGTATTCAATCCATGCATACTTCAAATGTCTGAAAGCAACTGCTATCATCCATTCAAGTCTACAGTGATTGAACAGGGGTAGCTGTAACACCCCAAAATTTGCCCTCTTATTCATTATCAACCTCAAGAAGTTTGCGCTTCATTCCCGCATCATTTCACATATCATTGCATAGCATTCGAAAAATAAACAAATAAATAAATCATGATCATTTGCATGTGCATGAGGCGTGTGATCGGGCAAGACTGGCCAAGCATTGGAGCTCAAGAGAAACAACACCACAAAAATATAATCGGAGGCATTTCCATGCTAACCCACAGAAAAGAAGGAAAGTTCACATTTTTCTCCGTTAACCGGTTAACGCATGCGAAAATGGGGAAAAGGGCTTCAAAAATTAGTTGATTTCACCATTTCCCTCCACTTTTTCCTTTTTGCTTCACAACTTGTTTTACACTCCACTTACCTTCCATTTTGCCTTGGATGTTTCCACCACCTTCTAGACCTTTCCACACTCTTCCAAGGAATATTCTAGAAACCCTAACTAACTTCAACTAACTCTAAGCCTAGTTCCAAGCCTCATCCTCCTAACCTAAGGCCAAACCTAGCTCCATTCCCAATCCTCATGCCAAACTTAACCTCTATATAAGCTCTATTCACTCCAAAGCAAATGGGCCACTTCATTTTTCCAATTTTCCACTCTCATTCTCACCATTTTCATCTTTAATCTCTCATTTCTCTCTCACTTTTTCCACCTCTCACCAAAGCTTCTTCATATAAGTTCTTCAAATTCTTCATTGGAATTTAAAGAACTTGAAGCTAAACCTTCATCAATCACCAATTGTGGAGATTATTTGATGAAGCAATTCTATTTTTGGATTGGTTTTGAGCTCATTGGAAGGGATTAATCAAGTGTTCCTCAAGAAGCATCATCAACCGCATTTATTTTGCGCGTTCGTGGATCTTCGGTTTTCTTCTCCATTTGCATTCCGATCTACACCGCAACACTCACCGAAGCTATCCTCCGCTTTGTAGGTTGGTGATCTAAAACCGCTTCTCGATTTAAGTTATTTCTCTTCATCTCGCCATTTGGCATTCTCCAATTTATTGTTTATGCCTTTATTGATTTTTTGGTAGATTAATCATTAATCTAGAAAATAGTGATATGCATGTGGTTTCCTTGAGTACTAAAATGTTGCTTTTAGGAGTAGAATTAGTGCTCATTTGATAGGTTAATCATAAGAGCTTTTTGGAAATAAGTTGGTAGGCTAGAAGTGTTTTTTCCTTACTAATTTTTCAATTCTGTTCAGTTTTAACCGGTTAACCACTGGGCTTAACCGGTTAACGCATCTGACTGCACCCTGTTTGCCTGAATTTGGATTCCATTAACCGGTTAACCTATTCTATTAACTGGTTAACATTGTACATACTTGTAAAAATTGTTTTTTTGCATGCATGTTTGCTAGCCATTGCTTCTTTAATTGTTGTATACATGTACTACATGATTTTAGAGAATTATTACGACTAAATTAGGTGCAAGATTCTTTATTTGTGGTAACTTTCGACACGAGTTTGTTAGTTTTCCGGTTTTGTGCTTGAATGATGATCTTGTGCTCCTAATGGATAGTAAATTTGATACCATGTTTGAACCTCTTCACTTGCATGTTAATAATGATCTAAAATTCCGTTTTTAACTGTATGTGTGATAAGTGCAAGTTTTGGTTATAGGAACGCATAATTGCATGTTGTGTTTTTGCTTGAAAATAAAGAATTCATGTGTATTCTTGCTTGCTTATTTGCTACTACTTCCATGTTAATGTTTAACTTTAATTTGAATAGGTCATGATACATGTTCACTTGGTTGCTTGTTTATGATGTATGCATGCTCACTTTGTGCTTATTTGCCAATATGTGTTTATCATGAAAATGCACCATTGTCCACTTTGTGAATGTTCTTTGAATCAAGTATTGAAAATGTTCACATGCTTCTAAATCCATGCCTATACCATGTTTGTTGATATTCTTTGATTATGAAGTGATGTATGTTCATGTATTGACACTTGTGTATGCACAATTAAAAATGAGTCAAATCTTCCTTGTTTTTCATAGCTGTGTTTTGAAGCAGTGGCTGTTAAATATGTGTTGTTTGTTGTATGTTCATACTTTTTACACCGACTTTACATGATGTATGTTAGCTGTAGAAAGTTGTTTGTGTTATACACTGTTTTCATAGCTGTTTGTACATTTGAGAGCTTTAAATAGCTGTTGGATTTTAGCTTAGCAAAGTTTTAGTACCTTTAGACTTAGGATTGAGTCTAGTTTAGGTCCTAGTTTCCTTAGGAATTATTTGGTACATATTTATCCCATTCCTTTTTATCACATGTGTGCATTACTAACCCTTGTTTTGTAGGGAGGTTGAGGTAAGCTTTCTTCACCTTTATCCTTTTAATCCTCATGCCTTTTATTTACATTTGCCTCTACATTTTATGCTTGTGCTTGTAGGCTTTCCCCTTTGTTAGAATCAACTTAACTTCCTTAAGAAGTAAGTTGCATTCTAATTCTCCTTTCTTCTTTTCCTTTCTCCTCATTAGGATTAGAAAACTGTACTAACCATTAGGATCTCCTTTGGTATTGAATAAAAAACTTAGGGTTGGTCTTAGTCCCCCTTAGTTTTTGTCCTTTTCCAATTTGAGTCTCTTTCTCATCTCATAAAGATAAACAACAAAACACCTAATAAAGGTTAAGCTTCTCATACGCCATGAGACTTTTCCGTGGGTTACTTATACGCGTCCTATTTCAGGGCGAGGTGTAAGTCATCTACCACGATGAATAAGTCTTAGTGTGGGAATGTTTCACAAACAATAAACTCAAAACATTTCTCATAAAAGACAACCAACAAAGACATCGCATCTTCTCTTTTCATCTCCTACTCTTTGCGAACGATCACGACTTGCCTCGAAAGTTCAAACAACGATACGGTAAACACCATCGAGTCAGAGCCGGTAACACCTGAGTTAGAACTATGGCAACGTCATCCTAAAAAAACACAAAATAGTTCCCTCCTTAGCTAGACGAACTACGTCGACTCTGATCCTCATTTTCCCGATGAGGTACGTAGGCAGCGGGGTAGGGCCCGTTCGAGCGCATTCTTTATTTTCCCTACAATTCCCCCTTTCTTTTCATTCTCCTTTTCCAGTTTCCTTTCTCATTCCAGTTCCAGTTCTTTTATTCAGTAGCAGCTTTATTTCTCTCACCTTTTGAAACCGACAAACAAGCGTGGATTCTGTCGGGTACGGCGGACGGTCTGGGGTGCTAATACCTTCCTAGGTCGTAACCGACTCCCTAACCCAGATCTTTGGTTCGCAGGACCTCGTCCTTTCCTTCTTCCTCATGTTTATGCAACATTACCTTTCCCGTTTCTTCGGGATAAAAATGCCTAGATGGCGGCTCTGACTTTTCTGCGCCATTTTTGCGTTTGTACTAGGATGAAAATTTCGGGAGCAACAAAGAGGTTAATCATTTTGCCCAACAATGAATCCTCATTCTCCTACTAACACTTCATCAAATCCATCATTTAAATTCTCATCATCTATGTCATTAAACTTGAGTCCTAAGGCATTGTCATCACTATCAATAACATCCTTAATTGGGACATTTGTTACTGCTGTATGTTGGGCCTCAATTGGTTCATTTGTCTCAGTTGGTTCATTTGTCTCAGTTGGTTCAGTTGGCTCAATTGTCTCAGTTGGTTCAGATTGCTCAATTCCAATAACATCCCCATTTGTCCTAGTTGGCTCATTTGGTTCATCTATCTAAGGTTTAGGTTCATCTATCTCAGGTTGTGCTTCATCTACCTCAGGTTGTGGTTTAGAAGGTGTAGGGAAACTTCTAAAACTACATCAGTTAGAAGTTCAGGTAGGGCAACTTCTATATCAGGTTGTGAAATAGGGTGAACTATGTATATATCAACCCTTCCTTTAGTTTTGGCCCAGTTCAATGCTTCTAAATCACCAAAGTCGTCTTATAGCGCTTTTAATGTTCCAACAAAATCATACCAAATTTCAAGAGCCCCAGGATACTTCAGCTCCTTAACAATCCCCAACATCTCAAAATAACTCCATCTATCATCATCTAACCTACAATTTGTGACGTCCCCTTCTTCATACTTTTCCCCAATGAAAAATCCCCCATGATGGATATCAACATAAAATGCATCAAAATGAGCCATATTTTTAACCTATTAACATCGACAATAAACATTCCCAAAAACGGAACAAGACATAGAACCCTAACATTTCTACCATCCACAACATAATCAGATACAATGAACACCAGAGTTATGGAAATAAAAAAACTAATCATACCTTTAGGGCGCGCTTCAATGACGTCTCCTCCAATGACCATTTCTCCTCAACGTAGCCTTCTCCTCCAATGCCCCATTCACTGATTTGGGATTAGGATTGTATAATCTTATTTGAGGAGTAAGTATTAGCTAACTAATAAGACAAAAACAATTAAAAAGCACACTCAGTAAATGTAATATACACCTCAACACCTTTAGTGCCACATCACCTTTTTTGGAACAGATTATTTGACTAAGGGTAACATTGAAGATGTTAGATAACTTAAACGACCCGTTTGTATCGAAAATAACATAAAGGACCAAATTATTGCAATTAAATAACTTAAAGGATCCTGAGTATAATTTAGTCTTCATTAAATGTACATAAAGTACATCTTTGATCATAGGCTTTACTTCATTGCTCCTTTGAATAACTATGTCGCCACCACCTTATGCTTGCAACGAGCTATTATTAACAAGTTTAACCTTGATCTTCTTTGAATCGTCGAAATATTCTAACCAAACTTTTCGACCAATAATGTGAATCGAACAACATGTGTTGAGAAACTAGATATTGGTGTCGATATGCTCATTTACAATTACAACCATAACTACCATGTCTTCAGAATTATCTGAATTTTGGCGTGAAAATCATTCATTCTTGCCTTTCTTGTAGCAACAATTATTGGCCAAATGACCCCAATTTTAACAGTTATAACATTACACGCCTTTTTTCACTTCTTTGTATTTCTGATAGGAGTTTCCTTATCCTCTTTTTGAGGATTTAGAAGCTCAATCGTCGACCTTATGCTTTTAAGGGTTTGACCAATACTTCTTGCTCTGAATCTTGTCCCATTTGCCCTTGAAATCAATGGAACCGCCATTTTCTTCCATGTTTGAGTCTGTAAAACTTGTATCAAATCTTGAACACCTTTCCTTTGGGCAATCTTCATCTTATGTGCCTTTAACAAACCAACCAAATCTTCCAATTTCAATGTTAGATTCTTGAATATCAATGATAACGTGATCAAAATGAGAGGTCAATGTACGTATTACCTTCACAACTTTCATCTTATCAGTTAAGGTTTCACAATAACATTTCATGAGATGAACAAGCTTCTACAGCAACATCAGATTCATGCTCATCCAGAGTCAGAATCAGCATGAGAAATTCAGCATATATCGTCGATTGAATATTAAATGCAACCTTGCTGTCTTTCTTCTTAGCCTCCTTGTTCGGGATTCTCTGAGCATCAGTTACGTTCTCAACAAGCTCATGTATGCCATTTGTAACCACTTTTAGGGCTTCATTTAAACCAAACAGAAATTGCATTTGTTTTCTCCATCAGATCCAATTCATGTCGTCAAGAATTGGAAGAGGATTCGAAATTCCATTATTACCATTCATCTTTGCAGTAAACGTTATTAACAATCCACGGTTTCAAAAACACGATCACCGACATGTGATTCTTGAAAAAACTATCAAAAATCGGGGCTCTAGATACCAATTTGTTAGTGCAAGAGACACTTTTAGTGAAGAGAGAAAAATAGTAAAAGAGAATGAAGAATATATATATATATATATATATATATATATATATATAATCTTATATTTTATCAACTGAAAATATAGATAACAACCGTTTGATTTAAAATAATTGGTTGAGATTTAATATCTCATTACATGATCCTTTATTTTCTCAACTGAAAACAGCTGAGAAAAAAATCATGTAATGAGATATTAAATTTCAACCTTTTATTTTAAATCAAACGGTTGTCATCTCTTCCTCTCACTCTTATATAAGATTATTCTTTCTCAATATATATATATATATATATATATATATATATATATATATATATATATATATATATATATATATATATATATATATATATAATAAGAAAGAGTAATACTCTCATCGCATTGCTTACACAAATAAAATAAAAGAAAGACAACAACAATAATAATTACAAGTGGCGATACAAAATCTTACGTTCTTGATAAAGTTGATAAGTGCATAAAGATACTAAAGATGAAAGAATTAAAAGATTAAAATTGGATCTATAACAAAGGAGAAAAACATTAATATAACGATTAAGATATTACTATCTGTGTTGATTTATATAAGAGATAAATCATTTTTTAGATTTATTAAATAATTAATATATTTAGTCTTTAAACTGATCAAATATATTGATTATTTAATGAATTAAAAAATGACTTATTTCTTATAAAAAAAATGCGATAGTAATAAAAAAAAAATACAAAACTATCTAATTATGAATTGGTGGCCTTCTCCTAACAGCTGTATAATCCATGGATATAATATCTTCCTCATAATCTTCATGTCCAGTGAGTTTCACATCAAATGAATCTTTTCTCAAACTTCTTGCATATGCTACATTAAAATAACTAAAATTAGGTTACACAAGCTTTAAAAGAAAACATTCCACTTATGTAATATTAGGATATGTTGACTTAAAATATAATATACAATAACTTTTTTTTATAAATTCAGTATCCAAGTTTCGGGATCAATTAATTTAAAAAATAAAATGTGATATCCAACCTTGTGACCGATTAATTTAAGGAGATTGATCTTACTGTTTATTTGTAGGAGTCATGTTTAATAAATTTCGATATCAGGCTTTGAGAAAAAGGCACTATGATGATTTTTAAATGTTTCTTTTAACAATTTAATGATATATTTTAAATCTTAGTAGTATAATAATTTTGGAAAATGTTTATTAAAAAGAAAATCTGAAAATAAAAAATGTAAGAATAAATTTCAATTATTCATTATCACCACTATCATATGATCTCTGTTAAAAAAGAGATTAAATTTAAAATTAATTTAAAAATTACTTCTAATATAATCTCTAATATAATAACATGTGTGCATTTTTGTATTTCTTATTCAAATTCATTTTTATTAAATAACATTACTCAGTAATTATTAGTATCAACCTTTTCGATAATAACTCTCCTTGTGAAGTTTTTTTAAAGATATTTAAATATTTAAGTTGCCTTATAAATAACTTACTCAAGGATATCTTGTTTTATTTTCTTCTTCTTTTAATAAATGTTTTGTTAATATTGATGAACCATTTGACAACTCTCTACCATACAATTTGAATTTCATAATTTACACCGAATGGATTTAAAAAAAAAAATTATATACAATTAGTTGATAAGCTAATGGCATAAAGTTATGGCTAACTAATAAATAAAACTAAAGAAAATTAATTATATATACCTCCAATAAGAAATGGTGAAATCCAGCGTATAACTAAGAATGCTATTAGAAGAACTATTTTTCTTGATAGTCCTGGCTTCATGTTTACTTCTGATGGCTTATAAATAAGTAAATAAATTAAATAAATTAAAATATTTCGATAGCTTCTTCTAGACACAGAATTTAAGTAGTGTTTATGATTTAAACATGCTTCATAAATTCCTTTAATATATGTTGTAAAAGTGAGAGATTCTGTATATACGGCTAAAAATGTGGCCACGATCAAGTAGAAGTAATTAATTGCATGCCATCGCACTCCCCAAAAACCAGAGATAAAAGGCGCTGAATCTGTGTGTTTTTGTTTTATTTGCAAATTCTTAAAACGGTAGTATGGAAAAAAAATTCCTAATTTTATCTCTTATTAAGAAAAATTAATCTGTATTTTTGTTTTATTTGTAAATTCTTAAAACGGTTATGGAAAAAAAATCTCACTTTTATCTCTTATTTGTTAATTCTAATATTTTATTATGTTACCTTATGTGATCTTAATAATTGTGTATAAATAGATTAGTGGTAGCTATCTTATTAATTATGTTTCTTACAATCTTTTGTAGCCATCATTCCAGAGTAATAAATATATTTTTTCATTTTTATTATCTTTACCATCTTATGCACTAACAATTGATATTTAGAGCTCTGGTTCGGATTCATAGGGAAACACGAGTAAAACGGTGAAGCGTTGTGTGATTGATTTCGTTTCTTGAATTCGTGTTGAAGTTTGAACGAAATCGTAACAAAATCATATTTTCTGATTCTGCGGGATTGAGAAACACTGTGTTTGGTGACATCTGAGTGACTTACACTAGGTTGATATGAACGGGAACGGTTGTTTGAGCACAAAACTTCCAGTGTTCGATGGCAAGAACTGGAATCGTAGGATGATTCAGATGCGTGTGTTGTTTGACGCTCAAGATGTTATTGATCTCGGCAACGAAGGTTACGTTTTAATTTCACTTCCATAAAATGCAACTGATGCGGAGAGAAATGCTCAACGTGATCTGAGGAAGAAAGATTAGAAGGCATTGTTCTACATCCATCAGTGTGTGGATGTGAGCGTGTTTGAGAAAATCATTGATGAAATTCTGGTATGACGACTCAGATGTCGAATATGATGTTGAGGCATCTTATTTGTTAGATATAAACATGGCAAGGTACAAACAACAATATTTTAAAAATTCTGATATATCAGATTCAAACAATCTTAAGGATGTTTAGACATCTGTTATGACATTCTGCACACATACTGTATAAAATAAACAGAAAAGCTGTAAAGAACACATTCAAATTGTTAACCCAGTTCGATGAAAACTCATCTACTCTAGGGGCTACCAAGCCAGGAAGGAAATCCACTATGTAGTATAAATTCAAAGACAACTAAGCAAACACCTACAGTTTACAATCTTCTCACTTAATCCCTACCCGCACAACTTCTACTTAGGAACTCCTAAATATGAGAAATCCATCCTCATTTCCAATCACCTCAGTGATGTCTCACAGTCCCAACACTCAGTTGTTGATATTGACAGCTCTTTACCTACACAACAATTCAAACCAAAAGTCACACTTCCATGACAACAACTTAGAGTTGCTTATAAGCTTCCTCCAAGAACAATCTATAACACCCTTTCTACCCCATCAAAATAATGTACATTTTAATCATTTATCAGAGTAAAACTCAAGAAAGGATATCACATTACTTCTTAAATCATAAATCATAAAACATCACATTGAGTCCTGTCCCGTAACACAGGTTCATAAAATCATGAAAATACTATAAATCTTTTATCAATGAATATGCAATGGAAAACAATAAGTCATAAATTCCTCTTTAATCAAATAAACCTCATAATTCTTTCCCAATATCATTTCATCCAAATACTTAAACAAAATGAACATCTTAAATCCAACTAAAACATAAACACTCAAGCGAAACCCATCCCGATGTTACTGGACACAGAGCAGGACTCCACTTCTAACTAACTCGACAACTCGCTACCTCTGAGCTAAGCACGCACGTAACTAATATTGATTATCTGTAGGATGGCATAATAAATCATTACCAGATGGCAGATAGGGTGAGTAAATTCACATTTAATAAAATAATACAGAAATGAGAATTTAAACGTAACAACAACGACAATTGACTATCCCTAACTCAATTATACTAATCATCATTTTCATCACATCATAATATCATTCATCATACTCATGTATACACAATATCAAATATATCTCATCATTACCAAAAATCAATGCAACTCATGTTATATCATTTAGAATGAAATGCAACCTCTTAGTAATGCATGCAGTACCAAAACATCCTCATGGATGGACACTAGGCCATCAACCCTCCCCTAAGGGAGCACATCATAACGTCATATCACTCTAATCCACACAATGGGATTGAAGCTACCAATTGGACCGAAGTCCCCTCATAATTCAATGCCATTAATGCAAGACGTAATTACACATACATCATCCTCGAAACATCATAACATTGCATCCGCATTCATTTTACATCATTATTTCTCATACTCACTCATGTCATCATACCTCTACATCATGTAAATATACCTCTTACCTCAAGGGAATCAATTTAATACATTATACATCATTTAATTATTAATTCTACTCATACTTCATATCTCATATCTCATAAAATCAAGGAATTCCTCATACATCATAAAATCGCTAATCCTACCTCCTATACTTCATAAAAACACGTTGTACGACCACTCTACGACATCATGGCCTCCTAAAACCTAAACCACTTCAAGAAAACAGTTTTTTGGAACAACAAAATTATTTTTCAAAACTTCCCAGGGCTCGCTAAGCGAGACATCACGCTCGCTCAGCGCCCAACTCTCTGACTTTTCTCGCTAAGCGAGTTGTAGCTCACTAAGCGAGCTTGCGATTCTGCAGAATTTTTTTCTGCGATTTCCAGCCTTTTCCTTCTGCGATAAAACCCCTCTAAAACACATAAATCGACAACATTACATCAGAAAACATCATTAACATCAACATCCCTCACAATAACATCAACTACATCATTATATTTATCAAAATCATCATGAAATCATCATCATAATTCAGTTCATCACAAAACCCCATACCCTAAAACCTATACCTCAAAACCCCCAATTCCATTCCCACATTATAATATTGAAAGGAAATTACTCCACATACCTTAATTTCCATAAGCTTTTCGATAAACTCCCCGCAAATCTTTCCAACCTTCAACCCCTAACTTATCTTCTTCTCCAGAGCTCTTCTCCCAAAAGTGTGATCATTCAAAAAGATCGTACTCTCCAACTTTCCCCTCTTTTGTCACTGTTACCCCTAGGACCTCTTTAGTATTTCCCCATAAAATCCCCACTAATTCTCCATCAAATGACCACATTACCTTTATCCTCTAATTCCTTTTATATTATTTAATTTAATCCCAAATAATAACTAAACCCATTAAACTTAATATTTCTAATATTCATAATATATTAAACCAACCTCAAAACTCCACAAAACATCAAATAACATCATAAACATCAAAATTCACAAGAAAAACATCAATTAAATTAAAATCTACTTTGGGGTGTTACAACTCTCCCCCACTTAAGAATTTTCGTCCTCGAAAATTTACCTGAAGTAAACAGCATCGGATACGACTCTTTCATCTGATGCTCTCGCTCCCAAGTCCAACTATAACCGGCTGGTCCACCCCACAATACTTTCACCAATACAATCTCTTTACCTCTTAATTGTTTCATTTCTCTGTCATCTATTCGTACTGGCGAAACTTCCACAGTCAAATTATCTCTTACTTGAACATCATCCATCAAAATCACATGTGATGGATCTGCAATATATTTCCTCAGCTGGGACACATGAAACACATCATGCAAATTCCCAAGTGACGACGGTAATGCAATCTGATATGCCACCTCCCCGACCCTCTGCGAAATCTGATACAGTTCAATGAAACGCGAAGTGAGATTTCTATACTTCAAAGCTCGTCTGACACCTGTCACTGGAGTAACCCTCAAGAACACATGATCACCTTCTTGAAATTCAAGTGCTTTCCTCCTCTTATCATGATAACTCTTTTGACGACTTTGTGAAGTCTTCAGTCTCACTTGAATTATCTTAATCTTTTTCGTCATCTCCTGCGCAATCTCAGGTCCGAGCACAACACTCTCGACTGACTCATACCAACACAATGGAGTTCTACACCACCTCCCATACAATGCTTCATACGGAACCATACCAATGTTCGCATGAAAATTGTTGTTATAAGTAAACTCAACCAACGACTAATGACTATCCCACGCACCCCTATGATCCAACACACAAGCCCTCATGAACACATAACTGTCTAAAAGCATAGGCAACTACTTGACCATTCTGGATCAAAACACCGCCAAGACCCATCTTTGAAGCATCACAGTACACCATAAAATGTTCATTCAGATTCGGCAAGATCAAAACTGGAGCAGTAGTCAACCTCTTCTTCAACTCAACGAAACTATTCTCGCAAGAAACATCCCATACATAAGTCTGATCCTTCCAAGTCAACTGAGTCAACGACAATGCCAACTTAGAAAAAACCCTCTATAAACTTACGGTAGTAACCGGCCAACCCAAAAAAACTTCTAATCTCCGTAGCAGACTTCGGAGTTTCCCAATTCAATACAGCCTCAATCTTCTAAGGATCCAAAGAAATTCCACCACTAGAAATCACATGGCCAATGAAACTTACTTCTTTTAACCAAAACTCACACTTCGACAACTTAGCATAAAGCTTCTTCTCTTTTAACACTTGTAATACAATCCTAAAATGTCCCCCATGTTCTTCTTCTGACTTCGAATAGATTATGATATCATTGATAAAAACCACCACGAACTTATCCAAATACTCATGAAAAGTTCGATTCATATATTCCATGAATACATCAGGTGCATTAGATATACCAAAAGGCATTACAGTATATTCATAGTGACCATATCTCGTCCAGAAAGTTGTCTTTGGAATATCATATGCTTTAACTCGAATCTGATGATAACCCAACCTCAAATCAATCTTGCTAAAAATGCAAGCTCCCACTAACTGATCCATCAAATCATTAATCCTCGGAAGTGAATATTTATTCTTAATTTTCACCTTATTCAATTGTCGATAATCGACACACAACCTCATGCTACCATCCTTCTTCTTAACCAACAACATAGGAGCACCCCACAGAGAAACACTTCAACTCACTCAGCTCTGAAGCTGACATCTGATAAGGAGCCATCGACACTGGACTAGTACCCGGTAATAAATCCACAAAAATTTCTATTTCATGCTCCGGTGGTAAATCACTAATGTTGTCAAGAAACACATCAAACAAATTTCGAACAACAGGTAACTCAACACCCACTTGTTCACGGTCCACTTGTAACGCCACAAACAAAGCAAACATTTGGGCTTCATCTGCTAGAAGTTCATCCACTTATTTCGCAGATAGAAACATCATCTCCTCACCATCACTAAATTCTGGAAACTCTACCGTCTTTGCATAACAGTTAATATGCACGAAGTTAAATTCTAACCAATTCATTCCCAGTACCACATCCATATGGAACAAAGGCAAACACACTAAATCCATCAAGAAATCCTTACCATAAATGGTTAGAGGGCACTTCAGACACACACGGTTAGTCGTAACTGAACCGTCAGCAGGCATCTCAATCAACATATTACCATTCATAACAGTCAAAGGTAAATTCAACCTGGTCACACACTCAATCGAAATAAACGAATGAATAGCTCTAGTATCAATTATAGAAACCAACTCAACATCATTAATAAAACAAGTACCTCTAATCAATTTTTCCTTCTTCTGAGCATCTGAGCCACTCAAAGCGAACACCTTACCAGTAGTCTGAGCCGTAGTAGCAACCTTCTTCAGTTTCTGGCACTGAGTACTAGTATGTCCCTCTTGACCACAATTGAAACAAGTTGGTTCAACATTCGTACACTCATTCTTCATATGTCCTTTCTTACCACATCTATAACATCTTATCACAGTAGCAATGCACACATCAGATTTGTGACCTTCTTCACCGCAATTACAACACTTGAGATGAGTGGAACCCGCTCCCTCATTTGGCTTCTTCCTATCATTACCTTTCTACTTCCCCTTGTCATTTGGAGTCGCATAAGGCTTCCCTCGAAAATGACCCTTGTCTTTCTTCTCACTCACCTGCTTATAGTGAGTAGATCGAGCTCGACTATCATCATCATATATCCTACTATTATCCCCAAGTTCTGCATACTTGTGAATCTTCTAACAACCAATCGCTTGCTTGATTTCCGGTCTCATCCCATTCTCAAAATTCAAACACTTGGGCAACTCAGCATCATCACGGTTGTAGTGAGGACATAACTTCACTAACCTCTCGAACTTGGCAGCATACTCTGCCAACATCATGTTCCCCTACTTCAGTTCTAAGAACTCTACCTCTTTCTTGCCATGAGCATCTTCTGGAAAGTACTTACTCAAAAATTCTCTCATGAACACGTTCCAAGTTATCGCTGCCCCAACTCCCTCTAATATGTGACAGGTATTATCCCACCAATCCCCAACCTCTTCATCCAGCATGTGGGTGTCAAACTGCACCTTCTAAGCATCGGAGCATACCATAGTCCTGAATATCTTCTCAATCGCCTTCAACCACTTATGTGCATTCTCCGGTTCATGGGAACCCTCAAACTTAGGTGGATTATTTCTCTGAAAAACCCCCCAAAGCATGAAACTCATCACGAACATTGTTCTACACCGTAGCCTAAGCAAGTGCAGCTACCACATTCATAAGAGCAAGATTTGAAGCCATTCTTCAAATAACTAACAACATCAGAAAATAACTCAACCTCGAAACACTCAAATGCAAAAATTGACACGACTGACAATGACACAACCGGACAGACCGACCTGCTATGATACCACCAATGTAACACCTTTTCTACCCCATCACAATAATGTACATTTTAATCATTTATCAGAGTAAAACTCAAGAAAGGATATCATATTACTTCTTAAATAATAAAATTGAGTCCTGTCCCGTAACACGGGTTCATAAAATCATGAAAATACTCAAAATCTTTTATCAATGAATATGCAACGGAAAACAATAAGTCATAAATTCCTCTTTAATCAAATAAACCTCATAATTCTTTCCAAATATCATTTCATCAAAATACTTAAACAAAATGAACATCTTAAATCTAACTAAAACATAAACACTCAAGTGAAACCCACCCCGATGTTACTAGACACAGAGCAGGACTCAATTTCTAACTAACTTGAAAAATCACTACCTCTAAGCTAAGCACACACCGAGCTAATCTTGATTATCTGCAGGATGACATAATAGACCATCACCAGAAGATAGGCAGGGTGAGTAAATTCACATTCAATAAAATAATACAGAAATGAGAATTTAAACGTAACAACAACAACAACAATCTACTATCCCTTACTCAATTATACTAATCATCATTTTCATCACATCATAATATCATTCATCATACTCAAGTATACACAACATCAAATACATCTCATTATTACACAAAATCAATGCAACTCATGCTATGTCATTTAGAATTAAATGCAACTTCTTTGTAATGCATGTGGTACCAAAACATCCTCATGGATGGACACTGGGCCATCAACCCTCCCCTAAGGGAGCACATCCTAACGTTATATCACTCCAATCCACGCAATGAGATTGAAGCTACCAATTGGACCAAAGTCCCCTCATAATTCAATGCAATATGCAATTACACATACATCATCCTTAAAACATCATAACATTGCATCCACATTCATTCTACATCATTATTTCTCATACTCAATCATGTCATCATACCTCTACATCATGTAAATATACCTCTTAGCTCAAGGGAATCAATTTAATCCGTTATACATCATTTAATTATTAATTCTACTCATACTTCATATCTCATTTCTCATAAAATCAAGGAAATCCTCATACATCATAAAATTGCTAATCTTACCTCTTATACTTCATAAAACACGTCGTACAACCACTCTACGATATCATGGCTTCCTAAAACTAAACTACTTCAAAAAAATAGTTTTTGGAACAACATAAATATTTTTCAAAACTTCTCAGGGCTTGCTAAGGGAGACATCATGCTCGCTCAACGCCCAACTCTCTGACTTTTCTCGCTAAGCGAGCTTCACGATTCTGCATAATTTTTTTCTACGATTTACAACCTTCTCCTTCTACGATAAAACCCCTCCAAAACACATAAATCAACTGAATTACATCAAAAAACATCATTAACATCAACATCCCTCACAATAACTCAACTACATCATATACATAATTATATTTATCAAAATCATCATGAAATCATCATCAAAATTCAGTTATTCACAAAACCCCATACCCTAAAACATATACCTCAAAACCCTCAAATCCATTCCCAAATTATAATATTGAAAGTAATATACTCCCCATACCTTAATTTTTGTAAGCTTTTCGATAAACTCCCCGCAAATCTTTCCAACCTTCAAGCCCTAATTTCTCTTCTTCTCTGGAGCTCTTCTCCCAAAAGTGCGATCGTTCAAAATGATCGTACTCTCCAACTTTCCCCTATTTTGTCACTCTTACCCCTAGGATCTCTTTAGTCTTTCCCTATAAACCCCCCACTAATTCTCCATCAAATGACCATATTGCCCTTATCCTCTAATTCCTTTTATATTATTTAATTTAATCCCAAATAATAACTAAACCACTAAACTTAATATTTATAATATTCATAATATATTAAGCCAACCCCAAAACTCCAAAAAACATAAAATAATATCATAAACATACAAATTCACAAGAAAACACATCAATTAAATTAAAATCGACTTTGGGATGTTACAACTCCCCCCCACTTAAGAATTTTCGTCCTCGAAAATGTACCTGAAGCAAACAACATCAGATACGACTCTTTCATTTGATCCTCTCGCTCCCAAGTCCAACTATCACTGGTTGGTCCACCCCACAATACCTTCACCAAGGTAATCTCTTTACCTCTTAATCATTTCATTACTCTACCATCTATTCATACTGGAGAAACTTCCATAGTTAAATCATCTCTTAATCGAACATCATCCATTTGAATCACATGCGATGGATCTACAATATATTTCCTCATCTGGGACACATGAAACACATCATGCAAATTCACAAGTGACGGAGGTAATGAAATCTGATATGCCACCTCCCAACCCTCTGCGAAATCTGATATGGTCCAATGAAACGCGTAGTGTGCTTTCTGGACTTCAAAGCTCGTCCGACACCTGGCACTGGAGTAACCCTCAAGAACACATGATCTCCTTCTTGAAATTCATGTTCTTTCCTCCTCTTATCATGATAACTCTTTTGAAGACTTTGTGAAGTCTTCATTCTCTCTCGAATCGTCTTAATATTTTTCGTCGTCTCCTACACAATCTCAGGTCTGAGCAAAGCACTTTCGCTGTAACACCCCAAAGTTAATTTTAATTATGTTGATGTGTTTTCTTATGAATTTTGATGTTTATGAGGTTATTTAATGTTTTATGAAGTTTGAGGGTAGCTTAATATTTTAATAATAATTAGAATAATTAAGTATATGGGGTTTAGTTTATTATTTGGGATTAAATAAAATAAAATAAAAGGAATTAGAGGATAAGGGTATTGTGGTCTTTTGGTTTAGGATAAGTGAGAGTTTTATGGGGAAAGACTAAAAAAGGTCCTAGGGGCAAGAGTGACAAAAGAAGAAAAAGTTGGAAAGAATGATCATTTGGAACGATCACACTTTTGGGAAAAGAGCTCTGGAGAAGGTGAAAAGTTAGGGCTTGAAGGATTGAGAGAATTGAAAAGAGTTTATAGAAGCTTACGAAAATTAAGGTATGAGGAGTATTTTCCTTTCATTAATATAATGTGGGAATTGAATTGGGGGTTTTATGGTAGTTTAGGGAATATGGTTTTGATTTTATGATTTTGTGTTATTGATGATGAATTCATGATGATTTTGATGGATATAATGATGTACATGATGTAAATGAGGTTATTATGATGAATGTTGATGTTAATGAGGTTTTCTAATGTAATGTTGTTGAATTGTGGGTTTTGGAGGGGTTTTGTCGCAGAAAGGAGAAGGTTGAAATCGCAGAAATTTTTTGCAGAATCGCGAAACTCGCTTAGCGAAAAGAGTGAACCATCATTTGTGGGTTTTTAACCTATTGTAACACCCCAAATTTTCTCTCTTCTTTTTAAGCATCATATCATATCATATTCATCATGAACATATCATATTCTTGGCATCTTAGCATGGAAAGATGAGGCATAACATTCTCATGACCTAACATTAGGCATATGATCATCTGTGGAGTTTTTTGAAGCATCACAAGCTATGACAAGGGGCCCAATGGATTTGTCCAAATCCTATGAGGGGTCTATGTTGCATTCACAAGTTCAAGATCATTCACAAAAGCTCAGAAGATGGGAAGATCATCATGGAATTCAAGCTAGGGCAAAGCTCCTACACAATGATCCCAAATTATGGTTTGATTTTCAAGCATGAAAACCTTATGAATTTGGCCATTTCATTTTGGCAAAGTCTCTTATATGTTAAGAGGATCCTAGGGATGAAATTTGGTGAGAAAATTCCTTGTGGAAGTCAAGTATTTCTTCAGTTGCTTGTAAATGAAAAAATCAGTCAATTGTGCATTCTGAAAGTCAACTGTGAGATTTCAAGGGGTACAACCCCATTTTTATAGCCAAGGGATGTTCTTATAACCTTATAAGAGGTTTGGCAAGATCAAAGATCAAGAATCATGAGGTTTTGAGGTGTTTTGCAAAATTGGCATAAGTGTGGTAATAAGAATTTCCATTTTTAGTAAGTTTTTGCCCTAATTTTCAAGTAAGCTTAACTTGGTGAAAAAAACTTCAAATGAACCAAAGCCAAACATGAAAGTTGAAGATTAAAGCCTCCCATTTTCAAAAAGTACAAGAGCATTTTTGTAGCCCTCATGGTTAAAGAGATAAGGCCTTCGAAAATTTCAAGGAAATTAGGGCATGGCATGAAATTCAAAGCTTCCACAAATGCAAAACTACATGAAACTTATTTTTGAGTGTTGGTATGAACCAAATGAAGTCACAAACTTACAAAGCATTGCATAAGAAGTGATTTTCTCCAAAAATATTACCAATTTCATGCATGAGAAGAAACACACCACATAAGAGGCAAAATTGCAAAATCATCAAAAAAGCATGTTACACTTATGATCAAAGGCCAGGATTGATTTAAAACAAATCAAAGGATGGATTGAGGTCATAATGCTCACTTGAAGGAGAGTTTGCACATGTGAATGAGGCAGTCACACTTTTCATGCAATTTGGCCAATACACCTCAATCATACTCTCCATGCCACTCTTGGTTCAAAAACCCTAACCAGGTGCAAATACAAAGGATATAAAAGAGAATCATGCCCTAAATTCGTGCAGAGGCTCTCCCATTTTTCAGATCCACATTTTCTTGCTCAATTGCATTTCCCTTCTAAACTCTTTCCTCAAGCACTCTCTTCACAATCTTTTCACATATTCTTCATCCTTGAGCTCTAAGGATCACATTGCACACACTCTTTCAAGCTGAGAGTGAAGAATCATAGAGGTGCCATTCAAGAGCAAGAGCTTTCGGATTCCAAGATACAACTTCTCTCAAGCTCCATCTTGCATTTATTTTGCAAGAGGAGGTCAAAGTGCGTGGATCTGCAGCTGTAGGAGCATTTTTCTTGGAGTTTTAGAGCATCTGCAAGTCTCAGGTAAGCTCAAAATCCTTGGATCTGGAAATGAAAATAAATGTGTGCATTGTGATCTACTAGTTGTGCTGATGATTCTGTGCTAATTAGTTTTGAAAATGCATGATTATTGAGTGAGATATGTGGATTTTCAGTTTGATGTTCAAAGTTGTTTGTGTTCGATCCGTTTGATTCCTTGATCCATTGTGAAATCTAAGTGCATATTTGGATTCAGCTTGATTTAATTGCTTGATCTGGACATTTTGATGAATTTCTATTGAGTTTTGTTCATGTTTTGAGTTTTCTGGTGCCGGAGCCCTAGCTCCGGTCACCGGATTCTGGATTTGCTTGACTTGAGTTCATATGAGGAAGACGATGCCACAACCTTTGGATCATTTCATCTTGACGCACCATATCATGCCAACACATTAATGAGGCACCTCCTTCTCACGTGCTTTTTATTTTTCTGAATTAATCCACGTATTTTTCACCTCACCACAACTAATGTCCACCTCACTCCTTGTCCAATGAAATTGATGACTTTGATTAATGAGTGGACCATTCTGATGCGTCCATTTGATCCTATGGTTTTTGTTTTTTCTGAACTTATTTGAATTTCCAGAGCATTAACATGAGCTTGCGCTGACTTTTCAGTGGGCTTGACCTGCTAATCACCCCCCCTGCGTATGAGGCCCAACATAATTGAACTGGAAACCCTTTCTATTTGCACCCCCTGGCTATTTCATTTTCTTTTCTTTTCTTTTTATTTCCATTTTAATTTCAGTTTGGATTTTAATTTTTAAAAATAGTTTTAGGTCATTAAAAATTATGAAAAAATTCATGGAAGATCATTTTAGTTTTCTTTAATTTCTTTTATTTTTATTTTCCATTTATTTTTTATTTGACACGTGTAAATTAATTGTTCATTGTAATCAATTCATTTTATTTCATTTTTGAAGCATGCTGACTTGCCCATTTTCTATTTTGTTCCTCATTTTGAATTTTTGGTTGGTTCTTTTTGCTCTGGATCCATAATAGGATGTAGTTTATAGGTGATTTTTGTCCTGATTTTTAGAACCTTGATTAATTGACTTTGGTCCTTAACTTGTGAGTGAAGCTTCTTAACCCTAGTTGATATTTGATCCCTCATTTGACTTGTTTAGCTTCTGAATTTATTTCCCTCCTTTTGGCATGTTGTTATGTTATGATTGAAGGTCACTTGTGCAAAGTTGTAGAATTTTTGAATGTTCACTTGATTTGTTTTGTATTTTTGTTCTTGACTTGTCCCATTTTGCTTCTTTTTTATCATAAGTCCTCTCCTTAGCTTAGAAGGGAACTTGTGCCAACTTCTTCATCTTGTTTAGAGCCTTATTAGGATGTGAGGACCTATCTGATCTTGGGTTGTGGTTTGTGTCTTAGGAAGTTTGTGTTTGGTTGATTTTGAAGTCCTTTCCTTCTTATGCATTTCCTTTGCTTCTTTCTTCTCATAATATTACCACTTGACTTTGTGCCTTTCTTTTCTTCATCTCTCTTGCTTCTTAGGAACCTTTCTAACATGATTAGGGTTCTGGTCTTGTACCTTGAGTTTGTAATTTGTTTATTTTGCTTTGCATCCTCTCAAGTTTGCTTTTGTTTTGCCATAGTAATTCATGTGGTTCCATTTTGAATTGTGTGTTTCTCTTTTCATTTCTGTGACTTGTATTTGCATTGAATGTTTATGTGCATGAATTCACTTCTGGTTGTATGGTTTTAGTATGGAATTATGTTCATTTTGTATTGCCTTTATACTTGTGTCACTAACCTTTTCAGGGGCTTTGGTAAGTGAGAGGTGTGGATGTGACTCCCACATCTCCAAATCTTATCTCTTCTCTTCTTATTATTATTTGTTCTAACCTTGTGATTGTTGGGCTTAGGCCTTTCTTCCTCTTCTCCTATTCTTATTTCTTCTTCTTCTTCTCTCCTTCTTTCTTTCTTCTTTAGGATAGTAAACCTCACTAACCTAGGATTACCATGCATGACAACGATTAGGATTCATTAGTCCCCCGTTAGACTTTTACCTTTGTGATCCTTTTGTTTCTCTTCTCTTCTCATCTCAAAACCCTAAAGAATACACTTAATAAAGAATGAAGTGATATCTTGAGCAATAGCCTTATCCCATGAGACACTTGTAGTCTTCCCATCTTGGGATAGTACAAGCTTGTCTTGTGATGCACAAGTCTGATCAGGATATCATCTTCACCAAGAAAATCATAAAACACACTTCTTCATTATAAATACAAAAACACTTAATAGGTTAATGAGTTAGTAAGCCTAAGCCCTAATCTTTGGGTTCAAGTTTTGGGGATCTTCTCCTTACTTGAGTGTGCTCGTTCTATTGTTCCATCTTGGAATGTAGTGACAAGTGCGCATTCCATGGAAATAGCTTGAGTTCACTTCCTTGTGACACACTCATAAAAAGCTTCATAAAAAACACACAAACAAACAATAAGCGTCTTTCCTTCGGGAATTCTTTTCTCATCTCCTTCGCTCCGTACGCGAACTTGCTCCTACTTGTCATTTTGCAAGACGGTTACGCACTCGTCGTCCGAGCCTGCAACACCTGAGCATTGACATAGGCAGTTCAAGCCTTAAGACACAAGAAATCTTTTCCACCCCTAGTTAGGGGAACTACGGCGACTCTGATCCTCATTGTCCAGATGAGGTACGTAGGCAGCGGGGTAGGGCCCGTTCGAGCATAATCTTTATTTTCCCTACATTTTTCCTTTTCATTTCTTTTTCAGTTCCCTTTTCTTTTCTTTTATCCAGTTCAGTTCCTTTTCTTCGCAGCAACTTTCATTTCTACACCCTTTGAAACATATTTCTTTGCAAGCGTGGATCCCGTCGGGTACGGCGGACGATCTGGGTGCTAATACCTTCCCAGGTCGTAACGTACTCCCGAACTCAGTCTCTTTGGTTCACAGGACCCGTGTCCTTCCTTTTCTTTTCTTCTGGTTTGTGCAGCATTACCATTCCCGTTCCTTCGGGATAAAAATGCCTGGCTGGTGACTCTATTCTTTTCTGCGCCACTTTCGCGTTTGTACCAGGATGGAAATCCGGAGAGCGACACCTATGAGGTAAGTGAATCAGGTACCTGTAAACACCCCAAATTTTCCCTCACTAAGTTGACCCCATGGCTTGTAACATAAGCATACCACATCACATTGCATATTTGTTTCATCTGCATAGTTCAAGTTCATCTGCATCTAGGGTTTGTGATATGAGCATTCCAAGGATTCATCTGAGCCACTCCAAAGTCCTCCAAGTGTTCCAAGAGGGTCCATGTGTGTTCTATCATCATATTATATCCCTCAAAGTTTAAAGAAGTCAAGAAATCACAAGAATTGGTAAGGCATGGAAGCAGAGCTAGGGTTTTCACTACACAGATGACCAAAATTAGGGTTTTGGTTTCAGAGGCCTTAACTCCAATATTTTTGGTCATTCTTGTTTCTAATGTTCTTAATATGTTATAAGGATCATATGTACCAAGTTTGATGAAGAAATTCATTTTGGAAGTCATTTGTTCATTAGGTAACTTCTTGAGCAAGTCAGAGCAAAATCAGGGCATCTGAGGCCCCCAACAATGGAACCAAAGGGGTATTTTCATCAAATTGAAGTTCTATGATCTTTATTTGATCATTGAAGTGCTTGGAAGTCCACAAAATTGAATAAATTTGAGCTAAACCAAAAGTTGCCAAAAATGGAAATGACTTGTAATGGAAACTTTCCATTTTGGGAAAGTTCTTCAACCTCCTCTTTCTCAACCAAAAATGCTTCAAATGAAAAATTGTTGGTCATGAAAGTTGTAGATTGGATCATTCCCTTTTCAAAAAGTACAAGAACTTGATCTAATTCTTCCTAGAACTCAAGATATGGCCTTGCAAAGTTGGCAAAAATCACATAATTTTCACTTTCATACCAAAGAGGGATTTTTGCAATTTCACATGCCAAGCCATTTTGTGACCTCTAATGCATCTCTAGGCATCATACAAACATAGTACAATACATTGTGATCAAAATTGCCCAAGGAATCACTAGTTTTCATGCCTTGCATCACAAGATAACTCAAAGGGGGCAAAAATGCAAAATCTTGCAAAACCTATGAAATCTTTCCCTCCAAGCCATCCAGCTGCATAATTTCAATTCCATGGCTCTCCTTGATCCAAGCTGAGGCCAGACATTCCATTGAACCACCCCTGCATGAGCCCATACCTCAAGTACACATAATGTTGACTTTTTGCAACTTGGTCCATGTCGCTCCCACCAGATGAGGCTAAGTCAAATGGGGTACAGACGCGAACGGTCGGCGAAAGGAGAGGGAAATGAATAGAGTCGCCAGCTAGGAATTTTTATCCCGAAGGAAAGGTAATGCTGCATAAACCTAAGAAAAGATGGATAAGACGGTTGCAAACCATAGAAACTGAGAAAGGGGGTTGGTTACAACCTGGGAAGGTATTAGCACCCAGATTGTCCGTCGTACTCGACGGGATCCACGCTTAAAAGATTTGTGTTTTAAAGGGGTAGTGTCAGTGCTGTTTTGTGTATCAAAGCTGGAAAAGAATGCAAGTGTCAGTGTAAAAGAAGTGTGAAGTGTATAAGAGAAGTGTCAGTGTAAGAACAAGAATGAAATGCTCAAGACTATGAGGCTTAAAGAATAATGCTGGAAAGAGGGGGAATATACAGAGACTTTTGTTCGATAACTGTTAAGTTATGCCTACGTATCCTCTCGTGCAATGAGGAAGTCAGAACACTGTAGTTCGACTCAAAGAGACTAAAAGATAAATTGACTGATGAACTGCTTGCTTGTCTATGCTCAAGTGTATGACCTGTCTGGCTCAGGTGTAAGTTGTCTTGCATTAGACGGAAGAAGCGAGTTCTCGTTTGTGAGTGAATGAGGTGAGAAAAGAATCCCGGAGGAGACGATTATTGTTTGTTTTTGTGTTTTCAAACTTTTATTGGTTTTAGTGTTTGTCATAAGTTAATGAGCTTAAGCCTAAACCAAGGGTTAGTAAACTCATCACATCTTCCCTCTGATTAGGGGTAATGAGAATACCTTAAGTGTGGAGTAAGAACCTCACACTTGATCACCATGGTGTAGGATTAAGATCATTAACCTACTTGTGATTATTTAGATGTTTTTTTTGGAGTTTTTGGGTTTAGTGTTAAGTAATGAGATTAAGCCATAATCAGAGATTTAATGGACTCATTACACTATCCTAATAGAAGGATAATAGATGAGAACATTTAAGCTGAGGAAGGCTCCTCAACTTAATCCATGATTAGGGATTAACCTCATGACAAAACAAAGCCTTTATTAAAATGGATTTTAGTTAATGGTAAGATTAAGAAGTGGATTTTATGGTTTGTAAGACAACTTGAGGGGGACTTGTCCATTAACACTAGGGTTAGTCCTTCTTAACCAATTAAGGAAGAATTAGAACCCTAATGCAAGGCCCAAGTTACAAGTTTGATGTCTTAGTGATTATTAGATGGATTGATTAAAGGGTTTAAACACATTAAGGGTTTAACACTTATGATTAAAGTTATACACTCCATCCTAATAGAAGGATGCAGGCATAAGCTTAATCACAAATCCTTAAAACCTTTAGGGTTTAGTCCTTGATGATGAGATGAGAAGAGAAGACTCAAAGATGACACAAAGGCAAAACTAAATGGGGGACTAATCAAACCCTAATTGTTATCATGCTTTGTTGTTCCTAAGGTTTATGAGGTTTGTAAAAGATCTCCAGGAGAGAAGCCACCAGGAAAGAAGCAGATGGAAGGAGAAAGAAACAGAGAGAAACAAGACAACTTGCTTCACTTAAGAAGACAAGTTGCCTGAAGAAAGAAAGTAAGAGATGAACATGAAAGAGCAAGCTCACTCTAATACAAATATAAAATGCAGCAATGATGCATAAGAGAGATGAGAAGAGATTGTGAGAAGTGAGAAGTGAAGGAAAAATCACTTCTCAAAACAACTTACCACCTGAAAAGTTAGCAAAAGAAATGAAATGCAATGAAAGTGAGATGAAATGCCATGATGTAAGACAAAGTCAGAAGCATGAACATGATGTTAATGATGCTAAGAGATGGTGCAAACACATGTCAAGAGTTGTGGATGAGCATACAAGGATGAGGATGCAAATGAAGCATGCTTTGAACCATAAAAGTTCATGAAAGTTTATGAAATGATATGAATGCATAACATGGAAAATGAAAGATGAAATGATCAAACATGATTCTAATATGTCCTATGATGTCTTATATGTCATGTGAATGCACAAAATGTCATGGCAAGCTCTTGAATGCAAGCAAATGAAAGATGGATGCAAAGGAAGGCAAGAATTAGGGTTTATGCATAACATGCAACACAAAACTCAAAATCAGAAGCAAATGGCATGATAAAAAATTGAAAATGGGATCAAAGGAACCCTAACCCTACACAAGTTCACTGCCCAAAGGAGGAGATCTAAGTCTAAACCTAATGGAAGTTATGATTTTTCTAAGTCAACTAGGGTTTCAAGGCACCTCAAAAGGAAAAATGCTCATCAAATTGAAAATGAAAGATAAATTCAAACCAATTTTACCCTAAAAACTACATGCTATGAAGGATGCAATTCAAGAAGAACCATCATCAAACTCTTCATGGTTAGGCAGAATGAATTTTTCTAAGTTTGAACAAAAATATTGCCTTTAAATGAATTTAATTCCAATGAAAAAGGTCAAAATAGTTCAAGAACCAAAAAGAAATTTGTTTTGAGAGTTTGATAATGTTTCTAAATGTTTTAAAATGCAATGTGAATTTTTTTGTGATTTTTAAATACCTAAAGGCATTTTTAATTAATTAATTTCCATTAACTAATTAAAAATAAACATTTAAATGATTTAAAAATGATTTTTAATGCAAAAAATGAAAATAAAAATATTTTTGGATTTTGAAAATTAATGAAATGTTTGACAAAAAATTTCAGAATATTTTAATGTGTTTTGCTATTTTTAAAAATTCGTGTAAATAAAATACAAACAAAATGAATTAAAATTAATAAAAAGGAAAAGTATGCCAAAGGGAAGGACCAGATTGAATCTGGGCTTGGGGGTGTTAACTTGGCGCCACATCCAAGGGCCCAAGTTCAAACTTCATTAATCATCCAATTAATCCCAAATTAAATTAAATAATGACTGATTAGGGCTAATGACCAGATCTCAACCACCCAATGCGCGCGGGAAAGACTAATCGCACGACCTACATTCAAACTCCCCTTAATTACACAGTTAAACCTAATTAGGGCTAATCAAACTCAGACGGCCGAAACAGTGTTCCGGTCGTCTTCTCCGGCGAACCAAAAACCCTAGCTTCCTCTACAGGTCAACAAACTTCAAATTTCTTCCACAAAAATGATCCCCACACTCTTCTAAACCTAAACCCTCAATCAAAATCCATTTATTTCACCTCACAAGCATGAATCGAAGAAAAATATAAAACACGGGCAAATGTTCAGAGTCATCATACATGCTGGTTTCGCACCCATTTTCAAAAGTAAACACATATTCATGATCAGGAGAACACATAGTATCGTAAAAGAACTTAAAAACTAGCTTCTGGGAAAAAAAATTCTTCATGTTACCTGAGATGAAGCCTCTCTGATTTTGAGCTTTCTGGACTTTTCCTTTGTGCAAGCCTGCTTCCCTGAACCTCCTGATGGTGGAATGAAGCTTAGAAAACTTGGGGAGTGGCTGGTTTGAATGTTTCAACTCTGGTATAGCAGAAATAGGAGTATGTGTATGTGGGGATTCAAGCTGTTTCAGGGGGTGATTCTTGTTCTATGAGTGATTTGTGACTTGTTGGTGAAATAAAAATGAAGGTTTGATGACTGTGTGAAGAGATTCGAAGAGGAGAAGTTTTGGACAGTTTTTGTGCAAGCTGAATTGTGGGAGGTTTCTGGCTTGTGTGTGGCTTGCTTTATGATCCATAGCACATCCCTAAACTATTGGAAGAGGTCTGAGGAAGTGACTTGCACTGTGGGAATGGCATGGGGCAATTAGCCAAAAAGTCAATGTTAGGTGTACTTGAGGCATGGGCTGTGGTAGAGGCTATTTTAGGGTTGCTTTGGGTTCAGCTGCCTTCAAGGATGGCCATGGGATGAACTGATGTGAGCTGGAATGGATGAAGGGTGAGATCTCACATGTTTTGCAATTTTGCAACTTGTTACACTTTGTGATTTTTGGCCATGGACATGTGACATCTCTTGGTCAATATGCAGCAAAATGCACCATACAATGTTGTTATGATACTTTGATAATGATTAGAGACCAAACAAAACCAAAGGAACCCTTCTTGCAAGATTTCCCTCTTTGTGATTTTCATGAAAAATGGTTTATGATACTTCGACACCAAGGCATGAAAATGAGAAATTTCTTGGGCCAATCTGAATTTTAGGCATTGCATTGTGTTTGTATGAAGATTAGAAGTCACTTTGAAGTCACCTTTGGCCTTGGCATGAAGTTTTGCAACTTTCCTCCTTTGGTGCAAAAGTGAAATTTATGTGATTTTGTCCAACTTTGACAAGCCATAACTTTTGATCCAAAATGAATTAGAATGAGTTCTTGTACTTTTTTAAAATGGGAGGATCCATTCTACAACTTTCATGACTAAAGTTTTCTCATTTGAAGCATTTTTGAATCAAAAAGAGGAGGTTGAAAAACTTTCCCAAAATGGCAAGTTTACATTATAAGTCACTTTCCCAAAAAGGCAACTTTGCAAAAGGCTTGAAATTATTCAATTTTGTGAACTTATAACATCTTCTATGATCAAATAAAGATCATACACATTCAAAATGATGGAGAAACCCCTTTGGTTGGGTCACTGGGGGCCTCAGATGCCCTGATTTTACACTGACTTGCTCAAGAAGTCATCTTGTGATCAGATGCCTTCCCCATGGAATTTCTTCATGAAAATTGATATGCATGATCCTCATAACATATAGAGACCAATAGAAACAAGAATGACCAAAAAATTTGGAGTTATGGCCTCTGAAACCAAAACACTAATTTCAGGTCATCTATGCAGTTAAACCTGACTCTGCTTCCATGCCTTTCTCAGTTCTTGTGATTCTTTGACTTCCTTGACCTTATGAGGATATAATATGATGCTTGAACATACATGGACCCCTTTGAAGTGATTGATGACCTCTAGAGTGGCTCAAATGGCTCAGGGATGGCTCAGATCACAAACCCTAGATGCAGATGACTTAGAAATAATGCAGTGGAGCAACAATGCAATATGAGATGCTATGATTGAACTTATGCACATGAAAAGATCACAAGCCATGGTGTGAATGGGTGAGGGCAAATTTGGGGTGTTTACAGTCCATACCAATCAGCTGCAGCCACAACAACTCTCTGGCCAATAGAGACATGTTATGTGGACCAAAAGCAAGCCATTTCACATAACCTTGGAGCCTGAATCATCCCATACACCAAGTTCACAAAAATCCCTCAAAGACTTCTCTTCTTCGATTTGATCAGCACAAGCCATAAAACTTCAAACAAACTTCATAAACCAACTCACCATCATCCATAAATCATTTCCCAACCATTAAACAAGCCTCAAAGCTCCTCTACACAAAACACGATTCTGGTGCAGCAAGAGTTCATCCTCTCAATCCAGCCATTCTAAACTCATTCAAAGCCTTGCAACATCATCAAGGGATCAAGTGAAGTGGAAAAACACCAAAGGAGAGCCCAGAAAGTTCCATTTTCGAAAGCTTCAACTCTGGTAACCTCAAGAACTTTTTTTTTCTTCAGAAATGTGTTTTTAAGTTCCTAAATGATTCCTTATGATACACTGATCATGCTGATGTGTTTAGAATTGAAAATGGTTGCGTATTGAGCATTTCATGGTTGTCTGAAATTTTGCCCGTAAAAATGTTTTGCTTCGATTCTTTTGATTTGCATGTTATAAATGTTGTTTGTTTGTTGATTTGGGTTCCATGATGTTTGGGGATCATTTATGGGCAAGAAATTTGAAGTTTAGTTGCTTATTTAGGGAGTTAGCATTTTGTCCCGCCGGAGAAGATGACCGGAGCTCACCTGAAAATCATTAGGGTTAAGCTGTCATTAATTCCCCAGATTCATCCCTGGCCCTTAGATCATGATTAGGGTTAATGCGTAGATGGCTCAGATCAGCCCACTTAATTTTAATTTTGATTAATTATAATTAATTAGTCAGTTTAAATGACAACCATTGGATCACGCGCGACACATAACTTCAAACCTGAGCCTTAGATCCTACGTACCCCTGGTCAAACTGACTTTTAATCCTGGCCCCTTATCCATCCTCCACACAATCTCACCCATCCATCTTGCATACTTTCAATTTTTATTTTTATTTATTTCACTTTATTTTGTTTCATTTAATAAAAATACCAAAAATCATTAAAAAATTATGAAATTTTTTATCATCACTTTATTTATTTTTCAGAAGTGTCGCTCCCTGGATTCCATCCTGGTACAAACGCGAAAGTTGCGCAGAAAAGGGTAGAGTCGCCAGCCAGGCATTTTTATCCCAAAGGAACGGGAATGGTATTGCTGCAGAAACCGAAGAAAAGAAAAAGGAAGGACACAGGTCCTGCGAACCAAAGAAAATGAGTTCGGGAGTCGGTTACGACCTGGGAAGGTATTAGCACCCCAGATCGTCCGCCGTACCCGACGGAATCCACACTTGCAAAGAAATCTGTTTCAAAGGGTGAAGAAATGAAAGCTGCTACGAAGAAAAGGAACTGAATTGGATAAAAGAAAAGAAAATGGGGAAAATGTAGGGAAAATAAAAGAGTGTGCTCGAACGGGCCCTACCCCACTTCCTACGTACCTCATCGGGAAAATGAGGATCAGAGTTGGCGTAGTTCCCCTAACTAGGGTGGTACTAAAAGGAAATTGCTTGTGAATTAAAGCTTGAACTGCCTATGCCATTGCTCAGGTGTTGCAGACTCGGACGACGAGTGCGTAACCGTCTTGCAAAGTGGCAAGTAGGAGCAAGTTCGCGGACGGAGCGAATGAGATGAGAAAATAATTCCCGAAGGAAAGACGCTTATTGTTTGTTTGTGTTTTTTATGAAGCTTTTATGAGTGTGTCACAGGGAAGTGAACTCAAGCTCTCTTCAATGGAATGTGCACTTGTCACTACATTCCAATATGGAATAATAGAACAAGCACACTCAAGTAAGGAGAAGATCCCCAAAACTTGAACCCAAAGATTAGGGCTTAGGCTCAATAACTTGTTTAATTATTAAGTGTTTTTGGTATTTACAAATGAAGAAGTGTTTTTTATGCTTTTCTTTTATGAAGAAGATACCTTGATCAGACTTGTGCATCACAAGGTAAACTTATACTATACCAAGATGGGAAGACCACAAGAATACCTCATGGGATAAGGCTATGGATCAATGCATCACTTCAAAGTTATTAAAGTGTTTTTTAGTGTTATGAGATGAGAAGAGAAGAAGAACCAAAAGGATCTCAAAGGAAAAAATTCTAAAGGGGGACTAAAATAATCCTAAGTGTTAACATGCACGGATGTCCTAAGGGTTAGTGAGGTTTCTACCCTAATGAAGAAGAGAAGAAGATAAGAAGACAGAAGAAGGGATGAGAAAGTCCTAAGCCCAAAAACAAAGAGTTAGTTCACATAAACATAAGAAGATAAGATGAGAATTGGAGATGTGGAACTCCATTCCCACATCTCACACTTACCATAGCCCCTGCAAGGTTAGTATGCATACAAATGAAATAAAATGAGAAAGATAACATGCTAACATCATACAAACAGAAGTGAAATGGTATGAACATATGCACAATGCAAATGCAACTCAAAGAAATGAGGAGAAGAAACTTTATGAGCAAAAGATGCAACATGAAACACTTATGAGAACTTATGCACACTTATGAAATATGCAAAGCAAAATGCACAAAATATGGATCCAAGGCTCACAACCAGAACTAAAACAAGGTGAAGAATGGCTTAAGAAGCCAGCAAGATAAAGAGAAGAATGGTACAAGACCAAACAATGCCAAATGGAAGCCAAAAGAAACCAAAAGATAAAGTTAAAACACTTAAAGAAACAAATAACTTAAAGAAGGAGCAAACACCAAAAATTCAGAAGACACAAGACCTATCCTAGGACTAGGAAGGTAACCACACCCCAAAGGAACCCCAAATGAGAAGAAAAAGAGGGCACAAGTGCTTTTCTAGGCTTATGAGAGGCTTAAAGGTTCAAAGGAAGCAAAACGGGACAAGGTTCAAGATAAAACTCACAATAAAACAACCAGCCATCTAAAAATTCCACAAATGAAACAAAATGATCCTCAAACATGTTATATCAACTAGCCAAAAGGATTTGCAAATATTCAGAAGCAAACTAGGTTCAATGAAGGCAAAAACACAAGTTAGGACAAAAAACTTACATCACAAGTTACCAGACCAAGACTCAAGAAATAAATTTCTAAAAATCCATAGAAAAATCACATGAAAAGTACAAGATCTTAGGAACACAAAGCAAAAAGAATGGGATAAAAACTCAAAATATTGAAGTCTATGGAAAATGAACGAGGAAGACTGGTCAAGAAAGACTTAAAAAGAAGCTATGAGCAAAGAGAAATTAATTCTGACACATGGATCAATGAAAAAAATAAAATAAAAATATGACAAAAAACTAGAGACACAAAATAACATTCAGGATATTTTTGGGAATTTTTAGGTGAATGGAAGTATTTTACACGAATTAAAATGAAACTGAATTAAATGAAAATTAAATGAAGAAAAGAAATAAAATGAATTGATGGAGGGTGTATGAAGTAAAGTTGTGCGTTCAATTGGCATTGGGCTGGAGATGGTGAGGTGTGGATAGCGCCTGGTGAAGGCCCATGAGGACGCGCTGAACATGGAGTTTATTGTGTGGATTAGCTGATTTTAATAAAAGAAATGCAGGAAAAAGGAGGGACCGCGTGATCAATCGTGAGGCTGGAGAAGACCACCTCATTAATTGAGGTGGCAATATGGTGCGCTGGGATTGGTTATTAATGGTGAGTGCAGGAGAATTAAAATGAACATGACCACACGCGGATTAAAAAATGGAAACAAAATTTATAATAGAAAAACAACAATAAAAGAGACATGTGGCGCGCTGCTGGCCTTAGGATGCTAGATCTAACGGCTGAAACATCATCTTCTTCATAGAAACCCTAGATTAATTGCAAGACAAATTCCGGTGACCGGAGCTAGGGCTCCAGCACTGGAGATCAAACCAGAACCAAAAATTCTCCAGAAAATGAAAATGAATAGTCCAGATTGACTAATTCCACATCATTGAACTTAAATATGACATCAAAAATGGCTAGATCCCAATGGATTGGACGGATCGAAGCAAAACAACATTGATCATCAAACTTTAAATGCACATAACTCATGATATAATGCACCAAAATCAAATCTACGAAGTGCAGCATGATCAGCAAACAACAAGGAACACAAATCAACCATTAAATTCCATTTCCAGAACATGAAGTTTCAAGTCATACCTGAGATGGAGACCTTGAAATGTTGAGCTAGAAAACCAAATAATCTGTGCAAATCACTCCTCTTACTCCTTAGATGCAAAATAAATGCATCTAAGGTCTTGAAATGGTGTGGATCTGAGGTTTCAACACAAGAGGCCTTGAAATGGCAAGCTTCCAATTCTGTGCTTTAAGCTTGAATGAGTGGATGATTCTTGATCTCTATGATCCACTGATCAAGAATATGGAAGAAGTTTGTGGAGAATGTAAAGGAATTGAGAGATATGAAGCAAAATGCAAGAATGCAAGAAGGTTGAGAATGAGAGAATGAGAGAGATTCAGATCTGGTTTTTTGCTTAATTCTCTTTGTTATGATGTAAGAAGTGAGTACTGAAAGTGTGAAAGAAAGTGCACGAAAATTGAATGAGAAAAGTGTGGTTTTGCATAATGTGCACTTAGTGAAATAAGCATGCCATGCTCATGCTCTCTTGGGCCTCTCAGCATGTGCAAGCTTCATTCTCCACCCTTGATCCAAACCTAATCATTCTTGGCCCTTAGATCAAACCTTCACACTTGTTTCATGAATTTTGCAAATTGGCATGTTTTGGAGGGAGTTTTTCAAAGTGCACGAAATTGGCCATTCCTTTTGAGAAAAATGCTTCTTATGCAATGTATTTTAAGTTTGAAACAAGTTTGGGCCTGTACCAATTCACAAAAATAAGATTGGAGCCTTCTTGCACATGATGCATTTTTGGAAAAGTGATTTTTGGCCTAGATGAGAGGAATTTCCGAATGGCCCCTAGGGAGATTGGCAAATCCAGTGAAAATGTACTTGTACTTTTTGAAAATGGCAGGCCTTACTCTCCAACTTTCATGTTTGACTTTGGTCCATTTGGAGAATTTTTGATCATGTTAAGGCCACTTGAAAATTAGGGCAAAACTTGCAAATTTTGGAAAACTTCAAAAACCAACTTTGTACCATTTTCGCAAAACCCCTCAAATCTCCATGATTCTTGAACTTTAGACATTCAAAACCTCTTATAACATTCTAAGGACCCCTCTTGGCCAAAAAAATTGGGTTGGACACCTTGAAATTGCACAGTTGACTTTTTATGGGCTCTTTGACTTTTTCCTTCATCTGCAAGCAACTGAGGCATTGACTGACTTCCACATGGAATTTTCTCATGAAATTTGACACATAGAATCCTCTTAACATGTGGAAGACTTGGCCCACAAGAAATGGCCAAAGTTGTGAGATTATGGCACTTGAATCCCAAACCCTAATTTGGGTGCATTACATAGGAGCTCTGCCTTGTCCTGAGATCTCTGATGATCATGCAATCTTCTGAGCTTTTGCCAATGGACTTGATCTTGTAATTGGAGTGTAGACTCACCATAGAACTTGTAAAAACTCATTGGGACCCTTGTCATGGCTTGAAGTGCTTCTGGGAACTCCACAGATGACCATATGCTTGATGCTAGGACATGAGGGATGGTATGCTTCATCTTTCCATGATATGATGCTGAGGAAATGATATGAGTATGATGCATATGATATGGTATGATGCTTAAAAGAAGAGGGCAAATTTGGGGTGTTACAGCTGCCCCTATTCAATCATCAGTTAATCTGAAAAGGACGATAGTACGGGCTATCGACCATTCAAGATAAACTGTGGTTGAATACCAAGAAGACCAGAAATTTGCACTCTGACGAAGAATGCAACACTGGGAAATAAACCCAACCAAATGACGCTCTAGGGACTGCAGGGGAGAAAGAAGCAGACGAGCTTCTTCCAGTTTGAAACTGATATCTGGAATAAGAACATGTTGATAGACGAGTCTTCAAACAATCCTGTGACGCCAGGAACTGGACATACGAGTCCTCAAAACACTGCAACAACATAATCTGAGACAGACGAGTCTTCAAACAATCCTGTGACGCCAGGAGCTGGACACACGAGTCCTCAACACTACACATAACATGAGACAGACGAGTCTCCTTCGGATTCACCTGTTACGCCAGGACCGACAATGCACTTAAGTCTGTGGGATAGACATGCAATCAAGGTAGACGAACCTTCTTCATATATTATCCGCGGATATATGGTATAAGACAGACGAGTCTTCTGAGCAAACCTGTGACGCCAGGTGCAGCAACCATCAATGGTGCCTGAGACAGACGAGCCTCCTTCGGATTTACCTGTTACGCCGGGACCGGTAACCATTTTGACATTAATTCCCACTATCAGGATTTTAAACCTCTTCAATACAGACGAGTATTGGATGATCATCAAGACAACACAGACGAGTGCCATAAGTCAATTATACAGACGAGTATCAGACGATGATCTGAGAAACATATACGAGCGCTTCAGGCAATGATATAGACGAGTACCAGCCACTGGTATAGACGAATACCAGAAATTCAAACATAGACGAGCATTTGAAGTATCAACAGAAATATCAGGATAAACAGCAAATCCTCACATACGGATATAAGCTAGCACATACAAGTGTTGGGGATGATACAGACGAGTATCCAAGCAAAGCAGACGAGCTTTAGAACACAGACGACTTCTGGGGAATAAAAGCAGACGAGCTTCAAACGAACACAGACGAGTGCTGGACAGTTGCAGACGGGCAACAGCAGAGAATACATATCAAGGCACAGACGAGTGCAACAAAGGATCCAATACCAAACACAGACGAGTGTTGGGAGTTGCAAACGAGCAACAACAAATGAGATACCACAACACAGACGAGTGTTGAGGATTTGCAGATGAGCAACAACAAGTGAGGTACCACAACACAGACGAGTGTTGAAAATTGCAGACGAGCAATAACAAAGTAATCATAAATCACTGTTGGGGAATGCAAACGAGCAAAACCAAAGGGCCAACACATACGAGTGTTGAAAGATGCGGACAAACATCAATAGAATAATAATGTATCACTGCTGGGGCAGACTCTGCTTAGGGATACCACAAACGAGTGTTGAGGATTGCGGACGAGCAACAAACGAATGCCTGATTGGCAACAAGAGATATAACTCTGCAGGGGAAGACAAGTCAAGAGGTCTGGATACCCACTCTGACTGAGGTGATGAATACCTGACTGTATCATCAAAATACCCAAAAGTATGGCAACTTTGCTGGGAAATATCTCACTGACGGAAGTGAAAATCAAATATGAACTCTGTGGGGATAGGATCATCTTCAGACTTGGCTGGGGAAGCTGCTTAAACCATACTCTGGCTGAGGAGAGCATCTGATAACTCAAGACTTTGAGGGGATATCAGGCTTTCAGTCCCACCTGCTGGGGAAGGACTCTTGCTGAGGATAACACTGATAATTCCAACTCTGGTGATGTCAGGCTTTCAGATACCTGCTGGGCATACTCCACTAGGGAAGAGTAAATTGCTACTTCACTGGGGAAGAAGACAATTGCTTGGGCTTCTGCCAAGGCTTAGCTGGATAAAATCTCTGCTGGAAATGTCAGGCTCTCAGATACCTGCTGGGAGAAATCTCTGCTTGGGGAGATACTCTACTGGGAAAGAGTAAATTGCTTGTGAGAATGTGACGCCACCCTGCAACCTGCAACAACAGAAAACACAAGTGTGCCCCGGGGATTTGCATGGCATGATCTGTTCATCCATCGCCACCCGACACTCAAAGAGGGTTACAGTTTCCCTGCATGTCAGTTTTCTTTTCAAAATTATCACCATGTTTTAATGCAATGCTATTTTTTGCTAAAAATTCAGGACATTTTGCAAACAAAATAAACACACACAGCTTTTTGACTGAATATTCTTTTTATTGAATGGCCTCTGAATAGGCAACAACTTACATCAGGAAGCAACCACCTGGAAAGAGGTAGCCACTATAAAAATTGAGAAAAGAAACTATCCTAATGGCAATGTACACGATATTCCAAGGAGTTCCATTCCTACTATGACCTGCATGTCTTCAAGACTCTCCATTCTGCTTTGGCTTTCTGAGAGGATGAGGGGACTGTTTCCTATCCTTTTGATATTGTCAGGTTCTATGAAACGATGACGTGGTTCAGATAACTCGGATCGCAGTTGTTCGCTTATTCCCTTGTTTTGCGTGGATCATCCATTCGGGTTTTCAATCCACCAGGATACCCTTTCTTGCCTGAGCCGTCCAATGTGGCTTTTCAACTCAGCGGGTGTACATTTTTTATTATTTCCCTAACTTTTTCCCGAGCTTTTTTTTCCTGTTTTTAGCTCGCCGGGATGCCCTTTTTTTGCCTAGACTATAATTCTGTTTTTGTGTCCAGCGGGTCTCTTTATGCGAAGTATTTTTTAACTGCGTCCGATTTAACAGGGGACTGGAAGTCATCTCCATCCATAGTGGTGAGCATCAGTCCTCCTCCTGAAAAGACTTTCTTCACTATGAATGGTCCTTCGTAGTTTGGGGTCCACTTGCCCCTATGATCTGAACCTGGAGGAACGATCCTCTTCAACACAAGCTCTCCCACTTGATACTCTCGAATACGTACTCGTTGGTTGAATGCACGCTTCATTCTCCTCTGATAAAGCTGACCATGACAGATAGCCGCTAATCTCTTTTCCTCAATTAGGCATAGCTGATTATAACGAGCACGCACCCATTCAGCCTCATCTAGCTTAACATCCATCATCACACGCAGTGAAGGAATCTCTACTTCAATAGGCAGGACTGCTTCCATGCCATACACCAGAGAGAAGGGAGTTGCCCCTATTGACGTCCTGACTGACGTTCGGTACCCATGCAAAGCAAATGGTAACATCTCATGCCAATCTTTGTAGGTGACAACCATTTTCTGCACAATCTTCTTGATATTCTTGTTAGCTGCCTCTACCGCACCATTCATCTTTGTCGGTAAGGAGAAGAATTGTGATGCTGAATCTTGAAGTCCCGACACAAGTCTGCCATCATCTTGTTGTTGAGATTAGAACCATTGCCAGTAATGATCCTTTCGGGCACTCCATATCTGCATATGATATCCCTTTTCAAAAATCTTGCCACCACTTGACGAGTGACGTTGGCATAAGATGCTGCTTCTACCCATTTGGTGAAGTAATCAATCGCGACCAGGATGAAGTGATGACTATTCGAAGTAGTTGGCTCGATCTTCCCGATCATGTCAATGCCCTACATGGAAAAGGGCCAAGGAGATGACATGACATTGAGCGGGCTAGGAGGAACATGCACTTTGTCTGCATATATTTGGCACTTGTGGCACTTACGAGCGAATGAACAACAGTCTGCATCCATTGTCATCCAGTAATACCCTGATCTCAGCAATTTCTTTGCCATGGCATGCCCTCCTGCATGGGTACCGAATGATCCTTCGTGGACTTCCTGCATCAACAGGCTTGCTTCGTGTCTATCCACGCATCTGAGCAAGACCATGTCGAAGTTTCTCTTGTACAAAACCCCGTCTGTATTCAAGAAGAAGCTAGCAGCAAGTTGCCTCAAGGTCTTCTTGTCATTGGAAGATGCCCCAGTTGGGTATTCTTTCTTTTCTAGGAATAACTTGATATCAAAATACCAAGGTTTTTCGTCAGACACGGCGTCTACAGAGAAGGCATGAGCTGGAGCGTCAAGCCTGGATATGTCAATTCTGGGCACATGGTTCCAACACAAGACTTTAATTGACGAAGAGAGAGTGGCCAATGCGTCGGCAAACTGATTTTCATCACGTGGTATGTATTGAAGTTTAACTGTTGTGAAGAACGTCAACGGTTTTCTAGCATAATCCCTGTATGGAATTAGATGCTCTTGATGCGTATACCACTTGCCGGTAACTTGGTTAATGACGAGGGCTGAATCTCCGAATATATCGAGGTTCTTAATCCGAAGATTAATTGCCTCCTCTATTCCCATTATGCATCCCTCGTATTCCGCTTCATTGTTGGTGCATCCAAAAGTAATTCTGGCAACGAAGGGAAAGTGAGCACCTTCAGGAGTAATGAGTACGGCACCAACTCCACGACCATTGATATTGACGGCCCCATCAAACATCAGCTTCCATTTGGATTCATGGTCTGGCCCCTCCTCCGGAAGCGGTTCCTCATAATCATTCACTTTGAGGTACATGATGTCCTCATCAGGGAAATCAAACTTCATCGGCTGATAGTCATCCTCAAGAGGTTGCTGTGCAAGGTAATCCGACAATACACTTCCGTTGATGGCTTTCTGAGAAGTATACTGGATGTCGTATTCAGTTAAAATCATCTGCCACCTAGCAACCCTTCCGGTCAATGCTGGTTTCTCAAAGATGTACTTGACAGGATCCATTTTGGAAATGAGCAGTGTGGTATGAGTTAACATGTACTGCCTCAGTCGGCGAGCAGCCCATACCAAAGCGCAACAAGTTTTCTCGAGCAGTGAATATCAGGATTCACAGTCGGTAAACTTTTTGCTAAGGTAATAAATAGCGTACTCTTTTCGACCAAACTCCTCATGTTGGCCTAGCACACACCCCATTGACCCTTCTAGCACGGTCAAGTACATGATTAGAGGTTTTCCTTCCACTGGAGGCATTAGAATTGGAGGCTCCTGCAAATATTCTTTTATTTTGTCGAAAGCTCTTTGGCAGTCATCGTTCCACCTGACCGTTTGCTCTTTTCTTAGCAGTTTGAATATTGGTTCGCACGTGGCCGTTAGATAAGATATGAACCGAGAAATGTAGTTCAACCTCCCTAAAAACCCGCACACTTCTTTTTCTGTCTTCAGTGCAGGCATATCTTGAATAGCTTTTACTTTAGCAGGATCTACCTCAATTCCTCTTTGACTAACAATGAAACCCAGCAGTTTCCCGGAACGCACTCCGAAAGTGCACTTGTTTGGATTCAACCTCAGCTTGTACTTGATCAGTCTATCAAATAGCTTCTTCAGGTTGACCAGATGCTCTTCTTCGTCTCGGGACTTTGCAATCATATCGTCCACATAACATTCAATCTCCTTGTGGATCATGTCATGGATCAATGTGACCATTGCCCGTTGATAAGTTGCCCCGGCGTTCTTCAAACCAAAGGGCATGACCTTATAGCAGAATGTACCCCACGGGGTAATGAACGTTGTCTTCTCCATGTCTTCCGGCGCCATCTTAATCTGATTATAATCGGAGAAGCCATCCATGAAGGAGAATATCGAAAATTGAGCAGTATTGTCTACCAACACGTCAATGTGTGGCAACGGAAAATCATCTTTTGGGCTTGCTCTATTCAAATCCCGGTAGTCAACGCACATCCGGAACTTGCCGTCCTTCTTTGGTACAGGTACAATGTTAGCTACCCAAGGTGGGTAACTAGTCACAGCAAGGAACCTTGCATCCCATTGCTTCTGAACCTCCTCTTTAATCTTCATCGCCATGTCAGGACGAGTTCTTCTCAATTTCTGTTTCACAGGAGGACAATCCTCTCTCAGAGGTAGCTTATGCATCACGATGTCGGTATCCAACCCTGGCATATCTTGATATGACCAAGCAAAGATATTCACATACTCATTCAGCATACTGATCAGCTCTTTCTTGACGTGGGCCTGCAGACTGGCCCCAATCTTGATTTCCTTCTTTACATCTTCACTGCCAATGTTGATGATCTCAATCTCCTCTTGATGAGGCTGAATAACCCGTTCCTCTTGTTTCAACAATCTGACCAATTCTTCAGGGAGGTCACAATCTTCCTCAACCCCTTCATCAGCTTGGTAGACCGGATTGTCAAAGTCATGCATAGTCATAGCAGGAACGTTATCCGTGGAATCCGGATGATCAACACTGCACAGATGATGTGCTTATTCAAAAAAAGATACGCTAACACAAAAGCAAAAAGGAAAACACATTGCCATTTTTATATTTTTGTGAAAAAGTTTAAAAACAAAGACAGGGAACACAGTTTGTCTGAAAATGTCCTTTTATTTCATAGCAAAATAGAGATGCAATACAAAACATGGTGGCCCAATACAATGGATCCAAGCATCTTGGGAAGAATGCTGGATTTGACAATGCAGTATGCTAATAAAAGGAAACAAAATAATTACTCTGAGAGCCAAGTGACTTGAACAATGTCTTCTGCAGACCAGTTTGTTAGCTCCTCGCCGGGCGCACATGGGTGTATCCAATTGTTGTCCCAATCACCGTCACTATCCCCATCTTGGCTTGCTGTACAGATCTGGTTGCGGTCGAACAACCCAACGCTTGTAAACGTGATGGCCTTACCACTTGGAGTAGACCCACCAGGCTTATACCCTAAGCCAAACTTATCATCTTTCTTTTCCAGCTCCAACAGCTTGCCCCAGCCCTGGGCACTACCTGATTGAACAACCTCTTTTGCTTCTCTGTAGGAATGGATGGATGTGCCCTCCTTCTCACTGCTCTTCTCCACAGGAGTCAATATACTGATGTTGACTGCTTCAAAGGCCTGGCATAAAGTTTCATGGATTTCTCCATCCATCTCTACATACTTAAATGTCGACAAGAGGCTGACGAATATGTCCTCCTCTCCACAGACTGTGATAACCTGGCCGTCAACCACGTATTTAAGCTTCTGATGCAGGGTTGAAGTAACGGCTCTAGCAGCATGTATCCACGACCTTCCCAACAAACAGCTATATGCAGGCTGGATATCCATAACATAGAAAACACTTTTGAAGACTTGAGAGCCTATCTTGACGGGCAGCTCAACCTCTCCAAAAACTGATCTTCTCGAACCATCAAAAGCCTTAACAACCAGATCACTTGACATCAGGACAATCCCATCAACATTAAGCTTCATAACGTCTTCTTCGGAAGCTCATTCAAGGAAGAGCCTGTGTCTACAAGAACATGAGACAGCACAACGCCCTTGCACTTCATCGTGATATGTAGTGCTTTGTTGTGGTTTCTGCCCTCCGACGTGAGGTCTCTGTCAGTAAAGCGTAAGTCATGGCTTGCATTGACACTTCCTACAACAGCTTCAAGTTGGTTGACAGTGATCTCCTGAGGAACATAAGCCATTTGGAGGACTTTCAGTAGGGCCTCTCGGTGCGCGGGAGAGCACATCAGCAGTGACAAGATAGAAATCTTTGAAGGTGTATGGTTCAGTTGATCAACCACCTTGTAGTCACTCTTTTTGATGATCCTCATGAATTCCTCGACCTCTTTTTCAAACGTACCCTACCCAGCAACATGAGTAGTTGATTCATCAGACACAACATGCTTTCCTTTGGCCTTGGACGAAGCCTCCGCCTCAGGATCCCCTCTCAGCACAGAGGGAGCAAACAAACGACCACTTCTAGTGAAACCACCAACTCCTCCGACATTCTCTACATTCGGGTCCACATCAGCAGATTTGCTCTCAATCTTCTGCCCAGCTACATATACATCTGAGCCATAATGCCAAGGAATGACTTTATCGTCTGTGTACGGCACAGGCCCAGGTACGGTGATAGTTACGGGACTAATCTGAGGAGCATAGATTGTAACCGGCTCTCTTCTGACAGGCATGTCAGCTTCATCATAGAAAATAGTAATTATTGACACATCATCAGCTTCTTTATCATTACCAATTTTACTGAACTGCAAGGATCCATCATCAATCAAACCCTGCAAACCCACCTTCAGCTTTTCACAACCATTCTCAGCATTCACACAGTCTTCACAATCAAAACCACAGCCAGGAAACACTTGACCATTCAGTAGTCTCTCTTTCACTACCCTCAAAGGAGTCTTCACTTCATCAATACTCAGCACGAGACTCAACTTGTTACCACGCTCAACAACATTAACTCTTGCCCCTCCATGATTCGGCATAGGGTTCGAGTTTACATTCGGCGGCGGCGCAAAGTTGATTGCCTTAGAGTCTACAAGATCTTAAACCTTGTGATGCAAAGCCCTGCACTTCTCAGTCGAGTGCCCGGGTGCTCCAGAGTGGAAAGCGCATCGCACGTTGACATCATAACCCATTGGAAGATCTCCAGGAGGTGGTGGTGCCAACTTTCTCAATTGAATCAGGTTCAAATCCAGCAGTCTTGGAAGTAAGGCAACATAGGTCATAGGGATAGCCTCAATCACCCTATTAGCCGGGCGAGCTTGCCTAGGCTGATACGGTCTCTGCTGATAATTGGTACGAGGTTGTTGTTGTTGTTGATGTTGTTGTGGAGGAGGTTACATCTGTTACACTAGAGCTGAAGGAATTGTGACTGCTGCCACATCCTCATAAGGTCTTCTATAACCACGGCCCCGACCTCGGCCAAATACAACATTTGTCTCACCCTCACGTCTTCTAGGAGGTCCACTGAAAGCTTTCCTCGCTCCGTTTGAGCTGCTAGCACTTGGATCTTGTATCTTCCCCATCTTTAGCAATGTCTCAACTCTTTCTCCAGCAATAACGATATCGTTGAATTTAGTGGCAGAACTGGACACCAGTCTTTCAAGAAATACACCCTGCAGAGTACCCATAAACATGTCAGCCATTTCGTTCTCTAGCAGTGGTGGCTGAACTCTGGCGGTGAGCTGGCGCCACCTCTGTGCATACTCTTTGAAACCTTCCTTAGCCGTTTGAGCCATGTGCTGCAACTGTGTGCGGTTCGGAGCCATGTCCATGTTATATTGATATTGCCTCACAAAGGCTTCAGCTAGATCCTTCCAACTCTTGATATTGACTCTGCTAAGCTTCATGTACCATTCCAGTGAAGCTCCTACCAAGCTGTCTTGAAAATAATACATCCAGAGTTTCTCATCATTCGTGTGAGCAGCAATTCTCCCAACGAATGATTGCAGATGGGTCTTCGGGCATGCCGTGCCATTATACTTCTCAAAGGTTGGAACTTTGAACTTGTATGGGATCCTGACCCCAGGAACCAAGCCCAAATCGGTTATGTCAAATCCCAAGGAGCTTTGGGATTGAATAGCTTTGATTTGCTTAGCCATTTCTTTGAACCTCTTGTTCATCTCAGCTCCTTGACCTTCAGCTTCGTCAAGTAGAGTGAACTAGTCGTCATGATTATCCATCTGAATATTATTCAACCCATCATTGATTATTGTCACCCCTGGCTGAGCGATGGGGATTTCAACCTGACATGCGCCCGCACCGGTACGATTATCAGCAGCAGCAGCAACATCAATAGTGTTCCTGGGTTGACTGTTCTCTATCATCTCCTGCAGACGCTCTTGGTTTTGCCCCATGCCGGCCATCACTGTCATAAAGTTATCCATTCTCAGTCTCAGATCTGCCAAGTCCGCTTGCATCTGGTCCATGACTCGCTCTCTGTTAATCTTTGTTGGATACCGGTGAGCAACTGGTTGTTCCCGAACTTTACGGGGAGCTATAGTGCCTGCAACACAAAACACGTTAGTAACTGAGACAACACCTGCAAAACAAACAAACAGGTTATATGCAATGCAATGTAACTGTTCATGTTCCCAGGTTTTAAGCATTTGCATGCCCCAGTTCTGGCATCTATTCTCAGACAATCATTTTCAGTACTTAGCTTTCAAGCTTTCTCTTTGATAAGTGTTCAGACATTAGCAGTATCCAGACAAACGAGTCTTGCACATTCAAAATGATAACTTGCACATTAATACTGTATATGAACAAACCGCTGTCGGCTAAAAGTCAGAATACAACTAGAAATATTCCCCGAAGGGTTACAAGCCAGTACATAAAGTAAAGACAAAAGAAATAAAAGCAAGACTCCTACAACAGGCATGTAGGTAGTCTGAGAAAATAAGCAACTAAGCTAAGGACCCAGGCTCTGCCACCTCTGCCCTGCTTTTCTTGACACCCGCTCTCAGCTTGAGCTCTTCAATCTCTTTCCTTGCTTCCTCCAGAGCTAACTGACTTTGTGCTAGCTGTTGGGTCTTCTCCCTCCGGATGGTATGGACTTGCTCCACTTCCTCCTTCTTGAAGGCCATCTGAACTTCAAAGAACTCTTCCTTCTCTCTGAATTTCTTCTGCTCTTCCTCCCTTTGACCTTGTAGCCAAGCAATGGACTGACGAGCATCTTTGAGAGTCTTTAGAGTCTTCTTGCGCTCAGCTTCTCTTTGGGCTTCCATCATACCCAACCTGTGGAAATGGGCTTCTCTACCAACAAAGTCCTTCTCTTTGGCTTCCAAGGAGGCTTGGAGCTTCTGCAGCTTGTCTTCAGCTTCATTCTTAGCCCTGTTGGCTTGGTGGTACAGGCTTACCATCTCAGTATTCTCCACTCTGACCTCATGCAGCTGAGCTTCTAACTTCTTGTACTCTTCAAGAGACACAATACTGATCTGACTAGGCACTTCTCGGGGATAAAGTGGAGCCTCAACTGAAAAAGGCATGAGAACTGATTCTTCATGTCTTTGCAACCATGCAGCATATGATGGATATGTCTTGGGATCAATTCGGCCGAAATCTTTCTTCCCCTTTCTTATCCTGTGAGCCCAGGCTTGGACTGCTTGTTGAACTAACTCTTTGTTCCCTTCAGCAGAAAAGTACAAAGATTCGGCCAACTCTTCCATCTGAGGAGGATCTTTCAAAGGGTAGCCAAACTGCTTTCTGGCTAATGTTGGATAGTAACTGATGACACCTTTCCTTCCCAGCAAAGGTACTCCAGCAAACCTTCCGCAACTGACCATCAACTCTTTACCTAGCAGATCCCTGTCATAACCCCAGGCAATGTCTTCTGCAGTCAACCCCATCAGTCTTCTGGACCACCTCCATTCATCCCTCATCTCCTTGAAGGCACCTGACTTAGGCAACTGTCTAGCAAACCACTCAGCAAACAAAGGAGCACAGCAGACTACTGGACCACCCCTACCCTTCTCATTTCTGTAGTGAACACTGTAGTAGAAGTCACCCAATAGAGTAGGCACTGGATTGCCTTTTGCAAAGATTAAGATCACCTCTAAGCTAACAAACTCTTTCTCTCCAGGGAACAAGCTAGACCCATATACCATCAATGCGAGCAAAGCACCGAAGTCATTCCATTTAGCCTCTGTAGCATATCTCTCAGCCTCTGGGATGACCACACTCCAGGGTAGTCCTTTGCCTTCATTCTCTTGCAGAGCCTTCCTGACTGAAGCAGCTGGCAACCTACAAACTTTGGCTATGTATTCATCTTTAAGCACAACCTCTGACCCGTAGAATGGCAATGTCTCTCTAATCGGAATATTCAGCATGCTGGAGATCTCTTCCAATGTCGGAGCTAAGATGTAACCTGGAAAAACAAAGCAACGCAGCAGGGGATCATAAAATTGCAACAGGGTATGCAAGCTGTCCTTCTGGTCTGTAGTGGGCTTGTCCACAAACTTCAGTATTTGGCCATATCTTTTCTTGAAATTGCCCAAGACTTGGTCGTTCATTAGACCTGCTAACCTCTGAACACTTCTAACTTCAGGCTGAAGAAAGGTATAATGCACATTCATTTTTCTTGGAACTCTTCTGATTTCTGCCATGGAGATAAGAATACCAGAACTGGGAATAGATATGAGCAATGAACTGAAAAATGGGAAACATAAACAGTTAATGCAAAGAATGATGCAAATGCAATGCAATGCAAACATATGATCAACTGGGACCATCTGAACTAGATCACTGACAAGGGCCCCTCTGAATAACTGGTAGACCAAAAGTCCACTGAGTCACACTCTCTGATAATCACAACTCATTGAAGAAGGTCTCAGGACCACAGTACCAAGAATACCAGAACAAGAACTCCAGAAAACCAACATCAAGAAAACCAGAACTCCAGAACCATAGAATCATAGAACCAAAGATCATAATCACAAGACCACTGATAATAACAAGAACCACTGAATAGATGAGTGTATGTTGAGGTCATGGGTTCCTGCACACCTGTAAACACCCCCCCAATCTCACGGGTAAAAGGCTCCGGGTTAGACATCACGGACTCTCAAAGCCGAATAGCAATAATACTGTCACCATCTCCGAGAAATGGCTCATGACCAAATCAGGGAATCGGGTTGGCATTATATACAATGCAGGGAGGCCTCAGCTGAGTCTAGGACATAAGGTCATCCTATGTGATCCCCAGGTGGGCCCTCGGATGCGAATGGGTTTGCCACAAAATGTGGGCTGCCACTGTCATCACTAAAGAGGGATGTTTCCACAAGGTTCTCAATCATCGGTCCCCAGCTGCACATAACTGTCAGGGTTATGTAATGAGAGAGAAAGATCCCCAAATCAAGACATTTCCAAGACAATCGCAACCTGGGTGTGGAACTCACTACTACCCCCATGACAAGATCTCATGAGGCCAAAGTGGAACCACTCTAAGTCCTATGGTGCACTCGAGCCGGGTACTTGGCTCATATCTCTCAAGAACAAGTAACACCCATCCCACCAAACAGAAAACCAGTCCAGACAGTCCAGTATGATATATGACGCATGAAAATAAATACTGAAAACTGTAAATAAAGCTGTAAATAAACTATAAATAAAACAACATTAATATATACACACAAAAACAAACAAACAACACCCAATGAAACAGAAACATGCAAGCGCTAGGAGAGACTCTCAAGGGAACCAGAGATTCTGGTTAGGCTTCCCCAGCACAGTCGCCAGCTGTCGCTCCCTGGATTTCCATCCTGGTACAAACGCGAAAGTGGCGCAGAAAAGGGTAGAGTCGCCAGCCAGGCATTTTTATCCCGAAGGAACGGGAATGGTAATGCTGCAGAAACCGAAGAAAAGAAAAAGGAAGGACACAGGTCCTGCGAACCAAAGAAAATGAGTTCGGGAGTCGGTTACGACCTGGGAAGGTATTAGCACCCCAGATCATCCGCCATACCCGACGGGATCCACGCTTGCAAAGAAATCTGTTTCAAAGGGTGAAGAAATGAAAGCTGCTGCGAAGAAAAGGAACTGAACTGGATAAAAGAAAAGAAAATGGGGAAAATGTAGGGAAAATAAAAGAGTGTTCTCGAACGGGCCCTACCCCGCTGCCTACGTACCTCATCGGGAAAATGAGGATCAGAGTCGTCGTAGTTCCCCTAACTAGGGGTACTAAAAGGAAATTGCTTGTGAATTAAAGCTTGAACTGCCTATGCCATTGCTCAGGTGTTGCAGACTCGGACGACGAGTGCGTAACCATCTTGCAAAGTGGCAAGTAGGAGCAAGTTCGCGGACGGAGCGAATGAGATGAGAAAAGAATTCCCGAAGGAAAGACGCTTATTGTTTGTTTGTGTTTTTTATGAAGCTTTTATGAGTGTGTCACAGGGAAGTGAACTCAAGCTCTCTTCAATGGAATGTGCACTTGTCACTACATTCCAAGATGGAATAATAGAACAAGCACACTCAAGTAAGGAGATAATCCCCAAAACTTGAACCCAAAGATTAGGGCTTAGGCTCACTAACTTGTTTAATTATTAAGTGTTTTTGGTATTTACAAATGAAGAAGTGTTTTTTATGCTTTTCTTTTATGAAGAAGATACCTTGATCAGAATTGTGCATCACAAGGTAAACTTGTACTATCCCAAGATGGGAAGACTACAAGCATACCTCATAGGATAAGGCTATGGATCAATGCATCACTTCAAAGTTATTAAAGTGTTTTTTAGTGTTATGATATGAGAAGAGAAGAAGAACCAAAAGGATCTCAAAGGAAAAAATTCTAAAGGGGGACTAAAATAATCCTAAGTGTTAACATGCATGGATGTCCTAAGGATTAGTGAGGTTTCTACCCTAATGAAGAAGAGAAGAAGAGAAGAAGACAGAAGAAGGGATGAGAAAGGCCTAAGCCCAAAAACAAAGAGTTAGTTCACATAAACATAAGAAGAGAAGATGAGAATTGGAGATGTGGAACTCAATTCCCACATCTCACACTTACCATAGCCCCTGCAAGGTTAGTATGCATACAAATGAAATAAAATGAGCAAGATAACATGCTAACATCATAAAAACAGAAGTGAAATGGTATGAAATATGCACAATGCAAATGCAACTCAAAGAAATGAGGAGAAGAAACTTTATGAGCAAAAGATGCAACATGAAACACTTATGAGAACTTATGCACACTTATGAAATATGCAAAGCAAAATGCACAAAATATGGACCCAAGGCTCACAACCAGAACCAAAACAAGGTGAATAATGGCTTAAGAATCCAGAAAGATAAAGAGAAGAATGGTACAAGACCAAACAATGCCAAATGGAAGCCAAAAGAAACCAAAAGATAAAGTTAAAACACTTAAAGAAACAAATAACTTAAAGAAGGAGCAAACACCAAAAATTCAGAAGACACAAGACCTATCCTAGGACCAGGACGGTAACCACACCCCAAAGGAACCCCAAATGAGAAGAAAAAGAGGGTACAAGTGCTTTTCTAGGCTTATGAGAGGCTTAAAGGTTCAAAGGAAGCAAAACGGGACAAGGTTCAAGATAAAACTCACAATAAAACAACCAGCCATTTAAAAATTCCACAATTGAAACAAAATTATCCTCAAACATGTTATATCAACTATTCAAAAGTATTTGAAAATATTCAGAAGCAAACTAGGTTCAATGAAGGCAAGAACACAAGTTAGGACAGAAAACTTACATCACAAGTTACCAGACCAAGACTCAAGAAATAAATTTCTAAAAACCATAGAAAAATCACATGAAAATTACAAGATCTTAGGAACACAAAGCAAAAAGAATGGGAGAAAAACTAAAAATATTGAAGTCTATGGAAAATGAACAAGGCAGACTGGTCAAGAAAGACTTAAAAAGAAGCTATGAGCAAAGAGAAATGAATTCTGACACGTGGATCAATGAAAAAAATAAAATAAAAATATGATAAAAAACTAGAGACACAAAATAACATTCAGGAATTTTTTGGGAATTTTTAGGTGAATGGAAGTATTTTACACAAATTAAAATGAAACTGAATTAAATGAAAATTAAATGAAGAAAAGAAATAAAATGAATTGATGGAGGGTGTATGAAGTAAAGTTGTGCGTTCAATTGGCATTGGGCTGGAGATGGTGAGGTGTGGATAGCGCCTGGTGAAGGCCCATGAGGACACGCTGAACATGGAGTTTATTGTGTGGATTAGCTGATTTTAATAAAAGAAATACAGGAAAAAGAAGGGACCGCGTGATCAATCGTGAGGCTGGAGAAGACCACCTCATTAATTGAGGTGGCAATATGGTGCGCTGGGATTGGTTATTAATAGTGAGTGTGGGAGAATTAAAATGAACATGACCACACGCGGATTAAAAAATGGAAACAGAATTTATAATAGAAAAACAGCAATAAAAGAGACATGTGGCGCGCTCCTGGCCTTAGGATGCTAGATCTAACGGCTGAAACATCATCTTCTTCATAGAAACCCTAGATTAATTGCAAGACAAATTCCGGTGACCGGAGCTAGGGCTCCGGCACCGGAGATCAAACCAGAACCAAAAATTCTCCAGAAAATGAAAATGAATAGTCCAGATTGACTAATTCCACATCACTGAACTCAAATATGGCATCAAAAATGGCTAGATCCCAATGGATTGGACGGATCGAAGCAAAACAACATTGATCATCAATCTTTAAATGCACATAACTCATGATATAATGCACAAAATCAAATCTACGAAGTGCAGCATGATCAGCAAACAACAAGGAACACAAATCAACCATTAAATTCCATTTCCAGAACATGAAGTTTCAAGTCATACCTGAGATGGAGACCTTGAAATGTTGAGCTAGAAAACCAAATAATCCGTGAAAATCACTCCTCTTACTCCTTAGATGCAAAATAAATGCATCTAAGGTCTTGAAATGGTGTAGATCTGAGGTTTCAACACAAGATGCCTTGAAATGGCAAGCTTCCAATTCTGTGCTTTAAGCTTGAATGAGTGAATGATTCTTGATCTCTATGATCCACTGATCAAGAATATGGAAGAAGTTTGTGGAGAATGTAAAGGAATGGAGAGATATGAAGCAAAATGCAAGAATGCAAGAAGGTTGAGAATGATAGAATGAGAGAGATTCAAATATGGTTTTTTGCTTAATTCTCTTTGTTATGATGTAAGAAGTGAGTGCTGAAAGTGTGAAAGAAAGTGCACGAAAATTGAATGAGAAAAGTGTGGTTTTGCATAATGTGCACCTAGTGAAATAAGCATGCCATGCTCATGCTCTCTTGGGACTCTCAGCATGTGCAAGCTTCATTCTCCACCCTTGATCCAAACCCAATCATTCCCGGCCCTTAGATCAAACCCTCACACTTGTTTCATGAATTTTGCAAATTGGCATGTTTTGGAGGGAGTTTTTCAAAGTGCACGAAATTGGCCATTTCTTTTGAGAAAAATGCTTCTTATGAAATGTATTTTAATTTTGAAACAAGTTTGGGCCTGTACCAATTCACAAAAATAAGATTGGAGCCTTCTTGCACATGATGCATTTTTGGAAAAGTGATTTTTGGCCTAGGGAGATTGGCAAATCCAGTAAAAATGTACTTGTACTTTTTGAAAGTGGCAGGCCTTACTCTCCAAATTTCATGCTTGACTTTGGTCCATTTGGAGAATTTTTGATCATGTTAAGGCCACTTGAAAATTAGGGCAAAACTTGCAAATTTTGGAAAACTTCAAAAACCAACTTTGTACCATTTTTGCAAAACCCCTCAAATCTCCATGATTCTTGAGCTTTAGACATTCCAAACCTCTTATAACATTTTAAGGACCCCTCTTGGCCAAAAAATTTGGGTTGGACCCCTTGAAATTGCACAGTTGACGTTTTATGGGCTCTGTTGACTTTTTCCTTCATCTGCAAGCAACTGAGGCATTGACTGACTTCCACATGGAATTTTCTCATGAAATTTGACACATAGAATCCTCTTAACATGTGGAAGACTTGTCCCATAGTAAATGTTCAAAGTTGTGAGATTATGGCACTTGAATCCCAAACCCTAATTTGGGTGCATTGCATAGGAGCTCTGCCTTGTCCTGAGATCTCTGATGATCATGCAATCTTCTGAGCTTTTGCCATTGGACTCGATCTTGTATTTGGAGTGTAGACTCACCATATAACTTGTACAAACTCATTGGGACCCTTGTCATGGCTTGAAGTGCTTCTGGGAACTCCACAGATGACCATATGCTTGATGCTAGGACATGAGGGATGGTATGCTTCATCTTTCCATGATATGATGCTGAGGAAATGATATGAGTATGATGCATATGATATGGTATGATGCTTAAAAGAAGAGGGCAAATTTGGGGTGTTACAAGAAGCCAAAAATATTTTTATTTTTATTTTTTGCATAAAAATTGTATTTTTAAAATATTTTAATGTTTATTTTAATTAATTAATGGAAATTAATTATTTAAAATACCATTTAAGTTTCTAAAAATCACAAAAAAAATCATGAATCATACTTTTGAATTTAGAAACATTTTCAAACTCTTCATACAAATTTCTTTTTAGGTTTGATGATCATTTGAGAATTTTGTTTGAATTAAGGGTCATTTAAATCCTATTTTTTGAACCCTAACTTAGAAAAATCTTTTCTGCCTAACCAAGAAGAGTTTGAAGATGATTCTTTTTGCATTATTTTGTTCATATCATTTAGTTTCAAAGATATTTTTGGCATAAATTTATCTTTCACTTTCAATTTGTTTAGCATTTTTCATTGAAGATCACCCAAAAAAACCCTAGAAACTAAGGAAATTCATAACTCCTTCTAGGTTTAGCTTATGACCTCCCCCTTTGGATGGTAACCTAGAATAGGTTTAGGGTTTGCTTGAGTGTGATTTCAAATTTTTATCATGTCATTTGCTTCTGCCTTTTCCATTTGCATCTCATCCTTTCATAAAACCCTAATTTTGCATTTTTACTTGCATTCATCTTGCATATGCATCCATACATGAACTTGCCATGACATTTCATGCATTCATATGTCATATTAGACATCTTAAGACATGTTAGAATCATGCTTGATCATTTCTTCATTCATTTGCCATGATTTGCTTTCATTTCCATTCATTAACTTTCATGAACTTTCAAACTTCAAAACATGCTCCCATTTGCATCTCATCCTTGTATGACCATTCATTGCACTTTGTATGCCTTTGCATCATGCAATAGAATAATTTACATCATGTGTATGCTTCTGGTTTTTATCTTTGTCATTGCATATGTTTCATTCCATTTCATTTCTTTCCTTATGCATCTTGTGCTAACATTTTCAGGTGGTAAGCTAGTTTGAGAAGTGGATTTGCCTTCACTTCTCATTTATCTTCATCTTCTTCATATGCATCTTTGCTGCATTTTTAATTCTCTTTGATTGGGCTTGCTCATTCATGTTCATCTCTCACTTTCTTTCTCTAAGTTACTTATCTTCTTCAATGAAGTAAGTAACTTATTTCTTCTACTTCTTCTTCCTTTCATTTGCTTCTTCCATTGGTGGCTTCCTTGAAGATCTTTCTCAAGCCTTAAAAACCATAGGAACATCCAAGCATGATAATAATTAGGGTTGTTATTAGTCCCCCTTAGCTTTTACCTTTGGGTCTTCTTTATGTCTCTCCTCTCATCTCATCATTAGAGACTAAACCTTTAAGGCTTTAGGACTTTGGAATTAGGGTTATGCATGCATCCTTCTCTTAGGATGAAGCGTATAACTTTAATCCTAAGTGTTAAACCCTTAATTTGTTTAAACCTCTTAATTAATCCATCTAATAATCACTAAGACATTAACTTGTAACTTGGGCCTTACATTAGGGTTCTAATTCTTCCTTTATGGTTAAGAAGGACTAACCCTAGTGTTTAATGGACAAGTCCCCCCCCCCCAAGTTGTCTTACAAATCATAAAATTCACTTCTTAATCTCATCTATTAATTAAAATCCACTCAATAAAGGCTTGTCATCTAATGACTTTAATCCCTAATCATGGATTAAGTTGAGGTATCTTCCTCAGCTTAAGTGTGCTCATCTATTATCCTTCTATTAGGATGGTGTAATGAGTTCACTAATCCTTGATTATGGTTTAAACTCATTACTTAACACCAAACAAAATCCCAAAAAACATCTAAATAATCACAAGTAGGTTAATGATCTTAATCCTACATTATCATGGTAATTAAGTTGAGATGTTTATCTTATACTTAAAGTATTCTCATTATCCCTAATCAAGGGAGGATATAATGAGTTTACAACCTTTGATTTAAGCTTAAGCTCATTAACTTAGGAAAAAAACCAAAAACAATAAAAGATTGAAAACACAAAAACAAATAATAATCGTCTCCTTCGGGATTCTTTTCTCATCACACTCACTCATAAACGAGAACTTGCTTCTTCCGTCTAATGCAAGATATTTAGCACTCGAGCCAGACGAGTCATACACTTGAGCATAGACAAGCAGGCAGTTCATTAGTCAATTTATCTTTCAGTCTCTTTGAGTCAAACTACGGTGTTCTGACTTCCTCATTGCACGAGAGGATACGTAGGCATAACTTAACTGTTATCGAACAAAAGTCTCTTTGTCTTCCCCCTCTTCCAGCATTCTTTTAAGCCTCAGTCCCTGAGCATTCCCCCTTTTGCACTGACACTTGTACATTCATTCTTTAGCCTTTGCACACAGATAGCACATACACTTACCCCTTTAAACACAAACTTTCAAGCGTGGATCCCGTCGAGTACGACGGACAATCTGGGTGCTAATACCTTCCCAGGTTGTAACCAACCCCCTTCCTCAGTTTCTCTGGTTCGCAACCGTCTTATCCATATCTTTCTAGGTTTATGCAGCATTACCTTTCCTTCGGGATAAAAATACCTAGCTGGCGACTCTACTCATTTCACCTCATTCTCTCCTTTTGCCGACCGTTCGCGTCTACACCCTATCTGACCAGGTGTCTTTTTGGGGGAGCGATAGTACCTTAAAGCTTTCCATTTTTAATTTATTCCAAAATGCATGAATGGCAGTATTAGAACCCAATCCCAAACATGATGTGTTATGATTCATTTTTACTTTGGATTCTATAGTATGAAATAAAAAAAAAGACATGTTGTTATTTGTTCTTTATGGAATCATAATCAAGGCATTCATCCTCATTGAGTTCCAACAAAATATGCTCATGCTAACTAATGTCCATTTGTTTAGAACATTGTAGACAATAGTATAACAACATTTGTGTGGCTCTTTCATTTTTGTTGTGTCATTTTTGGCTTAACACATTACTTGTAATATCAGCCATATTTGTATCAGGTTTGATCAAGAACAACACTGTTTTTACAAAACTTCAATCAAGTTATGATTCTAGCATATCAGGTTTGCTATGTCATTGTATTGATTTATCCTATGTCTTGAGCATGTGTAACCATGATATGCCTTACTTCATATGTTTTTGTATCAAATCCATTTGATCTTAGGGTATGATTCTAGCATAAAAGTTGCATTGTCAATGTGTGTTTGCTTGGTTAAAGTCTTCATTGATTGGAAAGGATATAACATATGCAGAAGGAATAATCAGATTGGTCAAAACTATTTTTTATCAAGTCCATTTTATATCATATTTGGTTAAAGTATGCATTGATTGGTTAAAGTCTTCATTTATTGATTGGTCATATTTGTTAAAGTATGCATAGAAGGAAATCCCATATATGATGTGTATTGAAGTTATGTTGCAATTTGTTATAATATAGGTTGATATTTGTATAATATAGTGTGTCCTGAAGTTATGTTGCTATTTGTTGTAATATAGGGGTTGTTGCACCCTAATTTTTCCCCTAAGTTTTCTTTGCATTTTCATCTGCATCTTGCATACAAACAATATCACACTGGTTGCTCGGTTCTTCTCGGGTTAGGTTTATGCCTCACAGGGGATCACCGTTGTCTTTAATTACTTTATTTTTTTATGTTTACTAACCATTAATCAAAATCCAAAAATATTTTGTTTCCTTTTACTAACCTTTTTCAGGAAGAGGAACCACTGAAAATGCCAAAAATAGCACTCCTGAAACTCGAGTAAATTTCATAGACAAAAGTCGAAGTTGTCCACAAATAATTTTATCTGATCAAGGATTTCCCAAGTTAATTGATTCATTCAAAGGATTTCAAAGGTTCATATGTTTATTTACATGCCTTCTTCGACGTATAAAAAGAATCGAGCCACAACAACCAAGCAGCCTCATTTGAATAAAATATTCAAATTTTGGCTTGGTTAACCGGTTAACCATATGCGTTAACCAGTTAACCAGTGCGAAATTTGAATATTTTATTCAAATTCAGCACCCTTAGATCATTGATTTATTTGGAATATTCTAGATCCATTAGTTTCTGATTTCTCTACATCACTTTGATCATTTCCTACCATAGACCCTTACTAATCACCACTCTTTTCCATTTCCCACCAAAATTGCAATTACCAAGCCTAATTTTAATTACCAAAGCAAACTCCATTCCACCAAATTCCCATACCTAAAGTCTTTAAATAGAACCATAATTTCATTCATTCACCAAGCTTTTGAGAGCCACAAAACCTCTTGCAAAATACTCCCCCAACACCAAAATTCACCAAAGCTCACTTTCTTTCTTTTGAAGTTATCAAGAATTCACATTGAATTCTTGACTAATTTGAGCTAACCTTCATCCTTTCCTTCTTTTGTTCATCAATTTCAGTAGATCTAAGCTTGACTTGGTCCAATCTAAAGAAATGTTTTTTGGTAATTCATCTTTCTCCATAAACCCTTCACCATCAACATTCAAGATGTAGATCTTTGGTACCTTTGTTTCTAGATCCTTTGGATCTTTATTTGTTGTTTGATTGCAGGTATTTCACTGTATTTTGGTTTTAAAATTCGTGCAAATTCAGATCATGATCATCAAATGTTTGAGAAAAGGTTTTAAAATGGATCATGCTGAATTTTCTGCATTTTTCTGCTTCTGGTACAACGTTAACCGGTTAACCATTTATAGTTCAAATTGGTTAACCGATTAACCATCTTTAAATTTGCGCAGATTTTTCCTGCGTTAACCGGTTAACCCATTTGGTTAACCGGTTAACGTAAGTCAGAATGATGGTTTTGGTTTTTTTCAAGCCTCTTTTTGGTTCTTCTTTCTTCTCCTTCTTCCTCCCTTTTATTTTTACCTTGGGAAGCACTTTTGGGAGTGATTTCTCCTTAATTTCAATGAACTTTGGGTGTATATTAGAGTAGTTAATGTTCATTAATTTAAAACTACCTTTAAGTGGATTATTCAATTCATTTAAGGTACTTTGCACTAGTGATACATTTTCATGCTTGAATCCACCGAGAATAGTGATTGAACTTAAGTATGGAAGAATACCATGAGTGCGGCTCCATTTGGTATTCACCTTTAGTTTTGTGCGGTATTGCATCCGGGTAGCGATTTACATATCGTTTATCTCGCATGCATTAACACTAACATTATGCACCTTAATTGGTGGTGGTCGGCCTCATTTGTAGGGTAATTACTTCATAAATTACTCGGAGATTGCTTAATATAGACCTAAATGTGTCCTGACTTCAGAATAAAAATCTAATTGGGTACTTGCACTTTCTTGGACCGGATCTCTTGTTGATCGCGTAATCCCAAAGTGGTTAATCATATTGCATTAAAAATCGAGACTTATGAATTTTTGATGCATAGGTGCTTTGGGTCTCCCAATCGCCTTTCAAATTTCATTGAATTCGATTCGGTTTGCCTTGATTAATCGCTATATTGTAAGATGCTAAGCGGATCCGGTTGCCTTCCGATTTTGATTGCTCTTTTGGTTGTGGTTAATTAATTTCACCATGCCATTATTATTATGTAAATATTATTATACTATTATTATTATTAATATTTTAGATTCTTGCATTTTAATTGCTTTTGCTACTAATATTTAAATTCTTGCACTTTTATTGCTTTTATTTTGTTATGCTTTATTATGCTTTATTCATCCATATCATGTCTATTATTTGCTCTTATTTTGTTGTTGATTTTCCATTTGTCCATTTGGACACAAAAACATTAATAAAGGATTAAACTTCTAAAAAACTTGTGACTTTAATTTGTGGACTATTGGTTATTATCCTTGGCTTTGGAATGAAGATTTGGACTTAGATTCTTAGGACACACTTCCTTTGCCTTGATCTTCATGAAGTTGGAATTTGCCTTTATTTGGCCATTTGCTAGCTTATAAGGATGGAACTCTTATGCTCATAATTTGAAGTATCATCAAGCTTGGTTAGATCTTTCTTCCCTTATCTTCTTATTTTCTGTTTTTAGGATAATCCCTTCATCTCCTCCCCTTCTTTAATTTTCAAAATCTTCTCCCTTTTTCAAAGGATTCCTTCTTTTTAAATCATCACCTCTTTAATTAACAAAACCTTGACTTTTGTCAAGTGGATTTTACTTTTTTTTGTCTTTTCTTTTAAAATCAATGAATCTAATCATGTTGACCTTAATTCAAAAAATAAAAAGAATCAAACTCATTCAAGTTGTTTTGTGCCTTTGTGCACTTTTGTGTATTTTCTTTAAGAGAGTGTCGATTATGAGTCATTATTCTTTAGTCGGGTGCAAGTCTCTCAATCTCCATGGTTGTAGTTTGATGTAATTGAGTCTCTTGTCATTCGTGGGGGTTTAGTGGCATACTCGTTGATTTTATCCGAGTTGGCGCCCTCCCCATAATGATGTATGAGTCCATGCCTTCATTCTCATGGTAGTTTGTTTGGCCATCCACTTGAAGATGACAAATTCTCTTCACTTAATAAAATCAATCACAACCCACCCTTTTCACTATTTGTACCACGAACTACGGGGTTTTGATCTTACATTGCACTTTGTGGGTACATAGGCATGAGGTGGTAAACCTCTCCAAAAACAAAAATATAAAAAAATAATTATTTTCTCATCCCTCCACTCTCATTTAACAAACATTTTTCAAACGAAAAGCAGTAAATTTTTCAAAGGGCTCCCGTGGAGTACCACAGACATTTTGGGTGCGTAAAACCTTCCCATTGTGTAACCTATCCCTTTACCTATTTCTCTATTGTGTTTATTTAGCTTTTTTCTTTTAGATTCATTAGGATTTATTCGCTCTTTTTTTCCTTTTCTTCCTGGAATAAAATAAAAGCGCGGTGGCGACTCTGTTTACTTTGAGTTAAGTTAACTAATAACTTACACTCATGATTTTACCGTACAGTGACAAAATGATGGATAAGTCTCATTACAAACCTCTTCAAGTAAGGTATAGTCAGTTCTTTCATGATTCTTTTTATGTCAAGTGTGATAATACAATCCCACATTTTGATTCAATCCTTTTCTTTTTTAGGCCTACGACAAAAAACTTAACGAATAATCATGATCACAGTATGACTATTTGTAAGATTTCCACCAAGAGAGAAAGAATAAGGAGATACCACCTGCTTAAGGCCAAACAATCTAAACGAATCAGATTGTTCAAAGATCATCCTCAAGGGAAAATTATTAATCAAAGTCATACTCCTACTTTAACCAACCCAACAACCCCAATCATAAGAGCACCACTTTCGGATGTTACTGCATTTGCTTCGAACAATAGACTAATCGATCAAATCGTTAGAGATGGTAAGATAATTGATTCTATATTGGAAGGAACTGTGCCAACACCGTCAATGCATACATGTTGTACACCACCAAAAGTCTTTAATGTTCATAACTTGGGGACAAACCTTATGTCACGGTTCGGGAACCCTATTTCCATGTCGTAAAAGGAGAATGTCTTTGTTATAGAAGATCATGTCAGTCACAACCCGAATAACACTTCTATGTAACTATTTAATTATTTCATATTTCATACTAATATCCTTTTGACTAATCAATCAAACATTGTGCAACAACGAGACGCATTCCACAACGCAACAAGTGAAATGTGGTCGAGGACGTCCAAAAAAAGTCCTTAGGACCCCATCTTTAGCGACAAATCTTAATCGTAGTGAACATCATGAGACACACCATAATCATAAATTTACAATTGAGTAAGCTTTTTTACTATATATACAATTGTTTTAGCTTCTCTTATCCAAGTCATGAGGAAATAAACTAAATAAAGCATATTGTTATTTTTTGGTTTATAATTCTAGCCAACTTATTTTGTTATAGCAATTATATATTGTTAAAATTTATTATTTTCTGGTTTATAATAAATACTATCCAACTTATAGAGATTTGTATTGTTACAACAAACTACGGTTGACCAAAAGTTATAGTTCACAAACAAGTGGCATTGTCTTAACACCAAGGAGTAGTGTGATAACGACCCTATCTTTTCCATACACGTGAGTGTTTCCACTATAGATTTATATATACTATGAGTGCATGTATTACTCTTGGCTATACCATACTTCTATACACTCTTATAAACTTGTGTCAACAACAACCAAATTAATGGAACAAGACCTATACCAGTTAATGAGATCAACACAGAGCCCGAGACAATGAAATCTTCTATGAATGTTAGTCCCTCGATATTTACACCGATTGCTAATGCTGATTTCAACAGTGATGACGACGGAGATGATTCCGACTATGATCCATTCACAGGTAGCTGTTTTATTTATGTTAAACTGTATAATAAGCATATACTTATTTTTCTATGAAAGTACAATACAATATGATCTTCATTAGTTTTAATTATTGTGTTTTTATGTAATAAGCATGAACTTAAAGGTTGTTACCAATTGACTTAGTAAGTGGAGACTCAATTAGGTTGAATGCCTTGGTGATGAGGATGTATTTTTTAGTTGATACTTGTCATTCAATGAGGATGCAGTATGAACCTTTTGGTACAGAATGTAGTTAGAACAAAATGTAATACCTATAAGAATGTCTAGTGAAAGTTCCTTGTACTATTACCTTGGGGTGAACAAAATTTACTTGAATGATGGTTTTTACCATTTTGTTTCTTATCATCAGTATAATATTGATTGTAGAAGTGATACCTTAGTCTTGAGATCAAAATGAGAATGTATTTGGTCTTAAGGTAACCATAACAAATATTGATGGTGTTTACCATTTGGTTTCTTAGTCTTAAGGTCTTAGTACTTTTGTCATGACTTTGGTGTAAGGCAATGCTACTTTGGTAATCCAGTTCACCACCTTTTTATGTTTTTAAGTTGAGAATTTCTCACGAGTTTTTCTAATATATGTACAACAGGTAGACAATCTGATGATGATGAATTCCTTGGTGAAGAATTCCCTTTACCACTATTTTCAATGGCTAACCAACTAGATGTTAACAATGAAGGTAACCATAACAAATTGGATACTACATACAACTTTTTGTTCTTTTAATACCAAGTTAATTTTTGATTCTATACAAAAATTATTGTATGATACAAAGTACTTCGATTTGAAAGACCCTTTGATTGCTTGTCAGTATTGTAAGGCTATGATGTGGTATCAAGAAAGGATGCACAAACACAAACATTCAGCAAATCCCAAGTTTCATTTGTGTTGTAGAAATGGTAAAGTCGAACTTCCATTTTTAAAAGATCCACCACAATCATTGAGACATCTTCTGTTTGATCGCAATTCCATGGATAGTAAGAACTTCCAATCATAAATAAGGGCATACAACATGATGTTTGCTTTCACTTCACCAAGAGCTAAGTTGGACAACAGATTCAATAATGGTCGTGGTCTACCTAATATTAGAATCCAAGGACAATATTGCCACCGAATTGGTAGTTTATTACCACCGGAAAGAAAACCACCAAGATTTGTGCAACTTTACATATATGACACATAAAATGAAGTTACGAATAGAATCAACAGTCTCAGGTAACCAAACAACTTTCGGTTTTAACTCTATTTTATTGAAGGAATACTATTTATTAATTAGTTGTTCAACTTTGTTGTAGAAACACAAACAACATCTTGCCAGAGACTATCCAAAAGTTATCAGATATATTGTACACACATAATATACATTCCAAGAGTTTATTAATGGCTAGACACTGGCTCAATCAAGGAAATGTTCATAATTTGAAACTAAAGTTGATTTCAACGAAGTCTATCGATGGAAGATTGTACAATCACCCAATGGTTTCTGAAGTGGCAGCTTTAATTATGGGTGACATTGACACTTCTGAGGAAAGAGACATTATTGTGCAGGCCAAAGGGGGGACTTCAACGTATTGATGAGTTTCATCCAGCATATTTGGCTTACCAATACCCATTGATTTTTCCTTATGGAGAGGATGGGTACATAAACAACATTGCACACATGGATCTTCCAATTATTGATGACAACCTAAGGAACTGACTAACTATTTGAGAATTGTTGCCATTCAAAATAAAAAGTAGGTGTAATGAGGCCAAGACATTGTTATCATCCATGAGATTGTTCCAACAATTTTTGGTGGATGGTTACACAATGCTTGAAGGAGAGAGATTAAATTGGATTAGAAAAAACCAATCCAAATTGAGAGTTTCAAAGTATACAAGTCTACATGCTGAGGAAGATCAAACACAAGGAGAAAGCATAGGAAAAAGAGTCGTGTTACCATCGTCTTATGTTGGTAGTAAGAGATTTATGGATCGGTTGTACTATGATGGCATGGCAATTTGTACTAGGTTGGATTTCCGGATCTTTTAATTAATTTCACATGTAATCCAAATTGGCATAAAATTCAAAGATTGATTGGTCCTCTAAATTTGAAACCACAAGATAGACCTGATATCATTGCTAGAATATTTAAAATGAAGTTTGATAACCTCTTGGCGGATGTGACAAAGAAATATGTTTTAGGCAAGGTTCTCGCATGTAAGTATACGATTTCTTTTATCCTTTTAATACCCTTTTACTTTAATTAGGTCATAATTATATATAAATGCATGCACTATATGAGTAGGAGAAATATGTAATTGAATTATGACGTTAACCGATTGCACTATGTTTTACTTAACATTTCATCTTAATTACATATATGTACACAATTGAGTTCCAAAATAGGGGTCTCCCACATGCACATATTCTGATTTTCTTGCATCCATCAAACAAATACCCCGCTCCTGAAGACATTGACAAAATCATTTCTGCGGAAGTTCCCGATCCATTGAAACATCCAAAATTGTATAGTCTGATGAACACACACATGGTACCTGGACCTTGTGGGTTAGAAAATCCTAAATGCCCATGCATGAAGGATGGAAAGTGTTCAAAGTACTATCCTATGAAGTTTCAAGATGTCACAATTGTTGATCAAGAAGGATATCCAGTTTATAGAAGGAGAGATCAAGATAATACAATTTTGAAGGATGAAGTCACACTTCATAGTGGTCATGTTATACCCCATAACCCAAGTTTGTTGATGAAATATGAGGCACATATAAATATGGAGTGGTGCAATCAAAGTACATCAATCAAGTATCTTTTCAAATACATCAACAAAGGTTCTGATAGGATCTCAGCTATTATTGTTCCTAATAACAATGGTCAAGATGGAAATATTGATGAAATCAAACTGTACCTTGATTGTCGTTATGTCTCACCAAGTGAAGCTTGCTGGAGAATATTCTCTTATTTAATTCATGGTAGAAAACTAGCTGTTAAAAGATTGTTTTTTCTCATGGAAGGAGAGAATTCAGTGTATTACAAAGATTTTGAGCAAATAGGTACTCTCCTACTTAAGCCAAGTGTCACTGAATCAATGTTTACTTCTTTGTTTCGAGCAAATGATCAATATAAAGAAGCAATGTCTTTAACATATGGACAATTTGTGTCAAAATTTGTATATGACAAGAGGAAAAGGTGTCGGAAACCACGTAAAAGAGGTTACACAATTGGGCGACTAATTTGGGTTCCACCAACAACTGGAGAATTGTATTATATGAGGATGTTATTGACTGTGAAGAAAGGGCCAAGATCTTATGATGAATTAAAGACAATTTAAGGGTTCAAGCACAATACTTTTAGAGAAGCATGTTTTGTAATGGGTTCCTACAAAATGACAGAGAGTTTATTGAAGCAATAAAAGAGGCTTATAATTGGGGTTCTGGATTTTATTTTTGCGTAAAATTTTTGTTACAATGTTATTATAAGCTTCAATGAATCGTCCAGAGCATGTTTGGCTTAACACTTGGTGCTACTTATCAGATGGGATTCTTCATGAACTAAGACTTTTGTCACAAAATCCAGGTTTAATTATTACATATTGCAAAAATATATATGACACATTAAGGATTATGCTTTCTCCTCTATTAAATTATTTACAATATAAGATTAACAACACTTTGTTGACCTTTATTTTGTTTTTGTAGATTTAACATTATCAGACGAGGATATTCAACAACTCACTCTAATGGAAATTCAGAAGCAGCTACAGAAAATAGAAGAAGTTTGAAAGAATTTAAGTTAATTCCATATCCAAATGATTATCTCCTTGACTTTCTTGGAAATAGATTGATATATGATGAAAGACAATATGACATCCAGGCTCAAGAAGAGATTTACAACAATCTATTTCAAAATTTGATCGGTATTGTTCTTATAATTATTGTAATATAATGTCTCTATAATATATTAAGCATGTTATAATTGTTGTTCATATTTATTGTCACAAACTTAAAAACATTTGGGGTACTTATGATATACTATTCATGGATTAGATTGTAGGAGTTATATATTCAGCATATTCATGAAATGGAATAGTTATAGTATTCCTTCATTAGATTTTGTTATTATTAAGTTATTAACTTTATTCGTGTAGTATATGTTTAGGAATCAGTTGATCAACTTTTATGGTGTGTTATTTGTTATTGTAGATGAACAACTTGGCATCTTTAGTGAAGTTATGCAAGTAGTCACAAATCAAAATGGAGGAGTATTCTTCTTATTTGGAGTATTCTTCTTTCATGTGGAACACACTTTCTACTGCTTTGCATTGTCAAGGAGATATTGTGTTGAATGTATCATCTAGCGGAATAGCAAGCTTGTTGTTACTAGGAAGGAGAACTGCACATTCAAATTTCAAAATTCCAGTTCCATGTTTGGAATCTTCCATCTGTAACATTGAGAAAAAAAATCAGATCTTGTTAATCTCTTGAAGGTAACAAAACACATTATATGGGATGAAACTCCTATGGCTAGTAAGTTTTGTTTTGAAGCTCTTGACAAGTCTTTGAAGGATATAATGAGTGATGATGACTTTGAATGTCAACAAATTTTTTGAGGCAAAGTTGTAATTTTTGGTGGGGATTTCAGACAAATTCTACCTGTTGTGCCAAGGGGTACTAGGTCGGATATTGTTCATGCAACAATAAATGCATCATATATTTGGGACCATTGTAAAGTGTTGACTCTAACCAAAAATATGAGGTTGCAGAGTGTTCTAATATAGCCAACTTAGAAGAAATTAGGCTATTCTCATATTGGATTTTACAAGTTGGAAATAGAAAAGTATCAGAACCCAATGATGGCTATGTTGAAATAAATATTCCTGAATAGCTACTCATTAGAGATTTTGTGGACCCAATTCAGGAAATCGTTGCAAGTACCAATCCAAATCTAATTCAGAATTACACAAATCCCGACTTTCTACAGTGTCGAGCTATTCTAGCATCAACTATTGAAATTGTTGATGACATCAATGACTACATCACTAATCTCCTGCCAGGTATATTTTTATCTCTATTATTATTATTATTATTATTATTTGTTTGGGTAAATAGATTAATTCCATAGTTGATGTAGAACATAGATAAGTCGTATTCATGTTTACTCTTTTCTTTATCAATGTCTATTTAGATAACTTTAAATATAGAATAAAAAGTTTATTAGTAATATTATTTTTTCTTTTCTAATATATAAATATCTAAACTTTAATATCTGTTATTTTTTATGAAGGTGAGTGTAAAGAATATATGAGTTGTGATTCCATTGATAGATCATAAGCAAATGATAATAATGCTTTTGAGCATTTGACACCAGAATTATTGAGTTGTCTTAAAAATTATGGTTTGACTAACCATTCTTTGATGTTGAAAATTGGCACAACAATCATGTTGATAAGGAATTTGGATCAATATGACGGGCTCTATAATGGTACACGGTTGACAGTTACTAGGTTAGCAAACCATGTAATAGAAGCAAATATAATTTCTAGTACAAATATTGGTAACACTATTTACATACCAAGAATCTCTTTGTCTCCTTCTCAATCTCCATGGCCATTCAAACTGATCAGAAGACAATTTCCAGTTATAGTGTCATTTTCTATGACTATCAACAAATCTCAAGGTCAATCATTGGATTATGTTGGTTTATACTTGCCCAAGAATGTTTTAGTCACGGACAACTTTACATTGCTATTTCAAGAGTCAAGAGTAAAACTGGATTGAAAATCTTAATACATGACAAAGACAATAACTCCTTGGCTCAAACAACAAATGTTGTCTTTAAAGAAGTTTTTCACAATGTCATATAGGTACATTTTTAATATTTATCATTTTCCCGATACATTTATTAATATATATTCTCTTTTTTTACTATATTACCTAGCATATCAAATTCTTTATTAACATGTTGCATGGACAATATCTGATCTAACATAAAATGGTGCTACATGATATCTTATTAAATTTGACCAAATTTATCATTTCTGACAATCCATTATTGGATGTTTTGCTATAAGTTTAATATTGCCATGCAAGATACCTATTGATTGGATCTTTAAATAATTGATATTTCTAGAGTTTGCAAAATATCTTTATTAACATTATAAATTTCTCATGTTAGGTGTTTTGGATGGTTGCTCAAACTGGGAGATTATGGTTCAGTTAGCTTTTGTAGGGCTCATTATTGGAGTTTCTTGCTGTTGTATAGTTTGATGTTACAAAATTCATATCTTTCACATATATACAATTGTTTGATATTTGGATTTTGTTAGTGTTGTTATTCTATAGTTTCCTGTTGTTCCAGAATTGTGTCACTGTTAGAACAAAGAAGAATTCATCCAAACTAATTATTGTTTTGTTCGTCATTTTATTGATTTTATCAAGATTTGGTTCATTTTAATCAAAGGCTAGTTATTACATTTTTGCCAATGCTGGATAATTAGGGATTCAATTTGCACTATCAATGAATTTTAAAGCAGTTGAATATTACGAGATACAATATTATGACATTGTGTCATATTGATTTTTTTATTTCTATTTCACACAGTCACATATGTTATAGATTGAAAAGGATATAAGGTTAACATGAAAATGGTTACAACTAGTTTTATATTTTAGAAATAACTTTCCCGTGCGGACGCACGAGTCTTCTACTAGTGCACACAACAACAACACACCAACGATAACCTCATAAAAGCAAAACAAAAAAAAATCACTTATTGTATCAACCTCTCTCTCTCTCACCACGTTCTCTCATATACCATTTAAGCTCTTATCCCTCTACGTCTATCTCTCTCTGCATTTTTGGATACCAGAAACCTAAAAGTGGTCAGAAAAGAAGGTGGTTGGCGGCGGCGCCGCCCTTTCTCTCCAACGAGGAAGTTAATACGCTATGTATGGAATGTGCAAAAAATTAAGACATCCAGGTTGAAAAGAAACAAAGCTTAAAAGAAGGTACCTCTAGAAGAACACTTCAAAATAAACTTTCGAACGAAATCTGAAACTCCTTGACTTTGTTCTTCTTCTTTTAATGCCTGAACCCCTTTCTCTCTTTCCTTAAATTTTGATCCCTCCAGACTTGTTGCTTTTCTTCCCATTCAATTAAGTTCTGAGTAGATTCTTCCTCGGCTGGAATTTTCAATCATATGACAGTGGTTGTGATTTTGTGTGTTTGAAATTTTGGGGCGGCCTCTTTGTATTGTCCTGTGGTAGGTTCTTGCTAGAGTTTCTAAGGTATCAGAAGTGTATTCTTATTATGCTCAAGATTAGGGTTTTAGCGACTGCAGTATTTTACCATTTCTTTTTTCTTTTTCTGATGAAGAACTCCCCTTTTATAGTGTAGAACTAGAGTTTTTGTGAGTTTTATTCTTTCTAAAGAATCTTTTGTTTTGGTATGTCTACACTTTCTTTCTTAGATACTCATATATGATTTATTGAAAACGTGAAAACTCAATGTCTGTACCTTGTACTTTCGGATGTATATTGCCCTCTTGTTTGATTGTGAAACTCTGAATTTGTGTGTGGTCCCATTATTCTTTACCTTTCTCTCCTTGAACTATGGTGAATTGAAATGTTATGAATTTGTATGAATAGTTTGTGAATGATAAAAAATGAATAGAATTGGAATGTGAATTGAATGATTTGGAATGTATTAGTTTTGTTTATGTTTTTGGATTGAATGGAGTTAATATTACATGATTTTTCCAACTTAATGTGTTTTGTTTTATATACGGCTTACAAAGTTGGGGATTGGCATGGCTTTAAGTGGAAGACAAAAGCATAAATTGGGGATTGGCATGGCTTTAAGTGGAAGACAAAAGCATGAGGTTTTGGTAATGAAGGCTTAGGCATGAAAGAAACTTAGTGGTGATGGCGGCTTGTATTGTAACGCCCTGATTTCGTTTTTTAATTGTGTAGCTTTTTGTTGTCAATTATTTGGTGTTGGTCGAATGTTGTTGTGTTGATGATGAGATTATTTGAAATTATTTTAGTGAATAGTAATATTAAGGATAATTATATTAGATTATTCAAATTATTATTATTTAATTAAAATAAAAGAATTAGAGGTCTTGGGGATAGGTTGGTCAGTTGTGGAGACTAAGTTGACGACAAAGTTGGAAAAAAGTATTTGGGGTCCTAAGGGTAAGATTGACAAGGAAGTTGAGGGTTTTGGGATATGATCAAGTTTCACGATCGTGTTTGAAGGAGATGTGAGAAGAGGTTTAAAGAACGAAGAAGAGAAGCTAAGGTTTGAAGAATTTCCCAGAGATTTTGAGGAAAAACCGTAGAAAAGCTTCACTTTATGGTATGGGGAGTATTGCTTTTCAACGTTTTTGATGTAGAGTTTAGGTAATGGGGATAGTTGGGGTTTTAGGGAAAAACCTAGGATTTATGAGTACAATTAAGGGATTATTGATGAATTGTATGTTATGTGTTGTAAATGATGTATGTATGTTAGTTATAGATTTTATACTAAATATTTGTGATTAAAAATGATGAAAAACTGGTTTTTGAATGTAAAAATCGTAGCTGGAGTTGTGCTTTCATTACAGGTTTTTTTTTTGTGAAATCTACCTAGCCCGCTTAGCGAGCAGTGAAAACTGAGAATTTTCCCCAACTCAAGAGGAGGCTTCTTAGCGAGCAAGGGGGTCGTTTAGCGAACCCTGGAAGTGAAAAACTAATGATTTAATTGCAGAAAATTACCTAATGATGTGTAGACATAATGTATTGATGTTGTGATGTATTATACTTGTTGCCATGATTTATGTTAACATTTTAGTGACCATTTCATGATAAAAATGAAGTTAAGATGTAAGTTAATTATAGGTTGAACTTATATGATGATTATGTGTTGATTTCTTATGATGGTATGAGTTATGTGAATGATGATACTCTATTGATGTTATGACGGAATAAATAGATGATGTGAATATTTTGATGTTTATACTTGCTAGGTGACGAACATGATGATCAAATGAATTATGATGGTTGGGTGTGAAATGGAGTTGTGATGCTATAATTTGATTTTTATGATTTCTATGTGATGATGAGTATATGTTGATAAATTACATGACTGATGTATAGATGTCGTATGAAGAGTATGATGAATATTTACATGAATGTTGATGCAGGTGTTGATTATGTTGATTATGTTGATGTTGTTGCATCGTTGCATTCATGGCATACTTATTATGACGAGGCTTCAATCCCATTGTGTGGATTAGGGTATTGTTGTTTATATTGTTTATGTTGTTTATGTTATGCTCCATTGTGGATGGTATATGGCCCAATAACCATCACAAGTTGAAATTGGTACCACATGCATTCATGAAGTTGCATTCATTCTTGGTGGCATAGCATGATGCACATGTGTTGAGTAGATGTTTGATGAGTTTTATGATGTGACGGGGGAGGATTATGATATGTTGTTATATGATGAATATTGTTTGATTATCTTTACTTTATGTCATTTATATTGATTCGTGATTACTCACTCCGCATGCCTTTGGTGATGGTCTATTATGTACTCCTGCGTATACTCAAGAATAAGCTTGGTGTGTGGATGTAGCTTGAAGTATTGTTTTTACGTCACTTATTTAGTGATATGGTGTCTTGCTCTGGTAGATGTAACATCGGGTGGGACACACTTAAGTGAATATTATGTTGTCTGTTAGGATGATTTTTATGAGTTACTAGATGGTGATTTTTAGTTAATATTGATAGTTGACAATGACCAAAGGTCATGATGTTTTGATGAAATAAATGAAGTTTTATGAATTTATGATTCTGCTGCAAAGTTTAGTTTATTATTGATTATAAGAGAAATGAATATTCTAAATGTTTTTGAAAACCCGTGTTACAGAGTAATGATGTTGTTAAGATGTTTTATGAAGAAAATGTGGCACCTTTCTGAGATGTACTCTAATTTATTTAAGTGATTATTGTGTTTTATTCTGTGGGGTTATAAGGGTGTTACATTAGTGGTATCAGACCAGGTTGGTTCATCCGGACAGGTTTCCTAATGATGTTTGTTCTTTAGTACGCGACATGTGTGTGAAACACTGTCAGTACTTTCTTATTTTCTAACTATTTGTCTCCAGATGTTGGTTTGAAATAAGTGGGGGAGAAGATATTTCTTCTCTTAGATGTTTTGGTTGTGGATTGTTGGCTCAACGTGTATTGGATTGCAGGAGTGCAAATGTTATTAGGACAATGTTTTTCTCGATTCTGGAGGGAATGTGGAAATAAGGCTTCAGTCAACTAAGGAATTACACATGAGGTGACTTAGTGCATAAGATTTTCAAGAATGCTATTGGAGTTTGGTGGACATGGTTTATGCCCCATCATGATTGTTGGCTATCTATTGACAAATTATGGAACTGATCACCCTTAACCTCTAGTTGATAGTAGACAAAACTATGTTGGATGGAATATATGTGTCTTGCCAGCTTAGATGGTGTGTACGGTGAAGTAGAATAGAGTTAAGTCGAGTGCTTACGGATGGTGTTGATGAGTCGATGCGGATTATTATATTTGATGATGAAGAAAGTTCGGGTTCGTATTTGTCGGTCAATTTGGAAGTTTTTGAGGGAGAACAATCATGTATTGTTGATGTTTGCTTCTCGGGGCATAGAGAGCAATGTGAAGGCTAGTGATATGCCATTGGTGTGTAATTCCTGATGTTTTCCTAAAGATATAAGTGACTTGTCTCCGGATCGTGAATCTAAGTTTGACGAAAGTGGAGAGTTGTTTGTTCCGTTAAGCAAGCGGTTAAGTTTATGAAACATGGTGCAAAAGTGTTTACAATGTGAGTTTCTTTGAAGGCATAAGAAAATGCAGTGGTTGGTGATTTATCTAAGGTGTGTTGCTTTTGCATGTGTTTCCATGTGATATCAAGGGTTTTCTACTGAAATTGCAGAGGGCGCTTAGCGTGGTCCAGAGGAAAAGTTACTCTTCAAGATAGAAGCGAGCGCGCTTGGTGCGGGTAGGATCTCTCTTAGCACGGGTTATCAGGACATGGTACAGTCACCATGAGGACACTACAACACCGTTTGGTTTATCCAATGTACCTGGCGTGTTTGTGGAGTATATGAATCAGATTTTTCATGAGTATTAGAGGGTAATTTTATGGTGATCTTTGTTGGTGATATTTTGACATATTCTAAGTCTGAAGGAGAACACGTAATACCTTTACAGATTATGTTGCAGGTATTGAGTAAAAGGAAGTTGCATGCCGAATTGTTGAATTATTGAGTTCTGGTTGTAGGCATTAAGTTTCCTTGGTCAGGTGATTTCTAGTGGTGCAATAATCGTTGATCTTTCTAAAACTGATGTTGTGATGCAGTAAGAGACTATGAAGTATGTCATTGGACTAAGAAGCTTTATGGGATTAGTAAGTTGTTATTGTAGGTTTATTAAGGTTTTTCTAAATCGGTATTACTGTTGACCTAGTTGACTTAGGAGAGTCAGGAATATGTGGGGGATGCTACATGTGAGGAAAGTTTGTGGAACTAAAGAAAGAGTTAGCGGCTGCTCCGATGTTGATTTTTGCCTAATCCGGGTGAGTCTTTTGTGGTTTATTGTGATGCTTCCAGGATGAGTCTTGGTGAAGTGTTGATACAGAATGGTCAAGAGGTTGCTTATGCTTCTCGACAATTAGGAGTTCAGGAAGGGATTATCCTAACCATAAATTAGAATTGGCAGCCATGGTGTATATGTTGAAGATTTGGCGACATTATCTTTTTGGATATAGAATTGAGGTGTTCAGTGATAATAAGAGTTTGAAGCAATTGTTGATTAGAAATAGTTGAATGTGAGACGGAGGAAACTGATGGAATTGTTGAAGGATTTCAATTTGACTTGAGTTACCATTCGAGTAAAGCAAATGTGGTGGAAGATACCTTGAGTAAGAAGACACTGCCTATGTCGATGCTTATGGTGAAGGAAATCGGGATGATTGAACAGTTCAGTGACATGAGTTTATTGTGTGAGACTACTTCCGATAGTGTGAAGTTAAGAATGTTGAAATTGACTAGTGATATTGTAACATCCTAATTTTCCATGCATTAATTAATATATATGATTATATTTGAGATTTTAACATCGCTAAATATTACAAACTAAACATTGAAACTAGTGCCTATAATAATTAATTTATCAATTAATCACCCTTTATTTTGATTATTAATATTACTATTCGATTTGAATATCATCGTTTCATTTTATAAACTAAATTTTGAAATTAGTATTAATATACTTAATTGTAAGTTAATTAATTATCCATATTATTATTTATTATTATTGTTGGTGTTTTTCTCATTATTATTATTATTGGATTTTATTTTATTGGAATAACACTAATTTAGTCTACAAATTAATTAGTAAATAAAACAATATTAAGTTAATAAAGATACCGAATAATTATCCTAGTTATTTTATTATCATTTCATTTCATTAAAGAAATATATATCCCATTTTCTATTAATTTCCTACATGATCTTATGTCATGAAACATCATAAAATCAAGCTTCCATATCTTTCTTACAAATTATTTTCACAAAGTCATACTAGATCGTTTATGGAACTATTGAAGAAAGACTTGTAAATCTTTGATAAGACATATTTACTAGCAAGAGTTGAGAAGTTAGAAGGTATGGGCAAAAGAAGGTGCATTTACGTTATTTTAATATTTTACAACTAGTATAAATAGGGACCTTTCCCACCCCATTTTCATTCACTCATTCACAAATTATCTTTCTTATCTCTCTACTTCTTTCTTTCTCTAGTTCTTCATATAGCAATATTAGTTTTATTTATCGAGGTTCTCACGATGTCGGTTCGTAACGTTTAGAGTTATTTTGCGGTCAATGTTCTTAGAAATTTTCAAAGGAGTATAATACGTCAAAGTTCTGCCCAAATCATTTTCATAAGTAACGGTGAGTCGTTATAATGTCCATTTAATTTTAATTATGTTATTTTTACAAAAGTTATTTTAAAGATTTCTATTTAAATTTCGTTTAGACGTCGAGATACTGAACTTATAAAGTCCAGAATAAAATTACCATTTTAAGTCGTTATAATGCCCAAGTATTATTATAAAATTTAACTATTATTAGAAATATACTCTTGATAATTTTATAAAATGAACAAATCCAAACGAGGGTATAGTCTAATTTATATTTGAATTTAATAATCTTTTAAATATAATGGAGACTATTATTAAATATTTTAATAAATATTTCAAATTGAAATAGGATTATGTTTAACTAACCGAAAATTATATTCTAATCATTTTGTAAATTTCGTACAATTCAACGATTATCGTAAATTAGGTTCTTGACAAAGATCGGAGAAAACACTCGTGGACTTTCAACAACGCTCATTAACAAAAGGTGGGTGCAAGATTTCGTATACGTTGGGACGGTTAGCGTAAAATATCTTAAGATATATAGTGTAGATGTTAAGAATTGGCAGAATTTTTGACAAACAAGAATAAGTGAACTTAGTTCAGGATGTCACACCAGATGTTGTGACATTGTCAAACAAAGTAAAAGTTAATGAACTTAGTCAAGACATCAGGATGTCACACCAGATGTTGTGACATCATAAACCTGCTACCTGACTTAAATGATGCATAACAGAACTGAGTAATTTCAGGGGAGTTTATCTGGAATTAATTGAAAAGAGATAAGCACTCCAAGGCGCATCTTTAGGGAGCTTAGTTATCTGGTTTCAGTATAACAGAATAACTAACTCACCTTGATTCAAGGAGGTAACAAACTAACTAACCCTAATTCAAGGTGATGACAGTGGGATTTATTTAGGTCTGGATAATTTGCAAAAAGCCCACAAACCAAGCATCTATTTAAGGAAATGAAACTCTCAGAAAAGAGTACGAATTTTAGAAGACCAAAAAGAGTGTTTGTGTTTTATAGCAGGTTTTAATTGCTTGTCACTTTATGAGCTTTTAAGCAAAAAGTGTATTGTGTCTTGATTGAAACTTTTAAGTAAGATCAAGCTGTTGTGTTTGAAGTGTGACTTCAATTCTATTAATCATTGTAAAATATCACTGTGTGATTGAGGGGGAGTGAGTAGGTACTCATATCTAAGTTGTGTCTTAGGTAGAAATTGCCTTGGGTAGATATTAAGTGAAGGATTAAACTGGTTGGTTTAACTCCAGAATTAATATTACTTATATTGGATTTCCTTCCAGGCTTGGTAGCCCCCAGATGTAAGTGTGGAGATACACTGAACTGGGTTAACAATTTCCTGTGTTATTTAATTTACCAGCACTTTAATTTTGTTTAAGTTTTCAAGTGTTTAAACATCTGATTCGACATCACGTACCTGATCCCAGAATTTCAATTGGCATTAGAGCAGACACCCTGCCTGCATAACTGGGTGAGATCTAGGGACTGCAAATTTTGGGAACATGGACAGAGATGTAGGATCTGTGAATCGACCACCTATCTTGGATGGATCCAACTATGATTACTGGAAGCCAAGAATGGTAGCATTCTTGAAATCTCTTGATAGCAGGGCTTGGAAAGCAGTTAACAAAGGATGGGAGCACCCTGTCCAAGACAATAAGGATGGGGCAAAAGTGTTGAAGCCTGAAGAAGAGTGGAGCAAGGAGGAAGAAGATTCAACACTTGGAAATTCCAAAGCCTTAAATGCCTTATTCAATGGCATTGACAGGAACATATTTTGTCTTGTGCATCACTGTGAGCTGGCAAAGGATGTTTGGGACACTCTCAAAACTACTCATGAAGGAACATCAAAGGTGAAGATGTCAAGACTTCAACTTCTCACCACCAAGTTTGAAAACTTGAGGATGAAGGAAGATGAGACCATTCATGAGTTTTACATGAACATCCTGGAAATTGCTAATACTTCTGGTGCCTTGGGAGAGAATATGAGTGATGAAAAATTGGTAAGGAAGATTCTCTGATCACTGCCAAAAAGATTTGACATGAAGGTTACTGCCATAGAAGAAGCTCAGGACATCTGCACAATGAAGGTTGAAGAGCTCATTGGTTCCCTTCAAACCTTTGAGATGGGAATGAATGATACAATTGTGAAGAAAAACAAAAGCATAGCCCTGGTCTCCAACACTGATAAAGAAGAAGAAAGTCATGAAGCAGACTCTGAGGACAACTTATCAGAAACAATGCTATGCTTGGAAGACAATTCAACAAAATTCTCAAAAGAATGGAAAACAGACCCAGACCAAATGGAAGAAACTCAACCTCTGAGAATAAAAGACCTTATGACTCTAATAGAAGGTCAAAATATGATGAGAAGACTAACCAAGGAAAAGGGATCCAATGTCATGGATGTGAAGGGTATGGACACATCAGAAGTGAATGCCCAACCTACCTAAAGAAGCAAAAGAAAGGTCTCTCTGTGTCCTGGTCAGATGAAGACTCAGGTTGTGAGTCAGAAGAAGAATCTGCAAAGCACATCACTGCTCTAGCTGGAGTATGTGAAACTGAAGGGGGATCCAGTGATGAGGAGCTGACATTTGAAGAGCTTGAAGCATCTTACAGGATGTTGTGTAAAAGGAGCACTGAAGTATGCATGGAGAATATACAGCAGAAGAAGCAGATTGAGGAACTAAAGGCTGAAAAGGCAAGTAATCTAGAGATCATTGACACTTTGAAAAGTGAAGTCAGCCTACTCAACTCCAAAATAGAGCATATGTCCAAATCTGTCAGAATGCTGAACAGTAGCTCAAACACACTAGATGTCATTCTCAACAACAACAAGCATTCAGGGGATAAGACTGGGCTGGGATTTAATAAAGCTCAAAACTTTGAGGCTAGAACCAGCCAAACAACTCCAAATCCCATGAAGCCAAACAAGATGTTAAAGCAAATGTCTCAACATCATGACAAGAACATGATGAAAAAGAAATATCAAAGATGGAGATGCCATCACTGTGGAAGGTTTGGTCACATCAAACCTTATTGCTACAAGCTACATGGATACCCCAATAAGAGTTCCCAGCACCCTCTTAAGCATAAGTCAGAGGTCACCAAGAAAATCTAGATACCAAAAGCTAGTATGTATGCAGATCAAAGCTACAAGAACATGCCTAAGAACAAGGTCAACAGGCAGCCTTGGAACTCTAGAGATGGACACTACCAAGAACAGATGCATCAAAGGAAACCTCACAACAGGCACAAATGGTCCAAGAAGGTTGTTGCCTCTATAGCTCATACATCTCTCAGAGTATCTGCTAAGGAAGACTGGTATTTTGACAGTGGCTGCTCAAGGCACATGACTGGACTGAAGAATCTGCTGGTAGACTTAAAGTCACCCTCATCCAGATATGTAACCTTTGGAGATGGAGCAAAAGGGGAAATCAAGGGAGTTGGGACCCTGGACTGCTCAGGTGTACCAAGTATAGATGATGTGTTGTTGGTAAAAGGATTAACTGCTAACTTGATCAGCATAAGTCAATTATGTGAACAAGGTTACAGTGTAAACTTTACCAAAACTGAATGCATAGTTTCTGATAAAGAACAAAAGGTTGTCATGAGAGGAGCCAGATCAAAAGACAACTGCTATATGTCAGAACCCCAAGATTTCAGCCTCACATCTACTTGCTCCTTAGCCAAAGAAGAAGAAGTGAAGCTGTGGCATCAAAGACTGGGTCATCTCTATCTCAGAGGAATAAAGAAGATCATATCTATGGAGGTTGTAAGAGGAATTCCAAGACTGAAGATTGATGAAAGTAAAGTGTGTGGTGAATGTCAAATAGGCAAGCAAACCAAGATGTCACACCCAAAGCTCCAACATCTGACAACTTCCAAAGTTTTGGAATTATTGCATATGGATCTTATGGGACCAATGCAGGTTGAGAGTCTTGGTGGAAAAAGATATGCCTATGTGGTTGTTGATGACTTCTCAAGATATACATGGATAAGCTTCATCAAAGAGAAGTCTGATGTGTTTGATGTATTCAAAGATCTGTGCCATAGTGTCGCTCCCACTAAATGAAGCTAGGTCAAATAGGGTACAGACGCGAACGGTCGGCGAGAGGGACAATGAGAACACACAGCAGTGAACTCACTGGAGATGAATAGAGTCGCCAGCTAGGCATTTTTATCCCGGAGGAAAGGCAATGCTGCATAGACCTAGAAAGATATGGATAAGACGGTTGCGAACCAGAGAGACTGAGAAAGGGGGTTGGTTACAACCTGGGAAGGTATTAGCACCCAGATTGTCCGTCGTACTCGACGGGATCCACGCTTAAAAGATTTGTGTTTTAAAGGGGTAGTGTCAGTGCAATCTGTGTATAAAAGAGCTGGAAAAAGATGTACAGGTGTCAGTGTAAAAGAAGTGAAGTGTATAAATGATGTGTCAGTGTAAGAATGAGAATGAATTGCTCATGATAATGAGGCTAAAAGAATAAAGCTGGAAAGAGGGGGAATATACAGAGACTTTTGTTCGATAACCGTTAAGTTATGCCTACGTATCCTCTCGTGCAATGAGGAAGTCAGAACACCGTAGTTCGACCCAAAGAGACTGAAAGGTGAATTGACTTGTGAACTGCTTACTTGCCTATGCTCAAGTGTATGACCTGTCTGGCTCAGGTGCTTACTGTCTTGCATTAGACGGAAGAAGCAAGTTCTCGTTTATGAGTGAAGATGATGAGAAAAGAATCCCGGAGGAGACGATTATTGTTTGTTTTTGAGTTTTCAGTCTTTTATTGCTTTTGAGAGTTTGTCATAAGTTAATGAGATTAAGCCTAAACCAATGGATTAGTAAACTCATCACATCTTCCCTCTGATTAGGGGTAATGAGAATACCTTAAGTGTGAAGTCAGATTCTCACACTTAATCACCTCTGGTGTAGGATTAAGATCATTAACCTACTTGTGATTATTTAGATGTTTTTGGTGTTTTTGTTTAGTGTTAAGTAATGAGGTTAAACCATAATCAGGGATTAAACAGACTCATTACACCATCCTAATAGAAGGATAATAGATGAGAATGTTTAAGCTGGGGAAAGCTCCTCAGCTTAATCCATGATTAGGGATTAAACTCATGACAAAACAAGCCTTTGATTAAGTGGATTTTAGTTAATGATAAGATGAAGAAGTGAGTTTTAGGGTTTGTAAGACAACTTGAGGGGGACTTGTCCATTAACACTAGGGTTAGTCCTTCTTAACCAATTAAGGAAGAATTAGAACCCTAATGCAAGGCCCAAGTTACAAGCTTGATGTCTTGATGATTATTAAGTGAATTGATTAAGGGATTTAAACACATTAAGGGTTTAACACTTAGGATTAAAGTTATACACTCCATCCTAATAGAAGGATGCAGGCATAAGCTTAATCACAAAGCCTTAAAGCCTTTAGGGTTTAGTCCCTGATTATGAGATGAGAAGAGAAGACTCAAAGAGACACAAAGGTAAAACTAAGAGGGGACTAATCAAAACCCTAATCATTGTCATGCTTGGGTGCTCCTAAAGGTTTGTGAGGTTTACAAGAGAAAATCTTCAGAGGAGCCACCAGGAAGCAGATGAAAGGATCAAGAGAAGCAAAGCAACTTGCTTCATTCAAGAAGTCAAGTCACTTGAAGAAAGAAAGTGGGAAGAAGAAGAATGAGCAAGATCAAACTCAAACACATACAAAAATGCAGCATGGATGCAAGAGAGATGAAAAGAAAAGTTGTGAGAAGTGAAGGCAAATTCACCTCTCAAAATCACTTACCACCTGAAAAGTTAGAAAAGAAAGTGCAATGCAATGCAAAATGGGATGAGATGACATGATGAGAAACAAAACCAGAAGCATTTACATGATTCTAATGATGCTATGAAATGCTACAAACATGAGGCAGAACATGGAGATGATCATACAAGTTTATGAATGCAAATGAAGCAAGTTAGGAAGCATGGACATACATGAAAAGTTATGAAGTGCACATGGCATACAACATGGCAAATACATGATGCAATGATCAAACATGCATTCAATATGTCTTATGATGTCAAATGAATCACATGGAGGCATGGAATGCCATGGCAAGTCATGTTATGCAAGAGAATGCAAGATGTATGCAAATGGAAGCCCAAATTAGGGTTTATGAACCAAACATCAAACAAAAATCAAAATCAGAAGCAAACCCTAAGATAAAAATTGAAAATGCCACTCAAAGGACCCCTAATCCTATACTAAACCAATGCCCAAAGGAGAAGTCTCAACTCTTAACCAATTTCAAGTTATGGTTTTCTTAAGATTTCTAGGGTTTTAGGGTTCCTAAACAAGGAAATTACCAAACAAATTGAAAATGAAAGATCAAATCATGGCCATTTAATCTCACAAACTACATGCTAAACACAATGCAATGCAGAAAGAATCAATGTCCAACTCTTCATGAATAGGCATAAATGATTTTTGGAACTTTGGATCAAATTAATGCATAAAAATGATTTTAATTCAATGAAAAATTCTCAAAATGCATCAAGATCAAAAAAGAAATTTGGTTTGAAGGTTGGACAATGTTTCTAAATGTCTTAGAACTTTTCATGAATTTTTGGGTGATTTTTAAATACCTAAAAGTATTTTTAATAAATTAATTCTCATTAATCAATTAAAAATAAACTTTTAAATATTTTAAAATACTTTTTAAATGCTAAAAATGAAAATAAAAATATTTTTGTGTCTTAAAAATTAATGAAACTCTTGAGAAAAAGTTTCATAATTTTTAGACAATTTTTACTATTTTAAATAAATTGTGCAAGTAAAATGAGAAAAAATGAAAATAAATGAAATAAAATGTAAAGTATTTCAATCTGATGGATGAGATTTGAACTGGGGTGAAAACCATTGACCACGCGCGCTAATGAAGGGTCTAGATTGCATCTGATTAAATTATTTTAATTATGATTAATTAAACTAACTAAGTGGATTAGGGCAAAGCAAGTGAATCTGGGCCAGTCATTCGCGCGGCAAGTCAATGGGGTCAGCTGATCCTACGCTCCAAATTCAAATGGCACTAATGACCTGAGATTAGGGCAAAGCACATTCAGGTGACCGGAGGGAAGCTCCGGTCATCTTCTCCGGTGATAACACAACCCTAATTCATGATTCAGGCATCTAAACATCAAATTAAGCACAGCCAAATGATCCTCTAACAACCTAGGTCACGAATCCAACTTCAAACATCATTTAAACACCAAGAATCAAGCCAATCGAAAGAAATAAATTTCACGGGTGAAATTTCAGAGTGACCATACAAACTCATTTCTCATCTATTTTCGATTCTAAAAGCATCCCCATGACCAGCAAAACATAAGCAACCAGATTATCACTCAAAATGCAAGCTCTGAGAAAAAATGTTCATGTTCATACCTGAGATGGAAAGCTTCAATACTGAGCTTCCAGAGCCTCCTTTGCATGCAAATGAACTTCTTTGACTCCCTTGAACTCAAAGAGAAGCCCCAAAGTCCTTGTGAATGGCTGATTTGAGAGGAAGAGTTCTGGTGTAGCAGATTGCACAGTCAGGATTTGTGAGGTTTTAAGCTGTTCCAATGGTGGATTCTTGCTCCTTTGAATGTTTCTGACTTGTTGGTGAAGAGAAATGGGGTGTTTGTTGGCTGGATAATGAGATTCGAAGAGTTCTGGCTTTGAGGATGAGAAATGGTGAAGCTCAGTTCATGCTGGTTTCAGGCTTATGTCTTGTTGGTTTGGGATCAATAATACATGGTGAGATGAGTAGTGGAATTTGTTTGAGTGTTTGAGGCCTGTGGAAGATGATTCGAAGAAAAATGCAAAATGGAGTGAGCTTGTGTATGTTGTGTTGTTGTCTGTTTCAGCCTTGCTTGATGTGTGTTATGGCCAGCATTTGCTTTGCATAAAGAACTCCCATTGGCCAGTTGATGTGACCTGGCCTGCTGTGATTGGGATGTTCACTTTTGCAAAAAAGTCCACTCTTGTGTAAGGAAAGCATGGGCTTGGTTATAGGCTAGTACAAGCATGGGGCTGGCGCAGCAAGATGTGTGGAAGGGCTAGGGCTGGTTCAAAGGCCAATGCAGCAAGTGGGTGAAGTGTGATCATGAGTTTTGCAAGTTGGTTATCTTTTGGTTCACATGAAATTTTCTCATTCCACAAGCCATGAAATATGAGGAAATCTTGGTTCAATCTGAACTTTGTGACTTACATGATGCTTGCATATTGGTTTGATGTCAATTAGAAGTCACAAGAATGTTTGGTTCATGAAATTGCAAGTTTTCCTTTTAGTGCATAACTTGAAAATTAGTGATTTTTGCCAACTTTAACACACCATAACTTTTGATCCAAGATGAATTAGATCATGTTCTTGTACTTTTTGAAAAGGGAAAGATCTAATCTACAACTTTCATGACCAAAGTTTTTCCATTTGAAGCATTTTTGGATCAAAAAGCAAGGCTTGAAAAATGGCATAAAATGACATATTCTTGAAAAGTCAACTATGCCCAAAAAAGTCAACTTTGCAAAAACTTCAAATTCTTGAATTTTGTGAACTTCAACCTTCTTCCATGATCAAATAAAGATCATATACACTCAAAATGATGAAGATCACCCCTTGGTTGGGTCATTGGGGGCCTCAGATGCCCTAATTTTGCACTGACTTGTCCAGAAAGTCAACTCTTGATCAGATGACTTCCCCATGGAATTTCTTCATGAAAAATGATATGCATACTCCCTATACCATATAGAGACCAATGGAAACAAGAATGACCAAAAAATTTGGGGTTATGGCCTCTGAAACCAAAACCCTAATTTTAGGTCAACTGTGCAGTCTAGCCTGGCTCTGCATCCATACCAATCCCAGTTCTTGTGATTCTTTGGCATTTTTGACTATGAGGGGATATGATATGACACAGGAACACACATGGACCCCTTTGAAGTGATTGGTAGCCTTTGGAGTGGCTCAAGAAGCTTTTGGATTGCTCAGATCTCAAACCCTAGGTGCAGATGACTTAGAAACTATGCAGTGAATCAAAAATGAGATATGAGATGATATGATTGAGTTTATGCATATGAAATGATCACAAGCCATGGTGTGAATGGGTGAGGGCAAATTTGGGGTGTTTACAGCTGCCCCTATTCAAACACGAGTTAGCTGTGCAGGATGTAAACAACGGCTTAACAGGCAGACAAGATAACTTGTGGTTGAATACCAAAGACAGTCCAAAATTTGCACTCACAAAATGAAGAAGAAAAGGGATATAGATTGTAAAAGGAAAATAAAGTATATTGTAAAATGTGGGCGACGGAGGACGACCGTCGAGCAGGGGATGACTGCTGGGAAAATAGCGATGACGGGGACGGCCGACATGCTGGGCAAAGTGTGTGAAGTAAAGCGATGACGGGGACGGCCGACATGCTGGGGATAAAAGGTAAAGCCAAGACGGGGACGGCCGACTAGCTGGGAAAAATAAGAAATTATGATGGGGACGACCATCGAGTAAAGCTGCAAGATTCTTTGGGGATCAAATGAAAAATGACGGGGACGGCCATCAAGTTCATACAGGTTAGGTAACCGACGATGGGGACGGCCATCGGGCTAAAAAGAAAAGGGACCACGACGGGGACGGCCATCGGGTTAAAGAATAAATGAAATAAACAGATGATGAGGTACGGTCATCAAAGGTGAAGGACGATCACCTAGCAGGGGACGGCTGCTCTGTTGGGGTTAAGATGAGGGACAGTCATCTAAGGTGGAGGACGACCACCTGGCAGGGTACGGCTGCCGAAAATACCGCGACATAGGACGAATGCCGGATAGAAAAGGTCAACGATGGGGACGGCCATCGGACGAGCATGATGGAGGACGACCATCAAGGGGTGGAGGACGACCACCTAGCAGGGGACGGCTGCTCTCGAGGTTTCTCATGACATAGGACGAATGCCAGATAACCAAAAATCAACAATGGGGACGGCCATTGGATGAAGTGATGAAGGACGATCATCAAGAGGTGGAGGACGACCACCTAGCAGGGAACGGCTGCTAAATATCAACGATGGGGACGGCCATCGGATGAGCATGATGGGGGACGACCATCAAGAGGTGGAGGACGACCACCTAGCAGGGGACAGCTGCTCTCAGGGTTTATCATGACACAGGACGAATGCCAGATAAAAAGGAAATTTGTTTTGTTGGCGATCTACTGGGGAATAGTAAACACGGACGAGTATCTACATCCAAGAAGTAAAAGGTATAAGTGTTTAGATGTTTGTGTATAGATTAAAGATGCGGACGAGTATCGGATAGAAACAAGTACTGACACATGTTCCGAGATGATGATACGGACGAGTATCAACTGGTTAACAGGGAACACGGACGAGTGTTGAATCTGAAGGGACTCTTCTGGGGAATAGTAGATACAGACGAGTATCTATTATTCAAGCAGACATAAGTGTTTGACACAGTGTATGGATTAAAGATGCGGACGAGAACCCTTAAGACTATGATACGGACGAGTATCATGTAGAAACAAACACTTGACGCATATTCTGAGATGATGGTACGGACGAGTACCAACTGGTTAACAAAGAACATGGACCAATGCCGAATCTGTGGGGGTATAAGTGGTATATACAAGATACGGACGAGTATCTGTATAAGTATGGGAGTGAATTTTGCATAGATGAGTATTTTGACTGCTGGGGAGAGTGACACAGACGAGTGTCAAGAGAGAAAAGTATAATAATATCAACAAGTATACGGGTTGTAAAAGTGTAAGCGATTGCGCTGGGGATATGACACGGACGGGTGTCAAGAAAATGTATATACAAGGAGGTGAGTGCAAAGATGATGTCTTTGGCTTTCTGCTGGGAATATGACACGGACGGGTGTCAGGAAGTATCTGTAATACGGGTGGTTTTGTTTGCAAAGAAAGTTCAGGCGACTTTACTGGGGAGTGATGACACGGACGGGTGTCAAAATGAGTATATACTGGTGTTTGTGAATTGTGAGGCAGCTGCTTTTGCTGGGGACCCTGGCGGGGATTTTTGTGTATTGTATTCTGTATTCCGATGAATGGTTTATTATTCACAAGTGTTCGATTCACAACATGACTTATGATTATGCTATGTGTTTGATTTTTGCCGTAATGCCCCGTTTTAAACGGAATGCTACGCTTTGTAGGTGAATATGATGCGAATGCTATGATTATGCAAAGATACCGATTCGGGACTCGGATCCCGTTGCTGCGAAGATCTCTGGTCGATCTGCTTGAAATGGACCTCCCAGCTGGGGACGAGATCATTGATAGATCTGGCGAGATGTATTTGCCTGGGGATACAGGCCACTGATTGACATATCCTTGTAATGAGGACCCAGCTGGGGTTTGTAGAAGCCTTCTGTACTCTGTTGTGATTCATTCATGCGTTGCTCTTCTGAACAGAGGCTGATGATTCTGTGGGGAGATGGTCCCCTGGTTTTTGTATTCTGCTGAGGAAGAATGATTGGCACTACGGCTGGGGATAGTGACAAGTGGCAAACTAGCTGGGGAAAGTTGTTGGCAACTCAGCTGGGGAGAAACACCTCTGGCGCCAAGAGTGAGTGTTGATTTGCCAACTTGCTGGGATGTAACTTGCATGCCCCAAGTTGCGTTCTGGATACCTGCAATCCTGCAAAGATAAGGAAACACCCAAATGATCCCGAGGTATCCTTTACTGGATTCCGTCATAGGAGTTTAGACACTTTTGAGAGTAAGTATATTTCCTGTAAGCACGTGTTTTTATTGTTTTTAGAGAAAAGCATTTGTACTTATGCAAACAGTTTTTTAGAGACATCAGACATTTTTTGCAAACAAAAATGTACAAGACGAAACATGACTGAAAAAATCTGATTTTATTAATTCAAATGCCCTGAATTGGCGAGATACAGTCAAGGAAACAAATCTCCTAAGATGAAGAGACTGTTACAAATTGAGAAACAAAGTGCTGGCGACGTTGACGACGCTTTCAAAGGAGCTTCCTCTCCTGCTGTGACTCGTATGACTTTTGACGTTCTTCTCGTCTTGCTTTCTGAAGGAGGCTGATTCTGATTGAAGCTTGATCCTTTCGAGGCTTTACCAAGTTGCGGGCGATACAGACGAATTCAGAATGCAGTTGTTCGCTTATTCCCTTATTTTGCATGGATCGCCCTTTCGGGTTTTTAATCCATCGGGATACCCATTTTTGCCTGAGTTGTCCAATGCGGCTTTTCAACTCAGCGGGTGTACATTTTTTTGTTTATTTTCCCTTACTTTTGCCCGAGTCTTTTATTCTGTTTTTGACTCGCCGGGATGCCCTATTTTGCCTGGACTTACATTCTGTTTTTATGTCCAGCGGGTCTTTTTATGCGAAGTATTTTTTAACTGCATCTGAATTCACAGGGGACGGGAAATCTTCACCATCCATGGTGCTGAGCATCAGTGCTCCACCCGAAAAAACTTTCTTTACCACGAATGGTCCCTCATAATTGGGAGTCCATTTGCCCCTGTGGTCTGTATGAGGAGGGAGGATTCTCTTCAGCACAAGATCTCCTACTTGGTACCCTCGGTGCCTGACTTTCTGATCGAAGGCTTTCTTCATTCTCTTATGATATAACTGCCCATGACAGATTGCAGCCAATCTTTTCTCTTCGATCAAACTCAGTTGTTCGTATCGGACCCGAACCCATTCTGCTTCACTCAGTTTAACATCCATTAGTACCCGCAGAGAGGGTAATTCAACTTCAACAGGTAGGACTGCTTCCATACCATACACAAGCTGATACGGCGTTGCCCCAGTGGATGTTCTGATTGACGTGCGGTACCCATGCAAGGCAAACGGTAGCATTTCATGTCAGTCTTTGTAGGTGACTACCATCTTCTGCACAATCTTCTTGATATTCTTGTTAGCTGCCTCAACAGCGCCATTCATCTTTGGCCTGTAAGGAGAAGAGTTGTGGTGTTGGATCTTGAAGTCCCGGCATAGCTCCGCCATCATTTTGTTGTTTAAATTGGAACCATTATCAGTAATGATTCGCTCGGGCACTCCATATCGACAGATGATATCTCTCTTCAGAAATCTGGCTACCACTTGTCTTGTAACATTTGCATATGAGGCTGCTTCAACCCACTTGGTGAAATAATCAATGGCGACCAGGATGAATCTGTGGCCGTTCGAAGCAGTTGGCTCAATCTTGCCAATCATATCAATGCCCCACATGGCAAAGGGCCAAGGTGAAGACATGATGTTCAAAGGATTGGGAGGCACATGCACCTTATCTGCGTAAATCTGGCATTTGTGGCATTTCCTGGCATAAGCACAACAGTCTGCATCCATTGTGATCCAGTAATATCCTGATCTTAGCAATTTCTTGGCCATGGCATGCCCTCCGGCATGGGTACCAAAGGATCCTTCGTGCACTTCATGCATCAACAAATCTGCTTCCGTCTTGTCAACACATCTGAGGAGTACCATGTCAAAGTTCCTTTTGTATAAAGACCCATCAGTGTTCAGAAAGAAACTACCAGCAAGCCTTCTCAAAGTCTTCTTATCATTGGAAGATGCCCCAGGTGGGTATGCTTGATCCTCCAAGAAGCACTTAATGTCATGGAACCAAGGCTTGTTATCTTTGACAACTTCTGCTGTGAACACATATGCTGGTCTATCAAGTCTGGACACTGAAATCTGAGGTACAAAGTTAGCAGCTTGAACTTTGATCATGGATGAAATGGTAGCAAGAGCATCTGCAAACTGATTCTCGTCCCGAGGGATATACTCAAGCTTGACTGTTGTGAAGAAAGTCAATAACCTCCTTGTATAATCCCTGTAAGGTATCAGATGATCCTGGTGGGTGTACCATTTTCCGTTGGTTTGATTAACTACCAGAGCTGAATCTCCGAATACAGTCAATGTCTTGATCCTGAGGTCAATGGCTTCCTCAAGACCCATAATGCAAGCTTCGTATTCAGCTTCGTTGTTGGTGCAGTTGAAGGTGAGCTTTGCCGAGAAAGGCATGTGAACTCCTTTGGGTGTAATGAGTACTGCACCAACACCACGACCATTCATGTTAACAGCCCCGTCAAACATCATAGTCCATTCTTCTTCTGGGTCAGGCCCTTCAGTGTAAACAGGCTCTTCATGATCTTTTGATTTAATGAACATGATGTCTTCATCAGGGAAGTCAAATCTCATAGGCTGGTAGTCATCAATGGGTTGCTCAGCAAGATATTCAGACAATACACTGCCCTTGATGGCTTTCTGAGAGGTGTACTGGATGTCATATTCTGTGAGAATCATTTGCCATCTTGCAACCCGTCCGGTAAGAGCTGGCTTCTCGAAAATGTACTTGACTGGGTCCATTTTGGATATCAATAAGGTAGTGTGGGTCAACATATACTGTCTTAGTCGGCGAGCAGCCCACGCTAAAGCACAGCAAGTTTTCTCGAGCAGTGAATAACGTTGTTCACAGTCGGTAAACTTTTTGCTCAGGTAGTATATTGCATACTCTTTTCGACCGGACTCGTCATGCTGGCCCAGCACACACCCCATTGACTCTTCTAATACTGTCAAGTACATGATCAGAGGTCTTCCTTCAACTGGAGGCATAAGGATTGGAGGCTCTTGCAGGTATTCTTTGATCTTGTCAAAAGCCCTCTGGCAGTCTTCATTCCACCTGACCGTTTGTTCTTTTCTTAACAGTTTGAACAAAGGTTCACAGGTTGTTGTAAGGTGAGATATGAACCGTGAAATGTAGTTCAATCGTCCTAGAAACCCTCGAACTTCTTTCTCAGTTTTCGGTGCAGGCATCTCTTGAATGGCTTTGACTTTATCAGGGTCCACCTCAATCCCTTTTTCGCTTACAATAAAACCCAGCAGCTTACCAGATCGTACCCCAAATGTGCACTTGTTGGGGTTCAATTTTAGTTGATATTTCCTCAGACGCTTGAATAGCTTTAGCAGATTTACCAGGTGGTCTTCTTCTGTGAGGGACTTGGCGATCATGTCATCCACATAACATTCTATTTCTTTATGGATCATATCATGGAATAATGTCACCATAGCCCGTTGATATGTTGCACCAGCATTCTTCAGTCCGAATGGCATCACTTTGTAACAGAACGTGCCCCAAGGTGTGATGAAAGTTGTCTTCTCCATGTCTTCAGGTGACATTTTGATCTGATTGTATCCTGAAAATCCGTCCATGAAGGAGAATACCGAGAACTGAGCCGTGTTATCCACCAATACATCAATGTGAGGTAATGGGAAGTCATCTTTCGGGCTGGCTCTGTTCAGATCCCGGTAGTCAACACACATTCTTACTTTGCCGTCTTTCTTAGGCACAGGTACTATATTAGCAACCCACGGTGGATAGCTAGTCACAGCAAGGAACCCGGCGTCCCACTGCTTTTGTACCTCTTCCTTGATCTTCATTGCCATGTCTGGGCGAGTACGGCGCAGTTTCTGTTTAACCGGTGGGCATTCTTCTCTCAAAGGCAGCTTGTGCATAACAATGTCGGTGTCCAACCCTGGCATATCTTGATAAGACCAAGCAAACACATCCACATACTCTTGAAGCAGGTCAATCAGTTGTCTCTTCACTGAGTCTTGCAGGCAGGCCCCGATTTTAACCTCTTTCACGTCTTCGTCTGTACCAAGATTAATCACTTCAACCTCCTCCTGATGAGGAGTAATAACCTTTTCCTCTTGTCTTAACAACCTGGCTAGCTCTTCAGGGAGCTCATACTCTTCTTCAACCCCTTCATCAGCTTGATTGATCGGATTGTCAAAGTCATACGAAGTCATAGCCGTGCTGTTGTCGGTGCTGTCTGGAAGGCACTCTCTGCAAGGGTTCAGTTTTTTTATTTTAGTGATTTGATTTTAATCTTGCTTTAGAAAAAAGTGAAATGAAATTATCATTTTGAAAACATCGCCATTTATTTTTTGTACAAAAAGAAAAATGGAAAAACAGTGAGCAGAAAAGAAAAAAGACTCATTTGCAAAAAGATGTCTGATATTTCATTGATTAATCTTGTTTGCACAAAAAGTACAGATGGCCCGATTACAAAATGAGTCTTGTCATCTTGGGCAAGATGCAAGACTTGGATGCATGCTATAAAAATACAGGAAATAATAATTACTCTGCATGAGTAACTCTTATAATTTCCTGGGAAGACCAGTTTGAGATACTGCTCCCCGGGATCTTTGGACGAATCCAATTCTCCAGATTGCGTTCTTCTTCCAGCTCGTCTTCCAAATTGTTGATAGCATCAGGGGTGAGCATCCCCCCACTGACAAAACCAGGCTTTTCAGCAGCCTCCACTTGATGTTGTTGAGTTGGTCTGTAACCCAACCCAAACTTGTCTTTCTTCTCCTCCACAGATACAACCTTGCCCCAGCCTTGGGCAGTTCCTTCCTCAACAACCTTCCGGGCTTGTTGATAAGATGACATGGAGACTCCAGATACAGCGGATGCTTCATTGACATTCAAGGCCTCAAATCCTTGACTCATTGTTTCATGGATCTCCCCGTCCATCTCAATATACTTATAAGTAGCCAGATGGCTAACAAATATGTCCTCTTCCCCACAGATAGTAACAACTTGGCCTTCCCACTCAAATTTTAACTTCTGGTGAAGGGTAGACGTTACTGCGCCAGCGGCGTGAATCCATGGTCTACCCAACAAACAGCTGTAGGCAGGCTGAATGTCCATCACATAGAAGATCGTTGTAAAAGTTTGTGGGCCAATTGTCACAGGCAACTCAATTTCTCCCAGCACCGATCTCTTAGAACCATCAAAGGCTCTTACTACCAGATTACTGGGACGCAATGCTAATCCTTCATACTCTAGCTTCACCAGGGCCTTCTTCGGTAAGACATTAAGGGATGATCCTGTGTCTACCAGCACATGGGAAAGGACTGCACCTTTACATTCCATGGTGATGTGCAAGGCTTTATTATGGTTGCGGCCTTCCGTTGTCAAGTCAGTATTGGTGAACCCTAGCCCATTGCTAGCAGTAACATTTCCAACCACGGTTTCCAATTGATTGACAGTGATCTCTTCAGGCACGTAAGCTGCGTGCAAGACTTTAAGCAGTGCATTCCGATGGGCTTCGGAACACATAAGCAATGATAGGATAGAGATCTTGGACGGCGTCTGGTGAAGATGATCCACAATTTTGTAATCACTCTTTTTGATGATTCTCATGAACTCATCAACTTCTTGATCGAATGGTGTTTTCAAAGCTTCCTTAACAGCTTGATCTTCCTGCACCGGGCTCTTTCCTTTTGCCTTGGCAGCAGCTTCTGCTTCGGCAGTGGGTCTTCGAATTTGTGGAGCAAAGAGACGTCCGCTTCGAGTGAAGCCTCCGCCTCCTCCCACATTGTCTATCTGTGGTGCAGGTGTTGATGGTTCAAGGGTGATTTTCTTTCCTTCGTAGTATACGTCAGAGCCGTAGTGCCAAGGGATGGCCCTACTGCTTTCATAAGGTACTGGTCCAGGCACTGTGACAGTGACTGGACTGATGGCAGCTGCTGAAGGTACTGTGATAGTTTGTGGATCATAATAAATCGTGACTGGTGCTCTGATGGGAGCAGCACTTTCTGAGTTGTAGGCAGAGTTGTTTTCAGGATCATAAAATATTGTGACAGTTGAGACGTCTTCATGAGTTGTTGCTGGAGTTGTAGGAGACATTGTCGGGAGGATGGATGTTGTTGTTGTAGGAGATTCAAAATGGAATGGTGCTGAAGTTGTAGCAGAAAAATTTGTTGATAACTGATCAGTTGAGAAGACAGATGAAGTACTTGTTGATGAAGCCGAAGAATTGTCAGGAACAATGGTTGCTGCAGTTGTAGGAGATACATGAACTGTTGTTGATGAGATTGCTGGATTTGTTGGAAATGATGTGGTGATTTGAAGCTGGCCACTCTGAATAAGGCCATCTATGCCATTCCTCAGATTATCACACCCATTTACTGAAATATTGCAGTAAGCACACCCTAACTCACACCCCGGGAACATGTGACATTCGAGGAGCTGAGCCTTAATCTCCACCAACGGTGTCCGGATCTGACCCACACTGGTTACTAAATAAGACGGCTTGTCTTCTTCAATAGCGTTGATCCTGGGACCCCCGTGGTTTGGCATAGGGTTCTTATTGACATTGGGTGGTGGTGCGAAATTCAGAGCCTTAGAGTCTACCAGGTCTTGTACCTTCATGTGCAATGCTCTGCACTTTTCTGTACTATGGCCAGGTGCATTCGAATGAAAAGCACACCTAGCATTGGAGTCATAATTCCTGGGTAAACTGTTGGGATCTGGAGGTGCCAATGTCCTTAGCTCAACTAGGTTGAGTTTCAGGAGTTGTGGCAACAATGTAGTATATGGCATAGGGATCGGATCGATCACCCTGTTGGCTTGAGATGGCCTCTGCTGGAATGGCCTTTGCTGGTTATTGTTGTTGGTGTTGCTGTTGTTGTAATTTCTCGGAGGATACTGATTTTGTTGATGGTACTGAGGTTGTTGCTGATAGTTTTGCTGCGTAGGTTGATAAGCTGGTTGTGGATGAGCTGGAGCGGGAATGGTGACTGCTGCCACGGATCTATGAACATATTGGGGCCTGCCCCTGTTGGTGTGGATGGCATTGGTCTCACCAGTCCTTCTTGGGCCTGCAAAAGGCTTTCTTGCATTACTGGATGAGCTTGCACCGTTGTCTGAGATCTTACCCATTTTCAGTAGGCTTTCAATTCTCTCCCCGGCTATGACTACATCTGCAAAGCTGGTAGATGAGAAGGCAGCTAGCCTATCAATGTAAGTCCCCTGAAGGGTGTTCATGAACATATCAGCCATTTCCCTTTCTGACATAGGTGGCTGGACAGCAGCAGCAAGCTGTCTCCATCTTTGAGCATACTCTCGGAAGCTCTCTCTAGATGATTGTGACATTCCCATTAGGAGGGTCCTGTTGGGTGCCATATCCAGATTATACTGATACTGTCTGATGAAGGCCTCTGCCAGGTCCTTCCAGCATCTAATAGTTGCTCTTGTCAGATGGGAATACCATTCCCTCGAAGCTCCAGTCAAGCTATCCTCAAAATAGAACATCCACAGCTTCTCGTCCATGGTATAGGCCTTTAGCCTCCCGAGAAAAGATTGCAGATGAGTTCGGGGACAGGAAGTCCCATTATACTTCTCAAAGCATGGTGGCTTAAACTTGTGGGGAATCCTGACCCCGTCTACCAAGCCCATATCCATAACATCGAAACCCAAAGAGTTTTGAGACTCCAAGGATCTTAACTTCTCAGCTATCTCATCCAACCTTCTATCATAAGCTTCTTCCCCTGCTCCCATCACTGTAAACTGGTCTTCTTGGGGGTCTTCCTGCAGTACCCTCCCTGCTGTGGCAGTCCCTTGTATATTGACAGGAATGTTGGCCTCTGGATGGAGGTGGGGTCCAAAGACTGGGGGATTGACATGAGGTTGGACTCTTTCATTGTTGCTAGTCCCAGCAGTCCCTGGCTGATGATCTTCCTGATTTCTTCCTTCTACCAGTGCTCTGAGCCTCTCCTGGCTTTGAGCCATGTTGTTCATTACCTCCATAAACTGTGTCATTTGGTTCCTCATTTCCAACCTCTCGTTGGTCATTTGGTTCCTGACCTCTGTAAGGTCCTGCTGCATCTGATCCATCTGTATGCCCGGAAGATTGTTACGGGTGGGGTACCTGTGTGGTCGATTGAGTGGAAACCCTCGTCGTCGAGCAATAATTCCTGAACATCACAACAGAGTTAGCAATAATAAAACAAACTCCTACAAAACAAACAAAGGGTTAGCATGCAATGCAGTATGCTTATTTGTTCTCAAGGTATCCGGCTTGGCATTCAGTTTTGACCCTTCCAGACCCTTGAAGATGCTGTTGATGTTGCTTTAAGAAAACTCAGATGAAGCAAACCAACACAAATATATATTACAGAAAGTAAAATAATACAACTTGTTCTTTTTACAACACAAGCCCTCTAAGGGGTCAAAATTCATTACAAGAAAGTAAAAGTACATGGAAAGAAAGCAACAACAAGCAAATGGTCAAACACCAAGACCAAACTCATCCTCCCGAACTTCCTTGAGAAGTGCTTCAGTCACAGGATCAGCTGGACGCTCCGTGAGATTCCTGATAAGGAGGTTCCGGGTAGTAACAGCTGCAGTTAGCTTCCTGTGCTGACTTTGGTCCTTTGACCTCTTCACTCCAGCTCTGATCTTCAGCTCTGATATCTCCCTCTGGGCTGCTGCCAAGGCTTCCTGTTGCTCTTTTGCACTAGCTTCCATCTGCTCTGTCTTGTCTTGGACCCTCCTGTCCTCCAGAGTACGAGCCTTGGTGATCCTGACCCACCTAGCTTGACTCTCTTTCAGATACAAGTCTGTCCTGGCTTTCTGGAACTGGGCTTCCTTGCAGGCATTCTTCAAGATTTGTTCTCCAGCCCTAGACTTCTTAATGTAGTCTTCAGACTTCTCAATTCTAGCCAAGTGCTCTACTTTCAACTTCTCCAACCTCTCAATATCCAATCTACCATCACTCTTCTCCCAGAGGGTCTTCTGCAGAGCTTGAGTCAACTTCTCATTCCTCTCTTTCAATTGTTCAAACTCCTCTAAGCTGACAGTTGCTGGAGGTGGTGTTGTGGAAGGCCCAGGCATATCTTCAATAGTAAAGGGCATCCCAGAGAATTGAGCCCTGGCATGGGACCAATCATAGTATTGTGCTGATGCCACATTGTTACACTTCCCCAGAATGGTTACCCCCTTAGTCTGCACATTGTCCCAGGCCCAGGCTGCCTGCCTAACAATAGCCAGATTAAGCTTGTTCTCACAATAAAGAGTCTCAACCAAGTCTTGTGCCTTAGGAGTGTGGACCAGTGCATAGCCCAGTTGTCTTTTGAACAGCAGAGGGTTGTAATTAATACTACCCTTAACTCCTATTAGGGGCACATTGGGAAAATGCCCACAGCTGGTGATGATATCCCTGCCTTTTGTGCTTTGAGTGCACCACCTGATATCAGCTGAAGTTAGAGTAGTAAGTCTTCCAGCCCAGTTTTTCTGTTGATGAGGGTTCAAAAATGCATCTGTCCTGGGCAGATGCCTGAGAAGCCAAGTATGGAACAAAGGAGCACAGCATCTTACTAGTCTTCCCCTCTGCTTTTCATTCCTCTGATGCACTGAATAATAGAGATCCCCCAACAAAGTTGGCACTGGGTTCTTCAGGATGAAAAGATGGATTGCATTCTTGCTAACAAATCGAGGCTCATCTGCAAATAATATGATCCCATATATGCTCAAGGCCAATAAAGCACAGACTGCTTTCCACTCTCCTAAAGAAGCTTTCAAGGTGGCTTGAGAGATCAAGAAATCCAGATGCAGGCCAGGGATCCCAGCCTTAGAAGTCATATGCTGCCCAATCAAGACTGGTTCCAGATGCAATGCCTTTGCTACCTCTTCATTACCAGGAAAGACCATCTCAGGGTTGAAAGGGACTCCACCCCTGATAGGTATACCAACTAATGATGAGTATTCTTCCAATAAGGGGCCCAGCTGAAAGTCCTGAAAAGTGAAACATCTCAGTGGGGGATCATAAAACTGAAGGCAAGTGTGGATCAGGCTTCTCTGTGAAGGGTCCAGATCCATAACCATATCAAGTATATCTCCATGGTGTTCCCTGAACAGTGGTATATGGTCTGGAGTGATCAGGGTCTGAATCCTCCTGATGTCAGCTAACTCTGGCTGGAAGAAGTGGTAGGTGATGTTGCTTTTCTTAGGTGCCATGATGTTGAGACTGACTAGAGACAAGTGCTGGTGGTGATACTGAAGAATGGGCCACTGACTGGCTGGTGCAGGTGACTGAAGTAGACAGCTGATAGCTGAAGCAGGTGCTGATGAAGATAGGTCAATACTGAAGATGGGGTCAAAACCAAAACCAAATGAAGATGGATACCCTGAAACACAAATAAGCAAATGTCAATATGATGCAATGATTATGTATGCAAATGATATGCAAGGGTTTGTGACTGAGCTGGATCTGATCAAGTGCTCTGATATAAGTCCATGTGTGTAGAAATCCAGATGGAGGTCTATAAGTCCAGTAACCAAGGTGGGGGACTCAAATAAAGAGCCACATGTCCAGGGTTTAGAATCACAAGAACTGTCCCAACATGGAGTATTCTTAACCAAATCAAAGTAACAGGGTATTCTGAGGTCAAGGTACCTGCAAACCTGTAAACAGCCCAACCCCCTCACAGGTGGTGTTCTAAAACAAGGATCCTCAGACTTGGATCAGTTATGAGAAGTGTAAACACTTCTAACCCGGAGGTACAGTGTTTACAATAACCATAAAAGTTCCTCCTCTAATTCACCTCAGCTTCTGAAGGTCAATACTAAAAGGTCATCCAGACTTAGCAGGCTTCCCTGATAGCCCTAGCATTGCAGGAAATCTGCAACACAGAGTTCTCAAGAAGAAACCCATATCTGAACCGTGTTTCATATTCCCGCACCAGACCGAGATGGAATGGGAAAGAATATGATTCACTCTAGCCTAGGTGTCACTCAGGTCCCAGGTATAGGACCTTAACTCTCAATGAATCACCCACCCACCAAAACAAAAAAACCAGATCCAGCCAGCAGCATGACAGTATGATATATACAAAAGCAATAAAGAAAGCAGTAAAGCAACTGTACATAAAGCAAAGTAAAACAATTATATAAACACAGATAGCACATAACACCCCGGTAAACACAAATCAATCAAGCACTAGGAGGAACCCACAAAAAGAACCAGAAGCCCTGGTTACAGTATAAGGGTCCCCAGCAGAGTCGCAAAGCTGTCGCTCCCACTAAATGAAGCTAGGTCAAATAGGGTACAGACGCGAACGGTCGGCGAGAGGGACAATGAGAACACACAGCAGTGAACTCACTGGAGATGAATAGAGTCGCCAGCTAGGCATTTTTATCCCGGAGGAAAGGCAATGCTGCATAGACCTAGAAAGATATGGATAAGACGGTTGCGAACCAGAGAGACTGAGAAAGGGGGTTGGTTACAACCTGGGAAGGTATTAGCACCCAGATTGTCCGTCGTACTCGACGGGATCCACGCTTAAAAGATTTGTGTTTTAAAGGGGTAGTGTCAGTGCAATCTGTGTATAAAAGAGCTGGAAAAAGATGTACAGGTGTCAGTGTAAAAGAAGTGAAGTGTATAAATGATGTGTCAGTGTAAGAATGAGAATGAATTGCTCATGATAATGAGGCTAAAAGAATAAAGCTGGAAAGAGGGGGAATATACAGAGACTTTTGTTCGATAACCGTTAAGTTATGCCTACGTATCCTCTCGTGCAATGAGGAAGTCAGAACACCGTAGTTCGACCCAAAGAGACTGAAAGGTGAATTGACTTGTGAACTGCTTACTTGCCTATGCTCAAGTGTATGACCTGTCTGGCTCAGGTGCTTACTGTCTTGCATTAGACGGAAGAAGCAAGTTCTCGTTTATGAGTGAAGATGATGAGAAAAGAATCCCGGAGGAGACGATTATTGTTTGTTTTTGAGTTTTCAGTCTTTTATTGCTTTTGAGAGTTTGTCATAAGTTAATGAGATTAAGCCTAAACCAATGGATTAGTAAACTCATCACATCTTCCCTCTGATTAGGGGTAATGAGAATACCTTAAGTGTGAAGTCAGATTCTCACACTTAATCACCTCTGGTTTAGGATTAAGATCATTAACCTACTTGTGATTATTTAGATGTTTTTGGAGTTTTTGTTTAGTGTTAAGTAATGAGGTTAAGCCATAATCAGGGATTAAACAGACTCATTACACCATCCTAATAGAAGGATAATAGATGAGAATGTTTAAGCTGGGGAAAGCTCCTCAGCTTAATCCATGATTAGGGATTAAACTCATGACAAAACAAGCCTTTGATTAAGTGGATTTTAGTTAATGATAAGATGAAGAAGTGAGTTTTAGGGTTTGTAAGACAACTTGAGGGGGACTTGTCCATTAACACTAGGGTTAGTCCTTCTTAACCAATTAAGGAAGAATTAGAACCCTAATGCAAGGCCCAAGTTACAAGCTTGATGTCTTGATGATTATTAAGTGAATTGATTAAGGGATTTAAACACATTAAGGGTTTAACACTTAGGATTAAAGTTATACACTCCATCCTAATAGAAGGATGCAGGCATAAGCTTAATCACAAAGCCTTAAAGCCTTTAGGGTTTAGTCCCTGATTATGAGATGAGAAGAGAAGACTCAAAAAGACACAAAGGTAAAACTAAGAGGGGACTAATCAAAACCCTAATCATTGTCATGCTTGGGTGCTCCTAAAGGTTTGTGAGGTTTACAAGAGAAAATCTTCAGAGGAGCCACCAGGAAGCAGATGAAAGGATCAAGAGAAGCAAAGCAACTTGCTTCATTCAAGAAGTCAAGTCACTTGAAGAAAGAAAGTGGGAAGAAGAAGAATGAGCAAGCTCAAACTCAAACACATACAAAAATGCAGCATGGATGCAAGAGAGATGAAAAGAAAAGTTGTGAGAAGTGAAGGCAAATTCACCTCTAAAAATCACTTACCACCTGAAAAGTTAGAAAAGAAAGTGCAATGCAATGCAAAATGGGATGAGATGACATGATGAGAAACAAAACCAGAAGCATTTACATGATGCTAATGATGCTATGAAATGCTACAAACATGAGGCAGCACATGGAGATGATCATACAAGTTTATGAATGCAAATGAAGCAAGTTAGGAAGCATGGACATACATGAAAAGTTATGAAGTGCACATGGCATACAACATGGCAAATACATGATGCAATGATCAAACATGCATTCAATATGTCTTATGATGTCAAATGAATCACATGGAGGCATGGAATGCCATGGCAAGTCATGTTATGCAAGAGAATGCAAGATGTATGCAAATGGAAGCCCAAATTAGGGTTTATGAACCAAACATCAAACAAAAATCAAAATCAGAAGCAAACCCTAAGATAAAAAATTGAAAATGCCACTCAAAGGACCCCTAATCCTATACTAAACCAATGCCCAAAGGAGAAGTCTCAACTCTTAACCAATTTCAAGTTATGGTTTTCTTAAGATTTCTAGGGTTTTAGGGTTCCTAAACAAGGAAATTACCAAACAAATTGAAAATGAAAGATCAAATCATGGCCATTTAATCTCACAAACTACATGCTAAACACAATGCAATGCAGAAAGAATCAATGTCCAACTCTTCATGAATAGGCATAAATGATTTTTGGAACTTTGGATCAAATTAATGCATAAAAATGATTTTAATTCAATGAAAAATTCTCAAAATGCATCAAGATCAAAAAAGAAATTTGGTTTGAAGGTTGGACAATGTTTCTAAATGTCTTAGAACTTTTCATGAATTTTTGGGTGATTTTTAAATACCTAAAAGTATTTTTAATAAATTAATTCTCATTAATCAATTAAAAATAAACTTTTAAATATTTTAAAATACTTTTTAAATGCTAAAAATGAAAATAAAAATATTTTTGTGTCTTAAAAATTAATGAAACTCTTGAGAAAAAGTTTCATAATTTTTAGACAATTTTTACTATTTTAAATAAATTGTGCAAGTAAAATGAGAAAAAATGAAAATAAATGAAATAAAATGTAAAGTATTTCAATCTGATGGATGAGATTTGAACTGGGGTGAAAACCATTGACCACGCGCGCTAATGAAGGGTCTAGATTGCATCTGATTAAATTATTTTAATTATGATTAATTAAACTAACTAAGTGGATTAGGGCAAAGCAAGTGAATCTGGGCCAGTCATTCGCGCGGCAAGTCAATGGGGTCAGCTGATCCTACGCTCCAAATTCAAATGGCACTAATGACCTGAGATTAGGGCAAAGCACATTCAGGTGACCGGAGGGAAGCTCCGGTCATCTTCTCCGGTGATAACACAACCCTAATTCATGATTCAGGCATCTAAATATCAAATTAAGCACAGCCAAATGATCCTCTAACAACCTAGGTCACGAATCCAACTTCAAACATCATTTAAACACCAAGAATCAAGCCAATCGAAAGAAATAAATTTCACGGGTGAAATTTCAGAGTGACCATACAAACTCATTTCTCATCTATTTTCGATTCTAAAAGCATCCCCATGACCAGCAAAACATAAGCAACCAGATTATCACTCAAAATGCAAGCTCTGAGAAAAAATGTTCATGTTCATACCTGAGATGGAAAGCTTCAATACTGAGCTTCCAGAGCCTCCTTTGCGTGCAAATGAACTTCTTTGACTCCCTTGAACTCAAAGAGAAGCCCCAAAGTCCTTGTGAATGGCTGATTTGAGAGGAAGAGTTCTGGTGTAGCAGATTGCACAGTCAGGATTTGTGAGGTTTTAAGCTGTTCCAATGGTGGATTCTTGCTCCTTTGAATGTTTCTGACTTGTTGGTGAAGAGAAATGGGGTGTTTGTTGGCTGGATAATGAGATTCGAAGAGTTCTGGCTTTGAGGATGAGAAATGGTGAAGCTCAGTTCATGCTGGTTTCAGGCTTATGTCTTGTTGGTTTGGGATCAATAATACATGGTGAGATGAGTAGTGGAATTTGTTTGAGTGTTTGAGGCCTGTGGAAGATGATTCGAAGAAAAATGCAAAATGGAGTGAGCTTGTGTATGTTGTGTTGTTGTGTGTTTCAGCCTTGCTTGATGTGTGTTATGGCCAGCATTTGCTTTGCATAAAGAACTCCCATTGGCCAGTTGATGTGACCTGGCCTGCTGTGATTGGGATGTTCACTTTTGCAAAAAAGTCCACTCTTGTGTAAGGAAAGCATGGGCTTGGTTATAGGCTAGTACAAGCATGGGGCTGGCGCAGCAAGATGTGTGGAAGGGCTAGGGCTGGTTCAAAGGCCAATGCAGCAAGTGGGTGAAGTGTGATCATGAGTTTTGCAAGTTGGTTATCTTTTGGTTCACATGAAATTTTCTCATTCCACAAGCCATGAAATATGAGGAAATCTTGGTTCAATCTGAACTTTGTGACTTACATGATGCTTGCATATTGGTTTGATGTCAATTAGAAGTCACAAGAATGTTTGGTTCATGAAATTGCAAGTTTTCCTTTTAGTGCATAACTTGAAAATTAGTGATTTTTGCCAACTTTAACACACCATAACTTTTGATCCAAGATGAATTAGATCATGTTCTTGTACTTTTTGAAAAGGGAAAGATCTAATCTACAACTTTCATGACCAAAGTGTTTCCATTTGAAGCATTTTTGGATCAAAAAGCAAGGCTTGAAAAATGGCATAAAATGACATATTCTTGAAAAGTCAACTATGCCCAAAAAAGTCAACTTTGCAAAAACTTCAAATTCTTGAATTTTGTGAACTTCAACCTTCTTCCATGATCAAATAAATATCATATACACTCAAAATGATGAAGATCACCCCTTGGTTGGGTCATTGGGGGCCTCAGATGCCCTAATTTTGCACTGACTTGTCCAGAAAGTCAACTCTTGATCAGATGACTTCCCCATGGAATTTCTTCATGAAAAATGATATGCATACTCCCTATACCATATAGAGACCAATGGAAACAAGAATGACCAAAAAATTTGGGGTTATGGCCTCTGAAACCAAAACCCTAATTTTAGGTCAACTGTGCAGTCTAGCCTGGCTCTGCATCCATACCAATCCCAGTTCTTGTGATTCTTTGGCATTTTTGACTCTGAGGGGATATGATATGACACAGGAACACACATGGACCCCTTTGAAGTGATTGGTAGCCTTTGGAGTGGCTCAAGAAGCTTTTGGATTGCTCAGATCTCAAACCCTAGGTGCAGATGACTTAGAAACTATGCAGTGAATCAAAAATGAGATATGAGATGATATGATTGAGTTTATGCATATGAAATGATCACAAGCCATGGTGTGAATGGGTGAGGGCAAATTTGGGGTGTTTACACATAGAATCCAAAGAGAAAAAGCAAGCTGTGTGGTCAGAATAAGAAGTGATCATGGAAAGGAGTTTGAGAATAAAAAATTCTCAGACTTCTGTTCTTCAGAAGGGATCAATCATGAGTATTCTTCTCCTATCACCCCTCAACAGAATGGGATTGTTGAGAGGAAAAACAGAACTATTCAGGAGTCAGCAAAAGCCATGATTCATGCCAAGAAGTTACCCCTGTACTTTTGGGCTGAAACTATGAACACAACATGCTATATCCACAATAAAGTCACACTAAGAAAGGGAACTTTGTCCACCATCTATGAAGTCTGGAAGGGCAGAAAACCTACAGTCAAGTACTTTCATGTGTTTGGAAGTAAGTGTTACATTCTGGCTGATAGGGATCAAAGAAGGAAGATGGACCCTAAGAGTGATGAAGGGATATTTCTTGGATACTCCATAAATAGCAGAGCCTACAGAGTATTTAACTCCAGAACCAAGGTTATAATGGAGTCAATAAATGTGATTATTGATGATGCCTATACAGATGTTGCTGATGATGTTGGAACATCTGCTGACAATCAAACTGAAGTTAAAACAGAAAGTGATAATCTTGATTTCACTTTAACTGAGACAAGGTCAGAGCAATCCAACAAACCTCCCTCCATCAGAATCCAGAAAGATCATCCTAAAGATCTGATAATTGGTGATCCCAACAGTGGTGTCATCACTAGATCAAGAGAGATGATTTCAGGCTCCTGCTTTGTTTCAAAGATAGAACCTAAAAACATCAAGGAAGCTCTGAATGATGAGTACTGGATCTCTTCTATGCAAGAAGAATTAGGCCAGTTTACAAGGAATGAAGTATGGGATCTTGTTCCTAGGCCTGATGACATTAATGTGATTGGCACTAAGTGGGTGTACAAGAACAAGTCTAATGGGCAGGGAGTAGTTATAAAAAATAAGGCTAGACTTGTAGCTCAAGGATATACACAAATTGAGGGAGTAGACTTTGATGAAAACTTTGCACCAGTAGCAAGGCTTGAATCAATCAGACTACTCCTAGGAATTGCTTGTATCCTAAAGTTCAATCTATTTCAGATGGATGTTAAAAGTGCCTTTCTAAATGGGTACCTTAATGAGGAAGTTTATGTGGAGCAACCTAAGGGATTTGTTGATCCAAGCTGTCCAGATTATGTATATAAGCTAAGGAAGGTTCTGTATGGTCTAAAGCAAGCCCCAAGAGCATGGTATGAAAGACTGACCACTTTTCTCATAAAACATGGGTATAGGAAAGGTGGAATAGACAAAACCTTGTTTGTGAAGGATGAAGAAGGAAAGGTCATGATTGCTCAGATATATGTGGATGGCATAGTGTTTGGTGGGATGTCAGACAGGATGGTTAAACATTTTGTTACTCAAATGGAGTCTGAGTTTGAGATGAGCCTAGTAGGAGAACTAACCTACTTCCTTGGACTGCAAATCAAACAAATGGAGGACTCCATGTTCATATCCCAAAGCAAGTATGCAAAGAACATTGTCAAGAAGTTTGGGATGGACAATGCAAGTCACAAGAGAACACCTGCCCCCACTCATTTAAAACTGACAAAGGATGACAAGGGTGAAAATGTGGACCAAAGCTTATACAGAAGCATGATTGGAAGCCTACTATATCTGACAGCTAGCAGACCAGATATAGCTTTTGCAGTAGGTGTGTGTGCAAGGTATCAAGCTGAGCCAAAAGTGAGCCATCTAAACCAGGTTAAGAGGATCCTGAAATATGTTAATGGTACATGTGACTATGGCATAATGTACTCTCATGGTTGTGAACCAATCCTCACTTGATTTTGTGATGCTGACTGGGCTGGAAGTGCTGATGATAGAAAGAGTACATCAGGAGGATGTTTCTTTCTAGGGAACAATTTAATTTCTTGGTTCAGTAAGAAACAAAATTGTGTGTCCCTATCCACTGCTGAAGCTGAATATATTGTAGCTGGTAGCAGTTGCTCACAGTTGGTATGGATGAAGCAAATGCTCATAGAATATAATGTCCCATAAGATGTCATGACATTGTACTGTGACAACTTAAGTGCTATTAACATCTCAAAAAATCCTATCCAACACAGCAGAACTAAGCACATAGATATCAAACATCACTTCATCAGAGACCTTGTGGAAGAGAAGGTAATCACATTAGAGCATGTAGCCACAGAGCTGCAATTAGCTGACATATTTACTAAGGCTTTGGATGCTACCCAATTTGAAAACCTAAGGGGTAAATTGGGAATCTGCTTATGTGAAATATAACAGTTATGGAGAAGTGCCAGCATGTCTCATGACATCGTGTGGCATGATCACCAGATGGCAACACCAGTCTGGTCAATAACTCTGTGTATTCCAAGCTTAAAAATTCCACTAGTAACGGATTCTATAAGTGTAAAAACGTGCTCTCAGCTTCTCACATTCCCACTAGCTCCACTAAACATTTTGCATGCTACAACTGAATCTCTAAGCTCATCAAAATCGATCAAACCTAACTCCTCTTCCACTACATTCGAAAAATGTCTCAACATCAAAACCCTAACTTCATTGATGAAGGTCTCAATCAAGAAGATATAGTGCACGCAACTCCAATTTTTGTAGTACCAATGGATGCTACTCCTATAGATGAGATCAGAGGAAGCGTTCCTATTGCTCAAAAACCTAGAACTCCCAATGCAAGAAGAGCTAAGGAGCCTGTTTTCAGCAAAAGCAAGGGAACTCCTTCATCTACAAGCAACCCCAAAGCTTCTGATTATGTGGATGCATCCATCAAACAACTTGTAAACAGGATTCTTTTTGAACAAAGAGTTGTGCCTGGGGTGTCTGTTCCCTTGAACAGTATGCCTGCTCCTCAAGAAGAACCAAGCAATCAGGCTGAAGAGGACATACCTGCTCAACAGGATGTCCCAAGAAATGTTGAAGCATCTGAGGGCCATGACAAAGCCTCAAATGATCAAGCCACTGATGACAAAGCCACTGATGATCAAGCTTCTGTTGATCAAACTGCTGAAAAAGAGGCTTCCCAACCTCCACCTGTTGAAAACCTAGATGATGACTCTGACACTGAGATCATAGCATCTGTCAACCCTAGCATATCCAAGAGGCTTAGGGATAGGAAGGAGAAGAAGCCTGCTTCACATGCAACTCCTGAAAAGAAACAGTCTACTCCCAAAAAGGACAAGGTCAAAGTTGCCTTTGGACCTACTAAGCAATGGAGCAAGGTAAACACCCAGAAGAGGAAAGCTACAACCCCACCTGATTCAGATGTTGAGGAGGATGTACCAACATTCCAACCAAGGAAGAAGCCAGCACCTCCCAGGTCTGCCTCTGCTGTTCCTGAAGCACCTCTTGACAATGTGTCCTTCCATCATGTAACCAGTGTGAGCAAGTGTAAGTATGTCTACCAAAGGAGGGTGGCTCTGGAAAGAGAGCTGGGCAGCAATGCTTTGGAGTGCACTGAGGTAATATATTTAATCTCCAATGTTGGCTTATTCAAAACTGTCTCCAACTTTTCTCCCTGCTATGAACTACTGGTAAAATAATTCATAGTCAATCTGCAAGAGGGCTGTGCTGATGGGAAATCCGAGGATTTCAGGAAGGTTTGTGTGAGGGGAAGATGTGTTGATTTTTCTCTTAGGGTTATAAATCAGTACCTAGGGTTGTAATTTTGAATGTTGTTTTTCTCTCTGCTTATGTAATGTTTGGCCCCAAATTTCTGTCTAACAAGGGGGAGAAGTGATTGAACAACTGTTGTTAATGAACAATGTCTGCTGATGTTAATTTCTGCCTTCTGAACTAAGTTTTTTTTGAATGCTCATTGGTATATCAAATTCTGTTGAACAAGTCATAGCAGTATACATACAGGTTTGAGGGGGAGCAAATTATTAGTTCTCACATGATTCAACAGAAAAGAACTCTGCTGCACTCTGATAAAAGAACTCTGTTGCACTCTGATAAAAGAACTTTGCTGCACTCTGATAAAACCAGAAGATTGTGTTAGCCAAAAATTAGCCAAATGGGGAGTTTGTAGATGTTAAGAATTGGCAGAATTTTTGACAAACAAGAATAAGTGAACATAGTTCAGGATGTCACACCAGATGTTGTGACATTGTCAAACAAAGTAAAAGTTAATGAACTTAGTCAAGACATCAGGATGTCACACCAGATGTTGTGACATAAACCTGCTACCTGACTTAAATGATGCATAACAGAACTGAGTAAATTCATGGGAGTTTATCTGGAATTAATTGAAAAGAGATAAGCACTCCAAGGCGCATCTTTAGGGAGCTTAGTTATCTGGTTTCAGTATAACAGAATAACTAACTCACCTTGATTCAAGGAGGTAACAAACTAACTAACCCTAATTCAAGGTGATGACAGTGGTATTTATTTAGGTCTGGATAATTTGAAAAAAGCCCACAAACCAAGCATCTAATTAAGGAACTGAAACTCTCAAAAAAGAGTACGAATTTTAGAAGACCAAAAAGAGTGTTTGTGTTTTATAGCAGGTTTTAATTGTTTGTCACTTTATGAGATTTTAAGCAAAAAGTGTATTGTGTCTTGATTGAAACTTTTAAGTAAGATCAAGCTGTTGTGTTTGAAGTGTGACTTCAATTTTATTAATCATTGTAAAATATCACTGTGTGATTGAGGGGGAGTGAGTAGGTACTCATATCTAAGTTGTGTCTTAGGTAGAAATTGCCTTGGGTAGATATTAAGTGAAGGATTAAACTGGTTGGTTTAACTCCAGAATTAATATTACTTATATTGGATTTCCTTCCAGGCTTGGTAGCCCCCAGATGTAAGTGTGGAGATACACTGAACTGGGTTAACAATTTCCTGTGTTATTTAATTTACCAGCACTTTAAGTTTGTTTAAGTTTTCAAGTGTTTAAACATCTGATTCGACATCACGTACCTGATCCCAGAATTTCATATAGTGATGACCTAAGCCCTACTAGCGATAAATAAGTAAGGAGAGCCTATTCTTGAATAATGATTTTCACGGATCATTAAACGAGGTTATGTCGACCTTAATTATTTATCATAGGAGTAATATATGATAAATCGAGGTGGTATTGTGATCGTATTATTTGATTAATTGTTTAATTGTTATTTTATTTATACTTGAATGATTATGATTGATAGACTAAGAAAAATGATCTATTAAGGAGAGAAACGATATTGTTAGATATTAAGTGTTAGATCCCCAATAAATGAAGGGAAGTTGTATACATTGAGTAGTTGTATTTGGTTGGATTTTGGCTAAGGAAAGACTTGGTCGGCTATTTCCTTTACAATCCACCTCTCTTACCGGGGAAGTCAACCATACCCTATTCATTGTATGAACTGAACTGATTTTATGAAGATAAGGATTATGCCAAGATAAAATACGAGTAAGCATTTGATGGATTTGGCATGATAAGTATTACCTAAAAGAATGATATGATATGTCCCAAGTATTATCTTAACACTTATGGATGAGAGTTGCCACAAGATGATTGAGTGGTCATATAGACTTTTGCATTGAGGAATGTATAAGTCCATTGTCGTGCGGTATGGGACGTACAAGGTTGATCGGTCACCTACAATCCTGACGGGGATTATTATTTATGCATGCTAGGCAAGACGAAGTTCTTGGCCTGAATACTCAGGGACGATCTGTAATACCCCCTTTCTATACCCCCAAATAATCAATTAAATCATTTAGGCACATGTTAAAATTTTCATCAGAGTATAATTAAACATGGTATAAAAGAGGCATGTCACATTATGCTTGAAATTTAAAACATATAACACATGCTCAATAAAGATATGCAACAAACGGGGTAACTTACATACACAAGGATTTCATCCTTACACCCGTATTCATCAATTCATTAAACAGCGGAAACAAAACATAACAATTTCAAACTTATATACTTATCATAAATATATCTGCAAGTTTGAATCACCAAAATACTCCATGTTTACATAAAACATATCACATCAAAATACATATACAAATGTATCCACAAAAGGCATCAAGCCAAATCCTAGCTACCCGGTGCTACATATCAGAGTCGACCGACCAAAAGATGAAGACGAACTTCACAAAAATATCATCCAGCAACCTACTCTGCAATGCCTCATAGAGCATCATAAAAAAACAGAAGGGTGAGAAACATTATCATAATAATATTGCATATAATTATATATCTCAACATATAAAATGCACATAAAGCATATTCTCACCACAATTCATACCTCTTCACTCATACACATTGCAACGTGTACATACACTAATCAAGCATGTTCATCATGCACCAATTCATTAATTCACATAAACTCGTATTATTTATGTTTATTCCTCTATTCTATTCATTCCGCATAAACATACGACTAGCTAAGTTTAATCACACTATACATTACAAATGTATAAATCACATACATATACATATCAAACATGCATATATATCAGCAAGTATGTTTCATCACACATACTATCATCTCCATAACACTCCAAATAAACATATGCACATTCATGTTTATTTCTGCATATCATATTAAAATGCTAAAAATGCAACTCATAGAGACCGACACTCGACTCTATGCAGATGCAAATGCGGTACCGACTCAACATTTCAGCAGGTTCTCTCAGGGAACAAATGGAATCATCGCTTGTTACCTAAAGTAACTCCCCGTCGGGCACATGATGTTCCCCATTGCTCACACCCCACAGGGGCACACAATGTTTATGGATTGCTCACACCCCACACGGGCACACAATCCGATTGCTCACACCCCACACGGGCACATGATGTTTATGGATTGCTCACACCCCATACGGGCACACAATCCGATCGCTCACACCCCACATGGGCACACGATCTTGTTGTAGTCATCGCTCACACTCTACATGAGCACACGATGCTATAACGGATTCACAGAGAATCCCACAACACATATTATGCTTTCATGCAAAATGGCACACAACATTCTTGAAAATGCATACATATTCACAATATAGTTATGCATTCATCTCATACAATTTAGCATACATTCTCATTTAATTCAAGCAATGTATCTACTTGCCAAACGGCCACAACACAACAATCAAACCCACAATTCCATAATTAACATAATTACGTTTTATCGGAAAGGTGGGGTAAAAGTCGGCTAAAAATTACATATTTTAGCATCAATAGATTCTACATGTTTTTAGCTTCGAATCAATATGAGGATCGCTAAAAATGGATACCCGAAACTAAAGCTACGGATTAAAACACATAACCCCTCAAAAACCTACAGGCTCGCTGAGCGAAAATCGCCCTGGAACTTTCGCTGAGCAAGGGATAGCTCGCTGAGCGACCACTGCGATTTCAGCAAAATACCAGTTGCGAACAGTCTAACCAAATGCCCCCAAAACTCCTCTATACTCATACAAACATGATCAATAACATGTTCTAGCTATCATACTTCGATTACAACGATTTCTAACCGATTAATCCACCAATTTTCCAAGTTTTCTCATCAAAACCCTAAACCTAACATTCTCTAAAACTTCTCCAAATCATAAACCCAATCAACCAAACACATACATAATCATACGCTATATTAAGATAACAATATTTTACACCCTTACCCGATTATTTCGATTTCTTGGAGCAATCTTGAAGCTTTTCCAACTTTTTCCTCTTTTCTCTTCTTTTCTCTTCTCTCCTTTTTCTTTCTTCTCTTTTTCTTTCTATCTTTTCTTTTCTTTCTCTTTCTCACAACTTATACTCTTTTCTCTCTAATTCTATTCTTACTCTATTATTTCTATTTCTTTCCAATCAAATATCATTTTCTCACAAAATACCAATTCTACTAATTCTAACTTATCACAAATTAACAAAAGTCTAAAATACCCTCTTATCCAATTTTACCCGGAAATTCATAAAACGGTAAAAATCACATATCACACCAATATATCACATTAATTCATCAACATATCATATCATCATATTAATTTCACAAACAAAATAATAATTACTCAATTAAAATAAAAGACTCCAACAAAATGGGAATTATCGAATCGGGGCGTTACAACTCTCCCCCACTTTAGAAATTTTCGTCCTCGAAAATAATACTTGATTCAAACAACTCCTGATACGACTCGCGCATCCCACTCTCCGATTCCCATGTCATATTGCCTTCTGCAGTGCCTCCCCACGCCACTTTCACAAGCGCAATATCTTTGCCTCTTAGCTTCTTGATTTCATGGTCCAAGATCCTAACCGGCAAAGCTTCCACCGTAAGGTTATCTCTTACCTCAACCTCGTCCATAGGAATAACATGTGACGGATCCGGAACATACTTCCGAAGTTGCAAAACATGGAACACATCACGCAAATTCGAAAGATTCGGAGGCAACGCCACACGATAAGCCACAACACCAACTCGTGCGGTAATCTGATACGGCCCAATAAAACAAGAAGTCAACTTCTTCGACTTCAAAGCACGACCTACACCCGTAACCGGTGTAATTCTCAAAAACACATGGTCGCCTTCCTGAAACTCAAGATCCTTCCTCCTCTTGTCATGATAACTCTTTTGTCTACTTTGAGAAGCTCTCATCTTCTACCGAATAAACTTCACCTTTTCCGTAGTTTGTTGTACCATCTCCGGTCCAACTATCGTTCTCTCTCCGGTTTCATGCCAACACAAAGGTGTTCGAAATCTCCGACCATATAAAGCCTCAAATGGTGCCATACCAATACTCGAATGAAAACTGTTATTATAGGTGAACTCAATCAACGCTAAATAACTATCCCAAACACCTTGTTCTAGCACACAAGCACACAACAAATCCTCTAACGATTGAATCGTCCTCTCGGTTTGACCGTCCGTTTGTGGATGGTAAGCTGAACTCAATCTTAGCTTAGAACCCAAAGCCTTTTGCAAACTTTCCCAAAACCTCGATGTAAATCTAGGATCTCTATCAGATACAATACTCTTAGGAACTCCATGTAACTTCACAATCACAGAAACATAAATCTCGGCTAGCTTCTCCAAGGAATAACTAATATCCATCGGGATAAAGTGAGCAGATTTAGTAAGCCTATCCACAATCACCCAAATAGCATTATGACCTCTTTGCGTATTCGGCAAACCCGTAACAAAATCCATTGATATACTATCCCATTTCCATTCCAGAATATCCAACAGTTGCATCAAACCACTAGGCTTCTGATGTTCCACCTTAGACTTCTGACAAGTTAAACACGCATAAACAAAATGAGCTACATCTCTCTTCAATCCGAACTACCAAAAGATCTTCTTCAAATCTTTATACATCTTATTCTCTCCCGGATGAATACTTAAATTACTCCGGTGTCCCTCTTCCAATATCACCTTTTTCAACTCCTCATCATCAGGAATACAAATACGACCACGGAATCTCAAAACTCCAAAATTATCAACCTTGAAATCCTCATTCTCATTCATCATCAAATTAACAAATTTCAAATCCAAATTTTGCTTTTCATAAACGGTTGCAAGAAAATCATTCATAACATGAAGCATACCAAGTCTCACACTTCTCGGCGTCATCTCACAAACCAAACTCAAATATCTAAAATTCTCCAAAATTTCCCATTCTCTTATCATCAATGCGGACATATGTAACAACTTACGACTCAAGGCATCGGCCACCACATTCGCCTTACCCGGATGGTTTTTCAAACCAAAATCATAATCCTTCAAAAGTTCTAACCATCTCCTTTGTCTCATGTTCAATTCCTTTTGATCAAATAAATACTTCAAACTTTTGTGATCACTAAAAACTTCAAATCTTGCACCATAAAGATAATGCCTCCAAATTTTTAGAGCAAAAACCATGGCCGCCAATTCCAAATCATGCGTAGGATAATTATTTTCATGCACTCTCAATTGTCTTTAAGCATAAGCTACAACTTTTCCATCTTGCATCAAAACACCACCTAACCCAAACAATGAAGCATCACAAAACACCATAAATGGTTCCGTCGGATTTGGCAAAATCAAGATCGGAGCCGTTGTTAACCTTCTCTTAAGTTCCATGAAACTCTCTTCGCAATGAATATCCCAAATGAAAGCCTTTCCTTTACAAGTCAACTGCGTTAATGGAAGTGCCAACCTTGAAAATCCTTCAATAAACCTCCGGTAATAACCCGCCAAGCCTAAAAAGCTTTGAATCTCCGTAACCGATCTAGGAACTTCCCATTGCATTACCGCATCAATCTTGGATGGATCCAAACTAATTCCACCATCGGAAATAACATGCCCAAGAAAACTCACATTCGACAACCAAAACTCGCACTTTGATAACTTAGCATACAATTGTTTCTCTCTCAAAATCTGTAACACAATCCTTAAATGCTCTTCATGCTCTTCTTGAGACTTAGAATAAATCAAAATGTCGTCGATGAACACAACCACAAAACGATCCAACTATTCATGAAAAATACGATTCATGTATTCCATAAACACACCCGACGCATTAGAAACTCCGAATGGCATCACAGAATACTCGTAATGACCATACCGTGTCCTAAAAGCCATCTTTTGAATATCCTCTTCTTTCACACGAATCTGGTGATATCCTGATCTCAAATCAATCTTACTAAAAACACACACACCAACTAATTGATCCATCAAATCATCAATCCTCGTAAGCGGATACTTGTTCTTAATTGTCACCTTATTCAACTGTCGATAATCAATACATAACCACATGCTTCCGTCCTTCTTCTTTACTAACAATACTGGTGCACCCCAAGGAGAAACACTCGGCCTAACAAACCTCTTGTCCAACAATTCATTCAACTGCTTTTTCAATTCTACCAACTCTGAAGTTGACATACGATACAGTGCCATCGAAATCGTTCTAGTACCCAGAACTAGATCAATAGTAAACTCAACTTCTCTTTCCGGCGGTACATCCTTAATATCGTCCGGAAACACTTCTGGAAAATTACACACCACTGGAAACCTACTTATCTCCACTTCGCTTTCCACTGACCACGATGCAAACAAACCAAACAATTGAACTTCGTCCACTAAAAGTTTCTTCAACTCTTTCGTGGATAAGAAACTCTCTTCTTCATCATCATCCAAAGAAGGAAACCTTACTAACTTATGATAATAATCTATATGAACTCGATTAAATTGCAACCAGTTCATACCCAAGATCACGTCCAAACCTTCCAACGGCAAACAAACTAAATCCATAACAAAATCTTTACCATACATGGTCAAATAACAACTTACACACACCAAAGAAGTAGTTACCGACCCTGAAGCAGGAGTCTCAATAACCATCTCACCACCCCAAGAAGACATAAACAAATTCAAACGCTTAGCGCACTCAAGAGAAATAAACGAATGAGTCGCTCACGTATCAATAATAGTAACTAAAGGCGTACTATTAATAAAGCATGTACCTTTAATCAAACGGTCTACACTAGTAGTATCCTTCCCTGCTAATGCAAACACCTTTCTGCCTGCCTGAGCTTGCTTAGGCTTAGTACACTTAGTACTAATGTGACCAACTTCCCCATAATTGAAGCACTTTACAACATTCCTCCTACACTCGGTAGTAGCATGTCCAAGACCTCCACAGTTTGAACATTTCACAATATTCTTCCCACACTCAAAAGACTTGTGGCCTAAATCGCCACACTTGTAACACTTAACGGGACCAGAACTTCCTCCACCAGATCTCCTATCAAAGTTTCCCCTATGTTTTCCCTTATCAGCGGGTGTCACATAAGGTCCACTTCTAGCTTGTTGCTTCCCTTTCCTCTCATTCACACTCTTGTAATGTGTAGAACGAGCTCTTCTATCTTCTTCAAATATTCTACAACATTCAGTCAAATCTGAAAACCTTCTGATTCTCTGATATCCCACAACTTGCTTAATCTCAGGACGCAAACCATTCTCATACTTAATGCACTTAGAAAACTCAGTAGTAGCAGCAACATAATGAGGATGAAACTAAACCAATTCCACAAATTTAGCAGTATAGTCAACCAATGACATACTACCTTGCTTCAGCTCAAGGAATTCCATCTCCTTCTTTCCTTTCACACTCTCAGGGTAGTACTTCCCTAATAATTCAGTACGAAAAACTTCCCAAGTTATCTCTTCATCATTCTCCTCAAGAGTTTGACTTCTACTGACCCACCAATCATCGGCTTCTTCCTTCAGCATGTGAGAACCAAGCCTCACCTTACTCTCTTCAGCACAATCCATGACTCTGAAGATTCTCTCAATCTCCTTCAACCAATTCTGAGCACCATCAGGATCAAATCTCCCCTTGAAGACCGGCGGTTGATTCTTCTTGAACTCATCATTCGCATTCACATTCGGCGCTCCCTGCACCGCCCTAGCCATTTCTTCCAAAGCAGCAGCCATCGCATTGTCGTTTCTACCAGCCATATTTTGATCATTCCCAAAGACAACAACAAGATTAAACAAAAGTTCAATCACAACAAAATCAAGACAGACACAACTGACTCGAACACTGGCTCTGATACCACTTAATGTAACACCCCCTTTCTATACCCCCAAATAATCAATTAAATCATTTAGGCACATGTTAAAATTTTCATCAGAGTATAATTAAATATGGTATAAAAGAGGCATGTCACATTATGCTTGAAATTTAAAACATACAACACCTGCTCAATAAGGATATGCAACAAACGGGGTAACTTACATACACAAGGATTTCATCCTTACACCCATATTCATCAATTCATTAAACAGCGGAAACAAAACATAACAATTTCAAACTTATATACTTATCATAAATATATCTGCAAGTTTGAATCACCAAAATACTCCATGTTTACATAAAACATATCACATCAAAATACATATACAAATGTATCCACAAAAGGCATCAAGCCAAATCCTAGCTACCCGGTGCTACATATCAGAGTCGACCGACCAAAAGATGAAGACAAACTTCACAAAAATATCATCCAACAACCTACTCTGCAATGCCTCATAGAGCATCATAAAACAACAGAAGGGTGAGAAACATTATCATAATAATATTGCATATAATTATATATCTCAACATATAAAATGCACATAAAGCATATTCTAACCACAATTCATACCTCTTCACCCATACACATCGCAACGTGTACATACACTAATCAAGCATGTTCATCATGCACCAATTCATTAATTCACATAAACTCATATTATTTATGTTTATTCCTCCATTCTATTCATTTCGCATAAACATACGACTAACTATGTTTAATCACACTATACATTACAAATATATAAATCACATACATATACATATCAAATATGCTTATATATCAGCAAGTATGTTTCATCACACATACTATCATCTCCATAACACTCCAAATAAACATATGCACATTCATGTTTATTTCTGCATATCATATTAAAATGATAAAAATGCAACTCATAGAGACCGACACACGACTCTATGCAGATGCAAATGCGGTACCGACTCAACATTTCAGCAGGTTCTCTCAGGAACCAAATAGAATCATCGCTTGTTACCTAAAGTAACTCCCCGCCGGGCACACGATGTTCCCCATTGCTCACACCCCACATGGGCACACAATGTTTATGGATTTCTCACACCCCACACGGGCACACAATCCGATTGCTCACACCCCACACGGGCACACGATGTTTATGGATTGCTCACACCCCACACGGGCACACGATGTTTATGGATTGCTCACACCCCACACGGGCACACAATCCGATCGCTCACACCCCACATGGGCACACGATCTTGTTGTAGTCATTGCTCACACTCCACATGAGCACACGATGCTACAACGAATTCACAAAGAATCCCACAGCACAAGAATGCATATATTATGCTTACATGCAAAATGACACACAACATTCTTGAAAATGCATACAAATTCACAATATAGTTATGCATTCATCTCATACAATTTAGCATATATTCACATTTAATTCAAGCAATGTATCTACTTTCCAAATGGCCACAACCCAACAATCAAATCCACAATTCGATAATTAACATAATTACGTTTTATCGAAAAGGTCGGGTAAAAGTCGGCAAAAAATTACATATTTTAGCATCAATAGATTCTACATGTTTTTAGCTTCGAATCGATGTGAGGATCGCTAAAAACGGATACCCGAAACTAAAGCTACGGATTAAAACACATAATCCCTCAAAAACCTACAGTCTCGTTGAGCACCCTCTTGCTCGCTGAGCGAAAATCACCCTGGAACTTTCGCTGAGCGAGGGATAGCTCGCTGAGCGACCACTGCGATTTCAGCAAAATACCAGTTGCGAACAGTCTAACCAAATGCCCCCAAAACTCCTCTAAAATCATACAAACATGATCAATAATATGTTCTAGCTATCATACTTCGGTTACAACGATTTCTAACCGATTAATCCACCAATTTTCCAAGTTTTCTCATCAAAACCCTAAACCTAACATTCTCTAAAACTTCTCCAAATCATAAACCCAATCAACCAAACACATACATAATCGTACACTATATTAAGATAACAATATTTCACACCCTTACCCGATTATTTCGATTTCTTGGAGCAATCTTGAAGCTTTTCCAACTTTTTCCTCTTTTCTCTTCTTTTCTCTTCTCTCCTTTTTCTTTCTTCTCTTTTTCTTTCTATCTTTTCTTTTCTTTCTCTTTCTCACAACTTATACTCTTTTCTCTCTAATTCTATTCTTACTCTATTATTTCTATTTCGTTCTAACCAAATATCATTTTCTCACAAAATACCAATTCTACTAATTCTAACTTATCACAGGTTAACAAAAGTCTAAAATACCCTCTTATCCAATTTTACCCGGAAATTCATAAAACGGTAAAAATCACATATCACACCAATATATCACATTAATTCATCAACGTATCATATCATCATATTAATTTCACAAACAAAATAATAATTACTCAATAAAAATAAAAGACTCCAACAAAATGGGAATTATCGAATCGGGGCGTTACACGATCAACTTATAACACCTAGACTCCAAGTGAATTTAGGTGACGTAGCTCTTGGTAATTGGGAGTACGTTGGTGGCATGTGGTCTGGTGATATCCGATCTTGGTAAAAGGGATAGATATCATTGAAATCGTTTAGTGGCATGTGTCAGAATATAATTCAAGGATGCATTATAATAAATAGAGATATAATAAATGTAACTATGGGTTGAGGATACGCTAGTTTGAGTAATTGTGGTTGTCATATATATTATTATTTTACACACTCATTCCCACTTTTAAACTTGTACATGAATCTTAGCCCTGTGTATTTTTTGTCTTGTATTTTTGGGTTAATCTATGACGATCAGACGAAGAGCTCGGTAGTCCCAGTGGGAAGGATATGAAGTGACGAGGATATGGATTTTCTATGTCATCAAGATTGGAGTCTATTAGCGTTTTTTCTAAACGCTTATTGTATCAGTATTACAGTCAGTATAAGTGTTAGTCTCGTTGGGCGTATAAGGTCCTTTTCAATATGCTTTCTTTTGATTTCCTTTATGTACTTTTCTTTTAAGTTTTATCTATGTGGCGAGTCCATTAATCTTAACAATGTCAAACTCTATGTAAGATATATTTGAAGCATATGTATGTTTTATTAATTCAGTCTTGTTATGTAAAATTTTCAAATTTTGTGTATTTATATTTAAAGTTTTGTTAGAATTTCACTAATGGGACATATGATGTCTCATTAAATGGTATCAGAGCTGGTCGATTCAGCTCGGACCGTAAGTGTCTAGAATTATACTGACTATATTAAGTTGGATTCCAAACTGGATGACAGCTTTTCTTCTGTGCGTCGAGTCTTCGTCTCAAGATTCTTCTAATATATTGATCTAGGAATCGTCTTTAACACACTTGACCTATATTTTTTCTCCCCCAACAGTCACAAACCCAACGGTAACGTAACATACACCTCACAAAATTATCTTTATAAATACTTCATACTCATTCATTACTTTCATATCAATTTCAAAGTATCTATCTATACCTTTCAAATGGCTAAATGATTTCTTTTATTCATCACTCTTCTTGTCATTATCTTGTTTCTTATTGGTATTACCAAGCATGAAGAATTAGGTAAAGATTTCGTAGCGATAATGATAATTGTAGTTTTACCATTACTAGTTTTAGCTTGGTTTTGGAATAGTGGTTTTTGAATGAAACATGGTCATGGTTTTTGTAATCATTGTTATTGAATAAATTTACATTTCTTTTTAAATCATGATTAAGTTTGACCGAATTATAGATATAATCATGCCTAATTCGACCTTTTAGACATAGTTAACCCTTGCATGTGAGAGATGACAAATCCTTATCGATGAATCATTCATTGGGATATAAATATACATAATTGTTATATTCTTTATGTCTTATGAGTGATTGAACCTAATAACTTATCCTTTCAGAAAGTTATGGTTCAGAACGTCAGAAACGCGAGGCGAGGTAGGAGTGCTGGTAGAGGCACTACTATAGGGGTACGTAGAAATGCGAATGATGAAGTTACTCCCGAAGGAGTACCTACCATTCCCATAGGTCGAGAGGATCATTCCCAAACTGGAACGAACTCTCAAACTGACACTCGAGATGTTCGTGAACTTGCTGCAGCTGTGTTAGTTCAAACACAACAAAATGCTCAAATCCTACAAATCACTCGAGATCATCAGCTTTTTCAGCAACAACAAGAGGAAACAGTGCATGAAGATGCGGGATTAAACTCGTTTTTGAAGGGCAAACCACCACAGTTTGGTGGTGACTTTAATCCAGAGGGTACTGAGAAATGGTTTCAAGAGATTGAGAAGATATTTTCTTTTACTCACTGTAGAGAAATAGAAGGGTCGGTTACACAACATTCATGCTAACAGGCGATTCTAAAGCCTGGTGGAGAGGAAAACAAAGATTGTTGGAAGAGGAAGGAAGAGAGATCAATTGGATCTTATTCAAAGAAGAATTTTTGGGGAAGTATTTTCCAAAGTTATGTAGGAAAGATAAAGAAAGAAAATTCCAGAACCTACGTCAAGGTGTGATGACAATTGGAGAGTATACAAGGAAGTTTGAATCCTTGCTAAAGTATTCTGAGTTTTACCGCTTGCATGCAAGGGAAGAATAGATGTGTGAAAAGTATCAAGACTGGTTGAAATATGATATTCAGAGGGTAGTTCTACCTCTGCATATTGTGCGCTTTGGTGAGCTTACAGAAAGGTGTCTGGAATTGGAAGGAATTGAGAATAGGAAGAATCAATATGGATCAGGAGGACCGAACTGAAACAACAATCACAAGGCCCATTTTAACCGAGGCCATGAAGGAAGGACCCAGCAAGGGGGCATGTCATATCAAAGGCCTACACCATCTCATAACCAGGATCCTAGAAGGTTAATGTTCAAGTGTTACAGCTGTGGAGGGGCACATCTTAACAAATATTGTCCAAATAGAAATATTGGAGCTTTTTTTCGTTGTGGTCAGAAAGGACATTTTCTCAAATACTGTCCCTAAGGACAAAATCAACCAACAGGCCAGAAGAGCGGTCTAATAAACAATAATAATATAGGGATGGCAAGGAATGGAGGCCCAAATGTTGGTCAACGACCTCATAATCACAATAAGCCAACCACTAGAAGAGTGTTTGCAATTAGGGGAGCTGAGATCTCAAAGACAAATGGGTTAATTCAAGGTATGTGTTTAATTGGAGATAAGCTAGTATTAGTATTATTTGATTCAGGAGCTACACATTCTTTTATATCTGCATCATCTGCTGAAATTTTGGGATTTGAAATTGTTGATCTAAAGTATAAGTTGACCATTACAACTCCCTCAGGAGAGAGAATGGTAACTTGTTCAATCAGTATAGATTGCCCAATAACCTTAGAAAATAGAATATTCCTAGTAGATCTTGTGATACTCCCGCTACAAGACCTAGATATTATCTTAGGAATGGATTGGTTATCGGCCAATGATGTAAACTTGGGGTGTAAAAATAAAATCTTAAAATTTGGGGAAGATAGCGGAGAAATCAGAAAGACTGAACTCTCACTCAAAAATTTATGATGTTATTCTCCATGTCAGCAGGAGAAACTCCTAGTGTTGAAAATTTTCCAGTGGTGTGTGAATTCCCGGAAGTCTTTCTAGAAGATGTTTCAGGTTTACCACCGGTTAGGGAAGTGGAGTTTTCTATAGACTTGGTTCTAGGAACTGGACCAATTTCTATATATCCTTATTGATTGTCACCCTCAGAGCTTGTTGAGTTAAAGAAACAATTGGATGAGATGTTAGAGAAGGAATTCATTAGACCAAGTGTATTGCCATGGGGAGCTCCAATCTTGTTTGTGAAGAAGAAAGATGGTTCTTCTAGACTTTGTGTGGATTACTAACAGCTTAATAAAGCCACTGTGAAAAACAAGTATCCTTTGCCTAGAATTGATGACTTGATGGACTAGCTGAAGGGAGCATCGGTATTCTCGAAGATTAACTTGAAGTCTGGATATCATCAGATCAGGGTGAAGGAGGATGATATTCCAAAAACAACTTTTAGATCCCGTTATGGACACTATGAGTACTTGGTTATGCCATTTGGTTTGACTAATGCTCCAGCAGTATTCATGGATTACATGAATAGGATCTTTAGGTCTTACTTAGATCAATTTGTTGTAGTTTTCATTGATGACATTTTGATTTATTCCAAGAATGAGGTAGAGCACGAAGAACATTTGAGAGTTGTGCTACAAATATTAAAGGACCGTCAATTGTACGCAAAATTCTCGAAATGTGAATTTTGGTTGAAGGAGGTTGTCGCTCCACAGATTTTCATCCCGGTGCAAACGCGAACCGTCAGCAATGTTGGAGGTTGAGGTTGAATAGAGTCACCAGCTAGGCATTTTTATCCCGAAGGAAAGGTAATGCTGCATAAAACTGGAAAGAGATGGATAAGACAATTGCGAACCAAAGAAACTGAGTAAGGGGGTAGGTTACAACCTGGGAAGGTATTAGCACCCAGATCGTCCTTCGTACTCGATGGGATCCACGCTTACTTTCTTGTGTTTAAAAGGGGATAATGTATGTGCTAAACTGTGCATAAAAAAACTAGGGGGAAAAGGATGTACAGAGTGTCAGTGCAAAAAGAAAGTGAGTGCTCAAAACTGAGGCTAAGGAAAGAGAACGGGGAGGAGGAGAGGGGGGAGACAAAGAGACTTTTGTTCGATAACTGTTAAGTTATGCCTACGTATCCTCTCGTGCAATGAGGAAGTCAGAACACCGTAGTTCGACTCAAAAGAACTGGTTGATTTTGGTGTGAACTGCTTACTTGCCTATGCTCAAGTGTATGACTCGTCTAGCTCAAGTGCTAACTGTCTTGCATTAGACTGAAGAAGCGAGTTATCATTTTCAGTGTGAGTGTGATGATAAAAGAATCTCGGAAGAGAAATTTATAGTTTGTTTTTGTGTTTTTTAGTTTTTTTATTGTTTTGGTGTTTTGCATAGGATAATGAGCTTAAGCCTTAATCAAGGGTTTGCAAACTCATTATATCACCCCTGATTAGGGATAATGAGCCTACTTAAGTATGAGATGAAAATTTCAACTTAATTACCCTAATGATGCAGGATTAAGATCATTAACCTACTTGTGATTATTAAGTGTTTTTGGATTTATGTTTTTTGTTAAGTAATGAGTTTAATCTCTAATCAGGGATTAGTGAGCTCATTACACCATCCTAAGAGAAGGATAATAGATGATAACACTTAAGATGAGGAAGATACCTCAACTTAATCCATGGTTAGGGATTAAAATCATTATATAACAAGCCTTTATTAAAGTAGATTTTAATTAAAGGTGGGATTAAGAAATGGATTTTATGTTTGTAAGACTAAACCTGAGGGGGACTTGTCCATTGAACACTAGGGTTAGTCCCTCTGAACCAACAGGCAGAAATGTAACCCTAATATAAGGCCCAAGTTACAAGCTTAAGTCTTAATGATTATTAGGTGTTTTGATTATGAGGTGTAAACAACTTAAAGGTTTAACACTAAGTATTAAAGTTATACACTCCATCCTAAGATAAGGATATAAGCATAACCCTAATTCAGAGTCTTAAAACTTTAACTGTTTAGCATTGATTATGAGATGAGAAGTAGAGACTCAAGGAGACTCAAAGGTGAAAACTAGGGGAAACTATATACAACCCTAAAGTTATCATGCTTGGATATTCCTATGGTTTATGAGGCTTAGAGAAAGATCTTCAGAAGAGTCTTCAGATAGCCACCAAGGAAGAAGAAGCAAATGAAAAGAGAAGAGAAGAGAAAGGAGAATAGGTTACTTACTTCCTGAAGAAGTTAAGTAACCTAAGAGAAAGAAAAGGAGCAAGAGAGAGCATAAGTGAGTCAAACTCACTACAAAGACAAATAAACATGCAAATGAAGAGATAAGAAGAGGTTGGATGTGGAGGAAAATCCACATCCTGATCAACTTACCAGAAGCCCCTAAAATGGTTAGTATGAATGCATACAAATGAATGCATGTTAGAAGCTTAAGAACACATGAACATACATAAGAAGTAATGAATGCAAAACATACCAAATGAATGCAACAATGATCAACCAATGTTCACACATGTCATAAGGTATCTAAGATGACATACAAATGCATGAGATGTCATGACAAGTTCACATGATGAAGGTATGCAAAGATGAATGCAAATGAACATGGCAAAATTAGGGTTTTAAGATAGGGTGAGATGCATATGATCAAAACAGAAGCAAAACACATGATAAAAAATTGAAATTCTAACTAAATGAACCCTAAACACACATAAAATCACTCCCCAAAGATGGAAGTCAAAAGCTATACCAAAGTCAAGTTATGGTTTTTCTAAGTTAGGCTAGGGTTTTGGGTACTTTTCCATGAAAAATGCCAAAAAAAAAATGGAAAATGCAATGCAAAAATATGAGGTAAATGCCCTAGATACTATATGCAATGTGTGAAAGCATGCAAAAATAATCATACACAAACTCATCTTGGTTGATCAGAAATGAATTTTTGAAGTTAGGGTTAGAAAAATAGGAAATTTAGAAACCCTAATTCATGGTTAATTGTCTAAACATGATCAAACCCTAAAAGAAATTTGTAAAATGAGTTTGTAAATTGTTCTAAACATGTAAGAATACTTCATGATGTATTTTGGTGATTTTTAAATTCCTAAAAGTATTTTTAATTAATTAAAATGAATGAATGAATTAATTAATACAATTAAATGATTTAAAAATATATTTTTAATGCAAAAATTAAAAATAAAAATGTTTTTGGGTTCTAAAAATTATTTAAGGTAAAAATGCAAAAAATTGGAATTTTATAAAATGTTTTACTATTTTAAATAAATGAAAGAAAAATAAAATGAAATAAAGAAAATAAAAATGCAAAGTAATCAGGATGGAGGGTTCAGATTGCGCAGGAGATGGATGGAGGGCCAGGATGAAAAATTAGCAAGACCAAGTGTATGAAGATCCTAAGGTTGTGGTTCAAACTTATGTTTCACGCGTGATCCAATGGCCAGGATTTGAACTGAGTTAATTAATTACAATTAATTTAATGAATCAAAATTAAGCTTAAGTGAATTATATGAGCCATTCGTTGCTTAAACTAAACACAATCCAAGGGTCCTCATTCAATCTGGAAACCTAAACCCTAATTAGCCCTAATCACTTTCAGGTGACCGGAGATAAGCTCCGGTCATCTTCTCCGACCATCCTAAAACCTAACTTCTTCTACAGGCCATTAAAACTCCTCAAACATGCCCATAAATGATCCCCAAACATCATATAATCAAAATCAATCAACAAACAACATTTAAACTTCATGAATCAAGAGAATCGAAGCAAAACATTTTTACGGGCAAACTTTCAGAACAACCATACATGCTCATTTCTCAACCATTTTCAATTCTAAACACATCAGAGTGATCAGCTAAGCATATAAAATCATTTTATAACAAGAAAAAGAAGTTCTGGAAAATTTGTTCTTGATGAATCCTGAACTGAGCGTCTTCAAAATGGAGCTTTCAGGGCCTGCCTCTTGTGCAAAATGACCTCTTTGGACCTCCTGAAGCTAGTGGAGTGCTTAAAATGTTTTGAAAAATGCTGGTTTTTGAGGTCCAGTTCTGATGAAGCAGAAATAGTTTTTTGGATATGTGGTGTTTCAGGCCATTTTGATGGTTTATTCTTGTTCTATGGATGATATATGATTGATTGGTGAAGGAATTTTGGAAGTTTGATGGCTGGTTTGAGAGAATCGAAGAGATGAAGCTTTGAGGGAGTTTTTTGCAATCTGAGTGTGTGTCTTACTTCAAGGCTTGAAGTGTTGTGTTTTATGATCCTTAGGGTTTCTGTAAACAATTGAGATCAGTCATAGAAGTGGATATGCACTGTGGGATTGGTATGGTGCCATTGGCAAAAAAGTCAAACGTTTGTGTACTTGAAGCATGGGCCATGGCAGAAGTGATTTGAGGTCTTGGGCTGCCTCAGCTGAGTTCAAGGAGCACCCTTGGATCGAAATTGATGAGCTGTATGGCTTGATTCATGAGTTTCCAAAGGTTTTGCATTTTCACAACTTTGTGCATTTTGAAGAAATTGTTCATGAAGCTTGTGAAGTAAGGCATGAATTTTGGTCTTGAGATGTTTCTCATCAATGTTATGCAGTGTGGAAGTGAATTATAGGTCATTAGAATGCTTAAAAGTTAATTTTGCAAAATTCCCTCTTTGACATGAATTGGAAAATTACAAGATTTTTCCCAACTTTGACTTGCCATATCTTGAGTTCTAGGATGAATCAAGAGGAATTCTTGTACTTTTTGAAAATGGGAAGATCAAATCTACAACTTTCATGTTTGAGGAAAATTCATTTGAAGCCTTTTTGATCAAGAAAGAGGAGGTTGAAGATCTTTCCCAAAATGGAAAGTTTTCATTACAAGTCATGCCCAAAAATAGAAAGTTTTCAAATGGCTCAAAAATTCTTCAATATTGTGAACTTCCAAGTATTCCTAAGATCAAATAAAGATCATAGGACCTCAAGGAATTTTTGCTTCAAATTTGATACACATTCTCCTTATAACATATATAGACCAGTAGAATCAAGAATGGCCAAAATTTTTGAGTATAAGGGCCTCAAACCCAAAACCCTAATTTCTGGTCATCTGTGTAGGAGCCCTGAGCCTGCCTGGGCAACTGTGCAATCTTCTAAGATTTTGTGACTTCAAAGCAACTTTGGAGGTATAATATGATCATAGAACACTCATGGACCCTCTTGGCATGCTTCATGGCCTCTGAGATAGCTCAAACCACCTCTAAGATTCACCTGATCACAAACCCTAGTTATGCAACTTATGCAGTGAGATAGTATGCTTATGCAATGCAATATGAAAGATCATAAGCCAAGGTGTGAGAAAAAGAGAGGGCAAATTTGGGGTGTTTACAGCTGCCCCTATTCAAGCATGAGTTAGATGTGCAGAATGTAAGCGCCTGACTTAATAGACAAACAAGATAACTTTTGGTTGAATACCAAGACAGTCCAAAATTTGCACTCTTTATTATAAGAAGAAAAGGGATATAAATTGTAATGGACAGTATAAACTGAATATCAAAAATAGCGACGAATGACGACCATCGAGCAGAGGACGACAACTTGGGGATAAAAACAGTGAGAAATGCACTGACGGGGACGACCATCATGCTGGGGAATAAAGAATCCGCGACGAGGACGGCCATCGGGTAAAGAAAGGCGACTTTACTGGGGATTTAAAAGAACTAACAGGGACGACCGTCGGGCTGAAGAAAAAAGAAACTGCGACGGGGACGGCTATCGGGTGAAGGATAAGTAAATCTATGATGAGGGACGGTCATCTAGTAGGGGACGGCTACTAAAAGATATCACGACATATGACGAATGTTGGATAGGAAGATCAACGATGGGGACAACCATCAGATAAAATGATGAGGGACGATCATCAAAAGGTGAAGGACAATCACCTAGCAGGGGACAACTGCTCTGTTGGGGGTTATCGCGACATAGAATGAATATCAGATAGAAAGTTGTTTTGTTGGCGACTTCTGGGGAGAGATAAACACAGACGAGTGTTTTAATCCCTAAAAATAAAGAGGTATAAGTGTTTTGACAATGTGTATAGATTAAAGATACGGACGAGTATCCTTAGAACCACGATATGGAAGAGTATCGATAGAAACAAACGTCGACGCGTGTTTAAGGATTGATGATACAGACGAGTATCAATTGTTTGAACAAAGAACACAGACAAGTGTTGATATGCCGGGGAGATGTATAAGATACAGATGAGTATCAAAGAATTATGTATAAGTAGGATACGAACGAGTATCAGGAGGATTATGTATAAGTATGTACAGATATTTGTATTGAGAGTGCAAAAGGATATTTTGGCTTTTATCTGCAGGGGGTAAGTTTTTTAGTATTGCTGGAGGAGTGATTTTGGTATTTGCAGGTGACTGGCTCGAACCTGGCTTATGATCATGCAAATGTTTGATTTTTGCCGTAATGCTCCGTATTAGACGGAATGATACGCTCTGTTTAGGGAGGAATGATGCGAATGCTATGATTATGCAAATGAGAGAAACAAGATCCGAGATCCGAGATCTGAAATTTATTGGGAGAACGGATCACTAGGTGATCTGTGGGGAGAAAGGATCACTGCATGATCTTTCTGGAGAATTATGGGGGAAGAACTGTGGGGATCCAATGTTGGAGATGAGAAGATCTGGCCACTCGCTGGGGAAAAGTGATCTCGACATTGCTTTGGAGGTCCCGCTTGGGGATAAGAGAACTTCTGGGAAGTAATCTGCCGGAGGATAAGCTTTGCGGGGAATGCTCTGGGGGGATAAAAGCTTTGTAGGGGAATACTTTCGTCGAGTAGTCCTTCTGATGATGTGACTGCCGACTTGGCTGGGAATATAGTGCCTGATATGCCCCATACTGTGAAAGGTTGTCTGCCTTGAGTACCTGCAGCCTGTTAAACAAAGGAAACACAAAAATAACCTGAGGTATCCTCAACCGGATTCCGTCATAGGAGTTAAGTTCGCTTAAGAGCACATATTTCCTGCAAGCATTTATTGAAAATGGCTTTATGTTTTCATGCAAATGTTGTATTTACGAACTTTGGACATTTTGCAAACGAACAAAAAGGTACAAAACAAAGTGTGAATGAATATTTGACTTTATTTATTTGTGAGCCTTGAATAGGCAAGTACAGCGAAGAAGCTAATTCCTGAAATGAGGAGATTGCTACAAAATTGAGAAAATAAAAGTCCTATTTGGCAATGCTGAAGTTGATGCTTCAATCTTCCTTTTTCTATGACCTGTATGACCTGAACGCTCTTCTTATCTTGCTTTCTAAAGAAAGTTGATTCTGACCGACGCTTTGTCCTCTCGAAGCTTATCATGTTATGTGAGTGTAATACAAACGAATTCAGAACGCAGTTGTTCGCTTTTTCCCTGATTTTGCGTGGATCTCCCTTTCGGGTTTTCAATCCACCGGAATACCCATTTTTGCCTGAGTTGCCCGATGTGGCTTTTCAACTCAGCGGGTGTACATTTTTTTTCAAATTTTCCCCTTATTTTTTCCCGAGTCTTTTATTATGTTTTTTGACTTGTCGGGATGCCCTATTTTTCCTAGACTTACATTCTGTTTTTATGTCCAGTGGGTCATTTATGCGAAGTATTTTTTAACTGCATCTGAATTCACAGGAGACGGAAAGTCTTCACCATCCATGGTTGCGAGCATCATTGCTCCGCCCGAGAAGACTTTAGTTATTACATAGGGACCTTCATAGTTTGGCGTCCACTTGCCCCTGTGGTCTATATGAGGAGGAAGGATCATTTTCAGTACAAGCTCTCCCACTTGATATTCCTGAAGTCTGAATTTTTGATCGAAGGCTTTCTTCATCAATTTCTGATATAACTGACCATGACAGATAGCTGCTAATCTCTTTTCTTCAATCAGGCTCAGTTGTTTATAACGAGATCGGACCCATTCGGCTTCGTCCAGGTTTACATCCATCATTACCCGCAAGGAGGGTAATTCAACTTCAACGGGTATGATTGCTTCCGTACCATACACAAGCTGATAAGGTGTTCCCCCGATAGATGTTCTGATGGAAGTTCGATACCCATGCAAGGCGAATGGTAACATTTCATGTTAGTCTTTGTATGTGACTACCATCTTTTGCACAATCTTCTTAATGTTTTTGTTAGTCGCCTCAATAGAGCCATTCATCTTTGGCCTATAAGGGGAAGAGTTGTGATGTTGAATTTTGAAGTCTCGGCACAGTTCTGTCATCATCTTGTTGTTAAGGCTTGAACCATTATCCGTAATGATTCGCTCGGGAACTCCATATCAACAAATGATATCCCTTTTCAGAAATCGGGCTACCACTTGATTGGTGACATTTGCATACGAAGCTGCCTCAACCCATTTGGTGAAGTAATCAATGGCTACCAGGATTAATCTGTGACCATTTGAAGCAATTGGCTTAATCTTTCCAGTCATATCAATGCCCCACATGGTGAAGGGCCAGGGTAAAGACAATATATTCAAAGGATTGGGAGGCACATGCACTTTGTCTGTGTAAATCTGGCATTTATGGAGTTTTTTGGCATAGGCACAACAATCTGCATCCATTGTGATCCAGTAGTAACCTGATCTTAATAATTTCTTTGCTACTGCATGTCCTCCAGCATGGGTACCGAAAGAACCTTCATGTACTTCATGCATTAGTAGGTTTGCTTCCTTCTTGTCAACACATCTGAGCAAGACCTGGTCGAAGTTTCGCTTGTATAAGGAGCCATCAGTATTGAGGAAGAAACTTCTGACTAGCCTTCTCAATGTCTTCTTATCATTAGACGATGCCCCAGGTGGGTATGTCTGAGTCTCTAAGAAGAATATGATGTCGTGGAACCAAGGTTTGTTATCAGTAACAGTGTCCACAGAGAAGACATATGCTGGTCGGTCCAATCTGGATACTAAAATTCGAGGCACATAGTTGGCAATATGTACTTAGATCATAGATGAAATAGTGGCTAAGGCGTCTACAAACTGATTCTCATCTCGAGGGATGTATTAAAGCTTGACTGTCGTGAAGAAAGTCAACAATCTCCTCGTATAGTCACGGTAGGGAACCAGATGCTCTTGATCAGTATACCACTTGTCATTTGTATGGTTGATCACCAAAGTTGAATCCCCGAATACATTCAAGGTTTTGATCCTGAGGTCAATGGATTCCTCAAGACCCATGATGCAAGCTTTGTATTTCGCTTCGTTGTTAGTACAGGCAAATGTGAGTTTTGCTGAGAAAGGCATATGGACTCCCTTGGGTGTAATAAGCACTGCACCAACCCCACGACCGTTACAATTAACTGCCCCATCAAACATCATAGTCCATGCTTCTTCTGGACCAGGCCTTTCAGTGTGAATAGGCTCTTCACAATCTTTTGACTTTAAGAACATGATGTCTTCATCAGGGAAATCAAATCTCATAGGCTGGTAGTCATCAATGGGTTGCTCGGCCAGATAGTCAGACAATACACTGCCCTCGATGGATTTCTGAGAGGTGTACTGAATATCATATTCTGTTAGAATCATTTGCCACCTCGCAACCCTTCCGGTAAGTGCTAGCTTCTCAAACATGTACTTGACGAGGTCCATCTTTGAGATCTACAAGGTAGTATGAGTCAACATATACTGTCTTAGTCGACGAGCAGCCCACACTAAAGCACAACAAGTTTTCTCGAGCAGTGAATAACGTTGTTCACAGTCGGTAAACTTTTTGCTTAGGTAGTATATTGCATACTCTTTTCGACCAGACTCGTCATGCTGGCCCAACACACACCCCATCGATTCATCTAATACTGTCAGGTACATTATTAGAGGTCTTCCTTCAACTGGAGGCATGAGAATTAGAGGTTCTTGCAAATACTCTTTGATCTTGTCAAAAGCTTTCTGACAATCATCATTCCACCTGACTGTTTGTTCCTTTCTTAGCAGTTTGAATAAGGGCTCGCAGGTTGCAGTGAGATGAGATATGAACCTTGAAATGTAGTTCAATCTTCCTAAGAACCCTCGAACTTCTTTTTCAGTCTTAGGTGCAGGCATTTCCTGAATTGCTTTGACTTTATCGGGATCAACCTCAATTCCTTTTCCGCTTACAATAAAACCCAGCAGCTTACCAGAAAGTACCCTGAATGTGCATTTGTTGGGGTTCAACCTTAACTGATACTTCCTCAGACGCTTGAAACGTTTCAGTAGATTTACCAAATGTTCTTCCTCTGTTTGGGACTTGGCAATCATGTCATCCACGTAGCACTCGATTTCTTTATGGATCATATCGTGGAATAATGTTACCATAGCCCGTTGATATGCCGCACCGACGTTCTTCAAACCAAACGGCATTACTTTGTAGCAAAATGTGCCCATGGTGTGATGAAGGTTGTATTTTCCATGTCTTCAGGTGACATCTTGATATGATTGTATATAGAAAATCCATCCATGAAGGAAAATACCGAGAACTGAGTTGTGTTGTCTACCAATACATCAATGTGAGATAATGGGAAGTCATCTTTCGGGCTTGCTCTGTTCAGATCCCGGTAATCGACACACATACGCACCTTACCATCCTTCTTAGGTACGGGTACAATGTTAACAACCCAAGGTGGGTAACTAGTTACAGCGAGAAAACCGGCATCCCACTGCTTTTGTACTTCCTCTTTGATTTTCATGGCCATGTTTGGGCGAGTACGGCGCAGCTTCTGTTTAACTGGCGGACAATCTTCTTTCAATGGCAACTTGTGCATGACAATATTTGTATCCAAACCCGGCATATCCTGATAGGACCAAGCGAACACATCGACATATTCTCGCAGCATACTGATAAGTTATTCTTTTACTGGAGCTTGCATACTGGCTCCAATCTTCACCTCTTTCACATCTTCCTCGGTACCAAGATTGATAGTCTCAACCTCCTCCTGATGAGGAGCAATCACCTTTTCCTCTTGTCTCAATAACCTGGCTAACTCTTCAGGTAAATCGTAGTCTTCTTCAACCCCTTCATCTGCTTGATTAATTGGATTGTCGAAGTCACACAAGGTCATATCAGTGTCGTTGTCGGTGAAAAGATAGTGAGCGAAAGAAAGATTGTTTGCAAAAATATGTCCATTGTTCATTAATATTCAATTTGCACAAAATACATATGGCCCTATTACAAAATGAGTCCAAAACATCTTGGGCAAGATGCAGGACTTTGATGCATGCTTAAAACAGGAAATAATAATTACTCTGCAGCAGTAACCCTTATAATTTCCTAGGAAGACCAGTTGAGGACTTGTCGGCCCGAGACTCTTGGATGGATCCAGTTTTCTAGGTTGTAGTCGCTCTCAGCCTCGTCTTCCAAAGTGTTGACAGCATCTGGGGTCATCATTCCCCCACTTATGAACTTGGGAGCTTCAGCAGCCTCCTCTGGAACTTTTCAGGATGGTCTGTAACCCAAACCAAATTTGTCTTCTTTCATCTCCACCTTCAGCAGCTTGCCCCAGCCTTGGGCATTCCCTTCTTCCACAACCTTCTGAGCCTGTTTGTAGGAAGCAATTCAGGTGCCCATCCTTTCCTCTTGGGATGCAACAAACACCTCTATTGTTGCTTCGTTGATGTTCAAAGCTTCGAAACCCTGACTCATGGTTTCATGGATCTCCCCATCCATCTCTATGTACTTGTATGTAGCCAGTTGACGGACGAATATGTCTTCTTCCCCACATATGGTGATAATTTGGCCTTCCCACTCATATTTTAACTTCTGGTGAAAGGTTAACATTATTGCACCGACGGCGTGTATCAATGGTCGACCCAACAAATAGATGTAGGCAGGCTGTATGTCCATCACATAGAAGATAGTTTTGAAATATTTTGGGCCAATTACCACAGGCAGCTCAATTTCTTCGAGACCCAATCTCTTAGAACCATCAAAAGCTCTAACAACTAGGTTGCTCGGACGAAGTGCAAGACCATCATACTCCAGCTTGACTAAAGCTTTTTTGGCAACACATTGAGTGATGATCCGGTATCAATAAGGACATGAGAAAGTACGGCACCTTTGCATTCCAAAGTGATATGCAAAGCCATGCTGTAATTATGCCCCTCCATAGTCAAGTCAACATTGGTGAAACCTAGTCCATGACTAGTATTGACATTTGCGACCGCCGTTTCTAACTGATTGATTGTGATCTCCTCAGGCACATAAGTTGTGTGCAAGACTTTAAGTAGTGCATTTCGGTGAGCCTGGAAACACATGAGCAGAGATAGTATGGAGATCTTGGAGGGTGTTTGATGGAGATCATCTACCACTTTGTAGTCACTTATTTTGATAATCCTCATAAAATCGTCTACATCCTGACCCAAAGGGTGTCTTCTGAGTTTCTTTTGCAGCTGGTTCTTCTGGAACCACACTTTTTCCTTTTGCTTTAGCAGCAGTTTCTGCTTCAGCATTAGCTCTGGGATTTGTGAAGCAAAGAGAAGTCCGCTTCGAGTGAAGCCTCCGCCTCCCCCGACATTGTCAATTTGTGGTGCAGGTATTGAGGAGTCAAGAGTAATCTTCTTTCCTTGACAGTAAAGATCTGAACCATAATGCCAACGCACGTTATTGTTGTTATCATAAGGAACTGGTCTAGGCACCGTGATGGTCACTGGACTAATTGCAGCAGAAGAAGGAGTTGTGATAGTCTGTGGATCATAGTAGATGGTGACAGGAGGTCTGATTGAAGATGGTGCAGGTGCAGGAAGTTGTTGATGAGGGTGTTGCTGAAAGTTGTTGTTGAGAGATTCTGGAACATGGATGGTTGCCGGATCATAATAGAAGGTAACTGTTGAGACGTCGTCACTGGTGTTTGCTGTTGTTGTAGTCAATTCCGTTGAAATAACTTTTGATGGTGTTATAGAAGAGATTTATGTTGTATTTTTAGTAGATGGAACCGTTTATGTAATTTGTAGAATGCCTTCTTTGATAAGACTGCTGATACCATTCTTCAGATTTGCACATCCATTGGTAGAAACTTTGCAAGCTTCACAATAGGCCTCACAACCCGGAAACACTTGGCACTTCAATAGTTGAGTTTTTACTTTGGTCAGTGGTGTTTGAATGCTTGCAATGTCATTGATCAAAATTGCTGGTTGGTCCTCCTCAATAGCATTAATCCTCGGCCCACCGTGATTCGGTATTTGATTCTTTGTGACATTTGGTGGAGATGAAAAATTCAAAGCTTTGGAGTCAATCAGATCTTGGACTTTCATGTGCAGGGCCCTACACTTTTCTGTTGAATGACCAAGTGCATTAGAGTGAAAAGCACATCTGGCGTTAACATCATAATTCCTTGGAAGATTCAGAGGATCTGGTGGAGCCAAAGTCCTCAGTTCAGTCAGGTTAAACTTCAATAGTTGTGGGAGTAAGGATGCATAGGGCATCGAGATGGGATCGATTACCCTGTTAATTTGAGAAGGCCTTTGTTGGAAAGGACGTTGTTGTTGGTTGTTGTTGTTGTTGTAAGAACTTTGTTGCTGTGGAGGATACTATTGTTGCTGTTGAGGAAACTATTGCTGAGGTGCTGGAGTAGGGATGGTGACTGCAGCTACTGATCTTTGCAAGTACTGGGGTCTACCTCTATTAACATGTACTGCATTGGTTTCCCCTATCCTTCGAGGTCCTGAGAAGGGTTTCTTTGCATTGCTGGAGCTAGCACCATTATCAGAAATCTTGCCCATCTTCAACAAACTTTCAATTCTTTCCCCCGCTATGACCACGTCAGCAAAGCTAGTGGAAGAGAAAGCAAAAAGTCTATCAATGTAGGTTCCTTTCAAGGTATTCATGAACATATCAGCCATCACCCTTTCTGACATCGGAGGTTGGACAGTAGCAGCCAACTGTCTCCACCTCTGAGCATACTCACGGAAACTTTCCCTCGAAGATTGAGACATTCCCATTAGGTGAGTCCTGTTGAGTGCCATATCCAGGTTGTACTGATATTGGCGTATAAAGGCCTCAGCTAAATCTTTCCAGTTCCTGAAAGTGGCCCTTGAAAAGTGTGAATACCACTCTCTGGATGCCCCGGTTAAACTGTCTTCAATGTAAAACATCCACAGTTTCTCGTCCATGGTGTATGCTTTCAACCTTCCCAGAAAAGATTGCAAATGGGTACGAGGACAGGAGGTACCGTTATACTTTTCAAAGCATGGAGGCTTGAACTTATGAGGAATCCTTACTCCCTCGACTAGGCCCATATCCATCATATCAAATCCCAAAGAGTTCTGGGATTCCAAGGATCTTAACTTCTCTGATATCTCGTCTAGACGACGATCATAAACTTCATATGCCCCAGCACCCAATATGTAAACTTCTCATCCCGAGGGTCTTCTTGTAGGATACGATCTCCAGTGTTCCTTTAGCCATCCCCAAGGATATTAACTTCAGGATTGTTGTGAGGTCCAAACACCACTGGAGTCGTTCGCGGTTGATTGCGCGCACTGTTACTTGTACCCCCAGTGTCTGCATGCTTATCTTCTGGAGTTTGCCGCTCGACTAACTCCCTTAATCTTTCATGGGTATATGCCAGTCCAATCATCACAGCCATGAATTGATTTATCTGAGTCCTTACTTCTGTCCTTACATCAGTCATCTGAGTCCTCACATCTGTCAGTTCATGTTGTAGCTGATCCATTTGTAGACTCGGAAGGTTGTGTCGAGTTGGATATCGGTGGATGCGATTGACGGGAAAAACCTTCCTGCAAGCAATATTTCCCGAAACAATCAACAAAGTGAGAAGACAACAACAAAACACCTGCAAAACAAAAGATATGAGATTAGCATGCAATGCAATATGTCTATTTGTCTTCAGAGGGTATCCGGTTTGGTTCTTGGTTTTGACCTTCCAGACCTCTCTTGGGAAGATGAAGATGTTGAAGCATAAGAAAATCCAATACATAACAAGTGGAAACACCATAATACAAATATTTCATGAATTACAACCAAACAAACTCCCATGGTGAATCAAAATACAACAAATTTAAGAATACAACAAACAAAAGCACCATGGTGAATTAAAGTACAAAAATAAGTACAAAGAGAAAATCAAACATCCAATCCATATGCATCCTCCCTGACTTCCTTCAGGAGAGCATCAGTCACTGGTCCAACTGGGTGTTCTGTGATGGTTCTGATGAGAAGGTTTCTGGTTGAAATGGCATTTGTTATCTTCTGATACTTGTCTTGTTCTTTAGATCTCTTTAACCCTGCTCGGATTTTCAACTCTGAGATTTCCTTCTGAGCTGATATCAGTGCCTTCTGGCTTCTTTTCTCATTAGCTTCTAACTGCTTTATCTTGGCTTGCATCTTCTGGTCTTCTTTCAGACGAGCCTCAGTTATCCTGACACATCTATCTTGACTCTCTTCTAGATAATGCTCAACTCTTGCCCTTTGAATCTTTTCTTCCTTACATGCATTCTTCAACACGAGATCCCTTGCTCGGGCTTTTCTGATGAAGTCTTCAGTCTTCTCAATTTTGGTTACATGCTCGATGCGTAGTTTTTCTAACCTCTCAATGTCTAGAAGACCATCATTCCTTTCCCAAAGGGTCTTCTTTAAAGCTTCAGCCAGCTGGGTGTTTCTTTCTTTCATCTTCTCAAATTCTTCCAGACTGACTGTGGCTATGGGCTCAACTGATGATGGCCCTGGTACATCTTCCATGGTGAATGGCATACGAGTAATTTGTCCTCTGACGTGTGACCATTCAGTGTACTGAGCAGAGGATATGCTATTACACTTTCCCAGGATGGTGGTTCCTTTAGTCTGTATGTTGTCCCAAGCCCAGGCTGCTTGTCGGACAATGACATGATTTTTCTAAAAAGCACAATAAAGAGACTCGGCTAAGTCTTGCTCCCTAGGTGGATGTATCAAGGCATACCCCAACTGTCTCTTGAAAAGTAAAGGGTTGTAATTGATGCAACCCTTCACTCCAATAAGTGGCACATTTGGGTATTGCCCACAACTTGTGATTATGTCTCGGCCCTTGGTGCTCTGAGTACACCATCTGATATATTTTGAAGTAAGGGAAATCATCCTCTTAGCCCAATTCCTTGCCTGATGTGGGTTCAAGAAAGCTTTCGTCTTCGGCATATGTTTCATCAACCAACTGTAGAAAAGAGGTGCACAACACCTTACCAATCTTCCTCTATGTTTCTCATTCCTCTGATGAACTGAGTAGTATAAGTCTCCCAATAAGGTAGGAACCGAGTTCTTTAAGATGAAAATGTGGATAGTATTCTAGCTTACAAACTTAGGCTCGTATGCAAACAAGATGGTACCATAAATGCTGAGCGCTAGGAGAGCACATACAGTTTCCCAATTCCCTACTGCAACATGCTTTGTAGCCTGAGTGATCAAGAATTCCAGATGAAGGTCTGAGATTCCAGCCTTGGAAGTCATGTGCTCATCAATGATAGTTTCCTCCAGATGTATTGCTTTGGCTATGTCTTCATTCCTTGGAGGGGTCATTTCAAGGTTGAAAGGAATTCCTCTTCTGATAGGGACGCCCAATAGTATAGAGTATTCTTCCAGCAAAAGACCAATCTGAAAATCTGGGAAAGTGAAACAACAGAGAGGAGGTTCATAAAACTGAAGACATGTGTGAATCATGCTCCTTTGTGATGCATCCAGGTCCATGATCATGTCCAAGATTCCACCATAATGATCTCTGAATAAGGGAACATGATCAGGGGTGATAAGGGTCTGTATCTCCCTGATGTCTGCTAAAGGATACTCAACGGAGTGGTAGGTGATGTTGCTTTTCCTGGTTGAATCCATTTTGAAGATGTGTGCTGAAGGATATAACTGAAGAAGATAACTGAAGAAGTGTTGAAGCAGATAGGCTGAGCAGAAGAACGGTCAAAACCAAACCAAGTGAAGATGGATACCCTGTAAAACAAATAGACAAATGTTAAATGATGCAATATGATGTATGCTTATGATATGCAAATGTTTGTGATCATGTGCTGGGTTATCAGTTGCCTCTGGTGGGATCCTTGAGTGTTCAGAGTTTCAGATGAAGGCTTGAGAACCAGTAACCAGGTGGGGGCCTCAAATTAAGAGTCAATAATCCAGGGTTTCAAAGAACTAGTCCAAAATAGTACAACCTTAATAACAAATTCCAGTAGCAAGGTATGTTGAGGTCAAGGGTTCCTGCAAACCTGTAAACAACCCAACCCACTCACAGGTATTGTTCTAGAACAAGGATCCTCATATTTGGATTTATTATGAGGAGTGTAAACAGTTCTAACCCGGAGGTACATTGTTTACCCTAATCATAAAGGATCCTCCTCTAATTCACCTCAGATGTTGAAGGTCGTAAAAGGTCATCCAGACTTAGCAGGCTTCCCAGATAGCCCTAGCACTACAGGAAATTCGTAGCACAGAGTTCTCAAAAGGAAACCCATGTCTGAACCGTGTTTTCATATTCCCGCACCAGACCGAAATGGAATGGGAAAGAATACAAAACCATTCTAATCCTATGTGTCACTCAGGCCTTTGTGTTGAGCCTTTCTCACTGGAATACCCCACCCACCAAGGTAAACTGAAATCCAGCACAGTGATGCAATGATAATAATGAAATACAAAAAGCAGTAAATGAAAGCGATAAAGTAAATGCAATAAATAAAGTTGTACAGGAAGCAATGAAAAAAGCAAAAACATAAACACAAATAGCACATAACACTCCCAATAAACACAAACAAACAAGCTCTAGGAGAAACCCAAAAGAGAACCAGAAGCCCTGGTTGCAAAGATAATCCCCAGCAGAGTCGCCAAGTTGTCGCTACCCGGATTTTCATCCCGGTGCAAACGCGAACCGTCGGCGATGTTGGAGGTTGAGGTTGAATAGAGTCTCCATCTAGGCATTTTTATCCCGAAGGAAAGGTAATGCTGCATAAACCTAGAAAGAGATGGATAAGACGGTTGCGAACCAAAGAAACTGAGTAAGGGGGTAGGTTACGACCTAGGAAGGTATTAACACCCAGATCGTCCGTCGTACTCGACGAGATCCACACTTACTTGCTTGTGTTTAAAAGGGGATAGTGTATTAGCTAAACTGTGCATAAAAAAGCTAGGGGGAAAAGGATGTACAGCGTGTCAGTGCAAAAAGAAAGTGAGTGCTCAAACTGAGGCTAAGGAAATAGAACAGGGAGGAGGAGAGGGGGAGACAAAGATATATTTGTTCAATAACTGTTAAGTTATTGTAACACCCCAAAATTTTCCCTCTCATTCCCTCAACATTTTTGCATAGCATTTAGCATACATAAATTCATAGAATAACCAACAACATTGCATCATGTGTAGCATAGCTAAGGCATAGGTATGTGATCAATGATTGGAGAAATTAAAGGATATACAAAGGAAATCAAAGGGCCACAAAGCTTCTCAACATAATGCCTAGGGTTCAAATTTCATCCATAAATTCATTTTGGAAGAGGTTCAATTGGCCAGATGACTGAAAATCAGGGATTTGGGGAAAAGTCAACCATGCTGAAGAAAAAGTCAACTCCTGACTTTTTGAGATCAAAATCATGAAATTAGGGTTACAAGGAGCCTATGGTTCAAATTTGATCAAGAAAGGATGGAGGGATCATGAAAAATCAAGAAAAACTAAAACTTACCATTTTTGGAAAATTTGGATTTCCAAAAATGGCAAGTTTTGGTCATTTTTGCAGCCACTTCAAGAGAGGTTTTTTTCCCAAAAAATAAGAGGCCTATGAAAATTCAACCTTGAGAAAATGAAAGAGGGCATCCTAAGCTTAGAATCCATATGTGGAACTCCTTCATACGATCAAAATTGAGAGAGATATGACCGTTCAAAGTTTGGGCAAAAACAAGGCAATGTAGCAGGTTATGTATCGATACATACGACTTATGTTTCGACGCATAAACAGGCCATGTATCGACGCATAAGCCTATGTATCGATACATACTGAACTCCAAAACACTATGTATCGACGCATACGTGTTATGTATCGACGCATGCTGTAGAAAAACCTGTTTTTTCTGCATTTTTCTATATTTTCATGGAATGTCAAGATGGTTTATGGTTTGTTCATGTTATAAATGCATTTGGCATCAAAAGACATTGCATATGGGCTGCAGTTGGTTGCAGATACCACCACCATATTTGTCATGTATTAAGCAAAACATTGACGCATCAATCATTGATCAATTGAGTTGCAAATAGGTTGCACCTTCATTCCACTTATCCTCACCACAAGTAACATGCTCCAATGCATAATGGATTCAGCTCAAGTGCGAAAGTTCTAGAAGAGCCAGCTCACCATCTTCTACCACCTTCTAGATTATTCCAAATAATATTCCAAGGAATATTCTAAGGAATATTTCAAAGAATACTCTAGAACTCTCTAGAATCCTAACCAACTCCAAACCTAGCCTAACTCCCAAGCAACCTCCAAACCCAAACCTCATGCCAAGCCTACACATTATATAAACCTAAACCATCCCAAAGCAAAGGTCTCCCATTTTTTTCACTATTCTTCTTCATTTTCACTTCATCTCTTTCATTCTTCTCCCACACTTTTCCACCATTTTAAACCTCTCACCAAAGCTTCATTCTAAACGTTCTTCAAATTCTTCATTGGAATTTGAAGAACTTGAAGCTAAAACCTCCATTAATCATCTCAGTGTGAAGCTTATTTAAATAATCAATTCTGATTTTGGAAGAGTTTTGAGCTTATTGGGGGTTATTAATCAAGTGTTCATCAAGAGGCATCATCAACTGCATTTATTTTGTGTGTTCGCAGATCGAAGCTTCGACTCTCCAATTTTCTTCTCCATTTGCGTTCCGATCTACATCGCAACACTCACCGAAGAAATCCTCCGCTTCGTAGGTTGGTGATCTAAATCCGCTTCTTGATTTAACTTATTCCTTTCATCTCGCCATGACGACATTCTTCGTATGTTTATCGTTGTGTATGCGCTTGACCATTTAATTTCGTCTTGATTACAATTTGATCACTTTGTTTTTTCTTAGTTAGAATTATAGCTTATCCTAGGTGCCATTAAGGTTTAGATCGTGGCTTTTAGGTGTAAAATTTGTGCTCACTAGATAATAGTTGCATTAGGAGCTTTAGGAAATAAGTCGATTGCAAGAAGTGTTTTTTCCCTCTTTCTTGGGCATTGCTTCTCCCTTTACCACCATAGATTGATAGGTTCTGATTTTAGGGAATTTTCAAGATTAGTTTTGACATCTCATTCCTCCATTTCGAGTCGTTTCAACACGTTTCCGTCCAATTCGCATATTTTGTGCATGAATTGGCTCATTGCATATTGTTTCTATGTTCATGCACCTTTTCTCATGTAAATAATCATGTTGCATTCTGTTTTTGCATCTTTTGCATGTTTCGTTAGCTCATTTGCATCTCATTGTATCAATACATATGTTGCATTTCATATAACCATGTGTAGCGGTAAAATCGTGAGTGTAAGCTATTGATTAACTTAACTCGATTAACACAGAGTCGCCACCGCGCTTTTCTTTATTTCCGAAAGGAAAAAGGTAAAAGAACGAATAAAAACCTAGGATTCTAAAAGCAAAGGCTAAAAGAAATAAACAGAGATTGGGTAAGGGGATTGGTTATGAACCGGGAAGGTTTTAGGCACCCGACTCATCCGTGGTACTCCACGGGAGCCCTTTGAAATACCTATTGCTTTTTGGTCTGAAATTGGTTTGTTTAAAATGATGGAAGAGATGAGAAGAAGAATATTTTTTAATGATTTTGTATTTGATAAGGTTTTAAAGCCTTATGCCTACGTACCCATAAAGTGCAATGCGAGATCAAAACCTCGTAGTTCGTGGTACAAAGTTTGAAAAGAATAAGTGGGTTGAATTGATTTTAAGATGTAAAGATAAGTCGTCATCCCTTAGCGAATAATTCCGCTAAAAGGGATGAATCATATCTAAACATGGGAAAAAGAAAAAGGTGCACAAGGCACAAAAACAATTGAATGGGTTTGTATTTTTTAAAGTATGTACAAAATGGTTTTGATATATTTACATGAATTAACATTGATTAAGAAAATAAAAGGAAAAGATTAAAAATCGCTTGACCTAAGTCAAAGTTTGTTTATGAAAGTGTTTGAAGTTTAGAAAACAAGAAGGTTTTGAAATAGGAAGAAGTTTTGAAAATTAAAGAATGGGGAGGAGATGAAGAGACTAATCCTAATGCTTGAATTAAAAGCTAAGGAAAGAGTTTACCAAACTATAATATGCACAATTCTTCAAAGATCGGAATTTCCATCTTCAAAAGTTAATGAAGTAACTTGAGGTTGAGGTTTCTAATCCACTCCAACTTGAGCAAAGGGAGATCCTAGGAGTCTAAGTCCATTCTCCAAAAGCAAAGGGATAGTAACCTTAGTCCACAATTATAAGTCACAAGTTTTTTAAGAGTTTAATCCTTTATTAAGTATTTTGATATCCAAATGGACAAAATAAAAACAAGCACAATATCAATATAAACAAGCACAATATGAATATAAACAATGATATATGATATAATATGGCAAAATATAATAAGGAGATAAGGGAGCAAGAGATTAAAATAAAAGGATAAGGTGCGAGAGATTAAATTTAAACAATTATATTCACATTATTATAATATTTACAATATAAGGTGGTATGATGAACTTAATCAAGCACAACCACAATAATGAAAATAAAACCGAGGCAACCGGATCCAAGTGGATCTTTAATCGAATCGGGACGAATGTAGGTCTATGTTAAGCAATCGCCGAGTAATTTACGGAGTAATTACCCTACAAATGAGGCCGGCCACCACTAATTAAAGTGGAAAATATTCGTGTTAATACATGTTAGAGAAACTATATAATGAATCGTTCTCCGAAAACATGCCACACTAAAAGAAGAAGGAAGGTCTAATCTTAATCGAGATTATCGTTGAATTTCTCGAAAATCAACCTATCACGATCTCAAAGTATGGAGAATGATCCAAATGATCATTCATCCATAGATTTGAAATAATGAAGATTAAACTTAATCGGAAATCAACAATCCCTAATCGGAAGATTGTCATCGACCAAAATTAAAAAGAGATGAAGAATAATGGATCCAAAATAGATCTAATAAAAGAAAATCAAAACATTTTTAAATTCTTCTTAAGAATTCTTTTTAAATTCTTTTATAAACACCTAAAAATCTTTTTAAGATAACCTTTTCTAAATCTCTTTTTCTTAAAATAAATTCTATATAAAAAAACTCTTTCTCTAAAATGTATTTTTTGAAAATCTTTTGTATTAACAAAACCAATTAAAAAAAACATACAAAATAAAATAAATAAATAAAAATGGAAAGGGGAAGGTGATAGCTGCGGGTGGATATAGTAATGGTTCCATACTTCACTAAGGCCCAAACAATAATAATTTTCCTTTTTTTTTTAAAAAGAAAGAAATAAATTACATGAAATAAATAATAAAAAAAAAGAAACAAAGAAGTTCGAGACTTCTTCTTTTTCACAGATGCGCAGACACAGGGAGAGAGGAGAACAAAATCAACGGCGGAACACCAAACTCACACCCTCACCTTCTCAAAATTTGGAACGAATTTCTTCTTCTCTTTCCGCGGAACTCTCTCAATCAAACGCAAGTCTTCTCTTCTTCTCCGTTTCGATTTCACGATTCTCTTTGCCTCTCAAACGCAATCTCTCTCTCTCAATCAATTTAGGTTTTTGAGGTGATTTGGGGATGAAGGTGAAATTGATGGAATTGAGAGTGATTTAGGTTTTGGATTGGGAAAAGATTTAGGCAGAGGTTTAGTATGTTGTTGAAGCTTGATTTGTGAATGAGAGCGTTACTCAATTTATAGGAGAAGAGGTCAAGAAATCGTTGCCGTTTTGAGGTGCTCACGGATGCGTTTTGGAACTTCACGAAATTCTCGTGTGAGTTTGATTCTGTTTTCATTTGCTTTGCGTTTTATCTCTTTTTTGATTGCGTTTTGTTGTTGTGAGTTTCAGGTGCATTTCGTTCGTGCGGATCTCGTGACTTGATGCTTGAGCTTGCACGGCTTGGAGATGCTAGCTGGGTATGCAAAGCGTATCAGGCTGTTGGCTTATATTTTGTTTTGCACGCGGATGGGACTTGGCAAGCTGGGCATGCGTGAGCGTACGAATTTGGGCCTAGCGCGCGGGATGCACATGATGAAGCTGATGAAAGTTATTGGTTTGTTGCTGTGTTGAGCGAAGCTTGAAGTGCTTGTGTGTATGTTGGCTTCGGCGCAGGATGGTACGGATGAATGCGTGTTTGGCTTGTGCAGCATGAAACTTACGGCTTGCAAGAATGGGCGTGCAGTGTTGAAGCTAGCTGATGGAAGTGCTTGGTGTGATGCTGAGAGTTTGTGGGCCAGGCGAAACTTGCGGGATGCGCGTATGGGAAAGGCATGAGATGTGAGGCTGGTGAAAATTTGTTGTGGGCCAAGCGCAGAAGGAGTTGTCACGTGAAGAGACTTGTGGGTCAGCTTGGGAATGCTTGGGCGGCTGGTGAAGTATTAACTCGTTCCGCATGAGGCTAGCTGAAGCCTTGGCCTGGGAAAGTGTGAGGAAGGCTAGCAAAAGCTTTGGCTTGTGTACGGATGGGGCTTGAAAGGCCTCATGGTGTTTTTTTATATATTCCAAATGGTGTAAAAAAAATGGACATTATTCTTATTTCTTTTTTTAATGTAAATGGGCTAAAAAAAAATGGCTCTAAAATGTATTTAAAAATAATGAATTTTTTTAATGGTTTTAGGATAAAAAAGTCAATAAAATAAATGGATATTTAAAAAAAATTGAGAAGAAGAGACATGGTAAAGAAAGTGGATAATGAAATTGGATCTAATAGAAAAAAATGGAATTGATGTGGAAACGAATAGTGGAAATTAACAAAGAGAATAAATGGAAAATAATCGGATAACCGAAAAATGATTAATGAATACCAATTCGGAAAAAATGAAATGGATGTGAGATAATGGAAAGGTTGTTGAAAAGGGAATGGTTTAATCGGAAAAAAAAGAAAGGATAATGGATATATGAATAATTTCTAAACCCACAGCCGAATCTTGATTTTTCTTGCACAAGCCTCTGATGCAAATGAACATAGCCAACACAGACCCAACTGAATATTTCTCAAACCAAGCCAACTATCATCTGGGAACTGTCTGATTACATGCCCTGATGATTCGAAACCAAACTGAGGAAAATAAATCCTCAGATGAATCGTTGATGAATTAATGAACCGATGAACGAATAAACACTGAAGATTCAAACCAAACTTCGCACAGAACACCGTCTGATAACTGATGAACCAACCAAACATCGCACAAAACACAGTCACACAAACCAACTTGTACTTTGAAAACGCATTGCCTGATGAATGAATTATAGGCACACACAACTGGCCGTCAACACAATCTTTTGATAGTTTGACCAAATTAGGTCAAACATCTTTCTGAAAATGCATTGTGATTGAATAAACGCATCTGAATCAAATTCCTGTCTCATCTTCGCAAACCTGCAACACAGAGAAGAAGAAGAACACTGCAACATATTTTTTTGTATTTTGATTAGTGATCAGTAAATATAAACAAATATAAAACAGTAAAAAAAATGGTGATCCCCTGCGAAGCATAGACCCGATCTGAGGAGAGACTCGAAACCTGTGCGATCTTGTTTGGTATGCAAAAATGCAAATGATATGCGAAACAGTATTAGGGCAAAAATTAGGGTGTTACAGCTGCCCCTATTTAAGTTTCTTCAATCCGGAGATATGAAGATTGACATCTTTGTCTCTACAAGATGGGAGAGACTTAAATACAGAAAAACCAATTTTTGTCCTAAGAGAACAAATGATATGATATGAATATGATATGCAAACCCAAGATCTCTGTGGGGAAAATAATGACCACCAGAGAAAGGCACAACTTGGGGACACAGAAGAAAATCTCGCTGGGGAAACAACAGACAAACAAAGAGTTACCAGGAAAATAAATCACTGGATAACGGACTCCACTTGGGAAAAGATATGATATAATCAAGATACAAGATCTAACCAGGGAAACAAACACCCTGCCAGAAATATCAACCAAACAAAATATTTGAATCCAAGAATGGAGAAATACTGTGTTGGAAAAGAAATCATCAACTACCTGTTTACTGGGTAGGAAATATAACAGACTCGACTATCAATTTACTGGATAGGAGCAAAATGCGGAGGGATAACCTCAATTACCTTTTTACTGGGTAAGATACTCTCAACTACCTGATTTACTGGGTAGAAAATAATAAAAGACTCGACTATCGATTTACTGGATAGGAGTGAAATAAAAGGAATAACCTTTACCACCTTTTTACTGGGTAGAACAAAATTCTCAACTACCTGATTTACTGGGTAGGAGCTCAATCGAAGGGAAACAGTTTCTATTACCTTTTTACTGGGTAAGAAGAAAATATCGACTACCGGATTTACTGGGTAGAAAAATTCTCAACTACCTGATTTACTGGGTAGGAGCTAAATCAAAGAAGAACAAACTCCATTACCTTTTTACTGAGTAAGAGGAAAATATCTCGACTACCGGATTTACTGGGTAGAAAAATTCTCAACTACCTGATTTACTAGGAGGAGTTTAAGCAAATGAAAACAAACTCTATTACCTTTTTACTGGGTAAGAGGAAAAAATATCGACTACCGAATTTACTTGGTAGGAGTACAAGTACAAGAAACTTGATCAAATTGGTAATATTACCCACTATCGATTTACTGATAGCTAAATTCCAGAGCAATATACTCAAGCTGGAGAAACTGTTGCCCACTATCAAACAATGATAGATTAATTCCAAAGCAAATATATCCACAAAAGGGGGCCAAAGTTCAATCCAAGAACAAATTTGAAAGAAACGGTCAAACAAGACTCATCCCGAGGAGGAAATATCTTAACTGGGGACAATTCCATCCAGATAATAAACTGGGGAGGAAACTGAATTAACATCATCCACGAGAAACAAACTCAGTGGGGAATTAGAAAGGATTAACTCTTTCTGCTTAATGATCGACACTCTAAACTTGAGAGGAATATGACACACACACTCTGTGGGGAAAGTCCACACCAAAGAGCAGATAACAATGATAAATGCCAGAATGCAAGCAAACAATGCCATGCTTATGCGTATGAATATGCTTATGAATATGCTGACAAAACAGACGTAAAGATAATAAACAGGTGACATAAACACCACAACAACCGGATACTCGGCTAATCCCAAGGTAACAGTGCAGGGAAACATGCTGGAGATTCAACTTGAAATCTGCAGGGGAATATCACAAGCCATCAAAGGAATGAAATCCTACTACAAGGCTTAAATCATGATAATACAACATCTGCTAGGAATATCATCCTGCTGAGGAAAGGTAATAATCTGCTGAGGATGAAAATATTCCTGATAAAAATCAAACTTCACGAGGAATAACTGTCATACCACTCCTGCTCCACCTGGGGATAGAGTGCAAGACCTTCTAAAGATCACATAGGAACCTGCTGGAAATCAACACATGCAAACCTACTGGGGATCCATATGGGGATATCAGAAGTTAACATCATAGTCAAAACAACAGTTACGAGGGATTTTAAATCAGTACCCAACATAGGGTAAAAGAAAACCTCTAAACTGACTGCTATATCAATACTTCTATATTCAAGGATGTAAACAAATCAAACTGAGGAACATGAGCTCAGCTGGGGAATCCCAATACTTCTCACTTCAAAGATATCATGCTGAGGAAAAGATCAACACTCAGCTAGGGATTCATAAGACATCCCTTCCAACAACTCTTCTGGGGAATACCTACAATCTCCATTCAACATCATGGTTGGGGAACAAAACATCATTAACGTCGATCTGTCGAGACTATCCAGGAACTTCGCATGGACACAACCGAATCAAACCCTACTTTGGGAGAGACGAGTTACACATATCCAGACTTTACCATTCTTGGAAGCACTATTGATATCCTTTCTTTGTTCATATATTAAAAGAAAAATGTTTTTAAAATCTTCAAAAATTAAATTTATTAAATTTGTTTCAAAAATCATCATCAACAATAAATTGAAATTTTGTAAACAGAAACAATATAAAGAATTGCAAACAATTGGATAAAAGCTCAAATTTATTGATAGAATGGTAGTCAGCAAATGACATGACTCCATGGATCATTACAAGTTTGAAAAATGGTAAATACATGGAAAGGGCTACATTGAGATACAATGATCACTATTCTCCCTATCAACTTTGAATTCCACTGTGTCCGAAACTTCAGTCAAGGATGAGTGAATAAGAAACTTTGATGAATAATTCTTCTGAGGGATAGAATCTGAAATCCTCGATTACTACAAGTGATTCAGTCTGTCGACGCAGTTACTTGCCATGATCCCTAACTTTTGCCTAGATTGCCCTTTCGGGTTTTCAATCTACCGGGATAATTATTTCTGTTTTTGTCTCTAATTTTTGCCTGGACCGCCCTTTCGGGTTTTCAATCCACCGAGACGCTCATTTTTGCCTAAGCCGCCTTTTCGGGTTTTCAACTTAGCGAGCTGTTCTTTTATTTTTTAGGCGAAGTATTTCTTGACTGCATCCGCATTCACAGGACGAGTGATCTCCTCACCATCCATAGTTGCAAGAATTAATGAACCGCCAGAGAAGGCTTTCTTAACAACATATGGTCCATCATAGTTTGGAGTCCACTTGCCCCGAGAATCTTTAATGAAAGACTGAATCTTTTTGAGCACGAGGTCGCCTTCTCTGAATACACGAGGTTTGACCTTCTTGTCAAAAGCTTTCTTCATTCTTTGCTGGTACAACCGACCATGACACAAAGATGTTATTCTCTTTTCTTCAATCAAATTCAACTGATCAAACCTACTCTGACACCATTCAGCCTCAGTCAACTTGGCTTCCATCAGAACTCTCATTGATGGGATCTCAACTTCGATGGGGAGCACTGCTTCCATACCATAAACAAGTGAGAAAGGGGTTGCCCCTGTTGAAGTGCGGACAGATGTACGATACCCATGCAAAGCAAAAGGGAGCATCTCATGCCAGTCCTTGTACGTCACAACCATCTTCTGAATGATCTTCTTAATATTCTTGTTCGCAGCTTCAACAGCCCCATTCATCTTCGGTCTATAAGGAGAGGAATTATGATGTTGAATCTTGAAATCTTCACAAAGCTCTTTCATCATCTTGTTATTCAAGTTCGAACCATTATCAGTAATGATTCTATTCGGAACACCATATCTGCAGATAAGATTATTCTTGATAAACCGAACCACAACTTGTCTGGTCACATTAACATACGATGCCGCTTCAACCCACTTGGTGAAGTAATCAATTGCCACAAGAATAAAACGATGTCCATTTGAAGCCTTGGGTTCAATCATGCCAATCATATCAATTCCCCACATAGAGAAAGGCCATGGGGAAGAAATCACATTAAGATAAGCTGGTGGCACATGAATCTTATCAGCATACACCTGACACTTATGGCACTTTTTCACATACTTGCAACAATCAGATTCCATTGTCAGCCAATAGTAACCTGCTCTCAACATCTTTTTAGCCATTGCATGCCCATTGGCATGAGTGCCGAAGGATCCTTCATGAATTTCTTTCATCAACATGTCTGCTTCGTGTCTATCCACGCATCTGAGCAAGACCATGTCAAAATTTCTCTTATAAAGCACATTTCCATTCAGGAAGAAATTGCCTGCCAATCTCCTCAAAGTCCTCTTATCTTTACCAGATGCCCCAAGCGGGTATTCTTGACTCTGGAGAAAACATTTAATATCGTGATACCAAGGCTTATCATCATGGACCTTTTCAACTGCAAACATATGAGCTGGTCTTTCAAGTCGATTCACACTGATCATGGGAACATCATTCCACTGGTGCACTTTTATCATAGAAGCTATGGTTGCTAAAGCATCAGCCATTTGATTCTCATCACGAGGAATATAATGAAACTCAACTTTGGTGAAGAAAGTTGATATCTTCCTGGCATAATCTCTATAGGGGATCAAGTGGGGTTGATGAGTCACCCACGTGCCCTGAATTTGATTAATTACCAAGGCAGAATCTCCATACACATCGAGATGTTTAATCCTCAAATCAATAGCTTCTTCAAGACCCATAATGCAGGCTTCATACTCAGCTTCATTGTTGGTACAAGGAAAAGTCAATCTTGCGGAAAAAGGAATATGTGAATGTAACACGGTGGGAGAACTGACTTTTAGTTATGTTGCGGATAGCAAGAGTCGCCACCGACTTTTATTTTATCCAAAAGGAAAGGGTATAAAAGAACAGGAAAGACCTTAAGAGAATATTTTTGGGTCCGGGGGGTAGGTTATGTAAAGGGAAGGTGTTAGCACCCTTTACATCCATGGTTATCCATGGGCTCTTAGTTACTTAGCTCACTTTTGAATTGTTTTTGAAAGTGTAGTGTGTGAATAGAAAAATTTTCAGAATAGTTGATAATGATCCATGTACGGATGCGTAAAAACTTGTTTTTTGAAAATTTGTTTGAAATTGTGAAGAGTTTGAAAAGTTTTTGAAGTGAGCAAGTACATAAGAGGATCCTACCCTAAAGTTTTAAGTCTTTCTTGTTCTTTATCCTTTCATTGGTAAGACTATCCCTACTATTAAGGAGTAGGTAGTCATTACCTTGGATGTAAGGGACATGTGATGGACATTCTGTTTTATGAAGGCAACTGTGGGGTGTAATAAGCATATAGGAGGGACTATCATCATTATTCGAAGGGACTTGATCTTTAAGGCAACCATTAGGGACTTGATGATTTTTCTTTTAAGGGACTTGCTTTATACACCCCACTTGACCTTATGATTTAGGCAACTTGAGGGATAACCTTAGAAAGTGAGATGGCGATTAACAATCGACTTACGTGTGTGAGTGTTCAATATTATTTATCTTATATTAAAATGATCTAAATTTATTTTTACATAGAATACATGTTTTGCACTCCCTAAATTACTAACCATAGCGAAAATTAAATAATTAAATATTTACAAAATTTACATCCGAGAAGCAATTACAACATAATTATAAAAATAATAGATAGCAAAAAATATAAATATATAGCAAAATAAATATAATGAGCAAACATAAATAAGTAAATAAAATAGGGGTTAGTGATAAATATAATTAAAATAGGGTTAGTAAAAATATTAAAAATAAAATTAGTGTGATAATTAGAAAAATAAACAAGGTTAGAGACATAATAATAAAGATATAATATAATAATAAATAATAGTATAGTTAGTAACAATAATTAAAGTAAATAGAAATAAATAGAAAAAAACTATTATAATGATATGATTAGAATAATAAGCACAAAATTCAATTTTAATATGTAATAAGAATAATTAAATAAAATTTTTTTAAATATAATATAATCATAATTTTTAATCATTTACAAAAATTTAATTATTTCTAAATATATATCAACAATTATTAAAAAAAATATTTACACATTATATGAAGAAAATAAATTTTAGATATCATATTCATAAAAAATACTCATATTTACAAAAATTTACAAGAATCATAATAAATAAATATATATACATAACAATTATATTAAGAATTAGAAAAATAAAATTATTTAGAAAAATAGAATTAGGTTTTATTTTAGAAAATATTTTTAGGGTTTGATTTATAATACAAAATTATTTTAACTAATATATATATCTAATTTAATTACACAAAAAATAAAAAATTAAATTGAGAAAACAAGAGTTTGGAATTTTTTTGAAAATAATATTAGGAATTAGAACATATGATATATACATATTTTATAATATGGAAAATAATAAAATAATATAATTTTAATTTATTTTAATATGAGATATTAATTAATTATGAAGAAAATAAAGAAAAAACATGAGAAAACAAAAAAAACCTGATGGGGCTGGGGTTTGAACCCAGTCCCCTATGCTTGCAACCAACATCACACACCACTGGGCTACACACCTGTGCGCGTCATCCTAGGGAGAAGAAAGAGTTTTGTGCCTTATCTACAAAATCCAGAAAAATAAAGAAAAGAAAAAAGGCCTGGGGTGCGAATCGAACCCAGGACCTTCTGATTACAAGCAAGCACGCGTTACCGCCTGGCTGGGAGAGCCTACCTGATGATTAAACAACTACGAATAATAATATATTAAAAACGCATCTTAAATGAAAAATATTAAAAAAACTTGCTGGAGGCAAGATTCGAACTCATGCCATCAGGTACCATATGCGTTCTTCCTACCACTGGGCCACCTGCAACGTTTGAAATTTATCCACAAACAAAACTATATAATATAAGATAATTTTTGAATTCCAGAAACGCGCCAAAGCCTTCATCTTCAACCTCCTGCCCTTCGATTTTAGCTGCGAAATTCTTTATGAATTTTCCTGCGAAAAAAACATTCCCAGCAAAACCTACAAACATCAATGGCCAACAAAATCATACAGTTTCACAAAATCAAGCACAGCAACATGATCCTGGCATTCACACGATTCGTTCTATGTCTTTAGAATCAATTTATGTTCCCTAAATCAAAGATCCCTAAACCTAAGTCCAAACCCTAACAATGGCATCTCATGAATTAGGTACAGGTTCTTTGATTTTCCTGTCCAGAAACAATCTATATCACATAACAAACAACATTAGCCAAGCAAATTTCATTGAAACACAACAAATTAATGCAATCGAAAAAGTTTTATTCAAGAACAAATTGAATTCGGGTGAGGCATTATGGCATGATTTGGATGAATGTGAGTGATGCTTTAGCTTCAGTGATGATCAAAGAACACGTCTATGTCTTTATTTTACCTTGAAACCTCTTGGATTGAAGAATCCGAATTGGTGTTTTGGCTTGAATTTTTGAGCTATGAAACTTACCTTTTGATGCTGGAAATTCGTGTATGAGGGCTAGGGTTGTGTTTAGTATATATATGTGAATCATTCTAGGTCAAAAAACTGATCAGTTGTGTGGAAGATTTGATACTTGAAGATTGAAAAAGATGGTGTCATGAAATTCAAATATTGGCTCATGAAAGCTTGCTATTTTTGGATAAATCACAAGATTTCTTTCTCTTTCAACTTCAATCAACATTGATGAGATTCTAGAAGCTCAATCTTCATCCAAAAATAGATTTTCATATTTTATATTTATTTAAAATGATTTTTATGAATTAAATCAAAAATAAATAAAAATAAAATAATAAAAATTCTGAATTTTGGTCATTTGGGTCGTGCATGATGATATGATATGGATTGGATCACAATTTAGCAAGCCCATTTGGAAGGAATTGGTTCTAGACCCCCATTTTCAATATAAACCATCACAAAATTTCCCAACTTTGCAAGGGCACATCTCCCTCAATTTTAAAGGTATGAGGGTGTTCTTGGACATTTTGGAAAGCTTGAAGAGTCCTCTAAACAACCCCATTGGTTTGAGGTCCGTATCATTTACCAATCTCAAGTTATGGCCTTTTGAAGTTGTTGACTTTTTGTTGACTTTTGAAATGACCTATAATGTCTTAGATCATATCTTCCAAATGAAGCATTTTTGGGCTTAACTTGCAAGATCAAAGTTGTAGAGAATTAAATTTCCTTCAAAATGAGCTTTGGATGGAGACTTGGTGATGAAGTATGTGAAAGTTATGGCTGGTCAAAGTTCAGTTGACTTTTACTGAGGAACCCTAATTTAGAAACTCCTGATTATTGATGATCTGGAATCTCCTTGATGAATCATGATCAACCCTTGATAAAATGATGAATTTTACTTCATATAATTGATGTTGGCAAAAAATCATGAAGTTTGACTTTGGTTTGACCACAGTTGACCTCAATTTGACTTTTTAACTGCATTGACTGATTTTGACTTATCTGATCATCTGACTGAGCAAACTTTTGAGAAAAGTCTTGAAACTTGTCATGAGGGTTTTTAAACACATATAAGATGTTATGAAGCTCACTTGAAGTCTTGGAAGTTCATTTAGCCTGATTAAAGTCAAAACCCTAGTTTTGGATGCACTGCTTAGGAGGTGCATTGTCTGAGGGAATTGTCAACTCTTCTGACCAATTGTGAACTTTGTGAACCTTGTGAACCATCATAAGATGCCTTGTGAACCTCATGGGAGGTCTTGTGAACCTTGTGAACCTTGTGAACCTCATAAAGTGACTTGTAGGCTTCATGAACCTCATGAAAGGTTATGTAAACATTGTGAATCTTGTGAACCTTGTGAACCTTCAAGAAGTAACTTGTAGACTTCATGAACCTCATGAAAGGTTTGGTAAGCATTGTGGAACTTGTGAACCTTGTGAACCTTCAAGAAGTGACTTGTAGACTTCATGAACCTCAAGAAAGGTATTGAAAGCATTGTGGAACTTGTGGACCTTGTGAACCTTCAAAAAGTAACTTGTAGACTTCATGAACCTCATGAAAGGTCTTATAAATGTTGAGAAGCTTGTGAACCTTGTGAACCTTCAAGAAGTAACTTGTAGACTTCATGAATCTCATGAAAGGTTATGGAAATGTTGAGAAACTTGTGAACCTTGTGAACCTTCTTAGAACACAAAGTCTTGTATTGTGAGGGCAAATTTTGGGGTGCAACAGCTGCCCCTGTTCAATTTTCTGAAACCTGAGGGGTTAGATTGGTACATTTGCCAGTCGTGACCTGGAAGGTTGAAGGGGATTGAACACAAAAGCCCAAAAATTTGCACTCACCAGTGCATAGAGTGATATTGATGGTTGGTTGAATATGATTGAGTAGGCTTAATGATGCCACTAGGGGAAAGTTCTTCAGATATATTTCTTGGAAGATAAAGCAGTCCAAAATATGGAGGTATAATGAAAGCTGTCAGGAGTCTGGAGCAGTCCTGAGGTATTGATGATATGCTTTCAGGAGACTGGAGTAGTCCTGATGTAACAGCATGTCTTCAGGGGGGTAAGAAGCTATCAGGAGGCTGGAGCTGTCCTGAGGTAACAATATAATTTCAAGAGGGTAGAGCAATCTTGAGGGATTGATGATATGCTTTCAGGAGACTGGAGTAATCCTGATGTAACAGCATGTCTTCAGGAGGATAGAGCAATCAATAATGATAACCCTAAAGCAGTCTTGAAGTAATAATATGATTTCAGGAGGATAGAGCAATCAATAATGATAACTCTAAAGCAGTCTTGAAGTAATAAGAAGTTGTCAGGAGGATAAAGCAACCCTGAGGTAATAGTATGATTTCAGGAGGATATAGCAATCCTGAATATGAAGGTATAATAATAGCTGTCAGGAGGCTGGAGCATTCCTGAGGTAATGATATGATTTCAGGAGGGTGAAGCAATCCTGATGTAATAAAAGCTGTCAGGAGACTGGAGTAATCCTGAGGTAATAATATGATATGCTTTCAGGAGACTGGAGTAATCCTGATGTAACAACATGTTTTCAGGAGGATTGAGCAGTCCTGATGAGATTATAAGCTTTCAAGAGGATAGAGCAGTCCTGATGACCATAAACTTGTTTGTTGGATAATTAACCTGAAAACAAAGTAGCATTCTGTATAATAGTATTAGTTTATGCTTTATGTATGCATGTATAATATGATGCGCCTAAGTAATGTACTATGTATCTATGGATATGTATGTTATGGTATGATGTAAATGATGTATGTATGATATGATGCTGCCGGAAGCGTCTGGATATCTTCGTATAACAATTGCTGGCCAGGGAAAATAAATCCCGATTCGTTGTTGAAGAATATATAACCCTCCGTCTGCTGGGGATAACAGGGTATAGATAACCTCCCGTATGCTGGGGATAACAGGGTATAAATAACCTCCCGTATGCTGGGGATAGCAAGGTATATATAACCTTCGTCTTCGTTTGATAGTAGGGTATACATAACCTCCCGTATTCGTTCGTCGTACTCTTATTGGAAAGTAAATTCCCGAATATCCGTATGAGGATAAAAGAGATGGATATAAATTCCAGGGGAGATGTGACTTTATGAAGATGGATTTTCCCTACTGAGGGTTTGTAACTGTCTTGTAAGAGATGAACCGGCGAAACTTCGTTGAAATCCTTCCCTCGTTCGTCCTAGTAAATACTATTACTGCATTTTCATGCATTTCTGGTAAACATTAATCATATTAAGAGTATGCATGCATTTTTGGTAAACATCAATCATATTCAAAAGCATACATACATTCAAACACAACCAATGGACGTTTCGCTTATGTAAATAGGGTAAAAGTAAATCTGGATTCAAAAGATGGAATTTATTTATATCAAAAAGTGACCCATACATGGGCAAGTTTGTGCAAGGAGACATAAACCCTAGTAAGAGGATTTTGTCATAAAGTTTTTACAAAACAAGGAAAATCAGCTATGTGGGAAATAATCCTATTGAGTTTCAATTCTACTATTGCCATTCAAGTATCTCATCTTCTTGCTGTTGAGACGGAAACGATTGGATTGAGCTTTATCTGTTTGAGCTTGAATAAGTAGTACAACTTGTTGCAGTTTCATGAGTGATCCAAACGAGACATAGTCATACGCTTTAATCCCTAACTTTTGCCTGGATTGCCCTTTCAGGTTTTCAATCCACCGGGATACCCTTTTTTGCCCAAGCCGCCTTTTCAGGTTTTCGACTTGCCGGGTGTACATCTTTTTACATATATCCCTAATTTTTGCCCAAACCCTTTTGGTTTGCCGGGATGCCCTTATTTTTGCCTAGGCCTGTCAACCTAGCGGGTCTCTTTTTATGCGTAGTATTTTTTAACTATGTCTGCGTTTACAGGCTGTGGGAAGTCTTCACCATCCATTGTGGTCAGTATCATGGCACCTCCTGAGAACACTGTCTTGACTACAAATGGTCCTTCATATGTTGGAGTCCACTTGCCCCTAGGATCACCCTGTGGTAATATGATACGCTTGATTACCAAGTCACCAGCCTGATATACCTTTGGCTTAACCTTCTTGTTAAAAGCTTTGATCATTCGCTTCTGGTACATCTGGCCATGACAAACTGCTGCTAACCTCTTCTCATCAATCAAATTTATCTGGTCCAGTCGAGTCTGAATCCACTCATCTTCATCCAAGCCTGCATCCTTCATAATTCTCAAGGAGGGAATCTGAACTTCAATGGGTAGAACTGCTTCCATACCATAGACTAAGGAGAATGGGGTTGCCCCTGTTGAAGTACGTATTGTAGTACGATAACCATGAAGAGCAAATGGTAACATCTCATGCCAATCCTTGTAAGTAACAGTCATCTTCTGTATAATCTTCTTAATGTTCTTATTAGCAGCTTCAACTGCCCCATTCATCTTTGGACGATACGGAGAAGAGTTGTGATGTTTAATCTTGAACTGCGTGCAGAGATCAGTAATCATAGTGTTGTTCAGATTAGAGCCATTGTCAGTAATAATCCTTTCAGGGATGCCATACCTACATATGAGATTATTCTTAATGAACCGAGCCACCACATTCTTAGTAACAGATGCAAATGAAGCTGCCTCTACCCACTTCGTGAAGTAATCAATAGCAACCAGGATGAAACGATGTCCATTAGAAGCAGTAGGCTTGATCTCACCAATCATATCAATGCCCCACATGGCAAAGGGCCAAGGAGCAGTCAACACATTCAATGGTGATGGAGGTACATGGACTTTATCAGCATAAATTTGACACTTGTGACATGTTCTGGAGTGTTGATAGCAATCAGCTTCCATGGTAGACCAATAGTAACCTGCTCTCAAAATCTTCTTTGCCATGGTATGACCACTAGAATGAGTGCCAAAGGTCCCATCATGCATCTCTTCCATAATCTCAGTTGCTTCCTTCTTATCCACACAACAAAGCATAGTTGAATCATGATTGCGCTTGTACAGAATCCCATTACTCAAAAAGAACTTAGCAGAGAACCTCCTCAGAAACTTCCTATCTTTGACAGATGCCCCTTCAGGAAACTCCTGAGCTTCAAGATATCTTTTCACTTCATAGAACCAAGGCTTCTCCTCTACTCCTTCAGTATCAATTTCATTGCAGTATGCAGGCTTCTCAAATCTATCAATGGTAATCTTAGGAGCTTCATCATCCCAGCTGATCTCAAACATAGATGCCATGGTGGCCAAATCATCTGCCAACTGATTCTCTCTTCGGGGAATATGTCCAAAGGTAATCTCTTTGAAATGTGGGATCAAAGACAACACATGCTCTCTGTAAGGAATGAGGTTATCATGCTTGGTATCCCAATCTCCTTTAATTTGACTGACTACTAGGGCTGAATCTCCATACACGTCAAGGAACTGAATCTTCATATCAATAGCAACTTTAATACCCATGATACATGCCTCATACTCAGCCATGTTATTGGTGCAATAGAAACAAAGTCTGGCAGTAATCGGGGTATGACAACCTTCAGGGGAACTAATTACAACACCAACACTATTACCATGTGCATTGGAAGCACCATCAAAAACCATAGTCCATCGGGATCCTTGTTCAGGTTCGTCATATTGTCCAGGTTCTTTGGTAACAGTCATAATGTCTTCATCAGGGAACTCAAAACTCATTGACTGATAATCATCCACTGCTTGATGAGCCAAATGATCAGCAACCACACTTCCCTTGATGGCCTTCTGAGTAGTATACTGTATGTCATATTCTGTCAAGATCATTTGCCATCTTGCAATTCTTCCGGAGAGAGCAGGTTTCTCAAATATGTACTTGATTGGATCCATCTTCGAAATCAACAAGGTAGTATGGGTCAACATATACTGTCTTAGTCGGCGATCAGCCCATGCCAAAGCGCAGCAAGTTTTCTCGAGCAGTGAGTATCTTGTTTCACAGTCGGTAAACTTTTTGCTAAGGTAGTATATTGCCTGCTCTTTTCGACCAGACTCGTCATGTTGCCCCAACACACACCCCATTGAGTTGTCTAACACTGTTAAGTACATAATCAAGGGTCTTCCATCAACTGGTGGCATCAAAATTGGAGGTTCTAGCAGATATCTCTTGATTTCATCAAAGGCAGTCTGACACTCATCATTCCATTCCATCACCTGATCTTTCTTCAACAACTTGAAGATTGGCTCACAGATGGTAGTTAACTGGGAAATAAATCTTGCAATGTAATTCAACCGTCCCAAGAAACCTCTAACCTCCTTCTCAGTACGGGGAGCTGGCATCTCTCGTATAGCTTTCACTTTTGCAGGATCCACTTCAATACCCTTTCCACTGACAATGAAACCCAGGAGCTTTCCAGATCTAACTCCAAAAGTACACTTGTTTGGATTCAACCTCAACTTGTATTTCTTCAACCTCTCAAACAACTTGTGCAGATGATCAAGATGTTGCTCTTCATTCTGAGACCTGGCTATCATATCATCCACATATACCTCTATCTCATGATGAATCATATCATGAAACAAAGCCACCATAGCACGCTGATATGTTGCCCCTGCATTCTTCAAACCAAATGGCATCACCTTATAACAAAAAGTGCCCCACTGTGTCACAAATGTTGTCTTCTCCATATCTTCAGGTGCCATCTTGATTTGATTGTAACCAGAGAAACCATCCATAAAAGAGAATACCTTATGTTGAGCAGTGTTGTCTACCAGAATATCAATATGAGGAAGTGGAAAGTCATCTTTGGGGCTAGCCTTGTTCAAATCTCTGTAGTCCACACACATACGTACCTTACCATCTTTCTTAGGAACTGGTACCACATTTGCAACCCACTGAGGATAAGAAGTCACCGCTAAGAACCCTGCATTGAACTGTTTCATTACCTCTGCCTTGATCTTTTCTGACATTTCAGGACGCATACGAAGAACCTTCTGCTTCTTTGGACGACAATCTTCTTTCACTGGTAAACGGTGAACCACGATGTCTGTATCCAACCCTGGCATATCTTCATAAGACCAAGCAAAGATCTCCACATAGTCACGTAACATCTGAATTAATCTGCTCTTGACACTGTCCTCTAAATCAGCCCCTACCTTGACCTCTTTTCTGTTTTCTTCAGTTCCCAGATTCACAACTTCGACTGGCTCTTCATGTGGCTGTATAGCTTTCTCTTCTTGTTGTAACAACCTAGCAAGCTCTACAGGTATTTCACAATCGTCCTCATTTCCGTCTTCAGTTTGATAGATCGGATTCTCGAAATCATAATTGGCAATAGTAGAACTGTTATCAACAGGATCCAGAGTGGATGAGGATCTGCATTTAGTGATGTGGGTGTGTGTAAGAACACATAGCTGATAAAGCAAAAATAAAAGAAAAGAAAGACAAGGAACACAATATTTACTAAAACGAAACGTCCACTGATTTTATTGAATGAAGTATGCAAATGAAATGACAGCCCGTAACAAGCACACCATTGTGCCCCGGGTAAGGCACATGACTTGAAAGTTTTATTGTTCAAGAAATTACAAACTTAAAAGCAACAACACAGTAATAGTATTTACTCCTGACTAAAGGAGATAGGGATAACATCTTCAGCTTTCCAATTATTGAGTCCAGCACCCACAGTAGGAAAAATCCATGCATCCAAGTTGTAGTCTTCATCTTGATCTCCCACAGCATTAATCACCCCTTGATTGGTGATACGAGCAGCACGAGCACGACGAACAGCCTTCTGGGACTCTGCAGTGAAACCCAAACCAAACTTGTCAGACTTGTATGGAATATCAGGAAGCTGACCCCAAATAGTACAACCACCTTCATCCACCACAGCTCTAGCATCATTGAGGGAGGCCATTGCCATTGTTGGAGGTTTTCTGATGACCACAGGAACTTTCTTCACAGCAGGAGGAGCTACATAATCATTAACAACCCAGGGAACCACTTCAAATGTCTGACACGGAGTCTCAATGTATTCACCTTCCACTTCCAGATACTTGAAGGTATTTACATGGCTGACAAAGTATTCTTCCTCTCCAAAGACAGTAACAACCTTTCCATTCACCGGATATCTCAACTTTTGATGCAATGTAGAGGTCACAGCACCTGCCCCATGGATCCAGGGACGACCAAGCAGACAAGAGTATGAAGGACGAATATCCATCACATAAAATGTAGCAGTAAACACCTGAGAGCCAACTTTGATTGGAAGATCAATCTCTCCATGTACTACTCTTCTAGAACCATCAAAAGCCTTCACCACAATATTACTGGGCTTCAGCACAGCATCTTCAGGACTCAGCTTATTCAGGACTTCCTTGGGCAACACATTCAGAGAGGAACCATTGTCTATCAGCACATGTGACAGGGTAGTGCCCCTGCATTCAATTGAAATATGCAAGGCCCTGTTATGATCCCTCTTGGCAGGGGTCAAATCAGCATCAGAAAATCCTAACCCGTTATCATAGGTCAGGTGGGCAACACAGTTCTCAAATTGGTCAACAGAAATGGCATTGGGCACATGAGCAGACTTCAGAAACTTGATCAAGGACTTGGCATGAGCCTCAGAACACAGCAACAAGGACAACATAGAAATCTTTGAGGGAGTATGCCCCAATTGATCAACAATGTCATAATCACTCTTGCGAATGATTTTCAATACTTCTTCCATCTGCTTAGAGAGATCATCAGCAGCTGGCACATCAGGAGATACAGGCTCAATAACAGGACCTTTGCCCCGAGCATCAGTGGTGGAAGTAGCAGCAGGAGTAACTGCATTTTTAGAAGCAACTGGAGGAGAGAAAACTCTTCCACTACGAGTGATCTTGCTAGATCCAGCAATATTATCAATGTCAACAGGCACATCAGGTAAAGGCTCCTGCTTGACACCATGGATGTAAACATCAGACCCATAGTGCCAAGGCACAGCTTTGTCAGACGTATACGGAATAGGACCAGGAGTAGTAATGATCAGAGGAGCCACTCTAGCTTCAACAACAACTTTCACAGGACCTTCAGCAGTAATCTTGATTGGGCCCTGATGGGTGATTTTAACAGGCTTCTTTGAAGTGATTCTTACCGGTACTTTGTCAACCATATCAACCTCTTCAATCTTCCTACCTTGAGTCAGATGATCCACCATACTTTCTACAGACGATGGTCTCCTCTCAAACACTATAGTATACTTATCCATGAGACGCTGAATTCCATCTCTCAATATGAAGCAACTATCCGGCTTATAGGTACAATACAGACAATCTTCACGACAACCTGGAAAGATCCCAGCTTGTACTAACCTCTTTTTGATAACAGACAGTGGTGTGGTCAACTCCATAACTGAATAGACATGTAGGCCTTCATCAATGGCATTGACAGTCTTCTCATGATTTGGCATTGGAGCTGTAATCACATTTGGAGTACCTGGAGGATCAAACTCAATTTCTCCAGCATCAATCATATCTTGAATTTTGTTCTTCAAGATCCAGCAGTTATTAGTATCATGACCCGGACAGTTTGAATGATATGCACATCGTGCATTGGGATTGTACCTGGGTGAGGTAACATTAGGATTCTGAGGAGCTTCTTTCAAAGTAATAAGTTCAGCCTTCAACAAATGTTGCAATGCCTGAGCCATTGACATGTTGATCTTCGTGAACTGTCTTCTAGCCCTCTGTTGGTTGCCCTGAGGCTGCTCTGTTGTTGCAGGAGTTGGATTTGAAATATGAACCGCACTAACAGATTGATGCCTCCTGTTACGATCAGGTTGACCATAAACAGCATTGGATTCTTTCTTCCCAGTGGGAGGCTTCTTTGCAGCACTTGATGAAGAAGTACCCACATGGATCTTGCCATTCTTTATACCATTCTCTACTCGCTCTCCTGTCATGATCAACTCAGTGAAGCCAGATGATGAGCTTCCAATGAGATGACTGTAAAACGGACCATTCAGCGTACACATGAACATATCAACCAATTCCCTGTCAGTCAAAGGGGGTTGAACTCTTCCAGCCAAGTCTCTCCATTTCTGAGCATACTCTTTAAAACTTTCTTTGGCACCCATAGACATGCTCTGAAGCTGCATGCGAGTGGGGGCTAAGTCAGCATTGTATTGATACTGCTTATAGAAAGCTTCAGCAAGATCATTCCAATCTCTGATGTTGACACTCTCCAACTAATAATACCACTCCAACTGAGCTCCAGATAAGCTCTCTTGAAAAAAGTGGATCCACAACTTCTTGTCAGCAGTGTGAGGTTGGATCCTTCTGACATAAGACCTCAAATGCAGCTTGGGACAGGAGACCCCATCATACACAACAAAAGTAGGAACCTTGAAACCAATGGGTATAACAACCCCAGATATCAGACTCAAATCCTCAAAATCCAGCCCAGATGATTTCTGCAACTCCATAGCATCCATTCTATCCACCAGCATCTTGAATTTATCTTCATTAGGCTCATGGTAGTAATTAGCCTCAGAATCAGAGTCCCCATAGTGTTGTGGAGACTGCCTCCCTCTTTCTCAGATTCCTCAGATTCATAGTCTTCAACCTGTTCTTTGGTTTTGACAGGACCCTTGAACCTTCTTCCCATGTTGAGCAACCCCGCAGACCTTCTAGTCTTCTTAGTCTTCTTGGCCAGCAGTGTCTTCAATTCATCCTGCCCCTTGGATAGGTTCAGGATCAGCTCTTGGAACTGTGCATTCTGTGCCTGAAGATCCTTAACTGATTGTTCAAGAGCCATTGCTTGAAATAAACAGCGAGAAGATGAGAAACCTGTGCACAATTAAACCTGTGATGCAATGATATGATGTTTTAATGCGTATGCAATGTTTTCAAGGACCGCAGGATTTAAATTTGCTTAAACAAACAAGAAAGTAACTTTTTATTAGTAATAACTTGTTTTGCCTTTTAGGCTTACAAAAATGAAAATGAAATAAGTACAAAATATGGGGTTTTAAGTCTCCCATGGACGTTTCCTCTTTGTATTGAGGTATGAGTTGAGATTCCGTTCCTCGTGAAGTTGCTTTGTTAGTTCTAGGATTCTTGCTTGGCTTGCTTTGTAATGAGCCTCGAAAGTATCCCTTTGCTCCTTCAGTTGGATCCATGATCTCTGCAAGTCTTCCATATCAGTAGGCATGTCTGGGTGAAGGATGGTATAAGTTGTGTCTCCTTCAGCGACAGGTTCCATGGTAACTGGTAGGATGGCAGGATATGGCATCATGAGTGTCTGAGCACGAGATCGTACCCATCTGAGATAAGCCTCCATAGGAATAGTGTACTTAGGCTCCAGTGTCTTGCTGTCAACCCTGTTTACTTTTCCCCAAGCTCGTATGAATCTCTGACGGTAACCCTGAAGATCGTTGTCGTAATCAAACACAATGCCCTGAATCAACATGTCATGTGGACCATCACTCCGGGCGTAACCAAACTGTCGTAAAGCTAAAGATGGGTTGTAGGTGATGCCTCCTCTTATGCCTAGAAGTGGCACATTAGGAAACTCCCCACAACGGTCAATGATGGTGACATTCTCCATAGATCTGGAGCACCAATGGATATCTGAGTGAGAAAGTGACATGATCCTCTTGGACCATCTGAACCCTTGCTCATTCTTCATTACTGAGCGAGGAAGGTGAGAAGTAAACCACCTAGAAAGCAAAGGTATGCAGCACATCAAAGTTCCTCTTGCCCTTGTAGTACGGGTGTGAAGAGAATGTAGGATATCCCCAAGCAATGTAGGCATTGGATTGTGACTCAGAAAAATGTTGATGGCATGAACATCTATGAACTGATCTGGATTGGGGAACAATACTAAGCCATATATCAGCAAGGCTAAGATCTCCTCAAAAGCATCATGACTCATGGCCTTTAAGAACATTTGAGCCTTCTCTATCAAGGCCTTAGCAAGAATACCCTTGACTCCGCTTCTTGTTTCTAGAACAATGTCAGACTTCTTCAGATGTAGAGCTGCAGCAATAACCTCTGGTTTGAGTTCTTTCTCCAAGCCTGTGAAGGGTCTTTGATCAAGAACAGGTATACCCAGAAGTTTAGAGAACTCTTCCATGGTTGGAACCAGCTGGTAATCAGGGAATGTAAAGCAATGGTGCTTAGGGTCAAAGAACTGGAACGGAACACTCATCATGTCTTAATTGAACCCTGAAGTGACTAGATCCAATAGGTGACCATGTCTCTTGATGAACCGGGAATGATCAGACACTTGAGAAACCAACTCTTTAAGCTTGGGAGGTATCCCCACAAAGTTGATCCTGATGGTGTTTCTACGAGCTGAAGCCATGACCTGCAACAAAGAACAAAGATAAATCCTTTGGTCCTTGAAATGGTTAGGGAAAATGATATGCTCATGATGCATGATGATGTCATGATGTTATGTCCAATCACAAACATGTGGCACACACAAGCAAGTCACACAATAGCCCTAGGTTTAAAGGCTTGCATGAGGTTCAAAGGTAAGTACCCTCCCCTGAAGTTAGATGGTTCATCCTGTCCTACAAAAGTAACCAGGTTCTAAGGGATCTCAATATCATTGATCCTTCACAAGGGTGGTTGATCAGAAGGCAACTTACTTGCCAACCAAAACCCTCCAAGTTTAAGATCTCAATGAGCGTAGTATCGAGTGTCAACCAACTTCAGTCTGCACCAAAGCCGGTTACCTCACTACTTTCTAAAGGCCAAGATGAGTTAACTAGGGTTCTAAAAGTTAGTTAGTGCATTGACAACATATGGCAGCCTCATATTATCCTCAACTTGACTTAAGGAACATAAGCACCAACCAAAAAGTCGCACTAACTATGGCCACCAGATCAACCGTATCGATATACGTCGTACAGTTTCCTTGGTCTATTGCCATTTACCTAAGGTACACTAGATCCGGGTTAGGACCTTTCACACATAAGAGCACCCCAACAAGATAATATAAAGCAAACAAGGCAAACAATTTAAAGTGATCTAATTCCTAAGGGTACCCCTCTTTAATTAAATCCCCAGCAGAGTCGCCAGTTCTGTAACACGGTGGGAGAACTGACTTTTAGTTATGTTGCGGATAGCAAGAGTCGCCACCGACTTTTATTTTATCCAAAAGGAAAGGGTATAAAAGAACAGGAAAGACCTTAAGAGAATATTTTTGGGTCCGGGGGGTAGGTTATGTAAAGGGAAGGTGTTAGCACCCTTTACATCCATGGTTATCCATGGGCTCTTAGTTACTTAGCTCACTTTTGAATTGTTTTTGAAAGTGTAGTGTGTGAATAGAAAAATTTTCAGAATAGTTGATAATGATCCATGTACGGATGCGTAAAAACTTGTTTTTTGAAAATTTGTTTGAAATTGTGAAGAGTTTGAAAAGTTTTTGAAGTGAGCAAGTACATAAGAGGATCCTACCCTAAAGTTTTAAGTCTTTCTTGTTCTTTATCCTTTCATTGGTAAGACTATCCCTACTATTAAGGAGTAGGTAGTCATTACCTTGGATGTAAGGGACATGTGAGGGACATTCTGTTTTATGAAGGCAACTGTGGGGTGTAATAAGCATATAGGAGGGACTATCATCATTATTCGAAGGGACTTGATCTTTAAGGCAACCATTAGGGACTTGATGATTTTTCTTTTAAGGGACTTGCTTTATACACCCCACTTGACCTTATGATTTAGGCAACTTGAGGGATAACCTTAGAAAGTGAGATGGCGATTAACAATCGACTTACGTGTGTGAGTGTTCAATATTATTTATCTTATATTAAAATGATCTAAATTTATTTTTACATAGAATACATGTTTTGCACTCCCTAAATTACTAACCATGGCGAAAATTAAATAATTAAATATTTACAAAATTTACATCCGAGAAGCAATTACAACATAATTATAAAAATAATAGATAGCAAAAAATATAAATATATAGCAAAATAAATATAATGAGCAAACATAAATAAGTAAATAAAATAGGGGTTAGTGATAAATATAATTAAAATAGGGTTAGTAAAAATATTAAAAATAAAATTAGTGTGATAATTAGAAAAATAAACAAGGTTAGAGACATAATAATAAAGATATATTATAATAATAAATAATAGTATAGTTAGTAACAATAATTAAAGTAAATAGAAATAAATAGAAAAAAACTATTATAATGATATGATTAGAATAATAAGCACAAAATTCAATTTTAATATGTAATAAGAATAATTAAATAAATTTTTTTTAAATATAATATAATCATAATTTTTAATCATTTACAAAATTTAATTATTTCTAAATATATATCAACAATTATTAAAAAAAATATTTACACATTATATGAAGAAAATAAATTTTAGATATCATATTCATAAAAAATACTCATATTTACAAAAATTTACAAGAATCATAATAAATAAATATATATACATAACAATTATATTAAGAATTAGAAAAATAAAATTATTTAGAAAAATAGAATTAGGTTTTATTTTAGAAAATATTTTTAGGGTTTGATTTATAATACAAAATTATTTTAACTAATATATATATCTAATTTAATTACACAAAAAATAAAAAATTAAATTGAGAAAACAAGAGTTTGGAATTTTTTTGAAAATAATATTAGGAATTAGAACATATGATATATACATATTTTATAATATGGAAAATAATAAAATAATATAATTTTAATTTATTTTAATATGAGATATTAATTAATTATGAAGAAAATAAAGAAAAAACATGAGAAAACAAAAAAAACCTGATGGGGCTGGGGTTTGAACCCAGTCCCCTATGCTTGCAACCAACATCACACACCACTGGGCTACACACCTGTGCGCGTCATCCTAGGGAGAAGAAAGAGTTTTGTGCCTTATCTACAAAATCCAGAAAAATAAAGAAAAGCAAAAAGGCATGGGGTGCGAATCGAACCCAGGACCTTCTGATTACAAGCAAGCACGCGTTACCGCCTGGCTGGGAGAGCCTACCTGATGATTAAACAACTACGAATAATAATATATTAAAAACGCATCTTAAATGAAAAATATCAAAAAAACTTGCTGGAGGCAAGATTCGAACTCATGCCATCAGGTACCATATGCGTTCTTCCTACCACTGGGCCACCTGCAACGTTTGAAATTTATCCACAAACAAAACTATATAATATAAGATAATTTTTGAATTCCAGAAACGCGCCAAAGCCTTCATCTTCAACCTCCTGCCCTTCGATTTTAGCTGCGAAATTCTTTATGAATTTTCCTGCGAAAAAAACATTCCCAGCAAAACCTACAAACATCAATGGCCAACAAAATCATACAGTTTCACAAAATCAAGCACAGCAACATGATCCTGGCATTCACACGATTCGTTCTATGTCTTTAGAATCAATTTATGTTCCCTAAATCAAAGATCCCTAAACCTAAGTCCAAACCCTAACAATGGCATCTCATGAATTAGGTACGGGTTCTTTGATTTTCTTGTCCAGAAACAATCTATATCACATAACAAACAACATTAGCCAAGCAAATTTCATTGAAACACAACAAATTAATGCAATCGAAAAAGTTTTATTCAAGAACAAATTGAATTCGGGTGAGGCATTATGGCATGATTTGGATGAATGTGAGTGATGCTTTAGCTTCAGTGATGATCAAAGAACACGTCTATGTCTTTATTTTACCTTGAAACCTCTTGGATTGAAGAATCCGAATTGGTGTTTTGGCTTGAATTTTTGAGCTATGAAACTTACCTTTTGATGCTGGAAATTCGTGTATGAGGGCTAGGGTTGTGTTTAGTATATATATGTGAATCATTCTAGGTCAAAAAACTGATCAGTTGTGTGGAAGATTTGATACTTGAAGATTGAAAAAGATGGTGTCATGAAATTCAAATATTGGCTCATGAAAGCTTGCTATTTTTGGATAAATCACAAGATTTCTTTCTCTTTCAACTTCAATCAACATTGATGAGATTCTAGAAGCTCAATCTTCATCCAAAAATAGATTTTCATATTTTATATTTATTTAAAATGATTTTTATGAATTAAATAAAAAATAAATAAAAATAAAATAATAAAAATTCTGAATTTTGGTCATTTGGGTCGTGCATGATGATATGATATGGATTGGATCACAATTTAGCAAGCCCATTTGGAAGGAATTGGTTCTAGACCCCCATTTTCAATATAAACCATCACAAAATTTCCCAACTTTGCAAGGGCACATCTCCCTCAATTTTAAATGTATGAGGGTGTTCTTGGACATTTTGGAAAGCTTGAAGAGTCCTCTAAACAACCCCATTGGTTTGAGGTCCGTATCATTTACCAATCTCAAGTTATGGCCTTTTGAAGTTGTTGACTTTTTGTTGACTTTTGAAATGACCTATAATGTCTTAGATCATATCTTCCAAATGAAGAATTTTTGGGCTTAACTTGCAAGATCAAAGTTGTAGAGAATTAAATTTCCTTCAAAATGAGCTTTGGATGGAGACTTGGTGATGAAGTATGTGAAAGTTATGGCTGGTCAAAGTTCAGTTGACTTTTACTGAGGAACCCTAATTTAGAAACTCCTGATTATTGATGATCTGGAATCTCCTTGATGAATCATGATCAACCCTTGATCAAATGATGAATTTTACTTCATATACTTGATGTTGGCAAAAAATCATGAAGTTTGACTTTGGTTTGACCACAGTTGACCTCAATTTGACTTTTTAACTGCATTGACTGATTTTGACTTATCTGATCATCTGACTGAGCAAACTTTTGAGAAAAGTCTTGAAACTTGTCATGAGGGTTTTTAAACACATATAATATGTTATTAAGCTCACTTGAAGTCTTGGAAGTTCATTTAGCCTGATTAAAGTCAAAACCCTAGTTTTGGATGCACTGCTTAGGAGGTGCATTGTCTGAGGGAATTGTCAACTCTTCTGACCAATTGTGAACTTTGTGAACCTTGTGAACCATCATAAGATGCCTTGTGAACCTCATGGGAGGTCTTGTGAACCTTGTGAACCTCATAAAGTGACTTGTAGGCTTCATGAACCTCATGAAAGGTTATGTAAACATTGTGAATCTTGTGAACCTTGTGAACCTTCAAGAAGTAACTTGTAGACTTCATGAACCTCATGAAAGGTTTGGTAAGCATTGTGGAACTTGTGAACCTTGTGAACCTTCAAGAAGTGACTTGTAGACTTCATGAACCTCAAGAAAGGTATTGAAAGCATTGTGGAACTTGTGGACCTTGTGAACCTTCAAAAAGTAACTTGTAGACTTCATGAACCTCATGAAAGGTCTTGTAAATGTTGAGAAGCTTGTGAACCTTGTGAACCTTCAAGAAGTAACTTGTAGACTTCATGAATCTCATGAAAGGTTATGGAAATGTTGAGAAACTTGTGAACCTTGTGAACCTTCTTAGAACACAAAGTCTTGTATTGTGAGGGAAAATTTTGGGGTGCAACAGTGAACCATGGGGAGTAATGATCATTGCCCCAATTCCTCTTCCACGTGCATTCACAGCACCATCAAAAACTAAACCCCATCGAGATCCAGGCTCCGGCCTTTCCTCAATCAAAGGTTCATCATTATCTTTCGCTTTCAAAAACATCACATCTTCATCTGGAAAATCAAACTTGATTGGTTGGTAATCATCAATCGGTTGATGTGCCAAATAGTCAGCCAAGATACTACTTTTTATAGCTTTTTGAGTTCGGTACTCGATATCATATTCTGATAATAACATTTGCCAATGAGAAATCCTCCCAGTCAAAGCAGGCTTTTCAAAGATATACTTGATTGGATCCATTTTAGAGATCAACCAAGTCGTATGATTCAGCATATACTGGCGAAGACGCTTTGCAGCCCAAGCTAAGGCACAACAAGTTTTTTCAAGCATGGAGTACCGAGACTCACAACCAGTGAATTTCTTACTCAAGTAGTAAATTGCATGTTCTTTTCTTCCAGATTCATCTTGCTGACCAAGCACACAACCCATGGAATCTTCCAACACAGTCAAGTACATGATCAACGGTCTACCTTCCACTGGAGGAGACAAGATAGGAGGTTCAAGCAGATATTCTTTAATACTTTCAAATGCTTTCTGGCAATCATCCGTCCAGACACAACCTTTATCTTTTCGAAGCAGCTTGAAAATCGGAGCACATGTGGCAGTCATGTGAGAAATAAACCTCGAGATATAATTCAATCGGCCCAAGAATCCTCTGACTTGCTTTTCGGTTCTTGGAGCAGGCATTTCCTGAATAGCTTTCACTTTATCAGGATCAACTTCGATGCCTCTTTGGCTGACAATGAAACCTAGCAACTTTCCAGACCGTACACCAAAAGTGCATTTGTTCGGATTCAGACGAAGCTTATACTTTCTCAACCTTTGAAACAACTTCAACAGATGTTCAACATGATCCTCTTCAGTCCTCGACTTGGCGATCATATCATCAACATATACTTAGATTTCCTTATGCATCATATCATGGAAAAGTGTAGTCATAGCTCTTTGGTATGTCGCACCAGCATTTTTCAATCCAAAAGGCATCACTCTGTAACAGAATGTTCCCCATGGTGTAATAAATGTGGTCTTTTCCATGTCCTCAGGTGCCATCTTTATTTGATTATAACCGTAAAATCCGTCCATAAAAGAGAACACATCAAACTTAGCCGTATTATCTACCAACATATCAATGTGTGGCAGTGGAAAATCATCTTTCGGACTAGCTTTGTTCAGATCTCTGTAATCTACGCACATTCGGACTTTTCCGTCTTTCTTCGGAACTGGAACAATATTGGTCACCCATTCAGGATAAGTTGACGTTACAAGAAAACCGGAATCAATCTGCTTTTGAACCTCCTCTTTGATTTTTATTGCCATGTCTGGATGAGTTCTTCTGAGCTTCTGCTTTACAGGTGGACATTCAGGCTTCAACGACAATCTATGCTCCACAATATTAGTATCAAGACCTGGCATGTCCTGATAAGACCAAGAAAATACATCAACATATTCTCTGAGAAGCTCTATAATCCTCTTCTTAACATCAGGATCAAGCAATGCTCCTACTTTGACTTCTTTCTTTTCATCATCAGAACCCAAGTTGACCATCTCTATTGACTCTCCATGAGGCTGAATAATCTTCTCCTCGTGCTCAAGCAACCGAGAAATTTCATCTGGAATCTCTTCATCATCCTCTTCCTCAACTTCAAACACAGGGAATTCAAAGTTGGGAGAGGGCATAGGATCATTGTTTTCAATGGGTTTATCATTCAATCTGCACAATGATTTTATTTTTATTTTAGAGTGTGAACAAAAGTGCAAACAATATGCAGATAAACAATTATTATTATATTTTTGGTTTTTTTATGTTACCATTTTTCAGAATAAAGCAAAAAATGAAAAACACATATGGAAATAACAAAATAACATTTTATTGATGATGATCAAATTTGAAACAAAGCTCGACAAACATCACTTTCACCTTGGGCAGAGTGAAAGGATTTTTTTGAAAGAAAATAAAAACAATTACTTTGAAGAATGAACGATAAAAGGAACATCAACAGCGATCCAGTTCTGGAAAATCTTTCCATGCATAACGAAGTCTAGCATTTCTTCGTCTTCATCATCATCATCAATGATGGCAGCAGCGGAATGGTCGTTGATAAATCCAGCACTTCTGAAGCCTTCTTGAATAGTCTTTGGATCTTTGACAACTGCACATGGCGCAAAGCCGATACCAAAACCTTCCTTGTTGTCGACAGCATCAATAATTCGCCCCCAACCATCAGACTGACCAGCTTCAATCACTCGCAAAGCATCTTTGAAAGAAGACATGGGCATGGAATTCTTCTTAACAACATTATTCACAACAGAAAGAGCTTGAAACGACGTTCCCACCTCTTCTTCGGCATCAATATAAGAGAAAGAAGACAGATTGCTCACAAGCATCGCTCTCTCACCTTCAATGGTCACCAATTTACCTTCTCTCACAAACTTCAACTTCTGATGAAGAGTGGATGTTACAGCTCCTGCCTCGTGGATCCATGGTCTTCCGAGGAGACAACTATATGCGGGACGTATATCCATTACTTGAAAAGTAATTTTGAATATAAACGGTCCAATAAGAATAGGAAGATCCACCTCTCCAATCACTGTCTTCTTCGACCCATCAAATGCTTTCACTATAATCCCACTGTGCCTCATGGGAGAACCTTGAAACGCAAGCTTTGACAAAGTCGATTTTGGCATAACATTCAGAGACGAGCCGGTATCAACTAGCACCTTAGATAAAGAATCTTCTTGACAATTCACCGAGATGTGCAACGCCAAGTTATGATTTCTTCCTTCTTCAGGCAGATCGTCATCACAGAAGCTTAAATTGTTGCATGACGTGATATTCGCCACAATGCTATCAAATTGATCAACCGTCACATCATGGTCCACATAGGCTTGATCCAGAATCTTCTGCAATGACTGCCTATGAGCCTCAGAACTCATCAACAGAGACAACACTGATATCTTTGAGGGAGTCTGCAACAACTGCTCAGAAATGTTATACTCACTCTTCTTTATCAACTTTAGCACCTCATCATCATTATTACCAGATTGGCTCGATTGGACAACAACATCCAGAATCTGCTTACTTGCACTGGTATCATCAACTCTCCTCGGAGGGTCTGAAGCATACAATCTACCACTTCGGGTAACTTTCGTAACATCAGCAATGCTAACCACAGACTTTAGAGTAGGAAGAGGAACTTCCCTACCATTTTCTATCATCGTAGCATTATACCGGTACGGAACAACTTTATCAGACTCATATGGCATTGGACCAGGAACATTAATCACCAATGGCGTAACAGCAGTCTTGCGACTATCGAAAGAAATCACCACCCTCTCAGGCGCAACCCTCTCAGGAAGATTGAACTGAGGCATAATGACATTCACTTCATTATCATATTCATCTCTCTTCGCTGTTACTTCGATCAGCTTATCGTCCATCATTTTCTGAATATCCCTCTTAACGATCACGCAACCACGAGGATTCACCGAGCATATACAACAACCAGCATAATCGTGATCGATATCGTGATATTCACTCAAGAAAGCATGCATTTCCACCAAAGATCTTCGGATATGTCGAACTTCATAGATTTTGAACAGTCCAGGACAACCAGCAACCATATTCACGGACGCATTACCATGCTTCGGCAACGGATTCTTCTGCACATTAGGATTAACATCATTAAAATACAAAACATTGTTCCTCATCAATTTCTGTACTTCAAATTTCAGCGGATAACAATTTTCAACATCATGCCCCGGGGCACCTTGATGAAAAGCACAACGAGCTTCTGGCTTGTACCACCATGGAATAGTCTCTAGAACTGAAGGCGGAGGACGAGTTTGCACAAGATTCTTTGCAATTAAAGACGGAAGCAAGTCTGCATACGACACAGGAATAGGATCAAAACTTGGCTTAGCCCGAGCTTGTTGATTACCACCTTGTTGCACATAAGGTTTTTGATAACGAGGTTGAAACTTTGGAACAGCTGGCACAACTGGAGCCATGTTAATCATCGGTGTTACGGAAGCCACATGCTGCGAATGGTGATTCACACGACTGTGAGGTCTTCTATAACTTTCACGAGATACTGCATTAGTCTCGTTTTCTTTCTGTTTCCCGAAGTTGAACCTTCTAGAGCTTGAACCATTATTGTTCTCTTGAGTCAACCGTCCCTCACGGACACCTTCTTTTAAACGCATCCCCATGCTCACCATTTCAGTAAAGTCAGAAGGAGCGCTTGCTATCATCCTCTCATAATAAAAAGAACCCAACGTCTTCAAGAAGATCTTCGTCATTTCTTTTTCTTCCAGCGGAGGAACAATCTGGGCTGCCAGCTCTCTCCATCTCTGCGCATATTCTTTAAAAGTCTCTTTGTCCTTCTGGGACATAGCACGAAGTTGATCTCTATCAGGAGCCATATCAACGTTGTACTTATACTGTCTCACAAAAGCTTCTCCCAAATCATTGAAGGTCTTGATTTGGCTATTATCCAGACTCATATACCACCTCATAGGTGCACCGGTCAAACTGTCCTGGAAATAGTGAATCAACAGCTTATCATTATCGGTCTGAGCAGACATTTTCCTTGCATACATCGTCAGATGGCTCAATGGACAAGTGTTGCCTTTGTACTTCTCAAACTCAGGCAGCTTGAATTTGTAAGGAACTTTAACATTAGGGACCAGACAAAGGTCATAAGCATCTTTTTCAAATAAATCCTTATGCTTCAAAGCTCTCATCTCCCTCTGGATCTCAACAAATCGTCCTTGGAAGTCATCAAGTCTTTCAGCAACTCCAGCGCCTTCACTGGGCTCAGCATGGTAAATCATTTCATCATGGTGCGGAATATTGTGCACCACAGGCGGTCCAGTAGTCACAATTGGAGGAAGAGTAGTCCAAACTGGCTGTGGGAGATTATTAAATGCAGCAGTCTCCGGACGATGAGGAGGACGATATCCAGCAGGAAAAAAGTCAACAGGCATGCCCCAGGGCGTGCTAGCAAGTATACGGTGGTGAGGAGAAACAACAGTCTCCACAGGAATGGATGCGGTAACAACCTCTGAGATGACAGTATTCTGAGCAGGAGGACTAGGAGGTGGTTGATTCTGAGCAGCCATCAAATTTTCCATCATAGCAGTCACTCTTTCCAAGCTTTCCCTCAGATAAGTAACCTCTTCGCGCAGCTCGCGATTCTCTTGTTGCAAAGTATCCATCACTCTTCTCCGATTAGCCCGAGTATCAAAGCGATGAGTCAGCTTGACAGGAACACTGAATGAAGACCAAGAAACAACAATAAGATCCCTGGAGAACACTCAAAAAGCAAGACAAATGCAAGTATGATGCATGCTATGTATATGCAAATGCAAAGATTTCAAAGGATTATAAGTTAACTTGCAATATTCACAAAGAGACATTTTTGAAATACTTATTAACTCATTCTCATTAATATCAAAGTGAGGATTACAAATGAAGTACAAACATCAATAATCCTAATACATAAGATCAAGAATAAACTAAGCCTATGGAATCATATCCGAAGAAGTCCCGAATCCTGGCTGATACTTCAAACGAATCCTCTTGATCACATTCTTGTACCGCTCTTCCATATCTTTCTTATCCTTCACCAGCTTATCAACAATGGCCTTCCAAGCACCGGAAGTAGGAGGAATAATAGATGGAGTACTAGAGGAAAATAAATCCTCTCTCAGCCTCTTCGTGACGCGCCGCTCAAGTAGCTCGATAAGATCATCCTTCTCCTTAAGCTGCTCCTGCATAGTAGTCCTCTCAAGTAGCCATTCTTCTTTCTCTTTCTTCATTTTCTCTAACTCTTCTTGAAGAACCAACTTCTCATCAACGGGAGGAAGAAAAACAGACAAAGGCAATATGGGAAACATAGGCTCCTCAGGTGGATAAGGCATCTTGAGCTTGGAAGCTCTAGATCGGACCCACTGAATATAACAATCGGAAGGAGGAAGATGTTGTCTACCCAATTGACCTTTCTCTTTCCGGTGAACAGCATGCCAAGAATGAGCAATCCTTTTCTTCATCTCTACATGATCATCACCATTAAGAAAGAAGAAACGGGATAAGGCAAGATTATTTGGAACATCCTTCAAACAATAACCGAACTGTCGTCTAGCCAAAATGGGGTTGTAGCTAATTCCCCCACGTGTACCAAGAAGAGGTACATTAGGAAATTCTCCACAACTATCAATAAGAACTCCAGTGTCATAATGAGAACTATACCATGTCATGTCCTTATGAGAAAGCGACATCAACCTCTGAGACCATCTTCGATTCTCTCTATTGTCCTTGAAAACATCCGACTTCGGTAGGTGCGAAATAAACCACCTATAAAGAAGAGGCGCACAACAAACAATCTCTCCGTCACCTTTGGAAGTCCTATAGTGAAAAGCATGATACATATCTCCAAGCAAAGTAGGAATCGGGTTCTTCTTCAAGAAGATCTGAATAGCATTCTCATCCACAATACCATCCAAGTTCGGAAACAAGACAATCCCATAAATGAGCAAAACAAGAATAGCCTCAAATGCATCTCTATGACCCAAAGTAAGCGAAGTAGAAGCCTTTCCCATTAAGAACTTAGCATTAATACCACGAACACTCCCCTTTGGAAGAAACTTCCCATTAAGATCGGATTCCTTAAGAAAAAGTGCTTTGGCGATGACCTTGATAGTAAGCTCCTTCTCCAAACCAGTGAAAAGAAACTCCTTGTCCAGAATAGGCAAACCTAACCAATGAGAATACTCCTCCAAAGTCGGCACAAGCTGATAATCCGGAAAGGTGAAACAATGGTGCAACGGGTCATAAAACTGAGCCAAAGTAGGGAGAATCCCCTCAGGTACATCAAGATCCAACATATACAACAGCTTTCCATGACATCTTCGGAACTCTTGGGTATCAATAACCAAAGCTCCTAGCTTTCTCAACTCTACAACATTAGGATTCTTGAAAGTGTACTTCTTTGTGTTCCTCCTTTCAAAAGTCATAACCATGGACATCTGAAATTTTGCAAAAGTTCCTTATAAGTCCTTTGAAATCTTACGGACAATGCTCATGAATGTTATGATGGCATGTATGCAACAGACACAAACAAGATCACACAAGGCACACGGGCTTAGGTTCCGAGTCACGAGCATGAAGTCAAGGTAACAGAACACCAACCCAAACAGGTAAGTACTAAGGTTTTGTCTTCATTGTACCTGCAAGAAACCAAAATGGTGCTAACAGAGGTGCCCGGAGTTAACAGCCATCTTTAGAATTTTATCGGTACGTTGGATTACTCCCCAACTGATAACATTCTTAAAATAGACCTCGTCCGAGTGTAGTATCGCGTGACAACCGCCTTAGATTTACATCCAGACAGCTTCCGCACTACGTTCCTAAATTGGCTTAGACGGGTTAAGGGTTCTAAGGTCCTCAGTATGATCAGCTCAAGGTCGGAAAATAATGCCACGTACGATTACTCGTCATGACATTGATAGTCCAAGAGAGCCTAACCGAGTGGAGATTATCAAATTGATATTGCTTTGGACTACTCCATCACATATCGCTTCGAATATCGCCGTCCTATCATAAGTGTCACTCAGATCCGGGTTAGAATCTATCTCACACAGAGGATCACCAAAAACCAAAACGGAACAAACAAATAACAAACAAATCAAACAAAGCAAATAAATAAATCAAAGTAGGCTAAATCCGCTTAGAGATTACTCCCCAGCAGAGTCGCCACTTTTCTGTAGCGGTAAAATCGTGAGTGTAAGCTATTAATTAACTTAACTCGATTAACACAGAGTCACCACCGCGCTTTTCTTTATTTCCGAAAGGAAAAAGATAAAAGAACGAATAAAAACCTAGGATTCTAAAAGCAAAGGCTAAAAGAAATAAACAGAGATTGGGTAAGGGGATTGGTTATGAACCGGGAAGGTTTTAGGCACCCGACTCATCCGTGGTACTCCACGGGAGCCCTTTGAAATATCTATTGCTTTTTGGTCTGAAATTGGTTTGTTTAAAATGATGGAAGAGATGAGAAGAAGAATATTTTTTAATGATTTTGTATTTGATAAGGTTTTAAAGCCTTATGCCTACGTACCCACAAAGTGCAATGCGAGATCAAAACCTCGTAGTTCGTGGTACAAAGTTTGAAAAGAATAAGTGGGTTGAATTGATTTTAAGATGTAAAGATAAGTCGTCATCCCTTAGCGAATAATTCCGCTAAAAGGGATGAATCATATCTAAACATGGGAAAAAGAAAAAGGTGCACAAGGCACAAAAACAATTGAATGGGTTTGTATTTTTTAAAGTATGTACAAAATGGTTTTGATATATTTACATGAATTAACATTGATTAAGAAAATAAAAGGAAAAGATTAAAAATCTCTTGACCTAAGTCAAAGTTTGTTTATGAAAGTGTTTGAAGTTTAGAAAACAAGAAGGTTTTGAAATAGGAAGAAGTTTTGAAAATTAAAGAATGGGGAGGAGATGAAGAGACTAATCCTAATGCTTGAATTAAAAGCTAAGGAAAGAGTTTACCAAACTATAATATGCACAATTCTTCAAAGATCGGAATTTCCATCTTCAAAAGTTAATGAAGTAACTTGAGGTTGAGGTTTCTAATCCACTCCAACTTGAGCAAAGGGAGATCCTAGGAGTCTAAGTCCATTCTCCAAAAGCAAAGGGATAGTAACCTTAGTCCACAATTATAAGTCACAAGTTTTTTAAGAGTTTAATCCTTTATTAAGTATTTTGATATCCAAATGGACAAAATAAAAACAAGCACAATATCAATATAAACAAGCACAATATGAATATAAACAATGATATATGATATAATATGGAAAAATATAATAAGGAGATAAGGGAGCAAGAGATTAAAATAAAAGGATAAGGTGCGAGAGATTAAATTTAAACAATTATATTCACATTATTATAATATTTACAATATAAGGTGGTATGATGAACTTAATCAAGCACAACCACAACAATGAAAATAAAACTGAGGCAATCGGATCCAAGTGGATCTTTAATCGAATCGGGACGAATGTAGGTCTATGTTAAGCAATCGCCGAGTAATTTACGGAGTAATTACCCTACAAATGAGGCCGGCCACCACTAATTAAAGTGGAAAATATTCGTGTTAATACATGTTAGAGAAACGATATAATGAATCGTTCTCCGAAAACATGCCACACTAAAAGAAGAAGGAAGGTCTAATCTTAATCGAGATTATCGTTGAATTTCTCGAAAAGCAACCTATCACGATCTCAAAGTATGGAGAATGATCCAAATGATCATTCATCCATAGATTTGAAATAATGAAGATTAAACTTAATCGGAAATCAACAATCCCTAATCGGAAGATTGTCATCGACCAAAATTAAAAAGAGATGAAGAATAATGGATCCAAAATAGATCTAATAAAAGAAAATCAAAACATTTTTAAATTCTTCTTAAGAATTCTTTTTAAATTCTTTTATAAACACCTAAAAATCTTTTTAAGATAACCTTTTCTAAATCTCTTTTTCTTAAAATAAATTCTATATAAAAAAACTCTTTCTCTAAAATGTATATTTTGAAAATCTTTTGTATTAACAAAACCAATTAAAAAAAACATACAAAATAAAATAAATAAATAAAAATGGAAAGGGGAAGGTGATAGCTGCGGGTGGATATAGTAATGGTTCCATACTTCACTAAGGCCCAAACAATAATAATTTTCCTTTTTTTTTTAAAAAGAAAGAAATAAATTACATGAAATAAATAATAAAAAAAAAGAAACAAAGAAGTTCGAGACTTCTTCTTTTTCACAGATGCGCAGACACAGGGAGAGAGGAGAACAAAATCAACGGCGGAACACCAAACTCACACCCTCACCTTCTCAAAATTTGGAACGAATTTCTTCTTCTCTTTCCGCGGAACTCTCTCAATCAAACGCAAGTCTTCTCTTCTTCTCCGTTTCGATTTCACGATTCTCTTTGCCTCTCAAACGCAATCTCTCTCTCTCAATCAATTTAGGTTTTTGAGGTGATTTGGGGATGAAGGTGAAATTGATGGAATTGAGAGTGATTTAGGTTTTGGATTGGGAAAAGATTTAGGCAGAGGTTTAGTATGCTGTTGAAGCTTGATTTGTGAATGAGAGCGTTACTCAATTTATAGGAGAAGAGGTCAAGAAATCGTTGCCGTTTTGAGGTGCTCACGGATGCGTTTTGGAACTTCACGAAATTCTCGTGTGAGTTTGATTCTGTTTTCATTTGCTTTGCGTTTTATCTCTTTTTTGATTGCGTTTTGTTGTTGTGAGTTTCAGGTGCATTTCGTTCGTGCGGATCTCGTGACTTGATGCTTGAGCTTGCACGGCTTGGAGATGCTAGCTGGGTATGCAAAGCGTATCAGGCTGTTGGCTTATATTTTGTTTTGCACGCGGCTGGGACTTGGCAAGCTGGGCCTGCGTGAGCGTACGAATTTGGCTAGCGCGCGGGATGCACGTGATGAAGCTGATGAAAGTTATTGGTTTGTTGCTGTGTTGAGCGAAGCTTGAAGTGCTTGTGTGTATGTTGGCTTCGGCGCAGGATGGTACGGATGAATGCGTGTTTGGCTTGTGCAGCATGAAACTTACGGCTTGCAAGAATGGGCGTGCGGCGTTGAAGCTAGCTGATGGAAGTGCTTGGTGTGATGCTGAGAGTTTGTGGGCCAGGCGAAACTTGCAGGATGCGCGTATGGGAAAGGCATGGGATGTGAGGCTGGTGAAAATTTGTTGTGGGCCAAGTGCAGGAGGAGTTGTCACGTGAAGAGACTTGTGGGTCAGCTTGGGAATGCTTGGGCGGCTGGTGAAGTATTAACTCGTTCCGCATGAGGCTAGCTGAAGCCTTGGCCTGGGAAAGTGTGAGGAAGGCTAGCAAAAGCTTTGGCTTGTGTACGGATGGGGCTTGAAAGGTCTCATGGTGTTTTCTTATATATTCCAAATGGTGTAAAAAAAAATGGACATTATTCTTATTTCTTTTTTTAATGTAAATGGGCTAAAAAAAATGGCTCTAAAATGTATTTAAAAATAATGAATTTTTTTAATGGTTTTAGGATAAAAAAGTCAATAAAATAAATGGATATTTAAAAAAAATTGAGAAGAAGAGACATGGTAAAGAAAGTGGATAATGAAATTGGATCTAATAGAAAAAAATGGAATTGATGTAGAAACGAATAGTGGAAATTAACAAAGAGAATAAATGGAAAATAATCGGATAACCGAAAAATGATTAATGAATACCAATTCGAAAAAAATGAAATGGATGTGAGATAATGGAAAGGTTGTTGAAAAGGGAATGGTTTAATCGGAAAAAAAAAGGATAATGGATATATGAATAATTTCTAAACCCACAGCCGAATCTTGATTTTTCTTGCACAAGCCTCTGATGCAAATTAACATAGCCAACACAGACCCAACTGAATATTTCTCAAACCAAGCCAACTATCATCTGGGAACTGTCTGATTACATGCCCTGATGATTCGAAACCAAACTGAGGAAAATAAATCCTCAGATAAATCGTTGATGAATTAATGAACCGATGAACGAATAAACACTGAAGATTCAAACCAAACTTCGCACAGAACACCGTCTGATAACTGATGAACCAACCAAACATCGCACAAAACACAGTCACACAAACCAACTTGTACTTTGAAAACGCATTGCCTGATGAATGAATTATAGGCACACACAACTGGCCGTCAACACAATCTTTTGATATTTTGACCAGATTAGGTCAAACATCTTTCTGAAAACGCATTGTGATTGAACAAACGCATCTGAATCAAATTCCTGTCTCATCTTCGCAAACCTGCAACACAGAGAAGAAGAAGAACACTGCAACATATTTTTTTTTGTATTTTGATTAGTGATCAGTAAATATAAACAAATATAAAACAGTAAAAAAAAATGGTGATCTTCTGCGAAGCATAGACCCGATCTGAGGAGAGACTCGAAACCTGTGCGATCTTGTTTGGTATGCAAAAATGCAAATGATATGCGAAACAGTCTTAGGGCAAAAATTAGGGTGTTACACCATGTATGCATGTACATTTGGTTGCATGTTTGATCACATCATTCACATCAATTCAATTCTGAATTTTTAATTAAGCTTGGCATTCTTGTTGATGTATCATGTTGCATACTCATGATCAATTCTCATTATGTTCATATGCCATGTTCACGTACCATATTTTGCATACTTGTTGCATAATAAATCATGTGGTGCATTCATGGATAATCCCTCAAAAAATAATCATGACATTCAATTATGTGCTTGATCCATATTCATGTTAATTGAGCATTTCATGATTGAGTTGTGCATAAAAAATGAAAATAATCAAAGCTGCATTTTACATTTCATAGTTGTCTTTGCATATAGGAGCTGTAAAATGTATGCTGCTTGTTGTGTAGTTCAAGTTGTTTGTGACTTTTTACACCTACTTTCATGTTGTTTGATAGTTGTAGTATGTTGTTTGTATTGTGTGATGTCTTTCATAGCTGATTGTGTGTTTGAGTGCTGTAAATAGTTGCTGAATTTTAGTTTAGCATAATGTAGGCACCGTTAAACTTAAGATTGAGTCTAGTTTAGGTCCAAGTTGCCTTAGGAATTATTTGGTATGTGTTTACCTCATTCCTTTTTATTAAATGTACACCATTAACCCTTGTTTTGTAGGGAGGTTGAGGTATGTTTCCTTACACCTTATCCTTTTAATTCTTTTATGCATTTCCTTATGCATTTATTTCCTTTACCTTTCATGTTTGTGTTTTATAGGATTCCCCTTTGTTCTTTAGAGTCAACTTAACTTCCTTAGGAAGTAAGTTGCATTCTATTCCTTTTTCTTTTCCTTTTGCTCATTAGGTTTAGAAAACCTCACAAACCATTAGGATCTCCCTTTTGTATATGATAACTAACTTAGGGTTGTGTCTTAGTCCCCCTAGTTTTGTCCTTATTTCCACTTGAGTCCTTCTTTCTCATCTCATAAAGAAAATAATAAAATACCTAATAAAGTTTGAATGTTCTCATACAACATGAGACTTTGTTGCGGAGTACTTATACACGTCCTGTTTCGGGGCGAGGTGTAAGTTATCTACCACGATGGAGAAGTCTTAGTATGAGGATGTTCACAAACAATAAACTCAAAACACTTCTCATAAAAGACAATCAACAAAGACATCGTGTCTTCTCTTCTCATCTCGTACTCTTTGCGGACGAATGGGACTTGCCTCGACAATTCAAACAGCGATACGGTAAACACCCTCGAGTCAGAGCCGATAACACCTGACCTAGAGCCATGGCAATGTCATCCTAAAAAACACAAAAAGAGTTCCCGCCTTAGTTAGGTGAACTACGCCGACTCTGATCCTCATTTTCCCGATGAGGTACATAGGCAGTGGGGTAGGGCCCATTCGAGCACATTCTTTATTTTCCCAACATTCTCCCCATTATTTCTTTTTGTTCTCTTTTTGTTCAATTTCTCATTCCCATTCCAGTTCCAATAGCAGTTTTATTCAGCAACAGTTATATTCTTTTACCCTTTGAAACAAACAAACAAGCGTGGATCACGTCGGGTACGACAGACGGTCTGGGGTGCTAATACCTTCCCAGGTCGTAACCGACTCCCGAACCCAGATCTTTGGCTCACAGGACCTCGTCCTTTCCTTCTTCCTCAAGTTTGTGCAGCATTACCTTTCCCATTCTTTCGGGATAAAAATGCCTGGCTGGCGACTCTACCTTTTCTGCACCACTTTCGCCTTTGTACTAGGATGAAAATCCCGGGAGCGACAGCTGGCGACTCTGCTGGGGAAGAGAACCCATAATCTTTGGTTTCCCTTGTAGAGTCAATCCTAGCGCCTGTTTGTTTTTTCTTTCTTTGGGTGTTTATATGTGTGTGATGTTGTGCTTATTTACTGTTTTTGTTTACAGTTTATTTTACAGCTTTATTTACTGCTTTCAGTATTTATTTTCACATGCATCATATGCTGGACTATTTGGCTTTCCTTTTTTCTGCGGGATGGGAGTTACTGTGAGATAAGCCAAATACTCGGCTTGAGTGCACTATAAGATTAGCGTGGACACGTTGTACTCGCATGGTTACATGATGAGTGGTGATGTGTTCCACACCCAGACTGCGACCGTCTTGGAACTATTATGTGTGGGGGTTCTTCCCCACTTCAGGGTACGACCTTGATAGTTATGTGCATCTAGTGACCGATCTTTGAGGACCTTAATGGAAACACCCCTCTCCAGTGATGACAGTGGCATACCACATTTGTTGGCAAACCCACTCGCATCCGAGGGTCCATTGGGAACTCGCATAGGATGGCCTGGTTCTCTCATAGGAATCCAGTTAAAGCAAATTGTTCGTATGGCGATAGTATTATACCTTTCGGGATGAATGTACTATTGTTTCTCGATTCAGTGCTTGAAGCTAAGGACTTATGAGGGATGCTTGTTTCCCCCATACTCAATTAAGACCTCCCTGGGTAGTATATAATTCCAAACCAATTCCCTGGTTTGGTTATGAGCCATTTCTCGGAAATGGTGAACATATTATTGCTATCCGGCTTTGAGAGTCCATGATGTTGACTCGGATTAGCATACATGTGAGATGGGAGGGGTTTACAGATTTGCAGGAACCCTAAGACTTCCAACATACTCGCTTTGCCAACATTGTTCAGTATTATGATCAGGTTCTACATGGTCTTTTGGTTTTGATATCCGGGATTTTGGTGGTACTGTTATTATGATTCTTCAAAAGCACATGAATGTATTCTCAACACCAACATTAGACCAGTGATCGCCAAAACTTTGATCACATGTTAGTGCATTGCATAACATCCTCTGCATGCTTGCATTACTAACACATGGTTACTCATTTGCAGGGTCGCATGTCACATCCTCATGAGCATATCATACGCATTTACTGCACGATTTTCATATTTTGCATTTTACAAGTTATTCAGACTTCCTAACTTATTCAACTTCAGGCAATATAACTGGTCAACGCGTTCATCGGTATCCAACAAAAAGAAACCGAGAAAGAATAGTTGAATGAATGCAGACTGGTCTCAATGAACTCTGACAAAGGATGGATCAGTTCATGGAAATGATGACTGGCATGGCCCAGAACCAGGAGCGTCTCAGGCTGATGGTTGAGCAACCCCAGGGGAATGCTAATTGTAAACACCCCAAATTTTCCCTCACCCATTCACACCATGGCTTGTGATCATTTCATATGCATAAATCCAATCATAGCATCCCATACCACATTTTTGATTCATTGCATTGGTTCAAAGTCATCTGCATCTAAGGTTTGTGATCTGAGCAATCCAAGAGCTTCTTGAGCCACTCCAAAGGTCATCAATCACTTCAAAGGGGTCCATGTATGTTCAAGCATCATATTATATCCCCTCAAAGTCAAGAATGTCAAAGAATCACAAGAACTGAGAATGGCATGGAAGCAGAGCCAGGTTTAACTGCACAGATGACCTAAAATTAGGGTTTTGGTTTCAGAGGCCATAACTCCAATTTTTTTGGTCATTCTTGTTTCTATTGGTCTCTATATGGTATAGGGAGCATGCATATCAATTTTCATGAAGAAATTCCATGGGGAAGTCATCTGATCAAGAGTTGACTTCTTGAGCAAGTCAGTGTAAAATCAGGGCATCTGAGGCCCCCAATGACCCAACCAAAGGTTGTTCTTCATCATTTTGATTGTGTATGATCTCGAACTTCTTTTTCTGACTTTGGTACAGGCATTTCTTGAATGGCTTTGACTTTATCAGGGTCAACTTCAATCCCTTTCTCGCTTACAATAAATCCCAGCAGTTTACCGGATCGCACCCCGAATGTGCATTTGTTGGGGTTCAATTTCAGTTGGTACTTCCTCAGACGCTTGAATAGCTTCAACAGATTCACCAGGTGGTCTTCTTCTGTGAGGGACTTGGCAATCATATCATCCACATAACACTCGATTTCTTTATGGATCATATCGTGGAATAATGTTACCATAGCCCGTTGATATGTTGCACCTGCATTCTTCAGTCCGAATGGCATCACCTTATAACAGAACGTGCCCCAGGGTGTGATGAAAGTTGTCTTCTCCATGTCTTTAGGTCACATTTTGATCTGATTGTATCCTGAAAATCCGTCCATGAAGGAGAACATCGAGAACTGAGCCGTATTGTCAACCAATACATCAATGTGAGGTAATGGGAAATCATCTTTCGGGCTGGCTCTGTTCAGATCCCGGTAGTCAACATACATCCTCACTTTGCCGTCTTTCTTAGGCACAGGTACTATATTAGCAACCCACAGCGGATAGCTAGTTACAACAAGGAAACCGGCGTCCCACTGTTTTTGTACCTCTTCCTTTATCTTCATTGCCATATCCGGGCGAGTACGGCGCAACTTCTGTTTTACTGGCGGGCAGTCTTCTTTTAATGGCAGCTTGTGCGTGACGATATCGGTGTCCAACCCTGGCATATCCTGGTAAGACCAAGCAAACACATCCGCATACTCCCGAAGCAGATCAATCAGTTGTTCTTTCACTGAGTTTTGTAGGCAGGCCCCGATCTTAACCTCTTTCACATCTTCATCCGTACCAAGATTAACTGTTTCAATCTCCTCCTGATGAGGAGTGATAACCTTCTCCTCTTGCCTTAACAACCTGGCTAGCTCTTCAGGAAGCTCAAAATCTTCTTCAACCCCTTCATCTGCTTGATTGATTGGATTGTCAAAGTCATACGAAGCCATAGCTGTGCTGTTGTCGGTGCAGTCTGAAAGGCACTCTCTGCAAGGGTTTAGATTGTTTATTTTAGTGATTGATTTTAATCTTGTTTAGAAAAAGTGAAATGAAGTTTATCATTTTGAAAACATTGCCATTTATTTTTGTACAAAAAGAAAAATGAAAAACAGTGAGCAGAAAAGAAAAAGACTCATTTGCAAAAGATGTCTGATTATCATTGATTGATCTGTTTGCACAAAATTACAGATGGCCCGATTACAAAATGAGTCTTGTAATCTTGGGCAAGATGCAAGACTTGATGCATGCTTAAAATATACAGGAAATAATAATTACTCTGCAGGAGTAACCCTTATAATTTCCTGGGAAGACGAGTTTGAGATACGGCTCCCCGGGATCCTTGGACGTATCCAGCTCTCCAGGTTGCGCTCATCTTCCGACTCATCTTCCAAGTTGTTCACGGCATCTGGGGTGAGCATCCCCCCACTGACAAAATTGGGCTTCTTAGCAGCCTCTGCTTGATCTTGTTGAGTTGGTTTGTAACCCAACCCAAATCTGTCCTCTTTCTTCTCCACAGGCAACAACTTGCCCCAGCCTTGAGCATTCCCCTCTTCAACAACCTTCCTGGCTTGCTGGTAGGATGTCATGGAAGTCCCAAGTACAGCGGATGCTTCATTAATGTTCAGGGCTTCAAATCCCTGGCTCATGGTTTCATGGATCTCCCCGTCCATCTCAATATATGTGTTTGTAGCCAGATGGCTAACAAAAATGTCCTCTTCACCACAGATGGTGATGATCTGGCCCTCCCACTCGAATTTTAACTTCTGGTGAAGGTTAGACGTTATTGCGCCAGCGGCATGAATCCAAGGTCTACCCAACAAACAGCTGTAGGCCGGCTGAATGTCCATCACATAGAAGGTTATTTTAAACGTCTGTGGGCCAATCATCACAGGTAGATCAATCTCTCCTAGCACTGATCTCTTAGAGCCGTCAAACGTTCTCACTACCAAATTACTTGGACGCAGTGCCAAGCCATCATACTCTAGCTTCACCAAGGCTTTCTTTGGTAATACATTGAGTGAAGACACAATGTCTACCAGTACATGTGATAGAACAACACCCTTGCATTCCAGGGTGATGTGCAAAGCCTTATTGTGGTTACAACCCTCAGTCGTTAAATCAGCATTGGTAAAACCCAATCCGTGGCTGGTATTGACATTCGCTACCACGGTCTCCAGCTGATTGACGGTGATCTCCTCTGGCACATATGCTGCGTGCAAGACTTTTAGTAATGCATTCCGGTGAGCTTCGGAACACATCAGCAGGGATAGAATGGAGATTTTTGAGGGAGTTTGGTGAAGCTGATCCACCACTTTGTAATCACTCCTCTTGATAATTCTCATAAACTCGTCTACATCTTGTTCGAAAGATGTCTTCTGTGTTTCCTTGAGAATGGGTTCTTCAACTATTACACTCTTTCCCTTCGCTTTGGCAGCAGCTTCTGCCTCGGCATTGGGTCTTTGTGTTTGCGAGGCAAAAAGGCGTCCGCTTCTGGTGAAGCCTCCGCCTCCCCCGACATTGTCAATCTGTGGAGAAGAGGTTGAAGAGTCAAGAGTGATTCTCTCCCCATTGCAGTATAGGTCAGAGCCATAATGCCAAGGGATGGCATTAGTGCTTTCATATGGAACAGGCCCAGGTACCGTGATGGTAACCGGGATGACTGCAGCAGAGGAGGGTGTTGCAATAGTAGTTAGATCATAGTAGATAGTAACTGGTGATATGGCAGGAGATGCCACTGCTTGTTGTTGAAAATTGTTGTTCGGAGGAATACTTGACGGATCATAATAGATAGTGACTGCTGAGATATTTGCTGGTGTTGTAGGAGAAGATTCTGAATAGAGGGGTGCTGACGTTGTAGAAGTAATGTTTGTTGATATCTGGCTTGTTGAAGTGATATTTGAAGCATTTGTTGATGAAACTGAAGAGTTGCTTGGAATAATTGTTGTTGCAGTTGTAGGAGATTCTGGAACTGTTGTCGGAGGGATTGCCGGATTTGAAGGTATTGATGTTGTGATTTGAAGTAGACCATTCTGGATAAGACTGTCTATGCCGCTTCTCAAATTATCACACCCATTTAGCGAAATGTTGCAATAACCGCACCCGAGCTCACACCCAGGGAATATCTGGCATTCAAGGAGTTGAGCTTTAATCTCTACCAGGGGTGTCCGGATCTGCCCAACACTGGTTATTAAGAAAGACGACATATCTTCCTCAATAGCATTGATTCTGGGCCATCCATGGTTGGGCATGGGGTTTTTGTTAACATTTGGCGGGGGTGCAAAGTTTAGAGCTTTAGAATCTACCAGGTCTTGCACCTTCATCTGTAAAGCTCTGCACTTCTCTGTACTATGGCCAGGTGCATTGGAGTGAAAAGCACATCTGGCATTGGCGTCGTAATTTCTTGGCAGACTGGAAGGATCTGGTGGTGCCAACGTCCTTAACTCAACCAAGTTGAGCTTCAGGAGCTGTGGCAGTAAAGCGGCATAAGGCATAGGGATCGGATCAATCACCCTATTGGCCTGAGATGGTCTCTGTTGAAATGGTCTTTGCTGATTGTTGTTGTTGTTGTTGTTGTAGTTTCTCTGAGGAGGATACTGAGTTTGTTGCTGGTAATGGGGTTGTTGTTGTGGTTGATATGCTGGTTGCTGAGGAATTGGAGTGGGAATGGTGACTTCTGCCACTGACCTATGAACATATTGTGGTCTGCCCCTGCTGGCCTGAATAACATTAGTCTCACCGGTTCTTCTTGGACCTACAAAAGGTTTTCTGGGGTTGCTGGACGAGCTCGCACCATTGTCAGAAATCTTTCCCATCTTTAATAGGCTTTCAATTCTTTCTCCAGCTATGACTACGTCAGCGAAGCTGGTGGAAGAAAAGGCAGCTAGCCTGTCAATGTATGTCCCTTGGAGGGTGTTCATAAACATGTCGGCCATTTCCCTCTCCGACATGGGTGTCTGGACAGCAGCACCAAGCTGTCTCCACCTCTGGGCGTATTCCCGGAAGCTTTCCCTGGATGATTGAGACATTCCCATCAGGAGGGTCCTGTTAGGAGCCATATCCAAGTTGTACTGGTATTGTCTGATAAAGGCCTCAGCCAGGTCCTTCCAGCATCTGATGGTTGCTCTAGTCAAGTGAGAGTACCATTCCCTTGAAGCTCCTGTTAAGCTATCTTCAAAATAAAACATCCATAGCTTTTCATCCATGGTATATGCCTCCAGCCTTCCTAGAAAGGATTGTAAGTGGGTTCGTGGACAGGAAGTTCCGTTGTACTTCTCGAAGCACGGAGGTTTAAATTTGTGGGGAATCCTTACCCCGTCCACTAGACCCATGTCCATAACGTCAAAGCCCAAAGAATTCTGGGACTCCAGGGATCTCAATTTCTCAGCAATTTCATCTAGCCTTCTGTCATAGGCTTCATCCCCAGCTCCCATCACAGTGAATTGATCCTCTTGGGGGTCTTCTTGTAATACTCTGCCTGCAGTGGCATTCCCTTGCACATTAGCAGGGATGTTGATCTCTGGATGAAGGTGAGGTCCATACACTGGAGGATTAACATGAGGCTGAACCCTCTCATTGTTGCTTGTTCCCCCAGTCCCTAGATGGGGTTCCTCCTGGGTCTGCCTTTCTACTAATGCCCTTAATCTCTCTTGGCTCTGTGCCAATCCATTCATCACCTCCATAAACTGGGTCATCTGATTTATCATCTCCAGTCTCTCATTGGCCATTTGAGTCCTGACCTCTGTAAGGTCCTGTTGTACTTGGTCCATTTGTATACCCGGAAGGTTGTTGCGAGTGGGATATCTGTGTGGACGGTTGAGTGGGAATACCCGTCGTCGAGCAATAGTTCCTGAATCACAACAGAGTTAGTAACAACAAAACAAAAACCTACAAAACAAAACAAAAGTTAGCATGGAATGCAATATGCTCATTTGTTTCCAAGGTATCCGGCTTGGCATTTGGTTTTGACCTTTCCAGACTCCTGAGGAAGGTGCTTTGATGTTGCTTGAGAGAAAAAGAACTCAGATAAAACAAACTAATGAATATATTACAAATGGAAAAACATACATAGTTTGTTTTTTTACAATACATGCCCTCTGAGGGGTCAAAAAATACAACATAAAAGAAAAGTACATGAAATGAAAGCAACAACAAGAAAAAGTCAGACATCAAGGCCAAACTCATCCTCCTGAACTTCCTTCAGAAGTGCTTCAGTCACAGGGTCAGCTGGATGCTCTGTGAGATTCCTGATGAGAAGATTTCTGGTGGTGATAGCAGTGGTTAGCTTCTTGTGTCTGCCCTGGTCCTTTGACCTCTTTACACCAGCCCTGAGCTTCAATTCCGAGATCTCCTTCTGGGCTGCTAATAGGGCTTCCTGTTGCTCCTTTGCATTAGCCTCCAACTGCTCAATCTTGTCCTGGGTTCTCTTATCCTCCTGAGTGCGAGCTTCAGTGATCCTGACCCACCTAGCTTGGCTCTCCTTCAGATAAAGATCAGTCCTAGCTTTTTGGAACTGGGCCTCTTTACAGGCATTCTTCAAAATCTGCTCTCCAGCCCTTGACTTCTTGATGTAGTCCTCTGACTTTTCAATCCTGGCTAGATGCTCCACCTTAGTCTTTTCTAACCTTTCAATGTCCAGACGACCATCACTCCTCTCCCAGAGGGTTCTCTTCAAGGCTTCAGACAAATTCTCATTCCTCGCTTTTAGCTTCTCAAACTCCTCCAGGCTGACAGTTGCCGGAGGTGGTGCTGTGGATGGTCCAGGTACATCTTCAATGGTGAAGGGCATCCTAGAAATTTGAGCCCTGGCATGAGACCACTCATAATACTGAGCTGAGGCCACATTGTTTCATCTTCCAAGAATGGCCATCCCTTTAGTCTGGACATTGTCCCAAGCCCAGGATGCTTGCCTGACAATAGCCAGATTAGGCTTGATCTCACAATAAAGGGTCCCAGCTAGATCTTGTACTCTAGGAGGGTGGACTAATGCATAGCCCAGTTGTCTTTTGAATAGTAGAGGGTTGTAGTTAATGCAACCCTTCACTCCTATCAGAGGTACATTGGGGAACTGCCCACAACTAGTAATGATGTCCCTGCCCTTGGTGCTCTGGGTGCACCACCTGATGTCATCTGTGGTCAAAGCAACAAGCCTCCTAGCCCAATTCTTTTGTTGGTGAGGATTCAGGAATGCATCAGTCTTGGGCAAGTGCTTGAGCAACCAGGTATGGAATAAGGGAGCACAGCACCTCACCAATCTTCCTCTCTGCTTTTCATTCCTTTGGTGAACAAAGTAGTAGAAATCTCCCAGTAAGGTGGGCACTGGGTTCCTCAGAATGAAAAGATGGATTGCATTCTTGCTAATAAACTTAGGCTCATCTGCAAATAATATAACCCCATATATGCTAAGGGCTAATAATGCACAGACTGCCTTCCACTCTCCCAAGGAGGCCTTCAGAATAGCCTGAGATTCCAGCCTTTGCTGTCATGTTTTGCTCAATCAGAATTGGTTCCAGATACAATGCCTTTGCCACCTCTTCATTACTAGTAAAAGCCATCGCAGGGTTGAAGGGGACTCCACCCCTGATAGGTACACCAATCAGTGATGAATACTCTTCTAACAAGGGTCCCAACTGAAAATTCTGGAAGGTGAAGCACCTCAGAGGGGGATCATAGAACTGCAGGCAAGTATGAATCAAGCTCCTCTGGGAAGGGTCCAAATCCATAACCACATCAAGGATGCCTCCGTAATGTTCTCTGAAAAGTGGTATATGGTCTGGAGTAATCAGGGCCTGGACCTTCCTGATGCCAGCCAACTCAGGCTCAAAGAAATGATAGGAGATGTTGCTCTTCTTGGGTGCCATGTCTGCTGCTGAAGAGCTGAGATAGATGCTGATGATGATGACTAACACTGGAGATGAGCCACTGACAGGCTGATACTGGTGATGCAGGAGACTGAAGTAGGTAGCTGATGAAGGTAGCTGAAGCAGATAGCTGGTGAACAAAGGGCCTATGCAGATGAAGGGGTCAAAACCAAGCCAAATGTGATATGGATACCCTGAAAAACAAATAAACACATGTTAAATGATGCAATGATGATGTATGCCAATGATATGCAAGGGTTTGTGATCAAGCTGAATCTGATCACTGTCTTGGTATAAGTCCATGTATGTTCAAGAAATCCAGATGGAGGTTCATAAGTCCAGTAACCAAGGTGGGGGACTCAAATAAAGAGTCACATATCCAGGGTTAAAGTCACAAGAACTGTCCAAAGTGAAGCATTCTCAAACATAACAAAGTATCAGGGTATGTTGAGGTCAAAGGTACCTGCAAACCTGTAAACATCCCAACCCCCTCACAGGTGATGCTCTAAAACAAGGATCCTCAGACTTGGATCAGTTATGAGAAGTGTAAACACTTCTAACCCGGAGGTACAGTGTTTACAATAACCATAAAAGATCCTCCTCTAATTCACCTCAGTTTCTGAAGGTCATAGTAAGGGTCATCCAGACTTAGCAGGCTTCCCAGATAGCCCTAGCACTACAGGAAATCTGTAGCACAGAGTTCTCAAGAAGAAACCCATATCTGAACCGTGTTTCATATTCCCGCACCAGACCGAAATGGAATGGGAAAGAACATGAACCACTCTAGCCTAGGTGTCACTCAGGTCCCAGGTATTGGACATTAAACTCTCAATAGAACCCCACCCACCAAGACAAAACCAGATCCAGCCAAACACAGTATGACAGTATGATGTATATAAAGCAATAAAGAAAGCAATAAACAAAATAAATATACAAACACATATAGCACATAACACCCCCGTAAACATAAATCAAACAAGCGCTAGGAGGAACCCACAAAAAGAACCAGAAGCCCTGGTTACAGTATAAGGGTCCCCAGCAGAGTCGCCAAGCTGTCGCTCCCGATAAATGAGACCGGCTCAGATAAAGGTACAGACGCGAACGGTCGGCGAAAGGATGAAATGAGAACACACAGGAGTGAACTCACAGGAAAAGAAAAGAGTCGCCAGCTAGGCATTTTTATCCCGAAGGAAAGGTAATGCTGCATAAACCTAGAAAGGATATGGATAAGACGGTTGCGAACCAGAGAGACTGAGAAAGGGGGTTGGTTACAACCTGGGAAAGTATTAGCACCCAGATTGTCCGTCGTACTCGACGGGATCCACGCTTAAAAGATTTGTGTTTTAAAGGGGTAGTGTCAGGGCAATTTGTGTATAAAAGAGCTGGAAAAAGGATGTACAGGTGTCAGTGCAAAAGAAATGTGAAGTGTATAAATGTACAGTGTCAGTGTAAGAAAGGGAATAAGATGCCCAAGATCATGAGGCTAAATGAATAATGCTGGAAAGCGAGGGAATATACAGAGACTTTTGTTCGATAACTGTTAAGTTATGCCTACGTATCCTCTCGTGCAATAAGGAAGTTAGAACACCGTAGTTCGACCCAAAGAGACTGAAAGATAAATTGACTTGTGAACTGCTTGCCTATGCTCAAGTGTATGACCTGTCTGGCTCAGGTGCAAACTGTCTTGCATTAGACGGAAGAAGCGAGTTCTCGTTTATGAGTGAATGAGGTGAGAAAAGAATCCCGGAGGAAACGATTATTGTTCGTTTTTGTGTTTTTAGTCTTTTATTGCTTTTGGAAATGTGTCATAGATTAATGAGCTTAAGCCTAAACCAATGGATTTAGCAAACTCATCACATCTTCCCTCTGATTAGGGGTAATGAGAGTACCTTAAGTGTGAAGTCAGCTTCTCACACTTAATCACCATGATGTAGGATTAAGATCATTAATCTACTTGTGATTATTTAGATGTTTTTGGTGTTTTTGTTTAGTGTTAAGTAATGAGATTTAAGCCATAACCAGGGATTAAACAGACTCATTACACCATCCTAATAGAAGGATAATAGATGAGAATGTTTAAGCTGAGGAATGCTCCTCAACTTAATCCATGATTAAGGATTAAACTCATGACAAAACAAAGCCTTTATTAAGTGGATTTTAGTTAATGATTAGATGATGAAGTGATTTTTAGGGTTTGTAAGACAACTTGATGGGGACTTGTCCATTAACACTAGGGTTAGTCCTTCTTAACCAATTAAGGAAGAATTAGAACCCTAATGCAAGGCCCAAGTTACAAGCTTGATGTCTTGATGATTATTAGATGGATTGATTAAAGGATTTAAACACATTAAGGGTTTAACACTTAGTATTAAAGTTATACACTCCATCCTAATAGAAGGATGCAGGCATAAACTTAATCACAAAGCCTTAAAGCCTTTAGGGTTTAGTCCCTGATTATGAGATGAGAAGAGAAGACTCAATGAGACACAAAGGTAAAACTAAGTGGGGAACTAATCAAAACCCTAATCATTGTCATGCTTGGTTGTTCCTAAGGTTTGTGAGGTTTGCAAGAGACATCCTCAGAGAAACCACCAGGAAGCAGATGAAAGGAGCAAAGAGAAGCAAAGTAACTTGCTTCATTTAAGAAGACAAGTCACTTGAAGAAAGAAAGTAAGATGAAGAAGAATGAGAAAGCTCAATCTCAAGCACAAGAAAAAATGCAGCAATGATGCATAAGAGGGATGAAAAGAAATTGTGAGAAGTGAAGGCAAATTCACTTCTCAAAGTAACTTACCACCTGAAAAGTTAGTGAAAGAAATGCAATGCAATGCAAAATGAGATGAAATGACATGATGCAAATCAAAACCAGAAGCATAAGTATGATGCTAATGATGCTATGTGATGATGCACACATGAGGCAAGGCATGGGAATGATCATACAAACATGTGGATGCAAGAGAAGCATGCTTAGAAACATGAACATACATGAAAAGTTATGGAATGCAAATGACATACAAAATGGCAAATGAGAGATGCAATGATCAAACATGATTCTAAGATGTCTTAAGATGTCTAATGAATCAAATGGATGCACAAAATGTCATGGCAAGTCATGGTATGTAAGCAAATGCAAAATGAATGCATATGAAAGCTCAAATTAGGGTTTTTGATCAATGCACAAAACCAAAACCAAAACCAGAAGCATACATCATGATAAAAAATTGAAAATGCATTCAAAGGAACCCTAAACCTATACAAACTCACTGTCCAATGGAGGGGACCTAATTCTTAACCTAGTGAAAGTTATGAATTTCTTAAGATTTCTAGGGTTTAGGGTACCTTGGCAAGAAAAGTGTCAAACAAATTGAAAATGCAAGATCAAATCATGCCAATTTAATCCTATAAACTACATGATATGCAAGTCACAATGCAAGAAGAATCAAAGTCCAACTCTTAAAGACTAGGCAGGAATGAATTTTCAAAGATTGGATCAAAATAATGCCTTGAAATGAAATTAATTCCATGAAAAATTGTCAAAAGACATCAAGATCAAAAAAGAAATTTGGTTTGAGGGTTGGACAATGTTTCTAAATGATTTTGAAGGTTTCATGAATTTTTTGGTGATTTTTAAATACCTAAAGGTATTTTTAATTAATTAATTCTCATTAATTAATTAAAAATAATCTTTTAAATGATTTAAAAATATTTTTTAATGCAAAAAATAAAAATAAAAATGTTTTTGGTTTCTGAAAATTAATAAAAGATTGTATAAAAATTTTCAGAATTTTTGAATGATTTTTACTATTTTTAATAAAATGAAGAAAACAAATCAAATAAAATGAAAATAAAATGAATTAAATGAAAAGTATGCGCATCCAGTGGCCAGGATTCAAACTCAGGAAGGAGGGAAAGACTGCGCGCCAGATCCAAGGGTTGTCATTCAAACTGACTAAAATGAATTAATTAATTTAATTAATTGAGATTAGGGCTAAGTGGGAGATCTGGACCATTGAACACGCGCGGGAATTGACTAAGTCAGCAACATCAACGCTCCACATTCAAACTTTATTAATTACACAGATTAAACCCTAATCACTTTCAGGTGGCCGGAGAAGACTTCCGGTCGTCTTCTCCGGCAAGACCCTCACCTGAAAGTTGCTAAATCCCTCAAAACTCCATGAAAATGAAAACTAATGGCCCAGAAATCAACCCCATTCAACACTGAATCAAAACCCCCAAACAAAAATCATTTTTCATTCATCAATCAGCCAAATCGAAGCAAAACATTTCTAGGGCAAAAAAGTTTCAGAGCATTCATACATCCTGGTTTCTCAACCATTTTCAAAAATAATCATATCCCCATGATCAGGGGAGTGCATAGAAGCATTTAAGAACTTAAAATGGAGTTTCTGGAAAAAAGTTTGAGATGGCTACCTGAGATGGAAACTCCTGGTCCTGGGCTTTCTGGCCTTTCCTTTGCTGCAAGTCTACTCCTTTGAACCCTCTGATGATGAAATGAAGCTTAGAAAGCTTTGAGGATGGCTGGTTTTTGAGATGGCAGGAGTTCTGTTCAATGGAAGGTGGTGATCGTGTTTTTGTTTCAATGAGTTTCAGGTTATGGTGAGGGGTGGTTTGTGACCAGGGAAGTGTGCTGAGTTGATTTGTGAAGTTGGTTTGTGTGTTTGCAGCCTGTGGAGAGTGTTTCGAAAGCTTTTGCAAAATGGGGTGAAAATGAGAGAGCTATGTTCTTGGAGCTTTCAGGCTTGTGTTGTATGTGCTTTGGCTTGCTTTTTGTTTGTATAAACTAATGGGATTGGTCAGATGAGTTGATGTGTGCTTTAGTGATTGGTATGGCTCAAGTTGCCAAAATGTCAAAGTTGTGTAAGAGAGGCATGGGCTACTAGCTAGCCAAGGACAGATGGGGTGTCCTGCGCAGCAAGATGTGTGGAGAGCCATAGGATTGGTTGTGGAGTCAGCAAGCAAGTGGATTCACACTTGAGTGAGTTTTTGCAACTTGCTTCACTTTTGTTTCCTTTGAGAAATCTTGCTCCATAAGTCATGAAGATGAGTGATCCCTTGGCCCATTCTGAATTTTAGATGTTATATGATCATGTTGTGAAGAAATGATACACATTCGAGGCCTTTAGAACACTTGAACAAACCATTTTGCAAAATGTCTCTTTGGTAGAAAACTTCAAATTTTGTGATTTTAGCCAACTTTGACAAGCCATAACTTTTGATCCAAAATAAATTAGGTCATGTTCTTGTACTTTTTGAAAAGGGAATGATCCATTCTACAACTTTCATGACCAATGTTTTTCCATTTGAAGCATTTTTGAATCAAAAAGCAAGGGTTGAAAAAGTTTCCCAAAATGGCAATTTCATTAAAAGTCAAACTTTCCCAAAAAGTCAACTTTGCAAATGACTTGAAATTCTTCAATTTTTTGAACTTCTAACATCTTCCATGATCAAATAAAGATCATACATAATCAAAATGATGATGAACACCCTTTGGTTGGGTCATTGGGGGCCTCAGATGCCCTGATTTTGCACTGACTTGCTTAGAAAGTCAACTCTTGATCAGATGACTTCCCCATGGAATTCCTTCATGAAAATTGATATGCATGCTCCCTATACCATATAGAGACCAATAGAAACAAGAATGACCAAAAAATTTGGAGTTATGGCCTCTGAAACCAAAACCCTAATTCTAGGTCATCTGTGCAGTCAAACCTGGCTCTGCTTCCATACTATTCTCAGTTCTTGTGATTCTTTGACATTCTTGACTTTGAGAGGACATAATATGATGCTTGAACATACATGGACCCCTTTGAAGTGATTGATGACCTTTGGAGTGGCTCAAGAAGCTCTTGGATTGCTCAGATCACAAACCCTAGATGCAGATGACTTTGAACCAATGCAGTGAATCAAAAATGTGGTATGAGATGGTATGATTGGATTTATGCATATGAGGAGATCACAAGCCATGGTGTGAATGGGTGAGGGCAAATTTGGGGTGTTTACACTAGCCTAACTCCCAAGCAGCCTCCAAACCCAAACCTCGTACCAAGCCTACACATTATATAAACCTAAACCATCCCAAAGCAAAGGTCTCCCATTTTTTTCACTATTCTTCTTCATTTTAACTTTATCTCTTTCATTCTTCCCCCACACTTTTCCACAATTTTCAACCTCTCACCAAAGCTTCATTCTAAAAGTTCTTCAAATTCTTCATTGGAATTTGAAGAACTTGAAGCTAAAACCTCCATTAATCATCTCATTGTGAAGCTTATTTGAAGAATCAATTCTGATTTTGGAAGAGTTTTGAGCTTATTGGAGGTTATTAATCAAGTGTTAATCAAGAGGCATCATCAACCACATTTATTTTGCATGTTCGCGGATCGAAGCTTTGACTCTCCGGTTTTCTTCTCCATTTGCGTTCCGATCTACATCGCAACACTCACCAGAGCAATCCTCCGCTTCGTAGGTTGGTGATCTAAATCCGCTTCTTGATTTAACTTATTCCCTTCATCTCGCCATGATGACATCTTCGTATGTTTATCGTTGTGTATGCGCTTGACCGTTTAATTTCGTCTTGATTATGATTTGATCACTTTGTTTGTTCTTAGTTAGAATTATAGCTTAACCTAGGTGCCATTAAGGTTTAGATCGTGGCTTTTAGGTGTAAAATTTGTGCTCACTAGATAATAGTTGCATTAGGAGCTTTAGGAAATAAGTCGATTGCAAGAAATGCTTTTTTCCCTCTTTCTTGGGCATTGCTTCTCCCTTTACCACCATAGATTGATAGGTTCTGATTTTAGGGAATTTTCAAGATTAGTTTTGACATCTCATTCCTCCATTTCGAGTCGTTTCGACACGCTTTCGTCCATTTCGCATATTTTGTGCATGAATTGGCTCATTGCATATTGTTTCTATGTTCACGCACCTTTTGTCATGTAAATAATCATGTTGCATTCTGTTTTTGCATCTTTCGCATGTTTCGTTAACTCATTTGCATCTCATTGTATCAATACATATGTTGCATTTCTTATAACCATGTATGTATGTGCATTTGGTTGCATGTTTGATCACATCATTCACATCAATTCAATTCTGAATTTTTCATTAAGCTTGGCATTCTTGTTGATGTATCATGTTGCATACTCATGATCAATTCTCATTATGTTCATATGCTATGTTCATGTGCCATATTTTGCATACTTGTTGCATAATAAATCATGTGGTGCATTCTTGCATAATCCCTCAAAAAATAATCATGACATTCAATTATGTGCTTGATCCTTATTCATATTGCATATTCATGTTAATTGAGCATTTCATGATTGAGTTGTGCAGAAAAAATGAAAATAATCAAAGCTGCATTTTACATTTCACAGTTGTCTTTGCATATAGGAGCTGTAAAATGTATGCTGCTTGTTGTGTAGTTCATGTTGTTTGTGACTTTTTACACCTACTTCATGCTGTTTGATAGCTGTAGTATGTTGTTTGTATTATGTGCTGTCTTTCATAGTTGATTGTGTGTTTGAGTGTTGTAAATAGTTGCTGAATTTTAGTTTAGCATAGTGTAGGCACCCTTAAACTTAAGATTGAGTCTAGTTTAGGTACAAGTTTCCTTAGGAATTATTTGGTATGTGTTTACCTCAATCCTTTTTATTAAATGTACACCACTAACCCTTGTTTTGAAGGGAGGTTGAGGTATGTTTCCTTACACCTTATCCTTTTAATTCTTTTATGCATTTCCTTATGCATTTATTTCCTTTACCTTTCATGTTTGTGTTTAGTAAGATTCCCCTTTGTTCTTTAGAGTCAACTTAACTTCCTTAGGAAGTAAGTTGCATTCTATTCCCTTTTCTTTTCCTTTTGCTCATTAGGTTTAGAAAACCTCACAAACCATTAGGATCTCCCTTTTGTATATGATAACTAACTTAGGGTTGTGTCTTAGTCCCCCTAGTTTTGTCTTTATTTCCACTTGAGTCCTTTTTTCTCATCTCATAAAGAAAATAATAAAATATCTAATAAAGGTTGAATGTTCTCATACGACATGAGACTTTGTTGCAGAGTACTTATACACATCCTATTTCGGGGCAAGGTGTAAGTTATCTACCACGATGGAGAAGTCTTAGTATGAGGATGTTCACAAACAATAAACTCAAAACACTTTTCATAAAATACAATCAACAAAGATATCGCGGACAAATGCGACTTGCCTCGACAGTTCAAACAACGATACGGTAAACACCCTCGAGTCAGAGCCGGTAACACCTGAGCTAGAGCTATGGCAACGTCATCCTTAAAAACACAAAAAGAGTTCCCGCCTTATTTAGGTGAACTACGTCGACTCTAATCCTCATTTTCTCGATGAGGTACGTAGGCAGTGGGGTAGGGCCCATTCGAGCACATTCTTTATTTTCCCTACATTCTCCCCATTCTTTCTTTTTGTTCTATTTTTGTTCAATTTCTCATTCCCATTCCATTTCCAGTAGCAGTTTTATTCAGCAACAGTTATATTCTTTTATCCTTTGAAACAAACAAACAAGCATGGATCGCTTCGGGTACAAAGGACTGTCTGAGGTGCTAATACCTTCCCAGGTCGTAACCGACTCTCGAACCCAGATCTTTGGTTTGCAGGACCTCGTCCTTTCCTTCTTCCTCGGGTTTGTGCAGCATTACCTTTTTCGTGCCACTTTCGCTTTTGTACTAGGATGAAAGTCCCAGGAGCGACAGTTATGCCTATGAAAATCCCAGGAAGTCAGAACACCGTAGTTCGACTCAAAGGGACTGGTTGATTTTGGTGTGAACTGCTTACTTACCTATGCTTAAGTGTATGACTCGTCTAGCTCGAGTGCTAACTTTCTTGTATTAGACGGAAGAAGCGAGTTCTCATTTTCAGAGTGAGTGTGATGAGAAAAGAATCCCGGAGGAGACGTTTATAGTTTGTTTTTGTGTTTTCAGTTTTTTATTGTTTTGGTGTTTTGCATAGGATAATGAGCTTAAGCCTTAATCAAGGGTTTGCAAACTCATTATATCATCCCAGATTAGGGATAATGAGCCTACTTAAGTATGAGATGAAAATCTCAACTTAATTACCCTAATGATGCAGGATTAAGATTATTAACCTACTTGTGATTATTAAGTGTTTTTGGATTTCTGTTTTTTGTTAAGTAATGAGTTTAATCTCTAATCAGGGATTAGTTAACTCATTACACCATTATAAGAGAAGGATAATAGATGAGAACACTTAAGATGAGGAAGATACCTTAACTTAATCCATGGTTAGGGATTAAAATCATTATATAACAAGCCTTTATTAAAGTGGATTTTAATTAAAGGTGGGATTAAGAAATCGATTTATGTTTGTAAGACTAAACCTGAGGGGGACTTGTCCATTGAACACTAAGGTTAGTCCCTCTGAACCAACAGGCAGAGATGTAACCCTAATATAAGGCCCAAGTTACAAGCTTAAGTCTTAATGATTATTAGGTGTTTTGATTAGGAGGTGTAAACAACTTAAAGGTTTAACACTAAGTATTAAACTTATACACTCCATCCTAAGATAAGGATACAGGCATAACCCTAATTTAGAGTCTTAAAACTTTAACTTTTTATCCTTGATTATGAGATGAGAAGTAGAGACTCAAGGAGACTCAAAGGTGAAAACTAGGGGAGACTATATACAACCCTAAAGTTATAATTCTTGGATATTCCTATGGTTTATGTGGCTTAGAGAAAGATCTTCAGAAGAGTCTTCAGATAGTCACCAAGGAAGAAGAAGCAGATGAAAAGAGAAGAGAAAGGAGAATAGGTTACTTACTTCCTGAAGAAGTTAAGTAACCTAAGAGAAAGAAAAGGAGCAAGAGAGAGCATAAGTGAGTCAAACTCACTACAAAGACAAATAAACATACAAATGAAGAGATAAGAAGAGATTAGATGTGGAGGCAAATCCACATCCTGATCAACTTACCAGAAGCCCCTGAAATGGTTAGTATGAATGCATAAGACATAAAACAAAGGAAATAAGGCAAATGAAGATGCAATGATGTCAACCAGAAGTGAATACATGATGCAAATGTGTTATGAAATGATGCAAAGACATGTATAAGGCTTATGTATGATCATACAAGAGATGAGATGCAAAGGAAGGCATGTTAGAAGCTTAAGAACACATGAACATACATAAGAAGTAATGAATGCAAAACATACCAAATGAATGCAACAATGATCAACCAATGTTCACACATGTCCTAAGGTATCTAAGATGACATACAAATGCATGAGATGTCATGACAAGTTCACATGATGAAGGTATACAAAGATGAATGCAAATGAACATGGCAAAATTAGGGTTTTAAGATAGGGTGAGATGCATATGATCAAAACAGAAGCAAAACACATGATAAAAAATTGAAATTTCAACCAAATGAACCCTAAACACACATAAGATCATTCCCCAAAGATGGAAGTCAGAAGCTATACCAAAGTCAAGTTATGGTTTTTCTAAGTTAGACTAGGGTTTTGGGTACTTTTCCATGAAAAATGCCAAACAAATGGAAAATGCAATGCAAAAATATGAGGTAAATTCCCTAGATACTATATGCAATATGTGAAAGCATGCAAAAAGAACCATACACAAAATCATCTTGGTTGATCAGAAATGAATTTTTGAAGTTATGGTTAGAAAAATAGGAAATTTAGAAACCCTAATTCATGGTTAATTGTCTAAACATGATCAAACCCTAAAAGAAATTTGTAAAATGCATTTGTAAATTGTTCTAAACATGTAAGAATGCTTCATGATTTTTTTGGTGATTTTTAAATTCCTAAAAGTATTTTTAATTAATTAAAATTAATTAATTAATTAAATAATACAATTAAATGATTTAAAAATATATTTTTAATGCAAAAATTAAAAATAAAAATGTTTTTGGGTTCTGAAAATTATTTAAGGTAAAAATGCAAAAAAATTGGAATTTTATAAAATGTTTTACTATTTTAAATAAATGAAAGAAAAACAAAATGAAATAAAGAAAATAAAAATGCAAAGTAATCAGGATGGAGGGTTCAGATTGCGCAGGAGATGGATGGAGGGCCAGGATGAAAAGTTAGCAAGACAAAGTGTATGAAGATCCTAAGACTGTGGTTCAAACTTATGTTTCGCGCGTGATCCAATGGCCAGGATTTGAACTGTGTTAATTAATTACAATTAATTTAATTAATAAAAATTAAGCTTAAGTGAATTATCTGAGCCGTTCGTTGCTTAAACTAAACACAATCCAAGGGTCCTCATTCAATCTGACAACCTAAACACTAATTAGCCCTAATCACTTTCAGGTGACCGAAGATAAGCTCCGGTCATCTTCTCCGGCCATCCCAAAACCTAACTTCTTCTACAGGCCATTAAAACTCCTCAAACCTGCCCAGAAATGATCCCCAAACATCATACAATCAAAATCAATCAACAAACAACATTTAAACTTCATGAATCAAGAGAATCGAAGCAAAGCATTTTTACGGGCAAACTTTAACAAGAAAAAGAAGTTCTGGAAAATTTGTTCTTGATGAATACCTGAACTGAGCTTCTTCAAAATGGAGCTTTCAGGACCTCCCTCTTGTGCAAAATGACTTCTTTGGACCTCCTGAAGCTAGTGGAGTGCTTAAAATGCTTTGAAAGTGGCTGGTTTTTGAGGTCTAGTTCTGATGAAGCAGAAATCGTGTTTTTCATATGTGGTGTCTCAGGTCATTTTGATGGTTTATTCTTGTTCTATGGATGATATATGATTGATTGGTGAAGGAATTTTGGAAGTTTGATGGCTGGTTTGAGAGAATCGAAGAGATGAAGCTTTGAGGGAGTTTTTTGCAATCTGAGTGTGTGTCTTGTTCAAGGCTTGAAGTGTTGTGTTTTATGATCCTTATGGTTTCTATAAACAATTGAGATCAGTCAGAGGAGTGGATATGCACTGTGGGATTGGTATGGTGCCATTGGCCAAAAAGTCAAAAGTTTGTGTACTTGAAGCATGGGCCATGGCAGAAGTGATTTGAGGTCTTGGGCTGCCTCAGCTGAGTTCAAGGAGCACCCTAGGATCGAAATTGATGAGCTGTATGGCTTGATTCATTAGTTTCCAAAGGTTTTGCATTTTCACAACTTTGTGAATTTTGAAGAATTTGTTCATGAAGCTTGTGAAGTAAGGAACGAATTTTGGTCTTGAGATGTTTCTCATTAATGTTATGCAGTGTGGAAGTGAATTATAGGTCATTAGAATGCTTAAAAGTTCATTTTGCAAAATTCCCTCTTTGACATGAACTTGAAAATTACAAGATTTTTCCCAACTTTGACTTGCCATATCTTGAGTTCTAGGATGAATCAAGAGGATTTCTTGTACTTTTTGAAAATGGGAAGATCAAATCTACAACTTTCATGTTTGAGGAAAATTCATTTGAAGCCTTTTTGATCAAGAAAGAGGAGGTTGAAGATCTTTCCCAAAATGGAAAGTTTTCATTACAAGTCATGCCCGAAAATAGAAAGTTTTCAAATGGCTCAAAATTCTTCAATCTTGTGAGCTTCCAAGCATTCCTAAGATCAAATAAAGATCATAGGACCTCAAATTTATGATGATTACCCTTTGGAGCCCTTGTTGGTGGCCTCAGATGCCCTGATTCTGACTTTTCTTGCACAACAAGTTACCATTTGATCAGATGACTTCCACAAGGAATTTTTGCTTCCAATTTGATACACATGCTCCTTATAACATATATAGACCAATAGAATTAAGAATGGCCAAATTTTTTTGAGTATAAGGGCCTCAAACCCAAAACCCTAATTTTTGGTCATCTGTGTAGGAGCCCTGAGCCTGCCTGGGCAGCTATGCAATCCTCTGAGATTTTGTGACTTAAAAGCAACCTTGGAGGTATAATATGATCATATAACACTCATGGACCCTATTGTCATGCTTTATGTCCTCTGAGATAGCTCAAACCACCTCTAAGATTCACCTGATCACAAACCCTAGTTATGCAGCTTATGCAGTGAAATAATTATGCAGTGAGATGGTATGCTTATCCAATGCAATATGAAAGATCATAAGCCAAGGTGTGAGAAAAAGAGAGGGAAAATTTGGGGTGTTTACAGAGGTACACTTTCTTGGTCATGTAATAAGTGAAGAAGGCATTGCAGTAGACCCGAGTAAAGTCGAAGCAGTAACAAAGTGGGAGAGTCCAAAGAATGTTGGCGAGATTCGAAGTTTTCTTGGACTAGCTTGATATTATTGGAGGTTCATCGAAGGATTTTCAAAAATCGCTTTACTTATGACTTAGTAAACGAGGAAAGGTAAAAACTTTGAATGGACAAAGGAGTGTGAAGAAAGTTTTCAGAAGCTAAAGGAAAGATTGACTTCATCACCAATACTCATCTTACCTGACCCAACAAGACAATTTGATGTGTATTGTGATGCATCATACCAAGGTCTTGGCTGTGTGTTGATGCATGAAAGGAAAGTGATAGCTTACACATCAAGACAATTGAAGGTGAACTAGAGGAACTACCCGACTCATGACTTAGAGTTAGCAACAATTGTGTTTGCTTTAAAGATTTGGAGGCATTATCTTTATGGATCAAAGTTCACCGTGTTAAGTGATCACAAAAGCCTTAATTACTTATTTAATCAGAAAGATCTAAACATGAGACAAAGGCGCTGGATGGAATTCTTGAAGGACTATGATTTTGAGTTGCTGTATCACCCAGGGAAGGCCAATGTTGTAGCAGACGCTTTGAGTCGAAAGAAACTTCATGAATCAGCAATGATGTTGAAGGAAGAAGAGTTGATTAACCAATTTGTGGATTTAAACATAGGAGTACAACATAATGGAGGAAGTATATTCATGGGCGTTGTTGTCGTGTCTAATGAATTTCTAAAATGGATCAAAGATGAACAACAACTTGATGACCATCTAATGAACATAAATGAAACAATAAATGATGGTCAAAACAGAGATTTTAACATAAGAAATGATGGAATATTAAGGTTTAGAGAAAGGTTGTGTGTACCTCAAAACCAGGATATTCGAAAGATGATTTTGGAAGAAGGCCACAAAAGTAAGATGAGCTTTCATCCAGGAGCCACAAAGATGTATCAAGACTTGAAGAAAATGTTTTGGTGGTTTGGAATGAAGAAGCATATAGCAGAGTATGTTCAAAGTTATTTGGTATGTCAGAAGGCAAAGATTGAACATCAAAAGCCAGCCGGATTGTTATAATCTTTAGACATTCCAGAGTGGAAGTGGGATGGTATAGCTATGGATTTCGTAACTGCTTTTCCCAAAACTAAGAAAAAGCATGATGCGATTTGGGTAATAATTGATAGGTTGACAAAGAGTGCACATTTCATTCCCATAAATCATACGTTTAGCTTAGAGAGACTAGCTCAGGTGTATGTAAAGGAAATTGTTAGATTACATGGAATACGTACAAGTATAGTCAGTGATAGGGATCCGAGATTCACATCAAAGTTTTGGCGTCAATTGCACTTAGAGTTATGAACCAAACTAAGGTTAAGTTCAGCTTATCATCCCCCAAACAGATGGCCAGTCTGAAAGAACGATTCAATCATTAGAGGATCTCTTAAGAGCTTGTGCTCTTGAACACAAAGGAAGTTGGGATGAATTTTTACCATTGATTGAGTTTACTTACAACAATAGCTTTCACTCAAGTATTGGAATGGCTCCATATGAAGCATTGTATGGACGAAAGTATCGTACACCTTTATGTTGGTAAGAAATTGGAGAAAATAAAATATTGGGTTCGGAATTTGTGCAACAAATGACTGATCAGGTTAAACTTATTAGAGAAAAGATGAAGACTACACAAGATCGTCAAAAGAGTTATAGTGATAAGAGGAAAAGACCTTTGGAATTTGAAGAAGGAGATCATGTGTTCATTAGGGTAACTCCTAGAGCGGGAATCGCACGGGAAATCAAAACTAGGAAGTTAACACCAAGGTTTATCGGACCTTTTCAAATTCTACGGAGGATTGGACCTATATCATATCAAATTGCTTTGCCGCCAAACCTGTCTAATCTTCATGATGTTTTCCATGTATCACAATTGAGGAAGTATTACCCTGACCCTTCACATGTCATTGAGCCTGAAACTGTGGAACTTAGAGATAACTTGGAGTATGAGGCTTTACCTTTCAAGATTGTAGATCATCGAATTAAGGAACTTCGTGGAAAACAAATACCATTGGTCTGAGTTGTGTGGGATGATTTAACTGGTGATTCTACTTGGGAAAGAGAAGAAGACATGTCTCAGAAATATCCTCATATGTTTTAGGTACGCTAAATTTCGGGGACAAAATTTTCTTTAAGGGGGTGGTAATGTAACATCCTAGTTTTTCATGCATTAATTAATTAATATATATGATTATATTTGAGATTTTAATATCGTTAAATATTACAAACTAAACATTGAAACTAATGCCTATAATAATTAATTTATCAATTAATCACCCTTTATTTTTATTATTAATATTATTATTCGATTTGAATATCATCGTTTCATTTTATAAACTAAATTTTGAAATTAGTATTAAAATACTTAATTGTAAGTTAATTAATTATCCATATTATTTTTATTATTATTATTATTATTGTTGTTGTTGGTGTTTTTCTCATTATTATTATTATTGGAATTTATTTTATTGGAATAACATTAATTTAGTCTACAAATTAATTAGTAAATAAAACAATCTTAAGTTAATAAAGATACCGAATAATTATCCTAGTTATTTTATTATCATTATTATCATTTCATTTCATAAAAGAAATATATATCCCATTTTCTATTAATTTCCTACATGATCTTATGTCATGAAACATCATAAAATCAAGCTTCCATATCTTTCTTACAAATTATTTTCACAAAGTCATACTAGATCATTTATGGAACTATTGAAGAAAGACTTGTAAATCTTTGATAAGGCATATTTACTAGCAAGAGTTGAGAAGTTAGAAGGTATGGGCAAAAGAAGGTGCATTTATGTTATTTTAATATTTTACAACTAGTATAAATATGGGTCTTTCCCACCCCATTTTCATTCACTCATTCACAAATTATCTTTCTTACTTCTCTACTTTTTTCTTTCTCTAGTTCTTCATATAGCAATATTAGTTTTAGTTATCGAGGTTCTCACGATGTCGGTTCGTAACTTTTAGAGTTATTTTGCGGTTAATGTTCTTAGAAATTTTCAAAGGAGTTTAATACGTCAAAGTTCTGCCCAAATCATTTTCATAAGTAACCGGTGAGTCGTTATAATGTCCATTTTATTTTAATTATGTTATTTTTACAAAAGTTATTCTAAAGATTTCTATTTAAATTTCGTTTAGACGTCGAGATACTGAACTTATAAAGTCCAGGATAAAATTACCATTTTAAGTCGTTATAATGCCCAAGTATTATTATAAAATTAAAATATTATTAGAAATATACTCTTGATAATTTTCTAAAATGAACAAATCCAAACGAGGGTATAGTCTACTTTATATTTGAATTTAATAATCTTTTAAATATAGTAGAGACTATTATTAAATATTTTAATATATATTTCAAATTGCAATAGGATTATGTTTAACTAACCGAAAATTATATTCTAATCATTTTGTAAATTTCGTACAATTCAACGATTATCGTAAATTAGGTACTTGACAAAGATCGGAGAAAACACTCGTGGACTTTCAACAACGCTCATTAACAAAAGGTGGGGGAAAGATTTCGTATACGTTGGGACAGTTAGCGTAAAATAGCTTTATATATATATATATATATATATATATATATATATATATATATATATATATGTAGTGGTGACCTAAGCCCTACTAGCGATAAATAAGTAAGGAGAGCCTATTCTCGAATAATGATTTTCACGGATCATTAAATGAGGTTACGCCGACCTTAATTATTTATCATAGGATTAATATATGATAAATTGAGGTGGTATTGTGATCGTATTATTTGATTAATTGTTTAATTGTTATTTTATTTATACTTGAATGATTGTGATTGATAGACTAACAAAAATGATCTATTAAGGAGAGAAATGACATTCTTAGATATTAAGTGTTAGATCCCCAATAAATGAAGGGAAGTTGTGTACATTGAGTAGTTGTATTTGGTTAGATTCTGGATAAGGAAAGACTTGGTCGGCTATGTCCTTTACAGTACACCTCTCTTACCTAGGAAGTCAACCATACCTTATTCATTGTATGAACTGAACTGATTTTATGAAGATAAGGATTATGCCAAGATAAAATAAGAGTAGGCATTTGATGGACTTGGAATGATAAGTATTACCTAAAAGAATGATATGATATATCCCAAGTATTATCTTAACACTTATGGTTGAGAGTTGCCACAAGATGATTGAGTGATCATATATACTTGCATTGAGGAATGTATAAGTCCACTGTCGTGCGTTATGGGACATACGAGGTTGATCGGTCACCTACAATCCCGACGGGGATTATTATCTATGCATGCTAGGCAAGACGAAGTTCTTGGCCTGAATTCTCAGGGACGATCAACTTATAACACCTAGATTCCACGTTAAGTTAGGTGACGTAGCTCTTGGTAATTGGGTGTACGTTGGTGGCATGTGGTCTGATGATATCGGATCTTGGTAAAAGGGATAGATATCATTGATAGCGTTTAGTGGCCTGTGTCAGCATATAGTTCAAGGATGCATTATAATAAATAGAGATATAATAAATGTAATTATGGGTTGAGGATACGCTTGTTTGAGTAATTGTGGTTGTCATATATATTATTATTTTACACACTCATTCCCACTTTTAAACTTATACATGAATCTTAGCCATGTGTCCTTTTTGACTTGTATTTTTGGGTTAATTTATGACAATCAGACGACGAGCTCGGTAGTCCCAGTGGGAAGGATATGAAGTGACGAGGATATGGATTTTCTATGACATCAAGATTGGAGTCTATTAGCATTTTGTCTAAACGCTTATCGTATCAGTATTACAGTCAGCATAAGTGTTAGTCTCGTTGGGCGTAGGAGATCCTTTTCACTATGCTTTCTTTTGATTTCCTTTCTGTACTTTTCTTTTAAGTTTTATCTATGTGGCAAGTCCATTAATATTAACAATGTCAAACTCTATGTAAGATATATTTGAAGCATATATATGTTTTATTAATTCAGTCTTGTTATGTAAAATTTTCAATTTTGTGTATTTATATTTAAAGTTTTGATAGAATTTCACTAATGGGACATAGGTTGTCTCAGATATTGTGGAGAGGATCCGAGTAGGACAATAATTTGATTTGAAGTCGGTTGAGCTGTTGACTTTGATTAACTAGGGTAACAAATGTGAATTCTGAATTGATGTGATGAGGTTCTGTTATAGGGTGTATATTCCATATGTATCAGAAATATAGAAGAGTATTTTAGAGGGAGGATGTCGAAGTAGATTGAACATTCATCCCGGTGCTACGAAGATGTATCAGGATTTGTAGAAGTTACTTTGGTGGTCGGTTATGAGGAAGGATATTGTCGAGTTGTGTATGCATGTTTGATATGCCAAGATCGAAGATGGAACGTCTGAAGCCTTTGGGTCTGATGCGACCGTTGAATATTCCATGATGGAAATAAGATAGTATTTCTATGGATTTTGGGTTAGGTTTGCTGAATATAGTGAAAGGGAATGATTTTATTCGGGTGATCGTAGATGGATTGACTAAGTCAGCTCATTTCCTGCCGATGAAGATTAGTCATTCTATGCAGAAATTGACGGAGATGTACATTGAGGAAATTGTGAGGTTGCATGGGATACCGTCGATTATTGCGTCAGATAGAGATCCAAGATTTATGTTGAGGTTTTGGAAGAATTCCCAAGATGATTTGGGTTCTAAGTTGAGGTTGAGTGCTATTTATCATCCGCGCACGGATGGTCAGATGTAGAGGAGTATCTAGTTTTGAAGAATTTGTTTATGGCTTGTGTGTTGGACTTGGGGACATGAAGATCCAATGAAGGATTTGTATCCGAATCTGTTTTAGTCAGGCAATTTTCGAGGGCGGAAATTCCTTAAGTGGGGGAGATTTGTAACGCCCGAATTTTGTGATTTAATTGTGTAGCTTGTTGTTGTCGGTTATTTGGTGTTGGTCGAATATTGTTGTGTTGATGATGAGATTATTTGAAATTATTTTAGTGAATGGTAATATTAAGGATAATTATTTTAGATTATTCAAATTATTATTATTTAATTAAAATAAAATAACTAGAGGTCTTGGGGATAGGTTTGTAAATTGTGGCGACTAAGTTGAGGACAAAGTTGGAAAAGAGTATTTGGGGTCCTAAGGGTAAGACTGACTAAAGGAAGTTGAGGGTTTCTGGATATGATCAGTTTTCACGATCGTGTTTGAATGAGAGGTGAGAAGAGGTCTAAAGAATGAAGAAGAAAAGCTAAGGTTTGAAGAATTTCCCGAAGATTTTGAGGAAAGGCCGTAGAAAAGCTCCACTCTAAGGTATGGGGAGTATCGCTTTTCAATGTTTTTGATGTAGAGTTTAGGTAATGCGGATAGTTGGGGTTTTAGGGGAAAACATAGGATTTGATGAGTACAATTGAGGGATTATTGATGAATTGATGTATGTTGTGTGTTGTAAATGATGTATATGTGTTAGTTATATGTTTTATATGTGTTAGTTATATGTTTTGTGATTAAAAATGATGAAAAACTGGGTTTTTAGTGAAAAATTGTAGCAGGAGCTGTGCTGTCATCGCAGGTTTTTTTTTGTGAAATTTGTCTAGCCCGCTTAGCGAGCAGATGTTTGCTTAGCAAGCAGTGTAAACTGAGAAATTTCCCCAACCCGAGAGGAGGCCGCTTGGCGAGCCGTGGAAGTGAAAAATTAATGATTTAATTGCAGAAAATTACCTAATGATGTATAGACATAATGTATTGATGTTGTGATGTATTATACTTGTTGCCATGATTTATGTTGACGTTTTAGTGACCATTTCATGATAAACATGAAGTTAAGATGTAAGGTAATTATAGGTTGAACTTATATGATGATTATGTGTTGATTTCTTATGATGGTATGAGTTATGTGAATGATGATACTATAATGATGCTATGAAGAAATACATAGATGATGTGAATATTTTGATGTTTATACTTGCTATGTGACGAACATGATGATCAAATGAATTATGATGGTTGGGTGTGAAATGGAGTTGTGATGCTATAATTTGATGTTTATGATTTCTATGTGATGATGAGTATATGTTGATAGATTACAAGACCGATGTATATATGTCGTATGAAGAGTATGACGAATATTTACATGAATGATGATGCAAGTGTTGATTATGTTGATTATGTTGATGTTGTTGCATCGTTGCATTCATGGCATAGTTATAATGATGAGGCTTCAATCCCATTGTGTGGATTAGGGTATTGTTGTTTGTGTTGTTAATGTTGTGCTCCATTATGGAGGGTAGATGGCCCAGTGTCCATCACAAGTTGAAATCGGTATCACATGCATTCATGAAGTTACATTCATTCTTGGTGGCTTAGCATGATGCATATGTGTTGAGTATATGTTTGATAATTTTTATGATGTGATGGGTGAGGATTATGATGTGTTGCTATATGATGAATATTGCTTGATTATCTTTACTTTATGTCATTTATATTGATTCGTGATTATGCACCCTGCCTGCCTTTGGTGATGGTCTATTATGCCATCCTACAGATACTCAAGAATAAGCTTGGTGCATGGATGTAGCTTGAAGTACTATTTTTACGTCGCTTATTTAGTGTTATGGTGTCTTGCTCTGGTAGATGTAACATTGGGTAGGACACATTTAAGTGAATATTATGTTGTCTGTTAGGATGATTTTTATGAGTTACTAGATGTTGATTTTTAGTTAATGTTGATAGTTGCCAATGGCCGAAGGTCTTGATGTTTTGATGAAATAAATGAAGTTTTATGAATTTATGATTCCGCTGCAAAGTTTAGTTTGATTATTGATTATAAGAGAAATGAATATTCTAAATGTTTTTGAAAACCCGTGTTACAGAGTTATGATGTTGTTAAGACGTTTTATGAAGAAAATGTGGCACCTTTCGGAGATGTACTCTGATTTATTTAAGTGATTATTGTGTTTTATTATGTGAGGTTAGAATGGTGTTAAATTTATAATGCAAGGGTGAAAACTTAATAGCGCTATGTTGTACCCCAAAATTTGCCTGCCCTATTTCTAAACTTGGGTTTCATAATTTTTTTTTTGTTTATTCTTGATATTTTAGCAGTAGGTAGTTTTGCTTAGTTTTATGAAAAAAAAATTACTTTAAATTATTTCTATTTTTGAAATATTAAATATTGGTTGGACATTCATATGTTTTCAAATGCATCTTTGTTTCTAATAAACAGTTTAGCATAATTGGTAAGAAAGGAAAACTTGTACATATAAGGTCTCGGGTTCAAATCCTACCTTTCTCAATTTTTGCGTTTTTTCCTCTTATTTAGTTTCTAACTATTTTCATTATTAATTGCATTTTTACTTTTAATTTTCGTTTTTTTATTTTAAGGCATTTTTAAAAATAATTATTTATTTGATTTTATGCACATTTTTTTAACCAAAAAGTAGTGTAAAAAATCATAATAAATATCAAAAAATGTTTCCTTTCTTGAGTATTTGTTCCCTATTGGTCAATCTGTGTCAGTTTGTGTCATATCCAGGTTCTAATTGGTCAGCTTACTAACCAAGGAACATCTTATTTGTCAATTTCATTCCCCCTTTTTCCCTTTAACCTGATTTTCTCATGCTATAAATAACAACAGATTCCTACACATAAAAAGGGAAAAAGAAAAAGAAAAACAAGCAATTAGAGGCAATCCTAAATTCTCCAAATTTCTTAAGAATTATGTGTAAGGTCATATCAATACATCTAGCCAGATTCGAAGCAAATCAAGTCTTTCGTTCCCTTCCTGAAGATTCAAAGGGTAAGCCTAGGTCATTCATGACGCCTATCATTACTTGAATAGATTATAATTACTCTCAACGATTTGCATTTGTTCTAACATTTATATTTTTTTTGAACTCATGCAATATTATTGATTACTAACCATCTAGATCTGCATATGTGCCTATTTAGAACAGGTTGAATGTATTCCATGGAGCTTGTAGCATTAGGTTCATGATCTACCATTGATGAACCATGATAATTTATTTTCTTCGAAACTCGTTTTACAAGCACACTTGCATTTGTTTTTTTTATTTTTAAATTTAATTTACTAAAAGAGAAATCCATATAAAAATCATAAAAAGAATAAAGAAAATAGATTTTTTTAACTAATTAGGTATATAATTAATTTATTTAACCATATAATTAATTTTAATTAACCATTTTAATATTCCTATAGTAATCGAAAAAAAGATTAGATTTAGGTTTTTACTTAATTATTTTTTAATTATTTTTAAATCACTTCTAATTTAATCTCATTAGACTTAGGTTTAAACCGTCGTAACTTTCCATTTGAATTTTGTTTTTATTGTTGATTACGACAGTTCTAACTGTCATAACTCTCTGTTCCACAGGTATAACTACAGATAAATCCGCAGGAAATTTTCTTTCCGTAGGTAAATCCGCAGATAATTTATTTGTAAAATTAAAAAAAATGCTTGTAGAAATATGAATAAAATGGGGCAGAAAGTCACATGTATTCTGAAATATCTTTGTTACAAGTCAGACAGAAGCTGAGAATACATAGCTAATTTATTTTTAAAATACAAAAAAAAATATTTGTAGAAATATGCACAAAATGGAGCAGAAAATCTCATATATTCTGAAATATCTTTGTTTGCAAGTCAGACGAAAGCTCAGAATACATAGGAAGAATCAAAAGTTTTGGAACTTCTTTGAATGAAGATGATGTCATCTGCTTCATCCTTTCAGCAAGTGCATAGAAATCTGCTTCAATCTCGTCTTGGCCATTCATGGAGATAAGGATGTCACCTGGAGAGCTAGTTAAGTGAATAGTCATAACTTGTTTCACCACACCTTCAACATAATCTTTGCATGGAGTTTTGCGAAATGTTCTTCCAGGAATATGAAAGATCGAAACACTGCAAGGATACCCCAAAATTAGATTGATCTAAAATAAAGTTATTAACATGAATAAGAAAGAATGCTTGGTGAGGAATAACATTACCTTCCAAAGAAATTTGAAAATTTCTGTGCATCTAGATTTGTTGATGTTACAATCAGCTTGAAATCATGAGGATTGGCTACAACTTTCTTCAATATTCCAAAAAGGACATATGTGTTTAGTGACCTTTCATAGGCTTCATCCATAAAAATAACGCTGAAACAGTTTCAAACTGAATGTCTAGTTACACTGTCATTATTTTGAACAAACAATGATAAGTTGAGAGAGGGAAATTTATTAATCCATTACTTGTACTTGTCTAAATCAGAGTCTTTAAGTCTATCCCGAAGATGTACCCCGTCGTCCATGTACTGTAAAATTTAACCATAAGAGTTTATAACAAAGCACAAAAAAAAATAACAACGCATGTATATCTCAAATACTTTAAAGATAAATAACAATGATAACTGTGCACAAGAAGAATGACACTTGCACAAGTGTGTGAAAGAAGTGGCTTAATAAGAATCATATCCACTTAATAAGAAGTGTATTTGTTTGTTTTTATGCTTAGAGCATCATTGTTGCTAAATTCATAAGCAAACTTCACTTTGAGATGCATAATTCTTAATCTGCATATACAGTATAGAAAAGCCCTTTCCGACACATGAAAACTCGTCTTCATATTAGCCAAATGCAGCAAGGTATAACCCATTAAATTGTGATACTATAACCAAATGCACCAAAGTATAATCCATTAAAGTGAGATATTGTTGGAAATAAAACACTAATGTTCTACCTTCCTACAACTCTCCAAAAGTTCACTTAAGTAGGTTCCAAACAATTGATAGTATATTTACAAGTATATAATAGTATCAATGAAAGTTGAAATCAAATAAGACCGGATAGAAAATATAGTAAATCTTATCAAAGACAAAAAGAGCAAGTTCAACCATGCATATGCAAAAATAATAATAATACCCATTAACATTATAGAAAGAAAAAAACTCAAGGTTCCAAGCAATTTAAATTATAGTAAATATATCACTTTTAAAATAATGTAAGAACAAAACTTACCTTGTAATTTGTAGTTTATTGGGGTATTAAAATATATAACTCTCACCCGTATTTAGTTTATAGTAATTAGCAATACTTAATTTTTAAAATGGTTAGAGGATGCCTTAAAATCTTTATGTTTTCCAAGTTGTTTAAAGAGATATAAATGTGTTTAGTTTTGCTTTGAACAACTTTCTAAAAAAATCATATAATCAGCGGCAAATGGCTATAACCTTCATACTAAAGCAAACCATTTTTAATTGAAATAAACTAGCATTCACCCCAATCTTCGAGCTTATATTATTAATTTACCTTGGACAACTGCATTTCCAAGCTTCATTTGTCTTGAATATGTGTAAACTCTTGAATGTGTAAACTCTATTGAGTTCCGTCCATCTTTTGGCACCGGAGGGGCACTGCTACTATCTATCTCCCCTTTGTCAATACACTTTAAGACATTTTGTTTCAAACAGAAAACCAATCTAATAAACCACTAGAAATTGCAATGTCATCCAGATACAATAAATAGTAACATCAGTTACCCGTTCCTCAGAAGTTGGTGCATAGAGAGCTAGAGGCTCCAATGGCTCCAATGGTTCATCAATTAGACGTATTGTGACGTGTTTCTCCAAAGTTCCTTGCTGAATGATTATCTTCCCATTGGTCCAGTCTCCAAGCTTCACCTAAGACCATATCTCCATTCCTCCATCTTTCATGGTGTATGGAGGACTTTGTGTCTCTCGCTCTTCATCCCTCCAACGGTCATGACGTCCACTTTTAGAGTCAAGCACGGATGACCTAAAGACGTCCTTTCTCTTATGGTCGTCATGCACATCTTCTCCATTTCCAGATGTCTTAATATTCTCTGAGCAATTGCTAAGTGATGGAGGTGAGAAACATGACTTTCCTGAGAAATAAATAAAATAGGCTGACTTAGAAGGCATTATAAAATATTTCTCAAGTGATGTGTTCACAAAAACTTTACAATAGTACACCAAAAAGAAAAAATCTAATTCAAAAAGTTGCAAGTAATTGTTACACACTACAATTCCTGCTCCAGGTTTTCCCTCCCATGGCTTTGGTAGAGAAGCCACTGCTGTGAGAGTGGAATAGGATTCTCAGAGCCTTGAAAATATTAACATATGTGATAAGAGCTTCAATTATTAAAGCAAAATTGAATATTTTAACCATTTTCAAAATTTTACCAAATCAGAATCTAGGAGAAGTAAAACTACTGACATAAGTTTCACAGCAGACATATAAACATGTGCAAAGATTCAAGAAAAAATAATAGCTACATGGTCAGTATATTGAATGCAAAACCTATTTAAAGATAGTTAAACCTCATCATGATTTTGATCAGGAAGACCCCCTGCAACATTTTTCTTTCATACAAATCAAAGCAAATATATAAGTAGAACTAAGTTGGAATTATGCATCATACCGATACCAAAACTACTCCAAACTGATAAGGATACTACTCAACCCCTCCAAAATAATAAAACTTCCAAACCATTTCAATACATACCAGCCCCACCATAAATCAACAAACAACCATAACTGAACCATTACTCACCTTGAGCTTCCACCCGATCATTCACCACATCAAATGAACCCTAAATCTTCAAAAGTAAACTAACCATAAATATTCAAATTAGACAAATAGGAAGGTAAATCTTAAACACTTATATAGAAATCACATAACATAGAAAAGTGAGAAAAATATTGAGACATGTAACTTGGAGTTACAAATTGAAGTCTAACACATAAGGAAAACTAATATATAGGCACCAAAGGAAAAACATACCAGTCAAGACAAGGGAAAGAACAACCAAACTCATGCACGATTCATTGCTTCTCAGCCCCCTTTTCTATATCACAAGGAGCACAGTTTATCTCAAGCTCATATATTAACAACATTATCCAGTATGATACACAACAATCTTTTTCAATACTCTCCCAAATCAAACTATCTAAGCTATCGAAAAACTGGCCCAAATTTCATACCTGCACAAAATTCCCCTTTAAAAATAAATCATTAAAAACTTTAATTTTTTTGAAAAATACAATATTCAAAAGTTGCCAAATCCCTGACCTACACACCTGTAACAAGGAGACAATACATTGTGTCAGAGACCAAACAGGAGATCGATATGAAATAGAAAAAATTAGACACACGAAATCAAGATGAAGAAGACAAAACTAATACTTTAGGGTTTTGATTTGAAGTTGAGATCTCCATGAGAAGCTTTTGGAGATTCGATAGATACTCCTTATGGAAACATGATTGAGCCATCGATGATCTTAAAATAGGAGTGTAAACACCCCAAATTTTCCCTCACTCATTCACACCATGGCTTGTGATCTTTTCATATGCATAAGTTCAATCATAGCATCTCATATTGCATATTTGCTTCACTGCATTGGTTCAAAGTCATCTGCATCTAGGGTTTGTGATCTGAGCAACCCAAGAGCCATTTGAGCCACTCCAAAGGTCATCAATCACTTCAAAGGGGTCCATGTATGTTAAAGCATCACATTGTATCCTCACAAAGTCAAGAATGTCAAAGAATCACAAGAACTAAGAAAGGCATGGAAGTAGAGCCAGGTTTAACTACACAGATGACCTAGAATTAGGGTTTTGGTTTCAGAGGCCATAACTCCAAAATTTTTGGTCATTCTTGTTTCTATTGGTCTCTATATGTTATAAGGATCATGCATATCAAGTTTCATGAAGAATTTCCATGGGGAAGGCATCTAATCAAGGGTTGACTTCTTGAGCAAGTCAGTGCAAAATCAGGGCATCTGAGGCCCCCAATGACCCAACCAAAGGGTGTTCTTCATCATTTTGATGGTGTATGATCTTTATTTGATCATAGAAGATATTAGAAGTTCACAAAATTGAAGAATTTCAAGCCATTTGCAAAGTTGACTTTTTGGGAAAATGACTTGTAATGGAAACTTGCCATTTTGGGAAACTTTTTCAACCCTTGATTTTTGATTCAAAAATGCTTCAAATGAGAAAACTTTGGTCATGAAAGTTGTATAATGGATCATTCCCTTTTCAAAAAGTACAAGAACTTGTCCTAATTCATTTTGGATCAAAAGTTATGGCTTGTCAAAGTTGGGAAAAATCACATAAATTCAAGTTTTGTACCAAAGAGGCATTTTGCAAAATGGTATGATCAAGCATTCTAAAGACTTCAAATGTGCACAAAATCTTCAAAATATGATCATGTGACTTCTAAAAGTCAGAATTGGCCCAAGAATATTGCATTTTGGTGCCTTGAACTTCATGAATTTCCAAAGGGGGCAAACATGTACCAACTTGCAAAAAATCATGAAGCCATGCCTCTACTTGTTACAGCTCATAGAGTCTGATCCATATGAACTCCATGATCTCTGCTGAACTCAACCATGCCCCTATCACAACCTCACACTTGCCCATACCTCAAGTACACCTAGACTTGACTTTTTGCAAAAACCCCCATACCAATCCCACAGTGACACAACAACTATTCTGACCAACCAAGACTTTACAAACACACCAAAAGCAAGCCATTTCATATGATCTTGGAGCCTGAATACACACACAAGCCAGCATTCCCAAAAACCTCCCCTTATGCATTTTGCTTCGAATCACACAGCACAACCTTCAAACACAAAAACAAACTTCACCATTGATCTCAAAATGTTCCACTGACCACAAACCAACCATTGAAACAGCCTGAAACTTCACATAAACCAAATACGATTTCTTCCCCTCTTTGAACAGAACTCAAGCAATCTCTCAAACTAGCCCAAATAAACTCCAGATAAGCTTTGCAAACACTTGAGGGAGGTCAGTGGAGTTAATTGGAAGCAAGAAACTGGTCCAGAAGCTCTTGGGTTGAAAGCTTCGATTCAGGTAGCCATGGAAATTCATTTTTCCAGAACTCTTATTTCTTGTTTCTAAATGATAAAGCATGCTCTCCTGATCACACTGAACCTTTTATTATTAAAAATGATTGAGTTTTGAGGTTGTATGGATGTTCTGAAGTTTTGTTCAGTTTTAAGTTTTTGTTCGAATCTTGTTGTTGATGATGAATAAATGAAATGTGATGCTGGATTCTTGTTCTAGGGGGCTTGGGGATCATTTCTGGAGATTTGGGGGGTTTGATTTGACCTAGGGAGTGTTTTTGAGATTTTCAGGGAGGGAGGTCACCGGAGAAGACGACCGGAGCTCGTCTCCGGTGACCTGAAAATAATTAGGGCTGATTAATTAGGGTTAGCCAGGTTTGAATATGGACCCTTGATTTGGTTGACTAAGTCAATCTCCCGTGCGTTCCAATGGCTAGGATGCTTTCATTAAACCCTAATCCACGTCATTAATCCATTTAATTAAGTTTATAAATTAATCCTGCCAGTTTGAATTTCAACCCTTAGATCTGGCGCCAGTCAATTCCCGCGCCCTAGGTTCAAACCTCAGCCACTGGATCTGTTGACTTTCATTTATTTTCATTTTAATTTCATTTTTCTTGCATTTTCTTTCTCATTTATTTTAAAATAGCAAAAAATGTTTAAAAATTCTGAAATTTTTTGTCAAAGGTTCAATTAATTTTCAGAACACAAAAATATTTTTATTTTTATTTTTTGCATTAAAAATTATTTTTAAATCATTTAAAAGTTTATTTTTATTTAGTTAATGAAAATTAATTAATTAAAAATAATTTTAGGTATTTAAAAATCACAAAAAAATTCATATAGTATTTAGAAACATTTAGAAACATTGTCCAACTCTCAAACCAAATTTCTTTTTGATCTTGATGCCTTTTGATAATTTTCTTTGGAATTAATTTCATTTCAAGGCAATATTTTGTTTCAAACTTCAAAAATTCATTTCTGCCTAACCATTGAGAGTTGGACAATGATTCTTTTTGCATTGCATCTTGTATAGCATGTAGTTTATAGGATAAAATTGGCATGAATTGATCTTGCATTTCCAATTTGTTTTGCATTTTTCTTGACAAGGTACTTTAAAACCCTAGCAATCTTAGAAAATTCATAACTTCCACTAGGTTAAGAGTTGGATCCCCTCCTTTGGGCAGTGAGTTTGTATAGGTCTAGGGTATCTTTGAGTGCATTTTCAAATTTTTATCATGTCATATGCTTCTGATTTTGAATTTTGCTTTGTATGTTGATCATAAACCCTAATTTGTGCATCCCTTTGCATCCATTTCTCATTTGCTTGCATACCATGACTTGCCATGACATTTTGTGCATCCATTTGATTCATAATACATCTTAAGACATATTAGAATCATATTTGATCATTGCATCTTTCATTTGCTATGTTATATGTCTTTTGCATTCCATAACTTTTCATGAACATCCATGGTTCAAAACATGCTTCTCTTGCATCCATATGTTTGTATGATCATCCTCATGCCTTGTTTCATGTTTGCATCATCTCTTAGCATCATTAACATCATACTTATGCTTCTGGTTTTGGTTTGCATCATGACATTGCATCTCATTTTGCATTGCATTTCATTTCTTTCACTAACTTTTCAGGTGGTAAGTTACTTTGAGAAGTGAATTTGCCTTCACTTCTCATGTTCTCTTTTCATCTCTTTCATACTTCCCTTGCTGCATTTTGTATGTGTATTGGATTGAGCTTGCTCATTCTTGTTCATCTTACTTTCTTTCTTCAAGCAACTTGTCTTCTTAAGTGAAGCAAGTTGTTCTGCTTCTTCTTTCTTCTTCTCCTTTCATCTGTGTCTCTCCTTGGTGGTTCTTTGAAGATCTTCTTTCTTAAGCCTCATAAACCCTAGGATAACCAAGCATGATAACAATTAGGGTTGATTAGTCCCCCATTTAGCTTTTACCTTTGTGTCATCTTTGAGTTTTCTCTCCTCATCTCATAATCAAGGACTAAACCCTAAAGGTTTTAAGGCTTTGTGATTATGCTTATGCCTGCATCCTTCTATTAGGATGGAGTGTATAACTTTAATCCTAAGTGTTAAACCCTTAATGTGTTTAAATCCCTTTAATCAATTCACTTAATAATCATCAAGACATCAAGCTTGTAACTTGGGCCTTGCATTAGGGTTCTAATTCTTCCTTAATTGGTTAAGAAGGACTAACCCTAGTGTTAATGGACAAGTCCCCCTCAAGTTGTCTTACAAATCATAAAACTCACTTCTTCATCTTATCATTAACTAAAATCCATCTAATAAAGGCTTTGTTTTGTCATGAGGTTAATCCCTAATCATGGATTAAGTTGAGGAGTCTTCCTCAGCTTAAACATCCTCATCTATTATCCTTCTATTAGGATGGTGTAATGCGTCTGTTTAATCCCTGATTATGGCTTAATCTCATTACTCAACACTAAACAAAAACAACAAAAACATCTAAGTAATCACAAGTAGGTTAAGGATCTTAATCTTACTTCAGGGTGATTAAGTGTGAGATGCTGACTTCACACTTAAAGTATTCTCATTACCCCTAATCAGAGGGAGGATGTGATGAGTTTACTAACCCATTGGTTTAGGCTTAAGCTCATTAACTTGTGACAAACTTTCAAAAGCAATAAAAGATTGAAAATATCAAAAACAAACAATAATCGTCTCCTTCGGGATTCTTTTCTCATCTCATTCATTCACAAACGAGAACTTGCTTCTTCTGTCTAATGCAAGACAGTTTGCACCTGAGCCAGACAGGTCATACACTTGAGCATAGGCAAACAAGCAGTTCACAAGTCAATTCATCTTTCAGTCTCTTTGGGTCGAACTACGGTGTTCTGACTTCCTCATTGCATGAGAGGATATGTAGGCATAACTTAACAGTTATCGAACAAAAGTCTTTGTATATTCCCCCCTCTTCCAGCTCATTTCTTTAAGCCTCATAATCTTGAGCATTTCACTCTTGTTCTTACACTGACACTTCTCTTATACACTTCACATTTCTTTTACACTGACACTTGCATTCTTTCCAGTTTTGATACACAGATTGCACTGACACTACCCCTTTAAAACACAAATCTTTCAAGCGTGGATCCCGTCGAGTACGGCGGACAATCTGGGTTCTAATACCTTCCCAGGTTGTAACCAACCCCTTTTCTCAGTCTCTCTGGTTCGTAACCGTCTTATCCATCTTTCCTTAGGTTTATGCAGCATTACCTTTCCTTCGGGATAAAAATGCCTAGCTGGCGACTCTTTTCTTTCTTTCCTTTCGCCGACTGTTCGCGTCTGTACCCCATTTGACTTAGCCTCATTTGGTGGGAGCGGCAGCTTGGCGACTCTGCTAGGGATCCTTATACTGCAACCAGGGCTTCTGGTTCTTTTTGTGGGTTCCTCCTAGCGCTTGTTTGATTTGTGTTTACTGGGGTGTTATGTGTTAATTGTGTTTATATATTTGTTTTATTTACTGCTTTATGTACAGTTATTTATTGCTTTCTTTACAGCTTTATATATCATACTGTCATATTGTCATCTGGCTGGATCTGGTTTTTGTTTTGATGGGTGGGGTTCTTCTGAGAGTTTAAGGTCCTATACCTGGGACCTGAGTGACACCTAGGCTAGAGTGGTTCATGTTCTTTCCCATTCCATTTCGGTCTAGTGCGGGAATAAAAAACACGGTTCAGATATGGGTTTCTTCTTGAGAACTCTATGCTACAGATCTCCTGTAGTGCTAGGGCTATCTGGGAAGCCTGCTAAGTCTGGATGACCTTTACTATGACCTTCAGAAACTGGGGTGAATTAGAGGAGGATCTTTTATGGTTATTGTAAACACTGTACCTCCGGGTTAGAAGTGTTTACACTTCTCATAACTGATCCAAGTCTGAGGATCCTTGTTTTAGAACACCACCTGTGAGGGGGTTGGGCTGTTTACAGGTTTGCAGGTACCCTTGACCACAACATACCCTGATACTTGTTTGATTAAGAGTACTCCACATTGGACAGTTCTTGTGATTTTAACCCTGGACATGTGACTCTTTATTTGGGTCCCCCACCTTGGTTACTGGACTTCTGAACCTCCATCTGGACTTCTTGAACCTACATGGATTTCATACCAAGGCAGTAATCAGATCCATCTTGATCACAAACCCTTGCATATCATTTTGCATACTCATCATGTGCATCATTTAACATTTGTTTATTTGTTTTTCAGGGTATTCACATATTATCTGGCTTGGTTTTGACCCCTTCATTTGCATAGACCTCTGTATCATCAAGTATCTGCTACAGCTACCTTCATCAGTTGCCTGCTTCAGTTACTTTTATCATCAGCCTCAGCCTATCAGTGGCTCATCTCCGGTATCAGTCTTCATCATCAGCATTTGTTTCAGCTCTTCATCAGCAGTCATGGCACCCAAGAAGAGCAACATTTCATACCATTTCTTTGAGCCTGTGCTGACTGGCATCAGGCAGGTCCAGGCACTTATCACTCCAGACCATATCCCATTATTCAGAGAGCATTATGGAGGCATCCTTGATATGGTTATGGACCTAGACCCTTCTCAGAGGAGTCTGATCCACACTTGCCTACAGTTTTATGACCCTCCTTTGAGATGCTTCACTTTCCAGAGCTTTCAGCTAGGACCTCTGCTGGAGGATTTCTCATCATAGATTGGAGTACCTGTCAGGGGTGGTATCCCCTTCAACCCTGAAATGACTTCTCCCAGCAATGAAGAAGTGGCAAAAGCACTGCACCTGGAACCTGTCTTGATTGGGCAGAACATGACAACAAAGGATGGAATCTCTGGTCTACACTTGGATTTCTTGACTTCTCAGGCTATCCTGAAGGCCTCCTTGGGAGAATGGAAGGCAGTTTGTGCATTGTTAGCCCTCAGTATATATGGGGTTATACTTTTTGCAGATGAGCCCAAGTTTATCAGCAAGAATGCTATTCATCTCTTCCTTTTGAGGAACCCAGTACCCACCTTGCTGGGAGATTTCTATTATTCTGTTCACCAAAGGAATGAGAAGCAGAGAGGGAGGTTGGTGAGATGCTGTGCTCCTCTATTTCACACTTGGCTGCTCAAGCACTTACCAAAAACTGATGTTTTCCTGAATCCTCACCAACAGAAGAATTGGGCTAGGAGACTTATTGCTTTGACTTCAGATGACATCAGATGGTGCACCCAGAGCACCAAAGGCAGGGACATCATTACTAGTTGTGGACAGTTCCCCAATGTACCTCTAATAGGAGTGAAGGGTTGCATCAACTACAACCCTTTGCTGTTTAAGAGACAGTTGGGCTATGCTTTGGTTCACCCTCCTAGAGTGCAAGACTTGGCTGAAACCCTGTATTGTGAGATAAAGCCCAATCTAGATGTTGTCAGGCAAGCATCCTGGGCTTGGGACAACATCCAGACCAAAGGGATGGCCATTCTTGGGAGATGCAATAATGTGGCTTCAGCTCAGTATTATGAATGGTCTCATGCTAGGGCTCAGCTTTCTGGGATGCCATTCACCATTGAGGATACACCTGGACCATCCATAGTACCACCTCCAGCCACTGTCAGCCTGGAAGAATTTGAGAAACTGAAGGAGAGGAATGAGAATCTCTCTCAAGCTCTAAAGAAGACCCTCTGGGAGAGGAGTGATGGTCGTCTAGACATTGAGAGGTTGGAAAAGCTTAAAGTGGAGCATCTAGCCAGGATTGAGAAAGCAGAGGACTACATCAAGAAATCAAGAGCTGGGGAGCAAATTTTGAAGAATGCCTGTAAAGAGGCCCAATTTCAGAAGGCTAGGACTGATCTCTATCTGAAAGAAAGTCAAGCTAGATGGGTCAGAATCACTGAAGCTCGCACTCAAGAAGATAAGAGAACTCAAGACAGGATTGGGCAATTGGAGGCCATGAAAAGAAACAACAGGAGGCTCTACTAGCAGCCCAGAAGGAAATTTCAGAGTTGAAGCTTAGGGCTGGTGTGAAGAGGTCAAAGGACCAAGACAGGCACAAGAAGCTGACCACTGCTATTGCCACCAGAAACCTTCTTATCAGAAACATTACAGAGCATCCGGCTGGTCCTGTAACTGAAGCACTTTTGAAGGAGGTTAAGGAGGATGAGTTTGGTTTAGATGTTTGATTTCTTTGCTTGTTGTTGTTTCCATTTCATGTACTTTTCTTTTTATATTGTATTTTGACCCTTCAAGGGCATATGTTGTAAAAACAGACTATGTATCATTCACTATTTGTAATGTATTTGTCAGTTTGTTTCACTAAGTTTTCTTCCTCTCAAGCAGCATCAAAGCATCTTCCTCAGGGTCTGGAAAGGTCAAAACCAAGAGCCAAGCCGGATACCTTGGAAAACAAATGAGCATACTGCATTGCATACTAACTCTTGTTTTTGTTTTGTAGGATTTTGTTTTGTTTGTTACTAACTCTGTTGTGGTTCAGGAATTATTGCTCGCCGCCGGGTGTTCCCTCTGAACCGTCTGCACCGGTATCCTACTCGCAACAATCTTCCTGGTATCCAAATGGATCAAGTACAGCAAGATCTGACAGAGGCCAGGACTCAGATGGCTAATGAAAGGCTGGAGATGAGAAACCAAATGACCCAATTCATGGAAGTAATGAATGGCTTGGCCCAAAGTCAAGAAAGGTTGAGGGCATTAGTAGAAAGACAAACCCCGGAAGAACCCCATCTGGGAACTGGAGGAATAAGTAACAATGAGAGGGGTCAGCCTCATGTTAATCCACCAGTATATGGGCCTCATCTGCATCCGGAAGTCAACATCCCGGGTAATGTGCAAGGAAATACTATTGCAGGCAGGATCTTGCAAGAAGATCCTCAAGAGGAGCAGTTTACTGTAATGGGAGCTGGGGATGAAGTCTATGATAGGAGGTTTGATGAAATTGCTGAGAAGTTGAGATCTCTGGAGTCTCAAAATTCCCTAGGTTTTGATGTCATGGATATGGGGTTAGTGGATGGGGTAAGGATTCCCCACAAGTTTAAGCCCCCGTGCTTCGAGAAGTACAATGGAACTTCCTGTCCACGAACTCACTTATAGTCCTTTCTGGGGAGACTTAAGGCATACACCATGGATGAAAAACTGTGGATGTTCTATTTTGAAGATAGTTTGACTGGAGCTTCAAGGGAGTGGTACTCACACTTGACCAGAGCCACTATCAGATGCTGGAAGGACCTAGCTGAAGCCTTCATCAGGCAGTACCAATACAATCTGGACATGGCTCCTAACAGGACTCTCCTGATGGGAATGTCTCAGTCCTCTAGAGAAAGCTTCAGGGAATATGCCCAGAGGTGGAGACAGCTTGCTGCTGCTGTCCAGCCACCCATGTCAGAAAGAGAAATGGCCGACATGTTTATGAATACTCTGCAAGGAACATATATTGATAGGCTAGCTTCCTTTTCTTCCACCAGTTTCGCTGACGTAGTCATAGCTGGAGAAAGAATTGAAAGCCTATTGAAGATGGGTAAAATTTCTGATAATGGTGCAAGTTCGTCCAGTAATCCCAGGAAGCCTTTTGTGGGACCTAGAAGAACCGGTGAGACAAATGCCATTCATGCCAGCAGGGGCAGACCTCAGTATGTCCACAGATCAGTAGCAGCTGTCACTATTCCAGCTCCGATTCCTCAGCAACCAACATATCAACAACCACAACAACCCCATTATCAACAGCAAGTTCAGTATCCACCGCAGAGGACCTACAACAACAATAGCAACAACCAACAGCAAAGACCTTTTCAGCAAAGACCATCACAGGCCAATAGGGTGATTGATCCAATCCCTATGCCTTATGCCGCTTTATTGCCACAACTCCTGAAACTCAACTTGGTTGAATTAAGGACATTGGCACCACCAGATCCCTCCAATATTCCAAGAAATTATGATGTCAACGCCAAATGTGCTTTCCATTCCAATGCACCTGGTCACAACACGGAAAAATGTAGGGCTTTGCAAATGAAGGTACAAGACCTGGTGGATTCTAAAGCCCTCAACTTTGCACCCCCGCCAAATGTCAACAAGAATCCCATGCCCAATCATGGAGGACCAAGAATCAATGCCATTGAGGAAGACAAGCCATCTTTCTTAATCACCAGTGTTGGACAGATTCGAACACCTCTGGTCGAAATTAAAGCTCAACTCCTAGAATGTCAGATGTTCCCCGGGTGTGAGCTCGGTTGTGGGTATTGCAACATTTCGGTCAACGGGTGTGATAACTTGAGAAGCGGCATAGATGGTCTTATCAAAAGTGGTATACTTCAGATCACAACAACGACGCCTACAAATCCAGCAATCCCTTTGACAACAATTCCTGACTCTTCTACAACTGCAACAACAATCATTTCGGCCAATTCATCAATATCATCAACCATGGCTCCGTCCATCACTTCAACAAATCAAATGTCAACAACCATTTCTTCTACAACATCAGCATCCATTTATTCAACAGAACCTTCTACAACACCAACAGCAATTAATGAAGATATCTCAGCAGTCACTATCTACTATGATCCGTCAAGCGTTCCTCCAAACAACAACTTTCAACAACAAACAGTGGCACCTCCTGCCAGGTCACCGGTCACCATTTACTACGATCCGCACACTATCTCTGTACCCTCCTCTGCAGCAGTCAGTCCAGTTACCATCACGGTGCCTGGACCAGTTCCATATGAAAGCAGTAATGCCATACCTTGGCATTATGGCTCTGACCTCTACTGCGACGGGGAGAAAATCACTTTGGACTCTTCAACCTCTTCTCCACAGATTGATAATGTTGGGGGAGACAGAGGCTTCACCAGAAGCGGACGCCTTTTTGCCTCACAATTGCAAAGACCTAACGCCGAAGCAGAAGCTGCTGCCAAAGCAAAAGGAAAGAGTGTGGTAGTTGAAGAGACAGCTGTCAAAGAAACTCAGAAGACATCTTTTGAACAAGATGTAGACGAGTTTATGAGGATTATAAAGAGAAGTGATTACAAAGTGGTGGATCAGCTTCACCAAACTCCCTCAAAGATCTCCATATTATCCCTGTTGATGTGTTCCGAAGCTCACAGGAATGCATTATTGAAAGTCTTGCACGCAGCATACGTGCCAGAGGAGATCACTGTTAATCAGCTATAAACTGTGGTGGAAAATGTCAACACCAGTCATGGGCTGGGTTTTACCAATGCTGACTTAACATCTGAGGGACGTAACCACAACAAGGCTTTACACATCACTCTAGAATGCAAGGGTGTTGTTCTATCCCATGTACTGGTGGACACTGGGTCTTCACTCAATGTTCTACCAAAGAAAGCCTTAGTGAAGCTAGAGTACGATGGCTTGGCATTGCGTCCAAGTAATTTGGTGGTGAGAGCATTTGATGGCTCTAAAAGATCAGTGCTAGGGGAGATTGATCTGCCTGTGATGATTGGCCCGCAGACTTTTAAAATTACCTTCTATGTGATGGACATTCAGCCGGCCTACAGCTGTTTGTTGGGTAGACCTTGGATCCATGCCGCTGGCGCTGTTACGTCTACCCTTCACCAGAAGCTGAAATTCGAGTGGGAAGGCCAGATCATCACCATCTGTGGTGAAGAAGACATCTTTGTTAGCCATCTGGCTACGTATAAGTATATTGAGATGGATGGAGAGATCCATGAAACCATGAGCCAGGGGTTTGAGGCCCTAAACATTAATGAAGCGTCTGTTGTACTAGGAACCTCCATGACATCTTATCAGCAAGCCAGGAAGGTTATTGAAGAGGGGACTGCCCAAGGCTGGGGCAAGCTGCTGCCCGTGGAGAAGAAGGAGGACATATTTGGGTTGGGTTACAAACCGACTCAACAAGAACAATCAGAGGCTGCCAAGAAGCCCAGTTTTGTCAGCGGGGGAATGCTCACCCCTGATGCAGTGAACAACTTGGAAGACGAGGATGAAAGCGACCGCAACCTGGAGAGCTGGATACGTCCAAGGATCCCGGGGAGCCAAGTCCTTAACTGGTCTTCCCAAGAAATTATAAGGGTTACTCCTGCAGAGTAATTATTATTTCCTGTATTTTTAAGCATGCATCAAGTCTTGCATCTTGCCCAAGATGACAAGACTCATTTTGTAATCGGGCCATCTTGTAATTTTGTGCAAACAGATCAATCAATAAATATCGGACATCTTCTGTAAATGAATCTTTTCCTATTCCGCTCACTGTTTTTCACTTTTCTTTTTGTACAAAAAATAAAATGGCAATGTTTTCCAAAATGATAAACTTCATTTCACTTTTTTCTAAACAAGATTAAAATCAATCACTAAAATGAACAATCTAAACCCTTGCAGAGAGTGCCTTTCAGACTGCACCGACAACAGGACAGCTATGGCTTCGTATGACTTTGACAATCCAATCAATCAAGCTGATGAAGGGGTTGAAGAAGATTATGAGCTTCCTGAAGAGCTAGCCAGGTTGTTAAGGCAAGAGGAGGAGGTTATCACTCCTCATCAGGAGGAGGTTGAAACAGTTAATCTTGGTACGGAAGAAGACGTGAAAGAGGTTAAAATCGGGGCCTGCCTGCAAAATTTAGTGAAAGAGCAACTGATTGATATGCTTTGAGAGTATGTGGATGTGTTTGCTTGGTCTTATCAGGATATGCCAGGGTTGGACACCGATATTGTAATGCACAAGCTGCCTTTGAAATAGGATTGCCCACCAGTAAAGCAGAAGCTGCGCCGTACTCGCCCAAATATGGCAATGAAGATAAAAGAAGAGGTTCAAAAGCAATGGGACGCTGGGTTCCTTGCTGTAACCAGCTATCCGCCGTGGGTCGCTAATATTGTACCTGTGCCTAAGAAGGACGGCAAAGTGAGAATGTGTGTAGACTACCGGGATCTGAACAGAGCCATCCCGAAAGACGACTTCCCTTTACCTCACATTGATGTATTGGTTGATAATACGGCTCAGTTCTCGGTGTTCTCCTTCATGGACGGATTTTCAGGATATAATCAGATCAAGATGTCACCTGAAGACATGGAGAAGACAACTTTCATCACACCCTGGGGCATGTTCTGCTATAAGGTGATGCCATTCGGACTGAAGAATGCTGGTGCAACCTATCAACGGGCTATGGTAACATTATTCCACGACATGATCCATAAAGAAATTGAATGTTATGTGGATGACATGATTGCCAAGTCCCTCACAGAAGAAGACCACCCGGTGAATCTGCTGAAGTTATTCAAGCGTCTGAGGAAGTACCAACTGAAGCTAAACCCCAACAAATGCACATTCAGGGTGCGATCCGGTAAGCTGCTGGGATTTATTGTAAGTGAGAAAGGAATTGAAGTTGACCCTGATAAAGTCAAAGCCATTCAGGAAATGCCTGCACCGAAGTCAGAAAAAGAAGTTCGAGGGTTCCTAGGTAGATTGAACTACATTTCACGGTTCATATCTCACCTTACTGCAACCTGTGAACCGTTGTTCAAGCTGTTAAGAAAAGAGCAAACGGTCAGGTGGAACGAAGACTGCCAGAAGGCTTTTGACAAAATCAAGAAATACTTGCAAGAGCCTCCGATCCTTATGCCTTTAGTTGAAGGAAGACCTCTAATAATGTACTTGACAGTATTGGAAGAGTCAATGGGGTGTGTGCTGGGCCAGCATGACGAGTCTGGTCGAAAAGAGTATGCAATTTACTACCTAAGCAAAAAGTTTACCGACTGTGAACAACGTTATTCACTGCTCGAGAAAACTTGTTGTGCTTTAGCATGGGCTGCTCGCCGACTGAGACAGTATATGTTGACCCACACTACTTTATTGATATAAAAAATGGACCCAGTTAAGTACATTTTCGAGAAGCCAGCACTTACCGGACGGGTTGCAAGATGGAAAATGATCCTCACAGAGTATGACATCCAATACACATCTCAAAAAGCCATCAAGGGCAGTGTATTGTCTGATTATCTTGTTGAGCAGCCTATTGATGATTACCAGCCTATGAGGTTTGACTTCCCTGATGAAGACATCATGTTCATAAAAGCGAAAGATCATGAAGAGCCTATTCACAATGAAGGGCCCGACCCAGAAGAAGAATGGACTATGATGTTTGATGGGGCTGTTAATATGAATGGCCGTGGTGTTGGTGCAGTACTCATTACACCTAAGGGAGTTCACATGCCTTTCTCGGCGAAGCTCACCTTCAACTGCACTAACAACGAAGCTGAATACGAAGCTTGCATTATGGGTCTTGAGGAAGCCATTGACCTCAGGATCAAGACATTGACTGTATTCGGGGATTCAGCTCTGGTAGTTAATCAAATCAACGGCAAATGGTACACACACCAAGATCATCTGATACCTTACAGGGATTATACAAGGAGGTTATTGACTTTCTTTACAACGGTCAAGCTTGAGTATATCCCTCGGGACGAGAATCAGTTTGCAGATGCTCTGGCTACTATTTCATCCATGATCAAAGTTCAAGCTGCCAACTTTGTGCCTCGGATTTCAGTGTCCAGGCTTGACAGACCAACATATGTATTTGCAGCAGATGCTGCCAAAGATGATAAGCCTTGGTTCCATGACATTAAGTGCTTCTTGGAGGATCAGACATACCCACCTGGGGCATCTTCCAATGATAAGAAGACATTAAGAAGGCTTGCTGGTAGTTTCTTCTTGAATACCGACGGTTCCCTGTACAAGAGAAACTTTGATATGGTACTTCTCAGATGCGTCGATAGAACAGAAGCAGACTTGCTGATGCACGAGGTGCATGAAGGATCTTTCGGTACCCATGCTGGAGGACACGCAATGGCTAAAAAGTTGTTATGATCAGGTTACTACTAGATCACAATGGATGCAGACTGTTGTGCTTATGCCAGAAGGTGCCACAAATGCCAGATTTATGCGGACAAAGTGCATGTGCCTCCGAATCCTTTGAATGTGATGTCTTCACCATGGCCCTTTGCTATGTGGGGCATTGATATGATTGGCAAGATTGAACCGACTGCTTCAAATGGCCACAGATTCATCCTGGTAGCCATTGACTATTTTACCAAGTGGGTTGAAGCAGCTTCATATGCAAATGTTACAAGACAAGTGGTAGCTCGATTTCTAAAGAGAGACATCATCTGTCGGTATGGAGTTCCCGAGCGAATCATTACTGATAATGGTTCCAATTTAAACAACAAAATGATGGCAGAGCTATGCCGGGACTTCAAGATCCAACACCACAATTCTTCTTCTTATAGGCCAAAGATGAATGGCGCTGTTGAGGCAGCTAATAAGAATATCAAGAAGATTGTGCAGAAGATGGTAGTCACCTACAAAGACTGGCATGAAATGCTACCGTTTGCCTTACATGGGTACCGCACGTCAATCAGAACATCTACTGGGCAACACCGTATCAACTTGTGTATGGTATGGAGGCAATCCTTCCTGTTGAAGTTGAGTTATCCTCCCTACGGGTACTGATGGATGTTAAGCTGAACGAAGCAGAATGGGATGTCCACTTCAAGCAGATCAGCCAGAGATCTTCGCAGCAGTGGGATCCGAATCCCGGATCGGTATCTTTGCATAATCATAGCATTCGCATCATATTCTCCCCACAGAGTGTAGCATTCCGTCTAATACGGAGCATTACGACAAAAATCAAACATATTGCATAATCATAAGCCATGATCTGAATCAAACACTTGTGAAAACTGACAATCCATCAACAATATACAGAAAACTCCCCCAAAATATCCCCGGTAGAAAGCCCAAACATTTCTCTTACAAATACAGATACTTCCTGACACCCGTCCGTGTCATATCCCCAGTAGAAAGCCAAAGCGTCCCCTTTACACTCACAGATACATATATATGCAATTCCTTGACACCCGTCCGTGTCACGCTCCCCAGCAAGTTAAACACTCATCCGTACACCACTCATACTTATTGCTCCTGTTCCACTCATACAGATACTCGTCCGTATCTTATTTATATACCACTTATATCCCCTCAGAATTGACACTCGTCCGTGTTCTTTGTTAACCAGTTGGTACTCGTCTGTATCATCATCTCAGAACATGCGTCAAGCGTTTGTTTCTACCTGATACCCATCCGTATCACAGTCTTAAGGATGCTCGTTCGCATCTTTAATCCATACACTATGTCAAACACTTATGTCTTCTTAAATTTAGACACTCGTATGTGTCTACTATTCCCCAGAAGAGTCCTCGCAGAATCAATACTCGTCTGTGTTCTTTGTTAACCAGTTGATACTCGTCCGTATCATCATCTCTGAACATGCGTCAGCCTTTTGTTTCTACCCGATACTCGTCTGTATCATAAGGATGCTCGTCCGCATCTTTAATCTATACACAGTGCCAAACACTTATACCTTTCATTTCTTGGATGTAGGCACTCGTCCGTCTTTACTTTTCCCAAGCAAAATCCCCAACAAAACTTGTCAAACTATTTCCTTTCTATCTGACATTCGTCCTATGTCATGATACCTCTGCGGCAGCCGAACCCTGCCAGGTGATCGTCCTTCACCTTCGGATGACCGTCCCTCATCCTTTCCCCAGCGGAGTCTCTATTTCATTAGAACCCCTTTTCTATCCGGCATTCGTCCTATGTCGTGATATTTTTAGCAGTCGTCCCCTGCTAGGTGATCGTCCTTCACCTCCTGATGATCGTCCTTCATCATTTTATCCAATGGCCGTCCCCATCGTTGATCTTGTTATCTGACATTCGTCCTATGTCATGATAGACCCTGAGAGCAGTCGTCCCCTGCTAGGTGATCGTCCTTCACCTCTTGATGATCGTCCTTCATCATGCTTATCCGATGACCGTCCCCATCGTCGACCTTTTTATCCGACATTCGTCCTATGTCGTGATACCTTTTGGCAACCGTATCTTGCCAGGTGATCGTCCTTCACCTTAGATGACCGTCCCTCATCTTATCCCCAACAGAGCAGCCGTCCCCTGCTAGGTGATCGTCCTTCACCTTTGATGACCGTACCTCATCATTTATTTCATTTACCTATAATCCCCAGAGAGTCTATTGGCTTTACTTGATGGCCGTCCCCATCATAATCTCTTATATCCCCAGCTTGCCGGCCGTCCCCGTCACTGCTGTATTTCCCGCATCTTCCCCAGCATGTCGGTCGTCCCCGTCATTGCTTCATCCCCCAGCAGTCGTCCTCTGCTCGACGGTCGTCCTCCGTCGCCCGTACTTTATAATTATACTTTATTTTCTTTTACAATCTATATCCCTTTTCTTCTTCTTTCTGTGAGTGCAAATTTTGGACTGTCTTTGGTATTCAACCACAAGTTACCTTGTTTGCCTGTTAAGCCGTTGCTTACATCCTGCACAGCTAACTCATGTTTGAATAGGGGCAGCTGTAAACACCCCAAATTTTCCCTCACTCATTCACACCATGGCTTGTGATCTTTTCATATGCATAAGTTCAATCATAGCATCTCATATTGCATATTTGCTTCACTGCATTGGTTCAAAGTCATCTGCATCTAGGGTTTGTGATCTGAGCAACCCAAGAGCCATTTGAGCCACTCCAAAGGTCATCAATCACTTAAAAGGGGTCCATGTATGTTCAAGCATCATATTGTATCCTCACAAAGTCAAGAATGTCAAAGAATCACAAGAACTACGAAAGGCATGGAAGCAGAGCCAAGTTTAACTACACAGATGACCTAGAATTAGGGTTTTGGTTTCAGAGGCCATAACTCCAAAATTTTTGGTCATTCTTGTTTCTATTGGTCTCTATATGTTATAAGGATCATGCATATCAAGTTTCATGAAGAATTTCCATGGGGAAGGCATCTAATCAAGGGTTGACTTCTTGAGCAAGTCAGTGCAAAATCAGGGCATCTGAGGCCCCCAATGACCCAACCAAAGGGTTTTCTTCATCATTTTGATGGTTTATGATCTTTATTTGATCATAGAAGATGTTAGAAGTTCACAAAATTGAAGAATTTCAAGCCATTTGCAAAGTTGACTTTTTGGGAAAATGACTTGTAATGGAAACTTGCCATTTTGGGAAACTTTTTCAACCCTTGCTTTTTGATTCAAAAATGCTTCAAATGAGAAAACTTTGGTCATGAAAGTTGTAGAATGGATCATTCCCTTTTCAAAAAGTACAAGAACTTGTCCTAATTCATTTTGGATCAAAAGTTATGGCTTATCAAAGTTGGGAAAAATCACATAAATTCAAGTTTTGTACCAAAGAGGCATTTTGCAAAATGGTATGATCAAGCATTCTAAAGACTTCAAATGTGCACAAACTCTTCACAATATGATCATGTGACTTCTAAAAGTCAGAATTGGCCCAAGAATATTGCATTTTGGTGCCTTGAACTTCATGAATTTCCAAAGGGGGCAAACATGTACCAACTTGCAAAAACTCATGAAGCCATGCCTCTACTTGTTACAGCTCATAGAGTCTGATCCATATGAACTCCATGATCTCTGCTGAACTCAACCATGCCCTTATCACAACCTCACACTTGCCCATACCTCAAGTACACCTAGACTGGACTTTTTGCAAAAACCCCCATACCAATCCCACAGTGACACAACAACTATTCTGACCAACCAAGACTTTACAAACACACCAAAAGCAAGCCATTTCATATGATCTTGGAGCCTGAATACACACACAAGCCAACATTCCTAAAAACCTCCCCTTATGAATTTTGCTTCGAATCACACAGCACAACCTTCAAACACAAAAACAAACTTCACCATTGATCTCAAAATGTTCCACTGACCACAAACCAACCATTGAAACAGCCTGAAACTTCACATAAACCAAATACGATTTCTTCCCCTCTTTGAACAGAACTCAAGCAATCTCTCAAACTAGCCCAAATAAACTCCAGATAAGCTTTGCAAACACTTGAGGGAGGTCAGTGGAGTTAATTGGAAGCAAGAAACTGGTCCAGAAGCTCTTGGGTTGAAAGCTTCGATTCAGGTAGCCATGGAAATTCATTTTTCCAGAACTCTTATTTCTTGTTTCTAAATGATAAAGCATGCTCTTCTGATCACACTGAACCTTTTATTTTTAAAAATGATTGAGTTTTGAGGTTGTATGGATGTTCTGAAATTTTGTTCATTTTTAAGTTTTTGTTCGAATCTTGTTGTTGATGATGAATAAATGAAATGTGATGCTGGATTCTTGTTCTAGGGGGCTTGGGGATCATTTCTGGAGATTTGGGGGGTTTGATTTGACCTAGGGAGTGTTTTTGAGATTTTCAGGGAGGGAGGTCACCGGAGAAGACGACCGGAGCTCGTCTCCGGTGACCTGAAAATAATTAGGGCTAATTAATTAGGGTTAGTCAGGTTTGAATATGGACCCTTGATCTGGTTGACTAAGTCAATCTCCCGCGCGTTCCAATGGCAAGGATGCTTTCATTAAACCCTAATCCACATCATTAATCCATTTAATTAAGTTTATAAATTAATCCTGCCAGTTTGAATTTCAACCCTTAGATCTGGCGCCAGTCAATTCCCGCGCCCTAGGTTCAAACCTCAGCCACTGGATCTGTTGACTTTCATTTATTTTCATTTTAATTTCATTTTTCTTGCATTTTCTTTCTCATTTATTTTAAAATAGCAAAAAATGTTTAAAAATTCTGAAATTTTTTGTCAAAGGTTCAATTAATTTTCAGAACACAAAAATATTTTTATTTTTATTTTTTGCATTAAAAATTATTTTTAAATCATTTAAAAGTTTATTTTTATTTAGTTAATGAAAATTAATTAATTAAAAATACTTTTAGGTATTTAAAAATCACAAAAAAATTCATATAACATTTAAAAACATTTAGAAACATTGTCCAACTCTCAAACCAAATTTCTTTTTGATCTTGATGCCTTTTGATAATTTTCTTTGGAATTAATTTCATTTCAAGGGAATATTTTGTTTCAAACTTCAAAAATTCATTTCTGCCTAACCATTGAGAGTTGGACAATGATTCTTTTTGCATTGCATCTTGTATAGCATGTAGTTTATAGAATAAAATTGGCATGAATTGATCTTGAATTTCCAATTTGTTTTGCATTTTTCTTGACAAGGTACTTTAAAACCCTAGCAATCTTAGGAAATTCATAACTTCCACTAGGTTAAGAGTTGGATCCCCTCCTTTGGGAAGTGAGTTTGTATAGGTCTAGGGTATCTTTGAGTGCATTTTCAAATTTTTATCATGTCATATGCTTCTGATTTTGAATTTTGCTTTGTATGTTGATCATAAACCCTAATTTGTGCATCCCTTTGCATCCATTTCTCATTTGCTTGCATACCATGACTTGCCATGACATTTTGTGCATCCATTTGATTCATAATACATATTAAGACATATTAGAATCATGTTTGATCATTGCATCTTTCATTTGCTATGTTATATGTCTTTTGCATTCCATAACTTTTCATGAACATCCATGGTTCAAAACATGCTTCTCTTGCATCCATATGTTTGTATGATCATCCTCATGCCTTGTTTCATGTTTGCATCATCTCTTAGCATCATTAACATCATACTTATGCTTCTGGTTTTGGTTTGCATCATGACATTGCATCTCATTTTGCATTGCATTTCATTTCTTTCACTAACTTTTCAGGTGGTAAGTTACTTTGAGAAGTGAATTTGCCTTCACTTCTCATGTTCTCTTTTCATCTCTTTCATACTTCCCTTGCTTCATTTTGTATGTGTATTGGATTGAGCTTTCTCATTATTGTTCATCTTACTTTCTTTCTTCAAGCAACTTGTCTTCTTAAGTGAAGCAAGTTGTTCTGCTTCTTCTTTCTTCTTCTCCTTTCATCTGTGTCTCTCCTTGGTGGTTCTTTGAAGATCTTTTTTCTTAAGCCTCATAAACCCTAGGATAACCAAGCATGATAACAATTAGGGTTGATTAGTCCCCCATTTAGCTTTTACCTTTGTGTCATCTTTGAGTTTTCTCTCCTCATCTCATAATCAAGGACTAAACCCTAAAGGTTTTAAGGCTTTGTGATTAAGCTTATGCCTGCATCCTTCTATTAGGATGGAGTGTATAACTTTAATCCTAAGTGTTAAACCCTTAATGTGTTTAAATCCCTTTAATCAATTCACTTAATAATCATCAAGACATTAAGCTTGTAACTTGGGCCTTGCATTAGGGTTCTAATTCTCCCTTAATTGGTTAAGAAGGACTAACCCTAGTGTTAATGGACAAGTCCCCCTCAAGTTGTCTTACAAACCATAAAACTCACTTCTTCATCTTATCATTAACTAAAATCCATCTAATAAAGGCTTTGTTTTGTCATGAGGTTAATCCCTAATCATGGATTAAGTTGAGGAGTCTTCCTCAGCTTAAACATCCTCATCTATTATCCTTCTATTAGGATGGTGTAATGAGTCTGTTTAATCCCTGATTATGGCTTAATCTCATTACTCAACACTAAACAAAAACAACAAAAACATCTAAGTAATCACAAGTAGGTTAAGGATCTTAATCCTACTTCAGGGTGATTAAGTGTGAGATGCTGACTTCACACTTAAAGTATTCTCATTACCCCTAATCAGAGGGAGGATGTGATGAGTTTACTAACCCATTGGTTTAGGCTTAAGCTCATTAACTTATGACAAACTTTCAAAAGCAATAAAAGATTGAAAATATCAAAAACAAACAATAATCGTCTCCTTCGGGATTCTTTTCTCATCTCATTCATTCACAAACGAGAACTTGCTTCTTCCGTCTAATGCAAGACAATTTGCACCTGAGCCAGACAGGTCATACACTTGAGCATAGGCAAGCAAGTAGTTCACAAGTCAATTCATCTTTCAGTCTCTTTGGGTCGAACTACGGTGTTCTGACTTCCTCATTGCACGAGAGGATACGTATGCATAACTTAACAGTTATCGAACAAAAGTCTCTGTATATTCCCCCCTCTTCCAGCTCATTTCTTTAAGCCTCATAATCTTGAGCATTTCACTCTTGTTCTTACACTGACACTTCTCTTATACACTTCACATTTCTTTTACACTGACACTTGCATTCTTTCCAGTTTTGATACACAGATTGCACTGACACTACCCCTTTAAAACACAAATCTTTCAAGCGTGGATCCCGTCGAGTACGGCGGACAATCTGGGTGCTAATACCTTCCCAGGTTGTAACTAACCCCCTTTCTCAGTCTCTCTGGTTCGCAACCGTCTTATCCATCTTTCCTTAGGTTTGTGCAGCATTACCTTTCCTTTGGGATAAAAATGCCTAGCTGGCGACTCTTTTCTTTCTTTCCTTTCGCCGACCGTTCGCGTCTGTACCCTATTTGACTTAGCCTCATTTGGTGGGAGCGACAAGGAGGAGGATTGATACAAGTTCTTCGAAATGAAAGACAAATCACTCCAAACAAAACTCACAAAATACCTCTATTACCCTATACCCCATGCTTCTGCTTTTCTGGTACGAATGAGATCGAGATCGAGATCGATAATCGAATGAAAATGGTTATTGAGATTGTGCTAAGAGAACTATGATTTTGGAGACTCGAATACTTGAAAGATGCGGTTGATGGATGAAAGGAGAGTGTTGATAAAATCAGAGTATCAACTTTAGAGTGTACATTTCGATTGAGTTGAGACTATTAAGTGATATTAGTCATTCTTAATATCGGTCATATTACAAGTTTTTTTATTGGGAAAGTTATTATTATGATAAGTTATTGATAAAATTGTTATTTATTATATATTTAAGTAGGGAGGATTTATAACAGTTGTAACCTAAAATATAAAAGCACAACCAAAAATATAAAAGCACGACAGTTCATTTAACTGTCGCTTATACGTTTTTAGGGCGATTGGGATGCAAATTGTCGTAAATTTTCTTTATTTAAAAAAAATTAAGAGACGGTAGGACATAACCGTCGTGATAACTGTCGTAATACATAAGGGATGAAAATTTTAATACAACCGTCGCAACTTATTTGTCGCAAAACATCTTTTTTCTTGTAGTGTTTTTTTTTAATTAATTAATTTTGTAAAAAAGAAGTAATTTTTTTTCTAACACCAAATTAATCCCGAAATTACAAAAAATAAAAAAGAAGCAACTTTTGACACTTTTGAATCTTAAGACTTTAATGTTTTTTTCTCTAACATTTGTATTTATTTTTGTCATGTATTATATTAGACAAATTGTATAGGTTGTACAAATATTGTAATAGCCGTAGATTTAACTTCTCGCAAATTTTATCATATATTGTAACTGCCCCAAGGCCATGTAATAGCGTAAGATTTACTTTTCTCGCACTTTATGCTTTATGTTTATCTATAACTGTTAGATGTATGATAATAGGATTACATGGCAAGAAATAAAAAAAATCGATACATAACTCTAATCCAAGATAATATAATTGCAATCAACACATTTTTACACACACGCACCTCTAGGGTAACCTCTCTTCGTTTGCCTTATAAAATAATGGTTATGTACCTCGAACGTAGGGATACTTTAGCAAAATACGCTTACAAATAATATCATTATAGTCTCTTCGATATAAAGATCATAGTCCCTCGATGACCTTTCGAGTTGCCTACGAAAAGATAATCTTGTCCCTCGATGACCCTATGGAAAAATGATGATAGTCCCTTTGAATTGCTAAGGTATCCTTAAATGTTACCTTCTATGACCATTCAATGACCCTTCGTTGTCCCTCTACATCCAATAGATAGGACTACCCACCCACTAAGGGTATGGATAGTACTATTTCTTAAGGAAAATGATAAGTACAAGAAAGACCTTACAAATTTAGGGTAAGTAACTTTTTAAAGGCTTGCTCACGGTTCAAAAAAACAAACACTTTGTATACATTCTTACACGAATTATTACAAAGTCAAACTTTTACAAAATATTTTCAAACATTCACATATATTCATAAAAAAAACAATATTAAAGTGAGCAATCAATTAAGAGTCCGTAGATAACTACGAATGAAAAGGGGTGTTAACATCTTCCCTTTTCATAACTTACCCCCCGGACCCGAAAATCTTTTCAAGGTCTTTTTCTATTCTTTTAGCCTTTCCTAAAATTGGATAAAATAAAAGTTGGTGGCGGCTCTTCCTATCCGCAACATGTTTTGCAAAAACGAAACAAAAAGAAGTCAGTTCTCCCACCGTATTACAGAACCGGCAACTATGTTGGGGACACTACTTAAAAAAGAGGGGTTACCTTAAGAGTTAGATCACTTTACTTGTTTTAATTTTTTGGTTTATCTACTTTAATTATAATGAGCTTTGCTTGGGTATTACTTATGTGAAAGATCCCACACCTGGATCTAGTGATTCCTTTAGTAAGTGGCATAGATCATAAAGATTGTATATCGTATACCGATATGATTAATATGGTAGCTACAATTAGTGTAGACACTTTGGTTTGTACTAATGTTCCTTAAGTCAGTTGAGGATAACATTAGGCTTCCACGTGGTGTCGTTAACACTAATTCACTTTTATAACCTTAATTAACCCATCTTGGCCATTAGAAAGTAGTGAGATAGCCGGATTTTGTATAGTCCGAAGTTGGTTGATACTTGAGGATACGCTCATTGAGATTTGACTTTTGGGATGTTTTGGTGGCAAATCAGTTGTCATGCTAAAATAAATCTTTTGAGAAAAATATGTGATATGAGATTCTTAGAACTCGGTTACTATTCTAGGACAGGTTGAGCTAACTAAACTTCATTTTGGAAGGGCACTTACCTATTAACTTCATGTCTGCTTTTAAACCTAAGACTCTTGTGTGACTTGTTTGTGTTTGTTACTTATGCATAAATATAACATCATAACATCATTGCATCATAACATAACATTTTCACTAACCATTTCAAGGACCAAGGTATTTATATGTGCTCTATGTTATAGGTTATGGCTTCCGCTCGCAAAAACACTATTCGAATCAACTTTGTAAGGGTACCTTCCAAGCTTAAGGAATTACTCTCAAAGGTTCCCGAGAATTATCAATTCACCAAAAGGCATGGTTATGTACTCAATTTGGTTGCCTCGGGGTTTGAAGAAGACATAATGAGTATTTTGTTCTAGTTCTTTGATCCTAAGCATCACTGTTTCACGTCCCCAGATTATCAACTGGTGCCCACAATGGAAGAATTATCTAAACTACTTGGTGTACCTATTATTGATCAAACACCCTTCCCCGGTCTAGAGAAAGTTCCAAAACCTGAAGTAATTGCAATAGCCTTACATCTAAAGTGGCTAGACATTGTATCTAATTGGGAAACAAGAAGTAAAGTTAAAGGTCTTCTTGCTAAATTCCTGATAGAGAAAGCTCAGTTGTTTCTAGATGCTATGAGTTACTATGCTTTTGAGGATATTGTGGCTCTTTTGATGTATGTTTTGGTACTATTCCCTAATCCGTAACAACTCATAGATGTGCACGCAATCAAAATATTTCTGACTCATAATCATGTTCCTACTTTGTTTGGAGATATTATGCATTCTCTTCACACTCGTGCTATGAGAGCGCGAGTGACTCTCATGTATTACATACCTTTAATATCCAGGTGGTTTATTTTGCACCTTCCCCGGTCAGTGATGAAGAATGAGGAAGGTTTGAGGTGGTCTCGAAGGATAATGTCACTCTCTCATTCAAATATCTATTGGTGATCCCAATCTCAGGAAGATGTTACTATCATCGAACGCTGTGGGGAATTCCCTAATGTGCTGCTCCTTGGCATAAGGGGAGGCATTACTTATAATCCTTCTCTAGCTCACGTCAATTTGGTTGTGCTCGGAGTGATGGTTGTCATGACATGCTTATTCTGGGTATTGTATTTGATTACGAGAATGATCCTCAAGGTTATAGTCAAAGGTTTGTACATGCTTGGGGCATGGTAAATAAGATGGATAGTAAGACTTTGGGACAGAAGAACTCCATCCCTTTAGAGCCTTAACTCAGATGGGTGTGATCTCGTGCTCAAAATATTATAATGCCATATCCTGTTGTCCTCCTAGTAATTGTTAAGCCTGTTGTTGAAGGAGATGTTCCTTATGCCATTTTTAATCCAGACATGCCTACTGACGTTCAAGAGCTACATAAATCCTGGATCCAACTGAAAGAGGAAAGGGATACCTTTGAGACTCAGTTCTATGCTAGCGAGAAGAAATTATTGGAGCTGACAAAATGACTTCACGAAGAGCATAACCTTAATGCATATTTCAACACAAAGAGGTAGCGTCCAGGGGTAACTTGAGTCTTTGGTCTTAGTAATTTATTTCCTTGTAACCTTTTATTGTTTTTCCCTTCATTGTAAGCTCGAGAGGTAGTTATAATTTGAACTTACTAATAAGAGTCTTTGTTTAACAAATTTAAATCCCACGAGGTCCTTGAAAACATTTTCATATGCATTTGCATACCATATCATTGCATAACAAGATGCCAAGACAGGTTTCTCACCTTTTCGCTATTTATTTCAGAAAAGAAATGGTTCTCAAACAAACAGTGAAGGATCTTCAAGCTTAGAATGCTCAGTTCCAAGAGATGCTCCTGAGCTTAGCCAAGGGGTATGAAGAACTGAAGGTGCTCATCACCAAAGAGAAGAAAAAGAAGAGAAAGAAACCAATCGGTATCCTTAACATTGGTAGAAGATTTAGTGGCCCAGTCAAGCGGGTTCAAGAACTTGAGGTTACATTGGGTAAAGATGATGAACAAGATGAAGATGGTAATGTTGTGCCTTGAAAAATATGATCCTCGCGAAGGACGTGGAAAAACAAACAACAGAGTCTCCACCTAATTCTATTTATTCTAATGAAAGAAATGGTAGATATAGATAAAAACCTATAAGGAAAGAACATGGTCGTTGGAACCAAATTCTAGGTTCGGGAGTCAGTTACGTAAGAGGAAGGTATTAGCACCTCTTATGTTCATTGTACTCAATGGGAACCTCTTAGTCTACTTTGCGTTTGAATGCTAACCTATGCCAATGTCTTCTTCTTAAGGGTAAACGAAATATAAAGAATGGGTGGTTTTCTTCCTAGGGTGCTCGACAAGAATTACAATTATTGTGCCTACGTATTCCTTTGTGTAATGGGAAAGTCAGTGCTTTGTAGTTCATGGTTCTATGGTTTGTTGGTTCATTTTAAGAGACGTCAACTGCTCACGTGCGAGACAGATGTCTCATACGCGAATAGTTGAAGAAAGGAATCAGAGATTCAATACCATTCTTTTACACAATTGGAAAATAATGTTTAATAGTCGTTAAGTGTTTTAATTTTGAATAAAGAAAAAGGGTTGATCATTCATTAGTTTATTTTAAGAGGTGTCAACTGCTCATGTACGAGACAGATGCCTCATACACAAATAATTGAGGAAAGGTATCAGAGATTCGAAAAATCTCTTTTCAACCTTTGAGAAAAGATGTGTTTAATAAAGGTTAAGTATTTTGAAGTTTAGAGGCGTCAACTGCTCACATACGAGACAAATGCCTCATATTCAAATAGTTGAGGAGGAGCATAGAAGATTCCACACTTCTCTTTTACACCTTTGAAAATAACTCGACATTGGATCGAGGTTTGAATTTGCATATGACAAATCTTTAAGGTTTAAGGTAAATAGTATGGAGAACCTAATGGACTAGGTTAAGGTAGATGGCGAGGCACGATGCGCTCGACTTTAATATTTGGTTGTGAGGTATGATGCGCTCGACTTTAAAAGAATTGGATGTAACTTGATATGTGGATTAAGTGCTAAAGACTAGCTATGGAAAATAAGCGTGATGTGTTGATTCGTTTAATTTGAAAATAAGTTGATGAAGTGTGAAGTGAAAAATAATGCAGATGGCGATCAACTTATGTATGTATGAAGTGAAGTGTGTATGAAGATTTACTTGGCGTTTGACCAAGATATTCGACTATCTTTTAAACAATTTATCTTAGTTTGCGCATTCATTTTTACTTGACAAATTTTTGGTCATAATGCGAGAATAACACTCAAGTTCATATGATTCATACATCATCATCATACTACTAAATAATGGGGAAAGAATATAATCATACACTAATCACATAAAATCGATCAAACGATAATTAATTAAATAAATTATTTAATAAAATTAATTAAAAAATTAATTAATTAAATTAAAGAAAATTATTTAAAATAATTAACTAATACAAAAATGTTATTTTTAGGTTTTTATGATTTTTGATAAAAGAAAGGCAAAATACCCAAATTGATCCCTTAACTCTACCTCTAGGTCCAATTTGGCCCCTTATCTTTAAAAAGTTTCAAAGTGGTCCTTTAATTGTTGAAAAAGGGCCACGTCAGTCCTTTCTGTCAAATTATTTCAAACGGCGTTAATTTTTTACAGGGTGGCAGGTGATGTGGCACTTGGTTATACGCGTGGCACGTGACTTGGCAAAAATTCCCAGAAAAATTCTAAAAAATTTTGTGGAACCTAGGATTCGAACTCAGGTTCTCTTGGTTGAAACAAATCATATCAAACCACTACACCACTTCACATTTATTTGTATTTATAACATAATTATTTGACTTTGTTGTATAAATTCTAAACCCCCAAAAAAATACAATTAAAGTAAATCAAATTGAAAGGAAGCACGAAGAATGCTCATACAACAAGTTTGATCTCACCCACATCAAGTTGAGCAGCAAACTTGGATCAAATTTGGATCAAGAAGGGTTTTTGTCCTTACTTTCTTAGCCCCAGTAAGCTTCTGAACCTGTTTTGCAATCTGAGCCAAATGCTCCAACTCCAACTTCACAACCGAAGTCACAATCGCAAGCTCTGTATCAGTTAAAGTATTATAAACAAGTTCAAACTCCTTAAAAACTTAGAGGGATATGTTGATCTTGTTTGACTCGATTAAGATGTAAAGGAAGTTGAGTGTGTGTGGCTGTAAGCTTGAGGTAGTGGCGAACTCTGCTAAAAGTTCATGTTTGGTGGAATCTTCAAGTACTGGGTTGGATAAATAGTCGAACACCTGGGGGTCATGGAAAAGTTGTTCGACTTTCTCGATGTCGGCAATTGTTGCGTCGAGGGTGTTGTTTGCTTTTGAAGTGAAATAGAGTAAGATCATCAGAAGTTTCTTTAATTTTTTCCCCAACATAAGAAGTCGTCTCTGCAACATTCTTCCATGTATCTTTCACCCTCTCAACCAAATCACCCGAATCACCACCACCATTATAATTAGCATCCACGTTTGTTTCACCGTCCCTACCCAAAGACGACGAATACATTCAACAATCCAACGCGTGAGTCATCGAAGCAAAAGGAGCAACACTCCTTCGGAAATGTACCCTAGAGAGTCTAGAATCAAACACAACTTTAAAACCCCTTTCACCAGATACAAAACCCAAATTGCTAAACTGATTTCTTATGCATTGAATTGATTTATGTGAAGTGGAATGTTCTTTGCTCAGAAGGATGACTCTTTTTTCTTGAGATGAATTGAATTTCTCCAAATTGAAGGTTATGCTTGGAGAAATTTTTAGGGTTTGATGAATTGAAGATGAATTGAGTGTTGGAATTTTTAGGGTTTGATTATGTTGTTTATTTTCCCAGATTTTCCAAGATTTTTCTCATATCTTTTGCAATTAGTTTAGTTTTTATAATTCATATCCAACATGGCAGATGAATCAACAAATTGCAGTGCCATGTGTCCAAAACGTTTGACTTTGACTAACGGTAGGTGACGGAAGGACTAACGTGGAACCTTTTAAATACTTAAGGGACCTTTTTGACACTTTTTAAACTTAAGGGATCAAATTGGACCCAGAGGTAGAGTTAAGGGACCAATTTGAGTATTTTGCCTAAATAGAACTATATGACATCAATAGTTGGAAAAAGTAAATTGTGGATAAAAAATACCCTTAGTTTGGTGACATGGCCGATGTAGAGTGTGGCGAAATTATGGTATTTCAAGAGCCTTAATTTTTCTTATATGGTAGATAACACAATATTATCACATGCTAAAGATTTATTGTGTCTTTCCCCAATTTCCAGTTAGCAGCAGATGAAGCAGTTTACAACACCCTTTGAATAGTGCAAGCAAGCATGGATCCCGTCGAGTACAACAGACGTGAAGGGGTGCGAATACCTTCCCTTCATGTAACCAATTCCCTTACCTTTTCTCTCTAGTTCGCAATACCTTATTATTTCCTTTCTCCCGGGTTTGTGCATCATTACCTTTCCCTTTCCATGGGATAAAAATGCCTGGCTGACGACTCTTTCTTTTCGCGCCACTTTCGCGTCTGTACCAGGATGGGAATCCTGGGAGCGAAAGCTGGAGACTCTGTTGGGGATATCAACCTTTTGTTTTCCTACTAGGGAGGATGATTTCAATCTCTGAATCTACTCGGTACGATGGGGTAGGACCACCTTTATTAGAAAATATCAATGAGAATGCTTTCTGCTAAGGATAAGAGTTTTAAGGTGTCTCTTGTTGGGGATAAGAGATATAAAGCATCTAAAAAAAGGATAAACCCGGCTCGGGGAATATCAACCTCTTTTGTTGCTCTATTGAAAAAAGGAAATTTGCTAAGACTTGCTGAGGAAGCAATATCAATGAAGCCTGTTAAGGAAAAAGCTCCCTGACGCCTTGCGCTAGCTCTGGCTTTGTTTTACTCTGTACCTGCGAATTAGTGAACGCAACTGATAGTTCCTACACAAGAGAAGATTAGACAAACTCATATGCCCCAGGTCTATTGTTCGAGTTTACTATCCGTGTTACTCAACAATTAAAGTATATGTCAAGTGTTTTACTCTTAAGCATGTATTATAAGGCATCAATGTCTTCGCAATACAATATCCATCACAATATTTGGATGTTTTTGCAATCAACAATAGTAAATGAAAACAAAAACAAATAAAAGCTATTTGAATGAAATGCAATTCATTGATTAAAAGATGGCCATGAATAGTTGTTACACAAGGAAGCGATTCCTAGAAAGAGGAAATTGCACAAAAGGAAAAATAAACTATCCTAATGGCAATGTAGAGTTGGATCCCATCAAGTTCCAACTCGGTTATGACCCGTATGTCCTTAAGACTCTCCGCATACTCCACTTTTGGGGAAGATGATTGGACTAATTCTTAACCTTTAGATTATCCATTGTTGTAATTGACGAATCACAGATTACGTAGATCGTAGTTGTTCGTTTCAATCCCTCTTTTGTGTGGACCGCCCTTTCGGGTTTTCAAACCTCCGGGATACCCTTTCTTGCCTAATTTTTCCAATGTGGATTTTCAACTCACCGGGTGTACATTTTTTGTTTATAACCCTAATTTTTCCCGATCCATTTATTTTGTTTTTGGCTCACTGGGATGCCCTTTTTTGCCTGGACTCTTTATTTTGTTTATGTCCAGCGGGTCTCTTTTATATAAAGTATTTTTTAATTGCGTCTACTGACAGGAGATGGAAAGTCCTTTCTATCCATGGTTGTTAGCATCAAGGCTCCGCCCAAGAAGACCTTTTTAACCACGAATGGACCTTCATAATTAGGAGTCCACTTGCCCCTGTGATTTGTTAGAGGAGGAAGGATCCTTTTCAACACTAAGTCACCGGGTATATAACATCGAGGCCGTACCTTCTGATTAAACGCCCATTTCATTCTCCATTGATACAATTGTCCATGGCATACAACTACTAAACGTTTCTCCTCGATGAGGCTCAAATGGTTGAATCTGGCCTGAAGCTATTCAGTTTCATCAAGCTTAACATCCATCATTATCCTCAAGGAGGGAATCTCAACTTGAACTGGTAGGACTACCTCCATACCATAAACTAGTGAGAATGGGGTTGCCGTAGTTGAGGTGCGTATAGATGTTCGGTACCCATGCAATGTGAACGACAACATCTCATGCCAATCTTTATAGGTCACAACCATCTTCTGTACAATCTTCTTGATGTTCTTGTTGGCCGCCTCAACGATGCCATTCATCTTCGGGGGGTATGGAGAAGAATTGTGATGTTCGATTTTGAAATCCCGACATAGCTCCGCCATCATTTTGTTATTGAGATTGAAACCATTATCAGTAATGATTCTCTCGGGTATTCCGTATCAATAATTGATGTCCTTTTTTAGGAATCGGGCTACAACCTTCTTGGTGACGTTGGCATAAGACTCACTTCCAGCAATTTGGTGAAGTAGTCAATGGCAACCAAAATGAAGTGATGACCATTTGAAGCAATAGGCTCAATTTTTCAGATCATGTCGATACCCACATTATAAAGGGCTAAGGAGAAGACATGACACTCAACGGATTGGGAGGCACATGCACCTTATCAGCATAGATTTTACATTTATGGCATTTGCGAGAGTATTTGCAACAATTAGATTCAATGGTCATCCAATAATACCCCGATCTCAAAAGTTTCTTTGTCATGGCATGTCCTCCAGCATGGGTACCGAAGTATCCCTCATGAACTTCCTGCATTAACATGTCTGCTTCGTGTCTATCCACACATCTGAGCAGAACCATATCGAAGTTCCTTTTGTATAACACATCATCCTGATTTAAGAAGAACCCACCAACCAACCTTCTCAAAGTCTTCTTATCTTTACTGGATTCCCCTGTCAGGTATTCTTGAAATTTCAGGAAATGTTTGATATCATAGTACCAAGGCTGATCATCGTCAATAAAATTGGCTGTAAACACATAAGCGGGCCTTTCAAGACGAGATATCACAATTTTGGGCACATATTTCCATTGTTGGACTTTAATCATGGAGGACAGGGCTTCTAGGGCAACATCAAACTGATTCTCGTCACGAGGCACATAATGAAGCGTTACCTCCATGAAGAACGTCAACAACCTCCTCGTGTAATCCCTGTATGGAATCGAAATCAAATGTGGTTGATGAACAAGCCACTTTCTTTTAACTTGATTAATGACCAAAGCCGAATCACCGAAGATATCGAGGGTCTTAATTCGCAAATTAATCTCCTTATCAATCCCCATTATGCAAGCTTTGTATTCTGCCTCATTGCTGGTGCATTCAAAAGTAAAACAGGAAGTGAAGGGCATGTGAACTCCTACTGGAGTGATAATGACGACACCAACTCCGCTGCCATTCATGTTAACGGCCCCATCTAACATTAAACTCCATTTGGGTTCAGGGTCTGACCCCTCCTCCAGGAGTGGTTCTTCGAAGTCTTTCGACTTGAGAAACATGATGTCTTCATCAGGGAACTCGAACTTCATTGGCTGAAAGTCATCAATTGGTTGTTGGGCCAGGTAGTCTGATAATACGCTTCCCTTGATGGCTTTTTGGAAAGTATATTGGATGTCATAATCAATCAAGACCCTCTGCCAACGGGCGACTCTTCTGGTTATTGTTGGTTTCTCGAAGATGTACTTGACATGATCCATCATGGAAATCAATAAGGTCGTATGAGTAAGCATGTATTACCTTAATTGCTTAGAAGCCCATGCCAATGCGCAACATGTCTTCTCAAGCATTGAGTATCTGGACTCACAATCTGTGAACTTCTTGCTCAGGTAGTAAAAGGCATGCTCTTTCCTACTTGTCTCGTCATGTTGACCGAAAACGCAGCCCATTGACTCTTCAAGTACTGTAAGACACATAATCAAAGGTCTCCTTGGAACCGGAGGCATGAGGATTGGAGATTCTTGTAAATACTCTTGTATTCTGTCGAAAGCCATTTGGCAATCGTCGTTCCACCTGACAGCCTGATTCTTCCTCAAGAGCTTGAATATTGGTTCGCATGTAACTGTTAGGTGAGATATGAACCGTGCAATGTAGTTCAATTTTCCTAAGAAGCCCCACACTTCTTTTTTTGTTTTAGGCTTAAGCATCTCTTGTATGGCTCTCACCTTTGTAGGATCAACCTTAATCCCTTTTTCACTTACAATGAAACCCAACAATTTACCGGAATACGCTCCGAAAGTGCACTTTTTTGGATTCAGCCTCACTCTGAACTTTCGCCGCCTGTCAAATAGCTTGACCAAGTTGACCAGGTGTTCTTCCTTTGTTTGTGACTTCGCAATCATGTCATCAGCATAGACTTCAATCTCATGATGAATCATATCATGAAAAAGAGTCACCATTCCCCATTGGTAAGTTTCCCCGACATTCTTAAGACCGAACGACATCACTTAATAACAGAAGGTTCCCCAAGGGGTGATGAACGTAGTTTTCTCCATGTCATCTGGCGACATTTTAATTTGGTTGTAGCCCAAAAATCCATCCATGAAGGAAATAACTGAGTATTGAGTTATGTTATCGACCAACACATCAATGTGAGGCAATGGGAAATCGTCCTAGGGACTAGCTCTGTTCAAATATCGGTAATCAACATACATTATAACTTTACCATCCTTCTTCGGCACTGGCACAATGTTGGCAACCCATGTTAGGTAACTCGTAACGGCCAAAAACCCAACATCAAACTATTTATGAACCTCTTCCTTGATCTTTATTGCCATATCAGGTCGAGTTCTACGCAAATTCTGCTTCACTGGCAGACACTCTTCTCGAAGCGGTAGTCTGCGTGCTACAATATCGGTGTCAAGCCCTGGCATATCTTTGTAAGACCAGGCAGAGATATCAACATACTCTCAGAGCATGGAAATTAATTGGCTCTTCACGAATTCTTCTAACGCGGCCCCGATCTTTACCTCTTTCTTAGCCTCTTCGGTACCCAGATTCACGATCTCAATAACCTCTTCATGCGGCTGAATCACCCTCTCCGCTTACTTTAGCAACCTGGCTAAATCTTCAGGCAATTCAAAATCTTCTTCACCTTCCTCGTCGGCTTGGTAAATTGGATTGTCGAAGTTATAGCGAGTCATAGTAGAATTATCGACGATGGAACCCAATGGGGTGCATATGCATGAATGATGATTCAGGCTTTGTTTTAGAATGAGCATGATAAAAATGAAAAATGTACATTGCCATTTATTATTTAAAGAAAAATAAAAAATGAAAGATAGGGAACACCATATTATGAATGCAAAAATCATCCATTTTATTGATGATTAAACATTGTATATTGAAATAAAGATGCCCTTATAATGAGCTACTACGCCTTGAGCAAGGCGTAGAGCTTTCACACAAAAGTAAGAAAAACACAAGAAGATTACTATTGTTGTTGCGTAACAGTGATGATCATTTCTGATGAGCAGTTGTTGAGCTCCACTCTTGGGACACTCGGCTTGATCCAATAATCTATTTCACAGTCACTGTCAGCTACATCATCTTGAATGGAACATATATATCTATGATCCACCAATCTAGAACTAGAGAAAGTGATTGGCCTTTGACGACCTCTGGCATTATATGTTGTTGTTTCTTGAGCAGGATGATAACCAATTCCAAACATATATTCCTTTTTAGGGACCTCAATCATCTTTCCCCAATCTTCACTATTTCGTGATTCAATCACCATGAGAGCCTGTTTCTAGGACGTAATGGATACTCCCTTCTTTTTCTCTGCAGAAACTAATGCTGATGCGGATGCTGTTTCAGCTTTGACCGACTCGAAATCTTGGCCCGGAGTCTCGTATATCTCACCATCCATCTCCACATACTTGAAGGAAGATAAATGGCTTATGAAGATATCCTCTTCCCCACATACTGTAATGACATGTCCGTCCATGACGAACTTCGGCTTCTGATGTAAAGTAGAAGACACTTCCCCAGCCGCATGAATCCACGGGTGTCCCAACAGACAACTATAGGCAGGTTGAATATCCATTATGTAGAAGGTTGTGTTGAAAACTTTTGGGCCCACCTTGATCGGTAGTTCTACCTCTCCGAATACGGATCTCTTTGAACCATCGAATTCCCGGACCACCAGATCGTTGGGTCGAAGCACTACACCATCATAGTCCAACTTAATCAAGGCCTTTTTCGGGAGCATGTTTAATAAGGAACCCGTGTCAACGAGCACATGTGAAAGCATAACCCCTTTTTCACTCCATTGAAATATGCAAAGCTCTGTTGTGATTTTGCCCTTCTGTAATCAAATCCAAATTTGTAAAACCCGGCCAGTGACTTGCATTTACACTTGCGACGACAGTCTCAAGCTGGTTTACAGATATCTCTTGAGGGACATAGGCATTATTCAAGATCTTCAACAAGGCGTTCCTGTGGGACTCTGAACACAAAAGCAAGGATAGTATGGAGATTTTGGAAGGAGTCTGGTGAAAATGGTCAACTATCTTGTAGTCACTCTTCTTGATAATTCGTAGGAACTTCTCAGCTTCCTTCTCAAAGGTGGCTTCCAAATCAGGTCTAGGGACTTTGTAGGACACAACTTGTTTACCCTTGGTGATGCCCCACTATTTCTCAATGTTTGTGGTGCGAACAACCTTCCGCTTCTGGTGAACCCTCCAACACCTACATTTTCAATCTGATGTTGTATCGTCCCTGAAGTAACTATATCCTTCCTCTGACCATTCCAATATACTTCGACACCATATTTCCATGGAATGGCTCTCTCACTTTGGTATGGACCTGGTCCTGGAATAGTAAACATGATAGGTGTTGGCCTTGCCGGTGCTGGAATTTTGACATGGGTGAAATATATGGTCACTGTAGAGACCTCGTCTTCTTCTTTAGACACACGATAAAACTGAATGCCTCCCTCATCGATCAGTTTCTGAATACCCGTCTTCAACTTTCCACACCCATTAGTAGACCTTTCACAATCTTAACAAACCTCCTCGTAGCCCGGTAACAAACCTTTCTTCGACAAACAGTTCTTCACTGCTAACAACAAAGTCTTTATGGAGTTGACATCACATATCAAGGTCAGTCTGTCACCGACTTCTACGACCCCCATGGACCTCCCATGCTGAGGCATGGGATTCTATAGAACATTTAGAGTGGGAGCAAAATTGATAGCCTTTGAGTCCAACAGGTCTCACACCTTATGCTTCAGAGCCTTGCAATTCTCGGTCGTATGGCCTGGTGTGCCTGAGTGAAACTCGCAATGAGCATTAGCATCATAAACATTCGGGATTTTTCCGGGCTTTGGTGGTTGTAAAGTTCGGAGCTGGATCATATGTAGTTGTAGAAGATTTTTCAAAAGTTGAGAATATGACATGGTCGGAGTCTTAAAATGTCTTTCGATCGTCCTAGGCCTTGGTTGATAACCCTGCTGGGAAACTCTTTGTTGTTGTTGAGGCTATTGTTGATACTGTTGTTGTGGTGCAGGTTGGTTCATCGCGGCTAGAATAGTGACATCAACAGTCTGGTAATAAGGACCCTGACTTCCCCTATTCTGTTGGGCGTACACTGCCCCAGCTTCTCCATCCCTTCTCTTCTAACCATTTGAGTACGATTTCTTAGTTCCGGACGTGGAAGCACCATTGTTCTAGATCTTTCCTAGCTTCATCCAGTTCTCAATCCTTTCTCCTGTCAATATGATGTCAGAAAATCCGCTTGACGAACACCCTGCAAGGCGCTCCATGAAGTTCCCTGGGAGAGTATCCATGAAAGTCTACCATTTCTCTTTCAAGAAGAGGTGGTTTAACTCTAGCATCTAGCTCACGCCACCTTCGCGCATATTCCTTAAAGCATTCGAAATTCTTCTGCGACATGCTTTGCAGTTGGGTCCGGCTAGGGGCCATGTCGATGTTATACTGGTATTGCTTCAGGAATTCCTCCCCAAGTTCTTTCCATTTACGAACGGCTATTCTTTCCAGCTTCATATACCACTCAAGAGATCCACCAAACAAGCTTTCTTGGAAAAAGTACATCCAGAGCTTCTCATCTTTGGTATAAGCAGCAATTTTACGGTATTAGGCCTGAAGATGGGTCTTGGGACAAGAACTTCTGTTATACTTATCAAACCCAGGAGCTTTGAACTTTGGCGGGATCACTAGCCCTTGCATAAACCCCATATCAGAGACATCAATCCCTAAAGTGTCCTTGCATTCGAGAACCCGAACTTTTTCTGCCAGCATTTGGAATTCACGATGACTACCTGTAACACCCTAATTTTTGCCCTAAGATTTCTTCGCATATCATTTGCATTTTTGCATACAAACAAGATCGCACTGGCTTTCGAGTTTCTTCTCAGATGTAGGATCTATGCTTCGCAGGGGATCACCATTGTTTTTACTTCTTTATATTTGTTTATATTTACTGACTTCTAACCAAAATACAAAAAAAATGTTGCAGTGTTCTTCTTCTTCTCTGTGTTACAGGTTTGCGAAGATAAGACAGTGAATTTAATTCAGATGCGTTTGTTCAGTCACAATTCAGGTCAGATGGACGTTTGACCTAATATTGGTCAAACTATCAAAAGATTGTGTTGACTGCCAGTTGTGTGTGCCAGTAGTTCATTTCTCAGACAATGTGTTTCCAAAGTACAAGTTGGGTTGTGTGACAGTGTTCTGTGCAAGGGCATAATCAGACAGTTTTCAGATGACAGTTGGTTTACTTTGTGAAATATTCAGTGGGGCTGTGTTGGCTGTGTTCATTCTAATCAAGTGGCTTGTGCAAGAAAAATCAGGATTTGTTGTGGGCTTGAAAATCAATTCTTTATCCATTATCCATTCCCGATTAAACCATTTATTATCCACTTTAATCAATGACCTTTCTTTTTTTTCTTTTTCTCCTATCTTTGCTTACCGATTCATTTTTTAGACCAGTTGTCCAAATTACCATTTTTTCTAACCATTTCTAATCTTTTTTTTTCATTATCCCAAATATTCATCTTTTTTATCCAATTTCCAATTTTCTTTCGTTTTAATCAATTTCCTTTTATCCATTTTCTATCTAATTCCCATTTTATTCTAATATTTTAATTTCCATTATTTTTTTTCTATCTTTTAATCCATTTTAATTTTTTAATTCATATTCCTTTCTTTTTTTTTAATTCATATATATTCATACAAAAAATAATAATAAGTCTTTTTTTTATTACAATTCATAAATCCATTTTTTAGTCCATTAGTTTTTTTTTAGCAAAATATAAAAACTAAAAAAATGAGGAAAGCCCATTTAGTTTTAGTCTAATGTGATTCATTGCTCAGCTTGCTATTTTCCAATACTCCTCATGCCCAAATTCCCACATGCCAAACAAATTGCTTCTCAATGATAGCCAAGGCAAAAGGCCAACCGCAAGCCTCATACATCACCAACTATCCGCGCGCGTGAAACCTTACAAGCCCCACCAAACATCATCACAAGCAACACGCGTGAATAACTTGCAAGCCTATGCGCAGCTGGCCCCACAAGCTTGCCAAAATTCACGCCCAGCTCAAGCCATACGCATGAATCCGCAGCCATACGAAACAAGTATTCAGGCCCAGCCAAGCATCTTCAACGCAAGCCACCAAAATCCAACAGCAGCCCCAGCAACAACTCCGTACGTCATCAAACTCAAGCAAGCCAAGGCCCACACGCGCATCAAACAACAGCAAGCCGAAGCCGCATCCATACCAGCCAAACATCCAGCTTGCCAAGCTTCTGCACAAACAATCCCAAACAAGTCACGCTTTCCGCAACACCTGAAAAACGCAATCGAAACGCATCACACACACAACATTAAACGCAATACCAAAAATCAAAACTCAACACACGCATGAAATCCGTGAAATTGCAAAACGCCCAAAATCAAAACGCACCTTCACAAAGGGCAAAACGCAAAACTCAGAATGAAACTCGTGCATCCAAAACGCATACCTCACCTCTCAAAACTGCATCGAATCCCTTCACTCTTCTCCTTTAAATAGAACCACAATCACTTCAATTTTCCCAAGCTTACATAGCCTCTCAAACCCCTGCTCGATTCAAAAATCAATCTCAAAATCCCCAAACTTCAAAATCCCTAAACACATCTCCGTTCCCAAATCACTTTAAAACCGAAATTGAATTGAGAGAGAGGAAGAAGAAGAGGAGATTCGCGGAAGGAGAGAGAGGAAACGTTCGGTTGAGTTTGATTTCGAAGGTGAGGTGATTGCCGCGAGAGTTTTGTTTTTTCGTTTTCCGCCATAGCTCCCTGTTTCCGCCGCTTTGGTTTGAAGAAGAGGACCATAGTTCTTCTGTTTCTTCATTCTTTATTGTTTTTATGTTTTTGTTTATATTTAATTTTAAGAAAGAATGTAAAAGGTTGTTTGGGCTTGGATCTGGTTAAGATCCGTTTCTGTTATCCACAACCCGCGGGTTGCTCCTTTCCCCCTCCCCTTCTATTCAATTTTTTTTTCTTTAATTGGCTTTTGTTTTTTAAAGTGATTTTGTTAATAGAGATTTTGTTTAGAAAATATATTTTAAAAAAATGTTTTTAGAAAAGGATTTTAAGAAAATGTTTAGAAAGAATTTTAGGAAAGTTATTTTTTTAAAAAGAAGATGTTTAGTAAAGTTTTTTTTAGAAAGATTTTTAGAAAGAGTTTTAAAAAATGATTTAAAAAAAATATTTTAAATTCTTTTATGGATCCATTTTTGGATCCATATTCTTCATCTTTTTTCTCTTTTGGTCGATGACAATCTCCGATTCGGGATTGTTGATTTCCGATTAGTTTTAATCTTCATTATTTCAAATCTATGGATGAATGATCATTTGGATCATTCTCCATACTTTGAGATCGTGATAGGTTGCTTTTCGATGAAATTCAACGAGAATCTCGATTAAGATTAGACCTTCCTTTTTTCTTTTAGTGTGGCATGTTTTCGGAGAACGATCCATTATATCGTTTCTCTAACATGTATTAACACGAATATTTTCCACTTTAATTAGTGGTGGCCGGCCTCATTTGTAGGTTAATTACTTCGTAAATTACTCGGCGATTGCTTAACATAGACCTAAAGTTGTCCCGATTCGAATTAAGATCCACTTGGATCCGGTTGCCTCGATTTTATTATTCCTTGTTGTGGTTGTGCTTGATTAAGTTCATCATACCACTTATATTGTAAATACTATAATATTGTGAATATAATTGTTTAAATTTAATCTCTCGCACCTTATCCTTTTACTTTAATCTCTTGCTCCTTTATCTCCTTTATTATGCTTTATCATATAATATCATATATCATTTGTTTATATTCATATTGTGGCTTTTTTTTTTATTTTGTCCATTTGGATATCAAAACACTAATAAAGGATTAAACATTTAAAAGACTTATGACTTCTAATTGTGGACTATGGTTACTATCCCTTTGCTTTTGGAGAATGGACTTAGACCTTAAGATCTTCCCCCTTGCTCAAGTTGGAATGGATTAGAAACCTCGGCCTCAAGTTATTTCATTAGCCTTTGAAGAGGGAATTCCGAACTTTGAAGAATTGTGCCTATTATGGTTTGGTAAACTCTTTCCTTAACTTTTAATTCAAGTACTAGGATTAGTCCCTTCATCTCCTCCCCATTCTTTAATTTTCAAAACTTCTCCCTATTTCAAAAATCTTCTTGTTTCTAAACTTCAAACACTTTCATAACTAAACCTTGACTTCGGTCGAGTGGTTTTAATCTTTTCCTTTTATTTCCTTAAACAAATGTTAATCCATGTAAATATATCAAAAACCATTTTCTTACATACTTTAAAAAATGCAAACCCACTCAATTGTTTTTGTGCCTTTGTGCACCTTTTCTTTTTACATGTTTAGATATGATTCATCCTTTCTAGCGGAATTATTCGCTAAGGGATGACGACTTATCTCTACATTCTAAAATCAATTCAACCCATTTGTTCTTTTCAAATTTTGTACCACGAACTACGAGGTTTTGATCTCGCATTGCACTTTGTGGGTACGTAGGCATAAGGCGTTAAAACCTTATCAAACACAAAATCATTAAAAAATATCTTCTCCTCATCTCTTCCATCTTTTCAAGCAAACCAATTTCAGACTAAAAAGCAATAAGTATTTCAAAGGGCTCCCGTGGAGTACCACGGACGAGTCAGGTGCCTAAAACCTTCTCGGTTCGTAACCAATCCCCTTACCCAATCTCTGTTTGTTTCTTTTAGCTTTTGCTTTTAGACTCCTAGGTTTTTATTCGTTCTTTTACCTTTTTCCTTTCGGAAATAAAGAAAAGCACGGTGGCGACTCTGTGTACATCGAGTTAAGTTAATCAATAGCTTACACTCACGATTTTACCGCTACACTACCACCAGCCAAAACCCATGTCCTCATTCAGTAGTGAGAACTGGTCAGCCTAGTTATCTTCCACATGGGGATTTGGAACAAGAATATCCACTGGGGTATGGGGTCTTTCAACTCCCATAGGCGTACCAGTAGCGTTGACGGGATTCCCTTGTGCATCTAGGTTGACTCCAACGCTCGAAACCTCCACTTGTGGTGCATTAAGCCTTTGAACAACAACCCGTGATTCTTGTTTCCCCAAGGAAACCCCTTTTATCATGTTCATGAACTCATTCATGCATAGGTGAGGCTCAGCCAATTCAGTCTGCACAACATCCACGACGTACTGTTGGTTCTTTCGGGTGGCGTACTTGTGAGGGTGATGTTTCTAAGGGGGAAAGAAATCAATTATGTAAATCAAAGAATCTTGGATGCTTAAACAAACACAAGATTGAAATATAAAAGGAAAGGGATAGGTTGGAATGTAGAAGCATTTCCACTCTCCTAAGACTTACCAAAGCCCCTACAAGGTTAGCAAATGAAACACAAAATTTCATAAGAAGTGAAATAAAAGCTAAACACACAAAGGAAACAAATGAAATGAATTTAAAGGCCTATGAACCTTACAAGTCAGAACCAAACCATAAAATGAACTTTAAGAAACTCAAAGAACCCAAACTAAACTAAACAAGTGCAAAGAAACACTAAAGTGGCAAAGAAGTTCAAAGGAAGCAAGCATGAAGAAGTAAGGATGCAAAAGAGTACAAGCATGGATGAAAACACATGAGAAGTACTAAAGTCAGAATGTTATTCCATATTAGAATGTCTAATGTTACCCTAAATGATCATACCAAAGTGCATGGATTAACTCATGGTAGCATGAGATATGAAGAGAGGAGGACAATCACATAATCATAAAAGAAGAACACAAGTAAAGCAAAGGTAAAAGTCAAATGTGAAAGGATGACATGATATGAAGAAAGTCAGTAGCATACATCATTTGTTAATGGATTATAATGCCTATGAATGAGCATACAAGTCATAGGAAGAAGTGCTCAAGTGATAGAAGGATTAAGATGAAGAAGAAGTAGGAAGAAGTAAACTTGTATCATGTAAGAAGAAACATAAGTCAAGATGAAATTCAAAGATGGAAAGATGATCATAAGATGACATAAGATGATGAAGGTTGTAACATCCCATTTCTACCCGACGATTATATAGAAAATGAGAGTTATAAAATTTCAACCAACAAGTACACAAATAGGATGTTACATTCTTCAACTTATAAAAATTTCGTTTAATTTCATGAGAGTTGATACATAACACTTCTGGTTTGCAAGAAACTAAAAACAACAACTTTATATTCATTTATAAAACCAGATTCAACTTTTTCAACTACGCAGCAGATTTTCAACAAAATTCAACTAAACTCGGTATAACATATTATTCAACTTGGAACAACCTAGTAACAACATATTTATACTAAAACAACTAGAAAACAACACAAAGAAACTAAAGCGTCCATTCCCCGAGTGTTACATATTAGAGAACCGATACCGACTCGAACTAATGAAGATAACCATCTTCCTACAAGTTACCTGCACGTTACCAACATAGGGGTAACATTCAAACAGAAGGGGTGAGATATCAATAATTATAAACTATATATGATAAACAATACATAGATAAAGGCTTATACAAGTATCACCACATCACCCCAACAACAACAACAATTAAATCAACTTATCACAACATAAACAACGTATCGACTTAAAAAACCTATACAACGTAATCGACATAAACATCGCAACACAAATACGACTCGACTATGAAAATGCATGTGGTACCATTCAGATTAAAACTCCCAACTTAAAATTATTTCCAGGTTATCAAGGCAATCAAGGCATAAGCCTTCAACTTTCAACTTAGTTCCAATCCAGGCCAACGTGGTGTGAGCAACGGCTCCTACATAAAAATGCAAATGACCTACATAATATGCACGACTTTACAACATAAAAACATACAACCTCAAACAACACAACCAGCTTATACAACTTGAGAAACTTAAATCAACATTGGTTATTAAGCCTCCAACTTGAACAACATAACAACTTCGACAATGCAGGACAACATATATGACATAGGCAACTTAAAAAAATCAACTTTGGCTTATAAGGCCTTCAACTTAACAACTTAGAGATTTTTCCGTAAACTGGAATCATTTACCAACTCAACTGTACCTGCAACTAGACTTTACAACATCTTTCAACCAAACAACATAACAAAAATCAACTATTAAACTACCCAACTTACCCCGACGATTTTCGTTAAATTTCGGGCAACTAAGTTTTTTTCGCCTAATTCGATTAAATTGACTAAACCGATATTTCTTTTAACATCCTGCGATTATTACAACTTCCTCTAAAAATTCTGTCAAAATTTAGTAATTTTTAATAAATTCTTCTATCATAAAAACAACACAGTTTATGGCAATATTTTTGTTTCTGTCAATTTCTAAAATATTACTTTTTCTGTCAAAAAGTTCAGTATAGAGTGATATCTACATTTTGTTCCTCGCAACTGATATTTTACTCCTAACGATCATTGCAACTGAATTCTAAAAGTTTGATACAACTTGTGGCTTTAGCATATTATAATTCATAAAATTATATTTGGTAATACTTAAATTGGTGAAACATGGTTTCGTGGATTAATTAAGAAAACAATTGCATAAAGTATAAGTTAATTACTAAAGTTCTACAGTGAAACAACATTAAAATAATCCTCCCCCCACAAACAGGGTAGCTTGCGCCACCCTTCCTAATACATCATGTGGCTTGCGCCACCTTCCCATGAGGGAAGCAAGTGGCTTGCACCACTTTGATCATGCCAGCCACACCATTTTTGTGGCACCCGCCACTTGGGCCATGGCTTGTGCCATGTGCCCTTAGGGAGCAAGTGGCTCCCATCGGACCTTCCACTACCGGTCTCTGTTATCGTCCCCAAACCAATATTTTTTCAGGATTTCACGCAACACAGTAAAATCAACAAAATCAACACAACCAAAATAAATTATATCAACATATAATCAAAGATTATAAACGACTTAAAATCAATAATCGAACAACAATTTCACACAAAACAATCATCGAAATAACAAGTTATCGATTTTCATACACGACATCAATATCAACAAAACACAACATATACAACCACCCCAAACCTAGTATCATTTATCAAACCTATTTATAAAGGTCGAACCCCACCCTTACCTTGATTTAACGGTTGCTCTAATAATTTTTCGGTTAGTCTCCAAAGTTCTCCGATCAAATTTCCAACTTTTTACCTCTATGAATCTTTTCCTCTCCTCTTTCATCCATGGAGATTAGAAATACGAACATGCTGCCATTGAGTTCCCATCTTGACCAAAATATAGCCTCCATCATCATCAATCCTGTAACTACTATTTGACTAAATTCCAACATGAACTTCCAAACTTCAAATGTGTTTTTCTCTTTCAATACCAAACTTATTGACATGAAATCATATATCAAATTGAAGGGAATTTCATAAGCTTTCGAGAAATTCAAGAATTGCATTAATCAGAATTACAAGTAAAAAGTTATCACCTATTTAGTAGAGGTTGTACCGTAAGTGCGAAAATGGAGATATGATCATGAGTTCTTCTTTCTCCTTCTTTGCTCCCAAACTATTTTCTCTCCTATAAAAACCTTATTATTCTCTAAGACTTTTTCCTCTGTAACTTCCATGTTCTATTCTCTTGCTACCAATTAACCTAATTTTCTTATCATATAATTCTATTATATTGGGCATAAGTCATACACCCTCTTAATTGCTAATTCCGACGCAATCCAAGCTCATCAACCAACATGCTCCAATAATTGATAATATCACTTCTAATATTATTCCCTCGACTTTCCGACTAATAATCTGACTTAACGACTTAATTCTTCACAACATAAAATCAACCGAGTAATAATTCACAACCAACTACTTAATCCCGACTTAATAGATTAACTTCTGATTATCAACCAAATGGTCCAACGGTCTAATCCACATATTCGACAATAAACGGAAAATACTCCATATCGTTTTCCACAACTTATATCGACTTAAATAATTAAATTCTACTTAAACCAACTTATAAACACCAACATAATATTCTGATATTTTCGGAAATCAACTTAAATCAACTCAAATACCGAAATCAACGCAAATCAACACACAACATACCACAATTATATTTAACTAAATAATTAATTAAAATAAACGGGTGTTACAAAGGTCAATAGCCTATGATAAAGATGGCATGTTAAGATGCATATACAAGCACATGAAATTCACATAGCAAACAAGTTCAAACAATTCACCAAACATTCAAAAGAAAGTCACGTAAGGAAATGATGTTTCATACTTGAGATGGATGAAAAATTATGCAACATGACATACAAATATGGATGCTTATGCATGAATTCAGTAGCATACTTGATGTGTAATTCAAATGAGATGAAGATATGAACATGTTAGAGGCATACAAACAAGCATAAGAAGCATAACAGAAGGACATGGAAGAATTAGGTTAAAGTTAAACAAATGATGCATCATACAAGCCAAAAGGTAAGCACAAACCAAATGGACCTATAAATGATCAAGTAAGACTTATAAGAGTCTAAAAAAAACCAAGCAAGCCCATACAAGTGACCTCAAATAATGGCATAAATGCCTTCAAGCAATTAGGGTTATAAGAAGACAAGAAAAGTTCATGAAAAGTACCTTCAAATACAAGTAACCAAACACACACCCAAAAATATTTAAAAATTGCCAAAATATACCTCAAGGGACCTAAGTCAGAGGCTAATCAATTGTCAAAAGTTTATACAAAAATTCAATATCAAACTAGGTCAGGCAATGGGTTAAAGTTTCATAAGGATCAAATAACAAAGAAGCAAAAGGAATGGACCAAAATGCAATTAAAAAATATTTAAAAATGTGTAAAAAATATTTTTATGAAGTTTAAGGTGTTAATAAAAGGATGCAAAAAGAAGAATTGTAAAATGGTTTTTATGCTATACAAAATAAAAGTTCAAAGTTAAGATGTCAAAATAGAAACCACTTTTAAAGAAAATAATATGATGAAAAATTAAGAAAATCATAAACAAAAAATTACAAAAAATAGTTTAATGTGTGAAATTAGTTCATGAATTTTTGTAAGATTTTTGAGTGATTAGAAATGATTTTAAAAATTAAAATGCAAAACAATGTGAAAATAAAAAATAAAAATGAGAAACACAAGCCAAAGGGTGCATTCAGAGTAATTTGCACATTTTAAAACCTAATTGGGCTCAACAAGGGGATGTCAAGAGCAAACCCAGTCCAACTATGGAGTCAGTGCAAGTCAACAATTCCATGGACTTCAGTCAACACTTATGACCAGATCTAAGCCCTAAGATGAATCCAACGCATAACAATGAGTCAACAAATTGAGAAAGTAGACAAAATGGAAAGCCAAGATCCACACGTGCATGCTAACTAACCTAGGGAGCCACACATTCAAAATAAGTGTTATAAAAAATCACGTGACATGCAACACATATTTTTAATATGTTGTCAGCTTATTAGCCATTGGATCAAGGAAATGAAGGGTGAGGATTGTGTCTTCCTCGTTGAAACCTCAGGCGAATTGAAACAAACTCAGATGTCGGAGCCCTAGCTCCGGTCACCTTCTCAGGCAAGCTCCACCATAATTTTTTCCAAAAATAAGAAACTCTACCACATTTCAACCCTAAATTTGATGTTGATTCCAAATATCTAATCCATTTCATCAAACAATGCACACATCAACCAAATCGAAGAAAATAAGTTTAGATCTAAAAAATTTAGATTAACATTAAACTCATAATACATGTCCAAAATCAAATCAAATCATATCAGCATCATCACCAACACACAGAACATAATGCACACCATACAATCAAGATCCATGAGCATGAAAATTGAACTAAACTAAAGAGTAGAAACTAAGGAAATACTCCTAGAATACCATCAGAATGCTGAAGATCAACTCCTTTGAACGTCTAATTGCAAAATAAATGCAATTAGAGCTTGAATTTGGCTTAGATCTTGATATTTGGAGAAGAATCCTCTTAAATTTGATTTGGTGAAATGCTTGCTTAGAGCTTCAAGTAATGGTTGATTCTTGATCTATGGAGTTCACTGATCAAGAAAATGGAAGAAAATTGCAAAAAGACCTTGTGAGGAGAGAGATTTGAAGACATGCATATTTTATGCAATTTATTGAAAACTCAACAATGGATGAACTCTAGCTCTAACTAGTGGGGTTAAGAGCTTTTATATGGTGGTTTTTGGGCCTAACCATGGTTAGAGATCCATTGGATCCATGGTTAGTTAGACTAGAGTGAATTTGCAAAATTGCAACTTGGAGTGAATATCATGGTTCCCACGTGCATGAGCCTCACCATATACATGCATTGCCTTCATGTTAACCCCTGATCAGAATTGGATTAAGTGTATGGCTTTTGGTTGCTTGGTTTTTAAGTTTTGAATCATTTTGCAAGATTGCACTTCATGAAACAAGTGAGAAATAATCCATGTAATGAAGTGATTCAAAAGCCAATTTTTCCTTAAATGAAGTGTACTTGAACTTAATGGACTGAATTGGCAAGTTGAAATCAATACAAGTCACTTATAAGCCTTTTTGCAAAAGTGGAAGATTTGGTACATGTGAGAAACCCTAAAAACACCCTTGAGGTCTTTTGAGCATAACTTGTGATGCACAAATGATATGAAGATGATCTAGTACTTTTGGAAAAGGAAATAATGATATTCAACTTTCATGTTTAGAAATAAAATTCATTTGAAGCATTTTTTGATGGAAACCTTGACTTTTTAGGACCATGGGAAGATGTAGGACCTTGAAAATCATGATTTAGACCATAAGAATCCACAATTGACTTTTCTTTTTCCACAATTGACTTTTACTTAGATCACAAGTAACTTCCTGATTAAAAACCTTCTTTAAGGAACCAATGCACCACATTTCATCCCTGAACTCTTCAAGAGACCCTTTGGAACCAAAACCCTAGTTTAGGCCAGTCGTGTAGGAGGTGAAACTTTAAGATAGCTTATTGATCCATTCACTTCTTCTGGTGACTTGAAATATCATTTGAGGTTGTATGGCATGTGAGAGACCCTTGAGACTTGTTGGGAGACACTTGGCTCTTTTTCTTAGTCTTGGATGATCACACACTTTGATGAATCATTAACCACATGCCTTATGCTTCAACTATGAATATGATGCTTTCTATTATCTTGATTTAAATGCAATGCATTGCATGGGAATGGTATACCAAATGTTATGAAAATGAGAGGGAAAATTTTGGGGTGTTACACATTCATCAAAAGAAAATATTTTAAAAAACAAATTCATCATTAATTTTCTCCTTTAAGAGAACTGAACGAACTCTGTTTCATTTATCAGTTTTTCAAACAAAAAAAGGACTTTGAGCGACGGAAAACCCACAAGTTTACATTCAAGAGACCGAGATTGCATGATCTAAGAAAGCTAGGAAAGCTTGTCACAGATAAGGAATCATTTAGGGCAAAGTTTGGAGAACTTTTGTCCCTACTGAAAGTTGACATGGTAGAAGGTATTCTTCCTACACTGGTCCAGTTCTACGACCCGGTGTACCAGTGCTTCACATTTCCAGATTACCAGCTCTGCCAAACATTGGAAGAGTACTATATGTAGATAGGAATCCCTATTAATGAGAAAATACCATTCTCCAGATTGGAAGGAATGTCGAGAGAATCAACAATTGCTAGGAATCTTTCTTTGGAAGAGTCAGAAGTGAAAGCTCATTGGGCTACCAAAGGAAGAATCGAGGGTATGCCCTCCAAATTTCTGATTGAGAGAGCATTATACTTTGCCAGTATCAGAAATACGGTTGCATTCGAAGTTATCTTCACATTTCTCATCTATGGGATATTCTTATTTCCCAATGTAGAAAAATTTGTCGACATCAATACGATAAAGATTTTTCTCATCAAAATTCTAGTTCCCACACTGCTCGTAGATGCTATCCACTCAGTTCACTTGAGGAGTTTATATGGCGGAGGAATGATTACTTGTTGTGTACCACTTTTTTACAAATGGTTCACTTCCCATATTCCCAAGTCATGAACATTTTGGAAAACTTAAAGTGGAATTCACTGGTCATAGAAGATCATGTCTTTGACCAATTCAGACATCAGTTGGTCCACTCCAGTTTACGACAGAATCAGGATCATCACCAATTGTGGTAATTTCCCTTATGTACCTCTCATTGGTACCAAGGGGAGGAATCAATTATCACCCAAAGTTAGCTTGACGTCGGATGTGATACCTGATAAGAAATATACTCGTTAACTCTCAGAATGAAGGATTTTTCTTCAAAGAAGGAGAAGAGCACAAGACTATCAGAGGATAGATTTTGCATGCTTGGAAGCATGTACACATGAAAGGAATAGAATCATCGGGGAAACAAAATTGTATCTCCTTGGATCCTTACCTCCAATGGGTACAAGCCATAACATTGAAACTAAGGATGTCTTACCCTCGACAAGGGGTGCTTCCACTAAAAGAAATTGTTCTCTACTTTCTGAATGATACAGAGAAACTTTAGATAGCTTTCAACAAAATGCAAAGGGAGAGAGACTCCTGGAAAAACAAATATCATATTCTCAGTCTAGAGAATGTCAAAATTAAAAGTCTCCTGAAAGAAAAGGATGACCTTATTAAGGTACTTGAATACCACATCACAGAGAAGGAGGAACAACCACCTATTCAAGGCAACGCCGGAACCTTCTACGCCTGGAAAAGAACTGATGATCTGGAAGAATTCCTTCTAAAGAGACATAAAACAAATTGTCAAGAGACTGAAGTCCCAACAAAGAGAGATTTAGAGGTCTAAACTTTATTTTCCATATTCAAATAATGTATCGTGGATGTAACTTGTTTTAGTTCACTAAAAAAATTTGTATGATACTTTGCAACTGTTTGTTCAGTCAGCTCTTTCTTTAAATAAAGGAGAAAATTAACAAATATTATTTTAATCATTGCATTATCATTAATCGTTGCATCATTTGAAATTTAATTTTCATCAAGTCTTATTCATGTACTTCTCTTAGAAGTCAAACTGTCTCATTCGTACAATACTCGAGCCGGTTACCAGAAAATAATGGAAGACCTCGAGGAAGAGAATATAGAGTTGAATTAGGAGCTCTCTAATGTGAATTCAACTATGGAAAGGCTCAAAGAAATGGTTGAAGCTTTGACTGTAGCTCATAATATTCACCAAAGAACAGTGATCTCTGAAGTTGTGTCTGAATTGATTGAAGAGATACTATATAAGGATCTGAGGTACGACATGCCAAAGGACCGTCCATGGGGCATACCACCTGATTTTATCCCTGAAGGATATGATCCACACTGTCTCAATTTGAAGGTTACAAAGTTCGAACTCTTTAAGATTCACTAGCAAAGAATGCCATACCAGGAGTTTACTAACTCCTGGTATCTAAAGTTCCAACTACAGTACAAGCTGTACCATCTCCATTGGTACACATCACCTCAGAAAGCCGAAGGTACACTCCTGCTCCAAGTGAAGGGGGAGGAAACAAAAAAAAGGATGGACGAATTCCAGAAACAGTTTGTAGCAATACAATAGGAATTAATGTCTCTTATAGGACAATAGTTTTTTTGGAAGCTACACAATAGATCTCTGCTTGGTCCCAAATGTTCAAATACCGGATAAATTCAAAGTGCCGGATTTTACAAACTTCGAACTCTTTAAGATGCACTAGCAAAGAATGCCATACCAGGAGTTTACAAACTCCTGGTATCTAAAGTTCCAACTACAGTACAAGCTGTACCATCTCCATTGGTACACATCACCTCAGAAAGCCGAAGGTACTCTCCTGCTCCAAGTGAAGGGGGAGGAAACAAAAAAAGGATGGACGAATTCCAGAAACAGTTTGTAGCAATACAATAGGAATTAATGTCTCTTAGAGGACAATAGTTTTTTTGGAAGCTACGCAATAGATCTCTGCTTGGTCCCAAATGTTCAAATACCGGATAAATTCAAAGTGCCGGATTTTGAGAAATACAAAGGTTATTCTTGCCCTCAAAGTCATTTAACAATGTACGCCTAGAAAATGTTCACTCAAACAAACAATCCAAACCTATTGATTTACTACTTTTAAGATAGCTTGACTGGGGCAGTGCTTTGTTGGTACATGAAGCTCAACCGTAAAAATATCAACAGCTTCTGAGATCTCGGAAACTCTTTCCTTGAAAAATATAAATTCAATTTGGATATGGCTCCCGATTGAGACCAACTCAGAGTAATGTCTCAAAAGGGTAATGAAACCTTCAAAGAGTATGCGCAAAGATGGCGTGAAATCGTTGCTCAAATTTATCCTCCTCTTGGAGAGAAAGAAATGACTAAAAATATTCCTCAAGACATTGAGTTCATTCTACTATGAACGGATGGTTGCAAGCGTGTCCAATGATTTCACCAAGATGGTAAACATGGGAGTACGCTTGGCAGAGGCAGTTAGAGAAGGACATTCAGAAAAGGACGTTGAACCTTCAAGTTCAAACAAAAGATATGAAACTTCCCTTCTAAAGAAAAAGGAACAAGACATCAGTAACATATCTCTAGGTAAACAACAACAAAGATTTGCACCTCATCAAGAAGCGACGGTATCTCTTGTTATTACCTCAGTTGTAGCTCCGTCGTATCAACCTCAGATCGCTCGGAACTTTCCTAATCAACAACAGTACAAGAAAAGGCAAAAGCCTCCTCAACAGGATCATCCATAGTTTAACAACAACATGTATCCAAGGACTCCAGCAATTGACCCCATACCTACAACATATGTTGATTTGTTTCCACTATTACTAAGAAAGGGGCACATTTAGACAAGGACTCCTGTTGTGATTCTTGCTGATACCCTTCCATGGCATAAAACTGATTAATCCATTACCACAACATGAGAAAGCGCCGATCAACTAGATTCAAGATCAGGAAATTCGAGGAGTTAATTTACTTGAAGATCCTCCAGGAATTATTCAAAACTTTGACAATCTAGCAATGATTGTCAATCTGGTTGCAATGCATTCCAGACAAAGTTTACATCATAATTTTCCACGGCGTGACTACCAAAGTTGCTTCGTCTGTTCAACAAATGATCAAGGGTGCTCCTTTGTACAAGAATCCCTTCAACGTAAAATGAATTTAGGATGAATTCAAGATTAGTGTGAAGTGGATAATCCTCAGATCAACATGGTTCAAGTCTTCAACATTCGCATAATGAATACTAGTTAAGTAAAATTGCACTCCTAGCATGTCAGACTTGGATTTTTATCAATGCATGATTAGCGGAACTACAGAGGTTGCTCTGAAAGTAATCAAAGGTGTGCAACAATGCAAAGAGATCTTCAAGCTTTATTGGACCATTGGTTTCTTCCAATTTACATGGACAAAGAAACTGGCCAGATTAGTCTCAATAACGGTACTCCAACTAGAAGTCAAACTTTCGACACCAAAATACAAGATTCAAACAGAGTTAAGATGTGTCATATACAAACCTAATACAATCTTTTGCCACCTAACAATTATGAAAATAGCGAGGTCTGCTCAACGGATAAACGAGGATGTATCATAGTTGTAACACCCCAAAATTTGCCCTCTCATTTTCATAGTATCTATCATATACTTCTCATATTTCACATTGCATTCATATCATATACAAATGAAGCATAAAATTCATTTTGAATCATAAGTTGACAGTGATTTCACTTTGGATGTGGCCGTTCAGTTATGATCCGATTTAGATGGATATTTGACCTATTCTTGGTAAAACCATCAGGAGTTTGTAACAATTACAAGTTATTTGTGAAAGTGGGTTATTTCTAAAGAAACTTTGTTGCACCCCAAAATTTTCCCTCCACAAGACAATACATTGTGTACTAAGAGGTTCATAAGGTTCACAATTAGTCAGAAAGTTTGACAATTCCCTCAGACAATGCATCCTCATAAGCCATGCATCTTAAACTAGGGTTTTGACTTTCATCAGGCTAAATGGACTTCCAAGACTTCAAGTGAGCTTAATATCATCCTATATGTGTTCAAGAATCCCCATGTCAAGTTTCAAGACTTTCCCAAAAGATTTGCTCAGTCAGATGATCAGATAGGTTAAAATCAGTCAAGGCAGTCAAAAAGTCAAACTGAGGTCAATTGTGGTCAAACCAAAGTCAAACTTCATGATTTTTTTGCCAACATCAATTATATGAAGTAAAATTCATCATTTGATCAAGGGTTGATCATGATTCATCAAGGAGATTTCAGATCATCAAGAATCAGGAGTTTCTAAATTAGGGTTTTCATAGGAAAAGTCAACTGAACTTTGACCAGCCATAACTTTCACATGCTTCATCAAAAATTTTCCATCCAAAGCTCATTTTGAAGGAAATTGAATTTTCTACAACTTTGTGTCTCACAAGCCAAGCCCAAAAATGCTTCATTTGGAAGGTATGAGCTATGACATTATAGGTCATTTCAAAAGTCAACAAAAAGTCAACAACTTCCAAAGAGCATAACTTGAGAATGGTAAAAGATATTGACATGAGACAAAAGATGTTGGTTAGAGGACTCTTTAAGCTCTCCAAAATGTCCAAGAACACCTTCATAGCATTAAAATTGAAGGATTTTTTCCCTTTCAAAGTTGGGAAAATTTTGGGAAGTTTATGAAGCAAATAAGGCCTTAAAACCAATTTTTGCTAAATGAGCCCACCAAATTGCCATCCAATCTTTACAATATCACTAAGCACGACACAACCCACATTTTTTTTATATTTTATTTAATATTTATTTGAATTTTATTCATTAAAATAGAAATTAAATTAAAATAAAATATGAAAGTCATATATTTGGAAAAGATTTTGATTCTAGAAGGACTTAATACTCATTTAAGCTTGATTGATACCATAATATTTCAGATCATATCAAAATAGAAATGTTAGATCAAAGAAAATTCAAGTTTTAATGACAAATCTTTTTCAATCTCACAAGGTCCAAAAATCCAAAAGTTTGGTTGATTTCTTGACCTAATTTCATTACATAGTATATAAACAACATTAAGCAAGCAAGAACACACGAATTCAGAGCCTCCAAGTGCATTCTCAAACTTCAAAAATTCATCCAAATACCTTGATTCGGATTCTTTGTTAGAGGGCTTTTCAAAGCATTTTAAAGGTTAAGACATGTTCCCTGAACATCATTGAGTATAACCTGATCATTACATTGCTCTATAACATCAAACATTGACAAACCCGATTCAATTTTTCACGTTTTTTTTTTATTTTTTCGTTCATGATCATTCATATGTTATTAATGAATTTTGCTTATTGATTTGTGTTTAGTGAAGGTTTGTGATGAATTTTGGGTGATTGGATTGAAGAAATCATGGCTGAATCGTGTAATGCCATTTTAGGGTTCATAACCTTCAAATTAGGGTTTAATGATTAAGTGAATATAAATGAATTCTAAAACCGTAGATCAATTGCAAATGATGTCTGGATTATATTTATGTGTTCAATTTAACAAAATTGTACGTAAATGATGATGTATGAATTTCTTAGGGTGTCCTGCCATTTGAAATTTCGCAGGAAAATTGGTTGCAAATTTCGCAGGAAAATTCGCAAGGCTGGAGGTTGAAGATGAAGACCATTGGCACCATCTGAAAAATTCAAATTTGAAATTTAATATTTTTTGAATTTGTTTATGTCATATTACAACTAACGCGCTTGGCTCAGCTGGTTTGTACGTTTGGCTTGTAAATGAATGGTCCTGGGTTCAAACCTCCCCCAGGCCATTTTGTTTTGTTTTTATTTTCAGTGTTTTGCAGGTTAAAAATAAAAGAATTATTGCCCTAAACATTATAACCAGCGCGCACCTGGCCTGGTGGCAGCTTTGTTGGTCCAAGAGTGGAAAGGCCTAGGGCGTAGGTTCAATCCCTGCCCCAGGTAAGTTTTTGATTTCATTTTTTTAATTATTCTATTTTATTATCTTATTTTATAAATAATTCCAATTATATTTCTTATAATAAAAATGTGTTTAGATAATATGTAAATATATATATTAACTTCATATTTTCTAAAAAATCTCTAATTTATTTTCTAAAACTTTAATCCTAGTTTATATTAAAATATGTATATATTATTATTATATATTTATTTTTTTAAATAACCAAATTAATATTGTAATTTAAATTATAAACCCTAATTTTATTTCTAAAATATGTAACCCTAATTTCTAATCCTAATTTTTTTTATTTAACTTAAATATTAAACTTAAATAATTTTTTTTAATATCTAATTAAATAATTAATAATTTTTTCTTTGTAAATATTTATTCTATGATTTCTTATTATTATTCCCATTATATTATTTTCTTTCAAAAATTCATTAAAAATGTTTATTTAATTAAAAAATATTATCTTCACTTGTATATATTTTGTATTTGTGCTAACCTTTCTTTTTTATAATTATCTTATCACTAACCTTTATTTAATTGCTTATTTTATTATATAGTTATTATTAATTATTTTTTTTTATTATAATGTAACTGCAAAAGCTTTGTAATAGTCGTAGTTTATTATTGTTTATTTGTTTATAAGTATTCCTGCCATGGTTAGTATTAATAGAGAGTGATAATATGCTTGTAAATTAAAATTAATTTAGAATCACTAATTTAATAAGATAAATATATGAATATGGACACTCACACACGTAAGTCGATCTTTGATCGCCATCTCTCACTTTCTAAGGTTATCCCTCATGTTGCCTAACTATAAGGTCAAGTAAGGTGTCTTAAAGCAAAGTCCCTTTTCATAAAATATCATCAAGTCCCTTTTAAGATTATAAGATCAAGTCCCTTCGATGTTGCCTACGGTAAATGATCTTGTCCCTTCGAATAAAAGATGATAAGTCCATTCGTATTGCTAAGACACCTTACAGTTGCCTAAACACAGATGACCCTTCACATGTCCCTTATAACATCCAAGGTAATGACTACCTATTCCTTAATAATAGGGATAGTCTTACCATTGAAAGAACATTTAAGAACAGTAAAGATTTAATTTAGGGTAGGATCCTCTTAAGTACTTGCTCATTTTTTCTTCAAAAATACTTCATTACACTTCACACTTCAAACAAATTTTCAAAACAAAGTCTTTATATACATCCATACAAGGATCATTATAAAGTACTTAGAATATTTTTTAATCACACACTACACTTTCTCAAAACAGTTTAAAGTGAGCTAAGTAACTAAGAGCCCATGGATAACCATGGATATAAAGGGTGCTAACACCTTCCCTTTGTATAACCTACCCCCCGAACTCAAAATCTTTTAAGGTCTTTCCTGTTCTTTTATGCCCTTTCCTTTTGGATAAAATAAAAGTCGGTGGCGACTCTTGCTATCCGCAACATTTAACTAAAGTCAGTTCTCCCACCGTGTTACAAACGCGTTTTAAAGTTCAAATGGTGTTGTGTTTAAAGTTTCTCTGGCCACCAAGTAAGGATGAGTGATAAGTTTGGTCCATATCATCTTGATGGAGTGTTCATCAGTTCATCGGTGGTTCATTTTTAGATTTATTTTCTCAGAGAACGATTCAGGCGAATTTGAAGTGACTCAGGGTTTATTTGCTTAGAGACTCGGAGGTTGATTGATTTAGAGGATTTGTTTCAGTTGCAATGGAAGTTGTGTTCATTTTATCAGAGATTGTGGAGTAATGCAAATTAAGGTTTCATGGTTGTGTGTGTGTTGGTGATAGTCAGGTCATTTATCCATTTCATTATTCATGTTCTATCCATGTATCCACATTTTTTTCAATTATCCTTTTTCTATCCATTAACCATTTCAAATTATCCAAATTACCATTTCTAACCCTTTTTCAATTTTATTCATTCAATATCCATTTTCCAATTCGTTTTTCTGTTTCTAAGACATCTCTAATCTCATCCATAATAAAAAAAACACCTTTTATTTCATATTAATAGCCATAATTCCCTCATATTTCCAATTTTTATTTCTATAATCACATTAATATCATTTCCAAAATAATAAGCCCATAACATTTTTTAAGCCCACTTTATTCTTTTTATAAAATACTTTAAGAAAAGAGAAAGAAAAGAAAAATGAAGCCACTTGCATTGTGACTTTCTAATCAGGACATGAAACTCAGCCCAAGCCAAACTTCATCCGATGGCTTTAGTCTCTACTTTCCAGCTTCCGCACATTAACATTTCAACAAGCCTTTACTCCAAACAAGTTGCGGAATTCATCACCCTCAGCTTTAAGCTCTCAAGCCGCACACGACTTCTTCCTTTAACACAACTTCAGCTAGCATGCATCGGCAGTTCAAAACGACGCTCTGCCAAATAAAACACAGTGAGGAGAAGGCACAAAACGCGTCGAACAAAAGGCATAAAATGTATGGTCATAAAATTCAATCAACAACCACACCAACCCAAAATGCATAAGACTTGTGAATTAAACGCAGAAGCCACAACTCATAGCAAATCACGCATTACACAGAATCAAAAACTAACAAAAAAACTCAAATAAAAAATAACAAACTCAGCAGAGGAGAATAATAACAGATTTTTTTTCCACTTATAACAAACTCTCTCCCTCATCACAACCAAAAATGGAATCACTCTTCATCTTCATGAAAAAAAATGGATTCACCATCATCATCATATGAGAACCGAGAAAATAAACACTCTTCTTCATTCCCACCATAACTGAATTCACTCTTCTTCATCACATCACAAAAAACCTAATTCCATCCTTCACTACAACAATCACAAAATTCACTCATCTTCATCATGAAAAATAACATAATTGATTTCACTTCTTCTTCATCACAAAAAAACGAGTTCACTTATTCTTCATCATGAAACCGAGTTCACCGCTTCTTCATCACCAATAACAATCACAGATTCACTCTCTTTATCATGACACCATAACCGCGAATTCATAACTTCTCTTCATCAGAACTGATTTCGCATCACACTTCAACAAAAATCCATAACCAAATTCAATATCAAGCTTCTTCAGAATCAGAACAAAAACAAAAAAAATCCTCACCGCTCTTCAATCGAACCACAAAAGAAATCCTTTATCAATCTTAAACGGAGCTATCGAGTAAATCAGATTCGTCACTCCTTTGCATCAACTGAACGAAACCTGCACCTTTATCATCTTCATTGAACGGCATCAGAATCGAACTTCATCAAATTTATTCATCAAACGGAAGCCAATTTAATCCTTCTTCATCAACCATGATGTCGCCTTCATCGCATCTTTGTCAGCTCTTCATCAATCGATCTCTACCTGCCCCGACGCGTAACCGACGAAAGCCACGATGTTGTAGGTTGGTGAAGCTTCTACTTCCTTGCTTGATTATCGTACTGATGTTGCATTTGGTTTATTTTTGAGTTCTGTTTTCAATTACTCTGATCTGGTTGTTTGGTTGAGTTTTTGAGTTTTTCATTTCCGATTTATGATGAGAGAGAAAATTTGGATAGGATTTGTGTTTACGGTTTGACGTTTGAAGGTGGTCGATCGGAGAAGGATGGCGGAGGTCACCGTGCGCCACCGCCTTCTCCGGCGAAGGGTGTGGTGGTTAGGTCATAAGAAATAAAAGAAGGAACAACACATTGGAGGGAGAGGATCATGCATTGTGAGGCTCGGTTCTCATTTGATTTTTGTTTTATAGATTTCATAAGAGAAGGATATAAGGTCAGATAAGATGTCTATTTTATAGTTTTTTTTATTCTCGTCCACACCGGTAATGACACTTGTCATCGTCCGGTAGGACCCCTCCGTTTCGTTTCCATGTGTGCTTGTACACCATAATCTCATACATCTTCGTTTCCTGGCCATTGGATTCAACTACCTTAGAGGTCCTTAGATCCAACAACCCATATTCGGTCAACTGTTGACTAGTTCCATATGTTATGCACCCTCAAATTTCCTGCGTTTGGGTCCCTTTACTATCCGCACCCCCTATTATTTATGGCCCATTTGTTTTGGACTGATTTATTTACTCACTGAACCCATGTCTCCCTTTCTTCATTTTATTTATTTTTTCTTTTGCATACATAGTTCCCTTTTTATTCCTAAAAAAATATGAAATTTCATTATAAAATCCAATAAAATCATTTTAGCATCTCAACATATTTTGGAAATTTTGTGTTTTTTATTTTCTAATTTCATTAATTTTTTAATTTTATTATGAATTTTAATTCGATTTCTTTTACAATTGATTTCCATATTGACACCCAAGCTTGCCCATTTTATTTCTTCCACCTCAAGTAACATTTTCATACCATTCTTTTTGCATCATTTCAAGGACTCAAAAAAGAACATAAAAATATGTTTGACATTTTTTTAGATTCATTTTATCAATAGTTTTAGAAGGTATTTTGTGCATTTTCCTTAATTGTTCTTAAGTGACTTTGTGTGACCATTTGATGGAGTTTAATTGCGAATTTTTGAGAGCCATTTGGACAAAATGTTTGCTTCTGGTTGGTGACTTTGGATACCTATTTTCCTATTTTTCTCATGAATATTTCTTTGTATTTGATGCCTCACTTCTCAAGTAACTTTTTGTGCTTCTATTCTTCCTCCTTCTAACATAGTTTGAGGAAGGCTTTTTTTCCATCCTATTAGGTTCATCTTGGTAGATTTATAGGTCACCTCTAGGGTTTAGGTTCTGACTTTGTTGATCGTGGGTTGGTTTATGACCTTCCTCTTTGGTTTGTGATTTGTTTAAGTCTTCTTAACTTCATCTTATGCTTATGTGGTTCACTAACCTTTATTTTGTAGGGGTTTTTGGCAAGTCATGTGTGTGGGAGGGCATCCCACATACAACTTCTTCCTTCTCTTTTAAATTCTTTCAAGTTGTTTTTGCCTTAGCACTTCGTGCTTTGCTTGTATAACTTCATTGTTTCCCCTCTTAGAAACAACTTAACTTCTTTTGAGAAGTAAGTTGTTTTCTAACGTCTTCTTCTCTTCTTCTTCTTCTTTCTCTTCTTTCCTTCTTATCCATTAGGATAGAACTCAAACCACACTAACTTAAGAAATCCCATGCATGATAACACTTGGGATTATTAGTCCCTCTTTAGTCTTTTACCTTTGAGATCCTTTTGGTGCTCTCTTTCTCATCTTCAAACAAAAACTAAAAAACACTTAATAATGTTTGAGGTAGTCTTGTGTGTATGGACTTATTCCATGGGGAATTTGTATTCATCACATATTGGGATAGTGCAAACTTGTCTAGCATGATGCATAAGTCTAATCATGAGATTACCCTCACAAAGAAAAACTCAAAAGACACTTCTTTATTTCAAATCACAAAAACACTTAATAAATTCAATGAGTTAGTGAGTTTAGGCCCTAATCTTCGGAACCAAGTCAAGAGGATCTTCTCCTTACTTGGGTGTACTTATTCCACATTCCATCTTGGAATGATGTAATAAGTACACATTCCATGGAAAGGGACTTGAATTCACTCACTTGTGCCAAATTTAATAAAAGATTTTAAAAGCCACAAACAAAGAATAATCGTCTCTAATTTGAGAATTCTTCTCTCATCTCACTCACTCTCAACGTAAGAACTTGCTCCTACTTGTCTTTTTGCAAGACGGTAACGCACTCGTGCCAGACGAGCCTGCAACACCTGAGCATTGACATAAGCAGTTCAAGCTTTAAAAAACATAATAAGTTTTCCTCCCTAGTTAGGGGAATTAAGTCGACTCTGATCCTTATTTCCCGATGAGGTACGTAGGCAGTGGGGTAGGGCCCATTTGAGAACTCTTTTATTTTCCCTATATATTCCCTCTTTCTTTTCTTTTATCCAGATCCTTTTCCTTTTCTTTTGCAGCAACTTATTTCTTACCCCTTTGAAACAGTTTCTTTGCAAGCGTGGATCCCATCAGGTACGGAAGATGATCTGGGGTGCTAATACTTTCCCAGATCGTAACTGACTCTCGAAACCAGTTTCTTTGGTTCGCAGGACCTTTGTCCTTTCCTTATTTTCTCTAGTTTGTGCAGCATTACCATTCTCGTTCCTTTGGGATAAAAATGCCTGGATGGCGACTCTACCCTTCTCCCTGCCACTTTCGCGTTTGTACCAGGATGGAAATCCAGGGAGCGATAACTGACGACTCTACTGGGGATCGAACCCAGAATCTCTGGTTTCCCCTTTAAGAGTCTCTCATAGCGCTTGTTTGTTCTGCTTCATTGGGTGTTTTATGTTTGTTGTTGTGTGTTTATTTTACTGTTTTTATTTACAACTTTACTTTACAATTTTATTTATCGCTTTCAGTATTTTATTTTTCATGCATCATATTATACTGGACTGTCTGGATTGGATTTTCTATTTGGTGGGATAGGGTTATTATGAGATGAGCTTGTAACCGGGGCTCGAGTGCATCCTAGGACTTATTATGGACAATCACTTTGGTATCATGGTATCTTGTCATGAGGGTAGTTGTGAGTTCCACACCCAGACTGCAACCGTCTTGGAAATGTTTTGATATATGGGTCTTCCCTACTTCATTACACGACCTTGATAGTTATGTGCATATGGGGACCGATCATTGAGAACCTTTGTGGAAACATTCCTCTCCAGTGGTGACAGTGGCAGACCATATTCTGTGGCAAACCCATTCTTACCCGAGGGCCCACTGGGAACTCGCATAAGATGGCATGGTTATCTTATAGGAAATCAGTTAAAGCATCTGGTCGTATGACGATAGTACTATATCCCAAGGGCTGAATGTACTATTGTTTCTCGATTTCAGCGCTTGAAGCTAGGGACTTATAAGGGATGCTTGTTTTTCCCGGACTCATGTTGGGGCCTCCTTGAATAGTATATAATGCTTAACGGATTACCTGATTTAGTCATGAACCATTTCTTGGAGATGGTCAATGTATTATTGCTATTCGGCTTTGAGAGTCCGTGATGTTTGACTCGGAGCACACCAGTGAGATTGGGATGGGTTTACAGGTTTGCAGGAACCCTTGACCTCAACATACCCTGGTTACTAGTGTGGTTCTATGATTTGATTCGGTCGTTATAGTTCTGGAATTCTTGATCCTTGGTTCTGAGTTATTATTTGGGGTTATTATTCATAGGACCTTTGGGTTTCAGGCACTTAGTTCTTGGCTCAGTGTTCCACATCCAGAAAGATACCAGACAATGATCACATGCCAGTTGCATACATGATATTATAACATTTCAGCATACATGTTCAGTTATTTCTTAGGATCTCATATCTGAATTATGTTGTTGGATTTTCTTTTGTATCAAAATGTGAATCAAAGCATATAGATTCCCCATAAGTAACCGAACATGGAATCTCATAGAATTCATTCCATTGAATTGCATTTCAGGTCCACAAACAGGGCTCATCCATTCTTTGTTCACAATCCATAATTGAGATCCCAACTCTTGTATCAGGCTTGAAGCAACTTTTGGAAAGATCGTGGACCCTGGGGAGCAAAGCCAGTTTGCAACAATAGCAGATGTTGGGTTGACGAGAGGTTAGTGGGACCTACTTGTGGAGGCTATGACAACCTTGGAAAGGCAAGATGGCTGCAATTTTGCTCAAGCTCAGCCTACACAAATCCCTGTTGAGAACCTAGATGTTCGAGAGCGTTTGGTCTCCCGGAGTGGACATTCTTCTTCTGTTGATTCCGCAGACTATCACAGTTTTGCTTTCACTATGTCAGGTTCCCAAGAGGCAAACCCTATGACGAGAATCAAAGATCCGTGATTTGTTGAGAGGGAAGAAAGATCATGTGTGTTGAATGAGAGGATTAAAGCCCTTGAAGGCCGTAATGTTGTTGATCTAAGTGCTACAAACATGTGTCTGGTACACGGCCTTGTAATACCTCCAGAGTTCAAAGTACTAAAGTTTGAAAATTACAAAGGGGATAGCTGTCCAAGGTAGCATTTGGTGAGATTTTGCAGAAGGATGACCTTATATGAGCATAATGACAAATTAATGATTCAATGCTTTCAATACAGTCTAAGTGGGGAATCATCGAGTTGGTACATAAAGTTAGAGAGTAGTTGTATCCAGTCATGGTTAGACCTGGCCAATTCCTTTCTGAAACAGTACGACTATATTGTTGATAGGGCTCATAGCCGCATGGATTTGCATGGTTTATCCCAAGAAGATGGCAAATCTTTCAGAGAGTATGCCCAAAGGTGGAGAAAGGTAGTTTCTCGTGTTCAACCCCCGCTATTAGACAGAGAATTAGTTGATATTTTCATAGATACCTTGCAAGGACCATACCTGGAGAGGATGAGTGGTAGTGGGACATCAAGTTTCTCTAACTTGGTGATAGTTGGAGAACACGTTGAGAGTTTTCTCAAAATGGGACAGATCCAAGGTATTTCAGAGGTCCCAACTGACGAGAATGAATCTTTTGTCAGTTCACAAGAAAAGGATGTAATTGATGCAATATGGGAAGCTCCACAAACTCCATTGACTTATCAACAGTACCCATGCATCTCAACTGCTTAGAGTCAGCAACCTTCTGAATTTCCATGTCAGATGTCAGTTCTTCCATATCAACGATATCCTCTTGTTAATAGTGAACCTCCTCCGTATAAACAACAACCATTCCAGCAGAAGCATACTCCGCAAAGGCGTCATTATTATAGTAATAGACCGAAAAGGTATTTTGATCCATTTCCAGTGCCATACAGACAAATACTTCCACGCCTGATCAATAGTGGATTGATAGGGCCGAAGAAACTGGGTTCAGTGCCTTTTCCATACCCACCAAGTTTTGATCCCAATGTTCGATGTGGTTTCCATGGAAATGCACCAGGACATTCAGCCCAAGAATGTAAACTACTTAGGGATAAGGTTCAGGATTTGATTGATTCCAGATTGATCTCAGTGATGCCTCAGGGCATTCAAATCAACAATTTTCGCTTGGTCATGTGGGTTCATTAGTTCATGTTATGGAAGAAATTATTGAGGAGATATGTGAAGGTGATTCTCAATTTGATTTTGAATAGCAGTTCTGAGGATGGTTGGCTCGAGAATGAATCAAGAATGGAAAATCCAGCTTTCCGACATCAGCAAACATTTAGTCTATATATTGCATTTTCAACCCTATTGTGGGGAACTACATGCTCTGATTCTTCATTGGTCCTTGGTCAATGGAGATACGTAGCCAGAAGATCGTCTGGTATTTGAGAGAAATCTTATATGTCAACTTCATCTTTTAGTATTACTCTTTTCTTCAGACGTCTCGTGTTAGTGTTCAACGTCGTAGTTTTAAGTTCAGAATAATTGGGAATGAAGTATGGTTCTGAGCATGTGGTCATTTGATTGAAGATTGACAAACCATGGAAAAGCTATTGATCACTGAAAGTACCCAAGACTGATAAGTCCAGACGGAGTCAAGTCTCCTCAATGATGGCAATGTTCAGTTTCTCTACTGCATTTTCATTTGTAGTTTTTATCTGTTTGTTTAAATGTTTGTATGCATGCATCAAATTTTTTTGTTTTTGAATGTTAATCATAATAAGACGCACATGTTTTTCTTGAAGTAATTCATTCGTATTCACTCATAATTTTGTATATATGCATTGTGTCGCTCCCACCAAATGACACCCGGGTCAGAAGGGGTACAGACGCGAACGGTCGGCGAAAGAAGAAGAGGACACACAAGGGTGAACTCAAGAGAAAAGAGTCGCCAGCTAGGCATTTTTATTCCGGAGGAAAGGTAATGCTGCATAGACCTAGAGAGATATGGATAAGACGGTTGCGAACCAGAGAAACTGAGAAAGGGGGTTGGTTACAACCTGGGAAGGTATTAGCACCAAGATTGTCCGCCGTACTCGACGGGATCCACGCTTGAAAGATTTGTGTTTTAAAGGGGTAGTGTCAGTGCAATTTGTGTATCAAAGCTGGAAAAGAATGCAAGTGTCAGTGTAAAAGAAAAGTGAAGTGTATAAGAGAAGTGTCAGTGTGAGAACAAAAGGGAAATGCTCAAGATCATGAGGCTAAAAGAATGATGCTGGAAAGAGGGGGAATATACTGAGACTTTTGTTCGATAACTATTAAGTTATGCCTACGTATCCTCTCGTGCAATGAGGAAGTCAGAACACCGTAGTTCGACTCAAAGAGACTGAAAGATAAATTGACTTGTGAACTGCTTACTTGTCTATGCTCAAGTGTATGACCTGTCTGGCTCAGGTGCCAACTGTCTTGCATTAGACGGAAGAAGCAAGTTCTCGTTTGTGAATGAGTGAGATGAGAAAAGAATCCAGGAGGAGACGAATATTGTTTGTTTTTGATGTTTTCAATTTTTTATTGCCTTTGGAATTTGTCATAGGGAAATGAGCTTAAGCCTAAACCAAAGGTTAGTAAACTCATCACATCCTCCCTCTGATTAGGGGTAATGAGAATACCTTAAGTATGAAGTAAGCACCTCACACTTAATCACCATGATGTAGGATTATGATCATTAACCTACTTGTAATTATTTAGATGTTTTTGTTGCTTTTGTTTAGTGTTAAGTAATAAGATTAAGCCATAATCAGAGATTTAATGGACTCATTACACCATCCTAATAGAAGGATAATAGATGAGAACATTTAAGCTGAGGAAGATACCTCAACTTAATACATGATTAGGGATTAACCTCATGAAAAAACAAAGCCTTTATTAAATGGATTTTAGTTAATGATAAGATGAAGAAATAGATTTTATGATTTGTAAGACAACTTGAGGGGGACTTGTCCATTAACACTAGGGTTAGTCCTTCTTAACCAGTTAAGGAAGAATTAGAACCCTAATGCAAGGCCCAAGTTACAAGTTTGATGTCTTGATGATTATTAGATAAATTGATAAAAGGATTTAAGCACATTAAGGGTTTAATACTTAGGATTAAAGTTATACACTCCATCCTAATAGAAGGATGCAGGCATAAGCTTAATCACAAAGTCTTAAAACCATTAGGGTTTAGTCCTTGGTTATGAGATGAGAAGAGAAGACCCAAAGATAACACAAAGGCAAAAACTAACTGGGAGACTAATCAAACCCTAATTGTTATCATGCTTGGTTGTTCCTAGGGTTTATGAAGCTTGCAAGAGATCTTCAAGAGAGAAGCCACCAGGAAAGAAGCAGATGAAAGGAGAAGGAAGCAGAAAGAAGCAAAACAACTTGCTTCACTTAAGGAGACAAGTTGCATGAGGAAAGAAAGTGGAAATGAGCATGAATGAGTAAGCTCACTCAAATACAAAGCTAAAATGCAGCAATGATGCATAAGAGAGATGAGAAGAGATTGTGAGAAGTGAAGGCAAATTCACTTCCCAAAACAACTTACCACCTGAAAAGTTAGCAAAAGAAATGAAGTGCAATGCAAATGAGATGAAATGTCATGATGCAAACCAAAGTCAGAAGCATAAACATGATGTTAATGATGCTAAGAGAAGATGCAAACACATGACAAGAGATGAGAGTGATCAAACAAGCATAAGGATGCAAATGAGGCCTGTTTTGAACCATAAAGATTCATGAATGTTTATGAAATGAAATGAACATATAACATGGAAAATGAAATATGCAATGATCAAACATGATTCTAATATGTCCTAAGATGTATTATGAATCATGTGGATGCACAAAATGTCATGGCAAGTTATTGGATGCAAGCAAATGAAAGATGGATGCAAAGGAAGGCACAAATTAGGGTTTATGATCAACACACAAAGCAAAATTCAAAATCAGAAGCAAATGACATGACAAAAAATTGAAAATGGGATCAAGGGAACCCTAACCCTACACAAGTTCACTGCCCAAAGGAGGGGACCTAACTCTTAACCTAGTGCAAGCTATGATTCTCTTAAGTCAATTAGGGTTTTAAGGCACCTCATCATGAAAAATGCAAAATAAATGGAAAATGGAAGATCAATTCAAACCAAATTTATCCAATAAACTACATGCCATGAAGGATGCAATGCAAGAAGAACCATCATCAAACTCTCAATGGTTAGGCAGAATGGATTTTTCCAAGTTTGAACCAAAATATTGCCTTAAAATGAATTTAATTCCAATGAAAATGATCAAAATGCATCAAGAACTAAAAAGAAATTTTCTTTGAGAGTTGGATAATGTTTCTAAATGTTTTAAAATGCAATGTGAATTTTTTGGTGATTTTTAAATACCTAAATGCATTTTTAATTAATTAATTTCCATTAACTAATTAAAAATAAACATTTAAATGATTTAAAAATGATTTTTAATGCAAAAAATAAAAATAAAAATATTTTTGGGTTCTGAAAATTAATGAAATGCTTGACAAAAATTTTCAGAATTTTTAAATGTGTTTTGCTATTTTAAATAATTCGTAAAAGATAAAACAAATTAAATGAAATAAAAATTGAACTTATGAGAAGTATGCAGATCCAGAGGCTGAGGTTCAAACAAAATTGGAGGGAATTGACCCGCGCCATATCCAATGGATGAGATTCAAACTGGCTGGATTTATTTAAACTTAATTAATTAATCTAATTAATTAGGATTAGGGTTTTAATGAAAGATCTGGGCCCTTCAAACGCGCGGGAGTCAAACCTGGTCAACTAAATCCATGGTCCAAATTCAAACTGAACCCTAAACGTAATTAATGAACTAATGACTTTCAGGTGGCCGGAAATGACCTCCGATCATCTTCTCCGGCCACACCTCTCCCTGAAAATTGCTAACTTCTTCCCTAGGTCACTAAAATCCAATCTCTCTGCCCAGAAATGATCCCCATACATCATACATCAAGAATCAACAAACAAACAACATTTAAAACACATCAACAATGAGAATCGAATCAAAACAGTTTTAGGCCAAAAAGTTTCAGAACACAAATACATACTCATTTCTCAACCATTTTCAAAACAAAACACATCAACATGATCAGTGAAGCATAAAGAATCATTCGGTAACTTAAAAACAAGTTTCTGGAAAAAATGTTCTTGAGCTCACCTGAACTGAAGCGTTGATCTTTGGAACTTTCTGGCTGCCTCCTTGATCCAAAACGCCTCTAATGAACCTCCTGAGAAGCTTGCAATGCTTGGTTGGAGTTTAGTGTGGCTGATTTAAGAGTTTGATGAAGTTCTGTTCAAGGGAAGTGAAAAATCGTGTTTCTGCTTGGGGTGGTTTCAGGGACAAATGAGGATTGGGAAATGATCAGAGGAACATGGTGAATGATTTTGTGAAGTTTGTTTTGATCTTTGAAGCCTGTGTGCTGAGTTTCGAAACAAAATGCATAAGAGGTGAGTTTTGGGAACTATGGCTTATGAGAGAGATCAGGTTGTGTTGTGTTATGTGTTGGGTCTTGTTTTGTCCATGTATCAAGCTTGGATAGGTCAGAGAGTTGTTGCTGGCCTAGCTTGATTGGTATGGGCCATTTTGCATAAAGTCAACTTTTGTGTAAGAAGAGGTATGGGCTATGGAAGTCAAGGTACAAAGGCATGGCTTGGCTCAGCATGCTTCAAGGAGAACCATGGAAATGAATTAGAGGCAATGCAGCAAGTGGATTAGGGTTTATGTGATGTTTTGCAAATTTCACAAAGCTTTGCCCTTTTGTGATTACTTGAAGCATAAGTCATGAAAATGGGAGGTTCTTTGGTGCATTCTGATTTTTAGGTCATGGTTCATGTTTTTGTAATGCATAGAAGTCAATTTGAAATCACATAAAGGCTTGGCATGAGGTTTTGCAACTTTGCCTCTTTGGTACAAAAGTGAAAATTAAGTGATTTTTGCCAACTTTGACAAGCCATAACTTTTGATCCAAAATGAATTAGAATGAGTTCTTGTACTTTTTGAAAATGGGAGGATCCATTCTACAACTTTCATGACCAAAGTTTTCTCATTTGAAGCATTTTTGAATCAATTTGAGGAAGTTGAAAAACTTTCCCAAAATGGCAAGTTTTCATTACAAGTCACTTTCCCAAAAAGGCAACTTTGCAAATGGCTTGAAATTATTCAATTTTGTGAACTTCTAACATCTTCTATGATCAAATAAAGATCATACACATTCAAAATGATGAAGAATACCCTTTGGTTTGGTCATTGGGGGCCTCAGATGCCCTGATTTTGCACTGACTTGCTCAAGAAGTCAACTCTTGATTAGATGCCTTCCCCATGGAATTTCTTCATGAAAATTGATATGCATGATGCTTATAACATATAGAGACCAATAGAAACAAGAATGACCAAGAAATTTGGAGTTATGGCCTCTGAAACCAAAACCCTAATTCTAGGTCATCTGTGTAGTTAAACCTGGCTCTGCTTCCATGCCTTTCTCAGTTCTTGTGATTCTTTGACTTCCTTGACTTTTTGAGGATATAATATGATGCTTTAACATACATGGACCCCTTTGAAGTGATTGATGAACTTTGGAGTGGCTCAAGTGGCTCAGGGATAGCTCAGATCACAAACCCCAGCTGCAGATGACTTAGAAACAATGCAGTGAAACAAAGAATGCAATATGGGATGCTATGATTGAACTTATGCACATGAAAAGATCACAAGCCATGGTGAAATGGGTGAGGGAAAATTTGGGGTGTTTACACATTGCAATACCAACTGTCGTGCTTAAACTCCATGTGGGAGGATTACGAAACGAAAATGCAAAAAATTTCTGATTGCATGCTCTTGAATAAGACCCTGTTGACGATGTACATGCATTATTTCAAATCCCAAACACCAGAGATATAAGGGAGATAAACCCTCGCTAACCCCTTTGAGCCTTGAAGTAGGAGTTTCTTTTCGCATGAAAAAACCCTCACATGTAACCCAGGGGTAGGGTAGGTGTCATCTAGTTGGACCGAGCGTTCAAGCTTTCATAAAGAAGCGCATCTGAGGATCCATTACCTTTCAATGTACCAAATCAAGAGGTCCAAAGACCGGAAACCTCAATGGTCATCCCTTATCAACTAAAAAGTGAGACAGTCACGATCCTTTCAAAGCAATCAAGACAAACAATGTCACACGATTTGTTAAAAAAAATCGGAAAAAAAAGAAATGAAAAAGCCTGCTAAATCGAAACTTGAAAACAAGTTGTTGCACCCTAATTTTTGCCCTAGGTTTTCTTCTCATTTCATCTACATCTTGCAAACAAACAAGATTGCACTGGTTGCTCGATTCTTCTCGGGTTAGGTTTATGCCTCACAGGGGATCACCGTTGTCTTTAATTACTTTATTTGTTTATCATTACTAACCATTAATTAAAATCCAAAAAAATATTTTGTTTCCTTTTACTAACCTTTTTTTCCAGGAATAGGAACCATTGAAAATGCCAAAAATAGCAGTCCTGCAGCTCGAGTAAAATTTCACATACAGAAGTCAAAGTTTATCCGTAAATAATTAAAATTTATCTGATCAAGGATTTCCCAAGTTAATTGATTCATCCAAAGGATTTCCAAGGTTCATGTGTTTATTTCCATGCCTTCACAGACGTACAAAGAATCAGGCCACAACAACCAAGCAACCTCATTTGAATAAAATATTCAAATTTTGGCTTGGTTAACTGGTTAACCAGACCAGATGGTTAACTAATTAACTAGTGCGAAATTTGAATATTTTATTCAAATTCAACACCCTTAGATCATTAGTATAATTGGAATATTCTAGATCCATTGGTTTCTGATTTCTCTACATCACTTTGATCATTTCCTACCATAAACCCTCACTAATCACCACTCTTTTCCATTTCCCACCAAAATTGCAATTACCAAGCCTAATTTTAATTACCAAAGCAAGCTCCATTCCACCAAATTCCTATACCTAAAGTCTTTAAATAGGACCATAATTTCATTCATTCACCGAGCTTTTGAGAGCCAAAAAAACCCCTTGCAAAAAGTTCTCCCAAAACCAAAAATTCACTAAAGCTCTTTTTCTTTTTTTTGAAGTTATCAAGAATTCACATTGAATTCTTGATTAACTTGAGCTAAACCTTCATCCTATTCTTCTTTTTGTTAATCCATTGCAGTAAATCTAGCTTGATTTGGTCTAATTTGAAGAAGTGCTTTTAGTAATTCATCTCACTCCATAAACCCATATTCATCATCAACATTCAAGATGTAGATCTTTGGTGCCTTTGTTTCTAGATCCTTTGGATCTTTATTTGTTGTTTGATTGCAGTGATTCCACTGTATTTTGGTTTTAAAATTCGTGCAAATTCAAATCATGATCATCAAATGTTTGTGAAAAGGTTTTAAAATGGATCATGCTAAATTTTCTGCATTTTTCTACTTCTGGTACAACGTTAAACGGTTAACCATTTATAGTACAAATTGGTTAACCGGTTAACCATCTTTAAAACTACGCAGGTTTTTCCTGCATTAACCGGTTAACCATTTGGTTAACCGGTTAACGCAAGTCAGAATGGTGTTTTTGGCTTGTTTCAAACCCTTTTTTGGTTCCTCTTTCTTCTCCTTCTTCCTCCTTTTTATTTTTACCTTGTGAAGCACTTTTGGGAGTGATTTCTCTTTAATTTCAATGAACTCTGGGTGTAGATTAGAGTAGTTAATGTTCATTAATCCAAAACTACCTTTAAGTGGATTATTCAATTCATTTAACGTACTTTGCGTTAGTGATACATTTTCATGCTTGAATCCACCGAGATGAGTGATTGAACTTAAGGATGGAAGAATACCATGAGTGCGGCTCAATTTGGTATTCACCTTTAGTTTTGTGCGGTATTGCGTCCAGATGGTGATTTATATATCGTTTATCTCGCATGCATTAACACTAATATTGTTCACCTTAATTAGTGGTGGCCGACCTCATTTGTAGGGTAATTACTTCGTAAATTACTCGACGATTACTTACCATAGACCTAAATTTGTCCCTAATTCGGAATAAAAATCTAATCGGATACTTGCACTTTCGGGGACCGGACCTCTTGTTGGTCGTGTAATCCCAAAATGGTTAATCATATTGCATTAAGAACCGAGACTTATTAATGTTTGATGCATAGGTGCTTTAGGTCTCCCAATCGCCTTTCAAATTTCATTGAATTCGGTTCGGTTTGCCTTGATTAACCGCTATAGTGTAAGATGCTAAGGGGATCCTGTTACCTTTTGATTTTGGATACTCTTTTCGTTGTGGTTGATTAAGTTCACCATACCACTCTTATGTAAATATTATTATAATAATAATATTATTATTAATATTTTAGATTCTTGTACTTTAATTGCTTTTACTACTAATATTTAATTTCTTGCACTTTTATTGCTTTTATTTTATTTTGCTTTATTATACTTTATTCATCCATATCATGTTTATTATTTGCTTTTGTTATTGTTTTGTTGATTTTCCCTTTGTCCATTTGGACACAGAAACATTAATAAAGGATTCAACTTCTAAAAAAACTTATGACTTTAATTTGTGGACTATTGGTTACTATCATTGGCTTTGGAATGAAGATTTGGTCTTAGATTCTTAGGACACATTTCCTTTGCCTTGACCTTCATGAAGTTTGAACTTGCCTTTATTTGGCCATTTGTTAGCTTATAAGGATGGAACCCTTATGCTCATAATTTGAAGTATCATCAAGTTTGGTTAGATCTTTTTTCCCTTATCTCTTTATTTTCTTTTTTAGGATAGTCCCTTCATCTCCTCCCATTCTTTAATTTTCAAAATCTTCTCCCTTTTTCAAAGGATTCCTTCTTTTTAAATAATCACCTCTTTAATAAAAAAAACCTTGACTTTGTCAAGTGGACTTTTACTCTTTTTCTTTTCTTTTAAAATCAATGAATCTAATCATGTTGACCTTAATTAAAAAAAAATCAAACTCATTCAAGTTGTTTTTGTGCCTTCGTGCATTTTTGTGTATTTTCTCTGAAAGAGTGCCGATTATGAGTCATTATTCTTTAGTCGGGTGCAAGTCTCTCAATCTCCATGGTTGTAGTTTGATGTAATTGAGTCTATTGTCATTCGTGGGGGTTTAGTGGCATACTCGTTGATTTTATCTGAGTTGGCGCCCTCCCCATAATGATATATGAGTCCATGCCTTCATTCTCATGGTAGTTTGTTTGGCCATCCACTTGAAGATGATGATTTCTCTTCACTTAATAAAATTAATCATAACCCACCCTTTTCACTATTTGTACCATGAACTACGGGGTTTTGATCTCGCATTGCACTTTGTGGGTACGTAGGCATGAGGTGGTAAACCTCCCCAAACACAAAAACATTAAAAAATAATTCTTTTCTCATCCCCCACTCTCATTTAACAAACCTTTTTCAAACCAAAAGCAGAAATTTTTTTAAAGGGCTCCCATGGATTACCACAGACATTTTGGGTACGTAAACCTTCCCATTGTGTAACCTATCCCCTTACCTATTTCTTTATTGTGTTTCTTTAGCTTTTTTCTTTTAGATTCATTAGGATTTATTTGCTATTTTTTCCTTTTCCTTTTGGAATAAAATAAAAGTGCGGTGGCGAATCTGTTTACTTTAAGTTAAGTTAACTAATAGCTTACACCCATGATTTTACCGCTACAGAAAAGTGGCGACTCTGTTGGGGAAGAGATATCTAAGTGGATTTGGCCTACTTTGATTTATTTACTGCTTTGGTTTGATTTGTATGTTATTTGTTTGTTCTAACCTGGATCTGAGTTGAACTTATGATAGGACGGCGATATTCGAAGCGATAAGTGATGGAGTAGTCCAAAGCTATATCAATTTGATAATCTCCACTCGGTTAGGCTCTCTTGGATTATTAATGTCATGATGAGTAATCATATGTGGCATTATTTTCCAACCTTGAGCTGATCATACTGAGGACCGTAGAACCCTTAACCCATCCAAGCCAATTTAGGAATGTAGTGCAGAAACTATCTGGGTGTAAACCTAAGGTGGTTGTCACGCGATACTACACTCGGGCGAGGTCTATTTTAAGAATGTTATCGGTTGGGGAGTGTCGCTCCCAAAGATTTACATCCCGGTACAAGCGCGAACGTTCGGCGAAAGGAACAATGAGGACACACAGCAGTGAACTCACTGGAGAAGAAAAGAGTCGCCAGCTAGGCATTTTTATCCCAGAGGAAAGGCAATGCTGCATAGACCTAGAAAAAAGATGGATAAGACGGTCGCAAACCAGAGAGACTGAGAAAGGGGGTTGGTTACAACCTGGGAAGGTATTAGCACCCAGATTGTCCGTCGTACTCGACGGGATCCACGCTTAAAAGATTTGTGTTTTAAAGGGGTAGTGTCAGTACAATCTGTGTATCAAAGCTGGAAAAGAATGCTAGTGTCAGTGTAAGAAGAATGTGAGGTGTGTAAATGTACAGTGTCAGTGTAAGAACAGGAATAAGATGCTCAAGATCATGAGGCTTAAAGAATAATGCTAGAAGGAGGGGGGATATACAGAGACTTTTGTTCGATAACTGTTAAGTTATGCCTACGTATCCTCTCGTGCAATGAGGAAGTCAGAACACCGTAGTTCGACCCAAAGAGACTGAAAGATAAATTGACTTGTGAACTGCTTGCTTGCCTATGCTCAAGTGTATGATCTGTCTGGCACAGATGCAAACTGTCTTGCATTAGACGGAAGAAGCAAGTTCTCGTTTATGAATGAGTGAGATGAGAAAAGAATCCCGGAGGAGACGATTATTGTTTGTTTTTGTGTTTTCAGTCTTTTATTGCTTTCAAAGGTTTGTCATAAGTTAATGAGCTTAAGCCTAAACCAATGGATTTAGTAAACTCATTACATCCTCCCTCTGATTAGGGGTAATGAGAATACCTTAAGTGTGAAGTCAGCTTCTCACATTTAATTACCTTTGGTGTAGGATTAAGATCATTAACCTACTTGTGATTATTTAGATGTTTTTGGTGTTTTTGTTTAGTGTTAAGTAATGAGGTTAAGCCATAATCAGGGATTAAACAGACTCATTACACCATCCTAATAGAAGGATAATAGATGAGAATGTTTAAGCTGAGGAAAGCTCCTCAACTTAATCCATGATTAGGGATTAAACTCATGGCAAAACAAACCTTTGTTAAGTGGATTTTATTTAATGATATGATGAAGAAGTGAGTTTTATGGTTTGTAAGACAACTTGAGGGGGACTTGTCCATTAACACTAGGGTTAGTCCTTCTTGACCAATTAAGGAAGAATTAGAACCCTAATGCAAGGCCCAAGTTACAAGCTTGATGTCTTGATGATTATTAGATGGATTGATTAAAGGATTTAAACACATTAAGGGTTTAACACTTAGGATTAAAGTTATACACTCCATCCTAATAGAAGGATGCAGGCATAAGCTTAATCACAAAGCCTTAAAACCTTTAGGGTTTAGTCCCTGATTATGAGATGAGAAGAGAAGACTCAAAAGAGACACAAAGGTAAAACTAAGTGGGGAGCCTAATCAAAACCCTAATCATTGTCATGCTTGGTTGTTCCTAAGGTTTGTGAGGTTTACAAGAGAAGATCTTCAATGGAACCACCAGGAAGCAGATGAAAGGATCAGGAGAAGCAAAGTAACTTGCTTCATTCAAGAAGTCAAGTCACTTGAGGAAAGAAAGTAAGAAGAAGAAGAATGAGCAAGCTCAATCTCAAACACAAACATAAATGACGCAAGGATTCATAAAAAGAGATGAAGAGAAGTTATGAGAAGTGAAGGCAAATTCACTTCTCAAGATAACTTACCACCTGAAAAGTTAGTGAAGGAGATGCAATGCAATGCAAAATGAGATGAGATGACATGATGAGAAACAAAACCAGAAGCATACACATGATGCTAATGACACTATGAGATGTTACAAACATGAGGTAGCACATGGGGATGATCATATAAGCTCATGAATGCAAATGAAGCAAGCTAGGAATCATGAACATACATGAAAAGTTATGAGATGCATATAGCATACAACATGGAAAATACATGATGAAATGATCAAACATGCTTACAATATGTCTCATGATGTCAAATGAATCAAATGGATGCTTGAGATGTCAAGGCAAGTCATGTTGTGCAAGCATATGCAAGATGAATGCATATGTTGTGCAAGTAAAAAATTTCATAATTTTTAAATGGTTTTTACTATTTTTAATAAATTGTACAAATTAAATGAGAAAAAATGAAATTAAAATCAAAATAAATGGAAGTATGCAGGATGGAAGGCTGAGATTGAATCTGGCAGGGAAAGGGTTGACTGCGCGCCAGATCTGATGGATCACATTCAAACTTGGTTAATCTAAATTATTAATTAATTAATTGTGATTAGGGTTTCTAATGGTGAATCTCAGCCACACACACGCGCGCCAAGTCAAACAAGTCCACTGATCCAACGCACGAAATTCAAACTGCCTTAATTACAGGATTAAAACCCTAATCATTTTCAGGTGGCCGGAGAAGACCTCCGGTTGTCTTCTCCGGTGGGAACCCCACCTGAAAATTTCTAAAACTCTCAAAACGTAACTAAAATGAAATCTAAGAACACAGATATGATTCCCACAACCCACTGAATCAAAACCCCAAGCTAAAACTCATTTATCTTTCTTTAATCACATGAATCGAAACAAAACATTTTTTAGGTCAGGGAGTTTCAGAACATGATTAAACTCTTATTTCTTCACCATTTTCAAAACTAAAGACATCAGAGCAATCAGTGAATCATGAAGAACAACTTAAGAACTTAAAAATTCATTTCTGGAAAAAATGTTCTTGAGCTACCTGAGTTTCGAAGCTTTCAATTTTGCAACTTTCTGACCTCTCCTCTTGATGCAAACCACTCCACTTGATCCCCTGATGATGCCTGAATGCTTAGGAGGAGTTTATGTTGGATGGTTGGAGAGTTTGAACAAGTTCTGTTCAAGCTCAGGTGGGAGTCGTGTTTGTGTTTCAGGCTGTTTCTGGCAATGGTGAGGGGTTCTTTGTGATCAGGATGATGAGTGGAGAAGGTTTGTGGAGTTTGTTTGAGTGTTTATGGCCTGTGGAGTGAGTTTCGAATGCTTTGGCTTTGAGAGTGAAAAATGGGGAAGTTGAGTTCTTGCTGGTTTCAGGCTTATGTCTTGTTGGTTTGGGTTCAGTGAAGCATGGTAAGAAGGTTGGAGAAACTTGTTTGAATGTTTGTGGCTTGTGGAATCAGATTCGAAGGAAAATGCAAGTTGGAGAGAGTTTGTGAATGTGTGTTGTGGTGAGTTTTCAGGCTGGCTTCCTATGTGAAATGGCTGGCATTTGATCCACATAAACAAGTCTCATTGGTCAGATGATGTGACCTGCCCTTTATTGATTGGTATGGTGCTTTTTGCAAATTGTCAACTTTATGTAAGAGGAAGCATGGGTCAAGTTCTAGCTTGGTACAAGGGGTGTGGGCTGCGCAGCAACATGAGGGGAAAGGCTAGGGCTGGTTCAGCAACATAGGCAGCAAGTGGATGGAAGTGTGATGATGGTTTTGCAACTTGCTCACTTTTAGTTCACATGGAAATATCTTGCTCCCAAGGCCATGAAACATGTGATCTTTTGGTTCAAATCTGATTTTTAGAACTTGTGTGATGCTTGCATATTGGTTAGACATGAATTAGAAGTCACAAATGCCTTGGTACAAAGTTCTTGCAAGTTTCTCATTTGGGGCATATTTTGAAAATTAGTGATTTTTGCTAACTTTGACACACCATAACTTTTGATCCAAAATGAATTAGGTCATGTTCTTGTACTTTTTGAAAAGGGGAAGATCTAATCTACAACTTTCATGACCAAAGTTTTTCCATTTGAAGCATTTTTGGATCAAAAAGCAAGGGTTGAAAAAGTTGCATAAAATGACATTTCATTAAAAGTCAACCATGCCCTAAAAAGCCAACTTTGCAAAAACTTGTAATTCTTGAATTTTGTGAACTTCAACCTTCTTATATGATCAAATAAAGATCATATACACCCAAAATGATGAAGATCACCCCTTGGTTGGGTCATTGGGGGCCTCAGATGCCCTGATTTTGCACTGACTTATCTAGAAAGTCAACCCTTGATCAGATGACTTCCCCATGGAATTTCTTCATGAAAATTGATATGCATACTCCCTATACCATATAGAGACCAATAGAAACAAGAATGACCAAAAAATTTGGAGTTATGGCCTCTGAAACCAAAACCCTAATTTTAGGTTAACTGTGCAGTTAAACCTGGCTCTGCATCCATACCAATCCCAGTTCTTGTGATTCTTTGGCATTATTGACTTTGAGAAGATGTGATATGATACTTGAACACACATAGACCCTCTTGAAGTGATTGATGACCTTTGGAGTGGCTCAAGAAGCTCTTGGATTGCTCAGATCACAAACCCTAGATGCAGATGACTTAGAACCAATGCAATGAATCAAAAATGTGATATGAAATGGTATGATTGAGCTCATGCATATGAAATGATCACAAGCTATGGTGTGAATGGGTGAGGGCAAATTTGGGGTGTTTACAGCTGCCCCTATTCAAACATGAGTTAGCTGTGCAGGATGTTAGCGACGGCTTAACAAGCAAACAAGATAACTTGTGGTTGAATACCAAAGACAGTCCAAAATTTGCACTCACAGAATGAAGAAGAAAAGGGATATAGATTGTAAAAGAAAGTAAAGTATATTGTAAAGTGTGGGCGACGGAGGACGACCGTCGAGCAGAGGACGACTGCTGGGTAAAGAGTGATGACGGGGACGGCCGACATGCTGGGGATAAAAGGTAAAGCCAAGACGGGGACGGCCGACTAGCTGGGAAAAATAAGATATTATGATGGGGACGGCCATCAAGTAAAGCTGCAAGATTCTCTGGGTATTGATGAAACATGACGGGGACGGCCATCAAGTTCATAAAGCAAAGTAACCAACGATGGGGACGGCCATCGGGCTAAAAAGAAAAGGGACCACGATGGGGACGACCATCGGGCTAAAGAATAAATGAAATAAACAGATGATGAGGTACGGTCATCAAAGGTGAAGGATGATCACCTAGCAAGGGACGGCTGCTCTGTTGGGGATAAGATGAGGGACGGTCATCTAAGGTGAAGGACGATCACCTGGCAGGGTACGGCTGCCGAAAATATCGCGACATAGGACGAATGCCGGATAAAAGGTCAACGATGGGGACGGCCATCGGACGAGCATGATGAAGGACGATCATCAAGAGGTGGAGGACGACCACCTAGCAGGGGACGGCTGCTCTCAAGGTTCATCATGACATAGGACGAATGTCAGATAACCAAAATCAACAATGGGGACGACCATTGGATAAAATGATGAAGGACGATCATCAAGAGGTGGAGGACGACCACCTAGCAGGGGACGGCTGCTAAATACCAACGATGGGGACGGCCATCGGATGATCATGATGGAGGACGACCATCAAGAGGTGGAGGACGACCACCTAGCAGGGTACGGCTGCTCTCAAAATTTATCATGACACAGGACGAGTGTCAGATAAAAGGAAAATTTGCTTTGCTAGGGAATAGTAAACACGGACGAGTGTTTATATCCAAGAAACAAAAGGTATAAGTGTTTAGAGGTTTGTGTATAGATTAAAGATGCGGACGAGCATCCTTAAGACTACGATACGGACGAGTATCGGGTAGAAACAAACTGACACGTGTTCAGAGATGATGATACGGACGGGTATCAACGGGTTAACAGAGAACACGGACGAGTGTTGAATCTGAAGGGACTCTTCTGGGGAATGGTAGACACAGGCGAGTATCTATATTCAAGAAGACAAGAGTATTTGACAAAGTGTATGGATTAAAGATGCGGACGAGCATCCTCAAGACTATGATACGAACGAGTATCATGTAGAAACAAACGCTTGATCCATGTTCAGAGATGATGATACAGACGAGTATCAACGGGTTAACAACGAACACGGACGAGTGTTGAATCTGCGGGGATATAAATGATGTATACAAGATACGGACGAGTATCTGTATAAATATGAGTAGAAAGTGTGGGTGATATATAGATGAGTGTTCAATCTGCTGGGGAGAGCGACACAGACGAGTGTCAAAAGGAGAAGAGTATAGTATAAACAAAGTATCTGATATACAAAGTATTTATGTTACTGTGCTGGGAAAGTGACATGAACGGATGTTAAGGAAGTGTATATAAGCATATGTGAGTGCAAAGAGGATGCCTTTGGCTTTCTGTTGGGTACGTGACACGGACGGGTGTCAAAGGGAGTACCTGTAGTACGGGTGGTCTTGTTTGTAAAGAGTGTTCAGGCGACTTTACTGGGGAATGATGACACGGACGGGTGTCAAAAAAGGAATATATACTGGTGTTTGTGAACTGTGAGGCAACTGCTTTTGCTGGGGACTCTGGGGGAAATTTCTGTACGCTGATGGATTTTTTTTTTATTATTCATGTGTGTTCGATTCAAAACATGGCTTATGATTATGCTATATGTTTGATTTTTGCCGTAATGCTCCGTTTTAGACGGAATGCTACGCTTTGTGGGTGAATATGATGCAAATGTCATGATTATGCAAAAGATACCGATCCGGGATTCGAATCCCGTTGCTATGAAGATCTCTGGTCGATCTGGTTGGAGTGAACATCCCAGCTGGGGATGAGATCATTGGTAGATCTGAAGAAAAGATTCTGCTTGGGGAAATGGGTCAATGATAGACCTATTCCTGTAAGGAGGGACCCAGCTGGGGTTTGTAGGAGCTCTTCTTTTACTCTGCTGTGACTCCTTCATGCGTTGCTCTTCTGAATAGAGGCTGGAATTCTGTGGGAAGATGGTTCCCTGAATTTTGTGTTTTTGACTGAGGAAGAATGATTAGCAACTCGGCTGGGAGAAACAACGAGCGGCAACTCGGCTGGGGAGAAAGCACTTTGGGTGTCAAGACTAAGTGAGTGTTGATTTGCCAGCTTGCTGGGATGAAGCTTTCATGCCCCATGTTGCGCTTCGAACACCTGCAATCCTGCAAAGACAGAGAAACGTACAAGTAATCCCGAGGCATCCTTCACTGGATTCCGTCATAGGAGTGAGACACTCTCGAGAGTAAGTATATTTCCTGCAAGCATGTGTTTTATTATATTTAAAGGTGGACATCTGTATTTATGCAACCAATTTTTAGGACATCAGACATTTTTGCAAATAAAATGTACAAGACAAAACATGACTGAAAATCTGATTTTATTAATTCATGTGCCCTAAATTGGCAAAATACAGTCAAAGAAACATATCTCCTAAAATGAGGAGATTGTTACAAATTGAGAAACAAAATGCTGGCAATGTTGACGATGCTTTGAAGGAGCTTCCTCCTGCTATGACTCGTATGACTATTGACGCTCTTCTCGTCTTGCTTTCTGAAGAAGGCTGATTCTGATTGAAGCTTGATCCTTTTGAAGTTTACCAAGTTGCAGGTGATACAGACGAATTCAGAATGCAGTTGTTCGCTTATTCCCTTATTTTGCATGGATCGCCCTTTTCGGGTTTTCAATCCATCGGGATACCCATTTTTGCCTGAGTTGTCCAATGCGGCTTTTCAACTCAGCGGGTGTACATTTTTTTATTTATTTCCCTTATTTTTGCCCGAGTCCTTTATTCTGTTTTTTGACTCGCCGGGATGCCCTATTTTTTCCTGGACTTACATTCTATTTTTATGTCCAGCGGGTCATTTTTATGCGAAGTATTTTTTAACTGCATCTGAATTCACAGGGGACGGGAAATCTTCACCATCCATGGTGCTGAGCATCAGTGCTCCACCAGAGAAAACCTTCTTTACCACGAATGGTCCTTCATAATTTGGAGTCCATTTGCCCCTGTGGTCTGTATGTGGAGGGAGGATTCTTTTCAACACAAGATCTCCCACTTGGTACTCTCGGTGCCTGACTTTCTGATCGAAGGCTCTCTTCATTCTTTTCTGATATAGCTGCCCATGGCAGATTGCAGCCAATCTTTTCTCTTCAATCAGACTCAGTTGCTCGTATCGGGACCGAACCCACTCTGCTTCGTTCAGCTTAACATCCATCAGTACCCGTAGGGAGGGTAATTCAACTTCAACAGGTAGGACTGCCTCCATACCATACACAAGCTGATACGGTGTTGCCCCAGTGGATGTTCTGATTGACGTGCGGTACCCATGCAAGGCAAATGGCAGCATCTCATGCCAGTCTTTGTAGGTGACTACCATCTTTTGCACAATCTTCTTGATATTCTTATTAGCTGCCTCCACAGCGCCGTTCATCTTTGGCCTGTAAGGAGAAGAATTGTGGTGTTGGATCTTGAAGTCCCGGCATAGTTCAGCCATCATTTTGTTGTTCAAGTTAGAACCATTATCAGTAATGATTCGCTCGGGAACTCCGTATCGGCAGATGATATCTCTCTTCAGAAATCTGGCTACCACCTGCCTTGTAACATTCGCATAGGAAGCTGCTTCAACCCACTTGGTAAAATAGTCAATGGCGACCAGGATGAATCTGTGGCCGTTTGAAGCAGTTGGCTCAATCTTGCCAATCATATCAATGTCCCACATGGCAAAGGGCCATGGTGAAGACATTATGTTCAAAGGATTGGGAGGCACATGCACCTTGTCTGCATAAATCTGGCATTTATGGCATTTCCTGGCATAGGCACAACAGTCTGTATCCATTGTGATCCAGTAATAGCCTGATCTTAGCAATTTCTTAGCCATGGCATGTCCTCCTGCATGGGTACCAAAAGATCCTTCGTGCACTTCATGCATCAACAAATCTGCTTCCGTCTTGTCAACACATCTGAGGAGTACCATATCAAAGTTCCTTTTGTATAAAGATCCATCAGTGTTCAGAAAGAAACTACCAGCAAGCCTTCTCAAAGTCTTCTTGTCATTGGAAGATGCCCCAGATGGGTATGTTTGACCCTCCAAGAAGCACTTAATGTCGTGGAACCAAGGCTTATCATCTTTGACAATATCTGCTGCGAACACATATGCTGGTCTGTCAAGTCTGGAAACTGAAATCTGAGGTACAAAGTTAGCAGTTTGAACTTTGATCATGGATGAAATGGTAGCAAGAGCATCTGCAAACTGATTCTCGTCCCGAGGGATATACTCAAGCTTGACCGTTGTGAAGAAAGTCAATAACCTCCTTGTATAATCCCTGTAAGGTATCAGATGATCCTGGTGTGTGTACCATTTGCCGTTGGTTTGATTAACTACCAGAGCTGAATCTCCGAATACGGTCAATGTCTTGATCCTGAGGTCAATGGCTTCCTCAAGACCCATAATGCAAGCTTCGTATTCAGCTTCGTTGTTAGTGCAGTTGAAAGTGAGTTTTGCCGAGAAAGGCATGTGAACCCCTTTAGGTGTAATGAGCACTGCACCAACACCACGACCATTCATGTTAACAGCCCCATCAAACATCATAGTCCATTCCTCTTCCGGGTCAGGCCCTTCAGTGTGAATAGGCTCTTCATGATCTTTTGCCTTAATGAACATGATGTCTTCATCAGGGAAGTCAAATCTCATAGGCTGGTAGTCATCAATAAGTTGCTCAGCAAGATATTCAGATAGTACACTGCCCTTGATGGTTTTCTGAGAGGTGTACTGGATGTCATATTCCGTGAGAATCATCTGCCATCTTGCAACCCGTCCGGTAAGAGCTGGCTTCTCGAAAATGTACTTAACTGGGTCCATTTTTGAGATCAATAAAGTAGTGTGGGTCAACATATACTGTCTCAGTCGGCGAGCAGCCCACGCTAAAGCACAGCAAGTTTTCTCGAGCAGTGAATAACGTTGTTCACAGTCGGTAAACTTTTTGCTCAGGTAGTATATTGCATACTCTTTTCGACCAGACTCGTCATGCTGGCCCAACACACACCCCATCGACTCTTCTAATACTGTCAAGTACATTATCAGAGGTCTTCCTTCAACTGGAGGCATAAGGATTGGTGGTTCTTGCAGGTATTCTTTGATCTTGTCAAAAGCTCTCTGGCAGTCTTCGTTCCACCTGACCATCTGTTCCTTTCTTAACAGTTTGAACAAGGGTTCACAGGTTGCAGTAAGGTGAGATATGAACCTTGAAATGTAGTTCAATCTACCCAGAAACCCCCGAACTTCTTTCTCAGTTTTCGGCGCAGGCATTTCTTGAATGGCTTTGACTTTATCAGGGTCCACTTCAATCCCTTTCTCGCTTACAATAAAGCCCAGCAGCTTACCAAATCGCACCCCGAATGTGCACTTGTTGGGGTTCAGCTTTAGTTGGTACTTTCTCAGACGCTTGAATAGCTTCAGCAGATTTACCAGGTGATCTTCCTCTGTCAGGGACTTGGCAATCATGTCATCCACATAACACTCGATTTCCTTATGGATCATATCGTGGAATAATGTTACCATAGCTCGTTGATATGTTGCACCAGCATTCTTCAGTCCGAATGGCATCACCTTATAACAGAAGGTGCCCCAGGGTGTGATGAAGGTTGTTTTCTCCATGTCTTCAGGTGACATTTTAATCTGATTGTATCCTGAATACCCATCCATGAAGGAGAATACCGAGAACTGAGCCGTGTTATCAACCAATACATCAATGTGAGGTAATGGGAAGTCATCTTTTGGGCTGGCTCTGTTCAGGTCCCGGTAGTCAACACACATCCTTACCTTACCGTCTTTCTTAGGCACAGGTACTATATTAGCAACCCACGGTGGATAGCTAGTTACAGCAAGGAACCCGGCGTCCCACTGCTTTTGTACCTCTTCCTTGATTTTCATCGCCATGTCCGGGCGAGTACGGCGCAGTTTCTGTTTGACCGGTGGGCATTCTTCTCTTAAAGGCAGCTTGTGCATGACGATATCGGTATCCAACCCTGGCATATCCTGGTAAGACCAAGCAAACACATCCACATATTCTTGAAGCAGGTCAATCAGTTGTTCCTTCACTGAGTCTTGTAAGCAGGCCCCGATCTTAACTTCTTTCATGTCTTCATCCGTACCAAGATTAATCGTTTCTATCTCCTCCTGATGAGGAGTGATAACCTTCTCCTCTTGTCTCAACAATCTGGCTAGCTCTTCAGGAAGCTCATAATCTTCTTCAACCCCTTCATCAGCTTGATTGATCGGATTGTCAAAGTCATACGAAGTCATAGCCGTGCTGTTGTCGGTGCTGTCTGGAAGGCACTCTCTGCAAGGGTTCAGTTTGTTCATTTTAGTGATTGATTTTAATCTTGTTTAGAAAAGTGAAATAAAGTTGTCATTTTGAAAACATCGCCATTTATTTTTTGTACAAAAAGAAAAATGGAAAAACAGTGAGCGGAAAAGAAAAAAGACTTGTTTGCAAAAGATGTCTGATATTTCATTGATTAATCTTGTTGCACAAAACGTACAGATGGCCCGATTACAAAATGAGTCTTGTCATCTTGGGCAAGATGCAAGACTTTGATGCATGCTATAAGAATACAGGAAATAATAATTACTCTGCATGAGTAACTCTTATAATTTCCTGGGAAGACCAGTTTGAGATACTGCTCCCCGGGATCCTTGGACGAATCCAGCTTTCCAGGTTGCGTTCTTCTTCCAACTCGTCTTCCAAATTGTTGACGGCATCAGGGGTGAGCATCCCCCCACTAAAAAAGTTGGGCTTCTTGGCAGCCTCTGTTTGATCTTCTTGAGTTGGTTTGTAACCCAACCCAAATCTATCTTCTTTCTTCTCCACAGGCAAAAGTTTGCCCCAGCCTTGAGCGTTTCCTTCTTCCACCACCTTCCGGGCTTGTTGGTAGGATGTCATAGAGGTCCCAAGCACAGCAGAGGTTTCATTAACATTCAGGGCTTCAAACCCTTGGCTCATCGTCTCGTGGATCTCCCCATCCATCTCAATATACTTATAAGTAGCCAGATGGCTAACAAAAATATCCTCCTCTCCACAAATTGTAACAACTTGACCTTCCCACTCAAATTTTAACTTCTGGTGAAGGGTAGACGTTACTGCGCCAGCGGCATGAATCCATGGTCTACCCAACAAACAGCTGTAGGCAGGCTGAATGTCCATCACGTAGAAGGTCGTTTTGAAAGTTTGTGGGCCAATCGTTACAGGCAACTCAATTTCCCCCAGAACCGATCTCTTAGAGCCGTCAAAGGCTCTCACTACCAAGTTACTGGGTCGTAATGCCAATCCTTCATATTCCAGCTTCACAAGGGCCTTTTTGGGTAAGACATTGAGGGATGATCCTGTATCTACCAGCACATGGGAAAGGACTGCACCTTTACATTCCATGGTAATGTGCAAGGCTTTGTTATGATTGCGGCCTTCCGAAGTCAAATCAGTGTTGGTGAATCCTAGTCCATTACTAGCATTAACATTTCCAACCACAGCTTCTAACTGATTGACAGTGATCTCTTCCGGCACATAAGCTGCGTGCAAGACTTTGAGTAGTGCGTTCCGATGGGCCTCGGAGCACATAAGCAATGATAGAATGGAGATCTTGGAAGGCGTCTGATGAAGCTGATCCACTATTTTGTAATCACTCTTTTTGATGATTCTCATGAACTCATCGACTTCTTGATCAAAGGGTGTTTTCAAAGTTTCCTTAATAGCTTGATCTTCCTGCACCGGGCTCTTTCCTTTTGCCTTGGCAGCAGCTTCTGCTTCGGCAGTGGGTCTTTGAATTTGTGGAGCGAAGAGACGTCCGCTTCGAGTGAAGCCTCCGCCTCCTCCCACATTGTCTATTTGTGGTGCAGGTGTTGATGGTTCAAAAGTGATTTTCTGCCCTTCGCAGTATACGTCAGAGCCGTAATGCCAAGGGATGGCATTACTGCTTTCATAAGGTACTGGTCCAGGCACTGTGACAGTGACTGGATTGATGGCAGCTGCAGAAGGGACCGTGATAGTCTGTGGATCATAATATATTGTGACTGGTGCTCTGATGGGAGTAGCACTTTGTGAGTTGTAGGCAGAGTTGTTTTCAGGATCATAATAAATTGTAACAGTTGAGACATCTTCATGGTTTGTTGCTGATGTTGTAGGAGACATTGTCGGAAGGATGGGTGTTGTTGTTGTAGGAGATTCGAAATGAAGTGGTGCTGAAGTTGTAGAAGGAAAATTTGTTGATAGCTGATCAGTTGAGATGACGGATGAAGCTGAAAAGTTGTCTGGAACAATGGTTGTTGCAGTTGTAGGAGGTTCTGGAGCTGTTGTTAATGAGATTGCTGGTTGGGTAGGGATTGATGTTTTAATCTGAAGCAGGCCACTCCGAATGAGACCATCTATGCCATCCCTCAAGTCATCGCAACCATTCACTGAAATGTTGCAGTAAGCACACCCTAGCTCACATCCTGGGAACATTTGACATTCGAGGAGCTGAGCTTTGATTTCTACCAACGGTGTCCGAATCTGACCCACACTGGTTATCAAGTAAGACGGCTTGTCTTCTTCAATAGCATTGATTCGGGGACCACCATGGTGTGGCATAGGGTTCTTGTTGACATTTGGTGGTGGTGCAAAGTTTAAAGCCTTGGAATCCACTAGATCCTGCACTTTCATGTGCAAAGCTCTGCACTTTTCCGTACTATGACCAGGTGCATTTGAGTGAAAGGCACATCTGGCGCCGGCGTCGTAGTTTCTGGGCAGACTGTTGGGATCTGGAGGGGCCAATGTCCTTAGCTCAACTAGGTTGAGTTTCAGGAGTTGTGGAAGTAATGTGGCATAGGGCATATGGATCGGATCGATCACCCTATTGGCCTGAGAGGGCCTCTGTTGGAATGGTCTCTGCTGATTATTGTTGTTGGTGTTGCTGTTGTTGTAATTTCTCGGAGGATACTGAGTTTGTTGCTGGTACTGAGGTTGTTGCTGATAATTTTGTTGCGGTGGTTGATAAGCTGGTTGTGGATGAGCTGGAGCGGGAATGGTGACTGCTGCCACAGACCTATGAACATATTGGGGCCTGCCCCGGTTGGTGTGGATAGCATTGGTCTCACCAGTTCTTCTTGGGCCTACAAAAGGCTTTCTTGCATTACTGGATGAGCTTGCACCGTTGTCTGAGATCTTACCCATTTTCAATAGGCTTTCAATTCTCTCCCCGGCTATGACTACATCTGCGAAGCTGGTGGAGGAGAAGGCAGCTAGCCTATCAATGTAAGTCCCCTGGAGGGTGTTCATGAACATATCAGCCATCTCCCTCTCTGACATAGGTGGCTGGACAGCGGCAGCAAGCTGTCTCCATCTTTGAGCGTACTCTCGGAAGCTCTCCCTGGATGACTGTGACATCCCCATTAGGAAGGTCCTGTTGGGTGCCATATCCAGGTTGTACTGATACTGTCTGATAAAGGCCTCTGCCAGGTCCTTCCAGCATCTAATAGTTGCTCTTGTCAGATGGGAGTACCATTCCCTCGATGCTCCAGTTAAGCTATCCTCGAAATAAAACATCCATAGCTTCTCGTCCATGGTATAGGCCTTCAGCCTTCCCAGAAAAGATTGTAGATGGGTCCGGGGACAGGAAGTCCCATTATACTTCTCAAAGCATGGTGGTTTAAATTTGTGGGGGATCCTGACCCCGTCTACCAAGCCCATATCCATAACATCAAAACCCAAAGAGTTCTGAGACTCTAAGGATCTTAATTTCTCAGCTATCTCATCCAGCCTTCTATCATAGGCCTCCTCCCCAGCTCCCATCACTGTGAACTGATCTTCCTGGGGGTCTTCTTGCAGTACCCTCCCTGCGGTGGCAGTCCCTTGTATATTGACAGGGATGTTGATCTCTGGATGTTGGTGGGGTCCAAAGACTGGGGGATTGACATGAGGTTGGACTCTTTCATTGTTGCTAGTCCCAGCAGTCCCTGGCTGATGGTCTTCCTGATTTCTCCCTTCTACCAGTGCTCTTAACCTCTCCTGGCTTTGAGCCATATTGTTCATTACCTCCATAAACTGTGTCATTTGAGTTCTCATTTCCAACCTCTCGTTGGTCATTTGATTTCTGACCTCTGTAAGGTCCTGCTGCATCTGATCCATCTGTATGCCCGGAAGGTTTCTGCGGGTGGGGTATCTGTGTGGTCGGTTGAGTGGAAACCCTCGACGTCGAGCAATAATTCCTGAGATCACAACAGAGTTAGTAACAATAAAACAAAACCTACAAAACAGAACAAAAGGTTAGCATGCAATGCAGTGTGTCTATTTGTTTCCAAGGTATCCGGCTTGGTACTTGGTTTTGACCTTTCCAGACCCCTTGAAGAAGATGCTTGTGATGTTGCTTGAAGAATTCAGATGAAACGAAACAACACATATATTACAAAAAGGTAAATGGTACATAATCTGTTTCTTTTACAATACAAGCCCTCTGAGGGGTCAAAAGTACAACATAAAGAAAAATTCATAAAATGAAAGCAACAACAAGCAAAAAGTCAAACTCCAAGGCCAAATTCATCCTCCTGAACTTCCTTGAGAAGTGCCTCAGTCACAGGATCAGCTAGACGCTCTGTAAGATTCCTGATAAGGAGATTCCTTGTGGCAACAGCTGTAGTTAGCTTCTTGTGCTGACTCTGGTCCTTTGACCTCTTCACTCCAGCTCTGATCTTCAGCTCTGAGATCTCCCTCTGGGCTGCTGCCAGGGCTTCCTGTTGCTCTTTTGCACTAGCTTCCATCTGCTCCATCTTATCCTGAGTCCTTTTGTCCTCCTGAGTACGGGCTTCGGTGATCCTGATCCACCTAGCCTGACTCTCCTTTAGATACAAATCAGTCTTGGCCTTCTGGAACTGAGCTTCCTTGCAGGCATTCTTCAAGATTTGTTCTCCAGCCCTAGACTTCTTAATGTAATCCTCTGACTTCTCAATTCTAGCCAAATGCTCCACTTTTAGCTTTTCTAGCCTCTCAATATCCAACCTACCATCACTCCTCTCCCAGAGGGTCTTCTGTAGAGCTTGAGTCAACTTTTCATTTCTCTCTTTCAATTTCTCAAACTCCTCTAAGCTGACAGTTGCTGGAGGTGGTGTTGTGGAAGGTCCAGGCATATCTTCAATAGTAAAGGGCATTCCAGAAATTTGAGCCCTGGCATGTGACCACTCATAGTACTGGGCAGAGGCTACATTATTGCATCTTCCAAGAATAGTTACCCCCTTAGTCTGCACATTGTCCCAGGCCCAGGCTGCCTGCCTGACAACAGCCAGATTAGGCTTGATTTCAACATAAAGGGTCTCAGTCAGATCCTGTGCTCTAGGAGGATGGACTAATGCATAGCCCAGTTGTCTTTTGAAAAGCAGAGGGTTGTAATTGATGCAACCCTTTACTCCAATTAGAGGCACATTGGGAAATTGCCCACAACTTGTAATGATATCTCTGCCCTTAGTACTCTGAGTACACTATCTGATGTCATCTGAGGTTAGAGCAACAAGCCTTCTAGCCCAGTTCTTCTGCTGGTGAGGGTTCAAGAATGCATCAGTTTTTGGCAAATGCTTGAGCAACCAAGTATGGAACAAAGGTGCACAGCATCTCACTAATCTCCCCCTTTGCTTTTAATTCCTTTGATGAACTGAGTAGTAAAGGTCTCCCAGTAAGGTAGGCACTGGGTTTCTCAGGATGAAAAGATGGACTGCATTCTTGCTAACAAACCTAGGCTCATCTGCAAAAAGTATGACCCCATATATGCTAAGGGCCAACAGAGCACAGACTGCCTTCCACTCCCCTAGGGAGGCCTTCAGACTAGCCTGAGAAGTCAAGAAATCCAGATGAAAACCAGAGATTCCAGCTTTAGATGTCAAATTCTGCCCAATCAGAACTGGTTCCAGATGTAATGCTTTTGCTATCTCCTCATTACTTGGGAAAGCCATTTCAGGGTTGAAGGGGATTCCACCCCTGATGGGTACACCAACCAGTGATGAATATTCTTCCAACAATGGTCCCAACTGAAAGTTCTGAAAGGTGAAACACCTCAGAGGAGGATCATAGAACTGCAGGCAAGTGTGTATTAAGCTCCTCTGTGAAGGGTCCAAATCCATAACCACATCAAGACTTCCTCCATAATGTTCTCTAAAGAGTGGTATATGGTCTGGAGTGATCAGGGTCTGAATTCTCCTGATGCTAGCTAGCTCAGGCTCAAAGAAGTGATAGGAGATGTTACTCTTCTTAGGTGCCATGCTGATGAAGAATAGGTGCTGATGATGATGACTGAGGACAATCACTGAAGATGGGCCACTGATAGGCTGAGGCTGAGGATACAAGTGACTGAAGCAGGTGACTGATAGCTGAAGCAAGTGTTGATGAGGGTAGGTCTAAGCTGATGATGGGGTCAAAACCAAGCCAAAATGATAGGATGGATACCCTGAAAAACAAATAAACACATGTTAAAATGATGCCATGAGGATGTATGCAAATGATATGCAAGGGTTTGTGACTGAGCTGGATCTGATTAACTGCTCTGATATAAGTCCATGTGTGTTCAAGAAATCCAGATGGAGGTCTATAAGTCCAGTAACCAAGGTGGGGGACTCAAATAAAGAGTCACATGTCCAGGGTTAAAATCACAAGAACTGTTCCAAAGTGGAGTACTCTTAATCAAACAAATTAACAGGGTATGCTGAGGTCAAGGGTACCTGCAAACCTGTAAACAGCCCAACCCCCTCACAGGTGGTGTTCTAAAACAAGGATCCTCAGACTTGGATCAGTTATGAGAAGTGTAAACACTTCCAACCCGGAGGTACAGTGTTTACAATAACCATAAAAGATCCTCCTCTAATTCACCTCAGTTTCTGAAGGTCAATACTAAAGGTCATCCAGACTTAGCAGGCTTCCCAGATAGCCCTAGTATTGCAGGAAATCTGCAACACAGAGTTCTCAAGAAGAAACCCATATCTGAACCGTGTTTCATATTCCCGCACCAGACCGAGATGGAATGGGAAAGAACATGAACCACTCTAGCCTAGGTGTCACTCAGGTCCCAGGTATAGGACCTCAACTCTCAATAGAACACCCACCCACCAAAGCAAAACCAGATCCAGCCAGACAGCATGACAGTATGATATATGAAAAACTGTAAAGAAAGCAGTAAACAAACTGTACATAAAGCAATAAACAAAAATAAATATACAAGCACAGGTAGCACATAACACCCCAGTAAACACAAATCAAACAAGCGCTAGGAGGAACCCACAAAAAGAACCAGAAGCCCTGGTTGCAGTATAAGGGTCCCCAGCAGAGTCGCCAAGCTGTCGCTCCCAAAGATTTGCATCCCGGTACAAGCGCGAACGGTCGGCGAAAGGAACAATGAGGACACACAGCAATGAACTCACTGGAGAAGAAAAGAGTCGCCAGCTAGGCATTTTTATCCCAGAGGAAAGGCAATGTTGCATAGACCTAGAAAAAAGATGGATAAGACGGTCGCGAACCAGAGAGACTGAGAAAGGGGGTTGGTTACAACCTGGGAAGGTATTAGCACCCAGATTGTCCGTCGTACTCGACGGGATCCACGCTTAAAAGATTTGTGTTTTAAAGGGGCAGTGTCAGTGCAATCTGTGTATCAAAGCTGGAAAAGAATGCTAGTGTCAGTGTAAGAAGAATGTGAGGTGTGTAAATGTACAGTGTCAGTGTAAGAACAAGAATAAGATGCTCAAGATCATGAGGCTTAAAGAATAATGCTAGAAGGAGGGGGGATATACAGAGACTTTTGTTCGATAACTGTTAAGTTATGCCTACGTATCCTCTCGTGCAATGAGGAAGTCAGAACACCGTAGTTCGACCCAAAGAGACTGAAAGATAAATTGACTTGTGAACTGCTTGCTTGCCTATGCTCAAGTGTATGATCTGTCTGGCACAGATGCAAACTGTCTTGCATTAGACGGAAGAAGCAAGTTCTCGTTTATGAATGAGTGAGATGAGAAAAGAATCCCGGAGGAGACGATTATTGTTTGTTTTTGTGTTTTCAGTCTTTTATTGCTTTCAAAGGTTTGTCATAAGTTAATGAGCTTAAGCCTAAACCAATGGATTTAGTAAACTCATTACATCCTCCCTCTGATTAGGGGTAATGAGAATACCTTAAGTGTGAAGTCAGCTTCTCACATTTAATTACCTTTGGTGTAGGATTAAGATCATTAACCTACTTGTGATTATTTAGATGTTTTTGGTGTTTTTGTTTAGTGTTAAGTAATGAGGTTAAGCCATAATCAGGGATTAAACAGACTCATTACACCATCCTAATAGAAGGATAATAGATGAGAATGTTTAAGCTGAGGAAAGCTCCTCAACTTAATCCATGATTAGGGATTAAACTCATGGCAAAACAAACCTTTGTTAAGTGGATTTTATTTAATGATATGATGAAGAAGTGAGTTTTATGGTTTGTAAGACAACTTGAGGGGGACTTGTCCATTAACACTAGGGTTAGTCCTTCTTGACCAATTAAGGAAGAATTAGAACCCTAATGCAAGGCCCAAGTTACAAGCTTGATGTCTTGATGATTATTAGATGGATTGATTAAAGGATTTAAACACATTAAGGGTTTAACACTTAGGATTAAATTTATACACTCCATCCTAATAGAAGGATGCAGGCATAAGCTTAATCACAAAGCCTTAAAACCTTTAGGGTTTAGTCCCTGATTATGAGATGAGAAGAGAAGACTCAAAAGAGACACAAAGGTAAAACTAAGTGGGGAGCCTAATCAAAACCCTAATCATTGTCATGCTTGGTTGTTCCTAAGGTTTGTGAGGTTTACAAGAGAAGATCTTCAATGGAACCACCAGGAAGCAGATGAAAGGATCAGGAGAAGCAAAGTAACTTGCTTCATTCAAGAAGTCAAGTCACTTGAGGAAAGAAAGTAAGAAGAAGAAGAATGAGCAAGCTCAATCTCAAACACAAACATAAATGCAGCAAGGATGCATAAAAAGAGATGAAGAGAAGTTATGAGAAGTGAAGGCAAATTCACTTCTCAAGATAACTTACCACCTGAAAAGTTAGTGAAGGAGATGCAATGCAATGCAAAATGAGATGAGATGACATGATGAGAAACAAAACCAGAAGCATACACATGATGCTAATGACACTATGAGATGTTACAAACATGAGGCAGCACATGGGGATGATCATATAAGCTCATGAATGCAAATGAAGCAAGCTAGGAATCATGAACATACATGAAAAGTTATGAGATGCATATAGCATACAACATGGAAAATACATGATGCAATGATCAAACATGCTTACAATATGTCTCATGATGTCAAATGAATCAAATGGATGCTTGAGATGTCAAGGCAAGTCATGTTGTGCAAGCAAATGCAAGATGAATGCATATGGAAGCCCAAATTAGGGTTTATGAACAATACAACAAACAAAAACCAAAATCAGAAGCAAACAACATTATAAAAAATTGAAAATGCATTCAAAGGACCCCTAATCCTATACTAACTCAATGCCCAAAGGAGAGGTTCCAACTCTTAACCAAATTCAAGTTATGATTTTTCTAAGTTTCCTAGGGTTTTAGGGTTCCCAAGCAAGAAAATTACCAAACAAATGGAAAATGAAAGATCAAATCATGGCCATTTAATCTCACAAACTTCATGCTAAACACAATGCAATGCAAAAAGAGACAAGGTCCAACTCTTTAGGGTTAGGCAGAAATGATTTTTTGAAGTTTGGATCAAAATAATTTATAAAAATGATTTTAATTCAATGACAAATTCTCAAAATGCATCAAGATCAAAAAAATAAATTTGGTTTGAGGGTTGGACAATGTTTCTAAATGTTTTTAAATGCTTCATGAATTTTTTTTGTGATTTTTAAATACCTAAAAGTATTTTTAATTAATTAATTCTCATTAATTAATTAAAAAGAAACTTTTAAATATTTAAAAATACTTTTTTAATGCTAAAAATGAAAATAAAAATATTTTTGTGTTTTAAAAATTAATGAAACTCTTGGTAAAAAATTTCATAATTTTTAAATGGTTTTTACTATTTTTAATAAATTGTACAAATTAAATGAGAAAAAATGAAATTAAAATCAAAATAAATGGAAGTATGCAGGATGGAAGGCTGAGATTGAATCTGGCAGGGAAAGGGTTGACTGCGCGCCAGATCTGATGGATCACATTCAAACTTGGTTAATCTGAATTATTAATTAATTAATTGTGATTAGGGTTTCTAATGGTGAATCTCAGCCACACACACGCGCGCCAAGTCAAACAAGTCCACTGATCCAACGCACGAAATTCAAACTGCCTTAATTACAGGATTAAAACCCTAATCATTTTCAGGTGGCCGGAGAAGACCTCCGGTCGTCTTCTCCGGTGGGAACCCCACCTGAAAATTTCTAAAACTCTCAAAACGTAACTAAAATGAAATCTAAGAACACAGAAATGATTCCCACAACCCACTGAATCAAAACCCCAAGCTAAAACTCATTTATCTTTCTTTAATCACATGAATCGAAACAAAACATTTTTTAGGTCAGGGAGTTTCAGAACATGATTAAACTCTTATTTCTTCACCATTTTCAAAACTAAAGACATCAGAGCAATCAGTGAATCATGAAGAACAACTTAAGAACTTAAAAATTCATTTCTGGAAAAAATGTTCTTGAGCTACCTGAGTTTCGAAGCTTTCAATTTTGCAACTTTCTGACCTCTCCTCTTGATGCAAACCACTCCACTTGATCCCCTGATGATGCCTGAATGCTTATGAGGAGTTTATGTTGGATGGTTGGAGAGTTTGAACAAGTTCTGTTCAAGCTCAGGTGGGAGTCGTGTTTGTGTTTCAGGCTGTTTCTGGCAATGGTGAGGGGTTCTTTGTGATCAGGATGATGAGTGGAGAAGGTCTGTGGAGTTTGTTTGAGTGTTTATGGCCTGTGGAGTGAGTTTCGAATGCTTTGGCTTTGAGAGTGAAAAATGGGGAAGTTGAGTTCTTGCTGGTTTCAAGCTTATGTCTTGTTGGTTTGGGTTCAGTGAAGCATGGTAAGAAGGTTGGAGAAACTTGTTTGAATGTTTGTGGCTTGTGGAATCAGATTCGAAGGAAAATGCAAGTTGGAGAGAGTTTGTGAATGTGTGTTGTGGTGAGTTTTCAGGCTGGCTTCCTATGTGAAATGGCTGGAATTTGATCCACATAAACAAGTCTCATTGGTCAGATGATGTGACCTGCCCTTTATTGATTGGTATGGTGCTTTTTGCAAATTGTCAACTTTATGTAAGAGGAAGCATGGGTCAAGTTCTAGCTTGGTACAAGGGGTGTGGGCTGCGCAGCAACATGAGGGGAAAGGCTAGGGCTGGTTCAGCAACATAGGCAGCAAGTGGATGGAAGTGTGATGATGGTTTTGCAACTTGCTCACTTTTAGTTCACATGGAAATATCTTGCTCCCAAGGCCATGAAACATGTGATCTTTTGGTTCAAATCTGATTTTTAGAACTTGTGTGATGCTTGCATATTGGTTAGACATGAATTAGAAGTCACAAATGCCTTGGTACAAAGTTCTTGCAAGTTTCTCATTTGGGGCATATTTTGAAAATTAGTGATTTTTGCTAACTTTGACACACCATAACTTTTGATCCAAAATGAATTAGGTCATGTTCTTGTACTTTTTGAAAAGGGGAAGATCTAATCTACAACTTTCATGACCAAAGTTTTTCCATTTGAAGCATTTTTGGATCAAAAAGCAAGGGTTGAAAAAGTTGCATAAAATGACATTTCATTAAGAGTCAACCATGCCCTAAAAAGTCAACTTTGCAAAAACTTGTAATTCTTGAATTTTGTGAACTTCAACCTTCTTCTATGATCAAATAAAGATCATATACACCCAAAATGATGAAGATCACCCCTTGGTTGGGTCATTGGGGGCCTCAGATGCCCTGATTTTGCACTGACTTGTCTAGAAAGTCAACCCTTGATCAGATGACTTCCCCATGGAATTTCTTCATGAAAATTGATATGCATACTCCCTATACCATATAGAGACCAATAGAAACAAGAATGACCAAAAAATTTGGAGTTATGGCCTCTGAAACCAAAACCCTAATTTTAGGTTAACTGTGCAGTTAAACCTGGCTCTGCATCCATTCCAATCCCAGTTCTTGTGATTCTTTGGCATTCTTGACTTTGAGAAGATGTGATATGATACTTGAACACACATAGACCCTCTTGAAGTGATTGATGACCTTTGGAGTGGCTCAAGAAGCTCTTGGATTGCTCAGATCACAAACCCTAGATGCGGATGACTTAGAACCAATGCAATGAATCAAAAATGTGATATGAGATGGTATGATTGAGCTCATGCATATGAAATGATCACAAGCTATGGTGTGAATGGATGAGGGCAAATTTGGGGTGTTTACAGGGAGTAATCTAATGTACCAATGATATTCTAAAGATGGTTGTTAACTCCGGGCACCTCTGTTAGCACCCTTTTGGTTTTCTGCAGCTACAATGAAGACAAAACCTTAGTACTTACATGTGTGGGTTGGTGTTTTTTTACCTTGACTTCATGCTCGTGACTCGGAACCTAGACCCATGTGGTTTATGTGATCTTTTTTGTGGTTGTTGCATACATGCACTCATGCATTCATGAGCATTGTTCTTGAGATTTCAAGGGACTCATAGGAACTTTTGCAAATTTTCAGATGTCTATGGTTATGAATGTTGAAAGAAGGAACACAAAGAAGTACAACTTCAAGAATCCTAATTTAGTAGAGCTGAGAAAGCTAAGAGCATTGGTGGTTGACACCTAGGAGTTCCGGAAATGTTATGGAAAAATCTTGTTTATTTTGGATACCGATGTACCAGAGGGGATTCTCCCTACCTTAGCTTAGTTTTATGATCCATTGCATCATTGTTTCACCTTTTCTGATTATCAGCTTGTGCCGACCTTGGAGGAGTACTCTCATTGGATGGGTTTACCTATTTTGGACAAGGAATTTCTTTTTAGTGGTTTAGAGAAGGAGCTTACGACCAAAGTCATGCCAAAGCCCTTTTTCTCAAGGAGTCCGATCTTAATGGGAAGTTTCTTCCGAAAGGGAGTGTCCGTGGTATTAATGCCAAGTTCATAATAGGGAAAGCTTATACTTATTTTACTTCGGGTCATAAGGATGCATTTGAGGCTATTCTTGCTTTGCTCATTTATGTGATTGGCTTGTTTCCTAACTTAGATGGTATTGTGAACGAGAGTGCCATTCAAATTTTCCTGAAGAGAAATCTGGTACCTACTTTGCTTGGAGACATGTATCATGCCTTTCATTATAGGAATTCCAAAGGTGATAGAGAGATTGCATGTTGCGTGCCCCTTCTCTATAGGTGGTTTATTTCGCACCTACAAAAGTCCGATGTCTTCAAGGATAATAGAGAGAAGCGAAAATTGTCTCAAAGGATTATGTCTCTTTCTCATAAGGATATGACTTGGTATTGTTCCTATTATGATACTGGAGTGCTTATTGACAGTTGTGGAGAGTTTCCTAATGTACCTCTTCTTGGTACACATGGGGGAATTAGTTACAACCCTATTCTTGCTATGCGATAGTTGGGATATTGCTTGAAGGACATACCAAACAACCTTTCATTATCCAGTTTCTTCTTTTTTAATGGTGCAGATCATATAGAAATGAAGAAAAGGATTGCCCATTCTTGGCATGCGGTTCATCGGAAAGAGAAGGGTCAATTGGGAAGACAACACCTTGCTCCCTCCGAGTGTTACATCCAGTAGGTTCGATCTAGGGCTTCCAAGCTCAAGATGCCGTATCCACCCGAGGAGCCTTTGTTTCTTATACTACCATTGTCCGCTTTTCTTCCTCCCATTGATGATAAGGTTTCTCTTTGAGAATAATTGGACAAGATGAAGAGAGAGAAAGAAGAATGGCTATATGAGAAGACAACAATGCAAGATCAACTGAAAGGGAAAGATGATCTCATTGAGTTACTTTAGTGGCGTGTTATGAAGAGGCCAAGAGAGGATTTATTTTCCTCTAATACTCCATCTACTATTCCTCCTACACCCGATGCTTGGAAGGCTATGGTTGACCAGTTGGTAAAGGATAAGGAAGACATGGGGAATCGGTACAAGAAAAAGCTTAAGAGGATTCACATGAAGTACCAGCCGGGATTTGGATCTTCTTCAGATGTGATCTCCTAGGCTGTCGCTCCCGATAAATGGGAATGGCCCAGATAAAGGTACAGACGCGAACGGTCGGCGAAAGGAACAATGAGAACACACAGCAGTGAACTCACTGGAGATGAAAAGAGTCGCCAGCTAGGCATTTTTATCCCGGAGGAAAGGCAATGCTGCATAGACCTAGAAAGATATGGATAAGACGGTCGCGAACCAGAGAGACTGAGAAAGGGGGTTGGTTACAACCTGGGAAGGTATTAGCACCCAGATTGTCCGTCGTACTCGACGGGATCCACGCTTAAAAGATTTGTTTTTTAAAGGGGTAGTGTCAGTGCAATTTGTGTATAAAAGAGCTGGAAAAGGATGTACAGGTGTCAGTGTAAAATAAGTGTAAAGTGTGATATATGTGCAGTATCAGTGTAGGGATAGGAATAAGATACCCAAGATCATAAGGTTAAAAGAATAATGCTGGAAAGAGGGGGAATATACAGAGACTTTTGTTCGATAATTGTTAAGTTATGCCTACGTATCCTCTCGTGCAATGAGGAAGTCAGAACACCGTAGTTCGACCCAAAGAGACTGAATGATAAATTGGCAGTGAACTGCTTGCTTGTCTACGCTCAAGTGTATGACCTGTCTGGCTCAGGTGCAAACTGTCTTGCGTTAGACGGAAGAAGCAAGTTCTCGATTGTGAGTGGATGAGGTGAGAAAAGAATCCCGAAGGAGACGATTATTGTTTGTTTTTTGTGTTTTCAATCTTTTATTGCTTTGGAAAGTTTGTCATAGGTTGATGAGCTTAAGCCTAAACCAATGGATTTAGTAAACTCATCACATCATCCCTCTGATTAGGGGTAATGAGAGTACCTTAAGTGTGAAGTCAGATTCTCACACTTGATCTCCTTTGATGCAGGATTAAGATCATTAACCTACTTGTGATTATTTAGGTGTTTTTGGCATTTTTGTTTAGTGTTGAGTAATGAGATTAAGCCATAATCAAGGATTAAACAGACTCATTACACCATCCTAATAGAAGGATAATAGATGAGAATGTTTAAGCTGAGGAAAGCTCCTCAACTTAATCCATGATTAGGGATTAAACTCATGACAAACCAAACCTTTGATTAAGTGGATTTTAATTAATGATATGATGAAGAAGTGAGTTTTATGATTTGTAAGTCAACTTGAGGGGGACTTGTCCATTAACACTAGGGTTAGTCCTTCTTAACCCATTAAGGAAGAATTAGAACCCTAATGCAAGGCCCAAGTTACAAGTGTGATGTCTTGATGATTATTAAGTGAATTGATTAAGAGATTTAAACACATTAAGGGTTTAACACTTAGGATTAAAGTTATACAATCCATCCTAATAGAAGGATGCAGGCATAAACTTAATCACAAAGCCTTAAAGCCTTTAGGGTTTAGTCCCTGATTATGAGGTGAGAAAAGAAGACTCAATGAGACACAAAGGTAAAAACTAAGTGGGGGACTAATCAAAACCCTAATCATTGTCATGCTTGGTTGTTCCTAAGGTTTGTGAGGTTTACAAGAGAAATCTTCAATGGAACCACCAGGAAGCAGATGAAAGGATCAGGAGAAGCAAAGTAACTTGCTTCATTTAAGAAGACAAGTCACTTGAGGAAAGAAAGTAAGAAGAAAAAGAATGGGCAAGCTCAATCTCAACCACATAACAAAATGCAGCATGGATGCATAAGAGAGATGAAAAGAAAATGTGAGAAGTGAAGGCAAATTCACTTCCCAAAGTTGCTTACCACCTGAAAAGTTAGTGAAAGGAATGCAATGCAATGCAAAATGAAATGAAATGGCATGATGTAAATCAAAAACCAGAAGCATGTACATGATGATAATGATGCCAGGGGATGATGTAAACATGAATCAAGGCATGGGGATGATCATACAAACTTATGGATGCAAATGAAGCAAGTTTAGAACCATGATCATACATGAAAAATTATGAGATGCATATGGCATACAACATGGCAAATGCAAGATGCAATGATCAAACATGCTTTCAATATGTCTTAAGATGTTGAATGAATCAAATGGATACACAAAATGCTATGGCAAGTCAAGGTATGAATGCAAATGCAAGATGGATGCATATGGAAGCCCAAATTAGGGTTTATGATCAAAGCATCAAACAAAAACCAGAATCAGGAGCAAACATCAAGATAAAAAATTGAAAATGCACTCAAAGGATCCCTAATCCTAGATTAACTCACTGCCCAAAGGAGAGGCTCCAACTCTTAACCTAATTCAAGTTATGATTTTCTTAATTTTCTAGGGTTTTAGGGTTCCTTAACAAGAAAATTACCAAACAAAATGAAAATGAAAGATCAAATCATGGCCATTTAATCTCACAAACTACATGCTAAACACAATGCAATGCAAAAAGAATCAAGTTCCAACTCTCAAGGGTTAGGCAGAAATGATTTTTTGAAGTTTGGATCAAAATAATGCATTAAAATGATTTTAATTCCATGAAAAATTCTCAAAATGCATCAAGATCAAAAAAGAAATTTGGTTTGAGGGTTGGACAATATTTCTAAATGTTTTTAAATGTTTCATGAATTTTTTGGTGATTTTTAAATACCTAAAAGCATTTTTAATTAATTAATTCTCATTAATTAATTAAAAATAAACTTTTAAATATTTAAAAATACTTTTTAAATGTGAAAAATAAAAATAAAAATATTTTTGTGTTCTGAAATTAAATAATAACTTGTATAAAAAATTTCAGAATTTTTGAATAAGTTTTACTATTTTTAAATAAATGAACAAAAGAATTATAAAAGAAATGAAATAAAATTAATAAAAATGAAAAGTAAGCCAATCCAACGCATCAGATTCAAAGTTGGGGGGTCTGCTGTTGACTGCGCGCGCAAAGCAAGGGTCAGGATCATTTCTGGCTAAATCAGATTTTATAAATTAATTAATTGAGATTAATTAGGTTAAGTGAGATTAGGGCAAATTGGACACATCTGGGCCACACAAACACGCGCCAAGTCAACCAAGTCAAGGGATCTAACGCTTGAGATTCAAACTACACTAATGACAGGGATTAAACCCTAATTATTTTCAGGTGGCCGGAGAAGACCTCTGGTCGTCTTCTCCGGTGGGAACCCCACCTGAAAATTCCTAAAACCTTCAAAACGTAACTAAAATGGAATCTAAAAGAACAGAAATCCTTCCCAAACCTCACAGAATCAAAACCCTAACACCAACATCATTTATCTTTCCTCAATCCACTGAATCGAAACAAAACATTTTCTAGGGCAAACTTTCAGAACACGATTAAACTCTCATCTCTCCACCATTTTCAAAACCAAAGACATCAGAGTGATCAGGGGAACATATAGAATCTATTTAAAACTTAAAAACATGTTTCTGGAAAAAAAAGTTCTTGAGCTACCTGAGTTTTGAAGCTTTCAGTTTTGCAACCTTCTGGCCTCTTTCCTTTGTGCAATCCACCCCTTTTAGTCCCCTGATGACATATTGATGCTTAGAAGGAGTTTGTGTTGGCTAGTTTGGGAGTTTGAACAAGTTCTGTTCAGGATGGTGTGAGAATCGTGTTCTTGATTCCTTGAGTTTCAGGTTGATTTTAGGGGTGTTTTGTGATCAGGGTGATGTGTTGAGAAGGTTTATGAAGTTTGTTTGTGTGTTTGTGAGTTGTATGAAGAGTTTCGAATGCTTTTGCTCCAAGGGTCGAAAATGAGAATGCTGAGTTCTTGCTTGTTTCAGGCTTGTGTCTTGTTGTGTTTAGCTTGCATTTTGTTTGTATAAACTAATCCTATTGGTCAGAAGATGTGACATGTCCTTTTGTGATAGGTATGGTTACTTTTGCAAATTGTCAACTTTGTGTAAGAGAAAGCATGGGTCATGTTCTAGCCAAGTACAAGGGGTGTGGGCTGCGCAGCATGAGGTGAGGAGAGGGCTAGGGTGGTTCAGCAACCAAGGCAGCAAGTGGATGAGGTGTTATGATGGATTTTGCAACTTGGTTCACTTTGGTTCTCATGGAAATATCTTGCTCCAAAGACCAAACAATATGAGAAACTCTTGGCCCATTCTGATTTTTAAGACTTGTGTGATGTTTGTGTAATGGTTTGACATCAATTAGAAGTCACAAATTGCCTTGATACAAGATTTTGCAAGTTTCCCATTTGGTGCATAACTTGAAATTTAGTGATTTTTGCCAACTTTGATGAACCATAACTTTTGATCCAAAATGAATTAGGTCATGTTCTTGTACTTTTTGAAAAGGGAATGATCTATTATACAACTTTCATGACCAAAGTTTTTCCATTTGAAGCCTTTTTGAATCAAAAAGTAAGGGTTGAAAAAGTTGCATAAAATGACATTTTCATTAAAAGTCAAACTTGCCCAAAAAGTCAACTTTGCAAAAACTTCAAATCCTAGATGCAGATGACTTTGAATCTATGCAGTGAATTAAAATTGTGGTATGAGATGCTATGATTGAATTTATGCTTATGAAATGATCACAAGCCATGGTGTGAATGGGTGAGGGAAAATTTGGGGTGTTTACAGCTGCCCCTATTCAAACATGAGTTAGCTGTGCGGGGTGTAAGCGACGACTTATCAGGCAAACAAGATAACTTGTGGTTGAATACCAAAGACAGTCCAAAATTTGCACTCACAGAATGAGGAAGAAAAGGGATATAGATTGTAAAAGAAAATAAAGTATATTGTAAAGTGTGGGTGACGGAGGACGACCGTCGAGCAGAGGACGACTGCTGGGTAAAGAGCAATGACGGGGACGACCGACATGCTTGAAAAGTGCGGAAAATAAAGCAATGATGGGGACGGCCGACATGCTGGGGATAAAAGGGGTTATGATGGGGACGGCCATCAAGTAAAGCTGTAAGATTCTCTGGGGATTAATGAAAAATGATGGGGACGGCCATCAAGTTCATAAAGCAAAGGTAACCAACGATGGGGACGGCCATCGGGCTAAACGAAAAGGGACCACGACGGGGACGGCCATCGGGTTAAAGAATAAATGAAATAAAACAGATGATGAGGTACGGTCATCAAAGGTGAAGGACGATCACCTAGCAGGGGACGGCTGCTTTGTAAGGGTTAAGATGAGGGACGGTCATCTAAGGTGGAGGACGACCACTAGGCAGGGTACGGCTGCCGAAAATATCGCGACATAGGACGAATGCCGGATAAAAAGTCAACGATGGGGACGGCCATCGGATGAGCATGATGAAGAACGATCATCAAGAGGTGGAAGACGACCACCTAGCAGGGTACGGATGCTCTCAAGGTTTATCATGACATAGGACGAATGTCAGATAACCAAAAATCAACAATGGGGACGGCCATTGGATAAAATGATGAAGGAAGATCATCAAAAAGGTGAAGGACGATCACCTAGCAGGGGACGGCTGCTAAATATCACGACACATGACGAATGTCGGATAGAGAAAGTCAACGATGGGGACGGCCATCGGATGAGCATGATGGAGGACGACCATCAAGAGGTGGAGGACGACCACCTAGCAGGGGACGACTGCTCTCAGGGTTTATCATGACATAGGACGAATGTCAGATAAAAAGAAATTGCTTTATTGGGAAAAAGTAAACACGGACGAGTGTTTACATCCAAGAAATAAAAGGTATAAGTGTTTAGATGTTTGTGTATAGATTAAAGATGCGGACGAGCATCCTTAAGACTATGATATGGACGAGTATCAGGCAGAAACAAATACTGACACGTGTTCAGAGATGATGATACGGACGAGTATCAACTGGCTAACAGAGAACACGTACGAGTGTTGAATCTGAAGGGACTCTTCTGGGGAATAGTAGACACAGACGAGTATCTATATTCAAGAAGACACGAGTGTTTGACACGGTGTATGGATTAAAGATGCGGACGAGCATCCTTAAGACTATGATACGGACGAGTATCAGGTAGAAACAAACGCTTGACGCATGTTCTGAGATGATGATACGGACGAGTACCAACGAGTTAACAAAGAACACGGACGAGTGTCGAATCTGCGGGGATGTAAAAGATGCATAAAAGATACGGACGAGTATCTGTATAAGTATGGGTGATGTATAGATGAGTGTTCAATCTGTTGGGGAGAATGACACAGGCGAGTGCCAAAAAGAGAAAGGTGCAGTATAAACAAATATCTGGTATACAAAGTGTTTATGTTACTGTGCTGGGAAAATGACATGGACGGATGTCAAGAAAGTTATATATATACAAGTATTTGTGAGTGCAAAGGGGACGTCTTCGGCTTTCTGCTAGGGATATGACACGGACGAGTGCCACAAGGAGTATGTATTCGCATTGGTGAATGTGAGGCAACTGCTTTTGCTGGGGAATCTGGGGGGTATTCTGTATATTGTTGATGGGTTGATAATATTCACAAGTTCTTGATTCAGACCATGACTTATGATTATGCAACATGTTTGATTTTTGCCGTAATGCTCCGTATTAAACGGAATGCTACGCTTTGTGGGGTGAGTATGATGCGAATGCCATGATTATGCAAAAGGAAAATGAATCCGGGATTCGGATCCCGTTGCTGCGAAGATCTCTGACTGATCTGTTGGAGTGTACATCCCAGCTGGGGATGGGATCATTGGTAGATCTGATGAAATGGTTCTGCTTGGGGAAATGGGCCAATGATAGGCCTTTTTCAGTAATGAGGGATCCAGCTGGGGGTTGTAGAAGCTTTCTTCACTCTGTTGTGACTCCTTCGTGCGTTGCTCTTTCGGATAGAGGCTGAAACTCTGTGGGGAGATGATTCCCTGCTTTTGTACTCGACTGAGGAAGAATGATTGGCAACTCGGCTGGGAGAAGCAGCAAGTGGCAACTCAGCTGGGGAGAAAACACCTTGAGTGCTAAGACTGAGTGAGTGTTGACTTGCCGGCTTGCTGGGGTGAAGCTTTCATGCCCCATGTTGCGCTTTTGAATACCTGCAATCCTGCAAAGACAGAGAAACGTACAAGTAATCCCGAGGCATCCTTTTCCGGGCTCCGTCATAGGAGTGAGACACTTCTGAGAGTAAGTATATTCCCTGTAAGCACATGTTTTATTTTCTTTATTTTTAAAGATTTAGCATCTGTATTCATGCAATCAGTTTCCTTTAGGATATCAGACATTTTTGCAAATGAAAATATACGAGACATTGTGTGACTGAAAAATCTGTTTCTATTAATTCATGTGCCCTGAATTGGCAAGATACAGTCAAAGAAACATATCTCCTGAAATGAGGAGATTGTTACAAATTGAGAAACAAAATGCTGGCAATGTTGACGACGCTTTGAAAGAGCTTCCTCTTGCTATGACTCGTATGACTTTTGACGTTCTTCTCGTCTTGCTTTCTGAAGAAGGCTGATTCTGACGGAAGCTTGATCCTTTCGAGGCTTACCAAATTGCAAGTGATACAGACGAATTCAGAATGCAATTGTTCGCTTATTCCCTTATTTTGCATGGATCGCCCTCTCGGGTTTTCAATCCATCGGGATACCCATTTTTGCCTGAGCTGTCCAATGCGGCTTTTCAACTCAGCGGGTGTACATTTTTTTTGTTTATTTTCCCTTATTTTTGCCCGAGTCTTTTATTCTGTTTTTTGACTCGCCGGGATGCCCTATTTTTTTCCTGGACTTACATTCTGTTTTTATGTTCAGCGGGTCATTTTTATGCGAAGTATTTTTTAACTGCATCTGAATTCACAGGGGACGGGAAATCTTCACCATCCATGGTGCTAGCATCAGTGCTCCACCAGAGAAAACTTTCTTTACCACGAATGGTCCTTCATAGTTCGGAGTCCATTTGCCCCTGTGGTCTGTATGAGGAGGGAGGATTCTTTTCAGTACAAGATCTCCTACTTGATACTCTCGGTGCCTGACTTTCTGATCGAAGGCTCACTTCATTCTTTTCTGATACAACTGCCCATGACAGATTGCAGCCAATCTTTTCTCTTCAATCAGACTCAGTTGCTCGTATCGGGACCGAACCCATTCTGCTTCGTTCAGCTTAACATCCATCAGTACTCGCAAGGAGGGTAATTCAACTTCAACAGGTAGGACTGCCTCCATACCATACACAAGCTGATACGGTGTTGCCCCAGTGGATGTCCTGATTGACGTGCGGTACCCATGCAAGGCAAATGGTAGCATTTCATGCCAGTCTTTGTAGGTGAATACCATCTTCTGCACAATCTTCTTGATATTCTTATTAGCTGCCTCAACAGCGCCGTTCATCTTTGGCCTGTAAGGAGAAGAATTGTGGTGTTGGATCTTGAAGTCCCGGCATAGCTCAGCCATCATTTTGTTGTTTAAGTTGGAACCATTGTCAGTAATGATTCGCTCGGGCACTCCGTATCGACAGATGATATCTCTCTTCAGAAATCTGGCCACCACTTGCCTTGTAACATTGGCATAGGAAGCTGCTTCAACCCACTTGGTAAAATATTCAATGGCGACCAGGATGAATCTGTGGCCGTTTGAAGCAGTTGGCTCAATCTTGCCAATCATATCAATGCCCCACATGGCAAAGGGCCAGGGTGAAGACATTATATTCAAAGGATTGGGAAGTACATGTACTTTATCCGCATAGATCTGACATTTATGGCATTTTCTGGCGTAGGCACAACAGTCTGTATCCATTGTGATCCAGTAATAACCTGATCTTAGCAATTTCTTAGCCATGGCATGCCCTCCTGCATGGGTACCAAAGGATCCTTCGTGCACCTCGTGCATCAACAAGTCTACTTCTGTTCTATCAACGCATCTGAGGAGTACCATATCAGAGTTTCTCTTGTACAGGGAACCATCAGTATTTAGAAAGAAACTACCGGCGAGCCTTCTCAAAGTCTTCTTATCATTGGAAGATGCCCCAGATGGGTATGTTTGATCCTCCAAGAAGCACTTAATGTCATGGAACCAAGGCTTATCATCTTTGACAACATCTGCTGCAAACACATATGCCGGTCTATCAAGTCTGGACACTGAAATCTGAGGTACAAAGTTGGCTGCTTGAACTTTGATCATAGATGAAATGGTAGCCAGAGCATCCGCAAACTGATTCTCGTCCCGAGGGATATACTCGAGCTTGACTGTCGTGAAGAAAGTCAACAACCTTCTTGTATAGTCCCTGTAAGGTATCAGATGGTCCTGATGGGTGTACCATTTGCCATTGGTTTGATTAACTACCAGAGCTGAATCTCCGAATACAGTTAAAGTCTTGATCCTGAGGTCAATGGCTTCCTCAAGACCCATAATGCAAGCTTCGTATTCAGCTTCGTTGTTAGTGCAGTTGAAGGTGAGTTTTGCCGAGAAAGGCATGTGAACTCCTTTAGGCGTAATGAGTACTGCACCAACACCACGACCATTCATATTAACAGCCCCGTCAAACATCATAGTCCATTCTTCTTCCGGGTCAGGCCCTTCAGTGTGAATGGGCTCTTCATGATCTTTTGCTTTTATGAACATGATGTCTTCATCAGGGAAGTCAAATCTCATAGGATGGTAGTCATCAATAGGTTTCTCAGCAAGATATTCAGATAGTACACTGCCCTTGATGGCTTTCTGAGAGGTGTACTGGATGTCATATTCCGTGAGAATCATTTGCCATCTTGCAACCCGTCCGGTAAGAGTTGGCTTCTCGAAAATGTACTTAATTGGATCCATTTTGGAGATCAATAAAGTAGTGTGGGTCAGCATATACTGTCTCAGTCGGCGAGCAGCCCACGCTAAAGCACAACAAGTTTTCTCGAGCAGTGAATAACGTTGTTCACAGTCGGTAAACTTTTTGCTCAGGTAGTATATTGCATACTCTTTTCGACCAGACTCGTCATGCTGGCCCAGCACACACCCCATTGACTCTTCTAATACTGTCAAGTACATTATCAGAGGTCTTCCTTCAACTGGAGGCATAAGGATTGGTGGTTCTTGCAAGTACTCCTTGATCTTGTCAAAGGCCCTCTGGCAGTCTTCGTTCCACCTGACCGTCTGTTCTTTCCTTAACAGCTTGAACAAGGGTTCACAGGTTGCAGTGAGGTGAGATATGAACCTTGAGATGTAGTTCAATCTACCTAGAAACCCTCGAACTTCTTTCTCAGTTTTCGGTGCAGGCATCTCCTGAATGGCTTTGACTTTATCAGGGTCCACTTCAATCCCCTTTTTGCTTACGATAAAACCCAGCAGCTTACCAGATCGCACCCCGAATGTGCACTTGTTGGGGTTCAGCTTTAGTTGGTACTTCCTCAGACGCTTGAATAGCTTCAGCAGGTTTACCAGGTGGTCTTCTTCTGTAAGGGACTTGGCAATCATGTCATCCACATAACACTCGATTTCCTTATGGATCATATCGTGGAATAATGTTACCATAGCCCGTTGATATGTTGCACCAGCATTCTTCAATCCGAATGGCATCACCTTGTAACAGAACGTGCCCCAGGGTGTGATGAATGTTGTCTTCTCCATGTCTTCAGGTGACATCTTAATCTGATTGTATCCTGAAAATCCGTCCATGAAGGAGAATACTGAGAACTGAGCCGTATTATCAACCAATACGTCAATGTGAGGTAATGGGAAATCATTTTTTGGGCTGGCTCTGTTCAGATCCCGGTAGTCAACACACATTCTTACCTTGCCGTCCTTCTTTGGAACAGGCACAATTTTAGCAACCCATGGTGGATAGCTAGTTACAGCAAGGAATCCGGCGTCCCACTGCTTTTGTACCTCCTCTTTGATTTTCATTGCCATGTCTGGGCGAGTGCGGCGCAGCTTCTGTTTGACCGGTGGGAATTCTTCCCTTAAAGGCAGCTTGTGTGTAACGATATCGGTGTCCAACCCTGGCATATCTTGATAAGACCAAGCAAACACATCCACATATTCCTGAAGCAGGTCAATCAGCTGTTTCTTCACTGAGTCTTGTAAGCAGGCCCCGATTTTAACTTCTTTCGCATCTTCATCTGTACCAAGATTAATCGTTTCTACCTCCTCCTGATGAGGAGTAATAACTTTCTCCTCTTGTCTCAACAATCTGGCTAGCTCTTCAGGAAGCTCGTAATCTTCTTCAACCCCTTCATCAGCTTGATTGATCGGATTGTCAGAGTCATACGAAGTCATAGCCGTGTTGTTGTCGGTGCTGTCTGGAAGGCACTCTCTGCAAGGGTTCAGTTTGTTCATTTTAGTGATTGATTTTAATCTTGTTTAGAAAAGTGAAATGAAATTGTCATTTTGAAAACATTGCCATTTATTTTTTTGTACAAAAAGAAAAAATGGAAAAAACAGTGAGCGGAAAAGAAAAAGACTCGTTTGCAAAAGATGTCTGATATTTCATTGATTAATCTTGTTGCACAAAAATTACAGATGGCCCGATTACAAAATGAGTCTTGTCATCTTGGGCAAGATGCAAGACTTGATGCATGCTTAAAATATACAGGAAATAATAATTACTCTGCAGGAGTAACTCTTATAATTTCCTGGGAAGACCAGTTTGAGATACTGCTCCCCGGGATCTTTGGACGAATCCAGCTTTCCAGGTTGCGTTCATCTTCCGACTCATCTTCCAAGTTGTTGACAGCATCGGGGGTGAGCATCCCCCCACTAACAAAGTTGGGCTTCTTAGCAGCCTCTGCTTGATCTTCTTGAGTTGGTTTGTAACCCAACCCAAATCTATCTTCTTTCTTCTCCATAGGCAACAGTTTGCCCCAGCCTTGAGCGTTTCCTTCTTCCACCACCTTCCGGGCCTGCTGGTAGGATGTCATGGAAGTCCTAAGTACAACAGAGGTTTCATTAATATTCAAGGCCTCAAACCCTTGACTCATCGTCTCGTGGATCTCCCCATCCATCTCAATGTATTTGTAGGTAGCCAGATGGCTAACAAAAATATCTTCCTCTCCACAAATAGTAACGACCTGGCCCTCCCACTCGAATTTTAACTTCTGGTGAAGGGTAGACGTAACTGCGCCAGCGGCATGAATCCATGGTCTACCCAACAAACAGCTGTAGGCAGGCTGAATGTCCATCACGTAGAAGGTCGTTTTGAAAGTTTGTGGGCCAATCGTTACAGGCAACTCAATTTCTCCCAGAACTGATCTCTTAGAGCCGTCAAAGGCTCTCACTACTAAGTTACTGGGACGTAATGCCAATCCTTCATATTCCAGCTTCACAAGGGCTTTTTTAGGTAAGACATTGAGGGATGATCCTGTGTCTACCAGCACATGGGAAAGAACTGCACCTTTACATTCCATGGTAATGTGCAAAGCCTTGTTATGATTGCGGCCTTCCGAAGTCAAATCAGTGTTGGTGAACCCTAGTCCATTACTAGCATTAACATTTCCAACCACAGCTTCCAACTGATTGACGGTGATCTCTTCTGGCACATAAGCTGCGTGCAATACTTTTAGCAGTGCGTTCCGATGAGCCTCGGAGCACATAAGCAATGATAGAATGGAGATCTTGGAAGGCGTCTGGTGAAGCTGGTCCACTATTTTGTAATCACTTTTCTTGATGATTCTCATGAACTCATCAACTTCTTGATCAAAAGGTGTTTTTAAAGCTTCTCTAGCAACCTGCTCTTCTTGCACCATGCTCTTCCCTTTTGCCTTGGCAGCAGCTTCTGCTTAGGCAGTGGGTCTTTGAATTTGTGGAGCGAAGAGACGTCCGCTTCGAGTGAAGCCTCCGCCTCCTCCCACATTGTCTATTTGTGGTGCAGGTGTTGATGGTTCAAAAGTGATTTTCTGCCCTTCGCAGTATACGTCAGAGCCGTAATGCCAAGGGATGGCATTACTGCTTTCATAAGGTACTGGTCCAGGCACTGTGACAGTGACTGGATTGATGGCAGCTGCAGAAGGGACCGTGATAGTCTGTGGATCATAATATATTGTGACTGGTGCTCTGATGGGAGTAGCACTTTGTGAGTTGTAGGCAGAGTTGTTTTCAGGATCATAATAAATTGTAACAGTTGAGACATCTTCATGGTTTGTTGCTGATGTTGTAGGAGACATTGTCGGTAGGATGGGTGTTGTTGTTGTAGGAGATTCGAAATGAAGTGGTGCTGAAGTTGTAGAAGGAAAATTTGTTGATAGCTGATCAGTTGAGATGATGGATGAAGCATTTGTTGATGAAGCTGAAAAGTTGTCTGGAACAATGGTTGTTGCAGTTGTAGGAGGTTCTGGAGCTGTTGTTAATGAGATTGCTGGTTGGGTAGGGATTGATGTTTTAATCTGAAGCAGGCCACTCCGAATGAGACCATCTATGCCATCCCTCAAGTCATCGCAACCATTCACTGAAATGTTGCAGTAAGCACACCCTAGCTCACATCCTGGGAACATTTGACATTCGAGGAGCTGAGCTTTGATTTCTACCAACGGTGTCCGAATCTGACCCACACTGGTTATCAAGTAAGACGGCTTGTCTTCTTCAATAGCATTGATTCGGGGACCACCATGGTGTGGCATAGGGTTCTTGTTGACATTTGGTGGTGGTGCAAAGTTTAAAGCCTTGGAATCCACTAGATCCTGCACTTTCATGTGCAAAGCTCTGCACTTTTCCGTACTATGACCAGGTGCATTTGAGTGAAAGGCACATCTGGCGCCGGCGTCGTAGTTTCTGGGCAGACTGTTGGGATCTGGAGGGGCCAATGTCCTTAGCTCAACTAGGTTGAGTTTCAGGAGTTGTGGCAGTAATGTGGCATAGGGCATATGGATCGGATCGATCACCCTATTGGCCTGAGAGGGCCTCTGTTGGAATGGTCTCTGCTGATTATTGTTGTTGGTGTTGCTGTTGTTGTAATTTCTCGGAGGATACTGAGTTTGTTGCTGGTACTGAGGTTGTTGCTGATAATTTTGTTGCGGTGGTTGATAAGCTGGTTGTGGATGAGCTGGAGCGGGAATGGTGACTGCTGCCACAGACCTATGAACATATTGGGGCCTGCCCCGGTTGGTGTGGATAGCATTGGTCTCACCAGTTCTTCTTGGGCCTACAAAAGGCTTTCTTGCATTACTGGATGAGCTTGCACCGTTGTCTGAGATCTTACCCATTTTCAATAGGCTTTCAATTCTCTCCCCGGCTATGACTACATCTGCGAAGCTGGTGGAGGAGAAGGCAGCTAGCCTATCAATGTAAGTCCCCTGGAGGGTTTTCATGAACATATCAGCCATCTCCCTCTCTGACATAGGTGGCTGGACAGCAGCAGCAAGCTGTCTCCATCTTTGAGCGTACTCTCGGAAACTTTCCCTGGATGATTGTGACATCCCCATCAGGAAGGTCCTGTTGGGAGCCATATCTGAGTTGTACTGATACTGTCTGATAAAGGCCTCTGCCAGGTCCTTCCAGCATCTAATGGTTGCTCTGGTCAGATGAGAGTACCATTCCCTCGAAGCTCCAGTCAAGCTATCCTCAAAATAAAACATCCATAGCTTTTCGTCCATGGTATAGGCCTTCAGCCTCCCTAGAAAGGATTGTAAATGAGTCCGGGGACAGGAAGTCCCGTTATACTTCTCAAAGCATGGTGGTTTAAATTTGTGGGGAATCCTGACCCCGTCCACTAGACCCATGTCCATAACATCAAATCCCAAAGAATTCTGGGACTCCAAGGATCTTAGCTTCTCAGCAATCTCTTCTAGCCTTCTGTCATAGGCCTCCTCCCCAGCTCCCATCACTGTGAACTGATCTTCCTGGGGGTCTTCTTGCAGCACTCTACCTGCTGTGGCAGTCCCTTGCACATTGACAGGGATGTTGATCTCTGGATGCTGGTGAGGTCCAAAGACTGGGGGATTAACATGAGGTTGGACTCTCTCATTGTTGCTTATCCCAGCAGTCCCTGGATGATGGTCTTCCTGATTCCTCCCCTCTACCAGTGCTCTTAACCTCTCCTGGCTTTGAGCCATATTGTTCATCACCTCCATAAACTGTGTCATCTGATTCCTCATTTCCAACCTCTCGTTGGTCATTTGATTCCTGACCTCTGTAAGGTCCTGCTGCATCTGGTCCATCTGTATGCCCGGAAGATTGTTGCGGGTGGGATATCTGTGTGGACGGTTGAGTGGAAACCCTCGACGTCGAGCAATAGTTCCTGAGTTCACAACAGAGTTAGTAACAATAAAACAAAAACCTATAAAACAAAACAAAAGGTTAGTATGCAATGTAGTATGCTTATTTGTATCCAAGGTATCCGGCTTGGCATTTGGTTTTGACCTTTCCAGACCCTTGATGGAGATGCTTGTAATGTTGCTTTGGAAGAATTCAGATAAAACAAACTAATACATATATTACGAAAAGTAAATGATACATAGTTTGTTTTTTCCTTACAATACATGCCCTCTGAGGGGTCAAAAAATACAACATAAAGAAAAAGTACATAAAATGAAAGCAACAACAAGCAAAAGTCAAACACTAAGGCCAAATTCATCCTCCTGAACTTCCTTGAGAAGTGCTACAGTCACAGGATCAGCTGGACGCTCTGTAAGATTCCTGATGAGAAGATTCCTGGTAGTAACAGCTGCAATTAGCCTCTTGTGTTGACTCTGGTCCTTTGACCTCTTTACACCAGCTCTGATCTTCAACTCTGAGATCTCCCTCTGGGCTACTGCCAGGGCTTCCTGTTGCTCTTTTGCACTAGCTTCCAGCTGCTCAATCTTATCCTGAGTCCTCTTATCCTCCTGAGTACGGGCTTCGGTGATCCTGACCCACCTAGCCTGACTCTCCTTCAGATACAGATCAGTCATGGCCCTCTAGAACTGAGCTTCCTTGCAGGCATTCTTCAAGATCTGTTCTCCAGCCCTAGACTTCTTAATGTAATCCTCTGACTTCTCAATTTTGGCCAGATGCTCCACCTTTAGCTTTTCTAACCTCTCAATATCCAACCTACCATCACTCCTCTCCCAGAGGGTCTTCTGTAGAGCTTGAGTCAGTTTCTCATTTCTTTCTTTCAAATTCTCAAACTCTTCTAAGCTGACAGTTGCTGGAGGTGGTGCTGTGGAGGGTCCAGGTACATCTTCAATAGTGAAGGGCATTCCAGTAATTTGAGCCCTGGCATGAGACCACTCGTAGTACTGAGCTGAGGCCACATTATTGCATCTTCCAAGAATGGTTACCCCTTTAGTCTGCACATTGTCCCAGACCCAGGATGCTTGCCTGACAATAGCCAGATTAGGCTTGATTTCACAATAAAGGGTCTCAGTCAGATCCTGTGCCCTAGGAGGATGGACTAATTCATAGCCCAGTTTTCTTTTGAATAGCAGAGGGTTGTAGTTGATGCAACCCTTTACTCCAATCAGAGGTACATTGGGAAATTGCCCACAACTTGTAATGATGTCTCTGCCCTTGGTGCTCTGAGTGCACCATCTGATGTCATCTGAGGTTAGAGCAACAAGCCTCCTAGCCCAGTTCTTCTGCTGGTGAGGGTTCAAGAATGCATCAGTCTTTGGCAAATGCTTGAGCAGCCAAGTATGGAACAAAGGAGCACAACATCTTACTAATCTTCCCCTTTGCTTTTCATTCCTTTGATGAACAGAGTAGTAAAGATCTCCCAGTAAGGTGGGTACTGGGTTTCTCAGGATGAAAAGATGGATTGCATTCTTGCTAACAAATCTAGGTTCATCTGCAAAAAGTACGACCCCATATATGCTAAGGGCCAACAAAGCACAGACTGTCTTCCATTCCCCCAAAGAGGCCTTCAAAATAGCCTGAGAAGTCAAGAAATCCAGATGAAAACCAGAGATTCCAGCTTTAGATGTCAAATTCTGCCCAATCAGAACTGGTTCCAGATGTAATGCTTTTGCTATCTCCTCATTACTTGGGAAAGCCATCTCAGGGTTGAAGGGGATTCCACCCCTGATAGGTACACCAACCAATGATGAATATTCCTCCAACAAGGGTCCCAACTGAAAATTCTGAAAGGTGAAGCACCTCAGAGGGGGATCATAGAACTGCAGGCAAGTATGTATTAAGCTCCTCTGTGAAGGGTCCAAATCCATAACCACATCAAGGATTCCTCCATAATGTTCTCTAAAAAGTGGTATATGGTCTGGAGTAATCAGGGTCTGAATCTTCCTGATGCTAGCCAAATCAGGCTCAAAGAAATGATATGAGATGTTACTCTTCTTAGGTGCCATGCTGCTGAAAGAGAACTGAGACAGGTGCTGAGAATAATAATGAAGATAGGCCTCTGACAGGCTGAGACTGGTGATGCAGGTGACTGAAGCAGGTAGCTGATAGCTGAAGTAAGCACTGATGAAGACAGGTCTGAGCTGAAGAAGGGGTCAAAACCAAACCAAAATGATAGGATGGATACCCTGAAAAGCAAATAAACACATGTTAAAATGATGCAATGAGGATGTATGCAAATGATATGCAAGGGTTTGTGACTGAGCTGGATCTGATTAACTGCTCTGATATGAGTCCATATATGTTCAAGAAATCCAGATGGAAGTTCATAAGTCCAGTAACCAAGGTGGGGGACTCAAATAAAGAGTCACATATCCAGGGTTAAAAATCACAAGAACTGTTCCAAAATGGAGTACTCTTAATCAAAACAAAGTAACAGGGTATGTTGAGGTCAAGTGTACCTGCAAACCTGTAAACAGCCCAACCCCCTCACAGGTGATGTTCTAAAACAAGGATCCTCAGACTTGGATCAGTTATGAGAAGTGTAAACACTTCTAACCCGGAGGTACAGTGTTTACAATAACCATAAAAGATCCTCCTCTAATTCACCTCAGTTTCTGAAGGTCAATACTAAAGGTCATCCAGACTTAGCAGGCTTCCCAGATAGCCCTAGCACTACAGGAAATCTGCAGCACAGAGTTCTCAAGAAGAAACCCATATCTGAACCGTGTTTCATATTCCCGCACCAGACCGAAATGGAATGGGAAAGAACATGAACCACTCTAGCCTAGGTGTCACTCAGGTCCCCGGTATAGGACCTTAACTCTCAGTAGAACATCCACCCACCAAAACAACAAAACAGATCCAGCCAGCACAGTATGACAGTATGATATATGTAAAGCTATAAAGAAAGCAATAAAACAACTGTACATAAAGCAAAAATAAATGCAAATACAAGCACAAATAGCACATAACATCCCGGTAAACACAAATCAAACAAGCGCTAGGAGGAACCCACAAAAAGAACCAGAAGCCCTGGTTGCAGTATAAGGTTCCCCAGCAGAGTCGCCAAGCTGTCGCTCCCGATAAATGGGAATGGCCAAGATAAAGGTACAGACGCGAACGGTCGGCGAAAGGAACAATGAGAACACACAGCAGTGAACTCACTGGAGATGAAAAGAGTCGCCAGCTAGGCATTTTTATCCCGGAGGAAAGGCAATGCTGCATAGACCTAGAAAGATATGGATAAGACGGTCGCGAACCAGAGAGACTGAGAAAGGGGGTTGGTTACAACCTGGGAAGGTATTAGCACCCAGATTGTCCGTCGTACTCGAAGGGATCCACGCTTAAAAGATTTGTTTTTTAAAGGGGTAGTGTCAGTGCAATTTGTGTATAAAAGAGCTGGAAAAGGATGTACAGGTGTCAGTGTAAAAGAAGTGTAAAGTGTGATATATGTGCAGTATCAGTGTAGGGACAGGAATAAGATACCCAAGATCATAAGGTTAAAAGAATAATGCTGGAAAGAGGGGGAATATACAGAGACTTTTGTTCGATAACTGTTAAGTTATGCCTACGTATCCTCTCGTGCAATGAGGAAGTCAGAACACCGTAGTTCGACCCAAAGAGACTGAATGATAAATTGGCAGTGAACTGCTTGCTTGTCTACGCTCAAGTGTATGACCTGTCTGGCTCAGGTGCAAACTGTCTTGCGTTAGACGGAAGAAGCAAGTTCTCGATTGTGAGTGGATGAGGTGAGAAAAGAATCCCGAAGGAGACGATTATTGTTTGTTTTTTGTGTTTTCAATCTTTTATTGCTTTGGAAAGTTTGTCATAGGTTGATGAGCTTAAGCCTAAACCAATGGATTTAGTAAACTCATCACATCATCCCTCTGATTAGGGGTAATGAGAGTACCTTAAGTGTGAAGTCAGATTCTCACACTTGATCTCCTTTGATGCAGGATTAAGATCATTAACCTACTTGTGATTATTTAGGTGTTTTTGGCGTTTTTGTTTAGTGTTGAGTAATGAGATTAAGCCATAATCAAGGATTAAACAGACTCATTACACCATCCTAATAGAAGGATAATAGATGAGAATGTTTAAGCTGAGGAAAGCTCCTCAACTTAATCCATGATTAGGGATTAAACTCATGACAAACCAAACCTTTGATTAAGTGGATTTTAATTAATGATATGATGAAGAAGTGAGTTTTATGATTTGTAAGTTAACTTGAGGGGGACTTGTCCATTAACACTAGGGTTAGTCCTTCTTAACCCATTAAGGAAGAATTAGAACCCTAATGCAAGGCCCAAGTTACAAGTGTGATGTCTTGATGATTATTAAGTGAATTGATTAAGAGATTTAAACACATTAAGGGTTTAACACTTAGGATTAAAGTTATACACTCCATCCTAATAGAAGGATGCAGGCATAAACTTAATCACAAAGCCTTAAAGCCTTTAGGGTTTAGTCCCTGATTATGAGGTGAGAAAAGAAGACTCAATGAGACACAAAGGTAAAAACTAAGTGGGGGACTAATCAAAACCCTAATCATTGTCATGCTTGGTTGTTCCTAAGGTTTGTGAGGTTTACAAGAGAAATCTTCAATGGAACCACCAGGAAGCAGATGAAAGGATCAGGAGAAGCAAAGTAACTTGCTTCATTTAAGAAGACAAGTCACTTGAGGAAAGAAAGTAAGAAGAAAAAGAATGGGCAAGCTCAATCTCAACCACATAACAAAATGCAGCATGGATGCATAAGAGAGATGAAAAGAAAATGTGAGAAGTGAAGGCAAATTCACTTCCCAAAGTTGCTTACCACCTGAAAAGTTAGTGAAAGGAATGCAATGCAATGCAAAATGAAATGAAATGGCATGATGTAAATCAAAAACCAGAAGCATGTACATGATGATAATGATGCCAGGGGATGATGTAAACATGAATCAAGGCATGGGGATGATCATACAAACTTATGGATGCAAATGAAGCAAGTTTAGAACCATGATCATACATGAAAAGTTATGAGATGCATATGGCATACAACATGGCAAATGCAAGATGCAATGATCAAACATGCTTTCAATATGTCTTAAGATGTTGAATGAATCAAATGGATACACAAAATGCTATGGCAAGTCAAGGTATGAATGCAAATGCAAGATGGATGCATATGGAAGCCCAAATTAGGGTTTATGATCAAAGCATCAAACAAAAACCAGAATCAGGAGCAAACATCAAGATAAAAAATTGAAAATTCACTCAAAGGATCCCTAATCCTAGACTAACTCACTGCCCAAATGAGAGGCTCCAACTCTTAACCTAATTCAAGTTATGATTTTCTTAAGTTTTCTAGGGTTTTAGGGTTCCTTAACAAGAAAATTACCAAACAAAATGAAAATGAAAGATCAAATCATGGCCATTTAATCTCACAAACTACATGCTAAACACAATGCAATGCAAAAAGAATCAAGTTCCAACTCTCAAGGGTTAGGCAGAAATGATTTTTTGAAGTTTGGATCAAAATAATGCATTAAAATGATTTTAATTCCATGAAAAATTCTCAAAATGCATCAAGATCAAAAAAGAAATTTGGTTTGAGGGTTGGACAATGTTTCTAAATGTTTTTAAATGTTTCATGAATTTTTTGGTGATTTTTAAATACCTAAAAGCATTTTTAATTAATTAATTCTCATTAATTAATTAAAAATAAACTTTTAAATATTTAAAAATACTTTTTAAATGTGAAAAATAAAAATAAAAATATTTTTGTGTTCTGAAATTAAATAATAACTTGTATAAAAAATTTCAGAATTTTTGAATAAGTTTTACTATTTTTAAATAAATGAACAAAAGAATTATAAAAGAAATGAAATAAAATTAATAAAAATGAAAAGTAAGCCAATCCAACGCATCAGATTCAAAGTTGGGGGGTCTGCTGTTGACTGCGCGCGCAAAGCAAGGGTCAGGATCATTTCTGGCTAAATCAGATTTTATAAATTAATTAATTGAGATTAATTAGGTTAAGTGAGATTAGGGCAAATTGGACACATCTGGGCCACACAAACACGCGCCAAGTCAACCAAGTCAAGGGATCTAACGCTTGAGATTCAAACTACACTAATGACAGGGATTAAACCCTAATTATTTTCAGGTGGCCGGAGAAGACCTCTGGTCGTCTTCTCCGGTGGGAACCCCACCTGAAAATTCCTAAAACCTTCAAAACGTAACTAAAATGGAATCTAAAAGAACAGAAATCCTTCCCAAACCTCACAGAATCAAAACCCTAACACCAACATCATTTATCTTTCCTCAATCCACTGAATCGAAACAAAACATTTTCTAGGGCAAAAATTTCAGAACACGATTAAACTCTCATCTCTCCACCATTTTCAAAACCAAAGACATCAGAGTGATCAGGGGAACATATAGAATCTATTTAAAACTTAAAAACATGTTTCTGGAAGAAAAAAAGTTCTTGAGCTACCTGAGTTTTGAAGCTTTCAGTTTTGCAACCTTCTGGCCTCTTTCCTTTGTGCAATCCACCCCTTTTAGTCCCCTGATGACATATTGATGCTTAGAAGGAGTTTGTGTTGGCTAGTTTGGGAGTTTGAACAAGTTCTGTTCAGGATGGTGTGAGAATCGTGTTCTTGATTCCTTGAGATTCAGGTTGATTTTAGGGGTGTTTTGTGATCAGGGTGATGTGTTGAGAAGGTTTATGAAGTTTGTTTGTGTGTTTGTGAGTTGTATGAAGAGTTTCGAATGCTTTTGCTCCAAGGGTGGAAAATGAGAATGCTGAGTTCTTGCTTGTTTCAGGCTTGTGTCTTGTTGTGTTTAGCTTGCATTTTGTTTGTATAAACTAATCCTATTGGTCAGAAGATGTGACATGTCCTTTTGTGATAGGTATGGTTACTTTTGCAAATTGTCAACTTTGTGTAAGAGAAAGCATGGGTCATGTTCTAGCCAAGTACAAGGGGTGTGGGCTGCGCAGCATGAGGTGAGGAGAGGGCTAGGGTGGTTCAGCAACCAAGGCAGCAAGTGGATGAGGTGTTATGATGGATTTTGCAACTTGGTTCACTTTGGTTCTCATGGAAATATCTTGCTCCAAAGACCAAACAATATGAGAAACTCTTGGCCCATTCTGATTTTTAAGACTTGTGTGATGTTTGTGTAATGGTTTGACATCAATTAGAAGTCACAAATTGCCTTGATACAAGATTTTGCAAGTTTCCCATTTGGTGCATAACTTGAAATTTAGTGATTTTTGCCAACTTTGATGAACCATAACTTTTGATCCAAAATGAATTAGGTCATGTTCTTGTACTTTTTGAAAAGGGAATGATCTATTCTACAACTTTCATGACCAAAGTTTTTCCATTTGAAGCCTTTTTGAATCAAAAAGTAAGGGTTGAAAAAGTTGCATAAAATGACATTTTTATTAAAAGTCAAACTTGCCCAAAAAGTCAACTTTGCAAAAACTTCAAATTCTTCAATTTTGTGAACTTCCAACCTCTTCTATGATAAAATAAAGATCATACACACTCAAAATGATGAAGATCACCCCTTGGTTGGGTCATTGGGGGCCTCAGATGCCCTGATTTTGCACTGACTTGTCTGAAAAGTCAACTCTTGATTAGATGACTTCCCCATGGAATTTCTTCATGAAAATTGATATGCATACTCCCTATACCATATAGAGACCAATAGAAACAAGAATGACCAAAAAATTTGGAGTTATGGCCTCTGGAACCAAAACCCTAATTTTAGGTCAACTGTGCAGTCAAGCCTGACTCTGCTTCCATACAAATCTCAGTTCTTGTGATTCTTTGGCATTCTTGACTTTGAGAGGGTATAATATGATGTTTGAACACACATGGACCCCTTTGAAGTGATTGATGGCCTTTGGAGTGGCTCAAGAAGCTCTTGGATTGCTCAGATCACAAACCCTAGATGCAGATGACTTTGAATCTATGCAGTGAATTAAAATTGTGGTATGAGATGCTATGATTGAATTTATGCTTATGAAATGATCACAAGCCATGGTGTGAATGGGTGAGGGCAAATTCGGGGTGTTTACATAGGCCTAGTTTACTTTTTCTCTCATGTATTAAGATTGTTGAGGCTTGTACTTCACTTGTAATCCTCACTTTGATTTTAATGAAAATGAGTTTTTAGTACTTTAAAAATGTTTCTTTTTAAATATTGCAATTTATCTTATAGTCATTTGAAATCTTTGCATTTGCATACACATACCATGCATCATACCTGCATTTGTCTTTCTTCTTGAGTGTTGTACAAGGATCTTATGTTGTTTCTTGGTCTTCATTCAGTTCTCCTGTCAAGCTGACTCACACGGTTGATGCTCGAGCTAATCGGAAGAAGATGTTGGAAGCCTTACAACAAGAGAAACACGATTTGCGCGAGGAAGTTGCATATCTGAAGGATAGCTTGGAAAGAGTTACTGCCATGATGGAAAGCTTGGTGGCTGCTCAGAATTAGCCACCCCATCCTCCTAATTATCATGTTCAACACATAGTCATCTCTGAGATTGTCACTGCATCGGTCCCTGCCGAAGTTGTCATTTCTCCTCGCTACCGCATGCCTCCTGGTACACCGTGGGGCATGCCGGCTAATTTCACTCTTGCTGGTTATCATCCTCTTCCTCTTGAGACTGCTGCATTTAATACTCTTCAGCCAGTAATGACTACTGCACCGCCTGTGATGCACACTACTCCGCACCATGATGAAGTCATTTACCATGCTGAGCCCAGTGAAGGCGTTGGTGTAACTAAAAGACTTGATGATTTTCAAGGCCTTTTTGTTGAGTTGTAGAGAGATATGAGAGCCTTGAAGTACAAAGATTTTTTTGGTAAAGATGCTTATGATCTTTGTTTGGTTCCTAATGTCAAGGTTCTGTACAAGTTCAGGTTGCCTGAGTTCGAGAAGTATAAGGGAAACACTTGTCCTCTGAGTCATCTGACTATGTATGCTAGGAAGATGTCTTCTCAGACAGAGAATGATCAGTTGTTGATTCATTATTTCCAAGATAGTCTGACTAGTGCAGCCATGAGATGGTACATGAGTTTGGATAGCAGCCAAATCCATACTTTCAATGATTTGGGAGAGAGTTTTGTTAGGCAATACAAGTATAATGTTGATATGGCACCGAACAGAGATCAACTTCGTGCTATGTCCCAGAAGGACAAAGAAACTTTCAAAGAGTATGCACAAAGATGGCGCGAGCTAGCAGCTCAGATTGTTCCTCCTCTAGAAGAGAAAGAGACGGCGAAGATATTTTTGAAGACTTTAGGTTCTTTCTACTACGAGAAGATGATTGCAAGTGCTCCTTCTGATTTCACTGAAATGGTGAGTATATGGATGCGTTTAGAAGAATGTGTATGTGAGGGACGGTTGGACAAAGAGAGTAGTGTTCGCTCGAGCTCTAAGAGGTTCAGCTTTGGTAAGAAAAAAGAAGGTGAGACTAATGCAGTGTCCTGTGAAAATTACAGAAGATCTCGCGGTCGTGAGAATCGTCATCATCAGCATGTAGCTTCTGTAACTCCGATGATTAATGTGACTCCAACTCTGCCAGTAGCCCCAAAGTACCAGTCTCGTTATCAACAACCGTCTATGCAACAAAGTGGAAATTAACAGGGTCGTGCTAAGCCGAATTTTGATCCCATTCTAATGTTATATGCGAATTTGCTTCTGTCTTTGATTGCAAAGAATTTTGTGCAAACGCATTCTCCGCCTCCAGTTCCAGAATCTATCACATGGTGGTATAAGCCAGAGGTTCACTGTGTGTTTCATCAAGGTGCCCCGGGGCACGATATTGAGAACTATTATCCATTGAGATTTGAAGTGCAGAAATTGATAAGGAGCAATGTTTTATCTTTCAATGATGTTAATCCAAATGTGAAGACAAATCCGCTTCCGAATCATGGTAATACGTCTGTGAACATGGTTGATGGTTGTCCTGGTTTGTTCAAATTTATGAGGTCCGCCACATTCGAAGGTCTTTGGTTGAGATGCATGATTTCTTAAGAGAATATCATGATATTGACCACGATTATGTTGGATGTTGTATTTGTTCGGTGAACCCTCGTGGTTGCGTGATTGTTAAGAGAGACATTTAAAAAATGATGGATGATAAGTTGATTGAAGTGACAACAAAAAGAGATGAGTATGACAATGAAGTAAATGTTATTGTACCTCAATTCAATATCCTGAGAAGGTTGTTCTAGAGAAGGTGGTTATTTCTTTTGATAGCCGCAAAAATGTTGTGACTCCTTTGGTGATCAATTTTCCTGGTCCAATGCCATATGAGTCTGATAAAGATGTTTCATACCGGTATAATGCTACGATGATAGAAAATGGTAAGGAAGTTCCTATTCCTTCTCCAAAGTCCGTGTTTAGCATTGTTGATGTGACAAAGGTTACTCGAAGTGGTAGAGTTTATGCTTCGGATCCTTCGAAGAGAGCTACAGATACAAGTGCGAGTAAATAGACTATGGATATTGTTGCTCGATCAGGCCAATTTGGGGATTCCAGTTTGAAAGATAATGAAGATGAGGTGTTAAAATTGATAAAGAAGAGCGAGTAAAACATTACTGAGCAGTTGTTGCATACTTCATCAAAGATATCAATTTTATCTATCTTGATGTGCTCTGAGGCTCATAGGCAGTCTTTGCATAAGATTCTTGATCAAGCTTATGTTGATCATGATGTGACTATTGATCAGTTTGATAGTATTGTGGCTAATATCACATCATGCAACAATCTGAGTTTCTGTGATGATGACTTGCCTGAAGAAGGAAGGAACCATAATTTGGCTCTGCATATTTCAGTAAATTGTCAGGAAGATGCTATGTCTAAGGTGCTGGTTGATACCGGCCGGATCTTCTCTGAATGTGATGCCGAAGTCGACCTTGTCAAGGCTTGCGTACCAAGGTGCTCCCATGAGGCATATTGGGATTATTGTGAAATCTTTTGAAGGATCGAAGAAGACTGTGATTGGTGAAGTTGATCTTCCTATTCTGTTTGGACCGTTTATATTCTAGATTACTTTCCAAGTAATGGATATACGTCCCGCTTACAGTTGTCTCCTTGGAAGACCCTGGATTCATGAGGCAGGAGTAGTGACGTCTACTCTTCATCAGAAGCTGAATTTTGTGAAAGATGGGAAGTTAGTGAATTTTGGCGATGAACAAGCGATGCTAGTGAGAAATTTGTCATCTTTCTCTTATATTGACGCTGGAAAGGCCGTAGCGGAGCCATCTCGCCCCCGGAAGAGGGCACACCGTATGGAAAATGCTCATGACATATTGTTTGAGGAGCCGGAGCACCAACGGAGATACTCCGTATTGGTCAAGCGTAAGTTAATTCCCGCGAGGTATATCTGTAATGACACGCTTGATAATTTAGGGCTGAGATTCGAAGTTCATAGGATGTTTCATACTTTAGGCATGCTTGAATTTATGCAATTCGAAGCGCCGACCTATGAGCGCATAACTTTCGAATTTTGGAGTTCTTTGGATTTCCAGTTGAAGCACAGGTGGACGAGTGCCGATGAGGAATATTTTGGAACATTAAGGTTCCGTCTGTTTAATACCACTCACTCATTATCCTTAGTGGAACTAGGAGAAGTCCTGAAGCTGCCTAGCTTCGGACCTGGAGCTCCCCCAACTAATTTTGCTGCAGGTGACTTCTGGAGAGCTATCACGGGAAATCCCGAGTATGTCGCTAAGGCGACAAAGGCTTCGTGCATCCACAACCCTTGCTTCAGATATGCACAGAAGGGCTTGGCATACACCTTATTTTGTAGAGGAGACATCACTGGTGTAGCAACTCAGAAAGAGTTATACCTGTTGTATGGCATGGCCAACAAAGAGCTGATCAATGTCGCGGCTTTTGCGGCTGACCATCTGAAAAGAGTGGAAAATGCCAACTCGGGAGAGATATCAGTGGGAGGCATGATAAACCAAATTGCCGACCACTTTGGATATGGTGCTTTGCTGAGGGAAGAGCCTATTGTGACAGGTAAGACAAAAATCGACCTGGCCACCCTCACAGCACAAGGTATGATAAAGGTCTTTAATGATTACTACTCTTTGGTTAGCCGTAACCACCATTTGTTGGCATTACCTGCGCCTGATTTCATAAGAATTGAAAATGAGGCTAATTGGATATACGAGAGTCCTGTACAGGACGATGGTTTTGTTTTTGATGATGTTGCAGGTACAGATGAAGAAGAAGGTTATCAACCGGAGATGGCGCCTATGACGCCAGTTGGTAACTCCGCCAATGCCAATCAAGGAACAGGTTTGTTGTGGAGCATGGGTGAGAAGGATTGGGAATGGATGCAGAACAAAATGTGCTTCCTCCGAAGTGAGCAAACTCGACAAGGAGAAGAGCAAACCCGACAGGGGAAGGAGCAAATTCGACAAGGCAAGCTTATCGGAGAAATGCACGAATGGTTGAAGCAGATGCATCTGCGAGACCAACCACCTCAACCACCTTACTAGGCTTCTGTGAGTCCCCTATTCGCACTAGTTCTCCATTAGTGAGGACACTGATGAGTTCTAGTGTGGGAGGGTTTATTTATTTTGTCGGTTTTTATTTAGTTATTTTGTGTTATGTTTTTACCGTTTCGCTTATTTTAATTGAGAGTCTGTACTGCTTGAATGAATAATTGAAATTACTTGTAAAATCATCCCCGAGCTGAAAAACATGATGAGATTTTGTCAAGGGTAAGTGGGTAACTCATCAACCCCACTTGATCCCTTATAGAGATTATGCCAGAAGAATATCAACTTTCTTCACTAAAGTTGAGTTTCATTATGTGCCTTGCGATGAAAATCAGATGGCAGATGCTTTGGCAACTATAGCTTCCATGATAAAGGTGCACTAGTGGAATGACGTTCCCATGATCAGAGTGATGCGGTTTGAAAGACCAGCTCATGTGTTCGCAATTGAAGAGGTCCATGATGACAAGCCTTGGTATCATGATATTAAATGTTTTATCCAGAGTCAGGAATACCCACTTGGGGCATCCGATAAAGATAAGAGGACTTTGAGGAGATTGGCAGGCAATTTCTTCTTGAATGGAAATGTGCTTTATAAGAGGAATTTTGACATGGTCTTGCTCAGATGCATGGATAGACACGAAGCAGACATGTTAATGAAAGAAATTCATGAAGGATCTTTTGGTACTCATGCTAGTGGGCATGCAATGGCTAAAATGATGTTAAGAGCATGTTACTATTGGTTGTCAATGGAATTTGATTGTTGCAAGTATGTGAAAAAAGTGCCATAAGTTCCAAGTGTATGCTGATAAGATTCATGTGCCACCAACTCATCTCAATGTGTTTTATTCCCCATGGCCTTTCTCTATGTGGGAAATTGATATGATTGGTATTATTAAACCCAAGGCTTCGAATGGACATCGTTTTATTCATGTGGCAATTGACTACTTCACCAAGTGGGTGGAAGCAACATCATATGCTAATGTGACCAAGCAAGTTGTGGTTCAGTTTATCAAGAATAACATTATCTGCAGATATGGTGTTCCAAATAGAATCATTACTGATAATGGTTCGAACTTGAATAATAAGATGATGAAAGAGATTTGTGAAGAATTCAAGATTCAACACCATAATTCTTCTCCTTATAGACCGAAGATGAATGAGATTGTTGAAGCTGCGAATAAGAACATTAAGAAGATCATTCAGAAGATGGTTGTGACATATAAGGACTGGCATGAGATAATCCATTTTGCTTTCCATGGGTATCATACATTTGTCCGTACTTCAACAGGGGAAACCCCTTTCTCACTTGTTTATGGTACAGAAGCAGTGCTCCCCGTCGAGGGTGAGATCCCATCAATGGGAATTCTGATGGAAGCCAAGTTGACTGAGGCTGAATGGTGTCAAAGTAGATTTGATCAGTTGAATTTGATTGAGGAAAAGAGAATAACAGCTTTGTGTCATGGTCAGTTGTACCAGCAAAGAATGAAGAAAGCTTTTGACAAGAAGGTCAAACCTCGTGTATTCAGAGAAGGCGACCTCGCACTCGAAAAGATCCAGTCTTTCATTATAGATTCTCGGGGAAAGTGGACTCTGAACTATGATGGCCCGTATGTTGTTAAGAAATCCTTCTCTGGCGGTTCATTATTTCTTGCAACTATGGATGGTGAGGATATCACTCTTCCTGTGAATGCGGATGCAATCAAGAAATATGTCGCCTAAAAAATAAAAGAACAACTCGCTAAGTGTAAAACCCGAAAGGGCGGCTTAGGCAAAAATGAGCGTCTCGGTGGATTGAAAACCCGAAAGGGGGGTCCAGGCAAAAATTAGAGACATAAACAGAAATAATTATCCCGATAGATTGAAAACCCGAAAGGGAAATCTAGACAAAAGTTAGGGATCATGGCAAGTAACTGCGTCGACAGACTAGATCACTTGTAGTGACCGAGGATTTTAGATTCTATCCCTCAGAAGAATTTCCCATCAAATATTCTTATTCACTCATCTTTGACTGAAGTTTTCGGACACAGTGGAGTTCAAAGTTGATAGGGAGAATAATGATCATTGTATTTCAATGTAGCCCTTTTCCATGTATTTACCATTTTTCAAACTTGTAATGATCTATGGAGTCATGTCATTTGCTGACTATCATTCTATCAATGAATTTGAGCTTTTATCCAATTATTTGAAATTCTTTATTTTGTTTCGGTTTACAAAATTTCAATTTATTGTTGATGATGATTTTTGAAGCAAATTTAATAAATTTAATCTTTGAAGATTATAAAAACATTTTATTTTGATATGGGAACAAATAGGGTATATCAATAGTAATTCCAGGGATGGTAAAGTCCGGATGTGTGTAACTTGTCTCTCCCAAAGCAAGGTTTGATCCGATTGCGTCTTTATGGAATTCCTGAATAGTCTTGGCAGGTTGATGTTAATGATGTTTTGTGCCCCACCATCATGAACGGGGATTGTAAATGCTCATAGTTCTAATTCCTTCCCCAGAAGAGTTGTTAGAAGGGATATTCTTGAAAATCCCCAACTGAGTTTTGATCTCTTCCTCAACAATTTACCTTTGAATTGAGAAGCATTGTGAATCCTCAGCCGAGTTCTTGTTCCTCAGCTTGAGCTGGTTGCATCCCTTAGAGGTTTTCTTTCACCTGTAGGTGGGTATTGATTTAAAATCCCTTGTAACTAAGGTTCGCCTTGATTGTTAAGTTCTAGTATCCCCGCATGGGTCGAAAATCCCAAATTTTCAGTGATGATTGATCTCCATAGATCCCCAGTAGGTCTGCGTGTGATGATTTCCAGTAGATTTCTATTTGATCTTCAACAAGTTTTACACTCTTCCCCCAAGCAGAGCAAGAGTGGCATAACTCCTTCCCCAATCAGAGTATGAGTGGCATAACTCCTTCCCTAAGCAGAGCAATAGCGGCATGACTCTTTCCCCGAGTGGAACAGGAAAAGTATGATGATTATTCCCTGCAGGAGTTTGATTAAGAACATTTATGTACCCATCAAGGATCGTGGAAGCTTTCCCCATGCCCGACAGACTATTACTTTTCCTCAATAAGGTGGTATCTCTATGCAGAGTCGATGCTTGATACCCTAGTAGGTTATGCTTTATTTGCATCACTGGTAGATCTTTACCTTTATCCCCCAAACAAAGTTATGAAGATATTTGTCCCCACCAGTGTTTAATAAGGATATTTCCCTCTTTCCCTAAATAGTGGAAGATGTTGGGCTGATTGTTGTTTCTCCAACATGTTTCTTCTCAAAGTAGAATTCCTGGTGTTATCCTTTTATAGATTCTTGAAGATTGCTTTGAGGATTTGATCCTTAGCAGATGCTTCCTCAGTCTGAGTTATACCTTGTAGCAGGATTTTATTCCTTTGATGGCTTTTGATGTTCCTTGTAGGATTTCAATTCAAATTTGCAGCATGGTCCCCGGCCTTGTCGCCCTGATTAGCCGAGTATCCGGTTGTTTTGGTGTTTATGTCACCCATTGCTTATCTTTATGTCTGTTTTGTCAGCATATTCATACGCATAAGCATAGCATCATTTGCTTGCATTCTTGCATTTATCTTTGTTCCCCGCTCTTTGGTGTGATATTTTTCCCACAGAGTATGTGTGTTGTCTTCCTCTAAAGTTAGAGTGTCGACCATTAAGCAGAAAGTGTTGATCCTTTCTATTTCCCCACTAAGTTTGTTTCTCGTGGAAGATTTTGATTCAGTTTCCTCCCTGTCATACCCAAAATTTGTCCTACCCGCACCATTCTATTTTACTGTCTAACAATTATTTCAAATATCCAAAAATATGCATTATTTTATTTTTCTGTCTGATATTCAAAAAATCCAAAAAAATGCATTTGTTTCTTTTTTCAAAAACCTCCTTTTATTTTATAGATTATTCATTTCATTATCAAAAATACAAAAAATATCTTATTTTATTTTTACTTCTAATCCACTTTCATTTTCTTTCTTAAAAGTCCATTATTCACACAAAATTACAAAAAAAATCATTTTCTATTTTCTATTTTTTTATTATTTCTACATTTATTAGGGAGTCCAGCAGCATGACACGGGTGCCCGTGTCACACGACACGGCCCGTGTCATGGCACCTGAATGCAAGATTTTTTATTTGGTCTCTTGTGCTGAGGGAATTTTGGACGTTTCGCATGTAATTTTGTAATCTGATACATTAGGGTGATCTGAACCAGAAAGGGATACTTTTGAATATTGGGAATTTTCACGCAAAGGAAAACGAAGGATTTTAGAGGAGAAGTCGGATCGATCAAACGCGGAAGCAATTGACGATCCAATCAATCCTTTTTACATTGTAATGTTTCTTTTCCTATTGTATGTGATTTTCATTGTTTGGATTATGAGTGGCTAAACCCCCCAATGCTAGGGGGTGTCCCTGAGTTATTTGTAATGACATTGACCTTAATTTTATGAATTTCACTGTTTCTTTCTTCATTGTTTTGATTGATTGATTTTATTGTAAGAAAAATCAATATTGGAAAATTGGATTTTAATCATCGGTTAACAGATTGTAGGAATGCACTGTTAACGTTTTTCAATTAAAACTTTTTATCGGATATCACCAAGGAATTGGGATATCATATTTAACCGTGAAAACTTTTGATATACAAATGCTTGGTATTCATTCTATATGATCAAGGAATTGGAGTATAGTAGGAATACCAAAGGGTTTTCTTTAAAGGAATTTTGGAAAACAATTGTAATAAGACGGTAATGAGTTAGTTGCAGTGATATTTTAACGATTATAAACAAATAGTCATTATAAGAATTTCTCATACACCCTCCCTAGCATAATTCTCATATTTGTCATCCTTAGTATTATTTTCCTAATTTTATGTTTACAAGTCTTTTGAGAAAATCTAAACAAACCCTTATAAACTTTTGTTCAACTTGAAATAGTAAATAACTTAATTTGATACGCATTCCTTGAGATCGATATTCGGGGAATTTCCCTAAGATTACTACAGTGGGCAAAAATAGTACACTTGCTATTTTTCCCATCTAGTTTTTGGCGCCGTTGCCGGGGACTGTCAAAAATTAAGTTAATTTTCTTATTTCAATTGAAATTTTGTTGCTCTGTGACTAAACTTTTATTGTATTCTCTGTTTGTTATTTTAGTGTTATTGAAATTTTGTTATCTAACTTGTGTCTAACTGTTTATACGAGGTCAGGCCTCAACTAAGTTTTCCTTTGACGCAGAACCAGAAAGAGCTTTGCACGAGAGACGGCGCAAGGCAAGGATTGATAGACTGGCTGATACTGGTTCAAGTGTCCCGAATCAGGAAACAGAGGACGACATATCTGTGCACTCTGAGCATAGTGACTCTGACTCAGACAGGGAGAGAAATCCAGGATTTGATAACATGGCAGGAAACCAACCTCTTATAGAAAGGCTGTTAGGTGATTATGGAGGGGCTAATGCCCAGCCTAACCGGATGACTATTGTTAACCAACCGGTGAATGTTGCTCACTTCCAGTTACATCTGTCCACCATTCGGCAGTTGGAGAGCAAACCTTTCGCTGGAAGAATCAATGAGGATGCCAACAAGCATCTTCAGAGATTCCTGACTACCACTACATCTTTGAAATTGAAGGTCATTCTGAGGAAGCAAAAAGACTTGTGATGTTTCCTTTTACACTTACTGATGATGCAGAAGAATGGTTCTATTCACTACCAGCTGCTAGTATCACGACTTGGCTAGAGATGGAAACAACATTCCTCAACGAATATTTTCCTGCTTCAGTTTATATCTGGAAGAGATACGACATTGTCAATTTTAAACAAAAAGATGGTGAATCACTTGGAGATGCATATAAAAGATTCAAAAGATGTTTGACCGCGTGTCCTACTCATAATATGGACGCGACCGAGCAGATGCAAAACTTTGTGAATGGGTTGCGACTCAAGACAAAACAGCTTATAGATACTGCTGCAGGTGGCTCAACAAACTTTTCAACAGCCACTGGTATCAAAAGAATCATAGAAGCAATTGCTGCTAATGAACATGTTGAATTGTATGATCGTACAGTGAGTCAACCAGATGGTAAGATTGATTTAAAGCTGACAGAGCAAGTTGTGAAAATGGAAGATCAAATTGCTGCAGAAGTTGAAAGAAGGCTGAAGAAGATGAATCTTGGCACACAGACAGTGGCTCAGGTGGAACCAGTTCAAGCAGTGATTTGTAAGATTTGTTGTGGACCACACTTTGCCATGCATTGTTTGGCAACTCAAGAACAGGTTGAACAGATTAATATATTGAGGTAGAACAATCCGTATGCCAACACGTATAATCCGGGGTGGAAAAATCATCCCAACTTCTCTTGGAAAGATCAACAAGGGAACATTCAAAAGTCGGTTCAAGGCCAGCAACAATATCAGCCCCAACAACAACAATACCAGCCACTAGTTCTAAGAACGGCTGATTGGGAAATTGGCATTGAAAAGATGGCGGCTCACAATTCTCAATTCCAAGAAACGAGGAGTAACTTCAAGAATACTGGAGCCTCTATAAAGAACCTTGAAGTGAAAATGAGCCAAATTTCCCAACATCTAGCTATCCCCCAAACTCCAAGGGCTCTTCCAAGTGCAACTGTAACAAATCCAAGAGATAATCACAAAGTTAATGCAGTGACAACACGAAGAGGTAAAGATACTGAAGAGGTGAAAGCTAATTCTGAGAGTGAAAATCAAATGATTGAAGTGGAACTGGAAATAAAAGAGAATGAAGTTGTTGAAGAAGAGGAAGAAGTAACCCCAGCACCGGAAATCAAAGAAAAAACGGTAGAACCAAAACCGATGATCAAACTTCCTTATCCAACAAGAAACAAAAAGAAAGGACAGCAAGAGAAGAATTTTGAAAAATTCCTAGAGTTGTTCAAGAAGCTGGAGCTGAATATTCCATTACTTGAAGCACTTGAGTAAATGCCCACCTATGCCAAATTCATGAAAGATATCATTGCTAAAAAGAGGACCATGGGAGCTGAACCTATTATTCTAACCGAAACTTGTAGTGCTATTTTGCAGGGACTAAAGATTCCGGTGAAGAAAAAAGATAGAGGAGCTGTCACCATTCCATGCACCATCGGTGACCGGTCATTCAAGAGAGCTCTCATTGATTTGGGAGAGAGCATTAGTTTAGTGCCTCTATCCATCTACAAAAAGTTGGGTATTGGTGTTGTTCAAGACACTCGGATGACTCTCCAGTTTGCAGACCATTCTGTGAGGCGGCCATATGGAGTAGTCCATGATGTCCTGGTTAGAGTGGACAAGTTTGTGTTTCCGGTTGATTTTGTGATTCTTGAAATGCCTGAAGATGAAGAAATTCCTTTAATTTTGGGCAGACCATTCTTAGAAACCGGGAGAGTTCTGATAGATATGGAAGGTGGAACACTCACTTTGAAAGTGTACGATGAAGAGTTAAAAATTGATGTTAGGAACACTTTGAAGTATAAAGATGATGTTGGCACTAGTAGTAACATACAAGTGTTAGAACAAGTGGAAGCTAGTGAACATTTAGAGAGTGTATCCCAATTGCCTCTAGAAAGGGTACTGAGTATGTCTATTTTTGAAGATGATAAGGAAGTTGAAAGTAGTGATATGGAAGTGGTAGCAATGCTTGAAACTCAACCAATCCTGAAAAAGAGTTAGAATGCATCGGTGGAAGAGCTAAGACAACCTGTAATGGTTGATGAAGGTGAAGACAAGCCGAAGATATAATAATTGAAACAACTACCTGAGAATCTCAAATATGTCTTTCTCGACACTGAAGAAAAATGTCCCGCTATTATTAGCGCTAATTTGAAAAGTGTGCAAGAGGACAAGTTGATTGGAGTTCTTAAGGAATTTAAGGGAGCAATTGGGTGGAAAATTGAAGACCTTAAAGGTATAAGTCCTACTGTGTGCATGCACAAAATACTCATGGAAGAAGATCACAAACCGGTTGTGCAGCCCCAAAGGAGATTGAACCCTGTGATGAAGGAGGTTATGAGAAAGGAAGTTGTTAAGCTATTAGATGCAGGATTGATCTATCCTATATTAGATAGTGCTTGGGTGAGCCCGGTGCATGTGGTGCCCAAAAAGGGAGGAACAACCGTAATAACTAATGAAAAAAATGAATTGATTCCTACTAGAACTGTTACTGGATGGAGAGTTTGCATTGATTATAGAAGATTGAACTTGGCTACGAGAAAAGACCATTTTCCGTTGCCATTCATTGACCAGATGTTGGAGAGACTAGCGGGACATGATTACTATTTCTTTTTTGATGGTTACTCCGGATAAAATCAAATTGCAGTTGCACCGGAGGATCAAGAGAAGACGGCGTTTACATGTCCTTATGGAATTTTTGCATATAGGAGGATGTTGTTCGGGCTATGTAATGCCCCCGCTACATTCCAAAGATGCATGACATCCATTTTTGCTGATATGCTAGAAAAGCACATGGAAGTGTTCATGGATGATTTCTCCGTGTTTGGATCTTCATTTGATCACTTTTTATCTAACCTTTCACTTGTTTTGCAGCGATGTCAGGAAAGTAATTTAATCCTTAACTGGGAAAAATGTCATTTCATGGTACGAGAAGGCATTGTTCTTGGTCACAAGATCTCACAAAAAGGGATCGAAGTTGATCAAGCGAAAGTGGAAGTAATCTCAAAGCTACCACCACCGATTAACGAGAAAGGTATAAGAAGCTTCTTAGGACATGCGGGTTTTTACCGCAAGTTCATAAGAGACTTCTCAAAGATAGCCAAATCTTTAACTACTCTGTTGGTTAAAGATAAGGCTTTTGTGTTTGATAAGAAGTGCACCGATTCTTTTGAGACACTTAAAAAAGAATTAGTGTCGGCACCTATTATTATTGCTCCCGATTGGTCCCTACCCTTTAAAATTATGTGTGATGCTAGTGATATTGCGGTGGGAGCTGTATTGGGGCAGCGTAGGAATAAGTTGTTGCATGTTATTTACTATGCTACTCACGTTTTGAACCCTGCACAGATTAATTACGCGACTACCGAAAAGGAGTTGTTAGTTGTGGTTTATGCCTTTGATAAATTCAGGCAATATCTGTTGGGTTCAAAAGTGATTGTTTATACTGACCATGCTGCTTTGAAATATCTTTTTGCCAAATAGGATTCAAAACCTAGGCTTTTGAGGTGGATTCTACTCCTTCAAGAATTTGATGTTGAGATTCGTAATAAAAAAAGTTGTGAGAACACTGTAGCAGATCATCTATCGCGGATGTCACCGATTGAAGAAAATGAGGATAAGCGTCCTATAAAGGATGAGTTCGCAGACGAACACATCCTATATGTGATTGGTGTTCCATGGTTTGCGGATTATGCGAACTATCTGGTTGGTGGTATTATACCCGACGATTTTGACACTAACAGAAGAAAAAAGTTTGTTCATGATTGCATATCTGTGGGATGATCCTTATCTGTATAAAAGAGGAGTGGATGGTTTGGTCAGAAGGTGTGTACCCGAAGAAGAACAGAAAGATGTATTAAAAGCGTGTCATGATTCCGAGTACGGAAGGAATTTTAGTGGTGACAGGACAACGGGTAAAGTCCTTCAATCAAGGCTATATTGGCCTACCTTATTCAAAGATGCTCAAAAGTTGGTAAAGGAATGTGACAGATGTCAGAGGACCGGAAACATATCAAGAAGGAATCAAATGCCTCAAAACTCTATGCTTGAAGTAGAGTTATTTGATGTGTGGGGGATAGACTTCATGGGACCATTTCCTCAGTCATTCGGAAAGACATACATCTTGGTTGCGGTGGATTACGTGTCAAAGTGGGTTGAAGCGGTAGCATTGCCCACCAACGATGTGAAAGTGGTTACCAAATTCTTAAAAGATAATATATTCGCAAGATTTGGTGTACCAAGAGCTTTAATAAGTGATGGAGGAACTTATTTCCTAAATCACCTCATGGAGAGGCTTCTACAAAAGTATAACGTGAAACACCGGGTAGCCACTCCATACCATCCGCAAACAAGTGGCCAAGTAGAGGTATCAAATAGATAACTCAAACAAATTCTGGAAAAGACAGTCAACACGTCTCGAAAGGATTGGTCTGTTAAGTTGGGATGATGCTCTATGGGCGTACCGAACGGCCTTTAAAACACCGATCGGCATGTCACCGTATCAGCTGGTTTATGGAAAGGCATGTCATTTACCGTTGGAACTTGAACACAAGGCTTTCTGGGCTACTAAGTATTTGAATATGGACCTAGCTAATGCCGAAAGGTCTCGCATACTCCAACTGCATGAATTGGAGTAATTCCGGAACCGGGCATATGAGAAGGCTAAGATGTACAAAGATCAAACAAAGAAATGGCATGACAAGAGAATTCAAACGAAAGAATTTTTCGAAGGACAACTTGTCTTACTGTATAACTCAAGGCTGAAACTCTTTCCTGGGAAACTCAAATCTAAGTGGTCGAGACCGTTTGAGGTGCATCGAGTCTTCACGCATGGGGCAGTCGAGATAAAGAATCAAGCTAATGGAGACATCTTCAAAGTGAATGGGCAAAGGTTGAAGCCTTATTTTCAAGGACAACCTAGAGATCATGCAAATATCATTCGTCTTATCCAGTAGGACGAATGACCGTCGAGCCATGCGACGTTAAACGCAGCGCTGCGTGAGAGGCAACCCACGATGGTTTCAGTTAATTTTTATTTGTTCATTTTGTAGGTAGGCTGAAGCAACGTCTCACAGAGTCGATAAAAGAAAGAAAAATGGTCTGAATGGTGAAAAACGTGTTTTTTCGAAAAGTCAGGGCCCTGACACGGGTGCCCATGTCCCATGACACGGCCCGTGTCAGGAAGAGATGAGGATTGGCAGTCAAGGCCATGTGAAATGTAGGGGTGCAACACAGGTGCCCGTGTTGTGCAACACGACCCGTGTTGCAGAGTCTGAACAACCCCTTCCTTTTAATGTTTGTTTTATGGATGCAGGGGCCTGACATGGGTGCCCGTGTTGCGTAACACGACCCATGTCAGGAGTGCGGGACAAATTTTTTCAACATGTTTTACACTTTTAATGAGTGGGACCCACGATTTTTTATCACTAAACCACTCATTTACCCTTAATTGCATTTTTTCAGTTTTATTTTTCACATAACTTTGCTTTCTTCTCCACTTTCTCCTCTTCTAAAACCCTAGCCTCCATTGTCACCTCACCCAAAAACCTTCAATTTCTCCAACACCAAAACTCTATACTCTCTTCACAAAAAGTGTTCCCCTCATCTCCCTTGTCACTCCTACGGTGACGTTTTCTCCTAATTCAAATTTTGAATATTGTCTGTTCATTTTTGCAAGTAGTCAAGAATGCCTCCAAGAAGAGACACTGGAAAGGCCGTAGCGGAGCCATCTCGCCCCCGAAAGAGAGCACACTGTATGGCAAATGCTCATGACATATTGTTTGAGGAGCTGGAGCACCAACGGAAATACTCCGTATTGGTCAAGCGTAAGTTAATTCCCGCGAGGTATATCTGTAATGACACGCTTGATAGTTTAGGGCTGAGATTCGAAGTTCATAGGATGTTTAATACTTTAGGCATGCTTGAATTTATGCAATTTGAAGCGCCGATCTATGAGCGCATAACTTTCGAATTTTTGAGTTCTTTGGATTTCCAGTTGAAGCACAGGTGGACGGGTGCCGATGAGGAATATTTTGGAACATTAAGGTTCCGTCTATTTAATACCACTCACACATTATCCTTAGCGGAACTAGGAGAAGTCCTGAAGCTACCTAGCTTCGGACCTGGAGCTCCCCCAACTAATTTTGCTGCAGGTGACTTCTGGAGAGCTATCACGGGAAATCCCGAGTATGTCGCTAAGGCGGAAAAGGCTTCGTGCATCCACAACCCTTGCTTCAGATATGCACAGAAGGGCTTGGCATACACCTTGTTTTGTAGAGGAGACATCACTGGTGTAGCAACTCAGAAAGAGTTATACCTGTTGTATGGCATGGCCAACAAAGAGCTGATCAATGTCGCGGCTTTTGCAGCTGACCATCTGAAAAGAGTGGAAAATGCCAACTTGGGAGAGATATCAGTGGGAGGCATGATAACCCAAATTGATGAACACTTTGGATATGGTGCTTTGCTGAGGGAAGAGCCTATTGTGACAGGTAAGACAAAAATCGACCTGGCCACCCTCACAACACAAGGTATGATAAAGGTCTTTAATGATTACTACTCTTTGGTTAGCCGTAACCACCATTTATTGGCATTACCTGCGCCTGATTTCATAAGCATTGAAAATGAGGCTAATTGGATATACGAGAGTCCTGTACAGGACGCTGATTTTGTTTTTGATGATGTTGCAGGTACAGATGAAGAAAAAGGTTATCAATCGGAGATGGCGCCTATGCCGCCAGTTGGTAACTCCGCCAATGCCAATCAAGGAACAAGTTCGTTGTGGAGCATGGGTGAGAAGGATTGGGAATGGATGCAAAATAAAATGTGTTTCCTCCGAAGTGAGCAAACTCGACAAGGAGAAGAGCAAACCCGACAGGGGAAGGAGAAAATTCGACAAGGCAAGCTTATCGGAGAAATGCACGAATGGTTGAAGCAGATGCATCTGCGAGACCAACCACCTCAACCACCTCACTAGGCTTCTGTGAGTCCCCTATTCGCACAAGTTCTCCATTAGTGAGGAAACTGATGAGTTCTGGTGTGGGAGGGTTTATTTATTTTGTCGGTTTTTATTTAGTTATTTTGTGTTATGTTTTTACCGTTTCACTTATTTTAATTGAGAGTCTGTACTGCTTGAATGAATAATTGGAATTACTTGTGAAATCGTCCTCGAGCTGAAAAATATGATGAGATTTTGTCAAGGGTAAGTGGGTAACTCAGCAACCCCACTTGATCCCTTATAGAGATTATGCTAGAAGAATATCAACTTTATTCACTAAAGTTGAGTTTCATTATGTGCCTTGCGATGAAAATCAGATGGCAGATGCTTTGGCAACTATAGCTTCCATGATAAAGGTGCACTAGTGGAATGACGTTCCCATGATCAGAGTGATGCGGTTTAAAAGACCAGTTCATGTGTTCGCAATTGAATAGGCCCATGATGACAAGCCTTGGTATCATGATATTAAATTTTTTATCCAGAGTCAGGAATACCCACTTGGGGCATCCGATAAAGATAAGAGGACTTTGAGGAGATTGGTAGGCAATTTCTTATTGAATGGAAATGTGCTTTATAAGAGGAATTTTGACATGGTCTTGCTCAGATGCATGGATAGACACGAAGCAGACATGTTAATGAAAGAAATTCATGAAGGATCTTTTGGTACTCATGCTAGTGGGCATGCAATGGCTAAAATGATGTTAAGAGCAGGTTACTATTGGTTGTCAATGGAATTTGATTGTTGCAAGTATGTGAAAAAAGTGCCATAAGTTCCAAGTGTATGCTGATAAGATTCATGTGCCACCAACTCATCTCAATGTGTTTTATTCCCCATGGCCTTTCTCTATGAGGGAAATTGATATGATTGGTATGACTAAACCCAAGGCTTCGAATTGACATCGTTTTATTCTTGTGGAAATTGACTACTTCACCAAGTGGGTGGAAGCAACATCATATGTTAATGTGACCAAGCAAGTTGTGGTTCAGTTTATCAAGAATAACATTATCTGCAGATATGGTGTTCCAAATAGAATCATTACTGATAATGGTTCGAACTTGAATAATAAGATGATGAAAGAGATTTGTGAAGAATTCAAGATTCAACACCATAATTCTTCTCCTTATAGACCGAAGATGAATGAGATTGTTGAAGCTGCGAATAAGAACATTAAGAAGATCATTCAGAAGATGGTTGTGACATATAAGGACTGGCATGAGATGATCCATTTTGCTTTCCATGGGTATCATACATTTGTCCGTACTTCAACAGGGGCAACCCCTTTCTCACTTGTTTATGGTACAAAAGCAGTGCTCCCCGTCGAGGTTGAGATCCCATCAATGGGAATTCTGATCGAAGCCAAGTTGACTGAGGCTGAATGGTCTCAAAGTAGATTTGATCAGTTGAATTTGATTGAGGAAAAGAGAATAACAGCTTTGTGTCATGGTCGGTTGTACCAGCAAAGAATGAAGAAAGCTTTTAACAAGAAGGTCAAACCTCGTGTATTCAGAGAAGGCGACCTCGTACTCAAAAAGATCCAGTCTTTCATTATAGATTCTCGGGGAAAGTGGACTCCGAACTATGATGGCCCATATCTTGTTAAGAAATACTTCTCTGGCGGTTCATTATTTCTTGCAACTATGGATGGTGAGGATATCACTCGTCTTGTGAATGCGGATGCAATAAAGAAATATTTCGCCTAAAAAATAAAAGAACAACTCGCTAAGTTGAAAACCCGAAAGGGAGGCTTAGGCAAAAATGAGCGTCTCGGTGGATTGAAAACCCGAAAGGGGGGTCCAGGCAAAAATTAGAGACATAAACAGAAATAATTATCCCGATAGATTGAAAACCCGAAAGGGAAATCTAGACAAAAGTTAGGGATCATGGCAAGTAACTGCGTCGACAGACTGGATCACTTGTAGTGACCGAGGATTTTAGATTATATCCCTCAGAAGAATTTCCCATCAAATATTCTTATTCTCTCATCCTTGACTGAAGTTTTCGGACACAGTGGAGTTCAAAGTTGATAGGGAGAATAATGATCATTGTATTTCAATGTAGCCCTTTTCCATGTATTTACCATTTTTCAAACTTGTAATGATCCATGGAGTCATGTCATTTGCTGACTATCATTTTATCAATGAATTTGAGCTTTTATCCAATTATTTGAAATTCTTTATTTTGTTTCGGTTTACAAAATTTCAATTTATTGTTGATGATGATTTTTGAAGCAAATTTAATAAATTTAATCTTTGAAGATTATAAAAACATTTTATTTTGATATGGGAACAAAGAGGGTATATCAATAGTAATTCCAGGGATGGTAAAGTCCGGATGTGTGTAACTTGTCTCTCCCAAAGTAAGGTTTGATCCGATTGCATCTTTATGGAATTCCTGAATAGTCTTGGCAGGTTGATGTTAATGATGTTTTGTGCCCCACCATCATGAACGGGGATTGTAAATGCTCGTAGTTCTAATTCCTTCCCCATAAGAGTTGTTAGAAGGGATATTCTTGAAAATCCCCAACTGAGTATTGATCTCTTCCTCAACAATTTACCTTTGAATTAAGAAGCATTGCGAATCCTCAACCAAGTTCTTGTTCCTCAGCTTGAGTTGGTTGCATCCCTTAGTAGAAGTATTGGTATAACAATCAGTTTAGAGGTTTTCTTTCACCTCTAGGTGGGTATTGATTTAAAATCCCTCGTAACTATGGTTCGCCATGATTGTTGAGTTCTAGTATCCCCGCATGGGTCGAAAATCCCAAATTTTTGGTGATGATTGATCTCCATAGATCCCTAGTAGGTCTGCATGTGATGATTTCCAGTAGATTTCTATTTGATCTTCAACAGGTTTTACACTCTTCCCCCAAGCAGAGCAAGAGTGGCATAACTCCTTCCCCAATCAGAGTATGAGTGGCATAACTCCTTCCCTAAGCAGAGCAAGAGCGGAATGACTCTTTCCCCGAGTGGAACACGAAAAGTATGATGAGTATTCCCTGCAGGAGTTTGATTAAGAACATTTATGTCCCCATCAAGGATCGTGGAAGCTTTCCCCATGCCCGACAGGCTATTACTTTTCCTCAATAAGGTGGTATCCTTATGCAGAGTCGATGCTTGATACCCTAGTAGGTTATACTTTATTTGCATCACTGGTAGATCTTTAGCTTTATCCCCCAAACAAAGTTATGAAGATATTTGTCCCCACCAGTATTTAATAGGGATATTTCCCTCTTTCCCTAAAGAGTGGAAGATGTTGGGCTGATTGTTGTTTCTCCAACATGTTTCTTCTCAGTGTAGAATTCCTGGTGTTATCCTTTTATAGATTCTTGAAGATTGCTTTGAGGATTTGATCCTTAGCAGATGCTTCCTCAGTCTGAGTTATGCCTTGTAGCAGGATTTTATTCCTTTGATGGCTTTTGATGTTCCCTGTAGGATTTCGATTCAAATTTGCAGCATGGTCCCCGGCCTTGTCGCCCTGATTAGCCGAGTATCTGGTTGTTTTGGTGTTTATGTCACCCATTGCTTATCTTTATGTCTGTTTTGTCAGCATATTCATACGCATAAGCATAGCATCATTTGCTTGCATTCTTGCATTTATCTTTGTTCCCCGCTCTTTGGTGTGATATTTTCCCCACAGAGTGTGTGTGTTGTCTTCCTCTCAAGTTAGAGTGTCGACCATTAAGCAGAAAGTGTTGATCCTTTCTATTTCCCCACTAAGTTTGTTTCTCGTGGATGATTTTGATTCAGTTTCCTCCCTGTCATACCCCAAATTTGTCCTACCCGCACCATTCTATTTTACTGTCTAACAATTATTTCAAATATCCAAAAAATGCATTATTTTATTTTTCTGTCTGATATTCAAAAAATCCAAAAAAATGCATTTGTTTCTTTTCTCAAAAACCCCCTTTTATTTTATAGATTATTCATTTCATTATCAAAAATACAAAAAATATCTTTTTTTATTTTTACTTTTAATCCACTTTCATTTTCTTTCTTAAAAGTCCATTATTCACACAAAATTACAAAAAAAAATCATTTTCTATTTTCTATTTTTTTATTATTGCTACATTTATTATTTTGTTTTATTATTATTATTATTATTATTATTATTATTATTATTATTATGGTTATTATCATTATTATATTTGTTATTATTATGACTATTAAGTGTCCTTATTAGTATTATTATTCTTTTTGTTACTATTAGCTTTTTATTATTACTAATCTATTATTATTATCTTTAGCATTATTATACTTTTATTATTATTATTATTATTATTTTTATTATAATTGTTATTGTTTATTACTATTATATTTATTTTTGTTATTGTGCTATTTCCAAACTCTTTTACAGCTATCACAAATTCCACCAAGCATTACACTAGCCTTTTCCTCCCACCACTGTAAAACAAAGGTTCATACATACACCAACAAAAATGCAATATTCACATCTGCACACTAACGAATTCCACACAACAACAAACTTTTCACAGCTCAGCATAATTCCTTCTTATCCAAATCCCTTTCAAATACTCTATAAAACCAAATTCATTCCTCTCATAAATCAAGTTTGGAAAACCATAAGAAACCTCTGCAAAAATAAACCAAACTTCAGAAAATCACACCAAAAAAATATTTAAAAAAACCATGCTTAAACCCTCTTTTACAAACCTGCGGCTCATTCTCACACAACCACCATAATTCGTTCATTTTTAACTCTCAATAACTTTATCATAACCTGTAAAAAATGCAAACCACATCACCTTTCTTCAACAAATTTTCATAATCCATGAAAACAAACCAACCCTTTCTTATAAAGCCGTAACCACCATCCATCGTTCATCAATACAACCACAAAACAATAACCCATAAACACCAAATCGTACCACGGAAGTAAAACAGAGAACTGAGAAACAATCTGAGCCGCGAGAACAAACCTGTGAGAACCTTGAGTGAAATCGCACCAAACCATCACAAAATCTCCGACCACCATAACTCATTCAAACCGCCACCGAAAATTGCTTCACCACTAAAGCCGTTAAACTTGAACCAAACACCCAAACCGAAATACTTTGAGAGAGATTTCGCGAGATTGAACCATTCGCGAGTTGAGGAGAGAAACCGACGCGAATCGAAACCGAGAGCAGATCGGTGACAAATCCGTGAGCGAATTTCCGAAGCATACCGCCAGCGTTGTGAATCGGAAATCGTGAGAGAAAGAGAGAGGTATGGCGGCGCGAAACTGAAAGAGACGGACGAATTTTTTTATCTGTTTCGGCCCTTTTGTAAGAGCAGAGGCGGTTTGATCGGTGATTTCCAGTTATTATCTCAAGACATGTTAGTTATTGTTTTTCTATGTTTTTGTGCGTTTTCGAGTCTTATGTTTAGATTATTGTGTGTTATTTCGTTATGTGGCAAGGATGTTGCATGTGATCTTTTATATCGTTGGTGCGTTTAATTTGGTAGTTTTTAGTGTATTTTCAGGAAGATATCAAGTCGGTGATCAGATACGAAGGAAACGGCGATTCGTGTGCGAAGAAACGGAGAAAGAGGGGGTCCAGAAGCCTGACACGGGTGCCCGTGTCACCTGACACGGCCCGTGTCACCTGACACGGCCCATGTCAGGAGGGCTATACAAATCATGAGGAATCCAGCAGTATGACACGGGTGCCCGTGTCACCTGACACGACCCATGTCATAGGTCCCCACTTGAGAGCACGTATGAGGGAGTCCAGCAGCATGACACGGGTGCCCGTGTCACACGACACGGCCCGTGTCATGGCACCTGAATGCAAGATTTTTTATTTGGTCTCTTGTGCTGAGGGAATTTTGGACGTTTCGCATGTAATTTTGTAATCTGATACATTAGGGTGATCTGAACCAGAAAGGGATACTTTTGAATATTGGGAATTTTCACGCAAAGGAAAACGAAGGATTTTAGAGGAGAAGTCGGATCGATCAAACGTGGAAGCAATTGACGATCCAATCAATCCTTTTTACATTGTAATGTTTCTTTTCCTATTGTATATGATTTTCATTGTTTGGATTATGAGTGGCTAAATCCCCCAATGCTAGGGGGTGTCCCTGAGTTATTTGTAATGACATTGACCTTAATTTTATGAATTTCACTGTTTCTTTCTTCATTGTTTTGATTGATTGATTTTATTGTAAGAAAAATCAATATTGGAAAATTGGATTTTAATCATCGGTTAACAGATTGTAGGAATGCACTGTTAACGTTTTTCAATTAAAACTTTTTATCGGATATCACCAAGGAATTGGGATATCATATTTAACCGTGAAAACTTTTGATATACAAATGCTTGGTATTCATTCTATATGATCAAGGAATTGGAGTATAGTAGGAATACCAAAGGGTTTTCTTTAAAGGAATTTTGGAAAACTATTGTAATAAGACGGTAATGAGTTAGTTGCAGTGATATTTTAACGATTATAAACAAATAGTCATTATAAGAATTTCTCATACACCCTCCCTAGCATAATTCTCATATTTGTCATCCTTAGTATTATTTTCCTAATTTTATGTTTACAAGTCTTTTGAGAAAATCTAAACAAACCCTTATAAACTTTTGTTCAACTTGAAATAGTAAATAACTTAATTTGATACACAGTCCTTGAGATCGATATTCGGGGAATTTCCCTAAGATTACTACAGTGGGCAAAAATAGTACACTTGCTATTTTTCCCATCACGGTTCGTTTTATTTGTGAAGGAGAAGAGGTTATTCACATGTTCTTTTTTCTTTTAAAGATAACCTTATTTCTTTTTTCTTTTTATTATTGTTAATTAAAATCTGTTTTGGTGGTGTGGGCTTAAGAACATTAGGTTTATGATTCACTTCTATCCACACTCCAAGATTCAGTAACATACATCCTTTTCTTTTAATTTTGTTGTTTCAAATTCCTTCTAAGTTTTGGTATATTTTCTATTATTATAATTTAATTTTAGGATTTAGCTTGTCTTTTAATTTAGAAATTCATTTTCATTATTTTATAGTTTGTCCTCTTTAGCTATTTATTTTTAAGGGTCGATGATATAACAAACGGTCAACGTTTCACCCGATTTCATTAAATCGGTGATACTCGATCAATATGAGGCCTATGTAATTTAAGTTCTTATTTTTCCATTTTTCCAATTTATTGTTATTTCACAAATTAATTTAATTTATTATTTTTATTTATTTATCGATTGACACTTTATTTAATTTATTCAATTTATCGCTTTTAATACATAAAACGATTCGACTCCTTATAGAACGATTTTAACATTAAATCAGTTCTAAGGTAGTTAACGAACCAAATTTCGACGCATCCGAAAAGGTCCAATGCCTCTGAATAGTTGCCTCAAAATAAAAAGGCCGAAAGCCTCCGAACAGTTCGAAAACACTACACACACGCTTTCTCTTGGGAAAACTACAACGATACCCTTTATTTCTCGCAATCCTGTGTAACTTACATGTATCCCTCTCCTATTACATTGTACGCATTTTATTTTCCGTATTTTATCGATTTTATTTCGTTCGTGAACCCTTGGTCCAACGCCAAGCGGCTGCACTTGCACACTTGCACTTTATTTTTCAGTGTTTGTTCTGTTCTATGATCCACTTCACCTTGCGAGCCGAGCGCATTGTGCCTCGCTAACAAACCACAAAATAAACCTCCATTTGCATTCACCCATAAACCTCAAAAAACCAAAACATTTCTCTTAGATCCAAACCCTTGATCCAACATCAAGCGGTCGTAGGTAAATAAAACACTTCAATAATACGAGAAGAATTGTACGCCACGAGCCTTAAGTGGTAGAAAGGAGGACTACGAGCTTTCGTTACTCGCTCCGATTATCTCCGTCACAAGACGCTTGTCTTGTTTGGTTCGGAATGATCACCTCTACCCATAGTCTTTAGTGCAATTCGACTCTTAAATCCTTTCATCGAAGAAAGGTAATAAAATCAACAACTAACCAACCGTAGTAGGCTGAACTACGAGGCTGTGACTTTCCCATTGCACGCGGGAGTACATAAGCACAAGGATTTCCATCCTTGTCGAGCACCTAGGATCAATCTAACTTATAATTCAACTCGTTTCCCTTAGCAAGCAATTCATTAAGCATAGACATCTTTTCACGCGCAATAACCTAGATGGTTCCCATCGAGTACGATGGATATAGGGGGTGCTAATACCTCCCCCTATATAACCGACTCCCGAATCCAGACAAAGGTTCTGTTGACCTTTTTCCTTATCTCTCTCTTCCCGGGTTGTATCTATATCTTCCCTTTCCCTCTTCGGGAATAAATAGAATTAGGTGGCGACTCTTCAGTCTGTCCAGCGTGAGGCTCCGTCTTTTCGGATCACGTGAGGTCGTATTTTTCGGGGTACGACAGCTGGCGACTCTGCTGGGGAATGGTTCACCCCTATGCGAGTCAAGCCCAGTCTAGGTTTCCACGCTTGTTTGGATGTTTGCTTTTATGTCTTACTTGTTTATTTTCATTGCTTTCTTTATCGCATTCCATATTATATATCTTGTGGCTCCTTGGTACTATGATTTGGATCAATACTTTGATCGCAAAAGAACTTAAGGGAAAGGCCCTATACCCGGGCTTACGAGTACAAACATAAGTTATCGCGGTTGTATGGTATGGGATCCTGAGGGAACCACTCTCGTGGGTTATCGATACGAAGACCTCACTTAGAGTAGATTCTAATGAGAATACCGATGGCCGTCAAGCTCTTGGCTTGTGTGCTCAGTTGTTTTCATTAGGATCATTGACTCTGAGGACCTTTAGAACCTTTTTTGTTAAAACATCGATTGATGGTCGCGTAGTATGGACTCCCGAGAAATTTTCTCTCGTGGGTTGTCAATACAAAGACCTCACTCAGAATAGATTTCTCAATGGAGTGGATTGACTGTCAAGAGCTGACATGTGCATCAAACATTTGAGCAAAGTCCATAACTCTGAGGCTTTTGTTTAAATCTCGTGTCGATGATCACGTAGTATGGGCTCCCGAGAAAATTTTCTCTCGTGGGTTGTCGATACGAAGATCTCACCCAAAATAGATTCATATGGGGGAGTCAGTCAACCGTCATGCTTATGGCGTGTGTGATGAACAACCATATGAATTGACAACTTTGGGGTCCCTAAAATTGTAGAGTCTACCCAGTGAGTTTCTGATCAGAGTATCCTCCATCTGTACCTTGGACTCATGAGACCCTGATCTTGTGATCCTGGATTCTGATATTGCATATCATTTCATTTGCATTAATTCTTGCATATCATTTCATTTGCATTTCATTCCAAAATTAAAAAACTTATTTCAAGTTCCTCCATCTTCAGTAAATCAAACTGGTTTCCCGACGCCCGTATCTAACTCGAGCCAATACTAGAAGACTGATGAATCAGATTCAACAAGAACAAGCTGCTATAAGGGAAGAGATTGACTCGATCAAGAGCAAGATTGATAAGATTTATGAGGCCATACAAGCCTTGGCCAGGATGGTTGTGTCTTATCATCCTGTTCCTCCATTGCCTTATCATCCAGCTATTCAAGCTCTGCTTCCGCCTCAGACGGCTTATCAACCACGTCCATATCCTCTAATTGCTGCTGCGCAATTTACACCTAATACATACCAGCAACCGACTCATCCACAACATCCTGGTCAACAACAACAACGTGCTCCTCGACAACGCCAATCAAATCAGCATAGGAGGCCTGAAAGAAATTTTGATGTATTGCCTATGTGTAACACGGTGGGAGAACTGACTTTAGTGAAATGTTGCGGATAGCAAGAGTCGCCACCGACTTTTATTTTATCCAAAGGGAAAGGGCATAAAAGAACAGGAAAGACCTTAAAAGATTTTTGGGTTCAGGGGGTAGGTTATGTAAAGGGAAGGTGTTAGCACCCTTTACATCCATGGTTATCCATGGGCTCTTAGTTACTTAGCTCACTTTAAAATGTTTTTGAAATGTGTAGTGTGTGATTAGAAATTTTCTTAAGTACTTTATAATGATCCATGTACGGATATATATATATATATAAAGCCTTTGTTTTGAAAATTGTTTAAAAATGTGAAGTGTATTTGAAATGTTTTGAAAAGGTGAGCAAGTACATAAGAGAAACCAACCCTAAGTTAACTCTTTTCTGTTCTTAAATATCCTTTGAATGGTAAGATTATCCCTATTATTAAGGAATAGGTAGTCATTACCTTGGATGTATGAGGGACAAATGAAGGGACAACTGTGATTAGGCAACTGTAAGGTGTATGTAGCAATTCGAAGGGACTTATCATCTTTATTCGAAAGGGACAAGATCATTTACGAAGGCAACCATGAAGGGACTTGATCTTATTATCTTTTAAGGGACTAGATGATATGAGAGAAGGGACTTTGCTTTACACTTTACTTGACCTTTTCTTTAGGCAACATGAGTGGTATCCTTAAGAATGTGAGATGGCGATCCAGGATCGACTTACGTGTGTGCGTGTACAAATTCAAGTATTTATATTACAAATTAGTGATCTAAATTCAATTTTTAATACAAACATGTTCACACTCCCTATTTTACTAACCATGGCAATTAAAAATAAATAATAGGAATAATTCTACAACTATTACATAATTGGCACAATTACATTATAAGAATAATTTAAATAAGTAAGCATATAATAAATAATAATTAAATTGGTTAGTAATAACAAAAAATAAATAAATATAAGGAGGTTAGTATAACAATATAATATAGAAACAAATTAAAAGTTCAAAATTAAATAAATAATTATTTTTAAGAATTTTAATAAAAGAAATAAACAATAAATATTATATACTAATAAATATGACTAATAATTCTAATAATTTAATTTAATATACATATTATAAAAATATTTGTTAATTATAATTAAATAAGCATATAAAAATTTAGAAATTAAACTCATAAACTAAAGTTAGGGTTTTTAATTGTTTAGAAAAAATAAATTAGGGTTAACTACTTAATTAAATTATTTATATATATATATATATATATATATATATATATATATATGTATATATATATATATATATATATATATATATATATATATATATATATATATAAACAAATTACATATAATAATTATAAAATAAATATATATAATTAGAATTTACAAACAAATATATTAAGATTTATAAGATAATTAGGGTTTATAAGAAAAATTAGGTTTTTTTACATAGAAAATTTTAGGGTTAATTATTTAATCTAAGCTTAATTAAATTATTAAAAAAAACATATAACATTAATAATATACAATAAAATAAATATTAAATATTTTTAGGAATAAAGTTTAATTTTTTTAAAAAAATATAAGTTTTTGAATTATATACAAGAAAATAATATAACTATTTTATTTTAAACATTTATTATTAATTAAATTAATTATAATATAAACAAAAATAAAATAAGAAAAAGTGAGAAAAAGAACTTACCTGGGGCTGGGATTCGAACCCAGGCCCTATGCTTTGCATCCCCTGGACCAACAAGCTCTCCACCAGGCTGCACTGCGTTTGGTGATAGTGGATGGGCATGAAACATTATATTTTAAACCTGAAAAATAAATGGATAAAACGCAAAAAAATTGGTGAAGCTGGGATTCAAACACTTGACCCTAACTTCACACGCGCGCGCCTCAGCCAACTGAACCAATTGCTTTATTTGTAATTATAAGGGGAATCAAACATAATAAAATAAGACATAGTTTAAAATTCCAAATTCGCGCGCAGACTTCATCTTCTACCTCTGGATATGCGAATTTTGCTGCGAAATTAGATACGAATCTTCCTGCGAATTTTCTTGCCCAAGAAACCTGCAAAATTCATAGATGGCCAAATACACACAATCTTATCAAATTATTTACACAGACATGATCCACACACTTCACTGAATTGATCTATGGTCTTAAAACAAGTTTATAGTTGTTGAATTAGAAAACCCCAAATCAAGAGGTATGAACCCTAAAATGGTATCTAGCGGATTAGCCACGGATTCTCCAAGATTTTTGCCCAGAATCCATCACAAGCTTCAACTAATCATGAATCAACAAACAAAATTAGTGTGCAATGCATAAATAGTGAGAATCGAAAATTTCAAAACCAAGAACAAAATAGATTCGGTTTGAGCAATTTGAGGTGTTTTAGATGATGTAACTGATGCAATGATGTTCAATGATCATCAAGGAGTGCTTTGCTGCCCTTAGTTCACCTGAAAAATCACAAAACTTGAGAATCCGAATTTCAATTTTTTGATGAACTTTTGAAGTTTGAGATAGGTCTTAGAGGCTGCCAAATTTCGTCCCTTTGGTTGTGATATGTTCCTCTATATGTAGTGAATCAAATTAGGTTAAAAAGTGTTATGGTTCTTTGGATTTTTGGATCATTTGAATATTGAGAAATATATGTCATAAAATATGAATATTCTTTGATATAACATTGCTATTTTGGGACAATCCTCATAACTTGTGTATCAATCTGATCCAAATATCATTTATAACATTCTAGAAGCAAAATCCCTTTTTAAATATATGATTTTATATTTTATTTCAATTTAAATTGTATTTTAATGAATAAAATTCAAATAAATATGAAATAAAAAATAAAAAATCATAAAATAGATGGGTTGGGTCGTGCTTGGTGTTTTTGTAAATATGGGATAGCAATTTGATGGGCTCATTTAGCAAAAATTTGATTTAAGGCCTTATTTGCTTCATAAACTTCCCTAAACTTTCCCAACTTTGCAAATGCACAAATCCTTCAATTTTAATTCTATGAGGGTGTTCTTGGACATTTTGGAAAGCTTAAAGAGTCCTCTAACCAACCTCTTTGGTTTCATGTCCATATCTTTTACCATTCTCAAGTTATGCTCTTTTGAAGTTGTTGACTTTTTGTTGACTTTCAAAAGGACCTATAATGTCTTAGCTCATACCTTCCAAATGAAGCATTTTTGGGCTTGGCTTGTGAGACAAAAAGTTGTAGAGAATTCAATTCCCTTCAAAATGAGCTTTGGATGGAAAATTCTTGATGAAGCATGTGAAAGTTATGGCTGGTCAAAGTTTAGTTGACTTTTCCTGAGGAAACCCTAATTTAGAAACTCCTGATTCTTGATGATCTGAAATCTCCTTGATGAATCATGATCAACCCTTGATAAAATGATGAATTTGACTTCATATAATTGATGTTGGCAAAAAATCATGAAGTTTGACTTTGGTTTGACCACAGTTGACCTCATTTTGACTTTTTAACTACTTTAACTGATTTTAACCTATCTGGTCATCTGACTGAGCAAACCTTTGGGAAAAGTCTTGAAACTTGTCATGGAGATTATTTAACACATATAAGATGTTATGAAGCTCATTTGAAGTCTTGGAAGTCCATTTATCCTGATTAAAGTCAAAACCCTAGTTTAGGATGCATTGCTTAGGAGGATGCATTGTCTGAGGGAATTGTCAATTCTTCTGACTAATTTTGAACTTTGTGAACCTTGTGAACCTCATGAGATGTCTTATGAACCTTGTGAACCTTGTGAGCCTCTTAGTACACAATGACTTTCCTTGTGGAGGGCAAATTTTGGGGTGCAACAGCTGCCCCTGTTCAATTTTCTGAAACTTGAGGGGTTAGATTGGTATACGTGCCATTCGTGACCTGGAAGGTTGAAGGGGATTGAACACAAAAGCCCAAAAATTTGCACTCGCCGGTACGTAAAGTGATACTGATGATTAGTTGTATATGCTTGAGTGGGCTTGAAGATGCCACATGGAAGAACTGGAGATGGGCTTAGAGATGCCATCAGGAAGAACTGATGATGGGCTTAGAGATGCCATCTAAAGTATCAGAATATGATGATGTCTTTATGTTGATACTGGATATCAGTACTAGGCCTTTGAATAGGCCGTCTCTGAATCATTTATGCAACATGATTTGAGTTGTTGAATGGACCAGTAGAAATAAATCTTGTGATGATTATCTCTTCTGGAGGTATCTTGAATTAGGGAATGAATCTTTGTATAGATCGTTTTCCTACTCTCCAAGGTCAAAAGAACGTCAGGATTAGTTCTTCTGAAAAATATCTTGAACCAGGGAATGAATCTTTTTACAGACCATTTGCCTGCTATTCAAGGGCCAAAAGAACGTCAGGATTTGTTCTTAAGGGTCAAAAGAACGTTAGGATTTGTTCTTCTGAAAAAGTCTTGAACAAGGGGCCAAAAGAGCATCAGGATTTGCTCTTAAGGGTCAAAAGAACGTCAGGATTTGTTCTTCTGAAAAATTCTTGAACAAGGGGCCAAAAGAGCGTCAGGATTTGCTCTTTAAGGGTCAAAAGAACGTCAGGATTTGTTCTTCTGAAAAAGTCTTGAACAAGGGGCCAAAAGAGCGTCAGGATTTGCTCTTAAGGGTCAAAAGAACGTCAGGATTTGTTCTTCTGAAAAAGAATTGAACAAGGGGCCAAAAGAGAGTCAGGATTTGCTCTTAAGGGTCAAAAGAACGTCAGGATTTGTTCTTCTGAAAAAGTCTTGAACAAGGGGCCAAAAGAGCGTCAGGATTTGCTCTTAAGGGTCAAAAGAACGTCAGGATTTGTTCTTCTGAAAGATGTCTTGAACCAGGGAATGGATCTTTTTACGGACTGTTTGCCTGCTATTCGAGGACATCTTGAGTAGTGTATGGATCATTTCTGACCCGTTGTAAGTTGTTGATATTGTTTTACCTGCATATAACTATCCTGCAAGGGAAATATTAGTTTATGCATTATGTATGCATGCATAGTATGATGCACCTAAGTAAATGTATTATGTACTTATGGATGTGTATGTTATGGTATGATGTAAATGATGTATGTATGCATCATGTAGTCTGAAGCGTCTGGATATCTTCATATATCAACTGCTGGCCAGGGAAAAATAAATCCCGATTTGTTGCTGAGGAATATGAGGAACTCGTTCCCGTGTCGTTTGATAACATAGTATTCATAAACCTCCTGTCTTCGTTCGATAGTATGGTATCCAATACCTCCCGCCTTCGTTCGATAGTATGGTATCCAATACCTCCCGTCTTCGTTCGATAGTATGGTATCCAATACCTCCCGTCTTCGTTCGTCGTACTCCTATTGAAGGAATAAATTCCCGACTATCCGTCTGAGGATAAAAGAGATGGATATAAATTCCAGGGGAGATGTGACTCGAAGTATTTATGGATTTGCCCTACTGGGGGACTTGTAGTTATCTGGTGGGGATGAACCGGCGAAGCTTCGTTGAATTCCTTCCCTCGTTCGTCCTTAGTAAATACTATTACTGCATTTCATGCATTTCTGGTAAACATCAATCATATTAAGCATTTATGCATTTCTGGTAAACATCAATCATATTCAAAAGCATACATACATTCAAACACAACCAATGGACGTTTCTCTTATGTAAATAAGGTAAAAGTAAATCTGGATTCAAAGATGAAAATTTATTTATATCACAAAGTGACCTATACACAGGCGAGTTTGTACAAAGAGACAGAAATCCTAGTAAGAGGAATTTGTCGTAAAAAAATTTTACAAAACAAAAAAAAATCAGCTATGTGGGAAATAATCCTTTTGAGTTTCAATTCTACTATTGCCATTATCTTCAAGTATCTCATCTTCTACTGTCGAGACGGAAATGATTGAATTGATCTTTATCTGTTCGAACTTGGGTTAAGTAGCACAACTGGTTGGAGTTACATGGGTGATCCAAACGAGACATAGTCATACGCTTTAATCCCTAACTTTTTCCTGGATTTCCCTTTCAGGTTTTCAATCCACCGGGATACCCTTTTTTGCCCAAGCCGCCTTTTCAGGTTTTCGACTTGCCGGGTGTACATTTTTTATATATCTCCCTAATTTTTGCCTGAACCCTTTTGGTTCGCCGGGATGCCCTTATTTTTGCCTAGGCCAGTCAACCTAGCGGGTCTCTTTTTATGCGTAGTATTTTTTAACTATGTCTGCGTTTACAGGCTGTGGGAATTCTTCACCATCCATAGTAGTAAGTATCATGGCGCTTCCTGAGAATACCGTCTTGACTAGAAATGGTCCTTCATATGTAGGAGTCCACTTTCCCCTAGGATCACCCTGTGGTAATATGATACGCTTGATTACCAAATCACCGGCCTGATATACCTTTGGCTTAACCTTCTTATTAAAAGCTTTGATCATCCGTTTCTGGTACATCTGGCCATGACAAACAGCTGCCAACCTCTTCTCATCAATCAAATTTATCTGGTCAAGTCGGGTCTGAATCCACTCATCTTCATCCAAGCATGCATCCTTCATAATTCTTAAGGAGGGAATCTAAACTTCAATGGGCAGAACTGCTTCCATATCATATACTAAGGAGAATGGGGTTGCCCCTGTTGAAGTACGTATTGTAGTACGATAACCATGAAGAGCAAATGGTAACATCTCATGCCAATCCTTATAAGTAACATTCATTTTCTGTATAATCTTCTTAATGTTCTTGTTAGCAGCTTCTACTGCCCCATTCATCTTCGGACGATACGGAGAAGAATTGTGATGCTTAATCTTGAACTGTGTGCAGAGATCAGTAATCATAGTGTTGTTCAGATTAGAGCCATTGTCAGTAATAATCCTTTCAGGGATTCCATACCTACATATAAGATTATTCTTAATGAATCGAGCCACCACATTCTTAGTAACAGATGTAAATGAAGCTGCCTCTACCCACTTCGTAAAGTAATCAATAGCAACCAGGATGAAACGATGCCCATTAGAAGCAGTAGGCTTGATCTCACCAATCATATCAATGCCCCACATGGCAAAAGGCCAAGGAGCAGTCAACACATTCAATGGTGATGGAGGTATATGGACTTTATCAACATAAATTTGACACTTGTGACATGTTCTGGAGTGTTGATAGCAGTCAGCTTCCATGGTAGACCAATAGTAACCTGCTCTCAATATCTTCTTTGCCATGGTATGACCACTAGAATAAGTGCCAAAGATCCCATCATGCATGTCTTCCATAATCTCTGTTGCTTCCTTCTTATCCACACAACGAAGCAAGGTTGAATTATGATTGCGCTTGTACAAAATTCCATTACTCAAAAAGAACTTAGCAGAAAACCTCCTCAGAAACTTCTTATCTTTGACAGATGCCCCTTCAGCGAACTCCTGAGCTTTAAGATATCTTTTTACTTCATAGAACCAAGGCTTCTCTTCTGCTTCTTCAGTGTCAATCTCATTGCAGTATGCAGGCTTCTTAAATCTGTCAATAGTAATTTTGGGAGCTTCATCATCCCAGATGATCTCAAACATGGATGCCATGGTGGCTAATGCATCTGCCAACTGATTTTCTCTTCGTGGGATATGTCCAAAGGTAATCTCTTTAAAATGTGGGATCAAAGACAACACATACTCTCTGTAAGGAATGAGATTATCATGCTTGGTATCCCAATCTCCTTTAATCTGACTTACTACCAGGGCTGAATCTCCATATACGTCAAGGAACTGAATCTTCATATCAATGGCAGCTTTGATACCCAGGATACATGCCTCATACTCAACCATGTTATTGGTACAATAGAAACAAAGTCTGGCAGTAATCGGGGTATGACAACCTTTAGGGGAACTGATCACAACACCAACACCATTTCCAAGTGCATTAGAAGCTCCATCAAAAACCATAGTCCATCGGGATCCTTGTTCAGGTCCGTCATATTGTCCAGGTTCTTTGGTAATAATCATAATGTCTTCATCGGGGAACTCAAAACTCATTGACTGGTAATCATCCACTGCTTGATGAGCCAAATGATCAGCTACAACACTTCCTTTAATGGCCTTCTGAGTAGTATACTGTATGTCATATTCTGTCAAGATCATTTTCCATCTTGCTATTCGTCCGGAGAGAGCAGGTTTCTCGAATATGTACTTGATTGGATCCATCTTCGAAATCAATAAGGTAGTATGAGCCAACATATGTTGTCTTAGTCGGCGGGCAGCCCATGCCAAAGCGCAACAAGTTTTCTCGAGCAGTGAGTATCTTGTTTCACAGTCGATAAACTTTTTGCTAAGGTAGTATATTGCCTGCTCTTTTCGACCAGACTTGTCATGTTGCCCCAACACACACCCCATTGAGTTGTCTAATACTGTTAAGTACATAATCAAGGGTCTTCCATCAACTGGTGGCATCAAAATGGGAGGTTCTAGGAGATATTTCTTGATTTCATCAAAGGCTGTCTGACACTCATCATTCCACTCCATTACATGATCTTTCTTCAACAGCTTGAAGATTGGCTCACAGGTAGTAGTTAATTGGGAAATAAATCTTGCAATGTAATTCAATCGTCCCAAGAAACCTCTAACTTCCTTCTCAGTACGGGGAGCTGGCATCTCTTGTATAGCTTTTACTTTTGCAGGGTCTACTTCAATACCTTTTCCACTGACGATGAAACCCAAGAGTTTACTAGACCTTACTCCAAAAGTACATTTGTTCGGGTTCAATCTCAACTTGTATTTCTTCAATCTCTCAAACAACTTATGCAGATGATCAAGGTGTTGCTCTTCATTCTGGGACCTTGCTATCATATCATCCACATATACCTCTATCTCATGATGAATCATATCATGAAACAAACCCACCATAGCACGCTGATATGTTGCCCCTGCATTTTTCAAACCAAATGGCATCACTTTATAGCAAAAGGTGCCCCACTGTGTAACAAATGTTGTCTTCTCCATATCTTCAGGTGCCATCTTGATTTGATTTTAACCAGAGAAACCATCCATAAAAGAGAATACCTTATGCTAAGCAGTGTTGTCTACCAGAACATCAATATGAGGAAGTGGAAAGTCATCTTTGGGGTTGGCCTTGTTCAAATCCCTGTAATCTACACACATACGTACCTTACCATCTTTCTTAGGCACCGGCACCACATTTGCAACCCATTGAGGATAAGAAGTCACAGCTAAGAACCCTGCATCAAACTGTTTCATTACCTCGGCCTTAATCTTCTCTGACATTTCAGGACGCATACGACGAACCTTCTGCTTCTTTGGACAACAATCTTCTTTCACTGGTAAATGGTGAACCACAATGTCTGTATCCAACCCTGGCATATCCTCATAGGACCAAGCAAAGATCTCCACATAATCATGTAACATCTGAATCAATCTGCTCTTAACACCATCCTCTAATTCAGCCCCTATCTTGACCTCTTTCCTGTTTTCTTCATTTCCCAGATTCACAACTTCGATTGGCTCTTCATGTGGTTGTATAGCTTTCTCTTCTTGTTGTAACAACCTAGAAAGCTCTACAGGTACTTCACAATCGTCCTCGTTTCCATCTTCAGCTTGATAGATCGGATTCTCGAAATTATAATTGGCAATAGTAGAACTGTTATCAACAGGATCCAGGGTGGATAAGGATCTGCATTTTAGTGATGTGGGTGTGTGTAAGAACACATAGCTGATAAAACAAAAATAAAAGAAAAGAAAGACAAGGAACACAATATTTACGAAAACGAAACGTCCACTGATTCTTATTGAATGAAGTATGCAAATGAAATGACATCCCGAAACAAGCATACCATTGTGCCCCGGGTAAGGCACAAGGCTCGAAAGTTTAATTGTTCAAGAAATTACAAACTTAAAAGTAATAACACAGTAATAGTATTTACTCCTGACTAAAGGAGATAGGAATAACATCTTCAGCTTTCCAATTATTGAGCCCAGCACCCACAGTAGGAAAAATACAAGCATCCAAGTTGTAGTCTTCATCATGGTCACCCACAGTGTTGATCTGATCTTTCATGACCCCCTGATTGGTGATACGAACAACACGAGCACGGCGATCAGCCTTCTGGGACTCTGCAGTGAAACCCAAACCAAATTTGTTAGACTTGTAAGGAATGTCGGGAAGCTGACCCCAAATAGTACAACCACCTTCATCCACCACAGCTCTAGCATCCTTGAGGGAGGCCATTGTAGGAGGTACTCTGGTGACCACAGGAACTTTCTTGACAACAGGAGGAGCTTCATAATTATTAACAACCCAAGGAACTACTTCAAACGTCTGACATGGAGTTTCAACATATTCACCTTCCACTTCAAGATATTTAAATGTGTTCACATGGCTAACTATATATCATTCCTCTCCGTAAATAGTGACAACTTTTCCTTCTACTGGATATCTCAACTTCTGATGTAAGGTGGAGGTTATAGCACCTGCCCCATGGATCCAGGGACGTCCAAGCAAACAAGAATACGAAGGACAAATATCCATTACATAAAAGGTAGCATTGAAGACCTGAGAACCTACTTTTATTGGGAGATCAATTTCTCCATGCACCACTCTTCTCGAGCCATCAAAAGCCTTCACCACTATATTACTGGGCTTCAACACATCATCTTCAGGACTAAGCTTATTCAGAACTTCTTTGGGCAACACATTCAGCGAGGAACCATTGTCTATTAACACATGTGACAGGGTAGTGCCCCTACATTCAATAGAGATATGTAGAGCCCTATTATGATCCCTTTTGGCAGGAGTCAAATCAGCATCGGAGAAACCTAACCCATTATCATAGGTCAAGTGTGCCACACAATTTTCAAACTGGTCTACAGAAATCTCATTTGGTACGTGAGTGGTCTTCAAAAATTTAATCAAGGCTTTGGCATAAGCCTCAGAACACAACAATAAAGACAACATAGAAATCTTGGAGGGAGTATGCCCTAATTGATCAACAATGTCATAATCACTCTTGCGAATGATCTTCAATACTTCTTCCATCTGCTTAGAAAGGTCATCAGCAGTTGGTACATTAGTTTGCACAGGTTCAATAACAGGACCTTTGCCCCGAGCATCAGTAGTAGCTGGAGTAACTGTATTCTTGGAGGTAACTGGAGGAGAGAAAATTCTTCCACTTCTCGTAATCTTACTAGATCCAGCAATATTATCAATATCAAGATTTCCATCAACAACAGGTGTCTCAGCTAAGGGTTCCTGCTTAACACCATGAATATAAACATCGGATCCATAATGCCAAGGCACCGCTTTATCAGAAGTATACGGAATAGGACCAGGAGTGGCAATGATCATAGGAGCCACTCTAGCTTCAGTAACAATCTTCACAGGGCCTTCAGCAGTAATCTTAATTGGACCTTTATGAGTGATTTTGACAGGACCCTTGGAAGTAATCCTTACCGGCACTTTATCAACCATATCCACCTCTTCAACCTTCGCACCTTTAGTTATGTGTTCAACCATGCTCTCTATAGAAGGTGTCCTCTCAAACAATATTTTGTAATTGTCCATGAGGCGTTGAATTCCGTCCTTCAACTTCCAACAACTATCTGGTTTATAAGCACAATAGAAACAATCTTCACGACAACCTGGAAAGAAACCAGCTTGTACCAACTTCTTCTTAATAACAGCCAATGGGGTGGTCACATCTGCAACTGACGAAATATGTGAAATTTCGTCGATGGCATTGACAGTCTTTTCATGATTTGGCATGGGAGCAGTAATCACATTTGGCGTACCCGGAGGGTCAAACTCAATTTCTCCAGCATCAATCATATCTTGAATTTTGTTTTTCAATATCCAGCAACTATTGGTATCATTTCCCTGACAATTTGAATGATATGCACATCGTGCATTAGGATTGTACCTGGGAGAGGTAACATTGGGATTCTGAGGAGGGTCCCTCAAAGTGATGAGTTCACCCTTCAACAAGTGTTGCAAGGCTTGGGCCAGTGACATGTTGAGCTTAGTGAACTATCTTCTAGGCCTCTGTTGATTGCCTTGTGGTGGTTCTGGTGTTGCAGGAGTAGGATTGGAGATATGAATTGCGCTCACAGATTGGTGCCTCCTATTACGATCAGGTTGACCATAAACAACATTTGACTCTTTCTTCCCACTAGGGGGCTTCTTTGTAGTACTTGATGAAGAAGCACCCCCTTGGATCTTGCCACTCCTTATACCACTTTCTACGCGCTCTCCTGTCATTATCAACTCAGTAAAGCCAGATGATGAGCTTCCAATGAGATGACTATAAAAAGGACCATTCAACGTACACATGAACATATCCATTAACTCCCTGTCAGTTAGAGGGGGTTGCACTCTTCCAGCCAAATCTCTCCACTTCTGGGCATACTCCTTGAAGTTCTATTTAGCACCCATAGACATGCTTTGGAGTTGCATGCGAGTGTGGGCTAGATCAGCATTGTATTGATATTGTTTATAAAAGGCTTCAGCAAGATCATTCCAATCACGGATGTTGGCACTCTCCAACAGATAGTACCATTCCAATTGAGCTCCAGACAAGCTCTCTTGGAAGAAATGGATCCACAACTTCTTATCAGCAGTATGGGGTTGGATTCTCCGGACATAGGACCTCAGATGCAGCTTGGGACATGAAACACCATCATACACTACAAAAGCAGGGACCTTGAAACCAATGGGTATAACCACCCCAGATATCAAACTCAGGTCTTCAAAATCCATCCCAGAAGACTTTTGCAATTCCATAGCATCCATTCTATCCACCAGCATCTTGAACTTATCTTCATTAGGATCATGATAGTAGTTAGCTTCAGAATCAGAATCCCCTATCGTATTATGGAGACTGCCTCCCTCTTTCTCAGACTCTTCAGACTCATAATCCTCAACCTGTTCCTTGGTCTTGACAGGACCTCTGAACCTTCTTCCCATGTTGATTAGGCCTCCTGACCTTCTAGTCTTCTTAGTCTTCCTGGCCAGCAGTATCTTCAATTCATCCTGCCCCTTGGACAAGTTCAGGATTAGCTCTTGGAACTGTGCATTCTGTGCCTGAAGATCCTTGACTGTTTGTTCAAGAGCCATCGCTGAAATAAACAGCGAGAAGATAAGAAACTTGTGCACAAGAAACCTGTGATGCAATGATATGGTATGTAAATGCGTATGCAATGTTTTCAAGGACTGTAGGATTTAAATTTGCTTAAACAATCAAGAAAGTAAACTTTTATTAGTAATAAATTTGTTTGCCCTTTGGGCTTACAATAAAATGAAATGAAATAAATACAAAAGATGGGGTTTTAAGTCTCCCATGGACGTTTCCTCTTTGTGTTGAGGTATGAGTTGAGATTCCGTTCCTCGTGAAGTTGCTTTGTTAGCTCCAGGATTCTTTCTTGACTTGCTTTGTAATGAGTCTCAAAAGTATCCCTTTGCTCCTTCAACTGGATCCAGGACCTCTGTAAGTCTTCCATGTCAGTGGGTATATCTGGATGAAGGATGGTATAAGAAGTATCTCCTTCAGCAACAGGCTCCATAGTAACTGGCAGGATGGCAGGATATGGCATCATAAGGGTCTGAGCATGAGATCGCACCCATCTGAGATAAGCTTCCATAGGAATAGTGTATTTGGGCTCCAGAGTTTTGCTGTCAACCTTGTTCACTTTTTCCCATGCTCGTATGAACCTTTGACGGTAACCTTGCAGATCGTTGTCGTAGTCAAACACAATACCCTGAATCAACATGTCATGTGGACCATCACTCCGAGCGTAACCAAACTGTCGTAAAGCTAAAGAAGGGTTGTAAGTAATGCCTCCTCTTATGCCTAGAAGTGGCACATTAGGAAACTCCCCACAACGGTCAATGATAGTAACATTCTCCATAGATCTGGAGCACCAATGGATATCTGAATGAGAGAGTGACATAAGCCTCTTGGACCACCTGAACCCTTATTCATTATTCATCACTGATCGAGGAAGGTGAGAAATAAACCACCTAGATAGTAAAGGTATACAACACATCAGAGTTCCTCGTGCCTTTGTAGTACGAGTATGAAGAGAATGTAGGATGTCTCCAAGCAATGTAGGCACTGGATTGTGACTCAGAAATATGTTGATGGCGTGAATGTCTATGAACTGATCTGGATTGGGGAACAACACTAAGCCATAAATCAACAAGGCTAATATCTCCTCAAAAGCATCATAACTCATAGCCTTCAAGAACACTTGAGCCTTCTCTATCAACACCTTAGCAAGAATACCCTTAACTCCACTCCTTGTTTCCAAGACAATGTCTGATTTCTTCAAATGTAGGGCTGCAGCAATGACTTCAGGTTTAGGCTCTTTTTCCAAGCCTGTGAATGGTTTCTGATCAAGTATAGGTATACCCAGTAGCTTGGAGAACTCTTCCATTGTAGGAACCAGCTGATAGTCGGGGAATGTGAAGCAATGGTGCTTAGGATCAAAGAACTGAAACAGAACACTCATCATGTCTTCATTGAACCCTGAGGTGACTAGATCTAATAGGTGACCATGCCTCTTGATGAATTGGGAGTTTTCAGAAACTTGAGAAACCAACTCCTTAAGCTTAGGAGGTATCCCTACAAAGTTGATCCTAATAGTGTTTCTACGAGCAGAAGCCATTACCTGCAACAAAGAACAAAGATAAATCCTTTGGTCCTTGAAATGGTTAGTGAAAATGCTATGCTTATGATGCATGATGATGCTATGATGTTATGCTCAATCACAAACATGTGGCACACACAAACAAGTCACACCATAGCCCTAGGTTTAAGGCTTGCATGAGGTTTAAAGGTAAGTACCCTCCCCTGAAGTTTAGTTGGTTCATCCTGTCCTATAAAGTAACCAGGTTCTAAGGGATCTCAATATCATTGATCCTTCACAAGGGTGGTTGTTCAGTAGGCAACTTACTTGCCAACCAAAACCCTCCAAGTTTAGGATCTCAATGAGCGTAGTATCGAGTATCAACCAACTTCAGTCTTCACCAAAGCCGGTTATCTCACTACTTTCTAAAGGCCAAGATGGGATAACTAGGGTTCTAAAAGTTAGTTAGTGCATTGACAACATATGGCAGCCTCATATTATCCTCAACTTGACTTAAGGAACATAAGCACCAACCAAGAAGTCACACTAACTATGGCCACCAGATCAACCATATCGGTATACGCCGTACAGTTTCCTTGGTCTATTGCCATTTACCTAAGGTACACTAGATCCGGGTTAGGATCTTTCACACATAAAGAGCCCAACAGATAAATATAAAGCAAACGAGGCAAACAATTTTTAAGTGATCTAATTCCTAAGGGTACCCCTCTTTTATTAAATCCCCAACAGAGTCGCCAGTTCTGTAACACGGTGGGAGAACTGACTTTAGTGAAATGTTGCGGATAGCAAGAGTCGCCACCGACTTTTATTTTATCCAAAGGGAAAGGGCATAAAAGAATAGGAAAGACCTTAAAAGATTTTTGGGTTCGGGGGGTAGTTTATGTAAAGGGAAGGTGTTAGCACCTTTTACATCCATGGTTATCCATGGGCTCTTAGTTACTTAGCTCACTTTAAAATGTTTTTGAAATGTGTAGTGTGTGATTAGAAATTTTCTTAAGTACTTTATAATGATCCATGTACGGATATATATAAAGCCTTTGTTTTGAAAATTGTTTAAAAATGTGAAGTGTATTTGAAATGTTTTGAAAAGGTGAGCAAGTACATAAGAGAAACCTACCCTAAGTTAAATCTTTTCTGTTCTTAAATATCCTTTGAATGGTAAGACTATCCCTATTATTAAGGAATAGGTAGTCATTACCTTGGATGTATGAGGGACAAATGAAGGGACAACTGTGATTAGGCAACTGTAAGGTGTATGTAGCAATTCGAAGGGACTTATCATCTTTATTCGAAAGGGACAAGATCATTTACGAAGGCAACCATGAAGGGACTTGATCTTATTATCTTTTAAGGGACTAGATGATATGAGAGAAGGGACTTTGATTTACACTTTACTTGACCTTTTCTTTAGGCAACATGAGTGGTATCCTTAAGAATGTGAGATGGCGATCCAGGATCGACTTACGTGTGTGCGTGTACAAATTCAAGTATTTATCTTACAAATTAGTGATCTAAATTCAATTTTTAATACAAAAATGTTCACACTCCCTATTTTACTAACCATGGCAATTAAAAATAAATAATAAGAATAATTCTACAACTATTACATAATTGGCACAATTACATTATAAGAATAATTTAAATAAGTAAGCATATAATAAATAATAATTAAATTGGTTAGTAATAACAAAAAAATAAATAAATATAAGGAGGTTAGTATAACAATATAATATAGAAACAAATTAAAAGTTCAAAATTAAATAAATAATTATTTTTAAGAATTTTAATAAAAGAAATAAACAATAAATATTATATACTAATAAATATGACTAATAATTCTAATAATTTAATTTAATATACATATTATAAAAATATTTGTTAATTATAATTAAATAAGCATATAAAAATTTAGAAATTAAACTCATAAACTAAAGTTAGGGTTTTTAATTGTTTAGAAAAAATAAATTAGGGTTAACTACTTAATTAAATTATTTATATATATATAAACAAATTACATATAATAATTATAAAATAAATATATATAATTAGAATTTAAAAAAAAATATATTAAGATTTATAAGATAATTAGGGTTTATAAGAAAAATTAGGTTTTTTACATAGAAAATTTTAGGGTTAATTATTTAATCTAAGCTTAATTAAATTATTAAAAAAAACATATAACATTAATAATATACAATAAAATAAATATTAAATATTTTTAGGAATAAAGTTTAAATTTTTTTAAAAAATATAAGTTTTTGAATTATATACAAGAAAATAATATAACTATTTTATTTTAAACATTTATTATTAATTAAATTAATTATAATATAAACAAAAATAAAATAAGAAAAAGTGAGAAAAAGAACTTACCTGGGGCTGGGATTCGAACCCAGGCCCTAGGCTTTGCATCCCCTGGACCAACAAGCTCTCCACCAGGCTGCGCTGCGTTTGGTGATAGTGGATGGGCATGAAACATTATATTTTAAACCTGAAAAATAAATGGATAAAACGCAAAAAAATTGGTGAAGCTGGGATTCGAACACTTGACCCTAACTTCACACGCGCGCGCCTCAGCCAACTGAACCAATTGCTTTCTTTGTAATTATAAGGGGAATCAAACATAATAAAATATGACAAAGTTTAAAATTCCAAATTCGCGCGCAGACTTCATCTTCTACCTCTGGTTATGCGAATTTTGCTGCGAAATTAGATACGAATCTTCCTGCGAATTTTCTTGCCCAAGAAACCTGCAAAATTCATAGATGGCCAAATACACACAATCTTATCAAATTATTTACACAGACATGATCCACACACTTCACTGAATTGATCTATGGTCTTAAAACAAGTTTATAGTTGTTGAATTAGAAAACCCCAAATCAAGAGGTATGAACCCTAAAATGGTATCTAGCGGATTAGCCACGGATTCTCCAAGATTTTTGCCCAGAATCCATCACAAGCTTCAACTAATCATGAATCAACAAACAAAATTAGTGTGCAATGCATAAATAGTAAGAATCGAAAATTTCAAAACCAAGAACAAAACAGATTCGGTTTGAGCAATTTGAGGTGTTTTAGATGATGTAACTGATGCAATGATGTTCAATGATCATCAAGGAGTGCTTTGCTGCCCTTAGTTCACCTGAAAAATCACAAAACTTGAGAATCCGAATTTCAATTTTTTGATGAACTTTTGAAGTTTGAGATAGGTCTTAGAGGCTGCCAAATTTCGTCCCTTTGGTTGTGATATGTTCCTCTATATGTAGTGAATCAAATTAGGTTAAAAAGTGTTATGGTTCTTTGGATTTTTGGATCATTTGAATATTGAGAAAGATATGTCATAAAATTGGAATATTCTTTGATATAACATTGCTATTTTGGGACAATCCTCATAACTTGTGTATCAATCTGATCCAAATATCATTTATAACATTCTAGAAGCAAAATCCCTTTTTAAATATATGATTTTATATTTTATTTCAATTTAAATTGTATTTTAATGAATAAAATTCAAATAAATATGAAATAAAAAATAAAAAATCATAAAATAGATGGGTTGGGTCGTGCTTGGTGTTTTTGTAAAGATGGGATAGCAATTTGATGGGCTCATTTAGCAAAAATTTGATTTAAGGCCTTATTTGCTTCATAAACTTCCCTAAAATTTCCCAACTTTGCAAAGGCACAAATCCTTCAATTTTAATGCTATGAGGGTTTTCTTGGACATTTTTGAAAGCTTAAATAGTCCTCTAACCAACCTCTTTGGTTTCATGTCCATATCGTTTACCATTATCAAGTTATGCTCTTTTGAAGTTGTTGACTTTTTGTTGACTTTCAAAAGGACCTATAATGTCATAGCTCATACCTTCCAAATGAAGAATTTTTGGGCTTGGCTTGTGAGACACAAATTTGTAGAGAATTCAATTTCCTTCAAAATGAGCTTTGGATGGAAAATTCTTGATGAAGCATGTGAAAGTTATGGCTGATCAAAGTTCAGTTGACTTTTCCAGAGGAAACCCTAATTTAGAAACTCCTGATTCTGGATGATCTGAAATATCCTTGATGAATCATGATCAACCCTTGATCAAATGATGAATTTTACTTCATATACTTGATGTTGGCAAAAAATCATGAAGTTTGACTTTGGTTTGACCACAGTTGACCTCATTTTGACTTTTTAACTACTTTAACTGATTTTAACCTATCTGATCATCTGACTGAGCAAACCTTTGGGAAAAGTCTTGAAACTTGTCATGGAGATTCTTGAACACATATAAGATGTTATGAAGCTCACTTGAAGTATTTTAAGTCCATTTAGCCTGATTAAAGTCAAAACCCTAGTTTAGGATGCATTGCTTAGGAGGATGCATTGTCTGAGGGAATTGTCAATTCTTCTGACTAATTGTGAACTTTGTGAACCTTGTGAGCCTCTTAGTACATAATGACTTGCCTTGTGGAGGGCAAATTTTGGGGTGCAACACTATGTCATATGGAGAAATTTTTAATGGGCTAATGGCAGAGGGAACTCTTGTTTTGAAGGATATGCCACCTCAAACTGGTAATGCCCGAGACTTTGATGCCAATGTTTGTTGAGGGTATCACAAAGGCGCTCCAGGTCACACAATCGAGAACTGCAGAACATTCAAACACAAAGTTCAAGACCTGATCGACTCTAAGGACCTCACCTTCACTCAAAAGAATCTGAATATTCAAATCAATCCAATGTCGCCGCAAGTGGCCCATCAACGAATGCTTTTGAAGAAGTTGTTGAAGACCAAAATTGAGTAGTCTCCAACTTTGAAGAAGCAAGTCAAATCAAGAGAAGTTCAATTCCTCAAATCAAGCAGTCATCGCCATTTATTATTCCGCATCCCTGTTATTTTGTATTGTCTGTTTAAGTACTATTTGCTTTGAACATTGTTATTCATATTTGGTTTTGTTAATATTATGTTTATGCATGCTTTGAATCAGCCTATTCGCATTCGCTCATCATTTATCATTTATCACAAAATCACAAAAATATTCCCTCACTTTACTTTAGCAAATATTTGATGGAGGATGATGAAAACTAAATATCCATAACTGTTGCGGTATGCTTTCGGATAAAAAACCTCGTCAATGATGTACATGCATTTTTTTCCAAAACCCCAAACACTGGAGATATAAGGAGTTAATCCCTAGTCAACCACTTCAAGCCTAGAAGTAGGAGTTTCTTTCGGATACAAACCCTTACATCTAACCCCGGGCAGGGTAGTTGTTCAGTTAACCTGACTACACATTCAAATCGCAAGATGAGACATCCCGTCGGAGGACTATCAACAAATGACTTGGCAGTCACAATATTCAACAAAACACAAAAAAAATAGAAAATAAAACCGCTAAGTTGAGCACCCAAAGGGAGACTTAGTCAACAAAAAAGAAGAACAAATCAAAGAGGAGCTCAAATCCTCGGAAAAAAAAAAATGAAGATTAGTGACTATCAAATCAAGAATCAAAGGGTCACCAGCATCCAATCAAAATCAAAATAAGATGACTGCCACTTCTAAGCGAACATCAAAGCTTCATCTTCACTCTTGCAAAGTCGAAAACAAACGCATGTGTAGAGTTAACTGAACGTATGACTGAAGAACATCACGAAGAAGGGGTAGGTACAAATAACTTTGAGCCTTATACCTTTGTTTCTCAAACCATGAACCAGACCATGTTACAACCCTCGAAAGACCTAATTGAGGCGAAGTTTATTCTGAAAGCATGCTACCAGCAAAGTTGCGTAAACTGACTCCCATATATTTGCTAATCTTAAATCTTAATAGCACATTATTATTGTTGCATCTTTCACGCACTTTCTAAATCAACACCTCGTTTGGACTAACGGTCCATTCGTCACACTTTAATAGCATTCAAATAAATTGACTTTTTCAAAACTCACATGAACGTTGCATTAACATTACCATTTGTGTATGAATAATTTAATTGCAAAATTAGTGCTTGACATCAAGACATCCCAACAAGGGGAAATCAAAAGAGAAATTTGAACTTCATTGGTGCCAACATGAATCAAGACTACCTCAACAATCCAATCAGGGGCAAAGCATCTTCAACAGCCCAATATGGGGCAATTTATCTCAAAGTCCATTAATCAGGGGGCAAAATCATTCTTAACAGCTCAATCAGGGGCAAGATCACCTTCAAAGGCTCAATCAGGGGAAGACGCCTACCAAGTTCATACATTGGGGAAGATCATGTCGTGGTCACTCTCAAATTTCCCCCACCAGAATTCTTTCCATTACCTACAGACAGGGGCAAGCAAACAAGGAGCAAATCTTTCTATCTCTTTTCCCCAGCTGAACAAGCAGATCTTGTCAGGCGTTAGTAATCATTCAAAGCAAAGCAATCTTCATGTGCCAATTAAGTTGCTCTGCTCATCAGCAAGTGACCGAACTTGGAGAATTCATATCCATCTTCTGACCACGCATCGTCGAAGATCAAGTGTTGGGGAATCAAACCCTCCACCCATCCAAAGCCCAATCATTATTGGCAACTACTAGACCATAAGTCCACCAAGCTGGCACCTTTCATTTTCCAATCACCTCATATGCATCATTATGCATCATTTACATCAATCATTTATAGCATGCGCATCATTTGCATGCCTAAATAAATCAAATTTTCATATCCCCGATATTTACGTTTCAATTTTCTTCTCAGTGCATAAACATTTAAATTGCAATTCCATTATTATGGAATACCATTTCAAAAAAATTAAACATGCAATCATAAGTCAGGATCCAGGATCAACTGAAGATTCCAGGCATCTCCTCAGCGAATTTAGTGGTCGTCCCCCATTGAATTTTTCTCTTCGATTATTTTCAGTCGACCGGTTTTCCCTTAGGCAGCGGGGATCGTTTATTTAATTTTTTCGGTCACCCGATTTTCCCTTTGGTGGCGGGGTTCGAATTTATTTTTTCAGTCACCCGGTTTTCCCTTTGGCGGCGGGGGTCGAATTTAATTTTTTTAGTCGCCCGGTTTTCCCTTCGGCGGCAGGGATCGTTTATTTAATTTTTCAGTCGCCCGGTTTTTCCTTTGGCGGCAGAGATGGTTTAATTTCTTAGTCACCTGGTTTTCCCTTTGGTGGCGGGGGTCGTTATTTAATTTTTCAGTCGCCCCGTTTTCCTTTTGGCGGCGGGGATCTTTTAATTTTTTAGTCACCGGGTTTTCCCTTTGGTGGCGGGGGTCGTTATTTAATTTTTCATTCGCCCGTTTTTCCCTTTGGCGGCAGGGATCGTTTATTTAATTTTTCAGTCACCCGGTTTTCCCTTTGGTGACGGGGGTCGATTTTATTTTTTTCAGTCACCCGGTTTTCCCTTTGGTGGCGGGGGGTTGTTATTTAATTTTTCAGTCACCCGGTTTTCCATTTGGTGGCGGGGGTCGTTATTTAATTTTTTAGTCGCCCGGTTTTCCCTTTGGCGGCAGGGATCGTTTATTTATTTTTCAGTCACCCGGTTTTCCCTTTGGTGGCGGGGGGTCGTTATTTAATTTTTCAGTCGCCCGATTTTCCCTTTGGAGACAGGGATCGTTTATTTATTTTCAGTCACCCGGTTTTCCCTTTGGTGGAGGGGGTCGTTATTTAATTTTTCAGTCACCCGGTTTTCCCTATGGTGGCGGGGGTCGTTATTTAATTTTTCAGTCGCCCGGTTTTCTCTTTGGCGGCAGGGATCGTTTAATTTCTCAGTCACCCGGTTTTCCCTTTGGTGGCGGGGGTCGTTTAATTTTTCAGTCACCCGGTTTTCCCTTTGGTGGTGGGGGTCGTTATTTAACTTTTCAGTCGCCCGGTTTTCCCTTTGGTGGCGGGGATCGTTTATTTAATTTTTCAATCACCCGGTTTTCCCTTAGGTGGCGGGGGTCGATTTTATTTTTTTAGTCACCCGGTTTTCCCTTTGGTGGCAGGGGGTCGTTATATAATTTTTTCAGTCGCCCGGTTTTCCCTTTGGCGGCGGGGATCGTTTAATTTTTCAGTCACCCGGTTTTCCCTTTGGTGGCGGGGGTCGTTATTTAATTTTTCAGTCGCCCGGTTTTCCCTTTGGTGGCGGGGATCGTTTATTTAATTTTTCAGTCACCCGGTTTTCCCTTTGGTGGCGGGGGTAGATTTTATTTTTTTCAGTCACCCGGTTTTTCCTTTGGTGGCAGGGGGGTCGTTATTTAATTTTTTCAGTCGCCCGGTTTTCCCTTTGGCGGCGGGGATCGTTTATTTCATTTTCAGTCACTCGGTTTTCCCTTGAGTGGCGGGGTCGCATTTAAATTTCACTCGCCTTATCATCCTTTGGTGATGAGTGATTTCGTTTTCAGTCAACTTGTTTCTTCGCTGTGTCACCCAAACCCTTGATCCAACGTCAAGCGGTCGTAGGTAAATAAAACACTTCAATAATACGAGAAGAATTGTACGCCATGAGCCTTAAGTGGTAGAAAGGAGGACTACGAGCTTTCGTTACTCGCTCCGATTATCTCCGTCGAAAGACGCTCGTCTTGTTTGGTTCGGAATGATCACCTCTACCCATAGTCTTTAGTGTAATTCGACTCTTAAATCCTTTCATCGAAGAAAGGTAATAAAATCAACAACCAACAGACCGTAGTAGGCCGAACTATGAGGCCCTGACTTTCCCATTGCACGCGGGAGTACGTAGGCACAAGGATTTCCATCCTTGCCGAGCACCTAGGATCAATCTAACTTATAATTCAACTCATTTCCCTTAGCAAACAATTCATTAAGCATAGACATCCTTTCACGCACGATAACCTAGATGGTTCCCATCGAGTACGATGGATGTAAGGGGTGCTAATACCTTCCCCCTGCATAACCGACTCCCGAACCCAAGCAATGGTTTCGTTGACCTTTGTCCTTATCTCTCTCTTCCCGGGTTGTATCTATATCTTCCCTTTCCCTCTTCGGGAATAAATAGAATTAGGTGGCGACTCTTATGTCTGTCCAGCGCGCGGCTCCGTCTTTACGGATCGCGTGAGGTCGTATTTTTCGGGGTACGACACTCCCCAGTTTATTATCTGGATGTAATTTTCCCAGTTGAGATATTTCCTCCTCAGGACGAATCTTGTTTGACCGTTTCTCTCCAATTTGTTCTTGGATTGAACTTTGGTCCTTTTGGTGAATTTTTATTGCTTTGGAATTAAGCTATCATTATTTGATAGTGGGCAATATTTTCCCCGGCTTGAGTATATTACTTTGGAATTAAGCTATCAATTATTCGATAGTAGGTAATGTTACTATGCTAATCAAGTTTTTTTGCTTGTATTCCTACCCAGTAAATCCGGTAGTCGAGAGTTCTTCTTCCTACCTAGTAAAAAGGTAATAGAAGTTGTTTCCCTTTGCTTGAGCTCCTATCCAGTAAATCCGGTAGTTGAGAATTTATCTACCCAGTAAAAAGGTATGGAGGTTATCCCTCTTTGGTTTGCTCTTATCTAGTAAATCGATAGTTGAGTCCATTATTTCCATATATTTTACCCAGTAAACCGGTAGTGGATGATTCTTTTCCAACTCAGTATTCCTCCATTTTTGGACTCAAATACTTTGTTTAGTTATTATTCCCTGGAAGATAATTTACTCTCCCTCGTGCAATCTTTTACTTTGATTATATCATTGAACGTTTCCCCCATGTAGAGTTAGCTATCCAGTGATTTATTTTCCTGGTAACTCTTTTGGTGTCTTTCATTTTCCCCAGCGAGATTTTTTCTTCTGTGTCCCCAAGTTTTCGCTTTCCTCTGGTGGTCGTGTTTTCCTCACAAAAATCTTGGGTTTGCATATCATATTATGTTCTCTTAGGACAAAAATTTGGGTTTTCTGTATTTAAGTCTCTCCCATCTTGCAGAGACGAAGATGTAAATCTTCATATCTTCAGATTGAAGAAACTTAAATAGAGGCAGTTGTTGCACCCTAATTTTTGCCTTAGGCTTTCTTCGCATTTCATCTACATCTTGCATACAAACAAGATCGCATTGGTTGCTCGGTTCTTCTCGGGTTAGGTTTATGCCTCGCAGGGGATCACTGTTGTCTTTAATTACTTTATTTGTTTATGATTACTAACCATTAATTAAAATCCAAAAAAATATTTTGTTTCCTTTTACTAAACTTTTTTTTCAGGAAGAGGAACCATTGAAAATGCCATAAATAGCAGTCCTGCAGCTCGAGTAAAATTTCACAGACAAAAGACGAAGTTGATCCGCAAATAATTCAAATTTATCTGATCAAGGATTTCCCAAGTTAATTGATTCATTCAAAGGATTTCCAAGGTTCATGTGTTTATTTCCATGCCTTCTCCGACGTACAAAGAATCGGGCCACAACAACCAAGCAACCTCATTTGAATAAAATATTCAAATTTTGGCTTGGTTAACCGATTAACCAGATGGTTAACCGGTTAACCAGTGCAAAATTTGAATATTTTATTCAAATTTAGCACCCTTAGATCATTAGTATAATTGGAATATTCTAGATCCATTAGTTTCTGATTTCTCTTCATCTTTGATCATTTCCTACCATAAACCCTCACTAATCACCACTCTTTTCCATTTCCCACCAAAATTGCAATTACAAGGCCTAATTTTAATTACCAAAGCAAGCTCCATTCCACCAAAATCCTATACCTAAAGTCTTTAAATAGAACCATAATTTCATTCATTCACCAAGCTTTTGAGAGCCAAAAAACACCTTGCAAAATATTCTCCCAAAACCAAAAATTCACTAAAGCTCTTTTTCTTTCTTTTGAAGTTATCAAGAATTCACATTGAATTCTTGATTAACTTGAGCTAAACCTTTATCCTATTCTTCATTTTGTTCATCAATTGCAGTAGATCTAGCTTTATTTGGTATAATTTGAAGAAGTGCTTTTGGTAATTCATCTCACTCCATAAACTCATTTTCATCATCAACATTCAAGATGAAGATCTTTGGTGCCTTTGTTTCTAGATCCTTCGGATCTTTATTTGTTGTTTGATTGCAGGGATTCCACTGTATTTTGGGTTTAAAATTCGTGCAAATTCAGATCATGATCATCAAATGTTTGTGAAAAGGTTTTAAAATGGATCATGCTGAATTTTCTGCTTTTTTCTGCTCCTAGTACAGTGTTAACCGGTTAACCATTTATAGTGCAAATTGGTTAACCAGTTAACCATCTTTAAAACTACGCAGGTTTTGCCTGTATTAACCGGCCAACGCAAGTCAGAATGGTGTTTTTGGCTTGTTTCAAACCCATTTTTGGTTCCTCTTTCTTCTCATTCTTCCTCCTTTTTATTTTTACCTTGGGAAGCACTTTTGGGAGTGATTTCTCCTTAATTACAATGAACTTTGGGTGTAGATTAGAGTAGTTAATGTTCATTAATCCAAAACTACCTTTAAGTGGATTATTCAATTCATTTAAGGTACTTTGCGTTAGTGATACATTTTCATGCTTGAATCCACTGAGATGAGTGATTGAACTTAAGGATGGATGAATACCATGAGTACGGCTCAATTTGGTATTCACCTTTAGTTTTGTGCGGTATTGCATCCGGATGGCAATTTATATATCGTTTATCTCGCATGCATTAGCACTAATATTGTTCACCTTAATTGGTGGTGGCCGGCCTCATTTGTAGGGTAATTACTTCGTAAATTACTTGGCGATTGCTTAACATAGACATAAATTTGTTCCTAATTCGGAATAAAAATCTAGTCGGGTACTTGCACTTTCGTGGACCGGACCTATTGTTGGTCGCGTAATCCCAAAGTGGTTAATCATATTGCATTAAGAATCGAGACTTATGAATGTTTGATGCGTAGGTACTTTGGGTCTCCCAATCGCCTTTCAAATTTCATTGAATTCGGTTCGGTTTGCCTTGATTAATCGCTATAGTGTAAGATGCTAAGTGGATCTGGTTGCCTTTCGATTTTGGTTACTTTTTTGGTTGTGGTTGATTAAGTTCACCATACCACTCTTATGTAAATATTATTATATTATTAATATTTTAGATTCTCGCACTTTAATTGCTTTTGCTACTAACATTTAATTTCTTGAACTTTTATTGCTTTTATTTTATTTTTCTTCATTATACTTTATTCATCCATATCATGTTTATTATTTGCTCTTATTATTGTTTTGTTGATTTTCCCTTTGTCCATTTGGACACAAAAACATTAATAAAGGATTAAACTTCTAAAAAAACTCGTGACTTTAATTTGTGGACTATTGGCTACTATCATTGGCTTTGGAATGAAGATTTGGACTTAGATTCTTATGACACATTTCCTTTGCCTTGACCTTCATGAAGTTTGAACTTGCCTTAATTTGGCCATTTGCTAGCTTATAAGGATGGAACCCTTATGCTCATAATTTGAAGTATCATCAAGTTTGGTTAGATCTTTCTTCTCTTATCTCCTTATTTTCTTTTTTAGGATAGTCCCTTCATCTCCTCCCATTCTTTAATTTTCAAAATCTTCTCCCTTTTTCAAAGGATTCCTTCTTTTTAAATCATCACCTCTTTAATAAACAAAACTTTGACTTTGTCAAGTGGACTTTTACCCTTTTTCTTTTCTTTTAAAAACAGTGAATCTAATCATGTTGACCTTAATTAAAAAAAAAAATCAAACTCATTCAAGTTGTTTTTGTGCCTTTGTGCATTTTTGTGTATTTTCTCTAAAAGAGTGCCGATTATGAGTCATTATACTTTAGTCGGGTGTAAGTCTCTCAATCTCCATGGTTGTAGTTTGATGTAATTGAGTCTCTTGTCATTCGTGGGGGTTTAGTGGCATACTCGTTGATTTTATTCGAGTTGGCGCCCTCCCCATAATGATGTATGAATTCATACCTTCATTCTCATGGTATTTTGTTTGGCCATCCACTTGAAGATGATGGTTTCTCTTCACTTAATAAAATTAATCATAACCCACCATTTTCACTGTTTGTACCATGAACTACGGGGTTTTGATCTCGCAATTCACTTTGTGGGTACGTAGGCATGAGGTGGTAAACCTCTCCAAACACAAAAATATTAAAAAAATAATTTTTTATCATCCCCCACTCTCATTTAACAAACCTTTTTCAAACCAAAAGCAGTAAATTTTTCATAGGGCCCCTGTGGAGTACCATAAACATTTTGGATGCGTAAAATCTTCCCATTGTGTAACCTATCCCCTTACTTGTTTCTATGTTGTGTTTCTTTAGCTTTTTGCTTTTAGATTCATTAGGATTTATTTTCTCCTTTTTCCTTTTCCTTTTGGAATAAAATATAAGAACGATGGCGACTCTGTTTACACGAGAAAGATCCTTAAGCAAGAACAAAGTCGTGTGACACAGACACAAAAGACAACAGGGGTGATTGTTACTCCAACAACCTCAGTGGTTCTTAAACCATTATTAGCAATGGTTCCTCAACCATCACAAAACCATTTTGATAGGTGAGCGCTTGTGAAAACTAGCTGAACATAGGAATGGAAGGACATCACGAAGAAGGGTGGGCATAAACAAACTCTGAGCTTATATCCTTTGTTTCTATAACCGTGAACCAGGCCGTGATACAACCCTCAAAAGTCCTAACTGAAACAGGGTTAATTCGAGAGTGTACTACCACGAGACCATGTTCTTGACTCCTATGAGTTGTGCTAAAAGATCGTTTATTGGTGTTGCATGCACATGCTTTAAAAAAAAATCAATGTTGTATCTTAACCAGTGATTTGCTCACTAAGGTTTGTGACATCTTTTCAATAAAAGCTTCAGGATTAACATGTGTGTTGCATTAGAATTTTCATTTTCAGAATAAAACATTTTCTGCTTACATACATTTGTTTGGCATCAAAGAAGTTCACATATGAAACCTCATTCCAAAGCTTAATCTTGCCAAGTTGAGAAGTCTGAAATTTCTGAAGGACAATCATGTCAAAGTGCACATTTTCTAAGAAACTCCATTGTGTATGGCCTTTCCCAACAAATTATGCTAAGGATTAGCCAACCCAGGGAAATCACGTCGAGCAATCTCTTCAGAGGTAGCCAATCCGAGGAAGTTACATCGACCAATCTCTTCAAATTTCAGCCAGACTGGGGCAGTTACTTTGAGATCTGCAAGAGTTTGAAAACACTTAAGCATTTCGGATGCCAGGTTTTCTGTAAAATCCTCTTGATATAATCTTACAATATGCAAGGCAGTTTCCAGAATGAACGTCTAGTGATTGATCCCAACGAGGTACGGGAATCGTGTTTCCCTGATCAAAGAATTTCTCCTCAGGCATCATGGTTTCTTCATCTAATCATCAGACATGGCTATAGTTCAATAGTTATTGGCATCTTCACAGTTAAAGTCCAATCTCTAGTGGCATCTCTTCAACCAGGGCCATTGACGTTTGTATGCGTCCAACCTCTCACTACAGGTTGAGTGTGCAATTTTCGCTTTGGTTTTCTTCGGCCCTTGAATTGATATCAGTGTTTTCTTTGACCTTTGAGTCGATATTGGTGTTTTCTTTGGCCTTTGAGTCGATATCATCACTTATGTTCCTCGGCCCTCGAGTCGATACCATCACCCTTGTTTCTCGACCTTTGAGTCGATATCATTGCTTTTATTGCTTCAGCCCTTGAGTCGATACCATTTCCTTCTTTTCCTTGACCCTTGAGTCGATATTGTCTTTTCCTCGACCTTTGAGTCGATATTATAGTTTTCTTGACCCTCGAGTCGATGTTGTTGCTTTATTTCCTTGACCTTCGAGTCGATGTTATTGTTTTATCTCCTCAACCTTTAAGTCGATATTGTTGCTTTATTCTCCGAACCTTGTGTCGATATTGTCACTTGGTTGTCTCGACCCTTGAGTCGATATTGCCGTTTCTTACGACCCTTGAGTCGATATCATAGTATAACACCCTAAAATTTAGCCTCTTATTTATCATCGATTCTGAGTAGCTTACGCTTCGTTTCCGTGCCATCCCGCATATCCTTCCATACATTGCATAATAAAAAAATATAGAGAGCATACATCATTGGTCGAGGCGTTGGGCATGTGATCAAGGGTTATTCGGCGACTATTGTGTCTCGAAAGGAAAATAATCTCAGAAAATATGACCAAGACCAGATGTCCAAGATTTCCCACCAAAAAGAAGAAAAATTCAAATTTTAGTTGAAGTACCCGGTTACCTCATAGGTAGTAACCGGTACCTATTTAAATTTGGGAAAAAGAAGCCAGTTTTTGTACTGGTAACCGGTTACCTCATAGGTAGTAACCAGTTACTTCATACAGATTTTCAAAATTTCAAAAATCAGTTGGTTGCTTCCATCCCTCCTCCATTTTCACTTTGCCTTGTAATTTTCACCAAATTCTAGAACATTCCACACTCTTCCAAAGGAATATTCCCAGAACATGCCAAGGAATATTTCAAGAATACGCAATGGAATACTCTAGGAATATTCGCAACCAACCCTTAGCTTAGGTCCCAAGCCTCATGTCCAAACCGCGCACCAAACCTAAACCTAACTCCAAAGCTAACCCATATATAGACCTTGCACATCAAGCCAAAAAGAGATTAGCCACATTTCACAAATTTCACCATTCTCACAATCTCAATTCTCTCATTTCCCTCCATTTTCCAAACTCACACCAAAGCTTCATCCTCAAGATTCTTCAAGTTTTGCATTGAAACTTGAAGAATTGGAAGCTAAACCTCCATCATTTTCACCAATTCAGCAGATTATCGAACAAGTTGTTATGGTTGCGGTGTTTATTTCACCATTCAGAAGCGAATTCAGATCATTCTCACCAATCGCATTTATTTTGCGCATACGTGGACTGAAGCTTCGGATCTCCGGTTTTCTCTACTTTCGCGTATTGTTCGACATTGCAACAATTGCCAAAGCAAGCCTCTGCTTTGTAGGTTGGTGAATCTGTAATCACTTCTCATTTTAAGTTATTTCTCTTCATCTCACTTCGTGCTTTCTTCATGTATTCTTGCTTTTTGATACTTTGATTTGGTTTGATCATAGGAGCTAGAATTGTAGTGTGATCATAGTGTTAATAGGTGTTAGAATGTTGCATTTAGGTGTGATTTCTGTGCTAAGTTGATAGGCATTAGAATACAACTTATTTGAATAAGTTGCTACTGTTTTTTTTCATGAAAATGCAGATTTTTTTTATTCTTGTTGCAGAGTAACCGATTACCTCATAGGTAGTAACCGGTAACCTGTGTTAAATTTGCAAAAAATCCCAGTTTTTGAACTGGTAGCCGGTTATGCATTGGTAGTAACCAATAGCCGACTGGTTTATGATTTCAATGTCTTGAAGACTCCACTACTAGCAGTAAATGGTTGTTTCACCAAGAAAGGTATATTCCCAGGCTGTGGGGAAGTTTGTCCAGAATGCGAAGAATCTGTCAATGGATGTGACAAGCTGAAGTCAGGGATTCAAAAAATGATTGATGACAGAAGCATCCAGTTTGACCGGGTTGTGAAAGAAGAGGAAGTTTCCACGGTTACTATCTACTATACCCCATTCGAAATTCCGGCGCCAGCTAGGGCAGCACCGGTCACGTTCACCACTCCAGGGCCTATGCCATATCAAAGTGAGAAAGTTGTCCCATGGCATTATGGGGTAGAGGTTTATTGCAACGGCCAGAAACAAAATGTACCCACCTCTAGCACAGCTCCACATCCGGTCAAAAATGTGGGAGTCGGTGGGTTCACGAGGAGTGGAAGATTGTTCCCGCCTCAAACCCTAAGGAACAGCGCAATGCCACCAAATGATAATGCGGATGCCCAGGTTAAGGCCAAGGGAAAGAAAGTTTTGACAAATGTTGTTCATGTGCCAGATCCGGACATTACCTTTGACAAAGAGGCCGAGGAATTTTTAAAGATCATAAAGAAAAGCGACTACAAGATAGTCGACCATTTGCAACAAACTCCTTCCAAGATCTCGATCTTGTCACTATTGATGTGTTTTGAATCCCACAGAAAGGCTTTGATGAGAATTCTGAATAATGCTTATGTGCCACAAGAGATATCAGGGAACCAACTTGAGACAGTGGTTGCTAGCGTGAACGCTAGTCACGTATTAGGATTCATGGATCTTGATTTGACTACTGAGGGGCACAGTCATAACAAAGCTCTACACATTTTGATGGAATTCAAAGGGGTTGTGCTTTCCCACGTGCTGGTTGATACATGGTACTCCCTGTCGCTCCCCAGATTTTCATCCCGGTGCAAACGCGAACTGGAATCGGCGATGTTGAAGGTTGAGATTGAATAGAGTCGCCAGCTAGGTATTTTTATCCCGAAGGAAATGTAATGTTGCATAAACCTAGAAAGATGTGGATAAGACTGTTCTGAACCAAAGAGACTGGGTAAGGGGGTTGGTTACGACATGGGAAGGTATTAGCACCCAGATCGTCCGTCGTACTTGATAGGATCCACGCTTAAGTGACTGTGTTTTAAAAGGGGGGAAAAGTGTATGTGCTAATAGTGTATAAAAGAGATGGATGTACAGGGAGATGGTATACAAAGGATGGGAGCTCAAAACTGAGGCTAAGAAAAGAAAGCTAGATAGAGGAGAGGGGGAGACCTGGGGACTTTTGTTTGATAACTATTAAGTTATGCCTACGTATCCTCTCGTGCAATGAGGAAGTCAGAACACCGTAGTTCGACTCAAAGAGACTTGGATGCTTTGGTGTGAACTGCTTGCTTGTCTATGCTCAAGTGTATGACTTGTCTGGCTCGAGTGCTAACTGTCTTGCATTAGACGGAAGAAACGAGTTCTCGTTTTTAGAATGAATGTTATGAGAAAAGAATCCCGGAGGAGACGTTTATTGTTTGTTTTTTGTGTTTTCAGTTTTTTTATTGTTTTTGGTGTTTTGCATAGGGATAATGAGTATACTTAAGTATGAGATGGATATCCCAACTTAATTACCCTAATGATACAGGATTAAGATCATTAACCTACTTGTAATTATTAAGTGTTTTTGGGTTTTTGTTTTGTGTTAAGTAATGAGTTTAATCTCTAACCAGGGATCAGTGAACTCATTACACCATCCTAAGAGAAGGATGATAGATGAGGACACTTAAGATGAGGAAGATACCCCAACTTAATCAATGGTCAGGGGCTAAAATCATTATATAACAAACCTTTATTAAAGTGGATTTTGATTAGAGGTTAGATTAAGAAGTGAATTTTAAGTTTGTAAGACTAAACCGGAGGGGGACTTGTCCATTAAACACTAGGGTTAGTCCCTCTAACCCAGAGGCAGAGATGTAACCCTAATATAAGGCCCAAGTTACAAGCTTAAGTCTTGATATTTATTAGGTGTTTTGATTAGGAGGTGAAAAAATTAAAGGTTTAACATTAAGTATTAAAGTTATACACTCCATCCTAAGATAAGGTTTAGCCTTTGTTATTGAGATGAGAAAGAGAGACTCAAGGAGACTCAAAAGGTAAAAAATAAGGGAGACTATTCACAACCCTAAAGTTACCATGCTTGGATGTTCCTATGGTTTATGGGGCTTAAAGAGAAGTCTTCATATGGCCACCAAGGAAGAAGCAGATGAAAGAGAATGAGAGAGAAAGATAGGTTACTTACTTCCTGAAGAAGTTAAGTAACCTAGGAGTGGGAGAGAAACAAACATAATTGAATCAAATTCACTTCAAACACAAATAAATAAGAGGGAGAGAAGAGATTGAAGGTGGATGCACATCCACATCCTGATTGACTTACCATTTGCACTTGAAACGTTAGTATGTACATACACAAAGTCCATAATCAAAATCAGAAGCAAATCACATGATAAAAATTTGAAATTGCATCTGAATAAACCCTAATCCTACATGAGAACACCCTCCAAAGATGGAGGTATAAACCTACACCAAAGTCAAGTTATGGTTTTCCTAAGTTTGGCTAGGGTTTTGGACACCTTTCAAAGAAAAAGTCAAAACAAATTGAAAATGCAATGCAAAAATTTGATTTAAATATCCTAGATACTAGATGCAACATGTAAAAGAATACAAAAAGAACCAAGTACAAACTCATTTTGGTTAGGCAGAAATGAATTTTTGAATTAGGGTTATGAAAAAGGGGATTTTCAAAACCCTAATTCAAGTTTAATTGTCAAAACATGATCAAACCCTAAAATAAATTTGTGAAATGAGTTTGTAAATTTATCTTAATGTTCAAAGAGGCTCTCTAATTTTTTTTTGTGATTTTTAAATACCTAAAAGTATTTTTAATTAATTAAAATGAATTAATTAATTAAATAATACAATTAAATGATTTAAAATTAATTTTTTAATGCAAAAAATAAAAATAACTTTTTTTTTGGGTTTTTAATATCAATTAGAATGAAAGTGTGAAAAATCAGAATTTTTGAAAAGGTTTTACCATTTTAAATAAATAAAGGAAAACAAAATGAAATAAATAAAATAAAAATGAAAAGTAATTGAAAGGGATGGCTCAGATTGCGTGGAGACCAGATCAAGGATTGAGATCTCAAGTCAGCTTGACTGAAGGTATGAAGATCTAATGGTCCAGGTTTAAACTTCTAATACGCGCGCTATCCAATGGTCCACAATTAATCTGAGTTAATTAATTAGGTTTTAATTTAATTAAACATAATTAGGGTTAATGACTTATCTGGGCAGTCCAACACTTAACCTAATCAAGATCTAAGGGCTCATGTTCAATCTGGGCACCTTAACCCTAATCACTTTCAGATGACCGGAACAGTGCTCCGTTCATCTTCTCCGGCCAGCCAAAACCCTATCTTCTTCCCTAGGCCACCCCAAGCCCTATAACCTGCCCAAAAACACTCCCCACACTTCATGGAACACAAATCAATCATCAAACAACATTTATAATACATGAATCAAGCAAATCGAAACAACAATCAAAACACGGGCAAACTTTCAGAACAACATGAAATGGTCATTTCTTGCTCATTTTCAATTCTAAACACATCTAGATAATCAGTGCAACATAAAGATTTATTTTGTAACAAGAAAATGAAGTTCTGAGAAAAAAGTTCTTGAGTTATACCTGAACTGGAGACCTTTGAAAGTGAGCTTTCAGAGCCTCCCTCTTGTGCAAATGACCTCCTTTGAACCTCCTGAGGCTAATGGAATGCTTGAATGGAGTTGAAAGTGGCTAGTTTGAGAAGTTCAGTTCTGATATGGCAGAAAATGAGGTTCTTGTGTGTTATGTTTTAGGCCATTGTGAGGGGTGGGATTTGTTCTATGGGTGATGTATGGTGGATTGGTGAAGGAATATTTAAAGTTTGATGGATGGATTGGGAGAATCGAAGAGAGGAAGTTTTTTGGGAATTTTTGTGCAATCTCAGTGTGTGTGTGTGTGTGTTTGTGTGTGTGTTCTGAGCTCTTGTGTGTTGTGTTTTATGATCCTTAGGCAATGCATAAACAATTGGAATGAGTCAGAGGAGTAGATATCCACTGTGGGAATGGCATGGCTCAATTGGCCAAAAAGTCAAAAGTTGTGTACTTGAGGTATGGGCCATGGCAGAGCTGATTTGAGGGCTTGAGCTGCCTCAGCTGGCTTCAAGGAGAACCTTAGGATCAAATGTTATGAGTTGTATGGCTTGGATCAAGAGTTTGCATAGGTTTTACAATTTTGCAACTTTGTGATTTCTTGAGAAATAAGTCATGGAATCCTTTAGTTCAAGGCTCAATTATGACTTTGAGATATTATTTGATCACGCCATGATGTATTTAAGTGGATTAGAAGTCATGTAGAGGCCTGAAATTTACTTTTGCACATTTCCCTCTTTGACATGAACTTGAAAATTACAAGATTTTTCCCAACTTTGACTTGCCATATCTTGTGTTCTAGGATGAATCAAGAGGAGTTCTTGTACTTTTTGAAAATGGGAAGATCCAATCTACAACTTTCATGTTTGAATAAAATTTATTTGAAACCTTTTTTATCAAGAAAGAGGAGGTTGAAAATCTTTTCCAAAATGGAAAGTTTTCATTACAAGTCATGGCCAAAAATGGCAACTTTTGCAATGACTCAATATTCTTCAATCTTGTAACCTTTCAAACATTTCTAAGACCAAATAAAGGTCATAAGACCTCAAATTGATGATGATGACCCTTTGGAACCCTTGTTGGAGGCCTTAGATGCCCTAATCCTGACGTTTCTTACACAACAAGTCACAGCTTGATCAGATGACTTCCTCAGTGAATTTTTACATCAAACTTCATACACACACTCCTTATATCATATAAAGACCATTTGAATCAAGAATGCCCAAAAATTTTGGTCGTAAGGGCCTCAAACCCAAAACCCTAATTTTAGGTCATCTATGTAGGAGTCTTGGCCCTGCCTGGGTGACTCTGCAATCTTTTGTGATCTTTTGACTTTCAAGAACCCTTGGGGGTATAATATGACCTTAGAACACTCAAGGACCTACTTGTCATGCTTCATGGCCTCTGAGATACCTCATACTCTCTTTAAGATTCATCTGATCACAAACCCTAATTGTGCAGAGATGCAATGAGATGTTAAAGGTGAATATGCAATGTAAGATGTAATGATATGTTGTGCAACATGTGTGATCATAAGCCAAGACATAAGAAAGTGAGAGGGAAAATTTGGGGTGTTTATAGCTGCCCCTATTCAAGAATGAGTTAGTTGTGCAAGATGTAAGCGCCAAGCTTAGCAGACGAACAAGATAACTTGTGGTTGAATACCAAGACAGTCCAAAATTTGCGCTCTCTGGTATAAGAATAAAAGGGATATAAATTGTTATTTACAAGACCAGATGATATAGAATGAACATCGAATGATAGCGATGGAGGACGACCATCGAGCAGAAGACGACTGCTGGGGGATTAAAAGGTGAGAGATGCTCTGACGGGGACGGCCATCGGATAAACTGATGAAATAATGATGAGGGACAGTCATCGAAAAGGTGAAGGACGATCACCGAGCAGAGGACGGCTGATGAAAATATCACGGCATAGGACGAATGCCGGATAGAAAGATCAACGATGGGGACGACCATCGGATAAATAATGAGGGACGGTCATCAAAAGGTGAAGGACGATCACCTAGCAGGGGATGGCTGCTGAAAATATCATGACATAGGATGAATGTCGGATAGAAAAATCAATGATGGGGACGGCCATCGGATAAACTAATGAGGGACGGTCATCAAAAGGTGAAGGACGATCACCGAGCAGGGGACGACTGCTAAAAATATCACGACATAGGACGAATGTCGGATAAAAAGATCAACGATGGGGGACGGCCATCGGATAAATTGATGAGGGACGGTCATCAAAAGGTGAAGGACGATCACCTAGCAAGGGACGACTGCTGAAAATATCACGACATAGGAAGAATGCCGGATAGAAAGATAGTTTCGTTGTGAGAAGAGATAAACACTGACGAGTGTTTAAGCCCTAAAATAAAACAGGATAAGTGTTTCGACAATGTGTATAGAATAAATATACAAACGAGTATCTTTAGGACCACGATACAGATGAGTATCATTAGAAACAAATGCCGACGTGTGTTTAGGGATGATGATACGGATGAGTATCAATTGGTTAAGCAAGGAACACGGACGAGTGTTTGGTCTGTTGGAGAGTAGTATAAGGGTATTTCTATTGAGAGTGCAAAAAGGGTATTCTGGCGACTGCTGAGGAGAGGTGTTTTTGTATACTACTAGGGAGTAGTATGCGTAGGACACGGACGAGTGTCAGACGAACTCTGTATAAGTATGAACAAGAGTGCAAAAGGTATTCTGGCGATTTTACTAGGAAGATGTTTTTTGTTTGTACACCGCTGGAGGAGTGATTTTTGTATATACAGGTGAATGGTTCGTACCTGACTTATGATCATGCAAATGCATGTTTGATTTTTACCATAATGCTTTGTATTAGACGGAATGCTACACTTTGCTTGGGGAAGATGATGCGAATTCTATGATTATGCAAATGAGAGAGCCGATCCGGGATCTGAACTATGCGGGGAGAAAGGATCTTTGGGCGATCTTTCTGGAGAACTCTATGGGGAAACTCAAGCTGGGGATGAGAGAAACCCCAAGCTGTTGGAAATTGTATCTGTTGGGGAAGAAACAAATTCAGTTATTGCTCGGGAGATCCCGCTTGGGGAGGAGAGAACTTCTGAGAAGTAATCTGTTGTAATCCTTTCATTCAGGTTGTATCCTGGGGGAATGATGAGCTTCATGGGGGATGCTTTTGTCAAGTGATCCTGCCGATGATGTGACTGCTGACTTGGCTAGGGATATAGTTCTTGATATGCCCCATGCTGCAAAAGATTAACTGCCTTGAGTACCTGCAACCTGTTAAACAAAGGAAATGTACAAGTGTCTTGAGGCATCCTCAACCAAATTCCGTCATAGGAGTTAGATTTGCTTATGAGCACATATTTCCTGCAAGCACTTTATTGAAAATGGCTTATATGTTTTTTATGTAAATGTTGTATTACGAACTTTGGACATTTTTTGTAAACAAAACAAAAAGGTACAAAACAGAGTATGAGTGAATATTGATTTTATTGATTTATGTGCCCTGAACAGGCGAGTACATTTGAAAAACCTAATCCCTGAAATGAGGAGATTGTTATAAAATTGAGAAAATAAAAGTATTTTATTTCGCAACGCTGAAGTTGATGCTTCAATATTCCTTTTGCTATGACTTGTATGACTTTGAACGCTCTTCTTATCTTGCTTTTTGAAGAAAGTTGATTCTGATCGATGCTTTGTCCTTTCGAAGCTTGTCAGGTTATGTAAGTGTGATACAGATGAATTCAGAGTGCAGTTATTCGCTTATTCCCTGATTTTGCATGGATCGCCCTTTCGGGTTTTCAATCCACCGGGAAACCCATTTTTGCCTGAGCTGTCCAATGTGGTTTTCAACTCAGCGGGTGTACACATTTTTTAATATTTATTTTCCCATATTTTTGCCCGAGTATTTTTTTCTGTTTTTGACTCGCCGGGATGCCCTATTTTTGCCTGGACTTACATTCTGTTTTTATGTCCAGCGAGTCATTTATGCGATGTATTTTTTAACTACATATGAATTCACAGGAGATGGGAAATTTTCCCCATCCATGGTTGCGAGCATCAGTGCTCCGCCTGAGAAGACTTTAGTTATCACGTAGGGACCTTCATAGTTTAGCGTCCACTTGCCCCTTTGGTCTGTATGAGGAGGAAGGATTCTTTTTAGTACAAACTCTCCCACTTGATATTCCCGAGGTCTCACCTTTTGGTCGAAAGCTCTTTTCATCCGTTTCTGATATAACTGACCATGACAAATAGCTGCTAATCTTTTTTCCTCAATCAGACTCAGTTGATTATAACGAGATCGGACCCATTCTGCTTCGTCCAATTTCACATCCATTATTACCCGCAAGGAGGGCAATTCAACTTCAACAGGTAGAACGGCTTCCATACCATACACAGGTTGATAAGGCGTTGCCCCGGTAGATGTTATGATGGAGGTTCGGTACCCATGTAAGGCGAATGGTAACATTTCGTGCCAGTCTCTGTATGTGACTACCATCTTTTGCACAAACTTCTTAATGTTCTTGTTAGCTGCCTCAACAGCGCCATTCATCTTTGGCCTGTAAGGAGAAGAGTTGTGATGTTGAATCTTGAAATCCCGACATAGTTCTGTCATCATTTTGTTGTTAAGGTTTGAACCATTATCAGTAATGATTCGCTCGGGAACTCCATATCAACAAATGATATCTCTTTTCAGAAATCGGGCTACCACTTGCTTGGTGACGTTTGCATACGAAGCTGCTTCGACCCATTTGGTGAAGTAATCAATGGCTACCAGGATGAATCTGTGACCATTTGAAACAGTTGGTTCAATCTTTCCAATCATATCAATGCCCCACATGGCGAAGGACCAGGGTGAAGACAGTACATTCAAAGGATTTGGAAGCACATGCACTTTGTCTGCATAGATCTTGCATTTATGGCATTTTCTGGCATATGCACAACAGTCTGGATCCATTGTGATCCAATAATAACCTGATCTTAACAATTTCTTCGTCATTGCATGTCCTCCGACATGGGTACCGAAAGAGCCCTCGTGTACTTCGTGCATCAGCAGGTCTGCTTCCTTCTTGTCAACACATCTGAGCAAGACCATGTCGAAGTTTCGCTTGTATAAGGAGCCATCAGTATTGAGGAAGAAACTGGCGGCTAGCCTTCTTAATGTCTTCTTATCATTGGACGATGCCCTAGGGGGTATGTCTGAGTCTCTAAGAAGCAATTGATGTCATGGAACCAAGGTTTGTTGTCAGTTACAGTGTCCACAGAGAAGACATATGTTGGTCGGTCTAGTCTGGATACTAAAATTCGAGGCCCATAGTTAGCAGTCTGTACTTTGATCATAGATGAAATAGTGGCCAAGGCGTCTGCAAACTGATTCTCATCTCGAGGGATGTATTCAAGCTTGAGCTTTGTAAATAAAGTCAACAATCTCCTTGTATAGTCGCGGTAGGGGAACCGATGCTCTTGATGAGTATACCACTTGCCATTAGTTTGGTTGATCACCAAAGCCGAATCTCCGAATACATTCAAGGTTTTTATCCTGAGGTCAATGGCTTCCTCAAGACCCATGATACAAGCTTCATATTCTGCTTCGTTGTTAGTGCAGGCAAAGGTGAGTTTTGCTGAGAAAGGCAGATGGACTCCTTCGAGTGTAATAAGCACTGCACCAACCCCACGACCGTTACAATTAACTGCCCCATCGAACATCATAGTCCATGCTTCTTCTGGATCCGGCCCTTCAGTGTGAACATGATCTTCACAATCTTTTGATTTTCAGAACATGATGTCTTCATCGCGGAAATCAAATCTCATAGACTGGTAATCATCAATGGGTTGCTCAGCCAGATAGTCAGATAATACACTGCCTTTGATGGCCTTTTGAGAGGTGTACTGAATATCATATTCTGTCAGAATCATTTGCCACCTTGCAACCCTTCCAGTAAGTGCTAGCTTCTTACTTGACTAGGTCCATCTTTGATATCAACAAGGTAGTATGAGTCAACATATATTGTCTTAGTTGGCGAGCAGCCCACGCTAAAGCACAATAAGTTTTCTCGAGCAGTGAATAACGTTGTTCATAGTCGGTAAACTTTTTGCTTAGGTAGTATATTGCATACTCTTTTTGACCAGACTCATCATGTTAGCCCAACACACACCCCATCGATTCATCTAATATTGTCAGGTACATTATTAGAGGTCTTCCTTCAACTGGAGGCATAGGAATTTGAGGTTCTTGCAGATACTCCTTGATCTTTTCAAAAGTTTTATGACAATCATCGTTCCACCTGACTGTTTATTCCTTTCTTAGCAGTTTGAACAAAGGCTCGCAGGTTGTAGTGAGGTGAGATATGAACCATGAAATGTAGTTAAATCTACCCAAGAACCCTCGAACTTCTTTCTCAGTCTTAGGTGCAGGCATTTCCTGAATTGCTTAACTTTATCGGGGTCCACCTCAATTCCTCTTCAGCTCACAATAAACCCCAGCAGCTTACCAGCATGTACCCCAAATGTGCACTTGTTGGGGTTTAACCTTAACTGATATTTCCTCAGACGCTTGAAAAGTTTCAGTAGGTTTACCAAATGCTCTTCCTCTGTTTGGGATTTGGCAATCATGTCATCCACGTAGCACTCAATTTCTTTATGGATCATGTCGTGGAATAATGTTTCCATAGCCCGTTGATATGTTGCACCGGCATTCTTCAAACCAAACGAAATTACTTTGTAGAAAAACATGCCCCATGGTGTGATGAAGGTTGTCTTCTCCATGTCTTCAGGTGACATCTTGATCTGATTGTATCCAGAAAATCTGTCCATGAAGGAAAATACCGAGAACTGAGCTGTGTTGTCTACCAATACATCAATGTGAGGTAATGGGGAGTCATCTTTCGGGCTTGCTCTGTTTAGATCCCGGTAATCGACACACATACGTACCTTTCCATCCTTCTTAGGTACGGGTACAATTTTAGCAACCCAAGGGAGGTAACTTGTTACAGCAAGAAAACCGGCGTCCCACTGCTTTTGTACTTCTTCTTTGATTTTCATGGCCATGTCCAGGAGAGTACGGTGCAACTTCTGTTTGACCGGCGGGCAATCCTCCTTTAATGACAGCCTGTGCATGACAATATCTGTATCCAAACTTGGCATATCTTGGTAGGACCAAGCGAAGACATCGACATATTCTCGCAGCATACTGATAAGTTGTTCTTTTGTTGGAGCTTGCAGACTGGCTCCAATCTTCACCTCTTTTACAACTTCCTCGGTACCAAGATTAACTGTCTCAACCTCCTCCTAATGAGGAGCAACACCTTTTCCTCTTGTCTCAATAACTTGACTAACTCTTCAGGTAAATCGTAGTCTTCTTCAACCCCTTCATCTGCTTGATTAATCGGATTGTCGAAGTCACACAAGGTCATAGCAGTGTCGTTGTCAGTGCAATCTGGAGGACTATTTCTGAAAGGGCGGAGTTTTGGTTCATTTTAGTGATTGATTTTATCTTATTTAAGAAAAAGATTAAGTGAATGAAGTTTTTTATTCAGAAAAACATTGTCATTTATTGCTTTGTGTGAAAATAACAAAAATGAAAAGACAGTGAGCGAAAAAGATTGTTTGTAAAAAGATGTCTATTGTTCATTAATATTCAATTTGCACAAATACATATGGCCCTATTACAAAATGAGTCCCGACATCTTGGGCAAGATGCTGGACTTTGATGCATGCTTAAAACAGGAAATAATAATTACTCTGCAACAGTAACCCTTATAATTTCCTGGGGAGACCAGTTGAGGACTTGTCGGCCCGGGATTCTTGGACGGATCCAGTTTTCCATGTTGTAGTTGCTCTCAGCCTCGTCTTCCAGAGTGTTGACAGCATCAGGGGTCAACATTCCCCCACTTATGAACTTTGGCCTTCCAGTAGCCTCCTCTTGAACTTGCCGGGATGGTCTGTAACCCAACCGAATTTGTCTTCTTCCATTTCCACCTTCAGCACCTTGCCCCAGCCTTGGGCATTCCCTTCTTCCACAACCTTCCGAGCCTGTTTGTAGGAAGCAATTCAGGTGCCCATCCTTTCCTCTTGGGATGCAACAAACACCTCTATTGTTGCTTTGTTGATGTTCAAAGCTTCGAAACCCTGACTCATGGTTTCATGGATCTCCCCATCCATCTCTATGTACTTGTACTTCGCTTGGTCCTACCAAGATAGAGATGGATGCAGCAAACACCTCAGTTGTAGCTTCGTTGACATTCAAAGCCTCAAAACCTTGGCTCATGGTTTCATGGATTTCTCCATCCATTTCTATGTACTTGTACGTAGCCAGGTGACTAACAAAGATGTCTTCCTCTCCACAGATAGTGATAATTTGACCTTCCCACTCATATTTTAACTTCTGGTGAAGGGTCGATGTTACCGCGTCGGCGACATGAATCCATGGTCGACCCAACAAACAGTTGTAGGCAGGCTGTATGTCCATCACGTAGAAGGTTGTTTTGAAAAATTGTGGGCTAATTACCACGGGTAGATCCACCTCTCCAAGAACCGATCTCTTAGAATCATCAAAAGCTCTTACAATAAGATTGCTCGGACGGAGGGCTAGACCATCATACTCCACATGAGTAGCGACAATATGGAGATCTTGGAGGGTGTTTGGTGGATCTGATCCACGATTTTGTAGTCACTTCTCTTGATAATCCTCATAAACTCGTCTACATCCTGATCAAAGGGTGTCTTCCGAGTTTCTTTTGTAGCAGGCTCTTCTAGCACCACACGTTTACCTTTAGCTTTGGAAGTCGCCTCCGCCTCGGTATTAGTTATGGGAATTTGTGAAGCGAAGAGACGTTCGCTTCTAGTGAAGCCTCTACCTCCCCCTACATTGTCTACTTGTGGTGCATATGTTAAGGAGTCAAGAGTGACCTTTCTTCCGTGGCAGTAAAGATCCGAACCATAATTCCAAGGCACGACACTGTTATTATCATAAGGAATTGGTCCAGGCACCGTGATGGTCACCAGACTAATTACAGCAGAAGAAGGAGTCATTATTGTCTGCGGTTCGTAGTATATGGTAACATGGGATCTGACTGAAGGTGGCACCAATGCAGGAATCTGATAAGCTGATGAGAGAGTGTTGTTGGGATTTTGTTGGTGAGAATGTTGCTGGAAGTTGTTGTTGTGAGATTCTGGAACAGGGACCGTTGTTGGGTCGTAGTAGATAGTAACAGTTGAAACATCACTGCTGGTGTTTGTTGTTGTTGTAGCCGATTCCGTTGAAATGATTTTTGCTGTATTTGTAGAAGTGGTTTATGTTGTAGTTGTAGAAGCTTGAACTGTTGATGTTATCTGTAGGATGCCTTCCTTAATCAGACTGTTTATACCATTCTTCAAACTTGCGCAACCATTAGTAGTAACCTTACAAGCTTCGCAGTAGGCTTCACAACCTGGAAACACTTGGCATTCTAAAAGCTGATATTTCACCTCGGCCAGAGGTGTTCGAACATTTGCAATATCATAAATCAGGATTGTTGGTTGGTCTTCCTCGATAGAATTAATCCTTGGCCCACCGTGGTTAGGTATTGGATTTTTGATAACACTTAGAGGAGGTGTGGAGTTTACAGCTTTGGAATCAATCAGGTCTTGAACCTTCATATGCAGGGCCCTGCACTTTTCTGTGGCATGGCCAAGAGCATTTGAGTGAAAGGCGCATCTTGCGTTGACATCATAATTTCTTAGAAGGTTGAGAGGATCTGGTGGAGCCAAATTCCTCAGTTCAATCAAGTTGAGTTTCAATAGTTGCGGGAGTAACACTGCATAGGGCATCAGAATGGGATCGATTACCCTGTTGATCTGAGAAGTCCTTTGTTGAAATGGACGCTGTTGTTGATTATAGTTGTTGTAAGGTCTCTGTTGCTGTTGTGGGAACTGTTGTTGAGGTGCTGGAATGGGGATGGTGACAATAGCCACTGATCTTTGCAAATACTAAGGCCTACCTCTGCTAATATGCACTGAATTAGTTTCTCCTGTCCTCCGGGGTCCGGAGAATGGCTTTTTGGTGTTTCTGGAGCTGGAACCATTATCATAAATCTTACCCATCTTCACCAAAATTTCAATTCTCTCTCTCCTGCTATGACCACATCAGCAAAGCTAGTGGAAGAGAAAGCAGCAAGTCTATCAATATAAGTACCTTGCAGGGTATTCATGAACATGTCAGCCATCTCTCTTTCTGACATTGGAGGTTGGACAGTAGCAGCCAGCTGTCTCCATCTCTGAGCGTACTCACGGAAACTTTCCCTTGAAGATTGATACATTCCCATTAAGAGAGTCATGTTAGGTGCCATGTCTAAGTTGTATTAATACTGGCGCATAAAAGCTTCAGCCAAATCTTTCCAATTTCTAACGGTGGCCCTGGACAAGTGTGAGTACCATTCCCTGGATGCCCCGGTCAAGCTATCTTCAAAATAAAACATCAATAGCTTCTCATCCATAGTGTATGCCTTCAACCTTCCCAAAAAAGACTGCAAATGAGTGCGAGGACAGGAGGTTCCATTGTACTTCTCAAAACACGGGGGCTTGAATTTGTGGGGAATCCTTACTCCCTCAACCAGGCCCATGTCCATTACATCAAATCCCAAGGAGTTATGGGATTCCAAAGATCTTAACTTTTCTGATATCTCGTCCAACCGACGGTCATAAGCTTCATATGCCCCAACACCTAACACTGTAAACTGCTCATCTTGAGGATTTTCCTATAGAATACGATCCCCAATGTTCCTTTGGCCATTCCCAAGGATATTAGCTTCAGGATGGTTGTCGGGTCCAAACACTACTGGAGTCGTTCGCGGCTGCTCGCGCTAGTTGTTACTAGTACCTCCAGTGTCTGCGTGGTTATCTTCCGGGGTTTGCCGCTCGACCAACTCCCTCAATCTTTCCTGGGTCTGGGCTAGTCCAGTCATCACATCTGTCCTCACATCTGTCATTTGAGTCATTTGAGTCCTCACATCATTTGAGTCCTCACATCTGTCCTCGCATCATTTGAGTACCTCCATTTGAGTCATTTGAGTCATTTGGGTCCTCACTTATGTCCTCACATCTGTCATTTGAGTCCTCACATCTGTCAGTTCCTGTTGTAGCTGATCCATTTATAGACTCAGAAGGTTGTGTCGAGTTGGATATTTGTGGACTCGTTTGACAGAAAAGACCCTTCTGCGAGCAATATTTCTTGAAACAATTAACAAAGTGAGAAGACAACAACAAATCACCTGCAAAAACTAAAGGTATGTGGTTAGAATGCAATGCAATATGCCTATTTATCTTTCGAGGGTATCCGGTTTGGTTCTTGGTTTTGACCTTCCAGACCCCTTGGAGGAGATAAAGATGTTGAACGAAATCCACAAAAACCAATAATACATAGAATATAAGTGGCATTTCCAAAATACAACCAGTTCATGAATACAACAAAACAAAAACTCCTATGGTGAGTTGAAATACAACAATAATACATAAACTATAATCAGTTCATGAATACAACCAAACAAACTCCCATGGTGAGTCAAAATACAAAAAATAACAAGTACAAAGAAAATCAAACATCCAGTCCATATTGTTGCACCCTAATTTTTGCCCTAAGTTTTCTTTGCATTGTCATCTGCATCTTGCATACAAACAAGATCGCACTGGTTGCACGGTTCTTCTCGGGTTAGGTTTATGCCTCGCAGGAGATCACCGTTGTCTTTAATTACTTTATTTGTTTATGTTTACTAACCATTAATCAAACTCCAAAAATATTTTGTTTCCTTTTACTAACCATTTTCCAGGAAGAGGAACCAGTGAAAATGCCAAAAATTGCAGTTCCGCAGCTCGAGTAAATTTCACAGACAAAAGTCGAAGACGATCCGCAAATAATTCAAAATTATCAGATCGAGGATTTCCCAAGTTAATTGATTCATTCAAAGGATTTCCAAGGTTCATGTGTTCATTGCTTCGACGCACAAGAAGAATCGGGCCAAAACAACCAAGCAACCATGTTTGAATAAAAAATTCAAATTTCTGTTTGGTTAACCGGTTAACCAGTGCGAAATTTGAAATTTTTATTCAAATTCAGCACCCTTAGATCATTGATTTAATTGGAATATTCTAGATCCATTGGTTTCTGATTTCTCTACATCACTTTGATCATTTCCTACCATAAACCCTCATTAATCACCACTCTTTTCCATTTCCCACCAAATTTTCAATTACCAAACCTAAATTCAAATTACCAAAGCAAGCTCCATTGCACCAAATTTCCATACCTAATGCCTTTAAATAGGACCACAATTTCATTCATTCCATAAGCTTTAGAGAGCCAAATTCACCTTGCAAAAATTTCTACAAGCTTTTGATAGCCACAAAACCTCTTGCAAAATACTCCCCAACACCAAAATTCTCCAAAGCTCACCTTTCTTTCTTTTGAAGTTATCAAGAATTCACATTGAATTCTTGATTAACTTGAGCTAAACCTTCATCCTTTCATTCTTTTGTTAATCAATTTCATTAGATCTAAGCTTGTGCTGGTCCAATTTGAAGAAGTGACTTTAGTAATTCCTCTCACTCCATAAACCCATATTCACCATCAACATTCAAAAGGTAGATCTTTGGTGCTTTTGTTTCTAGATCCATTGGATCTTGATTTGTTGTTTGATTGTGTCTCTCCCTAGATTTCCATCCTGGTACAAACACGAAAGTGGCGTGGAAGAGGTAAAGTTGCCAGCCATGCATTTTTATCCCGAAGGAACGAGAATGGTAATGCTGCACAAACCAGAAGAAAAGAAAAGGAAGGACGAAGGTCCTGCGAACCAAAGAAACTGGGTTCGGGAGTCAGTTACGACCTGAGAAGGTACTAGCACCCCAGATCGTCCTCCGTACCCGACAGGATCCACGCTTGCAAAGAAATTGTTTCAAAGGGTGAAGAAATGAAAAATTGCTGCAAAGAAAAGAAAATGAACTGGATAAAAAGAAAAGAAAGGGGGGAAATGTAGGGAAAATAAAAGAGTGCTCAAACAGGCCCTACCCCGCTGCCTACGTACCTCATCTGGACATGAGGATCAGAGTCGCCATAGTTCCCCTAACTAGGGGTGGAAAATATTGCTTGTGTCTTAAGGCTTGAACTGCCTATGTCAATGCTCAGGTGTTGCAGGCTCGAATGACGAGTGCGTTACCATCTTGCAAAATGACAAGTAGGAGCAAGTTCGTACGATGAGAGTCAAGGTGATGAGAAAAGAAGTCCCGAAGGAGAGACGTTTATTGTTTGTCCAGTGTTTTTTTATGAGTTTTCTATGAGTGTGGCACAAGGAAGTGAACTCAGGCTCTTTTCCATGGAATGTGTACTTGCTACTACATTCCAAGATGGAATAATAGAACAAGTACACTCAAGTAAGGAGAAGATCCCCAAAACTTGGTTCCAGAGATTAGGGCCTAAGCTCATTAACTCGTTAAATTTATTAAGTGTTTTTGTAATTTTTTAGAAGAAGTCTTTTTTATGATTTTCTTTGTGAAAGTAGTCTCATGATTAGACTTGTACATCATGCTAGACAAGCTTGTACTATCCCAAGATGGGAAGACTACAAGTGCCCCATGGAATAAGGTTATACGCAAGAGACCATTTCTTCCTTTATTAAGTGTTTTTTATGATTTTTGTTTGGAGATGAGAAGAGAAGAAACCAAAAGGAACAAAGGTAAAACATCTAATGGGAAACTAAACAAAACCTAAAGTTGTCATGCATAGAGGTCCTAGGTTAGTGTGGCTTGAAACATATCCTAATAAAGAAGAAGGAAAGAAGAAAGAAGAACTAGAATACAACTTACTCCTCTAAAGGAGATAAATTGTTTCTAAAGGGGGAAAAGAAATTATACAAAGGATGGCATAAGGCACATCACAAAGAAAAGTAAGAAAGCAATACAGAAAAGAGATGAAGGTTTGAAATGTGGATAACATCCACACTTCTTACTTACCTTATGCAATTACCTGAAAATGTTAGAAATACAAACAAGAACAAAATGGAAAATGAACAAGCAAGAGATCCCATCAATCTAACACAACCAGAAGTGAATCACACCTATTATATACTAAGATCAAGTCAAACAACCAATAGGAGTTGGCACAAGTGCCCTCCTAAACCAATAAGCAATCAAACATCCAGAAAATATTCAAAGCAAAGCAAGCAAACATAAAATTCAAAAAAAATGGAAAAAGGTCCCAAAAATTCTTCAATTAAATATGAGAACACTTTTATCACCTACAAACCACATATCAAAATCACAATCCAAAAGTCAGAAGCAAAGTAAGTCAAATAAATATCTAAAGTCCAACTAGGGTTTAGTAAACTTCAACACAAAACAACATGGCAAAAGCAATCAAATAAATTATAAAAAATCATGAAATAAATCCTACCAGGTCTTCAACATGTTAGGGATCAGTGGCAAAAAGAAGCATGTCCATTACTATTTTAAAACTCAAGTTATAAAATCAACAAGATAAAGTGTTCATAAAATAACTTGAAAGAAAAGAAACAAAAGCCAAGAATTAATATCAGGCGCCAAAATTAATAAAAAAATAGAAATAAAAAATATCAGAAATTAAAGAAAATTAAAATAAAGGTCCATGAATTTTTTCACTATTTTTTTAATGCTTTTAACTCTCTTTAATAAAATAAGGCGAAATAGAAATATAAAAAAGAAAATAAATAGATGGAAATAAAGCCAGGAGGTCCAAACAACAAAGAAAACAAGCTAAATTCGAAAAGTGGGCCCAGACAGGGGGTGCAAGCAGAAAACGCTAGGCCTGGTTCCAAAGGCTCGGTCAATCAAGAACAAAAGTAAGTGAATTCAACAGCTTACGTTCAAACCTTATATTCCCTCTAAATCCAATGGCTCACAGAATTTATTGGCAAAAAATAAGAAATTCATAGAAATAAAATAAAAGAAATTCGTCGCACATGACCGACACATGGTCATTAATGTGTTGGAGCCATCCAGACCGTGCGATACAACCAGATCTAACGCACATGATATAAATTGGGAAAACCAACCAAGAAAACACAGCTCACCGACCGGAGAAGTTCTGATCGTCTTCTCCGGCCACACTCCGACGAAGTCAAGCAACTTTAAACCCAGAAATCACAAATAAGCACATCAAGTGAAAGCTAACACTATGGAGATCATGAATCCGTCATTCAAATTCACGAACAAGCAACATGGAGAGCAAATCGATCAAAACAATATCAAACACCAAAACTGAAAATCCATATTTAATGCCCCATAAGACCTCCAATCACTTCAAACATCTTACATTGAACAAGAACAAACCAATGCAAACAATAAGAAACCAAATCCGAAGCAAAAATGATCAAGAATTTCCAACCTGTATGAAGCTTCTTTGAGGAGTCTGCGAAAACCAGCAATGCATTGCACTTCTTGTGCTTCCTTGATTCTTTCCAAAGTCAAATAAAGACTTGTTGAGCAAAATAAATGCAAGGATATGGATGCTCTGAATACAATGTGCACCTACACTTCAAAGCATATTTCCGATGAAGATGATGAAAATATAATACACAGGTTAAAGGAAATATCGATGGATGAATGTGGATCTGAATCCCAGAGAAAACAGAGAGAGAATGGAAGTTTGTTATGATTTTCTTTTGATGATGAAGAAACCGAAAAACGAGAGAGGAAAAATGCTGAAGATGGTAAATGATATTAAGTGTGTATGATCTCTCCTAACCAATTTTTTTAAGGAAAAAAAAGGATGCTTATATAGCGGGGGCGTATGCATTGCAACTTGTGGTGTGAGCCAAGTTTGTTTTTCACCACGATGCAGAGTATTCACACTTTTTTCTTCTGTATTTTTTCTTTTCAATTTTATTCAACATGGTGGCATTCATGGTTGTTATGGTGGGACTCACATGTTTTCATGGTGGTATCGAAATGATGAGAAATGATGGTCATCCAATGGTTGTGATTGGGTAGCAAATAAGGTTGCATGAGAACTGGTCACATGAGATCTTTTCTCCTTTCACTTGTACCAGACGCGTGACTGAGGGAGGCATAAGTGTGACCCTCTTGCAAACTTGATTGGGTGTATGCGAGGTATAAGGGAAATATGATGGAACTTGCATGGTGCTATTGTCTCATTGGCGGACGAAAACAAAAATGATCATCTGGCCATTGTGATTGGGTTGAATTCGATGGTGCATGGCAAGCTGTTTTGTGTGAAGTTTCTTTCCCTTTTGCTTGTCAACACGCATGCCTAGGTATGAAAGTTGCACACTCTCTCCTTGGATCAAGGCGTGTACTACATTTGTCTTATTGATCCTCTCTCAAAACCACTATCACACACTCCACTTGTATTATCCTCTCTCTTTTTTTTTTACTAAAACAAATAATAAAACCCAACAAAATACAGCACACATAATATTTGGCCACGTGAAAGCAACCATGGCCTCATTAAACAAGTATTAAAAAAAATAGAAACTTTGACTTTCAAAATAAAGGAAAATAAAGGATGGACCAATAAATATTTGACAAAATGCCCTAAAACACATCAAAAATTCTAAAAATCATATCTTGAGTTCTACAAATTCTATAAAAATGTTCTACGACTTTTTGGAAAGGGAAAGTCATGATCTACAACTTTCGCATTCACTGAAAAATCATTCGGAGCCTTTTTGCACATGAAAAAAATAACTCGAAGTTTTAGGGACAAATATTTCTAAAAATAGAAACCTCTAAATTTCCATATTTAGCAACTTTTTGCTTATTCCTGATTTTCAACATTTAAGCTCAACTAAACTATTCCTTGAAATAATATGACCTCCAAAGATTGATGATCCTGATTAAAACCCAAAAACCTTCAGTTGACTTTTTTTTACTGCGCAGTTGACTTTCTTGCTTCACCAACAAGTAATTGCTCAAATACTTGACTTTCTTAGTGAATTTTTGCTTCAAATTTCATATATAAGCCTTGAAAATCCTATAAGAGATTTTGACCATAAAAATTGTTCAAAACTAAAAGGATATGAGGATCTGGTCTAAAACCCTAATCAGGATTTCCCCTGCATAGGAAAATGTTGCCTTTTTTGAACTTCTGAAGAAATTCCTCTCTTCTGAACTTTTAAGGATGACCTTGGGCTTGTTCAGGATATGAGAAGACCTTATGAGCTTCTTGCAATGCCACCTGGCTATTGACTTGACTTTAAAAATCCTGAGTTGTCCAGATAACTGATAATATGCCTTATGCTAGAACACGCGAGTATCATGCCTCATTTTTCTATGCCTGATGCTAGAATATGATATGCTGATGCTATACTTATGATATGTTTATGATGATAAAAAGGAGAGGGAAAATTTGGGGTGTTACAAACTTACAGCTGTCCCTATTCAAGCAACTGTTAATCTGAAAAGGACGATAGCACGGGCTATCGATCGTTCAAGATAAACTGTTGTTGAATACCAAGAAGACTTGAAATTTGCACTCCGCTGGAGAATGCAAGCAATGGGAAATAAACCCAACCAAATAACACTCTGGATAAATGAAGTAAAGACAAAGCAGATGAGCTTCCTCCAAATTGCATTGTTACGCCGGATAAGAAAAACTTAGATAGACGAGTCTTCTTCAAGCAAACAAGTTATGCTAGGAACTGGACATACAAGCCCTCTTCAAGTAAACCTGTTACGCCAGGAATGGACAGACGAGCCCTCTTCATACATTTTACAAAAATATATGACTTGAGACAGACGAACCTCCTTCGAATAACCCGTTATACCAGGACCAGTGATGCACTTAAGTTTGTGGGATAGACATGCATAATCAGGATAGACAAACCCTCTTCATATATTATCCGTGGATATATGGTCTAAGACAGATGAGTCTTCTTTGAGAAAACCTTTTACGCCAGGTGCAACATTAGGATTTGACGAACCATCTTCACAAATCTTGCGTAGATAAGTGGTCTCTGAGATAGATGAACCTCCTTCGGATAAACCTGTTACGCTAGGACCGGTAACCATTTTGAAGTTTAATCCCACCGTCAGGACTTCAAACCTCTTCAACACAGATGAGTATTGGATGATCATCAAGAGAACACAGACGAGTGCCATAAGTCGATGATACAAACGAATATCAGACGATGATCTAAGAAACGCAGACGAACGCTTCAGGTGATGATACAGACGAATATCAGACGATGATCTAAGAAACACAAACGAATGCTTCAAGTGATGATACAGAAAAATATCAGCCAATGATCTAAGAAACACAGACGAATGCTTCAAGCGATGATACAGGCGAATATCAGCCACTGATATAAACGAGTACCAGAAATCCAACACGGACGAGCATTTGGGAGTAGCAATACAGACGAGTATCATAATGATATTCAAATCAGTACAAATGAATATAAGCTAACATAGACGAGTGCGGGTTTGATACAGATGAGTATCCAAACAATGCAAACGAGTTTCAAACAGATAACAAACACAGACGAGTGCTGGAGAATGCATACGAGCATCAAACAAATTCAAACACAGACGAGCGTTGGGACGTGCATACAAGCAACAAACAGATGCCACACACAGATGAGTGCTGAGGAATGCAGACAAGCAACAAACAGATATCGGACCCAGACGAGTGCCAAGGAATGCGGACGGGCATCAACATCTACCACACACAGGCGACTGTTGGGGAAAGCATACGAGCATCAAATCTACCGCACACAGGCGGCTGCCGGGGAAAGCATAAAAGCATCAAATGAGTATCAAACACAGACGAGTGTTGAGACGTGCATACAAGAAACAAACAGATATCAAACACAGACGATTGCCAAGGAATGCGGACGGGCATCAAATGTCTGGTAAGAAACACAACTCTTCCGGGGAGAATCAAACGAAGAATAATTCACGACCGAGCGAGTGCTGGGAATGCAGACGAACATCCAGCAGGTATCAAACATCCAACACAGACGAATGTTAGGGGGCACACGTGCAACTATCAAACATCAAACACGGACGAGTGCTAGGACATGCATACGAGTATCACGCGAAGTGCCCTAATTGGCAACAAAAATCACGACTCTGCAGGGGAACCTGGTCCAGAGGCTTTGATGATGCTCTGGTTGGGGAGATGAATGACCATTTGTATCATCACAAAGGCCAAAAATAAATTGGCAACTTCTCTAGGGAATATTTCAATGATGGGAGTAAATCCCAATCACAACCTCTGTGGGGAAATTAGGCGTTCAGCTGCCTGTTGGGAATACTTCACTTGTGGAAAGATAATCCCCTTGGGGAAAACAACTCTTCAAACAACTTTGAAATTCTGCTGGGGATCAATTCCATCTGATCTGTCTCAGCTGGGGGAACACTCTCTGCATGGGGAAATATGATACCATCCTATAGAACCTGCAATAACAGTATACACATATGTGCCCCGATGACTTGTACGGTATGATCTATTCATCCATTGTCGCCCGACACTCAAAAATGGTTTTAAATGTTTCCCTGCAATGTCGGTATTTAGAAAAAATCACCATGATTCAAATGCAATGTTCTTTTTGCCAAAAATGCAGGACATTTTTGCAAACAAAGTAAACAAAACACAACACAACTTTTGAGTGAATATTCATTTATTGAATGGCCTCTGAATAGGCAAAGTTTTACATCAGAAAGCAACTACCTGGAAAGAGGTAGCTACCATAAAATTGAGAAAAGAAACTATCCTAATGGCAATGTACACGGTATTCTAATGAGTTTCCTTCATGTTATGACCAACATGTCTTCAAGACTTTCCGTTCTTGCCTTTGCTTTCTAAAGAAAACGAGGGGACTGATTCCTACCCTTTTGGCATTGTCAGATTGTTTTGAGACGGTGATTTGGTTCAGATTACCCGGATCGTAGTTGTTCGCTTGCTCCCTTGTTTTGCGTGGATCGCCCTTTCGGGTTTTCAATCCATCGGGATACCCTTTTTTTCCTGAGCTCTCCAATGTGGCTTTTCAACTCAGCGGGTGTACATTTATTTTTAATTATTTTCCCTAACTTTTGCCCGAGCTTTTTATTCTGTTTTTAGCTCGCCGGGATGCCCTTTTCTTGCTTGGACTTTAGTTCTGTTTTTGTGTCCAGCGGGTCTTTTTACACGAAGTATTTTTAACTACGTCCGAGTTAACACGGGATTAGAAGTCTTCTCCATCCATAGTGGTGAGCATCAGTGCCCCACCCGAGAAAACTTTCTTCACTATGAATGGGCCTTCGTAGTTTGGGGTCCACTTGCCCCTGTGATCTGAACCGGGAGGAATGATCCTCTTGAGTACAAGCTCGCCTACTTGATACTCTCAAGTACGTACTCGTTGGTCGAAAGCTCGCTTCATTCTCCTTTGATAAAGCTGACCATGACAGATAGCCGCTAATCTCTTTTCCTCAATTAGACACAACTAATTATATCGAGCACGTACCCATCAGCCTCATCAAGTTTCACATCCATCATCACACGTAAAGAAGGAATTTCCACCTCAACCGGCAAGACTGCTTCCATGCCATACACTAAGGAGAAGGGAGTTGCCCCGGTTGACGTCCTGACTGACGTTCGGTACCCATGCAGCGCAAATGGTAACATCTCATGCCAATCTTTGTAGGTGACAACCATCTTCTGTACAATCTTCTTAATGTTCTTATTAGCTGCCTCTACCGCACCATTCATCTTTGGTCGGTAAGGAGAAGAATTGTGATGCTGAATCTGGAAGTCCCGGCACAGTTCTGCCATCATCTTGTTGTTCAAATTTGAACCATTATCAGTAATGATTCGTTCGGGCACTCCGTATCTGCAAATGATGTCTCTCTTTAGAAATATGGCTACCACTTGGCGAGTGACATTAGCATATGATGCTGCTTCAACCCATTTGGTGAAGTAATCAATCGCAACCAAGATGAAACGGTGACCATTTGAAGCAGTAGGCTTTATCTTCCCGATCATGTCAATGCCCCACATAGAAAAGGGCCAAGGAGATTACATGACATTGAGCGGGCTAGGAGGAACATGCACCTTGTCTGCATAAATCTGGCACTTGTGGCACTTACGGGCGTACGAACAACAATTTTCATCCATTGTTAGCCAATAGTACCCCGACCTCAACAACTTCTTAGCCATTGCATGCCCTCCTGTATGAGTACCGAAGGATCCCTCATGGACCTCCTGCATTAACAGGTCTACTTCATGTCTATCCATGCATCTGAGCAAGACCATGTCAAATTTCCTCTTATACAGAACTCCGTTTGTGTTCAAGAAGAAACTAGCATCAAGTCGTCTCAAGGTCTTCTTGTCGTTGGATGATGCTCCAACTGGGTTGTTTTTCCGGGAAAAGCTTGATATCAAAATACTAAGGTTTCTCATCAGACACTACATCTACAGAGAAAGCATAAGCTGGTGTGTCAAGCCTGGAAATGTCAATCCTGGGCACATAGTTCCAACACAAGACTTTGATGGACGAAGAAAGAGTAGCCAATGCATCGGCGAATTGATTCTCATCTCGTGGTATATATTGAAGCTTAACTGTTGTGAAGAACGTCAACAATCTTTTGGCATAATCCTTATAAGGAATTAAGTGTTCTTGATGTGTATACCACTTGCCGGTAATCTGGTTGATAACGAGGGATGAATCTCTGAATATATCAAGGGTCTTAATTCGAAGATTAATAGCCTCCTCTATTCCCATTATGCACGCCTCGTATTCCGCTTCATTGTTGGTGCAGCCAAAAGTAATTCTGGAAACGAAGGGAAAGTGAACACCTTCAGGAGTGATAAGAACAACACCAACTCCACGTCCGTTGATATTGACTGCCCCATCAAACATCAGCTTCCATTGGGATTCAGGGTCTGGCCCCTACTCCGGAAGTGGTTCCTCTCACTCTTTTGCCTTGAGGTACATGATGTCCTCATTAGGGAAATCAAACTTCATCGGCTGATAGTCGTCCTCAAGTGGTTGTTGTGCAAGATAATCCGACAATACACTTCCTTTGATGGCTTTCTGGGAAGTATATTGTATGTCATACTCTGTTAAGATCATTTGCCACCTTGCAACCCTTCTGGTTAATGCTGGTTTCTCGAAAATATACTTGACAAGGTCCATTTTTGAGATTAACAATGTGGTGTGGGTCAACATGTACTGACTTATTCGGTGAGCAGCCCATGCCAAAGCGCAACAAGTTTTCTCGAGCACTGAATAACGGGATTCACAGTCGGTAAACTTTTTGCTAAGGTAGTAAATAACATACTTTATTCGACCATGTTGCACCCCAAAATTTGCCCTCACAATACAAGACTTTGTGTGCTAAGAAGGTTCACAAGGTTCACAAGATTCACAATGCTTTCAAGACCTTTCATGAGGTTCATGAAGCCTACAAGTCACTTCATGAAGGTTCACAAGGTTCACAAGTTTCCCAATGCTTTCAATACCTTCCATGAGGCTCATGAAGTCTACAAGTCACTTCATGAAGGTTCACAAGGTTCACAAGATTCACAGTGCTCACCAGACTTTTTATGAGGCTCATGAAGTCTACAAGTCACTTCATGAAGGTTCACAAGGTTCACAAGGTTCACAATACCTCCCATGAGGTCCATAAGACATTTTATGATGGTTCACATGGTTCACAAGGTTCACAAAGTTCACAACTGGTCAGAAGAGTTGACAATTTCCTCAGACAATGCACCTCCTAAGCAGTGCATCCAAAGCTAGGGTTTTGACTTTAATCAGGCTAAATGAACTTCCAAGACTTCAAGTGAGCTTCATAACATCTTATATGTGTGTAAGAACCCCCATGACAAGTTTCAAGACTTTTCTCAGAAGTTTGCTCAGTCAGATGATCAGATAAGTCAAAATCAGTCAAAGCAGTTAAAAAGTCAAACTGAGGTCAACTGTGGTCAAACCAAAGTCAAACTTCATGATTTTTTGCCAACATCAAGTATATGAAGTAAAATTCACCATTTGATCAAGGGTTGATCATTATTCATCAAGGAGATTTCAGATCATCAAGAATCAGGAGTTTCTAAATTAGGGTTTCCTCAGTAAAAGTCAACTGAACTTTGACCAGCCATAACTTTCACATACTTCATCACCAAGTCTCCATCCAAAGCTCATTTGGAAGGAAATTGAATTCTCTACAACTTTGTGTCTCACAAGCCAAGCCCAAAAATGCTTCATTTGGAAGGTATGAGCTAAGACATTATAGGTCCTTTTGAAAGTCAACAAAAAGTCAACAACTTCAAAATGGCATAACTTGAGATTGGTAAATGATATGGACATGAAACCAGTGGGGTTGGTTAGAGGACTCTTCAAGCTTTCCAAAATGTCCAAGAACACCCTCATACCATTAAAATTGAGGGATATGTGCCCTTGCAAAGTTGGGAAATTTTGGGTTGGTTCATGAAGAAAAAGGAGGTCTAAAACCAATTTTTTCCAAATGGGCTTGCCAAATAATGACCCAATCCACTTCATAACATCTAGCACGAAATTAATTTAATTTATTCATAATTTTATTTATTTTGTTTTTATTTATTATGATTTTTATATTAAAAAGTCATTTTAAATTCAAATAAAATATAAAATCATGAAAATTAATTTTAATTTTGCTTCTAGAAAATCTTAAATCACATTTAAGTTTGATTGATACAAGAATTATGAAAATCCTCCCAAAATAGCAAGGGTTTATGCATGAATATTTGATTTTCAAGGCATGATCATTTTGGATCTTTTCATATCAAATTCTCCACACAACCATTCAATCTTATTGACCTAATTCACTCTCCTATAAGTACTAAACACAACCCTAACATGAATTCACGGATTCCACAGCCCCAAGAGTAAGTTCATATTGTTCAAAAACCTTCACAAAACTCACATTCGGTTTTCAATCTCCAAGGCATTTGAAGGTAAAATAAGAACATAGCAATGTTCCTTGGACTTCTCTGATCATGAACCAATACTCATATGCATCAAAACTATGCCATATCACTCAAACCGAATCCTCATTGTGCTTGAAAATAATTTTTTCGATTTCATTAATTTGTTGCTTTTCAATGAATTTTGTTTGGTTAATGATTTTTGTGACATTGTATAGATCGTTTCTGGACCAATTGATTAAAGCTTCACTGCCTAGAATGGATTCGGCCATGATTAGGGTTTTGACCTCCAAATTAGGGTTCTTCGATTCACTAAATATAAATAAATTTGAAGAATATAGGGATGTTGTGTGAATCATGAGGATCATAAAACACTGATCAATTTCATGAACTGGTACTGTTTTGTTGGAGTTTCGTTTTCGCAGGTTTGAAAAATGGAAGAACACGCAGCAAATTTCGCAGGAAAAGTGGCATGAATTTTCGCAGGAAATCTGGGGAAGACGAAGCTAGTTGACGCGTTCAGAAAAATTCAAATTTTATTTAAAATATTTTATGTTATCTTGTTGGTTCATTATCACAACAGGATGTTTGGCCCAGTGGAAAGTCAGGCGTGCGTTTGATGAGAGGGCGAGGGATCGAATCCTGGCTGTGACAAATATTTTTGAGTTTTCTCATTTATACATTGAATATAATATATTATTATTTGTTGATGGTTTGTTAACAGATTAGCTCACCTACCTGGGATGGTCATGCGTGTATGTGTTTGCTCAAGAGGTCCTGGGTTCAATCCTCCCCCAGGCCTTTTGCTTCCTTTTGTTTTTTCTGGATTTTTCAGGATATGAAACAAAATCAATTCTACCCCTTTGCTTGCTGCCTGCGCATGATGGCTTAGTGGTGGGTGTTGTTGCTGGTAATCAGAGTGACCTGGGTTCAAACCCCAGCCAGGTAAGTTCCAAGTTTTTTTTTCTTTTTTTCATTTTATTTGTTCTAATTGTTTTATTATTAAATTATATGTAGTTTTATTCATATTATATTTCTAAATAATTCAAAAAAATAAAACATGTTTATATGATCATATTTTCCAAATTCTAAAATATGTATTTTCTTAATTCAAAAAAATTATTTCTTTTATTATGTAATTAAATTATAATATATGTATATTAATTTTGTATATTAGATTATAAACCCTAAAAAATATTTTCTAAACAAACCCTAATTTTGAAAACCCTAATTTATTTTTCTCTAAACAATTATTAAAAACCTAATTTTTATTTTCTAATTTTTTGTAAATATAATTATTATGTATATATTTTTATATTATAATTAATCCCATTATATAAATATTCTATCATTGTTTATAATCAATTATATGTAAATAATTTCTAAAATTGCAAAATTTAATAATTTCTTATAATATGTTCATAATTTAATTAATTTGTTTATAATTCTAAATTTTTATGATTAATTAATATAATTGTTCTTATTTTTCTATTAAGTCATTAAAATTTTATTTTGTTTATTATTATCACTAATCCATTTATTTTTAAATTATGCTTATTTTTATTATTTCACTAACCTTATTTATTTTTGATTATTATTACTAACCCCTATTATAATTATTATTGCTTATTTATTTATTTTTCTTATATTTATATTTTTGCTTATTTATTCTTGCTATTTATAATTAATTGCTGATTATTATTATGTAAATGCTTCTGGATGTAATCTTTGTAAATATTTCAATTATTTAATTTGCTTGCTATGGTTAGTAAAATAGGGAGTGTAAACATGTATTATATTTAAAATTAATTTAGGTCATTTAAATTATAAGATAAATTAAATTAAACACTCACACATGTAAGTCGATTTTTAATCGACATCTCACTTTCTAGGGTTACCTCTCAATGTTGCCTATATCATAAGGTCAAGTGGGGTGTATAAAGCAAAGTCCCTTAAAAGAAAAGTCACCAAGTCCCTTAATGGTTGCCTTTCATAAAGATCTTGTCCCTTTCGAATAATGATGACAGTCCCTCCAAGATTGCTTAATACACCCCACAGTTGCCTTCATTAACAGATGTCCCTCATATGTCCCTCACATCCAAGGTAACGACTACCTATTCCTCAATAATAGGGATAGTCTTACCATTTAAAGGATAAAGAACAGAAAGACTTAAACTTTAGGGTAGGTACCTCATAGTTACTTGCTCACTACTTAAAAATTTCTCAAACACTTCATACTTTCAAACAAATTTTCAAACACAAGTTTTTACGCATCCGTACATGGATCATTATTAACTCTTATGAAAATTTTTATTCACACACTTCACCTTTTCAAAAAATAATTCAAAGTGAGCTAAGTAACTAAGAGCCCATGGATAACCATGGATGTAAAGGGTGCTAACACCTTCCCTTTACATAACCTACCCCCCGGACCCAAAAATCTTTTAAAAAGGTCTTTCCTGTTCTTTTATGCCTTTCCTTTGGATAAAATAAAAGTCGGTGGCGACTCTTGCTATCCGCAACATAACTAAAGTCAGTTCTCCCACCGTGTTACAGAACTGGCGACTCGGCTGGGGATTTAATAAAAGAGGGGTACCCTTAGGAATTAAGATCACTTTAAATTGTTTGCCTTGTTTGCTTTATATTACTTGTTGGGGTGCTCTTATGTGTGAAAGGTCCTAACCCGGATCTAGTGTACCTTAGGTAAATGGCAATAGACCAAGGAAACTGTACGACGTATATCGATACGGTTGATCTGGTGGCCATAGTTAGTGCGACTTCTTGGTTGGTGCTTATGTTCCTTATGTCAAGTTGAGGATAATATGAGGCTGCCATATGTTGTCAATGCACTAACTAACTTTTAGAACCCTAGTTAACTCATCTTGGCCTTTAGAAGGTAGTGAGGTAACCGGCTTTGGTGCAGACTGAAGTTGGTTGACACTCGATACTACGCTCATTGAGATCTTAAACTTGGAGGGTTTTGGTTGGCAAGTAAGTTGCCTACTGAACAACCACCCTTGTGAAGGATCAATGATATTGAGATCCCTTAGAACCTGGTTACTTTTGTAGGACAGGATGAACCAACTAACTTCAGGGGAGGGTACTTACCTTTGAACCTCATGCAAGCCTTTAAACCTAGGGCTATTGTATGACTTGCTTGTGTGTGCCACATGTTTGTGATTGAGCATAACATCATGACATCATCATGCATCATAAGCATAGCATTTTCTCTAACCATTTCAAGGACCAAAGGATTTATCTTTGTTCTTTGTTGCAGGTCATGGCTTCTGCTCGTAAAAACACTCTCAGGATCAACTTTGTAGGCATACCTCCTAAGCTTAAGGAATTGGTTTCTCAAGTGTCTGAAAACTCTCAGTTCATCAAGAGACACGGTCACCTACTGGATCTAGTCACTTCAGGGTTCAATGAAGACATGATGAGTGTCCTGTTTCAGTTCTTTGATCCTAAACATCATTGTTTCACATTCCCCGATTATCAGTTGGTTCCTACAATGGAGGAGTTCTCTAAACTTCTGGGTATACCTGTTCTTGATCATAAACCATTCATAGGTTTGGAAAGAGAGCCTAAACCTGAGGTTATTGCTGCAGCTCTACATCTGAAAAAGTCTGATATTGTTCTAGAAACGAGAAGTGGAGTCAAGGGTGTTCTAGCTAAGGTGTTGATAGAGAAGGCTCAAATGTTCTTGAAGGCCATGAGTCATGATGCTTTTGAGGAGATCTTAGCCTTGCTGATATACGACTTAGTATTGTTCCCCAATCCAGATCAGTTCATAGATGTTCATGCCATCAACATTTTTCTGAGTCACAATCCAGTGCCTACATTGCTTGGAGACATCCTGCATTCTCTTCACACCCGTACTACCAGGGCAAGAGGAACTTTGATGTGCTGCATACCTTTGCTATCTAGGTGGTTTATTTCTCACCTTCCTCGCTCAATAATGAAGAATGAGCAACGGTTCAGGTGGTCCAAGAGAATCATGTCACTCTCGCATTCAGATATCCATTGGTGCTCCAGATCTATGGAGAACGTCACTATCATTGACCGTTGTGGGGAGTTTCCTAATGTGCCACTTCTAGGCATAAGAGGAGGCATCACCTACAACCCCTCTCTAGCTTTACGACAGTTTGGTTATGCTCGGAGTGACGGTCCACATGACATGTTGATTCAGGGCATTGTGTTTGACTACGACAACGATCTTCAGGGTTACCGTCAGAGATTCATAAGAGCATGGGGAAAGGTAAACAGGGTTGACAGCAAGACACTGGAGCCTAAGCACACTATTCCTATGGAAGCTTATCTCAGATGGGTGCGATCTCGTGCTCAGACTCTTATGATGCCATATCCTGCTATCCTACCAGTTACCATGGAACCTGTTGCTGAAGGAGACACAGCTTATACCATCCTTCACCCAGACATGCCCACTGATATGGACGACTTGCAGAGATCTTGGATCCAGTTGAAGGAGCAAAGGGATACTTTCGAGGCTCATTACAAAGCAAGCCAAGAAAGAATCCTGGAACTAACAAAACAACTTCATGAGGAGCGGAATCTCAATTCATACCTCAACACAAAGAGGAAACGTCCATGGGAGACTTAAAACCCCATCTTTTGTATTTATTGCATTTCATTTCCTGTAAGCCCAAGAGGCAAAACAAATTTATTACTAATAAAAGTTTACCTTCTTGATTGTTTAAGCAAATTTAAATCCTGCGGTCCTTGAAAACATTGCATACGCATTAATACATCATATCATTGCATCACAGGTTTATAATTGTACACATGTTTCTCATCTTCTCGCTGTTTATTTCAGCAATGGCTCTTGAACAATCAGTTAAGGATCTCCAGGCACAGAATGCACAGTTCCAAGAGCTGATTCTGAACCTATCTAAGGGGCAGGATGATTTGAAGACACTGCTGGCCAAGAAGACTAAGAAGACTAGAAGGTCAGGTGGCCTGCTCAACATGGGAAGAAGGTTCAGAGGTCCTGTCAAGACCAGAGAACAGGTTGAAGACTATGAATCTGAGGAATCTGAAAAAGAGGGAGGCAGTCTCCACAACACTATGGGGGACTCTGATTCTGAGGCTAATTATTACCATGATCCTAATGAGGACAAATTCAAGATGTTGGTGGATAGGATGGATGCTATGGAGTTGTAGAAATCTTCTGGGCTAGATTTTGAAGATTTGAGTCTGATATCTAGGGTTGTCATACCCATTGGTTTCAAGGTTCCTACCTTTGTTGTTTATGATGGGGTTTCCTGTCCCAAGCTGCATTTGAAGTCTTATGTCAGAAGGATTCAACCTCACACTGCTGACAAGAAGTTGTGGATCCACTTTTTCCAAGAGAGCTTATCTGGAGCTCAGTTGGAGTGGTATTATCAATTGGAGAGTGTCAACATCAGGGATTGGAATGATCTTGTTGAAGCTTTCTATAAGCAGTATCAATACAATGCTGACTTAGCTCCCACTCGCATGCAGTTGCAAAGCATGTCCATGGGTGCCAAAGAAAGCTTTAAGGAGTATGCTCAGAAATGGAGAGACTTAGCTGGAAGAGTTCAACCCCCTTTGACTGACAGGGAATTGGTTGATATGTTCATGTGTACGCTGAATGGTCCGTTTTACAGTCATCTCATTGGAAGCTCATCATCTGGCTTCACTGAGTTGATCATGACAGGAGAGCGAGTGGAAAATGGTATAAAGAATGGCAAGATCTAGGTGGGTACTTCTTCATCAAGTGCTGCAAAGAAGCCTCCCACTGGGAAGAAAGAATCCAATGCTGTTTATGGACCGCCTGATCGCATCAGTCTGTTAGTGCAGTTCATATTTCAAATCCAACTCCTGCAACAACAGAGCAGCCACAGGGCAACCAACAGAGGGCTAGAAGGCAGTTCACAAAGATCAACATGTCACTGGCTCAGGCATTGCAACATTTGTTGAAAGCTGAACTCATTACTTTGAAGGAGGCTCCTCAGAATCCTAATGTTACCTCACCCAGGTACAATCCCAATGCACGATGTGCATATCATTCAAACTGTCAGGGTCATGAAATAACTGTTGGGTCTTGAAGAACAAAATTCAAGATATGATTGAGGCTGGAGAGATTGAATTTGACCCTCCGGGTACTCCAAATGTGATTACTGCTCCAATGCCAAATCACGAGAAGACTGTCAATGCCATTGATGAAGATCTACATGTCTATTCAGTTGCAGAGTTGACCACACCATTGTCTGTTATCAAGAAAAAGTTAGTACAGGCTGGACTCTTTCCAGGTTGTCGTGGAGATTGTTTGTATTGTACCTATAAGCCGGATAGTTGCTGGAGATTGAGAGATGGAATTCAGCGTCTCATGGATAAGTATACTATAGTGTTTGAGAGGACTCCATCGTCTGTAGAAAGTATGGTGGATCATCTTACTCAAGGTAGGAAGATTGAAGAGGTTGATATGGTTGACAAAGTACCGGTAAGAATCACTTCAAAGAGACCTATTAAAATCACCCATCAGGGTCCAATCAAGATTACTGCTGAAGGCCCTGTGAAAGTTGTTGCTGAAGCCAGAGTGGCTCCTCTGATCATTACTACTCCTGGTCTTATTCCTTATACGTCTGATAAAGTTGTGCCTTGGCACTATGGATCTGATGTTTACATCCATGGTGTTAAGCAGGAGCCCTTAGCTGATGTGCCTGTTGATATTGATAATATTGCTGGATCTAGTAAGATCACACGTAGTGGAAGAGTTTTCTCACCTCCAGTTACTTCTAAGAATGCAGTTACTCCTGCTGCTACCTCTACCACTGATGCTCGGGGCAAGGGTCCTGTTATTGAGCCTATATCTGCTGATGTGCCAGCTGCTGATGATCTCTCTAAGCAGATGGAAGAAGTATTGAAAATCATTCGCAAGAGTGATTATGACATTGTTGATCAGTTGGGACATACTCCCTCAAAGATTTCTATGCTGTCCTTGTTGTTATGTTCTGAAGCTCATGCAAAAGCTTTGATCAAGTTTCTGAAGACTGCTCATGTGCCCAATGCCATTTCTGTTGACCAGTTTGAGAATTGTGTTGCTCACCTGACTTATGATAATGGATTGGGATTTTCTGATGCTGATTTGACCCCTGCTAAGAGAGATCATAACAGGGCCTTGCATATTTCAATTGAATGCAGGGGCACTACCCTGTCACATGTATTGATAGACAATGGTTCCTCTCTAAATGTGTTGCCCAAGGAAGTCCTGAATAAGCTGAGTCCTGAAGATGCTGTACTGAAGCCCAGTAATATTGTGGTAAAGGCTTTTGATGGTTCTAGAAGAGTAGTACATGGGGAAGTTGATCTTCCAATTAAAGTTGGCTCCCAAGTTTTTACTGCTACATTTTATGTGATGGATATTCGTCCTTCATACTCTGGTCTGCTTGGTCGTCCCTGGATCCATGGGGCAGGTGCTGTAACCTCTACATTACACCAAAAGTTGAGATATCCGGTGGAAGGAAAGGTTGTTACTGTCTATGGAGAAGAAGAATACTTTGTCAGCCATGTAAATACCTTCAAGTATCTGGAAATGGAAGGTGAATACATTGAAACTCCATGTCAGACATTTGAAGTGGTTCCCTGGATTGTTAATGATTATGTAGCTCCTCCGGTAGCGAAGAAAGTTCCTGTGGTCACCAGAAAACCTCCAACAATGGCCATGGCCTCCCTCAATGATGCTAGGGCTGTGGTAGATGAAGGTGGTTGTACTATTTGGGGTCAGCTTCCTGATATCCCATACAAGTCTGACAAATTTGGTTTGGGTTTCACTGCAGAGTCCCAGAAGGCTGTTCGTCGTGCTCGTGCTGTTCGTATCACCAATCACGGGGTTATGAAAGATCAGATCAATGCTGTGGGAGACTATGATGAAGACTACAACTTGGATGCTTGGATTTTTCCTACTGTGGGTGCTGGACTCAATAACTGGAAAGCTGAAGATGTTATCCCTATCTCCTTTAGTCAGGAGTAAATACTATTACTGTGTTGTTGCTTTTAAGTTTGTAATTTCTTGAACAATTGAACTCTTAAGCCTTGTGCCTTACCCGGGGCACAATGGTGTGCTTGTTACGGGCTGTCATTTCATTTGCATACTTCATTCAATAAAATCAGTGGACGTTTCGTTTTAGTAAATATTGTGTTCCTTGTCTTTCTTTTTCTTTTACTTTTTATCAGCTATGTGTTCTTACACACACCCACATCACTAAAATGTAGATCCTCATCCACTCTGGATCCTGTTGATAACAGTTCTACTATTGCCAATTATAATTTCGAGAATCCGATCTATCAAACTGAAGACGGAAATGAGGACGATTGTGAAGTACCTGTAGAGCTTGCTAGGTTGTTACAACAAGAAGAGAAAGCCATACAGCCACATGAAGAGCCAGTCGAAGTTGTGAATCTGGGAACTGAAGAAAGCAGGAAAGAAGTCAAGATAGGGGCTGACTTAGAGGACAGTGTCAAGAGCAGGCTGATTCAGATGTTACGTGACTATGTAGAGATCTTTGCTTGGTCTTATGAAGATATGCCAGGGTTGGATACAGACATTGTGGTTCATCGTTTACCAGTAAAAGAAGATTGTCGTCCAAAGAAGCAGAAGGTTCGTCGTATGCGTCCTGAAATGTCAGAAAAGATCAAAGCAGAGGTAATGAAACAGTTCAATGCAGGGTTCTTAGCAGTAACTTCTTATCCTCAGTGGGTTGCAAATGTGGTACCAGTTCCTAAGAAAGATGGTAAGGTACGTATGTGTGTGGACTACAGAGATTTGAACAAGGCTAGCCCCAAAGATGACTTCCCACTTCCTCACATTGATGTTCTGGTAGACAACACTGCTCAGCATAAGGTATTCTCTTTTATGGATGGTTTCTCTGGTTACAATCAAATCAAGATGGCTCCTGAAGACATGGAGAAGACAACCTTTGTTACACAGTGGGGCACTGTTTGTTATAAGGTGATGCCATTTGGTTTGAAGAATGCAGGGGCAACATATCAGCGTGCTATGGTGGCTTTGTTTCATGATATGATTCATCATGAGATAGAAGTATATGTGGATGATATGATAGCCAGATCCCAGAATGAAGAATAACATCTTGATCATCTGCACAAGCTGTTTGAGAGGTTGAAGAAACAAGTGTACTTTTGGAGTTAGATCTGGTAAGCTCCTGGGTTTCATTGTCAGTGGAAAAGGTATTGAAGTGGATCCTGCAAAAGTGAAAGCTATACGAGAGATGCCAGCTCCCCGTACTGAAAAGGAGGTTAGAGGTTTCTTGGGACGATTGAACTACATTGCAAGATTTATTTCCCAATTAACTGCCATCTGTGAGCCAATCTTCAAGTTGTTGAAAAAAGATCAGGTGATGGAATGGAATGATGAGTGCCAGACTGCCTTTGATGAAATCAAGAGATACCTGCTAGAACCTCCAATTTTGATGCCACCAGTTGATGGAAGACCCTTGATTATGTACTTAACAGTGCTAGACAACTCAATGGGGTGTGTATTGGGGCAACATGACGAGTCTGGTCGAAAAGAGCAGGCAATATACTACCTTAGCAAAAAGTTTACCGACTGTGAAACAAGATACTCACTGCTCGAGAAAACTTGCTGCGCTTTGGCATGGGCTGCTCGCCGACTAAGACAGTATATGTTGACCCATACTACCTTATTGATTTCAAAGATGGATCCAATCAAGTACATATTTGAGAAACCTGCTCTCTCCGGAAGAATTGCGAGATGGCAAATGATCTTGACAGAATATGACATACAATACACTACTCAGAAGGCCATTAAAGGAAGTGTTGTTGCTGATCAGTTGGCTCATCAAGCTGTAGATGATTACCAGTCAATGAATTTTGAGTTCCCTGATGAAGACATTATGATTATTACCAAAGAACCTGGACAATATGACGGACCTGAACAAGGATCCCGATGGACCATGGTTTTTGATGGTGCTTCCAATGCACTTGGTAATGGTGTTGGTGTTGTGATTAGTTCCCCTGAAGGTTGTCATACCCCGATTACTGCAAGATTGTGTTTCTATTGTACCAATAACATGGCTGAGTATGAGGCATGTATCCTGGGTATTAAAGCTGCTATTGATATGAAGATTCAGTTCCTTGATGTGTATGGAGATTCAGCCCTGGTAGTTAGTCAGATTAAAGGAGATTGGGATACTAAGCATGATAACCTCATTCCTTACAGAGAGCATGTGTTGTCTTTGATCCCACATTTCAAAGAGATTACCTTTGGACATATTCCACGAAGAGAGAATCAGTTGGCAGATGCATTAGCCACCATGGCATCCATGTTTGAGATCAGTTGGGATGATGAAGCTCCCAAGATTACTATTGATAGATTTGAGAAGCCTGCATACTGCAATGAGATTGACACTGAAGGGGCAGAGGAGAAGCCTTGGTTCTATGAAGTGAAAAGATATCTTGAAGCTCAGGAGTTCCCTGAAGGGGCATCTGTCAAAGATAAGATGTTTCTGAGAAGGTTTTCTGCTAAGTTCTTTTTGAGTAATGGGATTTTGTACAAGCGCAATCATGATTCAACTATGCTTCGTTGTGTGGATAAGAAGGAAGCAACTGAGATTATGGAGGATATGCATGATGGAATTTTTGGCACTCATTCTAGTGGACATACTATGGCAAAGAAGATATTGAGAGCAGGTTACTATTGGTCTACCATGGAAGCTGATTGTTATCAACACTCCAGAACATGTCACAAGTGTCAAATTTATGTTGATAAAGTACATATACCTCCATCACCCTTGAATGTGTTGACTGCTCCTTGGCCTTTTGCTATGTGGGGCATTGACATGATTGGTGAGATCAAACCTACTGCTTCTAACGGACATCGTTTCATCCTGGTTGCTATTAATTACTTCACAAAGTGGGTAGAGGCGGCTTCATTTGCATCTGTTACCAAGAATGTTGTGGCTCGATTCATTAAGAATAATCTCATATGTAGGTATGGCATCCCTGAAAGGATTATCACTGACAATGGCTCTAATCTGAGCAACACTATGATTACTGATCTCTGCATGCAGTTCAAGATTAAGCATCACAACTCTTCTCCGTACCGTCCAAAGATGAATGGGGCAGTCGAAGCTGCTAATAAGAACATTAAGAAGATTATACAGAAGATGACTGTGACTTATAAAGATTGGCATGAGATGTTACCATTTGCTCTTCATGGTTATCGTACCACAATACGTACTTCAACAGGGGCAACCCCATTCTCCTTAGTCTATGGTATGGAAGCAGTTTTGCCCATTGAAGTTCAGATCCCCTCCTTAAGAATTATGAAGGATGCAGGCTTGGATGAAGATGAGTGGATTCAGACTCGACTAGACCAGATAAATTTGATTGATGAGAAGAGGTTAGCAGCAGTTTGTCATGGCCAGATGTACCAGAAACGGATGATCAAAGCTTTTAACAAGAAGGTTAAGCCAAAGGTATATCAGGCTGGTGATTTGGTAATCAAGCGTATCATATTACCACAGGGTGATCCTAGGGGAAAGTGGACTCCTACTTATGAAGGTCCATTTATAGTCAAGACAGTGTTCTCAGGAGGTGCCATGATACTGACTACAATGGATGGTGAAGACTTCCCACAGCCTGTAAATGCAGACATAGTTAAAAAATACTACGCATAAAAAGAGACCCGCTAGGTTGACAGGCCTAGGCAAAAATAAGGGCATCCCGGCAAACCAAAAGGGTTTGGGCAAAAATTAGGGATATATATAAAAAGATGTATACCCGGCAAGTCGAAAACCTGAAAAGGCGGCTTGGGCAAAAAAGGGTATCCCGGTGGATTGAAAACCTAAAAGGGCAATCCAGGCAAAAGTTAGGGATTAAAGCGTATGACTATGTCTCGTTTGGATCACCTTGAAACTGCAACCAGCTGTACTACTTACTCAAGTTCGAACAGTTAAAGCTCAATTCAATCGTTTTCGTCTCAACAGCAGAAGATGAGATACTTGAAGATAATGGCAATAGTGGAATTGAAACTCAATAGGATTATTTCCCACACAGCTGATTCTCTTTGTCTTGTAAAAATTTCTTATGACAAAATCCTCTTACTAGGGTTTATGTCTCCTTGTACAAATTTGCCCGTGTATGGGTCACCTTTTGATATAAATAAATTCCATCTTTTGAATTCAGATTTACTTTTACCCTATTTACATAAGCGAAACATCCATTGTTTTTGAATGTATGTATGCTTTTGAATATGATTGATGTTTACCAGAAATGCATGTATGCTTTTTAATATGATTGATGTTTACCAGAAATGCATAAAAATGCAGTAATAGTATTTACTAAGGACGAACGAGGGAAGGATTTCAACGAAGCTTCGCCGGTTCATCTCTACAAAACAGTTACAAACCCTCAGTAGGACAAATCCGTCTTCATAAAGTCCCATCTCCCCTGGAATTTATATCCATCTCTTTTATCCTCATACGGATATACGGGAATTTACTTTCCAATAAGGGTACAACGAACGAAGACGGGAGGTTATATCTACTCTACCATCAACGAAGACGAAGGTTATGTATACCTTACTATCCCCAGCAAACGGGAGGTTATATATACCTTGCTATCCCCAGCAGACGGGAGGTTATATATACCTTACTATCCCCAGCAGACGGGAGGTTATATATACCTTGCTATTCCCAGCCTACGGGAGGTTATGTATAATATATTATCAAACAAGATGGGAACGAGTTCCTCATATTCTTCAACAACGAATCGGGATTTATTTTCCCTGGTCAGCAGTTGTTATACGAAGATATCCAGACGCTTCCGGCAGCATCATATCATACATACATCATTTACACCATACCATAACATACATATCTATAGATACATAATACATTACTTAAGTGCATCATATCATACATGCATACATAATGCATAAACTAATATTATTATACAGAATGATACCTTATTTTCAGGTTAATTATCCAGCAAACAGACTTATGATTATCAGGATTGCTTTATCCTCCTGAAAGTTATCATCCCTCAGGATTGCTTTATCCTCCTGAAAGCATATCATCCATCAGGACTGCTTCATCCTCCTGACAGCTATCATCATTACTTCAGGATTGCTCTATCCTCTTGAAAATTCCTATTACATCAGGATTGCTTTATCCTCCTGAAATCACATTACTACATCAGGATTGCTTTATCCTCTTGACAGCTTATTACTACCTCAGGATTGCTTTATCCTCCTGACAACTTTTTATTACATCAGGACTGCTTCATCCTCCTGAAAGCTTTTTATTACATCAGGACTGCTTCATCCTCCTGGAAGCATATTATCAATACCTCAGGATTGCTTTACCCCCCTGACAGCTTCTTTACTTCAGGATTGCTTCATCCTCCTGAAAGCATACAATTACCCCAGGAATGCTTCATCCTCCTAGAAAATTATTACTACCTCAGGATTGCTTTATCCTCCTGACAGCTTATTATTACCTCAGGATTGCTTTATCCTCCTGACAGCTTATTATTACCTCAGGACTGCTTTATCCTCCTGAAAACTTATTATTACCTCAGGATTGCTTTATCCTCCTGACAGCTTATTATTACCTCAGGATTGCTTTATCCTCCTGAAAGCTTATTATTACCTCAGGGCTGCTCCATCCTCCTGATAGCTATTGTCAATATCTCAGGACTGCTTTATCCTCCTGAAAGTTGTCATTATACCTTCATATTCTGGACTGCTTTATCCTCCAAGTGGCATCTTTAAGCCCACTCAAGCATATTCAATTAGCCATCTGTATCACTCTATGCACTGGTGAGGGAAAATTTTTGGGCTTTTGTGTTCAATCCCCTTCAACCTTCCAGGTCACGACTGGCAAACATACCAATCTAACCCCTCAGGTTTCAGAAAATTGAACAGGGGCAGCTGTTGCACCCCAAAATTTGCCCTCACAATACAAGACTTTGTGTGCTAAGAAGGTTCACAAGGTTCACAAGATTCACAATGCTTTCAAGACCTTTCATGAGGTTCATGAAGCCTACAAGTCACTTCATGAAGGTTCACAAGGTTCACAAGTTTCCCAATGCTTTCAATACCTTCCATGAGGCTCATGAAGTCTACAAGTCACTTCATGAAGGTTCACAAGGTTCACAAGATTCACAGTGCTCACCAGACTTTTTATGAGGCTCATGAAGTCTACAAGTCACTTCATGAAGGTTCACAAGGTTCACAAGGTTCACAATACCTCCCATGAGGTCCATAAGACATTTTATGATGGTTCACATGGTTCACAAGGTTCACAAAGTTCACAACTGGTCAGAAGAGTTGACAATTTCCTCAGACAATGCACCTCCTAAGCAGTGCATCCAAAGCTAGGGTTTTGACTTTAATCAGGCTAAATGAACTTCCAAGACTTCAAGTGAGCTTCATAACATCTTATATGTGTGTAAGAACCCCCATGACAAGTTTCAAGACTTTTCTCAGAAGTTTGCTCAGTCAGATGATCAGATAAGTCAAAATCAGTCAAAGCAGTTAAAAAGTCAAACTGAGGTCAACTGTGGTCAAACCAAAGTCCAACTTCATGATTTTTTGCCAACATCAAGTATATGAAGTAAAATTCACCATTTGATCAAGGGTTGATCATTATTCATCAAGGAGATTTCAGATCATCAAGAATCAGGAGTTTCTAAATTAGGGTTTCCTCAGTAAAAGTCAACTGAACTTTGACCAGCCATAACTTTCACATACTTCATCACCAAGTCTCCATCCAAAGCTCATTTGGAAGGAAATTGAATTCTCTACAACTTTGTGTCTCACAAGCCAAGCCCAAAAATGCTTCATTTGGAAGGTATGAGCTAAGACATTATAGGTCCTTTTGAAAGTCAACAAAAAGTCAACAACTTCAAAAGGGCATAACTTGAGATTGGTAAATGATATGGACATGAAACCAGTGGGGTTGGTTAGAGGACTCTTCAAGCTTTCCAAAATGTCCAAGAACACCCTCATACCATTAAAATTGAGGGATATGTGCCCTTGCAAAGTTGGGAAATTTTGGGTTGGTTCATGAAGAAAAAGGAGGTCTAAAACCAATTTTTTCCAAATGGGCTTGCCAAATAATGACCCAATCCACTTCATAACATCTAGCACGAAATTAATTTAATTTATTCATAATTTTATTTATTTTGTTTTTATTTATTATGATTTTTATATTAAAAAGTCATTTTAAATTCAAATAAAATATAAAATCATGAAAATTAATTTTAATTTTGCTTCTAGAAAATCTTAAATCACATTTAAGTTTGATTGATACAAGAATTATGAAAATCCTCCCAAAATAGCAAGGGTTTATGCATGAATATTTGATTTTCAAGGCATGATCATTTTGGATCTTTTCATATCAAATTCTCCACACAACCATTCAATCTTATTGACCTAATTCACTCTCCTATAAGTACTAAACACAACCCTAACATGAATTCACGGATTCCACAGCCCCAAGAGTAAGTTCATATTGTTCAAAAACCTTCACAAAACTCACATTCGGTTTTCAATCTCCAAGGCATTTGAAGGTAAAATAAGAACATAGCAATGTTCCTTGGACTTCTCTGATCATGAACCAATACTCATATGCATCAAAACTATGCCATATCACTCAAACCGAATCCTCATTGTGCTTGAAAATAATTTTTTCGATTTCATTAATTTGTTGCTTTTCAATGAATTTTGTTTGGTTAATGATTTTTGTGACATTGTATAGATCGTTTCTGGACCAATTGATTAAAGCTTCACTGCCTAGAATGGATTCGGCCATGATTAGGGTTTTGACCTCCAAATTAGGGTTCTTCGATTCACTAAATATAAATAAATTTGAAGAATATAGGGATGTTGTGTGAATCATAAGGATCATAAAACACTGATCAATTTCATGAACTGGTACTGTTTTGTTGGAGTTTCGTTTTCGCAGGTTTGAAAAATGGAAGAACACGCAGCAAATTTCGCAGGAAAAGTGGCATGAATTTTCGCAGGAAATCTGGGGAAGACGAAGCTAGTTGACGCGTTCAGAAAAATTCAAATTTTATTTAAAATATTTTATGTTATCTTGTTGGTTCATTATCACAACAGGATGTTTGGCCCAGTGGAAAGTCAGGCGTGCGTTTGATGAGAGGGCGAGGGATCGAATCCTGGCTGTGACAAATATTTTTGAGTTTTCTCATTTATACATTGAATATAATATATTATTATTTGTTGATGGTTTGTTAACAGATTAGCTCACCTACCTGGGATGGTCATGCGTGTATGTGTTTGCTCAAGAGGTCCTGGGTTCAATCCTCCCCCAGGCCTTTTGCTTCCTTTTGTTTTTTCTGGATTTTTCAGGATATGAAACAAAATCAATTCTACCCCTTTGCTTGCTGCCTGCGCATGATGGCTTAGTGGTGGGTGTTGTTGCTGGTAATCAGAGTGACCTGGGTTCAAACCCCAGCCAGGTAAGTTCCAAGTTTTTTTTTTCTTTTTTTCATTTTATTTGTTCTAATTGTTTTATTATTAAATTATATGTAGTTTTATTCATATTATATTTCTAAATAATTCAAAAAAATAAAACATGTTTATATGATCATATTTTCCAAATTCTAAAATATGTATTTTCTTAATTCAAAAAAATTATTTCTTTTATTATGTAATTAAATTATAATATATGTATATTAATTTTGTATATTAGATTATAAACCCTAAAAAATATTTTCTAAACAAACCCTAATTTTGAAAACCCTAATTTATTTTTCTCTAAACAATTATTAAAAACCTAATTTTTATTTTCTAATTTTTTGTAAATATAATTATTATGTATATATTTTTATATTATAATTAATCCCATTATATAAATATTCTATCATTGTTTATAATCAATTATATGTAAATAATTTCTAAAATTGCAAAATTTAATAATTTCTTATAATATGTTCATAATTTAATTAATTTGTTTATAATTCTAAATTTTTATGATTAATTAATATAATTGTTCTTATTTTTCTATTAAGTCATTAAAATTTTATTTTGTTTATTATTATCACTAATCCATTTATTTTTAAATTATGCTTATTTTTATTATTTCACTAACCTTATTTATTTTTGATTATTATTACTAACCCCTATTATAATTATTATTGCTTATTTATTTATTTTGCTTATTATTTATATTTTTGCTTATTTATTCTTGCTATTTATAATTAATTGCTGATTATTATTATGTAAATGCTTCTGGATGTAATCTTTGTAAATATTTCAATTATTTAATTTGCTTGCTATGGTTAGTAAAATAGGGAGTGTAAACATGTATTATATTTAAAATTAATTTAGGTCATTTAAATTATAAGATAAATTAAATTAAACACTCACACATGTAAGTCGATTTTTAATCGCCATCTCACTTTCTAGGGTTACCTCTCAATGTTGCCTATATCATAAGGTCAAGTGGGGTGTATAAAGCAAAGTCCCTTAAAAGAAAAGTCATCAAGTCCCTTAATGGTTGCCTTTCATAAAGATCTTGTCCCTTTCGAATAATGATGACAGTCCCTCCAAGATTGCTTAATACACCCCACAGTTGCCTTCATTAACAGATGTCCCTCATATGTCCCTCACATCCAAGGTAACGACTACCTATTCCTCAATAATAGGGATAGTCTTACCATTTAAAGGATAAAGAACAGAAAGACTTAAACTTTAGGGTAGGTACCTCATAGTTACTTGCTCACTACTTAAAAATTTCTCAAACACTTCATACTTTCAAACAAATTTTCAAACACAAGTTTTTACGCATCCGTACATGGATCATTATTAACTCTTATGAAAATTTTTATTCACACACTTCACCTTTTCAAAAAATAATTCAAAGTGAGCTAAGTAACTAAGAGCCCATGGATAACCATGGATGTAAAGGGTGCTAACACCTTCCCTTTACATAACCTACCCCCCGGACCCAAAAATCTTTTAAAAAGGTCTTTCCTGTTCTTTTATGCCTTTCCTTTGGATAAAATAAAAGTCGGTGGCGACTCTTGCTATCCGCAACATAACTAAAGTCAGTTCTCCCACCGTGTTACAGACCAGACTCGTCATGTTGGCCTAGCACACACCCCATCGACCCTTATAACACAATCAAGTACATAATGAGTGGCCGTCCTGGAACTGGAGGCATTAGGATCAGAGGCTCCTGCAAATATTCTTTTATCTTTTCAAAGGCTCTTTGACAGTCCTCATTCCACCTGACTGTTTGCTCTTTTCTTAACAACTTGAAGATCGGCTCGCACGTGGCAGTTAGATGAGATATAAACCGTGAAATGTAGTTCAATCTCCCTAAAAACCCACACACTTCTTTTTCTGTTTTCGGTGCAGGCATATCTTGTATTGCTTTTACTTTTGCAGGATCTACCTCGATCCCCCTTTGGCTAATAATGAAACCCAACAATTTACCGGAACGCACTCCGAATATACATTTGTTTGGATTCAACCTCAATATGTACTTTATCAATCTATCAAACAGATTTTTGAGATTGACCAAATGCTTTTCTTTGTCCCAGGACATGGCAATCATGTCATCCACATTACACTCAATTTCCTTGTGTATCATGTCGTGGAACAAAGTTACCATAGCCCGTTGATACGTTGCCCCGACATTCTTCAACCCAAAGGGCATAACTTTATAACAGAATGTACCCCATGGGGTAATAAACTTCGTTTTCTCCATGTCTTCCGGCACCATCTTGATCTGATTGTACCCGGAAAAGCCATCCATGAAAGAAAATACCGAAAACTGAGCGGTGTTATCTACCAACACATCAATGTGAGGTAAGGGAAAGTCATCCTTTGGACTCACTCTGTTCAGATCCCGATAATCGACGCACATCCGGACTTTGCCGTCTTTCTTTGGTACAGGCACAATGTTAGCTACTCAAGGTGGGTAACTAGTTACAGCAAGAAACCCGACATCCCACTGTTTTTGTACTTCCTTTGTGATCTTCATCGCCATGTCAGGGCGAGTTCTTCTCAACTTTTTCTTTACCGGAGGACAGTTTTCTCTTAGTGGCAGCTTGTGTACAACAATGTCAGTATCTAGTCCTGGCATATCTTGATACGACCAGGCGAAGATATCCATATATTCACGTAGCATACCAATCAATTCCTTCTTTACCTCGGTCTGCAGAGTAGCCCCAATCTTTATCTCTTTCTTTACATCCTCAGACCCGATGTTGACTACCTCTACCTCTTCCTGATGAGGCTGAATTACCCTTTCCTACTATTTCAACAACCTAGCCAATTCTTCTGGGAGTTCACAATCTTCCTCGACCTCTTCATCGGCTTGGTAGATAGGATTGTCGAAGTCATGCAGGGTCATAGCAGGAACGTTATCACATGAATCCGAATGATCAACACTGCACAAATGATGTGCTTATTTCAGAATCAGTTTTTTCAAAGGGGACACAAACACACAAAAATCACAGGAAAAAGAAAAACATTGCCATTTTATTTCTGTGAAAAATTTAAAACGAAAGAAAGAGAATATATTTTGTTTAAAAAATATCCTTTATTTCATGGGAAAAGGTAAATGCATTAAAAGCATGGTGGCCCTACAGATGGATCCATGCACTTTGGGCAGAGTGCAGGATTTGACATGCAGTATGATAAAATGGAAACAAGAAAATTACTTTGACTGCCAAGAAACTTGAACAAAATCTTCAGTAGACCAGTTCCGAAGCTCCTCCCCAGGTGCACATGGACGAATCCAGCTATCCCAGTCGTAGTCACTATCCCCATCTTCCTCTATAGCACAAACGTTATTGTAGTCGAGCATTCCAGCACTATTGAACGTTATGGACTCACTGCCCTGAGACCAGCTGGACCCACCAGGTTGATATCCAAGACCAAACTTGTCATCTTTCCTTTCCACTTCTAACAGCCTACCCCAGCCCTGGGCATTTTCGGATTGGACAACTTCCTTAGCTTGCTTGTAGGAGTAGATAGGAGTCCCTTCCTTCTTGTGGCTTTGAACTGCAGCAGCCGGAGACAAAGTACTAACATTAACTATCTCAAAAGCTTGGCAAAGTGTCTCATGGATCTCCCCGTCCATTTCTACGTACTTGAAGATCGACAAATGACTTACGAAAATATCCTCTTCTCTGCATACAGTAACAACTTGGCCATCTACCACATACTTCAACTTCTGATGCAACATGGATGTTACTGCGCCAGCAGCATGAATCCAAGGACGCCCTAGCAGACAGATATAAGCGGGTTGAATATCCATAACATATAATGTACTCTTGAATACCTGAGACCCAATCTTTACTGGTAGCTCCACCTTTCCAAACACAGATCTTCGTGACCCATCAAAGGCTTTTACAATCAAATCATTGGGCCACAAAACAAGGCCATCAATATTCAACTTCATCAAGGCATTTTTAGGAAGCACATTGAGAGAATAACCTGTATCTACCAAGACATGCGATAGAACAACACCCTTACACTCCATGGTGATGTGTAGGGCCTTGTTGTAATTGCGGCCCTCAAAAGTGAGATCTCTATCTGTGAATCCCAGCCCATGGCTGGCGTTCACACTGGCTACCACGACCTCCAACTGGTTAACAGTTATCTCCTGTGGTACATATGCCATTTGTAACACTTTTAGCAGAGCCTCCCCGTGAGCCTGAGAACACATTAACAATGACAGAATAAATATCTTGGACGAAGTTTGATTCAGCTGTTCAACCACCTTATAGTCGCTTTTCTTAATTATTCTCATGAACTCTTCAACTTCTTTTTCAAAAGGGCCTTGACTAGGAGCAGGAGTTGTCACCTCTTCAGTTACTATCTGTTTACCCTTAGCTTTTGCAGCAGCCTCAACTTCGGGATCACCTCTAAGAGCTTGAGGAGAAAAGTGACGCCCACTCCTTGTAAATCCACCAACTCCTCCGACATTCACAATAGTCGGGTCAATTGTCACTATTTTACTCTCCACCTTTTGTCCTTCTATGTACACGTCTGAGCCATAGTGCCAAGGGATGGCCTTGTCATCAGCATAAGGGACTGGTCCCGGAACAGTAATGGTAACAGGACTCACTTCTGGAACATAGATAGTCACAAGTTCTCTCCGGGCAGGAACCTCAGCAGGATCAAAATAAATTGTTATGGTAGACACACAATCACTTCTTTCGTCAACTCTGTCTAATTGTAGGGACCCTTCGTTAATTAAACACTGCAACCCAGCTCTTAAAACTTCACAACCATTAACGGAATTCCTGCAACCCTCGCAGTCATAATCACACCCCGGGAATACCTTCCCTTTCAGCAATCTATCTTTCACGACTAGCAACGAAGTCTTCACTTCATTCACATTCAAGATTAAGTTTAACCTCTCACCACTATCAACGACATTTATTCTGGCCCCTTTATGATTTGGAATGGGGTTTGATGTAACATTTGGAGGCGGTGCAAAGTTAATTGCTTTTGAGTCAATCAACTCTTGGACCTTATGTTGTAATGCCCTGCACTTCTCTGTCGAGTGCTTGGGAGCACCTGAGTGAAAGGCGCATCTTGCGTTAGCATCATACCCCACTGGAAGCTCTCTAGGTTGTGGTGGTGCTAATGTCCTCAACTGAACCAAGTTCAAATCTAACAATCTCAGAAGTAGTGTCGTGTACGTCATTGGGATGGATTCAAGCACCCTGTTAGCTGGACGAGCTTGTCTCTGTTGATAGGGTCTTTGCTTATAGTTATTGCGATGTGGCTGTTGTTGTTGTTTTTGTTGGGTTTGTTGCACAAGACTTGATGGGATGGTGACAAATGCCACTTGCTCGTAAGATCCTCTGTATCCACGGCCCCGACCTCGACCGTACACAACATTAGTTTCTCCTTCCCTTCTTCTTGGAGGTCCATTAAAAGCTTTTCGAGCACCACTTGAGCTACTTGCACCAGTGTCTTGAATTTTCCCCATCTTCAGAAGAGTTTCAACCCTTTCTCCAACTATCACGATGTCATTAAACTTTGTTGCTGAACAAGATGCTAGTCTCTCAATAAACACACCCTACAGTGTTCCCATGAACATGTCTTCCATTTCATTTTCCAACAAGGAAGGTTGCACCCGAGAAGCAAGCTGACGCCACCTCTAGGCATACTCTTTGAACCCTTCTTTAGCACTCTGAGACATTGTCTGCAACCGGGTACAATTTGGAGCCATATCCAAATTATACTGATAATGTTTTACAAATGCCTCGGCTAAATCCTTCCAGCTTCGAATATTGACCCTGCTCAACTTCATGTACCACTCCAAGGAAGCTCCTACAAGACTATCTTGGAAGTAATACATCTGCAGCTTTTCATCATCTGTATGCGCATCAATCCTTCCCACAAAAGACTAAAGATGAGTTTTTGGGCAAGTCGTGCCGTTGTACTTATCGAAAGTAGGGACTTTGAACTTGTAGGGAATTCTCACCCCTGGCACTAAGCCCAGATCAGTGATGTCAAACCCCAGAGAACTATGAGATTGAATGGCACGAATTTGCTCAGCCATTTCTTCAAACCTCCTATTCATGTCAACCCCTTGGACTTCTACCTCATCCAGCAAAGTGAGTTGTTCATCCTGCCTATCCATCTGCAGGTTATTCACTCCATCATTGACAATAGTGACCCCTGGTTGCACCACGGGGATTTCAACGTGACGGGCGCCAGCCCCATTGCGATTACCTCCATCCGTTGTCCCATTGTTCCTGGCCTGATTATTCTCTATCATCTCGCGCAAGAGCTCTTGAGTTTGACCCATCCCAACCATGAGGGTCATGAAGTTGTCCATTCTTGTCCTTAAATCAGCCAGATCAGCTTGCATCTGTTCCATTGCTCTTTCTCTGTTCACCTTGGTAGGGTATCTGTGTATAGTTGGCTGTCTCTGAACCTTCTTAGGAGCTATAGTGCCTGTAATTGACATAAACGTTAGAAAACTGATGAACTCCTGCAAAACAACAAACACGTTATATGCATGAAATGTAACTATTCATGTTTCCAGGTTCAGGCATTAATATGCCCCAGTTCTTGTATTTTTTGACAAAAAATACTCCAGATAGCCTTTTTGAGCATTTGTTTTCAAACTCTTTTTTTTAAGAGTGTTCAGATCCTAGCATCCTCAAACAAGTTTTGCGTACTCAGAAATGGTAATAGGAACTTAGTATTGCATAACTTGCATAACCCACTGGCAGCCAGAGTTAAAACACACACAACTTCCCCTGAGGGTTACAAGTCAATACATGAACAAAAAGATAAAGCAAGACTTCTATAACAAGTCTGTAAGTAGTCTAGATATAAATAACAATAAACTAAAACTCTAGGCTAAAGGAAGACTCAGGTTCTTTTTCTGCAGCTATCACCTCTGTCCGGTTCTTCTTCACGCCTGCCCTCAGCTTAAGATCTGCAATCTCCTTCATTGCTTCCTCCAAGGCTAGCTGGCTCTGTACCAATTGCTGAGTCTTTTCCCTTCGTATTTTGTGAACTTGTTCTACTTCTTCTTTCTTGAAGGCCTCTGTACCTCGAAGAACTCTTCCTTTTCTTTGTACTTCTTCTGCTCCTGTTCCCTTTGGCCCTGTAACCAAGCAATGGACTGGCGAGCTTCTTTAAGAGTCTTCAAAGTCTTCTTACGCCCTGCTTCTCTTTTTGATTCCATTAGACCCAATCTCTGAAAATGAGCTTCTCTCCCAGCAAACTCCTTTTCTTTAGTTTCTAAGGTGAGCTTCATCCTCTGTAGCTTTTCCTCTACTTCATTCTTAGCACAATTGGAAAGGTGGTACAAGTTAACCATTTCAAAATTCTCTACCCGGACCTCGTGCAACTGAGCTTCCAACTTCTTATAATCTTCAAGAAAAACAGTGTTTTGACATGGCACTTCATTGGGATACAAGGGAGCTTCCACTGAAAACGACATGAGCAATTCCTCTACACGCTTCTGTAACCATGTAGCAAAAGGAGGATATGTCTTGGGATCCACCCTTCCAAAATCCTTCTTACCTTTCTTCACCTTGTGAGCCCAAGCCTGAGATGCCTGTATAACTAATTCTTTGTTTCCCTCCACAGGAAAGTACAAAGACTCAACTATTTCTTCGGTACATGGTGGATTCCTCAGAGGATAGCCAAATTGTTTCCTGGCTAAAACTGGATTGTAAATTATCACACCCTTTCTCCCTAGCAAGGGCACATTAGCAAAACTCCCACAACTAACAAGTATCTCTTTGCCTAACAAATCCCTGTTATAACCCCAAGCTATATCCTCAGAAGTCAGCCCCATTAGTCTCCTAGACCACCTCCATTCTTCTCTCATTTCCTTGAAAGGACCTGACTTTGGTAATTACTTGGCAAAACAATCAGCAAACAATGGAGCACAACAACTCACCGATCCACCTCTTCCTTTCTCATTCCGGTAATGAACACTGTAATAGAAATCTCCCAACAAGGTTGGTACAGGGTTGCCTTTAGCAAAAATGGAGATCACCTCCAAACTCACAAACTCCTTTTCCCCTGGGAAAAGACTAGATCGATATACCATAAGGGCCACTACAGCACCAAAATCTCCCCACTTACCCTCTTTGGAAAACCCTTCAGCTTCTGGTATAAGAACATCCCAGGGAAGTCCTCTGCCCTCACTAACCTACAAAGCTTTCTTGACCTTAGCAGCTGGTATACGATAGACTCTGGATATGTCTTCTTCCTTGAGAACTATCTCTGATCCATAGTATGGCAAAGTATCTCTGACATGAATACCCAAAATACTAGAAATCTCCTCCAAGGTAGGAGCCAAAATATAATCTGGAAATACAAAACACCGCAGCAGAGGGTCGTAGAACTGAAGCAAAGTGTGCAACTTATCCTTCTGGTCTACAGTAGCTTTATCCATGTACTTCAAAATCTAACCATGCCTCTTTCTGAAGTTTCTTAAAACCTGATCATTCATCAGCCCTGCTAGTCTCTGAACACTCTTGACTCCTGGTTGAAGAAAAGTGTAATGGACATTTCTCTTTCTTGTAATCTTCTTAACTTCTGCCATCTGGAGAACTTACAATTACCAGAACTGGGTGCTAAAATGTAAACAGAAAACCTGATGGAAACATAAATAGTTAATGCGAGTATGATACGATGCAAATGCAATGCATGCATATGATCAAACTGGAACCATCTAGATACTGAATATTATGGCCCCAAGTAGCTGAAAACCAAGATTATCTGAACCATTACCATCTGATAGGAACCCCCAAAATTAAAGATCAAGAAGTCCATAACCATAATAACCAAATCACATCATAGAACATACTGATAATTAAGGTATATGGAGGTCAAGGGTTCCTGCACACCTGTACACCCCTCCCCATCTCACGGGTATGCTACGGGTTAAACATCACGGACTCTCAAAGCCGAATAACGATAATACGTTTACCATTTCCGAGAAATGGCTCATGACCAAATCAGGGAATCAGTTTAGCATTATACACCACTCAGGGAGGTCTCAGCGTGAGTCTGGGAAAACAAGGTCATCCTATGTGAGTTCCAGGTGGGCCCTCAGGTGCGAATGGGTTTTCCACACAATGTGGTCTGCCACTGTCACCACTAGAGAGGGATGTTTCTACAAGGTTCTCAATGATTGGTCCCCAGATGTACATAACTATCAAGGTTATAAAATGAGAGAGGAAGATCCCCAAATCAAAACATTTCCAAGACGGTCGCAAATCTGGGCGCGAAACTCACTACTACCCCCATGACAAGATCTCATGAGGCCAAAGTGGAACCACTTTAAGTCCTAAGGTGCACTCGAGCCTTGGTAATGAGCTCATCTTACAGTAACAGTATCACCCAAGTCCCACCAAATAGAAAATCCAGTCCAGACAGTCCAGTAATAATATATGATGCATGAATATAAGTACTAAAAACTGTAAATAAAGCTGTAAATAAACTGTAAATAAACAACAGTAAAATAAACACGCAACAACAAACAATCAACACCCAAAGAAACAGAAAGAAACAAGTGCTAGGAGAGACTCTCAAGGGAACCAGAGATTTTGGGTTCGATCCCCAGCAGAGTCGCCAGCTGTCGCTCCCTGGATTTCCATCCTGGTACAAACGCGAAAGTGGCGTGGAAGAGGTAGAGTCGCCAACCAGGCATTTTTATCCCGAAGGAACGGGAATGGTAGTACTGCACAAACCAGAAGAAAACAAAAGGAAGGACGAAGGTCATGCGAACCAAAGAAACTGGGTTCGGGAGTCGGTTACGACCTGAGAAGGTATTAGCACCCCAGATCGTCCACCGTACCAGATGGGATTCACGCTTGCAAAGAAATTGTTTCAAAGGGTGAAGAAATGAAAAATTGCTACAAAGAAAAGGAACTGAACTGGATAAAAATAAAAGAAAGGGGGAAAATGTAGGGAAAATAAAAGAGTGCTCGAACGGGCCCTACCCCGCTGCCTACGTACCTCATCTGGACATGAGGATCAGAGTCGTTGTAGTTCCCCTAACTAGGGGTAGAAAAGATTGCATGTGTCTTAAGTCTTGAACTGCCTATGTCAAAGCTCAGATGTTGCAGGCTCGGACGACGAGTGCGTTACCATCTTGAAAAATGAAAAGTAGGAGCAAGTTCGTACGATGAGAGTGAAGGTGATGAGAAAAGAAGTCCCGAAGGAGAGATGTTTATTGTTTGTCCAGTTTTTTTTATGAGTTTTCTATGAGTGTGGCACAAGGAAGTGAACTCAAGCTCTTTTCCATGGAATGTGTACTTGCTACTACATTCCAAGATGGAATAATAGAACAAGCACACTCAAGTAAGGTGAAGATCCCCAAAACTATGTTCCAGAGATTGGGGCCTAAGCTCACTAACTCGTAAGTGTTTTTGTAATTTTTTTGAAGAAGTCTTTTTTATGATTTTCTTTGTGAAAGTAGTCTCATGATTAGACTTGTACATCATGCTAGACAAGCTTGTACTATCCCAAGATGGGAAGACTACAAGTGCCCCATGGAATAAGGTTATACACAAGAGACCACTTCTTCCTTTATTAAGTGTTTTTTATGGTTTTTGTTTAGAGATGAGAAGAGAAGAAACCAAAAGGAACAAAGGTAAAACATCTAATGGGAAACTAAACAAAACCTAAAGTTGTCATGCATAGAGGTCCTAGGTTAGTGTGGCTTGAAACCTATCCTAATGAAGAAGAAGGAAAGAAGAAAGAAGAACTAGAATACAACTTACTCCTCTAAAGGAGATAAGTTGTTTCTAAAGGGGGAAAAGAAATTATACAAAGGATGGCATAAGGCACATCACAAAGAAAAGTAAGAAAGCAATAAAGAAAAGAGATGAAGGTTTTAAAATGTGGATAACATCCACACTTCTTACTTACCTTATGCAATTACCTGAAAATGTTAGAAATACAAACAAGACTAAAATGGAATATGAACAAGCAAGAGATCCCATCAATCTAACACAACCAGAAGTGAATCACACCTATTATATACTAAGATCAAGTCAAAAAACCAATAGGATTTGGCACAAGTGCCCTCCTAAACCAATAAGCAATCAAACATCCATAAAATATTCAAAGCAAAGCAAGCAAACATAAAATTCAAAAAAAATGGAAAAAGGTCCCAAAAATTCTTCAATTAAATATGAGAACACTTTTATCACCTACAAACCACATATCAAAATCACAATCCAAAAGTCAGAAGCAAAGTAAGTCAAATAAATATCTAAAGTCCAACTAGGGTTTAGTAAACTTCAACACAAAACAACATGGCAAAAGCAATCAAATAAATCCTAAAAAGTCATGAAATAAATCCTACCAGGCCTTCAACATGTTAGGGATTAGTGGCAAAAAGAAGCATGTCAATTACTATTTTAAAACTCAAGTTATAAAATTAACAAGATAAAGTGTTCATAAAATAACTTGAAAGAAAATAAACAAAAGCCAAGAATTAATATCAGGCGCCAAAATTAATAAAAAAAATAGAAATAAAAAATATCAGAAATTAAAGAAAATTAAAATAAAGGTCCATGAATTTTTCACTATTTTTTAATGCTTTTAACTCTAATAAAATAAGGCGAAATAGAAATAAAAAAAAGAATATAAATAGATGGAAATAAAGCCAGGAGGTCCAAACAGCAAAGAAAACAAGCTAAATTCGAAAATTGGGCCCAGACAGGGGGTGCAAGCAGAAAACGCTAGGCCCAGTTCCAAAGGCTCGGTCAATTAAGAACAAAAGTAAGTGAATCCAACAACTTACGTTCAAACCTTATATTTCCTCTAAATCCAATGGCTCACAGAATTTACTGGCAAAAAATAAGAAATTCATAGAAATAAAATAAAAGAAAATCGGAGCACATGACCGACACATGGTCATTAATGTGCTGGAGCCATCCAGACCGTGCGATACAACCAGATCTAACGCACATGATATAAATTGGGAAAACCAACCAAGCAAACACAGCTTACCGGCCGAAGAAGTTCCGATCGTCTTATCCGGCCACACTCCGACGAAGTCAAGCAACGTTAAACCCAGAAACCACAAATAAGTACATCAAGTGAAAGCTAACACTATGGAGATCATGAATCCGTCATTCAAATTCACGAACAAGCAACATGGAGAGCAAATCGATCAAAACAATATCAAACACCAAAATTGAAAATCTAGATTTAATTCCCCATAAGACCTCCAATCACTTCAAACATCTTACATTAAACAAGAACAAACCAACGCAAACAATAAGAAACCATATCCGAAGAAAAAATGATCAAGAATTTCCAACCTGTATGAAGCTTCTTTGAGGAGTCTGCGAAAACCAGCAATGCACTACAGTTCTTGTGCTTCCTTGATTCTTTCCAAAGTCAAATAAAGACTTGTTAAGCAAAATAAATGCAAGGATATGGATGCTCTGAATACAATGTGAACCTACACTTCAAAGCATATTTCCGATGAAGATGTGGAAATATAATACACTGGTTAAAAGAAATATCGATGGATGAATGTGGATCTGAATCCCAGAGAAAACAGAGAGAGAATGGAAGTTTGTTATGATTTTCTTTTGATGATGAAGAAACCGAAAAATGAGAGAGGGAAAATGCTGAAGATGGTGAATGATATTAAGTGTGTATGATCTCTCCTAACCAATTTTTTTGAGGAAAAAAAAGATGCTTATATAGCGGGGGTGTATGCATTACAACTTGTGGTGTGAGCCAAGTTTGTTTTTCACCACGATGCAGAGTATTCACACTTTTTTCTTCTGTATTTTTTCTTTTCAATTTTATTCAACATGGTGGCATGCATGGTTGATATGGTGGGACCCACGTGTTGTCATGGTGGTATCGAAATGATGAGTAAAGATGGTCATCTGATGGTTGTGATTGGGTAGAAAATAAGGCTGCATGAGAACCGGTCACATGAGATCTTTTCTCCCTTCACTTGTACCAGACGGGTGACTGAGGGAGGCATAAGTGTGACCCTCTTGCAAACTTGATTGGGTGTATGCGAGGTATAGGGGAAATATGATGGAACTTGCATGGTTCTATTGTCTCATTGGCGGACGAAAACAAAAATGATGATCTGGCCATTGTGATTGGGTTGAATTCGATGGTACATGGCAAGTTGTTTTGTGTGAACTTTCTTTCCCTTTTGCTTGTCAACATGCATGACTAGGTATGAAAGTGGCACACTCTCTCCTTGGATCAAGGCGTGTACTGCAATTGTCTTATTGATCCTCTCTCACAACCACTATCACACACTCCACTTGCACTATCCTCTCTTTTTTTTTTACTAAAACAAATAATAAAACCCAACAAAATGCAACACACATAATATTTGGCCACGTGAAAGCAACCATGGCCTTATTAAACAAGTATTAAAAAAAATAGAAAACTTTGACTTTCAAAATAAAGGAAAATAAAGGATGGACCAATAAATATTTGACAAAATGCCCTAAAACACATCAAAACTTCTAAAAATCATATATTGAGTTCTACAAATGCTATGAAAATGTTCTACGGCTTTTTGGAAAGGGAAAGTCGTGATCTACAACTTTCGCGTTCACTGAAAAATCATTCGGAGCCTTTTTGCACATGAAAATAATAGCTCGAAGTTTTAGGGACAAATATTTCTTAAAATAGAAACCTCTAAATTTCCATATTTAGCAACTTTTTGCTTATTCCTGATTTTCAACATTTAAGCTCAACTAAACTTTTCCTTGACATAATATGACCTCCAAAGATTGATGATCCTGATTAAAACCCAAAAACCTTCAGTTGACTTTTTTTGACTACGCAGTTGACTTTCTTGCTACACCAACAAGTAATTGCTCAAATACTTGACTTTCTCAGTGATGTTTTGCTTCAGATTTCATATATAAGCCTTGAAAATCCTATTAGAGCTTTTGACCATAAGAATTGGTCAAATACTTGACTTTCTGAAGAAATTCCTCTCTTCTGAACTTTTAAGGATGACCTTGGGCTTGTTCAGGATATGAGAAGACCTTATGAGCTTCTTGTAATGCAAACTGGCTATTGACTTGAATTTAAAAATCCTGAGTTGTCCAGATAACTGATCATATGCCTTATGCTAGAACACGCGAGTATCATGCCTCATTTTTCTATGCTAGATGCTAGAATATGATATGCTGATGCTAGAATATGATATGTTGATGCTATACTTATGATATGTTTATGATGGTAAGGAAGTTCTCATTCCTTCTCCAAGGTCTGTGGTTAGCATTGCTGATGTGACAAAGGTTACTCGAAGTGGTAGAGTTTATGCTTCGGATCCTCCGAAGAGAGCTGAAGATATAAATACGAGTAAACATATTATGGATTTTGTTGCCCGATCAGGCCAATTTGGTGATAGTGAAGTGAAGTGTTAAAATTGATAAAGAAAAGCGAGTACAACGTTACTGAGCAGTTGTTGCATACTCCGTCGAAGATATCAGTTTTATCACTCTTGATGTGCTCTGAGCCTCATAGGCAGTCTTTGCAGAAGATTCTTGATCAAGCTTATGTTGATCATGATGTGACTGTTGATTAGTTTGATAGTATTATGGCTAATATCACATCGTGCAACAATCTGAGTTTCTGTGATGATGATTTTCCTGAAGAAGGAAGGAACCATAATTTGGCTCTGCATATTTCAGTAAACTGTCAGGAAGATGCTATGTCTAAGGTGTTGGTTGATACTGGGTCTTCTCTGAATGTGATGCCGAAGTCGACTTTGTCAAGGCTTGCGCACCAAGGTGCTCCCATGAGGCATAGTGGGATTATTGTGAAAGCTTTTGACGGATCAAAGAAGACAGTGATGGGTGAAGTTGATCTTCCTATTCTGATTGGACCGTTTATATTTCAAATTACTTTTTAGGTAATGGATATACGTCCCGGTTATAGTTGTCTCCTTGGAAGACCCTGGATTCATGAGGCAGGAGATGTGACATCTACTCTCCATCAGAAGCTGAAGTTTGTGAAAGATGGGAAATTAGTGACTATTGGCTGTGAACAGGCGATGCTAGTGAGCAATTTGTCATCTTTCTCCTATATTGATGCTGAAGAAGAGGTGGGAATTTCATTTCAGGCTCTTTCTGTTGTTGATAATGCTGCTAAGAAGAATGTCATGCCTGTGTCTTCTCTCAAGGATGCTCTGCGTGTACTCGAAACTGGTCGATCTGACGGTTGGGGACGAGTTATTGATGTTGTTGACAACAAAGAAGGATTCAGTATTGGTTTTACACCAGGTGTGGCTCTCCATGACCCGAAGACTATTCAGGAAGGATTTCGAAGTGTTGGGTTTATCAACGATCATTCCGCTGCTGCCATCATTGAAGATGATGAAGATGAAGAAATGCTTAACTTTGTTACGCACAGAAAGATTTGCAAGAACTGGATTGTTGTTGATGTTCCTTCTTTTGTTCATGCTTCAAAGTAATTTATTTTATTTTCTTTCAAAAAAAATCCTTTCACTCTGCCGAAGGTGAAAGTGATGTTTGTCGGGCTTTGTTTCAAATTTTATCATCATCAATAAAATGTTATTTTGTTATTTCCATATGTGTTTTCCCTTTTTTCTTTATTTTGAAAAATGGTAACATAAAAAACCCAAAATAGTAATCACTATTATCTGCATAATGTTTGCACTTTTGTTCATACTATAAAATAAAAATAAAATCATTGTGCAGATTGATTGATAAACCCATTGAAAACAATGATCCTATGCCCACTCCCAACTTTGAATTCCCTGTGTTCGAAGCTGAGGAAGAAGATGTTGAAGAGATTCCTGATGAGATTTCTCGGTTGCTTGAGCACGAGGAGAAGGTTATTCAGCCTCATGGAGAGTCTCTAGAGATGGTCAAGTTGGAAGTCAAAGTTGGAGCATTGCTTGGTCCTGATGTTAAGAAGAGGATTATAGAGCTTCTTAGAGAGTATGTTGATGTGTTTGCTTGGTCTTATCAAGATATGTCAGGTCTTGATACTGATATTGTGGAGCATAGATTGCCGATGAAGCCTGAATGTCCACCTGTGAAGCAAAAGTTGAGAAGAACTCATCCTGATATGGCAGTAAAGATCAAAGAGGAGGTTCAAAAGCAGATTGATGCAGGTTTTCTTGTGACATCTAATTATCCTCAATGGGTGGCCAATATTGTGCTTGTTCCAAAGAAAGACGGAAAAGTCAGAATGTGTGTTGATTATAGATATTTGAATAAAGCCAGTCCAAAAGATGATTTTCCATTACCACACATTGATGTGTTGGTAGATAATACGGCTAAGTTTGATGTGTTCTCTTTTATGGACGGATTTTCCGGTTATAATCAAATAAAGATGGCACCCGATAACATGGAAAAAAACCACATTTATTATACCATGGGGAACATTCTGCTACAGAGTGATGCCCTTTGGATTAAAGAATGCTGGTGCGACATAGCAAAGAGCTATGACCACACTTTTCCATGATATGATGCACAAAGAAATTGAGGTATATGTTGATGATATGATCGCTAAGTCGAGAACTGAAGAGGATCATGTTGAACATTTGTTGAAGTTGTTTCAAAGGTTAAGGAAGTTTAAACTTCGTTTGAATCCGAACAAGTGCACGTTTGGTGTACGTTCTGGAAAGTTGTTAGGTTTCATTGTCAGCCAAAGAGGCATTGAATTTGATCCTGATAAAGTGAAAGCTATTCAGGAAATGCCTGCTCCAAGAACTGAAAAGCAAGTAAGAGGATTCTTGGGCCGTTTGAATTATATTTCGAGGTTTATCTCTCACATGACTGCCACATGTGCTCTGATCTTCAAGTTGCTTCGGAAAGACAAAGGTAGTGTTTGGACAGATGATTGTCATAGGGCGTTTGAAAGTATCAAAGAATATATGCTTGAACCTCCTATCTTGTCTCCTCCGGTGGAAGGTAGACTATTGATCATGTACTTGACTGTGCTGGAAGATTCCATGGGTTGTGTGCTTGGTCAACAAGATGAATCTGGAAGAAAAGAATATGCAATTTACTATTTGAGAAAGAAATTCACTGATTGTGAGTCTCGGTACTCCATGCTTGAAAAAAGATGTTGTGCCTTAGCTTGGGCTGCAAAGCATCTTCGCTAGTATATACTGAATCATACAACTTGGTTGATCTCTAAAATGGATCCAATCAAGTATATATTTGAAAATCCTTCTTTGACTGGGAGGATTGCTCGTTGGAAAATGTTGTTGTCAGAATATGATATCGAGTACCGAGCTCAAAAGGCTATAAAAGGTAGTATCTTGGCTGACCATTTGGCACATCAACCGATTGATGATTACCAGCCAATCAAGTTTGATTTTCCAGATGAGGATGTGATGTACTTGAAAATGAAAGATTGTGATGAACCTTTGATTGAGGAAGGCCCGGAGCCTGGATCTAGACGGGGTTTAGTTTTTGATGGTGTTGTGAATGCATGCGGAAGAGGAATTGGGGCAATGATCATTACTCCCCATGGTTCGCATATTCCTTTTGCTGCAAGGTTGACGTTTCCTTGTACCAATAATGAAGCTGAGTATGAAGCCTGTATTTTGGATCTTGAGGAAGCTATTGATCTGAGGATTAAGCATCTTGATGTGTATGGAGATTCAGCCTTGGTAATCAATCAGATCAAGGGTAAGTGGGTAACTCATCAACCCCACTTGATCCCTTATAGAGATTATGCCAAGAGCATAACAACTTTCTTCACTAATGTTGAGTTTCATTATGTGCCTCGTGATGAAAATCAGATGGAAGATGTTTTGGCAACTATAGCTTCTATGATAAAGGTGCACCAGTGGAATGATGTTCCCATGATCAGGGTGATGCGACTTGAAAGACCAGCTCATGTGTTTGCAGTTGAAGAGGTCCATGATGACAAGCCTTGGTATCATGATATTACATGTTTCCTCCAGAGTCAGGAATACCCACTTGGGGCAGCCGATAAAGATAAGAGGACTTTGAGGAGATTGGCAGGCAATTTCTTCCTGAATGGAAATGTGCTTTATAAGAGGAATTTTGACATGGTCTTGCTCAGATGCGTGGATAGACACGAAGATGACATGTTAATGAAAGAAATTCACGCAGGATCTTTTGGTACTCATGCTAATGGGCATGCAATGGCTAAAACGATGTTGAGAGCAAGTTACTTTTGGCTGACAATGGAATCTGATTGTTGCAAGTATGTGAAAAAGTGCCATAAGTGCCAAGTGTATGCTGATGAGATTCATGTGCCACCAACTCATCTCAATGTAATTTCTTCCCCGTGGCCTTTCTCTATGTGGGGAATTGACATGATTGGTATGATTGAACCCAAGGCTTCGAATGAACATCGTTTTATTCTTGTAGCAATTGACTACTTCACCAAGTGGGTGGAAGCGACATTGTATGCTAATGTAACCAAGCAAGTTGTGGTTCGGTTTATCAAGAATAACATTATTTGCAGATATGGTGTTCCAAATAGAATCATTATTGATAATGGTTCAAATTTGAATAATAAGATGATGAAAGAGCTTTGTGAAGAACTCAAGATTCAACACCATAATTATTCTCCTTATAGACCGAAGATGAATGGGGTTGTTGAAGCTGCGAATAAGAACATTAAGAAGATCATTCAGAAGATGGTTGTGACATACAAGGACTGGCATGAGATGCTCCCTTTCGCTTTGCATGGGTATCGTACATCTGTCCGCATCTCAACAGGGGCAACCCCTTTCTTACTTGTTTATGGTACAGAAATAGTGCTCCCCGTCGAGGTTGAGATCCTATCAATGAGAGTTCTGATGGAAGCCAAGTTGACTGAGGCTGAATGGTGTCAGAGTAGATTTGATCAGTTGAATTTGATTGAGGAAATGAGAATAACAGCTTTGTGTCATGGTCGGTTGTACCAGCAAAGAATGAAGAAAGATTTTGACAAGAAGGTCAAACCTCGTGTATTTAGAGAAGGCGACCTCATGCTCAAAAAGATCCAGTCTTTCGTCACAGATTCTCGGGGAAACTGGACTCCGAACTATGATGGCCCATATGTTGTCAAGAATGCCTTCTCTGGCGGTTCATTAATTCTTGCAAATATGGATGGTGAGGAGATCATTCGTCCTGTGAATGCCGATGCAGTCAAGAAATACTTCGCCTAAAAAAATAAAAAGAACAACTCACTAAGTTGAAAACCCGAAAGGGCGGCTTAGGAAAAAATGAGCGTCTCGGTGGATTGAAAACCCGAAAGGGCGGTCCAGGCAAAAATTAGAGACAAAAACAGAAATAATTATCCCGGTAGATTGAAAACCCGAAAGGGAAATCTAGGAAAAAGTTAGGGATCATGGAAAGTAACTGCATCAACAGAATGGATCACTTATAACGACCGAGGATTTCAGATTCTATCCTTCAGAAGAAATGCCCATCAAAGATTCTTATTCACTCATCCTTGACTGAAGTTTCATACATAGTGGAATTCAAAGTTGATTGGGAGAATAGTGATCAATGTATTTCAATGTAGCCCTTTTCCATGTATTTACGATTTTTCAAACTTGTAATGATCTATGGAGTCACGCCATTTACTGACTACCATTCTATCAATAAATTTGAGCTTTTATCCAATTGTTTGAAACTCTTTATATTGTTTATGTTTACAAAATTTCAATTTATTGTTGATGATGATTTTTGAAACAAATTTAAGCTTTGAAGATTATAAAACATTTTCTCTTGATTTGTGAACAAACAAAGGATATCAATAGTGATTCCAGGGATGGTAAAGTCCGGATGTGTGTAACTTGTCTCTCCCAAAGCATGGTTTGATCCGTTTGTGTCCTTAAGGAATTCATGATTGGTCCTGGCATGTCGATATTAGTGATGTTTTGTTCCCCAGCAACCAGCTTGAGCAAGGATTGTAAAAACTCTTAATTTTATTCCTTTCCCCCCAGAAGAGTTGTTGGAAGGTATATCCTAGAAAATCTCCAGTTGTGTTTTGATCTCTTCCTCAGTAGTTTACCCTTGACTTGAAAAGTCTTGGAAGCCCCTGACCGAGCCTTTGCTCCTCAGCATAAGTTGGCTGCATCCCTCAGCAGAAGTATTGGTATATCAATCATTTTAGAGGTTTTCTTTCACTTGTTGGTGATTATTGATTTAAAATCCCTTGTAACTGTGATTTTCTATAATGTTAACCTCTGGTATCCCCCCGTGGGTCGAAAAGTCCAAACTTTCAGTGATGAAAGATCTTCATAGATCCCCAATAAGTCTGCGTGTGATGGTTTCCAAAAGATCTCTATTTTTTATCTTTGGCAAGTTTTGCACTCTTTCCTTAAGCAGAGCAGGAGTGGCGTAACTCCTTCCCCAAGCAGAGTGAGAGTGGTATAACTCTTTCCCTGAATGGAGCAGGAATAGTATGATGATTATTCCCAGCAAGAGTTTGATTAAGAACATTTCTATCCCCAACATGGATCATGGAAGTATTCCTCATCCCCGACAGATTTTTACCTCTCCTCAGCAGGATGATATTCATATGCAGAGTTGATGATTGATGTTTGATACTCCAGCATGCTATGCTTTATTTGCATCACTGGTATATCTTTTCCTCACATAGAGTTATGCAGATGTTCGTCCCAATCAGAGTTTAACAGGGACATTTTTCTCTTTCCCCAGAGTATGGAAGATTTTGTGTTGTTGAGGTATTTCCGACATGTTATCCTCCCAGAGTGGAATTTTTTGATGTTATCCTTTTATGGATTCTTGAAGATTGCTTTGTGGACTGGATCCCTAGCAGTTATTTTCCCCAGTCTGAGTTATGCCTTGTAGTAGGATTTTATCCCTTTGATGTTTTTTTATATTCCCCTGCAGGATTTCGAATCAAATCTCCAGCATGGTCCCGTGCCTTATTGCCCTGGTTAGCCGAGTATTCGGTTGTTGTGGTGTTTATGTCACCCGTTGCTTATCTTTATGTCTGTTTTGTCAGCATATTCATAAGCATGAGCATAGCATCTTTTGCTTGCATTCTTGCATTTGTCTTTGTTCCCCGCTCTTTGGTGTGATTTGTTTCCCCACAGAGTGTGTGTGTGGTTTTCCTCTCAAGTTTAGAATGTTAACCCTTAAGCAGAAAATGTTTATCCTTTCTATTTCCCCACTGAGTTTTCTTCTCGTGGATGATTTTGATTCAGTTTCCTCCCCAATTTATTATCTGGATGGAACTTTCCCAGTTGAGATATTTCCTCCTCGGGATGAGTCTTGTTTGACCGTTTCTCTCCAATTTGTTCTTGGATTGAATTCTGGTCCCTTTTGTGAGTAATATTTGCTTTGGAATTAAGCTATCATTGTTTGATAGTGGGCAATATTTTCTCCAGCTTGAGTATATTACTTTGGAATTAAGCTATCAATTTTTTGATAGTGGGTAATATTACCAAATTAATCAAGCTCTTTTGCTTGTACTCCTAACCAGTAAATCTGGTAGTTGAGAGTTATTCTTTCTACCCAGTAAATCAAGTAGTTGAGAATTTTTCTACCCTGTAAAAAGGTAGTGGAAGTTATCCCTCTTTGTTTTGCTCATATCCAGTAAATCGATAGTCGAGTCCCTTGTTTTCCTACCCAGTAAACCGGTAGTTGAGGATTTTGTTCCGACTCGGTATTCCTCCATTTTTGGACTCAAATACTTTGATTGGTTATTGTTCCCTGGAAGAGTGTTTACTCTTTCCCGTTGAACCCTGTTACCTTGATTATATCATATTTTCTTTTACCTATGTGGAGTCGGTTATCCAGTGATTTAGTTTCCTGGTAACTCTTTTGGTGTCCTTTGTTTTCCCCGGCGGGATATTTCTTCTATGTCCCCAAGCTTTTGCTTTCCTCTGGTGGTCTTGTTTTCCCCACATATATCTTGGGTTTGCATATCATATTCTTATCATATCATGTTCTCTTAGGACAAAAATTTGGGTTTTCTGTATTTAAGTCTCTCCCATCTTGCAGAGACGAAATGTCAATCTTCATATCTTCAGATTGAAGAAACTTAAATAGGGGCAGCTGTTGCACCCTAATTTTTGCCCTAAGTTTTCTTTGCATTGTCATTTGCATCATGCATACAAACAAGATCGCACTGGTTGCACGGTTCTTCTCGGGTTAGGTTTTTGCCTCACAGGGGATCACCGTTGTCTTTAATTACTTTATTTGTTTATGTTTACTAACCATTAATCAAAATCCAAAAATATTTTGTTTCCTTTTACTAACCTTTTTTCAGAAAGAGGAACCAGTGAAAATGCCAAAAATAGCAGTCTCGCAGCTCGAGTAAATTTCACAGACAAAAGTCGAAGACGATCCACAAATAATTCAAAGTTATCAGATCGAGGATTTCCCAAGTTAATTGATTCATTCAAAGGATTTCCAAGGTTCATGTGTTCATTGCTTCGACGCACAAGAAGAATCGGGCCGAAACAACCAAGCAACCAAGTTTGAATAAAAAATTCAAATTTCAGCTTGGTTAACCGGTTAACCAAATGGTTAACCAGTTAACCAGTGCGAAATTTGAATTTTTTATTCAAATTCAGCACCCTTAGATCATTGATTTAATTGGAATATTCTAGATCCATTGGTTTCTGATTTCTCTATATCACTTTGATCATTTCCTACCATAAACCCTCATTAATCACCATTCTTTTCCATTTCCCACCAAATTTTCAATTACCAAACCTAAATTAAAATTACCAAAGCAAGCTCCATTCCACCAAATTTCCATACCTAAGGCCTTTAAATAGGACCACAATTTCATTAATTCCACAAGCTTTAGAGAGCCAAATTCACCTTGCAAAAATTTCTACAAGCTTTTGATAGCCACAAAACCTCTTGCAAAATACTCCCCCAACACCAAAATTCTCCAAAGCTCACCTTTCTTTCTTTTGAAGTTATCAAGAATTCACATTGAATTCTTGATTAACTTGAGCTAAACCTTCATCCTTTCATTCTTTTGTTCATCAATTTTAGTAGATCTAAGCTTGTGTTGGTCCAATTTGAAAAAGTGACTTTGGTAATTCCTCTCACTCCATAAACCCATATTCACCATCAACATTCAAGATGTAGATATTTGGTGCTTTTGTTTCTAGATCCTTTGGATCTTTATTTGTTGTTTGATTGCAGGGATTCCACTGTATTTTGGTTTTAAAATTCGTGCAAATTCAGATCATGATCATCCAATGTTTGAGAAAAGGATTCAAAATAGATCATGCTGAATTTTCTGCATTTTTCTGCTACTGGTACATCATTAACCGGTTAACCAGTTTCAAAACAGCGTAAATTATTTAAAATCTTCTTGCGTTAATCGGTTAACCAATTGGTTAACTGGTTAACACAAGTCAGAATGGTGTTTTTGGCTTGTTTCAAGCCCCTTTTTGGTTCCTTTTTCTTCTTCTTCCTCCTTTTTATTTTTACCTTGGGAAGCACTTTTGGGAGTGATTTTCTCCTTAATTTCAATAAACTTTGGGTGTAGATTAGAGTAGTTAATGTTCATTAATTCAAAACTACCTTTAAGTGGATTATTCAATTCATTTAAGGTACTTTGCATTAGTGATACATTTTCATGCTTGAATCCACCAAGAAGAGTGATTGAACTTAAGGATGGAAAAATACCATAAGTGCGGCTCAATTTGGTTTTCACCTTTAGTTTTGTGCGGTATCGCGTCCGGATAACGATTTACATATTGTTTATCTCGCATGCATTAGAACTAACATTATGCACCTTAATTGGTGGTGGCCGACCTCATTTGTAGGGTAATTACTTCGTAAATTACTCGGCGATTGCTTAACATAGACCTAAATGTGTTCTGACTTTGGAATAAAAATCTAATTGGTTACTTGTACTTTCCTAGACCGGTTCTCTTGTTGATCGCGTAATCCCAAAGTGGTTAATCATATTGCATCAAGAATCGAGACTTATGAATGTTTGATGCGTAGATGCTTTGGGTTTCTCAATCGCCTTTCAAATTTCATTGAATTCGGTTCGGTTTGCCTTGATTAATCGCTATAGTGTAAGATGCTAAGTGGATCCGGTTGCCTTTCGGTTTTGGTTACTTTTTTGGTTGTGGTTGATTAAGTTCACCATACCATTATTATGTAAATATTATTATACTATTACTACTATTAATATTTTAGATTCTTGCACTTTAATTTCTTTTTAGGCTTAAATAGTCTTTTAGTCCCTGTAAGTTAGCAAGTTTTTGGTTTTCGTCCCTGAAAGTTTTTTTTTTCGGTTTAAGTCCCCACATTTCGAAAACGCTTTGGTTTTAGTCCCTACTGTGAGTTAGACGTTAAAAAAAGGGATGTGGCAGACGGTGCTTATGTGGCAGGTCGTTTGGCATATCCAAGTGGCATTCTCATTTACACATGTGGATTTCTCATTTTCCTATTTATTCTAGAGGGACCAAATCCAAAATAATCAATTACATTGTGTCCCTTTCAAGTTGCCAATTTGAGCACTCTAATGACAAGGTGATGATCCTGAGTTTCCAGATGAGTTTAAAGGCCCTGGATCACAACACCAGACACACTCTATAGAGGTTATTGAAGCTATCCATAGCATCACAACACCTCTGTAACTCCTCCGCCATCAAACTCGATCACCACTTGCAAGGTACACACTTGAAACCTTGGAACTCAATTTTCACTCGTGCATTTTTTGGCCTTTTGCTGGCCAAATGTCAAGCCATACATGGGGAGTATTTCCCCTCAATCAATTGAACAAAATCATGCACACACACAATTTCACGATCCTTTGGCCAGGTTAGGGTTCTTCACGAATTTTAGATCCATCTCATCACACACATAATATAAATGAAATTAATCACCATCATCATACTTATGGATCAATTCAAAACGCTTCTTGTGCAGAAGAAGAAGATGCCATTGGAAAGAAGAAGAAGAAGAAAGAAGATGCCATTGGAAAGAAGAAGAAAGAAGAAAGAAGATGCCACTGTGATTGATTATTTTGGATTTGGTCCCTCTATAATAAATAGGAAAATGAGAAATCCACATGTGTAAATGAGAATGCCACTTGGATATGCCAAACGACCTGCCACATAAGCACAGTCTGCCACATCCCTTTTTTTTAACGTCTAACTCACAGTAGGGACTAAAACCAAAGCGTTTTGGAAATGTGGGGACTTAAACCGAAAAAAAAAACTTTCAGGGACGAAAACCAAAAACTTGCTAACTTACAGGGACTAAAAGACTATTTAAGCCTTCTTTTTATTACTAACATTTAATTTCTTGTACTTTTATTGCCTTTATTCTATTTTGCTTTATTCATCCATATCATGTTTATTATTTGTTCTTATTATTATAATTGTTGATTTTCCTTTTGTCTACTTGGACACCAAAAAACATTAATAAAGGATTAAACTTCTAAAAGACTTGTGACTTTAATTTGTAGACTTTTAGTTACTATCCTTGGCATTGGAATGGAGATTTTTGGACTTAGATTTTAGGGTCCGTTCCCTTTGCTTTGATCTTCATGGAATTTTGGATTTAGCCTTTATTTGGCCATTTGCTAGCTCATAAGGATGAAACTCTTATGCTCATAATTTGGAATGTCATCAAGTTTGGTTAGATCTTTCTTCCCTTATCTCCTTATTTTCTTTTTTTAGGATAGTCCCTTCATCTCCTCCCATTCTTCAATTTTCAAAACCTTCTCCCTTTTTCAAAGGATTCTCTCTTTTTTTTTAAATCATCACCTCTTTAATAACCAAAAACCTTGACTTTTGTCAAGTGGATTTTACTTTTTTACTTTTTTCTTTTCTTTTAAAATCAATTAATCTAATCATGTTGACCTTAATTAAAAAAAATAAAAAGAATCAAACTCATTCAAGTTGTTTTGTGATTTTGTGCACTTTTTGTTTATTTTCTTAAATGAGTGCCGATTATGAGTCATTATTCTTTAGTCGGGTGCAAGTCTCTCAATCTCCATGGTTATAGTTTGATGTAATTGCGTCTCTTGTCATTTGTGGGGGTTTAGTGGCATACTCGTTGATTTTATCTGAGTTGGCGCCCTCCCCATAATGATGTATGAGTCCATGCCTTCATTCTCATGGTAGATTTGTTTGGCTATCCACTTAAAGATGACAAATTCTCTTCACTTAATAAAATGAATCATAACCCACCCTTTTCACTATTTGTACCATGAACTACGGGGTTTTGATCTTACATTTCACTTTGTGGGTACGTAGGCATGAGGTGGGAAACCTCTCCAAACACAAAAATATTAAAAATAATAATTCTTTTCTCATCCCTCCACTCATATTTTACAAACCTTTTTCAAACCAAAAGCAGTAAATTTTTCAAAGGGCTCCCGTGGAGTACCACGGACATTTTTGGTGCGTAAAACCTTCCCATTGTGTAACCTATCCCCTTACATGTTTCTCTGTTGTGTTTCTTTAGCTTTTTGCTTTTAGATTCATTAGGATTTATTCTCTCTTTTTTCCTTTTCCTCTTGGAATAAAATAAAATCGCGGTGGTGACTCTGTTGACTTTGAGTTAAGTTAAATAATAGCTTACACTCATGTTTTTACCGCTACACATATGCATCCTCCCTGACTTCCTTCAGGAGAGCATCAATCACAGGTCCAGCTGGGTGCTCTGTGATAGTCCTGATGAGAAGGTTTCTGGTTGCAATGGCATTTGTCATCTTCTGATACTTATCTTGCTCTTTGGATCTTTTTAATCCTGCCCGAAGTTTTAACTCTGAGATTTCCTTCTGAGCTGCTAGAAGTGCTTCTCGGCTTCTTCTTTCACTGGACTCCAATTGTTCCATCTTGGCTTGCATCTTCTTATCTTCTTGCAAACGAGCCTCCTTTATTCTGACCCATCTTCCCTGACTCTCTTCCAAATAATGCTCAGCTCTTGCCTTCTGAATTTTTGCCTCTTTGCATGCATTCTTCAACACAAGTTCTCCTGCTCGGGCTTTCCTGATAAAGTCTTCAGTCTTCTCAATCTTGGTTATATGCTCGATGCGTAGCTTTTCCAACCTCTCAATGTCCAAATGAGCATCATTCCTTTCCCAAAGGGTCTTCTTTAAAGCTTCAGCGAGCTGGGTATTTCTTTCCTTCAGCTTTTCAAACTCTTCTAAGCTTACTGTGGCTATGGGATCAACTACTGATGGCCCTAGTACATCCTCCAGGGTGAATGGCATACAAGTAATCTGTCCTCTGATGCATGACCATTCAATGTACTGAGCAGAGGCTATGTTATTATACTTTCCCAAAATGGCGGTTCCTTTAGTCTGTATATTGTCCCAAGCCTAAGTTGCTTGTCGGATGGTGGCATGGTTGTTCTGAACAGCACAGTAAAGAGATTCTGCTAGGTCTTTCTCCCTAGGTGGATGTACCAAGGCATACCCTAACTGTCTTTTGAAAAGTAAAGGATTGTAATTGATGCATCCATTCACTCCGATGAGAGGCACATTTGGGTATTGACCACAGTTGGTTTTTATATCTCGACCCTTGGTGCTCTGAGTACACAACCTGATATCTTCTGAAGTAAGGGCAATCATTCTCTTAGCCCAATTCTTTGTCTGATGTGGGTTCAAGAAAGCTTACGTCTTTGGCATGTGTTTCATCAACCAACTGTAGAAAAGAGGTGCACAACACCTTACCAGTCTTCCTCTCTGTTTCTCATTCCTCTGATGAACTGAGTAATAAAAGTCTCCTAACAAGGTAGAAACCGGGTTCTTTAGTATGAAGATATGGATGGAATTCTTGATTACAAACTTAGGCTCGTCTGCAAACAAAATGATACCATAAATGCTGAGAGCTAGGAGAGCATAAACAGTTTCCCAATTCCCTTTTGCAGCATGCTTTGTAGCCTGAGTAATCAAGAAATCCAGATGAAGGCCTGGGATTCCAGCCTTGGAAGTCATGTGTTCATCAATGGTGGTTACTTCTAGATGTAGTGCTTTGGCTATGTCTTCATTCTTCGGAGGAGTCATTTTAGGATTGAAAGGAATTCCTCTTCGGATGGGGATATCCAACAACATGGAGTACTCTTCCAGCAACGGACCTATCTGGAAGTCTGAGAAAGTGAAACAATGGAAGGGAGGGTCATAAAACTGCAGACAAGTGTGAATCATACTCCTTTGTGATGCATCCAGGTCCATAATTATGTCCAAGATTCTACCGTAACTTTTTCTGAACAGAGGTACATGATCAGGAGTAATGAGGGTCTGTATCTGTTTAATGTCTGCCAAGGGATACTCGAAGAAATGATAGGTGATGTCGCTTTTCCTTGTTGAATCCATTCTGAAGATGTGTGCTGAAGGAGATAACTGAAGAAGTGTTGTAGCAGATAGGCTGAGCAGAAGAACGGTCAAAACTAAACCAAGAAAAGTGGATACCCTGTAAAACAAATAGACAAATGTTAGAAATAATGCAATATGATGCATGATGATGATATGCAAGGGTTTGTGATCAAGTGCTGGATAATCAGTTGCCTCTGGTGGGATCCTTGAGTGTTCAAAGTTTCAGATGAAGGTTTGAGAACCAGTAACCGGGTGGGGGACTCAAATAAAGAGTCAATAGTCTAGGGTTTCAAAGAATCAATCCAAAATAGTACGACCTTATAGCATTCCAGTAGCAGGGTATGATGAGGTCAAGGGTTCCTGCAAACCTGTAAACATCCCATCCCACTCACATGTATGTACTAGAACAAATATCCTCAGGTTTGGATCTATCATGAGAAGTGTAAAAACATTTATCCTGGGGGGATATAGTGCTTACACTAATCATAAAGAATCCTCCACTAATTCACCTCAGATGTTGAAGGTCATCTAAAAAGGTCATCCAGACTTAGCAGACTTCCCAGAAAGCTCTAGCATTACAGGAGATCCGTAGCACAGAGTTATCAAAAGGAAACCCATGTCTGAATCGTGTTTACATATTCCCGCACCAGACCAAAATGGAATGGGAAAGAATACGAAACCACTCTAATCCTATGTGTCACTCAGGCCTTTGTATTGAGCCTTTCTCACTGAAATACCCCACCCACCAAGGTAATAACAATCCAGCACAATGATATGATAAAAATAATGAAATGCGAAAAGCAGTAAATGAAAGCGATAAATAAACTATACAAAAAGTGATAAATAAAGAAAAAACACATAAACACATATAGCACATAACACCCCCCATAAACACAAATCAGACAAGCGCTAGAAGAAACCCTCAAGGACTCAGAAGCTCTGGTTACAAAGTCCCCAGCAAAGTCGCCAAGCTGTCGCTCCCCAGATTTTCATCCCGGTGCAAACGCAAACTAGTGTCGGCGATGTTGAAGGTTGAGGTTGAATAGAGTCTCCAACTAGGCATTTTTATCCCGAAGGAAAGGTAATGCTGCATAAACCTAGAAAGATGTAGATAAGACGGTTGCGAACCAAAGAGACTGGGTAAGGGGGTTGGTTACGACCTGGGAAGGTATTAACACCCAGATCGTCTATCGTACTCGACGGGATCCACGCTTACCTGACTGTGTTTTAAGAGGGGGGAAAAGTGTATGTGCTAATAGTGTATAAAAGAGATGGTTGTACAGGGTGATGGTATACAAAGGATGGGAGCTCAAAACTGAGGCTAAGAAAAGAAATCTAGAAAGAGGAGAGGGGGAGACCTGGGGACTTTTGTTCGATAACTGTTAAGTTATGCCTATGTATCCTCTCGTGCAATGAGGAAGTCAGAACACCGTAGTTCGACTCAAAGAGACTTGGATGCTTTGGTGTGAACTGCTTGCTTGTCTATGCTCAAGTGTATGACTCGCCAAGCTCGAGTGCTAACTGTCTTGCATTAGATGGAAGAAGCGAGTTCTCATTTTTAGAGTGAATGTGATGATAACAGAATCCCGGAGGAGACGTTTATTGTTTGTTTTTTGTGTTTTCAGTTTTTTATTGTTTTTGGTGTTTTGCATAGGATAATGAGCTTAAGCCTTAATCAAGGGTTTACAAACTCATTATATCATCCCTGATTATGGATAATGAGCTTACTTAAGTATGAGATGGATATCCCAACTTAATTACCCTAATGATACAGGATTAAGATCATTAACCTACTTGTAATTATTAAGTGTTTTTGGGTTTTTGTTTTATGTTAAGTAATGAGTTTAATCTCTAACCAGGGATTAGTGAACTCATTACACCATCCTAAGAGAAGGATGATAGATGAGGACACTTAATATGAGGAAGATACCCCAACTTAATCCATGGTCAGGGACTAAAATCATTATATAACAAACCTTTATTAAAGTGGATTTTGATTAGAGGTTAGATTAAGAAGTGAATTTTATGTTTGTAAGACTAAACCTGAGGGGGACTTGTCCATTAAACACTAGGGTTAGTCCCTCTGACCCAGAGTCAGAGATGTAACCCTAATATAAGGCCCGAGTTACAAGCTTAAGTCTTGATATTTATTAGGTGTTTTGATTAGAAGGTGAAAACAACTTAAAGGTTTAACACTGAGTATTAAATTTATACAATCCATCCTAAGATAAGGATACATGCATAACCCTAATACAGAGTTTTAAAACTTTAATTGTTTAGCCTTTGTTATTGAGATGAGAAAGAGAGACTCAAGGAGACTCAAAAGGTAAAAACTAAGGGAGACTATTTACAACCCTAAAGTTATCATGCTTGGATGTTCCTATGGTTTATGGGGCTTAAAGAGAAGTCTTCATATGGCCACCAAGGAAGAAGCAGATGAAAGAGAAAGAGAGAGAAAGATAGGTTACTTACTTCCTGAAGAAGTTAAGTAACCTAGGAGTGGGAGAGAAACAAACATAATTGAATCAAATTCACTTCAAACACAAAAAAATAAGAGGGAGAGAAGATATTTGATGTGGATGCACATCCACGTCCTGATTGACTTACCATTTGCACCTGAAAAGTTAGTATGTACATACACAAAGTCCATAATCAAAATCAGAAGCAAATCACATGATAAAAATTTGAAATTTCATCCAAATAAACCCTAAACCTACATGAGAACACCCTCCAAAGGTGGAGGTCTAAAGCTACACCAAAGTCAAGTTATGGTTTTCCTAAGTTTGGCTAGGGTTTTGGACACCTTTCAAAGAAAAAGTCAAAACAAATTGAAAATGCAATGCAAAAATATGATTTAAATGTCATAGATACTAGATGCAACATGTAAAAGAATACAAAAAGAACCAAGTACAAACTCATTTTGGTTAGGTAGAAATGAATTTTTGAATTAGGGTTATGAAAAAGGGGATTTTCAAAACCCTAATTCAAGTTTAATTGTCAAAACATGATCAAACCCTAAAATAAATTTGTGAAATGAGTTTGTAAATTGACCTTAATGTTCAAAGAGGCTCTCTGATTTTTTTTGTGATTTTTAAATACCTAAAAGTATTTTTAATTAATTAAAATGAATTAATTAATTAAATAATACAATTAAATTATTTAAAAATAATTTTTTAATGCATAAAATAAAAATGAAAATGTTTTTGGGTTTTTGATATCAATTAGATTGAAAGTGTGAAAAATCATAATTTTTGAAAAGGTTTTACTATTTTAAATAAATAAAGGAAAACAAAATGAAATAAATAAAATAAAAATGAAAAGTAATTGAAAGGGATGGCTCAGATTGCGTGGAGGCCAGATCAAGGGTTGAGATCTCAAGTCAGCTTGACTGAAGGTATGAAGATCTAATGGTCCAGGTTTAAACTTCCAATACGCGCGCTATCCAGAGGTCCACAATTAATCTGAGTTAATTAATTAGGTTTTGATTTAATTAAACATAATTAGGGTTAATGACTTATCTGGGTCGTCCAACACTTAACCTAATCAAGATCTAAGGGCTCACTTTCAATCTGGGCACCCTAACCCTAATCACTTTTAGATGACCGGAACAATGCTCCAGTCATCTTCTCCGGCCAGCCAAAACCCTATCTTCTTCCCTAGGCCACCCTAAGCCCTCTAACCTGCCCAGAAACACTCCCCACACTTCATGGAACACAAATCAATCATCAAACAACATTTGTAATACATGAATCAAGAAAATCGAAATAAAAATCAAAACACGGGCAAACTTTCAGAACAACATGAAATGGTCATTTCTTGCTCATTTTTAATTTTAAACACATCTAGATGATCAGTGCAACATAAAGATTCATTTTGTAACAAGAAAATGAAGTTCTGAGAAAAAAATTCTTGAGTTATACCTGAACTGGAGACCTTCGAAAGTGAGCTTTCAGAGCCTCCCTCTTGTGCAAATGGCCTCCTTTGAACCTCATGAGGCTAATGGAATGCTTGAATGGAGTTGAAAGTGGCTAGTTTGAGAAGTTCAGTTCTGATATGGCAGAAAATGAGGTTCTTGTGTGTTGTGTTTCAGGCCATTGTGAGGGGTGGGATTTGTTCTATGGGTGATGTCTGGTTGATTGGTGAAGGGACTTTTGAAGTTTGATGGCTGGATTGGGAGAATCGAAGAGAGGGATTTTTTTTGGGAATTTTTGTGCAATCTGAGTGTGTGTGTGTGTGTTATGAGCTCTTGTGTGTTGTGTTTTATGATCCTTAGGAAATGCATAAACAATTGGAATGAGTCAGAGGAGTAGATATCCACTGTGGGAATGGTATGGCTCAATTGGCCAAAAAGTCAAAAGTTGTGTACTTGAGGTATGGGTCATGGCAGAGCTGATTTGAGGGCTTGAGTTGTCTCAGTTGGCTTCAAGGAGAACCTTAGGATCAAATGTTATGAGCTGTATGGCTTGGATCAAGAGTTTGCATAGGTTTTGCAATTTTGCAACTTTGTGATTTCTTGAGAAACAAGTCGTGGAATCCTTTGGTTCAAGGCTCAATTATGACTTTGAGATGTTATTTGATCATGCCATGATGTATTTGAGTGGATTAGAAGTCATGTAGAGGCCTGAAATTCACTTTTGCACATTTCCCTCTTTGACATGAACTTGAAAATTACAAGATTTTTCCCAACTTTGACTTGCCATATCTTGAGTTCTAGGATGAATCAAGAGGAGTTCTTGTAATTTTTGAAAATGGGAAGATCCAATCTACAACTTTCATGTTTGAAGAAAATTCATTTGAAACCTTTTTGATCAAGAAAGAGGAGGTTGAAAATCTTTCCCAAAATGGAAAGTTTTCATTACAAGTCATGTCCAAAAATGGCAACTTTTGAAATGGCTCAATATTCTTCAATCTTGTGATCTTTTAAACATTTATAAGACCAAATAAAGGTCATAGGACCTCAAATTGATGATGATGACCCTTTGGAACCCTTGTTAGAGGCCTTAGATGCCTTAATCCTGACTTTTCTTACACAACAAGTCACAACTTGATCAGATGACTTCCTCAGTGAATTTTTGCATAAAACTTCATACACACACTCCTTATATCATATAAAGACAATTTGAATCAATAATTCCCAAAATTTTTGGTTGTAAGGGCCTCAAACCCAAAACCCTAATTTCAGGTCATCTGTGTAGGAGCCTTGGCCTGCTTGGGTGACTCTGCAATCTCTTGTGATCTTTTGACTTTCAAGAACCCTTGGGGGTATAATATGACCTTATAACACTCAAGGACCTTCTTGACATGCTTCATGGCCTCTGAGATACCTCATACTCTCTTCAAGATTCATCTGATCACAAACCCTAACTGTGCAGAGATGCAATGAGATGTTAAAGGTGAATATGCAATGTAAGATGTAATGATATGTTGTGCAACATGTGTGATCATAAGCCAAGACATAAGAAAGTAAGAGGGGAAATTTGGGGTGTTTACACTCCCTAAATGTGCTTCCAAAGTAGGCATTAATCAAGTTGGTTTACGACAGAGTGGTGCTCAGGCAAAATGACTTGGTAGTCAGAGTGTTTAACGTGTCCAAGAGGTCAGTTTTTGGAGAAGTGGAATTACCGATCAAGGTAGTCCCAAAAGTGTTCAACACGACCTTTTATTTCATGGACATTCAGCCGACATACAGTTGTTTACTCGGGCGTCCCTGGATTCATGCATTGAAGCAGTATCCTCAACTCTCCATCAGAAGTTAAAGTTTGTCTGGGAAGGGAAAATTGTCACGGTGTATGGAGAGGAGGGTATCTTCATCAGCCATCTACCGTCCTTCAAATACGTGGAGATGGATGGGGAGATATATGAGACCCCTTTCCAGGCTTTCGAGTCGGTCCCACTAAAGCCATGTCATCTTCATCAGCATCCCTTTCTGATGAGGACACAATCCAAGGCATAAATGATACAATCCAAAGCGTAGGAGTTCCTATAACAAGGGCACGTGCAAGAAGAGTCAATGATGCTCTAGTTCACTTCATGATCAAGTCAATAGAATGCATGGGCCAGATTGAAGAAAAAGAGCCCAAGTTTATTTTTATCATCCAAGCATGTGATAAAAGGCCCAATAATGCATAAGAATAAATAAAAATAAAAGAAATATCAATTGTCACACCATCTTGGACGAAACTTGCAAGAGAAGTGGGAAATAATGAGTTTCCATTATTCTGCCCTTTCAAGAACCCCACTATCTCTTCTTTATTTTGCACTTTCTTTGTAATAACTTCTTTATTTTCCACTTTCTTTGTAATAACTCAGCCCACTATCATGATAATTAGTGGCTGAAATCCTTTTGTTTTCTTAGGAGTTATTTTTACTTATTACATTATCTTAAGCCATTCCTATTTAAAGGAGGCATGTAACTTCTTTTCAAATCAATGAATTTTGTTGAGTTTACACATTGTGTAAGTGAGAGTATTTGCTCTTAGGTTCTGGATTGAACCAAAATTGATCTTATCAAGAAATCCTTTTCTTGTGGTGATCCTCATCCATAGGCTTATCATTCTCTCTTGGATTAGAAAGAGTGTGGCGCCCCTTCTACTTAATTCCATTTCTTATTTCTCTATTATTTCAGTCACATTTCGTTTTTTTTTTATGAATTTTGATGGAAATGCATACTTCTCAAAAGTTAGTGGGTATCAAGTGGTAATCAGAGCATATTCCAAAAAAGGGGCAAGCTGTTGTAAATTGTCTATATTCGTCTTCTTCTTTATTATCCCTTTATCATTATAAAAAAAAATTCAAAAAAAAAGGTGTTAGAAAAAAATTCGAAAAAAAAAAGAGTAAAAAAAAAGATTCAAAAAAAAAAGTGTTAGAAAAAAGGGATCTGATTGTTAAAGATTGTGATTCAAAAAAAAATTGCTATTTTTTTTCTTGCCACACTCTTAATAGTCTCATTATTTACTTTGTTTTAGAGTCTTTTTTTGTTTGTTATTATTATTATTTTTTATGTTGATTATCATCTGAAATTGATTTCTTTGTGTTGATTGATTTTGGTTTCTCTAAATAACTAAAAGAGCAAATTGAGTGGTAAAAGGCAGAGTGTTGTTATTATTAAAAAAAAAGCCAAATATTGAGTGAAACACGAGTGATTGAGTGTAAACACGTGAGTAGAGTGGTGAGGTCCATTTTTAAGCACTTGTTTCTAATTTTACTACAATGTCTAGTCCACCTTCACCTAGAACAGCAACTTTAACTGTTCAAATAGCAGCCATGCGTGACAATTTTGAAAGGTTGTTAAGAGAACAAGGTGAACAATTTCAACAAAGAATTGATGAGTTAGAAAGGAGACCCCAAAATTCTAATGATGGTAGTGGTGATAAGGAGGAAAGAAGACGTAGAAGGAGACAAGGGGGAGATAATTTGAGGGGCATAAAAATTAAAGTTCCATCTTTTATTGGGAAGAGTGACCCAAAGGCATATCTAGAATGGGAGACTAAAATTGAACAAATTTTTAATTGTCACAATTATTCTAACATTGAAAAAGTGCAGGTTGCTTCCATTGAGTTCAAAGAGTATGCCTTAGTTTGGTGGGATCAATTAATCAAAGATAGAAGGAGGTATGCAGAACGACCAATTGACACTGGGAAGAGATGAAAAGAATCATGAGGAGAAGGTTTGTTCCTTCCTATTATCATAGGGATTTGCACAACAAATTGCAAAGACTCACTCAAGGTTCTAAAAGCATTGAAGAATATTTCAAGGAGATGGAAGTTCTCAAAATTAGAGCTAATATGGAGGAGGACGATGAAGCAACTATGTCTAGGTTTCTCCATGGTCTAAATCATGACATTAGTGACATAGTGGAACTTCATCACTATGTTGAAATGGATGAATTGGTACACCAATATATCAAAGTGGAACAACAACTCAAGAGAAAGAGCCAAGCAAGGAGAAATTCCACCACTTTCAATTCTCAAAGTTGGAAGGACAAAACAAAGAAGGAGGGTGCTTCATCATCTAAGGAAGCCACGATTGAAAACAAAGGTAAAACTATTACATCTTCTTCTTCAAGTGTTTCGACTAACAAAAGTGTTAAGTGTTTCAAGTGTCAAGGCCAAGGACACATTGCATCTCAATGTCCAACCAAAAGAACTATGCTAATGGAAGAAAACGAAGAAATTGTTGAAGAGGTGGATGGTGAATATGACGAGAAGTTTGAAGAAGAGGAAGAAGATATACCTAGTGGGGATTTAATCATGGTGAGAAGAATGTTGGGAAGCCAAATAAAGGAGGAGGATACAAGTCAAAGAGAAAACCTTTTTCATACAAGATGCTTTGTGCAAGGAAAGGTTTGTTCTTTAATTATTGATGGAGGCAGTTGTACAAATGTTGCAAGCACGCGTTTGGTTTCTAAACTTAATTTAGAAACAAAACCTCATCCTAAGCCTTACAAACTCCAATGGCTTAATGAAAGTGTAGAAATGCTTGTTAACAAATAAGTTGAGGTTTGTTTTAAAATTGGAAAATATGAGGATGTGGTGTTGTGTGATGTAGTACCAATGGAAGCTAGTCATTTGTTATTAGGTAGGCCTTGGCAATTTGATAGAAAAGCCAATCATGATGGGTACTCCAATAAGTACTCTTTTATGTATCATGGTCAAAAGATCAATCTTGTACCATTAAATCCTAGTGAGGTGAGAGAAGATCAAAAGAAAATGAGAGAAAAAAATGATCAAGAAAAAAAAGAAAAAGAAAGAGAAAAAGAAAAAAATGAAGAAGAAAAAGAAAAAGAAAAGAATGAAAAGAAAAAGAATGATAGAAAAGAAAAAAACAAAGTTTAATTGCAAAAAAAGGAGATGTGAAGAAAGCAATTATGTCACACCAGCCCCTATACTTGCTCTTTTGCAAGGAGGTGCCTTTACTAACCACTATTTCTAATGAACAAAAATTGCCAAGTTGTGTTGAGTCTCTTTTGCAGGAATTTAAAGAATTGTTTCCAAAGGAGGTACCAAGTGGTTTACCACCTATAAGAGGAATTGAGCATCATATTGACCTCAATCCGGGAGCATCATTGCCTAATAGGCCAGCTTATCGAAGCAATCCACAACAAACTCAAGAAATACAAAGGCAAGTGGCTGAATTGGTAGGTAAAGGATGGGTAAGAGAAAGTCTAAGTCCATGTGCAGTCCTAGTAATTTTGGTACCAAAAAAAGATGGTACTTGGAGAATGTGCACTGATTGTAGGGCCATTAATAATATTACCATTAAATATAGGCATCCTATTCCTAGACTAGATGATTTGCTTGATGAATTATTTGGTGCATGCTTATTTTCTAAAATTGATTTGAAAAGTGGATATCACCAAATTAGAATAAGGGAAGGGGATGAATGGAAAACTGCTTTTAAAACAAAATTTGGTTTGTATGAGTGGATGGTTATGCCTTTTGGGTTAACTAATGCACCTAGTACTTTCATGAGACTAATGAACCATGTGTTAAGGGAGTTCCTGGGTAAGTTTGTTGTTGTGTATTTTGATGATATATTGATTTATAGCAAGAACTTAGATGACCATTGCATTCATTTAAGGGTTGTTTTACAAGTGTTAAGATATGAAAAGTTCTATGCTAACCTAGAAAAATGTGTATTTTGCACCGATCATGTGATTTTCTTAGGTTTCATTGTGAGCTCTAAAGGTGTCCATGTTGATGAGGAAAAGGTGAAAGCCATTCGAGAGTGGCCTCCTCCCAAAAATGTAAGTGAGGTAAGAAGCTTTCATGGTTTGGCTAGTTTTTATAGGAGGTTTGTGAAGGACTTTAGTACCTTGGCAGCACCCCTCAATGAAATTGTTAAAAAGGATGTTGGTTTTAAATGGGGTGAAAAACAAGAGCAAGCCTTTGCTGCCCTAAAGGAAAAGCTCACCCAAGCACCAATTCTTGCCTTGCCTAATTTTTCTAAATCTTTTGAAATTGAATGTGATGCATCTAATGTGGGAATTAGAGCTGTTTTGTTGCAGGAAGGTCATCCAATTGCTTATTTTAGTGAAAAGCTAAAAGGGGCTGCCCTTAATTATTCTACATATGATAAGGAATTGTATTCCTTGGTGAGAGCTCTACAAACATGGCAACATTACTTGTTGCCCAAAGAGTTTGTAATTCATAGTGATCACGAATCCTTGAAACATTTGAAAGGACAAGGTAAGTTGAATAAGAGACATGCCAAGTGGGTTTAGTTTCTTGAACAATTTCCATATGTAATCAAGCATAAGAAAGGTAAATCCAATGTTGTGGCAGATGCACTCTCAAGAAGACATGTCTTGCTTTCTACTCTTGAAACAAAAGTTTTTGGTCTTGAGTATATTAAAGATTTGTATAAAAATGACCTTGAATTTTCTTCAAAATTTTTAGCTTGTGAGCATGCTGCCTTCAATGGGTATTTTAGGCACAATGGCTATTTATTTAAAGGAAAAAGACTTTGTGTCCCTAAAGGTTCCATTAGAGAATTACTTGTAAAAGAGGCGCATGAGGGAGGACTAATGGGTCATTTTGGGGTTTCTAAAACTCTAGAATTCTTACAAGAACATTTTTATTGGCCTCACATGAAAATTGATGTTCAAAAACTTTGTGAAAGATGCATTGTGTGTAAAAAGGCTAAATCAAAAGTTTTGCCTCACAGTTTGTATACTCCTTTGCCTGTACCTGAATTTCCTTGGATTGGCATTTCCATGGACTTTGTTTTGGGGTTGCCTCGAACAAAGAATGGCAAAGATTCTATTTTTGTAGTTGTTGACAGGTTTTCAAAAATGGCACATTTTATTCCATGTAAAAAGGTGGATGATGCGTGTCATGTTGCTGATTTGTTCTTCAAGGAAGTGGTGCGCCTACATGGTTTACCAAGGAGCATTGTCTCTGATCGTGACTCTAAGTTCTTAAGCCATTTTTGGAGGACTTTGTGGGGAAAGGTGGGAACAAAGTTATTATTTTCCACCACTTGTCATCCCCAAACAGATGGACAAACTGAAGTAGTAAATAGAACTCTTTCTACTCTTCTTAGGGCTGTTCTTAAAAAGAATTTAAAAATGTGGGAGGAATGGTTACCTCATGTAGAGTTTGCTTACAATAGGGTTGTCCATAGCACTACACAACATTCACCTTTCGAGATTGTGTATGGTTTTAATCCCTTAACACCTCTTGATTTGTTACCCTTGCCTAACACATCTGTTTTGAAGCATAAAGATGGGAAAGCTAAAGCTGAATTTGTGAGAAAATTGCATGAACAACTAAAATTGCAAATTGAAAAGAAAAATGAAAGCTATGCAAAAAGTGCAAACAAAAGGCGAAAGAAAGTTGTTTTTGAACCCGGGGATTGGGTTTGGATACATATGAGAAAAGAAAGATTCCCATCACAAAGGAAGTCCAAACTTCAACCTAGGGGAGATGGACCCTTTCAAGTAATTTCAAGGATCAATGACAATGCCTACAAAATAGAACTTCCAGGTGAGTATGGGGTAAGTACTACTTTCAACGTGGCTGATTTTTCTCCTTTTGATGTAGGTGATGATGGTCTAAATTCGAGGTCGAATTCTTTTCAAGAAGGAGGGAATGATGAGGACACAATCCAAGGCATAAATGATACAATCCAAAGCGTAGGAGTCCTATGACAAGGGCACGTGCAAGAAGAGTCAATGATGCTCTAGTTCACTTCATGATCAAGTCAATAGAATGCATGGGCCAGATTGAAGAAAAAGAGCCCAAGTTTATTTTTATCATCCAAGCATGTGATAAAAGGCCCAATAATGCATAAGAATAAATAAAAATAAAAGAAATATCAATTGTCACACCATCTTGGACGAAAATTGCAAGAGAAGTGGGAAATAATGAGTTTCCATTATTTTGCCCTTTCAAGAACCCCAATATCTCTTCTTTATTTTGCACTTTCTTTGTAATAACTTCTTTATTTTCCACTTTCTTTGTAATAACTCAGCCCACTATCATGATAATTAGTGGCTGAAATCCTTTTGTTTTCTTAGGAGTTATTTTTACTTATTACATTATCTTAAGCCATTCCTATATAAAGGAGGCATGTAACTTCTTTTCAAATCAATGAATTTTGTTGAGTTTACACATTGTGTAAGTGAGAGTATTTGCTCTTAGGTTCTGGATTGAACCAAAATTGATCTTAACAAGAAATCCTTTTCTTGTGGTGATCCTCATCCATAGGCTTATCATTCTATCTTGGATTAGAAAGAGTGTGGCGCCCCTTCTACTTAATTCCATTTCTTATTTCTCTATTATTTCAGTCCAAATTCATTTTTTTTTATTATGAATTTTGATGGAAATGCATACTTCTCAAAAGTTAGTGGGTATCACTTTCGGAAGAAAAGAAGAAGGGTGTATCCATCGCATCCTATAAGCAAGCTCTGAAAGTGGTGGAATTGGTTGCAACCCTACTCAACTAACATCAGATCAACGTGCCAGAGGTTGTAAAGGCCCAATCACCTTTTCCAGCGCTAGATGGGTGGACCATAGCGGTATCTGTGCTATTCATGAAGACATAATTGATAGCAATTGCGAAATTGATGAGTGGATCAAGCCAAGTGTCCCAGGAGTGGAATTCAATAATTGGTCATCGGAGGAAATCATCATTGTTACTCAGCACAAAGAGTAATTTTCTTGTGTTTTATTCTTGTATGAAAGCTCTATGTCTTGCCCAAGGCATAATAGCTCATTATAAGAGCTTCATTGTTTCAATTTGAAATACTAATCATTAATAAAACAGACATTTTTGCATTCATTCATAATGTTTCATGTCCTTCATTTTACATTTTTCACACAATAAATGGCAATGTGCATTTTCATTTTTCCCGCTTTCTAAAATCTAGCATGAAGCATCGCTAATGCAGTTGCACCCCAATGGGTATCATCGATAATGATCTTGCTATGGCTCACTGACATCGATAATCCGATATACCTAGCCGACGAGGAAGGTGAGGAAGATTGTGAACTGCTCGAGGAGTTAGCCAGATTGTTGAAGCAAGAGGAGAGGGAGATTCAGCCACATGAGGAGGTCATTGAGGTTGTAAACCTCGGCATCGAAGAGGTGAAGAAAGAGGTCAAGATCGGGGCTTCCTTAGCGGAATCTTTGAAGGGCCGATTGATTGACATGCTCCGTGAATATGTTGACGTCTTTGCCTGGTCTTACCAGGATATGCCAGGGCTGGATACTGATATCGTAGTGCACAAGCTGCTGCTCCGTAAGGACTGCCTACCAGTAAAATAGAAATTGCAAAGAACTCGACCTGACATAGCAATAAAGATCAAAGAAGAGGTTCAAAATCAGTTTGACGCTGGGTTCTTGGCTATTACGAGTTATCCACCATGGATTGCCAACATCGTGCCGATGCCGAAGAAATATGGCAAAGTTCAGATGTGTGTTGACTACCGAGACTTAAAAAGAGCTAGTCCCAAGGACGATTTTGCGTTGCCTCACATTGATGTGTTGGTTGCCAATACAACTCAGTTTGTGGTGTTTTCCTTCATAGATGGCTTTTTGGGCTACAACCAGATAAATGTCGCCAGATGATATGGAGAAAACTACATTCATCACCCCTTAGGGAACTTTCTGCTACAAAGTAATGTCGTTTGGTTTGAAGAATGTTGGAGCAACATACCAACGGGAAATGGTAACTCTCTTTCATGACATGATTCATCACGAGATCGAGGTCTACATGGATTACATGATTGCGAAGTCGCAAATGGAGGAAGAACACCTAGTCAACTTGACCATGTTGTTTGACAGGCTGCGGAAGTTCGAACTGAGGTTGAACCCGAACAAGTGTACCTTTGAAGTGTGCTCTGGAAAGTTGTTGGGCTTCATTATAAGTGAAAGAGGGATCGAGGTTGACCCTGCAAAGGTGAAAGAAATTCAAGAGATGTCTGACCCTAAAATTGAGAAAGAAGTATGTGGCTTCTTAGGAAGATTGAACTACATTGCACGGTTCATATCTCACCTAACAGCTACGTCCGAACCAATATTCAAACTTTTGAGAAAGAATCAGGCCGTTGAGTGAAATGATGATTGTCAATTAGATTTCGACCGAATCAAAGAATATTTGCAAGAACTGCCAATCTTCATACCCCCAGTTCCGGGGAGACCTCTAATTATGTACCTTACAGTACTTTAAGGATCAATAGATTACGTCCTCGATCAGCATGACGAGTCTGGTCGAAAAGAGCATGCAATTTACTACCTTAGCAAAAAATTTACCGACTGTGAGACAAGATACTCACTGCTCGAGAATACTTGATGCGCTTTGGCATGGGCTGCTCGTCAACTAAGACAGTACATGTTGACTCATACTTCCCTATTGATATCCAAAATTGATCATGTCAAGTACATCTTCGAGAAGCCAGCTTTGACCGGAAGGGTAGCTCGTTGGCAGATGATCTTGACTGAAGACGAAATCCAGTATAATTCTCAGAAAACTATCAAGGGAAGCATATTATCAGATTATCTAGCTCAACAATAGATTGACGATTATCATCCAATGAGATTTGAGTTCCCTGATGAAGACATTATGTTCCTCAAATCGAAAGATTGTGAAGAACCACTCACAGAGGAGGGGCCAGACCCTGAATCCAAATGGAGTCAGATGTTCGATGGGGCCGTAACATGAATGTCAGCGGAGTTGGTGTTTTCATCATCACACCAGAAGGAGTTCACATGCCCTTCATTCTCCGGTTGACATTTGAATGCACCAACAATGAGGCAGAGTATGAAGCTTGTATAATGGGGATCGAGGAGGCGATTAATTCGTGAATTAAGACCCTCGATATCTTTGGTGATTCAAATTTGGTTATAAATCAAGTTAACGGATGGTGGCTTATTCATCAACCATGCTTGATTCCTTACAGGGACTACACCAGGAGGTTGTTGACATTCTTCACGAAGGCAAAGCTTCATTATGTGCCTCGTGACGAGAATCAATTCGCTGATGCTCTATAAACCTTATCATCCATGATAAAAGTCCAACAGTGGAACTATGTTCCAAGAATCGTGGTGTCTCGTCTTAAAAGGCCTGCTTATGTGTTTATAGTGGACAATGTTGACAATGATAAGCCTTGGTACTACGATATCAAACATTTTTTGAAATCTCAAGAATACCCGACAGGGGCATCCAGCAAAGATAAGAAGACCTTGAGGAGGTTAGCAGGTAGGTTCTTCTTAAATCAGGATGATGTGCTTTACAAAAGGAACTTCGACATGGTCTTGCTCAGATGCATGGATAGACACGAAGCATACATGTTAATGCAGGAAGTTCATGAGGGATCCTTCGGTACCCATGTTAGGGGGCACGTTATGGCGAAGAAACTTTTGAGATCGGGGTATTATTGGATAACCATGGAATTCGATTGCTGCAGGTACTCTCGCAAATGCCATAAGTGTCAAATTTACATTGATAAGGTGCATGTGCCTCCCAATCCGTTGAGTATCATGTCATCACCATGGCCTTTCGCCATGTGGGGCATTGATATGATCAGAAAGGTCGAGCCAACCGCTTCTAACGGTCATCGCTTCATTCTGGTTTCCATTGAATACTTCACCAAGTGGGTAGAAGCGGGGTCTTATGATAATGTGACCAAGAAGGTCGTGGCCCGATTCATAATGTGGGATATCATTTCTCGATACGGAATACCCGAAAGAATCATTACTGATAATGGTTCCAATCTCAATAACAAGATGATGGCAGATCTGTGTCGGGATTTCAAAATCGAACATCACAACTCTTCTCCGTACCGCTCAAAGATGAATGGCTCCATCGAGGCGGCCAACAAGAACATCAAAAAGATAGTACATAAGATAGTTGTGACATATAAAGTTGGCATGAGATGTTTCCATTCGCATTGCATGGGTACCAAACATCTGTGCGCACCTCAACAGGGGCAACCCCATTCTCACTAGTGTACAGTATGGAGGCAGTCCTACCAGTTGAAGTCGAGATCCCCTTATTAAGGATAATGATGGACGTTAAGCTTGATGAAGCTGAATGGCTCCAATCCAGATTCAATAAATTGAGCCTCATCGAGGAGAAACAATTACCAGTTGTATGCCATGGATAGTTGTATCAACAAAGAATGAAGCGAGTATTCGACCAGAAAGTGTAGCCTCGATGCTACATACCCGGTGACTTGGTGCTGAAAAGGATTATTCCTCCTAAAACTGATCACAGGGGAAAGTGGATACACAACTATGAGGGAACATTTGTGGTAAAGAAGGTTTTCTAGGGAGGAGCCTTAATGATGATAACCATGGATGAAGAAGACTTCTTATCCCCTGTCAATGCAGACGCAGTTAGAAAATACTTTGTATAAAAGACACTCGCTGTGCAAAAACAGAATAAAGGTCCAGGAAAAAAGGGGCATCCAGGCGAGCCAAAAATAGAATAAAAGGCTCAAGAAAAATTTAGGTAAATAAACAAAAAAAATGTACACCCGCTGAGTTGAAAAGCCACATTGGACGGCTCAGAAAAAAATGGGTATCCCGGTGGATTGAAAACCCGAAAGGGAGATCCACACAAAAGAGGGACTGGAATAAACAACTGTGATCTGCGAGATATGTGATTTGCCATCTACAATCAAGGATAACCTGAGGTTTAAGAATCGGTCTAATCTTCTTACTCAAAAGTGAAGTATACAGAAAGTCTTGAAAACACACGGGTCATAGTCGGGTTTGAACTTGATGAGATCCAATTTTCACATTGCCATTAGGAAAGTTTATTTTCCTTTTATGCAATTTCCTCTTTCCAGGGATTGCTTCCCGGTTTAATGCCTATTCACGGCCACTTTTCATTCAATAAAATCCTTTTTATCTAATTAGCTCATTTGTTTTTGTTTTCATCTACCATTGATTGATTGCGAAAACGTGCGACAAATTGTGATTGCATTGCGAATACATTGATGTTTTATAATGCATGCCTGAGGATAAAACACTTCACATTCATTTTAATATTGAGTAACAGGGATGATCGATTCAGATCGTGAACCTGGGGCATGTAGGCTCATCTAACTTTCTCTTTTGGAGGAACTATCTATTATGTTCAGTGATATGCAGGTATGAAGAAACAAGGCATCAGGAGGTTTTTCCTCAGCAAGCTTCGTCAAGCAAGATTCCTCAGCAAGTCTCATTAGACTATCCTTTCTTCAGCAGAACAAGATAAGAAGAGGGTCGACACTTACCTCAAGCGAAGGTTCATTACTAAGAGAGGATTTATGGCTCACATCCCCAACATGAGATGCCTCATATTTCTCATCCCCATCATGAGACACCGAATATCTCTTATTCCCAGCAAGAGAAATCTTTAGAAGGAAGCAGACTCCTTAATGTTCTTTATTATCCCCAGTGGAGTCGAAATATGAAGCCTTCCCCCATGGCTAAGTCAGAGCAAGATGGTTGAACAGGTGATAGTCCCTAAGAAGATCTATTTCCCATGCAGTGAAGTATTCCCAGCAGGCAGCTGAATGCCTTGGTCTCCCCACAAAGTCAGAATTACGCGAACTCTCCCCAGTAGCATCGGAGGTTGAAACTTTCCCCAGCGGAGAAACAGAAGGCCGATGATGTTCTCCCCAAGAAGAGAGTATTTCCTTGAAAGGGAGACATTCCTCACCAGAGTCTTCTTATCTCCAGCAGTATATGAAGATTCATTATTGCCTAGAAGTGGTGGAGATGGTGAGAAGTCAGATGGTTTTCCTTCTTGTACAACATGTTTGCAATCTTCCCCAGTGAAGTTGCCAAGTACACTCCAATATTCATTGGCATCTCTTCCCCAAACAGAGGGCTTTGTACCCGAGAGATTCCAAGCTGATTACTTCCTTGGAAGAGTATCCACAAATCCACAGCAGAACATCGTCATACTCTTTCTCAGTCAGGTCATAAGGTTAATACTTCCCCAATGGAGTTTCACGGGTGGTGTACCTCCCTAATCAAGTCCATGAAAGTCAAGATATTCCCCAGCAGGGTCTTCATTCCTCGGCTATTTCAAAGTCCAATTTATTTTTGGCAAAGGTGGAAGTTCAGAGCCAATGTATCACCAAATAGTCTCCCCGGCAGAGGTACTCATCCCTACATGGATTTGTTACATTAATGTAGTGATTATTTCTTCCCCAGTATGGTGGTGGAAGATATGTCGTCTCCTCATCAGGAGATCCCTTTGCATTTGCATTTAGTAATCATCATTACATTTGTATCCTCTAAAGCGTAGAATTTCCATTGTTATAGAGCATTACGCCATGGAAATTCAAACATATGCATGTGAAGCATAAGCTAGCTTTGGTATCTTGAAGCAAAATCCCAAAGCATTGTTCCTTAAATCAGACCAAAGGTGTCCCCGCGGAGAATACTTGTCATCCCCAACCGAGTTATCATCTAAGTGCGATGGTCTCGTTTCTTTTGAGTTTTCATCTAAGTACAATGAGCTTGTTCCATTTGATTTTGTCTGAGGTCAGTTTCGTATTCTGAGTTATCATTTGAGAATATTCTTCTCTTGCAATCCCATTCGAGGATGGTTTCGTGTTAGATCCGAGGATCCTGTTTTGAGTGGTCATTGGAGGATGATACTCGCTTCTTCAAGCCCTTTTGAGGTGGGTATTGTTATCATGGTTATCATTTGAGGATGTAAAATCGTCTTGATTTTATTTGTTGAGGTCAATATGCTTCCTCGCAGAGTCTGTCTGAGGTCACTCTTTGTGTTTCTGGTTATTGACCGAGGTTGGTATACCGTTTCAATCCCATTCGAGGATGGTGTCATGTTAGATCCGAGGGTCCTATTTTGAGTGGTCATTCGAGGATGATACTTGCTTCTTCAAGTCCTTCTGAGGTGGGTCTTGTTATCATGGTTATCATATGAAGATGTAAAATCGTCTTGATTTTATTGATTGAGGTCAATATGCTTCCCCGCAGAGTCTATCTGAGGTCATTCTTTGTGCTTTTGGTTATCGACCGAAGCCGATATACCGTTTCGATCCCATTCGAGGATGGTATCGTGTTAGATCTGAGGATCTTATTCTTAGTTGTCATTCGAGGATGACATTCTTTGTTTCTTCAAGCCCTTCTGAGGTCGGTCTTGCTGTCATGGTTATCATTTAAGGATGGTAAACCATTTTGAGCTTATTGATCGAGGTCAATATGTCCCATTTGCAGAGTCTTTCTGAGGTTAGTCTCTGTGTTCCCGGTTATCAATCGAGGCCGATATACCATTCTGATCCCATTCGAGGATGGTTTTGTGGCAGATCCGAGGATCTTATTGTGAGTTGTCATTCGAGGATGACATTCTTTTCTTGAAATCCTTTCGAGGTTGGTCTTGTTTGTTGCAGCTATCATTTAAGGATGATAGGTTATGTTAGATTATCATTCGAGGATGGTATTCTTTTCCAACCGTCTGAGGTCGGTTTGTCTGTGGTTTGCTCACCCCATAGAGTACAAATTTTCTCGTTTATTCGAATATTAAATCTCTCCATACCATGAATGTCCGGAAGCCATTGCTACCACCCATTCAGGTCTACAGTGATTGAATAGGGGTAGCTGTAACACCCCAAAATTTTCCCTCTTATTTATCACCGATTCTGAGTAGCTTATGCTTCATTTCCGTGTTATCCTACATATATGTCCATACATTGCATAATAAACAAATATAGAGAGCATATATCATTGGTTGAGACACGGGGCATGTGATCAAGGGTTATTCGGCGATTATTGGGTCTTGTAAGGAAAATAATCTCGGGAAAAAATGACCAAAGACCAAATGTCCAATATTTCCCACAAAAAGAAAAAAATTCAAATTTTAGTTGAAGTAACAGGTTACCTCATAGGTAGTAACCAGTTACCTGTTGAAATTTGGGAAAAAGAAGCTTGTTTTTGTACTGGTAACCAGTTACCTCATAGGTAGTAACCAGTTACTTCGTATAGATTTTCAAAAATTAGTTGGTTGCTTCCATCCCTCCTCCATTTAAAATTTGCCTTGTAATTTCCACCAAATTCTACAACATTCCACATTCTTCCAAAGGAATATTCCCATAATATGCCAAGGAATATTCCAAGAATATGCAATGGAATATTCTAGGAATATTCCTAACCAAACCTTAGCTTAGGACCCAAGCCTCATGTCCAAACCGCGCGCCGAACCTAAACCTAACTCCAAAACTAACCCCATATATAAACCTTGCTCGTCAAGCCAAAAAGAGATTAGCCACATTTCACAAATTTCACCATTCTCACAATCTCAATTCTCTCATTTCCCTCCATTTTCCAAACTCACACCAAAGCTTCATCCTCAAGATTCTTCAAGTTTTGCATTGAAACTTGAAGAATCGAAAGCTAAACCTCCATCGTTTTCAGCAATTCAGTGGATTATCAAAGAAGTTGCTACAATTGCGGTGTTTATTTCACCATTCGGAAGCGGATTCAGATAATTCTCACCAATCGCATTTATTTTGCGCATACGCGGATCAAAGCTTTGGAGCTCCCGTTTCTCTACTTTCGCGTATTGTTCGACATCGCAACAATTTCCAAAGCAAGCCTCCGCTTTGTAGGTTGGTGAATCTGTAATCACTTCTCATTTTAACTTATTTCTCTTCATCTCGCTTCGCGCATTCTTTGCGTATTCTTGCTTTTTGATACTTTGATTTGGTTTGATCATAAGAGCTAGAATTGTAGTGTGATCGTAGTGTTAATAGGTGTTAGGATGTTGCATTTATGTGTGATTTTTGTGCTAAGTTGATAGGAATTAGAATAGAGCTTATTTGAATAAGTTACTACTGGTTTTTTGCATGAAAATGCAGAATTTTTTTATTTTGGTTGCAGAGTAACCGGTTACCTCATAGGTAGTAACCGATTACCTGTGTTAAATTTGCAGAAAATCTCAGATTTTGAACTGGTAATCGGTTACTGCATAGATAGTAACTGATTACCACTGAACCAAAATAAAAAATTCTTTCTTTTTCTTGCATTATTGATATACATTCCCCCTCCAATCATCATGGATCTTTAGGATGTGAATTTAGGGAGTTTTTAGGAGTTGTTTAGGAGCAGGTGTGTGTAGTTTCGATAACTTTCGACATGCTCTTCGTTAGGTTCCGATTTTTGACATAAATGTTACACATGTTTTCATAGCTCGTTGTGATTGTTGTTTGCATGATTTAACATCATTAATAACATGATAAAAAGTGTTTATGATTCTGTTTTGCATTGCATTTGTACCCGCTCACGTTTTGGTCGATTGTGCGCGAAATTAGAAACATGCATATTGTTTAAAACCGCACAATTCACATAGTTTGCATTGTTTATGTGTTGCATTCCATTGTTGATGATTCATTTCAGGTCATTGCATCAACATGCATGATCATTGCATTCATTGATTGTATTAAAACTTCATTTTGCATTTGAAAACAATTCAAAATCTGCCATGTTTCACTACTGCATTTTGAAACAGGAGCTGTAAAAGACATGTTGCATTATTCTGTTTTGGTCTTTTTACACCTATTTTCATGTTGTTTGGTAGTTGTAATAGGCTGTTTGCATTGTTAATTGCATTTAGTGGCTGATTGTGTGTTAGAGAGATGTAGTAGTTGCTGACTTTAGGCTTTGCTTAACTTTTAAGTGTCCTTAGTGTCGCTCCCACCAAAAGACACACGGGTCAGAAGGGGTACAGACGCGAACGGTCGGCGAAAAGGGGATGAGAACACACAGGAGTGAACTCAAGAGAAAGAAAGAGTCGCCAGCTAGGCATTTTTATCCCGAAGGAAAGGTAATGCTGCATAAACCAAGAAAGATATGGATAAGACGGTTGCGAACCAGAGAGACTGAGAAAGGGGGTTGGTTACAACCTGGGAAGGTATTAGCACCCAGATTGTCCGTCGTACTCGACGGGATCCACGCTTAAAAGATTTGTGTTTTAAAGGGGTAGTGTCAGTGCAATTTGTGTATAAAAGAGCTGGAAAAGGATGTACAGGTGTCGGTGTAAAAGAAGTGTAAAGTGAAGTATGTGAGGTGTCAGTGTAAGAACAAGAGTGAGATGCTCATGATAATGAGGCTAAGAAAATAATGCTGGAAAGAGGGGGAATATACAGAAACTTTTGTTCGATAACTGTCAAGTTATGCCTACGTATCCTCTCGTGCAATGAGGAAGTTAGAACACCGTAGTTCGACTCAAAGAGACTGAAAGATAAAATGACTAGTGAACTGCTTACTTGCCTATGCTCAAGTGTATGACCTGTCTGGCTTTGGTGCAAACTGTCTTGCATTAGACGGAAGAAGCAAGTTCTCGTTTATGAGTGAATTAGATGAGAAAAGAATCCCGGAGGAGACGATTATTGTTTGTTTTTGAACTTTCAGTCTTTTATTGCTTTTGGAAATTTGTCATAAGTTAATGAGCTTAAGCCTAAACCAAGGGTTAGTAAACTCATCACATCCTCCCTCTGATTAGGGGTAATGAGAATACCTTAAGTGTGAAGTCAACATCTCACACTTAATCACCCTGGTGTAGGATTAAGATCATTAACCTACTTGTGATTATTTAGATGTTTTTGTTGTTTTTGTTTAGTGTTAAGTAATGAGACTAAGCCATAATCAGGGATTAAACAGACTCATTACACCATCCTAATAGAAGGATAATAAATGAGAATGTTTAAGCTGAGGAAGGCTCCTCAACTTAATCCATGATTAGGGATTAACTTCATGACAAAACAAAGCCTTTATTAAATGGATTTTAGTTAATGATAAGATGAAGAAGTGATTTTTATGGTTTGTAAGACAACTTGAGGGGGACTTGTCCATTAACACTAGGGTTAGTCCTTCTTAACCAATTAAGGAAGAATTAGAACCCTAATGCAAGGCCCAAGTTACAAGCTTGATGTCTTAGTGATTATTAGATGGATTGATTAAAGGATTTTAAACACATTAAGGGTTTAACACTTAGGATTAAAGTTATACTCTCCATCCTAATAGAAGGATGCAGGTATAAGCTTAATCACAAAGTCTTAAAGCCTTTAGGGTTTAGTCCTTGATTATGAGATGAGAAGAGAGGACTCAATGAGACACAAAGGTAAAATCTAAATGGGGGGACTAATCAAAACCTTAATTATTGTCATGCTTGGTTGTTCCTAAGGTTTGTGAGGTTTACAAGAAAGATCTTCAGAGAAACCACCAGGAAGCAGATGAAAGGAGCAAAGAGAAGCAAAGTAACTTGCTTCATTTAAGAAGACTAGTCACTTGAAGAAAGAAAGTAAGATGAAGAAGAAAGAGCAAGCTCAATCTCAAACACAAGATAAAATGCAGCAATGATGCATAAGAGGAATGAAAAGAGATTGTGAGAAGTGAAGGCAAATTCACTTCTCAAAGTAACTTACCACCTGAAAAGTTAGTGAAAGGAATGAAATGCAATGCAAATGAGATGCAATGACATGATACAAACCAAAACCAGAAGCATGTGTGTGATGTTGATGATGCTAAGAGATGATGCAAACATGAGGCAAGGCATGAGAATGATCATACAAACATATGGATGCAAATGAAGCATTCTTAGAACCATGAACATACATGAAAAGTTATGGAATGCAAATGACATACAACATGGCAAATGAAAGATGCAATGATCAAACATGATTCTAATATGTCCTAAGATGTATTATGAATCAAATGGATGCATAAAATGTCATGGCAAGTCATGGTATGCAAACAAATGGAAGATGGATGCAAATGAAAGCCCAAATTAGGGTTTATGATCAATGCACAAAACAAAATTCAAAACCAGAAGCAAACATCAAGATAAAAATTTGAAAATGCATTCAAAGGAACCCTAAACCTATACAAACTCACTGCCCAAAGGAGAGGATCTAACTCTTAACCTAATGAGGGTTATGAATTTCTTAAGATTGCTAGGGTTTTAAGGTACCTTGTCAAGAAAAATGTCAAACAAATAGGAAATGCAAGATCAATTCATGCCAATTTAATCCTATAAACTACATGCTATACAAGATGCAATGCAAGAAGAATCATTGTCCAACTCTTAATGACTAGGCAGAAATGAATTTTTGAAGATTGGATCAAAATAATGCCTTGAAATGAAATTAATTCCACGGAAAATTGTCAAAAGACATCAAGGTCAAAAAAGAAATTTGGTTTGAGAGTTGGACAATGTTTCTAAATGATTTTAAATGTTTCATGAATTTTTTTGTGATTTTTAAATACCTAAAAGCATTTTTAATTAATTAATTCTCATTAATTAATTAAAAATAAACTTTTAAATGATTTAAAAATATTTTTTAATGCAAAAAATAAAAATAAAAATGTTTTTGGTTTCTGAAAATGAATTGAACCTTTGACAAAAAATTTCAGAAGTTTTAAAGATGTTTTACTATTTTTAATAAATTGTAGAAAACAAATGAAATTAAATGAAAATAAAATTGAATTTAATGAGAAGTAATCAGAATCAAGGGCTGAGGTTTGAATGGAATGCGCGCGCATTGACTGGCGCCAGATCCAAGGGTTGTAATTCAAACTGGATCGATTTTAATTAATCCTGATTAATTAAATTAATAAAATAGGATTAGGGTTAAGTGAGAAATCTGGTCCACACGTTTGCGCGCCAGTCAGCCCTAGTCAACTCATCCTACGCTCCAGATTCAAACTCACATTAATGACTCTGATTAGCCCTAAACAAATTCAGGTGGCCGGAGAAGACTTCTGGTTGTCTTCTCCGGCGAGACCTTCATCCAAACTCTCTCAAAACTTCACTAAATCATGCCAAACTCTCCAGATCAACTCAACTAAACACCCTAAACAACAATCCAGCAACCAAATCCATTTCTTTCTACTCAAAATCCAAATACGAATCAAACATCAAAAACTGCAAGAATTTCAGAAACACGATACAAGCTCATTTCTCAATCTTTTTCAAAAGTAAAAGGCTCAGTGAACTCAGGGAAGCATGCTTTATCATTTAGAAACAAGAAATAAAGGTTCTGGAAAAATGAATTTCCATCGCTACCTGAAACGAAGCTTTGATTTCTGGAACTTTATGGCTGGCCCTTTGATCCAGAACACCTCTAATGGACCTCCTGAGAAGCTTGCAACACTTGGTTGGAGTTTAAAATGGCTGGTTTGAAAGATTGCTGAAGTTCTGTTCAAAGAGGGGCAGAAATCGTATTTTGCTTTCAGTGAGTTTCAGGCTATGGTGATGGGTGGTTTGTGATCAGTGAGGCATGTTGAGATTGTTTGTGAAGTTTGTTTGTGTGTTTGAGGCTTGTGGAGAGTGTTTCGAAGAGTTTTGCAACTGAAGCATAAACTTGGAACTAGGGCTTGGGGTGTGTTTCAGCATGAAATGTTATGTGCTTTGGCTTGCTTTTGATTTGTATAAATAAGTGTGATAGGTATGAGAGTGGGTGCTGGCCTATTGTGATTGGTATGGGCAAGTTGCCAAAATGTCAACTAGACTTGTACTTGAGGTATGGGCAATGGTACAACTTGCTTTTTGGCTAGTCTTGGTTCAGCTGAGTTTAGGGAGAGCCATGGAAATGTTTATGAGAGAAATCAGCAAGTTGATCAAGGTTTGTGTAGTGTTTTGCAAATTTCACAAAGCTTGGCCCCTTTGGAAATTCTTGAGATTCAAGGCATCAAAATGCAAAGTTCCTTGGCCCATTCTGAATTTTAGAGGTCATGTGATCATGTGGTGAAGAATTGGTACACATTTGAGGCCTTTAGAACACTTGATCATAGCATTTTGCAAAATGCCTCTTTGGTAGAAAACTTCAAATTTTGTGATTTTGGCCAACTTTGACAAGCCATAACTTTTGATCCAAAATGAATTAGGTCAAGTTATTGTACTTTTTGAAAAGGGAATGATCCATTCTATAACTTTCATGACCAAAGTTTTTTCATTTGAAGCATTTTTGAATCAAAAAGCAAGGGTTGAAAAAGTTTCCCAAAATGGCAATTTTCATTATAAGTCAACTTTCCCAAAAAGTCAACTTTGCAAATGACTTGAGATTTTCCAATTTTGTGAACTTATAACATCTTCTAGGAACAAATAAAGATCATACACAATCAAAATGATGAAGAACACCCTTTGGTTGGGTCATTGGGGGCCTCAAATGCCCTGATTTTGCACTGACTTGCTCAAGAAGTCAACTCTTGATCAGATGACTTCCCCATGGAATTTCTTCATGAAAATTGATATGCATGCTCCCTATACCATATAGAGACCAATAGAAACAAGAATGACCAAAAAAATTGGATTTATGGCATCTGAAACCAAAACCCTAATTTTAGGTCATCTGTGCAGTTAAACCTGGCTCTGCTTCCATGCCATTCTCAGTTCTTGTGATTCTTTGACATTATTGACTTTGAGGGGATATAATATGATGCTTGAACATACATGGACCCCTTTGAAGTGATTGATGACCTTTGGAGTGGCTCAAGAAGCTCTTGGATTGCTCAGATCACAAACCCTAGATGCAGATGACTTTGAACCAATGCAATGAATCAAAAATGTGGTATGGGATGCTATGATTGGATTTATGTATATGAAATGATCACAAGCCATGGTGTGAATAGGTGAGGGCAAATTTGGGGTGTTTACAGCTGCCCCTATTCAAACATGAGTTAGTTGTGTAGGATGTAAGCAACGGCTTAACAGGCAAACAAGATAACTTGTGGTTGAATACCAAAGACAGTCCAAAATTTGCACTCACAGAATGAAGAAGAAAAGGGATATAGATTGTAAAGTAAAATAAAGTATAATTATAGAGTGCGGGCGACATGCTGGGGAGAACGCGGGAAATAAAGCAATGACGGGGACGACCGACATGCTGGGGATATGAGAGATTATGATGGGGACGGCCATCAAGTAAAGCTGTAAGATTCTCTGGGGAATATGTAAAAAGTAAATGATGAGGTACGGTCATCAGGTTCATAAAGTAATGCAAACAACGATGGGGACGACCATCGGGCTAAACTGATGAAGGACGATCATCAGGAAAAGGAAAAGGGACCACGACGGGGACGGCCATCGGGTTAAAGAATAAATGAAATAATGATGAGGGACGGTCATCAAAGGTGAAGGACGATCACCTGGCAGGGGACGGCTGCTCTGAGGGGGATAAGATGAGGGACGGTCATCTAAGGTGAAGGACGATCACCTGGTAGGGTACGGCTGCCAAAAGTATCGCGACATAGGACGAATGCCGGATAAAAGGTCGACGATGGGGACGGCCATCGGACGAGCATGATGAAGGACAATCATCAAAAGGTGAAGGACGATCACCTAGCAGGGGACGGCTGCTAAATATCACGACACAGGACGAGTGTCGGATAGAAAAGGTCGACGATGGGGACGGCCATCGGATGAGCATGATGAAGGACGATCATCAAGAGGTGAAGGACGATCACCTAGCAGGGTACGGCTGCTCTCAGGGTTCATCATGACATAGGACGAATGTCAGATAGAAAAGAAATTTTGCTTTGCTGGCGACCTACTGGGGAAATAGTAAACACGGACGGGTGTTTATATCCAAGAAATGAAAGGTATAAGTGTTTTGACGTTGTGTATAGATTAAAGATGCGGACGAGCATCCCTAAGACTACGATATGGACGAATATCGGGTAGAAACAAATACTGACACGTGTTCAGAGAGGATGATACGGACGAGTATCAACTGGTTAACAAGGAACACGGACGAGTGTTGATTCTGAGGGGACTCTTCTGGGGAAAAGTAGACACAGACGAGTGTCTAAATACAAGAAGACATGAGTGTTTGACACAGTGTATGGATTAAAGATGCGGGCGAGCATCCCTAAAACTATGATACGGACGAGTATCAGGTAGAAACAAACGCTTGACGCATGCTCTGAGATGATGGTACGGACGAGTACCAACTGGTTAACAAAGAACACAGACGAGTGTCGAATCTGAGGAGTAATAAGTATGAGTGGTGTACAGACATGTATTTAACCTGCTGGGGAGAGTGACACGGACGAGTGTCAAGAGAGTTATATACAAGTATATGCTTTACAAAGTGTTTAGGTAATTATGCTGGGGAAAGTGACACGGACGGATGCCAAGAAGGTTATATATATAAGTATATGTGAGTGCAAAGGGGACGCTTTGGCTTTCTACTGGGGATATGACACGGACGAGTGTCAGGAAAGATATGTATTTGCAAGAGAAGTGTCTGTTTGTAAAGAAATGCCCGGGCGACTTTACTGAGGAGTTTGGGGAGCATTCTGTATATTGTTGATGAATTGTCAATATTCACGAGTGTTTGATTCAGAACATGGCTTATGATTATGCAATATGTTTGATTTTTGCCGTAATGCTCCGTATTAGACGGAATGCTACGCTTTGTGGGGTGAATATGATGCGAATGCTATGTTTATGCAAGAGATAATGATCCGGGATTCGGGTCCCGTTGCTGCAAAGATCCCCGGTTGATCTGCTTGAAGTGGATATCCCAGCTGGGGATGAGATTCATTGGTAGATCTGATGATATGTATCTGCTTTGGGGGAATAGGTTGTTGACAGACCCATCCTTGGTAACGAGGGACCCAGCTGGGGTTTGTAGGAGCCTTCGTCACTCTGTTGTGATTCTCTCACGCGTTGCTCTTCCGGGTAGAGGTTGACACTTTGTGGGGAGATGGTTATCTGGCTTTTGTACTTGGCTGGGGAAGAAAAGATCATGGGAAGGTCCTACCGGAGATTTCTGTAGGGGTTCTGTTGAGGATGATACTTGACAACTCAGCTGGGGAGAAATTTGTATGCCTCATGCTGCGTTTTGAATACCTGCAATCCTGCAAAGACAGAGAAACGCACAAGTAATCCCGAGGTATCCTTTACCGGATTCCGTCGTGGGAGTTCAGACACTCCCAGGAGTAAATATATTTCCTGCAAGCACGTATTCTTTAGGAGAGAAACATCTGTATTTATGCAATCAGTGTCTTATAGACATCGGACATTTTGCAAATGAAAAATAAAATGTACGAGACGAGACATGACTGAAAATCTGATTTTATTAATTCATATGCCCTGAATTGGCAAGATACATTCAAAGAAACATATCCCCCAAAATGAGGAGATTGTTACAAATTGAGAAACAAAATGTTGGCTATGTTGACGGCGCTTCAAGGAGCTTCCCCTTATGCCATGACTCGTATGACTTTTGACGCTCTTCTCGTCTTGCTTTCTGGAGAAGGCTGATTCTGAAAGAAGCTTGATCCTTTCGAAGCTTACCCAGTTGTAAGTGATACAGACGAATTCAGAATGCAGTTGTTCGCTTATTCCCTTATTTTGCATGGATCGCCCTTTCGGGTTTTCAATCCATCGGGATACCCATTCTTGCCTGAGTTGTCTAATGCGGCTTTTCAACTCAGCGGGTGTACATCTTTTTGTTTATTTTCCCTTATTTTTGCCCGAGTCTTTTATTCTGTTTTTGACTCGCCGGGATGCCCTATTTTTGCCTGGACTTACATTCTGTTTTTATGTCCAGCGGGTCATTTTTTATGCGAAGTATTTTTTAACTGCATCTGAATTCACAGGGGACGGGAAATCTTCACCATCCATAGTGCTGAGCATGAGTGCTCCACCGGAGAAAACTTTCTTTACTACGAATGGTCCTTCATAGTTCGGAGTCCATTTGCCCTTGTGGTCTGTATGAGGAGGGAGGAGTCTTTTCAGCACAAGATCTCCTACTTGGTACTCTCGGAGCCTGACTTTCTGATCGAAGGTTTTCTTCATTCTTTTCTGATACAACTGCCCATGACAGATTGCAGCCAATCTTTTCTCTTCAATCAGACTCAGTTGTTCGTATCGGGATCGGACCCATTCTGCTTCGTTCAGCTTAACATCCATCAGTACCCGTAGGGAGGGTAGTTCAACTTCAACTGGTAGGACTGCCTCCATACCATACACAAGCTGATACGGCATTGCCCCAGTGGATGTTCTGATTGACGTGCGGTACCCATGCAAGGAAAACGGTAGCATTTCATGCCAGTCTTTGTACGTAACTACCATCTTCTGCACAATCTTCTTGATATTCTTATTAGTTGCCTCAACAGCGCCATTCATCTTTGGCCTGTAAGGAGAAGAATTGTGGTGTTGGATCTTGAAGTCCCGTCACAACTCTGCCATCATTTTGTTGTTTAAGTTGGAACCATTATCAGTAATGATTCGCTCGGGGACTCCATACCGACAGATGATGTCTCTCTTCAGAAATCGGGCTACCACCTGCCTTGTAACGTTTGCATAGGAAGCTGCTTCAACCCACTTGGTGAAATAGTCAATGGCAACCAGGATGAATCTGTGGCCATTTGAAGCAGTTGGCTCAATCTTTCCAATCATGTCAATGCCCCACATGGAAAAGGGCCAGGGAGAAGACATCACATTCAGAGGATTGGGAGGCACATGCACCTTATCCGCATAAATCTGGCATTTATGGCACTTTCTGGCATAAGCACAACAGTCGGCATCCATTGTGATCCAATAATAGCCTGATCTTAGCAACTTTTTAGCCATAGCATGCCCTCCTGCATGGGTACCAAAGGATCCTTCGTGCACCTCGTGCATCAACAAGTCCGCTTCTGATCTATCAACGCATCTGAGGAGTACCATATCGAAGTTTCTCTTGTATAGGGAACCGTCAGTGTTCAGAAAGAAACTACCGGCGAGCCTTCTTAAAGTCTTCTTATCATTGGAGGATGCCCCAGGTGGGTATGTTTGATCCTCCAAGAAGCACTTAATGTCATGGAACCAAGGCTTATCATCTTTGACAACATCTGCTGCAAATACATATGCTGGTCTGTCAAGTCTGGACACTGAAATCCGAGGCACAAAGTTGGCAGCTTGAACCTTGATCATGGATGAAATGGTAGCCAGAGCATCTGCAAACTGATTCTCATCTCGAGGGATATACTCAAGCTTGACTGTTGTGAAGAAAGTCAATAACCTTCTTGTATAATCCCTGTAAGGTATCAGATGATCCTGGTGGGTATACCATTTGCCGTTGGTTTGATTAACTACCAAAGCTGAATCTCCGAATACCGTCAAAGTCTTGATCCTGAGGTCAATGGCTTCCTCAAGACCCATAATGCAATCTTCGTATTCAGCTTCGTTGTTAGTGCAGTTGAAGGTGAGATTTGTCGAGAAAGGCATGTGAACTCCCTTAGGTGTAATGAGTACTGCATCAACACCACGACCATTCATATTAACAGCCCCGTCAAACATCATAGTCCATTCTTCTTCCGGGTCAGGCCCTTCAGTGTGAACAGGCTCTTCATGATCTTTTGCTTTTATGAACATGATGTCTTCATCAGGGAAGTCAAATCTCATAGGTTGGTAATCATCAATAGGTTGCTCAGCAAGATAATCAGACAATACACTGCCCTTGATGGCTTTCTGAGATGTGTATTGGATGTCATATTCTGTGAGGATCATTTGCCATCTTGCAACCCGTCTGGTAAGTGTTGGCTTCTCAAAAATGTACTTAATTGGGTCCATCTTTGATATCAATAGGGTAGTGTGGGTCAACATATACTGTCTCAGTCGGCGAGCAGCCCACGCTAAAGCACAACAAGTTTTCTCGAGCAGTGAATAACGTTGTTCACAGTCAGTAAACTTTTTGCTTAGGTAGTAAATTGCATACTCTTTTTGACCAGACTCGTCATGCTGGCCCAGCACACACCCCATTGATTCTTCTAATACTGTCAAGTACATTATTAGAGGTCTTCCTTCGACTGGAGGCATAAGGATTGAAGGTTCTGTAAACACCCCAAATTTGCCCTCACCCATTCACACCATGGCTTGTGATCATTCCATATGCATAAACTCAATCATAGCATCTCATGTCACATTTTTGATTCATTGCATAGTTTCTAAGTCATCTGCACCTAGGGTTTGTGATCTGAGCAATCCAAGAGCTTCTTGGGCCACTCCAAAGGCCACCAATCACTTCAAAGGGATCCATGTGTGTTCTTATATCATATTGCATCCTCTCAAAGTCAAAAATGCCAAAGAATCACAAGAATTGGAAATGGTGTGGAAGCAGAGCCAAGTTTGACTGCACAGTTGACCTAAAATTAGGGTTTTGGTTTCAGAGGCCATAACCCCAATTTTTTTGGTCATTCTTGTTGCCATTGGTCTCTATATGGTATAGGGAGTATGCATATCAATTTTCATGAAGAAATTCCATGGGGAAGTCATCTGATCAAGGGTTGACTTTCTGGACAAGTCAGTGCAAAATCAGGGCATCTGAGGCCCCCAATGACCCAACCAAGGGGTGATCTTCATCATTTTGAGTGTATATGATCTTTATTTGATCATGGAAGAAGGTTGAAGTTCACAAAATTCAAGAATTACAAGTTTTTGCAAAAGTTGACTTTTTAGGGCATAGTTGACTTATAAGGAATTTGTCAATTTAGGTCACTTTTCAAACCTTACTTTTTGATCCAAAAATGCTTCAAATGGAAATACTTTGGTCATGAAAGTTGTAGAACACATTTTTCCCTTTTCAAAAAGTACAAGAACATGACCTAATTCATTTTGGATCAAAAGTTATGGTGTGACAAAGTTGGCAAAAATCACTAATTTTCAAGGTATGCACCAATTGGAAAATTTGCAAAATCATGTATCAAGGCCATTTGTGACTTCTAGTTCACATCAAACCAATGTACAAACATTACATGTGACCTAAAAATCAGATTTGGACCAAGAATTTCTCATGTTCATGACTTGTATAGCAAGATCTTTCCATATGAACCAAAAGATAACCAAGTTGCAAAACCATCATGATACTTCCTACCACTTGCTGCATTGGCCATTGAACCACCCTAGCCTCACTCACATACCATGCTGCTCCAGCCCCATGCTTGTACTAGCCTAGAACCAAGCCCATGCTTTCCTTACACAAGAGTGGACTTTTTGCAAAAGTGAACATCCCAATCACAGCAGGCCAGGTCACATCATCTGACCAATTGGAGTTGTTTATACTATCCATTTGCTAGCCATTTCACATAAGGAGCCAGCCTGAAACAAGCCCTAACAAAACATTCACAAACTCACCCCATTTTGCATTTCTCTTCGAATCTCTCTCCACAACTCACAAACACAAAAACCATTTTCATAGATCAACTCACCTTGCTTCACTGAGCCAAAACCAGCAAGACTTAGGCCTGAACCAAGCAAGAACACCATTCTTCCATTTTTCACTCTCAAAGCCAAAGCTTTCGAAACTCATTCCACAGGCCACAAACACTTGAACAAACTCCACAAACCTTCTCAAAACATCACCCTGATCACAAAGAACCACTCACATTGGCCTGAAACAGCCTGAATCACCATCACCATTTTCAACTGAGCTTGAGCAGAAGCTGTTCAAACTCCTTAACCAGCCAACATAAACTCCTCCTAAGCATTCAAGGATCATCAGGGGACCAAGTAGAGTGAATTGCATCAAAGAGAGAGGTCAGAAAGTTGCTGGAGTGAAAGCTTCGAAACTCAGGTAGCTCAAGAACATTTTTTCCAGAAATCCTTTTTTAAGTTCTTAAGTTGTTCTTCATGATTCACTGATTGTTCTGATGTCTTTAGTTTTGAAAATGGTTGGAAAATGAGGATGTAATCGTGTTCTGAAACTCTGTGACCTAAAAAATGTTTGTTTCGATTCATGAGATTGATGAACTATAAATGATTTCTAGCTTAGGGTTTTGATTCAGGGGAGTGTGGGAATCATTTCTGTGTGTTTAGATTTCATTTAGGTTGCGTTTTGTGGATTTTGGGGATTTTCAGGTGGGGTTCCCACCGGAGAAGATGACCGGAGGTCTTCTCCGGCCACCTGAAAATTATTAGGGTTTAATCTTGCAATTAATGAGCGTTTGAATCTGGCACGTTGGATCAGTGGACTCTGTTGACTTCGCGCGCATGTGAATGGTCCAGATGTGGTCATTAAACCCTAATCACTATTATTTATTTAATTAATTGAGTTTAAGTCAGTTTGAATATGGGCCATCAGATGACGCGCGCAGTCAACCCATTCAAACCCAGAAGCCATCCCAGCCCTCCATTCAGTTGACTTTCCCATTTTCTTTGTTTTAATTCATTTATTTCATAATTGATTTGCATAATTAATTTAAAATAGCAAAATTGTTTTAAAAATTATGAAACTTTTTCTCAAGAGTTTCATTAATTTTTAAAACACAAAAATATTTTTATTTTCATTTTTAGCATTTAAAAAGTATTTTAAAATATTTAAAAGTTTATTTTTAATTGATTAATGGGAATTAATTTATTAAAATTACTTTTAGGTATTTAAAAATCACCAAAAAATTCATGAAATGTTCTAAGACATTTAGAAACATTGTCCAACCTTCAAACCAAATTTATATTTTGATCTTGATGCATTTTGAGAATTTTTCATTGAATAAAAATCATTTTTATGCATTAATTTGATCCAAAGTTCCAAAAATCATTTCTGTCTATCCATGAGGAGTTGGACATTGATTCTTTTTGCATTGCATTGTGTTTAGCATGTAGTTTGTAAGATTAAATGGCCATGATTTGATCTTTCATTTTCAATTTGTTTGATAATTTTCTTGTTTAGGAACCCTAAAACCCTAGCAAACTTGTAAAAATCATAACTTGAAATTGGTTAGGAGTTGAGACCTCTCCTTTGGGCATTGGTTTAGTATAGGATTAGGGGTCCTTTGAGTGGCATTTTCAATATTTTTATCTTAGGGTTTGCTTCTGATTTTGATTTTTGTTTGATGTGTGGTTCATAAACCCTAATTTGGGCTTCCATATGCATTCATCTTGCATTTGCTTGCATACCTTGACTTGTCATGGCATTTTATGCTTCCATGTGTTTCATTTAACATCTTAAGACATATTGAAAGCATGTTTGATCATTGCATCTTGTATTTGCCATGTTGTATGCCATGTGCACTTCATAACTTTTCATGTATGTTCATGGTTCCTAACTTGTTTCATTTGCATTCATGAACTTGTATGATCATCTCCATGTGCTGCCTCATGTTTGTAGCATTGCATAGCATCATTAGCATCATGTAAATGTTTCTGGTTTTGTTTCTCATCATGTCATCTCATCCCATTTTGCATTGCATTGCATTTCTTTTCTAACATTTCAGGTGGTAAGTGATGTTGAGAAGTGAATTTGCCTTCACTTCTCATAACCTTTTCTTTTCATCTCTCTTGCATCCATGCTGCATTTTTATATGTGTGTGAGATTGAGCTTGCTCATTCTTCTTCTTCCCACTTTCTTTCTTCAAGTGACTTGACTTCTTTAATGAAGCAAGTCACTTTGCTTCTCTTGATCCTTTCATCTGCTTCCTGGTGGTTCCATTGGAGATCTTTCTTGTTTAACCTAACAAACCTTAGGAACAACCAAGCATGACAATGATTAGGGTTTTGATTAGTCTCCCCTCTTAGTTTTGCCTTTGTGTCTTCTTTGAGTCTTCTCTTCTCACCTCATAATCAGGGACTAAACCCTAAAGGCTTTAAGGCTTTGTGATTAAGCTTGTGCCTGCATCCTTCTATTAGGATGGAGTGTATAACTTTAATCCTAAGTGTTAAACCCTTAATGTGTTTAACTCCTTTAACCAATTCACATAATAATCATTAAGACATCACACTTGTAACTTGGGCCTTGCATTAGGGTTCTAATTCTTCCTTAAATGGTTAAGAAGGACTAACCCTAGTGTTAATGGACAAGTCCCCCTCAAGTTGTCTTACAAACCCTAAAAAACACTTCTTCATCATATCATTAAATAAAATCCATCTTAATCAAAGGTTTGTTTTGTCATAAGTTTAATCCCTAATCATGGATTAAGTTGAGGAGCATTCCTCAGCTTAAACATTCTCATCTATTGTCCTTCTATTAGGATGGTGTAATGAGTCTGTTTAATCCTTGATTATGGCTTAACCTCATTACTTAACACTAAACAAAAACAACAAAAACATCTAAATAATCACAAGTAGATTAATGATCTTAATCCTGCATCAAAGGTGATTAAGTGTGAGAATCTGACTTCACACTTAAGGTACTCTCATTACCCCTAAACAGAGGGAAGATGTGATGAGTTTACTAAATCCCTTGGTTTAGGCTTAAGCTCACTAACTTATGACAAACTTCAAAAAGCAATAAAAGACTGAAAATAAAAAAAAACAAACAATAATCGTCTCCTTCGGGATTCTTTTCTCATCTCACTCACTCACAATCGAGAACTTGCTTCTTCCGTCTAATGCAAGACAGTTTGCATCTGTGCCAGACAGATCATACACTTGAGCATAGACAAGCAAGCAGTTCACAAGTCAATTCACCTTTCAGTCTCTTTGGGTCGAACTACGGTGTTCTGACTTCCTCATTGCACGAGAGGATACGTAGGCATAACTTAACGGTTATCGAACAAAAGTCTCTGTATATTCCCCCTCTTTCAGCATTATTTTCTTAGCCTCATGATCTTGAGCATACTCTTGCCCTCACACTGACACTGTACATTTATACACTTCGCATTCTTTTACACTGACACCTGTACCTCTTTCTTCCAGCTCTTTTTACACACAAATTGCACTGACACTATCCCTCTAAAACACAAATCTTTTAAGCGTGGATCCCGTCGAGTACGGCGGACAATCTGGGTGCTAATACCTTCCCAGGTTGTAGCCAACCCCCCTTTCTCAGTCTCTCTAGTTCGCAACCGTCTTATCCGTATCTTTCTAGGTCTATGCAGCATTACCTTTCCTCCGGGATAAAAATGCCTAGCTGGCGACTCTATTCATCTCTAGTGAGTTCACGGCTGTGTGTTCTCATTGTCCCTCTCGCCGACCGTTCGCGTCTGTACCTTTATTTGGGCTCAGTTCCATTTATCGGGAGCGACAGCTTGGCGACTCTGCTGGGGACCCTTATACTGCAACCAGGGCTTCTGGTTCTTTTTGTGGGTTCCTCCTAGCGCTTGTTTGATTTGTGTTTACTGGGGTGTTATGTGCTATTTGTGTTTGTATATTTGCTTTATTTATTGCTTTCTGTACAGCTTTGTTTATTGCTTTCTTTACAGTTTTTCATATATCATACTGTCATACTGCTGGCTGGATCTGTTGTTTGCTTTGGTGGGTGGGTGTTTCATTGAGAGTTAAGGTCCTATACCTGGGACTTGAGTGACACCTAGGCTAGAGTGAATCATATTCTTTCCCATTCCATCTCGGTCTGGTGCGGGAATATGAAACACGGTTCAGATATGGGTTTCTTCTTGAGAACTCTGTGTTGCAGATTTCCTGCAATGCTAGGGCTATCTGGGAAGCCTGCTAAGTCTGGATGACCTTTTTAGTTTTGACCTTCAGAAACTGAGGTGAATTAGAGGAGGAACTTTTATGGTTATTGTAAACACTGTACCTCCGGGTTAGAAGTGTTTACACTTCTCATAACTGATCCAAGTCTGAGGATCCTTGTTTTAGAACACCACCTGTGAGGGGGTTGGGCTGTTTACATGTTTGTAGGTACCTTGACCTCAGAACACCCTGTTACTTTGATTTGATTAAGAATACTCCATGTTGGGACAGTTCTTGTGATTCTAAACCCTGGACATGTGACTCTTTATTTGAGTCCCCCACCTTGGTTACTAGACTTATGGACCTCCATCTGGATTTCTTACACACATGGACTTATATCAGAGCATTTGATCAGATCCAGCTCAGTCGCAAACCCTTGCATATCATTTGCATACATCCTCATTGCATCATATTGACATTTGCTTATTTGTGTTTCAGGGTATCCATCTTCATTTGGTTTTGGTTTTGACCCCATCTTCAGTATTGACCTATCTTCATCAGCACCTGCTTCAGCTATCAGCTATCTACTTCAGTCACTAGCACCAGCCAATCAGTGGCCCTTTCTTCAGTATCATCATCAGCACTTGTCTCTACTCAGTCTCAACATCATGGCACCTAAAAAGAGCAACATCACCTACCACTTCTTCCAGCCAGAGTTAGCTGACATCAGGAGGATTCAGACCCTGATCACTCCAGACCATATACCACTGTTCAGGGAACACCATGGAGATATACTTGATTTGGTTATGGATCTGGACCCCTCACAGAGAAGCCTGATCCACACTTGCCTCAGAGGGGAAGATTAGTGAGGTGTTGTGCTCCTTTGTTCCATACTTGGCTTCTCAGGCATCTACCCAGGACAGATGCATTTTTGAACCCTCATCAGCAGAGAAATTGGGCTGGAAGACTTACTACTCTAACTTCAGCTGATATCAGATGGTGCACTCAAAGCACAAAAGGCAGGGATATCATCACCAGCTGTGGACATTTTCCCAATGTGCCCCTAATAGGAGTTAAAGGTAGTATTAATTACAACCCTCTGCTGTTCAAAAGACAACTGGGCTATGCACTGGTCCATACTCCTAAGGCACAAGACTTGGTTGAGACTCTTTATTGTGAGAACAAGCTTAATCTGGCTATTGTTAGGCAGGCAGCCTGGGCCTGGGACAATGTGCAGACTAAGGGGATAACCATCCTGGGGAAGTGTAACAATGTGGCATCAGCACAATACTATGATTGGTCCCATGCCAGAGCTCGATTCTCTGGGATGCCCTTTACTATAAAAGATATGCCTGGACCTTCCACAGCACCACCTCCAGCAACTGTCAGTTTAGAAGAGTTTGAGAAGTTGAAAGAGAGAAATGAGAAGCTGACTCAAGCTCTACAGAAGACCCTCTGGGAGAGGAGTGATGGTAGGTTGGATATTGAGAGGTTGGAGAAGTTGAAAGTGGAGCATCTGGCTAGAATTGAGAAGTCTGAAGATTACATTAAGAAGTCTAGGGCTGGAGAGCAGATCCTGAAGAATGCTTGCAAGGAAGCCCAATTCCAGAAAGCCAGGACAGATTTGTATCTGAAGGAGAGTCAGGCTAGGTGGGTCAGGATCACCGAGGCTCGTACTCTGGAGGACAAGAGGGTCCAAGACAAGATAGAGCAGATGGAAGCTAGTGCAAAAGAGCAACAAGAAGCCCTGGCAGCAGCCCAGAGGGAGATATCAGAACTGAAGATCAGAGCTGGAGTAAAGAGGTCAAAGGACCAAAGTCAACACAAGAAGCTGACTGCAGCTGTTACTACCCGGAACCTCCTTATCAGGAACCTCACGGAGCGTCCAGCTGATCCTGTGACCGAAGCACTTCTCAAGGAAGTTCGGGAGGATGAGTTTGGTCTTGGTGTTTGACCATTTGTTTGTTGTTGCTTTCATTCCATGTACTTTTATTTTCTTGTAATGTATTTTGACCCCTCAGAGGGCTTGTATTTGTAAACAAACTATGTACCATTTGCCTTTTGTAATATATGTATTAGTTTGTTCCATCCGAGTTTACTCCGAAAGCAACATCAACAGCATCTTCAAGGGTCTGGAAGGGTCAAAACTGAATGCCAAGCCGGATGCCTTGAAAACAAATAAGCATACTGCATTGCATGCTAACCTTTTGTTTGTTTTGTAGGTTTTTGTTTTGTTGTTGCTAACTCTGTTGTGATGTTCAGGAATTATTGCTCGACGACGAGGGTTCCCACTCAATCGACCACACAGATACCCCACCCGTAACAACCTCCCGGGCATACAGATGGATCAGATGCAGCAGGACCTTACTGAGGTCAGGAACCAAATGACCAACGAGAGGTTGGAAATGAGGAACCAAATGACACAGTTCATGGAGGTAATGAACAACATGGCTCAAAGCCAGGAGAGGCTCAGGGCATTAGTGGAAGGGAGAAATCAGGAAGATCATCAGCCAGGGACTGCTGGGACTAGCAACAATGAAAGAGTCCAACCTCATGTCAATCCCCCAGTCTTTGGACCCCACCTCCATCCAGAGGCCAACATCCCTGTCAATATACAAGGGACTGCCACAGCAGGGAGGGTACTGCAAGAAGACCCTCAAGAAGACTAGTTCACAGTAATGGGAGCCGGGGAAGAGGCTTATGATAGAAGGTTGGAAGAGATAGCTGAGAAATTAAGATCCTTAGAATCTCAAAACTCTTTGGGTTTTGATGTTATGGACATGGGCTTGGTAGACGGGGTCAGGATTCCCCACAAGTTTAAGCCTCCATGCTTTGAGAAGTATAATGGGACTTCCTGTCCCCGAACCCATCTGCAATCTTTTCTCGGGAGGCTAAAAGCCTATACCATGGACGAGAAGTTGTGGATGTTCTATTTTGAGGATAGCTTGACTGGAGCTTCGAGGGAATGGTATTCCCATCTAACAAGAGCAACTATTAGATGCTGGAAGGACCTGGCAGAGGCCTTCATCAGACAGTATCAGTATAATCTGGATATGGCACCCAACAGGACCCTCCTAATGGGAATGTCACAGTCGGCTAGAGAAAGCTTCCGAGAATATGCTCAAAGATGGAGACAACTTGCTGCTGCTGTCCAGCCACCTATGTCAGAAAGGGAGATGGCTGATATGTTCATGAACACCCTTCAGGGGACTTACATTGATAGGCTAGCTGCCTTCTCATCTACCAGCTTTGCAGATGTAGTCATAGCCGGGGAAAGAATTGAAAGCCTATTGAAGATCGGTAAGATCTCAGACAATGGTGCAAGCTCATCCAGTAATGCAAGAAAGCCTTTTGCAGGCCCAAGAAGGACTGGTGAGACCAATGCCATCCACACCAACAGGGGCAGGCCCCAATATGTTCATAGATCTGTGGCAGCAGTCACCATTCCCGCTCCAGCTCATCCACAACCAGCTTATCAACCTCCGCAGCAAAACTATCATCAACAACCTCAATACCATCAACAAAATCAGTATCCTCCGAGAAATTACAACAACAGCAATACCAACAACAATAACCAGCAAAGGCCATTCCAGCAGAGGCCATCTCAAGCTAACAGGGTGATCGATCCGATCCCTATGCCATATGCTACATTGCTGCCACAACTCCTGAAACTCAACCTAGTTGAGCTAAGGACGTTGGCACCTCCAGATCCCAACAGTCTACCCAGGAATTATGACTCCAACGCCAGATGTGCCTTCCATTCAAACGCACCTGGCCATAGTACAGAAAAGTGCAGAGCCTTGCACATGAAGGTACAAGACCTGGTAGACTCTAAGGTCCTGAATTTCGCACCACCACCCAATGTCAATAAGAACCCTATGCCAAACCACGGTGGTCCCAGAATCAACGCTATTGAGGAAGACAAGCCGTCTTATTTAATAACCAGTGTGGGTCAGATTCGGACACCGTTGGTGGAGATTAAGGCTCAGCTCCTCGAATGTCAAATGTTCCCGGGGTGTGAGTTAGGGTGTGCTTACTGCAATATTTCAGTAAATGGGTGCGATAACCTGAGGAATGGCATAGATGGTCTTATTCAGAGTGGCCAGCTTCAGATCACCACATCATTTCCAACAAATCCAGCAATCTCAACAGCAACAATTCCGGTATCTCCTACAACTGCAGCAACCATTGTTCCTGACAACTCTTCGGCTTCATCAACAAGTACTTCATCTATCATCTCAACTGATCATATATCAACAAATTTTCCTGCTACAACTTCAGCATCACTCCAATTTGAATCTCCTACAACAACAACGTCCATCCTTCCGACAATGTCTCCTACAACTCCAACAACAAATCACGAAGATGTCTCAGCTGTCACCATATTTTATGATCCTGAAAACAACTCTGCTTACAACTCAGAAGGTGCTGCTCCCATCAGAGCACCAGTCACGATTTATTACGATCCACAAACTATCACAGTTCCTTATGCAGCTGCCGTTAGTCCAGTCACTGTCACGGTGCCTGGACCAGTACCTTATGAAAGCAGTAGGGCCATCCCTTGGCACTACGGCTCAGACATATACTGCGAAGGACAAAGAATCACTCTTGATACATCAACACCTGCACCACAGATAGACAATGTGGGAGGAGGCGGAGGCTTCACTCGAAGCGGACGTCTCTTTGCTCCACAATTTCAAAGACCCACTGCCGAAGCAGAAGCTACTGCCAAGGCAAAAGGAAAGAGCCCGGTGCAGGAAGATCAAGCTGTTAAGGAAGCTTTGAAAACACCATTCGATCAAGAAGTTGATGAGTTCATGAGAATCATCAAAAAGAGTGATTACAAAATAGTGGATCAGCTTCACCAGACGCCATCCAAGATCTCTATCCTATCATTGCTTATGTGCTCCGAAGCCCATCGGAATGCACTACTCAAAGTCTTGCACGCAGCTTACGTGCCTGAAGAGATCACCGTCAATCAATTGGAAACCGTGGTTGGAAATGTTACTGCTAGCAATAGGCTAGGGTTCACCAATACTGACTTGACAACGGAAGGCCGCAACCATAACAAGGCCTTGCACATCACCATGGAATGTAAAGGTGCAGTCCTTTCCCATGTGCTGGTAGACACAGGGTCATCCCTTAATGTCTTACCAAAGAAGGCCCTGGTGAAGCTAGAGTATGAAGGATTAGCATTGCGTCCCAGTAACCTGGTAGTAAGAGCCTTTGATGGTTCTAAGAGATCGGTTCTGGGAGAGATTGAGCTACCTGTGACAATTGGCCCACAAACTTTTACAACGATCTTCTATGTGATGGACATTCAGCCTGCCTACAGCTGTTTGTTGGGTAGACCATGGATTCACGCCGCTGGCGCAGTAACGTCTACCCTTCACCAGAAGTTAAAATTTGAGTGGGAAGGCCAAGTTGTTACTATCTGTGGGGAGGAGGATATATTTGTTAGCCATCTGGCTACTTATAAGTATATTGAGATGGATGGGGAGATCCATGAAACAATGAGCCAAGGATTTGAGGCCTTGAATGTTAATGAAGCATCTGATGTATCTGGAATCTCCATGTCGTCTTATCAACAAGCCCGGAAGGTTGTTGAGGAAGGAACTGCCCAAGGCTGGGGCAAGGTTTTATCTGTGGAGGAGAAGAAAGACAAATTTGGGTTGGGTTACAGACCAACTCAACAACATCAAGCAGAGGCTGCTGAGAAGCCCGGTTTTGTCAGTGGGGGGATGCTCACCCCTGATGCTATCAACAATTTGGAAGACGAGCTGGAAGAGGAGCGCAATCTGGAGAATTGGATTCGTCCAAAGATCCCGGGGAGCAGTATCTCAAACTGGTCTTCCCAGGAAATTATAAGGGTTACTCATGCAGAGTAATTATTATTTCCTGTATTTTTATAGCATGCATCAAAGTCTTGCATCTTGCCCAAGATGACAAGACTCATTTTGTAATCGGGCCATCTGTACTTTTTGTGCAAACAAGATTAAATCAATGAAATATCAGACATCTTTTTGCAAATGAGTCTTTTTCCTTTTCGCTCACTGTTTTTCCATTTTTCTTTTTGTACAAAAAAATAAATGGCGATGTTTTCAAAATGATAACTTCATTTCACTTTTTTCTAAAGAAAGATTAAAATCAAATCACTAAAATGAACAAACTGAACCCTTGCAGAAAGTGCCTTCCAGACAGCACTGACAACAGCACGGCTATGACTTCGTATGACTTTGACAATCCAATCAACCAAGCTGATGAAGGGGTTGAAGAAGAATATGAGCTTCTTGAAGAGCTAGCCAGGTTGTTGAGACAAGAGGAGAAAGTTATCACTCCTCATCAGGAGGAGGTTGAAGTGATTAATCTTGGTACAGATGAAGACGTGAGAGAGGTTAAAATCGGGGCCTGCCTGCAAGACTCAGTGAAGAGACAACTGATTGATCTGCTTCAAGAATATGTGGACGTGTTTGCTTGGTCGTATCAAGATATGCCAGGGTTGGACACCGACATTGTTGTGCACAAGCTGCCTTTGAGAGAAGAATGCCCGCCAGTTAAACAGAAGCTGCGCCGTACTCGCCCAGACATGGCAATGAAGATCAAGGAAGAGGTACAAAAGCAGTGGGACGTCGGGTTCCTTGCTGTAACTAGCTATCCACCGTGGGTTGCTAATATAGTACCTGTGCCTAAGAAAGACGGCAAAGTAAGGATGTGTGTTGACTACCGGGATCTGAACAGAGCCAGCCCGAAAGATGACTTCCCATTACCTCACATTGATGTATTGGTGGATAATACGGCTCAGTTCTCGGTATTCTCCTTCATGGACGGATTTTCAGGATACAATCAGATCAAGATGTCACCTAAAGACATGGAGAAGACAACATTCATCACACCTTGGGGGACGTTCTGTTACAAAGTGATGCCATTCGGACTAAAGAATGCTGGTGCCACATATCAACGGGCTATGGTGACGTTATTCCACGATATGATCCATAAGGAAATCGAGTGTTATGTGGATGACATGATTGCCAAGTCCCTTACTGAATAAGATCATCTGGTAAATCTGCTGAAACTGTTCAAGCGTCTGAGAAAGTACCAATTAAAGTTGAACCCCAACAAATGCACATTCGGGGTGCGATCTGGTAAGCTGCTGGGTTTTATTGTAAGCGAGAAGGGGATTGAAGTTGACCCTGATAAAGTCAAAGCTATTCAAGAGATGCCTGCACCGAAAACAGAGAAAGAAGTTCGGGGGTTCTTAGGTAGATTGAATTACATCTCACGGTTCATATCTCACCTTACAGCAACCTGTGAACCTTTGTTTAAGTTGTTAAGAAAGGAACAGACGGTCAGGTGGAATGAAGACTGCCAGAAGGCTTTTGACAAGATCAAAGAATATCTGCAAGAACCCCCAATCCTTATGCCTCCAGTTGAAGGAAGACCTCTGATAATGTACTTGACAGTATTAGATGAATCAATGGGGTGTGTGTTGGGCCAGCACGACGAGTCTGGTCGAAAAGAGTATGCAATATACTACCTAAGCAAAAAGTTTACCGACTGTGAACAGCGTTATTCACTGCTCGAGAAAACTTGCTGTGCTTTAGCGTGGGCTGCTCGCCGACTGAGACAGTATATGCTGACCCACACTACTTTATTGATCTCAAAGATGGACCCAGTTAAGTACATTTTCGAGAAGCCAACACTTACCGGACGGGTTGCAAGATGGCAAATGATTCTCACAGAATATGACATCCAGTACACTTCTCAGAAAGCCATCAAGGGCAGTGTACTATCTGAATATCTTGCTGAGCAACCTATTGATGACTACCAGCCTATGAGATTTGACTTCCCTGATGAAGACATCATGTTCATAAAAGCGAAAGATCATGAAGAGCCTGTTCACACGGAAGGGCCTGACCCGGAAGAAGAATGGACTATGATGTTTGACGGGGCTGTTAACCTGAATGGTCGTGGTGTTGGTGCAGTACTCATTTCACCAAAAGGAGTTCACATGCCTTTCTCGGCAAAACTCACTTTCAACTGCACTAACAACGAAGCTGAATACGAAGCTTGCATTATGGGTCTTGAGGAGGCCATTGACCTCAGGATCAAGACATTGACTGTATTCGGGGATTCAGCTCTGGTAGTTAATCAAACCAACGGAAAATGGTACACACACCAGGATCATCTGATACCTTACAGGGATTATACAAGGAGGTTATTGACTTTCTTCACAACGGTCAAGCTTGAGTATATCCCTCGGGACGAGAATCAGTTTGCAGATGCTCTTGCTACCATTTCATCCATGATCAAAGTTCAAGCTGCTAACTTTGTACCTCAGATTTCAGTGTCCAGACTCGATAGGCCAGCATATGTATTTGTAGCAGAAGTTGTCAAAGATGATAAGCCTTGGTTCCACGACATTAAGTGCTTCTTGGAGGATCAAACATACCCATCTGGGGCATCTTCCAATGATAAGAAGACTTTGAGAAGGCTCGCTGGTAGTTTCTTTCTGAACACTGATGGATCTTTATACAAAAGGAACTTTGATATGGTACTCCTCAGATGTGTTGACAAGACGGAAGCAGATTTGTTGATGCATGAAGTGCACGAAGGATCTTTTGGTACCCATGCTGGAGGGCATGCCATGGCTAAGAAGTTGTTAAGATCGGGTTATTACTGGATCACAATGGATGCAGATTGTTGTGCCTACGCCAGAAAATGCCACAAATGCCAGATCTACGCAGATAAGGTGCATGTGCCTCCCAATCCTTTGAACATCATGTCTTCACCATGGCCCTTTGCCATGTGGGGCATTGATATGATTGGCAAGATTGAGCCAACTGCTTCGAATGGCCACAGATTCATCCTGGTTGCCATCGATTATTTCACCAAGTGGGTCGAAGCAGCTTCCTATGCCAATGTTACAAGACAAGTGGTAGCCAGATTCCTGAAGAGAGATATCATCTGTCGATATGGAGTTCCCGAGCGAATCATTACTGATAATGGTTCCAATCTAAACAACAAAATGATGGCAGAGCTGTGCCGGGACTTCAAAATCCAACATCACAATTCTTCTCCTTACAGGCCAAAGATGAATGGCGCTGTTGAGGCAGCAAATAAAAATATCAAGAAGATTGTGCAGAAGATGGTAGTCACTTACAAAGACTGGCTTGAAATGCTACCGTTTGCCTTGCATGGGTACCGCACGTCAATCAGGACATCCACTGGGGCAACACCGTATCAGCTTGTGTATGGTATGGAAGCAGTCCTACCGGTTGAAGTTGAATTACCCTCGCTGCGGGTACTAATGGATGTTAAACTGAGTGAAGCAGAATGGGTTCGGGCCCGATACGAGCAACTGAGTCTGATCGAAGAGAAAAGATTGGCTGCAATCTGTCATGGGCAGTTATATCAGAAGAGAATGAAGAAAGCCTTCGATCAGAAAGTCAGGCACCGAGAATACCAAGTAGGAGATCTTGTGCTGAAGAGAATCCTCCCTCCTCATACAGACCACAGGGGCAAATGGACTCCGAATTATGAAGGACCGTTTGTTGTAAAGAAAGTTTTTTCCGGTGGAGCACTGATGCTCAGCACTATGGATGGTGAAGATTTCCCGTCCCCTGTGAATTCAGATGCAGTTAAAAAATACTTCGCATAAAAAATGACCCGCTGGACATAAAAACAGAATGTAAGTCCAGGCAAAAATAGGGCATCCCGGCGAGTCAAAAACAGAATAAAGACTCGGGCAAAAATAAGGGAAAATAAACAAAAAAATGTACACCCGCTAAGTTGAAAAGCCGCATTGGACAGCTCAGGCAAAAATGGGTATCCCGATGGATTGAAAACCCGAAAGGGCGATCCATGCAAAACAAGGGAATAAGCGAACAACTGCATTCTGAATTCGTCTGTATCACTTACAACTTGGCAAACCTCGAAAAGATCAAGCTTCTTTCAGAATCAACCTTCTTCAGAAAGCAAGACGAGAAGAACGTCGGAAGTCATACGAGTCATAGCGAAAGAGGAAGCTCCTTAAAGCGTCGTCAACATCGCCAGCACTTTATTTCTCAATTTGTAACAGTCTCTTCATTTTAGGAGATTTGTTTCTTTGACTGTATCTCGCCAATTCAGGGCGCCTAAATTAATAAAATCAGATTTTTCGGTCATGTCTCGTCTTATACAGTTTCATTTGCAAAGAATGTCTGATGTCTTAAGAAAAATCAGTTGCATGAATGCAGATGCTTATCTTTAAAAATAAAAATAAAAGCACATGCTTACAGGGAATATACTTACTCTCGAAAGTGCTTAACTCCTATGACGGAATCCAGTAAAGGGTACCTCGGGATCTTTTGTGCGTTTCCCTATCTTTGCAGGATTGCAGGTATCCAGAACGCAACTTGGGGCATGCAAGTTACATCCTATCAAGCTGGCAAATCAACACTCACTCTTGGCACCAGAGGTGTTTTCTCCCCAGCTGAGTTGCCAACAGTTTCCCCAGCTAGTTTGCCACTTGTCACTTTCCCCAGCCGAGGTGCCAATCATTCTTCCTCAGCAAAATACAAAAGTCAGGGAACCATTTCCCCACAGAATTTCAGCCTCTATTCAGAAGAGCAACGCATGAAGGAGTCACAACAGAGTACAGAAGGCTTCTACAAACCCCAGCTGGGTCCTATATTACAAGGATATGTCAATCAGTGACCTAGATCCCCAAGCAAATACATCTCACCAGATCTATCAATGATCTCATCCCCAGCTGGGAGGTCCATTTCAAACAGATCAGCCAGAGATCTTCGCAGCAACGGGATCCGAATCCCGGTTTGGTATCTTTGCATAATCATAGCATTCGCATCATATTCACCCACAAAGTGTAGCATTCCGTCTAATACGGAGCATTACGGCAAAAATCAAATACATGGCATAATCATAAGTCATGTTGTGAATCGAACACTTGTGAATAATGACAATCCGTCAATATACAGAATACTTTTCCCAAAATCCCACCAGAGTCCCCAGTAAAAGCAGTTGCCTCACAAATCACAAACACCAGTATATACTCCTTTGGACACCCGTCCGTGTCATCACTCCCCAATAAAGTCGCCTGAACACTCCTTACAAACAAAACCCCCGTATTACAGATACTTCCTGACACCCGTCCGTGTCAAACCACCAGCAGAAAGCCAAAGACATCACCTTTGCACTCACCTATACTTGTATATTTATTTTCTTGACACCCGTCCGTGTCATATCCCCAAGCGCAGTCACCTACACTTTGTATATCAGATACTTGTTTATATTACACTCTTCTCCTTTTGACACTCGTCCGTGTCACCCTCCCCAGCAGATAAATACTCATCTATACAATATTCACACTCATACTTATACAGATACTCGTCCGTATCTTGGATACACCATTTATATCCCCGCAGATTCGGCATTGGTCCATGTTCTTTGTTAACCAGTTGGTACTCGTCCGTACCATCATCTCAGAACATGTGTCAAGTGTTTGTTTCTACATGATACTCGTCCGTATCATAGTCTTAAGGATGCTCGTCCGCATCTTTAATCCATACACTGTGTCAAACACTTGTGTCTTCTTGAATATAGATACTCGTCTGTGTCTACCGTTCCCCAGAAGAGTCCCCTCAGATTCAACACTCGTCCGTGTTCTTTGTTAACCCGTTGATACTCGTCCGTATCATCATCTCTGAACACGTGTCAGTATTTGTTTCTACCCGATACTCGTCCGTACCATAGTCTTAAGAATGCTCGTCCGCATTTTTAATCTATACACAAACATCCAAACACTTATACTTTCTTTTCCTGGTTGTAAATACTCGTCCGTGTTTACTATATCCCCAGTAGATCGCCAACAAAGCAAATTTTCCTTTTTTTTTATCTAACACTCGTCCTGTGTTATGATAACCTTGAGAGCAGCCGTACCCTGCTAGGTGGTCGTCCTCCACCTCTTGATGGTCGTCCTCCATCATGCTCATCCGATGGCCGTCCCCATCGTTGATTTTTAGCAGCCGTCCCCTGCTAGATGGTCGTCCTCCACCTCTTGATGATCGTCCTTCGTCACTTTATCCAATGGCCGTCCCCATTGTTGATTTTTGGTTGTCTGACATTCGTCCTATGTCATGATAAACCTTGAGAGCAGCCGTCCCCTGCTAGGTGGTCGTCCTCCACCTCTTGATGGTCGTCCTCCATCATGCTCGTCCGATGGTCGTCCCCATCGTTGACCTTTCTTATCCGGCATTCGTCCTATGTCGCGATACTTTTTGGCAGCCGTACCCTGCCAGGTGGTCGTCCTCCACCTTAGATGACCGTCCCTCATCTCAACCCCAACAGAGCGGCCGTCCCCTGCTAGGTGATCGTCCTTCACCTTTGATGACCGTACCTCATCATCTGTTTATTTCATTTATTCTTTAACCCGATGGCCGTCCCCGTCGTGGTCCCTTTTCTTTTAACCCGATAGCCGTCCCCATCGTCGGTTACTTTGCTTTATGAACTTGATGGCCGTCCCCGTCATGTTTCATTCAATCCCCAGAGAATTTTGCATCTTTACTTGATGGTCGTCCCCATCATAATATCTTATTTTTCCCAGCTAGTCGGCCGTCCCCATCTTTGCTTTACCTTTTTATCCCCAGCATGTCGGCCGTCCCCGTCATCGCTTTACTTCACACACTTTTCCCAGCATGTCGGTCGTCCCCGTCATTGCTCTTTACCCAGCAGTCGTCCTCTGCTCGACGGTCGTCCTCCGTCGCCCACACTTTACAATATACTTTATTTTCCTTTTACAATCTATATCCCTTTTCTTCTTCATTCTGTGAGTGCAAATTTTGGATTGTCTTTGGTATTCAACCACAAGTTATCTTGTTTGCCTGTTAAGCCGTTGCTTACAACCTGCACAGCTAACTCATGTTTGAATAGGGGCAGCTGTAAACACCCCAAATTTGCCCTCACCCATTCACACCATGGCTTGTGATCATTCCATATGCATAAACTCAATCATAGCATCTCATGTCACATTTTTTATTCATTGCATAGTTTCTAAGTCATCTGCACCTAGGGTTTGTGATCTGAGCAATCCAAGAGCTTCTTGGGCCACTCCAAAGGCCACCAATCACTTCAAAGGGATCCATGTGTGTTCTTATATCATATTGCATCCTCTCAAAGTCAAAAATGCCAAAGAATCACAAGAATTGGAAATGGTGTGGAAGCAGAGCCAAGTTTGACTGCACAGTTGACCTAAAATTAGGGTTTTGGTTTCAGAGGCCATAACCCCAATTTGTTTGGTCATTCTTGTTTCCATTGGTCTCTATATGGTATAGGGAGTATGCATATCAATTTTCATGAAGAAATTCCATGGGGAAGTCATCTGATCAAAGGTTGACTTTCTGGACAAGTCAGTGCAAAATCAGGGCATCTGAGGCCCCCAATGACCCAACCAAGGGGTGATCTTCATCATTTTGAGTGTATATGATCTTTATTTGATCATGGAAGAAGGTTGAAGTTCACAAAATTCAAGAATTACAAGTTTTTGCAAAAGTTGACTTTTTAGGGCATAGTTGACTTTTAAGGAATTTGTCAATTTAGGTCACTTTTCAAACCTTACTTTTTGATCCAAAAATGCTTCAAATGGAAAAACTTTGGTCATGAAAGTTGTAGAACACATTTTTCCCTTTTCAAAAAGTACAAGAACATGACCTAATTCATTTTGGATCAAAAGTTATGGTGTGACAAAGTTGGCAAAAATCACTAATTTTCAAGGTATGCACCAATTGGAAAATTTGCAAAATCATGTATCAAGGCCATTTGTGACTTCTAGTTCAATCAAACCAATGTACAAACATTACATGTGACCTAAAAATCAGATTTGGACCAAGAATTTCTCATGTTCATGACTTGTATAGCAAGATCTTTCCATATGAACCAAAAGATAACCAAGTTGCAAAACCATCATGATACTTCCTACCACTTGTTGCATTGGCCATTGAACCACCCTAGCCTCACTCACATACCATGCTGCGCCAGCCCCATGCTTGTACTAGCCTAGAACCAAGCCCATGCTTTCCTTACACAAGAGTGGACTTTTTGCAAAAGTGAACATCCCAATCACAGCAGGCCAGGTCACATCATCTGACCAATTGGAGTTGTTTATACTATCCATTTGCTAGCCATTTCACATAAGGAGCCAGCCTGAAACAAGCCCTAACAAAACATTCACAAACTCACCCCATTTTGCATTTCTCTTCGAATCTCTCTCCACAACTCACAAACACAAAAACCATTTTCATAGATCAACTCACCTTGCTTCACTGAGCCAAAACCAGCAAGACTTAGGCCTGAACCAAGCAAGAACACCATTCTTCCATTTTTCACTCTCAAAGCCAAAGCTTTCGAAACTCATTCCACAAGCCACAAACACTTGAAAAAACTCCACAAACCTTCTCAAAACATCACCCTGATCACAAAGAACCACTCACATTGGCCTGAAACAGCCTGAATCACCATCACCATTTTCAACTGAGCTTGAGCAGAAGCTGTTCAAACTCCTTAACCAGCCAACATAAACTCCTCCTAAGCATTCAAGGATCATCAGGGGACCAAGTAGAGTGAATTGCATCAAAGAGAGAGGTCAGAAAGTTGCTGGAGTGAAAGCTTCAAAACTCAGGTAGCTCAAGAACATTTTTTCCAGAAATCCTTTTTTAAGTTCTTAAGTTGTTCTTCATGATTCACTGATTGTTCTGATGTCTTTAGTTTTGAAAATGGTTGGAAAATGAGGATGTAATCGTGTTCTGAAACTCTGTGACCTAAAAAATGTTTGTTTCGATTCATGAGATTGATGAACTATAAATGATTTCTAGCTTAGGGTTTTGATTCAGGGGAGTGTGGGAATCATTTCTGTGTGTTTAGATTTCATTTAGGTTGCGTTTTGTGGATTTTGGGGATTTTCAGGTGGGGTTCCCACCGGAGAAGATGACCGGAGGTCTTCTCCGGCCACCTGAAAATTATTAGGGTTTAATCTTGCAATTAATGAGCGTTTGAATCTGGCACGTTGGATCAGTGGACTCTGTTGACTTCGCGCGCATGTGAATGGTCCAGATGTGGTCATTAAACCCTAATCACTATTATTTATTTAATTAATTGAGTTTAAGTCAGTTTGAATATGGGCCATCAGATGACGCGCGCAGTCAACCCATTCAAACCCAGAAGCCATCCCAGCCCTCCATTCAGTTGACTTTCCCATTTTCTTTGTTTTAATTCATTTATTTCATAATTGATTTGCATAATTAATTTAAAATAGCAAAATTGTTTTAAAAATTATGAAACTTTTTCTCAAGAGTTTCATTAATTTTTAAAACACAAAAATATTTTTATTTTCATTTTTAGCATTTAAAAAGTATTTTAAAATATTTAAAAGTTTATTTTTAATTGATTAATGGGAATTAATTTATTAAAATTACTTTTAGGTATTTAAAAATCACCAAAAAATTCATGAAATGTTCTAAGACATTTAGAAACATTGTCCAACCTTCAAACCAAATTTATATTTTGATCTTGATGCATTTTGAGAATTTTTCATTGAATAAAAATCATTTTTATGCATTAATTTGATCCAAAGTTCCAAAAATCATTTCTGTCTATCCATGAGGAGTTGGACATTGATTCTTTTTGCATTGCATTGTGTTTAGCATGTAGTTTGTAAGATTAAATGGCCATGATTTGATCTTTCATTTTCAATTTGTTTGATAATTTTCTTGTTTAGGAACCCTAAAACCCTAGCAAACTTGTAAAAATCATAACTTGAAATTGGTTAGGAGTTGAGACCTCTCCTTTGGGCATTGGTTTAGTATAGGATTAGGGGTCCTTTGAGTGGCATTTTCAATATTTTTATCTTAGGGTTTGCTTCTGATTTTGATTTTTGTTTGATGTGTGGTTCATAAACCCTAATTTGGGCTTCCATATGCATTCATCTTGCATTTGCTTGCATACCTTGACTTGTCATGGCATTTTATGCTTCCATGTGTTTCATTTAACATCTTAAGACATATTGAAAGCATGTTTGATCATTGCATCTTGTATTTGCCATGTTGTATGCCATGTGCACTTCATAACTTTTCATGTATGTTCATGGTTCCTAACTTGTTTCATTTGCATTCATGAACTTGTATGATCATCTCCATGTGCTGCCTCATGTTTGTAGCATTGCATAGCATCATTAGCATCATGTAAATGTTTCTGGTTTTGTTTCTCATCATGTCATCTCATCCCATTTTGCATTGCATTGCATTTCTTTTCTAACATTTCAGGTGGTAAGTGATGTTGAGAAGTGAATTTGCCTTCACTTCTCATAACCTTTTCTTTTCATCTCTCTTGCATCCATGCTGCATTTTTATATGTGTGTGAGATTGAGCTTGATCATTCTTCTTCTTCCCACTTTCTTTCTTCAAGTGACTTGACTTCTTGAATGAAGCAAGTCACTTTGCTTCTCTTGATCCTTTCATCTGCTTCCTGGTGGTTCCATTGGAGATCTTTCTTGTTTAACCTCACAAACCTTAGGAACAACCAAGCATGACAATGATTAGGGTTTTGATTAGTCTCCCCTCTTAGTTTTGCCTTTGTGTCTTCTTTGAGTCTTCTCTTCTCACCTCATAATCAGGGACTAAACCCTAAAGGCTTTAAGGCTTTGTGATTAAGCTTGTGCCTGCATCCTTCTATTAGGATGGAGTGTATAACTTTAATCCTAAGTGTTAAACCCTTAATGTGTTTAACTCCTTTAACCAATTCACATAATAATCATTAAGACATCACACTTGTAACTTGGGCCTTGCATTAGGGTTCTAATTCTTCCTTAAATGGTTAAGAAGGACTAACCCTAGTGTTAATGGACAAGTCCCCCTCAAGTTGTCTTACAAACCCTAAAAAACACTTCTTCATCATATCATTAAATAAAATCCATTTTAATCAAAGGTTTGTTTTGTCATAAGTTTAATCCCTAATCATGGACTAAGTTGAGGAGCATTCCTCAGCTTAAACATTCTCATCTATTATCCTTCTATTAGGATGGTGTAATGAGTCTGTTTAATCCTTGATTATGGCTTAACCTCATTACTTAACACTAAACAAAAACAACAAAAACATCTAAATAATCACAAGTAGATTAATGATCTTAATCCTGCATCAAAGGTGATTAAGTGTGAGAATCTGACTTCACACTTAAGGTACTCTCATTACCCCTAAACAGAGGGAAGATGTGATGAGTTTACTAAATCCCTTGGTTTAGGCTTAAGCTCACTAACTTATGACAAACTTCAAAAAGCAATAAAAGACTGAAAATAAAAAAAACAAACAATAATCGTCTCCTTCGGGATTCTTTTCTCATCTCACTCACTCACAATCGAGAACTTGCTTCTTCCGTCTAATGCAAGACAGTTTGCATATGTGCCAGACAGATCATACACTTGAGCATAGACAAGCAAGCAGTTCACAAGTCAATTCACCTTTCAGTCTCTTTGGGTCGAACTACGGTGTTCTGACTTCCTCATTGCACGAGAGGATACGTAGGCATAACTTAACGGTTATCGAACAAAAGTCTCTGTATATTCCCCCTCTTTCAGCATTATTTTCTTAGCCTCATGATCTTGAGCATACTCTTGCCCTCACACTGACACTGTACATTTATACACTTCGCATTCTTTTACACTGACACCTGTACATCTTTCTTCCAGCTCTTTTTACACACAAATTGCACTGACACTATCCCTCTAAAACACAAATCTTTTAAGCGTGGATCCCGTCGAGTACGGCGGACAATCTGGGTGCTAATACCTTCCCAGGTTGTAGCCAACCTCCCTTTCTCAGTCTCTCTGGTTCGCAACCGTCTTATCCGTATCTTTCTAGGTCTATGCAGCATTACCTTTCTTCCGGGATAAAAATGCCTAGCTGGCGACTCTATTCATCTCCAGTGAGTTCACGGCTGTGTGTTCTCATTGTCCCTCTCGCCGACCGTTCGCGTCTGTACCTTTATTTGGGCTCAGTTCCATTTATCGGGAGCGACAGGTTCCTGTAAGTATTCTTTGATCTTGTCAAAAGCCCTTTGGAAGTCTTCGTTCCACCTGACCGTCTGTTCTTTTCTTAACAGCTTGAACAAGGGTTCACAGGTTGCTGTAAGGTGAGATATGAACCTTGAAATGTAGTTCAATCTACCTAGAAACCCCCAGACTTCTTTCTCAGACTTCGGTGCAGGCATTTCTTGAATGGCTTTGACTTTATCAGGGTCAACTTCAATCCCTTTCTCGCTTACAATAAATCCCAGCAGCTTACCAGATCGCACCCCGAATGTGCACTTGTTGGGATTCAATTTCAGTTGGTACTTCCTCAGACGCTTGAATAGTTTCAGCAGATTTACCAGGTGGTCTTCTTCTGTGAGGGACTTAGCAATCATGTCATCCACATAACATTCGATTTCTTTATGGATCATATCGTGGAATAATGTTACCATAGCCCGTTGATATGTTGCACAAGCATTCTTCAATCCGAATGGCATCACCTTGTAACAGAACGTGCCCCAGGGTGTGATGAAGGTTGTCTTCTCCATGTCTTCAGGTGACATTTTGATCTGATTGTATCCTGAAAATCCGTCCATGAAGGAGAACACCGAAAACTGAGCCGTATTGTCAACCAATATATCAATGTGAGGTAATGGAAAATCATCTTTCGGGCTGGCTCTGTTCAGATCCCGGTAGTCAACACACATTCTCACTTTGCCGTCTTTCTTAGGCACAGGTACAATATTAGCAACCCACGGCGGATAGCTAGTTACAACAAGGAACCCGGCGTCCCACTGTTTTTGTACCTCTTCCTTTATCTTCATTGCCATATCTGGGCGAGTACGGCGCAACTTCTGTTTTACTGGCGGGCAGTCTTCTTTTAACGGCAGTTTGTGCATGACGATATCGGTGTCCAACCCATGCATATCTTGATAAGACCAAGCAAAGACATCCACATACTCACGAAGCATATCAATCAATTGCTCTTTCACTGAATCTTGTAGGCAGGCCCCGATCTTAACCTCTTTCACGTCTTCTTCCGAACCAAGATTAATCGTTTCAATCTCCTCCTGATGAGGAGTGATAACCTTCTCCTCTTGTCTTAACAACCTAGCTAGCTCTTCAGGAAGCTCATAATCTTCTTCAACCCCTTCATCAGCTTGATTGATTGAATTGTCAAAGTCATACGAAGTCATAGCTGTGTTGTTGTGGGTGCAGTCTGAGAGGCACTCTCTGCAAGGGTTTAGATTGTTCATTTTAGTGATTGATTTTAATCTTGTTTTAGAAAAAAAGTTAAATGAAGTTTATCTTTTTGGAAAACATTACCATTTTATTTTTGTACAAAAAGAAGAAATGAAAAACAGTGAGCAGAAAAGAAAAAGACTCATTTGCAAAAGATGTCCGATATTCATTGATTGATCTGTTTGCACAAAATTACAAGATGGCCCGATTACAAAATGAGTCTTGTCATCTTGGGCAAGATGCAAGACTTGATGCATGCTTAAAAATACAGGAAATAATAATTACTCTGCAGGAGTAACCCTTATAATTTCCTGGGAAGACCAGTTTGAGATATGGCTCCCCGGGATCCTTGGACGTATCCAGCTCTCCAGGTTGCGCTCATCTTCCGACTCATCTTCCAAGTTGTTTACTGCATCAGGGGTGAGCATCCCCCCACTAACAAAACTGGGCTTCTTAGCAGCCTCTGATTGATCTTGTTGAGTTGGTTTGTAACCCAACCCAAATCTGTCCTCTTTCTTCTCCACAGGCAACAACTTGCCCCAGCCCTGGGCGGTCCCTCCTTCAACAACCTTCCTGGCTTGCTGATAAGATGTCATGGAGGTCCCAAGTACAGCAGATGCTTCATTAATGTTCAGGGCTTCAAATCCCTGGCTCATGGTTTCATGGATCTCCCCATCCATCTCGATGTATTTATACGTAGTCAGATGGCTAACAAAAATATCTTATTCACCACAAATGGTGATGATCTGGCCCTCCCACTCGAATTTCAGCTTCTGGTGAAGGGTAGACGTAACTGCGCCAGCGGCATGGATCCAAGGTCTACCCAACAAACAGCTGTAGGCCGGTTGAATGTCCATCACATAGAAGGTAATTTTAAAAGTCTGCGGGCCAATCATCACAGGAAGATCAATCTCTCCTAGCACTGATCTCTTAGAGCCATCAAATGCTCTCACTACCAAATTACTTGGACGTAATGCCAAGCCATCATACTCCAGCTTCACCAAGGCTTTCTTTGGTAAAATATTGAGTGAAGACCCAGTGTCTACCAGTACATGTGATAGAACAGCACCCTTGCATTCAAGAGTGATGTGTAAAGCCTTGTTGTGATTACATCCCTCAGTTGTTAGATCAGCATTGGTAAAACCCAACCCATGGCTGGTATTGACATTTGCTACCACGGTCTCCAGCTGATTAACGGTGATCTCCTCTGGCACATATGCTGCGTGCAAGACTTTTAGTAATGCATTCCGGTGAGCTTCGAAACACATCAGCAGGGATAAAATGGAGATTTTTGAGGGAGTTTGGTGAAGCTGATCCACCACTTTGTAATTACTCTTCTTGATAATTATCATAAACTCGTCTACATCTTGTTCAAAAGATGTCTTCTGAGTTTCCTTGAGAATGGGTTCTTCAGATATTACACTTTTTCCTTTTGCTTTGGCAGCAGCTTCTGCTTCAGCATTAGGTCTTTGTGCTTGCGAGGCAAAAAGGCGTCCGCTTCTGGTGAAGCCTCCGCCTCCCCCGACATTATCAATCTGTGGAGAAGAGGTTGAAGAGTCAAGAGTGATTTTCTCCCCATTGCAGTAAAGGTCAGAGCCATAATGCCAAGGGATGGCATTACTGCTTTCGTATGGAACTGGTCCAGGTACCGTGATGGTAACCGGACTGACGGCAGCGGAGGAGGGTGTTGAAATAGTGTGTGGATCGTAGTAGATGGTAACTGGTGACCTGGCAGGAGACGCCGCTGTTTGTTGTTGAAAATTGTTGTTCGGAGGAATACTTGACGGATCATAATAAATAGTGACTGCTGAAATATCTGGTGGTGTTGTAGAAGATCTTGCTGGATAAATGGATGTTGATGTTGTAGAAGATTCTGAATAAAGGGGTGCTGATGTTGTAGAAGGAATGTTTGTTGATGTTTGATTTGTTGATATGATGGACAGAGCCATTGTTGATAGTGCTGATGAATTGCTTGGAATGACTGTTGTTGCAGTTGTAGAAGACTCAGGAATTGTTGTCAAAGAATTGCTGGATTTGTAGGTGTTGATGTTGTGATTTGAAGTAGACCACTCTAGATAAGACCATCTATGCCGCTTCTCAAGTTATCACACCCGTTTACCGAGATGTTACAATAACCACAACCGAGCTCACACCCGGGGAACATCTGGCATTCTAAGAGCTGAGCTTTAATTTCTACCAGAGGTGTCCGAATCTGCCCAACACTGGTTATTAAGAAAGACGGCTTATCTTCCTCAATAGCATTAATTCTTGGTCCTCCATGGTTGGGCATGGGATTCTTGTTAACATTTGGCGGGGGTGCAAAGTTTAGAGCTTTAGAATCTACCAAGTCTTGTACCTTCATTTGTAAGGCCCTACATTTCTCTGTATTGTGGCCAGGTGCATTGGAATGGAAAGCACATCTGGCGTTAGCATCATAATTTCTTGGAAGACTGGAAGGATCTGGTGGTGCCAATGTCCTTAACTCAACCAAGTTGAGCTTCAGGAGTTGTGGCAATAAAGCGGCATAAGGCATAGGGATTGGATCAATCACCCTATTGGCCTGAGATAGTCTCTGCTGAAAAGGTCTTTGTTGATTGTTGTTGTTGTTGTTGTTGTTGTAGTTTCTCTGAGGCGGATACTGAGTTTGTTGCTGGTAGTGGGGTTGTTGTTGTGGTTGATATGCTGGTTGCTGAGGAATTGGAGCGGGAATAGTGACAGCTGCCACTGACCTGTGAACATACTGTGGTCTGCCCCTGTTGGCCTGAATAGCATTAGTCTCACCGGTTCTTCTTGGGCCTACAAAAGGTTTTCTAGGGTTGCTGAACGAGCTCGCACCATTGTCAGAAATCTTGCCCATCTTTAATAGGCTTTCAATCCTTTCTCCAGCTATGACTACGTCAGCGAAGCTGGTGGAAGAAAAGGCAGCTAGCATGTCAATGTATGTCCCTTGGAGGGTGTTCATAAACATGTCGGCCATTTCCCTTTCCGACATGGGTGGCTGGACAGCAGCAGTAAGCTGTCTCCACCTCTGGGCGTATTCCCGGAAGCTTTCCCTGGATGATTGAGACATTCCCATCAGGAGGGTCCTGTTAGGAGCCATATCCAAGTTGTACTGGTATTGTCTGATGAAGGCCTCAGCTAGGTCCTTCCAGCATCTGATGGTTGCTCTGGTCAAGTGAGAGTACCATTCCCTTGAAGCCCCCAGTTAAACTATCTTCAAAGTAAAACATCCATAGTTTTTCATCCATGGTGTATGCCTTCAGCCTCCCCAGAAAGGATTGCAAGTGGGTTCGTGGACAGGAAGTTCCGTTGTACTTTTCGAAGCACGGGGGTTTAAACTTGTGGGGAATCCTTACCCCGTCCACTAAACCCATGTCCATGACATCAAAGCCCAGGGAATTTTGAGACTCCAGAGATCTCAATTTCTCAGCAATTTCATCTAGCCTTCTGTCATAGGCTTTATCCCCAGCTCCCATCACAGTGAATTGATCCTCTTGGGGGTCTTCTTGTAATACTCTGCCCACAGTAGCATTCCCTTGCACATTAGCAGGGATGTTGATCTCTGGATGAAGGTGGAGCCCATACACAGGTGGATTAACATGAGGCTGAACCCTCTCATTGTTGCTCGTTCCTCCAGTCCCTAGATGGGGTTCCTCCTGGGTCTGCCTTTCTACCAATGCCCTTAATCTCTCTTGGCTTTGAGCCAAGCCATTCATCACCTCCATGAACTGGGTCATCTGGTTTCTCATTTCTAGCCTCTCATTGGCCATTTGAGTCCTGACTTCTGTAAGGTCCTGCTGTACTTGGTCCATTTGTATACCCGGAAGGTTGTTGCGAGTGGGATATCTATGCGGACGGTTGAGAGGGAACACCCGTCGTCAAGCAATAGTTCCTGAATCGAAACAGAGTTAGTAACAAACAAAACAAAAACCTACAAAACAAAACAAAAAGTTAGTATGCAATGCAGTATGCTTATTTGTTTCCAAGGTATCCGGCTTGGCATTTTGGTTTTGACCTTTCCAGACCCCTGAGGATGATGCTTTGATGTTGCTTGAGAGAAAAAGGACTCAGATGAAACAAACTAATGAATATATTACAAATGGTTAAACATACATAGTTTGTTTTTTACAATACATGCCCTCCGAGGGGTCAAAAAATACAACATAAAAGAAAAGTACATGAAATGAAAGCAACAACAAGCAAAAGTCAGACACCAAGACCAAACTCATCCTCCTTAACTTCCTTCAGAAGTGCTTCAGTTACAGGGTCAGCTGGATGCTCTGTGAGGTTCCTGATAAGAAGATTCCTGGTGGCAATAGCAGTGGTTAGCTTCTTGTGTCTGCCCTTGTCCTTTGACCTCTTCACACCAGCCCTAAGTTTCAATTCTGAGATTTCCTTCTGGGCTACTAGCAGAGCTTCTTGTTGCTCCTTTGCACTGGTCTCCATCTGCTCAATCCTGTCCTGAGTTCTCTTATCCTCCTGAGTGCGAGCTTCAGTGATCCTGACCCACCTAGCTTGACTTTCTTTCAGATAGAGGTCAGTCCTAGCCTTCTGAAACTGGGCCTCTTTACAGGCATTCTTCAAAATCTGCTCTCCAGCTCTTGACTTCTTGATGTAGTCCTCTGCCTTTTCAATCTTGGCTAGATGCTCCACCTTAAGCTTTTCCAACCTTTCAATGTCCAGACGACCATCACTCCTCTCCCAGAGGGTTCTCTTCAGGGCTTGAGACAGATTCTCATTCCTCTCTTTTAGCTTCTCAAACTCTTCCAGGCTGACAGTGGCTGGAGGTGGTGCTGTGGATGGTCAAGGTGCATCCTCAATGGTGAAGGGCATCCCAGAAATTTGAGCCCTGGAATGAGACCACTCATAATACTGAGCTGAGGCCACATTGCTGCATCTCCCAAGAATGGCCATCCCTTTGGTCTGGACATTGTCCCAAGCCCATGATGCTTGCCTGACAATAGCCAGATTAGGCTTAATCTCACAATAAAGGGTCTCAGCTAGATCTTGCACTCTAGGAGGGTGGACCAATGCATAGCCCAATTGTCTTTTGAATAGCAGAGGGTTGTAGTTGATGCAACCCTTCACTCCTATCAGAGGTACATTGGGTAACTGCCCACAACTAGTAATGATGTCCCTGCCCTTGGTGCTCTGGGTGCACCACCTGATGTCATCTGAGGTCAAAGCAATAAGTCTCCTAGCCCAATTCTTCTGTTGGTGAGGATTCAAGAAGGCATCAGTCTTGGGCAAGTGTTTGAGCAGCCAGGTATGGAACAGGGGAGCACAGCATCTCACCAACCTTCCTCTTTGCTTTTCATTCCTTTGGTGAACAGAGTAATAGAAATCTCCCAGTAAGGTGGGTATTGGGTTCCTTAGAATGAAAAGATGAATGGCATTTTTGCTGATAAACTTGGGCTCATCTGCAAAAAGTATAACCCCATATATGCTGAGGGCTAACAATGCACAGACTGCCTTCCATTCTCCCAAGGAGGCCTTCAGGATAGCCTGAGAAGTCAAGAAATCCAAGTGTAGACCAGAGATTCCAGCCTTTGCTGTCATGTTCTGCTCAATCAGAATAGGTTCCAGATACAGTGCTTTTGCCACTTCTTCATTACTGGGAAAAGCCATCTCAGGGTTGAAGGGGACACCACCCCTGATAGGCACTCCAATCAGTGATGAATACTCCTCCAACAAGGGTCCCAACTGAAAATTCTGGAAGGTGAAGCATCTCAAAGGAGGATCATAGAACTGTAGGCAAGTGTGAATCAAGCTCCTCTGAGAAGGGTCCAAGTCCATAACCATATCAAGGATGCCTCCATAATGTTCTCTGAATAGTGGGATATGGTCTGGAGTGATAAGGGCATGGACCTTCCTGATGCCAGTCAGCTCAGGCTCAAAGAAATGGTATGAGATGTTGCTCTTCTTGGGTGCCATGTCTGCTGATGAAGAGCTGAGACAGATGCTGATGATGATGACTGATACTAGAAGATAAGCCAGTGATAGGCTGATGCTAGTGGTGAAGGTAACTGAAGCAGGCAGCTGATGAAGATAGTTGAAACAGATACTGATAAACAGGGATCTATGCAGATGAAGGGGTCAAAACCAAGCCAAATGTGATGTGGATACCCTGAAAAACAAATAAGCAAATGTTAAATGATGCAATGATGATGTATGAAAATGATATGCAAGGGTTTGTGATCAAGCTGGATCTGACTACTGCCTTGATATAAGTCCATGTATGTTCAAGAAATCCAGATGGAGGTTCATAAGTCCAGTAACCAAGGTGGGGGACTCAAATAAAGAGCCACATATCCAGGGTTAAAATCACAAGAACTTTCCCAAAGTGGAGTATTCTTATTCAAAACAAAGTATCAGGGTATGTTGTGGTCAAGGGTACCTGCAAACCTGTAAACAGCCCAACCCCCTCACAGGTGGTGTTCTAAAACAAGGATCCTCAGACTTGGATCAGTTATGAGAAGTGTAAACACTTATAACCCGGAGGTACAGTGTTTACAATAACCATAAAAGATCCTCCTCTAATTCACCTCAGTTTCTGAAGGTCATAGTAAAGGTCATCCAGACTTAGCAGGCTTCCTAGATAGCCCTAGCACTACAGGAAATCTGTAGCACAGAGTTCTCAAGAAGAAACCCATATCTGAACCGTTTTTCATATTCCCGCACCAGACCGAAATGGAATGGGACAGAACATGAACCACTCTAGCCTAGGTGTCACTCAGGTCCCAGGTATAGGACCTTAAACTCTCAATAGAACCCCACCCACCAAGACAGAAAACAGATCCAGCCATATAACAGTATGACAGTATGATGATATAAAGCTGTAAAGAAAGCAATAAATAACTGTACATAAAGCAGTAAATAAAACAAATATACAAACACAAATAGCACATAACACCCCAGTAAACACAAATCAAACAAGCGCTAGGAGGAACCCACAAAAAGAACCAGAAGCCCTGGTTACAGTATAAGGGTCCCCAGCAGAGTCGCCAAGCTGTCGCTCCCACCAAAAGACACACGGGTCAGAAGGGGTACAGACGCGAACAGTCGGCGAAAAGGGGATGAGAACACACAGGAGTGAACTCAAGAGAAAGAAAGAGTCGCCAGCTAGGCATTTTTATCCCGAAGGAAAGGTAATGCTGCATAAACCTAGAAAGATATGGATAAGACGGTTGCGAACCAGAGAGACTGAGAAAGGGGGTTGGTTACAACCTGGGAAGGTATTAGCACCCAGATTGTCCGTCGTACTCGACGGGATCCACGCTTAAAAGATTTGTGTTTTAAAGGGGTAGTGTCAGTGCAATTTGTGTATAAAAGAGCTGGAAAAGGATGTACAGGTGTCAGTGTAAAAGAAGTGTAAAGTGAAGTATGTGAGGTGTCAGTGTAAGAACAAGAGTGAGATGCTCATGATAATGAGGCTAAGAAAATAATGCTGGAAAGAGGGGGAATATACAGAAACTTTTGTTCGATAACTGTCAAGTTATGCCTACGTATCCTCTCGTGCAATGAGGAAGTTAGAACACCGTAGTTCGACTCAAAGAGACTGAAAGATAAAATGACTAGTGAACTGCTTACTTTCCTATGCTCAAGTGTATGACCTGTCTGGCTCTGGTGCAAACTGTCTTGCATTAGACGGAAGAAGCAAGTTCTCGTTTATGAGTGAATTAGATGAGAAAAGAATCCCGGAGGAGACGATTATTGTTTGTTTTTGAACATTCAGTCTTTTATTGCTTTTGGAAATTTGTCATAAGTTAATGAGCTTAAGCCTAAACCAAGGGTTAGTAAACTCATCACATCCTCCCTCTGATTAGGGGTAATGAGAATACCTTAAGTGTGAAGTCAGCATCTCACACTTAATCACCCTGGTGTAGGATTAAGATCATTAACCTACTTGTGATTATTTAGATGTTTTTGTTGTTTTTGTTTAGTGTTAAGTAATGAGACTAAGCCATAATCAGGGATTAAACAGACTCATTACACCATCCTAATAGAAGGATAATAAATGAGAATGTTTAAGCTGAGGAAGGCTCCTCAACTTAATCCATGATTAGGGATTAACTTCATGACAAAACAAAGCCTTTATTAAATGGATTTTAGTTAATGATAAGATGAAGAAGTGATTTTTAGGGTTTGTAAGACAACTTGAGGGGGACTTGTCCATTAACACTAGGGTTAGTCCTTCTTAACCAATTAAGGAAGAATTAGAACCCTAATGCAAGGCCCAAGTTACAAGCTTGATGTCTTAGTGATTATTAGATGGATTGATTAAAGGATTTTAAACACATTAAGGGTTTAACACTTAGGATTAAAGTTATACACTCCATCCTAATAGAAGGATGCAGGCATAAGCTTAATCACAAAGTCTTAAAGCCTTTAGGGTTTAGTCCTTGATTATGAGATGAGAAGAGAGGACTCAATGAGACACAAAGGTAAAATATAAATGGGGGGACTAATCAAAACCCTAATTATTGTCATGCTTGGTTGTTCCTAAGGTTTGTGAGGTTTACAAGAAAGATCTTCAGAGAAACCACCAGGAAGCAGATGAAAGGAGCAAAGAGAAGCAAAGTAACTTGCTTCATTTAAGAAGACAAGTCACTTGAAGAAAGAAAGTAAGATGAAGAAGAAAGAGCAAGCTCAATCTCAAACACAAGATAAAATGCAGCAATGATGCATAAGAGGAATGAAAAGAGATTGTGAGAAGTGAAGGAAAATTCACTTCTCAAAGTAACTTACCACCTGAAAAGTTAGTGAAAGGAATGAAATGCAATGCAAATGAGATGCAATGACATGATACAAACCAAAACCAGAAGCATGTGTGTGATGTTGATGATGCTAAGAGATGATGCAAACATGAGGCAAGGCATGAGAATGATCATACAAACATATGGATGCAAATGAAGCATTCTTAGAACCATGAACATACATGAAAAGTTATGGAATGCAAATGACATACAACATGGCAAATGAAAGATGAAATGATCAAACATGATTCTAATATTTCCTAAGATGTATTATGAATCAAATGGATGCACAAAATGTCATGGCAAGTCATGGTATGCAAACTAATGGAAGATGGATGCAAATGAAAGCCCAAATTAGGGTTTATGATCAATGCACAAAACAAAATTCAAAACCAGAAGCAAACATCAAGATAAAAATTTGAAAATGCATTCAAAGGAACCCTAAACCTATACAAACTCACTGCCCAAAGGAGAGGATCTAACTCTTAACCTAATGAGGGTTATGAATTTCTTAAGATTGCTAGGGTTTTAAGGTACCTTGTCAAGAAAAATGTCAAACAAATAGGAAATGCAAGATCAATTCATGCCAATTTAATCCTATAAACTACATGCTATACAAGATGCAATGCAAGAAGAATCATTGTCCAACTCTTAATGACTAGGCAGAAATGAATTTTTGAAGATTGGATCAAAATAATGCCTTGAAATGAAATTAATTCCATGGAAAATTGTCAAAAGACATCAAGATCAAAAAAGAAATTTGGTTTGAGAGTTGGACAATGTTTCTAAATGATTTTAAATGTTTCATGAATTTTTTTGTGATTTTTAAATACCTAAAAGCATTTTTAATTAATTAATTCTCATTAATTAATTAAAAATAAACTTTTAAATGATTTAAAAATATTTTTTAATGCAAAAAATAAAAATAAAAATATTTTTGGTTTCTGAAAATTAATTGAACCTTTGACAAAAAATTTCAGAATTTTTAAAGATGTTTTACTATTTTTAATAAATTGTAGAAAACAAATGAAATTAAATGAAAATAAAATTGAATTTAATGAGAAGTAATCAGAATCAAGGGCTGAGGTTTGAATGGAATGCACGCGCATTGACGGGCGCCAGATCCAAGGGTTGTAATTCAAACTGGATGGATTTTAATTAATCCTGATTAATTAAATTAATAAAATAGGATTAGGGTTAAGTGAGAAATCTGGTCCACACGTTTGCGCGCCAGTCAGCCCTAGTCAACTCATCCTACGCTCTAGATTCAAACTCACATTAATGACTCTGATTAGCCCTAAACAAATTCAGGTGGCCGGAGAAGACTTTCGGTCGTCTTCTCCGGCGAGACCTTCATCCAAACTCTCTCAAAACTTCACTAAATCATGCCAAACTCTCCAGATCAACTCAACTAAACACCCTAAACAACAATCCAACAACCAAATCCATTTCTTTCTACTCAAAATCCAAATACGAATCAAACATCAAAAACTGCAAGAATTTCAGAAACACGATACAAGCTCATTTCTCAATCTTTTTCAAAAGTAAACGGCTCAGTGAACTCAGGGAAGCATGCTTTATCATTTAGAAACAAGAAATAAAGGTTCTGGAAAAATGAATTTCCATGGCTACCTGAATCGAAGCTTTGATTTCTGGAACTTTCTGGCTGGCCCTTTGATCCAGAACACCTCTAATGGACCTCCTGAGAAGCTTGCAACACTTGGTTGGAGTTTAAAATGGCTGGTTTGAAAGATTGCTGAAGTTCTGTTCAAAGAGGGGCAGAAATCGTATTTTGCTTTCAGTGAGTTTCAGGCTATGGTGATGGGTGGTTTGTGATCAGTGAGGCATGTTGAGATTGTTTGTGAAGTTTGTTTGTGTGTTTGAGGCTTGTGGAGAGTGTTTCGAAGAGTTTTGCAACTGAAGCATAAACTTGGAACTAGGGCTTGGGGTGTGTTTCAGCATGAAGTGTTATGTGCTTTGGCTTGCTTTTGATTTGTATAAACAAGTGTGATAGGTCAGAGAGTGGGTGTTGGCCTATTGTGATTGGTATGGGCAAGTTGCCAAAATGTCAACTTGACTTGTACTTGAGGTATGGGCAATGGTACAACTTGATTTTTGGCTTGTCTTGGTTCAGCTGAGTTTAGGGAGAACCATGGAAATGTTTATGAGAGAAATCAGCAAGTTGATCAAGGTTTGTGTAGTGTTTTGCAAATTTCACAAAGCTTGGCCCCTTTGGAAATTCTTGAGATTCAAGGCATCAAAATGCAAAGTTCCTTGGCCCATTCTGAATTTTAGAGGTCATGTGATCATGTGGTGAAGAATTGGTACACATTTGAGGCCTTTAGAACACTTGATCATAGCATTTTGCAAAATGCCTCTTTGGTAGAAAACTTCAAATTTTGTGATTTTGGCCAACTTTGACAAGCCATAACTTTTGATCCAAAATGAATTAGGTCAAGTTCTTGTACTTTTTGAAAAGGGAATGATCCATTCTATAACTTTCATGACCAAAGTTTTTTCATTTGAAGCATTTTTGAATCAAAAAGCAAGGGTTGAAAAAGTTTCCCAAAATGGCAATTTTCATTATAAGTCAACTTTCCCAAAATGTCAACTTTGCAAATGACTTGAGATTTTCCAATTTTGTGAACTCCTAACATCTTCTATGATCAAATAAAGATCATACATAATCAAAATGATGAAGAACACCCTTTGGTTGGATCATTGGGGGCCTCAAATGCCCTGATTTTGCACTGACTTGCTCAAGAAGTCAACTCTTGATCAGATGACTTCCCCATGGAATTTCTTCATGAAAATTGATATGCATGCTCCCTATACCATATAGAGACCAATAGAAACAAGAATGACCAAAAAATTTGGAGTTATGGCCTCTGAAACCAAAACCCTAATTTTAGGTCATCTGTGCAGTTAAACTTGGCTCTGCTTCCATGCCATTCTCAGTTCTTGTGATTCTTTGACATTCTTAACTTTGAGGGGATATAATATGATTCTTGAACATACATGGACCCCTTTTAAGTGATTGATGACCTTTGGAGTGGCTCAATAAGCTCTTGGATTGCTCAGATCACAAACCCTAGATGCAGATGACTTTGAACCAATGCAATGAATCAAAAATGTGGTATGGGATGCTATGATTGGATTTATGCATATGAAATGATCACAAGCCATGGTGTGAATGGGTGAGGGAAAATTTGGGGTGTTTACACTTAGGCTTAAGATTGAGTCTAGTTTAGGTCATAGTTGTAATAAGACATGTTTGGTACTTGATTACCAGTTTCCTTTTATCGCTTTGGCCTTATTTTACTAACCTTTGTTTTGTATGGGGTTATGGTAAGCCATGTATGTGGGAGGGTATCCTACATACACCTTCTTCCTTATCCTTTTACATTTCAATGTGTGTTTGCAAAAAGCATTGGATGCTTCTTCGACATTTCACTTTGTTCATTCCCTTTGAGTTGAACTCATCTTCAATTCATTGAAGTGAGTTGTAACTTTCTTCCTTTTTCTTTCTAGGAATAGAAAACCACACTAACCATAGGAGATCCCTTGAATAAATAAGTTAGGGTGAGTCTTAGTTTCCCCTAGTTTTTGTCCTTTTTCGATTTGAGTCTTCTTTATCATCTCCAAATAAAAATAAAATACCTAATAAAGGTCAAGCTTTCTCATGCGCTAGGAGACTTTACCGTGGGTTATTTGCACGCAATCCATCTCAGGATGAGGTGTAGGATATCTATCATGATGAACAAGTCTTAGCATGAGGATGTCTCACAAACACCAAAATCAAAACACTTCTTCTAAAAGACGGTAAACAAACAACACTCGTCTTTCCTACGTGAATTCTTTTCTCATCTCCTTCACTCATAATGATAACTTGCTACGAGTTATCTCTTTGCAAGACGATAACACACTCGTAGCAGACGAGCCTGCAACACCTGAGCATAGACATAAGCAGTTCAATTCATAAAAAAACACAAACAAAGTTTACGCCTTAGTTAGGCAAACTACGTCAACTCTGATTCTCATTTCCCATGAGACACGTAGGAAGTGGGGTAGAGCTCATTCGAGCATATTATTTATTTCCCCTACATTTTTCTCATACCTTTTTATTATCTTTTCCAGTTCAGTTGCAGTTCTTTTGTTCAGCAGCAGTTTTATTCCTCACCCTTTGAAACTGACAAACAAGCGTGGATCCCGTCGGGTACGACGAACAATCTGGGGTGCTAATACCTTCCCAGTTTGTAACCGACTCCTGAACCCAGTTCTTTGGTTCGCAGGACCTTGTCCTTTCCTTTTTCCTTAGGTTTGTGCAACATTAACTTTCCCAACTTTGAGTTCCCAGTATTCGAAGCTGAAGAGGATGATGACGAAGAAATTTGAGAAGAGATCTCTAGACTGCTCAGACACGAGGATAATTCCATTCAACCTTACAAAGAACCGTTGGAAACTGTCAACTTGGGTTCGGAACAGGAAATAAAGGAAATCAAGATTGGTGCACTACTCATTTTGGTTGAAAGAAAAAGCTTGATCTCACAACTCAAAGAATTTTTGGATGTATTTGCTTAGTCCTATCAAGACATACCAGGGAAAAATTATTGAGAGTTGGTTTAGCCTGAGAAACCTTGTTCTTTGTTGCTGGTACAAAACTGCAAATTCAAATTCACACAAATGGAAAAGCATATTGACTATTACTGCAATAAATGTATGTTGAATGCATAAGAATAAGGGATCATAAAATTCCATTTATGTTGAGAAGAAAAGAGATTCATTGAACAGAAGTGTTGAACGAAATTATGTTTAAAACCTTTCACTATAGAATTCACCATAGTCGCATTGAATTCACCATAGTCGAATGTGTCATTATTATCAACTAATGATTTATCTTACCATATCCATAAGATTCTTGATTTCAGATTCCATAAGTTCAGATCCTACTCGTTTTAAGCATTCTTTTAGCTCATCCAATGTTATGGTTTCACTATTCTCAACATCAAGCATCCATAAGAACTCTTTCAAACCACCAATTTCTTCCTTTAGCGGGCTCTCTACAATAGCCTATGAATAAGAATACAAAATAGGGCACACCATATCAGGAGTTCCTAAACAGATATATGAATGTTAAATGAATACCTTTTTAATTTTTATTTCGAATTGGCTTTAAAAGGGAAAAAGCAGACGTGTGACAAAGCATCACTCAATAAACTAACTATAAAACTCTATCGTAATCAAATCTTCCATGATTATTTGTAATTGAACAATATTGTTGATTACCAACATTCAAACCAATATAAGAAAATATGATAGTATGGTAAAATCAATACCTAGAAACATATTTCATTTAAGGCGCACCTGCTTCATTTTTCAAGTAGCTGGACCTTGAACCACTAACCTGTGAAACATCAGTTTTGAAAAATGGAAAAATCAATACCATGAAAATATACAGAAAAAGACAAAATCAATACCATGAAAATATACAGAAAAAGGAAAAATCAATACCATTATTGGTGATATCTTCAACTAAATTAGCATGAAGAGGAAGCTCTAGACCCATTAATCTTAAATTTAAACTCAGTAAATCAATACTTCCAATATATAACAATGAACCACGAGCCAACAATAGTGAAAAATGAATTGAACAACTTCATTATAGCTACAATCCCCTGTAAAAACCTCAATGAGTTGAAACTAAGTAGATTGTTTTGGCCTGCAAGTTAAGATCTTAAATATTACCATAACTGAGTTTAATGCAAACGTGTTAAATTCATAACTAACATAAACATGACAGACTAAGAGACAACAGTAAGAAAAACTTACTAAATTCAGGAATCAGACATGAATGATGAACCCACTATACCTCCACTCGTGAAGAAGAATAAGCTCTTGTTTCACCCCCAAAATCCTATGATCGTACTTTTTAGCCTCTTCAAGCCGATGAAAATACTCATGAAATAAGGAGAGAAAAAGAAACATAATCAAATCATAAAAGCATAAACAACCATATGGCATGGCCACAAACCACAGTCTGATTACCTACAAAGATTCATAAAATACAAAGAAAATATACAGTTTCACATTTAAAAATAATGGAGAAACATGTTACTTAATAGTTGTTAACTCCAATGTCAGAAAAATCAAGCAAGTTTTTGAATAATAAGGAAGAGGCTTGAAATATTAAAATCAACACAGGTCGTAACAGATTCTATCCAGAAACACCGCTGCGCAACAGCCTTCTTATTTCCTCTATTTGCGAGACGGCGAGTGATCGATTGTCTCTAGTGAAACAATAACAATTTGTTCAAATCATGTACTCTATAACATGCTATAATTGGTGATTTAGTTACCTATATAATTGAACTTGTGCTTCCTTCCTTCGCGAACATCTGCTCCCATTCTCTGCAGCAAAAAAAACAAACACCATCTCTTCAATAAACTTGAATCAGTAAGAAAACATTATATGCATAACCATTAAAGATTGTTCCTATACAATACTCAATGATTCAACAAACTGAGTTCCTTATGGATATAACCATTCTATGTTGAAAGAATAATTTAGAAACTTAAGATTACCACATACAAAAACATGTAAACCACAAAAACCTGTAAACCATACCTCAACTTCAGTTGCAGTTGTCCAACATAATAGAAGGAAAAGCCTAAAATATTACATACAAATAGAAGTAAATCACAAATTTCACAAACATAACTCAACGTTAACAACTACTAAAATACAATGGTATAGCTCTACAATCAATTTCACAAACCATATACAGATAGTGTTTCCCGAGAGTTCCCAATTGTTCATTAGTCATGACTTTGATGTAATTGCATTTAAAATTGAAAACCAAAACATAAATATGATCTTTCTAAGCAAAAATCAAAGGATATTGGTTCTTCAAAGACTTCCCCACACTACAAACAATAAAAAACACTACAATGTTAAAACAAATAAAGAATCGGTAGATACAACAAAAAATTCAACACATAAATCAACTTTACACTACCAAGGTTGCAATTACCCATCCAAACCAAAAACTTTGTATAAAGAAAATATTTTTGCTACCGACATCCTTTATCGTTTTTCGAAAAGTATTATGTACTTGTCTTTTATAAAACCCTCAAAACCAGACTAATCGCCGCCGCACGTCATTTGTGTTTCAGATCCGACAACCATCACCCCACAAAAATGCAGATCTGCTGAAATTCAACAAAATCATTAACACCATGAAAATCAACAAAAGGTCACTATGAAAACCGAGTAAATTTGTGTTGGGTTGTAGAAAAAAAATCAATTTTTACGATCTTAGAAAAACAGAGAAAGAGAGTGTCAGAAGGAGAAATGAAGGAAGAAAATAGGAAGAAGAAAGCAGTGTGACAGAGACAGAGAGAAAGCTCAGAGAGAGAGAGGTGTATTTCTACAACACCTTATTCTTTCCTCCATTGTTCGTCTTTGCCAACAGAATGAAGAGAGAGAGAGAGAGAGAGAGAGAGAGAGAGAGAGAGAGATTGAAAATTACTTTAAATTTTGAAATTCAAATTAAAGTAGTTCTTGATAGAAGAGAAAAGAGGAAAAATAGTTTAATTAGGACCAAGTGATATCATCAATCCATTCAAACCTAATCATCAAAGACAAAAAAAATACCAACTATATATTTGAAATAGAAGTATATGACATATCAGTTGAAAAAAATATTTATTGGACTAGGTACAATAATATATAATATATAAAAGAAAATAGAATAAGAAGTTATTAACTAGGTACAATAATATATAATAATATATATCAATGCTCATTGATACATGCTTTATCATAGAAATCAGAATCAATCATAATTATGTCTAACTTATGTTTCATCCAATAATGTTACTATGATGCTCTTTGAAATTTTACATAGTGATTTATAGATATTACCAATTTTAAGTCCAGTTAGTCATTACTATTATGTTTATTTTTAGTTGATTTTTTTGATAATTTTCAAATCAACTTTAACGTTTGTCATTCAACTGTGGGAGTGTAATAGAATATATATTTATTATCTATTTATTTGTAATTGATATGCAAAATCATATCAGTTTTTTCATTCATATGTACTATATATACTCTTTATAATAATGAGAAAACACCCGTAAACCAATTATCTTAAAGCACTTAAATGAATTTGAAATTTAATTTTTAGTTGTTGTGATTAATGGTAATTTAAAAAGTTTAGAATTAATATAGTTTGAGGGAATAGTAATTCAAAATTGAAGGGCAGAAAATAAATTACTCTAATTGACCTTAGTGTAAAATATAGTCTAGGGACTTGACCCAATTCAAAATCAAAATCAGTGTGATGCATCTCCACCGTGCTTTTTGAACAACTTTTCTCCGTCAAGTTGTTTACCAAGTCCTCGCTAGAAAACTAATTATCTCCACCACTGAAAAGTTCCGTAGGTTCAATGAAAAGTCTTAACAACCACATATCACTAGAAGGAATTGAAAGTTTAAAACTTTCACAATTGTTTATTATTAATCCGTGAATGACGAGCAGCAATTACCACAGACAGACCCATTAAAAATCAACACGTAAAAGTTTAAGCTCTTTTTTCTTTTTTGGTTTGAATGGGTTATTGGACACTTACAAAATCATTTTGAATATTTTAAATTTTAAAATCAAATATCTATGTCTAAATCTTTCAAAGTAACCATGATTTATTTAGAATTTTCATATATCTCTCTCTCTCTCTCTCTCTATATATATATATATATATATATATATATATATATATATATATATATATATATTTGTTGATTTAATATCAACGACTTATTTTTATAAATAAAAATATAAATAAATGATGTCATAAGAAATTGAACTAGATAATCGTTTTCGTCTATTTAACTCAATTAACACATAACATGAGAGCTACTAGGGCATGACAAAGAGTTCTTAAGGTTTCGTTTTTGCGATTGGGTACAGACACAAGCTACCAGATGATAAACAATCTAAGGTCTCTTTTCGCGATAAAGTGATGAGGCAAAATACAACCAATGCACCAAGAATGTTCATTAGTATAATAACAATCTCAAGTTGAGACTGCAAAGTAGTCTTGGTGCATAGAAAATACAACTACTATTCAGTCTCAACTTGAGAATAATCTGCATATAGAGTCTCATTGGAGAAACATAGAAACATATGGGTGAGATTACATTCTACAAAATGCATGGCATAATAACAACAAAGGGCAATATAATCGCAGACATACAACATATACATGATCTTACGATATTACACGCCACATACACATGAATGCTTACGCAATGCACTTGTCCTATACTCCAATGCATGTGGTACCATCACTGAAACTAGAGCTTATTTTCCTAACTTCTAATAGTTTATAAAGGAATATCCCTCACTACAACACTCTCCTACACGTCTGTAGACTCTGAAATGTCTAGGAGGTCATGTGAGCTACGTACGCACTACAACACCTTTCACTAAACTCTACTTCTAGAAGTACATGCGAGCTACATATGTACTACGACCTCTCCTTGAGGATACCTACTCTGATATAGTATGATTCATTTTGATCAAACAAATAATTTTTATCTAAACCTCTAAACCATATTTGAAATACATTAACCTCGATTACCACATTAGGGTTTCCACAAGGTTTATCACACATTCACTTTGATTTGCCACATTAGGGCTTCACAATTTAACGCATATTTACTTTGATTGCCAAGTCAGGCTTTACAAGTATTTTATCAAAATATTGGACTCATGTCATAAGAGTGTTAATCATTCATCATTCACAACATGATTCATAACAAGTATTTTATCAAAACATTTGACTTATGTCTTAGGACTCACTATAGAATTATTCATGTTTTAGAGCATGATTCCTAGATATAAACATCATGAAACCCTTAGCACAAGACATATCTTTGTATTAGCTCTATAGTGTATCTGACCGAACCTCAATCTGAGCTTTTAAACTCAAGTTATGATTTTTTGAAAATTCTCAAGCATGAAATTGATTGCACATTAGTGCAATGTGTAATCGGTTGCATTATCATTCTACCATATTTTCATAAATTTAATATGATTAATACATCATAACACATATTCTTTAAATTAACACATGATATTGACATCTACACACAAGATTCATGGAAAAAACACATCAAACTATACACTTAAACCAAATCAATGATGATAAGAGGGAGATTCATAACTTAGGGTCTATGAACCATCATCTTGTAAGGAAAATTCACATGGAAACTCGGATAATTCAAGGTTCAAGAGAAACCTCACTACCCTAAACGTTAAAATACCAAAGTTATATAACAATATTGCACTACCTTGTTAATGAATAATTTCTTCATGAAGCTCCTAACAATGGTGAAATCATTCCCTAACACACTATGTACTACGATTTTCTTGGTGAATTGAGGTTTTTCTTTCATATTTTGGAGAAGGAGAAGATCCATTTGGAAAACTAGGGTTTTTCTCCTCAAAGATACATATTCTACCTTTTTTTCTTCTGATTCTATTTCTCCCTTTATTTTCTATTTTTCTCATTCTCTCTATCCCTTCCCTTTCTATATTTAAATATTTAAATATTTATTTTAATTCCTTTTGACTCTCTTTATTTTCCACTAACTCTACCTTTCCAACTTCTTTTTCTCATTAATTCCACACTTTTCTATATTCATAGTTAATTCCCTCTAATTCATAATAATAACAATAATAATAATTCCATAAAAATAAAATATATACATGCCAAATATATTTTCCTAGCCAAGCTATATAGTCGGAAAATATTGAACGTATATCAAATTGTGAAACCAAGTGAGGACGAGTAGTACAAAGACCTAGACAAGAATTCCTCACATCCCGGGTCGACCAGTAGTCTCTACCACCATATCATCCATTTCATATAATAGCAGAGAACATGAAAGGCCGAGAACAGACCGTTGACAACCCGATATCAATGACGAGCATAAGCTCAACGAGTACACCATGAGTTGTAAGGTCAACGATGCATCAATGCAGATATTACAGAATATCGCAGTTTGCATTCATGGAGATAGGTTATAGTAATGATGGCCATATAACCTCAGAATTCCAAGAGGCTTCTCTTAATGATGTCTCTTAATAAAAGCTAATAGAAGACTATAAAAGGGGCTCCCAACTAAGGGATAAGCAAGACACTCATCTTGGGACACATATAACACTTGTATAGCTCATAAATCCGAAAATATATTCAATTAGTATAGACATCGTAGCACTCCTTGCTTAGAAGAGGAGGGTTATCACTTTTGGTATTTTCAACTATTTTTAGCTAGAACATTTGGCACCCAGCGTGGGGCCTAGGTAAAAATTCATATTCAAAATTATGTCTTTCAGAGAAGATCCACCTCCAGACATGGCTCAGCTACTGGCCATGATGGAGGCTATTTGTCAACAAAATGAAACGTTACATGATAATATGTGTAACGCCCTATTTATTTAATTAAATATTGTCGTGTGGTTGGTGTTGTTTTGTGTCGAGTTGCTAATTTGTGGTTGAATTAATTTAATTAAGTTGAATAAGTAGATTAAGTTTATTTAAGTTGCATTGTTTTTACTTTGGACTAAGTTGAATTAAATAAGTCGTGGGTTATTAATAGAATTGTGTTATTTTGATAAATGGGCTTGTTTCGTGAGTATGAGTAGTAATTGTGGGAGGTATGTTGTTTAAGCCCAATAGAATTACTAAGATTGATTAAAAGAAAAACCATTAGAATTAGAAGAAAAAAAAGGTTACCATTAAGGAGAAAACTTGAAGTTGGAAAAGGTGGTTACATGAAGTTTCTAGAGAGGCAAAAGCCAGGGTTCTGATTGAAAAGTGTCTGAGTCGCCTTCAATCCAAAGGTAAGGGTGGGGTTCTAACCTTATAATCGGGATTATATGATGAATTCGTATGGAATTGGGTACATATATTGTTATTGTCAATTGTTGTTTTGTTTTGATGAATAAGTTGGTTTGATGAATAAGTCATTTTGGTAAATAAGTTATTTTAGATGATTAAGAAAATTATGATTGTGTTAAGTTGTTGTTGAATTTTCGCATTGGATTAACTGGAATTGGGACTGAGAAAAGTTACATAGACGGAGAAGACGGAAACAAAGAAGGAGAACGCATGGTTGGTTGTGGGACGATCTTCCCTTAAGCCTGACGTCCGTTTGGGAATTGTGACGTCTGTCACATCCCTAGGATGATAGTCACAAGGTCAATTGTGACGAGGGTCACCCAATTATGATGATGGTCACTCGGGTATGGGAAACAAATGGTTGTTTCGTTTCTAATGTTGTGTTGGGTTTGTGTCTATAATATTGGCCTGTCATAAATCATTTCCAGTAGCATAATTAAGTTGGAAATATTAATTGAAGTATCATAGGTCCTAAGGATCAATTAACAAAGAGTTAATGAGTGATATAAAATTGAGTTAGTATAAGAAAACTAGTTAACAGTTGAGCAAAATCAGTAGCAGGTTGGTATGTTAGTTGATGTGGTGGAGTTAACATAAGCATGTTAATAAATTAATAATAAGTAGTAATAAAATAGCATGTTAATTAGTTTAATTAATAGGTTTAGTCGGGACTTTGTAAATAAGAGTGTGGTATACTCTGTTGTACTTGTGTTGTGTTTCTTGGTGTAAGTTGAAAAGTTGTTGGGTGTTGTTGTATGTTGTAGTGCCTTATGAATGGAAATATTATGAGTTGCAGGCCTTTGGCCAAAGTTGGATGTTGTTGTGTTGCTATGTTGTTATGGTTGTTGTTGTTGTTGTTTGATAATCATGTTGAGTTGCATATCATATCATTACTCAAGTTAGAGTTGTTTGCTCAGTAAGTTGGCCTGGATATGAAAAATAAAGTTGAATGCTTAAGCCTTGTGTTGCGCCTCTATTGATTTGCATGATTATAAGTTGGGAGTTTTGCACCGATTGTACCATATGCATCACATTTGTCTAAGTTGCATATTAAGTTGCATATTATGTTGTCGTGTTGTATCGGGTGTTGGTTTTTATGTTGTTTATTAAGTTGTGAAGTGATGATTTATGTAATCTAATTTAATATGTTATTTATCATATGCTTGATTATATTTTTAGATATCTCACCCCTTTTGTTTGAATGTTGCCCCCTATGTGTAACATACAGGTAATTCATAGTAGAATGGAGTACCTTAGTAGATTCTAGTCGGTGTTGTCGCCTTGATACGTAGCACTCAGGGAGATAACGCTTGTTTTATGATGATGTTGCCTTTTGTTATAGTTGCTGAATTTTAAAGTTGTTTAATTAAAGAATTGTTGCTTTTGGAGTTGTTTTCATGTTGAATATGATTTAAGTTGCTAGGAGTTGATTTTTTTGAATCCGCTGTGTATTAATGAAGTAATCATTTTAAAGACCATCTGGTGTTGAATGTTGTTTGTTTTAATGTTGAAAATGTATCATCTCAATTTTTTGTTGAAGTCTTGTACTATGATTTTATTAATAATTATCGGGTAGAATTGGGGTGTTACATTAGTGGTATTAGAGAAGGTCAGACAGTCCGACCAAGTTGTCGAGTCGTAGTAGTTTAACAATCAAGTATTGTTAGCTAGTTCTAACTTTTGTTGTGTTTTAGTGATTAAGTTGCGATGGATGGAAGGAACGATGTTGTGATGGCTATTGCTCTTCAAGTAATGGCTTAGGCTGTGCAGAATCTGCCGAACGATGGTAAGGATGTTGGATCTCATAGTTTGGCGACTTTCTAGAGGGAGAATCAACCTACCTTCAATGGTAAGAATGATCCTGATGCAACATTGGCTTAGTTGAAAAAGATTGAAAGAATATTTCGTGTGATGGATTGCACTCCAACAAATAAGGTTTGATATGCGACTTATATGCTGGAAGTCAAGGATGATGACTGGTGGCTAGAAACTCGTCAGAGATTGGATGCTACGGGTGAGGATATTACTTGGGTTGTGTTCCGTAGAGAATTTCTGAGAAAGTATTATCCAGAGAATCTTTGTGGAAAGAAGGAGATTGAATTCCTCGAGCTGAAGCAAGGTAACATGTCGGTTATTGATTATGCAACGAAGTTTGTTGAGTTGGCTAAGTTTTATCCGCACTACAATGAAGCGAATGCTGAATTTTTGAAGTGCATTAAGTTTGAGAATATGTTTCGTCCTGAGATTAAGAATGTAGTTGGATATTAGAAGATTCGTGTCTTTGTTAATTTGGTTGATAGCTGCAGAATTTATGAAAAGGATAACAATGCTCATTACAATATTATCAATGAGAGGAAAGGAAAGCACCAACAGAGTCGTGGCAAGCCTTATGATGCTCCAGTTGGGAAAGGTAAACAGAAGGTGGTTGATGGTAAGCGGACTAGTGGGGGAGATTCTCCTATTGGTATTGTTTGTTTCAAATGTGGTAAACCTGGTCACAAGAGTAATGTGTGTATTGTTGAGGCAAAAAGGTGTTTTCGTTGTGGTAAGACTGGGCATGTAATATCTAAATGCAAGCATAAAAAGATTATTTGCTTCAACTATGGTGAAGAGGAACACATTGGTAGTCAGTGTGAGAAAATAAAGAAGATGCAGACTAGAAAGGTGTTCGCGTAGGCTAGGACTCAAAAAAACTAATAAGGACAGACTCGTCTGAGGTACATGTTTCATTAATAGTACACCTTTAATTACTATTATTGATACTCGTGCTACTCATTACTTTATTTCAGCTAATTGTGTTAAAAGATTGGGTCTTAAGTTGTCTTCTATGATTGGAGAATTGGTCGTCGAGATTCAGGTTAATGGATCAATGACTACTTCTTTTATGTGTTTACAGTGTCTATTGTCTATCTTTGATAGAGACTTTGTTGTGGATTTGCTGTGTTTACCATTAACCTAAATGGATGTGATATTAGGAATGAACTGGTTAGAGTATATCTATGTTTATATCAATTTTTATAGTAAGTCAGTGAGGTTTTCTACTCCTGAAGAGGAAGGAGTTGGTTTGTTTTCTTTTAGAGAATTACAGCAGTTGATGAAAGAAGAAGCTCAGATGTTTTTACTGATGGTGACGTTGTCTATTGAGAGCAAAGCGAAGATTGAGGAGTTTCAGGTGGTGTGTGAATTTCCTGAAGTTTTCCCTGATGAAATTCCTGATGTATCGCCAGAGAGAGAAGTTGAATTTGCGATTGATCTTATACCTGGTACTATACCTGTGTCTATGGCACCATACAGGATGTTTGTATCTGAATTTTCGGAATTAAAGAAGCAATTAGAAGAGCTACTTGAGAAGAAGTTTGCGAGACTAAGTGTATCGTCATGGGGATCTCCAGTGTTGTTAGTGAAAAAGAAAGATGTAAGTATGAGACTTTGTGTTGATTATTGACAGTTAAATAAAGTGACGATCAATAATAAGTATCCGCTTCCGATAATAGATGATTTGATGGATCAGTTGGTGGGTGCCTGTGTGTTTAGCAGGATCAATTTGAGATCGGGTTATCATTAGATTAAAGTGAAAGATGAGGACATTCAAAAGGCAGCGTTCAGAACACGTTATGGACATTACGAGTATTTGGTGATGCCTTTTGGTGTTACTAATGCGCCAGGAGTATTTATGGAATACATCAACCATATCTTTCATAGTTATTTGGATCGTTTTGTGGTGGTGTTCATTGATGACATATTGATTTACTCTAAGTCAGAAGAAGATCACGAAGAACACTTGAAGCTAGTATTGCAAGTTTTGAAAGAGAAGAAGTTGTATGTGAAGTTGTCTAAGTGTGAGTTTTGGTTGAAGGAAGTTAGTTTCCTTGGGCATGTCATTTCAGGTAGTGGCATTATTGTGGATCCATCTAAAGTTGATGTTGTGTTACAGTGAGAAACTCCAAAGTCGGTTACTAAGGTTAGAAGCTTTTTGGGTCTAGTGGGTTATTATAGAAGGTTTATTGAAGGATTTTCTAAGTTGGCACTTCCATTGACTAAGTTGAATTGCAAAAGTAAAGATTTTGTATGAGACGTTTAATGCGCAGCGAGTTTTACCAAATTGAAGAAGAAGTTGATGTCGGCTCCGATTTTGACATTACCGAATGCAGGAAAACCAGTTGTGGTATATTGTGATGCTTTTATGACGAGTTTAGGAGGTGTGCTTATATAGAATAATAAGGTGGTTACTTATGCATCGAGACAGTTGAGAACTCATCAAAAGAATGACCCTACGCATGATTTAGAACTTGCTTCAGTTGATTTTGTGTGGATGATTTGGAGACATTATCTTCAGGGTTCTAGATTTGAAATGTTTAGTGACCATAAGAGTTTAAAGTATTTGTTTGATCAGAAGGAATTGAATATGAGGTAACTCAGGTGGTTGGAGTTATTGAAGGATTATAATTTTGGTTTGAACTATCATCCAGGTAAAGTTAATGTTGTAGTTGATGCCTTAAGTCGGAAAATGTTGCATATGTCGGCGATAATGGTTAAGGAGTTGGAACTTATTGAACAATTCAAGGATATGAGTTTAGTTTGTGAAGTGACACCGAAGAGTGTTATGTTGGGTATGTTGAAGATTAATAATGATTTTCTAGACAGTATCAAAGAGGCTCAGAAGTTAGATGTGAAGTTGGTAGTTTCGATGGAAGGAATCGATCAATCTGAGAATAATGATTTCAAGTTGGATGCGCAAGGTGTGTTGAGATCCCATGATCGAATTTGTATCCCTAATAATGCAGAAATGAAGAGAGTGATTCTTGAAGAGAGTCATAGAAGTAAGTTGAGTATTCATCAGGGGGCTACAAAGATGTATCAAGATTTGAAGAGTTTGTTTTGGTTGCCTGGGATGAAGAACGATGTAGCGTGTTTTGTGTATGCATGTTTAACTTGTCAAAAGTTGAAAGTTGAACATCAAAAGCCTGAAGGGTTGATGCAAACGTTAGAAGTTCCAGAATGGATATGGGATAGCATTTCAATGGACTTTGTGACGGGGTTGCCTAATACTTCAGGAGGACATGATTCGATTTGGGTGATTGTTGATAGGCTTACGAAGTCGGCTCATTTTATTCCTATTGACATTAGTTTTCAAGTATCTAAGTTGGCAGAGATTTATACTCGCGTGATTGTTAATTTGCATGGTGTGCCTTTGTGAATTGTGTCGGATAGAGATCTGAGGCTTACTTCTGACTTTTGGAAGAGTTTCCAAGAGGATTTTGCTTCTAAGTTAAGGTTGAGTTCAACTTATCATCCTCGGATAGATGGTCAGACGGAGAGAACTATTCAGTCTCTAGAGGATTTGTTGAGAGCGTGTGTTCTTGAGCATGGAGGTTAGTGTGATACTTATCTTTCGTTGATAGAATTCACTTATAATAACAATTACCATTCTTGTATTGGGACGACACCTTTTGAGGCGTTGTATGGTCGGAGATGTAAGACTCCTTTGTGTTAGCATGAATCTGGAGAAAGTGTAGTGCTTAGACCTGAGATTGTTTGAAAGACTACTGAGAAGGTGAAGTTGATTCGAGAAAAGATGAAAACTTCCCAAAGTAGGCAAGAGAGTTATCATGACAAGCAAAGGAAAGGCTTGGAATTTCAAGCTGGTGATCATGTATTTTTTAGAGTTACACTTGTAACCGATGTTGGTCGTGCATTGAAGTCTAAGAAGCTTACTCCTTGTTTTATTGGTCCATATCATATTTTGGACATAGTTGGAAATGTTTCTTATAGAGTGGCTTTACCGCCTAATCTTTTGAATTTGCATGATGCGTTTCATGTGTCGCAACTTCGGAAGTACATTTCAGATCCATCTCATGTGATTAGTATGGATGATCTGCAAGTACGAGATAATCTTACTGTTGAAACGATGCATGTGAGAATCGTGGAGCGTGAAATGAATACTCTAAGAGGTAAAGAGATTGTGTTGGTAAAAGTATAATGATTAAGAGAAGCTGGAGAAAGCATGACGTGGGAGTTGGAAAACAAGATGTGGGAGTCTTATCCTGAATTGTTTGAGCAAGGTAAGATTTTCGAGGACGAAAATGTTCTAAGTGGGGGAGAGTTGTAATGCCCTATTTATTTAATTAAATATTGTCGTGTGATTGGTGTTGTTTTGCGGCGAGTTCCTAATTTGTGGTTGAATTAATTTAATTAAGTTGAATAAATCGATTAAGTTAATTTAAGTTGTATTATTGTTACTTTGACTAAGTTGAATTAAATAAGTTATGGGTTATTAGAAGAATTCTATTATTTTGATAAATGGGCTTGTTTGGTGAGTAGGAGTAGTAATTTTGGGAGGTATGTGGTTTAAGCCCAATAAAATTACTAAGATTGATTAAAAGAAATACCATAAGTAATTAGAATTAGAAAAAATAGGTTACAGTAAGGAGAAAAATCAGAAGTTGGAAAAAGGTGGTTACGTGAAGTTCCTAGAGAGGCAAAAGCTATGGTTCCGATCGAAAAGTGTTAGATTCGCCTTCTATCCAAAGGTAAGGGTGGGGTTCTAACCTTATAATCAGGATTATATGATGAATTCGTATGGGATTGGGTACATAAATTTTTACTGTCAATTCTTATTTTGTTTTGATGAATAAGGCGTTTTGGTAAATAAGTTGTTTTAGATGATTAAGAAAATTATGATTGTGTTGAGTTGTTGTTGAATTGTCGTGTTGGATTAACTGGAATTGGGATTGAGAAAAGTTACAGAGAAGGAGAAGACAGAAACAGAGAAGAATGCATGGTTGGTTGTGGGACGACCGTCCCTTAAGCTTGACTTCCGTATGGGAATTGTGACATCTGTCACATCCCTAGGATGATCGTTACAAGGACAATTGTGACGAGGGTCACCCAATTGTGACGATGGCCACACGGGTCTGGGAAATAAATGGTTGTTTCATTTCTATGTTATGTTGGGTCCTTGTCTACAATATTGGTCTATCATAAATCACGTATAGTAGCATAATTAAGTTAGAAAATATTAATTGAAGTATCATAGGTCCTAATGATTAATTAACAAAGAGTTAATGAGTGATATAAAATTGAATTAGCAGAAGAAAACTAGTTAACAATTGGATATGATCAATAGCAAGTTGGCATGTTGGTTGTTGTAGTGGAGTTAACAGAAGCATGTTAATAAATTAATTTTAAGTAGTAATAACAGAACATATTGATTAGTTTAATTAATCGGCTTAGTCAGGACTTTGTAAATAAGAGTGTGGTATACTTTGTTGTACTTGTGTTGTGTTGCTTGTTGTAAGTTGAAAAGTTATTGGGTGTTGTTGTATGTTGCAGTGACTTATGAATGGCAAGATTATGAGCTGCAGGCCTTTGGCCAAAGTTGGATGTTGTTATGTTGCTATGTTGTTCTGGTTGTTGTTGTTTAATAATCATTTTGAGTTGCATAGCATATCATTACTCAAGTTGGAGCTGTTTGCTCGGTAAGTTGGCCTGGATTGGAAAAATAAAGTTGAAGGCTTATGCCTTATATTGCGCCTTTATTGGTTGGCATGATTATAAGTTTGGAGTTTTGCTCTGATAGTACCATATGCATCGTATTTGTCTAAGTTGCATATTATGTTGTCGTGTTGTACCGGGTGTTGGTTTTTACGTTGTTTATTTAGTTGTGAAGTGGTGATTTATGTAATCTAATTTAATATGTTATTTATCATATGCTTGATTAATTTTTAGATATCTCACCCTTCTGTTTGAATGTTGGCCTCTGTAGGTAACATGCAATTGATCCAGAGTAGAACGGAGTACCTTAGTAGATTCTAGTCGGTGTTGTCGCTCTGATACGTAGCACTTAGGGGGATGATGCTTGTTTTATGTTGATGTTGCCTTTTTTATAGTTGCTGAATTTTAAAGTTGTTTAGTTAAAGATTTGTTGCTTTGGAGTTTTTTTCATGTTGAATACGATTTAAGTTGCTAGAAGTTGAACTTTATGAATCTGCTGCGTATTAATGAAGTAATTGTTTTAAAGACCATTTGGTTTTGAATGTTGTTTGTTTTAATGTTGAAAATGTATCATCTCAATTTGTTTTGTTGAAGTCTTATACTCTGATTTTATTAATAATTATCGGGTAGAATTGGGGTGTTATAGTGTGCAAGTTTTACAACAATAAAGCCAGGCGGATGGCGACCAAGAAGAAGAAGTTCTTGAACCACAACCCCATTCTTAGGAAATATGGGATGATGAGGTTCCCGAGAATATTAAAGCAACCACGTTGGCCTCTTATGATGGGAAGTCAGATCCTCAAGAGCATGTTATAGTCATTAATAACCAAATGGATATAGTTGTTCCATCTGATTCATTAAAATGTAAGCTCGTGACGAGTACATTCAAAGATGTAGCTTTAAGAGGGTATATGAGCCTTCCCCGACTTTCCATTCTGAGCTATCAAGATTTGACCAAAAAATTGGTACAACACTTCTCGGCGAACAGACGTTGGAAGGTGTCTGATATAACTTTGTTTAATGTTTGAAAAAAATAGTCGGAATTGTTGCATGAATATTTAGCCAGGTTCAATGAAGAGACCATCAAAGGGGAGGAAATAGTCGGAGCCTTCCAACATGCGTTACGAGCCAAGCAGTTAAATGAATCACTAGTATATAAACTGGAAGTCTGCATGGACGAGATTACAACTCGGGCTGAATGTTATATCAAAGGGGAGGAAAGTAATCAAGAAACAAGAAGTTGAGACAACAATGAAAAGAAGAGGAACAAAGAAGAAGGATCAAATAGGAAAAAGGAACACCCTTGTGTGAATGACATACTCCCAGACCGTACAGATGATCATAAGATTCTAATAAAGACATTACCCCACTAAACACACGAAGAGGAGATATACTTAGAGAAACAGGTCTTCTGAATCTGTTTCCAGAACCATATCTTCCTAAGATAGCAAATGCTATTATGGGTAAACATCCTAAGGCTTGGTGTAACTATCATCGAATCTGCGCCCATCATACTGATGATTGCCAACAACTAAAAAGAGAAATCAGAGCCTTGATTCAGAGGGGTCGCCTGTTAGGCTACGTGAAATATTTCTGGCCCCAGAACAACTAAAGGAGTCCTTGACAAGATGGTCTAAGTTCAGATAAGTCGTCCCATAAGAAAAGGCCAGATGTTAAGGAAGGTCATGAAACAAAGATTGCTCGGCACATACTGAACACCATTGTTGGAGGTTTTGCTGGAGGTGGAGAAACCTATGAGACATAAAAGGCATTTTGAATGATGTCAAAACTACTATGCTTTGGGAAGGCTTATGGGACCATAAGAAGCGGGGAAAATTCATCAGAAAGGGATTTTGTAGTGTTTTCAAAGGGATGAATTGACTCAATCACCTAAATAGGTCGACTCATTCAGTTAGAGAAATTTGAGTTGACTCAATGAAAGTGTTAGGTCGACTCAAATGGTGTTTTCATCACTTGGAACTCACGAGTCCCAACAAGATGAATGAGGGACATTTTTAGGTCGACTCAAAGTCACAAACAGGTCGACTCACATCTTTCTATATGTCGACGCATTCCTGTATATCCAAATAGGCCGACTCAAAAAGGAAAACAGGTCGAATCATTACTGTTTGTGAGCACCTCATTTAATTTCTCTCTCTCTCTCTCTCTCTCTCTCCCTTTTGTTTTAATTTTCTTATTCTCTTACTAACCCATATACATAACTGTCATATTATTTTGTGCTAACTAACAAGAAAAGTGAAATAGATACACAAGTGCTCTCTTCATCTTCTCCTTCTCTAGTATTCATCAACAATTACACACAAAAATATTTGTTGATCAAAGTGCAAGATCAAGATAACGTTCAAACGGTGAAATTGTGATTTCAGTTTGGGTTGAGAGATTTGTGGATTTTTCTTGAATAAACCTTGAGGGTTTGTCCTCCAAGATCATTGTGATTTGGGGGGTTTGCATACATCATTCGTTCATAAATTCAACTGAATGAAGAGTTTTGAAGATTAAAGTGATCGTTCATACATATCACGGTAACCAAAGGATTGTGAAGAATGGTGTGGCTTCACAAGCATCGAATCAAAGTGGTCATGCTCAAAGTTTGGAGAATTGTGAATTCTTGTAAGAGGAGAGAAATTACTCGTAGGTTTGTTCGACGCGCGTGAAGGACTTGGTTCATCTCGAATCAAGGGGCAAGAAGAGTTATAGCAACAATCAAAATTAGGATTGGTTTGTTGTTCCTATTTTCTTCTTGTATTAACATTGCAATAACAATAAAAGATCCCAATTCGGTTTGTAAATTGGGGGCAGAGTACCTTTAGCAAGGACGGTGGGGGAACTGCCTAAATAAATCTCGTGTGTTCTTCATATTTTTCATTTGTCAAATTTTCTGCATAAAATGAAGTTGAGTGGCTTGAAAATTCTGTTTTGCATTGGTGTGTGTCTACCAAGTGTTTGTGAAATTGTTGCTATCACATTTGGATATCAACTTAATTAAAATTATGCACTATACTAATTGTTAAAACACACTTTTTGTGTGCACACCAAGTGTTTGATAAAAACTCAAAACACACAGCTTCTTAATTTTTGTACTTATTTATTATCCATATTCATTGTTGGTAGTGGATTATTCAATAGTGCTGAATTTAAGTGATTAATTGGTATTGTATTGATTCATTTATTCATCTCTTATATCCCATTTGGTTTTGAACACATATCCGATCACCGGTGACCTGATTATATTTAGACGTAATTTTTTCGGGGAACTTCCGCAAGTTATTTATCAATTAAAATTTTGAAAATCTTATTTTTTTTTTAAAAAGGGATCTATTCAACCGATCCACGCCATCGTCTAACAAGTGGTATCAAGAGCACCAGTTCATCTAGTGTTTCACATATAACATTTTAGCAAATGGATAACGATCCAACGAGGGCGTATAATAGAGCACTCATTTTCACCGCAGAAAACTATAATCACTGGAAAGATTGTATGCGGATTCATATCAACTCTATTGATAGAAAGATATGGAAGGTTATTCAAGACGGTCCTATGCAAATAACTATAACCGACGAGAATAACCTTGAAATACCTAAACCGGAAGCACAATGGGATGAAAAAGATCAAAAGAACTATAGTTATGATTGGAAAGCTCGAAATTGTATCATTTCTTCTTTGGGAGCTGATGAATGTTTTAGAGTCTCACATCATGCTACAGCTAAATCTATGTGGGAAGCGTTACATATTTCCAATGAGGGAACTGATGACGTGAAGCTAGCTAGAATCAATACATTGCAACAAGAGTTTGATCGCTTTCATATGAACCAAGGGGAAACCATTGGTGAATTAGGAAAGAGATTTTCTCACTTATTAAATCTATTAAATGTTCTTGATAAACCCACTCCCAACGATGTAGCTACTAACAAAATTCTAAGATGTCTTACTAGGGAATGGTTACCAAAAGTCACAGAAATTAAGGAAGCCACTGATGTAAGAACTTTGGATTTGACCAAGTTAATTGGCAAGCTACAAGAGCATGAGCAAGATCTCATGAATCTACATGAGCATGAAGAAAGTGAAAAGAATGAAAAATCTAAAGACAACGGGAAGAAGAATAAGTCTATTGCATTGAAGGCTTTTACTTCCAAATCATCCACCAACAACGAATGTGAGAGTGAGCCTAATGAAGAAGATGATGAATCTAATGAGGATATGGGGCTGTTTGTAAGAAGATACAATAGGTACCTTAGAAAGAATGAAATTTCTCATTCGGACAAACGTCTAGTCAATTATAAAAGGCAATAAAATCCCTCTAAGCAAGATCAAAGCAAGAGTACTAAGTCAAAAGGATCATGTTATAATTGCGGAAAACCCGATCATTACAAACCAGAATGTCTAATGTTGAAGAAAGACAAAGGCAAAGATAAATATCAAAAGAAAGACAACAAAGCAAGGAGAGCATATATCGCATGGGAAATCGATAATGAAGTCTCTAGCAATGTTAGCTCAAGGGATGATGAAGAGAAAGTAAACCTTTGTCTTATGGCTCACAACAATGGCAAAAAGCAAGTAAGTCATTCCAAACATGATAGTTTTGAAAAATTGTCTTATCCCGATTTACTTAGTACTTTTAGAGTTCTCCACCATGAAGCTAAATTAGATTTTAGGCATTTTGCCTCCGATAAGCTTATTTTTAAGCATTTGGAGAAAAAGGTTTCCGATTCTCAAAAGGCTTTGGAAGTTCTTAAGCGATCCATGGTGGAACCAATTAAGAAAGACAAACAAGGATGGTCTAATTTTCATAGTTGTGAAACTTGTTGTATTTGGCAAAAAGAAGTCAAAACTCTTCAAGCCAAACTAGACAAAGTGTCACAACCAAAGATGACAGTTTCTATTGATTATTCAAATTTTAGAAACTCTATGAATAATCCATATAAAAAATACACCTATGTGGTGAAGGATCAAAATAGCAAATGGGACTTTAAACCAACTTTGAATTGTCTTTATTGTTGCAAGAGGGGTCACGCTATTGCTAAATGTCGATTTAGGAGATTCTTAGTTCCTAAAGGCATTTCCAATGGTTTCCCAAATGCAATCAAAGTTTCACTCACACACAAGGACCCAATGAAAATTGGGTACCTCTCTCTCTTGTTTAATCATGTTGGTGGAGTGTCTTGAGGCTACGGAGAAAAGATGGTTTCTCGATAGTGGTTGCTCAAGACATATGACGGGTGACATCTCCTTATTCTATGACTTCGTGGCTAAGAAGAAGGTATTTGTTACTTATGATGATGATAACAAGGGTGCAATACTCGGTAAAGGTAGTGTAGGTAATCCCTCTTCTACATCTATCTCCAATGTCCTTTTAGTTGAAGGTCTTAAACATAATCTTATTAGTATTAGTCAATTACGTGACAAGGGAATAAAGTCTCCATTTCAAAAGAAGGTTGCATAATTGAATATGATGATAATAAGAATGATTTGTTTAAGGGCTTGAGGGTGAATAATGTATACATGATTGACTTGAATGATGTGTCCGTTAATGATCCTAATTGTCTAGTTTCTAAGAGTGATGACTCTTGGCTTTGACATAGACGCTTAACGCACATTAATTTTGACTTGCTAAATGTCGCTCCCTGGATTTCCATCCTGGTACAAACGTGAAAGTGGCGCAGAAAGAGGTAGAGTCGCCAGCCAGGCATTTTTATCCCGAATGAGCAGGAATGGTAATGCTGCACAAACCAGAAGAAAAAGAAAAGGAAGGACACGGGTCATGCGAACCAAAGATACTGGGTTCGGGAGTCGGTTACGACCTGGGAAGGTATTAGCACCCCAGATCGTCCTCTGTACCCGACAGGATCCACGCTTGCAAAGAAATCTGTTTCAAAGGGTGAAGAAATGAAAGCTGCTGCAAAGAAAATGAACTGAACTGGATAAAAGAAAAGAAAAGGGAACTGGAAAAGAAATGAAAAGGAAAAATATAGGGAAAATAAAGATTGTGCTCAAACGGGCCCTACCCCGCTGCCTGCGTACCTCATCTGGACAATGAGGACCAGATTCGCCATAGTTCCCCTAACTAGAGGTGGAAAAGATTGCTTGTGAATTAAGGCTCGAACTGCCTATGTCAATGCTCAGGTGTTGCAGGCTCGGACGACGAGTGCGTTACCTTCTTGCAAAATGAAAAGTAGGAGCAAGTTCGTACGATGAGAGTGAAGGTGATGAGAAAAGAAGTCCTGAAGGAGAGACGTTTATTGTTTGTCCAATGTTTTTTATGAATTTTCTATGAGTGTGGCACAGGGAAGTGAACTCAAGCTCTTTTCCATGGAATTTGTACTTGCTACTACATTCCAAGATGGAATGATAGAACAAGCAAACTCAAGTAAGGAGAAGATCCCCACAACTTGGTTCCAGAGATTAGGGCCTAAGCTCACTAACTCGTTGAATTTATTAAGTGTTTTTGTAATTTTTGTGAAGAAGTCTTTTTTATGATTTTCTTTGTGAAAGTAGTCTCATGATTAGACTTGTACATCATGCTAGACAAGCTTGTACTATCCCAAGATGGGAAGACTACAAGTGCCCCATGGAATAAGTCCATACACACAAGGCTACCTCAACCATTATTAAGTGTTTTTTAGGTTTTGGTTTTGAGATGAGAAGAGAAAGAAACAAAAGGATCTTAAAGATAAAATCTAATGGGGAAAGTCTAATCCTAAAGTTATCATGCAAAGGTGGTCCTAAGGTTAGTGTGGTTTGAAGTCTATCCTAATGAAGAAGAAGGAAAGAAGAAAGAAGAACTAGATACAACTTACTCCTCTAAAGGAGATAAGTTGTTTCTAAAGGGAGAAAATATGAGGTTGAACAAAGGATGGCATAAGGCACATCACAAAAGAAAGTAATAGAGCAATAAAGAAAAGAGATGAAGGTTTGAAATGTGGATAACATCCACACTTCTTACTTACCTTATGCAATTACCTGAAAATGTTAGAAATACAAACAAGAACAAAATGGAATATAAACAAGCAAGAGATCCCATCAATCTAACACAACCAGAAGTGAATCACACCTATTATATACTAGGATCAAGTCAAATAACCAATAGGAGTTGGCACAAGTGCCCTGCTAAACTAATGATCAATCAAACATCCAGAAAGTATTTGAAACTAAGCAAGCAAACATAAAATTCAAATAAAATGGAAAACAATCCTAAAAATTCTACAATTAATCATGAGAACACTTTAATCACCTACAAACCACATGCCAAAATGAAACTCCAAAAATCAGAAGAAAAGCTAGTAAATAAATGCATAAAGTCCAACTAGAGTTTAGTAAATTTCAACATAAAACAACATGACAAAAAGAAAGCAAATAAAATCTAAAAATCATGAAATAAATCCTAAATGACCTTCAACATGTTAGGAATCAGTAGCAAAAAGAACCAGGTTTATATCTGTTACCATGCTCAAGATAAAAATTAAATAAGTCAGAACATGCATTAAATGTATTAAAATAAAGAAAAAAAAACATTCAATTAAATAAGCTATGAAAAGTTTAAAATAAATGGAAAATAAAATCATACAAAATTAAAGAAAACTAAAAGAAGTTAACATGATTTTTTTTTGTGATTTTTAAATGATATTTACTAATTTTAAAAATATAAAATGAAACAATTATGAAAAGAAAATAAGATTGAAGCATAGAAATGCAGGGAGGTGCATTAGTAAACGAGAATAGTTCAAAAAATGGATTGGGCCAGGAAATGGGGGGTGCCATGAGCAAGAGAAGCCCACGCTCTTTAAACCAACTCAGTCAAAGAGAAAAATCAAACAATCCAACGGCTCACAGTCTATCTCATGAAGTCAATCACCAAAAGTATACCAATCCAAAGATGAACAAAGGTCAACATGAAGTCACATGATCTGACGCACTACACCGATGGTCAATGGATTAAATCAAACACAAGGATGGTTCATATTTGAGGGTTCACAAAGCTTAACATACACTAATGCACATGAGTAATTAAATGAAATAAAAGAAGCACATGAGATGCACATGGATTTTTAATGAGGTGGCATGCTAATGTCCATCAGATCAGGATACATCTACGTTCCATGTTCAAAATGGCTATGAAACAGTGATTGCCGACCGGAGGAACTCCGATCTCCTTCTCCGTTTGTCTCCGATGATCACTCATGAACAAAAATCCCAGAATTCAACCAAACAGGCATCAATCGAAAGCTACAACTACAAAGATCCCAAATCCATCAATAGAAACCACATACACTCAATAACCAATGTGAATCGCACAAAACAAAGTTCATCATAAAAACTGCAAATCCACAAACAACCACTCTAAAAACTTGCAAACGTTTCAGACAACATATATCAAGTATGCTCGTCACGAAATAAGTAAAAACAACTCAAAATCATAGTAAAACAAGATGATGCTCAAACCTGATATTGAGACCTTTTTGAAGTTCAAAGAGATCTAGAGAGATCCTGAGATTCCTTACGCTTCTTGAAGTTGCTTGAGAGCCAAATAAAGGCTGTAGGCTTTGATTCTAGAGAGGAATGAGAGGAAGCCGAACACCAATGTTGATCCTCAAATGATCAACAAAACTCCAATGACCTTTCCACCTAGGGAGTAATATGGTGATGTGTTTGAATGAGATTGAAGAGGATGATTCAGAAGCCTTAAGGATGAAGGATGGAGTATGAAATCATCAATTCAGATCTGGACTTTTTCTTTGATGTAGTGAGATTGAGAGCACAATGTAAGAGATAAAGAGAGAGAGATGTTGAGAGTGAAGAGTGTGATGAAAATGTGCGTCCTCTGCAAAAATAGTGAAAGAACAACTTATATGGTGAGGGTGTAGGGTGCATTCTGAAGGTGCCATCACCAAGTTGTTATCCACCAAAACTCAGAGCAATTCGTGCTCTTCTTTGCTTCCTCTTTTTAAAATCAATCTCATGTGGATGAGTGCATGATGTTATGGTGTAGCATGGTGTGTTGGCAGTGCATTGTTGGCTGATGGTGAAAAGTCATGAGAATTGGATGGTGGTGATTAACTTATAGAGACGGTATGCATGGGAAGTTGCACGTGATTATCCTGCTTCCCCTTTTTGGGTGCAACCTGCGTGTGCCCTAGTGAGTGGAGAACCATGTGACCTCAAGGCAAAATAAAAAAGGAATACAAAAAGTGGTGTGTGGTATGTGATGATTGGCTGTTGATTCATCATACTCCATGTGCACCTCTTTGTACTCTTTTACTCCTCACAAAATGAACCCAACGAATACAACAACAACAATGAAAAAGTCACCCCTCTCTTGGTCATGTAACAGGTGATTATGTACCATTAAAAAAGGTTGTAAAAAAATGACATAATAAAATGTGACAAAAATAAGGGAAGCCAATGGTATTTTGACAAATGTCACATAAAACCCTAAAATGAATCCAAACTTCTAAAAATCATAACTTGAGTTCTAAAAATGCTATGAAAGTGTTCTATGACTTTTCGGAAAGGGAAAATTGTGCTCTATGACTTTCGTGTTCACTGGAAAATCACTCGGAGCTTTTTTGCACATAAAATAATGGCTTGAAGTTTAGGGACAAATATTTCCAAAAATGGAAACCTCTAAATTTCCAAATTTAGTAACTTTTTGCGTATTCCCGATTTTTGACATTTAAGCTCGACTAACCTATTCCTTGACATGATATGACCTCCAAAACTTGATGATCCTGATTAAAACCCTGAAATCCTCATGTTGACTTTTTTTACTGCAAAGTTGACTTTGTTGCTTCATTTTCAAGTAACTGGACAAATGCTTGACTTCTTCAGTGAATTTTTGCCTCAAATTCCATACATAAGCCATGTAGATCATATAAGAACCTTTGACCACAAGAATTGGTCAAAGCTAAGAGGATATGAGGATCTGGTCCAAAACCCTAATCAGGATTTCCCTCACATAGGAGAAAATTGCATTTTTGAACTTCTGATGAAATTTCTCTCTTCTGAACTTTTAAGGATGACCTTGGGCTTGTTCAAGATATGAGAAAACCTTATGAGATTCTTGCAATGCTATCTGGCCAATGACCTGACTTAAAATTCTTGAATTGTCTAAAAATTGATCATATGCCTTATGTTAGAACATGTGATTATTATGCCTCATTTTCCTATGCCAGATGCTAAAAAATGATATGCTGATGCTATGCTTATGATTAGATGATGATAAAAAGGAGAGGAAAAATTTGGGGTGTTACAGCTGCCCCTATTCAAGCAACTATTACTCTGAAAAGGACGGTAGCACGGGCTATTGACCATTCAAGGTAAATTGTGGTTGAATACCAAGAAGACCTGAAATTTGCACTCTGTCGGAGAATTAAAGCAAAGGGAAAATAAACCCAACCAAGTAACACTCTGGGTAATTGAATTGAAGACAAAGCAAACGAGCTCCTTCCAAATTGAATTGTTACGCCGGATAAGGATAACTTAGACAGACGAGTCTTCTTCAAGCGAACATGTTACGCCAGGAACTGGACATACAGGTCCTCTTCAAACAAACCTATTACGCCGGGAAATGGACATACGAGCCCTCTTCAAACAAACCTGTTACGCCAGGAAATAGACATACGAGCCCGCTTCATACATTTGCAACATATGACCTGAGACAAACGAACCTCCTTCGGATAAACCTGTTACGCCAGGACCGGTAATGCACTTAAGTCTGTGGGATAGACAGGCATAATCAAGATAGACGAACCCTCCTTATATATTATCCGTGGATATATGGTCTAAGACAGACGATTTTTCTTCATGCAAACCTGTTACGCCAGGTGCGACATTAGGATTTGACGAACCCTCTTCACGAATCTTGCGTAGATAAGTGGAGTCTGAGACAGACGAACCTCCTTCGGATAAACCTGTTACGCCAGGACCGGTAACCATTTTGACATTTAATCCCACCATCAGGACTTCAAACCTCTTCAACTCAGACGAGTATTGGATGATCATTAAGAGAACACAAACGAGTGCCCTAAGTCAATGATACAAACAAATATCAGACGATGATCCAAGAAACACAGACGAGCGCTTCAGGCGATGATACAGACGAATATCAGCCACTGGTACAGACGAATACCAGAAATCCAATACAGACGAGCACTTGGAGTAGCCATATAGACGAGTACCAGAAATCCAACACAGACGAGCGATTGGAGTGATTATCAAATCAGTACATAGGGGTAGAATTCGACACAGACGTGTGGGAAGGATGATACAGACGAGTATCCAATAATGCACACAGGCGTCAAACAGATAACAAACACAGACAAGTGCTGGAGAATGCATACGAGCATCATATGAGTTCAGACATAGACGAGTGCTGGAGAATGCAGACGAGCCACAAGCAAACATCAAACACAAACGAGTGTTGAGCATCAAACGGATGTTACACACAGACGAGTGTTGAGAAGTACGGACGAACATTAGCATCTACCAACCATGGGCGACTGCTGGGGAAGGCAAACGAGCAATGACGTGAACACAGACGAGTGCTGGGGAAGTGCGGACGAGCAATGACAAAGCGTGAACACAGACGGGTGTTGGGGAAGTGCGGACGAGCAATGACAAAGCGTGAACACAAACGGGTGTTGTACATTGCAGACGAGCACCAAATGCCTGGTAAGGAACACAAATCTGTCGGGGAGAATATTTCACAAACGAGCGAGTGTTGGGAATGCAGATGAGCAACCAGCAGATTTCAAAACACAAACGAGTGCTGAGGAATGCAGACGAGCAACAAGCAAATATCAAACACAGACGAGTGTTGGGGAGTGCATACGAGTAAAAGCGACCATCACACAGACGAGTGTTGGGAAATGCAGACGAACAAAAGCAAAGTGCCTTGATTGGCAGTAAAAATCTCAATTTTGCAGGGGAGAACAAGGTCAAGATGTTTTGACACTTAAATCTGGTTGGACTGGGGGGGAACAACTGTCTGTGTCCTCACATTAGCCAAAAATAAATTGGCGACTTCTCTAAGGAATATTTCAATGATGGGAGTGAAACCCAAACATGAACTCTGTGGGGAAATTAAGCATTCAGCCGCCTGCTGGGAATGCTTCACTTGTGGAAAGATAATCCGCTTGAGGAAAACAGCTCTTCGCACAGCTTTGAAAATCTGCTGGAGGATCAATTCCATCTGATCTGTCTCAGCTGGGGGAACACTTTCTGCTTGGGGACATATGACACCATCCTGCAAAACCTGCAACAACAGTATACACATATGTGCCCTGGGGACTTGCATGGTATGATCTGTTCGTACATTGTCGCCCGACACTCAAAGATGGTTTTAAATGTTTCCTTGCAATGTCGTTATTTAGAAAAACTCACCATGTTTCCAATGCAATGTTGTTTTTGCCAAAAATTTAGGACATTTTTGCAAACAAAGTAAACAAAACATAACACAACTTTTGACTGAATAGTCATTTATTGAGAGGCCTTTGAATAGGCAAAGTTTTACATCGGGAAGCAACTACCTGGAAAGAGGTAGCCACCGAAAAATTGAGAAAAGAAACTATCCTAATGGCAATGTGCACGACATTCCAATGAGTTTCCTTCTTGCTATGACCAACATGTCTTCAAAACTTTTTGTTCTTGCCTTTGCTTTTTGAAGAAGATGAGGGGACTGATTCATATCCTTCTGATATTGTCAGGACGTTTGAAACGGTGATTTGGTTCAGATTACCCGGATCGCAGTTGTTCGCTTATTCCCTTATTTTGCGTGGACCGTCCTTTCAGGTTTTCAATCCACCGGGATACCCTTTTTTGCCTGAGCTGTCCAATGTGGCTTTTCAACTCAGCGGGTGTACATTTTTTTTATTTCCCTAACTTTTGCCCGAGCTTTTTATTCTGTTTTTAGCTCGCCGAGATGCCCTTTTCTTGCCTGGACTTTAATTCTGTTTTTGTGTCCAACGGGTCTTTTTATGCGAAGTATTTTTTAACTGCGTCCGAGTTAACAGGATACTGAAAATCTTCTCCATCCATAGTAGTGAGCATCAGCGCTCCGCCTGAGAAAACTTTCTTTACTATGAATGGGCCTTCGTAGTTTGGGGTCCACTTTCCCCTGTGATCTGAACCTGGAGGAACGATCCTCTTGAGCACAAACTCGCCTACTTGATACTCTCGAGTACGTACTCGTTGGTCAAAAGCTCGCTTCATTCTCCTCTGATAAAGCTGACCATGACAGATAGCCGCTAATCTCTTTTCCTCGATTAGACACAACTGATTATATCGAGCACGTAACCACTCAGCCTCATCAAGCTTTACGTCCATGATTACACGCAATGAAGGAATTTCTACCTCAACAGGAAAGACTGCATCCATATCGTACACCAATGAGAAGGGAGTTGCCCCAGTTGACGTCCTGACCAATGTTCGGTACCCATGCAGTGCAAATGGTAACATCTCATACCAATCTTTGTAAGTGACAACCATCTTCTACACGATCTTCTTAATATTCTTGTTAGCTACCTCTACCGCGCCATTCATCTTTGGTCTGTAAGGAGAAGAATTGTGATGTTGAATCTTGAAGTCCCGACACAGTTCTGCCATCATCATGTTGTTTAAGTTGGAACCATTATCAGTAATGATTCGCTCGGGCACTTCGTATCTGCAAATGATGTCTCTTTTCAGAAACCTGGCTACCACTTGACGAGTGACATTGGCATAAGATGTTGCTTCAACCCACTTGGTGAAATAATCAATCGCAACCAAGATGAAACGATGACCGTTTGAAGCAGTAGGCTCTATCTTCCCGATCATGTCAATGCCCCACATAGAAAAGGGCCAAGAAGATGACATGACGTTGAGCGGCCTGGGAGGAACATGCACCTTGTCTGCATAAATCTGGCACTTGTGGCACTTACGGGCGTACGAACAATAGTCTGCATCCATTGTTAGCCAATAGTACCCCGACCTCAACAACTTCTTAGCCATTGCATGTCCTCCTGCATGAGTACCGAAAGATCCCTCATGGAATTCCTGAATTAACAAGTCTGCTTCGTGTCTATCCACGCATCTGAGCAAGACCATGTCAAAGTTCCTCTTATACAGAACTCCGTCTGCGTTCAAGAAGAAACTAGCAGCAAGTCGTCTTAAGGTCTTCTTATCATTGGATGATGCTCCAGCTGGGTATTCTTGTTTTTCCAGGAAGAGCTTGATATCGAAATACCAAGGTTTCTCGTCAGACACTGCGTCTACAGAGAAAGCATAAGCTGGTGTGTCAAGCCTGGAAATGTCAATCCTGGGTACATAGTTCCAACACAAGACTTTGATGGACGAAGAAAGAGTAGCCAGTGCATCGGCGAACTGATTCTCATCTCGGGGTATATAGTATAGCTTAACTGTTGTGAAGAACGTCAACAGTCTTCTGGCATAATCCCTATAAGGGATTAAGTGTTCTTTATGTGTATACCACTTGCCGGTAATCTGATTGATAATGAGGGCTGAATCTCCGAATATATCGAGGGTCTTAATCCAAAGATTAATAGCCTCCTCTATTCCCATTATGCACGCCTCGTATTCCGCTTCATTGTTGGTGCAGCCAAAAGTAATTATGGTGGCGAAGGGAAAGTGAACACCTTTGGGGGTGATAAGAACGACACCAAATCCACGTCCGTTGATATTGACTGCCCCATCAAACATCAACTTCCATTGGGGTTTAGGCTCTGGCCCCTCCTCCGAAAGTGGTTCCTCGCAATCTTTTGTTTTGAGGTACATGATGTCCTCATCCAGGAAATCAAATTTCATCGGCTGATAGTCGTCTTCAAGTGGCTGCTGTGCAAGATAATCTGACAATACACTTTCTTTGATGGCTTTCTGGGAAGTATATTGTATGTCATACTCTGTTAATATCATTTTCCACCTTGCAACCCTTCCGGTTAACGCTGGTTTCTCGAAGATATACTTGACAGGGTCCATTTTTGAGATTAGCAATGTGGTATGGGTCAACATGTACCGTCTCAGTCAGCGAGCAGCCCATGCCAAAGCACATCAAGTTTTCTCGAGCAGTGAATAACGGGATTCACAGTCGGTAAACTTTTTGCTAAGGTAGTAAATTGCATGCTCTTTTCGACCAGATTCGTCATGTTGGCCTAGAACACATCCCATCGACCCTTCTAACACAGTCAAGTACATGATAAGTGGCCGTCCTGGAACTGGAGGCATTAGAATCAGAGGTGTCTGTAAATATTCTTTTATCTTTTCAAAGGCCCTTTGATAGTCCTCATTCCACCTGACCGTTTGTTCTTTTCTCAACAGTTTGAATATTGGCTCACACGTGGCTGTTAGATGAGATATAAACCGTGAAATGTAGTTCAATTTCCCTAAAAACCCACACACTTCTTTTTCTGTTTTCGGTGCAGGCATATCTTGTATTGCTTTTACCTTTGTAGGATCTACCTCGATCCCTCTTTGGCTAACAATGAAACCCAACAATTTACCGGAACGCACTCCGAAATTGCACTTGTTTGGATTCAACCTCAATTTGTACTTTATTAATCTATCAAACAACTTTTTGAGGTTGACCAAATGCTCCTCTACATCCCGAGACTTGGCAATCATATCGTCCACATAGCATTCAATTTCTTTGTGTATCATATTGTGGAACAATGTGACCATAGCCCGCTGATACGTTGCGCCGGCGTTCTTCAATCCAAAGGGCATAACCTAGTAACAGAATGTACCCCACGGGGTAATGAACGTTGTTTTCTCCATGTCTTCTGGTGCCATCTTGATCTGATTATACCCGGAGAAGCCATCCATGAAAGAAAATACCGAGAACTGAGCGGTGTTATCTACCAGCACATCAATGTGAGGTAATGGAAAGTCATCCTTGGGACTTGCTCTATTTAGATCCCGATAATCAACGCACATCTGAACCTTGCCGTCCTTCTTTGGTACAGGCACAATGTTAGCTACCCAAGGTGGGTAACTAGTTACGACAAGGAATCCGGCATCCCACTACTTTTGGACTTCCTCCTTGATCTTCATCGCCATGTCAGGACAAGTTCTTCTCAGCTTTGTTTCACCGAAGGACAGTCTTCTCTTAGTGGCAGCTTGTGCACAACGATGTCAGTATCTAGTCCTGACATATCTTGATATGACCGGGCGAAGATATCCACATATTCACGTAACATACCAATCAACTCCTTCTTTACCCCAGCTTGCAGACTGGCCCCAATCTTTATCTCTCTCTTTACATCTTCAGTCCCGATGTTGATGATCTCTATTTCTTCCTGATGGGGCTGAATGACCCTTTCCTCTTGTTTCAACAACTTGACCAATTCTTCCGGGAGTTCACAGTCTTCCTCAACCCCTTCATCAGCTTGGTAGATAGGATTGTCGAAGTCATGAATGGTCATAGCAGGAACGTTACCACAGGAATCCGAATAATCAACACTGCATGAATGATGTGCTTATTTCAGAATCTGTTCTTTTCAAAAGAGACGCAAACACACAAAACACAGGAAAAGGAAAAACATTGCCATTTTATTTTTCTTTTCTTTTTTGTGAAAAATTTTAAAACGAAAGAAAGAGAACACAATTTGCTTGAAAAATGTCCTTTATTTCATGGAAAAAGTAAATGCATTAAAAGCATGGTGGCCCTACAAATGGATCCATGCACCTTAGGCAGAATGCAGGATTTGACATGCAGTATGATAAAATGGAAACAAGAAAATTACTTTGATTGCCAAGTTACTTGGACAAAATCTTTAGCAGACCAGTTCCGGAGCTCCTCCCCATGTGCACATGGGCGAATCCAGTTGTCCCAGTCGCAGTCACTATCCCCATCTTCCTCTATAGCACAAACATTGTTGTAGTCAAGTATTCCAGCACTAGTAAACGCGATGGACTTACTGCCCTGAGACCAGCTGGACCCACCAGGTTGATATCCAAGACCAAACTTGCCATCTTTCCTTTCCACTTCTACCAACTTTCCCCAACCCTAGGCATTTCCGGCTTGGACTACTTCCTTAGCTTGCTTGTAGGAGTATATAGGAGTCCCTTCCTTCTCGTTGTTCTGGACTTCCGGAGGCGAATTACTGACATTGACCGTCTTAAAAGCTTGGCAAAGTGTCTCGTGGATCTCCCCGTCCATTTCTACATACTTGAAGGTCGACAGATGGCTTACGAAAATATCCTCGTCTTCGCATACAGTAACAACTTGGCCATCTACCACATACTTCAACTTCTGATGCAACGTGGATGTTACTGCGCCAGCAACATGAATCCAAGGACGCCCTAGCAGACAGCTATAAGCGGGTTGAATATCCATGACATAGAAAGTACTCTTGAATACCTGAGACCCAATCTTCACAGGTAACTCCACCTCTCCAAACACAGATCTTCGTGACCCATCAAAGGCTTTTACAATCAAATCACTGGGTCGCAAAACAATGCCATCAATATTCAACTTCATCAAGGCCTTCTTAGGGAGCACATTGAGAGAAGAGCCTGTATCTACCAAGACATGTGATAGAACAACACCATTACACTCCATGGTGATGTGTAGGGCCTTGTTGTGATTGCGGCCTTCAGAAGTGAGATCTCTATCTGTGAATCCCAACCCATGGCTGGCGTTCACACTAGATACCACGGCCTCCAACTGGTTAACAGTTATCTCTTGCGATACATATGCCATTTGTAAAACTTTCAGCAGAGCCTCCCTATGTGCCTGAGAACACATTAACAATGACAGGATAGATATCTTGGACGGAGTTTGATTCAGCTGTTCAACCACTTTATAATCACTTTTCTTAATTATCCTCATGAACTCGTCAACTTCTTTTTCAAAAGTGCCTTGACTAGGAGCAGGAGTTGTCACCACTCCAGTTTCTATCTGCTTACCCTTAGCTTTTGCAGCAACCTCAGCTTCGGGATCACCTCTAAGATCCTGAGGAACAAATAGACGCCCACTCCTTGTAAATCCACCAACTCCTCTGACATTCACCACAGTCGGGTCAATTGTTACTGTTTTATTCTCCATCTTTTGACCGTCTATATACACGTCCGAGCCATAGTGCCAGGGAACGACCTTGTCATCAGTATAAGGGACTAGTCCTAGAACAGTAATGGTAACAGGACTCACCTCGGGAACATAGATAGTCACAGGTTCTCTCCGGGCAGGAACCTCAGCAGGATCAAAGTAAATTGTTATGGTGGACACACAATTGCTTCTATCATCAGCCCTATCAAACTATAGCGACCCCTCGTCAATCAGGCACTGCAGCCCAACCTTCAAATCCCCACAGCCATTAACTGAATTCAAACACCCCTCACAACCATAACCACACCCTGGGAATACTTGCCCTTTCAGCAATCTGTCTTTTACGACCAGCAACGAAGTCTTCACCTCATCCACATTCAATATCAAGTTTAACCTCTCACCGCTATCAACAACATTTATCCTGGCCCCTCCATGATTTGGAATGGGGTTTTATGTAACATTTGGAGGTGGTGCGAAGTTAATTGCTTTTGAGTCAATCAAGTCTTGGACCTTATGCTGCAATGCCCTGCACTTCTCTGTTGAGTGCCCGGGAGCTCCTGAATGAAATGCGCATCTTGCGTTAGCATCATACCCCACTGGAAGCTCTCCAGGTGGCGGTGGTGCTAATGTCCTCAACTGAACCAAGTTCAAATCTAACAATCTTTGAAGTAGTGTCGTGTATGTCATTGGGATGGCTTCAAGCACCCTATTAGATGGACGAGCTTGTCTTTGTTGATAGGGTCTTTGCTGATAGTTATTGCGCCGTGGCTGTTGTTGTTGTTGTGGTTGGGTTTGTTGCACAGGACTTGATGGAATAGTGACAACTGCAACTTGCTCATAGGGTCCTCTGTATCCACGGCCTCGGTCGTACACAACATTAGTTTCTCCCTCTCTTCTTCTTGGAGGTCCATTAAAAGCTTTTCTCATACCGCTTGAGCTACTTGCACCAATGTCTTGAATTTCCCCATCTTTGGGAGAGTTTCAACCCTCTCTCCCGCTATCACGATGTCATTAAACTTTGTTGCTGAACAAGACGCCAACCTCTCAATAAACACCCCCTGCAGTGCTCCCATGAACATGTTTGCCATTTCATTTTCCAATAAGGGAGGTTGCACTCTAGCAGCAACTTGACGCCACCTCTGAGCGTACTCTTTGAACCCTTCTTTAGCATTCTGAGACATGGTCTGCAACTGGGTACGATTTGGAGCCATATCCAAATTATACTGATATTGTTTCACAAACGCCTCAGCTAGATCCTTCCAACTTCGAATATTAACCCTGCTCAGCTTCATGTACAACTCCAAGGAGGCTCCCACAAGACTATCCTGGAAGTAATACATCCACAGCTTCTCATCGTCCGTATGTGCCGCAATCCTTCCCACAAATGACTGGAGGTGAGTTTTCGGGCAAGCCGTGCCATTATACTTATCAAAAGTAGGGACCTTGAACTTGTAGGGAATTCTCACCCCTGGCACCAAGCCCAAGTCAGTGATATAAAACCCCAGAGAACTCTGAGATTGAATGGCATGAATCTGCTCGGCCATTTCTTCAAACTTTCTATTCATGTCATCCCCTTGGCCTTATTCCTCATCTAGCAAGTGAATTGTTCATCCTGCCCATCCATCTGCAGGTTATTCACTCCATCATTGACAATAGTGACCCCTGGTTGCACTACGGGGATTTCTACTTGACGGGCGCCAACCCCATTGCGATTACCTCCATCTGTTGTCCCACTGTTCCTGGCCTGGTTGTTTTCTATCATCTCGCGCAAGCGCTCCTGAGTTTGACCCATCCCAGCCATGAGGATCATGAAGTTGTCCATTCTTGTTCTTAAGTCAGCCAGATCTGCTTGCATCTGTTCCATTGCTCTCTCTTTGTTCACTTTTGTAGGGTATCTGTGTACAGTTGGCTGTTTCTGAACCTTCTTAGGAGCTATAGTGTCTGAAATGACGTAAACGTTAGAAAACTGATGAACTACCTGCAAAACAGCAAACACGTTATATGCATGAAATGTAACTATTCATGCTTCCAAGTTCAGGCATTAATATGCCCCCAGTTCTGGCATTTTTGACAAAAATGCTCCAGATAGCCCCTTTTGAGCATTAGTTTTCAAACTCTCTTTTTGAAGAGTGTCCAGATCCTAGCAGTCTCGAACAAACAAGCTTTGCGTACTCAGAAATGATAACTGGAACTTAGCATCGCATAACATGGATATCCCACTGGAAGCCAAAATTAGAACACAAACACATTCCCCGGAGGGTTACCGGTCAATACATGAACAAAAAGATAAAGCAAGACTCCTACAACAAGCCTGTAGGTAGTCTGGATAAATAACAACAAACTAAAACTCTAGGCTAAAGGAAGACTCAGGTTCTTCTTCTGCATCTATCACCTCCGTCCGGTTCTTCTTCACGCCTGCTCTCATCTTGAGCTCTACAATCTCCTTCATTGCCTCCTCTAGGGCTATCTGGCTCTGTACCAATTGCTGAGTCTTTTCCCTTCGTATTTGTGAACTTTCTCTACTTCTTCTTTCTTGAAGGCCATCTATACCTCGAAGAACTCTTCCTTTTCTTTATGCTTCTTCTGCTCCTGTTCCCTTTGGCCCTGTAACCAAGCAATGGACTGGCGAGCTTCTTTAAGAGTCTTCTAAGTCTTCTTATGCTCCGCTTCTCTTTTTGATTCCATTAGACCCAATCTCTGAAAATGAGCTTCTCTCCCAGCAAACTCCTTTTCTTTAGTTTCTAAGGTGACCTACATCCTCTATAGCTTTTCCTCCGCTTCATTCTTAGCACGATTGGCAAGGTGGTACAAGTTAACCATTTCAGAATTCTCTACCCAGACCTCGTGCAGCTGAGCTTCCAACTTCTTATAATCTTCAAGAGAAACAGTGTTCTGACATGGCACTTCTTTGGGATACAAGGGAGCTTCCACTGAAAACGGCATGAGAAATTCCTCTACGCGCTTCTGTAACCATGTAGCAAAAGGAGGATATGTCTTGGGATCAACCCTTCCAAAATCCTTCTTACCTTTCTTCACCCTGTGAGCCCAAGCCTGAGATGCATGTATGAATAACTCTTTGTTTCCCTCCACAGGAAAGTACAATGACTCAGTTATTTCTTCGATACCTGGTGGATTCCTCAGAGGATAGCCAAATTGTTTCCTGGCTAAAACTGGATTGTAGCTGATCACACCCTTTCTCCCTAGCAAGGGCACATTAGCAAAACTCCCACAACTAACAAGTAACTCCTTACCTAACAAATCCCTGTTATAACCCCAAGCTATATCCTCAGAAGTTAGTCCCGTTAGCCTCCTAGACCACCTCCATTCTTCTCTCATTTCTTTGAAAGGACCTGACTTTGGTAATTGCTTAACAAACCAATCGGCAAACAATGGAGCACAACAACTCACCAGTCCACCTCTTCCTTTATCATTCTGGTAATGAACATTGTAATATAAATCTCCCAACAAGGTTGGTACAGGGTTGCCTTTAGCAAAAATGGAGATCACCTCCAAACTCACAAACTCCTTTCCTCTCGGGAAAAGACTAGATCCATATACCATCAGGGCCACCACAGCACCAAAATCTCCCCACTTAGTCTCTTTGGCATACCCTTCAGCTTCTGGTATAAGCACATCCTAGGGAAGTCCTCTGCCCTCACTAACCTGCAAAGCTTTCTTGACCTTAGTAGCTGGTATACGACAGACTCTAGATATGTCTTCTTCCTTGAGAACTATATTTGATCCATAGTAAGGCAAAGTATCTCTGATAGGAATACCCAAAATACTAGAAATCTCCTCCAAGGTAGGAGCCAAAATATAATCTGGAAATACAAAACACCACAATAGGGGGTCATAGAACTGAAGCAAAGTGTGCAAGCTATCCTTCTGGTCTACAGTAGGTTTATCCATGTACTTCAAAATCTGACCATACCTTTTTCTGAAGTTTCCTAAAACCTGATCATTCATCAGCCCTGCTAGTCTCTGAACACTCTTGACTTCTGGTTGAAGAAAAGTGTAATGGACATTTCTCTTTCTTGTAATCTTCTTAACTTCAGCCATCTGGAAAACTTACAATTACCAGAACTGGGCGCTAAACTGTAAACAAAAACCTGAAAATGGAAACACAAATAGTTAATGCGAGTATGATGCGATGCAAATGCAATGCAGGCATATGATCAACCTGGAACCATCTGGATACTGGATATTATGGCCCCAAGTGACTGAAAACAAAGATTCTCTTAACCATAACCATCTGACAGGAACCCTCAAAACCAAAGATCAAGAAATCCAGAACCATAGTAACCAAATCACAACAGAGAGCATACTGATAATGAGGATATGCGGAGGTTAAGGGTTCCTGCAAACCTGTAAATCCCTCCCAATCTCACGGGTGTGCTCTAGGTCAAACATCACAGACTCTCAAAGCCGAATAGCAATAATACTTTCACCATTTCCGAGAAATGGCTCATGACCAAATCAGGGAATCGGTTTGGCATTATGTACTACTTAGAGAGGCCTCAGCGTGAGTCCGGGAAAACAAGGTCATCCTATGTGAGTTCCAGGTGGCCCCTCGGGTGCGAATGGGTTTGCCACACAATGTTGTCTGCCACTGTCACCACCAGAGAGGGATGTTTCCACAAGGTTCTCAATGATTGGTCCCCAGCTGTACATAACTATCAAGGTTATGAAATGAAAGAGGAAGATCCCCAAATCAAGACATTTCCAAGACGGTCGCAAATCTGGGCGTGGAACTCACTACTACCCACATGACAAGATCTCATGAGGCCAAAGTGGAACCACTCTAAGTCCTAAGGTGCACTCGAGCCTTGGTAATGAGCTCATCTCACTGTAACAGTATCACCCAAGTCCCACCAAACAGAAAAAATCCAGTCCAGACAGTCCAATACATATATGATGCATGAAAATAAATACTGAAAACTGTAAATAAAGATGTAAATAAAATTGTAAATAGACAACAGTAAAATACACAAGAAACAGTAAACAATCAAACACACAAAGAAGCAAAATACGCAAGCGCTAGGATAGACTCGCAAGGGAACCAGAGATTCTGGGCTTGTTCCCCAGCAGAGTCGCCAGTTGTCGTTCCCTAGATTTTCATCCTGGTACAAACGCGAAAGTGGCGCGGAAAGAGGTAGAGTCGCCAGCCAGGCATTTTTATCCCGAAGGAGCATGAATGGTAATGCTGCACAAACCAGAAGAAAAAGAAAAGGAAGGACATGGGTCCTGCGAACCAAAGATACTGGGTTCGGGAGTCGGTTACGACCTGGGAAGGTATTAGCACCCTAGATCGTCCGCCGTACCCGATGGGATCCACGCTTGCAAAGATATATGTTTCAAAGGGTGAAGAAACGAAAGCTGCTGCAAAGAAAATGAACTGAACTGGATAAAAGAAAAGAAAAGGGAACTGAAAAAGAAATGAAAAGGAAAAATGTAGGGAAAATAAAGATTGTGCTCGAACGAGCCCTACCCCGCTGCCTACGTACCTCATCTGGACAATGAGGATCAGAGTCGCCGTAGTTCCCCTAACTAGGGATGGAAAAGATTGCTTGTGAATTAAGGCTCGAACTGCCTATGTCAATGCTCAGGTGTTGCGGGCTTGGACGACGAGTGCGTTACCGTCTTACAAAATGACAAGTAGGAGCAAGTTCGTACGATGATAGTGAAGGTGATGAGAAAAGAAGTCCTGAAGGAGAGACATTTATTGTTTGTCCAATGTTTTTTATGAGTTTTCTATGAGTGTGACACAAGGAAGTGAACTCAAGCTCTTTTCTATGAAATGTGTACTTGCTACTACATTCCAAGATGGAATGATAGAACAAGCACACTCAATTAAGGAGAAGATCCCCAAAACTTGGTTCCAGAGATTAGGGCCTAAGCTCACTAACTCGTTGAATTTATTAAGTGTTTTTGTAATTTTTGTGCAGAAGTCTTTTTTATGATTTTATTTGTGAAAGTAGTCTCATGATTAGACTTGTACATCATGCTAGACAAGCTTGTACTATCACAAGATGGGAAGACTACAAGTGCCCCATGGAATAAGTCCATACACACAAGGCTACCTCAACCATTATTAAGTGTTTTTTAGGTTTTGGTTTTGAGATGAGAAGAGAAAGAAACAAAAGGATCTTAAAGATAAAGTCTAATGGGGAAAGTCTAATCCTAAAGTTATCATGCAAAGGTGGTCCTAAGGTTAGTGTGGTTTGAAGTTTATCCTAATGAAGAAGAAGGATAGAAGAAAGAAGAACTAAATACAACTTATTCCTCTAAAGGAGATAAGTTATTTCTAAAGGGAGAAAAGATGAAGTTGAACAAAGGATGGCATAAGGCACATCACAAAAGAAAGTAATAGAGCAATAAAGAAAAGAGATGAAGGTTTGAAATGTGGATAACATCCACACTTCTTACTTACCTTATGCAATTACCTAAAAATGGTAGAAATACAAACAAGAACAAAATGGAATATAAACAAGCAAGAGATCCCATCAATATAACACAACCATAAGTGAACCACACCTATTATATACTAGGATCAACTCAAACAACCAATAGGAGTTGGCACAAGTGCCCTCCTAAACTAATGATCAATCAAACATCCAGAAAGTATTCAAAACTAAGCAAGCAAACATAAAATTCAACTAGAATGGAAAATAATCTTAAAAATTCTACAATTAATCATGAGAACACTTTAATCACCTACAAACCACATGCCAAAATGACACTCCAAAAATCAGAAGAAAAGCTAGTCAAATAAATGCATAAAGTCCAACTAGAGTTTAGTAAATTTCAACATAAAACAACATGACAAAAAGCAAGCAAATAAAATCTAAAAATCATGAAATAAATCCTTAATGACCTTCAACATGTTAGGAATCAGTATCAAAAAGAAACAGGTTTATATCCGTTACCATGCTCAAGATAAAAATTCAACAAGTCAGAACATGCATTAAAAGTATTAAAATAAAGAAAATAAAACATTCAATTAAATAAGTTATGAAAAGTTTAAAATAAATGGAAAATAAAATCATAAAAAATTAAAGAAAACTAAAAGAAGTTAACATGATTTTTTTTGTGATTTTTAAATGATATTTACTAATTTTAAAAATATAAAATGAAACAATTATGAAAAGAAAATAAGATTGAAGCATAGAAATGCAGGGAGGTGCATTAGTAAACGAGAATAGTTTTAAAAATGGATTGGGCCAGGAAATGGGGGGTGCCATGAGCAAGAGAAGCCCACGCTCTTTAAACCAACTCAGTCAAAGAGAAAAATCAAACAATCCAACGGCTCGCAGTCTATCTCATGAAGTCAATCACCAAAAGTATACCAATCCAAAGATGAACAAAGGTCAACATGAAGTCACATAATCTGACGCACTACACCGTTGTCTCCGATGATCACTCATGAAAAAAAATCCCAGAATTCAACCAAACAGGCATCAATTGAAAGCTACTACTACAAAAATCCCAAATCCATCAATAGAAACCACATACACTCAATAACCAATGTGAATCGCACAAAACAAAGTTCATCATCAAAACTGCAAATCCACAAACAACCACTCTAAAAACTTGCAAACGTTTCAGACAACATATATCAAGTATGCTCGTCACGAAATAAGTAAAAACAACACAAAATCACAGTAAAACAAGATGATGCTCAAACCTGATATTGAGCTCTTTTTGAAGTTCAAAGAGATCTAGAGAGATCCCGAGATTCCTTACGCTTCTTGAAGTTGCTTGAGAGCCAAATAAAGGCTGTAGGCTTTGATTCTAGAGAGGAATGAGAGGAAGCCGAACACCAATGTTGATCCTCAAATGATCAACAAAACTCCAATGACCTTTCCACCTAGGGAGTAATATGGTGATGTGTTTGAATGAGAATGAAGAGGATGATTCAAAAGCCTTAAGGATGAAGGATGGAGTATGAAATCATCAATTCAGATCTGGAATTTTTCTTTGATGTAGTGATATTGAGAGCACAATGTGAAAGTTAAAGAGATAGAGAAGTTGAGAGTGAAGAGTGTGATGAAAATGTGTGTCCTCTGCAAAAATCGTGAAAGAACAACTTATATGGTGAGGGTGCAGGGTGCATTCTGAAGGTGCCATCACCAAGTTGTTATCCACCAAAACTCAGAGCAATTCATGCTCTTCTTTGCTTCCTCTTTTTAAAATCAATCTCATGTGGATGAGTGCATGATGTTATGGTGTAGCATGGTGTGTTGGCAGTGCATTGCTGGCTAATGGTGAAAATTCATGAGAATTGGATGGTGGTGATTAACTTATAGAGACGGTATGCATGGAAAGCTGCACGTGATTATCCTGCTTCCCCTTTTTGGGTGCAACCCGCGTGTGCCCTAGTGAGTGGAGAACCATGTGACCTCAAGGAAAAATAAAAAAGGAATACAAAAAGTGGCGTGTGGTATGTGATGATTGGCTGCTGATTCATCATACTCCATGTGCACCTCTTTGTACTCTTTTTCTCCTCACAAAATGAACCCAACGAATACAACAACAACAATGAAAAAGTCACCCCTCTCTTGGTAATGTAAAAGGTGATTGTGCCATTAAAAAAGGTTGTAAAAAAATGACATAATAAAATGTGACATAAAAATAAGGGAAGCCAATGGTATTTTGACAAATGTCACATAAAACCCTAAAAAGCATCCAAACTTTTAAAAATCATAACTTGAGTTCTAAAAATCTATGAAAGTGTTCTACAACTTTTCGGAAAGGGAAAATCGTGCTCTACGACTTTTGTGTTTATTGGAAAATCATTCGGAGCTTTTTTGCACATGAAATAATGGCTCGAAGTTTAGGGACAAATATTTCCAAAAATGGAAACCTCTAAATTTCCAAATTTAGCAACTTTTTGCGTATTCCCGATTTTTGACATTTAAGCTCGACTAACCTATTCCTTGACATGATATGACCTCCAAAACTTGATGATCCTGATTAAAACCCCGAAATCCTCATGTTGACTTTTTTTTACTGTACAGTTGACTTTCTTGCTTCATTTTCAAGTAACTGGACAAATGCTTGACTTCTTTAGTGAATTTTTGCCTCAAATTCCATAAATAAGCCATGTAGATCATATGAGAACCTTTGACCACAAGAATTGGTCAAAGATAAGAGGATATGAGGATCTGGTCCAAAACCCTAATCAGGATTTCCCTCACACAGGAGAAAATTGCATTTTTGAACTTCTAATGAAATTTCTCTCTTCTGAACTTTTAAGGATAACCTTGGGCTTGTTCAAGATATGAGAAAACCTTATGAGCTTCTTGCAATGCTACCTGGCCAATAACCTGACTTAAAAATCCTGAATTGTCTAAAAATTGATCATATGCCTTATGCTAGAACATGTGATTATTATGCCTCATTTTCCTATGCCAGATGCTAAAAAAATGATATGATGATGCTATGCTTATGATTAAATGATGATAAAAAGGATAGAGCAAATTTGGGGTGTTACACTAAACAAAATTGTTTCCAAATATTTGCTAGTTGGTTTGCCTAAAATTAAATTCACAAAAGATCATCTTTGTGATGCATGCCAAATGGGGAAGCAAACAAAGGTCTCTTTTAAATCCAAAAACATTATTTCAATGACTAGACCTCTTGAAATTATTCATATGGATCTATTTGGTCCATCTAGAATCAAAAGTCTATGAGGAAACTATTATGGTTTTGTTATTGTGGATGACTACTCATGATTTTGTTGGACAATTTTCTTAGCAATTAAAAGTGACACCTTCTTGGAATTTGAAACGTTTGCCAAGTTATCTCAAAATAAACTAAACACTAGCATTATTACAATTCGAAGTGACCATAAAGGTGAATTTGAAAACCATATTTTTGAAGCATTTTGTGAAAAACATGGAATTGAACATAATTTTTCCGCTCCTAGAACTCCACAACAAAATGGTGTTGTGGAACGTAAAAATCGTGTTCTAGAGGAGTTAGGAAGAAGTATGATCAATGATAGCGGGTGTCCAAAATATTTTTGGGTCGATGCTTTAAGTACAACATGTTATGTGTTAAATAGGGTAATTATTCGACCTATTCTCAATAAAACGCCCTATGAACTTTTAAAAGGCAGGAAGCCAAATGTATCTCATATCCATGTCTTTGGTTGTAAATGTTATGTGTTAAATAATGGTAAAGAAAATCTTGGTAAATTTGACTCAAAAGAAGATGAAGGTATCTTTCTCGGATACTCCAATTCAAGTAAAGCTTATAAAGTATACACCAAGAGATTACTTATTGTTGAAGAATCTGTGCATGTTTCCTTTGATGAATCTTGTCCGAAAGTTGTCGGAAAAGCTAGTTGTGTTATTGGTGCAGGTGTTTCTTCTGAAGATATTATTAAAGATCAAGAAGTTTCATGTGTTGAACCTATTTCAGATAAATATGAGGAGGAGCCGAATAAAGGATCTGAAATAAAGGATGAGGACCATGCATCAATTCAAGATGATCTACCTTTGGAATGGAAGACATCTAAGGATCACCCCATTGACAACATTCTTGGAGACATATGAAAGGGAGTCACCACTCGATCAAGGATAAGTAATTTTTTCTATCATTATGTTTCGTCTCTCAAATTGAGCCTAAGAACTCCAAAGATGCTTTACTCGATGAAAATTGGTTTTTGGCTACGCAAGAGGAACTTAATCAGTTCAAAAGAAATAAGGTTTGGGGCCTTGTCCCTCCTCCGCGAGGTCATCGAGTAATTGGCACCAAATGGGTGTTTAGGAACAAGATGGACGAATACAATATTATTACTGGCAACAAGGTCCATCTTGTTGCTCAAGGGTATAACCAAGAGGAAGACATTGATTATGAGAAAACTTATTCTCCCTTTGCCCGCCTTGAGGCTATACGCCTTTTACTTGCATTTTCATGCTCACAGAACTTTAAGTTATATCAAATGGATGTCAATAGTGCCTTCCTTAACAGATACATAAATGAAGAAGTGTATGTTTGTCAACCTCCCGGTTTTGAAAATCATGAAAATCTTAACTATGTGTACAAGCTTAAATGTGCTTTGTATGGTCTCAAACAAGCTCCTAGAGCTTGGTATGAGCGCCTTAGCAAATTTTTGTTAAATCAAGGATTTTCAAGAGGAAAGGTTGATACTACCCTTTCCATTAAACGGGAAGGAAATCACTCAATTTTGGTTCAAGTGTACGTAGATGATATTATTTTTGGATTTACTAATATGAAATTGGTCAAAGAATTCTCAAGTTCGATGCAAGGTAAATTTGAGATGAGTATGATGAGGGAGCTTAATTACTTTCTTGGAGTTTAAAATAGACAACTTGAAGAAGGAACTTTTATAAGTCAAACAAAATATTGTAATGAGCTTCTCAAGTGGTTTGATATGACAAATTCAAAACCTATCGATACACCAAAGCCAACCACATAAAGTTTAGATCGTGATGAGAATGGTAAGGAAGTGGACATAAAGAGGTATAGAGGTATGATCGGCTCTCTTCTTTATCTTACCGTATATATAACATTTAGTGTTTGTATGTGTGCTAGATTTCAATCTTGCCCTAAGGAATCACATTTAAAATCCGTTAAATACATTCTTAGATACCTTTGTGGTATTTATGAGTTCGAACTTTAGTATCCTAAGGGTAGTGATTATTCTTTGGTAGGTTTTTTCGATTCCAACTTTGGCGGTTGCAAAGTAGATAGGAAAAGCACTAGTGGTACTTGTCACTTCTTTTCAAACTCATTAGTAAGTTGGCATAGCAAAAAGCAAGTTTTCATTGCCTTGTCAACTGCAGAGGCGGAATACGTTGTGACCGAAAATTGTTGTGCCCAAATTTTGTAGCTCAAACAACAATTTCTCAACTTTAACATTAATCTTAAAAGTATTCCCATTTTATGTGACAACACTAGCGCAATAAATCTTACCAAAAATCCAATCTTACACTTACGCACTAAGCACATTGAAATTCGACATCATTTCCTTAGAGATCATGTAGAGAAATGAGACGTGGTATTTGAGCATGTTAAAAGTTCAAATTAACTTGCCGATAATTTTACAAAACCACTTGCCACTGAGCCCTTCTTTCACATCCATAGGGAACTTGGCGTTCTTGATATTTCAGATCGTTTTTAATGCTTGGCATATACTTATCATATATTATATCTTGAATTATCTTATCGTATCACTAACAAGGAGTCTTCTTAAAGCATATTAAATTGGTTTTCCTCATTACACTTCATAAGAAAGAGGTAATATCATTCTCTTTCCATATTACTCACAAATATGATTCATCTATGGTAATTTTGCTTGTCATCTTTGATATAAAGAAGTGGTTGTGATTTTGATCATGTATTTGGTTGTTATTTATCCTTTTTGTTGGTCAATATGTCAAAATATTAAGTTATATATCATTAAAATGCATTATAGTATGATTTTATGAAGTTTTTAAGTGAAATCATTGAAAATTTTGTTGCAAAATTTACTAATTCTCTCGGGTCCCAATAGGTCGACCCATTGCATCGACTCAGGGACCTTTGTGTCGACCTACTAATATGACTGCATCGACTCATTTCGAATTTCAAAATGCTTCGACTCACTAAATAATTTAGGTCGACTCAACGCTGTTTACGCTGCTCAATGCGCTTTGGAATACGCGTTTTCAGCCATTGCATCTTCCTAGGTCGACTCACATGCGTTTTTAAAGACCATTATGTTTGCCTTAATTGCTTTCATACTTTCTAATCACATTTTATATCATTTAATCATCACATTTAAATTCATAATTCATTTTCATCTCAAAGAAAACTCTTGCCTCTTCTTCAACCCTAAAACTCATCATTCTCCAATTCTCTCCAAATCTTCATCAATTGCTTCAAGAACTAATGGAAAAAGAACATTGAGGAGCTCTTCATCCCAATCTTCACTTTCGATAACTGCTTTATCACTTCTTCCTTTTGACCTTGCTAAACGTATGATATAAAGTTCAAAAATAGGAAAGTTATTCCTCAATATGTTTACTCAAAGAGAACCGCCTGTCAAATGGAAATTCCTCATACTGTTGAACTAATTGATTTTCAAGAAATAAATCCTTTATTATCTTGTCAAGTTGAGTATAATGAGAATATTATTCATATGTTTTACGCTGGTTTGGTTGGAAAGTTTAGGGGTTTTGAGTTTAACTTCAGAATGGGTGACAAAATGTTTGCGGTGAATGCACAAATTTGGAAAGATTTGTTCAAAATTGATCCTATTGCTCCTAGTATTTTGATGACGAATTCAGATCATGTTGATAACTATGAATTTCGTCGGGAATTGAATGGCATTCTAAAAGATCCTTTCATTGAGTCAATTGTCAATACCGAATTGTTTCCGACCTCCACCACCATCGACAAGGTCAATCCTACCGATCACATTCTTCATTGGATTGTCTCACACAACCTTCGTCCCAAGAAAGGCCGATTTACTCACATTTATATTCCTGAAGTTCATCTCATCTAAATTATTCGGAACAAGGTGAAAGTGAACTGGCCACATTAATTTGCTAGTCGTGTCTTTGCCCTTAAGGAGATGAAGGGTGTGGCTCTGGCTTATCCTTCAATTATTCAAGTTATCATCAACAAAGCACAAATTGTGGTTCAAGGTATTCCGTTTGTTTATATTTTTGAAAATAATCTATTTCAACAAAAGACTCTTAGCTTGATGGGTCACATGTGGGATCCTAAAGAGAAGCGTTATCAGTTTATAGTTCGAGCTAGTTATGGTAATGATCATGAGAATGAAGTTGATGCTGAAGGTGATCAAAATCAAAATGAGTATCAAAATCCTGAAATTGATCTAAATATTGCTCCAATGAACATTGGTGAAGTACAGGTGGATAACGAAGATTGGTATCGCGCTCCTTCAGACGATTCTGCCTAATATGAGAACCAAGGTTGGGGTAAATGGCAGTACACCGGGTGGACTCATACTGCAATTAAACTTATTTTATTATTTCATTATATTATTAATTATTTTATTAAACCCTCTCAAATGATAAAATTAATAATAATAATAATAATCCTCAATATTAGTAATTCTACTTAAATTACAATGAAGCATACAAAACACCAAAGCATCACCACAATTCCTAATCATTCGAAAATAATAAATAAAAATGAAAATAGGGCGTTACAACTCTCCCCCACTTAGAACATTTTTGTCCTCTAAAATTACCTGATACGAACAAACTTGGATACAAATCTCTCATCTTGCTTTCTAATTCCAACATCATGTTCCCACCGGCAACACCTCCCCATACCACCTTCACGAGAACAATCTCCTTGCCTCTCAACTACTTCATTTTACGATCATCGATATGCTCTAGAAAAGCGTCAATCATAAGATTATCTCTAACCTCAACCTCATCCATCGGAATCACATGTGACATATCCATAACATACTTCCGAAGCTGCTAAACATGGAATACATCATGTAAATTGGACAACTGTGGTGGCAACGCCACTCTATAAGAAACAGGTCTGACTCTTGTAGAAATGTGATTCGGACCAATAAATCGAGGAGTAAGTTTTCTCGACTTCAAAGCACGTCCAACACCAATTACTGGAGAAAAAATCAAGAATACATAGTCTCCTTCTTGAAACTCAAGATCATTCCTCCTCTCATCATGATAACTCTTCTACCTGCTCTGCGAAGTTTTCAATTTTTTCTCGAATAAATTTCACCGTCTCAGTAGTCTATTGAACGATATCAGGTCCAAGCACTACACTCTCACCGGAATCATGCCAACACAAAGGAGTTCGACATCTTCAACCAAACAATGCTTCAAAAGGTGCCATTCCAATACTCAAAGGAATTCCATGCAAACTTTCCCAAAATATAGAAGTGAAACTCGGATCTCTATCTGACATAATACTCAAAGGAATTCCATGCAACTTCACAATCACACATATATAAATCCCTGCCAACATATGCAACATAAAACTGATATTAATCGGAATAAAATGCACCGACTTTGTCAGTCTATCAACAACTACCCAAATTGCATTGTTTCCTCGCAGAGTATTAGGCAACCCCGTGACGAAATCCATAGAAATACTATCAAATTTCCACACTAGGATATCCAATGGTTGCATCAAACCAGGAGGTTTTTGATGTTCCACCTTCAACTTCTGACAAGTCAAACAAGTATAAACAAAGTGAGCTATGTCACGCTTCAATCCATGCCATCAAAACATCCTTTTCAAATCCTGATACATCTTTGTTTCTCCTGGGTAAATACTCAGGCTACTTCTGTGACTCTCCTCAAGAATCATTTTCTTCAATCCAGAATCATCGGGAATGCAAATTCTTTCACGGAATCTCAACACATCTTTTTCATCAACTCGAAAATCACTACTTCCATCATGTTCATCACCAAGCATCAAGTCTACTAATTTCACATCCAACTTCTGACCCTCTCTGATACTATTGAGAAAATCATTATTAATCTTCAACATTCCCAACATCACGTTATGCGATGTCTATTCACAAACCAAACTCATGTCTCTGAACTACTCAATTAACTCCAACTCTTTAACCATCATAGTTGACATATGCAAAGTCTTCCGACTTAAAGCATTAGCTACGACATTAGCTTTACGGGGATGATAATTCAAGCCGAAATCATAATCCTTCAAGAATTCCAACCAACGTCTTTGTCTCATATTCAACTCTTTATGGTCGAAAATATATTTCAAGCTCTTATGATTGCTAAACACTTCAAATCTAGTGCCATACAAATAATTCCTCCAAATCTTTAGTACAAACACTATTGATGCTAATTCCAAATCATGGGTAGGATAATTCCTCTCATGAATTCTCAACTGACGTGAAGTATAAGCTACTACTTGAATGTCCTGCATTAACACACCACCCAAACCCATCAAAGAAGCGTTGCAATACACCACAATTAGTTCATCTGGTTTAGATAAAATCAAAATTAGAGTGGTAGTCAACTTCTTCTTCAACTCAATGAAACTCTGCTCACACTAGATGTCCCATACAAATGCCTTATCCTTACAAGTTAACAGAGTCAATAAAAGTGCCAATTTCGAAAAACCTTTAATGAATCTATGATAATAACCAGCTAGTCCCAAAAAGTTTATGATCTCAGTCACCGACTTTAGAGCTTCCCACTTTAGAACTGCATCTACCTTGGATGAGTCCACAACAATACCATCACCTGAAATGACATGACCACTAAAACCCACCTCCTTCAACCAAAACTCATACAACGACGAATTATCATACATCTTCTTCTCTTTCAAAACTTTCAATACAATCCATAGATGTCCGACATGCTCTTCTTCTGAATTAGAGTAAATTAGAATATCATCTATAAAGACAACCACAAACTGATCCAAATAATTATGGAAGATTCGATTCATATACTCCATGGATACTCCAGCTGCATTAGTAACTCCAAATGGGATCACTACATACTCATAATGTCCATACCGAGTCTTGAGAGCTGTTTCCTGAATATCTTCATCCTTTACCCATATCTGATGATAACCCGACCGCAAGTTAATCTTGCTAAACATACGAACGCCCACCAACTGATCCATTAAGTCATCAATTCTTGGAAGTGGATACTTGTTCTTAATTGTTACTTTATTCAACTATCTATATTTAATACACAACCTCATACTACCATCCTTTTTCTTCACCAACAACTCTGGAGCTCCCCAAGGCAATACACTCGTCCTTACAAACTTCTTTTCCAATATTATTCCAACTGCTGCTTCAATTCTGCTAACTTTGATGCCGACATCTGGTACGGTGCCATGGAAATAGGCCTAGTACCAGGTACAAGGTCAATACTTAACTCTACCTCTCTTTTCGGTGGCACATCAACAACGTAATCTGGAAACACTTTCGAAAAGTCACTTACTACTTGCAACTTACTAATCTTCGTTTCTCTCTCTACCGACAAAGGATGCAAACAATGCCAACACTTGAGCTTCTTCATCCAAGAGCTTCCTCAACTCTCTAGTAGATAGGTAACTAACTTGATCTTCCTCCTCATTAGGATTAAGAAATCACATCGACTTACTGAAACAATTGATGTCAACATGATTGAATTCCAACCAGTTTATTCCCAAGATTACACTTAAACCTCCCAACGGCAAACAAATAAGATCCACACTAAAGTCCTTACCATAAATCGATATAGGACAATTCAAACAGACTAAAGAAGTAGTCATCAATCCCTTCGCAGGAGTTTCGATAACCATTTCTCATTTCATAGGCGAAGAAACAAGGCCTAGCCTTCTCACACAATTAGCAGCAATAAAACAATGAGTAGCACCATCATCTATCATAGCAATCAAAGGCGTATTATTAATGTAATAAATACCTCTGATTAGCTGATCCTCACTAGAAGTTTGAGTTCCTATTAGAGCAAACACCTTTCCTCCAATTGTTGTTTTCTTTGAGTTCTGGCAAAGAGTACTAATATGGCCATGCTTTTCACAGTTGTAGCAAGTCACCACATTAACTTTGCAATCAGCAATTAAATTTCTAGGCTGTCCACATTTGAAACACTTCTTCACATCACTCGTGCACTCACTGACACGATGACCCAATTCACCACATCTATAACACTTCAGAGGAATAAAACTCCTCCCCCACTTGGCTTCTTGCCATCATCATACCTCTGCTTACCTTTATCAGCAGGAGTTGCATAAGGCTTCCCACAATGCATCTGTTATTTTCCTCTACTCTCGGCCAACCCCTTAAAGTGAGTTGATAGAGCATTGCTATCCTTTTCGAAGATTCTACAACAATCAACCAAATCTGGAAATATTCTGATCTGTTGATAACCAATCGCATGTTTAATCTCAAGCCCTAATCCATTCTCAAATTTAACGCACTTCGAGAACTCAATAGTCACCTCACTATAGTGCGAATAAAACCCGAGAACTTGGCAGCATATTTCGTGAACGACATACTACCTTGCTTCAACTCCAGAAATTCAATCTCTTTCTTCCCTCGAACGTCTTCGGGAAAATACTTCCTCAAGAAAACTCTACTGAACACAGCCCAGGTGATTGCCTCACCAGTCACTTCCAATCGTTTGGCGAGTGCTAACTAACCAGTCATCAGCTTCTTTAGCTAACATATGAGTACCCAACCGCACCTTTTGTGCCTTCGGACACTCCATCACCCGGAATATCCTATCAATCTCTTTGAGCCACTCATGCGCTCCATCTGGGTCATAACTTCCCTTCAAAGTAGGAGGACTATTCTTCTGAAACTCGTCATTCTTGCTATTTCCAGCATTAGGTGGATTATGCACAACTTGTGCAACAACATGCAAAGTGGAAGCAAGTGTAACGTCATTCCTTCCAGTCATTCTCTATCTGTTATGCATCAACAACAACAGAAAACAATGGTTAAGGAACCTTCATTGGAAGTAATCAATTGTCACACACAATGACGACTTAATGACTCAACTACTTGGTCGGACAAACCGACCTTCCCTGATACCACTTTGTAACACCCTAACTTCCCCCACATAATTTAATTGAAAAATCAGAGTAAAATAATTTCCAATAATAAGTCAAGACATTACTTTCAACGAACAATTGCTCTTTTCAAGACACGTAACATACAATATAAAGTAAACCAAATTTTAATTCATTACGCAACGAAAGATAAATCATCTTTAATGTAAAAATATTAGTTTAAGAAAGCATAAAGATAAATCTAGCAAATAATTTAAAAGTAAAGCGTTTCCGACTCCCAATGTTACATATCAGAGCAAATGCCACTACTATGAAGTACTTCGACTTTACCAACCATGAACTCTAACTACTCTTGATTACCTGCACGTTACCCACGTAGAGGAAACATTCAAAACAAAATGGTGAGATCCTCAAATCAATCAAAAGGAAGAGATGATATAAATACAAGATGATAAATCATCAAGTTATTCATCCACATCATAATTATCAATAACATCACACTTTAATTCATATACAAGTAATCACATCAAACATCATGCAACACGACTATCATAAATGAAATGAGACACAACTAGACTCAAAGCATGTGGTACCAAATCGATCCCTGTTTCATGATCACATTTCTTGTCGGAATGTCTATTAGTCGCTCACACCCCATATGGGAACACAACAATCGTTATTTCTCACACCTCACATGGGCACACAATCACCTCAACAACAACAACAACAACATTGATTCTATCAAGGAATTCGGATAGACGCTCACATCCCACATGGGCACATGTCATCCCACAACTCATGCAAATGATATTCACCTCAACAATCAATATATAATGACTCTCAAATAATAAATGTATTATGCAATTATAAACCACCACAACAACATGTTATACAACAACTCAACAACACAACACAACAACTCAACAACCACAACATGCTATCATAACTCATCAACACTAACATACTATCACAACTCAACAACAACAACAATAACATACTTTTAATCACACATGTATCATCATAATAATCTCCCAAAATATATCATTGAAAGAAATCGTCAACAAAGCCACGAAAAAGCAATATGAAATAACAATAAAACAACATGAAAATAAGCAATAATGTATGATGCCTATATCATTGCCCGAGAGTGCACCAGTGGCATCCACGGCTTCACTCGGCGCTGCACAGGCGGCGTATCTTCTCACAAAATTCCCAAAAACAATAGTATTCCTTTCTATGACTACTGATTACAATCCGGCCTCCTAGCCATCTCCCGACAGTTCAACTTTACCGCCCGACGGTACGCGCATAACAATTCTTATATCTGTGTTTTTTTGCTTCCTTAACCTCAATTTCATCCCCAATTTAGTCCCCACAATGCATGGATTTCACAACCAAACTTAGCAACCTTTAGTAGCAATAACATACAATATTTTATAGGCAACATCATGAATAAAACTACTCATTCTAACTCATTAGAATCTACCCTTTTATCAACAAACCCCATCAAAGCCCCAAACTCCCATCAACATAATCAACCTAACAATTTCTACCCAAATACATACATCATCTAACCCTTAAGATATGAAAAAAAATCCCACCTTTACCTTAAAGTGATGATTCCCTTCTTCTCCAATGGGATCTCCTTCTTCTTTCCCTAACCTCTTTCTCTTTTATTCCTTTCTTTTATTTTTCACGATCGATCAGAATGATCCCCTTTCTCTCTAATTTTCTCTATAAAAGTCCCTTATTATGTTATTCCTCTTTTACCCTCACTCTCCTTTCTATAATTACTAACTTAACCTTTACCCATCCTTCCAACTTCCAATATCTAACACTTAAGCTTATTTTATTATTTCATTATATTATTAATTATTTCATTAACCCCTTTCAAATAATTAAATTTATAATAATAGTAATAATAATAATAATCCTCAATATTAGTAATTCTACTTAAATTACAACGAAGTACACAAAACACCAAATCAACATTGCAATTCCTAATCATTCGAAAATAATAAATAAAAAGGAATATGGGGCGTTACACATATCCCAAGAGAAGATAATGCTCGGGCCGACCTGCTATCTTGATTTGCAAGTACGAAGAGCTCGGGTATGAATAAAACTGTGATACAAAAAGTTCTTGAAATTTCCACCACTCAGCCAGAGGAAGTCTTGTCAATATAAGATATTTAAGGATGGATGAGGCCAATCATCTATTACCTAATCCAAGGAATCCTCCCTGAGGATATCAATGAAGCATGGCGCATCAAGAGAACTTCTACCTGTTATGTCATAATCTCAGACACGTTATACAAGATGGGAATATTAAACCCATGCTAAGATGCATGTCAGAAAATAAAGTCGAGTTAGTAATCAGGGAAATTCATGAGGGAGCTTGTGGAAATCATGTTGGTGGAAGAGCCCTCTCCGGGAAAAAGCTGAGAGTCGGATACTATTTTTCCCGTATGTTACAAGATTGTACCGAGTTCGTGAACAAGTGTCAGAAATGTCAAATTTTTGCTCTGTTCATTCACTCACCAGCTGAACCATTACACTCAGTCTCCCCTTTGGCCATTCTATCTGTGGGGCGCAGACATCTTAGGATCGTTCCCTACTTCACCTGGACAACTCAAATTCCTAATTGTTATCATCGACTACTTCACAAATATGGTAGAATTCGAGGTTGTAGCTCAGATTTGAGCCGAAAAGGTTCGCAAGTTCTATAGGAAAAATATCATAAGGTGGTTCGGTTTACCTGGGGCCATAGTCTCTAATAATGGAGCATACTTTGCAAGCATATATGTTATGGAGTTTTGTAGGGACTATGGCATCAAAAACAAATTCACATCAGTAGAAGATCCTTAAACTAATGGTCAAGCAGAGGCGGTAAACAAGGTTATCTTGGAAATATAAAAAAGAAGTTGGATGAAGCAAAAGTCCAATGGTCTGAGTACCTACATGAAATTCTATGGTCTTATCACACAACTCCACATTCCATTACTCGGGAAACTCTTTTCCGAATGGTATATTGGGATGCCGCCATGATACCAGTGGAAATTAATACACCAAACTGGAGGGAAAACACTTTAATGAAGTCACTAATCAAGATGACCTTGACACTTCCTCTGATATGATGGATAAAGTCAGAGAAACATGACAGATACGAGAAATAACTGTGAAGCACATATTAGCTAAAAATATAACTTGAAGGTCCGGAAAAGAGGATTTCATGTAGGGGATCTTCTTCTAAAGAAAATCATTGATCCAAAGAACAAAGGGAAGCTGACTCCAAATTGGGACGACCCTTTAGAGTACTCTAGAAATTGAATAATGGAGCTTAAAAGTTGGAAACATTAGAAGGAGTAGAAATACCTAGGACATGGAATGTATCCCATATTAGGGTGTACTTCACTTTAATGCTATGTGATACAATAATGAATAAAAGTATTCGGGTTGCACTATTTTCCCTTACAAGGGCAAGGGTTTTTAATGAGGCACCCGAATTTAAAAACTAACTAATGTTTCTTTTATAGGTACTCAACTCAAGATTATAAGTTATAATTTATCCGAATATGCCTATAAACATGTTGAATTGCTCCACGTACACAAGTCAGATATTTCCTATAAACATATTTACTTACTCCGCATACACATGCCGAATATGCATATAAACATGTTGACTTGCTCTGCATACACAAGTCGGATATTGCTTATAAACGTGTTGACTTGATCCGCGTACACACGTCGAATATTGGCCATAAATGTATTGACTTGCTCCGCATACACAGGCCAGATATGCCTATAAATATGTTGACTTGCTCCGCGTACACATGCTGGATAGTCACATATAAACACATTGACTTAACCTACGTATAAAAGGATAAAAATATTGCCTGCGAACGAGTTAAATACTCATCCCATAAAAATAATATAATCATATTGAATAAAGTCTGGAAGGGAATACTTATCCTAAAAAGACATTCGAGTTAAAAACTATCTGACTCTTAGCATAACAAGGCTACTAGAGCTCGAGGCTCTTAAAATATCAAGGATATATGTAATAAATAGGGGCTTCCTAAGTTATGATTAGCCTCATGTCTCGCTGTATGCAGAATCTTTAATAAATCTAAATATAACATATTATGTAGCCCAAAAATAATGCCCGACACTCTGTAATCGAACACTTAAAGTCTCATTGACTTAGTGCCCCGGGGGCTAGGATATATATGCGGAATTGTTTTTGCAAAGAATAATGGTAATAAATAAAAACGATATTATAAAAAATCCACAGAAGGGGCAAACATTATGCATTACATATGCCCGGAGGCAGAAAAGTCATAAACATAAGGGGAGACAACACCAGACTCCCTCATAAAAATTACATAGGATGCATCCAAAGGGAAGACTAACCAAAACAAAGGTACAAAGAAATCAAATAGTAGCCGAGGTAGCATTTATGCCAGTATTGTCATCCGGATTTTCATTCCTGACATCACTATTAACATGATTAGGAGACCTTTACAGGTTAGTCTTCCCTAACTCGTTGAGGTTTCCAAGGCGGCCATCCTGCACCACCTTAAAATAGTCGACCTTTGTCAAATCCAATTCAAGATGAAGACATAAAACTTACTATTTAGCCATATCAAAAGCCTCATCACTAGCATATAAGACATCAATCTGAGCCTTCTTAAGAGACACCTTAAGCTCAGTATTTTGGAAGCCAAGAGCTTGTTATTGGAGTTCTCGGCTTGCTTCAATTACTCGGAAGCTTGAGATAAAGACAACTTATGCTTTGAATCTAAAGTCTTCTTTCACTTTTTCTCATCAGCCATATTCTTCTCTAAGTCAACAAGTTTTTCAGATTGAGTCTTCTAGGCTTCCTTCATCTGGGTGATATCCTCTTTAAGCTTCGGCTCCGTCTTCTCATAGTCATCGTTAGACTCAAACAAACCTCAGGCAAGAACTACACACCTCATAAGATAGGAACTCATGTTCTGAGTAATCTTTTGCTGACCAATGGACTTAACCTTGTTAACGTCCTCGGTAGCGTTAAGATGGTATAAGGAACTTGAGCCTATCAAAGTTGTTGGACCAAAAGTTAAACTCTCTAGATGCATGACTCTCTATGAGGTTTCGCAAAAGAGAGGTAATCTCCATGTCAGCCTGACAAACCTCATCACTCATAAGAGTTTTGAGTTTCTTTGGAGTATCTCTGGAAGTCTCTTCTTGAACTAGAGGAGTAGAAGGCTGGGCTAGGGATCACCCTTATCTGAGACAACCTTGGTACTAATATCACTTGTCTGCTTTGGCGCTCGGACCTCTAACCCAGTTAAATCAGACTTGGAAACAGAAGCTCCACATGTTCCCTTATGGGATGCAAGAGCCGCCTGCATCAATTTCTTTTGTTCGTTTACGAATAGATCAATCATCTTATCTACAAAACAAAATTACAAAAGAAACATAAGTGTTAAGATGAAAAATTGAGAATACTTTAAGTAAAAGATAATAGTTATACAAAAAGACGAGGAGTCATTCATCATCCAAAGGCAGCAGTTCCTTGAATCTCATCATACAAAATGAGTCAAGAATAGCCAAGGATTGGGTTTCTATGTCACTTATTTTATCATAGTTAAAACTAGTGATTGGAACTAGATCTTTGGTCCAATAGTGAGGGAAACAAGGATGATCGTCCAAAGCATATAACATTTGTGGCCACCTCGGCCCACACCTCACTTTCAAGAAACAATTTTTATAATTTTTGTAATTAGAGGTATAAGCCTGAAGAAAGCTCCAGCTAGGAATTCCATTTATTTGTATCCAACTGAGATTGTCAACCCCTTTCACTTCAAAAGATAAAAACAAGCCAATGGTGGGAACAATGTATAAAATCTCACAAATCCTCTCAAAAGCTCTTACAAAACCCCAAGTGTTGGGACAAAGTTGAGAAGGTACTATATTCACGATCTTTAACATGTCGAATTCAAAGTCGATAAAGGGAATACAAACATTAAAATCTTCCATAATCCCAGGATAGAGGTAGAAAAACTCTTCAGAGACATCTTTAGCATGAAGGATTCACACATGTTCTTTGGGGGCACATGATTCCAAAATAACGTCGTCCTCGGACTGGTCGAGGATATAGACCTCAGAGACCGAATTTTGGCAATTTTAAAATCATCAACAATACTATTCTCATTATTCATGACCTCAAGGTCGAAAAGAGAAAAAGTTACCATCGGAATTTCTATAGAACCTGAGGAGGAAGAGTCAGAGTTAAAATAACTTTTAGAAGTGAGAACATTATTATAAACTTTCTTCATGACTCATCTATACTCCTCTACCCCTAAGGCATTTTCCATCTCTCGTATGCATTGATCCTACAATTTTTCCTCTCTTCAATACTTTTATGTTTAACATTTCCCTCGTCATGACACTCTCTAAGAACTACCAATTTTCTAAAAGACAAGATAGAAGGGTAAAAGAAAACAAGAGCAGTAAAGAAAATACCTGTGAATAAAGTAGCCCTTAGAGTTGAAATGATCTTGTTGTTAAATAAAGGGTGCAAACGCAAGAGTGATAAGAAGATGAAAGAAAAATGTATTTAATAAGGATCCAAAGGTCATGATAATAACTAGGGAGTAGCCACTAATGATACATTAAAAGTCATCATTACACTAGAGAAGATTAGGAGACATGACCTTTCATAAATTTTATGCCACATAAGGGTTTGTGAAGAAGACCGGGTTATAACACGACATATTTCAAATATATTCGGAAATCTTTAATGAACGAATATTACATTCCTAAATCAAAATTCATATTCGGGTACATGCCAAATATATTTTCCTAGCTGAGTTTTATAGTCGGCAAAGATTGGGCGTATATCAAATTGTGAAACCAAGTAAGGACGGGTTGTACAAAGACCTAGACAAGAATTCCTCACAATCCGGACCAACTATTAATCTCAACCACCATATCATCCATCTCATATATAAGCCGAGAACATGAAAGGCCGAGAACGGATCCATGACAATCCGACAACAATGATGAGCATAAGCTCAACGAGTACACCAGGAGTTGTAACAATCAGCGATGCATCAATGCAGATGTTATAGAATATGCATTCATGGATATAGATTACATTAATAATGGCCATATAACGTTAGAATGCCAAAACGCTTCTCTTAATGATGTCTCTTAATGAAGCTAATAGAAGACTATAAAAAAGGCTCCCAACTGAAGGATAATCAAGACACTCATCTTAGGACACATATAACACTTATATAGCTCCCAAATCCCCAAATATATTCAATTATTATAAACATCATAACTCTCCTTTCTTAGAAGAGGAGGGCTATCATTTTTGATGTTTTTAGTTATTTTTAGCTAGAACAAAATTAACACATATATTTTCTTCTTAAATAATAATATATAATAACAAAATCACGAACCACACCAAAATTGAAATATTAATAAAAATAATATTTGAATAAATTCCAGGGTGTTACAATATTCGATCACTATTTAACAGTGCAAAGTTAGACTCAGAAGTTTACTTCCCCTACTGCAAAAATAGATAAAACTGTCATTTGGGTTTATTTCTCGAGTCTTAACATGTTCTATTATGATGAGAGTATATATTTATCCTTAGCAGTTGCAGTATGTACACCTCTTAAGGCAAATAGTAATTTGTTAAATGCTCGGAGAGGAAGATTCCCTCGCATATGTGTCCAATTTGATCTCAATAGACCATTTGTGGGTAAATTTTGGATGAGAAATTTCTAGTATCAACTTGAATATGAAGGAATCCATCGGTTGTTATAGACATCTCACAAGACAGTGCACCTTCAAAGCTACACTGGAGAAAACTGAAAAATGGTAAACATAGAGGAGACAATACCAACTACTGCTCTTGGTTTGTTTGAAGCACCAATAATGGGATCTGTTACTAAAAATTGAGGGTACGGTTGTTACAAATTTTAACCGAGATAAGGGAGACAATCATGGAGGTTAGTTGGTAGTTAAGATAAATAATAGGAAATCTCCCGACAATAAAGTTATTAATGTGGGTAAGATATTAATTCCAAATCTTCTATTTTAGTGAAGGAATATCATGCTTAAAAATCGACACATGAAAAAGAAAAAGAAAAGTCAATTAATATTATTGATTTGTATTACAACAAAAGAAAATCAAAGAAGTCACGTAAACTTGGTGTGAAATGCGTCAGGGTCTTGTGTAATGGTGTCGCTGCTATCATAACAGCAAGCAGTTCCTGGTTAGATTCAACCAGCTTTCTTGGCCTTGCTGCATCTATTTTGGAGGGAGTGGTAGCCTCTTCGTGTGAGGCAGTTTCGGTGGGGGAGGATGTTGTCTCGGCAAGGAACATGGGGGTTAATACGGCTCATCAAAATTCTGCGGAGGTCCATTTTGTGGAGTTGGTTCAATTGGGTGGGTGGGAAGGGTGGCGTAGATTATATAGGGTGTAGATACCTATGCGTATTAAAGCGTTTGGTTGGCGAATATTTTGGGATAGACTTCCTACAAAGGATAATTTATCTCGTAGAGGTATCTCTTTCCCCAAAAATAATTTAAGTTGTGTTTTTTGCTCTTCTTCTATGGAAAAGAATCTTCATTTATTCTTGAGTTGTTGGTGGTGATGGTGATTTGGGAGGACATTAGGGAGTTGATTGGTTTTGCAGATATTAGGGAGAATGGCTCTTTATGTTGTAAAGAAAGCTTCTTGAGATGGAATCATTTTTGTAAGTCTTAGGGAGTGAAGAAAGGGAAACTTGGAATTTTTTGGTTGGCAACCTTATGGAATATTTTGGTTGCTCGGAATGGGATTATCTTCGAAAGTCACTCTTGGAATGTGTTGGATATTGTTTGGAACATAAAATTCTGGCCTGGAAGTGGTATTTGTTAGGGGAAATTGTTAATCCCAATTGTAATTTCTATGATTTTTGTAAAAATCTATTGTATTTTATTTCATAGGTTCAATTGGATAACAATTTCTTTTTTTGCTCGGTTGGTTGTTGTATCTCCGGATTTTCTTGTATTAAGGTTCGAAAACCCTTAGTTCTTAGTTTTCATCTTAATGAATTTCTTACTTGGTAAAAAAAATCCAAATATACCCCACATAAAAGGAATTAAACTAGTGACGCTAACTTTCAGCCCAATACACAACACACCAAGCAAAATAATATGTACATGAGACAAAATTCTAATTCATATGAGGTTGGCTTTAGAATTAAATCAATAATTAATTGTTAGGCTATATCACCATATTTCATTGTTATGTTTGAATATTCGGGAGACATGAATAAACTACCTAACGATCATTTGCAATACATTAGTGCAAATCTTGATCAACAAAATATTGATGAAGTCCTAAAAACCCCTTCTAATAAAATGGCAACGTAGCCATAGGGGTTTTGGTCCCTTCTCCAAACATGATTATTTATGGGTTGGTTTAAAAACTTTTCAATCATGTATTGGAACATTTATGGAGCCTTTGGTATCCATACTAGGGGCCATGTCAAGGATCTTATCAAAACACACAACCATTCCATGTTTTGCGCTTATGAAACTCATGTTCACTTTGCTAAAGTGGAGTAATTTTGGAGCTCCTTGAATGATAAATTTGTTGAAATTTAAGAAGCTAGAGGTCACTCTAGTGTTATTAGACACTTTCTTGTATTGAAAACACAATTATCACGGTCTTGAACTTACACATAGGTCTTTGGGATTACCTCTCTCAAGTAAGAAATATTGTTCACATTCCTTGGTTACTAGGTGTTAGAAAACACAAGAAATGAGAGGTTTGAATTGGGTTGTAACTCTTGATTTATTTTTCTCGCGGAAGTATAAACATATAAGGCAATAAATAAACAAGAGATAAGAACACATGATATATCCTGGTTCACTTGAAAACCTCAAGCTAATCTAGTCCACCCACCAAGGAGATTTCTCCTTAAGCCAAGGACTTAATCCACTATAACCAAACCGATTACAACTGCACAACACCACATGTGACTAACACCTTGTACACCACCACCTATGACTAACAACCTGCACAACTCCACCTATGATTAACAACCTGCACAACTACCTGTAGTGACTAACTGCACAACCAATTGATGTGACTAACAACCACTATGACACACAATCCTTATCTTCCTAAAGCTTCTGACCTCAATGGTCCTTTAGGGAATACAAACAACCGTTTGTAATAGGGATTTTTTTACAATTGAGTGCTTCTTAATAAGCTAGGTAAACACGTTGAAAATCAATGAACTAGAAGATCAACTTATACACACACTATGATTATTACATTTTATGGTAGCTCAGAATTGTGTGAGTATTCTTCTTCAATATAGCAGCAACAACTGTAGCCATAGTCATATTATCACGGACATAATCTTAGGCTCTTGACCATTTCATGGTTACATTGTGACTGGCATAGTCTGCAGATTAGGCAGCCTTCAGCCACATATTCATTAGTGCATGATTTCCTTATATAGCTAGAAATAGATTCGTTGGATGGAAGATCGGTAATTCTTGAATGAGTTGGCTATTAAAGGAATGTCGTTACATAGGGATGAAAATCATACAGCCACATCTGTTCTTTTCCATAATTCAAGTTAGTGGAGAGGTAGTGGAATAGAGCATTTTTGTACTGTGTATTTTCCCTTGTAAATGGTAACCTTATCTTCTGTTCTTCAGAGGCTTTTGATTATGAGATGATTGAAGCATGAGTAGAAAAGTAGATAAATAGGTTTTCAGAATCTCAAGTCTTCAAAACCTGTTAAGAATAAGTGGTCGTCATAGTCTTCAACATTTGTCTTGAAACCATTGGTCTTCAGAGTCTTCAGAACTTCGTTCAACATAACATTTTCTTCAGAGTCTTCAGCACTTAGTCTTCAGAACCTCAATCTTCAGAGACCTTAAGTCTTCAGAACCTCGTTCTTCAAAACCTTATTTTCAGAATTCTTCAGCACTTAGTCTTCAGAAGATAACGAGTTTGAAGCTTAACTGGATTCAGAAGTAGAACATCAGAACCAAGCACAGAACAAAATGCAAGAGAGCATTGCAACAACAACATAGATTCATCTTAGAATCTTTCTGGTTGTGATCAGATATAGAAGCATCCTTGCTTCTTTGGCACGAAAGCTACTTATGTCACACATAATGACTCACATATATTCTTTTGATATTCTTTCTGAATGAGATCATATATAGAAGCAATCTTGCTTCTTTGTCATGAAAGTGACTTATGTCACACATAGTAACTCACATATAGTATTTATCAATCATCAGAACCTGTTTTTTAAATCTACACAATAACAAACATTAGAACACCAAATTGTTCTTACATAAATACTCCATTGTTATCATCAAAACATAGATATAAAATGTAGAACTAAATCTTGTTCTTACAATCCCTTTTTTTATGATGACAAAACCATGTATTTTGATAGAACAATTTATATAAGGTAATCACCAAAAACAACATATTCAAATTTTAAGCTAGCAGCTCCCCTAAATTTGTTAGTCTCAAAATTTTATTTATGCTTGTTTAAGGTCTCCCCCTGATCCCAAGACTCAAAATAAATTTTGAGTTTTCAGAACATAAGATAGAGAAGGAATTATTTCGTATGGCATATCATCATAATTTGACTAGTATACTGATCGCGACTTTCCGAGTCTAAAGATTCTAACTGCAAGTATACAACCTAATCACATAGTAATAAAAGATATCGATACCATAGAGACTCGATAATCAACCTAGCGCTATTGGGTGTTACTATGTTTAGCTAAGGCGAGTGGTATTTTAGTTTTAAGGTGTGATAAGGTAAGAATTATGGATTAAATTAAATTATAATAAGGATATAGGTATGTGTAGCGGTAAAATCATGAGTGTAAGCTATTGGTTAACTTAACTCAAAGTAAACAGAGTCGCCACTGCGCTTTTATTTTATTCCAAATGGAAATTGGAAAAAGAGCGAATAAAACCTAATGAATCTAAAAGTTAAAAGCTAAAAGAAACAAGCAGAGAACGAGTAAGGGGATAGATTACAAATTAGGAAGGTTTTACGCACCCAAAATGTCTGTGGTACTCCACGGGAGCCCTTTGAAATATTTACTGCTTTATGTTTGAAAATGGTTTGTTTAAAAGAGATTGAAGAGATGAGAAGAGAAATGTTTTTTAAGATTTTTGTGTTTGAAGAGAAGATTGTCTCATGCCTACGTACCCACAAAGTGCAATGCGAGATCAAAACCTCGTAGTTCGTGGTACAAAATGTGAAAAGAAACAATGTTTTGAATTGATTTTAAAATGTAAAGATAAGTCGTCATTCTTTAGCGAATACTTCCGCTAAAAAGAATGAATCATATCTAAACGTAAAAATGGAAAAGTGCACGAGGGCACAAAAACAATTGAATGAATTTTGAATTTTTTTAAGTATTTTTGAGAAGAAAGTTTTGATATGCTTATGTGGTTTAGCATTTATTAAGAAATGAAATTGAAAAGGTAAAACCGATAAACCTAAGTCAAGGTTTGATTGTGAAAACATTTGAAGTTTGAAAATAAAGAAGGTTTTTGAAATAGGAAGAAGATTTGAAAATTTAAGAAGGGGAGGAGATGAAGTGACTATCCTAAGACTTTAAGTAAAAGTTAAGGGAAGAACGATCAAACCATATGGTGAATATTCTTCGAAGAAATAGAATTTCATCTTCATAACAAGTGAACCAAATCGAGGTCAAGGTCTTCAATCCATAATAACTTGAGCAAAGGGAGAGATCCTAAAATCTAAGTCCAAAACTCAAAGTCCAATGCTAAGGATAATGGCCATAGTCAAAAATTAAAGTCACAAGTCTTTTAGAAGTTTATTCCTTTATTAATGTTTTTGTGTCCAAATGGACAAATAGAAAATCAACAACAAAAATAAAAAGAACAAATAATAAACATGATATGGATGAATAAAGCATAATAAAGCAAAGTAAAATAAACGCAATAAAAGCGCAAGAAATTAAATGTTAGTAGCAAAAGAATTAAAGTGCATGAATCTAAAATATTAATAGTAGTAATAGTATAATAATATTTACATAATAATGGTATGGTGAACTTAATCAACCACAACCAAAACAGTAACCAAAATCGAAAGGCAACCGGATCCGCTTAGCATCTTACACTATAGCGATTAATCAAGGCAAATCGAACCGAATTCAATGAAATTTGAAAGGCGATTGGGAGACCCAAAGCACCTCCGCATCAAACATTCATAAGTCTCGATTCTTAATGCAATATGATTAACCACTTTGGGATTACGCGATCAACAAGAGATCCGGTCCATGAAAGTGCAAGTAACCAATTAGATTTTTATTCAGAAGTCGGGACACATTTAGGTCTATGTTAAGCAATCGCCGAGTAATTTACGAAGTTTTTACCCTACAAATGAGGCCGGCCACCACCAATTAAGGTGCATAATGTTAGTGCTAATGCATGCGAGATAAACAATATGTAAATCGCCATCCGGACGCAATACCACACAAAACTAAAGATGAATACCAAATTGAGTCCAACTTATGGTACTCTTTCATCTTTAATTTCAATCACTCAGATCGATGGATTTAAGCATGAAAATGTATCACTAATGCAAAGTACCCTAAATGGATTAAATAATCCAATAAAAGGTAGTTTTGGATTAATGAACATTAACTACTCTAATCAACACCCAAAGTCCATAGAGATTAAAGAGAAATTTCTCCCAAAAGTGTTTCCCAAGGTAAAAATAAAAAGGAGGAAGAAGAAGAAGAAAGAGGAACCAAAAAGGGCTTAAAACAAGCCAAAAACACCATTCTGTCTTGTGTTAACCGGTTAACGCAAGAAGATTTTGAAATTTTGAGCTGTTTGGTTAACCAGTTAACGCTGTACCAGAAGCAGAAAAATGCAAGAAATTCAACATGATCCATTTTGAAACCTTTTCTCAAACATTTGATGATCATGATCTGAATTTGCACGAATTTTAAAACCAAAATACAGTGGAATCCCTGCAATCAAACAACAAATAAAGATCCAAAGGATCTAGAAACCTAGGCACCAAAGATCTACATCTTGAATGTTGATGGTGAATATGGGTTTATGGAGTTAGATGAATTACCAAAAGCACTTCTTCAAATTGGACCAAAGAAAGCTTTGGCTCTCTAAAGCTTGTGGAATGAATGAAATTGTGGTCCTATTTAAAGGCCTTAGGTATGGAAATTTGGTGGAATGGAGCTTGCTTTGGTAATTTGAATTTAGGTTTGGTAATTGGAATTTTGGTGGGAAATGGAAAAGAGTGGTGATTAATGTGGGTTTATGGTAGGAAATGATCAAGGTGATGTAGAGAAATCAGAAACCAATGGCTCTAGAATATTACAATTAAATAAATGATCTAAGGGTTCTTAATTTGAATAAAAAATTCAAATTTCGCACTGGTTAACCGGTTAACCAAGCTAAAATTTAAAATTTTTATTCAAACATGTCTGCTTGGTTGTTTCGGCTCGATTCTTCTTGTACGTCGAAGAAGGCATGGAAATAAACACATGAACCTTGGAAATACTTCGAATGAATCAATTAACTTGGGAAATCCTTGATCAGATAGTTTTGAATTAATTGCGGATCAACCTCGACTTTTGTCTGTGAAATTTCGCTCGAGCGGCAGGACTGCTATTTTTGGCATTTTCAATGGTTCCTCTTCCTGAAAAAAGGTTAGTAAAAGGAAACAAAATATTTTTTTTTATTTTAATTAATGGTTAGTAAAATAAAAAAATTGAAAGAAAATAAAAAAAACAGTGATCCCCCGTGAGGCATAAACCTGCACCCGAGAAGGATAAATGAACCAGTGTACGATCTTGTTTGTATGCAAGATGTAGATGAGATGCGAAAAAAATCTTAGCGTCAAAAATTAGGGTATGACAGATGCCCCTATTTAAGTTTCTTCAATCTAGAGACAATGAAGATTGAAATCTTCATTTTGACAAGATGGAATATACTTAAATATCAAAAACCCAATTTTTGGCCCTAAGAGACCAAAATATGGAATGGAATGAAATGAAATGACACGAACGATATGACATAATATGAAGATGATATGAAAAGGATATGAAACGCTATGAAAACGTTTTGAAAATGTTATGAAAGCATATGATATGTATATGAAATGTAGAGAAATATGTGAGGAACAAAATGACACATGAAAAAAGAATAAACGTTGGGGATAAGGAGCACAAGACTCCGACGGGGAAAAGCAGCATGCTAGAGGCCACCACATGGCTCAGCTGAGGCGAAAATGTCCAAGAATGGAAATTGGACAAAAAGGATCACAACATACAAGAATGACACTGAATGAAGTGAGAAAAGTCCGAAAAAGTACATCAGAAGCAACCAAGGATGACATTAATGACTTTACAAGGGATGTCCGAGAATGGCAATCGGAAAAAAAAATCACAATATCTGAGAATAGAAATCAGATAAAAATGTGGATCACAACATCCAGAAACAGAACTGGATGACATGGGAAAAAGTCTGGGATAGTACATCAAATCAATGATGACTTCACTATGGACATCCGAGAATAGCAATTGGAGAGAAAGTGATCACAATATCCGAGAATATGAATCAAATAAAAATGTGAATCACAATATTCAGGAACAAAACCGAATGAGATGGGAAAAAGTCGGGAAAGTACATCAAATCAATGATGACTCCACAATGGACATCCGAGAATAGCAATCGGAGAGAAAGTGATCACAACATCCGAGAATAGCAATCAGATAAAAATGTGAATCACAACACTCAGGAACAGAACTGAATGAGATGGGAAAAAGTCTGGGATAGTACATCAAATCAATGATGACTTCACTATGGACATCCGAGAATAGCAATCGGATAAAAGGTGTAATAATCTGAGAAGAAATAACAAGTAGGTGAAGAAAAGGTTCTAGAGAGGCAATGATAAATGCCAAGTAAGTTGGACTTTGATCACAAGGTAAGATGCTGAAAACAACAGGACCTTGAGAAACACATAATGAGGACTAACACACTCAAAAATGCAAACGCATATAAAAATGTGGAATAACGCACCCAAGAAAATAATATGAGAGGAAATGCTGACAACCAGTTTAGACTCTTAGGGGAGTGGAAAACGGAAGACTGATTCCTCAACACGGAGATCACTGCCATTATGCTTGGAGATTAGAGATGTTGTTGTTAAACAAATCTATGTCACACCAGTAAACTGTAACAACTTGAAAAACTTTTTGCGAAAAGTCATGAAATGCCGCTTGGAGATTCTTGAAGAAGATTGCCCCAAGTTCAATGACTGATGAATGTAAACTGATAATGGATTCAGTTCTTAACTACTTTCAGAGAAAATATGATCAAGTCTTTGAGGTAACTATTGAGAAGAATAAACTGATCATGGCTTCAGTTCTTGAAATGAATGTTGAGAAGATAAATCCAGTATGAATCTTGAAGAGATCTTATGATTAACCAAATCTGAGAACAACTTGCATTCAGCAACAACTCTTGAACCATAGGATCTGAAAAGAACTTGCCCCTGATAAGATCACTGACCAAGTTTCTCAACTGTTTGAAAATTCCTTGATGAGGAAAGTTTGTTTGCAAATAAAAAGTGTTTGTACAAACCTGGTAATTTTAATGCAAAGTTCATGTAAAGTTTGAAATCAAAATTCATTTTTAGAATGAAATTTATTGAGGTAAAGTAAATGAAAACATTGTCAAAACACGGACGTTAAGAAGAAAATGAAAGATAAAGCAAAGTTAAGAAAACAAATGATTGGTAACGAACTTGGGAGTCAGTTTACGCAACCTTGTTGTAGTATCCTTTTCAAAAGAAACTTGGATTCAATTAGGACTTTTGAAGGTTGTAACGTGGTCTGGTTCACAGTTTATGAAACAAAGGATATAGGCTCAATGTTATTTTACCCAACCCAACTTCATGATGAACTCCAGTCCTACATTCAATTAATTCAGCTTATGCATTCAAGTTCCAAGACATTTGGGATTGCACAGATGAAGATGGTTCATAAGCCAAGGATTTTGAGATAATAGTCACTTCTACCTTTTGTTATTTCTGGTGAGGACTTTGGTCAACTCATCTTTTTGTTGAGGATTTTGAAAACCTCTTGACAAATCTTTCTTTTTATTATCCCTAACTTTTTCCTGAACTGTGATATTTGAACTTACAGTCAGCGGGACGCCCCAATTTTTGCCTAAGTCTCCTTCACAGGTTTTGACTTAGCGGGCTTTGATTTCTTTTCATCATCATTTTTTTTGAAAGATAGTGACTGTCTGGCTTAATGATTACGATGAACCATCATTGGCTTTTGAATTGAGAGACATCTTCGACACTTTTTTGATGTGTACGAAGGAAAGCTTGAGATTGCAACCTTTATTGAAAGTTGTCTTGAATGATTCTCTTGTACTTGAATGCACATTCGAATTAATTGAGAACTACCCATCCCCGGGTTAAAATTGCGGGTTTTTTCGAATAGAAAGAAACTCCAACTTCAAGGCTCAAAGGGGTTGATAAGGGATTAACTTCCTTATTTCTCTAGTGTTTGGGATTTGAAACAATGCGTGTATATCATCAACCAAGTATCAATCGAAAGCATAACAACAACAATTATGGGTATCTCGTTTTCATGATCCTCCCTCCAATCATTGCAAAAGCTTGAGAAAGAAAAATGATCTTGAAATATAAAGCATAAAGATGCAAATAATAAATGAAATTGAATCAAAACAAAGCAATGCTCATTTCATTAAAATCAACATGAAATTACAAACAGAATTTAAAAGAAAACAAGTCAATACAATTGAAGAAAATTGCAAACATAAAAAACAATGGCCTATTGATACATCAGTAACAAGGATGAGCTGTCCTGTCTGAGATTCTGGCCTTGAAGATAATCTGATTGTTGAAGTTGTCTGATGATTCACTTCTCATACTTCGGTAAAGGATTGTTGACAACATTAGGATTCATATCATGAAAGGAAACAATGATGTTCCTGATAAGTTCTTGCACTTTAGCCTTCAGTGCAAAGCAATGTTCCAAGTCGTGACCAGTTCCACCTTGATGAAACTCACAGTGAAGATCCGATCTATAGCCAACTGGAAGAGGATCTGGAACAGCAGGCGAAGGCCTAGTAGTAATCATTCCAATCTTAATCAAAGAAGGATACAAATTAGTGTTAGTCATCGGGATAGGGTCAAAGTTTGGCCTATTATGATACTGATTTTTTCCGGCAATAGGATGGGGAGCCTGAGCTTGAGCTCGAATTTGAACTTGAGCTGGTTGAGCTTTGACAACAGGAGCAACTGCAACTACATAAGGTTGAACATATTATTATTGCGGGCAATAAGGCTTCCTCTCAGTTGAAACAACATAAGCATCACCATCTCTTCTCTTTTGAAAGTTCCCATGAGACTTTCTTACAACATTAGAAGATTCAGCATTGGTAATCATACCCTTCTTGATACCTTCCTCTAGTCTTTCTCCAATAGTGACTAGGTCAGAAAAACCAGATGAAACACTCCCTACCATTTTCTCCCAAAAGAACGGTTGAAGAGTGTCCATGAACAAACCAGTTAATTCTTTTTCGGGAAAAGGTGGCTCCACTTGAGCAACTAGCTCCCTCCAACGCTGAGCGTACTCTTTGAATGATTCTTTCTCTTTCTGAGACATATTTTGAAGTTAACGACGGTCAGGCGCCATGTCCAGATTGTACTTATATTGCCTTACGAAAGCATCAGATAAATCCTTCCAACTCTGGATGTGACTCTTCTCAAGTCCCACATACCACTTCATAAAGCACCACTCAGACTATCTTGAAAACAGTGAATAAGCAGCTTGTCATCCTTGGCATGCGCAACCATTTTGCGACAATACATCAGCAAATGAATCTTTGGACAAGTATGCCCATTGTATTTCTCGAATACAGTAACTTTGAACTTATCAGGAAGAACCAAGTCGGAAACTAAACACATGTCTATCGCAGCAGCACCGGAGACATATTTTCCTTCTAAACCTCTTACCCTCTTCTCAAGAGTCAAACATTTCCCTCTAACTTCATCCATGTATCCAGGTTCACCCTGACTTTCAGCTTGTGGAACAGCAACATGGTACAAAAAAGGAGAATTCTGATAAGTAGTCTGAGCAGTAGCGTGCACAACAGGTTGAGGTTCGACAAATGTCGGAGCTGAAAAGACTGGCACAACAGATGGACACCCATTTGAGTATTAGCAAAAACTGGCACATAATCCGGAGGTAACCCAAATTCTGGCCAAGTAGAAGCCGGTTGCTGAATCACAGGAGGGTCAACAACAACAGTAGAAACTTCAGAGATAACAGTCCTTTGAGGTGGTTCACCTCGAGAAATCAGAACTTGCATCATTTCAGTGAGCCTGGTCATACTGGCCTTTAACTCATCAATCTCCATTCTGACTTCCAGGTTATGTTGTTCTTGGATTTCCATTCTCAATCTGATAGCCCTCAATCTGTTAGCAGCTCTAGTACCGTATATGTGGTGAGGAGACAGCTTGACAGATCAACAGACAACTGAAGAAGGAAACAATTGGGATGAGTTCCCACACAACTCAGATGAACGCAAGAATATACAAGGATGCAATAATATACAATTTTCACTTCCATTTTCAGAAAAACAACTCGATTATTGCAAACATGGTCAACATCGAGAGTACGGTCATGAAAATTCTTGACAAAAAAGGAATATTTACTTTTTCCAATATTTGCAATAATCGGAATTTTTTTCCTTGAAAAATGGTTGTGAGGATGATCATGATAAATATGTGGATGCAACAACCACAAACAAGATCACCCAAAGCACACAGGTTCAAAGGTTCGGATCACGAGCATGGAGTCAAGGGATAAGAACCAACAACCCACAAAGGCATGTACTAAGGTTTGTCTTCATTGTACCTGCAGAAAACCAAAAGGGTGCAAACAGAGGTTCCCGGAGTTAACAGCCATCTTTAGAATATTATCGGTACATTGGATTACTCCCCAACCGATAACATTCTTAAAATAGACCTTGTCCGAGTGTAGTATCGCATGACAACCACCTTAGGTTTACACCCGGATAGTTTCCGCACTACGTTCCTAAATTAGCTTGGATGAGTTAAAGGTTCTACGGTCCTCAGTATGATCAGCTCAAGGTCGGCAAATAATGCCACGTATGATTACTCATCATGACATTGATAATCCAATAGAGCCTAACGGAGTGGAGATTATCAAATTGATATCGCTTTGGACTACTCCATCGCGTATCGCTTTGAATATCGTCGTCCTATCATAAGTTCAACTCAGATCCGGGTTAGAATCTATCTCACTCACAGAGGATCACCAAAACTGAAACAGAACAAACAAATAACAAACAAATCAAGCAAAAGTAGTAAATAAATCAAAGTAGGCCGAATCCACTTAGAGATTGAATCCCCAACAGAGTCGCCACTTTTTTGTACCGGTAAAATCATGAGTGTAAGCTATTGGTTAACTTAAATCAAAGTAAACAGAGTCGCCACCGCACTTTTATTTTATTCCAAAATGAAAAGGGAAAAAGAGCGAATAAAACCTAATGAATCTAAAAGCTAAAAGCTAAAAGAAACAAGCAGAGAACGGGTAAGGGTATAGGTTACAAATTAGGAAGGTTTTACGCACCCAAAATGTTTGTGGTACTCCACGGGAGCCCTTTGAAATATTTACTGCTTTATGTTTGAAAATGGTTTGTTTAAAAGAGATTGAAGAGATGAGAAGAGAAATGTTTTTTAAGATTTTTGTGTTTGAAGAGACGATTGTCTCATGCCTACGTACCCCACAAAGTGGAATGCGAGATCAAAACCTCGTAGTTCGTGGTACAAAATGTGAAAAGAAGCAATGTGTTGAATTGATTTTAAAATGTAAAGATAAGTCGTCATTCTTTAGCGAATAATTCCGCTAAAAAGAATGAATCATATCTAAACGTAAAAATGGAAAAGTGCACGAGGGCACACAAAAAATTGAATGAGTTTTGAATTTTTTAAAGTATATTTGAGAAGAAAGTTTCGATATGCTTATGTGGTTTAGAATTTATTAAGAAATGAAATTGAAAAGGTAAAACCGCTTGACCTAAGTCAAGGATTGATTGTGAAAACGTTTAAAGTTTGAAAACAAAGAAGGTTTTTGAAATAGGAAGAAGATTTGAAAATTTAAGAAGGGGAGGAGATAAAGTGACTATCCTAAGACTTTAAAGTAAAAGTTAAGGGAACAACGATCCAACCGTATGGTGAATATTCTTCGAAGCAATAGGATTTCATCTTCATAACAAGTGAACCAAATTGAGGTCAAGGTCTTCAATCCATAATAACTTGAGCAAAGGGAGAGATCCTAAAATCTAAGTCCAAAACTCCAAGTCCAATGCTAAGGATAATGGCCATAATCAAAAATTAAAGTCACGAGTCTTTTAGAATTTTAATCCTTTATTAATGTTTTTGTGTCTAAATGGACAAATAGAAAATCAACAACAAAAATAAAAAGAACAAATAATAAACATGATATGGATGAATAAAGCATAATAAAGCAAAGTAAAATAAACGCAATAAAAGCGCAAGAAATTAAATGTTAGTAGCAAAAGAATTAAAGTGCAAGAATCTAAAATATTAATAGTAGTAATAGTATAATAATATTTGCATAATAATGGTATGGTGAACTTAATCAACCACAACCAAAAGAGTAACCAAAATCGAAAGGCAACCGGATCCGCTTAACATCTTACACTATAGCGATTAATCAAAGCAAATCTAACTGAATTCAATAAAATTTGAAAGGCGATTGGGAGACCCAAAGCACCTCCGCATCAAACATTCATAAGTCTCGATTCTTAATGCAATATGATTAACCACTTTGGGATTACGCGATCAACAAGATATCCGGTCCACGAAAGTGAAAGTACCCAATTAGATTTTTATTCCGAAGTCAGGACACATTTAGGTCTATGTTAAGCAATCGCCGAGTAATTTACGAAGTAATTACCCTACAAATGAGGTCGGCCACCACCAATTAAGGTGCATAATGTTAGTGCTAATGCATGCGAGATAAACGATATGTAAATCTCCATCCAGACGCAATACCGCACAAAACTAAAGATGAATACCAAATTGAGTCCAACTTATGGTACTCTTTCATCTTTAATTTCAATCACTCATCTCGATGGGTTCAAGCATGAAAATGTATCACTAATGCAAAGTTCCCTAAATGGATTAAATAATCCAATAAAAGGTAGTTTTGGATTAATGAACATTAACTACTCTAATCAACACCCAAAGTCCATTGAGATTAAAGAGAAATTTCTCCCAAAAGTGTTTCCCAAGGTAAAAATAAAAAGGAGGAGGAAGAAGAAGAAAGAGGAACCAAAAAGGGCTTAAAACAAGCCAAAAACACCATTCTGTCTTGTGTTAATCGGTTAACCAAATGGTTAACCGGTTAACGCAAGAAGATTTTGAAAATTTGTGTTGTTTTTAAACTGGTTAACCTGTTAACCAAATGGTTAACCGATTAACACTGTACCAGAAGCAGAAAAATGCAAGAAATTCAGCATGATCCATTTTGAAACCTTTTCTCAAACATTTGATGATCATGATCTGAATTTGCACGAATTTTAAAACCAAAATACAGTGGAATCTCTGCAATCAAACAACAAATAAAAATCTAAAGGATTTAGAAACCAAGGCACCAAAGATCTACATCTTGAATGTTGATGGTGAATATTGGTTTATGGAGTGAGATGAATTACCAAAAACACTTCTTCAAATTGGACCAAAGCAAGCTTAGATCTACTGAAATTGATGAACAAAAGAAGGAAAGGATGAATGTTTAGCTCAAGTTAGTCAATAATTCAACGTGAATTCTTGATAACTTCAAAAGAAAGAAAGTGAGCTTTGGAGAATTTTGGTTTTGGGGGAGTATTTTGCAAGAGGTTTTGTGGCTATCAAAAGCTTTTAGAAATTTTTGCAAGGTGAATTTGGCTCTCTAAAGCTTGTGGAATGAATGAAATTGTGATCCTATTTAAAGGCCTTAGGTATGGAAATTTGGTGGAATGGAGCTTGCTTTGGTAATTTGAATTTAGGTTTGGTAATTGGAATTTTGGTGGGAAATGGAAAAGAGTGGTGATTAATGAGGGTTTATGGTAGGAAATTATCAAAGTGATGTAGAAAAATCAGAAACCAATGGATCTAGAATATTCCAATTAAATCAATGATCTAAGGGTTATGAATTTGAATGAAAAATTCAAATTTCGTACTGCTTAACCGGTTAACCAAGCTAAAATTTGAAATTTTTATTCAAACATGTCTGCTTGGTTGTTTTGGCCCGATTCTTCTTGTACGTCGAAGAAGGCATGGAAATAAACACATGAACCTTGGAAATCCTTTGAATGAATCAATTAACTGGGGAAATCCTTGATCAAATAGTTTTGAATTAATTGCGGATCAACCTCGACCTTTGTCTGTGAAATTTCGCTCGAGCGGCAGGACTGCTATTTTTGGCATTTTCAATGGTTCCTCTTCCTAAAAAAAGGTTAGTAAAAGGAAACAAAATATTTTTTATTTATTTTAATTAATGGTTAGTAAAATAAAAAAAATGAAAGCAAATAAAAAAAATGGTGATCCCCCGTGAGGCATAAACCTGCACCCGAGAAGGATAACTGAACCAGTGTGCGATCTTGTTTGTATGCAAGATGTAGATGAGATGCGAAAATAATATTAGGGTCAAAAATTAGGGTATGACAGTATGTAATTGGTACACCTTTGTGAATTCGATAAAAGGTCGGCTTATTAAGATTTGTCAAGTTATATTTTTGTAGAAATTGTCGGTTTAAAAGTCATTGACTCACACTCTCGTGGTCTTGCCTATTACTATACTCCTAAGTTCAATTGAGCGTTCTCGCTGTGTCAATTCAAGTTAGAAATACTTTTTGGAAACCTAAAGGTTCTAATTGGTTTTAAAGCGCTTCCGCTGTATTTAAAAGCAATGCTCGATTTCAGCTATCTCGTTACAATCTCACACTCCCGTGGTCTTAATTCTAACCTTTTATACTTTCTTACTCTCGTAACAAAAGTTGTTTTATAAATAAGAAATTGAAACCAAAAAGTAACTCGAGTTAAAGTTTTAGCTTAGATCTATTGAATTCGTTCCGGTTATACAATCACATACCGAATAAACGGTTTAGTCAGGCATATTGAATAAATGCGAAGAAAGGTATCAGAAGAAGTGCATAAAAATAAATGACATAATAATTAAATGGTAAAGCATTAAATTAGGAAACCCGGTTGAAGTACTCTTGATCAATCAATCTTGTAGAAACTTAAACTAAAAACAAAATGTTGTGGCTATAAAGAAAATAAATGGTGATAACTTCCCAATGAAGGAGGCTATCACTTTGGTCCGGGAAATAGAAAATACAACAATGCTGAAAAGAAAACAAAAGAAAACTCTGAACGTAAATAATTGGCTTTGAACGAAAATTTGGCAGCGATTCACTATGGTAAATAAAGCTCTCGTTTGGAACTTGTGGTAGGTGCTATTTATAGCTTCTGTAAATTGACTTTGTTTAGAATAAGTCAGAATCATATTTGTTGGTCCTTGATTAGTAGTGGTTGACTGAGACTGTGTATGGTTGAGGAAAAATCTCTACTGAATGAGAAGAACGCATTAACGACTATCTGTCTTTTGAATGAACTGATGCGCATTTTAGGTTTCTGATATAAGCATTGGGGCGGTCGTCTTGGATGTGTGATGTATGTCTGTGAGTTGAGACGGTCGTCAGGATTCTGTGACATTCGTCATACAGAAAAAATGAAGAATCTTCATTTCTGTCTCTGTCTGCTACATTTCTTGGGCTAAAAGTCTTGTTTCTGTCTCATTTTCATTCTTTTCTTCCACAAGTCAAGTATAACTAAATAATTGCAGAAATAAACACAAACTCGCATAATAATGTTTGAAATAAAGAAATTCATAACTTAAATAAAAGGAATCCATGCTAATAAATTGATATAAAATCGTGCCATCAAACTCCCCCATACTTGAATCTTTTCTTGTCCTCAAGCAAACAATCAAGTAGGTTTTGAAAAATATCCTTTAAACATAGACATGAAACACATTACCTATCCATATATGGTTGACATTTTGCTTAATGAACTAATAGTGAGACGAACACTAAGGATACACTAATGACACTAAAACATATAATGTTCATAAACCCCTCATACAAACCAGTACGAATCATTCTATTATAGCTCAACCTAATGCTATTGTTTCTGTTTCACCCAGTTTCATTCTGACGCAATCACATTAAGCCCTTTACCTTTACACGCGCATAGTGGAGTAACATGTTGGTGAATTTGATCCTTTTCTAATACAGGGTCTGGTACACAAGTACGATAACCCGTTAACACACTGAGTGCAAGTTGCGGGGGATCGAATCGTACCTATCATCAGACTTTGCTTTGCCTTTCTCTCTTATTTCCTTACATTCTTTAGAATATGTGCAGCTTGATTGTTTTACCAATGGCTTCCATAATCTCAATATTCTTCTTTTTCTTCCCCTTGGCATTTTAAAGATAAATCACTTATTTGCACTATCTCTCCATGTAGCTTGTGCCTCTAGCGGTGCTGACTTCTAATATAAACTACTCGGGGCTAATTTAGAACTAAAGCTTCAGATTTTAGTATATAAGGTATCCAAACCGAAATTGAATATCTAAGGGTCTAAGGTGTCAAGATCGTATCAATCTAGTTAGGTTATTTCTCAGTTTTCTAACAAAGCTTATCAACCTATATACTCGTAGGGTATGTTGAGTGAAAGCATTCTAAAAGGAATACATTTTTTGTTATAGCTAAAAATACTGGAGGGAATTTAAATAATGAAATATTTCGATTAATATTAAGGTTTCGTACAAGGAAATGAAGAATAAAAGGAAATGAAATACAAATTACCCTTCTCCCACACTATCTCGGACATTGTCCTCAATGTTGCGAGATATAGGTAAACTATAAAAGAAAAACAATAAGAAAAATAATAAAATAACTAAACTAAACTATTGCTGCGGTGATCATGGTCCTCTGCCTTTAGCCCTGCCTCGCAGGTTCCTTTGTCCGTACATTGCTACATGATAAAGTATACCCACATGATGGATATAGTCATGCAGTTCCTACACTTGTTGTTGCGCAACACCTAATCCTTCAATAGCACCGGTGATTCTTCTGCCTTGTGTTGTTTGTTCAAGCTGAATTTGTCCCATTTGCTCCATCATTGCAGTGTACTACCTCTAGTTTCACTCATCACTTTGAATGATTTTCGTAAGGATGTCATCCATAGATGCGGGTTATTGATTCCTACGTCGGCGTATGGTAGAGGTGTTGGTGCTGGAGAAATCAGTAGCCGGCGTATTTGTAGCTTCGTCATTGTCCATAGCCTATTGCATCTCATCAATTCTTACATCCAGTTATGCTTATGGAGCAATAACATTTTGTGAAGGGGCATCAAGATCGTAATCCCAGTTGGCTCTGGTTTGTGCATTCGTGCGGGTTGTGCAAGGTAAGATGATACTCTAAACAACTCGGTTATTAACTACTAAGTTGTACCTTCCATCTCTCCGCTGCCTGATGATGTGACTATTCCTGCAGTACTCCATGTCGAGAAATAAGGCGGGAGTGGCTCGCAAATGACCAAGACGATCACCTAAACCGAGCTTCAGCGCGATGTCGGTGACAATCCCACCGCAATAAAGCGGGGCCTTCCCTTTTGTACAGGAAGAATGAATAATGGATAGCAAGAAGGCTATTGGGTTTACAGTAATGGATTCAAAAGTACAATGGAGTAGAAAGAGTTCCCTTTGATTCACCTTATGGTTGTTGTATCTCCCGAATAAGGTGTTGCTCAACACCCTCTAAAAGTAACAGATGGTTGGGTTGTGAATGTGAGTAGTGTAAAGCACGTCCCACGCCAAAACTCTTGTACCTGTTAGATTCTCCCACAAATCAAAAGCTTATGCCTGCCAGTTTGCATCACCAGGAAGGCGATAGAACACACCATCGCCTCGTTGGAAATCAAACCACTCGCTGGAGGTCTCCTGTGTAACCGTATACTCTATTTCGAGTAGCTGAAACGTAGCATTACTGACCAGGTGCTTGGTTGCGTCGTTTGGAGTGTTGTAAGCAAATGAGCTTAGGAACTCCAACGTTAGTGTCGTGTAAGTCGGACGATTGCTCTTGCAAAGCGATGTCAAGCTAGTATTCGAAATTAATTAGTTAAAACTGTTAAGGAGCCCAAGTTGGGTTAGACACTCCTCGTCAATATAACAAGTCCATTCAATCTTTCTTTCAATATAAGCGATGAATCAGGCGCGTTGGAGTTCGACGGCTTCGCCATCATGGGAAGGGATATTGATAGGAGCAGGGGTTTCCATGATTCAAAGGGTAAAATGAAAGGAGATGAAAAGAAAATAAGGTGATGGTTCAAGAAGGTGGTGCTATTGAAACAAAAGCTCGTACTACTGTTATATATAAACAAAGTGGAAAAAATGGTTACCAAAATGCTACAGAAGTGGGTGGTGAAGGAGTTGGTGAGAAAATGGATGTGAAGGTACCTATAAATAGGGGTTGAACAAGACCGTTGAGAGGAAGTGGAGGGGATGGTTGTCCAAGTTCTTCTGAATGTTGCAAATATAACTGTTACAAGTTATGACTGTGTGACGATCGTCTGGCTAAGCTGACAGTCGTCAGGATGCTAGGACGATCGTCCTAAAGTTGAAACTGTCGTCACCCTTGCATAGTGGGCAACGTTCTAATGACTCTTTCCTCTTGGTTTTCTTCCCACTTTAATTCAATTAATATTATTAATATTCTTCCAAATAATTTATGTAGCATATGGCATAATTATATAGCAGTGGCATATATTAATAGCAGTGCAATATGTATGTAACACAGAAGAATAAATAATGACAGTAATAATGCATATAAATAACAGGCAGTGATTAAAATACATTTGAAGCAAAAATATTTTGTAACACTATAATTAAATAAAACACTACTGAACACTTATAATTTTAAGCACAAATAAATAAAACAGTACCAACAATTTTTATTGGAACTTAGAGTAACGCAGTAGTCAAAAGAATTTAAACAAACTGAAAAATTGAAAACAACTGAAAATCAAATCAAACTAAAATTAAAATGCTGAATTTAAACAAAAATGATGGAAAATTCTGAATAGTGTTGGAATCGGATATTAACCACGATGTTTGAGAATGGACTCTAATGCTTGACTCAAATGGTCGAATTGTTCTACGACCTATCTCTCAAAGTAATGATGTCTATACGCAAGTCGCGTATGTCATATTGCATAATTTACATCTCGGTACGAAGAGTCTCTAAGGTAATCTCAGGATTGGCTGGAGTAGGAGTAGGTGTAGGTACATCAGCTGGTTTAGGTTTTTCCTCTTCTTCTTTCATATCCTCAGGGTAGTCAGAATCATAATAATTCGAAGGAGTCTTAAGATCAATCTCAATCTCAAACCAAGCATCTCCTGGTTCGTAAGTTGGTTCATCCAGATCATATAGCCAGTTGTGCTTATTATGCACACTCGTGCTCTCATGGTCAATGTTGTACCCCAAAATTTTCCCTCCCATATTCAACCCAATGTGTCTCAAGAGGTCTCCTAATAGTCAAAAGATTCACAATTGCTCAAAAGGATTCAAGGTTTCATTAGACAAAGCCTCCTCCTAAGCAATGGATCTGAAACTAGGGTTTTGATTTTCCTAAGGTATATTGGACTTATAAAGCCTCAAGTGGACTTCATGACATCCCACATACTTCAAAGAATCCTCATGTCAAGTTTCAAGGCTTTCCCTACAAGTTTGGTCAGTCGGATAGCAAGATACTTAAAAAATCTGTTAACTTAGTCAACAAGTCAACTGTGGTCAACACAAAGTCAAACTTCGAGATTTTTTTGTCAACATCAATATTATGAGGTGAAATTCATCATTTTATCAAGGGTTGATCATGATTCATCAAGGAAACCTCAGAATCATCAAGAATAAGGAGTTACTAAATTAGGGTTTTGTGTAGGAAAAGTCAATTGTACTTTGACCAACCATAACTTTAACATGCTTCATCAAAGATTTCCCATACAGATCTCTTTTATAAGGAAATTCAATTCCCTACAACTTTGTGTCTCACAAGCCAAGTCCAAAAATGCTTCATTTGAGATATATGAGCCAAGACATTACAGGTCCTTTTAAAAGTCAACAAAAAGTCAACTTTTTCCAAAGCTCATAACTTAAAAATGGAAGATCAAATGGACATGGGACCAAAAGAAGTAGTTTTAGGACACTATAAGCCTTCAAAAAAGTCCTTGAACACATACATGGGATAAAAATTGAGGGAGTTATGCATTGTTGAAGTTGGGCAATTTTGAGGAGGTGTATGAAGCAAAAATAGACCCAAACTCAATTATAAGATTATGCACGACCCATATATCATAATATCTGATCTTTGATATTTATTTTATATTATATTGGATTTATTTTATTTAAATTCAATTTTAATTAAGATAAATATTGAAAAATCAAATATTTGATCTTAGGTCTATTTTGGGATCAAATATTTGATGTTTATGATGATTGTAAGTGTCCAAAATCGTGCAAGACCAAAAGAGTATGGTTTCATCTAATTTTTCGACCAAATTTGAAACATCTTTTCTTCATCCTCAAGTAACCTCTCAATCCATCACAAAAGCCCAAAATCTGGCCTAAATTACACCCTCTATAAATACTTATCATCTCCACAAGTCAAGAGAACAAAATTTTTATCAAAGAGAGCATGCAAAACTTCAAAATACTCAAGAGTAAGTTGGATTCAATTTTAGGGTTGCAACCATTCTCAAGGAGTTTTGAAGGTCCAAGAACATTCCTTAGACTCTTCTGAAGGCGTACCAATCATCACATTGCTCCAAAACCTCACAAAACGCCATAACCAAATTTGCTTTTTTTATTTTTATTTTTATTTTTCGATTTCATATTTATACGCATGATACATCCAATCCCTTTGTATATTTGTGTTTTGTATGATGTGAGCAAGCTATCTGGGTGGTAGTGATAAGAATTTCAGTCTGACAGGTAAGTGATAAGAATTTCAGTCTGACAGGTAAGTCAGGTAAGTGCTACTGTTTCTATTTACTCCGATTTTTTTTCAAGAAGTTCAGAAAAAAATCGAAGAACAATACTCATTTAGAATAAAATTCTAAAATATTTCGACCCTCAAAATCGCAAATTCCTATTTTTTTCTATTTTATTTGATTTATTTTCTATTTCCATATTTTCAAAAAAATCTGAAAAAAAATTGTGAGCTCTTTATTTGATTTTATTAGATTTTTAGCATCGTTTTAATATTTTTTAGATTTTATTTTAATCGCCTTTCTTATTTTCCATTATTTTAAAATCTGCAGTGATTTTATCTGACTCTGTTTATTTTTTTTTCTTCTAATAGCATGATAAAAAACATATCCTCCTCTCATCTCAAAGACTCAATATTCTTCTGATCTTTTCGTTTCGATTATTTTACAATTTCTAAAGATAATGTAACTGCTAAAGCCTTGTAATAGTTTAGGTTTATTTTCCGCACTTTACATTTTCTATCAGGATATTTTATATTTATGTATCTCTCCCAAAGCCATGTAATAGTTTAAACTATGGTTTTATTTTTCTGCATTATAAACTGTTAGATGTATGCTTAATAGGATTGTATGGAAATACTAAAATAAACCGTTAGCTAACCCTAATTCACAAGATAAAATATCTGAAATCAATATTCACACACGTAAGTCGATCGTTTTACGATTGTGATCAGCACCTCCTAGGGTTTCCTCTCTTGGTTGCCTTACTATAAACATGGTCAAGTCCCTCGAACATGGGGGTGTCTTAGTAAAGTTGCCTACGAACAATATCATCAAGTCCCTTCAAGATAAAAGATCATAGTCCCTTCGAGTTGCCAACGAATAAATGATCTCGTCCCCCGATGACCCTACGAAAATGATGATAGTCCCTTTGAATTACTAAGATACCCCTACAGGTTGCCTTCTATGACCATACGATGACCCTACGCTCGTACCTAACATCCAAGTTTAAGACTACATACTAACTAATATTAAGGACAGTCCTACCCCTAAAGAAACAAAATAACAAGAAAGAATTTACAAACTTAGGGTAAGTAGTTCTTAAGTGCTTGCTCACTTCTTTTTCAAAATACCCTTTACACCTCACATTTTCAAAAACTTTCCAAAAAAACACTTTGTATACATTCATACGAGAATCATTACAAAGATGGAATCTTTTCTGAATACACCACCACTATTTTTCAAACAAAAGTAAAGTGAGCTAAGTAGTTAAGAGCCCATGGATAACCATGGATACAAAGGGTGCTAACACCTTGACTTTGTATAACTTACCCCCCCCCCCGAACTCAAATCTTTTTCAAAGGTCTTTACTGTTCTTTTATTCCTTTCTTTATTGGATAAAATAAAAGTCGGTGGCGATTCTTGTTATCCGCAACATAGTTTTTGTAAACAAAAACGCCCAAGTCAGTTCTCCCAGTGTGTTACAGTCAGGTAAAGTTAAATATGACATAACTACGCATTGATTAGAAGCTTAAAATGATGTGGTCTGCGGTCATACAACATTGCTCTCTCAAAACAGATGGTGGTGTTCATTGGTCTGAATTCTCTAAGCGGGTTAATTAGAGAAAGGCAGGTCCTAAATCCCATTGCTTCAAAAATCTTGGTAACTAGGCCACCTATTAGGATTGGATGGTGTTCATTTTAAATAATCCTATAGAAATTGGCAAACATGAAAGTTGCCTCATTAACCCTTCTGGATGTAAAAGCACAAAACATGATGAATAATTCATCTCTCGAAACATTGTTATCACTTTCAGTTTTTCCGAACAATGTGTAAGCCAAAATCATATGGAAATACCTTATAGTTGGGTTGTGGATCTCAGTGGACAACATATGGTATAAATCATGGTAAGGTCGTCCTGAGATACTACTCCAAAAGCGGTCTAGCTCATCCTGTTCAAGAACGTTCTCCTGTGCTTTCGAGAAAACAGTAGGGCCATATGGGAAATCTAAAAGATTAGCCATCTCATGAATGTTAAACTCACAGGGATATCCAAATAGTCAGAATGATATCCTTCATCTTGTAAAACCTTTTCCACAATTAGAATTGTAAACCAATCAACTCAGGAATTCTAGAGTCAGCTCATAATAAGTTCTATGTTTCCTAGCTGCAAATCCTTCCCAACCCATTTGATTAAACATGTAGTCAATGCTTGCACCTATTCCTAAAGCTTTCATGGTAGGTCCATGGGAAAATTTGGTCAAGGCCATAGGTCTTTGAGCTAAAGCTTCGAACGAAAACTTGGCAGCAATTCAATATGGTAAACGAAGCTCTCGTTTGGAACTTATGGTAGCTTTTATTTATAGCTTCTGTAAATTGAGTTTGTTGAGAATAAGTCGAAATCATATTTGTTGGGCCTTGACTAGTAGTGTTGGACGGAGACTGTGTAAGGTTGAGGAAAAATCTACGTTGAATGACAAGAACATATTAACGACTATCTGTCTTTTAACTGAACTGAGGCGCATTTTAGGTTTCTGATATAAGCTTTGGGACGATCGTTTTGGATATGTGACATACGTTTGGGAGTTGAGACGGTCGTCAGGATTCTGTGACGGTCTTCATACAGAAAAAATGCAGAATCTTCATTTCTGTCTCTATTTGCTTCATTTCTTGGGCTAAAAGTCTTGTTTCTGCCTCAATTTCATTCTTTTCTTACACAAGTCAAGTATAATTAAATACATGGAGAAATAAACACAAACTCGCAAAATAATGTTCGAAATAAAGAAAATCATAACTTAAATAAATGAAAACCATGCTAATAAATCGATATCAATCGTGCTATCATACACCTAGTCTTCGTGTCAGAACTTGGTTACTATCAGAACTCGATGATTAATCAAAGCTTGATTCTTAGTATGATTGGATAAAACATCTGATGAATGATCAAAGCTTGATTCTGAGTCTGATCAGATAAATCATCGCTTGATGTATCATAACATCTTGTTCTTGATTCTTCCAAGACTAAAACACTATACTTCTTGAGAAGCTCACAACTTCTCAAGTATCAGAGTTTGACATGGTAGAATCTACTTTCCATATATTTAGGTAGTCCACGACTTCTAATTTAATCATATCTTCTGAATAACATCCTTAATTAAAGAGTTGACTTTGATTGCATTCAAGAAGATTCTTAGCTTTTGACGCTTAGATTTGACTTTCATACTTTCAGACAGTTTACAACTGATGAACAATATGATAATTGCCCATTCCTAAATATTTAGATGACTAGATATATAAACGGAGAAGAGTAAAATCATAACTTGGGTAGTCTCACAGTATGCCGTCCCCAGACCATTCATCATACCTAGCCTGCCTCTCATGAGGTCGGGCATTACATCGTGCAAAGTTCGAATTATGGGAATTCACACATTTTTCAGCTAAAGATATGTAACGGTTATGGCGTATCAATGCCAATTATTATTGAGCCTTCAAGACAGACAATGATGAAGGACGATTACAAATTAAAGGGCCTGCAATGGCGGAAGGCCATGAGGCTTATCTTAATGACTTCTCCTGGTGAAGGTGACAATATAAAGGGGTACCCTCAAGAGGGATAAGCAAGAGACAATTATCTTGATACTTACTACCTTAGCAATGCTCTCGAATCCCCTAAAGTATTACACAACATAGACGGTGTAACTCTCTCTGACCAAATAGAGGAAGGCTAACACCTTTGTGTTCTAACCAAATTTGGCTAGAACATTTGGCGCCCACCGTGGGGCTTGGTAAAAATTTTCCTAGGCCACAACAACTATTATCAACATGTCAGATGATGGTAGTGATCCTCCACCTACAGTGGCCGACCTCATGGTCATGATAGAGGAAATACGTCATCAGAATTAATCACTATAAGACATTGTAAACACGCTACAACAAAAGACTCAAGTTGAGGAAGAAATAGAGGAAGAAATGATCGATCTATAACCTGTGTCTCAAGAAATTTGGGACGATCACGTCCCAAACAATTTTAAGGCACCAACATTAATGACGTACAATGGAAAGAGAGATCCTCAGGAACATGTTATAGCCCTGAGCAATCAAATGGCTATAGTGGCGCCTACAAATTCTCTAAAATGTAAACTTATAGCGGGAACTTTCAAAGATGTAACACTCAGATGGTATATAAGTCTTCCCCACATTTCAATTACCAACTACCTGGATTTGACCAAAAAACTAGTACAACATTTCTCAGCAAGCAAACGTTGAAGGGTGTCTACCATTACTTTGTTTAGCGTCTGACAGAAGCATTCTGAATCACATAGGGAGTATCTTGCCAGATTCAATAAAGAGACCCTCAAAGTATCCCATCCTAACCAAGAATTGTTTGTAGGAGCTTTTCAGAATGGATCACGAGCCGGGCAATTCAATGAGTCCTTGGCTCAGAAGTCGACCACTAATATGGATGAAATTACATCTCGAGATGAATGCTACATAAAAGGTGAAGAAAGTAACCAAGCAAATATGGATCAAGATGGAATAGGGAAAACTAAAAACAAAGAGGAAGGTCCAATCTGGAAGAAGGAAACACCTTGGTTAGCTATCTAAGAACGATATTCCCCAAGACCGTCCAAGCCAGCACCTTCACCAGACATAAGCTACACTCCACTGAATTCCCAAAGGGGCGGTATTTTGAAGGAAGTCGAACATCTAAAGTTGCTACCAGAACCTGCCCAACCCAAGAGGAAGAATGAGATCATGGGAAGAGACCCGCATGTATGGTGCAACTATCACAAAATTAAAGGTCATTATATAAAAGATTACCAGTAGTTGAAAAGGGAAATTGAAGCTTTGATCCTGAGAGGACATCTCTTATCTTACGTGAAAGATTCACGTCCACAAAATAATAAGAGGAGTCCTCGTCGAGAGGATCCAGATCCTGGGAAAACAACACAGAAGAAGGGTTCAAATGTTGGAGAGGGTCATGAAACGAAGGTTGCCCGTTACACACTAAATACCATAGCCGGAGGCTTTACATGAGGAGGTGATACCAGTTCCACCAGAAAAAGATATGCAAGGACGGTCATGCACATTGACCAACCCCTACCAGAGAAAATCAATGAAGATATGGGGGAGGTTACATTCTCTAAGCAGGACGTTATATGGGTGATAGCTCATGAAAATGATCATATGGTCATAAAAGTATTGATACAAGGCAGTAGTGTAAAAAAGAGTACTAATAAATCCCACAACTCAGTAAATGTGTTGTACTGGGATGCCTTCCACGGAATGGGGCTTGATGCCACTGAGCTTTTACCATTTAAGGGAAGTCTTGTAGGGTTCTCAGGAGAACATGTATAGGTACTCGGACACTTGGCATTACCAACAGCTTTTGGCAGCACAGACAATACAAAAACTGTCTGAGACAGATATCTCGTTGTCAATGTCGCCTCGCCCTATAAAATTATCATACGAAGGTCTTCATTCAACGCTCTAGAGACCTCATTGTCGCTCCCACCAAATGAGGCCAGGTCAAATGGGGTACAGACGCGAACGGTCGGCGAAAGGAGAGAGAACACACAAGGGTGAACTCAGAAGACAAGAGTCGCCAGCTAGGCATTTTTAACCCGAAGGAAAGGTAATGCTGCATAAACCTAAGAAAAGATGGATAAGACGGTTGCGAACCAGAGAGACTGAGAAAGGGGGTTGGTTACAACCTGGGAAGGTATTAGAACCCAGATTGTCCGCCGTACTCGACGGGATCCACGCTTAAAAGGTTTGTGTTTTAAAGGGGTAGTGTCAGTGCAATTTGTGTATCAATGCTAGAAAGAATGCAAGTGTCAGTGTAAAAGAAAAGTGAAGTGAAATAAGAGAAGTGTCAGTGTAAGGAATGAATGAAGCCCAAGACTATGAGGCTTAAAGAATAATGCTGGAAAAGGGGGGAATATACAGAGACTTTTGTTCGATAACTATTAAGTTATGCCTACGTATCCTCTCGTGCAATGAGGAAGTCAGAACACCGTAGTTCGACCCAAAGAGATTGAAAGATAAATTGACTTGTGAACTGCTTACTTGTCTATGCTCAAGTGTATGACCTATCTGGCTCAGGTGCAAACTGTCTTGCATTAGACGGAAGAAGCGAGTTCTCGTTTATGAATGAATGAGGTGAGAAAGGAATCCCGGAGGAAACGATTATTGTTTTTTTTTGGTGTTTTCAGTCTTTTATTGCTTTTGGACTTGTCATAAGTTTATGAGCTTAATCCTAAACCAAAGGGTTAGTAAACTCATCACATCCTCCCTCTGATTAGGGGTAATGAGAATACCTTAAGTATGAAGTAAGCACCTCACACTTAATCACCATGATGTAGGATTAAGATCATTAACCTACTTGTGATTATTTAGATGTTTTTGTTGTTTTTGTTTTGTGTTGAGTAATGAGATTAAGCCATAATCAAGGATTTAATGGACTCATTACACCATCCTAATAGAAGGATAATAGATGAGAACATTTAAGCTAAGGAAGGCTCCTCAACTTAATCCATGATTAGGGATTAACCTCATGACAAAACAAAGCCTTTATTAAAGTGGATTTTAGTTAATGGTAAGATTAAGAAGTGGATTTTATGGTTTGTAAGACAACTTGAGGGGGACTTGTCCATTAACACCAGGGTTAGTCCTTCTTAACCAATTAAGGAAGAATTAGAACCCTAATGCAAGGCCCAAGTTACAAGCTTGGTGTCTTAGTGATTTTTAGATGGATTGATTAAAGGATTTAAACACATTAAGGGTTTAACACTTAGGATTAAAGTTATACACTCCATCCTAATAGAAGGATACAGGCATAACCCTAATCACAAAGCCTTAAAGCCTTAAGGGTTTAGTCCTTGGTTATGAGATGAGAAGAGAAGACACAAAGATGACACAAAGGAAAAACTAATGGGGGACTAGTCAAACCCTAATTGTTATCATGCTTGGTTGTTCATAGGGTTAATGAGGCTTGCAAGAAGATCTTCAGAGAAACCACCAGGAAAGAAACAGATGAAAGGAGCAAGAAGTAGAGAGAAGCAAGACAACTTTCTTCACTTAAGAAGATAAGTTGCTTGAAGAAAGAAAGTGGGGAAGAGCATGAGTGAGCAAGCTCACTCTAATACAAAGTATAAAATTCAGCAATGATGCAAGAGAGAGATGAAAAGAGATTGTGAGAAGTGAAGGCCAATCCACTTCTCAAAATAACTTACCCCCTGAAAGGTTAGCAAAAGAAATGAAATGTAATGCAAATGAGATGAAGTGTCATGATGAAAACTAAAACTAGAAGCATAAACATGATGTTAATGATGCTAAGAGATGATGCAAACACATGACAAGAAATGAGAATGATCATACAAACATAAGGATGCAAATGAGACATGCTTTGAACCATAGAAGTTCATGAAAAGTTTATGAAATGCAATGGACATACAACATTGCAAATGAAAGATGCAATGATTAAACATGATTCTAATATGTCCTAATATGTATTATGAATCATGAAGATGCACAAAATGTCATGGCAAGTCATTGGATACAAGCAAATGGAAGATGGATGCAAAGGAAGGTACAAATTAGGGTTACATGCATCATGCAATACAAAAATTCAAAACCAGAAGCAAATGACATGATAAAAAATTGAAAATGCAATCAAAGATACCCTAAACCTATACAAGTTCACTGCCCAAAGGAGAGGACCTAACTCTTAACCTAGTGAAAGTTCTGAATTTCCTAAGATTACTAGGGTTTTGGGGTGCCTCACAAAGAAAAATACCAAACAAATTGAAAAGGCAAGATCAAATCCAACCAAGTTTATCCTATAAACTACATGCTATGGAGGATGCAATGCAAGAAGAACCATCATCAAACTCTCAAGGGTTAGGCAGAATGAATTTTTCAAAGTTTGAACCAAAATATTGCCTTAAAATGAATTTAATTCTAATGAAAATGATCAAAAGGCATCAATAACAAAAACAAAATTTGCTTTGAGAGTTGGATAATGTTTCTAAATGTTTCTAAATGAAATGTGAATTTTTTTGGGATTTTTAAATACCTAAATGTATTTTTAATTAATTAATTTTCATTAACTAATTAAAAATAAACATTTAAATGATTTAAAAATAATTTTTAATGCAAAAAATGAAAATAAAAATATTTTTGGGTTCTAAAAATTAATAAAAGACCTGATAAAAATTTTCAGAATTTTTAAACATGATTTGCTATTTTAAATAATTCGTGCAAGTTAATTATAAAGAAAATGAAATAAAATTGAATAAAATAAAAAGTATGCACATCCTGAGGTCCAAATTCAAACTGGGAGATGGAGGGAAGACTGCGCGCGTCATCCAACGGCCTAGGTTCAAACTGACTCAACTAACATAAAAACCTAATTAATTAAACTAATGACGTGGATTAGGGCCTAATGGGGTGATCTGAGCCCTTCAAACGCGCGGGAGTCAACGTAGGTCAACCAGATCCATGGTCCAGATTCAAACTTTGCCCTAAACGTTATTAATGCCCTAATGACATTCAGGTGGCCGGAAATGACCTCCGGTCATCTTCTCCGGCCACATCTCCCCCTGAGAAATTGTTAACTTCTTCCCTAGGCTTCTAAAACTCCATTTCTCTGCCCAGAATCCAACCCCAAACATCATACAACAAGAATCAACAATCAAAACACATTTATTTTTCGTATCAAAGCTGAATCAAATCAAAATGTTTTTAGGTCAGAAAATTTCAGAACACGAATACATACTCATTTCTCCACCATTTTCAAAATAAAACATATCAACATGATCAGTGAAGCATAGAGAATCATTTAGGAACTTAAAAACACGTTTCTGGAAAAAAAGTTCTTGAGCTCACCTGAAATGGAACTTTCAATCCAGGGGCTTTCTGCCTGCTTCTTTGCATCAAAATGGCTCCAATGATCCTCTTGATGAAGCTTTGAAGCTTTGTTGGAGTTTAAAGTGGCTGGTTTAAGGGTTTGATGAAGTTCTGTTCAGTGAGGGGTGAGAATCGTGTTTCTGTTTGAGGTGGTTTCAGAGACAAATGAGGAGAGCCATGGAATCAGTCTTGAGGCCAATTAGCAAGTGGATTAGGGTTTGTGAGAGGTTTTGCAACTTTGTGATCTTTTGGCCCTTTTGTGATTACTTGAAGCATAAGTCATGAAAATGGACAAATCTTTGGTGCATTCTGATTTTTAGGAATTGGTTTATGTTTGTGCAAAGGTTAGAAGTCCATTTGAAGTCATACTTTGCCTTGGCAAGAGGTTTTGCAACTTTGCCTCTTTGGTGCAAAACTTGAAATTATGTGATTTTTCCCAACTTTGACAAGCCATAACTTTTGATCCAAAATGAATTAGAATGAGTTCTTGTACTTTTTGAAAAGGGAATGATACATTCTACAAATTTCATGACCAAAGTTTTCTCATTTGAAGCATTTTTGAATTAAAAAGAAAGGGTTGAAAAACTTTCCCAAAATGAAAAGTTTCCATTACAAGTCACTTTCCCAAAAAGGCAATTTTGCAAATGGCTTGGAATTCTTCAATTTTGTGAACTTCTAACATCTTCCATGATCAAATAAAGATTATACACATTCAAAATGATGGAGAATGACCTTTGGTTGGGTCATTGGGGGCCTCAGATGCCCTGATTTTGCACTGACTTGCTCAAGAAGTCAACTCTTGATTAGATGCCTTCCCCATGGAATTTCTTCATGAAAATTGATATGCATGATCCTCATAACATATAGAGACCAATAGAAACAAGAATGACCAAAAAAATTGGAGTTATCGCCTCTAAAACCAAAACCCTAATTCTAGGTCAAATGTGCAGTTAAACCTGGCTCTGCTTCCATGCCATTCTCAGTTCTTGTGATTCTTTGACTTTCTTGACTTTGTGGGGATATAATATGATGCTTGGACATACATGGACCCCTTTGAAATGATTGATGGCCTTTGGAGTGGCTCAAATGGCTCATGGATGGCTCAGATCACAAACCCTAGATGCAAATGACTTTGAATCAATGCAGTGAAGCAAAAATGCAATATGAGATGCTATGATTGAACTCATGCACATGAAAAGATCACAAGCCATGGTGTGAATGGGTGAGGGTAAATTTGGGGTGTTTACAGCTTCCCCTATTCAAGCATGAGTTAGCTGTGCAGGATGTAAGCAACGGCTTAACAGGCAAACAAGATAACTTGTGGTTGAATACCAAAGACAATCCAAAATTTGCACTCACAGAATGAAGAAGAAAAGGGATATAGATTGTAAAGGAAAAATAAAGTATATATATAAAGTGCGGGCGACGGAGGACGACCGTCGAGAAGAGGACGACTGCTGGAGATGAAGCAATGACGGGGACGACCAACAAGCTGGGGATATGAGAGATTGTGATGGGGACGGCCATCAGGTAAAGCTATGAGACTCTCTGGGGATTATAGGTAAATGAAATAAACGATGAGGTACGGTCATCAAAGGTGAAGGATGATCACTTAGCAGGGGATGGCTGCTTTGTTGGGGATAAGATGAGGGACGGTCATCTAAGGTGAAGGACGATCACCTGGCAAGGTACGGTTGCCAAAAGTATCACGACATAGGACGAATGTCGGACGAAAGGGTCGACGATGGGGACGACCATCAGATAAGCATGATGAAGGACGATCATCAAGAGGTGAAGGACGATCACCTAGCAGGGTACGGCTGCTCTCAGGGTTTATCATGACATAGGACGAATGTCAGATAACAAGATCAACGATGGGGACGGCCATCGGATAAAATGATGAAGGACGATCATTAGGAGGTGAAGGACGATCACCTGGCAGGGAACGGCTGCCGAAAATATCACGACATAGGACGAATGTCGGATAGGAAGGGGTTCTAATGAATAGAGACTCCACTGGGAATGATGAAGGACGATCATCAAAAAGGTGAAGGACGATCACCTGGCAGGGTACGGCTGCCGAAAAGGTATCATGACATAGGACGAATGTCAGATAGAAAGGAAATAGTTTAACAAGTTTTGTTGGGGACTTTGTTGGGGAATAGTAAACACGAACGGGTGTTTACATCCAAGAAATGAAAGGTATAAGTGTTTGGCACTGTGTATAGATTAAAGATGCGGACGAGCATCCTTAAGACTGTGATACGGACGAGTATCGGGTAGAAACAAACGCTTGACGCATGTTCAGAGATGATGATACGGACGAGTACCAACTGGTTAACAAAGAACACGGACGAGTGTTGATTCTAAGAAAGATAAATGGTGTATACAAAATACGGACGAGTATCTGTATGAGTAAAAAGTATGAGTAACAAGTATGAGTAACAAGTATGAGTAAGACACGGACGAGTGTCTATCTTGCTGGGGAGAGTGCGACACGGATGAGTGTCGGAAAAAGTGTATGATATACAAAGTGTTTAGGTAACTATGTTGGGGAAGGTGATACGGACGGGTGTCAAGGCATTGTATGTATATGTATTTGTATGGTGAGGGCAAAGGGGACGCTTTGGCTTTCTACTAGGGATATGACACGGACGGGTGTCAGGAAGTATCTGTATTGTAAGAGAAATGTCTTGGCTCTCTACCGGGGAATTTTGGGGAGCATTCTGTATATCAATGATGGATTGTCAGTATTTACAAGTGTTTGATTCAGGACATGGCTTGTGATTATGCAATATGTTTGATTTTTGCCGTAATGCTCCGTATTAGACGGAATGCTACGCTCTGTGGGGGAAAATATGATGTGAATGCTATGATTATGCAAAGATAACGATCCGGGATTCGGATCCCATTGCTGTGAAGATCTCTGACTGATCTGCTTGAAGTGGACATCCCAGTTGGGGATAAGATCATTGGTAGATCTGATAAGATGTATCTGCATGGGGAAACAGATCACTGATAGACCCATCTCAGCAATGGGGAACCCAACTGGGGTTTGTAGAAGCTTTCTTCACTCTGTTGTGATTTCTTCACGCGTTGTTCTTCTAGAGAGAGGTTGAAACTTTGTGGGGAGGTAGTTCCCTGGTTGGTACTTGGCTAGGGAAGAAGAAAGATCACTGGAAGATCTTCCTAGAGATTTCTGTAGGGATCCTGCTGAGGATGATACTCGACAACTCAGCTGGGGAAGAAACACCTCCGGTGCTAATCTGGAAGACGGACTGAGTAGATAATGATTTGACAGCTTGCTGGAGAGGAGCTTTCATGCCCCATGCTGCGCTTTGGATACCTGCAATCCTGTAAAGACAAAGAAACGCACAAATACCCCGAGGTATTCCTTACCGGATTCCATCATAGGAATTTGGACACTCCCAGGAGTAAGTATATTTCCTGTAAGCATGTAATTCAGGAAAGACGCATCTGTATTTATGCGATCAACAAATTAATGACATCGGACATTTTTGTGAATAAAAGAGTACGAGACAGTGTGTGACTGAAAATCTGATTTTATTAATTCGAGTGCCCTGAATTTGACAAGATACATTCAAAGAAACGGATCCCCTGAAATGAGGGAATCGTTACAAATTGAAAAACAAAAAGGTGCTGGCAATGTTGATGACGCTTTAGGGAGCTTTCCTTTTGCTATGACTCGTACGACATTGACGTTCTTCTCGTCTTGCTTTCTGAAGAAGGCTGATTCCGACCGACGTTCGAACCTTTCGAAGCTTATCAAGTTGTAAGAGATAATGACGAATTCAGAATGCAGTTGTTCGCTTATTCCCTTATTTTGGATGGATCGCCCTTTCGAGTTTTCAATCCATCGGGATACCCATTTTTGCCTGAGTTGTCCAATGCGGCTTTTCAACTCAGCGGGTGTACATTTTTTTTTTATTTCCCTTATTTTTGCCCGAGTTTTTTATTTTGTTTTTGACTCGCCGGGATGCCCTATTTTTGCTTGGACTTACATTCTGTTGTTATGTCCAGCGGGTCATTTTCATGCGAAGTATTTTTTAACTGCATCTGAATTCACAGGGGACAGGAAGTCTTCACCATCCATAGTGCTGAGCATCAGTGCTCCACCGGAGAAAACTTTCTTCACTACGAATGGCCCTTCATAGTTTGGAGTCCACTTGCCCCTGTGGTCTGTATGAGGAGGGAGGAGTCTTTTCAGCACCAGATCTCCTACTTGGTACTCTCGGAGCCTGACTTTCTGATCGAAGGCTTTCTTCATTCTTTTCTGATAAAGCTGCCCATGACAGATTGCAGCCAATCTCTTCTCTTCAATCAGATTCAGTTGTTCGTATCGGGACTGGACCCATTCTGCTTCGTTCAGCATAACATCCATCAGTACCCGCAGGGAGGGTAATTCAACTTCAACCGGTAGGACTGCCTCCATACCATACACAAGCTGATACGGTGTTGCCCCAGTGGATGTTCTGATTGACGTACGGTACCCATGCAAGGCAAATGGTAGCATTTCATGCCAATCTTTATAGGTAACTACCATCTTCTGCACAATCTTCTTGATATTCTTGTTAGCCGCTTCTACAGCGCCATTCATCTTTGGCCTGTAAGGAGAAGAATTGTGGTGTTGGATCTTGAAGTCCCGGCATAGCTCTGCCATCATTTTGTTGTTTAAGTTGGAACCATTATCAGTAATGATTCGCTCGGGCACTCCATACCGACAGATGATGTCCCTCTTTAGAAACCGGGCTACCACTTGCCTTGTAACATTTGCATAAGAAGCTGCTTCAACCCACTTGGTAAAATAGTCAATGGCAACCAGGATGAATCTGTGGCCATTTGAAGCAGTCGGTTCAATCTTCCCAATCATATCAATGCCCCACATGGCAAAGGGCCAGGGTGAAGACATTACATTCAGAGGATTTGGAGGCACATGCACTTTACCCGCGTAAATCTGGCATTTATGGCATTTCCTGGCATAGGCACAACAGTCAGCATCCATTGTGATCCAGTAATAACCTGATCTTAACAACTTTTTAGCCATTGCATGTCCTCCTGCATGGGTACCAAAGGATCCTTCTTGCACTTCGTGCATCAACAAGCCTGCTTCTGTCTTATCAACGCATCTGAGGAGTACCATATCAAAGTTTCTCTTGTACAGGGAACCGTCAGAATTCAGGAAGAAGCTGCCAACTAACCTTCTTAACGTCTTCTTATCATTGGAAGATGCCCCAGGTGGGTATGTTTGATCCTCCAAGAAGCACTTAATGTCGTGGAACCAAGGCTTATCATCTTTTACAACGTCTGCTGCAAATACATATGCTGGTCTGTCAAGTCTGGACACTGAAATCTGAGGTACGAAGTTGGCAGCTTGAACTTTGATCATGGATGAAATGGTAGCCAGAGCATCTGCAAACTGATTCTCGTCCCGAGGGATATACTCAAGCTTGACCGTTGTGAAGAAAGTCAACAACCTCCTTGTATAATCCCTATAAGGTACCAGATGATCTTGGTGCGTGTACCATTTGCCGTTGGTTTGATTAATTACCAGAGTTGAATCTCCGAACACAGTCAAAGTCTTGATCCTGAGGTAAATGGCTTCCTCAAGACCCATAATACAAGTTTCGTATTCAGCTTCGTTGTTAGTGCAGTTAAAGGTGAGTTTTGCTGAGAAGGGCAGGTGAACTCCTTTAGGTGTAATGAGTACTGCACCAACACCACGACCATTCATGTTAACAGCTCCATCAAACATCATAGTCCATTCTTCTTCCGGGTCAGGCCCTTCAGTGTGAACAGGCTCTTCATGATCTTTTGCTTTTATGAACATGATGTCTTCATCAGGGAAGTCAAATCTCATAGGCTGGTAATCATCAATGGGTTGCTCAGCGAGATAATCAGACAATACACTGCCTTTGATGGCTTTTTGAGATGTGTACTGAATGTCATATTCTGTGAGAATCATTTTCCATCTTGCAACCCGTCCAGTAAGTGCTGGCTTCTCAAAAATGTACTTAACTGGGTCCATCTTTGATATCAACAAGGTAGTGTGGGTCAACATATACTGCCTTAGTCGGCGAGCAGCCCACGCTAAAGCACATCAAGTTTTCTCGAGCAGTGAATAACGCTGTTCACAGTCGGTAAACTTTTTGCTTAGGTAGTAAATTGCATACTCTTTTCGACCAGACTCGTCATGCTGGCCCAGCACACACCCCATTGACTCTTCTAATACTGTCAAGTACATTATCAGAGGTCTTCCTTCAACTGGAGGCATAAGGATCAGAGGCACTTGTAAGTATTCCTTGATTTTATCAAAAGCCCTCTAGCAGTCTTCATTCCACCTGACCGTTTGTTCTTTTCTTAACAATTTGAACAAGGGTTCACAGGTTGCTGTAAGGTGAGATATGAACCTTGAAATGTAGTTCAATCTACCTAGGAACCCTCGAACTTCTTTTTCAGTCTTCGGTGCAGGCATTTCTTGAATGGCTTTAACTTTATCAGGGTCAACTTCAATCCCTTTCTCACTTACGATAAATCCCAGCAGCTTACCGGATCGCACCCCGAATGTGCAATTGTTAGGGTTTAACTTCAATTGGTACTTCCTCAGACGCTTGAATAGCTTCAACAGATTTACCAGGTGGTCTTCTTCTGTGAGGGACTTGGCAATCATGTCATCCACATAACATTCAATTTCTTTATGGATCATGTCGTGGAATAATGTTACCATAGCCTGTTGATAAGTTGCACCCGCATTCTTTAATCCGAATGGCATCACCTTATAACAGAACGTGCCCCAGGGTGTGATGAAAGTTGTCTTCTCCATGTCTTCAGGTGACATCTTGATCTGATTGTATCCTGAAAATCCATCCATGAAGGAGAATACCGAGAACTGAGCCGTATTATCGACCAATACATCAATGTGAGGTAGAGGGAAATCATATTTCGGGCTGGCTCTGTTCAGATCCCGATAGTCTACACACATCCTCACCTTGCCATCTCTCTTAGGCACAGGTACAATATTAGCAACCCACGGCGGATAGCTAGTCACAGCAAGGAATCCGGCGTCCCACTGCTTTTGCACCTCTTATTTTATCTTCATTGCCATATCTGGGCGAGTACGGCGCAGCTTCTGTTTTACTGGCGGGCAGTCTTCTTTCAAAGGCAGCTTGTGCATGACAATATCGGTGTCCAACCCTGGCATATCCTAATAAGACCAAGCAAACACATCCACATACTCCCGAAGCATATCAATCAGTTGCTCTTTCACTGAATCTTGTAGGCAGGCCCCGATCTTAACCTCTTTTACGTCTTCCTCCGTACCAAGATTAACCGTTTCGACCTCCTCCTGATGAGGAGTGATAACCTTCTCCTCTTGCCTTAACAACATGGCTAGCTCTTCAGGAAGCTCATAATCTTCTTCAACCCCCTCATCAGCTTGATTGATTGGATTGTCAAAGTCATACGAAGCCATAGCAGTGTTGTTGTCGGTGCAATCTGAAAGGCACTCTCTGCAAGGGTTTAGATTGTTCATTTTAGTGATCAATTTTAATCTTGTTTTAGAAAAAGTGAAATGAAGTTTTCATTTTGGAAAACATTGCCATTTTATTTTTGTACAAAAAGAAAAATGAAAAACAGTGAGCGAAAAAGGAAAAGACTCATTTGCAAAAGATGTCCGATATTCATTGATTAATCCATTTGCACAAAATTACAAGATGGCCTGGTTACAAAATGAGTCTTGACATCTTGGGCAAGATGCAAGACTTGATGCATGCTTTAAAATACAGGAAATAATAATTACTCTGCAGGAGTAACCCTTATAATTTCCTGGGAAGACCAGTTAAGGACTTGGCTCCTCGGGATCCTTGGACGTATCCAGCTCTCCAGGTTGTGGTCGCTTTCTTCCTCGTCTTCCAAATTGTTCACTGCATCCGGGGTGAGCATTCCCCCACTGACAAAATTGGGCTTCTTGGCAGCCTCTGATTGATCTTGTTGAGTTGGTCTGTAACCCAACCCAAATCTGTCTTCTTTCTTTTCCACGGGCAGCAACTTGCCCCAGCCTTGGGCAGTACCCTCTTCAACAACCTTTCGGGCTTGCTGATAAGACGTCATGGAGGTTCCCAGTACATCAGATGCTTCATTAATGTTCAGGGCCTCAAATCCCTGGCTCATAGTTTCATGGATTTCTCCATCCATTTCTATGTACTTATACGTAGCCAGATGGCTAACAAAGATGTCTTCTTCCCCACAGATGGTGATGATCTGGCCTTCCCACTCGAATTTCAGATTCTGGTGAAGGGTAGATGTAACAGCGCCAGCGGCATAGATCCAGGGTCTACCCAACAAACAGCTGTAGGCCGGCTGAATGTCCATCACATAGAAGGTAATTTTAAAAGTTTGCGGGCCAATCATCACAGGCAGATCAATCTCTCCAAGCACTGATCTTTTAGAGCCATCAAATGCTCTCACCACCAAATTACTTGGACGCAGTGCCAAGCCATCATACTCCAGCTTCACTAAGGCCTTCTTTGGTAGAACATTGAGCGAGGACCCAGTATCCACCAGTACATGAGATAGAACAGCACCTTTGCATTCCAAGGTGATATGTAAAGCCTTGTTGTGGTTACGCCCCTCAGTTGTTAAGTCAGCGTTGGTGAAACCCAGCCCATGACTGGTATTGACATTTGCCACCACAGTTTCTAGCTGGTTAACAGTAATCTCCTCTGGCACGTATGTTGCGTGCAGGACTTTCAATAATGCATTCCTATGAGCTTCAGAACACATCAACAGGGATAATATGGAGATTTTTGAGGGAGTTTGGTGAAGCTGATCCACCACCTTGTAATCACTTCTCTTTATGATTCTCATTAACTCGTCTACATCTTGTTCAAAAGATGTCTTCTGGGTGTCTTTGACAGCCGGCTCTTCAAATACCACACTTTTTCCTTTTGCTTTGGCAGCAGCTTCTGCTTCAGCACTAGGTCTTTGCAATTGTGTGGCAAAAAGGCGTCCGCTTCTGGTGAAGCCTCCGCCTCCCCCAACATTATCAATTTGTGGAGAAGAGGTTGAAGAATCCAAAGTGATTTTCTCCCCATTGCAGTAAAGATCAGAGCCATAATGCCAAGGTATGGCATTACTGCTTTCATATGGAACTGGTCCAGGCACCATAATAGTAACTGGACTGACTGCTGCAGAGGAGGGTACCGTAATGGTGTGCGGATTGTAGTAAATCGTGACTGGTGACCTGGCAGGAGGTGCCACTGTTTGAAAGTTGTTGTTTGGAGGAACATTTGATGGGTCGTAGTAGATGGTGACTGCTGAGACATCTTCATTAATTTCTGTTGGTGTTGTAGAAGCTTCTGCTGATAAAAAGGATGCTGATGTTATAGAAGAAATGGTTGTTGACATTTGATTTGTTGAAGTGATGGATGAAGCCATTGTTGATGATATTGACGAATCGGTTGGAATGATTGTTGCTGCTGTTGTAGGAGCATCAGGAACTGTTGTCAAAGGGGTTGCTGGATTTGTAGGCGCCGTTGTTGAGATCTGAAGGATACCCTCCTTGATAAGACCATCTATGCCACTTCTCAATTTATCACACCCGTTGACTGCAATGTTGCAATACCCACAACCGAGCTTACACCCGGGAAACACCTGGCACTCTAGAAGCTGAGCTTTAATTTCGACCAGAGGTGTTCGAATTTGTGCAACACTGGTGATCAAAGTAGATGGTTTGTCTTCCTCGATGGCATTAATCCTTGGCCCACCATGATTAGGCATATGATTTCTGTTGACATTTGGAGGAGGTGCGAAGTTGAGGGCCTTAGAATCCACCAAATCTTGAACTTTCATTTGTAAAGCCCTGCATTTCTCTGTGTTGTGGCCTGGTGCATTGGAATAAAAAGCACACCTGGCGTTGACATCGTAATTCTTTGGGAGATTGGAGGGATCTGGAGGTGCCAATGTCCTTAGCTCAACCAAGTTAAGTTTCAAGAGCTGTGGCAATAAGGCGGCATAAGGCATAGGGATAGGATCAATCACCCTATTTGCCTGTGACAGTCTTTGCTGAAAGGGTCTTTGTTGTTGATTGCTGTTATTGTTGCTGTATGCTCTCTGTGGTGGATACTGAACTTGCTGTTGGTAATGAGGTTGTTGTGGTTGTTGGTATGCTGGTTGCTGAGGAATCGGAGCTGGAATAGTGACAGCTGCTACTGATCTGTGGACATACTGAGGCCTGCCCCTGTTGACATGAATGGCATTTGTCTCACCGGTCCTTCGAGGCCCCACAAAAGGCTTTCTGGGATTACTGGATGAACTTGCACCATTATCAGAAATTTTGCCCATTTTTAACAGACTTTCAATTCTTTCACCGGCTATAACTACGTCTGCGAAGATGGTGGAAGAGAAGGCAGCCAATCTATCAATGTATGTTCCTTGCAGGGTATTCATGAACATGTCGCCCATTTCTCTTTCCGACATGGGTGGCTGAACAGCAGCAACAAGCTGTCTCCACCTTTGGGCATATTCCCTGAAGGTTTCCCTGGAGGATTGAGATATTCCCATCAAGAGGGTCCTGTTAGGAGCCATGTCCAGATTGTATTGATACTGCCTGATGAAGGCTTCAGCTAAGTCCTTCCAACACCTGATAGCAGCTCTGGTCAAGTGTGAATACCACTCCCTTGAAGCCCCAGTCAAACTATCTTCAAAATAGAACATCCACAGCTTCTCATCCATGGTATATGCTTTAAGTCTCCCCAGAAAAGACTGCAGGTGAGTTCGTGGACAAGAGGTTCCATTGTATTTCTCGAAGCACGGGGGTTTGAACTTGTGGGGAATTCTTACCCCGTCTACTAACCCCATATCCATTACATCAAAACCCAGGGAATTTTGAGACTCCAGAGATCTCAACTTCTCAGCAATTTCATCAAACCTCCTATCATAGACTTCATCATTAGCTCCCATGATAGTGAATTGCTCCTCTTGGGGGTCTTCTTGTAAGATCCTCCCCCCAGTAGTATTTCCTTGCACATTAGCCGGGATGTTGACTTCCGGATCTAGATGAGGTCCAAATATAGGTGGGTTAACATGAGGCTAACCCCTCTCATTGTTGCTTGTTCCTCCAGTCCCAGGATGAGGCTCCTCGGGGGTTTGTCTTTCTACCAATTCTCTTAACCTTTCTTGGCTCTGAGCCAAGCCAGTCATTACTGTGATGAATTGGGCCATTTGGTTTCTCATCTCCATCCTTTCGTTAGCCATCTGGGTTCTGACCTCGGTTAGGTCTTGCTGTACCTGCTCCATGATAATACCCGGAAGGTTGTTGTGAGTAGGATACCGATGTGCACGGTTGACAGGGAACACTCTTCTGCGAGCAATATTTCCTGAATCATAACAGAGTTAGAAACAAACAAAAATAATAACAAAACCTACAAAACAAAACAAAAGTTAGTATGCAATGCATTATGCTTATTTATTTTCCAAGGTATCCGGCTTGGCTCTTGGTTTTGACCTTTCCAGACCTCGAGGAAGATGCTTTGATGTTGCTTGAGAAAAGAAAACCCAAATGGAAACAAACTAACAAATATATTACAAATGGTGAATCATACATAGTTTGTCTTACATTACATGCCCCTGGGGGGGTCAAAATACAACATAAAAGAAAAGTACATCAAATGAAAGCAACAACAAACAAAAAGTCAGACATCAAGTCCAAACTCATCCTCCTTAACCTCCTTCAAAAGTGCCTCAGTTACAGGACCAGCTGGATGCTCTGTGATGGTCCTGATGAGGAGGTTTCTAGTGGCAATAGCAGTGGTCAGCTTCTTGTGCCTGTCTTGGTCCTTTGACCTCTTCAAACCAGCCCTAAGCTTCAATTCTGAAATCTCCTTCTGGGCTGCCAGCAGAGCTTCCTGTTGTTACTTTTCAATGGCCTCTAACTGCTCAATCCTGGCTTGAGTTCTCTTATCTTCTTGGGTACGAGCTTCAGTGATCTTGACCCACCTAGCTTGACTTTCTTGCAGATAGAGATCAGTCTTAGCCTTCTGAAGCTTGTCCTCTTTACAAGCATTCTTCAATATTTTCTCCCCAGCTCTTGATTTCTTGATGTAGTCCTCTGCTTTCTCAATCTTGGCCAAATGCTCCACCCTAAGCTTCTCCAACCTCTCAATGTCTAGACGACCATCACTCCTCTCCCAGAGGGTCTTCTTCAGAGCTTGAGACAGATTCTCATTCCTTTCCTTCAGTTTCTCAAATTCCTTCAGGCTGACAGTTGCTGCTGGCTGCACTGTAGAAGGTCCAGGTGTGTCCTCAATGGTAAAGGGCATTCCAGTGATCTGAGCTCTAGCATAGGACCATTCATAGTACTGGGCTGAAGCAATATTATTGCACCTTCCAAGAATAGCCATCCCCTTTGTCTGGATGTTGTCCCAAGTCCAGGATGCTTGTCTGACAACAGCTAGATTAGGCTTTATCTCACAATACAGGGTCTCAGCTAAGTCCTGCATTCTAGGAGGGTGGACCAAAGCATAGCCTAGTTGTCTCTTAAACAGCAAAGGGTTGTAGTTGATGCAACCCTTCACTCCTACTAGAGGTACATTGGGGTACTTCCCACAGCTAGTGATGATGTCCTTGCCCTTGGTGCTCTGGGTGCACCATCTGATGTCATCTGAAGTCAAAGTAATAAGTCTCTTTGCCCAATTCTTCTGTTGCTGAAGGTTCAGTGTAAACACCCCAAATTTTCCCTCACCCATTCACACCATGGCTTGTGATCTTTTCATATGCATAAATTCAATCATAGCATCTCATACCACATTTTTGATCCACTGCATTGCTTCTAAGTCATCTGCATCTAGGGTTTGTGATTTGAGCTATCCAAGAGCCACTTGAGCCACTCCAAAGGCCTTCAATCACTTCAAAGGGGTCCATGTATGTTCAAGCATCATATTATATCCCCACAAAGTCAAGAAAGTCAAAAAAATCACAAGAACTGAGAAAGGCATGGAAGCAGAGCCAGGTTTAACTGCACAGATGACCTAGAATTAGGGTTTTGGTTTCAAAGGCCATAAATCCAAATTTTTTGGTCATTCTTGTTTCTATTGGTCTCTATATGGTATAGGGATCATGCATATCAAGTTTCATGAAGAAATTCCATGGGGAAGGCATCTGATCAAGGGTTGACTTCTTGAGCAAGTCAGTGTAAAATCAGGGCATCTGAGGCCCCCAATGACCCAACCAAAGGGTGTTATTCATCAATTTGAATGTATATGAACTTTATTTGATCATAGAAGATGTTGGAAGTTCATAAAGTTGAAGAATTTCAAGCTATTTGCAAAGTTGCCTTTTGGGGAAAATGACTTGTAATGGAAACTTGCCATTTTGGGAAACTTTTTCAACCCTTTCTTTTTTATTCAAAAATGCTGCAAATGGGAAAACTTCGGTCATGAAAGTTGTAGAATGGATCATTCCCTTTTCAAAAAGTATAAGAACTCATTCTAATTCATTTTGGATCAAAAGTTATGGCTTGTCAAAGTTGGGAAAAATCACATAATTTCAAGTTTTCTACCAAAGAGGCAAAGTTGCAAAACCCTTTGCCAAGGCCAATTGTGCTTTCAAATGGACTTCTAATCTTTGTACAAACATAAACCAAGGCCTAAAATTCATAATGCACCAAAGGTTTGCCTATTTTCATGACTTATGGATCAAGAAACTTCAAAAGGGCCAAAGTTGGACAAAGTTACAAAACCTATGATAAACCCTAGTCCACTTGCTGCATTGCCTCTAATCCTTTTCCATGGATCTCCCTGATTCAAGCTGCAGCCAAGCCATGCTTTGTACCCTCACTGCCATAGCCCATACCTCTCTTACACAAAACTTGACTTTTTGCAAAAAACCCCATACCAATCAACCTGTGCCACACCAACTCCTCTGACCTCTCTAGTTGTGATAAGTGGACCAAATACAACACAACACACCACACACACAAGCCTGAAACACTCTCCAAGCCATAGCCCCAAGCTTTGCCCTCTTATGCATTTCCATTCGAAACACATCACACAAGCATCAAACATAAAAACAAACTTCATGAGATCACTCAGCATGCTCCCCTGATCATTTCCCTACCCTCATTCATCCCTGAAACCTCCTCAAACTGAAACACGATTCCTTCCCCCTCCTGAACAGAACTTCTTCAAACTCACAAACCAACCATTTTAAACTCCAACCAAGCTTCATAACTTCATCAAGAGGACCATTGGGACCATTTTGAGGCAAAGAGGCAAGCAGAAAGCTCTTGGACTGAAAGCTCAATCTCAGGTAACATGATGAACAAATTTTCCAGAACTTTGATTTCTTGTTAGAATGTTGTTCTATATGTTTCCCTGATCATGGGGATCTATTTATTTTTGAAAATGAGCCAGAAACAAGCATGTTGTGATGTTCTGAAAGTTTGCCCGTGAAAATGTTTTTGCTTGTTTCCTTTGATTCACGAAAAATAAATGTTGTTTGTTTTAGGGTTTATGTTTAGTGATGTTCATAGTTTGATTCTGGAGAGTTTTGTGAGGTTTTGATGCGTTTTGAGAGAGATTGAGATTTTGGCTGGCCGGAGAAGATGACCGGAACACTGTTCCGGTCATCTGAAAGCCATTAGGGCTTCTGATTAGGGTTTAATCATAATTAGGCCAGTTTGAATGTGGGCCGTCCATTAGCGCGCGCAATCAACTCCCGCCCCCTGGAATTTGAATCCTGGCCCTCAGATCATTTGACTTTCTCATTTTTCATTTAAATTCATTTTATTTTTATTTGTTTCATATTTAATTTGTACGAATTTTTAAAAATAGTTAAAATCATCTAAAAATTATGAAAATTTTTGTCAAGGGTTTCATGAATTTTCAGAACACAAAAATATTTTTATTTTTATTTTTTGCATTAAAAATTATTTTTAAATCATTTAAATGATTATTTTTAATTAGTTAATGAAAATTAATTAATTAAAAATACATTTAGGTATTTAAAAATCACAAAAAAATTCATGTTGCATTTAGGAACATTTAGAAACATTGTCCAACTCTCAAACCAAATTTCTTTTTTGTTCTTGATGCCTTTTGATCATTTTCATTGAATTTAATTTCATTTCAAGGCAATATTTTATGTCAAACTTCAAAAATTCATTTTTGCCTAACCCTTGAGAGTTGGATGATGATTCTTTTGCATTGCATCTTGCATAGCATGTAGTTTATAGGATAAAATTGGTTTGAATTGATCTTGCATTTTCAATTTGTTTGGCATTTTTCTTGATAAGGTATCCCAAAACCCTAGCAATCTTAAGAAATTCATAACTCACACTAGGTTAAGAGTTGGATCCTCTCCTTTGGGCAGTGAGTTTGTATAGGTTTAGGGTACCCTTGATTGCATTTTCAAATTTTTATCATGTTGTTTGCTTCTGGTTTTGGATTTTTGCTTTGTATGATGCATGAAATCCTAATTTGTGCCTTCTTTTGCATCCTTCTTTCATTTGCTTGCATCCTTTGACTTGCCATGACATTTTGTGCTTTCTTTTGATTCATAATACATCTTAGGACATATTAGAATCATGTTTTATCATTGCATCTTTCATTTGCCATGTTATATGTCCATTGCATTTCATAACTTTTCATGTACATTCATGGTTCAAAGCATGTCTCATTTGCATCCTTGTCTTTGTATGATCACTCTCATGTCTTGCCTCATGTTTGTATCATCTCTTAGCATCATCAACATCATACTTATGCTTCTGGTTTTGGTTTGCATCATGACATTGCATCTCATTTGCATTGCATTCCATTTCTTTTGCTAACTTTTCAGGTGGTAAGTTGTTTTGAGAAGTGAACTTGCCTTCACTTCTCACAATCTCTTTTCATCTCTTTCATATTTTCTTTGCTGCATTTTGTATGTGTATTGGATTGAGCTTTCTCATTCATGTTCATCTTACTTTCTTTCTTCAAGCAACTTGTCTTCTTAAGTGAAGCAAGTTGTTTTGCTTCTTCTTGCTCCTTTCATCTGCTTCCTTCCTGGTGGTTTCTCTGAAGATCTTTTGCAAGCCTCATTAACCCTAGGAACAACCAAGCATGATAATAATTAGGGTTTAATTAGTCCCCCATTTAGTTTTACCTTTGTGTCATCTTTGAGTTTTCTCTTCTCATCCCATAATCAAGGACTAAACCTTAAAGGTTTTAAGGCTTTGTGGTTAAGCTTATGCCTGCATCCTTCTATTAGGATGGAGTGTATAACTTTAATCCTAAGTATTAAACCCTTAATGTGTTTAAATCCTTTAATTAACTCATATAATAATCATCAAGACATCAAACTTGTAACTTGGGCCTTGCATTAGGGTTCTAATTCTTCCTTAATTGGTTAAGAAGGACTAACCCTAATGTTAATGGACAAGTCCCCCTCAAGTTGTCTTACAAACCCTAAAATCCACTTCTTCATTTTATCATTAACTAAAATCCATTTAATAAAGGCTTTGTTTTGTCATGAGGTTAATCCCTAATCATGGATTAAGTTGAGGAGCTTTCCTCAGCTTAAATGCTCTCATCTATTATCCTTCTATTAGGATGGTGTAATGAGTCCATTAAATCCTTGATTATGGCTTAAACTCATTACTTAACACTAAACAAAAACAACAAAAACATCTAAATAATCACAAGTAGGTCAATGATCTTAATCCTACTTCAGGGTGATTAAGTGTGAGATGCTGACTTCACACTTAAGGTATTCTCATTACCCCTTATCAGAGGGAAGATGTGATGAGTTTACTAATCCATTGATTTAGACTTAAGCTCATTAACTTATGACAAATCCAAAAAGCAATAAAAGACTGAAAACACAAAAAACAAACAATAATCGTCTCCTCCGGGATTCTTTTCTCATCTCATTCACTCACAAACGAGAACTTGCTTCTTCCGTCTAATGCAAGACAGTTTGCACCTGAGCCAGACAGGTCATACACTTGAGCATAGACAAGTAAGCAGTTCACAAGTCAATTTACCTTTCAGTCTCTTTGGGTCGAACTACGGTGTTCTGACTTCCTCATTGCACAAGAGGATACGTAGGCATAACTTAACGGTTATCGAACAAAAGTCTCTGTATATTCCCCCTCTTTTCAGTATCATTATTTAAGCCTCATGATCTTGAGCATTCCATTCTTGTTCTAACATTGACACTTCTTTTATACACTTCACTTTTCTTTTACACTGACACTTGCATTCTTTCCAGCTTTGATACACAAATTGCACTGACACTACCCCTTTAAAACACAAATCTCTTAAGCGTGGATCCCGTCGAGTACGGCGGACAATCTGGGTGCTAATACCTTCCCAGGTTGTAACCAACCCCCTTTCTCAGTCTCTCTGGTTCGCAACCGTCTTATCTATATCTTTACTTAGGTTTATACAGCATTACCTTTCCTCCGGGATAAAAATGCCTAGCTGGCGACTCTATTCATTCCTTCTCCTTTCGCCGACCATTCGCGTCTGTACCCCTCTTGGCCCTGTGTCATTTTGGTGGGAGCGACAGCTTGGCGACTCTGCTGGGGACCCTTATACTGTAACCAGGGCTTCTGGTTCTTTTTGTGGGTTCCTCCTAGTGCTTGTTTGATTTGTGTTTACTGGGGTGTTATGTGCTAATTGTGTTTGTATATTTGCTTTATTTACTGCTTTATGTACAGTTATTTACTGCTTCCTTTACAGCTTTATATATCATACTGTCATATTGTCATCTGGCTGGATCTGGTTTTTGTTTTGGTGGGTGGGGTTTCATTGAGAGTTAAGGTCCTATACCTGGGACCTGAGTGACACCTAGGCTAGAGTGGTTCATGTTCTTTCCCATTCCATTTTGGTCTGGTGCGGGAATATGCAACACGGTTCAGATGTGGGTTTCTTCTTGAGAACTCTGTGCTACAGATTTCCTGTAGTGCTAGGGCTATCTGGGAAGCCTGCTAAGTCTGGATGACCTTTATTATGACCTTCAGAAACTGAGGTGAATTAGAGGAGGATCTTTTATGGTTATTGTAAACACTGTACCTCCGGGTTAGAAGTGTTTACACTTCTCATAACTGACCCAAGTCTGAGGATCCTTGTTTTAGAACACTACCTGTGAGGGGGTCGGGCTGTTTACAGGTTTGCAGGTACCCTTGACCATATCATACCCTGATACTTTGTTTTGATTAAGAGTACTCCATTTTGGGACAGTTCTTGTGATTTAAACCCTGGACATGTGACTCTTTATTTGAGTCCCCCACCTTGGTTACTGGACTTCTGAACCTCCATCTGGACTTCTTTAACATACATGGACTTATATCAAGGCAGTAATCAGATCCAGCTTGATCACAAACCCTTGCATATCATTTGCATACATCATCATTGCATCATTTAACACTTGTTTATTTGTTTTTCAGGGTATCCATGTTGCATCTGGCTTGGTTTTGACCCCTTCATCTGCATAGACCCCTGTTCATCAGTTATCTTCATCAGTTGCCTGCTTCAGCTACTTTCATCATCAGCCTCAGCCTATCAGTGGCTCATCTCCAGTATCAGTCTTCATCATCAGCATTTGTTTCAGCTATCCATCTGCAATCATGGCACCCAAGAAGAGCAACATTTCATACCATTTCTTTGAGCCTGTGCTGACTGGCATCAGGCAGGTCCAGGCACTTATCACTCCAGACCACATCCCTTTATTCAGAGAGCATTATGGAGGCATCCTTGATATGGTTATGGACCTGGACCCTTCTCAGAGGAGTTTGATCCACACTTGCCTACAGTTTTATGACCCTCCTTTGAGATGCTTCACTTTCCAGAACTTTCAGCTAGGACCTTTGTTGGAGGAGTTCTAATCATTGATTGGAGTACCTGTCAGGGGTGGTGTCCCCTTCAACCTTGAAATGACCTCTCCCAGCAATGAAGAAGTGGCAAAAGCACTATACCTGGAACCTATTTTGATTGAGCAGAACATGACAACAAAGGCTGGGATCCCTGGCCTACACTTAGACTTTTTGACTTCTCAGGCCATCCTGAAAGCCTCCTTGGGAGAATGGAGGGCAGCTTGTGCATTGTTATCCCTCAGTATATATGGGGTTATACTATTTGCAGATGAGCCCAAGTTTATCAGCAAGAATGCCATTCATCTTTTCCTTCTAAGGAACCTAGTGCCCACATTGCTGGGAGATTTCTATTATTCTGTTCACCAAAGAAATGAGAAGCAAAGAGGGAAGTTGGTGAGATGCTGTGCTCCCCTGTTTCATACCTGGCTGCTTAAACACTTACCCAAGACAGATGCCTTCCTGAATCCTCACCAACAGAAGAATTGGGCTAAGAGACTTATTGCTTTGACTTCAGATGACATCAGATGGTGCACCCAGAGCACCAAAGGCAGGGATATAATTACTAGTTGTGGACAGTTCCCCAATGTTCCTCTGATAGGAGTGAAGGGTTGCATCAACTACAACCCTTTGTTGTTTAAGAGACAGTTGGGTTATGCTTTGGTTCACCCTCCTAGAGTACAAGACTTGGCTGAAACCCTTTATTGTGAGATAAAACCTAATCTAGCTGTTGTCAGACAAGCATCCTGGGCTTGGGACAACATCCAGACCAAGGGGATGGCCATTCTTGGGAGGTGCAATAATGTGGCTTCAGCTCAGTATTATGAATGGTCTCATGCTAGAGCTCATATTTCTGGGATGCCTTTCACCATTGAGGATACACCTGGACCATCCACAGTACCACCTCCAGCCACTGTCAGCCTGGAAGAATTTGAGAAGCTGAAGGAGAGGAATGAGAATTTGTCTCAAGCTCTGAAGAAGACCCTCTGGGAGAGGAGTGATGGTCGTCTAGACATTGAGAGGTTGGAAAAGCTTAAGGTGGAGCATTTGGCCAAGATTGAGAAAGCAGAGGACTACATCAAGAAATCAAGAGCTAGGGAGCAAATTTTGAAGAATGCCTGTAAAGAGGCCCAGTTTCAGAAGGCTAGGACTGATCTCTATCTGAAAGAGAATCAAGCTAGGTGGGTCAGGATCACTGAAGCTCGAACTCAAGAAGATAAGAGAACTCAAGCCAGGATGGAGCAATTGGAGGCCAATGAAAAGAAGCAACAGGAGGCTCTGCTAGCAGCCCAGAAGGAGATTTCAGAGTTGAAACTTAGGGCTGGTGTGAAGAGGTCAAAAGACCAAGACAGGCACAAGAAGCTGACCACTACTATTGCCACCAGAAACCTTCTTATCAGAAACATTACAGAGCATCCGGCTGGTCCTGTAACTGAAGCACTTCTGAAGGAGGTTAAGGAGGATGAATTTGGATTAGATGTTTGACTTCTTTGCTTGTTGTTATTTCCATTTCATGTACTTTTCTTTTTATGTTGTATTTTGACCCCTCAGGGGCATGTGTTGTAAAAAACAAACTATGTATGATCCACCATGTGTAATATATTTGTTAGTTTGTTTCATTGGGTTTCTTTTCTCAAGCAACATCAAAGTATCTTCCTCAGGGTCTGGAAAGGTCAAAACCAAGAGCCAAGCCGGATACCTTGGAAAATAAATAAGCATACTGCATTGCATACTAACTCTTGTTTTGTTTTGTAGGTTTTTACTTTATTTTGTTTCTAACTCTATTGTGGTTCAGGAATTATTGCTCGCCGTCGGGTGTTCCCTCTCAACTGTCCGCACAGGTATCCTACTCGCAACAATCTTCCTGGTATCCAAATGGACCAAGTACAGCAAGATCTGACAGAGGTCAGAACTCAGATGGCTAATGAAAGGCTGGAGATGAGAAACCAAATGACCCAATTCATGGAAGTAATGAATGGCTTGGCCCAAAGTCAAGAAAGGTTGAGGGCATTGGTGGAAAGACAAACCCCGGAAGAACCCCATCTGAGAACTGGAGGAACAAGTAACAATGAAAGGGGTCAACCTCATGTTAACCCACCAGTATATGGGCCTCATCTACATCCGGAAGTCAACATCCCGGGTAATGTGCAAGGAAATACTACTGCAGGCAGGATCTTGCAAGAAGATCCTCAAGAGGAGCAGTTTACAGTGATGGGAGCTGGGGATGAAGTCTATGATAGGAGGTTTGATGAAATTGCTGAGAAGTTGAGATCTCTGGAGTCTCAAAATTCCCTGGGTTTTGATGTCATGGATATGGGGTTAGTGGATGGGGTAAGAATCCCCCATAAGTTTAAACCCCCTTGCTTCGAGAAGTACAATGGGACTTCCTGTCCACGAACTCACTTGCAGTCCTTTCTGGGAAGACTTAAAGCGTACACAATGGATGAAAAACTGTGGATGTTTTACTTTGAAGACAGTTTGACTGGGGCTTCAAGGGAGTGGTACTCACACTTAACCAGAGCTACTATCAGGTGCTGGAAGGACCTAGCTGAGGCCTTCATCAGGCAGTACCAATACAATCTGGACATGGCTCCTAACATGACCCTTTTGATGGGAATGTCTCAGTCCTCCAGAGAAAGCTTCAGGGAATATGCCCAGAGGTGGAGACAGCTTGCTGCTGCTGTCCAGCCACCCATGTCGGAAAGAGAAATTGCCGACATGTTCATGAATACTCTGCAAGGAACATATATTGATAGGCTAGCTGCCTTTTCTTCCACCAGCTTCGCTAACGTAGTTATAGATGGAGAAAGAATTGAGAGCCTTCTGAAGATGGGTAAGATTTCTGATAATGGTGCAAGTTCGTCTAGTAACCCCAGGAAGCCTTTTGTGGGACCTAGAAGAACTGGTGAGACAAATGCCATCCATGCCAGCAGGGGCAGACCTCAGTATGTCCACAGATCAGTAGCAGCTGTCACTATTCCAGCTCCGATTCCTCAGCAACCAGCATATCAACCACCACAACAACCCCACTATCAACAACAAGTTCAGTATCCGCCACAGAGGACCTACAACAACAATAACAACAACCAACAACAAAGACCTTTTCAGCAAAGACCATCACAGGCAAATAGGGTGATTGATCCAATCCCTATGCCTTATGCCGCTTTATTGCCACAACTCCTGAAACTCAACTTGGTTGAATTAAGGACATTGGCACCACCAAATCCCTCTAACCTCCCAAGAAATTATGATGTCAACGCCAGATGTGCTTTCCACTCCAATGCACCTGGCCACAATACGGAAAAATGCAGGGCTTTGCAAATGAAGGTACAAGACCTGGTGGATTCTAAAGCCCTCAACTTTGCACCCCCTCCAAGTGTCACCAAGAATCCCATGCCCAATCATGGAGGCCCAAGAATTAATGCCATTGAGGAAGACAAGCCATCTTTCTTAATCACCAGTGTTGGACAGATTCGAGCACCTCTGGTCGAAATTAAGGCTCAACTCTTAGAGTGCCAGATGTTCCCCGGGTGTGAGCTCGGTTGTGGGTATTGCAACATTTCGGTCAATGGGTGTGATAATTTGAAAAGCGGCATAGATGGTCTTATCAAAAGTGGTATACTTCAGATCTCAACAACGGCGCCTACAAATCCAGCAATTCCTTTGACAACAATTCCTGGTTCTTCTACAACTGCAACAACAATCATTCCGACCAATTCATCAATATCATCAACAATGGCTTCATCTATCACTTCAACAAACCAGATGTCAACAACCATTTCTTCTACAACATCAGCATCTATTTATTCAGTAGAATCTTCTACAACGCCAACAGAAATTAATGAGGATGTCTCAGCAGTCACCATCTACTATGATCCATCAGATGTTCCTCAAAACAACGACTTTCAGCAACAAACAGTGGCACCTCCTGCCAGGTCACCAGTCACCATTTACTATGATCCGCACACCATTACAGTACCCTCCTCTGTAGCAGTAAGTCCAGTTACCATCACGGTGCCTGGACCAGTTCCATATGAAAGTAGTAATGCCATACCTTGGCATTATGGCTCTGATCTTTACTGCAACGGGGAGAAAATCACTTTGGATTCTTCAACCTCTTCTCCACAGATTGATAATGTTGGGGGAGGCGGAGGCTTCACCAGAAGCGGACGCCTTTTTGCCTCACAATTGCAAAGACCTAATGCTGAAGCAGAAGCTGCTGCCAAAGCGAAAGGAAAGAGTGTGGTACTTGAAGAGCCAATTGTCAGAGAAACTCAGAAGACATCTTTTAAGCAAGATGTAGACGAGTTTATGAGAATCATCAAGAGAAGTGATTACAAGGTGGTGGATCAGCTTCACCAAACTCCCTCAAAAATCTCCATACTATCTCTATTGATGTGTTCTGAAGCTCACAAGAATGCATTATTGAAAGTCCTGCACGCAGCATACGTGCCAGAGAAGATCACCGTTAATCAGCTAGAAACCGTGGTAGCAAATGTCAATACCAGTCATGGGCTGGGCTTTACCAATGCTGACTTAACAACTGAGGGACGTAACCACAACAAGGCTTTACACATCACTCTAGAATGCAAGGGTGCTGTCCTATCCCATGTACTAGTGGACACTGGGTCTTCGCTCAATGTTCTACCAAAGAAAGCCTTGGTGAAGCTGGAGTACGATGGCTTGGCATTGCATCCAAGTAATTTGGTGGTGAGAGCATTTGATGGCTCTAAAAGATCAGTGCTTGGGGAGATTGATCTGCCTGTGATGATTGGCCCGCAGACTTTTAAAATTACCTTCTATGTGATGGACATTCAGCCGGCCTACAGCTGTTTGTTGGGTAGACCCTGGATCCATGCCACTGGTGCTGTTACGTCTACCCTTCACCAGAAGCTGAAATTCGAGTGGGAAGGCTAGATCATCACCATCTATGGTGAAGAAGATATCTTTGTTAGCCATCTGGCTACGTACAAGTACATTGAAATGGATGGGGAGATCCATGAAACTATGAGCCAGGGATTTGAAGCCCTGAACATAAATGAAGCATCTGCTGTACTAGGAACCTCCATGACGTCTTATCAGCAAGCCAGGAAGGTTGTTGAAGAAGGGACTGCCCAAGGCTGGGGCAAGCTGCTGCCCGTAGAGAAGAAGGAGGACAGATTTGGGTTGGGTTACAAACCAACTCAGCAAGATCAATCAGAGGCTGCCAAGAAGCCCAGTTTTGTCAGCGGGGGAATGCTCACCCCGGATGCAGTGAACAACTTGGAAGACGAGGATGAAAGCGACCGCAACCTGGAGAGCTGGATACGTCCAAGGATCCCGGGGAGCCAAGTCCTTAACTGGTCTTCCCAGGAAATTATAAGGGTTACTCCTGCAGAGTAATTATTATTTCCTGTATTTTTAAGCATGCATCAAGTCTTGCATCTTGCCCAAGATGACAAGACTCATTTTGTAATCGGGCCATCTTGTAAATTTTGTGCAAACAGATCAATCAATGAATATCAGACATCTTTTGCAAATGAGTCTTTTTCTTTTCCGCTCACTGTTTTTCATTTTTCTTTTTGTACAAAAATAAAATGGCAGTGTTTTCCAAAATGATAACTTCATTTCACTTTTTCTAAACAAGATTAAAATTGATCACTAAAATGAACAATCTAAACCCTTGCAGAGAGTGCCCTTCAGACTGCACCGACAACAACACTGCTATGACTCCGTATGACTTTGACAATCCAATCAATCAAGCCGATGAAGGGGTTGAAGAAGATTATGAGCTTCCTGAAGAGCTAGCCAGGTTGTTAAGGCAAGAGGAGAAGGTTATCACTCCTCATCAGGAGGAGATTGAAGCGGTTAATCTTGGTACGGAAGATGATGTGAAAGAAGTTAAGATCGGGGCCTGCCTACAAGATTCAGTGAAAGAGCAACTGATTGATATGCTTCGGGAGTATGTGGATGTGTTTGCTTGGTCTTACCAGGATATGCCAGGGTTGGACACTGATATTGTCATGCACAAGCTGCCTTTAAAAGAAGACTGCCCGCCAGTAAAACAGAAGTTGCGCCGTACTCGCCCAGATATGGCAATGAAGATAAAGGAAGAGGTACAAAAACAGTGGGACGTTGGTTTCCTTGCTATAACCAGCTATCCGCCGTGGGTTGCTAATATTGTACATGTGCCTAAGAAAGATGGAAAAGTGAGGATGTGTGTGGACTACCGGGATATGAACAGAGCCAGCCCGAAAGATGACTTCCCTTTACCTCACATTGATGTATTGGTTGATAATACGGCTCAGTTCTCGGTGTTCTCCTTCATGGACGGATTTTCAGGATACAATCAGATCAAGATGTCACCTGAAGACATGGAGAAGACAAGTTTCATCACACCCTGGGGCACGTTCTGTTATAAGGTGATGCCATTCGGACTGAAGAATGCTGGTGCAACCTATCAACGGGCTATGGTAACATTATTCCACGACATGATCCATAAAGAAATTGAATGTTATGTGGATGACATGATTGCCAAGTCCCTCACAGAAGAAGACCACCTGGTAAATCTGTTGAAGCTATTCAAGCGTCTGAGGAAGTACCAACTGAAGTTAAACCCCAACAAATGCACATTCGGGGTGCGATCCGGTAAGCTGCTGGGATTTATTGTAAGCGAGAAAGGGATTGAAGGTTACCCTGATAAAGTCAAAGCCATTCAAGAAATGCCTGCACCGAAAACTGAAAAAGAAGTTCGGGGTTTTCTGGGTAGATTGAACTACATTTCAAGGTTCATATCTCACCTTACAGCAACCTGTGAGCCTTTGTTCAAGTTGTTAAGAAAAGAACAAACGGTCAGGTGGAACGAAGACTGCCAGAGGGCTTTTGACAAAATCAAGGAATACTTACAAGAGCCTCCAATCCTTATGCCTCCAGTTGAAGGAAGACCTCTGATAATGTACTTGACAGTATTAGAAGAGTCAATGGGGTGTGCGCTGGGCCAGCATGACGAGTCTGGTCGAAAAGAGTATGCAATATACTACCTAAGCAAAAAGTTTACCGACTGTGAACAACGTTATTCACTGCTCGAGAAAACTTGTTGTGCTTTAGCGTGGGCTGCTCGCCGACTAAGACAGTATATGTTGACCCACACTACTTTATTGATCTCAAAGATGGACCCAGTTAAGTACATTTTTGAGAAGACAACACTTACCGGACGGGTTGCAAGATGGCAAATGATCCTCACGGAATATGACATTCAGTACACATCTCAAAAAGCCATCAAGGGCAATGTATTGTCTGATTATCTTGCTGAGCAACCCATTGATGATTACCAGCCTATGAGATTTGACTTCCCTGATGAAGAAATCATGTTCATAAAAGCAAAAGATCATGAAGAGCCTATTCACACTGAAGGGCCTGACCCAGAAGAAGAATGGACTATGATGTTTGATGGGGCTATTAATATGAATGGTCGTGGTGTTGGTGCAGTACTCATTACACCTAAGGGGGTTCACATGCCTTTCTCGGCAAAGCTCACCTTTAACTGTACTAACAACGAAGCTGAATACGAAGCTTGCATTATGGGTCTTGAGGAAGCCATTGACCTCAGGATCAAGACTTTGACCGTATTCGGAGATTCAGCTCTGGTGATTAATCAAACCAACGGCAAATGGTACACACACCAGGATCATCTGATACCTTACAGGGATTATACAAGGAGGTTATTGACTTTCTTCACAACAGTCAAGCTTGAGTATATCCCTCGAGACGAGAATCATTTTGCAGATGCTCTGGCTACCATTTCATCCATGATCAAAGTTCAAGCTGCCAACTTTGTGCCTCGGATTTTAGTGTCCAGACTTGACAGACCAGCATATGTATTTGCAGCAGACGTTGTAAAAGATGATAAGCATTGGTTCCATGACATTAAGTGATTCTTGGAGGATCAAACATACCCACCTGGGGCATCTTCCAATGACAAGAAGACATTAAGAAGGCTAGCTGGTAGTTTCTTTCTGAATACTGATGGTTCCTTGTACAAGAGAAACTTTGATATGGTACTCCTCAGATGCGTTGATAAGACAGAAGCAGGCTTGTTAATGCACGAAGTGCACGAAGGATCCTTTGGTACCCATGCCGGAGGGCATGCCATGGCTAAAAAGTTGCTAAGATCAGGTTATTACTGGATCACAATGGATGCAGACTGTTGTGCCTATGCCAGAAAATGCCATAAATGCCAGATTTACGCGGATAAAGTGCATGTGCCTCCCAATCCTCTGAATGTGATGTCTTCACCCTGGCCCTTTCCCATGTGGGGCATTGATATGATTGGCAAGATTGAACCGACTGCTTCAAATGGCCAGAGATTCATCCTGGTAGCTATTGACTATTTTACCAAGTGGGTTGAAGCAGCTTCTTATGCAAATGTTACAAGGCAGGTGGTAGCCCGATTTCTGAAGAGAGACATCATCTGTCGGTATGGAGTTCCCGAGCGAATCATTACTGACAATGGTTCCAACTTAAACAACAAAATGATGGCAGAGCTATGTCGGGACTTCAAGATCCAACACCACAATTCTTCTCCTTACAGGCCAAAGATGAATGGCGCTGTAGAGGCAGCTAACAAGAACATTAAGAAGATTGTGCATAAGATGGTAGTCACCTATAAAGACTGGCATGAGATGCTATTGTTTGCCTTGCATGGGTACCGTACATCAATCAGAACATCTACTGGGGCAACACCGTATCAGCTTGTATATGGTATGGAGGCAGTCCTACCTGTTGAAGTTGAATTACCTTCCCTGCGGGTACTAATGGATGTTAAGTTGAATGAAGCAGAATGGTTCCGGTCCCGATACGAACAACTGAATCTGATTGAAGAGAAGAGATTGGATGCAATCTGTCATGGGCAGTTATATCAGAAAAGAATGAAGAAAGCCTCCGATCAGAAAGTCAGGCTCCGAGAGTACAGAGTAGGAGATCTTGTGCTGAAGAGACTCCTCCCTCCTCATACAGACCACAGGGGCAAGTAGACTCTGAACTATGAAGGACCATTCGTAGTAAAGAAAGTTTTCTCTGGTGGAGCACTGATGCTTAGCACTATGGATGGTGAAGACTTCCCGTCCCCTGTGAATTCAGATGCAGTTAAAAAATACTTCGCATAAAATGACCCGCTGGACATAAAAACAAAATGTAAGTCCAGGCAAAAATAGGGCATCCCGGCGAGTCAAAAACAGAATAAAAGACTCGGTCAAAAATAAGGGAAAATAAACAAAAAATGTACACCCGCTGAGTTGAAAAGCCGCATTGGACAACTCAGGCAAAAATGGGTATCCCGGTGGGTCGAAAACCCGAAAGGGCGATCCATGCAAAATAAGGGAATAAGCGAACAACTGCATTTTGAATTCGTCTGTATCACTTACAACTTGGTAAGCTTCGAAAGGTTCGAGCTTCGGTCAGAATCAGCCTTCTCCAGAAAGCGAGACGAGAAGAACGTCAAAAGTCATACGAGTCATAGCAAAAGGGAAGCTCCTTGAAGCGTCATCAACATTGCCAATATCTTTTGTTTCTCAATTTGTAACAATCTCCTCATTTTAGGGGATTTGTTTCTTTGACTGTATCTTGCCAATTCAAGGCACATGAATTAATAAAATCAGATTTTCAGTCATGTTTCGTCTCGTACATTTTATTTTCATTTGCGAAAATGTCCGATGTCTTTAAAATACTGATTGCATAAATACAGATGCTTCTTTTCCGAAACCACGTGCTTGCAGGAAATATACTTACTCCCGGGAGTGTCTAAACTCTTATGATGGAATCCGGTAAGGGATACCTCGGGATTACTTGCGCGTTTCTCTGTCTTTTCAGGATTGCAGTTATTCAAAGCACAACATGGGGCATGAAAGCTTCACCCCAGCAAGCTGGCAAATCATTACCTACTCAGTCCATCTCACAAATAGCACCGAAGGTGCTTTCTCCCCAGCCGAGTTGCCATTTATTACTCCTCCTCAACAAAGTACAAAGGCCAGGGAACCATCTCCCTACAGAGTGTCAATCTCTACCCCGAAGAGCAACGCATGAAGAAATCACAACAGAGTGAAGGAAGCTTCTACAAACCCCCAGCTGGGTCCCTCATCACCAAGACAGGTCTATCAGTGACCTATACCCCCAAGCAGAGTCACATATGTCAGATCTACCAATGATCTCATCCCCAGCTGGGATATCCATTTCAAGCAGATCATCCAGAGATCTTCACAACAACGGGATCCGAATCCCGGATCATTACCTTTTGCATAAACATAGCATTCGTATCATTATTCTCCCCACAGAGCGTAGCATTCCGTCTAATACGGAGCATTACGGCAAAATCAAACATATTGCATAATCATAAGCCATGTTCTGAATGCTGATAATCCATCAACGATGTACAGAAAACTCCCCAGATTCCCCGGCAGAGAGCCAAGACATTTCTCTTACAGATACAGATACTTCCTGATACTCGTCTGTGTCATACCCCCAGTTGAAAGCCAAAGCGTCCCTTTTGCACTCACCACATATTTACCTATACCTATACAACTTTCTTGACACCTGTCCGTGTCACTTTCCCCAGCATAGTTAACTAAACACTTTGGAAACCATACACTTGTTTATAATACACTTTTTCCGACACTCGTCCGTGTCGCACCCTCCCCAGCAAGATAAACACTCGTCCGTGTTTCACTCATACTTGTTACTCATCATCTTTTTACCCATACAGATACTCATTCGTATCTTATATATACCACCTAAATCCCCTCAGATCTGACACTCGTCCGTGTTCTTTGTTAACCAGTTGGTACCCGTCCGTATCATCATCTCTGAACATGCGTCAAGCGTTTGTTTCTACCTGATACTCGTCCGTATCATAGTCTTAAGGATGCTCGTCCGCATCTTTAATCTATACACCGTGTCAAACACTTATGTCTTCTTGACACTCGTTTGTGTCTACTATTCCCCAGAAGAGTCCCCGCAGAATCAATACTCGTCTGTGTTCTTTGTTAACCAGTTGATACTCGTCCGTATCATCATCTCTGAACATGTGTCAGTTTTTGTTTCTATCTGATACTCGTCCGTATCATAGTCTTAAGGGTGCTCGTCCGCATCTTTAGTCTATACACAGTACCCAAACAATTATACCTCTCATTTCTTGGATGTAGACACTCGTCCGTGTTTACTTTTCCCCAGCAAAATCCCCAACGAAACTTGTTAAATTATTACCTTTCTATCTGACATTCGGCAGCCGTATCCTGCCAGGTGATCGTCCTTCACCTCTTTGATGATCGTCCTTCATCAACCCCCAGTGGAGTCTCTATTTATTAGAACCTCTTCTTGTACGACATTCGTCCTATGTCGTGATATTTTCAGCAGCCGTCCCCTGCTAGGTGATCGTCCTTCACCTCTTGATGATCGTCCTTCATCACTCTATCTGATGGCCATCCCCATCGTTGATCTTGTTATCTAACATTCGTCCTATGTCATGATAAACCCTGAGAGCAGCCGTACCCTGCTAGGTGATCGTCCTTCACCTCTTGATGATCGCCCTTCATCATGCTTATCCGATGGCCGTCCCCATCGTCGACCTTTTTATCCGACATTCGTCCTATGTCGTGATACTTTCGGCAGCCGTACCCCGCCAAGTGATCGTCCTTCACCTTAGACGACCGTCCCTCATCTTACCCCCAACAGAGCAGCTGTCCCCTGCTAGGTGATCGTCCTTCACCTTTGATGACCATACCTCATCATTTATTTCATTTACCTCTAATCCCCAGAAAGTCTTATAGCTTCACCCGATGGTCGTCCCCATCATAATCTCTCATATCCCCAGCAGTCGTCCTCTGCTCGACGGTCGTCCTCCGTCGCCCGCACTTTATAATTATACTTTATTTTCTTTTACAATCTATATCCTTTTTCTTCTTCATTCTGTGAGTGCAAATTTTGGACTGTCTTTGGTATTCAACCACAAGTTATCTTGTTTGCCTGTTAAGCCGTCACTTACATCCTGCACAGCTAACTCATGTTTGAATAGGGGCAGCTGTAAACACCCCAAATTTTCCCTCACCCATTCACACCATGGCTTGTGATCTTTTCATATGCATAAATTCAATCATAGCATCTCATACCACATTTTTGATCCACTGCATTGCTTCTAAGTCATCTGATCTAGGGTTTGTGATTTGAGCTATCCAAGAGCCACTTGAGCCACTCCAAAGGCCTTCAATCACTTCAAAGGGGTCCATGTATGTTCAAGCATCATATTATATCCCCACAAAGTCAAGAAAGTCAAAAAAATCACAAGAACTGAGAAAGGCATGGAAGCAGAGCCAGGTTTAACTGCACAGATGACCTAGAATTAGGGTTTTGGTTTCAAAGGCCATAACTCCAAATTTTTTGATCATTCTTGTTTCTATTGGTCTCTATATGGTATAGGGATCATGCATATCAAGTTTCATTAAGAAATTCCATGGGGAAGGCATCTGATCAAGGGTTGACTTCTTGAGCAAGTCAGTGTAAAATCAGGGCATCTGAGGCCCCCAATGACCCAACCAAAGGGTGTTCTTCATCATTTTGAATGTATATGAACTTTATTTGATCATAGAAGATGTTGGAAGTTCATAAAGTTGAAGAATTTCAAGCTATTTGCAAAGTTGCCTTTTTGGGAAAATGACTTGTAATGGAAACTTGCCATTTTGGGAAACTTTTTCAACCCTTTCTTTTTTATTCAAAAATGCTTCAAATGGGAAAACTTCGGTCATGAAAGTTGTAGAATGGATCATTCCCTTTTCAAAAAGTATAAGAACTCATTCTAATTCATTTTGGATCAAAAGTTATGGCTTGTCAAAGTTGGGAAAAATCACATAATTTCAAGTTTTCTACCAAAGAGGCAAAGTTGCAAAACCCTTTGCCAAGGCCAATTGTGCTTCCAAATGGACTTCTAATCTTTGTACAAACATAAACCAAGGCCTAAAATTCAGAATGCACCAAAGGTTTGCCTATTTTCATGACTTATGGATCAAGAAACTTCAAAAGGGCCAAAGTTGGACAAAGTTGCAAAACCTATGATAAACCCTAGTCCACTTGCTGCATTGCCTCTAATCCTTTTCCATGGCTCTCCCTGATTCAAGCTGCAGCCAAGCCATGCTTTGTACCCTCACTACCATAGCCCATACCTCTCTTACACAAAACTTGACTTTTTGCAAAAAAACCCCATACCAATCATCCTGTGCCACACCAACTCCTCTGACCTCTCTAGTTGTGATAAGTGGACCAAATACAACACAACACACCACACACACAAGCCTGAAACACTCTCCAAGCCATAGCCCCAAGCTTTGCCCTCTTATGCATTTCCATTCGAAACACATCACACAAGCATCAAACATAAAAACAAACTTCATGAGATCACTCAGCATGCTCCCCTGATCATTTCCCTACCCTCATTCATCCCTGAAACCTCCTCAAACTGAAACACGATTCCTTCCCCCTCCTGAACAGAACTTCTTCAAACTCACAAACCAACCATTTTAAACTCCAACCAAGCTTCATAACTTCATCAAGAGGACCATTGGGACCATTTTGAGGCAAAGAGGCAAGCAGAAAGCTCTTGGACTGAAAGCTCAATCTCAGGTAACATGATGAACAAATTTTCCAGAACTTTGATTTCTTGTTAGAATGTTGTTCTATATGTTTCCCTGATCATGGGGATCTATTTATTTTTGAAAATGAGCCAGAAACAAGCATGTTGTGATGTTCTGAAAGTTTGCCCGTGAAAATGTTTTTGCTTGTTTCCTTTGATTCACGAAAAATAAATGTTGTTTGTTTTAGGGTTTATGTTTAGTGATGTTCATAGTTTGATTCTGGAGAGTTTTGTGAGGTTTTGATGCGTTTTGAGAGAGATTGAGATTTTGGCTGGCCGGAGAAGATGACCGGAACACTGTTCCGGTCATCTGAAAGTCATTAGGGCTTCTGATTAGGGTTTAATCATAATTAGGCCAGTTTGAATGTGGGTCGTCCATTAGCGCGCGCAATCAACTCCCGCCCCCTGGAATTTGAATCCTGGCCCTCAGATCATTTGACTTTCTCATTTTTCATTTAAATTCATTTTATTTTCATTTGTTTCATATTTAATTTGTACGAATTTTTAAAAATAGTTAAAATCATCTAAAAATTCTGAAAATTTTTGTCAAGGGTTTCATGAATTTTCAGAACACAAAAATATTTTTATTTTTATTTTTTGCATTAAAAAATATTTTTAAATCATTTAAATGATTATTTTTAATTAGTTAATGAAAATTAATTAATTAAAAATACATTTAGGTATTTAAAAATCACAAAAAAATTCATGTTGCATTTAGGAACATTTAGAAACATTGTCCAACTCTCAAACCAAATTTCTTTTTTGTTCTTGATGCCTTTTGATCATTTTCATTGAATTTAATTTCATTTCAAGGCAATATTTTATGTCAAACTTCAAAAATTCATTTCTGCCTAACCCTTGAGAGTTGGATGATGATTCTTTTGCATTGCATCTTGCATAGCATGTAGTTTATAGGATAAAATTTGTTTGAATTGATCTTGTATTTTCAATTTGTTTGGCATTTTTCTTGATAAGGTATCCCAAAACCCTAGCAATCTTAAGAAATTCATAACTCACACTAGGTTAAGAGTTGGATCCTCTCCTTTGGGCAGTGAGTTTGTATAGGTTTAGGGTACCCTTGATTGCATTTTCAAATTTTTATCATGTTGTTTGCTTCTGGTTTTGGATTTTTGCTTTGTATGATGCATGAAACCCTAATTTGTGCCTTCTTTTGCATCCTTCTTTCATTTGCTTGCATCCTTTGACTTTCCATGACATTTTGTGCTTTCTTTTGATTCATAATACATCTTAGGACATATTAGAATCATGTTTTATCATTGCATCTTTCATTTGCCATGTTATATGTCCATTGCATTTCATAACTTTTCATGTACATTCATGGTTCAAAGCATGTCTCATTTGCATCCTTGTCTTTGTATGATCACTCTCATGTCTTGCCTCATGTTTGTATCATCTCTTAGCATCATCAACATCATACTTATGCTTCTGGTTTTGGTTTGCATCATGACATTGCATCTCATTTGCATTGCATTCCATTTCTTTTGCTAACTTTTAAGGTGGTAAGTTGTTTTGAGAAGTGAACTTGCCTTCACTTCTCACAATCTCTTTTCATCTCTTTCATATTTTCTTTGCTGCATTTTGTATGTGTATTGGATTGAGCTTGCTCATTCATGTTCATCTTACTTTCTTTCTTCAAGCAACTTGTCTTCTTAAGTGAAGCAAGTTGTTTTGCTTCTTCTTGCTCCTTTCATCTGCTTCCTTCCTGGTGGTTTCTCTGAAGATCTTTTGCAAGCCTCATTAACCCTAGGAACAACCAAGCATGATAATAATTAGGGTTTAATTAGTCCCCCATTTAGTTTTACCTTTGTGTCATCTTTGAGTTTTCTCTTCTCATCCCATAATCAAGGACTAAACCTTAAAGGTTTTAAGGCTTTGTGGTTAAGCTTATGCCTGCATCCTTCTATTAGGATGGAGTGTATAACTTTAATCCTAAGTGTTAAACCCTTAATGTGTTTAAATCCTTTAATTAACTCATATAATAATCATCAAGACATCAAACTTGTAACTTGGGCCTTGCATTAGGGTTCTAATTCTTCCTTAATTGGTTAAGAAGGACTAACCCTAATGTTAATGGACAAGTCCCCCTCAAGTTGTCTTACAAACCCTAAAATCCACTTCTTCATTTTATCATTAACTAAAATCCATTTAATAAAGGCTTTGTTTTGTCATGAGGTTAATCCCTAATCATGGATTAAGTTGAGGAGCTTTCCTCAGCTTAAATGCTCTCATCTATTATCCTTCTATTAGGATGGTGTAATGAGTCCATTAAATCCTTGATTATGGCTTAAACTCATTACTTAACACTAAACAAAAACAACAAAAACATCTAAATAATCACAAGTAGGTTAATGATCTTAATCCTACTTCAGGGTGATTAAGTGTGAGATGCTGACTTCACACTTAAGGTATTCTCATTACCCCTAATCAGAGGGAAGATGTGATGAGTTTACTAATCCATTGATTTAGACTTAAGCTCATTAACTTATGACAAATCCAAAAAGCAATAAAAGACTGAAAACACAAAAAACAAACAATAATCGTCTCCTCCGGGATTCTTTTCTCATCTCATTCACTCACAAACGAGAACTTGCTTCTTCCGTCTAATGCAAGACAGTTTGCACCTGAGCCAGACAGGTCATACACTTGAGCATAGACAAGTAAGCAGTTCACAAGTCAATTTACCTTTCAGTCTCTTTGGGTCGAACTACGGTGTTCTGACTTCCTCATTGCACGAGAGGATACGTAGGCATAACTTAACGGTTATCGAATAAAAGTCTCTGTATATTCCCCCTCTTTTCAGTATCATTCTTTAAGCCTCATGATCTTGAGCATTCCATTCTTGTTCTTACACTGACACTTCTTTTATACACTTCACTTTTCTTTTACACTGACACTTGCATTCTTTCCAGCTTTGATACACAAATTGCACTGACACTACCCCTTTAAAACACAAATCTTTTAAGCGTGGATCCCGTCGAGTACGGCAGACAATCTGGGTGCTAATACCTTCCCAGGTTGTAACCAACCCCCTTTGTCAGTCTCTCTGGTTCGCAACCGTCTTATCCATATCTTTTCTTAGGTTTATGCAGCATTACCTTTCCTCCGGGATAAAAATGCCTAGCTGGCGACTCTATTCATTCCTTCTCCTTTCGCCGACCGTTCGCGTCTGTACCCCTCTTGGCCCTGTGTCATTTTGGTGGGAGCGACAGCTTGGCGACTCTGCTGGGGACCCTTATACTGTAACCAGGGCTTCTGGTTCTTTTTGTGGGTTCCTCCTAGCGCTTGTTTGATTTGTGTTTACTGGGGTGTTATGTGCTAATTGTGTTTGTATATTTGCTTTATTTACTGCTTTATGTACAGTTATTCACTGCTTCCTTTACAGCTTTATATATCATACTGTCATATTGTCATCTGGCTGGATCTGGTTTTTGTTTTGGTGGGTGGGGTTTCATTGAGAGTTAAGGTCCTATACCTGGGACCTGAGTGACACCTAGGCTAGAGTGGTTCATGTTCTTTCCCATTCCATTTCGGTCTGGTGCGGGAATATGAAACACGGTTCAGATGTGGGTTTCTTCTTGAGAACTCTGTGCTACAGATTTCCTGTAGTGCTAGGGCTATCTGGGAAGCCTGCTAAGTCTGGATGACCTTTATTATGACCTTCAGAAACTGAGGTGAATTAGAGGAGGATCTTTTATGGTTATTGTAAACACTGTACCTCCGGGTTAGAAGTGTTTACACTTCTCATAACTGATCCAAGTCTGAGGATCCTTGTTTTAGAACACTACCTGTGAGGGGGTCGGGCTGTTTACAGGTTTGCAGGTACCCTTGACCACATCATACCCTGATACTTTGTTTTGATTAAGAGTACTCCATTTTGGGACAGTTCTTGTGATTTAAACCCTGGACATGTGACTCTTTATTTGAGTCCCCCACCTTGGTTACTGGACTTTTGAACCTCCATCTGGACTTCTTAAACATACATGGACTTATATCAAGGCAGTAATCAGATCCAGCTTGATCACAAACCCTTGCATATCATTTGCATACATCATCATTGCATCATTTAACACTTGTTTATTTGTTTTTCAGGGTATCCATGTTGCATCTGGCTTGGTTTTGACCCCTTCATCTGCATAGACCCCTGTTCATCAGTTATCTTCATCAGTTGCCTGCTTCAGCTACTTTCATCATCAGCCTTAGCCTATCAGTGGCTCATCTCCAGTATCAGTCTTCATCATCAGCATTTGTTTCAGCTATCCATCAGCAATCATGGCACCCAAGAAGAGCAACATTTCATACCATTTCTTTGAGCCTGTGCTGACTGGCATCAGGCAGGTCCAGGCACTTATCACTCCAGACCACATCCCTTTATTCAGAGAGCATTATGGAGGCATCCTTGATATGGTTATGGACCTGGTCCCTTCTCAGAGGAGTTTGATCCACACTTGCCTACAGTTTTATGACCCTCCTTTGAGATGCTTCACTTTCCCGAACTTTCAGTGATGAAAACTCCTCCAGCAGAGGTCCCAGCTGAAAGTTCTGGAATGTGAAACATCTCAAAGGAGGGTCATAAAACTGTAGACAGGTGTGGATCATACTCCTATGAGAAGGGTCTAGGTCCATAACCATATCTAGGATGCCTCCATAATGCTCTCTGAATAATGGGATGTGGTCTGGAGTGATAAGTGTCTGGACCTGCCTGATACCAGTCAACACAGGCTCAAAGAAATGGTATGAAATGTTGCTTTTCCTGGGTGTAGACATGAGTGCTGATGAAGAGCTGAAGACAAGTGCTGATGAAGATCAAGATCAATACTGGAGATAAACCACTGATAGGTTGGTGCTGGTGATGATGAGAATAACTGAAGCAAATAACTGGTGACGGAGGTCTATGCTGATGAAGGGGTCAAAACCAAGCCAAATATGATGTGGATACCCTGAAAAATAAATAAACAAATGTTAAATGATGCAATGATGATGTATGCAAATGATATGCAAGGGTTTGTGATCAAGCTGGATCTGATTACTGCCTTGATATAAAGTCTGTGTATATTCAAGAAGTCCAGATGGAGGTTTGGAAGTCCAGTAACCAAGGTGGGGACTCAAATAAAGAGTCACATGTCCAGGGTTAAATCACAAGAACTGTCCAAAATGAGGTACTCTTAACCAAAACAATGTAACAGGGTATGATGTGGTCAATGGTACCTGCAAACCTGTAAACAGCCCAACCCCCTCACAGGTAGTGTTCTAAAACAAGGATCCTCAGACTTGGATCAGTTATGAGAAGTGTAAACACTTCTAACCCGGAGGTACAGTGTTTACAATAACCATAACAGATCCTCCTCTAATTCACCTCAGTTTCTGAAGGTCATAGTAAAGGTCATCCAGACTTAGCAGGCTTCCCAGATAGCCCTAGCACTACAGGAAATCTGTAGCACAGAGTTCTCAAGAAGAAACCCATATCTGAACCGTGTTTCATATTCCCGCACCAGACCGAAATGGAATGGGAAAGAACATGAACCACTCTAGCCTAGGTGTCACTCAGGTCCCAAGTATAGGACCTTAAACTCTTAATGGAACCCCATCCATCAAAACAACAAACCAGATCCAGCAAGATGACAACATGACAGTATGATGTATAAAAGTGTAAAGAAAGCAATAAATAACTGTACATAAAGCAGTAAATAAAGCAACTATATAAACACAATTAGCACATAACACCCCAGTAAACACAAATCAAACAAGCGCTAGGAGGAACCCACAAAAAGAACCAGAAGCCCTGGTTACAGTATAAGGTGTCCCCAGCAGAGTCGCCAAGCTGTCGCTCCCACCAAATGAGGCCAGGTCAAATGGGGTACAGACGCGAACGGTCGGTGAAAGGAGAGAGAACACACAAGGGTGAACTCAGAAGACAAGAGTCGCCAGCTAGGCATTTTTATCCCGAAGGAAAGGTAATGCTGCATAAACCTAAGAAAAGATGGATAAGACGGTTGCGAACCAGAGAGATTGAGAAAGGGGGTTGGTTACAACCTGGGAAGGTATTAGCACCCAGATTGTCCGCCATACTCGACGGGATCCACGCTTAAAAGGTTTGTGTTTTAAAGGGGTAGTGTCAGTGCAATTTGTGTATCAATGCTGGAAAGAATGCAAGTGTCAGTGTAAAAGAAAAGTGAAGTGAAATAAGAGTAGTGTCAGTGTAAGGAATGAATGAAGCCCAAGACTATGAGGCTTAAAGAATAATGCTGGAAGAGGGGGGAATATACAGAGACTTTTGTTCGATAACTGTTAAGTTATGCCTACGTATCCTCTCGTGCAATGAGGAAGTCAGAACACCGTAGTTCGACCCAAAGAGACTGAAAGATAAATTGACTTGTGAACTGCTTACTTGTCTATGCTCAAGTGTATGACCTGTCTGGCTCAGGTGCAAACTGTCTTGCATTAGACGGAAGAAGCTATTTCTCGTTTATGAATGAATGAGGTGAGAAAAGAATCCCGGAGGAAACGATTATTGTTTGTTTTTTTTGGTGTTTTCAGTCTTTTATTGCTTTTGGACTTGTCATAAGTTTATGAGCTTAAGCCTAAACCAAAGGGTTAGTAAACTCATCACATCCTCCCTCTGATTAGGGGTAATGAGAATACCTTAAGTATGAAGTAAGCACCTCACACTTAATCACCATGATGTAGGATTAAGATCATTAACCTACTTGTGATTATTTAGATGTTTTTGTTTAGTGTTGAGTAATGAGATTAAGCCATAATCAAGGATTTAATGGACTCATTACACCATCCTAATAGAAGGATAATAGATGAGAACATTTAAGCTAAGGAAGGCTCCTCAACTTAATCCATGATTAGGGATTAACCTCATGACAAAACAAAGCCTTTATTAAAGTGGATTTTAGTTAATGGTAAGATTAAGAAGTGGATTTTATGGTTTGTAAGACAACTTGAGGGGGACTTGTCCATTAACACTAGGGTTAGTCCTTCTTAACCAATTAAGGAAGAATTAGAACCCTAATGCAAGGCCCAAGTTACAAGCTTGGTGTCTTAGTGATTTTTAGATGGATTGATTAAAGGATTTAAACACATTAAGGGTTTAACACTTAGGATTAACGTTATACACTCCATCCTAATAGAAGGATACAGGCATAACCCTAATCACAAAGCCTTAAAGCCTTAAGGAAGTCCTTGGTTATGAAATGAGAAGAGAAGACACAAAGATGACACAAAGGAAAAACTAATGGGGGACTAGTCAAACCCTAATTGTTATCATGCTTGGTTGTTCCTAGGGTTAATGAGGCTTGTAAGAAGATCTTCAGAGAAACCACCAGGAAAGAAACAGATGAAAGGAGCAAGAAGCAGAGAGAAGCAAGACAACTTGCTTCACTTAAGAAGACAAGTTGCTTGAAGAAAGAAAGTGGGGAAGAGCATGAGTGAGCAAGCTAACTCTAATACAAAGGATAAAATGCAGCAATGATGCAAGAGAGAGATGAAAAGAGATTGTGAGAAGTGAAGGCCGATCCACTTCTCAAAACAACTTACCCCCTGAAAGGTTAGCAAAAGAAATGAAATGTAATGCAAATGAGATGAAGTGTCATGATGAAAAATAAAACCAGAAGCATAAACATGATGTTAATGATGCTAAGAGATGATGCAAACACATGACAAGAAATGAGAATGATCATACAAGCATAAGGATGCAAATGAGACATGCTTTGAACCATAGAAGTTTATGAAAAGTTTATGAAATGCAATGGACATACAACATGGCAAATGAAAGATGTAATGATCAAACATGATTATAATATGTCCTAAGATGTATTATGAATCATGAAGATGCACAAAATGTCATGGCAAGTCATTGGATGCAAGAAAATGGAAGATGGATGCAAAGGAAGGTACAAATTAGGGTTACATGCATCATGCAATACAAAAATTCAAAACCAGAAGCAAATGACATGATAAAAAATTGAAAATGCAATCAAAGATACCCTAAACCTATACAAGTTCACTACCCAAAGGAGAGGACCTAACTCTTAACCTAGTGAAAGTTCTGAATTTCCTAAGATTACTAGGGTTTTGGGGTGCCTCACAAAGAAAAATACCAAACAAATTGAAAAGGCAAGATCAAATCCAACCAATTTTATCCTATAAACTACATGCTATGGAGGATGCAATGCAAGAAGAACCATCATCAAACTCTCAATGCTATGGAGGATGCAATGCTATGGAAAATGATCAAAAGGCATCAAGAACAAAAAAGAAATTTCCTTTGAGAGTTGGATAATGTTTCTAAATATTTCTAAATGCAATGTGAATTTTTTTGGGATTTTTAAATACCTAAATGTATTTTTAATTAATTAATTTTCATTAACTAATTAAAAATAAACATTTAAATGATTTAAAAATAATTTTTAATGCAAAAAATGAAAATAAAAATTTTTTTGGGTTCTGAAAATTAATAAAAGACCTGATAAAAATTTTCAGAATTTTTAAACATGATTTGCTATTTTAAATAATTCGTGCAAGTTAATTATAAAGAAAATGAAATAAAATTGAATAAAATAAAAAGTATGCACATCCTGAGGTCCAAATTCAAACTGGGAGATGGAGGGAAGACTGCGCGCGTCATCCAACGGCCTAGGTTCAAATTTACTCAATTAACATAAAAACCTAATTAATTAAACTAATGACGTGGATTAGGGCCTAATGTGGTGATCTGAGCCCTTCAAACGCGCGGGAGTCAACGTAGGTCAACCAGATCCATGGTCCAGATTCAAACTTTGCCCTAAACGTGATTAATGCCCTAATGACATTCAGGTGGCCGGAAATGACCTCCGGTCATCTTCTCCGGCCACATCTCCCCTGAGAAATTTCTAACTTCTTCCCTAGGCTTCTAAAACTCCATTTCTCTGCCCAGAATCCAACCCCAAACATCATACAACAAGAATCAACAATCAAAACTCATTTATTTTTCGTATCAAAGATGAAATGGAATCAAAATGTTTGTAGGTCAGAAAATTTCAGAACACGAATACATACTCATTTCTCCACCATTTTCAAAACAAAACATATCAACATGATCAGTGAAGCATAGAGAATCATTTAGGAACTTAAAAACACGTTTCTGGAAAAAAAGTTCTTGAACTCACCTGAAATGGAACTTTCAATCCAGGGGCTTTCTGCCTGCTTCTTTGCTTCAAAATGGATCCAATGATCCTCTTGATGAAGCTTTGAAGCTTGGTTGGAGTTTAAAGTGGCTGGTTTAAGGGTTTGATGAAGTTCTGTTCAGTGAGGGGTGAGAATCGTGTTTCTGTTTGAGGTGGTTTCAGAGACAAATGAGGGTTGGGAAATGATCAGGGGAACATGTTAAGTGATTATATGAAGTTTGTTTTGATGTTTGATGCTTGTGTGAGGAGATTCGAATGAAAGTGCATAAGAGGTGAGTTTGGAGAATGCTGGCTTGTGGGAGAGATCAGGATGAGTTGTGTTATGTGTTGAGTCTCATTTTGTCCATGTATCACACTGTGATAGGTCTGTGGAGTTGGTGTGGCCTAGCTTGATTGGTATGGGCCATTTTGCATAAAGTCAACTTTTTGTGTAAGAGAGGTATGGGTCAATGGCAGGCCAAGGACAAAGGGGTGTCCTGCGCAGCAAGGATTGAGGAGAGCCATGGAATCAGTCTTGAGGCTAATTAGCAAGTGGATTAGGGTTTGTGAGAGGTTTTGCAACTTTGTGATCTTTTGGCCCTTTTGTGATTACTTGAAGCATAAGTCATGACAATGGACAAATCTTTGGTGCATTCTGATTTTTAGGCATTGGTTTATGTTTGTGCAAAGGTTAGAAGTCCATTTGAAGTCATACTTTGCCTTGGCAAGAGGTTTTGCAACTTTGCCTCTTTGGTGCAAAACTTGAAATTATGTGATTTTTCCCAACTTTGACAAGCCATAACTTTTGATCCAAAATGAATTAGAATGAGTTCTTGTACTTTTTGAAAATGGAATGATCCATTCTACAACTTTCATGACCAAAGTTTTCTCATTTGAAGCATTTTTGAATCAAAAAGAAAGGGTTGAAAAACTTTCCCAAAATGGAAAGTTTCCATTACAAGTCACTTTCCCAAAAAGGCAATTTTGCAAATGGCTTGGAATTCTTCAATTTTGTGAACTTCTAACATCTTCCATGATAAAATAAAGATCATACACATTCAAAATGATGGAGAATGCCCTTTGGTTGGGTCATTGGAGGCCTCAGATGCCCTGATTTTGCACTGACTTGCTCAAGAAGTCAACTCTTGATTAGATGCCTTCCCCATGGAATTTCTTCATGAAAATTGATATTCATGATACTCATAACATATAGAGACCAATAGAAACAAGAATGACCAAAAAAATTGGAGTTATGGCCTCTGAAACCAAAACCCTAATTCTAGGTCAATTGTGCAGTTAAACCTGGCTCTGCTTCCATGCCATTCTCAGTTCTTGTGATTCTTTGACTTTCTTGACTTTGTGGGGATATAATATGATGCTTGGACATACATGGACCCCTTTGAAATTATTGATGACCTTTGGAGTGGCTCAAATGGCTCATGGATGGCTCAGATCACAAACCCTAGATGCAAATGACTTTGAATCAATGCAGTGAAGCAAAAATGCAATATGAGATGCTATGATTGAACTCATGCACATGAAAAGATCACAAGCCATGGTGTGAATGGGTGAGGGTAAATTTGGGGTGTTTACACTCATTATCAAATTTATACCTCACCATGAAATTTCCTCTTGGTGAAGGTCGGGTTGGAATAATCAAAGGGGATCGGGGGTTGGCAAGAAAGTGTTACATGGATAGTTTGAAATTAAGGAGAAAAAAAACGACAGAATGAGATAGGTTCTAAAACAGACCTTAAGGTCCATATAGTTAAAATCTATATACAAGAAGACTAAGAAACTGAGACCGATGAGGAAAGCTTAGGGAGGATATCACTTTTGGAAATTCCTGCTAAAAGAAGCGGGAAAAAGCCAAAGGAGAACATAGAAGAAAATATCCTTAGCATAGGGATTCCAAATAGAGATGCGACCCCAAGCACTGAAAGAATAACATCAACAATCTCTCTATGTTTAAACTTTCAGGTTCAAGGTCAGCTGGTGAGTCATAACGCCTTGATCGTCGGAATACTATCAGCAAAGGAAGATGCAACAATCCACCTCATGGTGAGGGTGGACTCTCAACTAGTAGTTGTTTCATTCCCTGAATTTTGACCCTAAGATACCCACACACCCATCAGTCTAATGGACAACATTGAAGCTTACCGGGTCACATCCCCGTAGTGAATCGGGATTCATGAATTCGTCAAAGGATTCAGGAAAAGGGTCAATAATAAATTCCTAAGATTTTAAACCTTTCAAACATCCTTAAAATATCAAGTAATCTCTGAAAACACCCCAAATTTGCCCTCACTTTTTCTCACACTATGGCTTGTGATCTTTCATTTTTGTTTTAACATAAGCATTACATCTCACATTGCATATTTGTTTCACTACATAGTTCCATTTTCATCTGCATCTAGGGTTTGTGATCTGAGCAATCCAAGAATCAATCTGAGCCATCCCAATGGTATTGAAGCTTTCCAAAGGGGTACATGTGTGTTCTATGATCATAATATGCCCCCCAAAGTTCATGAAAGTCAAGAGATCACAAAGAATGGCAAAGGCATGGAAGTAGAGCTAGGGTTTTCCTGCACAAATGACCAAAATTAGGGTTTTGGTTTCAGAGGCCTTAACTCCAATTTGTTGTGTCATTCTTGTTTCTAATGTTCTTAATATGTTATAAGGATCATGTGTACCAAGTTTGATGAAGAAATTCACTGTGGAAGTCATCTGATCATTGGGTAACTTCTTGAGAAAGTAAAGTCAAAATCAGGGCATCTAAGGCCCCCAACAAGGGTACCAAAGGGTCATCATCATCATTTTGGGTGTCTATGATATTTATTTGATCCTAGAAGTGGTTGGAAGTTCACAAAGTTGAATAATTTTGAGCCAATTGCAAACTTGCCATTTTTGGAAATGACTTGTAATGGAAACTTTCCATTTTGGGAAAGATTTTCAACCTCCTCTTTCATGACCAAAAATGCTTCAAATGAAAAATTCTTGGACATGAAAGTTGTAGATTAGGTCTTTCCCTTTTCAAAAAGTACTAGAACATGTCTTGATTCATCCTAGAACTCAAGATATGGCCTTTCAAAGTTGGAAAAAATCTTATAATTTTCAAGTTCATGCCAAAGAGGGAATTTTGCAATTTCACTTGCCAAGCCTTTTTATGACCTCTAATAAACTTCTATGAATCATAACATGTCAAGGAAACTTCCAAAGATTATAATTGGCCCAATTTTTCATGGTTTTCATGACTTGATCTTTAAGAAATCTCAAAAGGGCCAAAACTCACAAAATTTGCAAAATGCCTTGGATCCTTCCATCCACTTGTGCCAGCTGCATCAAACCAATTCTATGGCTCTCCATGAATATTGCTGAAGCCAGACACCCCAAAACGCCAGCTCTTCCAGGGCCCATGCCTAAGTTACAAGAACCGTTGACTTTTTGCAACTTGCCCATACCAATCAAGCTGAGCCACAACAACTCTTCTGACCAATCAAGACTTCACATACATGCCTCATGGACCTCATTTCAGATGGTCTTGGAGCCTGAAACACAACACAACTCAGAATTCATAAAATCCACCAAAACCTTCATCTCTTCGAATCTCACTGCATAAGCCTCTAACTTCAAATATTTTTCCACCAATCAACTCAAAATCATCCATAGATCACAAAGCACCCATTCCCATGGCCTGAAAGCTCCCTGAACCAAAACACGATTTCTGCAAAAACCAGAACCAAACATCACAAACCAAGCCATTTAAACTCTTGAAAGGTTCTCAATAGCACCAGGGGACTCAAAGGGGTTGGTCTGAATCAAGAAAGAGGCCAGAAAGCTCAGGGATTGAAAGCTTCATCTCGGTAACCATGAAGAACATTTTTTCCAGAACTCTCATTTTAAGTTCTTAAATGCTTCTACATGATGCACTGATCATCCTAATATGTTTACTTTTGAAAATGGTTAAGAATCAAGCATGTATTGAACTTCTGAAAGTTTTGAATGTTTTTCCGGTTTGCTTCGAATCATGATTTTCTTGAGTGATAAATGTTATTTGATGTTGGATTCATGCTTAGGGATGTTAGATGATCATTTCTGGAGATTTAGAGGGTTTGATTTAGCCTAGGGAAGAAGTTAGGTTGAATGGGCTGCCGGAGAAGTTAACCAGAGCTAGCTCCGGTCACCTGAAAATGCTTAGGGCTCTTAATTAGGGTTTAGGGGTCAGTTTAAATATGGGTCGTATGATAAGGTTTTCGCGCGTGGATGAAGGGTCCAGATGCCTTGATTAAACCCTAATCAGTTAATTAGTTTAAATTAATTAGGATTAATTTTAAAAATGCCAGATCAGATCCTGACCCTCGAAACACGCGCCAGTCATTTCCCTCCCTTTTTGTTTGAATCTCAACCACTGGATGCGTTTACTTTCCATTTTATTTCATTTTTATTCATTTTTATTCATTTCTTTTGCATAATTTATTTAAAATAGTTAAAAACATCACAAAAATATGATCTTTTTGAATTTCTGATCCAAATATTTTTCTCAATCCAAAAATGATTTTTATTTTATTTTTCACATTTAAAAAGTATTTTTAAAATATTTAAATGTTATTTTTTATTAATTAATGGATTTTAATTAATTAAAAATACATTTAGGTTTCTAAAAATCACCAAAAAAATCATGAACCATTCCAATACATTTACAAACATTTTCAAACTCTTCATACAAATTTCTTTTTAGGTTTGATCATAATTTCACAATTTTCTTTGAATTAGGGTTCTTTAAAATCACATTTTCTAACCCTAACTTGAAAAAATCATTCAAGCCTAACCATGAAGAGTTTGAACTTGATTCTTTTTGTGTTGTTTCACATATTGCATGTAGTTTCTAGGTTATTTTCCTCATGAATGTATCTTGCATTTTCAATTTGATTTGCATTTTCCCTTAAGAATCACCCAAAAACCCTAGCAAACTTAGGAAATTCATAACTTTCAATAGGATTAGCTTCTGACCTTCTCCTTTGGGGTGCGATCTTATATGGGATTAGGGTTTGGTTGAGCTTGGTTTCAATTTTTTTATCATGATGTATGCTTCTGTTTTGATCATTTGCATCTCATACATTCATAAAACCCTAATTTCTCATGTTCATTTGCATTCATCTTTGCATATCATCATCATATGAACTTGCCATGACATTTCAAGCATCCATATGTTATCTTAGACATCTTAGGACATGTTAGAACATTGCTTGATCATTTCTTCATTCATTTTCTATGTCTTGCATTCATTGCATTTCATAAACATCCATGTGTTTTCAAACTTCTAAGCATGCTTTCATGACAACTCATCTTTGTATGATCATTCATATGCATATTGTATGACTTTGTATCATCTCATATGCCATTTAAATTACATTTTCACTTCTGACTTTGGTATTTACATCTCATTTCAATTCATTTCTTTATGCTTTATGTATTATGCATTCATACTAACACTTTCAGGAACTTTTAGTAAGTTATTTGGGAAATGGATTTGCCTTCACTTCCCACCTCTTCTTATCTTATTCATATGCATATTTATATGTCTTTAAAGTGAATCTAATTCAATTGTGTTCCATCCTTCTCACTTTCTTTCTTCAAGTTACTTATCTTCTTCAGGAAGTAAGTAACTTATTTTTCTCCTTCCTTCTCTTTTCATCTGCTTCTTCCATTGGTGGCCTTGAAGATCATTTTCTCTTAAGCCTAACAAACCATCAGATACCCAAGCATGATAACTTTTAGGGTTGTGTATATTCTCCCTTAGTCTTTTACCTTTGAGTCTCCTTGAGTCTCTCTTCTCATCTCAATAATCAAAGACTAAACTCTTAAAGTTTTAGGAATTTGGAATTATGGTTATGCCTGCATCCTTCTCTTAGGATGAAGTGTATAACTTCAATCCAAAGTGTTAAACCTTTAATTTTTTTACACCTCTTAATCAAAACACATTAATAATCACTAAGACTTTATCTTGTAACTTGGGCTTTACATTAGGGTTCTATCTCTTCCTTATGGTTAAGAGGGACTAACCCTAGTGTTTAATGGAAAGTCATCCTCAAGTTGTCTTACAAACTTAAAATCCACTTCTTAATCTCATCCCTTAATTAAAATCCACTTAATAAAGGCTTGTTATAATGAATTTAATCCCTAACCATGGATTAAGTTGAGGTATCTTCCTCATCTTAAGTGTTCTCATCTATTATCCTTCTATTAGGATGGTGTAATGAGTCCACTAATCTGTGATTAGAGATTAAACTCATTACTTAACACTAAACAATATCCCAAAAACATCTAATTAATCACAAGTAGGTTAATGATCTTAATCCTACATCATCATGGTAATTAAGTTGAGATGCTTATCTCATAATTAAGTAGGCTCATTATCCCTAATCAGAGAGGATATAATGAGTTTGCAAACCCTTGATTTAGGCTTAAGCTCATGATCCTATATAAAACACCATAAACAATAACAAGACTGAAAACACAAAACAAAACAATAATTGTATCCTCCGGGATTCTTTTCTCATCACACTCATTCACAAACGAGAACTTTCTTCTTCCGTCTAATGCAAGACAGTTAGCACTCGAGCCAAACGAGTCATACACTTGAGCATAGACAAGAAAGTAGTTCACACAAATACACTAAGTCTCTTTGACTCGAACTACGGTGTTCTGACTTCCTCATTGCACGAGAGGATACGTAGGCATAACTTAACGATTATCGAACAAAAGTCTCTTTATCTCCCCCCTCTTTCAGCATTCTTTAAAAGCCTCAGTTCCTGAGCAATTCACCTTTTTGCACTGACACCTGTACATTCATTTCTTAGCTTTTGCACACAAATATCATATACACCTACCCCTTTAAACACAATCTTGAAAGCATGGATCCCATCGCGTACGATGGACAATCTGGGTGTTAATACCTTCCCAATTTGTAACCAACCCCCTTTCTCAGTTTCTCTGGTTCGCAACCGTCTTATCCATCTTTTCCCAGGTTTATGTAGCATTACCTTTCCTTCGGGATAAAAATGCCTAGCTGGCGACTCTATTCACTTCACTTTCATTTTCTCCTTTCTCCGACCGTTCGCGTCTGCACCGGGATGCAAATCTTCGGGAGCGACAGTTTGGCGACTCTACTGGGGACCCTATCTTGCAACCAGGGCTTCTAGTTCTTTTTGTGGGTTTCTCCTAACGCTTGTTTAATTTGTGTTTATGGGGGTGTTATGTGCTACTTCTGATTTTTTTTTATTGCTTTATTTATTGCTTTCTGTACAACTTTATTTATTGCTTTCATTTACTGTTTTATTGCATTTCATATTACTGTCATCATATCATTATGCTGGATCTGTTGTTTACCTTGGTGGGAGGGATATTCAGTGAGTAAGGTTCCATACCGGGAGCCTGAGTGACACATAGGACAGAGTGGCTTCATATTCTTTCCCATTCTATTTCGGCCTGGTGCGGGAATATGAAACACGGTTCAGACATGGGTTTCTTCTTGAGAACTTTGTGCTATGGATTTCCTGTAGTACTAGGGTTATCTGGGAAGCCTGCTAAGTCTGGATGACCTTTTTAGATGACCTTCAGCATCTGAAGTGAATTAGAGGAGGATCCTTTATGATTAATGTAAACATTGTACCTCCAAGTTAGAAGTGTTTACACTTCTCATAACTGATCCAAGTCTGAGGATCTTTGTTCTAGAACAATACCTATGAGGGGGTTGGGATGTTTACAGGTTTGCAGGAACCCTTGGCCTCATCATACCCTGTTACTGATATTGTTAAGGTTACACTATTTTGGATTGTTCTTATGAAACCCTGGACTTGTGACTCTTTATTTGAGTCCCCCACCTGGTTACTGGTTCTCTAAGCCTTCATCTAGACTTATGAACACACATGGACCTTATCAAGGAAGATAACAGATCAAACACTTGATCACAAACCCTTGCATATCATTCTGCATACATCATTTTAAAATTTGTCTATTTGTTTTAAAGGGTATCCACATCTTATCTTTGGTTTGGTTTTGACTGTTCTTCTGCTCAAACATCTTCATCAGATATATTCATCAACTATCTTCATCAGAGATTCTCTTCAGCACCTTCATCAGTTGCCTTCATTAACACTTCTCCTCAATTATTTTCATCAGCATCCATTATCAGTATGGACACATCCAGGAAGAGCAACATCACATACCATTTCTTTGAGCCCTCCATAGCAGGCATCAGGCAGATTCAGACACTCATCACTCCTAATCATGTCCCTTTATTCAGAGAACATTATGGTGGTATCATGGACATGATCATGGACTTGGATGCATCACAGAGGAGTATGATCCACACTTTCCTTCAGTTCTATGACACTCCTCTCAGATGTTTTACCTTTCCAGACTTTCAGTTGGGCCCTTTGTTAGAGGAGTTTTCCATGTTGTTGGGTGTCCCCATCAGGAGAGGGATTCCTTTCAACCCTGAGAAGAATGCTCCTAGGAATGAAGATATAGCTAAGGCTCTTTATTTAGAAACCACCATCATTGATCAGAATATGACTACCATGGCTGGAATCCCAGGCCTCCATTTGGACTTCTTGGTTACTCAGGCCACCAGTCATGCTACAGTAGGGAAGTGGGAAACTGTTTGTGCTCTCTTGGACCTTAGCATATATGGTATCATCTTGTTTGAAGACGAGCCTAAGTTTGTAAGCAAGAATGCTATCCATCTCTTCTTGTTGAAGAATCCAGTTCCTACCTTGCTCGGGGATTTCTACTACTCAGTGCATCAGAGAAATGAGAAGTAGAGGGGAAGATTAGTCAGATGTTATGCACCTCTCTACTACTGTTGGTTGTTGAGACATTTGCCAAAAACATAAGCTTTCTTGAATCCTCATCAGTCAAGAAATTGGGCTAAGAGAATGATTGCTCTCACTTCAGAAGACATCAGGTGGTGCACTCAGAGCACCAAGGGCAGAGACATAATCACCAGTTGTGGGAAGTATCCCAATGTACCTCTTATTGGAGTGAAGGGTTGCATCAACTACAACCCTTTGTTGTTCAAAAGGCAATTAGGTTATGCCTTAGTATATCCACCAAGAGAGAAGAACTTATCAGAAACTCTTTACTGTGACATCCAGAATAATCATGTCATCACCCGACAAGCAGCCTGGGCTTGGGATAACATTCAGACAAAAGGGACTACTATTATTGGCAAGTGCAACAACATAGATTCAACTCAGTATTTTGATTGGTCACGTATCAAAGGACAAATCACCCGCATGCCATTCACCCTGGAGGATGTGCCTGGACCATCAACAGTAGAGACAATAGCTACAGTCAATTTAAAATAGTTTGAAAAGTTGAAGGAAAGGGACACTCAGCTTTCTGAAGCTCTAAAGAAGACCCTCTGGGAGAGGAATGATAGTCGTTTGACAATGAGAGGTTAGAGAAGCTATGGATCGAGCATATGATCAAGATTGAGAAGACAGATGATTACATCAGAAGAGCCCAAGTAGGGGAGTTGGTATTGAAGAATGATTGCAAAGAAGCCAAGATTCAGAAGGCCGGAGCTGAGCACTACTTGGAAGAAAGTCAGGCTAGATGGATCAGAATTACTGAGGCTCGTTCACAGGAAGATCAGAAGACACAAGCTAGGATAGAGTAGCTGGAAGCTAATGATAAGAAGAGTCAGGAAGCCTTGTTAGTAGCACAGAAGGAAATCTCTGAGTTTAAACTCCGGTCGGGGTTGAAGAGATCAAAAGACCAAGACAAATATAAGAAGTTGACAAATGCTATTGTCACCAGGAATCTTCTTATCAGGACCATCACAGAGCATCCCGTTGGACCAGTGACTGATGCCCTCCTGAAGGAAGTCAAAGAGGGTGAGTTTGGGTTGGATGTATGATTTCTTTGTACTTCATTTTGTTTGTACTTTTGCTGATTTTGTTGTATTTTGACCCATCATGGGGACTTATTGTAATCATAAACTATGTATCTTTACATTTTGTAATATATGGTTTGTGTGTTATTTTGTGGTCTTCATTTCTCTTCAACATCATCATTCCTCGAGGTCTAGAAGGTCAAAACCAAAGAACCAAACCGGATACCCTTGGAAGACAAATAGACATATTTCATTGCATACTAACCTCATTCTTTGTTTTGTAGGTTTTTGTTTGTTGTTTTCTTACTTTGTTGTGGTTTCAGGAAACATTGCTCGTAGGAGGGTCTTCCCCATCAACATAGATCATTGGTATCCTACAAGAAACAACCTTCCAAGCTTATAGATGGACCAGGTTCAGCAAGATTTGACTGATGTGAGAACTCAAATGGCTAATGAAAGAACTGAAATGAGGGCTCAGATGAATCAGTTCATGGCAGTAATGATTGGGTTGGCCCAAAGTCAAGAAAGGTTAAGAGAGTTGGTTGAGCGGCAAACTCCTGAAGAAAATCACCCAGGTACAGGGGGTACCAGCAACAATGATCATGTACAACCTCGTACTGACCCCCCAGAGTTTGGGCCTCATCTCAACCCTGATGTTAATGCTATCAGAAATACCCAAGGTAATACTGGAGGACGGGCCTTTCAAGAGGACCCTCAGGAGGAACAGTTCACTGTAGTTGGAGCTGGAGATGAAGTCTATGATCGTCGCCTGGACGAGATAGCAGAAAAGTTGAGATCTCTGGAGTATCAAAACTCTTTAGGGTTTGATGTTATGGATATGAGGCTAGTGGAGGGAGTTTGAATTCCTCACAAATTCAAACCTCCCTGCTTTGAAAGATATAATGGAACATCTTGACCTCGTACCCATATTCAATCCTTTCTGGGAAGATTAAAGGCTTACACTATGGATGAAAAACTATAGATGTTCTATTTTGAAGATAGCTTGACCGGGGTATCCCGTGAATGGTACTCTCATCTGACTAGGGCAACAATCAGAAATTGGAAAGATTTGGCCGAGACTTTCATACACCAATATCAATACAATTTAAACATGACTCCTAACAAAACTCTTTTAATGGGTATGTCACAATCCTCCAGGGAAAGCTTCAGAGAGTATACTCAGAGATGGAGGAAATTAGCTGCTGCCATTCAACCTCCAATGTCGGAAAGAGAAATGACAGATATGTTTATGAACACCCTACAAGGGACATACATTGATAGGTTGGCTGCTTTCTCTTCCACTAGCTTTGCTGACGTGGTCATATCAGGAGAAAGAATTGAAAGTTTTTTGAAAATGGGTAAGATTTTTGATAACAGTGCCAGCTCTAGCAGCACAAGGAAGCCTTTTACAGGGCCTCGCAGGTCGGGTGAAACCAACTCAATACTTATGGGCAGAGGAAGGCCCCAGTATATGCCAAGATCAATTGCCGCTGTCACAATTCCCACTCCACAACCTCAACAACAATACACTCCACAACCACAACATTTCCCTCAGTGACAACAGTTTCCTCAACAAAGGTCCTACAATAACAACAACCAACAACAATGTCCTTTCCAGCAAAGGCCATCTCAAGTCAACAGGGTAATCGATCCTATACCGATGCCCTATGCCACTTTACTACCACAACTTTTGAAGCTTAATCTTGTTGAATTAAGGACTTCTGCTCCACCAGATCCTCAGAATCTTCCAAGGAATTACGACGTCAATGCCAGATGTGCCTTCCATTCTAATACACTTGGCCATGCCACAGAAAAGTGCAGGGCTTTGCACATGAAGGTTCAGGATCTAGTTGATTCAAAGGCTTTAAATTTTTCACCACCTCCTAACGTCACAAAGAATCCTATGCCCAGCCATGGTGGGCCCAGGATAAATGCAATTGAGGAAGATCAACCAGTGAACCTAATTGAAGATACTGTAAGCATTCAAACAACTCTGGCAGAGGTTAAAGCTCAGCTTTTAAAATGCTAGGTGTTCCCAGGTTGTGAGGCCTGCTGTGAATCTTAAAACGTTTCCGCCAATGGTTGTGCAAGTTTAAAAAGTGGCATCAATGGCCTTATCAGAGAAGGTATCCTGCAGATAACATCAACGGTTTCTACAACATCAACAATTCCTCCTACAGCAACAACAAGCACCCCTCCTACAACTTCAAAAACAATTGTTCCGACAGACTCTGCTAAAAAGTCAACAACCATCTCCTCTACAACTTCAACAAATGTTAGTTCAACCGCATCCGCTTCTACAACTACAACAACCATTAATAATGACATCTCCACAGTCACCATATATTATGACCCAACAATGGTCCCCGATTCCAACAATTTTCATCAACAATCTCAACAAAACCTAGCTTCAGCCTTTCACCACCACCAGTCAAAAATCCTATCACCATATATTATGATCCACAGGCCATAACAGTTCTTACTTCTGCTGCAGTCAGTCTAGTCACCATCACGGTACCTGGGACCATTCCATATGAAAAAGATAATGATGTGCCATGGCACTATGGTTCAGACCTCTACTGCAACGGGGAGAAAGTCGTTCTTGATTCTTCAACTCATACACCATAGGTAGATAATGTCGGGGGAGGCGGAGGCTTCACTAGAAGAGGACGTCTCTTCGCGTCACAAATTCAAAGAGTTAACACTGAGGCAGAGGCTGCTGCCAAAGCTAAAGGCAAAAATGTGGTGCCTGAAGAACCAGTTTTGAAAGAAGCTCATAAAACGACCTTTGATCAGGATGTGGATGAATTTATGATGATAATCAAGAGAAGCGATTATAAGGTTCTGGATCAGCTCCACCAGACTCCTTCCAAGATTTTCATTTTATCCCTGCTATTGTGTTTCGAAGCTCATCGGGATGCATTACTTAAAGTCTTGCACGCAGCCTACGTGCTTGAGGAGATCACGGTAAATCAGCTAGAGGAAGTGGTGTCTAATGTTAATACTAGTCATGGGCTAGGCTACACCAACACTGATTTAACGACGGAAGGTCGTCATCACAATAAAGCTTTACACATCACTCTAGAGTGTAAAGGGGCTGTGCTTTCACATGTTCTAGTCGACACTGGGTCATCACTCAATGTCTTGCAAAGAAAGCCCTTGTTAAGCTTGGATATGATGGTATAGCTCTCCGACCAAGCAATCTGGTGGTCAGAGCTTTTGATGGTTCCAAGAGGTCTGTTCTTGGAGAGGTGGAACTGCCTGTGATAATTGGCCCGCAGGTCTTTCAAACTACTTTCTACGTGATGGACATTCAACCGGCCTACAACGGTTTGTTGGGTCGACCATGGATTCACGCCGCATGCGCAGTTATGTCGACCCTTCACCAGAAAATAAAATACGAGTGGGAAGGACAAATTATCACAATCTGTGGTGAAGAGGACATTTTTTTAGCCATCTGACTACCTACAAATACATTGAGATGGATGGTGAAATCCACGAGACCATGAGCCAAGGTTTCGAGGCACTGAACGTCAATGAGGCGACAACTGAAGTATTTGCTCCATCCCAGGAGGATAGGATGGGTACTTCAATTGTATCCTACCAGCAAGCTCGGAAGGTTGTTGAAGATGGAAACGCCCAAGGTTGGGGCAGACTGCTACCTGTGGAGAAGAAGGAGGACAAATTCAGTTTGGGTTACAAACCATTCCGACAAGATCAAGCAGAGGCTGCTAAGGAGCTCAAGTTCGTGAGCGGGGGAATGCTAACCCCAGATGCTGTCAATAACGTGGAAGACGAGGCTGAAAGCAACCTCAACCTGGAGAGCTGGATTCGTCCAAGGATCTCGGGCCAACAAGTCCCTAACTGGTCTTCCCAGGAAATCATAAGGGTTACTCCTGCGAGTAATTATTATTTCCTGCTTTAGCATGCATCAAGTCCTGCATCTTGCCCAAGGTGTTAGGACTCATTTTGTAATAGGGCCATATTTGTATTTTGTGCAAATGGAATATCAATGAACAATGGACATCTTTTGCAAACAATTTCCTTTTTCGCTCACTGTCTTTTCATTTTTGTTATTTTTTGCAGAAAATAATAAATGACAATGTTTTCAAAATAATAACTTCATTTACACTTTTTCTAAACAAGATTAAATTAATCACTAAAAAGAACAAATCTCAACCCTTGCAGAGATTATCCTCTAGATTGCACCGACAACAGCACTGCTATGACCTTGTATGGCTTCGACAATCCAATTAATCAAGCAGATGAAGGGGTTGATGAAGACTATGAGTTACCTGAAGAGTTAGCCAGGTTGTTGATGCAAGAAGAGAAAGTGATTACTCCTCATCAGGAGGAAATTGAAACTGTTAATCTTGGTACCGAGGAAGATTTGAAAGAAGTGAAGATTGGGGCCAGTTTGCAAGCTCCAGTAAAAGAACAGCTTATCAGTATGCTTCGGGAATATATCGACGTCTTTGCTTGGTCCTATCAAGATATTCCAGGTCTAGATACGAATATTGTCATGCACAGGCTACCCTTGAAAGAGTATTGCCCTCCAGTTAAACAGAAGTTGCGCCGCACTCGCCTAGATATGGCCATGAAAATCAAGGAAGAAGTACAAAAACAGTGGGACGCCGGTTTCCTTGCTGTAACTAGTTACCTGCCGTGGGTTGCTAACATTGTATTCGTACCTAAGAAAGATAGCAAGGTGCGTATGTGTGTGGATTACCGGGACCTGAACAGAGCTAGCCCGAAGGATGACTTCCCATTACCTCACATTGATGTATTGGTCGACAACACAACTTAGTTCTCGGTATTTACTTTCATGGACGGATTTTTTGGATACAATCAGATTAAGATGTCACCCGATGACATGGAGAAAACAACTTTCATCACAACTTTCATCACACCTTTCATCACAATCAGATTAAGATGTCACCCGTTTGGATTGAAGAATGTCGATGCAACGTATCAACGGGCTATGGTAATGTTATTCTATGATATGATCCACAAAGAAATTGAATGTTACGTGGATGATATGATTGCCAAGTCCCTTACTGAAGAAGACCATCTGATGAATCTGCTGAAGTTGTTTAAGCATCTGGTGAAAATGTCAAGTCCTCATCAGTGTTTGTTTCTATCGACACTCATCCATATCGTGGGTCTAAGGATACTCGTATGTATCTTTAATCTATACACACTGTCAAAACACTTACTATTTTATTTTAGGGTTTAAGCACTTGTCCGTGTTTATCTATCCCAGAAGTCGCCAACAAAACAACTTTCTAACCGACATTCTTCCTTTGTCATGATATCTTTTAGGTGATCGTCCTTCACCTTTTGATGACCGTACCTCATCATTCATCTGATGGTCGTCCCCATCATTGATCTTTTTTACCCGGCATTCGTCCTATAGAGTGGGCTACTTTTTTACAAGTCCCATCTCTTTTTCTTATTTCATCTTTTCAAATTAAAGATCTAATACACCTACAATAGAGTGAGCCCACAACTAGGTGGAACTACTTTCTAGGTGGTAGGCAGCTTTTCAGCACTCAAGCCCTACCATGTGTATGAAATCACAAGATAATAAAATACAAAAACTTCCATAGGCATCCTTATGTATAAGCCCTATTATTGGCTTTTAAGCCATCTCTTCTCCCAGTAACTTCTCGTTGTTTTCTTAAACTACTGTTTGCTTGTTAGGTTAGGGTTTCTGATTAAAACTATCTTTCTTTATCTCACACTAAAGCAAAGATAATAAAACACTTATTAATCATCAAAGAGGATACAATATAAAAATATATGTAATCTCTCTCCCTCGGGATTTTGGCCCTCTTCTTCCCAGTGTAACTCCCAACATCATTCTTAAAAATCACTTAAGAATACTCAAACCATAGCAAAGACATACTAAAAATGTTCAACATATTTACTGACACATTTATATATCTGCATGCATTTTATCTATATATATTTGCATCTTTGCTAGAATCTCTAAGTAATTAGGATATCTTCATCCAAACAAATACATCATTCAAACTCAAACTTAGGGTTTTTCCTTACAACTTTACTAGGTAGATACAACAAAATCTAGGAAGTCCCTCTATGCACGCTTTAAAGAGATAAGAAGTTTCCCGGTGAAATTCCTATAAAATGTTCCCATCTTCCTCTTGGGCTTTGTTCAAGGACCCATGGGCCTCCTAAAGGTAACTTAGCCTTCTATTAGGCTTAAATTCAAGGACCCTCAAAGGCTTCCTAAAAGAATAGGAATAAATCCTTAGAATCAAACACATACAATAGTCTCCCTCTACCCGATGGGTGACCAAGATAGCCTTCTATTAGGATCTAAGCAATTGAAGCTCCCCAGACAAAGGAAAGTCTGATGACCTCAAATTTTACAAACAAACAGACAAAACACTCTTCATCAAGAGTTAGTATCCCACCAATTTTTCAGCCTACCATCCCGAGCTTCATTCAAGATACGAACAATGAATAGTCAGTCTCTCACCAAATAAGCTTCACACATGGGCTTCCAAATCAGGACACAGATAAATCTTTCCCCATAGAGTCTTTTTTCTTTGTTCAGCTTCAACCTTGGACTTCAATCATGGCATATATAAATCAACTCTTCCCTCTTTAGAGATGGCAAATTCTCTCTACTGAGTCTTTCAGCTTCAACCTTGGGCTTCAATCAAGGCACAAAAAGTCAAACACTTACTAGTCAATACATCATTACATTCATAGTCTTAGATTTTAACTAAGCTAAACTAATTCCATCACACACTTATACTATAACTAAGATCACTTTCCACCAGTCATATCTCCACTCAAATTCAATTTTCCCGAGCTATGCAATTCAGGTCAAAATTCAGCCTTTCTTGAGCTATGCAATTCAATATAACCATTATGGCATCCTTGAGCTATGCAATTTAGGGTACCTATTTGTAAACACCCCAAATTTTCCCTCTCTATTTTATCATCTTGACTTATGATTATCATCATTGCATAGCCTATCAACACATTTCACAATGCATAATCACCCTTTTAACATTTCATCTGCATAGCTGCATCTAGGGTTTGTGATCAGATGAATCCTAGAAGTGGTGTGAGATATCTCAGAGGCCATGAAACATGCCAAGAGGTTCCATGAGTGTTATATGATCATCTCATGCCCCCATGGATCCATTGAAGTCAAGAAATGTCCAAACACTGCAAAGGTATGGAAGCTAAGCTAAGGCTCCTACATAGATTACCTAAAATTAGGGTTTTGGTTTCAGAGGCCTTACACCCAAAATTTTTGGTCATTCTTGTTTATATTGGTCCATATATGATATAAGGAGCATGTGTATCAAATTTCATGAAAATATTCAATGTGGAAGTCATTTGATCAAGTGGTAACTTCCTGAGCAAGAAAAGTCAGATTTTTGGCATCTAAGGCCCCCAACAAGGGTACCAGTGGGTCATCATCATCAATTTGAAGTCATATGGTCTTTATTTGATCATTGGAATGCTTGGAAGTTCACAAAGTTGAAGAAAAATGAACAAAGCCAAAACTTGCCAAAAAGGGAAAATGACTTGTAATGTAAACTTTCTATTTTGGGAAAGATCTTCAACCTCCTCTTTCTTGATCAAAAAGGTTTCAAATGAAATTTATTCAAACATGAAAGTTGTAGATTGGATCCTCCCATTTTCAAAAAGTACAAGAACTCATTCTAATTCTTCCTAGAACTCAAGTTATTGCCTTGCAAAGTTGGCAAAACTCACATAATTTTCACATACATGTCAAAGAGGGAAATGCGCATTTTTGGTTTCTAAGCATTCAGATGACCTCTAATGCACTCAAACGTATCACAACATGTCAATACAACTTCCAAAGATCAGAATTGGCCTTTGTACCAAGCATTTCCATGACTTATTTCTCAAGAAACTTCAAAGATGCCAAATTGCATAAACTATGAGAACTCTTGATCAAGGCCATCCAACTGCATAAAGATGATCCAAAGGCTCTCCATGAACCATGCTGAAACAATCTAGCCACAGAAACCAACTCTGCCATGGCCCATACCTATAGTACACCAATCTTGACTTTTTTGGCCAATGGATCCATACCATTCCCACAGTGCATACCTAATCTTCTGACTCATTCCAATAGTTTAGGGATTGCCTCAAGATCATAAGAGAAGCATGCCATGAGCTCAGAACACACACAACATCAGATTTCACAAAATTTGCCAAAAACTTCTCTTCTTCGATTCTCTCAAACAATCCATCAAACCTCAAAAATTCTTTCACTATTCATTCAGAAATCATCCATAGAACACAAAGAAACCATTACCATGGCCTGAAACCTCATAAACCAAAGCTTCCATTTCTTCCATATCAGAATCAAGCCACTCAAAATAGCCCCTTTCAAAGCATTCTAAGCATCCCAATAGCTTCAGGAGGATCAAAGGAGCTCATTTGCACAAGTGGGAGGTTCTGAAAGCTCACCATTTGAGGTTTCCAACTCAGGTATGGTTAAGAACATTTCCTTTCAATGCTTTGATTTCTTGTTATAGAATGAAACTGCATGCTCTAAGGATCACAATGATGCTTTTAAAATTGAAAATGGTGAAGAAATGAACATTTTATGAACTTCTGAAATTTTGCCCGTGTTCATGTTTTGATTCAATTCAGCTTGTTCATGAATGATAAATGTTGTTTGATGTTTGATTTGAGTTGCTAGAAGTATGGAGATCATTTATGGGCAGGTTAGAGGTTTTGATTTTGCCTAGGGAAGATTTTAGGGTTTTGGTCCACCGGAGAAGATGACCGGAGCAATTTTTCGGTCATCTGAAAGTGTTTAGGATCTTGATTAGCTGCCCAGATTCATTTGTGGCCTTAGGATCTTGATTAGGGTTAGCAACGGATGGTCCAGATTTGTCATTAGTTTTAATTTTGAATAATTAAAATAAATTATAATTAATTAACTCAGATTGAATCTTGGCCCTCAGATCCTGCGTGCGTTTTCCATTTGAATGTCGGCCTTTGATCCTGAATACCCCAAGTCAATGTTCTTTGAATCTGGCATGTTGATCCCTCCCCCCTTTGATCTCAGCCTTCCATTTTGCATACTTTTCATTTTCTTTTTATTTTATTTCATTTCTTTTGTTTTAATTATTAAAAATACCAAAAATCATTTAAAAAATCTGAAAATTTTTCTCAACACTTTTATTAATTTTCAGAACCCAAAAATATTTTTATTTTTATTTTTTCCATTAAAAATGCATTTTTAAATAATTTAATTGTATATTTTAATTAATTAAGTCCATTTAATTAATTAAAAATACTTTAAAGTATTTAAAAATCACTAAAAAATTCAGAGAGGTTTCTCAAACATTTAGAAACATTTTCAAACTCATCACACAAATTTATTTTTGGTTTTGATCATACTTTGCCATTTTACATTGAATTAGGGTTTCTAAAATTCTTATTTTTCAACCCTAACTTCAACAATTCATAACTTTCAAACCAAGATGAGTTTACATTTGATTCTTTTTGCAATCTTTCACTTTTGACCTCTAGTTTCTAAAAATAGTTTTGTCTCATTTTTATATTAAATTATCAAATTAATGTGCATTTTCCCTTTGAGAAGTATCCAAAACCATAGCCAATCTTAGGATAACCATAACTTGAAATTGGTAAACCTTTAGACTTCCCCCCTTTGGATGGTGATTTCACGAGTGCTTGGGGTTCCCTTGGATGAAATTTAAATTTTTTATCACTTGATTTGCTTATGCTTTTGAATTTTTACATATCTTGAGTCCAAACTAACCATTTCAGTTGCATTTGGTAAGTTAATCTGGATGTGGATGTGCATCCACATCCAACCTCTCTTTCTCTCTTTATTTTTATATATTTTGTTTGTGTTTGAAGTGAATCTCATTCACTTGTGTTATCTCTTGTTCTTAGGTTACTTAACTTCTTCATGAAGTAAGTAACCTAATCCTTCTCTCTCTCTCTCTCTCTCTCTCTCTCTCTCTCTCTCTTCATCTGCTTATCTTCCTTTGGTAGCTAACTTGAAGACTTCTCTTGATGCCTCACAAACCTTAGGAATATCCAAGCATGATAACTTTAGGGTTGTAAATAGTCCCCCCTAGTTTTTACCTTTTGAGTCTCCTTGAGTCCCTCTCTCTCATCTCATAATCAAGGCTAAACAGTTAAAGTTTTGGGACTCTGAATTAGGGTTATGCCTCTATCCTTATCTTAGGATGGAGTGTATAACTTTGATCCTTAGTGTTAAACCTTTAAGTTGTCTTCACCTTCAATAAAAAATACATAATAATCATTAAAGACTTAAGCTTGTAACTTGGGCCTTATATTAGGGTCACATCTCTGCCTGGTGGTTCAGAGGGACTAACCATAGTGTTCAATGGACAAATCCCCCTCATGCTAAAGTCTTGCAAACATAAAAAACATTTCTTCATCCAACCTTTAATTAAAATCCACTTAATAAAGGCTTGTTATATAATGAATTTAATCCCTAACCATGGATTAAGTTGAGGTATCTTCCTCAGCTTAAGTGCTATCATCTATCATCCTTCTCTTAGGATGGTGTAATAAGTTCACTAATCTTTGATTGAAGATTAAACTCATTACTTAACACTAAACAAAACCCCAAAATCCCTTAATAATTACCCAAGTAGGTTAATGATCTTAATCCTATATCATCATGGTAATTAAGTTGAGATCTTCATCTCATGCTTAAGTAGGCTCATTATCCCTAATCAGGGAGGATATAATGAGTTTACAACTTTTGATTTAGGCTTAAGCTCATTATCTTATGCAAAACACCAAAAAACAATAAAAAACTGAAAACACAAAAACAAACAATAAACGTCTCCTCCGGGATTCTTTTCTCATCACACTCACTCTGAAAATGAGAACTTGCTTCTTCCGTCTAATGCAAGACAGTTAGTACTCGAGCCAGACGAGTCATACACTTGAGCATAGACAAGTAAGCAGTTCACAGCAAAATCATCCAGTCTCTTTGAGTCGAACTATGGTGTTCTGACTTCCTCATTGCACGAGAGGATTGTCGCTCCCGATAAGTGACACAGGGTCAGATAAGGGTACAGACGCGAACGGTCGGCGAGAGGGACAGTGAGAACACACAGCCGTGAACTCACTGGAGATGAATAGAGTCGCCAGCTAGGCATTTTTATCCCGGAGGAAAGGCAATGCTGCATAGACCTAGAAAAAGATGGATAAGACGGTTTGCGAACCAGAGAGACTGAGAAAGGGGGTCGGTTACAACCTGGGAAGGTATTAGCACCCATATTGTCCGTCGTACTCGACGGGATCCACGCTTAAAAGATTTGTGTTCTAAAGGGGTAGTGTCAGTGCAATCTGTGCATAAAATAGCTGGAAAAGAATGTACAGGTGTCAGTGTAATGAAGTGAAGTGTATAAATGACGTGTCAGTGTAAGAATGAGAATGAATTGCTCAAGATAATGAGGCTAAAAGAATGAAGCTGGAAAGAGGGGGAATGAACAGAGACTTTTGTTCGATAACCGTTAAGTTATGCCTACGTATCCTCTCGTGCAATGAGGAAGTCAGAACACCGTAGTTCGACCCAAAGAGACTGAAAGATGGATTGACTTGTGAACTGCTTGCTTGTCAATGCTCAAGTGTATGACCTGTCTGGCTCAGGTGCAAACTGTCTTGCATTAGACGGAAGAAGCAAGTTCTCGTTTATGAGTGAAGGTGATGAGAAAAGAATCCCGGAGGAGACAATTATTGTTTGTTTTTTGAGTTTTCAGTCTTTTATTGCTTTTGAAAGTTTGTCATAAGTTAATGAGCTTGAGCCTAAACCAATGGATTTGGTAAACTCATCACATCTTCCCTCTGATTAGGGGTAATGAGATTACCTTAAGTGTGAAGTCAGGTTCTCACACTTAATCACCTTTGATGCAGGATTAAGATCATTAACCTACTTGTGATTATTTAGATGTTTTTGTGGTTTTTGTTTAGTGTTGAGTAATGAGGTTAAGCCATAATCAGGGATTAAACAGACTCATTACACCATCCTAAAAGAAGGATGATAGATGAGAATGTTTAAGCTGAGGAAAGCTCCTCAACTTAATCCATGATTAGGGATTAAACCCATGACAAAACAAACCTTTGATTAAGTGGATTTTATTTAATGATATGATGATGAAGTGATTTTTATGGTTTGTAAGACAACTTGAGGGGGACTTGTCCATTAACACTAGGGTTAGTCCTTCTTAACCACTTAAGGAAGAATTAGAACCCTAATGCAAGGCCCAAGTTACAAGTGTGATGTCTTGATATTTATTAAGTGGATTGATTAAGAGATTTAAACACCTTAAGGGTTTAACACTTAGGATTAAAGTTATACACTCCATCCTAAGAGAAGGATGCAGGCATAAGCTTAATCACAAAGCCTTAAAGCCTTTAGGGTTTAGTCCCTGATTATGAGATGAGAAGAGAAGACTCAAAGAGAGACACAAAGGTAAAACTATGAGGGGAGACTAATCAAAACCCTAATTCATTGTCATGCTTGGATGATCCTAAGGTTTGTGAGGTTTCCAAGAACAATCTTCAGAAGAAACACCAGGAAGCAGATGAACAAGATCAAGAGAAGCAGAGTGGCTTGCTTCATTCAAGAAGTCAAGTCACTTGAAGAAAGAAAGTAGGAAGAAGAAGAATGAGAAAGCTCAAACTCATACACAAATAGAAATGCAGCAATGGATGCAAGAGAGATGAAAAGAAAAGTTATGAGAAGTGAAGGCAAATTCGCTTCCCAAGTTTACTTACCACCTGAAATGTTAGAAAGAAATGCAATGCAATGCAAGATGAGATGAAATGGTATGATGCAAATCAAAACCAGAAGCATGTTGATGATGATTATGATGTTATGAAGTGCTGCAAACATGAGGCAAGACATGGAGATGTTCATACAAGATCATGGATGCAAATGATGCAAGCTAAGGAGCATGAACAAGCATGAAAAGTTATGAAGCACACAAGACAAATGACATGGCAAATATGTAATGCAATGATCAAACATGCTTTCTATATGTCTTAAGATGTCAAATGGATCACAAGAATGCACAAAATGCAAAGACAAGTCATGTTATGCAAGGAAATGCAAGAAGGATGCAAATGGAAGCCCAAATTAGGGTTTATGGATCAAACATCAAACCAAAACCCAAAACAGAAACAAACCTTTAGATAAAAAATGGAAAATGGTACTCAAAGAAACCCTAAACCTATAATGAACCACTGCCCAAAGGGGAACTCTCAACTCTTAACCAATCTCAAGATATGAATTTTCTAAGTTATTAGGGTTTTTTAGGGTTCTTAACAAAAGAAATGCCAAACAAATTGAAATTGAGGAAACAAATCAAAGCCATTTAATCCTAGAATCTACATGCTAAACACAAGACAAAGCAAAAAGAATCAATGTCCAAACCTTCTTAGATAGGCAGAAATGAATTTTTGAACTTAGGATCAAATTAATGCATAAAAAATGATTTAATTCAATGAAAAATTCTTAAAATGCATCAAGATCAAAAAAGAAATTTGGTTTGAAGGTTGGACAATGTTTCTAAATGTCTTAGAACATTTCATGAATTTTTTTGTAATTTTTAAATACCTAAAAGTATTTTTAATCAATTAATTTCCATTAATCAATTAAAAATAATCTTTTAAATATTTAAAAATACTTTTTAAATGATAAAAAATAAAATAAAAATATTTTTGGGTCTTAAAAATTAATAAAACTTTTAAGAAAAAGTTTCATAATTTTTAAGAATTTTTAGCTATTTTAAAATAATTATGCAAAACAAAAGAAAAATAAAAGAAAATAAATGAATTTTAAATGAAATAAGTGAAAGTATGCTGATCCAACGCGTGAGATTCAAAGTGACCAGGGCGGGAATTGACTGCGCGCCACATCTCACGGCCCAGATTCAAATTTCTTAATTAATGCTTAAAACCCTAACCCTGCCGTTAATTACAATCAGGCGACCGGAACAGTGTTCCGGTCGTCTTCTCCGGCCATCCCCAGAATCAATCTCTCTCCCTAGGCCAAATCAGAAGCCCTAAGTCTCCAGAATCCATCTACCAACTATCCTAAGCACGAATCCATCATCAAATCGTGTTTAAACTCACGCACAAACAAGAATCGAAGCAGATAAAATTCTAGGTCAAACTTTCAGAAGACCACTACATGCTCATTTCTGGCTTATTTTCAAAAGTAAAGAGATCCCAATGATCAGTGTAACATGCACAACAAGATTTTAACAAGAGAAATGAGTTCTGGGAAAAAAGTTCATGGTGTCACCTGAGATGGAGCTCTTGATTCAGGAGCTCTTTGGATGATTCTTTGGCTCAATCTGGTCCCAATGGTCCACCTTTGAAGCTTTGGATGCTTAGTTGGAGTTTAAACAACCTCCTGAGTGAGTTTGCAGCAGCTCTGATCAAGGGAGGATGAAAATCGTATTTGAGATATAGGGTGTTTCAGACCAAAACAAAGGGTGGTTTCTAGTCAGTGAGGTGAGTGGAGATTGTTGGTGGAGTTTGTTCTTGTGTTTGAGGTTTGTGGAAGGAGATTCGATAGAAAATGCAGGCTGAGGTGAAGAATGGCAATGGGGTATTCTTGCTCAGATCAAGCCTGGCTCTTGGTGCTTTCTACTCAATGGATCATGGTGATTTCAAGTATGGAAATGGTTGGGATGTTTTGTGGCTGGGCAGAGGGATTCGAAGCAAAATGCAAATGGGAGTGTTTTTGTGAATGTGTGGAATGAGAGAGTTTTTGCCTTGCTTAGTGTTATGTCTAGCTTGCAAATGGAAAGTATAAACAAATCTGATTGGTCAGAGGATGTGACTTGTGCTTTATGGATAGGTGTAGCCACTTCTGCAAATATGTCAACTTCTTGTAAGAGAGGGCATGGGCAACTTCTAGCCAAGTACAAAGGGCATGGTCTGCGCAGCAAAGTGAAGGGAAAGGCTAGGCTTGGTCCAGCATTCAAGGCAGCAAGTTGGTGAAATGTTATGAGTGCTTTTGCAAGTTGTTGCTTTATGGTTCACATGTGAAAATCTTGTTCCAAAAGTCATGAAACATGAGCAATGCCTAGTTCATTCTGGATTTTAGGGCTTACATGATGTTTGTGTGCTGGTTTGTAGTGAATTAGAAGTCACATAATGCATTGGTTCATGACTTTGCAAAATTTCCATTTGAGGCATGCCTTGAAAATCAATGATTTTAGCCAACTTTGTCACACCATAACTTTTGATCCAAGAAGAGTTTGATCATGTTCTTGTACTTTTTGAAAAGGGAAAGATGAGATCTACAACTTTCATGACCAAAGTTTTTCCATTTGAAGCATTTTTGGATCAAGAATCATGGCTTGAAAAATGACCTAAAGTGATGCATTCTTGAAAAGTCAACTATGCCCAAAAAGTCAACATTTGCAAAAACCCTAAATTCTTGATTTTTATGAACTTCAAACTTCTTCCATGATCAAATAAAGATCATATACACTCAAAATGATGAAGATCACCCATTGGTTGGGTCATTGGGGGCCTTAGATGCCCTGATTTTACACTGACTTGTCTGAAAAGTCAACCCTTGATCAGATGACTTCCCCATGGAATTTCTTCATGAAAATTGATATGCATACTCCCTATACCATATAAAGAGCAATGGAAACAAGAATGACCAAAAAATTTGGTGTTATGGCCTCTGAAACCAAAACCCTAATTTTCAGTCAACTGTGTAGTTCAAACTGGCCCTGCATCCACTCAAACCCTAGTTCTTGTGATTCCTCTGCAATTTTGACTTTGAGAGGATGTATTAGGATATAAGAACACACATGGACCCCTTTGAAGTGATTGGTAGCCTTTGGAATGGCTCAAGATGCTTTGGGATTGCTCAGATCACAAACCCTAGGTGCAGATGCCTCAGAAACTATCCAGTGAATCAAAAATGAGATGTGAGATGATATGATTGTGTTTATGCATATGAGGATGATCACAAGCCATGGTGTGAATGGGTGAGGGCAAATTTGGGGTGCTTACAGCTGCCCCTATTCAAACATGAGTTAGCTGTGCAGGTTGTAAGCAGCGGCTTAACAGGCGAGCAAGATAACTTGTGGTTGAATACCAAAGACAGTCCAAAATTTGCACTCACAGAAGTGAAGAAGAAAAGGGATATAGATTGTAAAAGCAAATAAAGTATATTGTAAGGTGTGGGCGACGGAGGACGACCGTCGTGCAGAGGACGACTGCTGGGTAAATAGCAATGACGGGGACGGCCGACATGCTGGGGATAAAAGGTAGAGCTAAGACGGGGACGGCCGACTAGCTGGGGAAAATAAGATCATGATGGGGACGGCCATCAAGATAAAGCTGTAAAATTCTCTGGGGATTGATGAAACATGACGGGGACGGCCATCAAGTTCACAAAGGTAAAGCAACCAACGATGGGGACGGCCATCGGGCTAAAAAGGAAAAGGGACCACGACGGGGACGGCCATCGGGTTAAAGAATAAATGAAATAAACAGATGATGGGGTACGGCCATCAAAGGTGAAGGACGATCACCTAGCAGGGGACGGCTGCTCTGTTGGGGATAAAAGAAATATGATGGGGACGGCCATCAAAGGTGGGGGACGACCACCTGGCAGGGTACGGCTGCCGAAAATATCGCGACATAGGACGAATGCCGGATAGAAAAGGTCAACCACTCAAGAAGTGGAGGACGACCATCAAGAAGTGGAGGACGACCACTCAGCAGGGTACGGCTGCTCTCAAGGTTTATCATGACATAGGACGAATGTCAGATAACCAAAATCAACAATGGGGACGGCCATTGGATAAAGTGATGAAGGATGATCATCAAGAGGTGGAGGACGACCACCTAGCAGGGGACGGCTGCTAAAATCAACGATGGGGACGGCCATCGGACGAGCATGATGGAGGACGACCATCAAGAAGTGGAGGACGACCACTCAGCAGGGTACGGCTGCTCTCAGGGTTATCATAACACAGGACGGGTGTTAGATAAAAAGAAAAATTGCTTTGTTGGCGATCTACTGGGGATATAGTAAACACGGACGAGCGTTTACATCCAAGAAAGGAAGTATAAGTGTTTGTTATTGTGTATAGATTAAAGGTGCGGACGAGCATCCTCAAGACTACGATACGGACGAGTATTGGGTAGAAACAAACTGACACATGTTCAGAGATGATGATACGGACGAGTATCAACTGGTTAACAGAGAACACGGACGAGTGTTGCATCTGAAAGAATCTTTCTGGGGATGATAGACACAGACGAGTATCTATACTCAAGAAGACATAAGTGTTTGACACGGTGTATGGATTAAAGATGCGGACGAGCATCCTTAAGACTATGATACGGACGAGTATCATGTAGAAACAAACGCTAGACGCAATGTTCTGAGATGATGGTACGGACGAGTACCAACGGGTTAACAAAGAACAAGGACTATTGTCGAATCTGTGGGGGTATGAGTGATGGTGTATACAAGATACGGACGAGTATCTGTATAAGTGTACCAATGAGTAGTGAGTATATATAATGATGAGTGTTTATCTGCTGGGGAGAGTGACACGGACGAGTGTCAAGAGAGAAAAGTAATATAATATCAACAAGTATATGGGTTGTAAAAGTGTAAGCGACTGCGCTGGGGATATGACACGGACGGGTGTCAAGAAAGTGTATGTATAGGTATATGTGAGTGCAAAGCGGATGTCCTTGGCTTTTTGCTGGCGATTTGACACGGACGGGTGTCAGGGAGTATCTGCAATACGGGTGATCTGTTTGGGGAAGTGATGACACGGACGGGTGTCAAAAAGGAAATATATACTGGTGTTTGTGATTTGTGAGGCAACTGCTTTTGCTGGGACCCTGGTGGGGATCTTTCTGTATAATGATGATGAACGGTTTATTATTCACAAGTGTTCAATTCACAACATGACTTATGATTATGCTATGCATTTGATTTTTGCCGTAATGCTCCGTATTAGACGGAATGCTACGCTCTGAGGGGATAGTATGATGCGAATGCTATGATTATGCAAAGAGGCACAGATCCGGGACTCGGATCCCGTTGCCGCGAAGATCTCTGGTTGATCTGCTTGAAGTGAACATCCCAGCTGGGGATGAGATCATTGATAGATCTGATGAAGCATCTGCTTGGGGATATAGGTCACTGATTGACATATCCTTATAATACGGGACCCAGCTGGGGTTTGTAGAAGCTTTCTGTACTCTGTTGTGACTTCTTCGCGCGTTGCTCTTCTGAATAGAGGCTGGGGAAGGTTGTTGGTCACTCAGCTGGGGAGAGCAAAGAGAGGCAACTCGGCTGGGGAGAAAACATCTTGAGTGTTAAGCCTGTTTATTGATTTGCCAGCTTGCTGGACTGTAGCTTATATGCCCCAAGTTGCATTCTGGATACCTGCAATCCTGCAAAGATAAGGAAACGCGCAAATGGTCCCGAGGTATCCTTTACTGGATTCCGTCATAGGAGATAAGTACTTTCGAGAGTAAGTATATTCCCTGTAAGCATGTGCTTTTATTTTTAGAGAAAGGCATCTGTACTTATGCAATTGTATTTTCAAAGATATCAGACAATTCTTTGCAAAACATAAATGTAAAAAACGAAACATGACTGAAAATCTGATTTTATTAATTCATGTGCCCTGAATTGGCAAGATACAGTCAAAGAAACATATCTCCTGAAATGAGGAGATTGTTACAAATTGAGAAATAAAGTGTTGGCGATGCTGACGACGCTTTCAAGGAGCTTCCTCTTCTGCTATGACTCGTATGACAATGACTTTCTTTTCGTCTTGCTTTCTGAAGAAGGCTGTTTCTGATTGAAGCTTGATCCTTTGGAGCTTACCAAGTTGTAGGTGATACAGACGAATTCAGAATGCAGTTGTTCGCTTATTCCCTTATTTTGCATGGATCGCCCTTTCGGGTTTTCGATCCATCGGGATACCCATTTTTGCCTGAGCTGTCCAATGCGGCTTTTCAACTCAGCGGGTGTACATTTTTCATTTATTTCCCTTATTTTTGCCCGAGTCTTTTATTCTGTTTTTGACTCGCCGGGATGCCCTATTTTTGCCTGGACTTACATTCTGTTTTTGTGTCCAGCGGGTCATTTTATGCGAAGTATTTTTTAACTGCATCTGAATTCACAGGGGATGGGAAATCTTCACCATCCATGGTGCTGAGCATCAGTGCTCCACCGGAGAAAACTTTCTTTACAACAAATGGTCCTTCATAATTTGGAGTCCATTTGCCCCTGTGGTCTGTATGAGGAGGGAGGATTCTTTTCAACACAAGATCCCCTACTTGGTACTCTCGGTGTCTGACTTTCTGATCGAAGGCCTTCTTCATTCTCTTCTGATATAACTGCCCATGACAGATTGCAGCCAATCTTTTCTCTTCGATCAGACTCAGTTGTTCGAATCGGGACCGAACCCATTCTGCTTCACTCAGTTTAACATCCATCAATACCCGTAGAGAGGGTAATTCAACTTCAACAGGTAGGACTGCCTCCATACCATACACAAGCTGATACGGTGTTGCCCCAGTGGATGTTCTGATTGACGTACGGTACCCATGCAAGGCAAACGGTAGCATTTCATGCCAGTCTTTGTAGGTGACTACCATCTTCTGCACAATCTTCTTAATATTTTTATTTGCTGCCTCGACAGCGCCGTTCATCTTCGGCCTGTAAGGAGAAGAATTGTGGTGTTGGATTTTGAAGTCCCGGCATAATTCAACCATCATTTTGTTGTTTAAGTTGGAACCATTATCGGTAATGATTCGCTCGGGAACTCCATATCGACAGATGATATCTCTTTTCAGAAATCTGGCTACCACTTGTCTTGTAACGTTTGCATATGAGGCTGCTTCAACCCACTTGGTGAAATAGTCAATGGCGACCAGGATGAATCTGTGGCCATTTGAAGCAGTTGGCTCAATCTTGCCAATCATATCAATGCCCCACATAGCAAAGGGCCACGGTGAAGACATGATGTTCAAAGGATTGGGAGGCACATGCACCTTATCTGCGTAAATCTGGCATTTGTGGCATTTCCTGGCGTAGGCACAACAGTCGGCATCCATTGTGATCCAATAATAGCTTGATCTTAACAACTTCTTAGCCATTGCATGTCCTCCAGCATGGGTACCAAAAGATCCTCCGTGCACTTCATGCATCAACAAATATGCTTCCGTCTTGTCAACACATCTGAGGAGCACCATATCAAAGTTCCTTTTGTATAAAGACCCATCAGCGTTCAGAAAGAAACTACCAGCAAGCCTTCTCAAAGTCTTCTTATCATTGGAAGATGCCCCAGGTGGGTATGTCTGATCCTCCAAGAAGCACTTAATGTCATGGAACCAAGGCTTGTCATCTTTTACAACATATGCTGCAAATACATATGCTGGTCTATCAAGTCTAGACACTGGAATCTGAGGTACAAAGTTAGCAGCTTGAACTTTGATCATGGATGAAATGGTAGCAAGAGCATCCGCAAACTGATTCTCGTCTCGAGGGATATACTCAAGCTTGACTGTTGTGAAGAAAGTCAATAACCTCCTTGTATAATCCCTGTAAGGTATCAGATGATCCTGGTGAGTGTACCATTTTCCGTTGGTTTGATTGACTACCAAAGCTGAATCTCCGAATACGGTCAATGTCTTGATCCTGAGGTCAATGGCTTCCTCAAGACCCATAATGCAAGCTTCGTATTCAGCTTCGTTGTTAGTGCAGTTGAAAGTGAGTTTTGCCGAGAAAGGCATGTGAACTCCTTTAGGTGTAATAAGTACTGCACCAACACCACGGCCATTCATGTTAACAGCCCCATCAAACATCATAGTCCATTCTTCCTCCGGGTCAGGCCCTTCAGTGTGAATAGGCTCTTCATGATCTTTTGCTTTAATGAGCATGATGTCTTCATCAGGGAAGTCAAACCTCATAGGCTGGTAGTCATCAATGGGTTGCTCAGCAAGATATTCAGACAATACACTGCCTTTGATGGCTTTCTGAGAAGTGTACTGTATGTCGTATTCTGTGAGAATCATCTGCCATCTTGCAACCCGTCCGGTAAGAGCTGGCTTCTCGAAAATGTACTTAACCGGGTCCATTTTTGAGATTAACAAGGTAGTGTGGGTCAACATATACTGTCTCAGTCGGCGAGCAGCCCACGCTAAAGCACAACAAGTTTTCTCGAGCAGTGAATAACGTTGTTCACAGTCGGTAAACTTTTTGCTTAGGTAGTATATTGCATACTCTTTTCGACCAGACTCGTCATGCTGACCTAGTACACACCCCATTGACTCTTCTAATACTGTCAAGTACATAATCAGAGGTCTTCCTTCAACTGGCGGCATGAGGATTGGAGGTTCTTGCAGATACTCCTTGATCTTGTCAAAAGCCTTTTGGCAGTCTTCGTTCCACCTGACCGTTTGTTCTTTTCTTAGCAGCTTGAACAAGGGTTCACAGGTTGCTGTGAGGTGAGATATGAACCGCGAAATGTAGTTCAATCGACCTAAGAACCCTCGAACTTCTTTCTCAGTTTTCGGTGCAGGCATCTCTTGGATAGCTTTGACTTTATCAGGGTCCACTTCAATCCCTTTATCGCTTACAATAAAGCCCAGCAGCTTACCGGATCGCACCCCGAATGTGCACTTGTTGGGGTTCAGCTTTAGTTGGTATTTCCTCAGACACTTGAATAACTTCAGCAGATTTACCAGGTGATCTTCCTCTGTAAGGGACTTGGCGATCATATCATCCACATAACACTCGATTTCCTTATGGATCATATCGTGAAACAATGTCACCATAGCCCGCTGATATGTTGCACCAGCATTCTTCAGTCCGAATGGCATCACTTTGTAACAGAACGTGCCCCAAGGTGTGATGAATGTAGTCTTCTCCATGTCTTCAGGTGATATCTTGATCTGATTATATCCTGAAAATCCATCCATGAAGGAGAATACCGAGAATTGAGCCGTGTTATCAACCAATACGTCAATGTGAGGTAATGGGAAGTCATCTTTCGGGCTGGCTCTGTTCAGATCCCGGTAATCAACACACATCCTTACTTTGCCATCTTTCTTAGGCACAGGTACTATGTTAGCAACCCACGGCGGATAGCTAGTTACAGCAAGGAACCCGGCGTCCCACTGCTTTTGTACCTCTTCTTTGATTTTCATAGCCATGTCTGGGCGAGTTCGGCGCAGCTTCTGTTTAACTGGTGGGCATTCTTCCCTCAAAGGCAGCTTGTGCATAACAATGTCGGTATCCAACCCTGGAATGTCTTGATACGACCAAGCAAACACATCAACATACTCTTGAAGCAGATCTATCAGTTGTCTCTTCACCGAGTCTTGCAGGCAAGCCCCGATTTTAACCTCTTTCAAGTCTTCCTCTGTACCAAGATTAATCACTTCAATCTCCTCCTGATGAGGAGTAATAACTTTTTCCTCCTGTCTCAACAACCTGGCTAGCTCTTCGGGAAGCTCATATCCTTCTTCAACCCCTTCATCGGCTTGATTGATTGGATTGTCAAAGTCATACGATGTCATAGCCGTGCTGTTGTCGGTGCTGTCTGGAAGGCACTCTCTGCAAGGGTTAAGTTTGTTCATTTTAGTGATTGATTTTAATCTTGCTTTAGGAAAAAAAAGTGAAATGAAGTTATCATTTTGAAAACACCGCCATTTATTTTTTGTACAAAAAGAAAAATGGAAAAACAGTGAGCAGAAAAGAAAAAGACTTGTTTGCAAAAAGATGTCTGATATTTCATTAATTTAATCTTGTTTGCACAAAAGTACAGATGGCCCTGGTTACAAAATGAGTCTTGTCATCTTGGGCAAGATGCAAGACTTGGATGCATGCTATAAAAATACAGGAAATAATAATTACTCTGCATGAGTAACTCTTATAATTTCCTGGGAAGACCAGTTCGAGACACTGCTCCCCGGGATCTTTGGACGAATCCAATTCTCCAGATTGCGCTCCTCTTCCAGCTCATCTTCCAGACAGTTGATAGCATCGGGGGTAAGCATCCCTCCACTGACAAAACCAGGCTCTTCAGCAGCCTTTGCTTGATGTTGAGTTGGTCTGTAACCCAACCCAAACTTGTCTTCTTTTTTCTCCACCGATAGCAGTTTGCCCCAGCCTTGGGCAGTTCCTTCCTCAACAACCTTCCGGGCTTGTTGGTATGACGACATGGAGATCCCCGACACAGCAGATGCTTCATTGACATTCAAGGCTTCAAAACCTTGGCTCATTGTTTCATGGATCTCCCCATCCATTTCAATGTACTTATAGGTTGCCAGGTGGCTGACAAAAATGTCCTCCTCTCCACAGATTGTGACAACTTGGCCTTCCCACTCAAATTTTAACTTTTGGTGAAGGGTAGACGTTATTGCGCCGGCGGCGTGAATCCAGGGTCTACCCAACAAACAGCTGTAGGCGGGCTGAATGTCCATCACATAAAAGATAGTTTTAAAGGTCTGCGGGCCAATTGTCACGGGCAGCTCAATCTCTCCCAGAACCGATCTCTTCGAACCATCAAAGGCTCTTACCACCAGGTTGCTGGGTCTCAATGCCAATCCATCATATTCTAACTTCACCAGAGCCTTCTTCGATAAGACATTCAGGGAAGAACCTGTGTCCACCAGCACATGAGAAAGGACAGCTCCTTTGCATTCCATGGTTATGTGCAAGGCTTTGTTGTGGTTGCGACCATCCACTGTCAGGTCAGAATTGGTAAACCCTAGCCCATTGCTAGCAGTAACATTCCCAACCACCGTTTCCAACTGGTTGACAGTAATCTCTTCAGGCACGTAAGCTGCGTGCAAGACCTTGAGTAGTGCGTTCCGATGGGCTTCGGAGCACATCAGCAGTGAGAGGATAGAGATTTTGGATGGCGTCTGGTGAAGTTGATCCACAATTTTGTAGTCACTCTTTTTGATGATTCGCATAAACTCATCAACTTCCTGATCGAACGGTGTTTTCAAGGCTTCTTTGGCAGCTTGATCTTCCTGCACCGGGCTCTTTCCCTTTGCCTTGGCAGCAGCTTCTGCTTCGGCAGTAGGTCTTTGAACTTGTGAAGCAAAGAGACGTCCGCTTCGAGTGAAGCCTCCGCCTCCCCCCACATTATCTACTTGTGGTGCAGGTGTTGATGTTTCAAGAGTGATTCTTTTTCCTTCGCAGTATACGTCAGAGCCATAGTGCCAAGGGATGGCCCTATTACTTTCATATGGTACTGGTCCAGGCACCGTGACAGTGACTGGACTGATTGCTGCTGCTGAAGGGACTGTAATTGTTTGTGGATCATAAAAGATTGTAACTGGTGCTCTGGTGGGAGCAGCACCTTCTGAATGGTAAGCGGAGTTATTTTCAGGATCGTAGAATATGGTAACAGTGGAGACATCTTCATGATTGATTGCTGGTGTTGTAGGAGGTACTGTTGAAAGGACTGTTGTTGTTGTTGATGGAGATTCGAAATGGAATGAAGCTGAAGTTGTAGCAGGAGAAACTGTTGAAAACTGATCATTTGGAAGGACAGGTGAAGTACTTGTTGATGTTGCTTGTGAATTGTCGGGAATAATAGTTGCTGCAGTTGTAGGAGGGTCTGAGACCGTTGCTGATGAAGTTGTCGGATTCGTCGGAAATGATGTAGTGATCTGGAGCAAGCCACTCTGAATAAGGCTGTCAATGCCATTCCTCAGGTCCTCACACCCATTCCATGAAATATTGCAGTAGGGACATCCTAGTTCACACCCCGGAAATATTTGGCTTTCACGGAGTTGAGCTTTGATTTCCACCAATGGTGTCCTGATCTGATCCACACTGGTTATTAAATAAGACGGTTGGTCTTCTTCAATAGCATTAATTCGGGGACCACCATGGTTTGGCATTGGGTTTTTATTGACATTGGGCGGAGGTGCAAAATTCAGAGCCTTGGAGTCTACCAAGTCTTGTACCTTCATATGCAGAGCTCTGCATTTTTCTGTACTGTGACCAGGTGCGTTCGAATGAAAAGCACACCTAGCATTGGAGTCATAGTTTCTTGGTAGACTGTTGGGATCCGGAGGTGCCAACGTTCTTAGCTCAACTAGGTTGAGTTTCAGAAGTTGTGGCAGCAAGGCAGCATACGGCATTGGGATCGGGTCGATCACTCGGTTAGCTTGGGATGGCCTTTGTTGGAATGGCCTCTGTTGATTGTTGTTGTTGGAGTTGTTGTTGAAGCTTCTTGGAGGATATTGATTCTGCTGATACTGGGGTTGTTGTTGGAAGTTTTGTTGCGGAGGTTGATAGACTGGCTGTGGATGAGCTGGAACAGGGATAGTGACTGCTGCTATTGACCTTTGAACATATTGGGGCCTACCCCTGTTGGTGTGAATGGCATTAGTCTCGCCAGTTCTTCTCGGGCCTGCAAAAGGCTTTCTTGTACTACTGGACGAGCTGGCACCATTATCAGAGATCTTACCCATTTTTAACAGGCTTTCAATTCTCTCCCCAGCTATAACAACATCTGCGAAGCTAGTGGAAGAGAAAGCAGCCAACCTGTCAATATACGTTCCCTGGAGAGTGTTCATAAACATATCTGCCATTTCTCTCTCAGACATTGGTGGTTGAACGGCAGCAGCCAATTGCCTCCATCTCTGGGCATATTCTCGGAAACTTTCCCTTGACGACTGTGACATTCCCATTAGGAGAGTCCTGTTGGGAGCCATGTCTAAGTTGTATTGATACTGTCGGATGAAGGCCTCTGCCAGGTCCTTCCAGCATCTTACAGTTGCCCTTGTCAAATGGGAATACCATTCCCTTGATGCTCCAGTCAAGCTGTCTTCAAAGTAGAACATCCAGAGCTTCTCATCCATTGTATAGGCCTTCAGCCTTCCCAGAAATGATTGCAAATGAATCCGGGGGCATGAAGTCCCATTATACTTTTCGAAACAAGGAGGCTTGAACTTATGGGGGATCCTGACCCCGTCTACCAAACCCATGTCCATGACGTCGAAACCCAAAGAATTTTGAGATTCTAAGGACCTCAACTTCTCAGCTATTTCTTCCAACCGTCTATCATAAGTTTCCTCTCCAGCACCCATTACTGTAAATTGATCCTCCTGAGGATCTTCTTGAAGTACCCTGGCTGCGGTGGCTGTTCCTTGAACATTTGCAGGAATATTGATCTCAGGATGTAGATGTGGACCAAACACAGGGGGGTTAACATGTGGTTGCACCCTTTCATTGTTACTTGTGCCAGCAGTCCCCACATGGGGGTCATCTTGATTCCTCCCTTCTACCAAAGCCCTGAGCCTCTCCTGGCTTTGAGCTAAGTTGTTCATCACTTCCATGAATTGTGTTATCTGGGTTCTCATCTCCAACCTTTCGTTGGCCATCTGGTTTCTGACCTCCGTAAGGTCTTGCTGCATCTGGTCCATTTGGATGCCCGGAAGGTTGTTTCTAGTTGGGTACCTGTGTGGCCTGTTGAGAGGAAATACCCGGCGGCGAGCAATAATTCCTGAGATTCACAACAGAGGTTAGTGTCAACAAAACAAAACCCTACAAAACAAATAAAAGGTTAGCATGCAATGCAGTTATGCTTATTTGCTATCAAGGTATCCGGTTTGGCCTTCAGTTTTGACCCTTCCAGACCCTTGAAGATGATGTTGTTGAGGTTGCTTTTGAAGTGAACCCAGATGGAAACTAACACAAATATATTACAGAAGGCGAAATAATACATCTTGTTCATTTTACAACACCAGCCCTCTAAGGGGTCAAAATACATCACAAAAACAAAAGTACATGGAATAGGAATAACAACAAGCAAATGATCAAACTCCAAGGCCAAACTCATCCTCACGAACTTCCTTAAGAAGTGCTTCGGTCACAGGATCAGCCGGCCGCTCCGTAAGATTTCTGATGAGAAGGTTTCTTGTTGCAACAGCTGCAGTCAACTTCTGATTTTGACTTTGATCTTTAGACCTCTTCACTCCAGTTCTGACTTTTAGCTCTGATATTTCCTTCTGGGCTGCTGCCAGGGCTTCTTCCATCTGTTCCATCTTGTCCTGAACTCTCTTGTCTTCTAGAGTACGGGCCTCAGTGATCCGGACCCACCTGGCCTGACTCTCCTTCAGGTACAAGTCTGTTCTTGCTCTCTGGAACTGGGCTTCTTTACAAGCATTCTTCAGAATCTGTTCACCAGCTTTAGACTTGTTGATATAATCTCCAGACTTCTCAATTTTAGTCAAGTGTTCCACTCTTAACTTCTCCAATCTCTCAATCTCCCTCACACCTTCACTCCTCTCCCGGAGGGTCTTCTGCAAAGCCTGGGTTAACTTCTCATTTCTTTCTTTCAAGCTTTCAAACTCCTCCAAACTGATAGTGGCAGGGGGTGGTGCTGAAGATGACTCAGGCATGTCTTCTATGGTAAAGGGCATTCCAGAGAATTGGGCCCTAGCATGGGACCACTCATAATATTGGACTGATGCCACATTATTGCACTTCCCCAGAATGGTGATTCCCTTGGTTTGGACATGATCCCAGGCCCAGGCAGCCTGCCTAACAGTTGCCAGACTAATCTTGTTCTCACAGTAGAGGATCTCAACCAAGTCTTGTTCCCTCGGAGTATGAACCAGTGCATAGCCCAATTGCATCCTGAACAGTAGAGGGTTGTAGTTGATACTTCCCTTAACTCCTATTAAGGGCACATTGGGAAAGTGCCCACAGCTGGTGATTATATCTCTGCCCTTGGTGTTTTGAGTACACCATCTGATGTCTGCTGAAGTTAGGACAGTGAGTCTCTTAGCCCAGTTGCTTTGCTGATGAGGATTTAGAAATGCATCTGTCCTGGGTAGATGCCTGAGAAGCCAAGCATGGAATAATGGAGCACAACACCTCACTAGCCTCCCCCTCTGCTTCTCATTCTTCTGATGTACTGAGTAATAGAGATCACCCAGCAAAGTTGGCACTGGGTTCTTCAGGATAAACAAATGGATTGCATTCTTGCTAATGAATCGAGGCTCATCTGCAAACAACACAATTCCATATACACTTAAGGCCAACAAAGCACAAACATCTTTCCATTCTCCTAGAGAAGCCTTCAAGGTAGCTTGAGAAATTAAGAAGTCCAGATGAAAGCCAAGGATCCCAGCTTTAGAGGTCATATGCTGCTCAATCAAAGTAGGTTCCAGGTGCAAAGCTTTTGCTATCTCTCCATTGCTGGGAAAGACCATTTCAGGGTTGAAAGGGATTTCTCTCTTGATAGGCAAACCAATCAAAGATGAGTATTCTTCTAATAGAGGCCCCAACTGAAAGTCTTGAAAGGTGAAACATCTCAATGGGGGGTCATAAAACTGAATGCAGGTGTGGATTAAACTCCTCTGAGATGGGTCCAGATCCATGACCAAGTCAAGTATATCCCCATAATGCTCCCTGAACAAAGGTATGTGATCTGGAGTGATCAGGGTTTGGATCCTCCTGATGTCTGACAAGTCTGGTTGGAAGAAATGATAGGTGATGTTGCTTTTCTTTGGAGCCATGATGCTGAGGACTGAGTAGGATAAGTGCTGATGAAGATGCTGAGGAGTGGGCCACTGGCTGGCTAGTGCAAGTAACTGAAGTATATGGCTGACAGGCTGAAGCAAGTGCTGGTGGAGACAGGTCAAAACTGCAGATGGGGTCAAAACCAAAACCAGATGAAGGTGGATACCCTGAAACACAAATAAGCAAATGTTAATATGATGCAATGGGTATGTATGCAAATGAAATGCAAGGGTTTGTGACTGAGCTGGATCTGATTAACTGCCTTGGTATAGATCCATGTGTGTTCAAGAATTCCAGATGGAGGTCTAAAAAATCCAGTAACCAAGGTAGGGGACTCAAATAAAGAGCCACATGTCCAGGGTTTAGAATCACAAGAACTATCCAACATGGAGTATTCTTAACAAAGTCAAAGTAACAGGGTATTCTGAGGTCAAGGTACCTGCAAACCTGTAAACAGCCCAACCCCCTCACAGGTGGTGATCTAGAACAAGGATCCTCAGACTTGGATCAGTTATGAGAAGTGTAAACACTTCTAACCCGGAGGTACAGTGTTTACAATAACCATAACAATTCCTCCTCTAATTCACCTCAGTTTCTGAAGGTCAATACTAAAAGGTCATCCAGACTTAGCAGGCTTCCCAGATAGCCCTAGCATTGCAGGAAATCTGCAACACAGAGTTCTCAAGAAGAAACCCATATCTGAACCGTGTTTCATATTCCCGCACCAGACCGAAATGGAATGGGAAAGAATATGATTCACTCTAGCCTAGGTGTCACTCAGGTCCCAGGTATAGGACCTTAACTCTCAATGAATCACCCACCCACCAAAGCAAATAACCAGATCCAGCCAGCAGCAATGACAGTATGATATATAAATGCAATAAAGAAAGCAGTAAAGTAACTGTACATAAAGCAATAAACAAAAATAAATACAAGCACATAACACCCCAGTAAACACAAATCAAACAAGCGCTAGGAGGAACCCACAAAAAGAACCAGAAGCCCTGGTTGCCATATAAGGAGTCCCCAGCAGAGTCGCCAAGCTGTCGCTCCCGATAAGTGACACAGGGTCAGATAAGGGTACAGACGCGAACGGTCGGCGAGAGGGACAGTGAGAACACACAGCCGTGAACTCACTGGAGATGAATAGAGTCGCCAGCTAGGCATTTTTATCCCGGAGGAAAGGCAATGCTGCATAGACCTAGAAAAAGATGGATAAGACGGTTTACGAACCAGAGAGACTGAGAAAGGGGGTCGGTTACAACCTGGGAAGGTATTAGCACCCAGATTGTCCGTCGTACTCGACGGGATCCACGCTTAAAAGATTTGTGTTCTAAAGGGGTAGTGTCAGTGCAATCTGTGCATAAAATAGCTGGAAAAGAATGTACAGGTGTCAGTGTAATGAAGTGAAGTGTATAAATGACGTGTCAGTGTAAGAATGAGAATGAATTGCTCAAGATAATGAGGCTAAAAGAATGAAGCTGGAAAGAGGGGGAATGAACAGAGACTTTTGTTCGATAACCGTTAAGTTATGCCTACGTATCCTCTCGTGCAATGAGGAAGTCAGAACACCGTAGTTCGACCTAAAGAGACTGAAAGATGGATTGACTTGTGAACTGCTTGCTTGTCAATGCTCAAGTGTATGACCTGTCTGGCTCAGGTGCAAACTGTCTTGCATTAGACGGAAGAAGCAAGTTCTCGTTTATGAGTGAAGGTGATGAGAAAAGAATCCCGGAGGAGACGATTATTGTTTGTTTTTTGAGTTTTCAGTCTTTTATTGCTTTTGAAAGTTTGTCATAAGTTAATGAGCTTGAGCCTAAACCAATGGATTTGGTAAACTCATCACATCTTCCCTCTGATTAGGGGTAATGAGATTACCTTAAGTGTGAAGTCAGGTTCTCACACTTAATCACCTTTGATGCAGGATTAAGATCATTAACCTACTTGTGATTATTTAGATGTTTTTGTGGTTTTTGTTTAGTGTTGAGTAATGAGGTTAAGCCATAATCAGGGATTAAACAGACTCATTACACCATCCTAAAAGAAGGATGATAGATGAGAATGTTTAAGCTGAGGAAAGCTCCTCAACTTAATCCATGATTAGGGATTAAACCCATGACAAAACAAACCTTTGATTAAGTGGATTTTATTTAATGATATGATGATGAAGTGATTTTTATGGTTTGTAAGACAACTTGAGGGGGACTTGTCCATTAACACTAGGGTTAGTCCTTCTTAACCACTTAAGGAAGAATTAGAACCCTAATGCAAGGCCCAAGTTACAAGTGTGATGTCTTGATATTTATTAAGTGGATTGATTAAGAGATTTAAACACCTTAAGGGTTTAACACTTAGGATTAAAGTTATACACTCCATCCTAAGAGAAGGATGCAGGCATAAGCTTAATCACAAAGCCTTAAAGCCTTTAGGGTTTAGTCCCTGATTATGAGATGAGAAGAGAAGACTCAAAGAGAGACACAAAGGTAAAACTATGAGGGGAGACTAATCAAAACCCTAATTCATTGTCATGCTTGGATGATCCTAAGGTTTGTGAGGTTTCCAAGAACAATCTTCAGAAGAAACACCAGGAAGCAGATGAACAAGATCAAGAGAAGCAGAGTGGCTTGCTTCATTCAAGAAGTCAAGTCACTTGAAGAAAGAAAGTAGGAAGAAGAAGAATGAGCAAGCTCAAACTCATACACAAATAGAAATGCAGCAATGGATGCAAGAGAGATGAAAAGAAAAGTTATGAGAAGTGAAGGCAAATTCGCTTCCCAAGTTTACTTACCACCTGAAATGTTAGAAAGAAATGCAATGCAATGCAAGATGAGATGAAATGGTATGATGCAAAGCAAAACCAGAAGCATGTTGATGATGATTATGATGTTATGAAGTGCTGCAAACATGAGGCAAGACATGGAGATGTTCATACAAGATCATGGATGCAAATGATGCAAGCTAAGGAGCATGAACAAGCATGAAAAGTTATGAAGCACACAAGACAAATGACATGGCAAATATGTAATGCAATGATCAAACATGCTTTCTATATGTCTTAAGATGTCAAATGGATCACAAGAATGCACAAAATGCAAAGACAAGTCATGTTATGCAAGGAAATGCAAGAAGGATGCAAATGGAAGCCCAAATTAGGGTTTATGGATCAAACATCAAACCAAAACCCAAAACAGAAACAAACCTTTAGATAAAAAATGGAAAATGGTACCCAAAGAAACCCTAAACCTATAATGAACCACTGCCCAAAGGGGAACTCTCAACTCTTAACCAATCTCAAGATATGAATTTTCTAAGTTATTAGGGTTTTTTAGGGTTCTTAACAAAAGAAATGCCAAACAAATTGAAATTGAGGAAACAAATCAAAGCCATTTAATCCTAGAATCTACATGCTAAACACAAGACAAAGCAAAAAGAATCAATGTCCAAACCTTCTTAGATAGGCAGAAATGAATTTTTGAACTTAGGATCAAATTAATGCATAAAAAATGATTTAATTCAATGAAAAATTCTTAAAATGCATCAAGATCAAAAAATAAATTTGGTTTGAAGGTTGGACAATGTTTCTAAATGTCTTAGAACATTTCATGAATTTTTTTGTAATTTTTAAATACCTAAAAGTATTTTTAATCAATTAATTTCCATTAATCAATTAAAAATAATCTTTTAAATATTTAAAAATACTTTTTAAATGATAAAAAATAAAATAAAAATATTTTTGGGTCTTAAAAATTAATAAAACTTTTAAGAAAAAGTTTCATAATTTTTAAGAATTTTTAGCTATTTTAAAATAATTATGCAAAACAAAAGAAAAATAAAAGAAAATAAATGAATTTTAAATGAAATAAGTGAAAGTATGTTGATCCAACGCGTGAGATTCAAAGTGACCAGGGCGGGAATTGACTGCGCGCCACATCTCACGGCCCAGATTCAAATTTCTTAATTAATGCTTAAAACCCTAACCCTGCCGTTAATTACAATCAGGCGACCGGAACAATGTTCCGGTCGTCTTCTCCGGCCATCCCCAGAATCAATCTCTCTCCCTAGGCCAAATCAGAAGCCCTAAGTCTCCAGAATCCATCTACCAACTATCCTAAGCACGAATCCATCATCAAATCGTGTTTAAACTCACGCACAAACAAGAATCGAAGCAGATAAAATTCTAGGTCAAACTTTCAGAAGACCACTACATGCTCATTTCTGGCTTATTTTCAAAAGTAAAGAGATCTCAATGATCAGTGTAACATGCACAACAAGATTTTAACAAGAGAAATGAGTTCTGGGAAAAAAGTTCATGGTGTCACCTGAGATGGAGCTCTTGATTCAGGAGCTCTTTGGATGATTCTTTGGCTCAATCTGGTCCCAATGGTCCACCTTTGAAGCTTTGGATGCTTAGTTGGAGTTTAAACAACCTCCTGAGTGAGTTTGCAGCAGCTCTGATCAAGGGAGGATGAAAATCGTATTTGAGATATAGGGTGTTTCAGACCAAAACAAAGGGTGGTTTCTAGTCAGTGAGGTGAGTGGAGATTGTTGGTGGAGTTTGTTCTTGTGTTTGAGGTTTGTGGAAGGAGATTCGATAGAAAATGCAGGCTGAGGTGAAGAATGGCAATGGGGTATTCTTGCTCAGATCAAGCCTGGCTCTTGGTGCTTTCTACTCAATGGATCATGGTGATTTCAAGTATGGAAATGGTTGGGATGTTTTGTGGCTGGGCAGAGGGATTCGAAGCAAAATGCAAATGGGAGTGTTTTTGTGAATGTGTGGAATGAGAGAGTTTTTGCCTTGCTTAGTGTTATGTCTAGCTTGCAAATGGAAAGTATAAACAAATCTGATTGGTCAGAGGATGTGACTTGTGCTTTATGGATAGGTGTAGCCACTTCTGCAAATATGTCAACTTCTTGTAAGAGAGGGCATGGGCAACTTCTAGCCAAGTACAAAGGGCATGGTCTGCGCAGCAAAGTGAAGGGAAAGGCTAGGCTTGGTCCAGCATTCAAGGCAGCAAGTTGGTGAAATGTTATGAGTGCTTTTGCAAGTTGTTGCTTTATGGTTCACATGTGAAAATCTTGTTCCAAAAGTCATGAAACATGAGCAATGCCTAGTTCATTCTGGATTTTAGGGCTTACATGATGTTTGTGTGCTGGTTTGTAGTGAATTAGAAGTCACATAATGCATTGGTTCATGACTTTGCAAAATTTCCATTTGAGGCATGCCTTGAAAATCAATGATTTTAGCCAACTTTGTCACACCATAACTTTTGATCCAAGAAGAGTTTGATCATGTTCTTGTACTTTTTGAAAAGGGAAAGATGAGATCTACAACTTTCATGACCAAAGTTTTTCCATTTGAAGCATTTTTGGATCAAGAATCATGGCTTGAAAAATGACCTAAAGTGATGCATTCTTGGAAAGTCAACTATGCCCAAAAAGTCAACATTTGCAAAAACCCTAAATTCTTGATTTTTATGAACTTCAAACTTATTCCATGATCAAATAAAGATCATATACACTCAAAATGATGAAGATCACCCATTGGTTGGGTCATTGGGGGCCTTAGATGCCCTGATTTTACACTGACTTGTCTGAAAAGTCAACCCTTGATCAGATGACTTCCCCATGGAATTTCTTCATGAAAATTGATATGCATACTCCCTATACCATATAAAGAGCAATGGAAACAAGAATGACCAAAAAATTTGGTGTTATGGCCTCTGAAACCAAAACCCTAATTTTCAGTCAACTATGTAGTTCAAACTGGCCCTGCATCCACTCAAACCCTAGTTCTTGTGATTCCTCTGCAATTTTGACTTTGAGAGGATGTATTAGGATATAAGAACACACATGGACCCCTTTTAAGTGATTGGTAGCCTTTGGAATGGCTCAAGATGCTTTGGGATTGCTCAGATCACAAACCCTAGGTGCAGATGCCTCAGAAACTATCCAGTGAATCAAAAATGAGATGTGAGATGATATGATTGTGTTTATGCATATGAGGATGATCACAAGCCATGGTGTGAATGGGTGAGGGCAAATTTGGGGTGCTTACAAGGATACGTAGGCATAACTTAACGGTTATCGAACAAAAGTCCCCAGGTCTCCCCCCCTCTCTCTCCTTCCAGCTTTTCTTTTCTTAAGCCTAATTTGAATTCATACTTCTTTTTGCACTGACACTTTGTACATCTTTTTCCTTTAGCTTTTATACACGGTTTAGCACACACACTACCCCTTTAAACACAATCAAATAAGCGTGGATCCCATCGAGTACGACGGACGATCTGGGTGCTAATACCTTCCCAGGTCGTAACCAACCCCCTTTCTCAATTTCTTTGGTTCGTAACCGTTTTATCCATACCCTTCCAGGTTTATGCAACATTACCTTTCCTTCGGGATAAAAATGTCTAGCTGGCGACTCTATTTAACCTCCAACATCACTGACGGTCCGCATTTGCACCGGGACGAAAGTCCGGGGAGCGACAGCTTGCAACCTTTCTTAGCTATGCAAATCAAGATACCAGATTCAACTTATGCCTTGAGCTTTGCAATTCAAGTACCCCTATCAGTTACAACAAACTTTTCAACTTCAATCTTGGGCTTCAATCAAGACACAAATACAAACCATTTGAGCATCATCATCTTGTGCTTTAATCAAGATACAAATCAACCTTCCTCTTAGTCTTGGCCTTTAGGAAGAACTACTATGCTCTGATCCCTTAATTCTCTTTTTAGGGGTATGTAGGCAAAAGGTTGTAATATCTTTGCGAGCACACTAAACAAAAAACAACAACAGGTCCCAAACCAATCCGAAAACATAAAAAAATCCTAAAAATACCAAAAACACAAATTTAAATTATCTTACCACATCTCAACTCATTCCTAATCCCAAATTCAAGACCCCACCACCAGATATTAAGAACAAAAAATATTTTCTAATTTTAGTGTTAATACGCTAAAAGATGACCCCTATCTCTTGGTAGCATCTGAAACTTAACAGTCATCTATTTAAACATAGTTTGCAAGCAGGGTTAGTTGGAGACTTTTATTACCCTTCCTAATCAGTTTCATAGGATAAAAAATGAATCAAACTATTGACCATTGATAGTGATTCATAACCACATTGAATATCAAAGGAGTCTAGTGATACAGGTCACGAAAACCAAGAAAAAGAAGAATGGCGACTCTGTTGGGGAAACTTTATTTTTTTCTTAATCATTTTTAAACCCTTTTAGTTAGAAAGCCCTAATATTAGGAACATGTATATATATTGATTTTATTTCGCTTTTATAAATTGCTTTTATACCGCTTTATGTTTATATTTCAACAAAATATATGTTCAATTGATATCCTTGGGGTGGTGTCTTCAAAATGGGAATGTGATTAATCCGCAAGTGTGTGAGTTAGAATGCTATCTAATATAGGTAGGGCATACTTAAGATGGCTTGTAAGGAGTTGAGTCCCAACCATGTTCAATATTAAAAGTCCCTGAATCAGTTTAGGTATCTAATGGAAATCTATGTTTATAGCATACTCCGCGAAAACTCTACGATTTCTAATTGGATACTCATCACACTGAGGATTTAGTACAAATTTACCCCTTGGCCTTAACCTACATTATCTACATGTACAAAAATATTTATCATAATATAAAAACCTTGGGAATGAGTAGAGCTCTGACCTCATAACACTGAAACCTTGAACCCATGTTTTCACCGTGTTTTTGTGTGCTGCATTCATGCATTCATTACGAAAAACATCATTTTTTCAAAAGAAAAATAATCATTTACTTTTCTTTAAAAGAACTGAAAGAACGCATGTTCCAATTATAAGTTTTCAAAATGGACTTTGGGCGACGGGAAATCCATAAGTTTACATTCAAGAGTCCGTAGACAGATGATCTAAGAAAGCTAGGGAAGCTAGTAACAGATCCTGAAGTATTTAGGGAAAAGTTTGGAGGACTTTTGTCCCTACTAAAGATTAGCATGGTAGAAGGAGTTCTTTCTACACTGATTCAGTTTTATGACACAGTATACCACTACTTCACATATCCCAACTATCAGCTTAGTCAAACACTGGAAGAATACTCTTAGTTAATAGATATCCCTATTAATGAGAAAGTTACATTCTCAGGATTGGGAGGGACTCCGAGAGAGTCAACTATTGCAAAGAACCTCACTTTGGAAGAGTCAGATGTCAAAGCTCATTGGACTACCAAGGGAGGACTTAAAGGATTACCCTCCAAGTTTCTAATCAAATGAGAACTATAATTTTCCAGTATCGGAAATATTACAGTTGAAGTCATATATGTACTGCTCATCTACGGGATATTCCTTTTCCCCAATTTAGAAAACTTTGTCGACATCACTGCGATAAAGATTTTCTAATCAAAAACCCAGTTCCTACACTACTCGTGGATTCTTATCATTCAGTTCACCTGAGGAATCTATGTAGCGGAGGAATGCTCACTTGTTATGCACCACTTCTCTAAAAATGGTTCACTTCCCACTTACCTAAGTCATCAACATTTTGGGATAGTAAAAGTGGAATGCGTTGGTCTCAGAAAATCATGTCTCTGACTAACACAAACATCAATTAGTCTAACCAGGTATACAACGGAGTTATGATCATCACAACTATGTTAATTTCCTTAATGTGCCTCTCATTGGTACCAAAGGAGGGATCAATTATCATCAAAAGTTAGCTTGCTGTCAAATGGGATACCCGATGAGGGATATACCAGTCAACACTCATTTGGAAAGTATCTTCTTCAAGGTAGGAAAATATGACATCATCATTAGGAAGGATATTGCCCATGCTCGGAAACATGTGAATAAGAAAGGAAAAGAATCTCTAGGAAAACCAAATTGTGTCTCTTTGGATCCTTATCTCTAATGTGTACAAGCCAAAGCAATTAATGCCTTATCCTCGGCAAGGAGTGTTGCAACTGAAGGAACCTATTCTCTACTTTATGAACGACACAGAAAAGCTCCAGATAGATTTCAATAAAATTAAGAGAGATAGAGAGAGAGAGAAACTCCTGGAAAAACAAATATCAGATTCTCAGCCTAGAGAATGCAAAAATTCAGAGTCTCCTGAAGGAAAATGATGCACTCATTGAGGTACTTGAGTACCATGTCACAAAAAAGGAGGAGCTATTATCTGCTAATGGCAACTATGGAACCTTCTACACCTAGAAAAAGCTGAAGATCCACCAGTATTGGAAGAAGCCCTGCCGAAGAGGTAGAAGAAGGATCATCAAGAAATTGAAGTCACAGGAATGAAAGATTTACAATTTTAAGTTTTCTTACCCACATTTGAACAATGTACTATGAATTTAAACATTTTCAGTTCAATAAAATCTCTATGAGATTTTGCAAAAATTCTTTCAATCAGTTTCTTTCTTAAAACAAAGAAGAAAATTAACAATTTTAATGAAAAACATTTGCATTATCATTCATCATTTGCATCATTTTCATTTTCTTTTTATCGAGTCTTATTCTCGCGTGTCATTCTAAGAATCTATTTTTCTCATTCGTACAATACTCATGTCGATCGTTAGAAAAGGATGGATGATCTCGAGGAAGAGAATAGAGAACTCAAAGAGGAGCTCTCTGACATGAAGTCAATTATGGTCGGACTTAAGGAAATGATCCAGGCTCTGACTGTAGCTCATAATCTTCATCAAAGGACTGTGATCTCCGAAGTGGTTTCTACACTGATTGAAGAGATACCCTATAAATATCTGAGATTTTCCATGCCGAAGGACCGTCCTTGGGGTATGCCACCTGGTTTTATCCTGAAAGGATATTATCCGTGACTCTCCAAAGAATTGAGAAACGCCACATGACCGTCTCAGTTTGAAGGTTACAAACTTCGAACTCATGAAGATGCAATAGCAATAATGGGAAGTCTCGTACCTGGAGGTTACAAACTCCCGATCCCTGAAGTTCCAACAACAGTAATGACCGTGCCACCTCAGCTGGTACACATTACCCCAAAAGTTTGGAAATACCTTTCTACTCCAAGTGAAGAGGGAGGAATCAACAAAAGAATGGACGAATTCTAAGAATAGTTCACAATAATGCAAAGGGAATTGCAGTTCATTAGAGGACAAAAGTTATTTGGAAGCAACGCAGCAGATCTCTGCATAGTTCCTAATGTTTAAATTACGTATAAATTTAAGGTGCTCGACTTTGAAAAATACAAAGGGGATTCTTACCCTCAAATTCATATGACCATGTACGCTCGGAAGATGTGCAGTCAAACAGATAATCAACATATACTGATTCACTTCTTTTAGGACAATTTAACTGGGGTAGCGCTTCGTTGGTACATGAAGCTGAATCGTACAAATATCAACAATTTCTGAGAGCTCAAAAAGCTTTCATTGAGAAATACAAATTCAACTTGGATATGGCTCTTGATCGAGATCAACTCAGTGCAATGTCTTAGAAGGATAAAGAACTTTCAAAGAATACGTGCAGAGATGGCGTAAATTTGTTGCTCAAATTTCTCCCCCTCTCGGAGAGAAAGATATGACTAAAATCTTCCTCAAGAGATTAAGTTCATTCTACTATGAACGTAAGGTTGCAAGTGCACCCAATGATTTTACCAAGATGGTAAATACGGGAGTACATTTAGAAGAAGTAAGAGAAGGACGTTTAACAAAGGACATTGAACCTTCAAGTAAAAGATATAGGAGTTCCTTTTCGAAAAGGAAGGAGCAAGACATTAACAACATATCTCTGGGTAAACAACGAAAAATATTTGTACCTCATCATGCAGCGACGGTATCTCCAATTATCACCTCATCAATAGCTCTGACGTATCAACCTCAGATCGCTCGAAGCTCTTCTAATCAACAACAATATCAACAAAGGCAGCAGGCTCGTCTGCAATTTAACGATAATGGGTATCCCAGGGCTCTAGCAATTGACCATATACCTACAACATATGTTGATTTGTTTCCACTCTTACTAAACAAGTGTCAGATCAGACCTGGACTCCTATCATGATTCTTGTTGATCCCCCTCCATGGCCCAAAGTTGACCAGTCTTGTCCTTATCATCAAGAAAGGAAAGGCCATAACATTGAAAATTGTTTATCTTTTAATTAAGACGTCTAAAGACTTGTCAGCAACGGAGTTTTATCTTTCAAAGATATTAACCCGAATGTTCAGACAAATCTGTTACCGCAACATGAAAAAGCATCAGTTAACTAGATCCAAGATCGTAGAACCCGAGGAATTAATTTGGTTTCTAATCCTCCAGAAATTGTTCAAAATTTCAAAATCCGAGCAATGAATGTCAATCTGGTTGCATTGCACTCCAGACAAGTTCAACATCATGACTTATCACAGCATGACTACAAAAGTTGCTCCATCTGTTCAACAAATTATCAAGGGTGCTCCTTTCTATAGGAAGCCATTCAACGACAAATGGATTTAGGATGGATTCAATATTATTGTGAAATGAAAGATCCTAAGATCAACATCATACAAGATGTTTCGGTAGTCGAACCTATGAACTATGGAAATGACAAAGAGATTTTCAATATAATCCCTTTGATCGAAGAAAATTAATGCTTGGAAGTTCCCTTTGATAGCGAAAAAATCCCCAAGCCATCACAATAGAGGTTACTTTCGATAGTAGAAAGGCTCGTCTAACCCCTTTGGTCATCTACTTTCCAGGCTCAGTTTCTTACGCTTCAGTGAAAGAAATTATGTACAAATACATATCAACAATCATAGAAGATAGGAAGGAAGTTCCATTACCATCTATCGCCAGTGTCGATGATATCAGTCGAGTCACTCAAAGTGGACGAATCTTTAACCGAGGAGTTAGAGAACCAACACGAGAAAGGGAACCTCAAGCTGAAGTTATCGACCCGCCAATTGGTCAATCAAGTAATCCAAAGCCCGAAACAAAGGATAATGATGAAATCCTTAGGCTCATTCAAAGAAGCGAGTACAACATCGTAGATCAATTACTACAAAATCCTTCTAGAATCTCGGTATTATCTCTCCTGCTTAGTTCAAAAGCTCATCGAGAAGCATTGCAAAAAGTTTTGGAATAAGCTTTCATAGACCCAGACGTAACCATAAATCAATTTAACGGTATTGTATCCAGCATCATAAATTTCAACAATCTGGGATTCAATGATGAAGATCTTCTTGAAGAAGGAAGGAATCATAACATGCCATTAAACATTACAATCAATTGCGTGACGATGCTTTAGCCAGCATACTCATAGATACCGGTTCATCATTAAACGTAATGCCAAAGTCAACTCTCACACGATTGACCTTTCAAGGTCATCCCATGAGGAATAGTGAGACCGTAGTCAAAGCTTTTGATGGATCTAGAAAAGAAGTTATCGACGAAGTGGATCTTCCTATAACTATTGGACCGCATACATTTCAAATCACCTTCCAAGTCATGGATATTCACACACCATACAATTGTTTGCTTGGTCGACCTTGGATCCATGAAGCAAGAGCGATAACTTCCACACTTCATCAGAAATTAATATTTGTGAGGAACAACAAATTAGTGACTATATACGGAGACAGAGCTATAATCGTCAGCACTTTATCATCATTCTCGTATTTGGAACCAAAAGAAGCCATTGGAACTCAGTTTCAATTTCTCTCTGTAAGAAATGAGAATCATCCTGAAATAGGAACATCAATCACTTCCTACAAAGATGATCTCCAAGCCTTGGAAAGCAAATATATCAAAGGTTGGAGGCAAGTTGTAATCCCCATCAACAATGAAACAAGAAAAGGTCTTGGTTGTTCCTCAATAGTAACCAAACCTACAGAAAAGGACAAAAGCTTTGGTCCTATGAAAAATTTCTTCCATAGTGGAGGCTTCCTCCACCCGATATCTCAAGAGGTTTATACCATCGAAGAAAAGAACTCAGATGACTCTGATGATTCAGATAATGAATGGGAGACTTGCTTCAATGAAGAAGTATATGTGTCTCAGGACGAAATGTGCAAGCCTTTTGACTTTCCAATCTACAGTCCAAGATATATTCCTAAATCAAAAGTCAGAGAAATTTACAAAGGACATCATGCTCCTCACAACTCATTAGAATATATCATGTTGATTGACAACTTGGATTATACTTCATACGATTCCATGGACGATTTTCCTATTTGGGAACCTGACAAAGGAAATTCAGGGTATAAGAATCAACCAAAGAATGAATATCTGCTTAATGACCCTGAGAAAGATTCACCATTTCTCCCTGAGTTATCTGAACCTTATCAAGAAAATCCGAGAGACAAACAACACCATCTCAATCAATTCGCAGGGATTGTTGGACATGACTTCCTCGACTTTGCACTACCAGAAGTAAACGTCATTACTGAAGATGACTCTTCAATTCCCATAGAGACTTGGGATACATTGAGACAACCAAACGGAAAGTACGACTTCCTAGTGAAGTACACTGCTCCTGAAAGTTCTCGAATCAACATCAAGGACGTTCAACCCACTAGATGGGAAAGCTCTCCTGAAGATACCGATGAAGAAATGACGGATAATTTCTCATATGGTCAAACTGATTGGAAGGAAAACTCTACGGATCCTTCTCCACAAATCAATGTTATCACAAAGGATACTCTAGGAAGAAAAGTTCTAGACTTATGCATCTCCAACGGAGTTCACTATGATTGAGTCTCTATTGATGTCGCAGACATTGTTCACGTTCCAAAGTAATTTCTTAGTTTTTGTTTGACCTTTCATCTCGCTCGGATGATAAGGAATGTTTACTAAGGCTTACTTTCTATAAGTGTCCTCTTCACTTAGCCCAAAGTGACAGAGTTTTGTTTTATAGGGCTTTGTGTTTCAAGAACCAACAAATTATAAATAAAATGTCATCATGTATTTCCGCATTAATTTCTATCTTCCCTTTTTGCTAAATCAGAAAATAGAAATCCCTAAAAACAAAAACAAAAATTTCAAAATTAATCTGCATAAACTTCTTTTGCATTCTCTAAATGTGTTTTCCAAATATCATCATCGCACATATTAACTGCTTTAAACCCCGTTGAAACGCGTGATCCAATGCCTTCTCCCAACTTCGAGTTCCCGACACTCAGAGCTAAAGAGGAAGATGACGAAGAAATTCCAAAAGAGATCTCCAGACTACACAGACACGAGGAGAATTCCATTCAACCTTACAAAGAACTGTTGGAAATGGTTAATTTGGATTCAGAGAAGGTGTTGTACCTCGAAAAATACGATCCTCGCGATGGACGCGGAAAAAAACAACAATAGAGTCGCCACCTAATTCTACTTATTCTAACGAGAGAAAAGGAAGATATAGACACAACCTAATAAGGATAAGAAATGGTCATTGGAACCAAAATTCTAAGTTCGGGAGTCGGTTACACAAGGGGAAGGTATTAGCACCCCTCACGTCTGTTGTACTCAACGGGAACCTCTTAGTCTAATTTGCGATTGAATGCTAACTTATGTCTTTGTCTTCTTCTAATGATTAAGGTTTGCTAAGATTGTTGTTAAAGGGAAAAATAATGTTTTTAATTATTGTTATTATTTCTTATGGAGAAATGATTAGTTATTTTATTAGTGTGTCTCGTGACGGAAAAATAGTTAATTCTTTAATTGTGTGCTTTATGACGGAGAAATAGTTAATTTATTAATAGTGTACTTTGTAGCGGAGAAATAGTTAATTTTCTTATTAGTGTGCTCGTCAAGGGTTGAAATCCTTGTGCCTACGTATTCCTTTGTGCAATGGGAAAGTCAGAGCTTCGTAGTTCGTGGAACTACGGTTTGTTGGTTTGTATATTTTAATGAACAAGTACTTAGTTCGCGTGCTAACTACTAAACATTGGTTGGTCCACTCTCGAGAAGGCTTAAGCACTTAGTTTTTATGCACGTTATCAAGGATCTAAACAAAGTTATTTGATCTTAATTAAAGTGTTTTAAGGTGAAAGGTTGGATGAATCACAACCCAAGGGCTAGCCTCAAGCGCGATCATCCAAGAATTCAAGGAATGTTAGATTCCAGAACTCAGTTCTTTCGTTAATTAATTAGGAAAATGATTTTTGTATTTGTTGTAGATATTTTAAGTTGTATTTTAAAGAAAGAGACAAGTCTTCATCTTTAAGGGGGATGGCTCGCCTATTCCACCACAAACATTTCAGGAAGAAAGATAAAATCGGAAGAAGCTTTAAACTTGGATATAAGGATCAACATGCAATGCCACATTCTTCCTTTGAGGAATAAAATTAGAAGAAGCTTTAAACTTGGATATAAAGATCGACAAGCAATGCCACATTCTTCCTTTAAGAATAATTGTTTGAAATATTTGATTTATGTTTGTGAGGATAAAAGAAATATCTCTTCTATGAAGATGAATCATGTAACGCCCCGGAAATCTAAATTTAATTATTTAATCATTTAATTAATTAATTTAGAAATATTGAAGAGTTTGGATTAATTAGAGAATTTAGAGAAAAAGAGTATTTTTATATAATAAGGATAAATAGTGTTTTATTATACTATTTTATTATTATTATTAAAAATATATTAAAGAAAAGGGTAAGGTGGTCCTTTTTGTGAAAATTATGAGGGTAAAGTGGGAAAAGACTTAACTGGGATATGTTTTGGTAAAAAGGAATACACGATTAGTTTTCTAACATTATCGTGTTTTTGGGAGAAGAAGTGCTCTGAAGGAAAAAGGGAGAGAAAGAAGAAGCTCAGAGTCAGGAGGTTGTGGAGAACCCCAGAGAAGAGTGTAAAGCGGCGAAATTCTCTAAGGTATGGGGAGTTTTTATAATCTATGATAAATGTGTAGGAGTTGGAATATGAATGGATTAGGATGGTATGAGTTTTAGGAGTTTTTGGGGTTTTGAGTTAGGTTGAGTTTATGAGAAAGTCTTGATGAATTAGAGTGATTAGAATGAGTTATAAACATATATTTGTTGGTATAATTGTTATCTTGATGTTGTTGATGTTTGATTGATGTTTTTGAGTGTTTTGATGTGAAACCCGTAATGGGATTTGGGGGTTTTTGGTGTTGGAGCAGTCTGCTATTTGTATAGCAGAGAACTGCTGGAAAACGTGCGTTAACCGGTTAACGTTATGGGTTAACCGGTTAACCATTGTAATTTTTGGAAAAATTCTGGAATTTTGTAGGCGTTAACCGGTTAACGCTATGGGTTAACCGGTTAACACTGTTTGGATGCCAATTTTTAATTCTTTAAAAATCCGTAACTTTCAAACCGTAAATCCGATTCGCATTCCGTTTGAAGCGTCGGAAAGAGCATAAACTGAACTTTATTTTGATGAATAAAAATGAGAAAAATGCAATATTTTTTATAAATTAATTTATGAAATAACCTTGTAATTGCCTCATAATTTACCAGGTACGGGTCAATTCTTGATGTGTCAGAGTGGTTATAGAACCAGTGTTCTGGGTGTAATGTCATGATGATATATATGATTATTTGATGATTGTTTTGCTGATTGAAATGAATGATGCGAATTATTTTGATGAATTTACGATATAGCGTATCATTGCATTTCATAACATTCACGATGGAGCTTCGGCCTATTTATTTGCTTCAATCCCATTGTGTGGATATAAGTGTCTCGATGATTTACGATGTGCTCCTTTGTGGAGGGTTGATGGTCATGTATCCATCTCACGATGAAAATGGTACCATATGCATATTGCATATCAGGATGTTAGAAATTGCATATTCTGGATGAATTTCATGACTGTGTCGGTGTTGCTTGATTTCATGATCGTGTTGTGGTTGTTGCTGAATTTTATAGTTAATGATGTCATGATATGTTGTACTAATTTATTTATGATTCTATATTCTGGTACGTTTATGATATATTATGATTACTCACCCTGCCTGCTTGGAAATGTTGCCTCCTTCGTGGGTAACTTGCAGATGTCGAAGAATAGTCCTGCAGTGCAATAGGAGTAATTCATGAGTCTCGGAGCATGCTTTAGTGTTCCTTAGAAGTGGTTCTGGTGTATGTGTCCTGCTCTATGTCATGTAACACTGGGATGGGTTTTCTTCTGTTAAGTTGTTTGCAGTTATGTTGTTATTTGGATAAATGTTTCCATTTTATGATGTTAAATTCAGGATGGTGAAAATTATGTTTATGAAGTTTTGAATTTTGAAGTTTAAATTCCGCTGCAAAATGATTTTTGATATTCTTGATGTTGATTAACCCGTGTTACGGGACAGGACACTGTTTGTGTTGAATTATGATGATATGTGATACCCTTTTTAGATGATTACTCTGATATTATTTAAATATTTTGTTTTGGGGTAGAAGGGTGTTTGTAACACGGTGGGAGAACTGACTTTAAGTAATGTTGCGGATAGCAAGAGTCGCCACCGACTTTTATTTTATCCAAAAAGGAAAGGCATAAAAGAACAGGAAAGACCTTTAAGAGATATTTTTGGGTCCGGGGGGTAGGTTATGTAAAGGGAAGGTGTTAGCACCCTTTACATCCATGGTTATCCATGGGCTCTTAGTTACTTAGCTCACTTTTGAATTGTTTTTGAAAGTGTAATGTGTGAATAGAAAAATTTTCAGAATAGTTGATAATAATCCATGTACGGATGTGTAAAAACTTGTTTTTGAAAATTTGTTAGAAATTGTGAAATGTTTGAAATATTTTTGAAGTGAGCAAGTACATAAGAGGAACCTACCCTAAAGTTTAAAGTCTTTCTTGTTCTTTATCCTTTCCTTGGTAAGACTATCCCTACTATTAAGGAGTAGGTAGTCATTACCTTGGATGTAAGGGACATGTGAGGGACATTCTGTTTTATGAAGGCGACTGTGGGGTGTAATAAGCATATATGAGGGACTATCATCATTTTTCGAAGGGACTCGATCCGTAAAGGCAACCATGAGGGACTTGATGGTTTTTTTACTTTAAAGGGACTTGCTTTATACACCCCACTTGACCTTTTTCGTAGGCAACTTGAGGGATAACCTTAGAAATGTGAGACGGCGATTAAAATCGACTTACGTGTGTGAGTGTTTATTTTAATTATCTTATTATTAAAATGATCTAAATTAATTTTTAAGAGAATACATATTTACACTCCCTAAATTACTAACCATAGCAGAAATAATTAAATAATTACAGAATTTACATCCAGGAAGCAATTACAAAATTATAATAATAAGCAAAATAATAAGCAAAATAAATAAATAGAAAAATAAATAAAATATAAATAAATAAGCAATAAATAATAAAAAAGAGGGGTTAGTAAATAATAATAAGTAAGATTAGTAAAATAATGATAATAAGCATAATTAAAATAAAAATGGGTTAGTGATAAAATAATAATAATAGTAATTAGAAAAGTAAATAAGGTTAGAGAAATAATAAAAATATAAGTTAATAGTAAATAATAAATAATAGGTTAGTAGTAATAATAATAAATCAAAATATTATAAGAAATTAACAATTTTTAACATAAACAATTATATTTTAAAAAAAAAGAAATATGAACAAACAATTATTTTTAATTTACAAGTTATTAGGTTATTTTTAAATATATTATGACTACAAGATTTAAATAAAAAAATTATAAAAGGTATTCACATATTATATAAAGAGAAAAATAAGTTATAAGTATATTTACAAGATTTAATTTTTATTGATTCAATTATTTAAAAAAAATGATTTAAGTTATAAACATAGTGTAAAATATATTTACCTATTATATGAAGAAAAGAGTTTATAATTATATTTACAAAATTAATTATATTAAAAATTATATACATAATAATCATGATAAGAAATAAAAATCATTTTTGGAAAATAGAATTAAGTTTTATTTAGAAAAGTTTTTTTTAGAGTTTTCTTTAGAAAATTAGGGTTTATTTAGATACAAAATTATTTTTACTAATATAATAAAAGGAATAATTTTTAAATTAAGAACATATGAGTTTTTTATTAGGAACTATTATTTTATAGAATTATTTTATTATACAATTATTAATAAAACCTAAACTAATTACACAAAAATAAAATAAAAGAAAATAGCAAACAAACCTGGCTGGGGTTTGAACCCAGGAGGCTTTGCTCACAAGAACTATGCTCTACCACTGGGCCAGGCGCTGGTTGGTGCAAGAAGGATTGCCTCCAAACGGTTTTGTTCTTTCAAACCAATAATCAGCAAAATAAATGAACAAAAAACAAAAGGCCTGGGGGAGGATTGAACCCAGGACCTTATGTATACGAGTATGCACGCGTTACCACCCGGCTGGAAGAGCCAATCTGTTAATACTTTGGCCACAATTGATAATATATTAGACCTAAAAAACAAACAAAATAAATGAACAAAATGTTACCAACGGGGAATCGAACCCCAGACCAAGTCCATGTACGCGCACACCCCCAACCACTGGGCCAAGCAACCTGTTATGAAATAAAACCAAAACTAATTCATAAAATATTATATTCAATTTTTGAATTCTGGAAAACGCGCCAAGCTTCTTCTTCTTCTACCTTTTACCTGCGAAATTACCTGCACAATTTCTTACACAATTTCCTGCGAATTTTTCAAAACATGAACCTACGAAATTTGGAACACCATCAAAACAGTGAAATTTCTCAAAATTAATTTGTGCATAATGATTCCCAGAGGTCACATGACTGTGCTGTGTTCTTAGAAATTATTTATTTTAGGTTTATCATGGATTCATAAAAACTTGGCCGAAACCCTAGCAATGGTGATTCCCTCATCTTGAACCTAAAACCAAATCAAATTATCCAGAAAGCATCCAAACATCATTATAAACACAAACCAGAAGTTAGTTTTCATCAACAATACGTAGATCATTCAAATCGAAAATTTTCAAAACATGAGTAAAGTGCATTCGGTTTTTACGATTCAGAGTATGAATGCATGATGTTATGATTCAAAATCAGTCACTGAACTTCAAGGAATCTATTGCCACCTTTGGTTTGTCTTGAAAAAGGCTACAAGTGCCAAACCGAATTGGAATTTTTTGCTTGAATTTTGAAGTATGAAGCTTACCTTTGAGGCTGTGGAATTCGTTTATGAGGCTAGGGTTATGCTTACTACTTATATGAGAATGAATTAGGTCAGAAATATGGATTGGTTATGTGAAGATTTGATCCAAAAAATATTGAAAAAGATGGTGTCATGAAATTCAAATATTGGCTCATGAATGCTTGCTATTTTTGTATCAATCACATGATTCCATTCCTTTTTTATTCTAATCACCCATTAAGACTTTCTAGAAGCATTATCCAAATAAAATCTTTAATTTTCATATTTTATTTTTATTTAAAATGATTTTTAATGATTTAAATCAAATTAAATAGAAATAAAAATAATAAAAATCAGATTTTACATGGTTTGGGTCGTGCATAGTGATATGGTATGGATTGGATCACAACTTGGGCAGCCCATTTGGAAAGAAGTGATTTTAAACCTCCATTTTCAACATAAACCATCACAAAATTTCCCAACTTTGCAAAGGCACATCTCCCTCAATTTTAAAGGTATGAGGGTGTTCTTGGACTTTTTGGAAAGCTTGAAGAGTCCTCTAAACAACCCCATTGGTTTCAGGTCCATATCATTTACCAATCTCAAGTTATGCCCTTTTGAAGTTGTTGACTTTTTGTTGACTTTTGAAATGACCTATAATGTCTTAGATCATATCTTTCAAATGAAGCATTTTTGGGCTTAACTTTCAACATCAAAGTTGTAGAGAATTCAATTTCCTTCAAAATGAGATTTGGATGGAGACTTGGTGATGAAGTATGTGAAAGTTATGGCTGGTCAAAGTTCAGTTGACTTTTACTGAGGAAACCCTAATTTAGAAACTCCTGATTATTGATGATCTGGAATCTCCTTGATGAATCATGATCAACCCTTGATCAAATGATGAATTTTACTTCATATACTTGATGTTGGAAAAAAATCATGAAGTTTGACTTTGGTTTGACCACAGTTGACCTCAGTTTGACTTTTTAACTGCATTGACTGATTTTGACTTAACTGATTATCTGACTGAGCAAACCTTTGAGAAAAGTCTTGAAAATTGTCATAGGGGTTCTTGCATACATATAAGATGTTATGAAACTCACTTGAGGTATTGGAAGTCCATTTAGCCTGATTAAAGTCAAAACCCTAGTTTTGGATGCACTGCTTAGGAGGTGCATTGTCTGAGGGAATTGTCAACTTCTTTGACCAATTGTGAACTTTGTGAACCTTGTGAATCTTCATAAGATGTCTTGTGATACTCATGGGAGGTATTGTGAAGCTTGTGAACCTTGTGAACCTCATGAAGTGGCCTTGTAGACCTCATAAACCTCAGGAAAGCTTTGTAATCATTGTGAAACTTGTGAACCTTGTGAACCTTCAAGAAGTAACTTGTAGACTTCATGAACCTCATGAAAGGTATTGTAAATGTAGAGAAGCTTGTGAACCTTGTGAACCTTCAAGAAGTAACTTGTAGACTTCATGAACCTCAAGAAAGGTATTGAAAGCATTGTGGAACTGGTGAACCTTGTGAACCTTCTTAGAACACAAAGTCTTGTATTGTGAGGGCAAATTTTGGGGTGCAACAGCTGCCCCTGTTCAATTTTCTGAAACCTGAGGGGTTAGATTGGTATATTTGCCAATCGTGACCTGGAAGGTTGAAGGGGATTGAACACAAAAGCCCAAAAATTTGCACTCACCAGTGCATAGAGTGATACAAATGACTAGTTGAATGTAATTGAGTGGGCTTAAAGATGCCACTAGGGGAAATTTCTTCAGATATATTTCTTGGAAGATAAAGAAGTCCAAAATATGGAGGTATAATGAAAGCTGTCAGGAGTCAGGAGTAATACTGATGTAACAGCATGTCTTCATGAGGATAGAGCAATCAATAATGATAACCCTAAAGCAGTCTTGAAGAAATAATATGATTTCAGGAGGATAGAGCAATCAATAATGATAACTCTAAAGCAGTCTTGAAGAAATAATATGATTTCAGGAGGATAGAGCAATCAATAATGATAACTCTAAAGCAGTCTTGAAATAATAATGTAATATGTCTTCAGGAGGATAGAGCAATCAATAATGACAACTCCAAAGCAGTCTTGAAATACTAATGTGATATGTCTTCAGGAGGATAGAGCAATCAATAATGATAACTCTAAAGCAGTCTTGGAGTAATGGTTTCAGGAGGATAGAGCCATCAATAATGATAACTCTAAAGCAGTCTTGAAATAATAATGTGATATGTCTTCAGGAGGATAGAGCAATCAATAATGATAACTCTAAAGCAGTCTTGAAGTAATGGTTTCAGGAGGATAGAGCCATCAATAATGATAACTCTAAAGCAGTCTTGAAATAATGATTTCAGGAGGATAGAGCAATCAATAATGATAACTCTAAAGCAGTCTTGAAATAATAATGTAATATGTCTTCAGGAGGATAGAGCAATCAATAATGACAACTCCAAAGCAGTCTTGAAATACTAATGTGATATGTCTTCAGGAGGATAGAGCAATCAATAATGATAACTCTAAAGCAGTCTTGAAGTAATGATTTCAGGAGGATAGAGCCATCAATAATGATAACTCTAAAGCAGTCTTGAAATAATGATTTCAGGAGGATAGAGCAATCAATAATGACAACTCCAAAGCAGTCTTGAAATAATAATGTGATATGTCTTCAGGAGGATAGAGCAATCAATAATGATAACTCTAAAGCAGTCTTGAAGTAATGATATGATTTCAGGAGGATAGAGCAATCAATAACTCTAAAGCAGTCTTGAAATAATAATGTGATACGTCTTCAGGAGGATAGATCAATCAATAATGATAACTCTAAAGCAGTCTTGAAGTAATGATTTCAGGAGGATAGAGCCAGCAATAATGATAACTCTAAAGCAGTCTTGAAATAATGATTTCAGGAGGATAGAGCAATCAATAATGACAACTCCAAAGCAGTCTTGAAGTAATGATTTCAGGAGGATAGAGCCATCAATAATGATAACTCTAAAGCAGTCTTGGAGTAATGGTTTCAGGAGGATAGAGCCATCAATAATGATAACTCTAAAGCAGTCTTGAAATAATAATGTGATATGTCTTCAGGAGGATAGAGCAATCAATAATGATAACTCTAAAGCAGTCTTGAAGTAATGGTTTCAGGAGGATAGAGCCATCAATAATGATAACTCTAAAGCAGTCTTGAAATAATGATTTCAGGAGGATAGAGCAATCAATAATGACAACTCCAAAGCAGTCTTGAAATAATAATGTGATATGTCTTCAGGAGGATAGAGCAATCAATAATGATAACTCTAAAGCAGTCTTGAAGTAATGATTTCAGGAGGATAGAGCCATCAATAATGATAACTCTAAAGCAGTTTTGAAATAATGATTTCAGGAGGATAGAGCAATCAATAATGACAACTCCAAAGCAGTCTTGAAATAATAATGTGATATGTCTTCAGGAGGATAGAGCAATCAATAATGATAACTCTAAAGCAGTCTTGGAGTAATGGTTTCAGGAGGATAGAGCCATCAATAATGATAACTCTAAAGCAGTCTTGAAATAATAATGTGATATGTCTTCAGGAGGATAGAGCAATCAATAATGATAACTCTAAAGCAGTCTTGAAGTAATGGTTTCAGGAGGATAGAACCATCAATAATGATAACTCTAAAGCAGTCTTGAAATAATGATTTCAGGAGGATAGAGCAATCAATAATGACAACTCCAAAGCAGTCTTGAAATAATAATGTGATATGTCTTCAGGAGGATAGAGCAATCAATAATGATAACTCTAAAGCAGTCTTGAAGTAATGATATGATTTCAGGAGGATAGAGCAATCAATAACTCTAAAGCAGTCTTGAAATAATAATGTGATACGTCTTCAGGAGGATAGAGCAATCAATAATGATAACTCTAAAGCAGTCTTGAAGTAATGATTTCAGGAGGATAGAGCCATCAATAATGATAACTCTAAAGCAGTCTTGAAATAATGATTTCAGGAGGATAGAGCAATCAATAATGACAACTCCAAAGCAGTCTTGAAATAATAATGTGATATGTCTTCAGGAGGATAGAGCAATCAATAATGATAACTCTAAAGCAGTCTTGAAGTAATGATTTCAGGAGGATAGAGCCATGATAACTCTAAAGCAGTCTTGAAATAATGATTTCAGGAGGATAGAGCAATCAATAATGACAACTCCAAAGCAGTCTTGAAATAATAATGTGATATGTCTTCAGGAGGATAGAGCAATCAATAATGATAACTCTAAAGCAGTCTTGAAGTCATGAGAAGTTATCAGGAGGATAAAGTAACCCTGAGGTTACGATAAAGCAGTCCCAAAGTAATAAGAAGCTCATCAGGAGGACAAAGTAACCCTGAGGTTACGATAAAGCAGTCCCAAAGATCATAAATTTGTTTGTTGGGTAATTAACCTGAAAACAAAGGTAGCATTCTGTATAATAACATTAGTTTATGCTTTATGTATGCATGTATGATATAATCCTGCCGGAAGCGTCTGGATATATTCGTATAACAACTGCTGGCCAGGGAAAATAAATCCCGATTCGTTGTTGAAGAATGTATAACCCTCCGTCTGCTGGGGATAACAGGGTATAGATATAACCTCCCGTTGTTGGGGATGGTAAGGTATATATAACCTCCCGTTGTTGGGGATGGTAAGGTATATATAACCTCCCGTCTGCTGGGGATATAACCTCCCGTTGTTGGGGATGGTAAGGTATATATAACCTTCGTCTTCGTTTGATAGTAGAGTATATATAACATCCCGTCTTCGTTCGTCGTACTCTTATTGGAAAGTAATTTCCCAAATACCCGTATGAGGATAAAAGAGATGGATATAAGTTCCAGGGGAGATGAGACTGTATGAAGATGGATTTGTCCTACTGAGGGATTTGTAGTGGTCTTGTAGAGATGAACCGGCGAAGCTTCGTTGAAATCCTTCCCTCGTTCGTCCTTAGCAAGTACTATTATTTTCATGCATTTCTGGTAAACATCAATCATATTAAGCATACATACATTTCTGGTAAACATCAATCATATTAAGCATACATGCATTTCTGGTAAACATCCACCATATTCATAAGCATACATACATTCAAACACAACCGATGGACGTTTCGATTATGTAAATAGGGTAAAAGTAAATCTGGATTCAGAGGGAAAAGTAAAGCTGAACTTGAAAACAGAATCATTTCAACCTCGAGAGTGTATAACCAGTTGGATTTAGAGCTCCTGAAATCCATAACTTTCCTGAATACCTTCCCATAAATTCTCATGGTTGGATCTGAAGACATGATACTGACACCATCTGATACTACTGGCGTAGACAATCAATTTCCACCATGGCTTCTGCTGAGAATCCAATATCAAGGTAACACAATGAGAGGAATGTGTTTTCAAATTGTGATGGACCATATACTCTCCGGATACTAGATTTGAAAAGAAAGCATTGCCCCTTGGTTGAGGATGAATTGTCCCATAATGGAAGTATCTGTAATGAGCTACCTCAAGAGAAACAAGCAGAATGCCCCATAAGCATATGCCCCTGGCATTGTGAACTTTGTAATGTCACACTTGGTAATTTAGACAGATGTGGAGATCTGCCCCTGGATACTTAAACAGAACTGAATCCTGTCCTGATTGCCCCACATGAGATAGGCAGTATCATGGCCTGCCCCCTTGATTGGGAGATAATGACTATGCCCCTTTGATCCAGGAAGCAACTTTGTTTATCGGAAGGACTTTGGTTCATTGAACATTCATCCTGTAAGCTTCTCCATTTGTCAAACATTCAGGTCTATGCAAACAAATATATTCAAAAATGCAATGCTTATGTCTGTCTTGAAAACAATTTATTTTTAGAAAAACTGTTTATTATTATATTTTTTTTTATTTTTTCCTTGAAAACTGTGATATTAACTCAAGTTTTATAACAAGCCCCTAAAGGAGTCAGGATACCTTTTTGTAGCAGTACGCTTTCGAACTAACCATGCTTCAGTTAGGACTTTTAAAGGGTTATAACGTGGCCTGGTTCATGGTTTAAGAAACAAAGGATAAAGGCTCAAATTTTATTTGTACCCAACCCAATCTCCATGATGTTCTTCAGTCCTATACTCAGTTAACTTATGCATTGAGATTCCACAGAAGTGTGGTGTTGTAACATTGATATTTTGTGATGGTTTGGCAACCAAAAGTTTATTTGAACCTTCAGTCATCTTTCTTTGTTGAGGATTTATAGTGACCTCTTTTTCTTCTTTTTGACTTTATTATCCCTTCTTTTTGCCTGAACTGCTTATTTCAAGATTACAGTCAGTGGGATGTCTTAATGTTTTACTAAGTCTCCTTCATAGGTTTTGACTTAGTGAATTGTTCTTTTGCTGGATATTGACTGTCAGGTTTCATGATTACGGAGAACCATCATTAGTTGTGTACAACACAGATAATTGGCATATTTGAGTTAACTGAGTAACTACCCTGCCCCGGATTATGAATAAGGGTTTTAATTTGTGCGAGAATAAAAACTCCTACTTCATAGGCTCAAAAGGGTTGACTAGGGATTAACTTCCTTATATCTCCACTGTTTAGGAATTGAAACAATGCCTGTACATCGTCAGCATAGTCTGTTCAAAAGCATACTGCATAAGATTATGGTATTGTTTTCGTCATCCTCCCTTTACAGGCTTATAGCTTTATCAGGAGTTAAATATCACAAAATAGAAATAAGAAGCATAGCTCAAAACATAGTGAAACGAATGGATTAATTCAAGACAAACATACGCAATGCATTAATGGAGACAAAAGTTTAACATAATAATAAGTGTTCAAACAAATAAGAGAAATTACAAATGAAAATTCAAGTGTTCTCAAAGTCTCTTTCTCTAAACTTGTCACTTCAGTAATCTGGAAACTTTGATGCTTGACGGACGATAGAAGAACTCAACCTGGCCTTCGGGCGTAACCTCGAGTATTCCTTCATCAATTAGGTCTTGAATCTTATTCTTCAATGCCCAACAGTTTTTTGTATCATGTCCAGGACTGTTGGAGTGGTACTCGCACCTTGTCCTGGGATTATAGCGAGGAGAGGAAGTTTTAGGATTTTGAGGAGGATTTTCCAAGGGAATTAGCTTCATCTCCAACAAGCATTGCAGAACTTGTGACATTGGAGTGCTGAACTTGATAAACTGCCTTCTACATTTCTGGTGTTGAAGTAGGTTAACCTTATCAGGTCTTTCTTCTTCAATCGAGGAACAATCAATGGCAACCTGTCTCTTACCCTCTTTTATCCTCATCCTTCTTTTAAGTAAATCAGCTTGTCTTAATGGAGGTTTACTGACAATTAGATCCCCGACTTTATCACTTTGAAGTTTGTGGACAAAGGTTCTTAGCTCTTCTTGCCCCTGAGCTAATCTTTGAATAAGAGCCACCTGGCCATTCATCTGGATCCTCATTCCTGTCATCTCAGCTTGTAGTTGTTTCAGCTGATCATCCTTGTTGTCCTCAGGATTCTTCTTCTTAGCCAGCAGTGTCTTCAATTCATCCTGCCCCTTGGACAAGTTCAGGATCAACTTTTGGAACTGTGCATTTTGTGCCTGGAGATCTTTGACTGTTTGTTCAAGATCCATTTCTTCTGAAATAAACAACGAGAAGATGAGAAACCTGGGCACAATTAAACCTGTGATGCAATGAAATGATATGTGAATGTATATGCAATGTATTCAAGGACCACAGGATTTAAATTTGCTTAAGCAACCAAAAAGGTAAACTTTTATTAGTAATAAATTTGTTTTGCCCATTGGGCTTACAGAAAATGAAATGTAATAAATACAAGAGATGGGGTTTTAAGTCTCCCATGGACGTTTCCTCTTTGTGTTGAGGTATGAGTTGAGATTCCGTTCCTCGTGAAGTTGCTTTGTTAGTTCCAGGATTCTTTCTTGGCTTGCTTTGTAATGTGCCTCGAAAGTATCCCTTTGCTCCTTCAATTGGATCCATGATCTCTGCAAGTCTTCCATATCAGTAGGCATGTCTGGGTGAAGGATGGTATAAGCTGTGTCTCCTTCAGCAACAGGTTCCATGGTAACTGGTAGGATAGCAGGATATGGCATCATGAGAGTCTGAGCACGAGATCGCACCCATCTGAGATAAGCCTCCATAGGAATAGTATACTTAGGCTCTAGTGTCTTGCTGTCAACCCTGTTTACTTTTCCCCAAGCTCGTACGAATCTCTGACGGTAACCTTGAAGATCGTTGTCGTAATCAAACACAATGCCCTGAATCAACATGTCATGTGGACCATCACTCCGAGCGTAACCAAAATGTCGTAAAGCTAGTGAAGGGTTGTAGGTGATTCCTCCTCTTATGCCTAGAAGTGGCACATTAGGAAACTCCCCACAACGGTCAATGATGGTGACATTCTCCATAGATCTGGAGCACCAATGGATATCTGAGTGAGAGAGTGACATAATCCTCTTGGACCATCTGAATCCCTGCTCATTCTTCGTTACTGAGCGAGGAAGGTGAGAAATAAACCACCTAGAAAGCAAAGGTATGCAGCACATCAAAGTTCCTCTTGCCCTTGTAGTACGGGTGTGAAGAGAATGCAGGATGTCTCCAAGCAATGTAGGCACTGGATTGTGACTCAGGAATATGTTGATGGCATGAACGTCTATGAACTGATCTGGATTGGGGAACAATTCTAAGCCATAAATCAACAAGGCTAAGATCTCCTCAAAAGCATCATAGCTCATAGCCTTCAAGAACACTTGAGCTTTATCCATTAACACCTTAACAAGAATACCTTTAACTCCGCTTCTCGTTTCTAGAACAATGTCAGATTTTTTCAGATGTAGAGCTGCAGCAATAACTTCAGGTTTAGGTTCTTTCTCTAAGCCTGTGAAGGGTCTTTGATCAAGGATAGGTATACCCAGTAGTTTAGAGAACTCTTCCATTGTAGGAACCAGCTGATAGTCGGGGAATGTGAAACAGTGATGTTTAGGATCAAAGAACTGAAACAGAACACTCATCATGTCTTCATTGAACCCTGAAATAACTAGATCCAGTAGTTGACCATGTCTCTTGATAAACTGGGAATGATCAGACACTTGAGAAACCAACTCTTTAAGCTTAGCAGGTATGTCTACAAAGTTGATCCTGATGGTGTTTCTACAAGCTGAAGCCATGACCTGCAACAAAGAACAAAGATAAATCCTTTGGTCCTTGAAATGGTTAGTGAAAATGCTATGCTTATGATGCATGATGATGTCATGATGTTATGCTCAATCACAAACATGTGGCACACACAAGCAAGTCACACAATTGCCCTAGGTTTAAAGGCTTGCATGAGGTTCAAAGGTAAGTACCCTCCCCTGAAGTTGGTTGGTTCATCCTGTCCTACAAAAGTAACTAGGTTCTAAGGGATCTCAATATCATTGATCCTTCACAAGGGTGGTTGTTCAGTAGGCAACTTACTTGCCAACCAAAACCCTCCAAGTTTAGAATCTCAATGAGCGTAGTATCGAGTGTCAACCAACTTCAGTCTGTACCAAAGCCGGTTACCTCACTACTTTCTAAAGGCCAAGATGAGTTAACTAGGGTTCTAAAAGTTAGTTAGTGCATTGACAACATATGGCAGCCTCATATTATCCTCAACTTGACTTAAGGAACATAAGCACCAACCAAGAAGTCACACCAACTATGGCCACCAGATCAACCGTATCGATATACGTCATACAGTTTCCTTGGTCTATTGCCATTTACCTAAGGTACACTAGATCCGGGTTAGGATCTTTCACACATAAGAGCCCAACAAGTAATATAAAGCAAACAAGGCAAACAATTTAAAGTGATCTAATTCATAAGGGTACCCCTCTTAAATTTAAATCCCCAGCAGAGTCGCCAGTTCTGTAACACGGTGGGAGAACTGACTTTAAGTAATGTTGCGGATAGCAAGAGTCGCCACCGACTTTTATTTTATCCAAAAAGGAAAGGCATAAAAGAACAGGAAAGACCTTTAAGAGATATTTTTGGGTCCGGGGGGTAGGTTATGTAAAGGGAAGGTGTTAGCACCCTTTACATCCATGGTTATCCATGGGCTCTTAGTTACTTAGCTCACTTTTGAATTGTTTTTGAAAGTGTAATGTGTGAATAGAAAAATTTTCAGAATAGTTGATAATAATCCATGTACGGATGTGTAAAAACTTGTTTTTGAAAATTTGTTAGAAATTGTGAAATGTTTGAAATATTTTTGAAGTGAGCAAGTACATAAGAGGAACCTACCCTAAAGTTTAAAGTCTTTCTTGTTCTTTATCCTTTCCTTGGTAAGACTATCCCTACTATTAAGGAGTAGGTAGTCATTACCTTGGATGTAAGGGACATGTGAGGGACATTCTGTTTTATGAAGGCGACTGTGGGGTGTAATAAGCATATATGAGGGACTATCATCATTTTTCGAAGGGACTCGATCCGTAAAGGCAACCATGAGGGACTTGATGATTTTTTTACTTTAAAGGGACTTGCTTTATACACCCCACTTGACCTTTTTCGTAGGCAACTTGAGGGATAACCTTAGAAATGTGAGACGGCGATTAAAATCGACTTACGTGTGTGAGTGTTTATTTTAATTATCTTATTATTAAAATGATCTAAATTAATTTTTAAGAGAATACATATTTACACTCCCTAAATTACTAACCATAGCAGAAATAATTAAATAATTACAGAATTTACATCCAGGAAGCAATTACAAAATTATAATAATAAGCAAAATAATAAGCAAAATAAATAAATAGAAAAATAAATAAAATATAAATAAATAAGCAATAAATAATAAAAAAGAGGGGTTAGTAAATAATAATAAGTAAGATTAGTAAAATAATGATAATAAGCATAATTAAAATAAAAATGGGTTAGTGATAAAATAATAATAATAGTAATTAGAAAAGTAAATAAGGTTAGAGAAATAATAAAAATATAAGTTAATAGTAAATAATAAATAATAGGTTAGTAGTAATAATAATAAATCAAAATATTATAAGAAATTAACAATTTTTAACATAAACAATTATATTTTAAAAAAAAAGAAATATGAACAAACAATTATTTTTAATTTACAAGTTATTAGGTTATTTTTAAATATATTATGACTACAAGATTTAAATAAAAAAATTATAAAAGGTATTCACATATTATATAAAGAGAAAAATAAGTTATAAGTATATTTACAAGATTTAATTTTTATTGATTCAATTATTTAAAAAAAAATGATTTAAGTTATAAACATAGTGTAAAATATATTTACCTATTATATGAAGAAAAGAGTTTATAATTATATTTACAAAATTAATTATATTAAAAATTATATACATAATAATCATGATAAGAAATAAAAATAATTTTTGGAAAATAGAATTAAGTTTTATTTAGAAAAGTATTTTTTAGAGTTTTCTTTAGAAAATTAGGGTTTATTTAGATACAAAATTATTTTTACTAATATAATAAAAGGAATAATTTTTAAATTAAGAACATATGAGTTTTTTATTAGGAACTATTATTTTATAGAATTATTTTATTATACAATTATTAATAAAACCTAAACTAATTACACAAAAATAAAATAAAAGAAAATAGCAAACAAACCTGGCTGGGGTTTGAACCCAGGAGGCTTTGCTCACAAGAACTATGCTCTACCACTGGGCCAGGCGCTGGTTGGTGCAAGAAGGATTGCCTCCAAACGGTTTTGTTCTTTCAAACCAATAATCAGCAAAATAAATGAACAAAAAACAAAAGGCCTGGGGGAGGATTGAACCCAGGACCTTATGTATACGAGTATGCACGCGTTACCACCCGGCTGGAAGAGCCAATCTGTTAATACTTTGGCCACAATTGATAATATATTAGACCTAAAAAACAAACAAAATAAATGAACAAAATGTTACCAACGGGGAATCGAACCCCAGACCAAGTCCATGTACGCGCACACCCCCAACCACTGGGCCAAGCAACCTGTTATGAAATAAAACCAAAACTAATTCATAAAATATTATATTCAATTTTTGAATTCTGGAAAACGCGCCAAGCTTCTTCTTCTTCTACCTTTTACCTGCGAAATTACCTGCACAATTTCTTACACAATTTCCTGCGAATTTTTCAAAACATGAACCTACGAAATTTGGAACACCATCAAAACAGTGAAATTTCTCAAAATTAATTTGTGCATAATGATTCCCAGAGGTCACATGACTGTGCTGTGTTCTTAGAAATTATTTATTTTAGGTTTATCATGGATTCATAAAAACTTGGCCGAAACCCTAGCAATGGTGATTCCCTCATCTTGAACCTAAAACCAAATCAAATTATCCAGAAAGCATCCAAACATCATTATAAACACAAACCAGAAGTTAGTTTTCATCAACAATACGTAGATCATTCAAATCGAAAATTTTCAAAACATGAGTAAAGTGCATTCGGTTTTTACGATTCAGAGTATGAATGCATGATGTTATGATTCAAAATCAGTCACTGAACTTCAAGGAATCTATTGCCACCTTTGGTTTGTCTTGAAAAAGGCTACAAGTGCCAAACCGAATTGGAATTTTTTGCTTGAATTTTGAAGTATGAAGCTTACCTTTGAGGCTGTGGAATTCGTTTATGAGGCTAGGGTTATGCTTACTACTTATATGAGAATGAATTAGGTCAGAAATATGGATTGGTTATGTGAAGATTTGATCCAAAAAATATTGAAAAAGATGGTGTCATGAAATTCAAATATTGGCTCATGAATGCTTGCTATTTTTGTATCAATCACATGATTCCATTCCTTTTTTATTCTAATCACCCATTAAGACTTTCTAGAAGCATTATCCAAATAAAATCTTTAATTTTCATATTTTATTTTTATTTAAAATGATTTTTAATGATTTAAATCAAATTAAATAGAAATAAAAATAATAAAAATCAGATTTTACATGGTTTGGGTCGTGCATAGTGATATGGTATGGATTGGATCACAACTTGGGCAGCCCATTTGGAAAGAAGTGATTTTAAACCTCCATTTTCAACATAAACCATCACAAAATTTCCCAACTTTGCAAAGGAACATCTCCCTCAATTTTAAAGGTATGAGGGTGTTCTTGGACTTTTTGGAAAGCTTGAAGAGTCCTCTAAACAACCCCATTGGTTTCAGGTCCATATCATTTACCAATCTCAAGTTATGCCCTTTTGAAGTTGTTGACTTTTTGTTGACTTTTGAAATGACCTATAATGTCTTAGATCATATCTTTCAAATGAAGCATTTTTGGGCTTAACTTTCAACATCAAAGTTGTAGAGAATTCAATTTACTTCAAAATGAGCTTTGGATGGAGACTTGGTGATGAAGTATGTGAAAGTTATGGCTGGTCAAAGTTCAGTTGACTTTTACTAAGGAAACCCTAATTTAGAAACTCCTGATTATTGATGATCTGGAATCTCCTTGATGAATCATGATCAACCCTTGATCAAATGATGAATTTTACTTTATATACTTGATGTTGGCAAAAAATCATGAAGTTTGACTTTGGTTTGACCACAGTTGACCTCAGTTTGACTTTTTAACTGCATTGACTGATTTTGACTTAACTGATTATCTGACTGAGCAAACCTTTGAGAAAAGTCTTGAAAATTTTCATGGGGGTTCTTGCATACATATAAGATGTTATGAAACTCACTTGAGGTATTGTAAGTCCATTTAGCCTGATTAAAGTCAAAACCCTAGTTTTGGATGCACTGCTTAGGAGGTGCATTGTCTGAGGGAATTGTCAACTTCTTTGACCAATTGTGAACTTTGTGAACCTTGTGAATCTTCATAAGATGTATTGTGATACTCATGGGAGGTATTGTGAAGCTTGTGAACCTTGTGAACCTCATGAAGTGGCCTTGTAGACCTCATAAACCTCAGGAAAGCTTTGTAATCATTGTGAAACTTGTGAACCTTGTGAACCTTCAAGAAGTAACTTGTAGACTTCATGAACCTCATGAAAGGTATTGTAAATGTAGAGAAGCTTGTGAACCTTGTGAACCTTCAAGAAGTAACTTGTAGACTTCATGAACCTCAAGAAAGGTATTGAAAGCATTGTGGAACTGGTGAACCTTGTGAACCTTCTTAGAACACAAAGTCTTGTATTGTGAGGGCAAATTTTGGGGTGCAACAGTGTTACAAATCATACCTAGTCTTTTGGGAAGTTTTAAATGTTTTTGAGGCAAAAGGTTGAATGAATCACAACCCAAGGGCTAGCCTCAAGAGCAATCATCCAAGAACCCAAAGAATGCGAGATTCTAGAATTCAGTTCTTTCGTTGTTAGTTATGAAAAGGATTTTCATAATTTGTTCGTTGTTTTAGGAGAGGAAGGGTGGATAGATCACAACCCAAGGGCTAGCCTTAAGAGCAATCATCCAAGAACCCGAGGAATGCGACATTCCAAAATTCAGTTCTTCCATTATTTGATTTTGAATGATTTTTGATAAAAGACACGTTTATTTGTTAGTTGTATGGCTTAAGTGTTTTAGAAACGAAATAGCGAATGAAACACAACCTGAGGGCTAGCCTCAAGAGTGATCACTCAAAAACTCAAGGAATGCTAGATTCCAAAAATTTAATTCTTTCGTTATTTGAAATAGATATGATAATCTAGGTGTTTTAGGAATGAAAGGTTGGATAAACCACAACTTAAATGCTATTCTCAAGAGCAATTATCCAATAATTCAGGGAATGAGAGACTCCAAGAACTCTTTTCTTTCGTTATTTGATATGTAAGAATTAGGTGTTTTGAGTACAAAAGGGCGAATGAATTACAACCCAAGGGCTAGCCTCAATAACATTCATTCAAGAATTCAAGGAATGCTAGACTCCAGAATTCAATTCTTTCGTTATTTGATATGATGATATTTCAATAAAAGGATTTGATAAAATCAAGTTTGTTTTAAGTGATTTAGGGTTTGATTGTTTTTTAGAAACGAATGAGCGAATGAAACACAACCCGAAGGCTAGCCTCAAGAGAGATTCACTCAAAAACCCAGGGAATGCTAGATTCAAAAAGTTTAGTTCCTTTGTTATTTGATTTTGAGGGATTTGATAAAAATCGTGTTTTTTTAGGGTTTTAGAGTTTAGAAACGATGGTGAGGTACGAGTAAACAAACAAACATAAACACGTCATTAAGACTATGATGAGGCGCAAAATAGATAAAAATCGAGTTTTTTAGTGATACCTAACGGAGAAGGTCCATTGCCTCTTCAATGCGCAAAAGAAATCAAGAAAAATATGTCAGAAGCTCAAAGCATGTCAAAGTATCAAACTCAAGTAGCAAGCATCATGTATCAAGTCTAAAGATCTAGGCAAAACTCAAACACAAGCATCAAGTGTAAAATATTAGAGAAATCTAGGATTATCAAACAAGCATAATTTGCATAAAAGATCTCGTGAAAATAAATATCAAATAAATTAATCAAAATTAATCTATGCAACTAAGAAATTAATATCAAACAATAAAAATTAATTATAAAATAACATGAAGAAATAAACTAAATAGAGTTAGAATTAGATTCAAAAGTAGGAAAAGAATAATAAAAATAAACAACAATGAGAGGGGGTATGCAGCGGTGGATAGGGAGTGTAACCAGCAAAATGTATGGGCTCATCATCATGAAAAAACAAAAACAAAATGAAACAATAAAGTATCAACATCTATCAGCAAATAAGATCACAGTTTCTTTCTTCTCAGGTTTTCAAATAAACGGTATCGAATAAAAAGGAAAGGGTCAACCTCAAAACTAAAAAAAAGTCTCACACATCCATGATTCCTAATCTCTCTCGCTTATACTCGCATATGATCATCTCGGTCGCAATCAATTTCACTCTTAACATGTTTTGGGTTTACACATGGTGAGGTTTTATTTCACGGTTTTCTCTGGCGCGGCGTCTACGACGTTCTTCATCTCAGATTCACGGCAGTAACCTATTTCCGATCTCTCTCTCAAACTCGTGCTCGCTTCCGTGTTTTGGTTGTTCAATGGGAGAGGGTTATTTTGTTGTGGTGTTTTAATAGAAGTGCAGGTTGTGAAAAGGGCGGTGATGCATGTTCTGAGTTGGTTGTTAAGGTGGCGTCTGAGTTGTAGAAATGGCGGACGTGTTTGAAGGTGGAAGGGGGTTTTACATGATGGAGGTTGGTTGTGATTGATGGAGGCATTTGTTGTTGGCCGGTAATGGAGTGTGGTGGAGGTTATGTCATTGTTGAGATAAAATCACGATTACGGAAGATTCACGACTGAAGTAAGGTGGAGGTAATTTTGTTGGTGTTTTTTGGGAGGATTGAGGGACGGTTTCATGGTTTTTGTTGGGATTGAGTTTTGTTTTTGTTGAATGGATAGAGGATGAGGTTGAAGAAAGATGACAACGATTTTTGAGATGGTGATGAAGAAGAATGGTGAGGGCGGCGATGTGGAGGATGGAAAGGGTTCCGAAGGTGAAGATGTTGAAGGCTGAAGATTTTAGTGTGGGGAGCCCCCCAACCGATTATGAGTTTTTAAGGTCTTTATTTCAAATTTTTTCTTTTGAAGTTCTCTTTTTTTTCCTCTATGTTATTGTGTTTGTGTCTGTTCCCCTTTTTCATAGCAGATCCTTGTTATTTCTTTTAAGCAAGTTTGTAGTGTGAAGTCATTGTCTAGGTTGTGGGTAAAGTGTTGTCATTGTTGCTTTCAAATTGCAGCAAGTCTCTAGTTTTAGAAGGATGTGTGTTGCTTTTCAGATTGCAGGTTAACACAGGTTAAAGTTCAGAGTTTTTTTTGGTGGTCAATGCTTTGGTCCGATGGGGGGGGGCCTGTGATGCTTGGAGTGTAGTGGTAGCAGAAGTTAGCGTGTTGGTTGTGGTCTTGGAGTATGCAAGTGTTTGTAGAATAGAGTGGTAAGGCTATTGTGTGATAGCAGACTTGTTTTATACAACTTGCAGGCTATAGGGAAGTTCAAGACTTTTGTTTAGTGAATCATGAAAAGGATAAAATTATGGCTCTTTTGTTGTAAAAATGGATGGTGGGCCTAACTTTCTTGTATTTCTTTCAATGAGATTTTGTAGAACTTTGTTATAGTATTAGACTTGTATTTTTGTAAATTTATGATAGAAACGAAGGTTGAATAATGAATATGAAAATGAATATGAAATAAAGTGGATAAAAATAAAAATAAAAATTAATTGTGAAATAAATAAAAATGGATAATGGATAATATTTGGTTTAATAAAATGGATATGGATTAATAAAAAAATGGAAATTGAAGTCAAGATAAAAATGATTAAACTTAAATTAAAATAAAATATAAACTAAACTAAACTCAAAATTAGAATTCTTAAATATAAAAAAACTTAAATTAAAATATATAAATATAAATAAAATATCTATCTTACTAAACATAAAATATAAAAAGGTTTATACATTTTCAACAAAATTCTAGAATTAATTAAAATTCCCTAAAATCTAAAAGACGTCTTGAATTCAAAATTAAAATTAAAGCAAAATACACAAAAATAACTTAAACACAAAATAAGACCAACATTCTAATTTTAAGTTGAAACAAATTCTAAAAGATAAAAATGACAAAATGCATGATTTATGATTAATGAGATGTTTAACTTACAAATACAAAAATGATCGATTTTCGATATAATGACGAAAACGCGTCAGATGAACGAAAATATTTAAAAAAGTCTGGTCAAAATTTAGGGTATGGAAGAAGGAAAGGAAAGACGTCAAGATCGGCACATTACTCAGTTCAGATGAAAGGAAAAGCCTGATCTTATTACTCAAAGAATTTCCAGATGTGTTCACTTGGTCCTACAAGGACATGCTAGGGTTGGATACCAACATCGTGGAACATCACTTACCGTTAAAACCAGAATGCTCGCCAGTAAAGCAGAGGTTGAGAAGAACGCATCCGGATATGGCTATTAAAATCAAGGAAGAATTCCAAAAGTAGATTGATGTTAACTTCCTCGCTACTTCAGAATATCCTCAATGGTTGGCAAACATTGTGCCAGTACCAAAGAAAGACAAAATTTTTTGAATGTGTGTAGACTATAGGGATCTCAATAAAGAAAGTCCAAAAGACGATTTCCCCTTACCACACATCGACATAATGGTGGACAACACTGCAAAATACAAGGTATTTTCTTTCATGGATGGATTTTCGGGCTACAACCACATAAAAATGGCACCCGAAGACATGGAGAAAACATCCTTCATCACGCCATGGGACACCTTCTATTATAAAGTAATGTCGTTTGGATTAAAGAACATTGGTGCTACCTATCAAAGGGAAATAACAACCCTCTTTCATGACATGATGCATAAAGAGATCAAAGTATACATCAATGACATGATCTCCAAGTCGAAGATCGAAGAGGAACATGTTGAACATCTACAGAAATTGTTCAAATGTCTGAGAAAATATAAACTACGACTGAATCCTAACAAGTGCACCTTTGGTGTCCAGTCAGGAAAGCTCATAGGATTCATCGTCATTCAGAAAGGAATCGAAGTTGATCCCGACAATGTCAATCCTATTCAAGAAATGCCTGCTCCGAAAACGGAGAAACAAGTAAAAGGATTCCTGTGACGTCTAAGTTACATCTCCAAGTTCATATTCCTCATGACCGTGTGTTGCACCCCAAAATTTTCCCTCATCTAGACCAGACATTGTGTACTAAGTTGTCACAAGGTTCATAAGATATCTCAAGAGTTTCACAAGGTTCACAATTAGTCAGAAAGTTTGACAATCCCCTCAGACAAAGCATCCTCCTAAGCAATGCATCCTAAACTAGGGTTTTGATTTTCATCAGGCTAAGTGGACTTCCAAGGCTTCAAGTGAGCTTCATAGCACATATATGTCTTCAAGAATCCCTATGTCAAGTTTCAAGGCTTTCCCAAAAGGTTTACTCAGTCAGATGATTAGATAGACTAAAATCAATCAAAGTAGTTAAAAAGTCAAACTGAGGTCAACTGTGGTCAAACCAAAGTCAAACTTCATGATTTTTTGTCAACATCAAGTATATGAAGTAAAATTCATCATTTGATCAAGGGTTGATCATGATTCATCAAGGATATTTCAGATCATCAAGAATCAGGAGTTTCTAAATTAGGGTTTTCATAGGAAAAGTCAACTGAACTTTGACCAGCCATAACTTTCACATGCTTCATCAAACTTTTTCCATCCAAAGCTCATTTTGAAGGAAATTGAATTCTCTACAACTTTGTGTCTCACAAGAAAATCCCAAAAATGCTTCATTTGGAAGGTATGAGCTAAGACATTATAGGTCATTTAAAAAGTCAACAAAAAGTCAACATCTTCCAAAGGGCATAATTTGAAAATGGTAAAGGATATGGATATGAGACCAAAGAGGTTGGTTAGAGGACTCTCTAATCTTTCTAAAATGTCCAATAACACCTTCATAGCCTTAAAATTTAGGGATTTGTGCCTTTGCAAAGTTGGGAAATTTTTGAGAGGTTTATTGAGCAAATGGGGTCTTAGAACCAATTTTTTCCACATGGGCTTGCAATTTTATGACCCAATCTCTACCATGACATAATGCACGAATCAAATATCATTTATTCAGATTTTTATTAGTTTATTTTTATTTATTTTGATTTTATCCATTAAAAATCAATTTAAATCAACTTAAAATATGAAAAACTCAATATTTGATATGATTCTCATTCTAGAAGTTCTTAAAGGTTATTCAAAACTGATTGGTATCATTTAAATTCGTGCTCAACTAAATTAGAAAGGTTTTATAAGATTTTTGAGAATATTTGAAAGTGGAAAAACTTCATGATCAAGAAACCATCAAAAGCCCACAAATCCACAAAGTCTTGACCTAATTCACATCACTATAAGTTCACAAACCTATTACAAGCACAAGGAACTAAATTCAGAGCCTCCAAGAACATCATTCAACTTCAAACTTTCATACAAAAAGTCACATTCGGATTTTTAATTGCAGGCCATATCAAGAAGTTTTGAAGGTTGCAATACATTCCTGGATGTTCATTGAATCTATTTGCATCATTTGCAGCATCCAAATCATCACTATTTGCATAAATCGAACCAAGCTTGTTCATGTTTTATTTTTTTTTCGATTTTGATTGTTTGTGTGTTGTTGATGAATTCTAACCATATATTCTTGTTAGCAATGATGTTTAGATTGTTTCTGGGCAAAGAGATTGAAGAACCATGACCTGAATCGAAAACTGCCATTGTTAGGGTTAGAGCTCTCAAATTAGGGGTTCACGATTTACCTAATATAAATGAATAATGAAACCATGGTTGGACTGTATACATTGCAAGGATCATGTCTATGTGTTTAATTTGATGAAATTTTGTGTATTATGAAAGATCCAATTTTCACAGGTTCTTGAAATTCAAAATTCACAGGAATAGTTGTAGGTAAATTTGAATGAAAATTCGCAGGAAAGAGGAAGAAGATGAAGTCAGTTGGCGCCAAGGCTGGATTTCAAATTTGAGTTTAATATTTTATTGAATTGTTTTCATATTATTTCAACAAATGTTGCTTGGCCCAGTGGTGTTGGCGTGTGCGTGTGATGGCTATGACCTGCGTTCGATCCTTGGTGATACCATATTTTGTTCAAATTTTCAATTATTCAATTAACTTAATATATTATCTTTGTTTGTTGCTTAGCTTGCAGACGCGCCCCATGTGGCTCAGTTGGTTGAAGTGTTTGGTTGTTGTTGTGATGGTCATGGGTTCGAATCTGGCCGCAGGCCATTTTGGTTTTAATTTCATTTGTTTTTGCAGGTTTACAATATAAGGATTGTGTTATACATAGCTTACACCAGCGCATGCTGGCTCAGCTGGTTTTGTATGTGGTTGATTGAGGTAAGGGACCTGGGTTCAAATCCCAGTTCCTATCTTTTTAGGTTTTTTTTTTTTTCCATATTTTCCTTATTTTTGCTATTTTCTTATTTTTAATTTAAATTAATATAATTAAAATAATTTCTAAAATAATAACCAATAATATTTTCATAAAACTTTATATTTTCTAATAAAACTCATAAATTATTTTCTTAATGTTATTTATTTTGCATTAATTTTATAATATGTTTATATATAGTTATTTTATTTTTTGTAAATAAATTAATAATGTATTTTAATTATAATTAAAAACCCTAATTTTCTTAATTAAAATTCCTAACCCTAATTGTGATCCTAACCCTAAAAATTAACTCTTTTTTTCTAAACCCTAATTAAATTATTAATCTTAATTTTTATTAATATGTAAATAATTTGTTATTTGTTTATTATTACTAAATTTATTTTCTTAATTAACTTCTAAAAAATTTCTAATATTAATTTTTCTTTTTAAATTCTTATTTCCTTTATTTATTATTCTAACCATTATTTTTATTATTTTATCATTACTAATATTTGATTATTGTTTATTTATTATTCTTATTATATTTATTATTATCATTATTATTTTTTATTATTATGTAACTGCTAAAGCCATGTAATATTTGTAGGTTTACTTTATATCGTTATTTTATTTTTGTAAATATTTTACTGTATGGTTAGTAATTTTAGGGTGTGTATAACTTATATGTAATTAAATTGAACTAAGAGAATTAATTTAAATAAGATAAATACATGAATATAAACACTCACACACGTAAGTCGATCTTTGATCGCCATCTTGCACTTCCTAGGTCACCCCTCTTGGTTGCCTTAAATATGGTCAAGTCCCTCGAATATAGGGGCGTCTTAAGCAAAGTCCCTTCATAAAAATCATCAAGTCCCTACAGTTTAAAAGACAAGTCCCTTTGAGGTTGCCTACAGAATAATGATCTTGTCCCTTCGAATAAATGATGATAGTCCCTACGAATTGCTAAAGACACCCTTACTAGTTGCCTTCTATGACCATCCGATGACCCTACGTTTGTCCCTTAACATCCAAGGTAATGACTACCTATTCTTAATAATAGGGATAGTCTTACCATTGAAAGAACATACGAGAACATGAAAGACTTAATCTAGGGTAGGTACCTCATAGTTACTTGCTCACACTTTTCAAACTTACTTTTACATCTCACAATTTCTAAACTAGGCTTTGTATACACCCATACGAGGGTCATTACCAAGTACTTAAAGAAATATTTCTAATCACACACTACACTCTTGCAAACAAACAAAGTGAGCTAAGTAACTAAGAGCCCATGGATAACCATGGATATAAAGGGTGCTAACACCTTCCCTTTGTATAACCTATCCCCCGAACTCAAGTCTTTTAAAATAGGTCTTTCATGTTCTTTTATGTCCTTTCCATTTGGATAAAATAAAAGTCAGTGGCGACTCTTGCTATCCGCAACATGACTAAAAGTCAGTTCTCCCACCGTGTTACACCGTGACATGCCCGCCAATATTCAAACTTCTACGGAAGAATCAAAGTCATGAATGGACAAAAGATTTCCAGGAAGCTTTTGAGAAAATCAAGGAATACTTGCTGAAGCCACCAATTTTTTCTCCTCTAGTCGAAAGTAGACCATTAATCATGTACCTCACCATTTTGGAAGACTCCATGGGATGTGTACTAGGCCAGCAAGGCGAAACAAAAAGGAAAGAATATGCCATTTATTATCTGAGCAAGAAATTTACTGATTGTGAAACTCGGTACACAATTCTCAAGAAAACTTGATGTGCTTTAGCTTGGGAAGCTAAATGTCTTCTCCAGTACATGATTTGTCATACTACTTGACTCATTTCGGATATGGATACGATCAAATATGTGTTGGAGAAACTTGCATTGATAGGAAGAATCGCTCGTTGGAAAATGTTATTATCAGAATACAATATCGAGTACCACACTCAGAAAGCCACCAAAGGAAGTATCCTAGTTGACCATTTGGCTCATTAGTCCATCAATAATCATTAACCAATCACATTTGACTTCCCAGATGAGGACGTCGTGTATCTTAAGATGAAAGATCGTGACGAACCACTTCTAGATGAAGGACCAGATCTAGGATCCCATTGGGGACTCATTTTCGACGAAGCAGTTAATTATTATGGAAACAAAATTAGGGAAATATTTGTTACTAGAAATGGAACCCATATCCCATTCACTGCCAAATTGGCATCCAAATGTACAAAGAATGAGGTTGAGTATGAAGCTTGCATCATTGGTCTCGAAGAAGCAATTGATCTCAGGACCAAGAATTTACACATGTACGAAGATTCTGCCTTAGTGATCAATCAGATCAAAAGAGAATGGGAAACACACTAACAGGGACTGATCCCTTACAGAGATTACACAAGGAGATTGCTGTCATTTTTCAACAAAGTCGAATCAATCACATACCTCGTGAGAAAAATCATATGGTTGACACACTTGTTATCATCTCTTCCATGATTATAATTAATCCATGAATGACATCCCAATAATCGAATTTATGCACTTGGACAAGCTAACTTACATCTTTGCAATCGAAACTGCTATTGATGGCAGACCTTGGTATTACGATATTCAACGATTCCTACGGAAAAAGGGAATACCCATATGGATTGTCAAGAAAAGACAGGAAGACCCTCCGAAGAATGGCAAGAAAATTCTTCCTCAACCAAGATATACTTTACAAGAGAAGCTTCGACATGGTTCTACTCATATGTGTAGACAAGCGCGAAGCAAAAATGATCATAAAAGAAATTCATGAATGATCCTTTGGTACTCATACCAACATGTCGCAACCAGCTTAAAAAGCTAGAATCGCCATCATAATTTTAGGTCAAAAATAGTGATAAACCTAAATTCTAGGGTAGAGACCTTTGGCTCGGAAGTCGATTAAATGTGAGGAAGGTGTTAGGCACTCCTCATTTCTATTCTATCCAATCGGGTCCTTCTTAAGATTCTAAGGGTTGTTCATTTGTATAAATAAATAAATAAAATAAAATAATAGGAAAAAAACCAAAATAAAACCCTAATTGCACTCGCTAAGGTTTGTACAAACCTTATGCATATGTACCTTCAATATAAAGGATCAAAGCGTTGTAGTTCGATTCCCCTACCCCTAATCCTAATCCTATTATTTCTAACTACCCCTTTACTAAATTATAAAAAAAAATCCATTATTTTAAAACCCCATTTTAATTATTTTACAAAAAAACAACTAATCTTAATATAAAAAAAATCCATATTTTGAAACCCCTAAATATCCCATAATTAGAACCCCAACATATTAATAAAAAACCCCAAACAAACATTTATGAAACTCCTAAAACCCTAATTTAAAATTCCTTTATTTCAAACCCTCAAAATAACTTAAAAACCAAAAATATGATCTAAACCTTAATAAATTAAAAGAACCAAATAATTTACCCCAAATAATAAAAAAACTTTATTAATTTTTTTTATAATAAAAATCAGAAACATCCATCAAATTATAACCCAGTTATAATGCAAATTAAAAAGTATTTCCAAAAAGAATTAAATTGTGAAAAATCTAATAATATAAAATTTTTGAATATCCCAAAAATAATTTAAATATTAATTCTTAATTCGCCAAACCCTTAATAATAATAAAAACTAAACCCTAATTAATCAATTAATCAAGTAATTGATTAATTAACTAATTAAACCCTACACATTAAGAAATAATAATATTACATATTATTATTTTATCATCTCCAAAAAATATTCCAGGAATTAATTTAAATTACATAATTAATTTAATCATGGAAAAAAAACAATTAACTAACTAGTTTAGTAATTAACTAATTTTAAATAATATATATAAAAAAAACCAGGGGTGTGAATTACTTTGTAGTAGCAATTGGGTTACTAAGGCGGGTGTGAATAGAAATCTGGACACAAGGCCCATCATCTAACCCTCATCTTGGAAGAAAGACTTGTGTGGAGAGAGTCAAACAAATTGACTCTTTCTAGTTCATCCAATCAATCTGACGTTGCCAATTAATTTACATGATGATCGTCTGATCAACATACCCAGTCAAAGTAGTTTAATCGCATGACTGAGGCGTGAAGTCAACAGAAATCCATGGAAGGGTGAGTCCTTGATGGATTTTCAGTTGACTGAGATAGTCACCACATCCAAGGTTCCCGAAGGCACCACTTGGCCTCATCTAATAAAGCACAGAGATAATATATCTCTCTATCTCTCCACAATCCCCTTCATTTATCCAAACCCTTTCTTTCTCTCTCTCTCTCTCTCTAACTCTCAGCTTCTCTCTCTTACCCCCTCATTCTCTCCCCCTCCGTCATAAGGGTTTATCCTCTGACCACCCTTTTGCTTACCCGCGCTGCCATCGTAACCACCTAAAACCCCAGATTCCGGTTGAGCTTCAACCGAAATCTTCACACCTTCAAACCACCCTTCAAACCCAGCCCATAAATTCTTCAACTTGGGATCTCTTATGAATCCTAGGGTTCATAAGGATGAACCTTAACCCTATCCCTTTACATTCAAACCCAGCGAATCCCAAAGGGTCTTAGGGTTATCCTACTTGCCTAGCAACTTATGAACCCTAGGGTTCTTCAATGAACTCTAACCCTATGAATACTAACCCTAACCCTAAAATATACAGAAAAACAACAAGTAAACAATACAAATTAGCATGCACAACAATAAATATTCAAGCCCTAAGCTAAGTCAGAGGCTTACCTCTCCTCGTCGTGAATCTTCAAGCCGCTTTGAATTCATCTTATTCCTTCTTTAATCTTCTGTTTGATTCTTGTCCCTCCCCTGATCTACTCTTGTTTCTTTCTGTTCAGTTACAAGAATGAAGAAGGCTTATGCTCGAAGATCTTAGGGTTCTAGTGATTAACCTTAAGATTTCAAAGGAAGAGCTTTGACTAAGGGTTTCGATTTCTACAGTGCCTTAGGGTTGTAATTTTTTCGTCCTTAATTCTTAGTTTTAGGTTTACTTTATTAGGAGAATTTTAGGTTTAGAAATTTTAATTCATAGAATTAGTTTTACAAAAGTTTGATCTGATTTTGTAATTGTTTGTATATTCAGATTTGATTTGCATAAATTTTGATGTAAATTGATTCAAAAAGGTTAATGAAGATTGGATTTTATTTGATTATGATTATGAGTTTCAATTGATTTTAGGTTTTGATCTTTCCAATTCCTCAACCTATGCGCAAAATATGTTAGTCAACAAGTCAACAAATGTTGACCTTTGACCAATAATAAAAACATAACAATTAATAATAAATTATAATAATATGAATTATTAACAAATATAAGATAAAAATAAAATCTTTTTATTTTAAATTTAATGTAAAATAAAACCATGGAGACACACACCCCTCCCCCTTTTATTATTTAATAAAAGAACTAAACTTAATTTTAGTAAAAATGTTAGTAATAATATTAGTAATAATATTATTATTAATCCCAATTATTATTATTTATTAACATGATAAATAATAACTAATAATATAAAGCCTAAAATCTTAACAAAATAATAACAGTGATAATTAATCAATATGATAAAATGAACCCTATATTATTTTAACTAAACAAAAAATGTAATGTGGGCACACACCCTCCTTCTTCTTTTTTGTCAAATAAATAAAATTATAATAGTTTTAATAAAACAAAAATAATATTAGTAATTATTTATACCCAAATTTTTTTATATCATTACAAAACCTAGTAACATTTTAAACCCCAAATTATATATATATATATATATATATATATATATATATATATATATATATATATATATATATATATATATATATATATATATATATATATATATATATATATATATATATATATATATATTCTAGAGAGTAAAAATGAGAATAATAAAATGAGAGTTCTTTAAACTAGAAAACATTTAAAAAAAACCTAAACTTAAAAAACAATTTAATAACCATAGAATAATGCCTACAAAGTCAAATAGATCCCCTCTTTGACTTTTTAGGTCCTATAAAACTTGGGTCAAAATTTAGGGTACGACAGCTGCCCCTATTTAATCGGCTCCGACTCGGATGGATGATGTCAACACGCCTTCTTCCTTATGAGAAGAAGACGCTTAAATATAATAAGACCCCAAATTTTTATGAAAACAATCCCCTGTCTCCAAAGCAGCTTAGCCCTAAGGCATAGACTACTTTCATGTCTAATTTTTGTTTAGATAAAATCATGGTAGAACCCCTTGACGTCGATGCTTGAATAAATATAACCCCGATGGAACCTCTTATCATCGATTATCTACTTAATGGTTTAATAAAACCCCCAACGGAACCCTTCGATGTCAACTCTTGACTGAATAACTTCGATGGAACCCCTTATCAATCTTTGATAGAACCACTTAACTCCTTTCAACTCTTCTGGGTGAATATTGCCTATAATTCCTATGATCCTCTGATCAAACTGCCAGAATAAGACATGACGTTTGTGATACTACAATCACTCTGGATACAAACCCTTGATGAAACCCCTTAACTCCTTATTAGAACCCTTGGTGTAACCCTTTTTGACAAATATTAAATAGAACTCTTTCTTGTAAACCCCAATAAATCCCTTTTCATACAATCCCTTTGGATGAACATCTGGTGGAACCCCATTTGTAACACTCCCTAGTATAAAGTTCTGACATAATACCTTGGAAAAAAATCTGGTAGAACCCTTTTTGGATAATGATCCATTAATAAAACCCCTTTGAATAGACATGCGATAGAACCCCTTTCGATGACAATTCCTTTATAGACCCTTCGGTGGAATATCTTTGATAAACCTTTGGTAAGACCCCATTGGTAAATCCCTTTGACAGATTCCTCTGACAGAATATAGTGCAACCCCTTAAATACCATCCTTATGTAATGATCCCTTAATAAGATCCTAGATAACATAGTTTAAAATAGATCCCATGATAAACCTCGTTGAACCTCCTTAGGTAAACCTTTGCTAATTCTCTATTGAAATGATTTTCAAGCTCATCTGCATGCATGCATGTTCCTGTTTATGAATGTATGTATGTTTTTGATGCATTTTTATGTATGATGCATTGTTTGGGATTACGCCACTTTTCTGTTTATGCTATGTATATCCTAGTTTTATATTTTTTTTGTAACATCCTGACTTCCTTAACCTCAATTCCTGGATAGTGACTCCTGACATCATTGATTCCAGAGTGATAACAAACCTTCATCCCTGAGAATATTTTTAACGAAACTCCCTTGCAGGTCATCGTCGTGACTACTTTATTTATAAATCTTGTTTTTAAATTTTGGGAAACGTATGGTCCCTTTAATGATTTCAAAACCAAAGTAAAATCAATTTTTTAAAAGATTTTGATTTTAACCCAATGTTTCAATGCCTTATTTCACAATTTATTAACTTTTTGTAATCAAGCGGATAGTTATTTAAGGAGCAAAAAGCAATATTTGGAAAATGCGAACTTTCATTCATAATAGGCCCGCAAAATGGGCAAGAGTACATGAAGATAGCAATTCCCATAAGGAGAGATTACCACAAAATTTAAAAATGTAAAATGGCAATAAAATTCAAATTTATTAATATCCCTATTAAATTAAACACCAGTTATAAACCTCGAGTCTTCAAGATTATGATACTTTGCCTTTGAAGATGACAGCTAGAATGATCACTCCCTTATAGTAACTTGAGTGCTTTCAGTCATATGCCTTTTGGATATCCCTAATTTTTGCCTGGACCGCTCTTTTAGAGTCTTAGTCCATCAGGATGATATAACTTCTTTTGCATAAACCGCTCTTTCGGGTTTTTTGAATTATCAGATTTTATTTTTTACAAGTTTCTAATTTTTTTCCTGGATTGCTCTTTAGAGTTTTCAATCCACTGAGACGCCCTGATTTTTTCCTAAGTTGCCCTTTAGGGTTTTTAACTTAGTGGGCTTTTTATCCTCTTTTTATATGCATAGTATTTTTTGACTGAATCGGAGTTCATCGGTCGTGGTAAATCCACTCCATCCATGGTAGTTAATATTAGTGCTCCGCCAGAGAAGGCACACTTCATGACATAAGGCCCTTCATAGTTTAGGGTCCATTTTCCACGTGGATCTTTATGGATGGGTAATTTTTTTCTTAACACTAAGTCTCCCTCTTCGAATAAGCATGGACAAATTTTCTTATCGAATGCCCTTTTTATTCTCCTTTGATACAACTGACCGTGACATACAACAGCCATGCGCTTCTCTTTTATGAGGTTCAACTGGTCATATCTGGCTTGCACCCACTCTGCCTCATCTAGTTATGCCTCCATGATAACCCTTAACGACGAAATTTCCACTTTGATCGGGAGAACTGCTTTCGGCCATATACCAATAAGAAAGGTATAACACTGGATTGTAATTTATGAACCATCTCAATCCTATGAGTGGAATGCTAGAAAAACCACCACAACTTAAGATCACATCTTCGCGATTCAGAATTTGGGGAAACCAAATGATGTCGGTATCTTTGCGAGAAGCTAAGTATTGGGCCCGATCATATTTTTTTCATATGATTTAAGATTCTTGCTTGTTCACTAGGTGAGAACACATCCATTTGTATAGCAAAGGAGCACAACATAACATTGGCTCTTTCTTCTTTTCACTTACTTGAGGAAGCGTGATGAAAACATCGACTTGGAGAGCGGGTATATGGTCTTCTTCTTCGATAGACACGACCAAGAACATGTTGATTGACGTCATATCTACAAATTTCTTCGCACTTGGAAATAATACTAACCAGAAGATAAGAAGTATCATGATATTGTCCATTTCCTTCCAATCCCAGAAAGTAGCATACTCCTTAGATTTCTCTTCCCAAAAACTCTTTAGGAAGCCACATAAACCCTCTAGTGTTGTCACATTGTCCTTTAATTCTTCCTCAATTATGTAAATATGTACACCGATATTCTTTAATGGATGGAAATATCCTATATTCTTGAAAGGAACCTTGTCATTTTTGGAATAACCCAAAATTCTTCAAGTGTGGTAGCCATCTAGAAATCTTGGAATTGAAAACACCTTAATTATGGATCATAGTACTAAGCCAGGGCCATTAGTCCCTTTCTTTGAATGGAGTGGTGTTAAGATCCAACATTTCCCCATATTTATGGATTATAGACCTTCTTCTTCCTTGGGTACCTTTGAAGCATAATCCTTTAACCCCTGAATATCATATGTCTTTACCTTATTTGAAAGAGCTCTCTTCCTATTGGTTGTCATTTTGCTTTGCTTGGCCTTTTCTGCAAAATAAATATTTCAAGGTCCCTTATGAAGTTTAATGTAAATATTTTTTTATGTTGACATGATTATGGTGATAATGAAACAATCTTTTTCATAAATTTTGGTAGGGTAACCTGCAAGCATGACCTAACTTGGGTGGGTCCCTATATTAGGATAGTTCTAGAGTTTTACTACCCAATCCCTTCTATAACACCCCAAAATTTTCCCTCTCATTTTCATGGCATTTAGCATATCACATTGCATACACAATTCCATATCATGGCACAAAGCATTGCATTATAACAATCATAATTGAGACATAGGGTTTGTGATCAATGACGGAAGAAATTGAGGATCATCCAAAAGCAATAAAAGGGTCACATGGCTTCCCAACATTTTTTAAAGGGTTCACAACATCCCACAATACCTCATTGGGTTCCACAAGTCTTATAAAGAGGAGGATTGACCAAAGAAGTTCAAGCAGTGCAACACCTCCTAAAAAAAGGGGATGGAATTAGGGTTTATGATTAAAGGAGTTTCTCAAAGAAATTTTGGTTCAAACTTGATCTCATTATTTTCCACATGATATTAAGTGTATAAAGTTGAAATTTCATCCATTGAATCATTTCAGAGGGTCTTCAATAGATCAGTTACTTGAAAATCAAGAAATTGGGGAAAAGTCAATTATGCTGAAGAAAAAGTCAACTCCTAACTTTTTGAGGTCAAAGTCGTGAAATTAAGGTTACAAGGAGTCCATGGACCAAATTTGATCAAGAAATGATGGAGGGGTCCTTAAAAATTAAGGAAATCAAGAGTTACCATTTTTGGAAAATTAGTTTCCAAAAATGGCAAGTTTTGGCCATTTTTCAGCCAAGTTCAAGAGAGGCCTACTCCTAAAAGAAAAGTCAAATGAAAATTTCACTTGGGCTGTTTGAAAGAGGGCATCCTAAGCTTCAAATCCATAGGTGGAACATGTTCATGGGATTAAAATTTAAGTAGTTATGATCAATCAAAGTTGGATGAAACTACGGAAAAAAACCAAGTCATGGGCCAACCAAAGCAAATTATGCGCGCGTTCCAGGCAAGGCAATATATCAAACAGGTGGTGTGAAAAATGCATGGCTATTTTTCTCCATCAAGATGACCTCAAATGAAATTTTTTCCAATATCAAAGTTGTTCATTGTTGCCTCCTCTACAAATTTCATGTTGGAGGATTTTTCATATGACCAATTGTTTAAGAGTTATAGAAGTTCAAAGTAAGGTTGCCACACTGACCATTCCATAGGGCATTTGCACATGCCATGTTCAAATTCAGGAAAGCCAAGTTTACAACTTTGATCCCTTGAGTTCAATAATCATTTTAAGATACTTAGAGGCATTGTTACATCATGGATTGAACATCAAACAGGTTGTATGCAACATTTCCTTCAAATTGATCATAGGAACTTATTCATTTGGTGACTTGAGCTTGAAGTTTCACACCATGGAAGATCAACATTTCCATCTGGTTTACTTGTATGCTAAGGCATTGAATCAAGGGTTCAATTCAATTCAATTCAATTCAGTTTATATGCCTCAGTTAACTTGTATTGATCATAGTGCTTCATCATTTAGAGTGCAAATGGTCCCATGCTTGCATACACACCATAATTGCCATGCATCACTCCATGACAATAAAGCAAGGAAGAAAGTTTAAGTATGCTACAATATTGATCAAACCAGTCACAATACACTTCATTAATCCTCATCATAAGCAATATAAACATCACCATATTGGATCCAGCTCGAGCAAAAACAAGTTCAGTTGCACCATTTGCTTCAACTCACTTCAACTCACCATAACAAACTTGACTCAGCTATAACAAACTTGACTCAGTTAACCAAGGATCCAACTGTTAACCACACCAAGTTTAGAGTTTAACCAGCAATATATAAAGCTCCACCCTAGATGCAAATAAAGGACACTTCAGTTTTTGATCAAAATCACCAAAAAACTCCAAGGATTTTTGCTCTGCTTCTACACTACATTTTGCTTCGAAGAAACTTCATCCTACATCAAAACTCCTCAATCATTATCCATTATTCAACATCATCACATTCTAACCATGTTCCATGGCTGAATCTAATTGAAGCTCCAAGAGTGCACTTCTGCATATCTCTATGTTTTGTTGGAATTCTCACCGATCTTCATCAATTTATCATCATTGTCATCCTCTGATCATCACTCATGGAGGAATCAGTGTGAAGGTTCAAGATTTAGTGCATCTAGATTCTCTGAATTTTCTTTAATTCAGCAAAGATTCAAGCACTATGAGGGTTTATTTCACTCAATCAAGAATCAATATCAAGTATAGAGCACAAGAGGAACCTACTCTATAGATTTCTTCAACATCTGAACCTCTTCATTTTTAGGTTTCCTCTTGAATTCAATTTGTACGATTTTAGTTAATTTTTCTTCATTTGCATTGTTTAGAGATTGATAGAAGCTTTGGATTATATGGCTAGTTGATAGACATTGTAGATACATAGATTCAGTTTTTCAGGTTGATATTCGTGGCTTCAATTTGGCATATTCTTGAGTGATAAATGGAAACTAAGTATGGATTTGAGATGTGCTCAGTGAGAGGAAGAGATTGATAACCTTAGATTTCGTTTCAGTGAAATTTGGAGGTTTTCCCTTACCAGAGGTCACCGGAGAAGGTGACCGGAGGTCCTCTCCGGTGACCGGAACAGTTGCCCTAATCTTTGCCCAAATTTAAAACACAACCATTGATCTTTCTTCATCTAACATCCATAAGCTTTACAACACACTAATGAAAGCGTGCCAAACATGTTCCTTATTAGTGGACTCATACTTCTATCCACACCCCCTGCGTAGTAAGCCCAAACCATTTCAGTTCATTTGCATTCCTTTCTACACCCCATGCTCAATTTCTATTTCTTTTAATTTCATTTAATTTCCATTTCAATTTTAAATTTCTAAAAATACCAAATTGCATCAATAAATTCTCAAATAATTCACACTTCATTTTCAAAATTTTCCAAAATTTTCTTTTTTAATTTCCATTTTCTTTTATTTTCTGACCAGAAATTAATTTCCATTTTATTTCCTTTGGAATTTCATTATTTTTGACCAATTGTCCTTCCCCATTTTATTACTCCTAAACCAAAAATGATCTTGATCCCATTATTTTTGTCCTATCCAGAGGACACCTTAAGGTCCTTGAAAATATTTTTCTCATATTTTTTAGGTCATGTTTGGTCCATTTGTGAGTCCATTCTTTGAGCTTGTTTCTTCAAAACCCTAATTCACTTTGTGAGATTGTTTGATTTAGTAAAAATGCAAATTTTTGTGAGATCTTTTAGAGGTTTGTTAGGCCCTAGTTTAAGATCTTGAATCCCAATTTTCACAATTTTTCCATGTCATTTATTATTTTTTAGGTACCTTGTGTTACAAGTCACATTTTGGTCCTTTTTTTCTCATCCTTGTCATTCCATTTTGATAAGGAATTTATGCCATTCATTTTAGCTTCTCAATTTTAGTTCATAAGGTCCCATTTGATGTTTTTAGATCACTTTTATCCATTATAGGTCATTACACTTTGAATTCTAGGGTTACTTGGTCCCTAAGTTACATATGTGTTCATGTATGTCACCTTCACCATAATTCACATTCTTCTTCCATCCTAACACTTCTAAATCAACTTGCTAAGCATGGTATTCATTTTATATCCTTCTTATACATTTTATAACTGTCCCAAATCCATTTTCATGTCTTCATTTCAAGTCATAAGTCTTGGTGCTTCATTTGGTTTACTTTGATACATAAAAGCTTCAAAAATCAAACTTCTTTGTTCCTTAACCCAAATGCAATTCATTATAGCTCATTTGTTGTTAATTATTGAGTTTAAACTTCATCTTACCTTTTCAATAAGCCCCTAGTTTTTGCATGGGGAGTTCAAGTTTCATTGATCATGTTTGACTTTTTCCTGCTAAGCCTTTTCTTCTTTTTGAAATCACATACTCATCTATTCTCATTCTTTCACCATTAAATCTTATGCTTGAATATCTTTACCTTGAGTCTCTTTATTCTCACGTTGGGTTTCATTTTGAGACACTTCCATTTAGTGTTAGGTTCTAGTTTTAACATTCACCTTTGACCTCATTCAAGCATACTTTGCATAATCATTCAACTTACTCATTTAACTTTATTTTGATCTCCTTTAGTGATTAATACCTCATTAGGACATAGATTGTGATGGTTTAATCTTGTAACCTTATATTGCTTTAATATGGTTTAGCTTCTAACTTTATAAGTCTCTTATCATGTAAGATCCTTTAAATATAGGTTTTAACCATAGGGAAACTTTAGTACCTTTGCTTAGCTAGTGTGAGCTTTACTTGAGCTTTTGCCATGCTTTATGTTTTTAAATTGCTTTGTAAAGCTAACCATTGTTTTGTAGGGAGGTTGAGGTAAGCCTGTTTTATATAACTTCTTCCTCATCTCTTTATGTCTTCTAATTATGTTTGCCTTAGCACTTTGTGATGTGCTTGTATAGGCTTTCCCTTTTGTTCTTAGAAACAACTTAACTTCCTTAGGGAGTAAGTTGAGTTCTAACTCTCTTTTCTTCTTTTCCTTTTTTCATTAGGATTAGAAAACTATACCAACCATTAGGATCTCCTTTTGCATGCAATAAACAGTTTAGGGTTGTGTCTTAGTCCCCTTAGTTTGTCCTTTTGCAACTTGAGTCTTTCTTTCTCATCTCATAAAGAAAAACAATAAAACACCTAATAAAGGTTGAATGTTCTCTTACGATAGGAGACTTTGTCGTGGGTTACTTATACACGTCCTGTTTCGGGGCGATGTGTAAGGAATCTACCATGATGAACAAGTCTTAGTATGAGACTGTTTCACAAACAATAAACTCAAAACACCTCTTCTAAAAGACAATAAACAAACATCACACATCTTTCCTGCGGGAATTCTCTTCTCATCTAATTCACTCAACGCGAACTTGTGACGACTTGTCTCATTTGCAAGACAGTAAATACACTCGTTCATGGAGAGCCTACAACACCTGAGCAAAGGCATAAGTAGTTCAATTCATAAAAAACACAAACAAGTTCCCGTCTCAGTTAAGCGAACTACGTCAAATCGGATCCTCATATTCTCGATGAGGTACGTAGGCAGCGGGGTAGGGTCCGTTCGAGCACATTCTTTATTTTCTCTACATTTTCCCCATCCTTCCTTTTCGTTCTCTTTTTCCAATTCCCTCTCTCATTTCAGTTCCATTTAGCGGTTTTTATTTAGCAGTAATCTTATTCCTCACCTTTTGAAACATACTAACAAGTGTGGATCCCTTCGGGAACGGCGGACGATCTGGGGTGCTAATACCTTTCCAGGTTGTAACCAACTCCCGAACCCAGATCTTTGGTTCTCATGACCTTGTCCTTTCCTTTTCTCTTCGGTTTGTGTAGCATTACCTTTCCCATTCATTCGGGATAAAAAATGCTTGGTTGGAGACTCTACCTTTTCCACGCCACTTTCGCGTTTGTACTAGGATGAAAATCCCGGGAGCAACAGATGGAGACTCTGTTGGGGAACGAACCCAGAATCTCTGGTTTCCCCTTTTAAGAGTCAATCCTAGCGCCTGTTTTCCTTTGTTTCTATGGGTATTTATATGTGTGTTGTTGTGTGTTTATTTACTATTTTCATTCATAGTTCTTTACTTTACAACATTTATTTACCGCTTTTAGTATTTATTTTCCATGCATCATATATATTGGACTGTGCTGGTTTGGATTTTTTTTTCTGTGGGATGGGAGTTATTGAGGGATAAGCCAAACACACAGCTCGAGTGCACCATAGGATTAGCATGGACATACATTGTACTTGCATGGTCACATGATGAGTGGCGATATGTTCCACACCTAGATTGCGACCATCTCAGAACTATTCTGTGGGGAGGGGGGAGGATTTCCCCACTTCAGGGTACGACCTTGATAGTTATGTGCATCTGGTGACCGATCTTCGAGGACCTTAGTGGAAACACCCATCTCTAGTGATGACAGTGGCATACCATATTTGTTGGTAAACCCACTCGCATCAGACGGCCCACTGGGAACTTGCATAGGATGGCCTAGTTCTCTCATAGGAATCTAGTTAAGGCGAATTGTTCGTATGACGATAGTACTGTATCCCAATGGCTGAATGTACTATTGTTTCTCGATTCAGTGCTTGAAGCTGGGGACTTATGAGGGATGCTTGTTTCCTTGGACTTAGCTAAGACCTCCCTAAGTAGTACATAATTCCAAACCGATTCCCTAATTTAGTCATGAGCCATTTCATGGAAATGGTGAACGTATTATTGTTATTCGGCTTTAAGAGTCCGTTATGTTCACCAGAGTAGCAAATCCGTGAGATGGGAGGGGTTTACAGGTTTGTAGGGACCCTACAAATTCCAACATACCCGCTTTTCTAGTATTGTTCTGTATTGTGATCTGGTTCTTTGGTTCCTTGGTTCTGAGATTTAGGATTTTTGTTCTGAGAATTGATATTATGATTGCTATTGTGACCCTGCACAGATACATGACTATATGATCATCACACCATACACATCACTAATCACATGTCTTGCCTTGCATAAGCATCATGACATCACTAATCATTTGTGTTCTTTTTCATTCTCAGGGTTCATACTATTCTCGGTTTCCGATCATACTCCTGCTTTAGAAATGGAAGACGTTCGAAAGAAGAATGTGTACTATAAGTTCTTTGATACCAAAGTGGGTCTGATCAACCAGATGGTGTCTCTTATTACCCCAAGTCATCTGGGATACTTCAAGGAGAAATATGGTGATATTCTGGATCTGGTAGTTAATCTGGATAGTTCTCAGAAGAGTGCCATTCATACCCTGTTGCAGTACTATGATCCACGACTCAGATGTTTCACTTTTCATGACTTCCAGCTAGGCCCACTGCTTGAAGAGTATTATGAGATTTTAGGGGTGCCACTAAAAGATCAAATTCCCTTCAACTCAGAGATGACTAGACCAACTCATCTTGACATTGCCAAAGCTCTTTATTTAAGCTCATCAGAGGTATCTGATAATCTGACTGCTACTAAAGCTGGGGTACTTGGCTTTTCTCTAGAGTTTCTGGTTAGAAGAGCTGGAGAACTTGATGTGGCAAATCAGTGGGATTTAGTTTGTGCTATCCTAGTATTATCCATATATGGGATCGTCATGTTTTCTGATATGGATAAATTCATGGACATGAGTGCCATCCATTTGTTCATGCTGAGGAATTTGATACCCACTCTCTTGGGTGATCTATATTATTCAGTGCATTATAAGAACAAGAAGAAGTGGGGTGGTCTAGTTAGGTGTTGTGCTCCTCTATTCTACAGATAGTGTATGAGACACCTACCTACCACTGAGGATTTCACTAATTCTTATGTAACTTGGGCCCCGAAAATGAGTACATTGTCTGCCAAAGATATTAGATGGCTTACATTCAGGCTAAAAGGGAAGAACTTTATCGCTAGCCAGGCTCAAGCAACAGGACTTCGAAGAGAGGGAGCTCTACTTCAAGAAGAGGATGTTGGCTAAAACCAACAAGGCGAGTCAGCGCCGAAAGGATAAGAACTCTTAGACGAGGCTAACGAAGATGTGACCCTCTGGAAAGAGAAGTGGGAGGACCATCTGAGAAAGCAAAAGGAGGTAGAGATCGAGTACAAGCTGAAGATCAAAAGCCTTCAAGAGACTCTGGCTGAGCAGAGAGAGATGCTTCAAAAAGCCCATGAGCAACGAAGAGATTACCTTCAGAAGATGGAAAAGAGTCAACAAGAAGATGAAGACATCCAGAAGGAGGTAGAAGATCTGAAGCTCCGGGCCGATGTCAAGAAATTCAAGACTGAGTCGAGCCCTAGCAAAGAAAGGGAAGAGGTGTTCCTACAACCGATCAACGAACTGCATGCTTCCTTCGGTCTAAGGGATCTTCTTATTCAGAAGCTCATCCAGGAGCCGAATCATCCAGACATAGCCTAGCTGTTCCAGGTCGTCAGGTGTCTTAGTTGGAGGCTGCAAGACATTGAGATTCCTAGGGTTTAGTCCTATCCTCTTGTACCCGGATTACCCCCAGGCCTGTTGTGAGATTCCTCTTTAATTTACTTTGCTATCCTCTTGATGTATGAATTGGCACCCTTCGGGGACTTTGTTATCTTCTTACTTTCGTTTATGATGTGTTTACTTGGTTCGAATCTCTAGTTGTTATCTCTTGCACTGACACAGGGTACTAAGCACCAATTCACCACGACTATCATCTTATTTGAACGTCATGCGGGTCTTCTTCCCTAAAATATGAAAAGGTTATTTGAATTCTCAAATACCGGAACATGAATGTAAAAAACCTTAAGAATGAAAAGAACACAACATTGCATGCATTCATGTCATTTGCATTTTATTTTTTGCAGGTTATTTGGATTTATTAACTTATCTGTTTATTCAAGAAAGATTGCGAGAGCCGTGAAGACTCGTTTCCTTCACAAGATATCCCTCCACACCAGTACACTACTTGTCGTAATCAAAGGAATTTCATGGATACAGTGCAAACCGAGCTGAACGAACTTCGCACCAGGATGGGAGAGTTCATGACAATGATGTAGTGCATAGCCCTAAGGTAGCAACAGCTAAGGGCTTCCATGCAAAGGCTTACTCCCCCGCAAACAGATCCTCCGGTGGTCACCTTGAATGCTTAGGGAAATCCGATCAACAACAACAGAGGGGATAGACCTCCAACTCCAGAGGGTGGTGCCCCAATTCCTGTTCATGTGGAAGACCGTCAGGAAGATCAGTTCACCTTGTTCAATGAAGATATGAGATTTGGTAATGGAGGTAATAATCAAGACTTCCAAATGTTGGCTGAGAATGTGAGGGCTCTGGAATGCAGAGATACTCTTGACATTGACGTTTCTGACATGGGCATGGTTTCAGAGGTGGTCATCCCTCCAACGTTCAGACCTCCAGGTTTCGACAAATACAACGATAATTCTTGCCCTAAGACTCACTTGCAAGCCTTTTATCGCAAGATCATTGCAAATACCAAAGGCGAGAAGCTTTGGATGTACTATTTTCAGGACAGCCTGTCTGGGGGCTCACTGGAATGGTACATGAATCTAGAGAAGAACTTTGTTCGCAATTGGAAGGAGTTTATATAGGCTTTCCTCAAGCAGTACCAATAAAATATCGATATGGATCCCAGCCGGACTCAACTGCAAAGCCTGTCTCAAAAGAATTCAGAAAGCTTCAAGGACTATGCACAGAGGTGGCATGAGGTTGCAGCCATAGTTCAACCACCGTTGCTGGAAAGGGAAATGGTTGACCTTTTCATGGATACCCTCCCTGGGTATTTCATGGAAAGACTAGCAGGCTGTTCCTCTAGCGGTTTTTCCGATGTCATCTTAACGGGCGAGAGAATCGAGAGTTGGATGAAACAAGGAAATATTCAGAGCAGCGGAGCGTCAACCTCCGGGGTCAAAAAGCCTTTTGTGAAACAAATGGAAGGAGAAGTCGGGGCCGTATACACTCAAAAGGAGAGGGGGAATCAGAACGCTTATCATTAGGCATCTCCTGTCACTATTTCTGCTTCTGCTAATCAGCAACATGTTCAACAACCTCATCAACAACATCAGCAGAACTACCAACAATAGAGGGCTCCCCGTCCATATTATCCTCCCAGATCAAAGGATAGGCATCTCGAGATGCCTCCGATGTCCTACTCCCAGTTACTACAGAATCTTCTTCAGCTTCAGATGAACCAATTGAGAACCTTGCAGCCTCCAAGGCCAGGGCAGATTCCCGAGGGTTACGATGCTAACGCCCGTTGTGAATTCCATTATGGAGCTCTGGGCCATAGTACTGAAAATTGCAAGGCTTTGAAGCATGTCATCCAAGACCTGATAGACTCCAAGGCAATCAATTTCGCTCCAACCCCGAATGTGCTACATAACCCCAAGCCCAATCATGGAAGGACCGTAGGAGCTGTTGATAGTGGTGAATGTTTGAACTTGATATCTGATGTTAAGGCCCTGAAGACTTCATTGTTGACTGTAAAGGCTTTCCTGGCTAAAAAGAACATATTTCAGGGTTGTGAAGTGGGCTATTCAGATTGTGATGATTCCATTGATGGTTGTGATCGTTTGAGCTCGGAAACACAAAGAATGAAGGACGAAAGAAGTATACAGATTGACAGGATCGTGGAAGAGGACGAAGTATCAACTGTTACGATTTACTATAATCCATCACAAGTTCCTGCACCAGCAAAGGTGGCACCAGTAACCATTACTACTTCTGGGCCAATTTCGTACCAGAGCAAGAAAGTTGTCCCATGGAAGTATGAGGGAGAGGTTTACTACAACGGTCAGAAGCAAAACATGGCCACATCCAGTTCATCTTTACACCAAGTTGAGAATGTTGGGGTCAGAGGATTCACTAGAAGTGGCAGACTGTTCGCACCAGAGACATTAAGAAACAAAGTCTTACCTTCGAAAGACAATGATGAAGCCCAAGCAAGAGCAAAGGGTAAACATGCCATGACCAATGATGCACCTGTGCATGTGACAGAGCCTGATATCACCTTCGATAAGGAAGCGGAGGAATTTTTGAGAATAATTAAGAAGATTGATTACTAAATTGTTGATCACTTACAACAAACTCCCTCTAAGATTTCAATCTTATCCCTATTGATGTGTTCAAACTCACACTAGAAGGCTTTATTGAAGATCTTGAACAATGCATACGTTCCGCAAGACATATCCGTAAATCAGCTAGAGACGGTGGTGTCAAGTGTGAATGCCAGCCATGGTTTAGGGTTTATGGATATGGACCTGACAACTGATGGACACACCCACAATCGCACTCTACACATTTCTATGGAATGTAAAGGATCTGTGCTCTCTCATGTGCTTGTGGACACAGGGTCATCCTTGAACGTACTTCCAAAGAAAACACTGATTAAGCTGGATTATGATAGGGATGTGCTTAGGCCAAGTGATTTGGCCGTCCAAGCATTCGACGGCTCGAAAAGGTTAATATTTAGAGAGGTAGAACTTCTGATCAAGGTAGGACCACATGTTTTCATTACTACTTTTTACGTCATGGATATCCAGCCAGCGTACAGGTTTTATTGGGGCGACCCTGGATACATGCGACAAGGGAAGTGTCTTCGAACCTCCACCGGAAGCTTAAATTTGTCTAGGAAGGACAAATCGTTATAGTGTGCGGGGAAGAAGATATCTTCATCAGTCACTTGGCCTCGTTCAAGTATGTAGAGATGGATGGAGAGATTGTTGAAACTCCTTGCAAGGCCTTTGAGCCCATCAGGACTGGAAGTACAACATTGTTAGCCGCCTTATCAGAGGATACAAAGAAAGGAGCGTCCATAGCATCCTACAAGCAAGCCCTAAAGGTTGTGGAATCGGGTGCGAATGAGGGCTGGGGAAAAATGATTGAAGTCCCAGAGAAGAAAGATATGTTCGGGGTTGGCTACCAACCTGGTCAGTCAACACCAGGGAAAAGCGCTAGAGGTCGGAAAGGCCTAATTACCTTCACCAGTGCGGGATGGTTTGATCACAACAACATATGTGCAGTACAAGATGACACAGTTGATAGTGATTGTGAACTAGACGAGTGGATTAGGCCCTGTGTTCCAGGGATGCAACTCAACCATTTGGTCGGCCGAAGTGCTCATCTCCGTCACTCAACTAGAAGAGTAATAGTTTTATGTTTCTATTCTCTTGTATACAAGCTCTATGCCTTGCCCAGGGCATAGAAACTCATTGTAAGGGTTTATTGTTCATGATGAAATATCATAATCATTAATAAAGTGGATGTTTTTGAATTCATTCATGTGTTCCTTGTCTTTTATTTTCTGTTTTAAAAATAAATGGCAATGTCTTTTTTCATGTCTTTCTCCATTTCTAAAATCTAGCATGAATCACCATTCATGCAGATGCTCCTCATTGGGTCTCGTAAATGACGACCTGGCTATGGCTCAATATGATTTCGACAATCCGATTTACCTAGCCAACAGGGAAGTTGAAGAAGATTGTGAAATACCCGAAGAACTAGCCAGATTGCTCAAGAGAGAGGAGAGGATGATTCAACCACATGAGGAAGCTATTGGACGATAAAACCTGGGTACTGAAGAAGGCAAAAAAGAGGTCAAGATCGGGGTTGTATTGAAAGAATCTGTCAAGAGCCGTCTGATTGCCATGCTTCGAGAGTATGTTGACATCTTCGCTTGGTCTTACCAGGATATGCCCGGGTTGGATACTGATATTGTAGTGCACAAGCTACCTCTCAGGGAAGATTGCCCACCAGTAAAGCAGAAATTGAGACGCACGCGCCCTGACATGTCCGGATTCTTGGCTGTGACAAGTTATCCTCCATGGGTTGCGAACATTGTGCCAGTCCCAAAAAAGGATGGTAAAGTCAGAATGTGCGTGGACTATCGGGACCTGAATCAGGAAAGCCCCAAAGATGACTTCACGTTGTCGCATACTGATGTGCTAGTTGACAACACTGCCAAATTCTATGTGTTTTCCTTCATGGATGGCTTCTCGGGCAACAATCAGATCAAAATGTCGCCAGATGACATGGAGAAGACTACATTTATTACCCCATAGGGAACCTTCTATTACAAAGTAATTCCGTTTGGTTTGAAAAATGATGGGGCAACATACCAACGTGTAATGGTGACTCTATTCCACGACATGATTCATCACGAGATTGAGGTCTATGTTGATGATATGATCGCAAAGTCACAGATAGAAGAAGAACATTTGTTCAACTTAGCAAAGCTTTTTAACATGTTTCGAAAATTCAGATTGAGGTTAAACTTGAACAAATGTACATTCGGGGTGTGTTCCAGAAAGCTAATGGGCTTTATTGTCAGTGAAAGGGGAATTGAGGTCGACCCAGAGAAAGTGAAAGCAATCTAGGAGATGCCTGAGCCAAGAACTGAGAAGGAAGTATGTGGCTTCTTAGGGAGGTTGAATTACATTGCACTGTTCATATCTCACCTAACAACCACATGTGAGCCAATCTTCAAACTTCTGAGGAAGAATCAGGCCATCAAATGGAATGATGGCTGCCAACAAGATTTTGACTGAATCAAGGAGTACCTGCAAGAACCTCTGATTCTCATGCCTCCAGTTCCAGGGAGACCTCTAATCATATACCTCACAATACTCGAGGCATCAATGGGCTATGTATTAGGTCAGCAGGACGAGTCTGGTCGAAAAGAGCATGCAATCTATTACCTTAGAAACAAGTTTACCAACTGCGAGACCCGCTACTCACTGCTCGAGAAAACTTGATGCGCTTTGGCATGGGCTACTCGCCGACTAAGACAATATATACTGACTCATAACACTCTATTGATTTCCAAGATGGACCAGTTAAGTATATCTTCGAAAAGCCAACTCTAACTAGAAGAGTAGCCCGATGGAAAATGATTCTGACAGAATACAATATCCAGTACACTTCACAAAAAGCCATCAAGGGAAGTGTATTGTCGGATTATCTGGCCTAGCAGCCTATCAAGGATTACCAGTCGATGAAGTTCGAGTTTCCAGATGAGAACTTCATGTTCCTCAAGTCGAAAAACTGTGAAGAACCACTCCCGGAGGAGGGGCCAGACCCCGAATCCAAATGGAGTCTGATGTTTGACAGAGCCGTTAACATAAACGGTAGTGGAGTTGGTGTTGTCATTATCTCGCCGGAAGGGATCCATATTCCTTTCACTGCGCGACTGACATTCGATTGCACTAACAATGAAGCAGAGTATGAAGCCTTCATAATGGGGATCGAGGAAGTAATTAATTTGAGAATCAAGAACCTCGAGATCTTCGGTGATTCGGCTTTGGTTATCAACCAAGTTAATGGAAAATGGTTGGTTCATCAACCTCATCTGACTCCTTATAGGGACTATACCAGGAGATTGTTAACTTTCTTCACGAAAGTCAAGCTGCACTACATACCACGAGACGAGAATCAATTTGCTGATGCTTTGGCAACTTTGTCTTCCATGATCAAGGTTCATCAAGAGAACTATGTGCCTAGAATCGATGTGTCTCGTCTCGAAAGGCCGACATATGTATTTGCAGTTGACAGTGTTGACGATAACAAATCCTTGTATTATGATATTAAGCAATTTCTGAAGTCTCGGGAATACCCGGCTGGGGCATCCCATAAATACAAGAAGACCCTTAGGAGGTTGGCAGGCGGGTTCTTCTTAAATTAGGATGATGTGCTCTACAAATGGAACTTCAACATGGTCTTGCTCAGATGCGTGGATAGACACGAAGCAGACCTGTTGATGCAAGAAGTTCACGAAGGCTCCTTTGGTACCCATGCCAGAGGACATGCTATGGAAAATAAGCTTATAGGTCGGGGTATTATTGGATCACCATGGAATCCGATTCTTGTAAATACTCCCGCAAATGCCACAAGTGCCAGATTTACGCTGATAAGGTGCATGTGCCTCCAAATTCGTTGAGTGTCATGTCTTTACCTTGGCCCTTCGCCATGTGGGGCATTGATATGATTGACAAGATCGAGCCAACTTCTTCTAACGGTCACCGCTTCATCCTGGTTGCTATAGATTAATTCACAAAGTGGGTCAAAGCGACGTCATATGCCAACGTCATGAAACAAGTGGTAGCCCGATTCATCAAAAGGGATATCATCTGCCGGTATGGAATTCCTGAAAGAATCATTACTTACAATGGTTCTAATCTTAACAATAAGATGATGGCATACTTATGTTGGGATTTCAAGATCGAGCATCACAACTCTTTTCCGTATCGCCCAAAGATGAATGGCGTCATCGAAGCGGCCAACAAGAACATTAAAAAGATTGTTCAGAAGATGGTTATGACATGCAGAGATTGACATGAGATGCTACTGTTTGCATTGTATGGGTACCGAACATCCGTATGCACCTCAACTGGGGAAACCTCGTTCTCGCTTGTGTACGGTATGGAGGCAGTCCTACCAGTTGAAGTCGAGATACCTTCTTTGAGATTAATGATGGACGTCAAGCTTCACGAAGCTGAATGGCTTCGATCCAGGTACAATCAATTGAGCCTCATTGAAGAGAAACGCCTAGCTGTTGTACGCCATGGACAGTTGTATCAACGGCGGATGAAACAGGCTTTCAATCAGAAAGTACGGCCTCAATGCTACGTACCCGACGACCAAGTGCTGAAAAGGATTATTCCTCCTAATATAGATCACAAGGGCAAGTGGACACCCAATTATGAAGGTCCATTCGTGGTTAAAAAGGTCTTCTAAGGCAGAGCCTTAATGTTAACAACCATGGATGACGAGGACTTCCAATCCCCTGTCAACACAAATGCAGTTAGAAAATACTTCGTATAAAGAGACCCGCTGGACAAAAACAGAATAAGCTTCCAGGCAAAAAAAGGCATCCCGGCGAGCCAAAAATAGAGTAAAAGGCTCGGGCAAAAGTTAGGGAAATATTTGAAAAAATGTACACCCGCTGAGATGAAAAGCCACATCGGACAATTCAATCGTTGAAGATCAATTCAATTGTCTTCCTCAAAAGCGAAGCATGCAAAGAGTCTTGAGGACATACAAGTCATAGCCGGGTCAGAGCTTGATGAGATCTGGTTTTCACATTGCCATTATGATAGTTTATTTTCCTTTTATGCAATTTACTTTTTCCAGGGATTGCTTCCCCGTGTAATGCCTGTTCATGGCCATTCTTCAATCAATAAAAGTGAAATTTCATTCAAATTTTCTTCCATATGTTTTTGTTTTTCATCTACCATTGATTGATTACAAAAACGTCCCATAAATTGTGATAAATATTGCGTTACAAATACATGAATTCCTTATAACACATGCAGGAGAGTAAAAATATTTGACACATATCTGATGTGTTGGGTGACTGGGATGGTGATTCAGACCATGAACCCGGGGCATGCAGACCAAACCAACTCTTCATTTTGCAGGCACTATCAATTGTGTTCACACAGGTACAGGTGTTGCTAGCAAAGCCGTTGCCAACATAGAACATCAGGATTTCTTCCTCAGCAGATTATTGCGCAGGATTACTCAGGAACATCCTTTTTGATGTTTTCCATTATCCCCAACAGGTTTGGAAATTGAAATCTTCTCTAGCAAGGCAATAGAAGGTTGGGGTTCTCCCCGAGGAGAGATTCTTCACTCAACGAAGAAATATCCCTCACCAGAGTCTTCTTATCCCTAGCAGTACATGAAGCTCCATTATGCCCTAGCAGTGGTGAAGGTAATGAGAAGCCTGATGGTTTTCCTTCTTGCACAACGGTGTTCACAACTTTCCCAGTAAAGTCGCTAAGTAAAGTCCAATCCTCATTGGCATCTATTCCCCAAATAGAGGATTTCAGGCCTCAGAAATTTCTCAGCAGATTTCTTCCTCAGCAGAATATCAACAAATCCTTTCCCCAGCCGAGTCAGAAGGATATCACCTCCCCAACGGAGTTCAACGGGTAGTGTACCTCTCAAATCAAGTTCATCCCCAACCATACCATCATGCATAAATCTCAAAATCCAATTTATTTTTGGAAATGGAGGCAGTTTAGAGCTGGTGTATCATCAACATTATCCCCCACAGGGGTGCCTTTCCACACAGGGATTCATCACAATCAATGCATCAATTGTTTTTTCCCCAACAAAGTCGTCAAGGATACTTGTTTCCTCCTCATTAGGAGCGCTTTTACATTTGCATTTAGTAATCATCAGTACATTTTCATCCTCAAAGCATAGCATTTCCATAATTATGGAGCATTACGCCATAGAAAAATTCAAACATATGCATACAAAGCATAAGCTAGTTTTGGTACCTTGCACAAAAGACCCGATACGCTGTTCTTCAATCAGATAGAAATATCCCTACAGAATGCCCAAGTCATTCCTCAGTGCGTCACTTGTACAAGTCAATGCTTGTTATCCCCAGTTGATTTATCATCCAAGTTATGATAGTCTCTTTTTCAAGCTCACTCACGGTGTGTCTTGTTTGCTTTATCTCCCAAGTGGGATAAATAGGTTCCGATTCCATCCAAGTCTGGTTTCGTTTCTTCGGGTTTTCATTTAAGTACAATGATCTCGTTTATGTGATTTCATCTAAGTACGATGACTTCATTTCCTCAATTCCATTTCAGTACAATGGTTTCTTCTTTGAGTCTCGTTTAAGTACAACGATCTCATTTTTTCCTCGTCCCTGTTTCAGTACAACGGTTTTGTGTCGGGTTTTCATTTAAGTACAATGATCCCGTTTCTGTGATTTCATCTTAGTACGATGATTTCATTTCCTCGATTCCATTTTAGTACAATGGTTTCCTCTTTGAGTCTCATTTAAGTACAACGGTCTCATTTTTTCCTCGTCTCCGTTTCAGTACAACGGTTTCATGTCGGGCTTTCATTTAAGTACAATGATCCCGTTTCTGTGATTTCATCTAAGCATGATGATTTCATTTCCTCGATTCCATTTCAATATAATGGGTTTGTCTTTGAGTATCATTTAAGTACAACGGTCTCATTATTTCCTCGTCTTTGTTTCAGTACAACGGTTTCGTGTCGGGTTTTTGTTTAAGTATAATGATCTCGTTTCTGTGATTTCATCTAAGTACGATGATTTCATTTCCTTGATTCCATTTCAGGACAATGGTTTCATATTTGAGTCTCGTTTAAGTACAAGGATCTCATTTTTTCCTCGTCTCCGCTTCAGTATAACGGTTTCGTGTCGGGTTTTTATGTACAATGATCCCGTTTCTATGATTTCAACTAAGTACGATGATTTCATTTCTTCGATTCCATTTAAGTACAATGATTTCGTCTCCGTGAGTCTCGTTTAAGTACAATGGTCTCATCATTTTCCTCGTTCCCATTTAAGTACAACGGTCACGTGTCAGGTTATCATTTTAGTACAACGATCACGTTCCTTCTGATTCCATTTCAGTACAATGGTTTCATTTTCGATTCTGTCTAAGTACGATGGTCTCGTTTCCTTTGAGTTATCATCTAAGTAAGATGGTCTCATCCCCTTTTTTCTTGTTCGAGGTCAGTTCCACGTTTTGAGTCGTCATCCATGAGTTACATCCTTTTCCCAAGTACATTTCATTTCTCACAGAGTACAAAATTTCCGGTTTATTCGGGTATTCAATCACTCCATACCTTGAAAGTATAAAAGCCATTGCTATCATCCATTCAGGTCTACAGATGATTGAATAGGGGCAGATGTAACACCCCAAAATTTTCCCTCTCATTTTCAAGGAATTTATCATATCACATTGCATACACATTTCCATATCATGGCACAAAGCATTGCATCATAACAATCATAACTGAGGCATATGGCTTATGATCAATGACTGAAGAAATTGAGGATCATCCAAAAGAAATAAAAGGGTCACATGGCTTCCCAACATCGTGCAAAGGGTTCACAACATCCCACAAGATCTCATTGAGTTCCATAAGTTTTAGAAAGAGGAGGATTGATCAAAAAAGTTCAAGTAGTGCAACACCTCCTAACAAAAGGGGATGAAATTAGGGTTTCCGATTAAAGGACTTCTCAAAGAAATTTTGGTTCAAACTTGATCTCATTGTTTCCCACATGATATTAAGTGTCTAAGGTTAAACTTTCATCCATTGAATCATTTCAGAGGGTCTATAATTGATCAGTTACTTGAAAATCAAGAAATTGGGGAAAAGTCAATTGTGTTGAAGAAAAAGTCAACTCCTGACTTTTTGAGGTCAAAGTCATGAAATTGAGGTTATAAGGAGTCCATGGACCAAATTTTATCAATAAATTATGGAGGGATCCTTAAATATCAAGGAAATCAAGATTTACCATTTATGGAAAATTAGGGTTTCGAAAAATGGCATGTTTTAGCCATTTTTCAGCCAAGTTCAAGAGAGGGTTACTCCCAAAATAAAAGTCAAATGAAAATTTTAATTGGTATGTTTGAAAGAGGGCATTCTAAGCTTCAAAGCCATATGTGGAACATGTTCATGTGATTAAAATTGAATAAGTTATGATCAATCAAAGTTTGATGAAACTAAGGCAAAAAACCAAGTCATGGGTCAGCCAAAGCAAGTCATGCGCGCATGCCAGGCAAGGCAGTCTATCAAATAGGTGGTGTGAAAAATGTATGGATATTTTTCTCCATCAAGATGACCTCAAATGAAATTTTTTCCAACATCAAAGTTGTTCATTGTTGTCTCCTCTACAAATTTCGTGTTGGAGGATTTTTCATATGACCAATTGTTTGAGAGTTATAGAAGCTCAAAGTAAGGTTTCCACACTAACCATTCCATAGGGCATTTGTAGAAGCCATGTTCAAATTCAGGAAAGCCAAGTTTGCAGCTTTGATCCCTTGAGTTCAATGATCATTTTAAGATACTTAGAGGCATTGTTACATCATTGATTGAACATCAAATAGGTTGTATGCAACATTTCCTTCAAATTGATCACAAGAACTTATCCATTTGGTGACTTGAGGTTGAAGTTTCACACCATGGAAGATCAACATTTCCATCTGGTTCACTTGTATGCTAAGGCATTGAATCAAGGGTTCAATTCAATTTAGTTAAGTTTATATGCCTTAGTTAACTTATTATGATCATAATGCTTCGTCATTTAGAGTGCAAACGGTCCCATGCTTGCATACACACCATAATTGCCATGCATCACTCCATGACAATCAAGCAAGGAAGAAACTTCAAGTATGTTGCAATATTGATCAAACCAGTCACAATACTCTTCATTAATCCTCATCATAAGCAACATAAACATCACCACATTGGATCCAGCTCAAGCAAAAACAAGTTTAGTTGCACAATTTGCTTCAACTCACCATAACAAACTTGACTCAGCCATAAAAAACTTGACTTAGTTAACCAAGGATCCAACTGTTAACCACAATGAGTTTAGAGCTTAACCATCCATATATAAAGCTCCACCCTCTAAACACCCCAAATTTGCCCTCACCCATTCACACTATGGCTTGTGATCTTTCATATGCATAAGTTCAATCATAGCATCTCATATCACATTTTTAATTCACTGTATTGTTTCAAAGTCATCTGCATCTAGGGTTTGTGATCTAAGCAATCCAAGAGCCATTTGAGCCACTCCGAAGGTCATCAATCACTTCAAAGGGGTCCATGTATGTTCAAGCATCATATTATATCTTCACAAAGTCAAGGAAATCAAAGAATCACAAGAACTGAGAAAGGCATGGAAGCAGAGCCAGGTTTAACTGCACAGAGGACCTAGAATTAGGGTTTTGGTTTCAAAGGCCATAACTCCAAATTTTTTGGTCATTCTTGTTTCTGTTGGTCTCTATATGTTATGAGGATCATGCATATCAATTTTCATGAAGAAATTCCATGGGGGAAGGCATCTAATCAAGGGTTTACTTCTTGAGCAAGTCAGTGCAAAGTCAGGGCATCTGAGGCCCCCAATGACCCAACCAAGGGGTGTTCTCCATCATTTTGAATGTGTATGATCTTTATTTGACCATGGAAGATGTTAGAAGTTCACAAAATTGAAGAATTTCAAGCCATTTGCAAAATTGCCTTTTTGGGAAAGTGACTTGTAATGGAAACTTTCCATTTTGGGAAAGTTTTTCAACCTTCTCTTTTTGATTCAAAAATGCTTCAAATGAGAAAACTTTGGTCATGAAAGTTGTATAATGGATCCTCCCATTTTAAAAAAGTACAAGAACTCATTCTAATTCATTTTGGATCAAAAGTTATGGCTTGTCAAAGTTGGATAAAATCATTGAAATTTCACTTTTGCACAAAATGGAAAACTTGCAAATTCTCATGACAAGCCTTTATGTGACTTCAATGTGACCTCTAATCATCATACAAACACAATGCATGACCTAAAATTCAGTTTGTCCCAAGAAATTCCCCAATCCCATGTCTTGAATTTCAAGTAGCCATAAGCCATTTTCCATGAAAGTGCAAAGAGGGGACTTCTTGCAAATTGGTTCCCAAAGGCTTGTGTGATCTCTAGCTGGTCTTAAAACATTTCCATGATCTCATGAGACATCTCACACCAAGAATGCAGCAAGAGATGTCACATTCTCATGACCAAAAATCACCAAAATGTGACAAGTTGCCAAGATGCAAAACTCATGCTATCTTATGATCTAAGTGCTGCAGTCCTTCATGAATCATCCAAGGGCCATCCTCAAACTTAGCTGAGGCAAGACACCCCTCTAGATCTCTTCTGTCCCAGCCCATACTTGGAGTACACAAAATATTGACTTTCTTGCATTTTGCCCATACCAATCCCACAGTGCCACCACCAACTCTCTGCCCAATCAGAGTCAAATATGTGGACATCAAGCAACCCTAAACACACCATACACAAGCCAGAAGCTCCCACATTGCAGCATACACAAAAATCTACCAAGAACTTCCCTCCTTCGAATCTCTCCACACAGCCCTCAAACATCAAAAATTCCTTCACACACAAACCACAAATCACTCATAGAACCAAATCCACCCCCTGAAAATGCTTGAATCATCACCTATAGAGACCTCCATTTCTGCTACACCAGAGTTGGATCACTCAAACCAGCCACCCCCCAAGCTTTCTAAGCTCCATTTCATCATCAGGAGGTTCAAGGGAGAAGGATTGCACAAAGCTTGAGGCCAGAGAGCTCAGAATCAGGAAAGCTTCATCTCAGGTAAGAGGAAGAACTTTTTTCCAGAAATTGTTTTTTAAGTTCTTTTATGATGCTATGTGTTCTCCTGATCAGGAATATGTGTTTATTTTTTGAAATGGTGAAGAAACCAGCATGTATGGTATATCTGAACATTTGCCCGTGTTTTGCATTTTGCTTCGATTCAGGCTTGTGAGTGAAAATAAATGAATTTGAGATGAGGGGTTAGGTTTAGATTGATGAGAGGATCATTTTGGTGGAAGAAATTTCATGTTTGGTAACCTATAGAAGAATCTAGGATTTTGGTTCGCCGGAGAAGATGACCGGAACACTGTTCCGGCCGTCTGAATTTGATTAAACCCTAATTAGGTTTAGCAGCGTAATTAATGAGAGTTTGAATTTGGACCGTGGATGCAGTTGACCAGGGTTGACTCCCGCGCGTGTGTGTGGCTCAGATCACATCATTAAAACCTAATCTGTTTTTATTAATTTAATAAATCACATTTAAGTTAATTAAGCCAGAAGAGATCTTGACCTTCAAATAACGCGCACAGTCAACCATTGACCCCCAAGTTTGAATCTCAGCCATGGATTGTGCATACTTTCATTTATTTTAATTTTTATTTTCATTTTCATTACATTTATTTATACGAATTATTTAAAATAGCAAAATACATTAAAAAATTCTGAAATTTTTTATCAAATCTTTTATTAATTTTCAGAACCCAAAAATATTTTTTATTTTTATTTTTTGCATTAAAAATCATTTTTAAATCATTTAAATGTTTATTTTTAATTAGTTAATGAAAATTAATTAATTAAAAATGCATTTAGGTATTTAAAAATCACCAAAAAATTCACATTGCATTTTAAAACATTTAGAAACATTATCCAACTCTCAAAACAAATTTCTTTTTGGTTCTTGATGCCTTTTGATCATTTTCATTGGAATTAAATTCATTTTGAGGCAATATTGTGGTTCAAACTTTGAAAAATTCATTCTGCCTAGCCCTTGAGAGTTTGATGATGGTTCTTCTTGCATTGTATCCTCCATAGCATGTAGTTTATAGGATAAAATTGGTTTGATTTGACCTTGCATTTTCAATTTTTTTGGTATTTTTCTTTGTGGGCAGTGAACTTGTATAGGTTTAGGGTACCTTTGATTGCATTTTCAATTTTTTGTCATGCCATTTGCTTCTGGTTTTGAGTTTTTGCTTTGCATGTTGTATGTAACCCTAATTTATGCTTTCCTTTGCATCCATCTTTCATTTGCTTGCATCCAATGACCTGCCTTGACATTTTGTGCATCCACATGATTCATAATACATCTTAGGACATATTAGAATCATGTTTGATCATTGAATCTTTCATTTGCCATGTTGTATGTCCATTGCATTTCATAAACTTTTCTTGAACTTTCATGGTTCAAAGCATACCTCATTTGCATCCTTATGTTTGTTTGATCATTATCATCTCTTGTCATGTGTTTGCATCATCTCTTAGCATCATTAACATCATGAGCATACTTCTGGTTTTGGTTTGCACCATGGCATTTCATCTCATTTGCTTTGCACTTCATTTCTTTTGCTAACTTTTCAGGTGGTAAGTTGTTTTGAGAAGTGAATTTGCCTTCACTTCTCACAATCACTCTTCATCTCTCTTAAGCATCATTGCTGCATTATATATTTGTATTTGAGTGAGCTTTCACATTCATGTTCTTTCCCACCTTCTTTCTTCAAGCATCTTGTCTTCTTAAGTGAAGCAAGTTGTCTTGCTTCTCTCTGCTTCTTCTTCCTTTCATCTGCTTCTCTCCTTGGTGGCTTCTCCTTGAAGATCTTCTTGCAAGCTTCATAAACCCTAGGAACAACCAAGCATGATAACAATTAGGGTTTGATTAGTCCCCCATTAGTTTTTTACCTTTGTGTCATCTTTGAGTCCTCTTTTCTCATCTCATAATCAGGACTAAACCCTAAAGGCTTTAATGCTTTGTGATTAAGCTTATGCCTGCATCCTTCTATTAGGATGGAGTGTATAACTTTAATCCTAAGTGTTAAACCCTTAATGTGTTTAAATCCTTTAATCAATCCATCTAATAATCACTAAGACATCAAGCTTGTAACATGGGCCTTGCATTAGGGTTCTAATTCTTCCTTAATTGGTTAAGAAGGACTAACCCTAGTGTTAATGGACAAGTCCCCCTAAAGTTGTCTTACAAACAATAAAAACCACTTCTTCATCTTATCATTACCTAAAATCCATTTAATAAAGGCTTTGTTTTGTCATGAGGTTAATCCCTAATCATGGATTAAGTTGAGGAACTTTCCTCAGCTTAAATGTTCTCATCTATTATCCTTCTATTAGGATGGTGTAATGGGTCCATTGAATCCTTGATTATGGCTTAAACTCATTACTTAACACTAAACAAAAACAACAAAAAACATCTAAATAATCATAAGTAGATTAATGATCTTAATCCTACATCATGGTGTTTAAGTGTGAGGTGCTTACTTCACACTTAGGATATTCTCATTACCCCTAATCAGAGGGAGGATGTGATGAGTTTACTAACCCATTGGTTTAGACTTAAGCTCATTAACTTATGACAACTCCAAGAGCAATAAAAGACTGAAAACACAAAAACAAACAATAATCGTCTCCTCCGGGATTCTTTTCTCATCTCATTCACTCACAAACGAGAACTTGCTTCTTCCGTCTAATGCAAGACAGTTAGCACCTGAGCCAGACAGGCCATACACTTAAGCATAGACATGCAAGCAGTTCATAAGTCAATTTACCTTTCAGTCTCTTTGGGTCGAACTACGGTGTTCTGACTTCTTCATTGCACGAGAGGATACGTAGGCATAACTTAACGGTTATCGAACAAAAGTCTCTGTATATTCCCCCTCCTTCCAGCATTATTCTCTGAGCCTCATAGTCTTGAGCATTTCACTCTTGTTCATACACTGACACTTCTTTTATACACTTCACACTTCTTTTGCACTGACACTTGCATTCTTTCCAGCTTTGATGCACAAATTGCACTGACACTACCCCTTTAAAACACAAATCTTTTAAGCGTGGATCCCGTCGAGTACGACGGACAATATGGGTGCTAATACCTTCCCAGGTTGTAACCAACCCCCTTTCTCAGTCTCTCTGGTTCGCAACCATCTTATCCATCTTTTCTTAGGTTTATGCAGCATTACCTTTCCTCCGGGATAAAAATGCCTAGCTGGCGACTCTTGTCTTCTGAGTTCACCTTTGTGTGTTCTCTCCCCTTTCGCCGACCGTTCGCATCTGTACCCCCTCTTGACCAGGTGTCATTTTGGTGGGAGCGACAGCTTGGCGACTCTGCTGGGGATACCTTATACTGTAACCAGGGCTTCTGGTTCTTTTTGTGGGTTCCTCCTAGCGCTTGTTTGATTTGTGTTTACTGGGGTGTTATGTGCTAATTGTGTTTATTTATTTGCTTTATTTACTGCTTTACGTAAAGCTTTATTTATTGCTTTCTTTACAGTTTTACATTTTTTCATATGTCATGCTATCATTGCTGAATCTGGTTTCTGTTTTGGTGGGTGGGGTTCTATGGAGAGTTTAAGGTCCTATACCTGGGACCTGAGTGACACCTAGGCTAGAGTGGTTCATGTTCTTTCCCATTCCATTTCGGTCTGGTGCGGGAATATGAAATACGGTTCAGATATGGGTTTCTTCTTGAGAACTCTGTGCTACAGATTTCCTGTAGTACTAGGGCTATCTGGGAAGCCTGCTAAGTCTGGATAACCTTTACTATGACCTTCAGAAGTTGAGGTGAATTAGAGGAGGATCTTTTATGGTTATTGTAAACACTGTACCTCCGGGTTAAAAGTGTTTACACTTCTCATAACTGATCCAAGTCTGAGGATCCTTGTTTTAGAACACTACCTGTGAGGGGGTTGGGCTGTTTGCAGGTTTGGAGGTACCTTTGGCCACATCATACCCTGTTACTGATTTTGTTTAAGAGTACTCCACTTTGGACAGTTCTTGTGATTTAACCCTGGACATGTGACTCTTTATTTGAGTCCCCTACCTTGGTTACTGGATTTCTGAACCTCCATCAGGACTTCTTGAACATACATGGGCTTTATATCAAGACAGTAATCAGATCCAGCTTGATCACAAACCCTTTGCATATCATTTGCATACATCATCATTGCATCATTTAACATTTGTTTATTTTGTTTTTCAGGGTATCCACATCATATTTGGCTTGGTTTTGACCCCTTCATCTGCATAGACCTCTGTTCATCAGTTATTTGCTTCAGTTATCTTCATCATCACCAGCACTAGCCTATCAGTGGCTCATCTTCAGTACCAGTTTTGATCTTCATCAGCACTTATCTTCAGCTCTTCATCAGCACTCATGTTTGCACCCAGGAAGAGCAACATTTCATACCATTTCTTTGAGCCTGTGTTGACTGGTATCAGGCAGGTCCAGGTACTTATCACTCCAGACCACATCCCATTATTCAGAGAGCATTATGGAGGCATCCTTGATATGGTTATGGATCTGGACCCTTCTCAGAGAAGTATGATCCACACCTGCCTACAGTTTTATGACCCTCCTTTGAGATGCTTCACATTCCAAAACTTTCATCTAGGACCTCTGCTGGAGGAGTTTTCATCATTGATTGGAGTACCTGTCAGGGGTGGTGTCCCCTTCAACCCAGAGATGACTTCTCCCAACAATGGAGAAGTGGCAAAAGCACTGTACCTGGAGCCTATTTTGATTGAGCAAAACATGACAACAAAGGCTGGGATCCCTGGTTTACACTTGGATTTCTTGATTTCTCAGGCCACCCTGAAGGCCTCTTTGGGAGAATGGAGGGCAGTCTGTGCACTGTTAGCCCTCAGCATATATGGGGTTATACTGTTTGCAGATGAGCCCTAATTTATCAGCAAGAATGCCATTCATCTTTTCCTTCTGAGGAACCCAGTACCCACATTGCTGGGGGATTTCTATTATTCTGTTCATCAGAGGAATGAGAAGCAAAGAGGGAAGTTAGTGAGATGATGTGCTCCTTTGTTTCATACCTGGTGTAAACACCCCAAATTTGCCCTCACCCATTCACACCATGGCTTGTGATCACTTCATATGCATAAATCCAATCATAGCATCTCATACCACATTTTTGATTCACTGCATTGTCTCAAAGTCATCTGCATCTAGGGTTTGTAATCTAAGCAATCCAAGAGCTTCTTGAGCCACTCCAAAGGTCATCAATCACTTCAAAGGGGTTCATGTATGTTAAAGCATCATATTATATCTATTCAAAGTCAAGAATGTCAAAAAAATCACAAGAACTGAGAATGGTATGGAAGCAGAGCCAGGTTTTGACTGCACAGATGACCTAAAATTAGGGTTTTGGTTTCAGAGGCCATAACTCCAAATTTTTTGGTAATTCTTGTTTCCATTGGTCTCTATATGGTATAGGGAGCATGCATATCAATTTTCATGAAGAAATTCCATGGGGAAGTCATCTGATCAAGAGTTGACTTTCTAAGCAAGTCAGTGCAAAATCAGGGCATGTGAGGCCCCCAATGACCCAACCAAAGGGTGTTCATCATCATTTTGATTGTATATGATCTTTATTTGATCATGGAAGATGTTGGAAGTTCACAAAATTGGAGAATTTCAAGTCATTTGCAAAGTTGACTTTTTGGGAAAGTTGACTTATATTGAAAATTGCCATTTTGGGAAACTTTTTCAAACCTTGCTTTTTGATTCAAAAATGCTTCAAATGGAAAAACTTTGGTCATGAAAGTTGTAGAATGGATCATTCCCTTTTCAAAAAGTACAAGAACATGACCTAATTCATTTTGGATCAAAAGTTATGGCTTGTCAAAGTTGGCTAAAATCACAAAATTTGAAGTTTTCTACCAAAGAGGCATTTTGCAAAATGCTTTGATAAAGTGTTCTAAAGGCCTTAAATGTGTACCATTTCTTCACAACATGATCATGTGACAGCTAAAATTCAGAATGGGCCAAGGGATCACTCATTTTCATGACTTATGGAGCAAGAATTTTCAAAAGAAACCAAAGTGAAGCAAGTTGCAAAAACTCACTCAAGTTTGAATCCACTTGCTTGCTGACTCCATAATCAATCCTAGGGCTCTCCACACTTCTTGCTGCGCAGGACACCCCATTTATCCTTGTCTAGCTAGTGACCCATACCTCTCTTACACAACTTTGACATTTTGGCAACTTGAGCCATACCAATCACAACAGTACACATCAACTCATCTGACCAATCCCATTTGTTTATACAAACCAAAAGCAAGACATTTCATATACAACACAAGCCTAAAAGCACCAACAACACAGCTCTCTCATTTTTTCACCCCATTTGCAAAAGCTTTCGAAACACTATCCACAAGCTGAAAACACACAAACAAACTTCACAAACAAACTCAGCATGCTTCACTGATCAGAAACCACCCATCACCATAGCCTGAAACCCCCAGAAACCAAGATACGATTTCTTACCCCCTTTGTGCAGAACCTTAGCAATCTCTCAAACCATCCATTATAAACTTCAAACAAGCATTGAAAGCTTCTCAGGAGGTCCAGTGGAGTTGATTGAAAGCAAGAAATCAGCCAGAAAGTGCCAGAAATCTAAGCTTCGATTCAGGTAGCCATGGAAATTCATTTTTCCAGAACCTTTATTTCTTGTTTCTAAATGATAAAGCATGCTTCCCTGAGTTCACTGAGCCTTTTACTTTTGAAAAAGATTGAGAAATGAGCTTGTATCGTGTTTCTGAAATTTCTGCAGTTTTTGATGTTTGATTCGTATCTTGATCTTGAGTAGAAATAAATGGAATTTGTTGTTGGATTGTTGTTTAGGAAGGTTAGTTGAGTTGATATGGAGAGTTTGACATGATTTAGTGAAGATTTGAGAGAGTTTGAAAGAGGAGCTTGCCGGAGAAGACGACCGGAACAGTGTTCCGGTCGTCTGAAAGTATTAGGGTTAATTAATTAGGGTTTAGTCTTAATTGCGTGAGTTTGAATAATGGCCGTCCAGATGCGCGCCAAGTCCACTCCCGCGCGTGTGAGTTTGAATGCTGGCCCTTGATCTTGCATACTTTCATATTTTTCAGTTTAAATTCATTTTATTTTCTTTTTATTTCATTTGTTTTCTACAATTAATTTTAAATAGCAAAACACTTTGAAAAATTCTGAAAATTTTTGTCCAAGCTTTTATTAATTTTTCAGAAACCAAAAACATTTTTCTTTTTATTTTTTGCATTAAAATTTATTTTTAAATCATTTAAAAGATTATTTTTAATTAATTAATGAGAATAAATTAATTAAAAATACTTTTAGGTATTTAAAAATCACCAAAAAATTCATGAAACATTTAAAATCATTTAGAAACATTGTCCAACCCTCAAACCAAATTTCTTTTTTGATCTTGATGTCTTTTGACAATTTTCCATGGAATTAGTTTTATTTCAAAGCATTATTTTGATCCAATGTTCAAAAATTCATTTCTGCCTAGTCTTTAGTAGTTGGACTTTTATTCTTTTTGCATTGCATCTTGTTTAGCATTTAGTTTATAGGATTAAATTGGCATGAATTGATCTTGCATTTCCTATTTGTTTGGCATTTTTCTTGACAAGGTACCATAAAACCCTAGCAATCTTAAGAAATTTATAACCCTCATTAGGTTAAGAGTTAGAACCCCTCTTTTGGGCAGTGAGTTTGTATAGGTTTAGGGTTCCTTTGAGTGTATTTTCAATTTTTTATAATGATGTTTGCTTCTGGTTTTGATTTTTGTTTTGTGCATTGATCATAAACCCTAATTTGGGCTTTCATCTGCATCCATCTTCCATTTGCTTGCATACCATGACTTGCCATGACATTTTGTGCATTCATTTGATTCATATTACATCTTAGGACATATTAGAATCATGTTTGATCATTTCATCTTGCATTTGCCATGTGGTATGCCATTTGCATTTCATAACTTTTCATGTATGTTCATGGTTCTAAGCATGCTTCTCTTGCATCCATATGTTTGTATGATCATTCTCATGCCTTGCCTCATGTTTGCATCATCTCTCATCATCATTAACATCACATTCATGCTTCTGGTTTTGGTTTGCATCATGCCATTTCATCTCATTTTGCATTGCATTGCATTCCTTTCATTAACTTTTCAGGTGGTAAGTAACTTTGAGAAGTGAATTTGCCTTCACTTCTCACAATCTCTTTTCATCTCTCTTATGCATCATTACTGCATTTTGTCTTGTGCTTGAGATTGAGCTTGCTCATTCTTCTTTATCTTACTTTCTTTCTTCAAGTGGCTTGTCTTCTTAAATGAAGCAAGTTACTTTGCTTCTCTTTGCTCCTTTCATCTGCTTCCTGGTGGTTTCTCTGAAGATGTCTCTTGCAAACCTAACAAACCCTAGGAATGACCAAGCATGATAATAATTAGGGTTTGATTAGTCCCCTATTTAGCTTTTACCTTTGTGTCTCATTGAGTCTTCTCTTCTCATCTCATAATCAGGGACTAAACCCTAAAGGCTTTAAGGCTTTGTGATTAAGCTTATGCCTGTATCTTTCTATTAGGATGGAGTGTATAACTTTAATCCTAAGTGTTAAACCCTTAATTTGTTTAAATCCTTTAATCAATTCACTTAATAATCATCAAGACATCAAGCTTGTAACTTGGGCCTTGCATTAGGGTTCTAATTCTTCCTTGATTGGTTAAGAAGGACTAACCCTAGTGTTAATGGACAAGTCCCCCTCAATTTGTCTTACAAACCATAAAAATCACTTCATCATCTTATCATTAACTAAAATCCATTTAATAAAGGCTTTGTTTTGTCATGAGTTTAATCCCTAATCATGGATTAAGTTGAGGAGCTTTCCTCAGCTTAAACATTCTCATCTATTATCCTTCTATTAGGATGGTGTAATGAGTCTGTTTAATCCCTGATTATGGCTTAATCTCATTACTCAACACTAAACAACAAAAACATCTAAATAAATACAAGTAGGTTAATGATCTTAATCCTACATCAGGGTGTTTAAGTGTGAGATACTGACTTCACATTTAAGGTACTCTCATTACCCCTAATCAGAGGGAAGATGTGATGAGTTTACTAACCCATTGGTTTAGGCTTAAGCTAATTAATCTATGACAAACTTTCAAAAGCAATAAAAGACTGAAAACACAAAAAAAAAACAATAATCGTCTCCTCCGGGATTCTCTTCTCATCTAACTCACTCATAAACGAGAACTCGCTTCTTTCGTCTAATGCAAGACAGTTTGCACCTGAGCCAGACAGGTCATACACTTGAGCATAGATAAGTAAGCAGTTCACAAGTCAATTTTTCTTTCAGTCTATTTGGGTCGAACTACGGTGTTCTGACTTCCTCATTGCACGAGAGGATACGTAGGCATAACTTAACAGTTATCGAACAAAAGTCTCTGTATATTCCCCCTCCTTCTAGCATTATTTTCTTAGCCTCATAGTCTTGAGCAATTCATTCTTATTCCTACACTGACACTGTACATCTACACTCTTTATTTCTCTTACACTGACACCTGTACATCCTTTCCAGCTCTTTTACTCACAGATTGCACTGACACTACCCCTTTAAAACACAAATCTTTTAAGCGTGGATCCCGTCGAGTGCGACGGATAATCTGGGTGCTAATACCTTCCCAGGTTGTAACCAACCCCCTTTCTCAGTCTCTCTGGTTCAAAACCGTCTTATCCATATCTTTCTAGGTTTATGCAGCATTACCTTTCCTTCGGGATAAAAATGCCTAGCTGGCGACTCTTTTCTTTCTCTTGAGTTCACTCCTGTGTGTTCTCATTTCATCCTTTCGCCGACCGTTCGCGTCTGTACCTTTATTTGAGCCATTCTCATTTATCGGGAGCGACAGCTTGGCGACTCTGCTGGGGACCCTTATTTTGTAACCAGGGCTTCTGGTTCTTTTTTGTGGGTTCCTCCTAGCGTTTGTTTGATTTGTGTTTACTGGGGTGTTATGTGTTATTTGTGTTTGTATATTTGCTTTATTTACTGCTTTATGTACAGTTTGTTTATTGCTTTCTTTACAGCTTTATACACATCATACTGTCATACTGTTCTGGCTGGATCTGGTTTTGTTGCTTTGGTGGGTGGGTGTTCTATTGAGAGTTTAAGGTCCTATACATGGGACCTGAGTGACACCTAGGCTAGAGTGGTTCATGTTCTTTCCCATTCCATTTCGGTTTGGTGCGGGAATATGAAACACGGTTCAGATATGGGTTTCTTCTTGAGAACTCTGTGCTACAGATCTCCTGTAGTGCTAGGGCTATCTGGGAAGCCTGCTAAGTCTGGATGACCTTTATTATGACCTTCAGAAACTGAGGTGAATTAGAGGAGGATCTTTTATGGTTATTGTAAACATTGTACCTCCGGGTTAGAAGTGTTTACACTTCTCATAACTGATCCAAGTCTGAGGATCTTTGTTCTAGAACACCACCTGTGAGGGGGTTGGGCTATTTACAGGTTTGCAGGTACCCTTGACCTCAGCATACCCTGATACTTTGTTATGTTTGAGAATGCTTCACTTTGGACAGTTCTTGTGATTTAACCCCGGACATGTGACTCTTTATTTGAGTCCCCCACCTTGGTTACTGGACTTATGAACCTCCATTTGGATTTCTTGAACATACATGGACTTATACCTAAGCAGTAATCAGATCCAGCTTGATCACAAACCCTTGCATATCATTTGCATACATCATCATTGCATCATTTAACATGTGTTTATTTGTTTTTCAGGGTATCCATATTACATTTGGCTTGGTTTTGACCCCTTCATCTGCATAGGCCCTTTGTTCACCAGCTATCTGCTTCAGCTGCCTTCATCAGCTACCTGCTTCAGTCACCTGCATCACCAGTATCAGCCTGTCAGTGGCCCATCTCCAGTGTTAGTCTCCATCATCAGCATCTGTCTCAACTCTTCATCACCAGACATGGCACCCAAGAAGAGCAACATCTCCTACCATTTCTTTGAGCCTGAGCTGGCTGGCATCAGGAAGGTCCAGGCCCTGATTACTCCAGACCATATACCACTATTCAGAGAACATCATGGAGGCATCCTTGATGTGGTTATGGATTTGGACCCTTCCCAGAGGAGCTTGATTCATACTTGCCTGCAGTTCTATGATCCCCCTCTGAGGTGCTTCACCTTCCAGAATTTTCAGTTGGGACCTTTGTTGGAAGAGTATTCATCACTGATTGGTGTACCTATCAGGGGTGGAGTCCCCTTCAACCCTGAGATGGCTTTTCCCAGTAATGAAGAGGTGGCAAAGGCATTGTATCTGGAACCCATCCTGATTGAGCAGAATATGACAGCAAAGGCTGGAATCACTGGTCTACACTTGGATTTCTTGACCTCTCAGGCTATTCTGAAGGCTTCCTTAGGAGAATGGAAGGCAGCCTGTGCATTATTAGCCCTAAGCATATATGGGGTTATATTATTTGCAGATGAGCCTAAATTTATTAGCAAGAATGCAATCCATCTTTTCATTCTGAGGAACCCAGTGCCCACCTTACTGGGAGACTTCTACTACTATGTTCACCAAAGGAATGAAAAGCAGAGAGGAAGATTGGTGAGGTGTTGTGCTCCCTTGTTCCATACCTGGTTACTCAAGCACTTGCCCAAGACTGATGCATTCCTGAATCCTCACCAACAGAGGAATTGGGCTAGGAGACTTGTTGCTTTGACCTCAGATGACATCAGGTGGTGCACCCAGAGCACCAAGGGCAGGGACATCATTACTAGTTGTGGGCAGTTCCCCAATGTACCTCTGATAGGAGTGAAGGGTTGCATCAACTACAACCCTCTTCTATTCAAAAGACAACTGGGCTATGCATTGGTCCACCCTCCTAGAGTGCAAGATCTAGCTGAGACCCTTTATTGTGAGATCAAGCCTAATCTGGCTATTGTCAGGCAAGCATCCTGGGCTTGGGACAATGTCCAGACCAAAGGGATGTCCATTCTTGGGAGATGCAACAATGTGGCCTCAGCTCAGTATTATGATTGGTCTCATGCCAGGGCTCAAATTTCTGGGATGCCCTTCACCATTGAGGATGCACCTGGACCATCCGCAGCACCACCTCCAGCAACTATCAGCCTGGAGGAGTTTGAAAAGCTAAAAGAGAGGAATGAGAATTTGTCTGAAGCCCTGAAGAGAACCCTCTGGGAGAGGAGTGATGGTCGTCTGGACATTGAAAGGTTAGAAAAGCTTAAGGTGGAGCATCTAGCCAGGATTGAAAAGTCAGAGGACTACATCAAGAAGTCAAGGGCTGGGGAACAAATTTTGAAGAATGCCTGTAAAGAGGCCCAGTTCCAGAAAGCTAGGACTGATCTCTATCTGAAGGAGAGCCAAGCTAGGTGGGTCAGGATCACTGAAGCTCGCACTCAAGAGGATAAGAGAACCCAGGACAAGATTGAGCAGTTGGAGGCTAGTGCAAAGGAGCAACAGGAAGCCCTATTAGCAGCCCAGAGGGAGATCTCAGAATTGAAGCTCAGGGCTGGTGTAAAGAGGTCAAAGGACCAAAGCAGACACAAGAAGCTAACCACTGCTATCACCACCAGGAATCTTCTCATCAGGAACCTCACGGAGCATCCAGCTAATCCTGTGACTGAAGCACTTTTGAAGGAAGTCCAGGAGGATGAGTTTGGTCTTGGTGTCTGACTTTTGCTTGTTGTTGTTTTCATTTCATGTACTTTTATTTTATAAAACAAACTATGTATGATTCCCCATTTGTAATATATTCATTAGTTTGTTTCATCTGAGTTCTTTTTCTCTCAAGCAACATCAAAGCACCTTCCTCAGGGGTCTGGAAAGGTCAAAACCAAATGCCAAGCCGGATACCTTGGAAACAAATAAGCATACTGCATTGCATACTAACTTTTCTTTTGTTTTGTAGGTTTTTGTTTTGTTTGTTACTAACTCTGTTGTGATTCAGGAACTATTGCTCGACGACGGGTGTTCCCACTCAACCGTCCACACAGATATCCCACTTGCAGCAACCTTTCGGGTATACAAATGGACCAAGTACAGCAGGACCTTACAGAGGTCAGGACTCAAATGGCCAATGAGAGACTGGAGATGAGAAATCAGATGACCCAGTTTATGGAGGTGATGAATGGATTGGCACAGAGCCAAGAGAGATTAAGGGCATTGGTAGAAAGGCAGACCCAGGAGGAACCCCATCTAGGGACTGGGGGAACAAGCAACAATGAGAGGGTTCAGCCTCATGTTAATCCTCCAGTGTATGGGCCTCACCTTCATCCAGAGATCAACATCCCTGCTAATGTGCAAGGGAATGCCACTGCAGGCAGAGTATTACAAGAAGACCCCCAAAAGGATCAGTTCACTGTGATGGGAGCTGGGGATGAAGCCTATGACAGAAGGCTAGATGAAATTGCTGAGAAATTAAGATCCTTGGAGTCCCAGAATTCCGTGGGCTTTGATGTTATGGACATGGGTCAAGTGGACGGGGTAAGGATTCCCCACAAGTTTAAACCTCCGTGCTTCGAGAAGTACAACGGAACTTCCTTTCCCCGAACCCATTTACAATCCTTTCTGGGGAGGCTGAAGGCATATACCATGGATGAAAAACTATGGATGTTTTATTTTGAAGATAGCTTAATAGGAGCTTCAAGGGAATGGTACTCTCACTTGACTAGAGCAACCATTGGATGCTGGAAGGACCTAGCTGAGGCCTTTATCAGACAATACCAGTACAACTTGGATATGGATCCTAACAGGACCCTCCTGATGGGAATGTCTCAATCATCCAGGGAAAGCTTCCGGGAGTACACTCAGAGGTGGAGACAGCTTGCTGCTGCTGTCCAGCCGCCCATGTCGGAAAGGGAAATGGACGACATGTTTATGAACACCCTCCAAGGGACATATATTGACAGGCTAGCTGCCTTTTCTTCCACCAGCTTCGCTGACGTAGTCATAGCTGGAGAAAGAATTGAAAGCCTGTTAAAGATGGGCAAAATTTCTGACAATGGTGCGAGCTCGTCCAGCAACCCCAGAAAACCTTTTGTAGGTCCAAGAAGAACCGGTGAGACCAATGCTATTCAGGCCAGCAGGGGCAGACCTCAATATGTTCATAGGTCAGTGGCAACAGTCACCATTCCCACCCCAATTCCTCAGCAACCGACATATCAACCACAGCAACAACCTCTCTACCAGCAACAAACTCAGTATCCGTCTCAGAGAAATTACAACAACAACAACAGCAACAATCAACAAAGACCATTTCAACAGAGACCACCTCAGGCCAATAGGGTGATTGATCCGATCCCTATGCCTTATGCCGCTTTACTGCCACAGCTCCTGAAGCTCAACTTGGTTGAGTTAAGGACGTTGGCGCCACCAGATCCTTCCAGTTTGCCAAGAAATTACGACGCCAATGCCAGATGTGCTTTTCACTCCAATGCATCTGGCCATAGTACAGAGAAGTGCAGAGCTTTGCAAATGAAGGTACAAGACTTGGTAGATTCTAAAGCTCTAAACTTTGCACCCCCGCCAAATGTTAAAAAAAAACCCATGCCCAATCACGGATGACCAAGAATCAATGCTATTGAGGAAGATAAGCCATCTTTCTTAATAACCAGTGTTGGGCAGATCCGGACACCCCTGGTAGAGATTAAAGCTCAACTCCTTGAATGCCAGATATTCCCTAGGTGTGAGCTCGGGTGCGGTTACTGCAACATTTCGGTAAATGGATGTGATAACTTGAGAAGCGGCATAAACAGTCTTATCCAGAATGGTCTACTTCAAATCACAACATCAATACCTTCAAATCCGGCAATCTCTCCGACAACAGTTCCAGAGTCTCCTACAACTGCAACAACAATTATTCCAAACAATTCTTCAGTTTCATCAACAAATGCTTCAAATATCACTTCAACAAGCCAGATATCAACAAACATTACTTCTACAACGTCAGCACCCCTCTATTCAGAATCTTCTCCTACAACACCAGCAAACATCTCAGCAGTCACTATTTATTATGATCCGTCAAGTATTCCTCCGAACAACAATTTTCAACAACAAGCAGTGGCATCTCCTTCCAGGACACCGGTCACCATCTACTATGATCCACATACTATTGCAACACCCTCCTCTGCTGCAGTCAGCCCGATTACCATCACGGTACCTGGTCCTGTTCCATATGAAAGCAGTAATGCCATCCCTTGGCATTATGGCTCTGACCTTTACTGCAATGGGGAGAAAATCACTCTTGACTCTTCAACCTTTTCTCCACAAGTTGCCAATGTCGGGGGAGGCGGAGGCTTCACCAGAAGCGGACGCCTTTTTGCCTCGCAATCACAAAGACCCAATGCCGAAGCAGAAGCTGCTGCTAAAGCAAAGGGAAAGAGTGTAATAGCTGAAGAGCCCATTCTCAAAGAAACACAGAAGACATCTTTTGAACAAGATGTAGACGAGTTTATGAGAATTATCAAGAGGAGTGACTACAAAGTGGTGGATCAGCTTCACCAAACTCCCTCAAAAATCTCCATTCTATCCCTGCTGATGTGTTCCGAAGCTCACCGGAATGCATTACTAAAAGTCTTGCACGTAGCATATGTGCCGGAGGAGATCACCGTTAATCAGATGGAGACCGTGGTAGCAAATGTCAATACCAGCCATGGATTGGGTTTTACCAATGCTGATTTAACAACTGAGGGTTGTAACCACAATAAGGCTTTACACATCACCCTGGAATGCAAGGGTGTTGTTATATCACATATACTGGTAGACACTGGGTCTTCACTCAATGTCTTACCAAAGAAAGCCTTGGTGAAGTTGGAGTATGATGGCTTGGCGTTGCGTCCAAGTAATTTGGTAGTGAGAGCATTTGACGGATCTAAGAGATCAGTGCTAGGAGAGATTGATCTACCTGTGGTGATTGGCCCACAGACGTTTAAAATAACCTTCTATGTGATGGACATTCAGCCGGCCTACAGTTGTTTGTTGGGTAGACCTTGGATTCATGCCGCTGGCGCAGTTACGTCTACCCTTCACCAGAAGTTAAAATTCGAGTGGGAGGGCCAAATCATCACCATTTGTGGTGAAGAAGATATTTTTGTTAGCCATCTGGCTATATACAAATATATTGAGATGGATGGGGAGATCCATGAAACCATGAGTCAGGGATTCGAAGCCCTGAATATCAATGAAGCATCTGCTGTACTTGGGACTTCCATGACATCTTACCAGCAAGCCAGGAAGGTTGTTGAAGAGGGGAATGCTCAAGGCTGGGGCAAGCTGTTGCCTGTAGAGAAGAAAGAGGACAGATTTGGGTTGGGTTACAAACCAACTCAGCAAGATCAATCAGAGGCTGCTAGGAAGCCCAGTTTTGTTAGTGGGGGGATGCTCACCCCAGATGCAGTAAACAACTTCGAAGATGAGTCGGAAGATGAGCGCAACCTGGAGAGCTGGATACGTCCAAGGATCCCGGGGAGCCGTATCTCAAACTGGTCTTCCCATGAAATTATAAGGGTTACTCCTGCAGAGTAATTATTATTTCCTATATATTTTAAGCATGCATCAAGTCTTGCATCTTGCCCAAGATGACAAGACTCATTTTGTAATCGGGCCATCTTGTAATTTTGTGCAAACAGATCAATCAATGAATATCGGATGTCTTTTGCAAATGAGTCTTTTTCTTTTCTGCTCACTGTTTTTCATTTTTCTTTTTGTACAAAAATAAAAATGGCAATGTTTTCAAAATGATAAACTTCATTTCACTTTTTCTAAACAAGATTAAAATCAATCACTAAAATGAACAATCTAAACCCTTGCAGAGAGTGCCTTTCAGACTGCACCAACAACAGCACAGCTATGGCTTCGTATGACTTTGACAATCCAATCAATCAAGCTGATGAATGGGTTGAAGAAGATTACGAGCTTCCTGAAGAGCTAGCCAGGTTGTTAAGGCAAGAGGAGAAGGTTATCACTCCTCATCAGGAGGAGATTGAAACAGTTAATCTTGGTACGGATGAAGATGTGAAAGAAGTTAAGATCGGGGCCTGCCTGCAAGACTCAGTGAAAGAACAACTGATTGATCTGCTTCGGGAGTATGCGGATGTGTTTGCCTGGTCTTACCAGGATATGCCAGGGTTGGACACCGATATCGTCATGCACAAGCTGCCATTAAAAGAAGATTGCCCGCCAGTAAAACAGAAGTTGCGCCGTACTCGCCCAGATATGGCAATGAAGATAAAGGAAGAGGTGCAAAAGCAGTGGGACGCCGGTTTCCTTGCTGTAACTAGCTATCTGCCGTGGGTTGCTAATATAGTACCTGTTCCTAAGAAAGACGGCAAAGTAAGAATGTGTGTTGACTACCGGGATCTGAACAGAGCCAGCCCGAAAGATGATTTCCCATTACCTCACATTGATGTATTGGTTGATAATACGGCTCAGTTCTCGGTGTTCTCCTTCATGGACGGATTTTCAGGATATAATCAGATCAAAATGTCACCTGAAGACATGGAGAAGACAACTTTCATCACACCCTAGGGCACTTTCTGTTATAAGGTGATGCCATTCGGACTGAAGAATGCAGGTGCAACATATCAACGGGCTATGGTAACATTATTCCACGACATGATCCATAAAGAAATCGAATGTTATGTGGATGACATGATCGCCAAGTCCCTCACAGAAGAAGACCACCTGGTAAATCTATTGAAGTTATTCAAGCGTCTGAGGAAGTACCAACTGAAGTAGAACCCCAACAAGTGCACATTCGGGGTGCGATCTGGTAAGCTGTTGGGATTTATTGTAAGCGAGAAAGGGATTGAAGTTGACCCTGATAAAGTCAAAGCCATTCAAGAAATGCCTGCACCGAAAACTGAGAAAGAAGTTCGAGGGTTTCAAGGTAGATTGAACTACATTTCAAGGTTCGTATCTCACCTTACTGCAACCTGTGAGCCCTTGTTCAAGCTGTTGAGAAAGGAACAAACGGTCAGGTGGAACGAAGACTACCAGAGGGCTTTTGACAAGATCAAGGAGTACTTGCAAGAACCTCCAATCCTTATGCCTCCAGTTGAAGAAAGACCTCTGATAATGTACTTAACAGTATTAGAAGGGTCAATGGGGTGTGTGCTGGGCCAGCATGACGAGTCTGGTCGAAAAGAGTATGCAATTTACTACCAGAGAAAAAAGTTTACCGACTGTGAACAACGTTATTCACTGCTCGAGAAAACTTGATGTGCTTTAGCGTGGGCTGCTCGCCGACTGAGACAGTATATGTTGACCCACACCACTTTGTTGATATCAAAAATGGACCCAGTTAAGTACATTTTCGAGAAGCCAGCTCTTACCGGGCGGGTTGCAAGATGGCAAATGATCCTCACAGAATATGACATCCAGTACACATCTCAGAAAGCCATCAAGGGCAGTGTATTGTCTGATTATCTTGCTGAGCAACCTATTGATGATTACCAGCCTATGAGATTTGACTTCCCTGATGAAGACATCATGTTCATAAAAGCGAAAGATCATGAAGAGCCTATTCACACTGAAGGGCCTGACCCGGAAGAAGAATGGACTATGATGTTTGATGGGGCTGTTAATATGAATGGTCGTGGTGTGGGTGCAGTACTCATTACACCTAAGGGAGTTCACATGCCTTTCTCGGCAAAGCTCACCTTTAATTGCACTAACAACGAAGCTGAATACGAAGCTTGCATTATGGGTCTTGAGGAAGCTATTGACCTCAGGATCAAAACATTGACTGTATTCGGAGATTCAGCTCTGGTAGTTAATCAAACCAACGGCAAATGGTACACCCACCAGGACCATCTGATACCTTACAGGGATTATACAAGAAGGTTACTGACTTTCTTTACAACGGTCAAGCTTGAGTATATCCCTCGAGATGAAAATCAGTTTGCAGATGCTCTGGCTACCATTTCATCCATGATCAAAGTTCAAGCTGCCAACTTTGTGCCTCGGATTTCAGTGTCCAGACTCGACAGACCAGCATATGTATTTGCAGCAGACATTGTCAAATATGATAAGCCTTGGTTCCATGACATTAAGTGCTTCTTGGAGGATCAAACATACCCGCCTGGGGCATCTTCCAATGATAAGAAGACTCTAAGAAGGCTTGCTGGTAGTTTCTTTCTGAACACTGATGGTTCCCTGTACAAAAGAAACTTTGATATGGTACTCCTCAGATGCGTTGATAGAACAGAGGCAGACTTGTTAATGCACGAGGTGCACGAAGGGTCCTTTGGTACCCATGCAGGAGGGCATGCCATGGCCAAGAAGTTGCTAAGATCAGGCTACTACTGGATCACAATGGATACTGACTGTTGTGCCTACGCCAGAAAATGCCATAAATGCCAGATCTATGCGGATAAGGTGCATGTGCCTCCCAATCCTTTGAATGTAATGTCTTCACCCTGGCCCTTTGCTATGTGGGGCATTGGCATGATTGGCAAGATTGAACCGACTGCTTCAAACGGCCATAGATTCATCTTGGTAGCCATTGACTATTTTACCAAGTGGGTCGAAGTAGCTTCTTATGCAAATGTTACGAGGCAAGTGGTAGCCCGATTTCTGAAGAGAGACATCATCTGTCGATACGGAGTTCCCGAGCGAATCATTACTGATAATGGTTCCAACTTGAACAACAAAATGATGGCAGAGCTATGCCGGGACTTCAAGATCCAACACCACAATTCTTCTCCTTACAGGCCAAAGGTGAATGGCGCTGTTGAGGCAGCTAACAAGAATATCAAGAAGATTGTGCAGAAGATGGTAGTCACCTACAAAGACTGGCATGAGATGTTACCGTTTGCAATGGTGATGAGTGCTTTGTGACCAGGAAGGTGTGTTGAGTTGGTTTATGAAGTTTGTTTGTGTGTTTGTGGCCTGTGCAAGCAGTTTCGAAAGCTTTTGCTCAAGAGGGTGAAAATGAGAATGCTGAGTTGTGGGAGCTTTCAGGCTTGCTTCTTGTTATGTTTGGCTTGCATTTGATTAACATAAACAATTGGGATTGGTCAGATGACATGATGTGTGCTTTATTGATTGGTATGGGTGCTTTTGCCAAAAGGTCAAGTTTGTGTAAGAGAAGCATGGGCCACTTGCTAGCCTAGTACAACAAGTGTGTCCTGCGCAGCATGATGAGGGAAAAGGCCTAGGATGGTTCAGCAAACTAGCCAGCAAGTGGATGAGAAGCTATGATGGATTTTGCAACTTGGCTTGCCTTTGATCCTTATGAAAAAGTCTTGCTCCATAAGCCATAAAACATGTGATCCCTTGGACCATTCTGATTTTTAAATGTGGTGTGATCATGTTGTGTGGATTAGAAGTGCATTTGATAGCCTTAGAACACTTGATCAAGTCATTTTGCAAAATACCTCTTTGGTAGAAACTTTGAAATTTTGTGATTTTTGCCAACTTTAACAAGCCATAACTTTTGATCCAAAATGAATTAGATCATGTTCTTGTACTTTTTGAAAAGGGAATGATCCATTCTACAACTTTCATGACCAAAGTTTTTCCATTTGAAGCTTTTTTGAATCAAAAAGTAAAGGTTGAAAAAGTTGCCTAAAATGACAATTTCATTAAAAGTCAAACTTGCCCAAAAAGTCAACTTTGCAAAAGACTTGTAATTATTCAATTTTGTGAACTTCTAATGTCTTCCATGATCAAATAAAGATCATATACAATCAAAATGATGAAGAACACCCTTTGGTTGGGTCATTGAGGGCCCCAGATGCCCTGATTTTGCACTGACTTGCTTGAAAAGTCAACTCTTGATCAGATGACTTCCCCATGGAATTTCTTCATGAAAATTGATATGCATACTCCCTATACCATATAGAGACCAATAGAAACAAGAATGACCAAAAAATTTGGAGTTATGGCCTCTGAAACCAAAACCCTAATTTTAGGTCATCTGTGCAGTCAATCCTGGCTCTGCTTCCACACCAATTCCAGTTCTTGTGATTTTTTGGCATTCTTGACTTTGAGAGGATATAACATGATACTTGAACACACATGGACCCCTTTTAAGTGATTTATGGCCTTTGGAGTGGCTCAAGAAGCTCTTGGATTGCTCAGATCACAAACCCTATATGCAAATGACTTTGAATCTATGCAGTGAATCAAAAATGTGACATGAGATGGTATGATTGAGATTATGCATATGAGAATGATCACAAGCCATGGTGTGAATGGGTGAGGGAAAATTTGGGGTGTTTACAAATATATCTACAAGTTAGAAGTGTACAAATATATCATGTTATACAAAACATATCCACAACGAATACATATACAAATGTATCCCCAAAAAGGCACAAAGCCACCTAACTACCCGGTGCTATGTAACACCCACATTTTCCCATTTCAAAATTATATAGACTAATCATAAAATCAGAGTGTAATCGACTAAAGTGAGCTGCTACATCAACAACCAAATATCTTTTCATTTATTCTAAAACAAGCAGCGGAAATAATTGTTTTAACATCAAATTGCCCAAAGGCATTACAGTTCAATCAAAATATGGTTTATTAACTCAAATACTTAATCATCAGGAAGTTTGCTAAAAATCAAAAGAAATATGATAAAAATCCCCGTTCCCATTACATATCAGAGCTCCTAGGACACTGACATCAACATCAAGCACTCCTCAAGTACCTGAATTATATGTACTTTCGAAGAAGCACAGACGCAACAAAACAAACAAAAGGGGTGAGAAATAGTTTCATAACATAGCGGTGCAAATAACACCTCAAAGGATAATCATAAATCTATACACATCAATTAACACAATCAATCCAACAAACAGAATGCAATGTGACTCACTGACACAATGCAACAATGCGGTACCGACTTTCAACAATGGTTCATTAATTCGAACCCGGATGTATCGCTTACACTCCACCGAGACACGATCATCCTTGCACCAACGATTCGCAATGAATCCGAATGATCACTTACGCTCCACCGAGACATGATCATTCCACCAAATGTGTATGCATATGCAGATTCAAACACATACACCATAATACAATTACGCATGAAAACATTCATGCCTTCACGATCCACATGATCTCACCAGTATTAATCACATCATTATATCATTCATGTTAAGCATATACCATAATCGCATAATTCAATAATTCATTACATTATTAACAAACTTATGCTACTTATACAACCCTCACTATTATATTCATTAAAGTTTGGTTATCAAGTCCTATAATTAGCACTAAACCTCAAGTTATCGTATTAGAATACTCATAGGAACTTATACTAAACTAATGGATAATAAAACCTATTAAAATTTCACAAAATTCCAAGATACAGAGGCCTGACACGGCCTCCCGTGTCCCCTGACACGGCCTGTGTCAGGTGCTCTGAACACGCCCCTCTCAAACAAAAAAATCGACCAAGACCAGGGGGCTGACACGGGTGCCTGTGTCGTGTGACACGGCCCGTGTCACACTTACTGTTGCCCATTCTCTAAAATTCTTCCCCTCATCCTCTTCCAGTGGCCTGACACGGCCACCCGTGTCAGGTGGCTACATGAATTTTCCAACTTTTTCCAAAAATCTTCCGTTTCTTTCCCCTCTCACTCCAAGCCAAAACCAGTTCATTGTAAATTGATATTAACATTCATAAAAGTCAAATTTTAATACTTTATACCACCACACACTCATAACATCAATTATTCCTCTTTTTCATAACAACTATTCCTCAATTCACATGGCACACATTCAAGAACGGTTCATCCAAGATTACCTCATAACAAATGATTCTCATAATAATCATCATCAAATTATAAACACAATTCAAGGATTCATAATCTATCACATACATATCACAATTTCATCAATTCCAAATCTTCACATATATGAACCCTAAGGGAGGAAGGATCTCCCAACTACCCTTATTGTGTTAATTCACCAATTATAAAACCCATTCTCCCCCCTTACCTCAAAATAGAGATGAGTTCTTCGAAATCTTGGTCTTGATGATCTACGATCCTTGACCTTGCCTTTCTTCTCCTTTTTCTCCAGACCTCACTGTTCTTCGTCAAAAACACGATAAATGAAAACTGAATCCCTTATTCCACTTACATAAAACAATAATTCCACCTTTGCCCCTTAAACCTCTAACTAACCCTTTTTATTTTATTTTATTTAAATAATAACGATATTATAATATTATACATTATTATATTATTATTATTCTCATAAAACATTTCTCTCCAATTTATCCAAATATGCCATCAAATTATTAATATTTATTTCATAAAAATAAATATAAAATTAGGGCGTTACAACTCTCCCCCACTTAATTATTTTCGTCCTCGAAAATGTACCTGAATGGAATAACTCTGGATACGATTCCCGCATCTTGCTCTCCAGTTCCCAGGTAACACTTCCACCAGGAGCTCCTCCCCAAGCTACTCTCACAAGAGGTATTTCTTTGTCGTTTAGCTGCTTCATCTTACGGTCCTCAATTCTCAAAGGTAAGGCCTCCACTGTAAGGTTATCACGAACTTGTACTTCATCCCTCTAGATGACATGTGACAGATCAGATACATACTTCCTGAGTTGCGACACATGAAACACTTCGTGCAAATTCGAAAGTTCTGGCGGCAATGCCACTCTGTAAGCAACCTTGCCTACTCTCTGCATAATCTGATAAGGTCCGATAAACTTAGGATCCAACTTCTTGGATTTCAAAGCACGACCAACACCGGTCATCGGGTTGACTCTCAAAAATACATGGTCACCCTCACTGAACTCTAAGTCTTTCCTTCTATTATCATGGTAACTTTTCTGCCGACTTTGAGACGCTTTCATTTTCTCCTTGATCATCTGAATAGTTTCAGTAGTCTGCTGAATAATCTCAGGCCCAAGCATAACATTTTCACCCGTCTCATACCAACATAGAGGTGTTCTACATCTCCTACCATAAAGAGCTTCAAACGGCGCCATTCCAATGCTTGAATGGTAACTGTTATTATAAGTGAATTCAATTAGTGGCAAATGAGTATCCCACGCACCTCCTTTTTCTAACACACAAGTTCTCAATAAATCTTCCAGTGACTGAATAGTCCTCTCCGATTGCCCATCCGTCTGTGGGTGGTAAGCTGAACTCAATTTCAACCTAGAACCCAAAGCCTCATGCAAACTCTTCCAAAATTTCGAAGTAAACCGCAGATCTCTATCCGATACTATACTCGACGGTACACCATGCAATTTCACTACAATCCGTATATAAATATCTGCCAATTTAGTTAACGGAAAACTGATGTTAATTGGAATAAAATGTGCCGACTTAGTCAACCGATCTACAATTACCCAAATAGCATCAAAGCCTCTCACCGTATTCGGTAAACCTGTCACAAAATCCATAGCAATACTATCCCATTTCCATTCCGGAATCTCTAACAGTTGCATCATCCCCGAAGGCTTCTGATGTTCCACCTTAGATTTCTGACACACCAAGCAAGCATAAACAAATTGCGCGATATCTCTCTTCATACCGTGCCACCAAAACAATTTCTTCAAATCATGGTACATCTTTGTAGCTCCTGGATGGATACTCAAGCTACTTCGATGACTTTCTTCCAAAATTGCTTTCTTTAATTCAACATTGTCAGGTACGCAAATTCTACCTCTGAATCTCAGAACACCATCATTATTCAAAACATAATCGCCTCATTGGTTATTTCCTTCATTAGGCATCAAATCTACCAATTTTACATCTTGCCTTTGATTCTCTCTTATCACATCCAGAAATTCATTATTAATTCTCAACATACCCAGCTTAACACTTTCCGACGTTATTTCACATACCATACTCAAGTCTCTAAATTGCTTAATTAAATCCATTTCCTTCACCATCATAGCCGCCATATGAATTGGCTTCCGGCTCAACGCATCTGCTACCACATTTGCTTTTCCCGGGTGGTAATTCAGATTAAAATTATAATCCTTCAAAAACTCTAACCATCTTCTTTGTCTCATATTAAGCTCTTTTTAATCAAACAAGTACTTTAAACTCTTATGATCACTAAAAACTTCAAACTGTGAACTATACAAATAATGCCTCCAAATTTTCAACACGAGTACCACTGCGGCCAATTCCAAATCATGAGTAGGATAATTCCTCTCATGTACCTTCAATTGCCTCGAAGCATAAGCTACAACTTTACCCACTTGCATTAGCACACCACCTAAACCCATTTTAGACGCGTCGCAATAAACAACAAAAGCTTCACTCGAGTCCGGCAAAACTAGTACTGGTGCCGAAGTTAGCTTCTTCTTTAATTCCTCAAAACTTCTCTCACAAGATGCATCCCAAATAAAAGTTTGATTCTTCCGGGTCAATTGAGTCAAAGGTAACGCCAAACTAGAAAATCTTTCAATGAACCTTCGGTAATAACCAGCTAGGCCAAGAAAACTTCTAATTTCCGTTACCGTCTTCGGAGGCTCCCACTCAAGCACAACATTGACCTTAGAAGGGTCCACTGCTATACCATCACCAGATATCACATGTCCCAAAAAGCTTACCGTCTTCAACCAAAATTCACATTTGGAGAACTTGGCAAATAATTTGTTATCCTTCGGTATCTGCAATGCAATTCTCAAATGTTTCGCATGGTCTTCTTCAGACTTCGAATATATCAGTATATCATCAATAAATACTACGATAAACTGATCCAAATAAGAATGAAATATTCGGTTCATATACTCCATGAACACTCCTGGCGCGTTAGACACTCCGAAAGGCATCACAACATATTCGTAATGGCCGTATCGAGTTCTAAAAGTCGTCTTCTGGATATCTCCTTCCCTCACTCTTATTTGATGATATCCCGACCTCAAGTCAATTTTACTAAAAACACAAGCTCCCACAAGTTGATCCATCAAGTCATCAATCCTTGGGAGTGGATACTTGTTCTTAATTGTAACTTTATTCAGTTGTCGGTAGTCAATACACAGACGCATACTACCATCCTTCTTCTTGACCAATAACATTGGTGCACCCCACGACGATACAATGGATCGAATGAACTTCTTGTCAAGCAAATCACCAATCTGCGATTTCAATTCAGCTAACTCAGCAGCAGACATCCTGTACGGTGCCATAGAAATAGGCTTAGTACCAGGAATCAAATCAATAGTAAACTCCACCTCACGCGTCGGAGGCAGTTCTGAAATATCTCTTGGGAATACTTCAAGAAATTCATTCACCACTGGCAGCTCCTCAACAACAACTTTCTCTTCAACCGATAACGAAGAAAACACAACAAACATCTTTGCTTCGTCTTCCAACAAGGTTCTCAGTTCTTTAGCCGAAACTGAACTGGCCAAACTTTCTTCCTCAGGAGCTAGGAATAACAATCTTTTCCTAAAGCAATCGATATAAACTCGGTTGGACTCATACCAGTTCATACCCAAAATCACATCAAGATTACTGAGTGGCAGACATATAAGATCCACTCTAAACTTTTTATTAGATATTGTCAAAACACAATCACGACATACTAAGGTAGTAGTCACGGAACCTATAGATGGAGTGTCAATTACCATCCCTCGACTCAATTGAGAAGGCTCCAATCCTATCCTCTTCACACATTCCAAGGAAATAAACGAGTGTGTTGCACCCGTATCAATAATCACAAATAAAGGAGTATTATCGATATAGCAAGTACCTTTGACCAATCGGTCTTCACCAGTAGGTTGAGTTCCTACTAATGCAAACACTTTTCCACCAGATTGCTGCTTCTTGGGTTTCTGGCAATTGGTGCTGATATGGCCCTGCTCTCCACAATTATAGCAAGTAGGAGCATTCACCTTACAATTAGCTGCTAGGTGACCCGGCTTCCCACACTTGAAGCACTTCTTCTCTTCATTAGGACAATCGTTGGCACGATGACCCGTACCGTGGCATCTGTAACATTTGGGCATGCCGGGAGTACCTCCTCCCCCACTTGGCTTCTTCTCAGCATTAGCCTTTTGCTTTCCTTTGTCAGCTGGAGCACTATAAGGAGTACCACCAAATCTCTGCTTTCCTTTCTTTTCATTCACCGCCTTATAGTGTGCAATTCGAGCCCTGTTGTCATTATCATAAATCCAACTTCTGCTTACCAATTCTGGATAGTTCCTGATCTTCTGGCAAGCAATACCCAACTTAATTTCAGGACACAGTCCATTCTCATACTTCAGGCATTTGGAAGTCATAGCCTCTTCAGTATTATAGTGTGCACAATATTGCACCAATTGCCCAAACTTGGCAGCATACTCCGCCACCTTCATATTACCTTGCTTGAGTTCCAAGAACTCTACTTCCTTAGCACTACAGACATCTTCCGGGAAGTAATTCTCCAAATATTCTCTGCGAAATATCGCCCAGGTGATTGCAATATCCGCAGCTTCTAACCGTTGGCGACTGTTGTCCTACCAGACCTCAGCTTCGCCTTCCAGCATATGAGTACCAAACCTCACCTTCTGATCATCAGAGCATCCCATTATTCTGAAAATCTTCTCCACAGCCTTCAACCATTTCTGCACAGCTTCTGGATCTAGAATTCCACCTTCATACTTAGGCGGCCTGTTACTCCTGAACTGATTCAATGCACGAGACTGAGCATTACCTCCTCCCTGAACGACCTGAACGGCGTTCTCAATAGTTTGCGCCATGGCTTGCAAAGCCGCAGCAAGAGCAACATCATTCCTTCCAGCCATTCTGATACAACAACAAATACAGTTTAGGACTCTCAACGACTCTTATTCTAAGGACTGACTCAAACTGGCCGGTTGGACCGACCTGCTCTGATACCAATTGTAACACCCACTTTTTCCCATTTCAAAATTATATAGACTAATCATAAAATCAGAGTGTAATCGACTAAAGTGAGCTGCTACATCAACAACCAAATATCTTTTCATTTATTCTAAAACAAGCAGCGGAAATAATTGTTTTAACATCAAATTGCCCAAAGGCATTACAGTTCAATCAAAATATGGTTTATTAAATCAAATACTTAATCATCAGGAAGTTTGATAAAAAATCAAAAGAAATGTGATAAAAATCCCCGTTCCCGTTACATATCAGAGCTCCTAGGACACTGACATCAACATCAAGCACTCCTCAAGTACCTGAATCATCTGTACTTCCGAAGAAGCACAGACGCAACAAAACAAACAAAAGGGGTGAGAAATAGTTTCATAACATAGCAGTGCAAATAACACCTCAAAGGATAATCATAAATCTACACATCAATTAACACAATCAATCCAACAAACAGAATGCAATGTGACTCACTGACACAATGCAACAATGCGGTACCGACTTTCAACAATGGTTCATTAATTCGAACCCGGATGTATCGCTTACACTCCACCGAGACACGATCATCCCTGCACCAACGATTCACAATGAATCCGAATGATCACTTACGCTCCACCGAGACATGATCATTCCACCAAATGTGTATGCATATGCAGACTCAAACACATACACCATAATACAATTACGCATGAAAACATTCATGCCTTCACGATCCACATGATCCCACCAGTATCAATCACATCATTATATCATTCATGTTAAGCATATACCATAATCGCATAATTCAATAATTCATTACATTATTAACAAACTTATGTTACTTATACAACCCTCACTATTATATTCATTAAAGTTTGGTTATCAAGTCCTATAATTAGCATTAAACATCAAGTTATCGTATTAGAATACTCATAGGAACTTATATTAAACTAATGGATAATAAAACCTATTAAAATTTCACAAAATTCCAAGATACAGAGGCCTGACACGGCCCGTGTCAGGTGCTTTGAACACGCCCCTCTCAAACAACAAAATCGACCAAGACCAGGGGGCTGACACGGGTGCCCGTGTCGTGTGACACGGCCCGTGTCACACTTACTGTTGCCCATTCTCTAAAATTCTTCCCCTTATCCTCTTCCAGTGGCCTGACACGGCCACCCGTGTCCTGTGACACGGCCCGTGTCAGGTGGCTACGTGAATTTTCCAACTTTTTCCAAAAATCTTCCTTTTCTTTCCCCTCTCACTCCAAGCCAAAACCAGTTCATTGTAAATTGATATTAACATTCATAAAAGTCAAATTTTAATACTTTATACCACCACACACTCATAACATCAATTATTCATCTTTTCCATAACAACTATTCCTCAATTCACATGGCACACATTCAAGAACGGTTCATCCAAGATTACCTCATAACAAATGATTCTCATAATAATCATCATCAAATTATAAACACAATTCAAGGATTCATAATCTATCACATACATATCACAATTTCATCAATTCCAAATCTTTACATATATGAACCCTAAGGGAGGAAGGATCTCCCAACTACCCTTATTGTGTTAATTCACCAATTATAAAACTCATTCTCCCCCCTTACCTCAAAATAGAGATGAGTTCTTCGAAATCTTGGTCTTGATGATCTACGATCCTTGACCTTGCCTTTCTTCTCCTCTTTCTCCAGACCTCACTGTTCTTCGTCAAAAACACGATAAATGAAAACTGAATCCCTTATTCCACTTACATAAAACAATAATTCCACCTTTGCCCCTTAAACCTCTAACTAACCCTTTTTATTTTATTTTATTTAAATAATAACGATATTATAATAGTATACATTATTATATTATTATTATTCTCATAAAATATTTCTCTCCAATTTATCCAAATATGCCATCAAATTATTAATATTTATTTCATAAAAATAAATATAAAATTAGGGCGTTACATGCTACATATCAGAGCCGACCGACCAAAAGATATGAAGACAAGCTTCACAAAAATGACTCTGACACACCTAATCTGCAATGCCTCGTAGAGCACCATAAAACAGCAGAAGGGTGAGAAACATTATCATAATAATATTGCATATAATTATATATCTCAACATATAACATGTACGTCAACATATTCTCACAACAACATATCATTCATACACAACATAAAGCATACTTATACGCATACTTATCACCATTTCATTCACATAACACAGATCATATTCAACCATGATCATATAACTCACATACATCGCAATGTATCTTCTTTTATCAATACACATAAATCTTATATTATTTATGTCTATTCTTCATTTACATTCATTCCGCATAAACATACGACAAGCTATGTTTAAATCACACATATACATTCAATGTATAAATCACATACATATATACATATCAAACATGCATATATATATCCGCAAGTATGTCCTTCACACATACCAATCATTTCACAACATTCCAAATAAACATATGCACAATCATGTTTATTTCAGCATATACATACAATGTATAAAATGCAACTCATAGAGACCGACATACGACTCTATGCAGATGCAATGCGGTACCGACTCAATATTTAGCAAGTTCACTCAGGAACCAAATAGAATGATCGCTCGTTACCTAAAGTAACTCCCCGTCGGGCATACGATTTTCCCCATTGCTCACACCCCACATGGGCATACAATGTTTCAGGATTGCTCACACCCCACATGGGCACACAATCCGATTGCTCACACCCCACACGAGCACACAATCAATGTGAATAAATCACCCATCACTCACACCCCACACGGGCACACGATGTTTCTGGATTGCTCACACCCCACATGGGCACATAATCTAATCGCTCACACCCCACATGGGCACACAATCTTGTTGTAGTCATCGCTCACACTCCACATGAGCACACGATGCTACAACGGATTCACAAAGAATCCCACAACACATGAATGCATACATTATGCTTACGTGCAAAATGACACACAACATTCTTGAAAATGCAAACATATTCACAATATAGTTATACGTTCAACACATACCATTAACATACATATGCATACAATTTAAGCATAGTAATCACTTGCCCAATGGCCACAACATTATAACAAACCCACATTTCCATAATTAACTCATTTACGTTTTATCGGAAAAGTCGGGAAAAAGTCGGCTAAAAATTACATATTTTAGCATCAATTGATTCTACATGTTTTTAGCTTTGAATCGATATAAGGATCGCTAAAAACGAATACCCGAAACTCAAGCTACGGATTAAAACACATAATCCCTCAAAAACCTACAGGTTCGCTGAGCGCCCTTTTGCTCGCTGAGCGAAAATCGCCCTGGAACTTTCTCTGAGCGAGGGGTAGCTCGTTGAGCGACCACTGCGATTTCAGCAACACACCAGCTGCAAACAGTCAACTCTCCCCTTCCAAAACTCCACCAAAACTCAAGCCAACATGATTAATATCATATATCTAACATCATACTTCGATTATAACGATTTCTAACCGATTAATCTACCAATTTCTCACATTTTCTCTCAAACCCTAACTATTCATCTTCTCTAACTCTCATCAAAACCAAAACTCAACCAATCAAACACATACATAATCATACACTATATTAAGATAACAATGCTTATCACCCTTACCCGATTATTCCGATTCCTTGGAGCAATCTTGAAGCTTTTCCAACTTTTCTCTCTTTTCTCTTCTTTCCTCTTTCTCTCCTCTTTCTTTCTTCTCTTTTTATTTCTATCTTTTCTCCTCTCTTACCAACTTTCTTTTATATCTCTCTCTCAATTCTATTTCTATTTCTACTACTAATTAATTCTATTTTCTACACTTAACTCATTTTATCTTTTTTCCAACCAAAATATTATTTTCTCACAAAATACCAATTCTACTAATTCTAACTTATCACTAATTAACAAAGATCTAAAATACCCTTTAATCCAATTTTACCCGGAAATTCACAAAACGGTAAAATCTCACAACACAATATATCACATTAATTCATCAACATATTTTATCATCATATTAATTTCACAAACAAAATAATAATTACTCAATTAAAATAAAAGACTCCAACACAATGAGAATTATCGAATCGGGGTGTTACAGTTCTATAAGGGGTTGATAAGGGGTTTCACCAGGATTATTTAGTCAGAAGTTGACATCAAGGGGTTCCAATGGGGTCTTCATCAGAAAATTTAGAGAATATTGGTCATAAGGGGGTTTATCGGGGTTTATCAAAGCAGTTCAGGGTTGTAGTTGTCGTATGGGTTTCTATCGGGTTTTTATCTGACTAAGTTGGGTTAAAAGAATTCTACCGGGATATTGGAGTAATCGGAGTATCAGGATTTGATCTGTTCCAGAGACTTGGTTTGTTTTTCATCAAAATTTGGGATCCTCTTATATTTAATCGTCTCCTCCTCGGAAGGAGGAATACTTGTTCACATCATCCATCCGATTCGAAGTCGATTAAATAGGGACAACTGTCGTACCCTAAATTTTGACCTCTTGCTTTATAATTATCTGTTATTTTTAGTGGAAATAAAATCAAAAGCACCAAGTTAGTCTAGTTGTTGAGCGTCCGTAATTATTAGGAGTGAGGTTGCGGGTTCGAGTCCTGTATACTACTTTTTAGTCTTGTTTTTGCTTTTATTTTTCAAAAGGGTTAAAAATTACAGTATTTAATAAGTTTATTAGTAATTTTCGTTTTATTAATATATATATATATATATATATATATATATATATATATATATATATATATATATATATATATATACATATATAATAATATTTTTTTATCACATAAATAAATAAAATTATTCATTCATATTAAAGTTATGCTTTTACTATCTTTAATCCATTTTAGTTAACTTTTAACCTAATTTTCATTATAAATGTTAATTAAATTCTAATATTTTATCATATAGAGACTACTTTTATCTTTAGGTTAGTTATTTGGTTTTTTAACTATAAAATAAAATCGTTACTTTTATAATAGTTTTATTTTAGAATAGAAATTAAATTTAGAAATACACTTAATTTAATCTAATTCAAAACTATTTTAATTAGAGGATTAAATTTTTATTATAAAATTTAATAAGTTGGACTTTACTATTAATTAATATTTTTCTTTTTATTGAATTATGATTGGAATTATATTTATTAAAGTTATTGTCTTAGGAAATATTACAATTAATTTAGGATTAAAATATTTTATTGGATCATGATGTTAATTCTTAGAATGTTAAAAAAGGGGTTCCAGAAAACTTCTCCTAAAATATTCATGTGATTCTTAATCATAACAAATATTAATGAGTCCCCATTACATTGAAACTCATTTAAACTTTTTTCTATGTTAAGTTAGAAAAGAATTAAAACAAATTAATCCAAATCTTATTATAAGAAAAGATACAATGAAATAGAAGGAGAGGGTGGGTAACTAAGAAATTTGATCACTTAACATCAAATCAGTCTCAATTTATAATTAATATCCTGTTATAATCACCTTCCAAAATTAATTCTCAAATCAATTCAAATTCATTCCATAAATTAAATCACATCTCAAGATATTTATTGAAAATCAAACATTGAGAATCTTTTCTGAAATAACAAAAAAAAGGAAAAGAAATCTCATCATCATATCTCAGTTCTCAATTTTTCAGAAGAAAAATCAAAACCTCCCAAATCCAAAATCAATATAAACTAATTAAAAAAAATCATAATTCCAAACTTGCAATGAATCCATTTTTTAAAAAAATTGAAACTTATTGCATATCTGCTCCAAATCTCAATTAAAATTATAATCAATATAATACAATCAGATCTAAAAATTCTCTAAAAAATTAATCTAATTAAAGTTACACATGACCTAATAATCTACTATATAAAGAGAGTCTGAATTGCTTCAAAAAAAAAACCTTGCGGAGAAATCTTCCAAACTCACAAAAGCTCCATTTTTTCTAAAAGTCATTAGAGCTTCACAATCGAAGCTCTAAATAAGCTTGAGCTAAACCTTCAGACGTATCAAACAGAAGCAAACTCACAATCAGGGAGGAAGAAAGTAGAGGACTGTAATACCTCAAAATTTGCCCTCATATTTATTCTCTCTATTGGTTCATCGTTTCGCATTCATCTACATTTTTCATCAGTTCATTAACATCATAGTAGTGCATTTCATGGATTTATAAGGCATGTGATTCAGGCCCTTTGAATCTAGGGTTTCGTACCTTATCTGTATCTGCCAGGGATTGAAATGGTGGAAAATATTCACTGAACAGTGATTCTACTTCAAATGCGGTTGTTTAGTTATGTTTCGATCCGGATAGGAGTTTGACCTAATTTTGGTCAAAATATCAAAAGATCACTGCAATTGCAAGATTGTCTTGGACCACTGGACCATTTCTTGGACAGTGCATATTCAAAGATCATGTTGTCGTGTGCTGAGATTCACCCGTTTATCGAACAGTGTTTGGTGTGAAGTTTGATTCGAATCCTCAATTTATCAGTGATTCATCTGGATTTGAATGGTCATGGCATGTTTCAGACGATTCAAGGAGTTGTGACTAATCTAAAAATATTCAGTGGCTCAGAAGTGGTTGTGTTTATAGACTTGTGGAAAGAATTCAAAATAGGCCTTGGGCTAAAATCGAGACTTCATATCCATTCATTGCTTTGTTCTCGTCATTATAAACCATTCCCGATTATTCCATTCCACGACCATTACATTCTGCTTTCATTTCTTCAATTTCCAATATCTTTTACGTTTCCATCAATTCATCTTCTGTTTCTTTTATTCACTTTTCCATTTATCTTTTTGTCCGTAATCTGTTTTGAACCGTCTTTCAAGGTCCTAGTTTCTCCTTTGTTCATTTTTACACCATTTAAACTCAATGGCAATTTCGTTTTAGAATCATCACAAATTTCTACCAAAAAAATAATAGGAGGTCAGTTTCTTTTGTTTTCGTCCTAGTATCCAAATCACTAAATCAATTTCCAGTTAGTCGTCTTAAGTTCGAGTCCATGTCCAATAAGATCCATTTCTAATATCTGTTATTTCCAATTAATATCCTTTTGAATTCTATTCCATTTTTTTAAGCCCATTTCAAATCCATACCTATTGTTAGGCCCATTATCCATTAATCATTCTCATTTTTTTAGTGAGTTGCCATAATTTCCTTCTATATGATTTGCAAGTTTAATAGGGCGTCATGAATGTAAAAATATGAGTACATGGCTCCACTCCACTAATGACAAAAGATAACTGAACTAATAAAAAAAATCAGTTATAATAACTGAATTCAGTTAGAAACACAGGGGATTACAAAAATTCAGTTATGATTTCAAAAGGGACAATGACAAAAAAAGGGGAATTTCATTACATAAAACACAGCAGGAAAAAAAAGACTCTCTTGATCAATCTCTCAGGGATCCTTCTTCCACACATCTTCATCAAGATTCATCATGACCTTTCTACTTCTTCTCTCTCAATCTTCTTTTTCTTCCATAACCTCCATTAATAAAAAAACTTCTACAATCTCCTCCACCAGAAAAATTCCAATTAAAAATTTCTGCAGAGTCAGCCCCAAGAACCTCCATCAATCTTCACCTTCATGATAGGCAGAACACAGCCTTCTTCTTGTCCACCGATCATCTTCATCATTGTGCCGAAACCTGCAATGATTCAACAAGATTCCATCAGTTCGGCAACAACCGCGAGAATTTTGCTGAAACTGCAACAATGGATAAACATCAACACAACAAGAATTAAACAACCACACCGAGGACAATTCAGATTCGCAGCGAGAAAGAAGGAACAATTTCAGAATGAGAAGATAAGAGCATTTACCTCAAAATGTTGAGTCATCGTTATCATCTTCAACAAAGCTTCAAAAACCTGTATCAGAGTCAGATTAGTACATCGAGAACGATCCGAAAACAGGAAGAAGGAAAGGTGAATACAGTCTGGTTCACGGAGAAACTCAACGGTGTTGTCATCTTCTTATCAGGTGGAGTGACTATAGCTCAAAGATTCACCAAGAACTTCTCCAAGAACAACATCAATTTGGCTATACTATTTCTGCAGGATCGACATTTGCGAGTCAATCAGCACGACAATTTCAAAGGCAACCGTAACGTAAATCAGAATGCAGAATTGTGAGCATCAAGAAGAAGATCAGCAAGAAGCTCTTCGTCTTCAACACAAAAAACCCTCTGCAACTATCAGCACCATAATCTTCACCTTTTTCTCAATTCTTCATCAAAAATCCAACATCGCCAAAAAACGGAACCGATCCTCATCTTCTTCTCCTTTACTGATTCTCGATTCCATCTCTTCAACCAATCTTCTTTCACAATCTGCAAACTCAACTTACCTCATCATCTTCAACCCTGTAATTCTCAGCATCACATCACAATGTCATCGATCTTCATCATCATTATTGATCAGCAGCCTTCGTCGGTTCAAACCTGCAAAACCATGGAGGGAAAGCCAAAACAGTTCAGTTCAGTTAGAAGTTATCAAAAGAAAGACTCAGAAACAGAATAGTATAGAAGAATCTGCAGCCTTATCAAAGATTCAATCAAAATCTTCAATCACAATCCATCACAACTCTAACACAAATTCTAACTGAAACTTAACAGAATTCTAACTAAAAGAAAATCAATAGCAATTTCATAACAGGATTGGAATTTGAGATTGAAAACCATAACAGAAAAATAACTAACTGAAGTTTCAATAAGTGTCTAACTGAATCATAACAGAATCTAACAAAAACTCAAAACAGAAAGCAAAATAAACTAACTTCTAACAGAAAGTAACAAACTTATCTTCTAGAAGGATCCTCAAATCTGCTTCTATAAAACAGAAGCTCCTGCAATATTCAAGCTCTCTCACCATTTTTCCAATCTCAACTCTTCTTCACCCTCCACCCTTTCAATCAAAACCTCCATTTCATCTTTCAACCTCTCCCTGCAACCATTTTTTCTTCTTCTACACAATTCTATTTTTCTCAATCCTGAACTTTTTCTTTTCAATCTTTTTCACAAACTTCTTCTTCAATCATTGTACTTCTTCTTCTTTTCCACCTTTCTCTTCATCAATCGTCCCTCATTTCCTTTCCATTTTTGGTCCGACTCATCTGCATCATCCTCAAGTCCACCTCAATCATCTTAGTACCTACCTCAGTCAATATTCAAAGCCTGCAAAAAATTAGAGAGGAATGGAAATCTGATCATGATGATAACAGAATCAAGATGTTCAACAGCAAAAAGAGGCAATTATATTTTCTAAATCCGCAACATCACTTGCAATACCAAGGTTTGTATCAATGATCAACAAAGGTTCATAAAAAGGGGAAGAGCAGGGAACAATAATTTCACCTGGATATCGATATTCATCTTGCTGAGTTTCAACCTCCGATATCTGAAAATCTCCTCATCGAATTTGCTCGTCCGCAGCGCACATCATCTTCAGTCATCTTCACAGAGTTCTCAAGAATCCATGGCAAGGTGAAGCTTCGATCGTTCGTGGCACGGCGAAACAAGATTTTACGGTCGTTGTTACAACCGGACTTTAACCTTCATTCAACTTCATCATCCAGAGCGTACCCGAACATTGTCGTAATCGTTCGAACTGAACAAAGCCATCAATGTTGCACCCCAAATTTTTCCCTCCACAAGACAAGACATTGTGTACTAAGAGGTTCACAAGGTTCATGAGGTTCACAAGACATCTCATGAGGTTCACAAGGTTCACAATTAGTCAGAAAGTTTGACAATTCCCTCAGACAATGCATCCTCCTAAGCAATGCATCTTAAACTAGGGTTTTGACTTTTATCAGGCTAAATGGACTTCCAAGACTTCAAGTGAGCTTCATAGCATCCTATATGTGTTCAAGAATCCTCATGTCAAGTTTCAAGACTTTCCCAAAAGATTTGCTCAGTCAGATGATCAGATAGGTTAAAATCAGTCAAAGCAGTTAAAAAGTCAAACTGAGGTCAACTGTGGTCAAACCAAAGTCAAACTTCATGATTTTTTGCCAACATCAGGTATATGAATTAAAATTCATCATTTTATCAAGGGTTGATCATGATTCATCAAGGAGATTTCAGATCATCAAGAATCAGGAGTTTCTAAATTAAGGTTTTCACAGGAAAAGTCAACTGAACTTTGACCAGCCATAACATTCACATGCTTCATCAAAAATTTTCCATCCAAAGCTCATTTTGAAGGAAATTGAATTCTCTACAACTTTGTGTCTCACAAGCCAAGCCCAAAAATGCTTCATTTGGAAGGTATGAGCTAAGACATTATAGGTCCTTTTAAAAGTCAACAAAAAGTCAACAACTTCCAAAGAGCATAACTTGAGAATGGTAAAAGATATGGACATGAGACCAAAGATGTTGGTTAGAGGACTCTTTAATCTTTCCAAAATGTCCAAGAACACCTTCATAGCATTAAAATTGAAGGAGTTGTGACCTTGCAAAGTTGGGAAATTTTTGGGAAGTTTATGAAGCAAATAAGGCCTTAAAACCAATTTTTGCTAAATGAGCCCACCAAATTGCCATCCAATCTTTATAATATCACCAAGCACGACCCAACCCACACCTTTTCTGATTTTTTACATTTTATTTAATATTTATTTGAATTTTATTCATTAAAATACAAATTAAATTAAAATAAAATATGAAAATCATATATTTGGAAGAGATTGTGGTTCTAGAAGGTCTTAATGTTCATTTAAAATTGATTGATACCATATAATTTCAGATCATACAAATATAGCAATGTTAGATCAAAATATTTCAATTTTTAAGGATGAATCTTTTTCAATCTCTAAATATCCAAAAGTCCAAAAGATTGGATGATTTTTTGACCTAATTCTGATGTATCCTATATATACAACATAAAGCAATGCATTGTGGACGAATTCACAGCCTCAATCAACATATTCAAACTTCAAAAATTCATCCAAAAAGCTTGATTCAGATTCTTTATTAGAGAGCTTTTCAAAGCATTTTGAAGGTTGAGACATGTTCCCTGAACATCATTGAGTGTAACCTGATCATCACATTGCTCCATAACATAGCATATTGAGAAATCCGAATCACTTTTTTCTCACTTTTTGATTTTTTCGTTCTTGCATATTTACATGTTATTAATCAAGTTTGTCCATTGATTTGTGTTTAGATGAATGCAGTGATGGATTCTGGGCAATTAAATTGATGTTTTTATGGCCAATTCGTGAAACGCCATTTTAGGGTTCATACCTCTTGAATTAGGGTTTCACAATCTAATGACTATAAATGTATTTTGAGACCATAAATCAACTCAATGAACTGTTTGGATCATATTTATGTAGTTAATTTGATAAAATCGTGTGTGTTTTGGTGAAGTATGAATTTCGCAGGTTCTTCATATGTAGGAAAATTCGCAAGAAAACTCATGGATAAATTCGCAGGTAATTCTGCAAGTCCAGAGGTAGAAGATGATCCATTGGCGCCATTTGGAAAATTCAAATTTGCAACTTCATATTCTTAGAATTTGTTTATGTTATATTTCAACTAACGCGCTTGGCTCAGCTAGTTTGTGTGTTTGGTGTGTAAACGAATGGTCCTGGGTTCAAACCTCCCCCAGGCCATTTTGTTTTGTTTTTATTTTTGGTGTTTTTGCAGGTTAATAATAAAACGATTGTTGCCCAAACCCTATCACCTGCGCATGCCTGGCCTAGTGGCAGCCTTGTTGGTCCAAGGGACGAAAGGCCTAGGGCGTGGGTTCGATCCCTGCCCCAGGTAAGTTTTGTTTTCTCATTTTTTTTCTTATTTATTTGTTTTATAATTAATCCAAATTATATTTTTCCTATAAAAAAATTATTATTTTTTAAATAATAATATGTATATATATATATATATATATATATATATATATATATATATATATATATATATATATATATATATATATATATATATATATATATATATAAAATTTCATATGTTCTAAAAAAATCCCTAATTTATTTTCTAAAATTTAATTTAGTTTATATTTAATTTGAAAATTTGTTTATATTATTCTTGTATATTTTTTTGTATAAATAATTTAATTAAGTTTAGATTAAATAATCAAAACCCTAATCCTGATTTTTCTTAATTATAAAATTAACCCTAATTTTTATTTAACTTTAATATTAAACTTAATTAATTTTTCTAATATATAATTAAATAATTAATCTTGTTTTTGTAAATAATTATTATATGGTTTATTATTATGCTCATCATCTTATTTCCTTTCTAAAAATTCTTTAAAATTGTTTATTTAATTTAAAAATATTATCTTAACTTGTATATATTTTTATATTTGTGCTAACCTTTTCTTCTTATAATTGTTTTATCACTAATCTTTTAGTTATTATTTATTCTATTATTCAATCATTTTTTTATCATAATGTAACTGCAAAAGCCTTGTAATAGTCGTAGTTTATTATTGTTTTATCGTTTATAAATATTCTTGCCATGGTTAGTAACTATAGGGAGTGATAACATGTTTGTGCTTTAAAATTAATTTAGAATCACTTATTTAATAAGATAAATATATGAATAAGAACACTCACACACGTAAGTCGATCTTTGATCGCCATCTCTCACTTTCTAAGGGTATTCCTCATGTTGCCTAAATTATAAGGTCAAGTAAGGTGTCTAAAAGCAAAGTCCCTTTTCAGAAAATATCATCAAGACCCTTTTAAGATTATAAGATCAAGTCCCTTCGATGTTGCCTACGGTAAATGATCTTGTCCCTTCGAATAAAAGATGATAAGTCCTTTCGTATTGCTAAGACACCTTACAGTTGCCTAAACACAGATGTCCCATTACAGGTCCCTTATCACATCCAAGGTAATGAATACCTATTCCTTAATAATATGGATAGTCTTACCATTGAAAGAACATTTAAGAACAGTAAAGATTTAACATAGGGTAGGTTCCTCTTAAGTACTTGCTCACTTTTCTTCAAAAAATACTTTATTACACTTCACATTTCAAACAAATTTTCAAAATAAAGTCTTTATATACATCTATACAAGGATCACTATAAAGTGCTTAAGAAAATTTTTAATCACACACTACACTTCTCAAAACAGTTTAAAGTGAGCTAAGTAACTAAGAGCCCATGGATAACCATGGATATAAAGGGTGCTAATACCTTCCCTTTGTATAACCTACCCCCTGAACTCAAAATCTTTTAAGGTCTTTCCTGTTCTTTTATGTCCTTTCCTTTTGGATAAAATAAAAGTCGGTGGCGACTCTTGCTATCCGCAACATTTAACTAAAGTCAGTTCTCCCACCGTGTTACAGAACTGGCGACTCTGCTGGGGATTAATGGAAAAGGGGTACCCTTAGGAATTAGATCACTTTAAATTTGTTTGCTTTGTCTGCTTTACTTTACTTGTTGGATGCTCTTATGTGTGAAAGATCCTAACCCGGATCTATTGTACCTTAGGTAAATGGCAATAGACCAAGGAAACTGTACGGCGTATACCGATATGGTTGATCTGGTGGCCATAGTTAGTGTGACTTCTTGGTTGGTGCTTATGTTCTTTAAGAAAGTTGAGGATAATATGAGGCTGCCATATGTTGTCAATACACTAACTGACTTTTAGAACCTTAGTCATCCCATCTTGACCGTTAGAAAAGTAGTGGGATAACCGGCTTTGGTGAAGACTGAAGTTGGTTGATACTCGATACTACGCTCATTGAGATCCTAAACTTGGAGGGTTTTGGTTGGCAAGTAAGTTGCCTACTGAACAACCACCCTTGTGAAGGATCAATGATATTGAGATCCCTTAGAACCTGATTACTTTATAGGACAGGATGAACCATCTAAACTTCAGGGGAGGGTACTTACCTTTAAACCTCATGCAAGCCTTCAAACCTAAGGGCTATTGTGTGACTTGTTTGTGTGTGCCACATGTATGTGATTGAGCATAACATCATAGCATCATCATGCATCATAAGCATAGCATTTTCACTAACCATTTCAAGTACCAAAGGATTTATCTTTGTTCTTTGTTGCAGGTCATGGCTTCTGTTCGTAGGAATACTATCCGGATCAACTTTGTAGGGATACCTCCTAAGCTTAAGGAATTGGTTGCTCAAGTTTCTGAAAACTCCCAGTTCATCAAGAAACATGGTCACCTACTGGATCTAGTCACTTCAGGGTTCAATGAAGACATGATGAATGTTCTGTTTCAGTTCTTTGATCCTAAACATCACTGTTTTATATTCCCCGACTATCAGCTGGTTCCTACAATGGAAGAATTCTCCAAGCTTCTGGATATACCTATCCTTGATCAGAGACCCTTCACAGGCTTAGAAAAAGAGCCTAAACCTGAAGTCATTGATGCAGCCTTACATTTGAAGAAATCAGACATTGTCTTAGAAACAAGGAGTGGAGTTAAGGGTATTCTTGCTAAGGTATCGATGGAGAAAGCTCAAGTGTTCCTGAAAGCTATGAGTTATGATACTTTTGAGGAGATCTTAGCCCTATTGATCTATGGCTTAGTATTGTTCCCCAATCCAGACCAGTTCATAGACGTACACGCCATCAACATATTTCTGACTCATAATCCAGTGCCTACATTACTTGGAGACACCTTACACTCTCTTCATACCCATACTATGAAGGCACGAGGAACTCTGATGTGTTGTATACTTCTCTTGTCTAAGTGGTTTATTTCTCACCTTCCTCGATCAGTGATGAAGAATGAACAAGGGTTCAGGTGGTCTAAATGGATCATGTCACTTTTTCATTCAGATATTCATTGGTGCTCTAGATCTATGGAGAATGTTACTATCATTGACCGTTGTGGGGAGTTCCCTAATGTGCCACTCCTTGGCAGAAGTCACCAATATGTGGGAGCAGTTCACATTTCTAATCCTACTCCTGCAGCACCAGAGCTACCACAGAGCAATCAACAGAAACCTAGAAGACAGTTTACCAAGATCAACATGTCACTGGCCCAAGCCTTGCAACACATGTTGAAAGGAGAACTCATTACTTTGAAGGACCCTCCTCAGAATCCTAATACTTCCTCTCCTCGGTACAATCCTAATGCACGATGTGCCTATCATTCTAATTGTCCGGGACATGATACCAACAACTGCTGGATATTGAAGAACAAGATTCAAGATATGATTGAAGCTGGAGAGATTGAATTTGACCCTCCTGGGACCCCAAATGTGATTACTGCTCCCATGCCCAATCATGAGAAGACTGTTAATGTTGTTGATGAAGTTTCATATGTTTCCTCAGTAGCAGATGTGACTACTCCTCTATCTGTTATTAAGAAGAAGTTGGTACAAGCTGGATTCTTTCCAGGTTGTAATGAAGACTGTTTTTATTGTGCTTACAAACCTGATAGCTGCTGGAAGTTGAAGGATGGTATTCAACGACTCATGGACAATTACACCATATTGTTTGAGAGGACACCTTCCGTGGAAAGTATGTGTGAACATCTGACTCGAGGTACGGAGGTTGAAGATGTGGATATGGTTGATAAAGTGCCAGTAAAGATTACCTCCAAAGGCCCTGTCAAGATCTCTTCCAAGGGTTCTATCAAAATTACTGCTGAAGGCCTTGTGAAGACTGTTGCTGAAGTTAGGGTGCCTCCCATGATCATTACCACTCCTGGTCCAATTCCTTATACTTCTGATAAAGCTATACCCTGGAATTACAGTTCTGATGTTTATATCCATTGAGTTAAGCAGGAACCTTTGACTGACACACCTGTTACTGATGATAACCTTGATGTTGATAACATTGCTGGATCTAGTAAGATCACCAGAAGTGGAAGAATTTCCTCTCCTCCGGCTACCTCAAAAAATGCAGTTACTCCAACTACTACCTCCACTTCTGAACCAAGTACTGATGCTCGGGGCAAAAGTCCTATGGTAGAACCTGTGCAAGATGAGGCATCAACTGCTGAGAATCTTTCTAAACAAATGAAAGAAGTGCTGAAAATCATTCGCAAGAGTGATTATAATATTGTTGACCAGTTAGGACATACCCCCTCCAAAATTTCCATGTTGTCTTTTTTGCTGTGTTCTGAGGCTCATGCTAAAGCCTTGATCAAGTTCTTGAAGACTGCTCATGTACCAAATGATATTTCTGTGGATCAATTTGAAAATTGTGTGGCACATCTGACTTATGATAATGGGTTAGGATTTTTTGATGCCGACTTGACTCCTGCCAAGAGAAACCATAACAGAGCTTTGCATATCTCCATTGAATGTAGGGGCACTACCTTGTCTCATGTGTTGATAGACAATGGCTCTTCATTGAATGTACTTCCCAAAGAGGTTCTGAACAAGCTCAGTCCTGAAGATGATGTGTTAAGACCAAGTAATATAGTGGTGAGGGCCTTTGATGGTTCAAGAAGGGTGGTGCATGGAGAAATAGATCTCCCGATCAAAGTAGGCTCTCAAGTCTTCAATTATACCTTCTATGTAATGGATATTCGTCCTGCGTACTCCTGTTTGCTTGGGCGCCCCTGGATCCATGGGGCAGGTGCTGTGACCTCCACTCTACATCAGAAGTTGAGATATCCAGTGAAGGGAAAGATCGTCACTGTTTACGGAGAGGAAGAATATATGGTCAGTCATGTGAATACATTTAAGTATGTTGAAGTGGAAGGTGAATATGTTGAGACTCCTTGCCAGACATTTGAAGTAGTTATGTGGGTCGTTCCTGCTACTGAAACTCCTTCTGTTGTTAAAAGAGTTCCTGTGGTTACCAGAGTACCTCCTACAATGGCTTCCCTCAAAGATGCTAGAACTGTGGTTGAAGAAGGTGGTTGTACTATTTGGGGTCAGCTTCCTGACATTCCTTACAAGTATGACAAGTTTGGTTTGGGTTTCACTGCAGAGTCCCAGAAGGTTGTTCGTCGTGCTCGTGCTGTTCGTATCACCAATCAAGGGGTCATGAGAGATCAAATCAATGTTGTGGGTGACTATAGTGAAGACTACAACCTGGATAACTGGATCTTTCCTACTGTGGGTGATGGGCTCAACAATTGGAAGACTGAAGATGTTATTCCTATCTCCTTTAGTTAGGAGTAAATACTATTACTGTGTTGTTATTTTTAAGTTTGTAATTTTGAACAATTAAACTTTTAAGCCTTGTGTTTTACCCGGGGCACAATGGTATGCTTGTTACGGGATGTCATTTCATTTGCATACTTCATTCAATAAAAATCAATGGACGTTTCGTTTTCGTAAATATTGTGCTCCTTGTCTTTATTTTATTTTTATTTTTGTTTTTATCAGCTATGTGTTCTTACACACACCCACATCACTAAAATGCAGATCCTCATCCACTCTGGATCCTGTTGATAACAGTTCTACTATTGCCAATTATAATTTCGAGAATCCGATCTATCAAGCTGAAGATGGAAAAGAGGAAGATTGTGAAGTACCTATAGAGCTTGCTAGGTTGTTACAACAAGAAGAGAAAGCTATACAACCACATGAAGAGCCAATCGAAGTTGTAAATATGGGAACTGAAGAGAACAGAAAAGAGGTCAAGATAGGGGCTGAATTAGAGGATGGTGTTAAAAGCAGATTAATTCAGATGTTACGTGATTATGTGGAAATCTTTGCTTGGTCCTATGAAGATATGCCAGGGTTGGATACAGACATTGTGGTTCACCGTTTACCAGTAAAAGAAGATTGTCGTCCAAAGAAGCAGAAGGTTCGTCGCATGCGTCCTGAAATGTCAGAGAAGATTAAAGTAGAGGTGATGAAACAGTTTGATGCAGGGTTCTTAGTTGTGACTTCTTATCCTCAATGGGTTGCAAATGTGGTACCGATACCTAAGAAAGATGGTAAGGTACGTATGTGTGTAGATTACAGGGATTTGAACAAGGCCAGCCCTAAAGATGACTTTCCACTTCCTCATATTGATGTTCTGGTAGACAACACTGCTCAGCATAAGGTATTCTCTTTCATGTATGGTTTCTCTGGTTACAATCAAATCAAGATGGCACCTGAAGATATGGAGAACACTACATTTGTTACATAATGGGGCACTTTTTGTTATAAGGTGATGCCATTTGGTTTGAAGAACGCCGGGGCAACATATCAGCATGCAATGGTGGCTTTGTTTCACGATATGATTCATCATGAGATAGAGGTATATGTGGATGATATGATAGCCAGGTCCCAGAATGAAGAGCAACATATTGATCATCTGCATAAGCTGTTTGAAAGATTGAAGAAGTACAAGTTGAGATTGAACCCAAACAAATGTACTTTTGGAGTTAGATCTGGTAAACTCCTGGGTTTCATTGTCATTGGAAAAGGTATTGAAGTGGATCCTGCAAAAGTGAAAGCTATACAAGAGATGCCAGCTCCCCGTACTGAGAAGGAAGTTAGAGGATTCTTAGGACGATTGAATTAAATTGAAAGATTTATTTCCCAGTTAACTGCTACCTGTGAGCCCATCTTCAAGTTATTGAAGAAGGATCAGGTAATGGAATGGAATGATGAGTGCCAGACAACCTTTGATGAAATCAAGAAATATCTCCTAGAACCTCCAATTTTGATGCCACCAGTTGATGGAAGACCCTTAATTATGTACTTAACAGTATTAGACAACTCAATGGGGTGTGTATTGGGGCAACATGACGAGTCTGGTCGAAAAGAGCAGGCAATATACTACCTTAGCAAAAAGTTTACCGACTGTGAAACAAGATACTCACTGCTCGAGAAAACTTGCTACGCTTTGGCATGGGCTGCTCGCCGACTAAGACAGTATATGTTGACTCATACTACCTTGTTGATTTCAAAGATGGATCCAATCAAGTACATATTCGAGAAACCTGCTCTCTCCAGACGAATAGCAAGATGGCAAATGATCTTAACAGAATATGATATACAGTACACTACTCAGAAGGCCATTAAGGGTAGTGTGGTAGCTGATCATTTGGCTCATCAAGCAGTGGATGATTATCAGTCAATGAGTTTTAAATTCCCTGATGAAGACATTATGATTATTACCAAAGAACCTGGACAATATGACGGACCTGAACAAGGATCTCGATGGACTATGGTTTTTGATGGAGCTTCTAATGCACTTGGTAATGGTGTTGGTGTTGTGATCATTTCCCCTGAAGGCTGTCTTACCCCAATTACTGCAAGACTTTGTTTCTATTGTACCAATAACATGGCTGAGTATGAGGCATGTATCCTAGGTATCAAAGTTGCCATTGATATGAAGATTCAGTTCCTGGATGTACAGGGAGATTCAGCCTTGGTAGTGAGTCAGATTAAAGGAGATTGGGATACCAAGCATGAAAATCTCATTCCTTACAGAGAGCATGTTTTGTCTTTGATCCCATATTTTGAAGAGATTACTTATGGACATATTCCACGAAGAGAAAATTAGTTGGCAGATGCATTAGCCACCATGTCATCTATGTTTGAGATTAGCTGGGATGATAAAGCTCCCAAAATTACTATTGATAGATTTGAGAAGCTTGCATACTGCAATGAGATTGACACTGAAGAAGCAGAAGGGAAGCCTTGGTTCTATGAAGTGAAAAGATATCTTGAAGCTCAGGAGTTCCCTGAAGGGGCATCTGTCAAAGATAAGAAGTTTTTGAGGAGGTTTTCTGCTAAGTTCTTCTTGAGTAATGGGATTTTGTACAAACGCAATCATGATTCAACTTTGCTCTGTTGTGTGGATAAGAAGGAAGCAACAGAGATTATGGAAGATATGCATGATGGGATCTTTGGCACTCATTCTAGTGGTCATACCATGGCAAAGAAGATATTGAGAGCAGGATATTATTGGTCTACCATGGAAGCTGATTGCTATCAACATTCTAGAACATGTCACAAGTGTCAAATCTATGCTGATAAAGTACATATCCTCCATCACCATTGAATGTGTTGACTGCTCCTTGGCCTTTTGCCATGTGGGGCATTGATATGATTGGTGAGATCAAGCCTACTGCTTCTAATGGGCATCGTTTCATCCTGGTTGCTATTGATTACTTTACTAAGTGGGTGGAGGCAGCTTCATTTGCATCTGTTACTAAGAATGTGGTGGCTCGATTCATTAAAAATAATCTCATATGTAGGTATGGCATCCCTGAAAGGATTATTACTGACAATGACTCTAATCTGAACAACACCATGATTACTTATCTCTGCACGCAGTTCAAGATTAAGCATCACAACTCTTCTATGTATCGTCCGAAGATGAATAGGGCAGTAGAAGCTGCTAATAAGAACATTAAGAAGATTCTATAGAAGATGACTGTTACTTACAAAGATTGGCACGAGATGTTACCATTTGCTCTTCATGGTTATCGTACTACAATACGTACTTCAACAGGGGCAACCCCATTCTCCTTAGTCTATGGTATGAAAGCAGTTCTGCCCATTGAAGTTCAGATACCCTCCTTAAGAATCATGAAGGATGCAGGCTTGGATGAAGATGAGTGGATTCAGACTCGACTTGACCAGATAAATTTGATTGATGAGAAAATGTTGGCAGCTGTTTGTCATGGCCAGATGTATCAGAAATGGATGATCAAAGCTTTTAATAAGAAGGTTAAGCCAAAGGTATATCAGGTTGGTGACTTAGTAATCAAACGTATCATACTACCACAGGGTGATCCTAGGGGCAAATTGACTCCTATATATGAAGGAACATTTGTAGTCAAAACAGTATTCTCATGAGGTGCCATGATGCTTACTACTATGGATGGTGAAGACTTCCCACAGCCTGTAAACGCAGACATAGTTAAAAATTACTACGCATAAAAAGAGACCCGCTAGGTTGACTGGCCTAGGAAAAAATAAGGGCATCCCGACGAACCAAAAGGGTTCGGGCAAAAATTAGGGATATATATAAAACAAATGTACACCCGGAAAGTCGAAAACCTGAAAAGGCGGCTTGGGCAAAAAAGGGTATCCCGGTGGATTGAAAACCTGAAAGGGCAATCCAGGCAAAAGTTAGGGATTAAAGCGTATGACTATGTCTCGTTTAGATCACTCATGTAACTCCAATCAGTTGTGCTACTTAACTCAAGCTCGAACAGATAAAGCTCAATCCAATCGTTTCCGTCTCAACAGCAGAAGATGAGATACTTGAAGATAATGGCAATAGTAGAATTGAAACTCAATAGGATTATTTCTCACATAGTTGATTTTCTTTGTTTTGTAAAAAACGTTTTACGACGAATTCCTCTTACTAGGATTTCTATCTCCTTGTACAAACTTGCCTATGTATAGGTCACTTTGTAATATAAATAAAATTTCATCTTTGAATCCAGATTTACTTTTACCATATTTACATAAGCGGAACGTCCATTGGTTGTGTTTGAATGTATGTATGCTTTTGAATATGATTGATGTTTACCAGAAATGCATAAAATACTTGAATATGATTGATGTTTACCAGAAATGCATGAAAATGCAGTAATAGTATTTACTAAGGACGAACGAAGGTAGGAATTCAACGAAGCTTCGCCGGTTCATCCCCACAAGACAATTACAAATCCCCAGCAGGGCAAATCTATAGATACTTCGAGTTACATCTCCCCTTGAATTTATGTCCATTTCTTTTATCCTCAGTCGGGATACTCAGGAATTTATTCCTTCAATAGAAGTACGACGAACAAGGACGGGAGGATATAAATACTATACTATCAAACGAAACGGGACCAAGGTCCTCATATTCTTCAATAACGAATCGGGATTTATTTTCCCTAGCCAGCAGTTGTTATACATGGATATCCAGACGCTTCAGGCTGCATGATTCATACATACATCATTTACATCATATCATAGCATATGCATCCATAATGCATAATACATTTACTTAAGTACATTATGCCATGCATACATGCATACACATTGCATAAACTAACATTCTCCTTGCAGGATAGTTATATGCAGATAAAACAACATCAACAATTTACAACAGGTCAGAAACGATCTATACATTACTCAAGATGTCCTCGGATAGTAGGCAAACGGTCTGTACAAAGATCCATTCCCTAGTCTAGGATATTTACAAAAGATATTCTTTTGTCCTTGGATATTAGGCAAACGGTCTGTACAAAAATCCATTCCCCAGTCCAGGATATTTTCAGAAGATATTCTTTTGTCCTTGGATATTAGGCAAACGGTCTGTACAAATATCCATTCCCTAGTCCAGGATATTTTCAGAAGATATTCTTTTGTCCTTGGATATTAGGCAAACGGTTTGTGCAAAGATCCATTCCCTAGTCCAAGATACTTCCAGAAGATTTCATCTAATTGATCTTGAATAGTAGGCAAACGGTCTGTACAAAGATCCATTCCCTAGTTCAAGATATTTTCATATTCTTTCGTCCTTGGAGAGTAGGCAAACGGTCTATACGAAGATTTATTCCCTAATCCAGGATATTTCCAGAAGAGATAATCGTCACGAAGATTTATTTCCACTGGTCTATTCAAACCATGTTGCATAAACGATTCAGAGACGGCCTATACGAAGACCTAGTACTGATATCCAGTATCAACATCAAGATATTATCACTTACTGATAGTATGGATGGCATCTATAAGTCCATCTCCAGTTCTTCCAAGTGGCATCTTCAAGCCCACTCAAGCATATACAATTAATCATCAGCTTTACTTTATGCACCGGCGAGTGCAAATCTTTGGGCTTTTGTGTTCAATCCCCTTCAACCTTCCAGGTCACGACTGGCACATATACCAATCTAACCCCTCAGGTTTCAGATAATTGAACAGGGGCAGCTGTTGCACCCCAAAATTTTCCCTCCACAAGACAAGACATTGTGTACTAAGAGGTTCACAAGGTTCATGAGGTTCACAAGACATCTCATGAGGTTCACAAGGTTCATAATTAGTCAGAAAGTTTGACAATTCCCTCAGACAATGCATCCTCCTAAGCAATGCATCTTAAACTAGGGTTTTGACTTTTATCAGGCTAAATGGACTTCCAAGACTTCAAGTGAGCTTCATAGCATCCTATATGTGTTCAAGAATCCCCATGTCAAGTTTCAAGACTTTCCCAAAAGATTTGCTCAGTCAGATGATCAGATAGGTTAAAATCAGTCAAAGTAGTTAAAAAGTCAAACTGAGGTCAACTGTGGTCAAACCAAAGTCAAACTTCATGATTTTTTGTCAACATCAAGTATATGAAGTAAAATTCATCATTTTATCAAGGGTTGATCATGATTCATCAAGGAGATTTCAGATCATCAAGAATCAGGAGTTTCTAAATTAAGGTTTTCACAGGAAAAGTCAACTGAACTTTGACCAGCCATAACATTCACATGCTTCATCAAAAATTTTCCATCCAAAGATCATTTTTAAGGAAATTGAATTCTCTACAACTTTGTGTCTCACAAGCCAAGCCCAAAAATGCTTCATTTGGAAGGTATGAGCTAAGACATTATAGGTCCTTTTAAAAGTCAACAAAAAGTCAACAACTTCCAAAGAGCATAACTTGAGAATGGTAATCGATATGGACATGAGACCAAAGAGGTTGGTTAGAGGACTCTTTAAGCTTTCCAAAATGTCCAAGAACACCTTCATAGCATTAAAATACTTCTCATAAAAGACAAAAACAAATAATAAGCGACTATCCTGCGGGAACTTCTTTTCTCATCTCATTCACTCACAACGCGAACTCGCGACGACTTGTCTTTCATGCAAGACGGTAAACGCACTCGTACCAGACGAGCCTGCAACACCTGAGCATAGACATACGCAGTTCAAGCCATAAAAACACAAACAAATAGTTCCCGCCTTAGTTAGGCGAACTACGTCGACTCTGATCCTCATTATCCCGATGAGGTACGTAGGCAGCGGGGTAGGGCCCGTTCGAGCACATTCTTTATTTTCCCTACATTCCTTTCTTTCCATTTTCTTATTCCAGTTCCTTTCTCATTTCATTTTCCATCCCAGTCAGCAGTTTTATTCAGTAGCAGTTACATTTTCTCACCCTTTGAAGCAAACAAGCAAGCGTGGATCCCGTCGGGTACGGCGGACGGTCTGGGGTGCTAATACATTCCCAGTTCGTAACCGACTCCCGAACCCAGATCTTTGGTTTGCAAGGCCTCGTCCTTTCCTTCTTCCTCAGGTTTGTGCATCATTACCTTTCCCATTCATTCGGGATAAAAATGTCTGGCTGGCGACTCTACCTTTTCCGCGCCACTTTCGCGTTTGTACTAGGATGAAAATCTCGGGAGCAACAAAGACGAAAAAGGAAAGAAATACCTGAGGATCTTTACATCCGGGAATAACCGGATCGATAACTCCTTAACTTTATTTTACCCTTTGATCTGCGTCGTTTTTTTTATCATCCTTGATCTACTGGTGTTTTTTTTGTTGATTAATGATGTAAGGGTTGAATCTATTACTTTTTTTGCCTAAGATTTGGTGTTCTTAATTTTCTTTTTCTGAGCGTATAAGTTGTGAGAGAGAGAATGAACACAAGGGAAAGAGAAAAGGGAGTTTTGAATTAAATTTTAATTTTGACTATTCCTATTTTCAATTTTGAATGAAATATAATTAAATGACATTTTTCAATTTTGATGAAGCGTGATAAAAGGACGGATGTTGGATGAGGTGTTGCATTTCAATTGGAAGTTTTTTATTCATTCCTTGTTTTTAATATTATTATTATATATTAGGTTTTAATAAATAAATAAAAAAGAAAGAACTAGTGAGGTAGTGGGGTTGTTAGGTTATTCAGGTTTAAGTCTACTTTTCATTGATATTGCATGGGATACTTTCACATATAGATTAATTTTAGTTTTATACTACAAATTGAATTACAAAATCAATGCGTTATCTTTTTTTCTTTAAAAAATATTTATAAAAAAAACATTTCAAAAAAAGACATTTTAATAATTATGAAGAGATTAGAATAATTGGGTTTCCATTAGCATTTAAATAATTATCATTTAGGGATATAATGAACTTAGGATTTAATCTAATAATATAAACAATCAAAACAATTGGAGTCAACCTAAGATTAAAAATATAATATAATCAAGAATTTTAATTATAATTATAAATTTCAAGATTTTAATTTCTATTTCTTACTTAACTATCTGTATATTATTTATCTGTATATTATTTAAGTAATTAGGAATTTAGGGCTAAATTAATTTAAACACTAATTTTAATTTAGGGATAGGGTTTTAATAATTTATGTATCAATAAGTTAATTGGAATTTAAGTGTTAAAAATACTTAATTGAAATATTAATAACTTTGGGGATTAATAAAATACTTAACTAATTTTAATAATATAGGGATTAATACCTTCTAAAACAGTAATTGGGGATAAAATTCTTATAAGTTTTTAACACCTTGAAAATATTTTTTTCGCACATTTTTTTTGAGATTATATTGTGAATTATATTTTTTGGGATATAAGATACGGATTATAATATTAATATTTTCACAATTTTTGGAATCTAAAAGAGATGAACAAATTTCTAAAATGTGAGATTGAATTTATCTTATTTAAAGATATTAAAAGGAGTTTTTTAAAGAGATATTTAAGGGGTCTAACTTGGGACTTTAAAAAATAAATAATTATTGTTAAGGGGTAGTAAGAGGATTAGGATTTAGGGTAGGGGAATAGAACTACGGTTCTCTGATCCCTCTTTTGAGGGTACGTAGGCATAGAGGCTTTATACAAAGGCCTTAGCGAGTAAAACTTAGAAAAAATTAGGTTTCTTTATTCATGCGATATGAATGTACTTGTTAGAATTTTAAACACAAATAAAACCCTAAAAAGTAATGAGGATCCTACTAAGTATAGTAGAGGTGAGGGGTGCCTAACACCTTCCTCCCACTTAATCGACTCTCGAACCTTAAACTTAGGTTTACCCTTATTTTTCCTATAAAAAAAGGTGGCGACTCTAGATTTTAAGTCGGCCGCGACATTTAGTAAATAAAAAATTCTTCATTTCATCTCTCTCTACCTTTAAAAACCACATGCCTTGTGTTACTAACGTGAAAATGTACAAGTTGATAGTATAGATAGTGGTTACTTATGATAACATATACATTTATTTAGTTCACTTTTATCCTATTTTTCTCTTTATTTTTTATTTATGTGTAGTAAATTTTTGCAACCTTTACCATTTTTTTCATATATAATTAATTAAGAATGAAGAAAATGAAGTTACTTTTTTTTTTCATTTAAGATGTGTGTACTCTTTATTTTTCCAATTTATATAGGATGGAAAGAAAGTATTTAAGGTGGTGTATCACCGTTTTATTGGAGTTAACCCCATTCAGAATGTTAATAAATATATTTTTAAGGGAATTTCATTTTAATACTTCCTTAACAAGATTAAAATCAAAAGATGGGAAAATATTTTGTACTTTCTATTCCCCATCAGAATGTTAATGGATATATTTTTAAGGGAATCGTATTTCAATACTCCATTAGCAAGATTAAAATCAAAAGATGAGAGAGTATTTTTTACTATCTTAGGTGTTGATATTGATAGTATCATGCAACGGCTGCAATTATGGAACATATCAATCACATAGTTGGACATACTCTCATATCAAACCATTCATGTCGAAGGAAAATCCAAGATGGTTTGTCATTTCCACGAAACAGGAAATTTCTCAAGTTACATTGAGATTTTAAGGTAGTACACTTAATAGAAATTCAAAAATCAGAAAACTCTGATTTATTATATAAATAATTTAAATTTAAATCAAAATTAAATAAATAAAAAACATGTTTGGACTTTGACGCGTGTGCACACTAAAAAAAGAGAACAAACGAAATGTTTGTTTGTCCGCTTTTTTATATGAGGGCGTGTCAATACATAAATATATTTTTATATTTAATTTTGGTCTTAATTTAAATTATTTATTTAATTAATTTTGTTATTTATATCTATGTACAATCACTTAAATGAAATGTTGGGAGGTTCCATGTTTGTCTGTTTTCTTAACTCGCTTAGGACGTTAAATAATTAATGTTAAAATCAAACTTATAAAAGTTGACATCGTTAATATTTCTACGTGATGCACGAGAGTACCCGTTTGGACGCTAGTTATTATAATATTATTATAACATACATATTTATCTACATACTATCATAGGGTTGAAATATTTATCTAAAATAGTAAGACTAATTATTACATTGGAGTAATAGTAATATTTCAAGTAGTATAAATACCACATTTAACAATATTATATTTACACAAAAAAAATTTGCTATGAAATTCATAAGTCTTTTTTCTTCCATCTTTTTTTTTCTCTTTGATAATTTTAGTTTAGTAATTTATATTAATTCATAAATATTAATTAATATTCTAAATTCAGTTTTTCTCAATAAATCTCGGTTTTTTTTCAGTTTTCTCTAAACTTTTACAGAAATGAGCTTAACTATACTATGTCAATCTCATTTTATTCAGTTTTCTCCAAACTTTTAGGGGAATGAGCTTAACGGACGGATATACTAGTATCAAATCCAATCTCTATGTTACACTTAATCTTTTATTATTTCGGTACAATATCTAATATAGATCGATCATATAAACATGAAAATGAGAAGTTTGTTTTCAAAGAAAAGAAAAAAAAGAAGAAAAAAAAAAAAGATAACGTCACACAATGATGAAAATTTCAGAAAACGAAACAAGAGAAAAGAATCTCCATGATTGGCCAAGACTAAGCCAAGTCAAAGTCTTCCATTTCCCACACATCATCACGACTACAACCTCAATTTCCTCACACAAACCAACAACACCTTACAAATGCATCCAACTACACATTCACACAAATCCCATTCAAACAACCTCAAACAAACATGTACCTTAATTTCCACTCTCTATTCTTAACTTTTCTCATCTCCATCACCGTTGTCGCCGCCGTCAACCCCGGCTCCACTCTATCCGCTTCCACCAACCAAGCATGGTCCTCCCCATCTTCAACTTTCTCCCTCCTCTTCCTCCCCGTCGATCCACCAACCTCCCCTCCCTCCTTCCTCGCTGCCATCGTCTACTACGGCGGAGCTCCCATCGTCTGGACTGCCGGTAACTCCGTCTCCGTCGACTCCGCCGGCTCCCTCCAGTTCCTACCCAACGGCTCCCTTCTTCTCGTCAACGGCTCCGGCAACACCGTCTGGGACTCCGGTACTGCCAACCTCGGCGCGAAATCAGCCAGAGTTGAAGAAAGTGGCAGATTGGTGATCTCAAACGCAACGACCGAGATTTGGTCTAGCTTTGATCATCTTACCGATACGCTTTTACCTTCTCAGAATTTCAGTGTTGGTAAGGTTTTGAAATCGGGTTCTTATTCCTTTAATTTATCGAAGATTGGGAATTTGAGTTTATTTTGGAATGATAATATAAATTTTTGGACTCATCAAGGTTTGAATTCTAGTGTGAATGTTAGTTTGACTTCACCTGTTTTGGGTTTAACATCTATTGGGATTCTCCAACTTTCTGATGTGAATTTGAATACTCCTGTTGTTGTTGCTTATAGTAGTGACTATGCTGATGCTGGTAGTGGTGGGAGTGATGTTCTTAGGGTTTTGAAATTGGATAGTGATGGGAATTTGAGGATTTATAGTACTTCTCGAGGTAGTTCGAATCCGATTGTTAGATGGGCTGCTGTTCAAGATCAATGTCAGGTTTATGCTTACTGTGGGAACTATGGTATATGTAGTTATAATAATACGAATCCGGTTTGTGGTTGTCCGTCGGAGAATTTCGAGATGGTTAGCGGTGTTAGGAAAGGGTGTAGGAGGAAAGTGAGGCTCACTGATTGTCGAGGGAATGAAACTATGTTGACATTGGATCATACTCAGTTGCTGACTTATCCGCCAGATACGCAGTCGCAGGTGTTTTTTATTGGTATATCGGCGTGTAGAGGGAATTGTCTCTCGGGTTCGGGTGCTTGTTTTGCTTCTACTTCTATGTCGGATGGAACGGGGCAATGTTATATTAAGTCGGTGGATTTTGTGAGTGGTTATCATAGTCCTGCGTTACCTAGTACTTCTTATGTTAAGGTTTGTCCGCCGTTGGCTCCGAATCCGCCGCCATCTTTAGGGGAGACTGTGAAGGAGAAGAGTTCGAGAGTACCGGCTTGGGTTGTTGTGGCTGTTGTTTTGGGTACTCTTTTAGGAGTGGTTGCTATTGAAGTTTGTTTTTGGTTTTGGTGTTGTCGAAAAACGGCAAGGTTTGGTGTATTGTCGGCTCAATATGCTCTTCTTGAGTATGCTTCTGGTGCGCCGGTTCAGTTCACGTACAAGGAGCTTCAGCGCTCGACAAAAGGGTTCAAGGAGAAGCTTGGAGCGGGTGGATTCGGCGCTGTGTATAGAGGTGTTCTTGTTAACAAAACTGTTGTTGCGGTGAAACAGCTTGAAGGAATTGAGCAAGGTGAGAAACAGTTTAGGATGGAAGTTGCAACTATAAGCAGTACTCATCATCTTAATTTGGTGAGACTTATCGGGTTTTGCTCGGAAGGACGCCACAGGCTTTTAGTGTATGAGTTCATGAAAAACAGTTCGCTGGATAATTTTTTGTTCCCGAGAGAAGAGCAATCGGGAAAACAGTTGAATTGGGAGTATCGGTACAATATCGCACTTGGCACTGCAAGAGGAATCACATACCTTCATGAGGAGTGCCGTGACTGCATAGTCCACTGTGATATCAAACCGGAAAACATTGTCTTGGACGATAATTACGTCGCTAAAGTCTCTGATTTCGGTCTTGCAAAGCTTGTTAATCCGAAAGACCATAGACACAGAACCTTGACAAGCGTGCGGGGAACAAGAGGATATTTGGCCCCTGAGTGGATTGCAAATCTTCCCGTAACATCTAAGTCCGATGTTTACAGCTACGGCATGGTTTTGTTAGAGATTGTGAGCGGAAGGCGGAACTTTGATGTTTCCGAGGAAACAAATCGGAAGAAGTTCTCCATTTGGGCCTATGAAGAGTTTGAGAAAGGCAACATCAAAGGAATTTTGGATAAAAGACTTGCAGATATAGAAATCGATATGGATCAAGTTACAAGAGCAATTAAGGTATGCTTTTGGTGTATCCAAGAGCAGCCATCGCAAAGACCGGTGATGAGCAAAGTTGTTCAAATGCTAGAAGGTGTAAAAGAAATTGAGAAGCCGCCACCTCCTAAATTAGTCGCCGAAGGACCTGTTAGTGGAACAAGCACCTACATTAGCAGCAATGTTAGCGCATTATCCACAATCGGGGCCTCGCCAAATGTTCCTTCATCGTCATCTTCAATTCAAACTAGCAGTGTTTCAAACTTCGCCTCAGGAAGAAACCCTGAGAAAGCAACTTCATCCCTTTTACAGTCAGACCAATGAATATGGACTAACTAAGTTGCCATAAATACTTCATTTGCGCAGTCACTACAAAATAAAATATCTGTTTGAAATCTATATCATCCGATCTTGATCTAACGGTCACCGATGCGGGATTGTGTGAATCCAAAATTTTGGCAATCTGGATTGCATATCAATATTTGAAACAGCATTCATTTTTATGATCACGGTCGCATTGGCTCGGGATTTATGCTAGAACAGCAAAAGTAAGTTTTGCTGGTCAAATACAATGTATGATATAAAGATATAGGCTATATATATTATGTATGTTATTTTTATTCTCTTTACTTGATCATTGTATACTAGTTTAAAATAGGAAATTGCAAATTTACGCTTGAATAAATTTTCTGTATTTAATTCCTGAAATTTCTGGTTATTGTGTAACCAGAAGTTTTATATCAAGACGACTTAAAACATATTTTTGTACATTTTCTCTTTTATCTTTTATAATTTTATTTAGTATTTATAAAGATTTTCATTGTTCTAACCATATCAACATGCAACTTCTAACTTCTGAACTACACACCTCAGCACAAACAATTATATTATTATCTCTGTCCCAAATTTTTGCAAATTATATTATCTCTATGTTATAAATCACTTTGTAAAGAATATTGTCCCGAATAATAAGTCATTTTATAATTTTAATATAATTTTTAATATACCCGCTACCATTTATTACTCTTTCTTCTTTATATATATTTTTTTAATTTTGTTTTCCAATTTAATTAATGAATAATATTTTTATAAAGTTATATATCATTTCACTTTCTCATACAACAATAATTACACTTCTTAATTCGTGGGAAATTAACACAACATTTTATAATTTGAAACGAAATAAGTAAATCACCTTCACAACATACAATCATTATCACCTTCACAACTCAACATAATAATCAATTATATAATTCAACAATACTCTTCCATATATAAACACCACAATAAAAGCATTATATTCATATCCTCGTGTAAATATTTAACCTCTTAGAATGATGATATGGAGTCGTCCTACACATTAACTTTCCAACACTACGAAGTTACGAAATTTGAGTTAAGTTACGAAATTTGAGTTATGGTGAAAACAACAGAGGAACCAAAAGATTGTTGCTGGTGGACCAAAAGATTGGTTTTTGGGGAACCAATAGATTGCTATTAGTGGACTAATCGATTGATCTGAGTTTGCTGTCAAATATTTTTTTTGTTGCTCAATTTGATGAACCAATAGATTGTTCTAGAGGAATCAATCGATTGGTTTTTGGAATTTTTCCAAAAATCCAACTTTTAACTCATCTTCTTCATCCTCTATCCATTCTAAACCCTTCCCAATCATGTTCTAACGTGGATAAATATTTTACATGATTAATTTATCATTAAAACATAATTGTATGATATAATTCACACATCACCATTTTTCTCATTAGTTCATTCACAATTCAACAACATATTCATCATATTAACACATACTACACCAACAATTCAAATTTCACATATGATGGTACACGAATTTCAACAGTAAGAATCAAACACTAATTCATGTTTATCACAACAATTTGAGATATGTTGTACACAAACCTTCTCCAAAACACACAAACTCAACAATGGAGAAAAAGAGAAAAATCTAGAGGGTGAAGACCCTTTTTGCCCTTCATGAAATTGACACCTATATTAGAGTAATTTTCCCTACCTTGATTTTCAACCATTATTGATCTCCTTCCCCAAGCCCCTATTCTTCATTTTTTTTCTCACTTTGCCTCTTACATCTTTCTTTTTGCCCTTCATGAAATTGACACCTATATTAGAGTAATTTTCCCTACCTTGATTTTCAACAATTATTGATCTCCTTCCCCAAGCCCCTATTCTTCATTTTTCTCACTTTGCCTCTTACCTCTTTCTTTCAATGCAACTTCTACATATAAGTAAACCCCCTCAACCCTCACACTTTTCTTTTTAAATGAATATTTAATTCCCCTATTTTGGTTATTCCACTTTTACCCTTCCCATATCTAATTTTCCTTATTTTTATAAAAACTCTAATTTTGACCCAAATATCATTATTTTTATTATTTTATTTATTATTCTATATTTGTACTCATTTTAAAATTAATTAAAAGTTCTAATTAATTTCTATCACTCTTCCTAACTCCCACCAATATATCCACTAATGCCACATAACTCATATATTCATTGTTCCGGACTGCCCCAAATTACAGATTTGGACCCAAATACCCTATCACGCCCAATCAGTCCATTAACCCGTTGACGACCGCTCAACATAACCCTTACTCGACACTGGTGCCATCCGACCAACTGACAAGTCGAGCGAGGTAAATAGCGCCCCAACGACTAGCTTCTAACCGCTAACGGTTATTACGGAATCCGCGATCCACGCCCTCCAATACAGACAAATGACCATCCATTTGGACCAATATAAAAACCCTCTCATTCGAGAGGGTCAGGTATTCATATCTTGACCCAAAAAACATCGTACTTGCTCAATCGTTGCTCGCTCTCTGACTTTAGCATCGGAGTGCCTTTGTAGGTACACCCCTTTTTCTCCATCATCAACCATGCTCATCCACGTTCGACGCCGGCCACATCGGATCCTGATCTCCAGGTACGACCATTCACCAAATAATAATAAAAATACATATTAAATCACTCAAATACTAAAATAAAATGCATCTAAACTCAATTAAATAATTTAATTGAATTTGAGGTATTACAACTCTCCCCCACTTATAGAATTTCTGCCCTTGAAAATTACCTGAACAAAAAAAGCTCTGGATAAGACTCCTTCATCTGATTCTCCAAATCCCACGTCATGCTTCTTCCAGTAGGTCCTCACCATACAACATTTACTAAGACGATATATTTACCTCTCAAGTGTTTCACTTTTCGATCATCAATTCACAATCGTGATGTCTCCACAGTCAAGTTATTTCTCACTTGCATATCATCCATTTGAATCACATAAGATAGATTTGGAACATACTTCCAAAGTTGAGACACTTGAAACACATTATGAAGATTCAAAAGAGATGGTGGTAAATCAACTATGTAGGCCACTTCTCCCACTCTCTTCAAATTGTGATAAGGACCAATGAAACGCAGCGTGAGCTTCATAGAATTTAACACATGACCAAAACCAGTTACCGCAATAACTCTCAGAAACGTATGATCACCCTCTTGAAACTCAACAACCTTTCTCCTCTTGTCATGGTAACTCTTCTACCTACTCTGTGAAGCTCTCATACACTAAGCCAAAAAAGAGTTTTAATAGCACTTTTTTAGTTCATTAATAGCGCTTTTAAGTGCTATTAAAACTCCCGCTATTGAAGTCTCATTACCTATAATAGCGCTTATAAACAATATTAAAAAGCCTATTCTTTCATAGTGTTTTTCTCATAATCGCTATTACTGCACTCATATTTTGTAAGACAAATTGATAGCACTTTAAATTAAAGCGCTATTAAATACCCTTTTTAAAATTAAAAAAAATTAGAAAAATAACACAACAACATTAATAAAAAGTGGTAATCGTAAACATTGTCTCTCAATCCAATCCATATTTTCATAGAGATAAAAAAAATTGATTAAAATAAAGTATCATATAAATTATTCAAGGTATTCATTCATTATGAAAAAACCTAACAACAAATGCAACTCAAGCACTAATAACAAGTACATAAATGACATCATAGAAGTAAAATTATTCGTTGGTTTAGTTGAATTTACAATAATATAGGGGAAATACCAATATTTTTTATATTTGAAACAAAAGAAATTACAATCAACGAGTGAAAATATTTAGTATTACCTGTTATGGACTGGGCCTCTAAGTCAGTGTCGGGCAGAAGCCCAACTAGTCGGGCAGAGGCCCAAATCGTCGGGAACGACCCGCAACCCACTAACCCGGACGTGGGGAGACAACGTCTCCCCCACGTGCACCCCGTCACCCAACTTTCCTACATTATCTCCTCAAATATAGGGACAGTTAGACCAAGGGCAAGACCATGTGTTAGGTCTTACTTTCTCCTACACATTCCTTGGCAGTTCTTCCTTGGGCTTTGTTGACCCAGCCCAAGTAAGGACCTTGGCCCAGTTTTGGGGGCACACTATAAATACCCTCTTTCACTAGAGGGTCAGGTATTTTGAATCTATCATTCTCTCCTACCTTTCTGTATCATATACTTATTTTAGCATCGAAGTGTCTTGCAGGTATACCCCCCACCTTCTTTCAATCCACCGTACGTTTGTTGTTCAACACCTGGAGGGTTCCTTCTGATCAGGTAAGATCAATGGTGCCGTCTGTGGGAAACTAAGTTCTCCTCATCTTCCATAACAGAAGATCAAAACTTCAATCCCTTTCATCCTCCCAGCATGACCAGCGAACATGATGATAACCATGCTCTCGGCCTCGTCGATTACAACGGGGCAGAAGACGATCAACACGTCATTCACGAATCCGATCCAAGGGACGAACAACCTTCCACCCTGTTTCCTGAGCCTGAGGACAATGGTGTTCCTCAACCTTAGCCAGCAACTGCCTTTCAGCCCATCCCGGTACCAATCGAATGGGACTCCACCATGATAGCCATGGTGAATGCACTCAACCAGACCAACCTCAGGCTCTTTCAATAGTAGGATATGATCATGGCACTAGAGACCGAGCGACATATTAATCCTCCTCGACATGGACGCGGATCTCAGACTGAGAGATGTCAGCCCGAGGCATCCAAGAAGCGAGGATGCTCACCTCCTCGTCGTGGACGGTGTTTCCTAGAACCAAAGAAAAACAAATCCAGGGGGCATCCCGAGCTACTGGATGACCAATCGAGGACCTCCCTTTGACGTGCACAAAGTCCCAGGAACAAAGACTACTCTCTCTTGAGGAGTGATGAAGAGGACCCTCGCTGCCCGCTTTCGCGAGCCATCATGGAAACTCCACTCCCAACAGTCATGGAGAAGCCCCAAAATCTGGCGACCTACTATGGGACAACTGACCCCAATGACCATGTCGACAACATTAACGCTATGCTCGACTACCACAACGACATCAACGGAAATGTCAAGTGTAGATTATTCTCGACAACCCTCAGGAAAGGAGCCATGGCATGGTACAAAAGTATGGCCCCTGAATCTATCACATCCTAGAGGAGCATGAGGTCAGCGTTCACGGTGTACTTCACAGCCTCCCGACGCCACCCAAAGACTGGAGCAACCCTTGAAGTCATCGCACAAGGGAAGAATGAAACGCTTTGCTCATACATCGAGCGATTTAACCAAAAAGCTGTCGAGGTAGATACAACCGATTATATGAAAAAGTATCTTCTTGAGAAAGGGCTCCTCCCCGAAAGTGAACTCAGCAAAGCTGTCGGGATCGAGCCACCCCGCTCCCTCGACAAGCTCCTATACAAGGCTCAAGCGTATATCATATACGAGGAGAAGAATGTCGCCCACAATGTCCGAAGCAACCGCGGTCAAGATTATACCAAGAGTTCCAAGCACGAAGACTACACCGCCCCTCGCCACAGTGGGGAAAGGCGAAGAGATGACAAACCTCGCGAGGTCCGTGAAGGGAGAGGACCAACGGGACGTTTCTCCGAGTATACACTGTTGACTGCTCCCCGCAAGTGCATCCTCACCGAATGCGTCAACTCAGAATTCAAACAGGGCAGGGTGAGGTTCCCCAATCCTACATCACCCAAGCCCCACACTGATAAGTCCAAATATTGTCGCTTCCACAGAAGCCACGGGCACGTAAATGAAGATTGCTTCCACTTGAAGGACGCTATCGAGATCCTGATCAAAGAAGGCCACCTCAAACAATACACCAAAAGAAGCAAGACTCCCTGGCACAAAGAACAGTCCACGAAAAGAAATCGCGAAGACTCTTCGGGTGACAACTCCCCCTTTCAAGTAGCCCTTTGCATATCTCGCCCTGAAGATTTCCACCTCCCTGATGTCCACATGAGAGGTCAAGTTACTGCTCACATCCCGTGGGAAGACTTCCCAACAGCCTTGGTCATATCTAGAGGCGAGGTAAACAACGAGAACACGACCATCTCCGTCAAACGGAAGTTCGACGAACTCCTACTGACCACTCCTGACCAACTGGCGACACTGACCAAATCTCAGGGAAAGTCCAATCCTATATCCTTTTTCCACGAGGAGATACCAGGCGGTTCACCCAACTCTAGTATTCCCTTACTAATAAGGTCGAAGATGCCGCGTTTTGACATTTGACGCATTCTGGTCAACCAAAGCAGCTCGGTGGATATCATGTATGTCCATCTGTTCAGAACCCTCAAACTGGACAAGTCAAACTTATCCCCCTACGTCGGATCCGACCACCAAGGGTGCAACGGAGCGGCCACGAGACCATGGGGATACATGGAGCTACTCGTTCTGTTTGCCGAGAATGAGACGGCCAGAGAGGTTAAAGTCCAATTCCTGGTGATCGAGCGCCCCTCACTATATAACTGCATCCTTGGGCGGCCCACTATGTCCGAGCTAACAACTGTGCCCTCCACTGTGCATTTAAAGATGAAGTACTACACCAAGTGGGGCCACGTAGTCATGATTCACGGTGACATCGAAGTTGCACGGAGATGTTACGACGCTGCAGTCAAAGGGCATGCCATAATCAACACATCCAAAGTCAACAAGAAGCCAAGAACCGAGGAACGCCCCCCTTCCCCGCGAGTCAACTTCATCGACCACAACAGTCGTCTCAGTGAAGACAACACCGAAGAGCAGGATCCCGTTAATGGGCATACTTCAACTCATCCAGTACGCCCAATCCCTGACGACGAGTTCGAGCTTATTCCTCTAGGCGACAACCCAGACAGGGCTATGAAGATAGGTGTCGGTCTACCACTGGCGACAAAGGAACAACTCACAACCTGCCTCAAGGAAAACACGGACCTGTTCGCTTGGAGTGTTGCTGAGATGCCCGGTCTCGACCCCGAGGTCGCTTGCCATCAATTAGCTATAGATCCGTCCATTAGGTCGGTAGCACAACGTAGGCGCAAGTAGTCTCCCGAGAAAGCGGAGGCTTCCGAGTAGGTTGTAAAAGACCTCTTAGAGGCAAACTTTATTTTTGAAGCCTAGTACACAACCTGGCCCTCTAATGTGGTTCTTGTTAAGAAAAATAATGGAAAATGGCGTATGAGTGTTAATTATACTGATCTCAACAGGGCATGTCCCAAAGATGCTTTTCCTTTTCCTAACATAGATAAATTGGTTGACAATTATGCAGGTTTTAAACTTTTGTCCTTCATGGACACATATAGCATATATGACCAAATTCCCATGTCGGACACTGACAAGTGACACAAAACCTTCATGAACCCGACTGACAATTACTACTACAACATTATGCCTTTCAGGATGAAGAACGTCGGTGCCACATACCAACACATGATGAATAAGGTATTCCGAGGAGAAATTGGAGACATGCTCGAGGTATACAAGGACGACGTGATAGTAAAGTCACACGAAGAGCCGTATCACGCACAACATCTTAGAAAGGTCTTCGAGCAAGCAAGGAAGTGCAAAATGAGGTTCAACCCCGAAAAATGCACCTTCGGAGTTCGAGCAGGGAAATTCCTCGGCTTCTACCTCACCGAATGAGGGATCGAAGCCAACCCCGACAAATGTCGGGCGTTCTCGAAATTCCCAACCCCGAACTCGAAGAAATCCATTCAATCGCTCAACGACGTGCTCACTTCCCTATCCCGTTTCGTTGTTAAATCCGCACAACACACTATTCCATTCTTCAAGCTACTACGAAAAGAAGTCGCCTTTGAGTGGGCCGAAGAGTGCAAGCAGGCATTGCTCCATCTTAAGAAGGCACTCTCTGAACAACTAGTCTTGTCACGACCTCTCGCAAGAGAAGCGTTATACCTGTACTTGTTTGTAGCCACTAAGGCGGTCAGTGTGGTTCTCATCTGCGAGACAAACGATGGGAAACAACTCATCTATTTCACAAACAAAGCCCCCAGGGCCCCGAGCTCAGATACCAACGGATAGAGAAGGTCGCCTTGGCCCTGATAAACACATCAAGAAGGCTAAGACATTATTTCCTCGCCCATACAATCAAAGTTCGGAAGGACCAGCCCATAAAGAAACTGCTTGGTCGACCTTATATGACCGGCAGAATGCTAAAATGGTCGTTAGAATTGTCAGAATTTGATATCTAATACGAAAGCAGGAAGGCCCTAAAAGCGCAGGTCCTGACCGACTTCGTGGCTGAGATGACGTATATCCCGACCCCGACTAATGGCGTCCATAAATGGATGATTTTCGTCGACGGTGCCTCCAGTTCGACAGGAAGTGGTACGGGCATCATCCTTAAAAATGAAGACGGAATCCTGATTGAAGTGTCCCTAGCACTAGCCTTCCCGACTTCAAATAACGAAGCCGAATACGAAGCATTCTTGGCGGGCCTACGGCTGGCCAAGGAAGTAAAAATCTCCATCGACTCTCAGCTTGTAGCATCCCAAGTACGGGGAGAATATCAGGCCAAGAACGACAATCACATCTAATATCTAGCCTTGGTAAAAGACAAACTAGAAAAATTCGAATCTTGGGAAGTCCAACTCATCCCGAGAGAGAAAAGCACCTGAGAAGATGTCTTATCGAAACTGGCGAGTACACGAAAGAATAACGGAAACAAATATATGATCCAATAAATCCTTCCCCGACCAACCATTGAGAAGCTTCCCCCTCCGCTCGAGGTGTTGGCCATAAGCGACGCTCATTGTTGGATGACTCTCATCCATGCCTACCTGACGAGGTACAAACTCCCAGCAGATCCAAAAGAGGCATCTTCCATCAAGAGAAGGGCCTGATCATACGTTCTCCTCGAAGGTAAGCTCTACCGGCGAGGTTTCTCCATCCCACTACTCAAATGTGTCGAGGAAGAAAAGGTCCCAGACATCTTGGGAGAAATTCATGGAGGAATCAACGCCCAACACCCCGACGGAAGGCCATTGGCACGGAAGGCACTTCGAGCAAGCTATTATTGGCCGACAATGCAACACGAAACGAAGGAGAATGTCAAGAAATGCGACAGATGTCAAAGACATGCAGATTTGCACCTAGCTCCCCTTAACAAGCTAAAAACACTTTCCTCCCCATGGACTTTCACGTGGTAGGGAATGGACATCCTTGGACCATTTGTGACCGGCTCCTACCAAAACAAATATCTCATCATCGACGTTGATTACTTTACAAAATGGATCAAAGTTGAAGCTCTCTCCAAGATCACGACACAAAATATACTTCATTTCTTCAAAAGGAACATCCTCGCCCACTTCGGCATACCACAAGTCCTTGTCACTGAAAACATAACACAATTCACGGACAGAAGGTTCTAGGACTTCGTCGCCAATCTAGGCATAAAGCAATATTTTACGTCCATAGAGCATCCCCAAACCAATGACCAAGCAGAGGCGGTCAATAGGGTGATCTTACGAGGATTAAACACAGGTTGAGGGAGGCAAAGAAAATGTGGGTTAAGGAGCTACACAGTGTACTCTGGGCCTACCACACGACCCCACACTCAATGACCGGGGAAACTCCATTCTGACTAACCTATGGAACTGTGGCAGTCATCCCAGTGGAAATCCAGGAACCCTCGAGACGAACAGAAGACCCCTTTGACGAGGAGCTGAACGACGAAGCCCTACGAGTAGAACTTGACCTCGTCGAGGAAATACGTTTCGAAGCAGCTTTACGAGAAGCTTCACTCAAACAAAAGGTGGCTCTGCGCCACGATGCAAAATTCATTAAAAGGGAATTCCAAATCGGCAGCCTCGTCCTTTCGACGAAACCAGAAGAACCCGCGAGAGGGCAAGCTGGCAGCAAACTAGGAAGGCCCGTACTGTGTCCGAGAAAAAACGGACAACAGGGCCTACTACCTTGAAAACTTATAAGGAGAAGAACTTGCTTGACCCTGGAATGCTGAAAAACTCAAGAAATACTACAGCTAGACGACATCACATTCATGGAAGCATTGAAGGTACGGCCATGACGCTTAAACCGCTAATCGAAAGGAAGGCCGACGTCCCCATACGACGGGCACGACCTTCCTCGACTGTGGATACTTCGAACAAACTCCAGCGTCGTAGTACCACGTCGGTAGGGCACCCAGCTCGTGATGAGAGGCCCAAGCCACAGGATTAAAGCCTCTGCCGCAACCCTTGTCCTGTTTAGCAGCGGAAGTAAAACCTGCCACCTCGTTGGTTCCCTAAACTGACGAGCTTATATAGTCGAGCAAACAAGTTCATACACCAAAACCAAATCCGAAGTAAAACAACAAAATAAACATTGTATTATAAAAGTCGACCAAATAATGGCCGGTGAAAGTACAAAATAAAGGGCCAAGCCCGAATTACAAATTGGCACACAGGCCGTAAGAACAAAGAAAGATGGCACGCAAGCCGAAAAGAACTATGGCGCACAGGCCAAGCCTATTCATTGACTTCCTCATCCTCCGATCCAGCAAAGGGGAAGACAATATCTCCATCTACCACTTCGAAGTTAAAATTCGTCCCTTCAGTTACGAGCCTAGGGTTGACAACCTTAAGTTGGTCAGTGGCGTTGTCAAAAACTTCTTAAAAGACTCCCACGACATCCTTCTCAAGTTTCCTGATCCGAGCAATCAGGTCAACCCGGCTTCGCATGGCCCGATCCTCCTCACTCTCCCCATCAGCAGGAAGCGACAACCCCTCCAGCACCTCGACCCTCAGCCAGAGACGCTCGTTCTCCATGGCAGCTTTGTTGAACTCGACCTCCCGGTCCTTCAACTTTTTGTGCTCTTCAGCCAAGGTCTCTCGCTCGCGCTTAACTTCGAATAGCTTGGTGTTCAGTCCCTCTTGGAGTTTATACTCTTCCTTATAGTTGGACAAGTCCTTGGAGAGCTGGTCCCTTTCAGCTTTGACAGTCCTGATCATCGCAACAACATCCTGGGACACGTTAGCCCTTCTGCTCGCCATTTCCTGATCGAGTAGGACTTTGGCCTCCGCAGGCGCCACCCCGACAGAACCTTCTGCACTAAAAGCTTCGCGCTCTAGGTAGCTGGGGGAAGAAGATAGTTTCCTCGGTTCTCAGACGAACCTCCTTCCATAGCAGCTAATTGACTTGGTGGACCCTCGGAACGGGGACGTTTGTGGCGAGGCAAATCGTGCACCATGATGGACTGTCCGACATCACCACCACATGCAAAGAGTTCTAGTGTGGAGAGTTCGGGGTAGGACTGGAAGTCCCAGAGCCACCAGCCACGTTCTCGGTGGCTATCTGTTGGACGTGGCTTTTGCTCTTTTTCTTTGACTGTTTGGTCGGGCCCGCACCCTTGTTAGCCAATTTCAGCACGTGCTGCTTGAGTTAGGGCATTTCACCTGCAAGACAAATAACAAGTCAACAAGATGAATTGAAAATAATAAAGCAAGAAGGGGTCGAGCATAAGCTACCTAAGAGTTGGATAGCCTCCTCATCCGACTTAGAATTGAGCACGACCATGTATTAATCAATCGGGGCTTTAAAAGGGGCAGCCCATCATCGCCCAGAAGCGGATTGCCTAGTCGGTCTACACACGTTGCGAGGTTAAAACTTCAGACATAGGCCACCAGCTTCTTATAGGCCAACTTGTCCTCATACCCCATATGCTCGGACTTTCCTCTATAATGGTCAGTTGACAGGTTAAAGTGATTCGTCCTCCACTCTAGAGGGATCTTCGACAACAGACACTCTGTGCCTTTGGCATCCCGATGCATAATATAGATGTTATCCAAGGCACGAGCGGTGATGGGCTTCACCGTATACCACCTTTCTTTGAAGTTACAAATATAGTCGTGGTAGTTTTTGAAGAGCCTCATCGGCTGCTTGAAAGAGACCCAGTTGTGACGCCCATGGCTGCCCGACCGCTGCAGATGGAAGACACGGAAGAAGAGGAGCAGTGTGCAGCCGATTTGGAGGTGCTGGCATACCAGTTTGAACGCCTGAACGAACGATATAGCATTGGGGTGAAGATGCGAGGGCGCCAGTTTGAGCCGCCTAAAAACTCCCGCTTGAAAGTCGGTGAAAGGGAGTTGGATCCCCGCCTCTCGGAAAGCGAATTCATACATAGGGAACCATTTTCCCCGGAACGCATAACAAATTCGTTGATCAGGAAAAGGAGCATAACACTCCCAATTGTGGGGTTCGTCGGGACCCAGTTCCTCCACGATTGTGTGGGCACTAGTATAGTCGTAAATAAAGCGCGACTCTGTCTCCAACGGTTCGTCGGCGAGCCAAGAGAGATTCCCGCTCCCAGATGTAGATGGTGTGCTCCTTTCTACGAGACGTCCTTGATCCGTGTTACCTGAAAAAGCAGAGGAAACAAATGAATTCAACATCGCATCAAATTCACCCTTCCACCACAGCTCAAGTGAAAGGGTGAGAGGGAAAACTACCCGACACACACATCGCAACACCGCGGATGCCCGAGATATTCATACAAAACTGCATGGGATATTCAACGGATTCCCGAGACATTCAAAGAATACACTAAGATTCCGCTCGAGACATTCACAAAATGCCCGCGAGATTCAAAGAATGCCCGGAGTATTCAAAGGAAATGCCTACTTTGCCCGACTTATTCATAGCGTGCCCGGGACATTCATCAAAAAAATCTCTTACGTTTGTCTGGCACATTCATAGCATGCCCAGTGTGTCATACCCTAAATTTTGACCAAACGTTTTCTAATATTTTCATTCATCTAACTCATTTCTATCATAGTGTCGATAGTCGGTCATTGTAGATTTTAGTCCATTATTCATTAAAACATGCATTTTATTCAGTTTTATTAATCATTTAATTTTTAGTTTTAATTTAGTTCTTGTTAACTAATTTATATTTTAACTAAGTTTTAATTTAGTTTACCTTCTAATTATAATTATGATTTATTTAGATCTTAATTTTTAATTTTAATTCATTTACTTTTTCTTTATTGTTGTTTATTTCAATTAAGTTAAATGTTTAATTAAGTTAAAATTAGATTTACTTTAATTTCAATTTAAGAGAAATTTTATTTGAGTTTAATATCTAGATTTACTTTTAGTTTATATTTTTATTTATGTCAATCCAATTTATTTATTATTTAAGAATAGTTTAGTCAATTTATGTTTTTATTTTTTTTATTAGTTTTTTTTATATATATTTAGAATTAGTTTAATTATTTTATTTAATTTAAGAGTTTAATAGTTTTATTTATTATTATTTTTTGTTGAGCCAATTTAATTTATAATTAGATTCTATTAGTTTAACTTAATTAGTTTTTAATTAGATTAGTTTATTTTAATAGTTAATTATTTATCAAACAAATTTTCAATATACTACATTTGACCAAAAACCTATTACTAAATATGGAGCAGGTCTTCTGTTGCTGCCAAAAGCCATAAAAAGAGCAGCTTTGACTAACAATAATCCAAATAGTTTGCAAATTCCTACACCCTGTTCCACAACTTGGACAACACATTATACCAAAACAATAAAAAAACCTGCTTCAATGCAAAAAGAGAAATCTGCTTCAATACAAAAGCAGAGGACTCGCAACAAAAAAAGGAGAAAATTTGAATTAAAAAGAGGAGTGATCCTCAGAAACAAGGGGGGAGAAACAACAACCTTCAGGAAAGAAATTAAGAAAAAAAACTTCACAAAACCATCCATCAGAAAAACTTTAGCTCCCCCCTCAACCATAACCATAGAAACCGCCCCCTTACCGTTAGTCGCATCTTCCACCCTTTCATCAACCTAAACCACACTAACACCTTCAAAACTCTTCTTTTCCTCAAATCACATTCAATTCACAAAACTTCAAATTTGCAACCACCGTCAAAACCGTAAAAAAAAAAGATGAAACAAAAACACAACAACAACAAAACCCAAACTTTACTTCCGAAACCTCCATTAACATAACACCTTCGACGCAACACTGCCGCGAATCTAAAACAACCACCACTCACTCACATTCGCCACGAATCTAAACCGTGGCGTGAAATAGAAAATCACCGATTCAAAATCCAAATCATCCTTCAAACCGCCGTCGTGCAACCACCGCCCCAAGCTCGTCACGAAACCAAACCGCTGAGAGTGAAAAACCGAGCGATTTGAGAGAGAGAGAGAGAGAGAGACAGATCGAGCGATTGAGGGAGAAGACCGTGCGAAGTCTGTGAGAGTGAGATTGAAAGGATGAGTTTACGTTGATGACGTTGTGGAGAAGGATATTGAACCGCACATTTTTCTTATTTTATGTTACTGAACCCTTATGTTTAATCTCCCCCTTTTATTTATTTTTATTTTATTTATTTATTTTAAATAAATTTAATTTGTTATGATGATAATTGTTTTGGGTTTCAGTCCAATCTGCTTTCTTTCCTTCACACATTCACATGGCAGCACATCCTCCCATTATTTCTCCATTTTTTTTGTTTGTTTTTATTTATTTATTTGAATTTTGCTGGGTCTTTAGCCAAATGTTGTTTTTTTTTGCTTGCTGCGTACCACAATTCAGGCGCACATCCCCTCCTGTCTTTTTTCCTTAAAATTTATTTCATTATATATATATATATATATATATATATATATATATATATATATATATATATATATATATATATATATATATATATATTCTATATTTTAGGTCAAGTTTTTTTAAGTCTTTAGTTTTCTATGGTCAGGTTTTATTTTATGGGTGGTTATTTGGATAGATCCTTTATCTTTAAATCCCCTTAATTTCTTTATTGTTTTTCTTCGATTTTCTTTTTTGGCCGATGATATAACAAAAAATCCGATTAAGTCGATTCCAATAAATCGATAAATTGTGACCAATATGAGGCCATTTAATTTATTTTATTCATATTTTATTTTATTTTATTTAGTATATTTATTTCATTTATTTTATTTTTGCATTTTAATACAATATCGATGCTCTACTCCTTATAGAATCATTCTAACAATTGAATCGGTTCCAAGGTAGTAAAAGAGCCACATTTCGACGACTCCAAATAGCTAGTACACTGCACACACGCTTTCTCTTGGGAAAAATACAACGAGACCCTTTATTTCATCGTAATCTCGTGTAATCTATTTGTACCCCTCTCCCGATTTACATTTTTATGCAATTTATTTCTCCGCTTTTATTTTATCGTTTCGATCGCTAGGAGCACCCTTAGGGACTAGTATAGATTTTGCCTTAGTTCGTGAACCCTTGGTCCAACACCAAGTGGTTTCACTCGCACGCTTGCACATTACATTCGATTATTGGTTTCATATTGCTAGGAGTACCCCTAGGGACTAGGAATCGAATCCACTTAATCAATCAAACAATTAACCTCCATTTGCATTTCACTCGTAAGTCGATTGCTTCGCGCGTCCTCATCTAACTTTTCTAACTTAATAAATATTCAAATTAATTAAAAATAACGAAAGAACTGGACTCAGGAGTCTAGCTTCACGAATATGGCAATCACTTGTTGATCATATATCCAAGTTTGAAGCTTCTTTCATCTTCTATTTTCTCACTTAAGTGTTTGTGGAGGAGTAGGTGAGATATCTCCCTCAAAGATGACAACTTGTCTCTTTAAAATTCAACTTAAAACATGCCCAACAAATAATCAAATCATTTTTCATATTAAATGGAGGAACTAAAATCTGGAGTCTAGCATTCCACATAATTCTTGAATGAATTATTCCTGAGGCCAGCCACATGGGACGTGATTCATTCGCCCTCTCATATTTCAAGACACATAATCACATATCAAATAATGAAAGAACTGAATTCTGGAGTCTAGCATTCTACGGGTTCTTGAGTGGATCATTCCTGAGGCCAGCCCCACGGGACGTGATTCATTCGCCCTTTCATTCTTAAAAACACTAAGCAAGATCAAACCTTTTTCTAAACGAACATTGTTTAAGCTCTTTCTATCTCGCAGACAAGCTAGCACCTCAACCTCCTATTGCGAGTAAATAAGCCAACGCTTAGCAGTTAGAAAGCGTTTTAAACAATCGTTCATTAAAAAATACCAACAAACCGTAGTAGCACGAACTACAAAGCTCTGACTTTCCCATTGCACAAGGGAATACGTAGGCACAAAGATTATAATCCTTCGCGAGCACAATAATAAAAAATTAACTATTTCTCCGTCATAAAGCACACTAATAAAAAACTAACCATTTTCCCCAATAACAAACGACAATAATTAAAAATAATATTTTCCTTTAGAACGAACATTTTAGCAAACCATTTAGAAGACATAGACATAAATCAACATTTAATCGCATAGTTAGACTAAGAGGTTCCCGTTGAGTACAACGGACGTGAGGGGTGCTAATACCTTCCTCTTGCGTAACTGACTCCCGAACTTAGAATTTGGTTTCGTTGACCATTTATTGTCCTTATTTAGGTTGTATCAATATCTTCTTTTTCTTTAGCTAGAATAAATAGAATTAGGTGGAGACTCTGTTGTTGTTTCTTTCGCGTCCCATCGCGAGGATCGTATTTTTCGAGGTACGACACAATGCATTCATCCTAAATCCCTAAAAAACTGCCTAAGAAGGGTGACTTTTTTATCTACTCCGGCGAATGTCACCGTTCTAACCGTCCTAACTAGCGAATCCAGTTAAAACTACTAAGAAAAGGATCAAAAGCATTACCTGACATGATTCCAGTAAGTGTGATGATGGTTGTGATGGCGGCGATCACTCTGGCAAGAGAAAAAGTTGCAAGTCCGGTGATTCGTGAGGGGAGGGAAAATGGGAAAAAATGAAATGGTCCCCTCACCCCTATATTTATAGGCGTTGCGTGAAGGGGACGCGCCTAGTGTTCGTTGGTGTTTTTGGCGAATAACCTCTGGTTTACCAATTCCTTGGAAAAAGGTCACTTGCAGGACCAACCACACAAGTCCTAGGACACATGTGCTAAATATTAAAGGATGGATTATAAATATGAGTTTTATTTATTCTTATATGTTTTGTCGAACAATTACTCAACAAGATTGTTCTTATTGATATTAAAAGAGGGTGATGTTTGTCTAATGAAACTAACAAAGAAACTTAAAGTTTGCCTTAAAGGTTTGTTGAAATGTAAATTGACTTAGGAAGTAAATGACTGGAAAAATAGATTGCTTTAAAAGTAAATGAAAACATAAACTTGAACAAGATATGAATGATAAGATGTAACTTTCTAACTGAAAATAAGACGGTGTTTACACGTACATTTTTCCAGATAATTCTCCTTTCTCTTTACACACGAGTATTAGAGTAATCACAGAAATGTTGTACATAATTTTTACACACACTTTTCACAAAGCAAACTATCCTATTTATATACAAATAACATAACCGTTGAACAAAAGTCAAATCCTAAGGCTTCGCCACTTTGCATCTTGCATGTTACTAATCCCTGATAATCTTCCATGTACTATCATCTGGCAAATAACCGTTATTCATAAAAACTGCTCTTTAAACTGACGAAACGACGCATCTCTTCGCCTTGTCGAACCCGTTTGAAATTCAAATAGTCCCCATGTCAAATCTTCGTATTCATATCATGTCAAAAATACAACAAGGATTTTCCAGTAGTGATGTGAAGAACTTCCTAAAGAGTGACTCATCTCCTTTCGACAGACGTCTGTTCGCCATAAAAAGAGACCAAATCATCGCAAACCTTCTCGAGATTCTGGACATGTTTAGAAGAAAGAGTGATCTAATATTCTTAGTCATGTTTGAAAGAAAGAGTGATCTAATCTGGTCGAAAAAACCTTCGAAACCACGCTCATCGCCTATTTAAAAATATAAGAAAAGTTGAGAAGCTGCTATATTAGATAATGATGACGTGTAAGGAACAAAGCTTGACAAATCCACCAACTGTTGGGACTCTCTCATGGTGTCGAAATTATATGTATACAAATTTCCCCCCAGCAAAGGTATTTCGACTGTTATTTGGAGAAAGCATCTTTGCTGTAAAAACCTTCATTTTGACTCCATGTCTTGCATTAAATGCACTGATCTTTGAGATCTTGCCTTTATCTCGCATTAAATGCGTTGATTCCCAAAAATTTTACTTTTTGTCAAATCATAAAAAGAAATCATCAGATTCTTCAACCCTTCACTTCCAACCCACGTTCTAGGACATGATCCCCATGACTCTATAAACCTAGGTCTGCCACATTTCTCCAACTTCCATTATCTCTCCCAGGTCCAATAACACATCGACACGTGCCAAAGCCGTTTGAAAAACTCAAAAGTTTTCTTCCCACCTTCTACTATAAATACCCCTTTTATTTTTTCTGGAAAACTTTCGCTTCCATAACAACTCTCACTCTCTTATTTCTTACAAAACCCAGAAACTTCTTCTTGCTCAAACTTCTTCCATCATCAACAATTGCAACCTCAAGCAAGCAACAAGACCAGAACACATAAGCTCTTCCCTACACACATAAGATCCTTGGGCCAAAGATCGTGGGGAACCAACAATACGTCCTAGAACCACCAAATGAGAGAGAAAAGGCCAGCATTTACTATTCTCAGGTACTCATCCCTATTTCCATATCTGGTAAATGTCATGACATGTTAGGCCCCCTCCCTAACCCTAACAATGACCAAACTCGTCTTAAAGAGTTTTTTCCAACATATTATCGTACACAGCCCATAGGTGCAGGCAAAATAACCAAACCCATTGATAAATCAATAGAAACTGTTGAACTAATCCCTTAAAAGGCTGCCATAAACTTAACCTATCTGAATCATCCTAGGATTTTTAGAAGCTGTCCTTGGTCGAAAGACCCTTCTGAATATGTGAACTGGGTAGATAAGGTCGAAACGACTAAAGGTAAAATTTGGAAGAAAATTGGTATCTATGACCTGATCCAATTGTCGAGAGAAGGCCCTAACTATTGCACCAACATGATACTTGCTTCCCTCTATTTTTGGGATAGTACCTATAATACATTTCACCTACCTTGTAGGATGGTAACCCCTACCCTCTTCGACCTGGATGTTATTGTTGGCCTTAGTCCAACAGGAGCAGTTTTCGATCCAACTGTATTGGATGATAATACTATAGGGTTTGAGACTAGCTTCGCCTCATATTCCCACTTCATCTTTCACTACCACATTAAAGACTCTACTGAGGTATCAGATGTAGAGCACATAGCTTTTGACGAAGCTGGTCGAATTTCTCCAACTAAGTCCAAGGCCCAACCTCTGAATGGGCATGGTTTTATGATTGAATGCAATTTGCTCGCAGGGACATGTGGTATGCCTGCATGGAGTTGACACTCTTGGCACCCTTTTGCAAATTCGACACAATCGTTTAACATGGTTGGCCAATACAAACTTTGTCTAAATAACAACCATTTCATCTTGTGTCCTGCCTGGTGTGCACCGCATGTACCATTATGTACATTCAACAAAGCTATGCATGCTTCTTCTTCGCCTAAACATCTTAGCAAGACTCCCTCTGCAGTCTTTTTGAATAGTTCGTTTCCAAAAAGTACGTAGCTTAAAGCTCTGTATCTTACTTTTCTTTCTACCTTTTGGTTTGGGTCTTGGAGATACTCTTTGATGGGCTTTCTCCGATCTTCTCTCTCTGAATTATCTATGTTAAAGATTTCAAAGTTTTCATCATCCCCATAACCAAGTTTTATTGTTTCTAAATCTGATGGGGATAATTTGGTCGACACGACTCTTTCCCTTACCTCAATAGCAGTCTCTATTTTTTCTTTCAACACTTTATAACCTGATGCAATTTGTGCATGGTCATTGGCTTCTTGATTTTTTATTCTAGGGATGTGTTTGAAAACCACCGTGTCGAATTGTTTGAGGAGTCTGTTGGCTATAACGAAATACATGATCATATTTTCTTTGACACATCTGTATTCTTTGGTTAATTTTGTTCTGAGTCGCCCATTATTTCGACTCTTAATGCCCCCAATTTCAACAATACTTCAAGTCCAACAATTAAAGCTTTATATTCGGCTTCATTGTTTGAGCAAGGGTTTTCGACCCTATACTTGAGTTTTGTTGGAATTTTATCAGGAGAAATAATCAATATTCCAATACCTACACCATTTTTGTGGCTGGAACCGTCAAAATATAGCCTCCATGGCTGTAATTCGACGTATTTTATTTCTTTTTCATCTATGGAGTGGTCTGCTATGAAGTCAGCCACCACATGTCCTTTTATAACTTTCAAAGGCAAGTATTTCAAGGAATATTCAGTTAATGCTATAGCCCATTTCTCAATTCGATTGTGTAAAATAGGTTTAGACAACATATGTTTTATTACGTTGAAATGAGATGATACAAATACATCAAATGGTCTTATATAGTGCTTAAATTTAGTACTAGAAAAATATACACACAAACATAATTTTTCTATTACACTATATCTAGTTTTAGCGTCGTTTAAGACTCTGCTGAGATAGTAAATGGCTCTTTCGACGCCATTTTCATCCTCTTGACATAACATACTTCCTAAGGTCTTGTCGGATGTTGATATGTACAATCTCATGCTTCTTTTCCTACTGGGAGGCATCAAGACTGGAGGACTGGCTAGGTATCCTTTTATCCTGTCGAAAGCATCTTGTTGTTCTTGCCCCCAAATGAAGTCTTCTTTCTTGAGTCGAAGCAGAGGAGAGAAAGCTTGCGTCTTCCCGCTGAGGTTTGAGATGAATCTTCTTAGAAAATTGATTTTTCCCAGCAATGATTGCAATCCTTTCTTTGTTGATGGCGCTTTCGCCTCTATTATTGCTTTAGCTTTGTTTGCATTTATCTCGATTCCCTTTTTGTAGACCACAAAACCTAGGAAATCTCCTGCCTGCACGCCAAATGCACAGTTTAGGGGATTCATCTTTAAACCAAATTTTCTCATCCTTTCAAAGGATTTTCGAAGATGGTCTAAATGATGTTTTCCTGAAACAGACTTGATCACAATATCATCAATATACACTTGCATGAATGTTTCAATGAAATCATGAAAAATAGAATTCATGGCCCTTTGATACGTAGCCCCAGCATTTTTTAAACCAAAGGGCATAACTACCCATTCGTAGGTCCCTATTGCTCTAGGACAACGAAAGGCTGTTTGGGAAACGTCCTCTTCTGCAATGAAGATTTGGTTATAGCCAGAGTATCCATCTAGCATGCTTAGGTACTCATGGCCTGCTGTAGAGTCTACTAACATTTCTGCCACTGGCATAGGATATTCATCCTTGGGTGTGGCTGAATTTAGGTCTCTAAAATCAATACACACCCTCAAAGTGCCATTTTTCTTTATGACAGGTACAATATTTGCAATCCATTCGACATACCTGGTTGGGCGAATGAATTTGCATCTGAGAAGTCTTTCGACCTCCTCTTTTATTTTCGACAGGACTTCTGGCGCAAATCTCCTTGGAGTCTATTTTACAGGATTTTTCCCTTTCATGATAGGAAGTTTTAATTCGACTAAACTTCTATCAAGGCCTGGCATTTCGTCGTAGTCCCATGCGAAGCAGTCTTTGAACTCCTCCAGCAGCTGGACTAATTCGACTCTGAACTGGGGGTCCATGTTAGCACTTATATAGGTTGGTCTTCTTTCTTCCCCCAAACCCAGATTGATTTCCTCCAAAGGGTAATGTGCCTCCATCTTCACGCTAGTTGATATTGGATCCTTTTCGAACCCCAAAGGTTCGTCATCATAAATGGAATCAAGCTTTTGATCTTGCCATCTGTTTATCATGTCGTATTTATCTTCTCCGTCAATGCCCTGGTCAGGGCATGGTGAGCCTGAATCTTCTTTATTGGCTTCGACAGCCATGTATTTTATTTCGGCCTCTATAGCCGCTTTTAGTTTATTTTCGGCCATATAGGTCGTCAGTTTATTTAATGTTGATGTTTCACTCATCATCATCGTCGAATTCGCTACCCCAGCCAGCTGGTTCTATGTTAGAAGTTCCCCATGTCTGGCTTGGTTCACCAATCACTTCTTTGTCCCATTGAAACCCATGTGTTAGGTGAAGGTACATGGAGCAATAGGCATTATCTGATGCCTTTAGGTCAAACTCAGCTGGATTGCAAGGAGCTATGTGAGCCAAGTTTTTGTCGAATTTCGACTATTCACATTGTTTACTTCAGTCATGAAGTAGCTTTGGTCTGCTTCAATATTTTCGACGATGCCATCAGGACGCCAGATGACTATGCGTTGATGCATGGACGAAGGTACAACTCCCACTCCATGGATCCACTCTCTATCCAACAACAAGTTGTAGTTGGCCCTGGAAGCTATGACTATAAACATTGTTGGTCTGGTGATAGTGCCAACTGTCAAGTCCACCTGAATGACGCCCATAGTTGAGCCCATTTTCCCTTCATAGTTCGACAGAACCATGTTGTGTGGTTTTGCGTCAGAGTCATCTTTCCCAATCTTTTTTAGCATGAAATGGGGCATTAGGTTCACTGCAGCTCCCCCATCCACTAGTATTTTGTTGACGCCTGTATTTTCGACCTTTCCTTTTATGAACAAAGGCTTCAAATGACCTTTCATTGATTCGTCTGGCTTCTCAAAGATAGCATTGTGTTCTTAGACACATCCATTGTTCATGATGTAATAACACACATGCCTTGGTCCCACAGTTCTATCTATCATATTTTCTTCTTCATCTTCGATTTCCATTATTCTGTCATAGTCCCTAGGAAGGACTGAAACCACATTGCATATCACGTCGAATGACCCTTCTTCGTCAGACTCAAAATTGTCAGTTGCCTCGTCACCTTCTGATATTATGTTGGTGGGCTTTGACAACTGCAACATGTTACTGGTGTTGTCTCTTTTGAGAGCTTTATCTTTCTCTGCCTGAGTGGTTTTGCTAGACTCTGCCTTATTTTCACCAGTATTTTTCTTCTTGACATTGAGTCCTTCTACCGCATCTTTCTCAACCCTTTTCTACCACTGGAACCTCCTCCATTGAGATTTCGACACGAGACTTTTTCCTTTATAGTTCTCTGAGGGGTAAGGTCTTGGCTTTTGTTTCCCAGTTTCTTTCTTCACTTCGACTGAAGATCCTCTCAGGACTTCGAAATTCTTCCATCTTCTTGGTTATTGGGCATCTCTAATGGGTTGCACCATCTATCATCAGGTACCTTGCCAGATGGTTTGTAAGTGTTGTGGTATCTGCCCCCAGCGTTCTGAAAGTAGTATTATCCCTTTCTTGGATCACACCTACATGTTTCGACTGCTGGTCTTGGTCCCCAATTTCCCTTTATTTTAGTCTTCTCCACAGCCTCCAAATTTGCTGATGTTTTTCTGTCGAATACGACACTGCATCTTGGGCATAGCATCACTTCAGTCTTCTTCTTTTGACATCCTTGGATAAATTCTGCCAAGTTCTCTTCTTCTTTTGGGTATACTGTCCTTTGGTATTCCTCCTAGCGGCATTCCTCTTTTTCTTTATTCTTTCTAGAGGCTTCCACCATATTGATGTCTATTTTCTTTCCCCCAGCGATGCTCAATTTGTCCATCTTTTCAATGAGGGTTGCTTCAACAGTTTCCGCCTTGGCTTGCACGGTGCCCTCGTTTTCCGTTTCGACAACACTGGTGAGGTCCTTGACCTCTTCTTCTTCTGTTTGGTTAGGGGAAACAACTTCAGCAGTTTTGTCTTTGTTGTCGAGGCCTTCAGGAGCCTCCTCCTCAATGCTGAGGGGAACATCTGATTCTCTTTCATTGTTCTCAAAAATGTCTCCCCAACCTGTTGGCTGGATTGTATTGATATCAACCTGGGCACTGGCAGGAGCGGTGTATTTCACCAAATAGTCAAACTTTCCACTAGGCTCTCCCAAAGTGCCTCATACTATTCTTTTGTCGAAACTTTCAGTAGCTTCTTTCCTCATGCTCTCAAGGTTTTCAGTAACCCTGGTTTTGTCTTGATGGTCGAAACCCTCAATGGCCTCAACTTTGTTCTGGTCACTGAAATCTTCAATAATTTCCACGTTGGTGGCCTTGTTGAGACCCTCAGTAGTCTCAGCCTGTCTTGGCGCATTGAAACCTTCAGTGGTCTTGATGTCCCTCTTTGCCTTAGGTTCTTCGATAACCTTGATCAGTACAGGCATGGTTAATTCGTCTTCAGATACTTCTTCTATGTTGGGCTGGACTGGGAGATCTTCATTCACACCCACCATATTGACGTAGGTGTCGAAACCTTTTGTGGCTTTGATCATCTCGAAGTTATCCTCAGACATTTTCTCTATTTCGACCAAGTTCATGTCGAATGGTTCAGCATAGTTGGCCTTTAGGATCTGCATAGGATTGGTGTCAATCCTCATTTGTTGTTTTGGTTTGTCTCCAAACCTCAGCCTTCCATCCTGGATTGCATTTTGCACTAGATCCCTAAAAAGGAAACATTGAGAAGTTTTATGGCCCAAGAAATTATGGTACTTACAAAAACCTCTCTTTTTCTGTTGGTCAATAGGGGGTTCTTTAACGCTTGAAGGTTTTATTAACTGACCATCCTTTACCAACAAATCAAATATCTCGTCACATTTGGTGACGTCGAACGTATATGTCTTTTTATGGAATTTATTGTTCTTCTCTGGTTCGACAGGATTCTTTCCATTCGACGGAGTTAACATTTTGCAAGAATATGGTGGACCTTGCTTTAATTCTTCCAGGTCAATTTCTTGCTCGTCGAAAACGACTGTTTTGTCTTCGTCACAGTCATCTTCTTGGCACATTCCTACATAGGATACCCTTTCTTTTTTACCTTTGTTAGCTCTAAACTTTTCAGCTTTTAGCCTTTCAATTTGCCTTACCCTATCCGCTAATTGTGCCATATCTTTTAAGTATTGAGTGTCCAGTTTCTTCCTTATGGAATAGTCCAGACCTCCTGCAGCCATTTCGACCAATTCTTGTTCCGACACTTGCGTGAAACATCTTGCCTTTAGCAATCTGAATCTATTAAGGTAGTCGTCTATAGGTTCTGAGAACTTTCTTTTAACGCTTGCCAATTCTTTTAGGCTTATCTTAGTTTGTCCCATGTAGAATTGTTCATGGAACAATCTTTCCAACTGAGTCCATGTATGTATGGAACCTGCTGGTAGGGATGTAAACTAGGTGAATGCGTTCCTTGTCAAAGAACTTGGAAGTTATTTCATCTTTAGAATTTCATTACGTGTTATTTCGCCAACTTCGATCAAGTAATGCGTTATGTGTTCTATGGTGGATTCACTAGTGTCCCCTGAAAACGTTGTGAATTTGGGGATTTTCTACCTTGGGGGTAGTTCTTGTTGTAAAACATATTCAGAGAGTGGGGAGGTGTAACTGGGCCTGTGAAATCCCACATTTGCTCCATTTTGCACCATTATTCTTTCGACCATAACTGCCAAATTGTTTTCGACATGTGGGTTATTGTATTGCATTCTTCGTTGTAAAATATCATCAGCGTCTTGACCTCTCTGTACTAACAACCTTCTAGGCTCCTGTTGGATAGGGACTTCAACGCAGGGTGTTCGACTATCTCTTCTTGGATCCTTAGATTTGTCTGAGGGTTGTTTAAAGGTCTCTGATTTATTGTTGGTTCTTCTTCGACATTGATTACTGGACTATGGACCACCGGCTCTCTCTGTCGAATTTAGGGTACTCCGAAGAATTCAGCAATACGCACCATTTGTGTTGCCAATATTTGGTTTGTTTGAGTGGTGCTTTGTATTAAAGGGTTAAACACTTCCCCCATTTGTTGAGTCAACCTATGGACCCTTTCATGGTTACTTTCGTCCATTTGTTGACGAATTGCCTACGCAGAATTAGTCGTAATTGCTGGCATATGGAATCTTGGTGGGGGTTGGTTTGGTCTACTAACGTTTCCAACATAATCTGAACCTTGTAGTGGCGAAGAAATGTGGGCCACGGTATCAGAATATAATGGTGTTGCGTTATGTAAACTAGCCATCATTGAAGTTGGCATTCCATAAGGTTGTTCCCTTCCAAACATAGGTGTGAAAAAATTCGATTGATAGGGCCTGAAGTTATTTCCCCCAGGGGGACGAGTACTCATAGGTAGCGAATGCCTTATGTTGGAGGAACTAGGTCCACTTTGAGATAACGATATTCCTGGTATCGATCCCGATATTGAGGGATTTCCTCCTTCTGAAACGTGGAGTGTTTCCACGTTCCCTCCTATCGAAGGAATGGCAGTGGAAACTGGAATTTTTATCATTATTTACTGGTGGTGGGATAGCCATTTTCCTTACTCTAGTTCGCCTAGGTCTTTCTACGTCAGTCACGGCTAATTTACCACTTCGTAAAATCATACAACGTAATAAACTCTTTTTGGATTGAGAATCTTTGTTATTACTTTAGCATTGTCCCACTGGGCGTGCCAATTTGTTCGCTAGTGTTTTTGGCGAACAACCTCTGGTTTACCAATTCCTTGGGAAATGATCACTTGCAGGACCAACCACACAAGTCCTAGGACACATGTGCTAAATATTAAAGGATGGATTCTAAATATGATTTTTATTTATCCCTATATGTTTTTTCGAACAATTACTCAACAAGATTGTTCTTATTGATATTAAAAGAGGGTGATGTTTGTCTAATGAAACTAACAAAGAAACTTAAAGTTTTCCTTAAAGGTTTGTTGAAATGTAAATTGACTTAAGAAGTAAATGACTGAAAAAATAGATTGCTTTAAAAGTAAATGAAAACATAAACTTGAACAAGATATGAATGATAAGATGTAACTTTATAACTGAAAATAAGATGGTGTTTACACGTACATTTTTCCAGATAATTCTCCTTTCTCTTTACACACGAGTATTAGAGTAATCACAGAAATGTTGTACATAATGTTTACACACACTTTTCACAAAGCAAACTATCATATTTATAAATAAATAGCATAACCGTCGAACAACGGTCAAATCCTAAGACTTCGCCACTTGGCATCTTGCATGTTACTAATCCCTGATAATCTTCCACGTACTATCATCTGGCAAATAACCGTTATTCATAAAAACTGCTCTTTAAACTGACGAAACGACGCATCTCTTCGCCCTGTCGAACCCGTTTGAAATTCAAATAGTCCCCATGTCGAATCCTCGTATTCATATCTTGTCAAAAATACAATAAGGATTTTCTAGTAGTGATGTGAAGAACTTCCTAAATAGCGACTCATCTCCTTTCGACAGACGTCTGTTCGCCATAAAAAGAGACCAAATCATCACAAACCTTCTCGATATTCTGGACATCTTTGGAAGAAAGAGTGATCTAATCTTCTTAGTCATGTTTGGAAGAAAGAGTGATCTAATCTTCTTAGTCATGTTTGGAAGAAAGAGTGATCTAATCTGGTCGAAAAAACCTTCGAAACCACGCTCATCGCCTATTTAAAAATATAAGAAAAGCTGAGAAGCTGCTATATTAGATAATGATGACGTGTAAGGAACAAAGCTTGACAAATCCACCAACTGTTGGGACTCTCTCATGGTGTCGAAATTATATGTATACACCTAGGAAATCATTGCCTAGGCTGCCTAGATTCCCTAGGCCGACCAACATTTAATGCGCTGTAATGCAGAAAACGAAGTGACACGTTTTAAATGCAATTAAAAGGCAAACGGAAAAGCACATCACGTCACCTTTAAGAATACCAGAAGACATCGGGCACACACTTCTGTCCTCGACACCCCTAGGTTATTCGCACGTTAGCCGGGCAGGAAATCTTCCCCGACAAGGAACGATGCTCGCAACGCTTCGCCCCCGTTTTACGCGCACCTCGACGTCATTCACCCTCATCCTTCAAATTGCGTCATCAACATGAAGAGGTGAATTTCTGCCTCCAACAGAGCGCCCGAGAGGTGGCGACCACAATTCGCCCAACATTGTATTCCTCGTCAAACGTGAGTTTGCACCTGTCCCCGACATTACCTGATTATACCTGACGCACTCCCTCTTAAGTCATCACTCCGCTTCGAAGTTTCGACTTGGGGGACTCCTATTCTGGACTGGGCCTCTAAGTCAGTGTCGGGAAGAAGTCCAACTAGTCGGACAGAGGCCCAAATCGTCGGGCACGACCCGCAACCCACTAACTCGGACGTGGGGAGACAACGTCTCCCCCACGTGCGACACGTCACCCAATTGTCCTCCATTATCTCCTCAAATATAGGGATAGTTGGACCAAGGGCAAGACCACGTGCTAGGTCTTACTTGCTCCTACACATTCCTTGGCAGTTCTTCCTTGGGCTTCGCTGACCCAACCCAAGTAAGGACTTTGCTCCAGCGCTGGGGCCACACTATAAATACCCTCTTTCAATAGAGGGTCAGATATTTTGAATCTATCATTCTCTCCTACCTTTCTGTACCATATACTCATTTTAACATCAGAATGTCTTGCAGGTACACCCTCCACCTTCTCTCAATCCACCATATATTTGTTGTTCAACACCTGGAGGATTCCTTCTGATCAAGTAAGATCACCTAAAAGTGAAGGATTATTGTTTCTTCCGGGGGAAATTTACGGTAGTTGTCTCGATACAACTTTACATAACATTCAACTTAAACTTGTATTGATGGAGGGTTACATGAATCATTAAAACTTCCACTACTTGAAGTTTTTTGAATTTGTTCGACGAGAATGGAAAAAAACCGTGCATTGTTTTTGAGCTTACATAAGTTGAGTATACTTTGTTGGTAGCATTGAAGCAACTTTATTTGTGATATGCACAAAGAATTAGGTCCAGAACAAAACATAGTGAACATGATCAAAAACTTTACAAGAGGGATATAGTACTCCGAAAGAAACACCTGTAGTACATGTCGTTATATCGAAGCTGCCACCCTCCTCATCTAAAACTGGTGCAGAACCACGACCCTCATGTGGCACATTGTGATCCTTCCTATTGCACCCTTGTGGAACATTATGAAATTATCAACTCCCGAGTAATACAACCAACGATAATTGTTGAAATTAGAAAAAAATTCAGAAGATTGATGAACAAAGTATCATTGACTAAACATCTTAAATTATCGTCAACAAAGTATAAAATCAAAAGTAGAATATAAACGGTGCAAAATTAAGTAAGAGGGTGATATTATGAGAAATTTTCATAAATAGTTTACAAATTAAATTTAGAATTACAGGAGCTAAACAACCAGATATGAAACTTTTCCTAATAAAAACACTTGTTGATATGCAACTTTTCCTAATAAAAACACTTGCTTCATTGTAAAGACTTTAATTAGAGTTAACTTAACAACATCATATACTACTACTACTACTACCATCTTATATACACAAGGAGATAGTATGATCACATTTATGGTTTGGGTAAAGAGTTTATGGTTTTAAACCTCCGAACCAGACTAGTTGAAAGGAAATTGTGAGTTTTTTTTATTAATATAATTTAAGACTTTTACGTGTTGAATCTAGAAGTGTTTTAAATTAGTTTAGTGCTAAAATTTCAAATTATGAAATTTTAATTTAATTGTTAAAATTTTCATTAACATAGGATATCATTCAATTATAAATTTTCTACATTTTTAGAAAATATTTTACATTGTATGACATGATGATCAGAATAGACCCATCATCACTGTGTTTGATTGGTTTGCATTTGACAAAAGAGTTACAGACTTTTTACCTAAACCAATGAAACTTGATCGGGTCGAAACCGACCCGAGTCCTGAACCCACCAGTGTAACCTCTATCTCCACATTGCATACTTGACATACAAATTTAATTCAACTAACACGAGCTCGTAGAGACAAACAAACAAGCTTCCTTTCAGCTCTCCACTTTTGATATATCACATCTCCCATCTATAGTTTGTATTAGGTTCCAAAAGAAAATAAAATTAGACAACAAATATAATTAACAAAGCTTCATCCAAGAAGTAAGTAAAACAAGATCCTGGCCCGACCTTTGAAGTTGTGCTTTTAGCATGATAACATATGCAATAAGCTCCTGCTTCTTTTTTGATGTTGTCGTTTCTCTCTGTACAGCCTCCTTTATCCTAGTTTCAGCATTTTCCTATGTAATCCTAAATTATTCTTCTTCCCTTACTATGGTTGCTTCAAAGATATCACACCATGGTCTCTCTAGCTTTCCCCAATTTAGTATGCCTAATATGAGCCTCATGGATAGCAGCATCTCTCATGTTGGTTAATTGCTCTCTTTCCTTGCTTAAGCTTATAATTTTTTCTTCACACTCTTTTAGCTACAAAATAAATAAATTAATTAAAACAAAAGAATATTTAAGAAAATTTCATTGAAAGTAATAAATATAGTAATAGCTAAGGGCCAACCATTCAAAACAGTTGATCAAGAATTAGTTAAATTTCCATCAGCCACAAATTAAAACATACCTTTTGTGCATACGCCTCTGTCGCTCCCGGGATTTTCATCCTAGTACAAACGCGAAAGTGGCGCGGAAAAGGTTAGAGTCGCCAGCCAGACATTTTTATCCCGAAAGAATGGGAAAGGTAATGTTGCACAAACCTGAGGAAGAAGGAAAAGGACGAGGCCTTGCGAACCAAAGATCTGAGTTCGGGAGTCGGTTACGAACTGGGAAGGTATTAGCACCCCAGATCGTCCGTCGTACCCGACGGGATCCACGCTTGCTTGTTTGTTTCAAAGGGTGAGAAAATAAGATGCTGCTGAATAAAACCGCTACTGGAATAAAGGGAATGGAAAATGAGAAAGGAATAAGAAGAGAGAATGGAAAGAAAAGGGGAAATGTAGGGAAAATAAAGAATGTGCTCGAACGGGCCCTACCCCGCTGCCTACGTACCTCATCGGGATAATGAGGATCAGAGTCGACGTAGTTCGCCTAACCTAGGCGGGAACTATTTGTTTGTGTTTTTTACAGCTGGAATTGCGTGTGTCTATGCTCAGGTGTTGCAGGCTCGTCTGGTACGAGTGCGTTTACCGTCTTGCATGTGTGACAAGTCGCCGCGAGTTCGCGATGTGAGTGAATGAGATGAGAGAAGAAGTTCCCGCAGGATAGTCGGTTATTGTTTGTTTTTGTCTTTTTAAAAGAAGTGTTTTTGAATTTGTTTGTGAACTGTCTTGTACTAAGACCTATCCATCGCGGGAAGTATTTACACCTCGCCCCGAAACAGGACGCGTATAAACACTCCGCAACAAAGTCTCGTGTCGTACAAGATTGTTCGGTTTTTATTAAGTGTTTTATTGCTTTTCTTTTGAGATGAGAAAGAGAATGACTCAAGTTGATAAAAGGAAAAATCTAAGGGACTAAGACTCAATCCTAATGTATTATGTATTTACAAAGTGATCCTAGTGGTTAGTGAGGTTTTCTATTCCTAATGGAAAAAGGAAAAGAAAAAAAGGAAAAAGGATGCAACTTACTTCCTAAGGAAGATAAGTTGGTCCTAACAATGGGGAATCCTACCAATCACAAACATGGAAGGAAAAATGAATTAAAAAGCCTAAAAGAAATGCATAAAAAATAAAGGATAAAGTGGAGTAAACTTACCTCAATCTTCCCCACTACAAAACAAGTGTTAATGCACATTTTTATTAAAAAGAATAAGGCAAACACACATTAATTAAATCCTAATTAAATTCTAAGGCACCTTAGACCTAAACTAGACTCTATTTTAATCCTAAAGGAACTAGAAAAATGCTAAAACCAAAATACAACACCTATTACAGCCCCTTAATACACAAACAGCTATGAAACTAAGCCCAACACCCACCAGCTTTTTACAGCCAGCATGCAACATGAAAAAGTAGGTGTAGAAAGTCACACACATCATACTAATATAACAAACAACATGTATTTTACAGCAGCTATATACAAAAACAGCTATGAAATGCAAAATCCAAATTTGATTATTTTTATTTATGTGCACAAAGTGAATGATAAACAACACATTAATGTCACTTGACATGAATCTACATGCATCACAAAATGAACTCAAACATGTGAATTTATTTACATCATTTATTTGATTAAAAATGACAATGATCAATCAAGAACAAACATACTTTTTTCATGTTGCACACATGAGCATTTTATCATGAGATTGAACAAGTATCACTACAAGCATCAATTGTTACACATGCATGGCATAAAATCAGAATTGAACTCATGTTAAGATATGGTCAATTAAGCACAAGAAACTTGCATGAACATGTGAAGCATTTAATCACTTTTGGCAAAAAATCAACATGGTATTTAATCACTTTATCAATCAAGCAAGCAATGACAATAATCATGAAGCATATGTTGGATTTAAGCAAGCAATTAACATGTGAAACAAATGATTAAAGTGTAGCAAACAACATCAAGAATCACTTATATCACATTTGCACCTTTAACACAAAACATAGAAAAGTAAATGGAATCATGTCGAAACGACTCGAAAAAAATAAATTGGCTACTGGAAATGGACCCAAAAATTCCCTAAAATCACTACCTAAACATACATGAACATTAGAGGCACTAGGAAGCAAGATTGAGCAAGAAAATAGGCTAAAAATCCAAAAATGAACAGCGTTAACCGGTTAACCATATAGGTTAACCCGTTAACGGGCAGAAAAATACAGCATTCTGGCCAAAAACGCATGCGTTAACCGGTTAACCAAATGCGTTAACCGGTTAACACTGAACAAAAAGTGAAAAATGCTTTTGAAAAAAGTGCTTTTGGCCACAATCTTCCTTCTAAACAATCCTAACCCCCACTTAATCATGCTAACACAAATTTCTACTCAATTGGAGCTTATTTACACATGGTAGAACCTATATCTATTAACACCTTAAATCCAAATTCAACCAAAATCACAAATCACAAGCAAACATAATCGAAACGGAATTGATTTTAAACAAAGCGAAAAGCACTTAAAGAATGCCAAAAATGGCGAGATGGAGAGAATAACTTAAAGAAGAAATGATTAAGATCACCAACCTACGAAGCGGAGGAGTGCTTCGGTGATTGTTGCAAGAATCGGAGCTTGAATCGAAGAGAAAACCGAAAACCAAGAAATCGCAAAATAAATGCGTTCTTGAGCTTGAATCTTCGTGTGCTTCTGATAAGTCGATAATCCTCACAAAATTCAGTAGCTTATCCTTCTTCAATCCACAAAATATGAAGGTTGGAGGCTTAAGCTTCAAGATCTTCAAGTTTCAATGTGAAACTTGAAGAGCTTATTTGAAAAAGCTTTGGTGAGAGGGAGAGGAAAAGTGAGAGAAAAAAGTGCTTATCAAAGAGTGAGATTGGAAAATGGTGTTCAACCCTTTTTGTTTGGATGAAAATGGCTTAAATAGAGACTAGGCTAGGAGCTAGGTTTGGGTTTGGGGCCCAAATATTAGGTTTGGGATCCAAAATTAGGTTTGGAAGTTAGTTAGGGTTAGGGTTGGAAAAGGGAATATTCCTTGGAACACTCTAGAAAATGGTGGAAGGTGGTGGAAGTTTCCAAGGGAAATGGAGTGGAATTGAAGTGGAAAAATGAGACGGAAAGAATGAAAGGAAGTGTGGAAAGAAAGTGGAAGGAAAGGTGGAGGGAAATGGTGAAACTAACTACCTTTCAAATGATTTTTCTTTGGTTTTTCTATGATTCCTCCATCATTTCTTGATCAAGTTTGAACCATAGGATCATTGTAACCCTAATTTCACGATCTCGATCTTAAAAGTCCGGAGTCGACCCTTTTTACCTAGCCCGATTGCCTTTTCTCCAATTCCTCGATTTTCCGTCGTCCGGCCAGTCGAACCCCTTCCAAAATGAATTTGTGGACGAGATTTGAACCCTAGGCACTTGACATCATATATAAGTCAAAGAAATCCACTTCGACTCAAAAATTTATGTAGAAGCCCTGTAGAAATGAAACCCTAATTCGGCTCTTTTCCCTCAAGAAGTATTGCACTGCTTGCCTCCTTCAATCAAACCAAAACTTTCCATGACTTGTGGCTTCAAGTGAAGACTTGTGGGATATTGTGAACCCTTTGCACAAGGTTGAGAAGCTTTGTGGCCCTTCGGTAGCCTCTTCATAACTTTCGGTTGCTCCGATCATTGATCACATACCCACGCCTCGGCTATGCTATATATGATGCAATGTTTTTGGTTATTTTATGAATCCATATATGCAAAATGCTATGCAAAATGTTGAGGAAATGAGAGGGCAAATTTTGAGGTATTACAGCTGCCCCTATTCAATCAACTGCAGACCTGAACGGATGATTGCAACAACTTTTAGGCGTTCAAGGTATGGAGTGATTGAATACTCGAATAAAACCTGAAAATTTGCACACCGAGGGTAATGGAAATGCCATCTGCCCATTTATTTATTTATGTATTTTCTGATTTTGACCTCCGAATAGGTAGCGGAAAAATAGAAACAGGTGGAAATTTACTGGGAAGCATGCCATCCTCGAATGACAACTCAAAAGAAGATAAGACGGGATGAAACGGGATCATTGTACTTAAATGATAACCCGAATGAAATGGGATCGTTGTACTTAAACGAGAGCCCGAACAAACAGGATCATTGTACTTAAATGATAACCTGAGACGCGACCGTTGTACTGAAACGGAGACGCGAAGAGAAATGAGACTGTTGTACTGAAACAAGACTCAAATACGAGACCATTGTACTTAAATGGAGACTCGAAAGGAACAGGATCGTTGTACTTAAACGAGAGCCCAAGACGCGACCGTTGTACTGAAACGGAGACGCGAAAAAATGAGCCTGTTGTACTGAAACAAGACTCAAAGACGAGACCATTGTACTTAAATGGAGACTCGAAAGGAACGGGATCGTTGTACTTAAACGAGAGCCCAAGATGCGACCGTTGTACTGAAACGGAGACGCGAAAAAATGAGACTGTTGTACTGAAACAAGACTCAAAGACGAGACCATTGTACTTAAATGGAGACTCGAATGAAATGGGGTCGTTGTACTTAAACGATAACCCGAGACGCGACCGTTGTACTGAAACGGAGACGCGAAAAAATGAGACTGTTGTACTGAAACAAGGCTCAAATACGAGACCATTGTACTTAAATGGAGACTCGAGAGGAACGGGATCGTTGTACTTAAACGAGAGCCCAAGACGCGACCGTTGTACTGAAACGGAGACGCGAAAAGATGAGACTGTTGTACTGAAACAAGACTCAAAGACGAGACCATTGTACTTAAATGGAGACTCGAGTGAAATGGGGTCGTTGTACTTAAACGATAACCCGAGACGCGACCGTTGTACTGAAACGGAGACGCGAAAAGATGAGACTGTTGTACTGAAACAAGACTCAAAGACGAGACCATTGTACTTAAATGGAGACTCGAATGAAATGGGGTCGTTGTACTTAAACGAGAGCCCAAGACGCGACCGTTGTACTGAAACGGAGACGCGAAAAGAAATGAGACTGTTGTACTGAAACAAGACTCAAATACGAGACCATTGTACTTAAATGGAGACTCGAATGAAATGGGATCGTTGTACTTAAACGAGAGCCCGAGCAAACAGGATCATTGTACTTAAATGATAACCTGAGACGCGACCGTTGTACTGAAACGGAGACGCGAAAGGAAATGAGACTGTTGTACTGAAACAAGACTCAAATACGAGACCATTGTACTTAAATGGAGACTCGAATGAAATGGGGTCGTTGTACTTAAACGAGAGCCCGAGCAAACAGGATCATTGTACTTAAATGATAACCTGAGACGCGACCGTTGTACTGAAACGGAGACGCGAAAGGAAATGAGACTGTTGTACTGAAACAAGACTCAAATACGAGACCATTGTACTTAAATGGAGACTCGAATGAAATGGGGTCATTGTACTTAAACGAGAGCCCAAGACGCGACCGTTGTACTGAAACGGAGACGCGAAAAAATGTGAGACTGTTGTACTGAAACAAGACTCAATTGGGGATAACAACAAAACTTGGTAGAAGCATCCATCCTGGGAAATGAAGTTGCATTCTATGGGGAATGCTTCAATCTAATTGGAGATGTAACGGGTCTTATGTAATATACCTCAAAACTGGCCCATGCTGGTATGCATATGTTTGAATTTATGGCGTAATGCTCCATGACGATGGAAATGCTACGCTTTGGAGGATGCAAATGTGATGATGATTATGCATATGCAAATGCAAAGAGATCTTCTGACGAGAAGACTGCAAGTATCCCAGATAACTTGGCTGGGGAGAAACGATGATCACTGCATTGATCTGGTTTGTCCTGATGAGGGGGAAACAACTCTGCGGGGAAAATTGTTAATAATTCACTGGCTCTGAATAGCCGCCACTGCCAAAAATAAATTGGACTTTGAGATTGGAGCGCCAAGACCCTGTTGGAGATGGACCCTTCTTGAACTCTGGTGGGGAACCAAAGGCATGATACTGTTGGGGAGGCAAAACACTCCTTATACTGCTGAGAATTGCCCCTGTCTGAAGGGAAACTTCTGCTTGGGGATGATACCCACTCTCTGCTACCTTATTGAGAGATTTCAACTTCCACCTCTACTGGGGATTATGGAGGATGTCAATGATAAAGCTTCCCGCTGAAGATAAGAGCTCAAGTTGCCACTTGCTGGGGATAAGAGATAAATCCTCTCATGTTGGGAATGAGAGATGTTAGGCGTCTCATGCTGGTGATGAGAGACGATGATACCCTTCTTCTCAAGAAATAACCTCCCATGAGACTTGCTAAGGAATCTTGATCGATGAAGTCCGCAGATGAAACAACTCTTGCAGTACTGTGCCGACACTGGCCTTGCCCCTAGCCCCGGGTTGATAGGTTGTCAACTAATCATGAGTGAACAATGGTTCTTTGAAATTTTCAACTCGCCTCAGATTAAGGTCTGTCAGAAGTAAATGTCTCAAGAGGATTTTACAGAAAACATGGCATATGAAATGCCTTAGTGTCTTCAAACTCTTGGAGAGATTCGTTGGATCTCGAAATAACTGCCCCAGACTTCATGGTCTGTGCAAGAATTTTCCTCGCGAGGATTCATGAAAAACCTCATATCACTGTGAGATATTCTGCTCCATTATTTTGAACTCTGGATAGGTGCCTCTGATTAACCGTCTTCAGGAGAAAGTACTTCCCATGCTCTTGGGATGGCCTGCCCCAGTACGAGCCTCGAAGTGATCACCTCTGACGGGCTGTGCTTTAAAGAAAACACCTATGCCAATCGTTCTTTGAGAGATTGGATCTCGAAGTGATTGCCCCAGTTTGGCTGAAATTTGAATAATGCTTCCGCCTGATGGCTCTTTGAGAGATTTGAATCTCGAAGTGATTGCCCCAGCTTGGTTGAATTTTGAAGAAATTGCTCGACGTGATTGCCCCGGCTTAGTTGGCTCTTACCACGACTGTCGGGAAAGTCCCTACTCAATGGAGTCTTCTTGAAAAGTGCACCTCGATAGATTGTCCTTTGGAAGTTTTAGCCTTCTCAACTCGGCAAGATTAAGCTTCTGGACTGAAGTTTCGTATGTGAATTTTTATGATGTCCAACAAATATATGCAAGCAGAAAATGTTTATTCTAAGAATGAAAATTCTAATGCAACACACATGTCAATCTTGAAGTTTTACTGAAAAATATGTCGCAAACCTTTGTGAGCGAATCATTGGTTAAGATTCGACATTAATTAATTTTTTTTTGAATAATAGAAAGCATGCACATGCAACACCAACAAAGATCTTTCAACACCACTCATAGGAGTCAGGAACGCGGTCTCGTGGTAGTACGCTCTCAAAAATAACCCTGTTTCAGTTAGGACTTTTGAGGGTTGTATCGTGGCCTGGTTCACGGTTATAGAAACAAAGGATATAGGCTCGAAATTTATTTGTGCCCACCCATCTTCGTGATGTTCTTCATTCCTATTTTCAGCTAGCTTTCACAAGCGCTCACTTCTCAAAAAGGGTTTTGTGATGGTTAAGGAACCAATTACACTAACAGTTTAAGCACCAATTAGGTTGTCATTTGTCACCCCTCTTATCTTTGGTGTCTGTGCCACGCGACTCTGTACTTGTTCAAGGATCTTTCTGGTGTAATCCTTTTCGTCTTTCGCTTTTGCATTATTTTGATTATCCCTAACTTTTGCCTGGACTGATTCTTGTGAATCTTTGATTGTGAAGTCCAGCGGGATGCCCCAATTTTTGCCTAAGTCGCTTGTTTTCAAGTTCCGACTTAGCGGGCTTTCTCATTCATTTTTTTTCAATTCTTCTTTTTTTTTTTGAACAAATCGTGTGACACTGTTTACTTTGAAAGGGTTGTGACTGTCTCACTTCTTAATTGAGGTGGTTTCCGATCTCTGAACCTCTTGCTTGGGTTAACCATTGTTGTTTCTGGTCATTGGACCTCCTGATTTGGTACAACGAAAGGTAATGGATCCTCAGATTTGTACTCCTTTTCGAAATTTGAACGCTCGGTCAAACTAACTGACGCCTATCCTGCCCCTGGGTTAAATGCAAGGTTTTTTTTATGCGAAAAGAAACTCCCACTTCAAGGCTCAAACGGGTTGGCGAGGGTCTATCTCCCTTATATCTCCGGTGTTTAGGATTTGAAACAATGCCTGTACATCGTCAACAGGGTCTTTCTCAAAAGCGAACAATTAGAGTTTTTGCGTTTTCATTTCGTCATCCTCCCTGATAGAGTTTAAGCACAACAGTTGGTATTGCAATGCACATACACAAAATCATGAGTGAATACGAATGGATTACTTCAAGAAACATGTGCATTTTATTATGGTTAACATTCAAAAACAAATAAGTTTCATGCATGCATACAAATGTTTAAACAAACAATATAAACTACACATGAAAATGCAGTAAAGAAGCTGAACATTGCCATCATTGAGGAGACTTGACTCCGTCTGGATGTATTGCTTCTGAAGATGCCCTTGCAAACTATGATGCCAATTTGATAAGGAGATTTCAATATGTGAGCAGACCTTCTGGCATGATGACCTTTGAGTCGGCCAAATTTTGCATCTTGTACTTGAACACATCACAGTTGTCAATTGTATGCCTAAATTCCCCTGAGTGGTACTTGCATCTAGCCTTCATATCATGGTTGCCATTATTGAGGAGGTCTGACTCCGTCTGGACTTATTGCTCTCGGAGACTTTCAGCAGTCAGCAATCTGGATATTCATTTCATTACTGTTTTGGTGCCATATTCTCACTTTTACATGGCATGAACATAATAGTCTTGAAGTCAATCACATTCGCGACCTTGTTTTTACCTTTGCCTCTGAAAGACTTGCAATCTTCAATTAACCGACCAGGTGCTCCAGAATGGTAATCATACTTGGAATTGAAACCCCAAAGGAAGCTTTGTCGGAGATGATCCTGATGCAACTAGCTCAACCACTCCAAATTTGCGTAAATGAGGAAACTTATTGCACGTACGTCATCAGAATATGATCAAACTTCTTCTCAAGTTGTTTTGGCCTTTACCCGTATGCTCTGCCCGCTAGACTCTCTTGGGAAGCTGAAATTGGATGCCGACAAATGACGTTTGGAGGGAAGAGGTTGATAAATGAAGTTGATAAATAAAGTTGCTCGGAAAGATCTTGCACGATCTCCTGCCTACGTATCTCCATTGACCAATGGAGAATCAGAGCAGCGTAGTTCCCCTCAATAGGGATGAAAATAGCTTCGTTCAAAATTTCCATAACCAAATCTCATCTAAGTCTTCATCTGGTTGACTTCCTCTTTCAGCAGTTTTTGACTTTGAAATAAAGCTTGCACCTTTGCCTGAATTTTCCTAGCTGGGTCTTCATTCGGTTACCTCCGCCCGGAGTTGCTTCAAATATATACCTTGATGAATGTGATTCAAGTTGTCCATTCTGATGAGAAATCAAGTCAGGAAAAGAATTTGTCTCTGAACACCTGTCAAGAAAGCAAGGATGTATGCAAATGCCATGTTCAATTATTTCTGAGGAATCTATCTGCTTTAATTCAAGTTTTGACACAGAAAAATCCAACAACATGATTCAGATATGTGATCCTCGGAAATAACTGAACATTTGTGAAGAAATGCTATGATGTCATGTATGCAACAGGCATGTGATCAATAGTCTGATGTTGGTGGCGATGTTGAACAATGAGTCAAGTGTCTGAATAGAACCATAATAGTAGCATCATCTCTGTACAGAACCCCATAACTGAGAACCCAATAATTGTAGAACTGGATCACATAATATAACAATCACTGATGGTATTGAAGCTGAACAACGAGCCAAGTGTCTGTGGAGAGTCATAATAACAGTCACAATATCAGGGTCACCATGGTAATCACAGTAACAATTTCTCTGAATAGAAATCCCGAATCTCAGAATCAAAGAACCATATAGCATCAGATAATATCATAAAACAACACTGGCAAAGCGGGTATGTTGAAGTTTAGGGTTCCTGCAAACCTGTAAACCCCTCCCAATCTCACGGGTGTGCTACTACGGGTCAACATCACGGACTCTCAAAGCCGAATAGCAATAATACGTTCACCATTTCCGAGAAATGGCTCATGACCAAATCAGGGAATCGGTTTGGCATTATGTACTACTCAGGGAGGTCTCAGTTGAGTCCGGAAAAACAAGCATCCCTCACAAGTTTCCAGCTTCAAGCACTGAATCGAGAAACAATAGTACATTCATCCCGAAGGGTACAATACTATCGTCATACGAACAGTTTGCTTTAACTGAATTCCTATGAGAGAACCAGGCCATCCTATGCGAGTTCCCAATGGACCCTCGGATGCGAGTGGGTTTGCCAACAAATGTGGTCTGCCACTGTCATCACTGGAGAGGGTTGTTTCCATTAAGGTTCTCAATGATCGGTCCCCAGCTGCACATAACTATCAAGGTTGTACCCTGAAGTGGGGAAGAACCCCCACACAGAATAGTCCCAAGACAGTCGCAACCTGGGTGTGGAACACATCACCACTCATCATGTAACCATGCGAGTACAACATGTCCACGCTAATCCTATAGTGCACTCAAGCCGGGTATTTGGCTTATCTCACAGTAACTCCCATCCCACAGAAAAAATGAAAACCAGCACAGCCAGACAGTCCAGTATAATATGATGCATGGAAAATAAAATACTGAAAGCGGTAAATAAATGCGATAAAGTAAAGCTGTAAATAAAACTGTAAATAAAAACAGTAAAGCTAAACTAAAGCACTCAGCAACAAACAGGTAAACACCCAAAGAAACAAAACCAAACAGGCGCTAGGATTGACTCTACAAAGGGGAACCAGAGACTCTGGGTTCGATCCCCAGCAGAGTCGCCAGCTGTCGCTCCCGGGATTTTCATCCTAGTACAAACGCGAAAGTGGCGCGGAAAAGGTTAGAGTCGCCAGCCAGACATTTTTATCCCGAAAGAATGGGAAAGGTAATGTTGCACAAACCTGAGGAAGAAGGAAAAGGACGAGGCCTTGCGAACCAAAGATCTGAGTTCGGGAGTCGGTTACGAACTGGGAAGGTATTAGCACCCCAGATCGTCCGTCGTACCCGACGGGATCCACGCTTGCTTGTTTGTTTCAAAGGGTGAGAAAATAAGATGCTGCTGAATAAAACCGCTACTGGAATAAAGGGAATGGAAAATGAGAAAGGAATAAGAAGAGAGAATGGAAAGAAAAGGGGAAATGTAGGGAAAATAAAGAATGTGCTCGAACGGGCCCTACCCCGCTGCCTACGTACCTCATCGGGATAATGAGGATCAGAGTCGACGTAGTTCGCCTAACCTAGGCGGGAACTATTTGTTTGTGTTTTTTACAGCTGGAACTGCGTGTGTCTATGCTCAGGTGTTGCAGGCTCGTCTGGTACGAGTGCGTTTACCGTCTTGCATGTGTGACAAGTCGCCGCGAGTTCGCGATGTGAGTGAATGAGATGAGAGAAGAAGTTCCCGCAGGATAGTCGGTTATTGTTTGTTTTTGTCTTTTTAAAAGAAGTGTTTTTGAATTTGTTTGTGAACTGTCTTGTACTAAGACCTATCCATCGCGGGAAGTATTTACACCTCGCCCCGAAACAGGACGCGTATAAACACTCCGCAACAAAGTCTCGTGTCGTACAAGATTGTTCGGTTTTTATTAAGTGTTTTATTGCTTTTCTTTTGAGATGAGAAAGAGAATGACTCAAGTTGATAAAAGGAAAAATCTAAGGGACTAAGACTCAATCCTAATGTATTATGTATTTACAAAGTGATCCTAGTGGTTAGTGAGGTTTTCTATTCCTAATGGAAAAAGGAAAAGAAAAAAAGGAAAAAGGATGCAACTTACTTCCTAAGGAAGATAAGTTGGTCCTAACAATGGGGAATCCTACCAATCACAAACATGGAAGGAAAAATGAATTAAAAAGCCTAAAAGAAATGCATAAAAAATAAAGGATAAAGTGGAGTAAACTTACCTCAATCTTCCCCACTACAAAACAAGTGTTAATGCACATTTTTATTAAAAAGAATAAGGCAAACACACATTAATTAAATCCTAATTAAATTCTAAGGCACCTTAGACCTAAACTAGACTCTATTTTAATCCTAAAGGAACTAGAAAAATGCTAAAACCAAAATACAACACCTATTACAGCCCCTTAATACACAAACAGCTATGAAACTAAGCCCAACACCCACCAGCTTTTTACAGCCAGCATGCAACATGAAAAAGTAGGTGTAGAAAGTCACACACATCATACTAATATAACAAACAACATGTATTTTACAGCAGCTATATACAAAAACAGCTATGAAATGCAAAATCCAAATTTGATTATTTTTATTTATGTGCACAAAGTGAATGATAAACAACACATTAATGTCACTTGACATGAATCTACATGCATCACAAAATGAACTCAAACATGTGAATTTATTTACATCATTTATTTGATTAAAAATGACAATGATCAATCAAGAACAAACATACTTTTTTCATGTTGCACACATGAGCATTTTATCATGAGATTGAACAAGTATCACTACAAGCATCAATTGTTACACATGCATGGCATAAAATCAGAATTGAACTCATGTTAAGATATGGTCAATTAAGCACAAGAAACTTGCATGAACATGTGAAGCATTTAATCACTTTTGGCAAAAAATCAACATGGTATTTAATCACTTTATCAATCAAGCAAGCAATGACAATAATCATGAAGCATATGTTGGATTTAAGCAAGCAATTAACATGTGAAACAAATGATTAAAGTGTAGCAAACAACATCAAGAATCACTTATATCACATTTGCACCTTTAACACAAAACATAGAAAAGTAAATGGAATCATGTCGAAACGACTCGAAAAAAATAAATTGGCTACTGGAAATGGACCCAAAAATTCCCTAAAATCACTACCTAAACATACATGAACATTAGAGGCACTAGGAAGCAAGATTGAGCAAGAAAATAGGCTAAAAATCCAAAAATGAACAGCGTTAACCGGTTAACCATATAGGTTAACCCGTTAACGGGCAGAAAAATACAGCATTCTGGCCAAAAACGCATGCGTTAACCGGTTAACCAAATGCGTTAACCGGTTAACACTGAACAAAAAGTGAAAAATGCTTTTGAAAAAAGTGCTTTTGGCCACAATCTTCCTTCTAAACAATCCTAACCCCCACTTAATCATGCTAACACAAATTTCTACTCAATTGGAGCTTATTTACACATGGTAGAACCTATATCTATTAACACCTTAAATCCAAATTCAACCAAAATCACAAATCACAAGCAAACATAATCGAAACGGAATTGATTTTAAACAAAGCGAAAAGCACTTAAAGAATGCCAAAAATGGCGAGATGGAGAGAATAACTTAAAGAAGAAATGATTAAGATCACCAACCTACGAAGCGGAGGAGTGCTTCGGTGATTGTTGCAAGAATCGGAGCTTGAATCGAAGAGAAAACCGAAAACCAAGAAATCGCAAAATAAATGCGTTCTTGAGCTTGAATCTTCGTGTGCTTCTGATAAGTCGATAATCCTCACAAAATTCAGTAGCTTATCCTTCTTCAATCCACAAAATATGAAGGTTGGAGGCTTAAGCTTCAAGATCTTCAAGTTTCAATGTGAAACTTGAAGAGCTTATTTGAAAAAGCTTTGGTGAGAGGGAGAGGAAAAGTGAGAGAAAAAAGTGCTTATCAAAGAGTGAGATTGGAAAATGGTGTTCAACCCTTTTTGTTTGGATGAAAATGGCTTAAATAGAGACTAGGCTAGGAGCTAGGTTTGGGTTTGGGGCCCAAATATTAGGTTTGGGATCCAAAATTAGGTTTGGAAGTTAGTTAGGGTTAGGGTTGGAAAAGGGAATATTCCTTGGAACACTCTAGAAAATGGTGGAAGGTGGTGGAAGTTTCCAAGGGAAATGGAGTGGAATTGAAGTGGAAAAATGAGACGGAAAGAATGAAAGGAAGTGTGGAAAGAAAGTAGAAGGAAAGGTGGAGGGAAATGGTGAAACTAACTACCTTTCAAATGATTTTTCTTTGGTTTTTCTATGATTCCTCCATCATTTCTTGATCAAGTTTGAACCATAGGATCATTGTAACCCTAATTTCACGATCTCGATCTTAAAAGTCCGGAGTCGACCCTTTTTACCTAGCCCGATTGCCTTTTCTCCAATTCCTCGATTTTCCGTCGTCCGGCCAGTCGAACCCCTTCCAAAATGAATTTGTGGACAAGATTTGAACCCTAGGCACTTGACATCATATATAAGTCAAAGAAATCCACTTCGACTCAAAAATTTATGTAGAAACCCTGTAGAAATGAAACCCTAATTCGGCTCTTTTCCCTCAAGAAGTATTGCACTGCTTGCCTCCTTCAATCAAACCAAAACTTTCCATGACTTGTGGCTTCAAGTGAAGACTTGTGGGATATTGTGAACCCTTTGCACAAGGTTGAGAAGCTTTGTGGCCCTTCGGTAGCCTCTTCATAACTTTCGGTTGCTCCGATCATTGATCACATACCCACGCCTCGGCTATGCTATATATGATGCAATGTTTTTGGTTATTTTATGAATCCATATATGCAAAATGCTATGCAAAATGTTGAGGAAATGAGAGGGCAAATTTTGAGGTATTACAGCCTCATATTGTTCTCTGAATATTTTCTCAAAAGATAAATTTTTGCACATATAATTCTTTGGGTCATCCATAGTATAAGAAGCGGACAGATAACTTAATTTCCATTTCTTTTATAGTTGAATCACGTGCCCAAAGGTCTTAAGCCAAATTTTGTAGACTTCATATAAGAAATGTATACAAAATTTTGGTTTGATGTTTTTATATTTTATTTTTAGTCAAGTCTAACATTGAAAGTTTAAAAATACCACTAGAAATGAAGTCAACCATGTAATCAAATTATACTTGTGTTAGTTACTGATGATGATTCCCTATATTTCTTCTCACTAATTAGGCACATAAAAGCTAAAGATTCAATACCAAACAAGAAAAAACAACACACTAAACTTAACTAAACAAAATCTAAAAGAATCTACAAACAAAACAAGCACCCTTGGCAGACTTCTATAAAGGAAAGGAAATCATAAAGTTGACCAACTAAAAGAATGTACAAGTGAAACAGAATTCAAAATCCAGTACCAGCTTCAAATGAAACTACTTCATCCTTGTATATCAATCATGCCAGAAAATGATGTTAAAGTTACTCTGACAAGATAGACCAATGTTGTAGCATAACAACACTAACTTTTGTCCTACAAGAACCAACCACATATGCTTTCTAAAAAGCAGTGAACCAGTTGAGAAAGTAAATAATATAAAGTAGGTTGCCACAAAACCAACCGCAAAACAAAATTGAGAAAAAAAAACCTTCGATCAATTAACCAAACAAAACCACGTGTTTCCAAGCCATACATGAAGAATTTAAAAACCAAAACACTGTAGAGAGGATAAACTCAATTTTACACCAAAAACTTTCTACCAGATAACAAAGCAATGAGAAATAGAGGCCAAGAAATGACCCAAGACTGAGACTTGACAATACCAACATTAAATACTCACACAATGCATAACTGAAATACAGAGCAAAAACACTCAAAAACCAGTCTGAACATGCAATAGTAGCATACAAAACAAAACTACAATAAGGTATATAATTTACAATAACTTAGAATTTCAAAGCTAGGTGTGATTTTTAAAAACAGAGGGATAAAACCTAGATGCTAAAATCTATATAACTCAAACTTCAAAATAATCAATAATCAATAAACTTCAAAATCATCTTGAACAACTTAGCGAAAAGGATTATGCGCATGATGGATTGTGTAGTAAACCTAGAAAAGATGAGAATTGTATGAAAACCTAACAAATCTCAAATGAAAATTATTAAATCACAAGAAATTAGTAATGAAAAAGCATAGGTGAGAAATACAAACAACAATGAAGTTGAGAAATGCGAACTACGACAATGAGGCATCCAGTTGAATGAAAACAAAAGTTATAATGATATCCTCCCAAGTTTTTCATGGGTCAACCTCACACTCTATTTCCCTTTATACAAAAACCTAAATAGAGAAAATCTGTTAATTTCAAAAAATAATTTCAATTGGGATTTGAAATAGGTAGAAAGTCTTACAAATACAAGCTAGTATCGAGGCAAACGATTCTTAGAGTTGTAATATGGAAGCCGATGAGACTGTGTTTATCGGCTCTATTAGACACATAGAGAACGTCAATGGTTTTGCAGAGAAGGTTGGGAGAAGTGACCCTACAATTGAAATACTAACCCTAGATTTGGAGGAAAAACAAAGAGGTCATGGTGAGCGTGAGTTTCTGATGAAATGAAGGTGAAGGTGAAAGTTAGAGAAGTAAGATTTAGACATGGGTTTGTGAAGGTGGTACAATGAGATAGTTGAGTTAAAAAAGAAAAGCAACATCATTTTTTTATATTATTTTTTTAAGTAAAAAATAAATATCATTTAAAATTATCTTAGTTACACAAAAATGATAAATGTTGTGAGTGAGGATTGAGCGCTAAATCTTTAGATCGTGCATCATATTTTTATAATTTTATGGAAAGCTTTATAATAGCACTTTTTAGATAAGCGCTACCATATGGGTCTAATAGGCGACCTTCCCTTTTATTTATAATTTTGTGAAAAGCCTTATAATAGAGTTTTTCTTAGATAAGCGCTATTATATGAATACCCCCTTTATTAGCACTCCCCATAAACCACTATTAACGTTGAATGGTCCTTTTTATAGTCATCTCATTGGAAGCTCATCATCTGGCTTCACTGAGTTGATAATGACAGGAGAGCGTGTAGAAAGTGGTATAAGGAGTGGCAAGATCCAAGTGGGTGCTTCTTCATCCAGTACTACAAAGAAGCCCCCTAGTGGGAAGAAAGAGTCAAATGATGTTTATGGTCAACCTGATCGTAATAGGAGGCACCAATCTGTGAGTGCAGTTCATATCTCCAATCCTACTCCTGCAACACCAGAACAACCACAGAACAATCAGCAGAGGCCTAGAAGACAGTTCACCAAGTTCAACATGTCACTGGCCCAAGCCTTGCAACACTTGTTGAAGGGTGAACTCATCACTTTGAAAGACCCTCCTCAGAACCCCAATGTTACCTCTCCCAGGTACAATCCTAATGCACGATGTGCATATCATTCTAATTGCCCGGGACATGATACCAATAATTGCTGGATATTGAAGAATAAGATTCAGGATATGATTGATGCTGGAGAAATTGAGTTTGACCCTCCGGGTACTCCAAATGTGATTACTGCTCCCATGCCAAATCATGAAAAGACTGTTAATGCCATTGATGAAGTTTCACACATTTCCTCAGTTGCAGATGTGACTACACCATTGTCTGTTATCAAGAAGAAGTTGGTACAAGTTGGGTTCTTTCCAGGTTGTAATGAAGATTGCTTCTATTGTGCTTATAAACCGGATAGTTGTTGGAAATTGAAGGACGGTATTCAACGCCTCATGAACAATTACACCATATTGTTTGAGAGGACACCTTCTGTAGAAAGCATGGTTGAACATATAACTAAAGGTGCGAAGGTTGAAGAAGTGGATATGGTTGATAAAGTGCCGGTAAGGATCACTTCCAAGGCCCCTGTCAAAATCACTCATAAGTGTCCAATTAAGATTAATGCTGAAGGCCCTGTGAAGATTGTTGCTGAAGCTAGAGTGGCTCCTATGATCATTACCACTCCTGGTCTTATTCCGTATACTTCTGATAAAGCAGTGCCTTGGCATTATGGTTCTGATGTTTATATTCATGGTGCTAAGCAGGAATCCTTAGCTGATACACCTGTTGTTGATGAAAATATTGATGTTGATAATATTGCTGGATCTAGTAAGATCACACGAAGTGGAAGAATTTTCTCTCCTCCAGTTACCTCCAAGAATACAGTTACTCCAGCTACTACCTCCACTACTGATGCTCGGGGCAAAGGTCCTGTTATTGAACCCATACAAACTGATGTACCAACTGCTGATGATCTTTCTAAGCAGATGGAAGAAGTATTGAAGATTATTCGCAAGAGTGATTATGACATTGTTGATCAATTGGGGCATACTCCCTCCAAGATTTCCATGTTGTCTTTATTATTGTGTTCTGAGGCTCATGCTAAGGCCTTGATTAAATTTTTGAAGATTGCTCACGTACCAAATGAGATTTCTGTAGACCAGTTTGAAAATTGTGTGACACACTTGACCTATGATAATGGGTTAGGCTTCTCTGATGCGGATTTGACTCCGGCCAAGAGGGATCATAACAGGGCTCTACATATCTCTATTGAATGTAGGGGCACTACCCTGTCACATGTGTTAATAGACAATGGTTCCTCGCTGAATGTGTTGCCCAAAGAAGTTCTGAATAAGCTTAGTCCTGAAGATGCTGTGTTGAGACCCAGTAATATAATGGTGAAGGCTTTTGATGGCTCGAGAAGAGTGGTGCACGGAGAAATAGATCTCCCAATCAAAGTAGGTTCTCAGGTCTTCAATGCTACCTTTTATGTAATGGATATTCGTCCTTCGTATTCTTGTCTGCTTGGGCGTCCCTGGATCCATGGGGCAGGTGCTGTAACCTCCACCTTGCATCAGAAGCTGAGATATCCAGTAGAAGGAAAAGTTGTCACTGTTTACGGAGAGGAAGGATATATAGTTAGCCATGTGAACACATTTAAATATCTTGAAGTGGAAGGCGAATATGTTGAAACTCCATGTCAGACGTTTGAAGTAGTTCCTTGGGTTGTTAACAATTTTGAAGCTCCTCCTGTTGTCAAGAAAGTTCCTGTGGTCACCAGAGTACCTCCTACAATGGCCTCCCTCAAGGATGCTAGAGCTGTGGTGGATGAAGGTGGTTGTACTATTTGGGGTCAGCTTCCTGACATTCCTTACAAGTCTGACAAATTTGGTTTGGGTTTCACTGCAGAGTCCCAGAAGGCTGTTCGTCGTGCGCGTGCTGTTCGTATCACCAATCAGGGGATTATGAAAGATCAGATCAATGTTGTGGGTAACTATGATGAAGACTACAACTTGGATGCTTGGATTTTTCCTACTGTGGGTGCTGGGCTCAATAATTGGAAAGCTGAAGATGTTATTCCTATCTCCTTTAGTCAGGAGTAAATACTATTATTGTGTTGTTACTTTTAAGTTTGTAATTTTTGAACAATTAAACTCTTAAGCCTTGTGCCTTACCCGGGGCACAATGGTATGCTTGTTTCGGGATGTCATTTCATTTGCATACTTCATTCAATAAAAATCAGTGGACGTTTCATTTTCGTAAATATTGTGTTCCTTGTCTTTCTTTTATTTTATTTTTTCATCAGCTATGTGTTCTTACACACACCCACATCACTAAAATGCAGATCCTCATCCACTCTGGATCCTGTTGATAACAGTTCTACTATTGCCAATTATAATTTCGAGAATCCGATCTATCAAGCTGAAGATGGAAATGAGGACGATTGTGAAGTACCTGTAGAGCTTGTTAGGTTGTTACAACAAGAAGAGAAAGCTATACAGCCACATGAAGAGCCAATCAAAGTTGTGAATCTGGGAACTGAAGAAAACTGGAAAGAGGTCAAGATATGGGCTGAATTAGAGGATGGTGTCAAGAGCAGACTGATTCAGATGTTACATGATTATGTGGAAATCTTTGCTTGGTCCTATGAAGATATGCCAGGGTTGGATACAGACATTGTGGTTCACCAATTACCGGTAAAAAAAGATTGTCATCCAAAGAAGCAGAAGGTTCGTCGCATGCGTCCTGAAATGTCAGAGAAGATTAAAGCAGAAGTGATGAAACAGTTTGATGCAGGGTTCTTAGCTGTGACTTCTTATCCTCAATGGGTTGCAAATGTGGTACCGGTGCCTAAGAAAGATGGTAAGGTACGTATGTGTGTAGACTACAGGGATTTGAACAAGGCCAGCCCCAAAGATGATTTTCCACTTCCTCATATTGATGTTCTGGTAGACAACACTGCTCACCATAAAGTATTCTCTTTCATGGATGGTTTCTCTGGTTACAATCAAATCAAGATGGCACCTGAAGATATGGAGAAGACAACCTTTGTTACATAGTGGGGCACCTTTTGCTATAAAGTGATGCCATTTGGTTTGAAGAATGCAGGGGCAACATATCAGCGTGCTATGGTGGCTTTGTTTCATGATATGATTCATCATGAGATAGAGGTATATGTGGATGATATGATAGCCAGGTCCCAAAATGAAGAACAACATCTTGATCATCTGCATAAGTTGTTTGAGAGATTGAATAAATACAAGTTGAGATTGAACCCAAACAAGTGTACTTTTGGAGTTAGATCTGATAAATTCCTGGGTTTCATTGTCAGTGGAAAAGGTATTGAAGTAGACCCTGCAAAAGTGAAAGCTATACAAGATATGCCAGCTCCCCGCACTGAGAAGGAAGTTAGAGGTTTCTTGGGACGATTGAATTACATTGCAAGATTTATTTCCCAATTAACTGCTACCTGTGAGCCAATCTTCAAGTTGTTGAAGAAAGATCAGGTAATGGAGTGGAATGATGAGTGCCAGACAGCCTTTGATGAAATTAAGAAATATTTGCTAGAACCTCCAATTTTGATGCCACCAGTCGATGGAAGACCCTTGATTATGTACTTAACAGTGTTAGACAACTCAATGGGGTGTGTGTTGGGGCAACATGACGGGTCTGGTCGAAAAGAGCAGGCAATATACTACCTTAGCAAAAAGTTTACCGACTGTGAAACAAGATACTCACTGCTCGAGAAAACTTGTTGCGCTTTGGCATGGGCTGCTCGCCGACTAAGACAGTATATGTTGACTCATACTACCTTATTGATTTCGAAGATGGATCCAATCAAGTACATATTCGAGAAACCTGCTCTCTCTGGACGAATAGTGAGATGGCAAATGATCTTGACAGAATATGATATACAATACACTACTCAGAAGGCCATTAAAGGAAGTGTTATAGCTGATCATTTGGCTCATCAAGCAGTGGATGATTATCAGTCAATGAGTTTTGAGTTCCCTGATGAAGACATTATGATTATCACCAAAGAACCTGGACAATATGACAGACCTGAACAAGGATCCCGATGGACTATGGTTTTTGATGGAGCTTCTAATGCACTTGGAAATGGTGTTGATGTTGTGATCAGTTCCCCTGAAGGTTGTCATACCCCGATTACTGCCAGACTTTGTTTCTATTGTACCAATAACATGGCTGAGTATGAGGCATGTATCCTGGGTATCAAAGTTGCCATTGATATGAAGATTCAGTTCCTTGATGTGTATGGAGATTCAGCCCTGGTAGTAAGTCAGATTAAAGGAGATTGGGATACCAAACATGACAATCTAATTCCTTACAGAGAATATGTGTTGTCCTTGATCCCACATTTTAAAGAGATTACCTTTGGACATATTCCACGAAGAGAGAATCAATTGGCAGATGCATTAGCCACCATGGCATCCATGTTTGAGATCAGCTGGGATGATGAAGCTCCCAAGATTACTATTGACAGATTTGAGAAGCCTGCATACTCCAATGAGATTGACACTGAAGAAGCAGAAGAGAAGCCTTGGTTCTATGAAGTGAAAAGATATCTTAAAGCTCAGGAGTTCCCTGAAGGGGCATCTGTCAAAGAGAAGAAGTTTTTGAGGAGGTTTTCTGCTAAGTTCTTTTTGAGTAATGGGATTTTGTACAAACGCAATCATGATTCAACTTTGCTTCGTTGTGTGGATAAGAAGGAAGCAACTGAGATTATGGAAGACATGCATGATGGAATATTTGGCACTCATTCTAGTGGTCATACTATGGCAAAGAAGATATTGAGAGCAGGTTACTATTGGTCTACCATGGAAGCTGACTGCTATCAACATTCCAGAACATGTCACAAGTGTCAAATTTATGCTGATAAAGTACATATATCTCCATCACCATTGAATGTGTTGACTGCTCCTTGGCCTTTTGCCATGTGGGGCATTGATATGATTGGTGAGATCAAGCCTACTGCTTCTAATGGGCATCGTTTCATCTTGGTTGCTATTGATTACTTCACGAAGTGGGTAGAGGCAGCTTCATTTGTATCTGTTACCAAGAATGTTGTGGCTCGATTCATTAAGAATAATCTCATATGTAGGTATGGCATCCCTTAAAGGATTATTACTGACAATGGCTCTAATCTGAACAACACTATGATTACTGATCTCTGCACGCAGTTCAAGATTAAGCATCACAACTCTTCTCTGTATCGCCCGAAGATGAATGGGGCAGTAGAAGCTGCTAACAAGAATATCATGAAGATTCTACAGAAGATGACTGTTACTTATAAGGATTGGCATGAGATGTTACCATTTGCTCTTCATGGTTATCGGACTACAATACGCACTTCAACAGGGGCAACCCCATTCTCCTTAGTCTATGGTATGGAAGCAGTTCTACCCATTGAAGTTCAGATACCTTCCTTAAGAATTATGAAGGATGCAAGCTTGGATGAAGATGAGTGGATTCAGACTCGACTTGACCAGATAAGTTTGATTGATGAGAAGAGGTTAGCAGCTGTTTGTCATGGCCAGATGTACCAGAAATGAATGATCAAGGCTTTCAATAAGAAGGTTAAGCCAAAGGTATATCAGGTTGGTGACTTGGTAATCAAGCGTATCATACTACCACAGGGTGATCCTAGGGGCAAGTGGACTCCTACGTATGAAGGACCGTTTGTGGTCAAAACAGTATTCTCAGGAGGTGCCATGATACTTACTACTATGGATGGTGAAGACTTCCCACAGCCCGTAAATGCAGACATAGTTAAAAAATACTACGCATAAAAAGAGACCCGCTAGGTTGACTGGCCTAGGCAAAAATAAGGGCATCCCAGCAAACCAAAAGGGTTCGGGAAAAAATTAGGGATATATCTAAAAAAAATGTACACCCGGCAAGTCGAAAACCTGAAAAGGCGGCTTGGGCAAAAAAGGGTATCCCGGTGGATTGAAAACCTGAAAAGGCAATCAAGGCAAAATTTAGGGATTAAAGCGTATGACTATGTCTCGTTTGGATCACCCATGAAACTACAACCAGTTGTGCTACTTACTCAAGCTCGAACAGATAAAGCTCAATCCAATCGTTTCCGTCTCAACAGCAGAAGATGAGATACTTGAAGATAATGGCAATAGTAGAATTGAAACTCAATAGGATTATTTCCCACATAGCTGATTTTCTTTGTTTTATAAAAACTTTTATGACAAATTCCTCTTACTAGGATTTTTGTCTCCTTGTACAAACTTGCCTATGTATAGGTCACTTTGTGATATAAATAAAATTTCATCTTTGAATCCAGATTTACTTTTACCCTATTTACATAAGCGAAACGTCCATTGGTTGTGTTTGAATGTATGTATGCTTTTGAATATGATTGATGTTTACCAGAAATGCATAAAATGCTTAATATGATTGATGTTTACCAGAAATGCATGAAATGCAGTAATAGTATTTACTAAGGACGAACGAGGGAAGGAATTCAACGAAGCTTCGCCGGTTCATCCCACAAGACAGCTACAAATCCCCCAGTAGGGAAAATCCATCTTCATAAATACTTCGAGTTACATCTCCCCTGGAATTTATGTCCATCTCTTTTATCCTCAGTCGGGATACTCAGGAATTTATTCCTTCAATAGGAGTACGACGAACGAAGACGGGAGGTTATGGATACCATACTATCAAACGAAGACGGGAGGTTATGAATACTATGTTATCAAACAAAACGGGAACGAATTCCTCATATTCTTCACTATATTATCGAACGAGATGGGAACGAGTTCCTCATATTCTTCAATAACAAATCGGGATTTATATTCCCTGGCCAGCAGTTGTTATACGAAGATATCCGGACGCTTCTGGCTGCACGATTCATATATACATCATCTACATCATACCATAACATACATATCCATAAGTACATAATACATTACCTAAGTGCATCATACTATGCATGCATACATAATGCATAAACTAACATTCTCTTTGCAGGATAGTTATATGCAGGTAAAATAATATCAACAACTTACAAGGGGTCATAAATGATCCATACATTTGCTCAAGTTGTCTTTGAATAACAGGCAAACGGTCTGTAAAAAGATCCATTCCCTGGTTCAAGACATTATTCAGAAGAACAAATCCTGACGTTCTTTTGACCCTTAAGAACAAATCCTGACGTTCTTTTAGTCCCTTGAATAGCAGGCAAACGGTCTGTAAAAAGATCCATTCCCTAGTTCAAGATATTTTTCATAAGAACAAATCCTTACGTTCTTTTGACCCTTAAGAACAAATCCTGACGTTCTTTTGGCCCTTGAATAGCAGGCAAATGGTCTGTAAAAAAGATCCATTCTCTGGTTCAAGATATTTTTCAGAAGAACAAATCCTGACGTTCTTTTGACCCTTAAGAACAAATCCTGACGTTCTTTTGGCCCTTGAATAGCAGGCAAACGGTCTGTAAAAAAGATCCATTCCCTGGTTCAAGATATTTTTCAGAAGAATAAATCCTGACGTTCTTTTGACCCTTAAGAACAAATCCTGACGTTCTTTTGGCCCTTGAATAGCAGGAAAATGGTCTGTAAAAAAGATCCATTCCCTGGTTCAAGACATTATTCAGAAGAACTAATCCTGACGTTCTTTTGACCTTGGAGAATAGGCAAACAGTCTGTAATCCAAGATACTTCCAGAAGAGATAGTTATCACAAGATTCATTTCTACTGGTCCATTCAACAATTCAAATCATGTTGCATAAATGATTCAGAGACGGCTTATACAAAGACCTAGTACTGATATCCAGTATCAACATACAAAACATCACCATATCCAGATATTTTAGATGGCATCTCTAAGCCCATCTCCAGGTCATCCTGATGGCATCTCTAAGCCCATCTCTAATTCTTCCAAGTGGCATCTTTAAGCCCACTCAAACATATACAACTAATCATCAGTATTACTCTATGCACTGGTGAGTGCAAATGTTTGGGCTTTTGTGTTCAATCCCCTTCAACCTTCCAGGTCACGAATGGCACATATACCAATCTAACCCCTCAGGTTTCAGAAAATTGAACAGGGGCAGCTGTTGCACTCCAAAATTTGCCCACCACAAGACAAGTCATTGTGTACTAAGAGGTTCACAAGGTTCACAAGGTTCACAAGACATCTTATGAGGTTCACAAAGTTCACAATTAGTCAGAAAGTTTGACAATTCCCTCAGACAATGCATCCTCCTAAGCAATGCATCCTAAACTAGGGTTTTGACTTTAATCAGACTAAATGGATTTCCAAGACTTAAAGTGAGCTTCATAACATCTTATATGTGTTTAAGAATCCCCATATCAAGTTTCAAAACTTTCCCAAAAGGTTTGCTCAGTCAGATGATCAGATAAGTTAAAATCAGTCAAAGCAGTTAAAAAGTCAAACTGAGGTCAACTGTGGTCAAACCAAAGTCAAACTTCATGATTTTTTGCCAACATCAAGTATATGAAGTAAAATTCATCATTTGATCAAGGGTTGATCATGATTCATCAAGGAGATTTCAGATCATCAAGAATCAGGAGTTTCTAAATTAGGGTTTTCATAGGAAAAGTCAACTGAACTTTGACCAGCCATAACTTTCACATGCTTCATCAAGAATTTTCCATCCAAAGCTCATTTTGAAGGAAATTGAATTCTCTACAACTTTGTGTCTCACAAGCCAAGCCCAAAAATGCTTCATTTGGAAGGTATAAGCTAAGACATTATAGGTCCTTTTAAAAGTCAACAAAAAGTCAACAACTTCAAAAGAGCATAACTTGAGAATGGTAAAAGATATGGACATGAGACCAAAAAGGTTGGTTAGAGGACTCTTTAAGATTTCCAAAATGTCCAATAATACCCTCATAGCATTAAAATTGAAGGATTTGTGCCCTTGCAAAGTTGGGAAATTTTTGGAAAGTTTATGAAGCAAATAAGGCCTTAAATCAAATTTTTGCTAAATGAGCCCACCAAATTGCCATCCCATCTTTACAAAAACACCAAGCACGACCCAACCCACCTATTTTCTGATTTTTTATTTTTTATTTCATATTTATTTGAATTTTATTCATTAAAATACAATTTAAATTGAAATAAAATATAAAATCATATATTTGGAAAAGGATTTTGCTTCTAGAATGTTATAAATGATATTTGGATCAGATTGATACACAAGTTATGAGGATTGTCCCAAAATAGCAATATTATATCAAAGAATATTCAAATTTTAAGGCATATCTTTCTCAATCTTCAATTATCAAAAAAGTCCAAAGAGTGATAGTTTTTTTTGACCTAATTATGTTCACCTATAAGTATAGAACATAACACAAGCAAGGGACACGAATTGCAGCCTCTAAGAAGAACAATCAAGCTTTCAAAATTTTGTAAAAAAAGTCAAATTCGGATTCTTAAGTTTTGTGTTTTTTCAGGTGAATTAAGGGCAGCAAAGCATTCCTTGATGATCATTGAACATCATTGCCTCACTTACATCATCTAAAACACCTCTAATTGCTTAAACCGAATCAAACAATGTTCTTGAACTCTTATTTTCGATTCCATTAATTTGCCCATTATTAACAAATTTTGATCTGATATTGTTGTTTGTGGTGATGCTTAGATTGTTTCTGCACGAGTTCTTGAAGTTTTATGGCCAGAATCATTGAATGCCATTGTTAGGGTTTAAGCTCCCGATTTGGGGTTTTACGATTAGAGTGATATAAATGAATTCTAACAACGTGGTTGAATTGTGTATGATATAAGGATCATTATTGCATAATCAATTTGTGAAGATTTTACAGGTTTCATGATGATTGGAGAAACCTAGGTTCTGTTGCGAAACTAAATTCGCAAGAAAACTCGTAACAATTTTCGCAGGTATTTTTGTAGGTCTTGAGGAAGAAGATGACTCCCTTGGCGCGGAATTCATAATTTGAATTTTGTGTTTTATATTTTATGTATTGGTGTTAAAATGTATTCACAGACACAGGCTTGGCCCAGTGGTTGGAGGCGTGTATGTATAGGGTTTGGTCTTGGGTTCGATTCCCTGTTTGTTGCGTTTTGTTCTTTTATTTCATTTATTTCACAGGTTTAAAATATAATGTTTCATGCCCATCCACTATCACCCAAACGCAGCGCAGCCTGGTGGAGAGCTTGTTGGTCCAGGGGATGCAAAGCCTAGGGCCTGGGTTCGAATCCCAGCCCCAGGTAAGTTCTTTTTCTCATTATTTTTTTTCATTTATTTTGTTTTATTTATATTATATTTGGTTAATTTAATTAATGATAATAAAAGTTTAAAATAAAAATAGTTATATTATTTTATATAATTCAAAAACTTATAGTTTTAAAAAATAATTCAAACTTTATTAATAAAAATTGTTTATATTTATTGTATATATTTAATATTTGTATGTATTTTTGTATAAATAAATTATATTTAGATTAATTTATAAACCCTAATATTTTTATATGTAAACCTAATTTTCTTTATAAACCCTAATTATGTTATAAATCTTAATATATTTGTTTGTAAATTTTAATTATATATATTTATTTTATAATTTGTTTATATTATTATTATATGTAGTTTTTTATATAAATAATTTAATTAAGTTTAGATTAAGTAATTAACCCTAATTTATTTTTTCTAAACAATTAAAAACCCTAACTTTATTTTATGAGTTTAATTTCTTATTTTTAATTAACAAATATTTTTTTTATGTATATATAATTAAATTATTAGAATTATTAATCATATTTATTAGTATATAATATTTATTATTTATTTCTTTTATTAAAATTCTTAAAAATAATTATTTATTTAATTTTGAACTTTTAATTTATTCTCTATATTATATTATTATACTAACTTCTTTTATATTTATTTTGCTTATTATTACCAACCAATTTATTTATTATATGCTCACTTATTTAAATTATTTTATTATTATTCTTATAATGTAATTGTGCCAATTATGTAATAGTTGTATAATTATTCTTATTATTTATTTTTAATTGCCATGGTTAGTAAAATAGGGAGTGTAAACATGTTGGTATTTAAAATTGAATTTAGATCACTAATTTGTAAGATAAATACTTGAAATTTGTACACGCACACACGTAAGTCGATCTTGGATCGTCATCTCACATTCTTAAGGATACCTCTCATGTTGCCTAAAGAAAAAGGTCAAGTAAGGTGTATAAAGCAAAAGTCCCTTCATTTATTTATATCATCTAGTCCCTTAAAAGATAATAAGATCAAGTCTCTTCATGGTTGCCTTCGTAAATGATCTTGTCCCTTTCGAACAAAGATGATAAGTCCCTTCGAATTGCTAAATACACCTTACAATTGCCTAATCACAGTTGTCCTTTCACTTGTTCCTCACTACATCCAAGGTAATGACTACCTATTCCTTAATAATAGGGATAGTCTTACTATTTAAAGGATATTTAAGAACAAAAAAGATTTAACTTAGGGTAGGTTTCTCTTATGTACTTGCTCACCTTTTCAAAACATTTCAAAAACACTTCACATTTCAAACAATTTCCAAAACAAAGACTTTATATATATCCGTATATGGATCATTATAAAGTACTTAAGAAAATTTCTAAACACACTCTACACTTTTCAAAAACATTTTCAAGTGAGCTAAGTAACTAAGAGCCCATGGATAACCATGGATGTAAAGGGTGCTAACACCTTCCCTTTACATAACCTACCCCCCGAACTCAAAATCTTTTTTAAGGTCTTTCCTGTTCTTTTATGTCCTTTCCTTTTGGATAAAATAAAAGTCGGTGGCGACTCTTGCTATCCGCAACATTTAACTAAAGTCAGTTCTCCCACCGTGTTACAGTATGCAATGCAATATGCTTATTTGTTTTCCAAGGTATCCGGTTTGCTTCTTGGTTTTGACCTTTCCAGACCTCGAGGAGATGCTTGATGATGTTCAGAGAAAGCCCACCAAAATAAAACAAACTGATATATTACAAATGATGAAAATACATAGTCTGTTTATAATACATGCCCATGGTGGGTCAAAAATACAACAACCAAAAAAGCAAAAAGTACATCAAAAGAAAGGAAATACAAGCAAAAGGAATCAGACATCCAATCCAAAGTCATCTTCCCTGACTTCCTTCAGGAGGGCCTCCGTCACTGGACCAACTGGATGCTCTGTAATAGTCCTAATGAGGAGGTTCCTGGTAGCAATGGCATTAGTCAGCTTCTTATGCCTGTCCTGATCCTTTGATCTCTTTAACCCCGCCCGGAGTTTCAATTCTGATATTTCCTTCTGAGTTGCCAACAAAGCTTCCTGCTGCTTCTTCTCATTGGCCTCTAGCTGATCAATCTTAGCCTGAGTCCTCTGGTCTTCTTGTGCACGGGCTTTAGTGATCCTGATCCACCTAGCCTGGCTTTCCTCCAGGTAATGCTCAGCCCTAGCTTTCTGAATATTGGCCTCCTTGCAAGCATTCTTCAAAACCAGTTCTCCTGCTCTTGCTTTCCTTATGTAGTCATTTGTCCTTTCAATCTTGGTCATATGCTCAGTTTTGAGCCTTTCCAATCTCTCAATGTCCAGACGACTGTCATTTCTCTCCCAGAGAGTCTTCTTCAGGGCTTCAGATAGCTGATTATTCCTCTCTTTCAGCTTTTCAAATTCCTCTAGGCTAACAGTTGCTGCAGGCTGTACTTGTCCAAGTGTGTCTTCCAAGGTGAAAGGCATTCTGGTAATCTGAGCTCTAGTACGGGACCAGTCAGAATACTGGGCTGAAGCAACATTGTTACATCTTCCAAGGATGGTTGTCCCTTTGGTCTGAATGTTGTCCCAAGCCCAGGCAGCTTGTCTGACAACAGCTGAATTAGGTTGAACTTCACAGTATAGGGTCTCAGCTAAATCCTGTCCTCTGGGAGGATGAACCAAGGCATATCCCAATTGTCTCTTAAACAGTAAAGGGTTGTAGTTGATGCAACCTTTTACTCCTATTAGAGGCACATTAGGGTATTGACCACAACTGGTAATAATCTATTTGCCTTTGGTGCTCTGAGTGCACCATCTGATATCATCTGATGTTAAGGCAATGAATCCCTTGGCCCAATTTTTCTGCTGATGCGGGTTCAAGAAGGCATCTGATTTGGGCAAGTGTTTGAGCAGCCAAGAGTAGAACAAAGGGGCACAACATCTGACCAACTTCCCCCTTTGCTTTTTATTTCTCTGATGGATGGAGTAGTAAAAATCCCCTAGCAATGTAGGCACTGGGTTCCTCAGCAAGAACAAGTGGATGGCATTCTTACTCACAAATTTGGGCTCATCTGCAAACAATATAACCCCATATATGCTGAGGGCTAAAAGTGCACATACTGCCTTCCATTCTCCCAATGCAGCCTTCAGGATGGCCTGAGAAATCAAGAAGTCCAGATGCAAACCAGGAATCCCAGCTTTTGTTTTCATATTTTGCTCAATAAGGGCAGGCTCCAAGTGCAATGCCCTTGCTATCTCTTCACTTCTGGGAGCAGTCATCTCTGGGTTGAAGGGGATCCGTCTTCTGATAGGCACTACAATCAACAAAGAAAACTCCTCCAACAGAGGCCCCATCTGGAAATCAGGAAAGGTGAAGCATCTGAGTGGAGGGTCATAAAACTGCAAGCATGTGTGGATCATGCTTCTTTGAGAAGAATCAAGATCCATGACCATGTCCAAGATACCCCCATAGTGCTTTCTAAACAGTGGGATATGGTCAGGTGTGATAAGAGACTGGACCTACCTGATACCAGTCAATATGGGCTCAAAAAATTGATAAGATATGTTGCTTTTCCTTGGAATATCCATGAGTGCTGAAGAAGCTGAAGACAAATGCTGATGAAGATCACAAACTGAAAAGTTGGAGCTAAGTCTCTGACAGACTGATGCAGGTGAGTCTCTGACAGACTGATGCAGGTGCTGAGGGAGATAATTGAAGCAGAGGTCTAAGCAGTAGAAGGGGTCAAAACCGAACCAAATATAATGAGGTGGATACCCTGAAAAACAAATAAACAAATATTAAATGATGCAATGATGATAAATGATATGCAAGGGGTTGTGATCAAGAGCTGGATCTGATTATCTGTCTTGATATAAGGTCCATGTATGTTCAAAGGTCCGGATGGAGGCTCAGAAATCCAGTAACCAAGGTGGGGGACTCAAATAAAGAGTCACATACCCAGGGATAATCACAAGAACTGTCCAAAGTGAAGTATTCTTAAACAATACAGTAACAGGGTGTGATGTGGCCAAGGGTTCCTGCAAACCTGTAAACAACCCAACCCCCTCACATGTAATGTTCTAGAACAAGGATCCTCAAACTTGGATCAGTTATGAGAAGTGTAAACACTTCTAACCCGGAGGTAAAATGTTTACAATAACCATAAAAGATCCTCCTCTAATTCACCCCAGATTCTGAAGGTCAAAATAAAGGTCATCCAGACTTAGCAGGCTTCCCAGATAGCCCTAGCACTACAGGAAATCTGTAGCCAAAGTTCTCAAGAAGAAACCCACATCTGAACCGTGTTTCATACTCCCGCACCAGACCAAAATGGAATGGGAAAGAACATGAACCACTCTAGCCTAGGTGTCACTCAGGTCTCAGGTATAGGACCTTAATCACTCAGTGGAACCCCACCCACCAAAACAGAAACCAGATCCAGCAATGATAATGACAGTATGATGTATAAAAAACTGTAAAGAAAGCAGTAAATAAAACTGTACATAAGGCAATAAATAAAGCAAATAAACAAGCACAATTAGCACATAACACCCCCGTAAACACAAATCAAACAAGCGCTAGGAGGAACCCACAAAAAGAACCAGAAGCCCTAGTTGCAGTATAAGGGTACCCAGCAGAGTCGCCAAGTTGTCGCTCCCACCAAATGACAACTAGGTCAGATAGGGTACAGACGTGAACGGTCGGCGAAAAAGGAAATGAAGATAAACCGAAAAAGAGTCGCCAGCTAGGCATTTTTATCTCGAAGGAAAGGTAATGCTGCATAAACCTAAGAAAAGATGGATAAGACGGTCGCGAACCATAGAAACTGAGAAAGGGGGTTGGTTACAACCTGGGAAGGTATTAGCACCCAGATTGTCCGTCGTACTCGACGGGATCCACGCTTGAAAGTTTGTGTTTAAAGGGGTAGTGTCAGTGCTATTCTGTGTGCAGAAGCTGGAAAAGAATACAAGTGTCAGTGCTGGAAAGAAGTGTGAAGTGAATAAAAGGAGTGTCAGTGTAAGAAAAGAGTGCAATGCCCAAGACTATGAGGCTAAAAAGAATAAGGCTAGAAGAGGGGGAATATACATAGACTTTTGTTCGATAACTGTTAAGTTATGCCTACGTATCCTCTCGTGCAATGAGGAAGTCAGAACACCGTAGTTCGACTCAAAGAGACTGAATTATAAATTGACTTGTGAACTGCTTGCTTGCCTATGCTCAAATGTATGACCTGTCTGGCTCAGGTGCAAATTGTCTTGCATTAGACGGAAGAAGCAAGTTCTCGTTTGTGAGTGAAGACGATGAGAAAAGAATCCCGGAGGAGACGATTATTGTTTGTTTTTGTGTTTTCAATATTTTATTGCTTTTTGGAGTTTTTCATAAGAAAATGAGCTTAAGCCTAAACCAAGGGTTAGTAAACTCATTACATCTTCCCTCTGATTAGGGGTAATGAGAATACCTTAAGTATGAAGTAAACACCTCAAACTTAATTACCATGATGCAGGATTAAGATCATTAACCTACTTGTGATTATTTAGATGTTTTTGGTGTTTTTGTTTAGTGTTAAGTAATGAGTTTAAGGGTTAATAAATGAGAACATTTAATGGACCCATTACACCATCCTAATAGAAGGATAATAGATGAGAACATTTAAACTGAGGAAGGCTCCTCAACTTAATACATGATTAGGGATTAACCTCATGACAAAACAAAGCCTTTATTAGAGTGGATTTTAGTTAATGGTAAGATTAAGAAGTGGATTTTAGGGTTTGTAAGACAACTTGAGGGGGACTTGTCCATTAACACTAGGGTTAGTCCTTCTTAACCAATTAAGGAAGAATTAGAACCCTAATGCAAGGCCCAAGTTACAAGCTATTATTTTAGTGATTATTAAGATGAATTGATTAAGAGATTTAAACACATTAAAGGTTTAACACTTAGGATTAAAGTTATACACTCCATCCTAAGAGAAGGATGCAGGCATAACCTTAATCACAAAGCTTTAAAACCTTTAAGGTTTAGTCTCTAATTAAGGGATGAGAAGAGAGACACAAAAGATGACACAAAGGCAAAACTAAATGGGGGACTAATCAAACCCTAATTGAGATCATGCTTGGGTGTTCCTAGGGTTTATGAGGATTGCAAGAGATCTTCAAGGAGAGCCACCAAGAAAGAAGCAGAGGAAACAAGCTAACTTACTTCACTTAAGAAGATAAGTTACTTGAAGAAAGAAAGTGAAGAAGGAACATGAATGAGAAAGCTCACTCTAAAGCAAAAGCAAAATGCATCAATGAATGTATAAGAGAGATGAGAAGAGATTGTGAGAAGTGAAGGAAAATTCACTTCTCAAAGCACTTACCACCTGAAAAGTTAGCATAAGAGAAAGAAATGAAATGAAAATGAAATGAATGCAAAGGTGCAAACCAAAACCAAAAGCATGTTCATGTTGTAAATGATGCTAAGAGGTGATGCAAATGTATGTCAAGAGTTATGAATTATCATACAAGTGATGAGAATGCAAATGAAGCATGAAAGGAACATGAAAGTTCATGACAACACATGAAATGAAATGAATGCATAACATGGCAAATGGATGAAGAAATGATCAAGCATGAGTCTAATGTGTCCTAAGATGTCTTATATGTCATTTGAATGCATAAAATGTCATGGAAAGTTCATGAATGCAAGCATATGCAAGAGGTATGCAAAGGAAGATGAGAAATTAGGGTTTTCACTCAACATGAGATGCAAAACTCAAAAACAGAAGCAAATGACAAGATAAAAAATTGAAAATGCAATCAAAAGAACCCTAACCCCATATGATTTCATACCCCAAAGGAGGAGACCTATCTCTTAACCCTAAGGGAGTTATGATTTTTCTAAGTTATCTAGGGTTTTAAGGTACTTAAAGGGAAAAAATGCAAATCAATTCAAAAAGGCAGAAGAAATTTATGACAAAATTATGTTAGAAACTACATGTCAAATGAAGATCAACACAAAAAGAACCATTGTCATACCATTCTTGGTTAGGCAGAAAAGAATTCTTGAAGTTAGGGTTCTAAAATGTGAATTTTATGAACCCTAAATTCAAGAAAATTATCAAAAATGGTTCAAAACCAAAACGAAATTTGTGTGGATGGTATGACAATGTCTCTAAATGTTCAAAGATGCAATATGATTTTTTGGGATTTTTTAGAAACCTAAATGATATTTTAATTAATTAATTTTCATTAATTAATTAAAATAAACATTTAAATGTTTAAAAAATTATTTTTTAATGTGAAAAATAAAAATAAAAAAAATTTTGGGTTAAGAAAATTATTTGAAATAAAAATGCAGAATAAAAATATTTTTGGAAATTTCTTGCTATTTTAAATAATTGGAGCAAAATAAATGAGAAAAATATGAAATAAAATTAAATTAAATGGAAGTATGCAAAGGTAATGGTTGAGATTGAATTTGGGGAAGGATTGGTTGACTGCTCGCCATATCCTGTGGCCTACATTCAAACTTAACTAAACCTAATTAATTAATTATTTAATCCTAATTAATAACTAATGAAGTGATCTGGACCACACAACACACGCGGGAGATGAAGATCCAAGGGTCCACGTTTAAACAGAAGTCCTAACCCTAATTATCACTTAATGACTTTCAGGTCACCGGAGAAGAGCTCTGGTCGTCTTCTCCGGTGACACCCTCACCTGAAAAACCCTAACTTCTTCCGTAGGCTATTTCTGGAGCTCTAAAGCTCCAGATTAACTCCTCTCACCTCCCTGAATCCAAATCCACTCTCAAAACAAATTTCTTTTCACTCAAACTCATGATTCGAAGAGAAAACTCAAACATGGTGAAACTTTCAGAAGTTCATAAAATACTCAAATCACAACCATTTTCAAAAATAAAAGTATCAGCATGATCAGCACAACAAGAGGAACGATTCTATAACCTAAAATCACATTTCTGGAAAAATGTTTGAAGAAGTTACCTGAACTTGAGCTTCCTCAGTTTGGAGCTTTCAGGCTGCTTCTCCTGTGCAAAAACACTCCAATGGTCCCTCTGATGAAGCTTTGATGCTTGGAAAGCTTTGAGGATGGCTGGTTTGAGAGCTTGCACTCCAACTGGTCAGAAATCGTATTTGGTGTATGGAAGGTTTTTGGTTGTTTCAATGATTGGTTTGTGATCAGTGAGTGATTTAGAGATGAATGGTGGAATTTGTTTGAAGATTGAGTGGCCGAGTTATGAAATTCGAAAGCTTTTGCAAGAGGGAGTGTTTTTGGCAATAATGAGTTCTGGGAGGTTTTTGCTTGTGTTCTTGTGTGTTATGATCAACATTTGGTCCACATATCAAGTTGTGATAGGTCAGAGGAGTGGTTGTGCCCTATGGTGATTGGTATGACCTTCTTGCAAAAAGTCACCAACTTGTGTACTTGAGGTATGCGCAAGGATGCAGCTGGCCTTTGGGCATGTCCATGCGCAGCTAACTTCAAGGAAGTCCACAAATTCAATCTTGAAGCAATTCAGCATGTGGGAATAAAGTTATGGGGTGTTTTGCAATTATGTGAAGTTTTGGCCCCTTTGAGAAATCTTGATGTTCAAGGCATGTAATCTTGCAATTCCTTGGGCAATTCTGATCTAGAGGCAATGCACTATGATGTTATGATGTATTGAAGTGTGTTTGAAGTCACAAAATAGCTTGGCAAGTGGTTTTGCAAAAATCCCTCTTTGGTGCATTCTTGAAAATTATGGGATTTTTGCCAACTTTGACAAGCCATATCTTGAGTTCCAAAATGAATTAGGTATTGTTCTTGTAATGTTTGAAAAGGGAATGATCCAATCTACAACTTTCATGACCTACAATTTTTCATTTGAAGCATTTTTGGTTGAGAAAGAGGAGGTTGAAAAACGTTCCCAAAATGGAAAGTTTACATTACAAGTCATTTCCATTTTTGGCAACTTTTGGTTTAGCTCATTTTTATTCAAATTTGTGAACTTCTAAGCACTTCAATGATCAAATAAAGATCATATAACTTCAATTTGATGAAAGATCCACTTTGGTTCCATGGATGGGGGCCTCAGATGCCCTGATTTTGCTTTGACTTGCTCAAGAAGTTACCCAGTGATCAGATGACTTCCACAATGAATTTCTTCATCAAACTTGGTATGCATGATCCTTATATCATATTGAGACAAATAGAAACAAGAATGACCAAAAAATTTGGAGTTATGGCCTCTGAAACTAAAACCCTAATTTCAGGTCATCTGTGCAGTTAAACCCTGGCTCTGCTTCCATGCTTTGCAAGTTCTTGTGATTCTTTGACTTCCTTGATCTTTGGAGGATAAAATATGATGATTTAACATACATGGAACCTCTTGGAATGATTGGAGACCTTTGGAGTGGCTCAGATGGATCCTTGGATTGCTCAAATCACAAACCCTAGATGCAGATGACTTGAACTAATGCAGTGAAGCAAAAATGCAACATGATATGATATGATTAAACTAATGCAAATATGAAAGATCACGAGCCATGGTGTGAACTTAGTGAGGGAAAATTTGGGGTGTTTACAGAATAGAGACACAATGGTATACCGACCTCAGTCGATAACCAAAAATAACAAAGACTAACCTCATACAGACTTTGCAAAAGAGACAAACTGACCTCAATCAATAAGCTCAAAATGGTCTATCATCTTCGAATGATAGCCATAACAACAAGACCAACCTCATAAGGACATGAAGAAAAGAATGCCATCCTCGAATGACAACTCTTAAAAGATCCTCGGATCTAACACGAAACCATCTTCGAATGGAGACGCAATGGTATACCGGCCTCAGTCGATAACCAGAAACACAAAGACAAGGATGTCTGAAAAATGGTATTGGCATCCTATGTGCAGATTACTTCAGGATGAGAAGATGTTACAGGTCTTATGTAATATACCTCAAAACTGGCACATGCTGGCATGCATATGCTTGGATTTATGGCGTAATGCTCCATGATGATGGAAATGCTACGCTTTGGAGGATGCACATGCAACTATGATTATGCGTATGAGAATGCAAAAGGATATCGTGACAAAGAGACTGCAAGTATCCCAGATGGCTTGACTGGGGAGGATTGATGATCCCTCCACTGATCTGATCCATCCTGATGAGGATGAGACAACTCTGTGGGGAAAGCTGTCAATGATACACCGGCTCTAAACTGCCGCTATTACCAAAAATAAATTGGACTTTGAGATGGGAGAGCAAAGACCCTGCTGGAGATGGACCCTTCTTGCACTCTGATGGGGAAGTGGAGACCTCTGCTTGGGGAGGACACCTGTTGAGGAAGCAAACTGCTAGGGAGGAAAGACAATCCTCGTACTGCTGGGAATTGCCCTTTTATTGAAGGGAGACTTCTGCTTGGGGAGGACACCCATATTCTGCTACCTTGCTGGGAGAGATTTCAACTTCCAACTTTACTGGGGATGACTGGAGACACCCTGGAGAACACCTGTTCTTGTTCCTGTTCCTGCATAAACACAATTGATAGTGCCTGCAACATGGATAGTTAGTTTGGACCTGTATGCCCCAGGCTCATAGCATGAATCATTATCTGGTCATCTTGACACCCTTTCAGAGTTGTATTAAATGTTTCTGTCCTCCCGCATGAGTTAGAAAGCATTTAAATGTTCACAACACAATATAAATCACAATTCGCTGGACGTTTTCGCAATCAATCAATGCTAGATGAAAAACAAAAACGAGAAGCAGATAGTCACAAGCTGACTGAATTTGAATTTTTATTGATTCGGAAAAATGGCCATGAATAGGCAATACAACAGAAGCAGTTCCCTGGAAAGAGGAAACAACCAAAAAGGAAAACAAACTATCCTATTGGTAATGCAATGAGTGGATCTCATCAAGTTTCAACCCGATTATGACTCGTATATCTTCGAGACGATCCGCTTGATCTGCCCCTTGAGAAAGGTAATGGAACTGATCTTCAACCCTTAGAATAACCTCGGATGCAAATAGGTTACAGATTTTGCAGATCGCAGTCGTTTGTGTTAATCCCTCTTTTGCGTGGATCGCCCTTTCAGGTTTTCAATCCACCGGGGTACCCTTTTTTGCCTGAGCTGTCCGATGTAGCTTTTCAACTTAGCGGGTGTACATTTTTTCAAGATTTCCCTAACTTTTTCCCGAGCCTTTTATTCTGTTTTTGGCTCGCCGGGATGCCCATTTTTTCCTGGATCTTTATTCTGTTTTTATCAAGCGGGTCCTTTTTACATGAAGTATTTTCTTACTGCGTCTGCGTTGACAGGGGACTGGAAGTCTTCTCCATCCATGGTTGTCAGCATCAAGGCTCCACCTGAGAAAACCTTTTTAACCACGGACGGTCTTTCATAGTTGGGTGTCCATTTTCCCCTGTGATCGTTAAGAGGAGGAAGGATCCTTTTCAGCACCAAGTCACCTGGTATGTACCTCTGTGGTCGTACCTTTTTGTCAAAAGCCTGCTTCATCCGCCGCTGATACAATTGTCCATGGCATACAATTGCTAGACGTTTTTCTTCAATGAGGCTCAATTGATTATATCTGGATCGGAGCCACCCAGCTTCATCTAGCTTAATGTCCATCATTAACCTCAACGAGGGGATTTCCACTTCGATTGGTAGGACTGCCTCCATACCATACACCAGTGAGAACGGGGTTGCCCCTGTTGAAGTACGTACTGACGTTCTGTACCCATGCAACACAAATGGTAGCATCTCATGCCAGTCTTTGTATGTTACAACCATCTTCTGCACGATCTTCTTGATGTTTTTGTTGGCCGCCTCGACGACGCCATTCATCTTCGGGCGATATGGAGAAGAGTTGTGATGCTCTATTTTGAAATCCCGACACAGGTTAGCCATCATCTTGTTGTTGAGATTAGAACCATTATCAGTAATGATTCTTTCAGGAATTCCGTACCGGAAAATGATGTCTCTTTTGATAAATCAGGCTACCACTTCGTGAATTAGTCTATAGCAACCAAGATGAAGCGATGACCGTTGGAAGCTTTCGGATCGATCTTCCCAATCATATCAATGCCCCACATGGTGAATGCCATGGTAAAGACATGACACTCAATGGATTCGGAGGCACATGGACCTTATCGGCATAAATCTGACACTTGTGACATTTACGAGAGTATTTACAGCAATCGGATTCCATGGTGATCCAATAATATCCCGATCTCAACAATTTCTTGGCCATAGCATGTCCACCAGCGTGGGTACCAAAGGAGCCTTCATGAACCCCTTGCATCAACAAGTATGCTTTGTGTCTATCCACACATCTGAGCAAAACCATGTCGAAGTTTCGCTTGTATAGCACACTATCTTGATTCAAGAAGAAACCTCCTGCCAATCTTCTAAGGATCTTCTTGTCCTTACTGGATGCCCCAACCGGGTATTCTTGAGCCTTCAAGAATTGCTTGATATCATGATACCAAGGTTTGTTATCTTCACCATTATCAACTGCAAAGACATAAACAGGTCTTTCAAGACGGGAGACCGTGATTCGTGGCACGGAATTCTCTTGACAAACTTTAATCATAGACGATAAAGTTGCTAGAGCATCGGCGAACTGGTTTTCGTCTTGAGGAATATAATTCAACTTGACTTTGGTGAAGAAAGTTAGCAACCTCCTGGTATAATCCTTGTAAGGAACCAAGTGAGGTTGATGAACTAACCATTTGCCATTGACTTGATTCACCACCATAGCAGAATCTCCGAAGATCTAGAGGTTTTTGACTCGCAAGTTGATTGCCTCTTCAACCCCCATGATGCAAGCTTCATACTCTGCCTCACTGTTAGTGCATTCGAACGTCAACCGAGCAGCTAAAGGTGTATGGACCCCTTCTGGCGAGATGATAACAGCACCTACTCCACTTCCATTCATGTTTATAGCTCCGTCAAACATTAACTTCCATTTGGATTCAGGGTCTGGCCCCTCCTCCGGAAGTGGTTCTTCATAGTCTTTCATCTTGAGGAACATGACGTCCTCATCTGGAAACTCGAACTTCATGGGTTGATAATCATCAATTGGCTGCTGAGCCAAGTATTCTGACAATACACTTCCTTTGATTGCCTTTTACAAAGTGTAATGTATATCATACTATGTTAGTATCATCTGCCATCGGGCTACCCTTCCTGTCAGAGCTGGCTTCTCGAAAATGTATTTCACAGGATCCATCTTGGAAATTAAGAGAGTGGTGTGATTCAGCATGTACTGTCTTAGTCGGCGAGCAGCCCATGCCAAAGCGCAACAAGTTTTCTCGAGTAGTGAGTAGCGTGTCTCACAATCGGTAAACTTTTTGCTAAGGTAATAAATGGCGTGCTCTTTTCGACCAGACTCGTCCTGCTGACCCAACACGCATCCCATCGATCCTTCAAGCACGGTAAGGTACATGATCAAAGGTCTCCCTGGTACCGGAGGCATGAGAATTGGAGGTTCTAGCAGGTATTCTTTGATTCGGTCAAAGGCTTGCTGGCAGTCTTCATTCCATCTAATTGCCTGATTCTTCCTCAGAAGCTTAAATATGGGCTCACACGTGGCCATTAGGTGAGAGATAAACCGTGCAATGTAGTTTAGTCTCCCTAAGAAACCACGCACTTGCTTTTCAGTCTTTGGCTCAAGCATTTCTTGGATGGCTTTTACTTTGGCTGGATCAACCTTAATTCCCTGCTCACTAACAATGAAGCCAAGTAGCATTCCGGAACGGACCCCGAAGGTGCACTTATTCAGATTCAACCTCAATCTGAACTTCCGGAGTATGTCAAACAACTTTGCTAGATTAACCAAGTGCTCTTCCTCTGTTTGGGATTTTGCTATCATGTCATCAACATAAACCTCAATTTCATGATGAATCATGTCGTGAAATAACGTCACCATCGCCCGTTGGTAAGTGGCCCCAGCATTCTTCAGACCAAACAGCATAACATTGTAACAGAAAGTGCCCCAAGGCGTGATAAAGGTTGTCTTTTCCATATCATCGGGAGACATCTTGATCTGATTATAACCGGAAAACCCGTCCATGAAAGAGAACACATAAAACTGAGCAGTGTTATCGACGAGCACATCTATGTGAGGCAGAGCGAAGTCATCTTTGGGGCTGGCCCTATTCAAATCCCTGTAGTCGACACACATCCTGACTTTACCGTCTTTTTTAGGGACCGACAAAATGTTGGCAACCCACGGAGGATAACTAGTCACGACCCAAAAACCAACATCAAATTGCTTTTGTACTTCCTCTTTTATCTTGATTGCCATATCAGGACGTGTGCGCCTCAACTTCTGCTTCACTGGAGGACAGTCCTCTCTCAGAGGCAACTTGTGCACCACAATGTCAGTGTCTAAACCAGGCATATCTTGGTAGGACCATGCGAAGACATCAACATACTCTCGAAGCATAGAAATTAAACGAGTCTTGATAGATTCTTCTAATGCGGCCCCGATCTTGACTTCTTTCTTGTCTTCTCTGGTACCCAAGTTTATCACTTCGACGACTTCTTCGTGCGGCTGAATCATCTTCTCCTCCTGTTTAAGTAGTCTGGCCAATTCTTCAGGTAGTTCGCAATCCTCTTCACCTTCCTCATCGGCTTGATAAATTGGATTGTCAAAGTCATACTCAGCCATAACAGGGTCGTCATTGATAAGATCCGGTGACGAGCACCTGCATGAATGGTGATTCATGCAAGGCTTTAGCAAAAACTTGAGAAAATGAGAAACATTGCAATTTTAAAACTTTTCTTTCTTTTTGAAAAACAAAAGTAAAATATGAAAGACAAAGGACAACATGAATGAATGTGAAACGTCAGCTTTATTTATGATTATGAATTGTGTTAGGAACAAATGAACCCTTATAAAAAGCTACTATGCCCCGGGCAAGACATAGTGCTTGAATACAGAAAAAACAGAAACAAAGATTATTACTCTTCGAAAGAGGTGACTGAGATAAGCCTTTCTGATGTCCAATTGCTAAGTTGAGTCCCTGGAACAGCAGGCCTGATCCACTCATCTAAGTCACAGTCATTATCAACTGCATCATCCTGCACGACACTGATGTTTCCATAATCCACCACTCCCGCACTCGTGAAAGTAATCGGGCTTTGACGACCTTTAGCACTCGGTCCAGACGATGACTGCCCGGGATGATAACCAATTCCGAACATATCTTTCTTTTCTGGCACTTCTACTAGACTGCCCCACCCTTCTCGCACCCCTGACTCTACCAACTCAAGAGCTTGCTTTATAGGAGGCCACTGAAACCCCCTTCTTTGGTTCTTCAGGAGAAGTTGCCACTGCAGATGCTTGTTCAGTTTTCAGGGGCTCAAAAGCCTGACATGGAGTCTCAACTATTTCACCATCCATCTCCACATACTTGAATGAAGCCAGATGACTAACAAAAATGTCTTCTTCCCCACTGACAGTTACAATTTGGCCTTCCCAGACGAACTTTAGCTTTTGATGAAGTATGGACGATACTGCTCCTGCTGAATGTATCCAAGGTCTTCCAAGCAAACAACTGTATGAAGGCTGTATATCCATTACGTAAAACGTGGTATTGAAGATTTGTGGACCTACTTTAATTGGTAACTCCACCTCCCCGAACACCGATCTCCTCGACCCATCAAATTCTCTAACTACCAGGTCGCTAGGCTTTAGAACTACTCCATCGTAATCCAACTTCATCAGCGCTTTCTTGGGTAGAACATTCAACGATGATCCGGTATCTACCAACACATGAGAAAGTACTACACCTTTACATTCTAAAGAGATATGCAATGCCCGATTATGAGCACGCCCTTCAGATGTTAGATCCATGTCTGTAAAGCCCAATCCGTGACTGACATTGACACTAGATACTACTGCTTCCAACTGATTTACTGAAATATCCTGAGGCACATACGCCTTGTTCAGAATATTCAAGAGAGCCTTCCTGTGGGAGTCAGTACACATTAGCAAGGACAATATGGAAATCTTCGACGGAGTCTGCTGTAGATGGTCCACAATCTTGTAGTCTCTCTTTTTGATAATTCTCAGAAATTCTTCAGCTTCTTTATCAAAGGTGATGTCTGGATCAGTTACTGGTGCGGACTCATTGACAACCACTGGCTGCTTCCCTCTTGCTTTAGCCTGGGCTTCTGCGGTGTCTCTGGGTGGTATCACACTATTTCTTAGTGTTTCCGGCGCAAATAACCTTCCACTTCTAGTAAAGCCCCCTACTCCAACATTTTCTACTTGAGCTGGGGTTGTACTAGACGTGGCTAACTCTTGCTTCTGGCCGTTATAGTATACTTCCCCACTATAATTCCAGGGAATGGCTCTATCGCTCTGATACATTACTGGTCCTGCAGTGGTAATGGTTATCAGCGCCACTCTGGCCTGTGGAGGAACTTGAGATGGATCGTAGAAGATGGTTACCGTAGAGACTTCGCTTCCCTTTACAACCTTGTCAAACTGCAATACTCCTTCATTAATCATATTCTGGACCCCTATATTCAACAACTCACAACCATTTTTAGCTTCAGCACATCCTGGACAATCAACTTCGCACCCAGTAAAAACTCCCTTTTGTGACAAGCAAACTTTAACAACACTCAACGGAGTCTGCAAGTCGTTGACATCGCGCACCAGGTTCAGATTCTCCCCTTCATCAACTGCCCCAACCGTACCTCCGTGATGAGGCATGGGGTTCTGAATTATATTAGGAGTAGGGGCAAAATTAATCACTTTAGAATCCAGTAGGTCTTGAATAACATGCTTCAGTGCTTTGCAGTTCTCTGTGGTATGCCCGGGAGCTCCAAAATGAAATTCGCATCTGGCATTTGTATCATAACCCTCGGGGATTTGGCCCGGCTTCGGGGGTTGTAAAGTTCGGAGTTGAACCATCTGGAGTTGTAGGAGATTCTTCAAAAGCTGTGAATAGGACATCGACGGAGCTTCGAAATGTCTTTCTATGGTCTTCTAGGGGTAATATGGACGAGGAACTCTTTGTTGATACCCTTGTTGGCGTTGTTGCTGTGGTTGTTGGACTTGCTATTGAATAGGTTGAGCTGAGATAGTGATAGGGGCCACTTGCTGATAAAAACCTCTGTTGTTTCCTCCTCTCTACGCGTACACTGCCCCGGTCTCTCCTTCTCTCCTCTTCACGAACGACTTCTTGACACCAGAACTTGAAGCGCCCCCGTTCTGAATCTTCCCTTGCTTGATCCAACTTTCTATTCTCTCGCCGGTCAATATGATATCTGAAAATCCACTTGAGGAACATCCAGCTAGCCTTTCCATGAAATGCACAGGGAGGGTATCCAGGAACAGGTCTACCATTTCTCTCTCCAGTAAAGGCGGTTGCACTCTAGCGGCCACTTCGCGCCACCTTTGCGCATAATCTTTGAAGCTCTCAGAGTTCTTCTGAGTCAAACTTTGAAGTTGAGTACGAATGGGCGCCATGTCGATATTATATTGATACTGTTTGAGGAATGCTTCTCCCAATCCCTTCCAGCTTCTCAAAGAGCTTCTCTCTAGCTTCATATACCATTCCAAGGACCCTCTAGAGAGACTATCCTGGAAGTAGTACATCCAGAGCTTTTCATCCCTAGTATGGGCAGCAATTTTTCGGTAGAATGCCTGCAAGTGAGTCTTTGGGCATGAGCTACCGTTATACTTGTCAAAAGTAGGTGGCCTGGATTTGTGAGGAATAACCACCCTGGGAACTAGGCCCATGTCAGACACATCTATCCCCAAAGTGTCTCTACACTCGAGGGCTTTGACTTTCTCAGCAAGCATAAAAAAGTCTTGAAGATTTCCTTCTCCGTCGAACCCCATGTCATTGTTGAAAGAAGGGAACTGGTCCTCCTGCCTGTCTTGTACCGGAATGAAAGTTGTCGTGCCCTGCTCTGGAACTTGAGGTCCACCTGGGCCATTGTTGGTGTTAGGAGGAACAACTTGGATGTTAGGAGTGGTTACAGGGATATTAGTTTGAGGAGGGTTGAGCCCTTGAACTGCATTCATTAACTCTTGCTGCCCTTGAGCCAACCCTTGCATCATGACCATGAATTCCCCCATTGCGGTGCGAAACTCATTAAGCTCAGTTTGCGTAGCGTCCATGACTGTCCTCTGGTTGCTGCGAGTTGCGTAGCAATGTGGAATATTCTGCCGAAGATGTCGGGTCTTGGCGGCTCTCACAATCTTTGCCTGAAACACAGATAAGTTAAGCATCCTGTAGAAAACCTGCAAAAATAAAGAAGAACATGCAAATGATGCGTATTCAATGCAATGTGTTCCTTTTATCCTCAAGGTTTTTTTTTCTTTTTCCGGTCCTGGTATTAGAAGAATAATAATTGGGAAGAAGACCCATATGATGTTCAAATAACGTGACGGCCGTGGAGAATTGGTACTCATTACCCCGTGTCGGTGCAACAGATAACAAACAAGAGATTCAAAGCAAGTCAATCACATAAACTGAAGTTTGAAACAACAAAGTCCCTGAAGGGTGCCAATTAAAAGAACAACAAAGTATATCAATAAAAGGAATCCCACAACAAGCCTGTGGGTAATCCAAGTACAATAGCATGAAACTAAACTCTAGGGAGCTCTAAGTCTTGCAGCCTCCAGCTAAGTGTAAACACCCCAAATTTGCCCTCACCCATTCACACCATGGCTTGTGATCTCTTCATATGCATAAACACCATCATAGCATCTCATATCACATTTTTGGTTCACTGCATAGATTCAAAGTCATCTACATCTAGGGTTTGTGATCTGAGCAATCCAAGAGCTTCTTGAGCCACTCCAAAGGTCATCAATCACTTCAAAGGGGTCCATGTATTTTCAAGCATCATATCATATCCTCTTAAAGTCAAGAATGTCAAAGAATCACAAGAACTGAGAATGGCATGGAAGCAGAGCCAGGCTTGACTGCACAGATGACCTAGAATTAGGGTTTTGGTTTCAAAGGCCATAACTCCAAATGTTTTGGTCATTCTTGTTTCTATTGGTCTCTATATGGTATAGGGAGTATGCATACCAATTTTCATGAAGAAATTCCTTGGGGAAGTCATCTGATCAAGAGTTGACTTCTTGAGCAAGTCAGTGCAAAATCAGGGCATCTGAGGCCCCCAATGACCCAACCAAAGGGTGTTCTTCATCATTTTGATTGTATATGATCTTTATTTGATCATGGAAGATGTTAGAAGTTCACAAAATTGAAGAATTTCAAGTTTTTGCAAAGTTGACTTTTTGGGAAAGTTGACTTTTTAATGAAATTGCCATTTTAGGCAACTTTTTCAACCTTTACTTTTTGATTCAAAAAAGCTTCAAATGGAAAAACTTTGGTCATGAAAGTTGTAGAATGGATCATTCCCTTTAACATGACCTAATTCATTTTGGATCAAAAGTTATGGCTTGTCAAAGTTGGCAAAAATCACAAAATTTCAAAGTTTCTACCAAAGAGGCAAAGTTGCAAATTCACTTCTCAAGGCAAATTAAGTCATCAAATGGACTTCTAAACTTCACAACATGATCATACAACATTTAAAAATCAGAATGGGCCAAGGGATCATTCATTTTTGTGGCCTATGGATCAAGATTTTTCATAAGAAGCAAAAGCAAGACAAGTTGCAAAATTCATCACAAGCTACCATCCACTTGCTTGCTGACTTGCTGAACCATCCTAGGGTTCTCCCCACATCATGCTGCGCAGGACACACCCTTTGTCCTTGGCTAGAAAGTAGCCCATACCTCTCTTACACAACTTTGACATTTTGGCAACTTGAGCCATACCTATCAATAAAGCACACATCACTTCTTCTGACCAATCACAATTGTTTATACAAGCAAAAAGCAAGCCAAAGCAACAAGAACACAGGCCTGAAACACTCCATAGCACAGCATTCTCATTTTCCACCCCATTTGCAAAAGCATTCGAAACTCATCATACAAGCTACAAACTCACAAACAAACTTCACATAACATATCACCACATCCTCGTGATCATTTCCCTGCCTTCATTCACCCTTGAAACCTCACATAAGCCAGATACGATTTCTGCCCCCCTTTGAACAGAACTCAAGCAAACTCTCAAACCAGCCATTGCAAACTTCAAACAAACCTTGCAAGCTTCTTAGGAGGATCATTGGAGTAGATTTGAGCCAAAGAAGCAGCCTGAAAGCTCTGGAATCGAAAGCTCCATCTCAGGTATCATCCAAGAACATTTTTCCAGAACTTGTGTTTTGAGTTACAAACTGATTCTATGTCATGTGCTGATCATTTTAAGCTTTGAATCATTGAAAATGGTTGCGTGTGTAGGATGTATTTGATCTCTGAAATTTTTGTGTTGTTTTCCGTTTTGATTCGTTCCTCATGTTTCAGTGGAAATGAATGGATTTTGGGGTGGGGTTTAGGTTTAGTGATGATTAATGATTGATTATGGAGAGTTTGGCATGATTTCATGGCATATTGAGAGAGATTGAGAGTTGAGCTGGCCGGAGAAGACGACCGGAACAGTGTTCCGGTCGCCTGAATGTGATTAGGGCAGGATTATGGCTTAATCATTTAATTAGCGAATTTGAATCTCAGCCCTTAGATGTGGCACCAAGTCTTCTCCCGCGCGTGTGAGTTCAAACCCTGGCCATTGATTATGTTGACTTTTCCTTTTTTCAGATTTAATTCATTTTATTTTTCATTTAAACTCATTTGTTTTCTCCATTTTATTTAAAATAGCAAAACAATTTTAAAAATTCTGAAAATTTTTGTATAAACTTTTATTAATTTTCAGAAACCAAAAACATTTTTATTTTTATTTTTTGCATAAAAAACATTTTTAAATCATTTAAAAGTTTATTTTTAATTAATTAATGAGAATTAATTAATTAAAAATACTTTTAGGTATTTAAAAAATCACCAAAAAATTCATGAAACCTTTAAAATCATTTAGAAGCATTGTCCAACCCTCAAACCAAATTTCTTTTTTGATCTTGATGCATTTTGACAATTTTCCATGGAATTAATTCAATTTCAAAGCATTATTTTGATCCAATGTTCAAAAATTCATTTCTGCCTAGTCTTTGAGAGTTGGACTTTGATTCTTTTTGCATTGTGTTTTTCATCTCATGAAGTTTGTGAGATTAATTTGGCATGATTTGATCTTGCATTTTCAATTTGTTTGGCATTTTTCTTGTTAAGGTACCCTAAAAACCTAGAAATCTTAGGAAATTCATAACCCTAATTAGGTTAAGAGTTGGAACCCCTCCTTTGGGCAGTGAGTTTGTGTAGGGTTAGGGTTCCTTGGAATGCATTTTTAATTTTTTATCTTGATGTTTGCTTCTGGTTTTGGTTTTTGTTTGATGCATTGATCATAAACCCTAATTTGGGCTTCCATATGCATCCATCTTGCATTTGCTTGCATACCTTGACTTGCCATAGCATTTTGTGCATCCATTTGACTCATTTGACATCTTAAGACATATTGTAAACATGTTTGGTCATTGCATCTTTCATTTGCCATGTTGTATGTCATTTGCATTCCATAACTTTTCATGTATGATCATGGTCCTAAACTTGCTTCATTTGCATCCATAAGTTTGTATGATCATCCCCATGCTTTGTTTCATGTTTGCATCATCCCATAGCATCATCATCATCATGTATATGCTTCTGGTTTTGACTTGCATCATGTCATTTCATTTCATCTTGCATTGCATTGCATTTCTTTCACTAACTTTTCAGGTGGTAAGTCACTTTGAGAAGTGAATTTGCCTTCACTTCTCACAATTTATTTTCATCTCTCTTATGCATCATTGCTGCATTTTATCTTGTGTTTGAGATTGAGCTTGCTCATTCTTGTTCATCTCACTTTCTTTCTTCAAGTGACTTGCCTTCTTAAATGAAGCAAGTTACTTTGCTTCTCTTGGCTCCTTTCATCTGCTTCCTATTGGTTTCTCTGAAGATGTCTCCTGCAAACCTCACAAACCCTAGGAACAACCAAGCATGACAATAATTAGGGTTTGATTAGTCCCCCATTTAGCTTTTACCTTTGTGTCTCATTGAGTCTTCTCTTCTCATCTCATAATCAAGGACTAAACCCTAAAGGCTTTAAGGCTTTGTGATTAAGCTTATGCCTGCATCCTTCTATTAGGATGGAGTGTATAACTTTAATCCTAAGTGTTAAACCCTTAATGTGTTTAACTCCTTTAATCAATTCACTTAATAATCATTAAGACATCAAGCTTGTAACTTGGGCCTTGCATTAGGGTTCTAATTCTTCCTTAATTGGTTAAGAAGGACTAACCCTAGTGTTAATGGACAAGTCCCCCTCAAGTTGCCTTACAAACCCTAAAAACCACTTCATCATCATATCATTAATTAAAATCCACTTAACCAAAGGTTTGTTTTGTCATGGGTTTAATCCCTAATCCTGGATTAAGTTGAGGAGCTTTCCTCAGCTTAAACATTCTCATCTATTATCCTTCTATTAGGATGGTGTAATGAGTCTGTTTAATCCCTGATTATGGCTTAATCTCATTACTTAACACTAAACAAAAACACCAAAAACATCTAAATAATCATAAGTAGGTTAATGATCTTAATCCTACATCAAAGGTGATTAAGTGTGAGAAGTTGACTTCACACTTAAGGTATTCTCATTACCCCTAATCATAGGGAAGATGTGATGAGTTTACTAATCCATTGGTTTAGGCTTAAGCTCATTAACTTATGACAAACTTTCAAGAGCAATAAAAGACTGAAAATCCAAAAACAAACAATAATCGTCTCCTCCGGGATTCTTTTCTCATCTCATTCACTCATAAACGAGGACTCGCTTCTTCCGTCTAATGCAAGACAGTTTGCACCTGAGCCAGACAGGTCATACACTTGAGCATAGACAAGTAAGCAGTTCACAGGTCAATTCACCTTTCAGTCTCTTTGGGTCGAACTACGGTGTTCTGACTTCCTCATTGCACGAGAGGATACGTAGGCATAACTTAACAGTTATCGAACAAAAGTCTCTGTATATCCCCCCTCCTTCTAGCTTTATTCTTTAGCCTCATTATCTTGAGCACTTCACTCTTGTCCTTACACTGACACTGTATATTTATACACTTCACACTTCTTTACACTGACACTTGTACATCCTTTTCCAGCTCTTTTTTACACAAATTGCACTGACACTACCCCTTTAAAACACAAATCTTTTAAGCGTGGATCCCGTCGAGTACGACGGACAATCTGGGTGCTAATACCTTCCCAGGTTGTAACCAACCCCCTTTCTCAGTCTCTCTGGTTTGCAACCGTCTTATCCATATCTTTCTAGGTCTATGCAGCATTGCCTTTCCTCCGGGATAAAAATGCCTAGCTGGCGACTCTTTTCATTCCCTGTGGGTTCACTCATGTGTGTTCTCACATCCCTCTTTCACCGACCGTTCGCGTCTGTACCTTTATCTGGGCCATTCCCATTTATCGGGAGCGACAGCTTGGCGACTCTGCTGTGGACCCTTATACTGTAACCAGGGCTTCTGGTTCTTTTTGTGGGTTCCTCCTAGCGCTTGATTGATTTGTGTTCACTGGGGTGTTATGTGCTATTTGTGTTTGTATATTTTATTTGTTGCTTTATGTACGGTTATTTATTGCTTTCTTTACAGCTTTACATATATCATACTGTCATACTGTTCTGGCTGGATCTGGTTTTGTTGCTTTGGTGGGTGGGGTTCTATTGAGAGTTGAGGTCCTATACCTGGGACCTGAGTGACACCTAGGCTAGAGTGGTTCATGTTCTTTCCCATTCCATTTTGGTCTGGTGCGGGAATATGAAACACGGTTCAGATATGGGTTTCTTCTTGAGAACCCTGTGCTACTGATTTCCTGTAGTGCTAGGGCTATCTGGGAAGCCTGCTAAGTCTGGATGACCTTTAGTATTGACCTTCAGAAACTGAGGTGAATTAGAGGAGGATCTTTTATGGTTATTGTAAACACTGTACCTCCGGGTTAGAAGTGTTTACACTTCTCATAACTGATCCAAGACTGAGGATCCTTGTTTTAGAACATCACCTGTGAGGAGGGTTGGGCTGTTTATAGGTTTGTAGGTACCCTTGACCTCAACATACTCTGTTACTTTGTTTTGATTAAGAGTACTCCACTTTGGAACAGTTCTTGTGATTTTAACCCTGGACATGTGATTCTTTATTTGAGTCCCCCACCTTGGTTACTGGACTTATGAACCTCCATCTGGATTTCTTGAACATACATGGACCTATATCAAAGCAGTTAATCAGATCCAGTTTGATCACAAACCCTTGCATATCATTTGCATACATCATCATTGCATCATTTTAACATTTGTTTATTTGTTTTTCAGGGTATCCATCATACATTTTGGCTTGGTTTTGACCCCTTCATCAGCATAGACCTATCTTCATCAGTACTTACTTCAGCTATCAGCTACCTACTTCAGTCACCTGCATCACCAGTCTCAGCCTGTCAGTGGCCCATCTTCAGTGTTATTCTCAGCATCTGTCTCAGCTCTTCTTCAGCAACATGGCTCCCAAGAAGAGTAACATCTCCTATCATTTCTTTGAGCCTGAGTTGGCTAGCATCAGGAAGATTCAGACCCTGATTACTCCAGACCATATACCACTATTCAGAGAACATTATGGAGGAATCCTTGATGTGGTTATGGATTTGGACCCTTCACAGAGGAGCTTGATTCATACTTGCCTGCAGTTCTATGATCCCCCTCTGAGGTGCTTCACCTTCCAGAATTTTCAGTTGGGACCCTTGTTGGAAGAGTATTCATCACTGATTGGTGTACCTATCAGGGGTGGAGTCCCCTTCAACCCTGAGATGGCTTTCCCTAGTAATGAAGAGGTGGCAAAGGCATTGTATCTAGAACCAGCTCTGATTGGGCAGAATATGACAGCAAAGGCTGGAATCTCTGGTCTCCACTTGGATTTCTTGACCTCTCAGGCTATTCTGAAAGCCTCCTTGGGAGAGTGGAAGGCAGTCTGTGCATTATTAGCCCTTAGCATATATGGGGTTATATTATTTGCAGACGAGCCTAAGTTTATTAGCAAGAATGCAATCCATCTTTTCATCCTGAGGAACCCAGTGCCCACCTTACTGGGAGATCTCTACTACTCTGTTCACCAAAGGAATGAAAAGCAAAGGGGAAGACTGGTGAGATGCTGTGCTCCTTTGTTCCATACTTGGCTGCTCAAACATTTGCCAAAGACTGATGCATTCTTGAACCCTCACCAGCAGAAAAATTGGGCTAGGAGGCTTGTTGCTCTAACCTCAGATGACATCAGGTGGTGCACTCAGAGCACTAAGGGCAGAGACATCATTACTAGTTGTGGGCAATTTCCCAATGTACCTCTGATAGGAGTGAAGGGTTGCATCAACTACAACCCTCTGCTATTCAAAAGACAACTGGGCTATGCATTGGTCCACCCTCCTAGAGCACAAGATCTAGCTGAGACCCTCTATTGTGAGATCAAGCCTAATCTGGCTATTGTCAGGCAAGCATCCTGGGCTTGGGACAATGTTCAGACCAAAGGGGTAACCATTCTTGGGAGATGCAACAATGTGGCCTCAGCTCAGTACTATGAGTGGTCTCATGCCAGGGCTCAAGTTTCTGGAATTCCCTTCACCCTTGAAGATGTGCCTGGACCCTCCACAGCACCACCTCCAGCTACTGTCAGCCTGGAGGAGTTTGAGAAATTGAAAGAGAGAAATGAGAATCTGACTCAGGCTCTACAGAAGACCCTCTGGGAGAGGAGTGATGGTCGGCTGGACATTGAAAGGTTGGAAAAGCTAAAGGTGGAGCATCTAGCCAGGATTGAAAAGTCAGAGGACTATATCAAGAAGTCAAGGGCTGGAGAGCAGATCTTGAAGAATGCCTGCAAAGAGGCCAAATTCCAGAGAGCTAGGACTGATTTGTATCTAAAAGAGAGTCAAGCTAGGTGGGTCAGAATCACCGAAGCTCGCACTCAGGAGGATAAGAGAACTCAGGATAAGATTGAGCAGTTGGAGGCTAGTGCAAAGGAGCAGCAGGAAGCCTTGCTAGCAGCCCAGAGAGAGATCTCAGAGTTGAAAATTAGAGCTGGTGTGAAGAGGTCAAAGGACCAGAGTCGACACAAGAAGCTAACTGCAGCTGTTGCCACCAGGAATCTTCTCATCAGGAATCTCACAGAGCATCCAGCTGACCCTGTGACTGAAGCACTTCTAAAGGAAGTTCAGGAGGATGAGTTTGGTCTTAGTGTCTGACTTTTTGCTTGTTGTTGCTTTCATTTCATTGTACTTTTCCTTTTTTATGTTGAATTTTTGACCCCTCAGAGGGCATGTATTGTAAAAAGAAACAAACTATGTATCATTTACTTTTTGTAATATATGTGTTGGTTTGTTTTATCTGAATTCTTCAAGCAACATCAAAAGCATCTTCCTCAGGGGTCTGGAAAGGTCAAAACCAAGCGCCAAGCCGGATACCTTGGATACAAATAAGCATACTGCATTGCATACTAACCTTTGTTTGTTTTGTAGGTTTGTTTTGTTTTTGTTACTAACTCTGTTGTGATCTCAGGAACTATTGCTCGACGTCGGGTGTTTCCACTCAACCGTCCACACAGATATCCAACCCGCAACAACCTTCCGGGTATACAAATGGACCAAGTACAGCAGGACCTTACAGAGGTCAGGACTCAAATGGCCAATGAGAGATTGGAAATGAGGAATCAGATGACTCAGTTTATGGAGGTGATGAATAATATGGCTCAAAGCCAAGAGAGATTAAGAGCACTGGTAGAGAGGCAGAATCAGGAAGACCCCCATCTAGGGACTGCGGGGACAAGCAATAATGAGAGAGTTCAACCTCATGTTAATCCTCCAGTCTATGGACCCCACCTTCATCCAGAGATCAACATCCCTGTTAATGTGCAAAGAACTGCCACTGCAGGCAGAGTGTTACAAGAAGACCCCCAGGAAGATCAATTTACAGTGATGGGAGCTGGGGAGGAAGCCTATGACAGACGGCTAGATGAGATTGCTGAGAAACTGAGATCCCTGGAGTCCCAGAATTCTTTGGGCTTTGATGTTATGGACATGGGTCTAGTGGACGGGGTCAGGATTCCCCACAAATTTAAACCTCCGTGCTTTGAGAAGTACAACGGAACCTCCTGTCCTCGAACCCATTTACAATCCTTTCTGGGGAGGCTGAAGGCATATACCATGGATGAAAAGCTATGGATGTTTTATTTTGAGGATAGCTTAACAGGAGCTTCAAGGGAATGGTACTCTCACCTGACTAGAGCAACCATTAGATGCTGGAAAGACCTGGCTGAGGCCTTTATCAGACAATACCAGTACAACTTGGATATGGCTCCCAACAGGACCCTCCTGATGGGGATGTCTCAATCATCTAGGGAAAGCTTCCGGGAGTACGCTCAGAGGTGGAGACAGCTTGCTGCTGCTGTCCAGCCACCCATGTCAGAGAGGGAAATGGCTGATATGTTTATGAACACCCTCCAAGGGACATACATTGACAGGCTAGCTGCCTTTTCTTCCACTAGCTTTGCTGACGTGGTCATAGCCGGGGAAAGAATTGAGAGCCTATTAAAGATGGGTAAGATTTCTGACAACGGTGCGAGCTCGTCCAGCAACCCAAGAAAGCCTTTTGTGGGCCCAAGAAGAACGAGCGAGACCAATGCTATCCATACCAACAGGGGCAGACCCCAATATGTTCACAGGTCTGTGGCAGCAGTCACCATTCCCGCTCCAATTCATCCTCAACCAGCTTATTAACCACAGCAACAAAATTACCAGCAACAAACTCAGTATCCTCCTCAGAGAAATTACAACAACAACAACAGCAACAATCAGCAAAGACCATTTCAACAGAGACCTTCTCAGGCCAATAGGGTGATTGATCCGATCCCTATGCCCTACGCCACATTATTGCCACAACTCCTGAAACTCAACCTGGTTGAGCTAAGGACATTGGCCCCTCCAGATCCTGCCAGTCTACCCAGAAATTATGAAGCCAACGCCAGATGTGCTTTTCACTCAAATGCACCTGGCCACGGTACAGAGAAGTGCAGAGCTTTGCACATGAAAGTGCAGGATCTAGTGGATTCCAAAGCTCTAAACTTTGCACCACCACCAAATGTTAACAAGAACCCTATGCCACACCACGGAGGACCCAGAATCAATGCTATTGAAGAGGATAAGCCATCTTACTTGATAACCAGTGTGGGTCAGATTCGGACACCCTTGGTAGAGATTAAAGCTCAACTCCTTGAATGTCAAATGTTCCCGGGATGTGAGCTAGGGTGTGCTTATTGCAACATTTTAGTGAATGGGTGTGATAACTTGAGAGATGGAATAGATGGTCTCATCCAGAGTGGCCTGCTTCAAATCACAACATCAATACCTACCAATCCAGCAATCTCCTTAACAACAATTCCCGAGTCTTCTACAACTACAGCAACCATTGTTCCAAACAACTCTTCAGTTTCATCGACAAATGCTTCATCTGTTACTTCAATGGACCAAATATCAACAAACATCCCTTCTACAACTTCAGCACCCCTTCATTCAGAACCTCCTACAACAACAACATCCATCCAGTCAACAGTGTCTCCTACAACATCAACAGCAAACAATGAAAGTGTCTCAACAGTTACAATTTATTATGATCCTGCAAATGATTCTGCCTACAACTCACAAAATGTCACTCCTATCAGAGCACCAGTCACAATATACTATGATCCACAGACTATCATGGTCCCTTCTGCAGCTGCTATCAGTCCAGTCACTATCACGGTGCCTGGGCCAGTACCTTATGAAAGCAGTAATGCCATCCCTTGGCATTACGGCTCCGATCTATACTGCGAAGGACAGAGAATCACTCTTGAATCATCAACTTCTTCACCACAAATAGACAATGTGGGGGGAGGCGGAGGCTTCACTCGAAGAGGACGTCTCTTTGCCCCACAAATTCCAAGACCCATTGCTGAAGCAGAAGCTGCTGCCAAAGCAAAAGGGAAGAGCTTGGTGCAAGAAGATCAAGTTGCTAAAGAAGCTTTGAAAACCCCTTTTGATCAAGAGGTTGATGAATTCATGAGAATCATCAAGAAAAGTGATTACAAGGTAGTGGACCAGCTTCACCAGACGCCTTCCAAGATCTCCATTCTATCATTGCTTATGTGCTCCGAGGCTCATCGGAACGCACTACTAAAAGTCTTGCACGCAGCTTATGTGCCAGAGGAGATTAACGTCAATCAGTTGGAAGCTGTGGTTGGAAATGTTAACGCTAGTCATGGACTAGGATTTACCAACACTGATTTGACTACGGAAGGCCGCAATCACAACAAGGCTTTGCACATTACCATGGAGTGTAAGGGTGCAGTTCTTTCTCATGTACTGGTAGACACGGGATCATCCCTCAACGTCTTACCTAAGAAGGCCCTTGTGAAACTGGAGTATGAAGGATTGGCATTACGCCCCAGTAACTTGGTAGTGAGAGCCTTTGACGGCTCTAAGAGATCAGTTCTGGGAGAAATTGAGTTGCCTATAACGATTGGCCCACAAACTTTCAAAACGACCTTCTACGTGATGGACATTCAGCCGACCTACAGCTGTTTGTTGGGTAGACCTTGGATTCACGCCGCTGGCGCAGTTACGTCTACCCTTCACCAGAAGTTAAAATTCGAGTGGGAGGGCCAAGTCGTTACTATTTGTGGAGAGGAAGATATTTTTGTTAGCCATCTGGCTACATACAAATATATTGAGATGGATGGGGAGATCCACGAAACGATGAGTCAAGGGTTTGAGGCCCTGAATATTAATGAAACATCTGCTGTACTTGGGACTTCCATGACATCCTACCAGCAAGCCAGGAAGGTTGTTGAGGAGGGGAATGCTCAAGGCTGGGGCAAACTGTTGCCTGTAGAGAAGAAAGAGGATAGATTTGGGTTGGGTTACAAACCAACTCAACAAGATCAAGCAGAGGCTGCTAAGAAGCCCAACTTTGTTAGTGGGGGGATGCTCACCCCTGATGCTGTCAACAACTTGGAAGATGAGTCGGAAGATGAGCGCAACCTGGAGAGCTGGATACGTCCAAGGATCCCGGGGAGCCGTATCTCAAACTGGTCTTCCCAGGAAATTATAAGGGTTACTCCTGCAGAGTAATTACTATTTCCTGTATATTTTAAGCATGCATCAAGTCTTGCATCTTGCCCAAGATGACAAGACTCATTTTGTAATCGGGCCATCTGTAATTTTTGTGCAACAAGATCAATCAATGAAATATCAGACATCTTTTGCAAATGAGTCTTTTTATTTTCTGCTCACTGTTTTTCCATTTTTCTTTTTGTACAAAAAAATAAATGGCAATGTTTTCAAAATGACAACTTTATTTCACTTTTCTAAACAAGATTAAAATCAATCACTAAAATGAACAAACTGAACCCTTGCAGAGAGTGCCTTCCAGACCGCACCGACAACATCACGGCTTTGACTTCGTATGACTTTGACAATCCAATCAATCAAGCTGATGAAGGGGTTGAAGAAGAGTATGAGCTTCCTGAAGAGCTAGCCAGGTTGTTGAGACAAGAGGAGAAGGTTATCACTCCTCATCAGGAGGAGGTCGAAACAATTAATCTTGGTACAGATGAAGATGTGAAAGAAGTAAAAATCGGGGCCTGCTTACAAGACTCAGTGAAGAAACAACTGATTGACCTGCTTCAAGAATATGTGGATGTGTTTGCTTGGTCTTATCAGGACATGCCAGGGTTGGACACCGATATTGTTATGCACAAGCTGCCTTTAAGAGAAGATTGCCCGCCGGTTAAACAGAAACTGCGCCGTACTCTCCCGAACATGGCAATGAAGATCAAGGAAGAGGTACAGAAGCAGTGGGACGCCGGGTTCCTTGCTGTAACTAGCTATCCGCCTTGGGTTGCTAATATAGTACCTGTGCCTAAGAAGGACGGCAAAGTAAGAATGTGTGTTGACTACCGGGATCTGAACAGAGCCAGCCCAAAAGATGACTTCCCATTACCTCACATTGATGTATTGGTTGATAATACGGCTCAGTTCTCGGTATTCTCCTTCATGGATGGATTTTCAGGATACAATCAGATCAAGATGTCACCTGAAGACATGGAAAAGACAACCTTCATCACACCCTGGGGCACGTTCTGTTACAAGGTGATGCCATTCGGATTGAAGAATGCTGGTGCAACATATCAACGGGCTATGGTAACATTATTCCACGATATGATCCATAAAGAAATCGAATGTTATGTGGATGACATGATTGCCAAGTCCCTCACGGAGGAAGACCACCTGGTAAATCTGCTGAAACTATTCAAGCGTCTGAGGAAGTACCAACTGAAGCTGAACCCCAACAAGTGCACATTCGGGGTGCGATCTGGTAAGCTGCTGGGCTTTATTGTAAGCGAGAAAGGGATTGAAGTTGACCATGATAAAGTCAAAGCTATTCAAGAAATGCCTGCACCGAAAACTGAGAAAGAGGTTCGAGGGTTTCTAGGTAGATTGAACTACATCTCAAGGTTCATATCTCACCTTACAGCAACCTGTGAGCCTTTGTTCAAGCTGTTAAGAAAATAACAGACGGTCAGGTGGAATGAAGACTGCCAGAAGGCTTTTGACAAGATCAAAGAGTACTTACAAGAACCTCCAATCCTTATGCCTCCAGTCGAAGGAACACCTCTGATAATGTACTTAACAGTATTAGAGGAGTCAATGGGGTGTGTGCTGGGCCATCATGACGAGTCTGGTCGAAAAGAGTATGCAATATACTACCTGAGCAAAAAGTTTACCGACTGTGAACAACGTTATTCACTGCTCGAGAAAACTTGCTGTGCTTTAGCGTGGGCTGCTCGCCGACTGAGACAGTATATGTTGACCCACACTACTTTATTGATATCCAAAATGGACCCAGTCAAGTACATTTTCGAGAAGCAAGCTCTTACCGGACGGGTTGCAAGATGGCAAATGATTCTCACGGAATATGACATTCAGTACACATCTCAGAAAGCCATCAAGGGCAGTGTACTGTCTGAATATCTTGCTGAGAAACCTATTGATGATTACCAGCCTATGAGATTTGACTTCCCTGATGAAGACATCATGTTCATAAAAGCAAAAGATCATGAAGAGCCTATTCACACTGAAGGGCCTGACCCAGAAGAAGAATGGACTATGATGTTTGACGGGGCTGTTAATATGAATGGTCGTGGCGTTGGTGCAGTACTCATTACACCTAAAGGAGTTCACATGCCTTTCTCGGCAAGACTCACTTTCAACTGCACTAACAACGAAGCTGAATACGAAGCTTGTATTATGGGTCTTGAGGAAGCCATTGACCTCAGGATCAAGACATTGACTGCATTCGGAGATTCAGCTCTGGTAGTTAATCAAACCAACGGCAAATGGTACACACACCAGGATCATCTGATACCTTACAGGGATTATACAAGGAGGTTATTGACTTTCTTCACAACGGTCAAGCTTGAGTATATCCCACGGGACGAGAATCAGTTTGCAGATGCTCTGGCTACCATTTCATCTATGATCAAAGTTCAAGCTGCCAACTTTGCACCGCAGATTTCAGTGTCCAGACTTGACAGACCAGCATATGCATTTGCAGCAGATATTGTCAAAGATGATAAGCCTTGGTTCCATGACATTAAGTGCTTCTTGGAGGATCAAACATACCCATCTGGGGCATCTTCCAATGATAAGAAGACTTTGAGAAGGCTTGCTGGTAGTTTCTTTCTGAACACTGATGGTTCCCTGTACAAGAGAAACTTTGATATGGTACTCCTCAGATGCGTTGATAGAACAAAAGCAGACTTGTTAATGCATGAAGTGCACGAAGGATCCTTTGGTACCCATGCTGGAGGGCATGCCATGGCTAAGAAATTGCTAAGATCAGGTTATTATTGGATCACAATGGATGCTAACTGTTGTGCCTATGCCAGAAAATGCCATAAATGCCAGATTTATGCGGATAAGGTGCATGTGCCTCCCAATCCTCTGAATGTAATGTCTTCACCCTGGCCCTTTGCTATGTGGGGCATTGACATGATTGGCAAGATCGAGCCGACTGCTTCAAATGGTCACAGATTCATCTTGGTAGCCATTGACTATTTTACCAAGTGGGTCGAAGCAGCTTCTTATGCAAATGTTACCAGGCAAGTGGTAGCCAGATTTCTGAAGAGAGATATCATCTGTCGATACGGAGTTCCCGAGCGAATCATTACTGATAATGGTTCCAACTTGAACAACAAAATGATGGCTGAGCTATGCCGAGACTTCAAGATCCAACACCACAATTCTTCTCCTTACAGGCCAAAGATGAACGGCGCTGTTGAGGCAGCTAATAAGAATATCAAGAAGATTGTGCAGAAGATGGTAGTCACCTACAAAGACTGGCACGAGATGCTACCATTTGCCTTGCATGGGTACCGCACATCAATCAGAACATCCACTGGGGCAACACCGTATCAGCTTGTGTATGGTATGGAAGCAGTTCTACCTGTTGAAGTTGAACTACCCTCCCTACGGGTACTGATGAATGTTAAGCTGAACGAAGCAGAATGGGTCCGATCCCGATACGAACAATTGAGTCTGATTGAAGAGAAGAGATTGGCTGCAATATGTCATGGACAGCTGTATAAAAAAGAATGAAGAGAGCCTTCAATCAGAAAGTCAGGCACCGAGAGTATCAAGTAGGAGATCTTGTGCTGAAAAGAATCCTCCCTCCTCATACAGACAATAGGGGCAAGTGGACTCCAAATTATGAAGGACCATTTGTAGTAAAGAAAGTTTTCTCTGGTGGAGCACTGATGCTCAGCACCATGGATGGTGAAGACTTCCCGTCCCCTGTGAATTCAGATGTAGTTAAAAAATACTTCGCATAAAAATGACCCGCTGGACATAAAAACAGAATGAAAGTCCAGGCAAAAATAGGGCATCCCGGCGAGTCAAAAACAGAATAAAAGACTCGGGCAAAAATAAGGGAAAATAAACAAAAAAATGTACACCCGCTGAGTTGAAAAGCCGCATTGGACAGCTCAGGCAAAAATGGGTATCCCGATGGATTGAAAACCCGAAAGGGCGATCCATGCAAAATAAGGGAATAAGCGAACAACTGCATTCTGAATTCGTCTGTATCACTTACAACCGGTTAAACTTCAAAAGGACCAAGCCTCTTTCAGAATCAGCCTTCTTCAGAAAGCAAGACGAGAAGAATGTCAAATGTCATATGAGTCATAGCAAAGGGAAGCTCCTTAAAAGCGTCGTCAACATCGCCAGCATTTTGTTTCCCAATTTGTAACAATCTCCTCATTTCAGGAGATATGTTTCTTTGACTGTATCTTGCCAATTCAGGGCATATGAATTAATAAAAACAGATTTTCAGTCAGGTTTCACCTCGTACACTTCATTTTATTTGCAAAGAATGTCTGATATCTTTAAAACACTGATTGCATGAATACAGATGCTTATCCTCAAAAAATAAAAACTACGTGCTTGCAGGAAATATACTTACTCTCGGGAGTGTCTCACTCCTATGACGGAATCCGGTAAGGGATGCCTCAGGATTACTTGTGCGTTTCTCTGTCTTTGCAGGATTGTAGGTATTCAAAAGCGCAACATGGGGCATGAAAGCTTCATCCCAGCAAGCTGGCAAATCAACACTCACTCAGTCTTGGCACCCAAGTGCTTGCTCCCCAGCTGAGTTGCCACTTGTTATTTTCTCCCCATCCAAGGTACCAATCATTCCTCCTTCCACAGCCAAGTGCAAAAGCCAGGGAACCATCTCCCCACAGAGCCTCAGCCTCTATCCCGAAGGGCAACGCGCGAAGGAATCACAACAGAGTAATGGAAGTTTCTACAAACCCCAGCTGGGTCTCTCATTACCAAGGATGGGTCTATCAGTGACCTAGTCCCCCAAGCAGATACATCTCATCAGATCTACCAATGATCTCATCCCCAGCTGGGATGTTGACTTCAAACAGATCGGCCAGAGGTCTTCGCAACAACAGGATCCGAATCCCGGATTGGTATCTTTGCATAATCATAGCATTCGCATCATATTCACCCCGCAAAGCGTAGCATTCTGTCTAATACGGAGCATTACGGCAAAAATCAAACATATTGCATAATTATAAGCCATGTTCTGAATCAAACACTTGTGAATATCGACAATCCATCATCAATATACAGAATGCTCCCCAGATTCCCCAGCAGAGAGCTAAAGCAGTTGCCTCACATTCACCAATACGAATATACACTCCTTGTGGCGCCCGTCCGTGTCATCATTCCCCAGTAAAGTTGCCCGAGCTTTTCTTTACAAACAAACACTTGTATATTACAGATATTTCTCGACACCCGTCCGTGTCATATCCCCAGCAGAAAGCCAAAGTATCCCCTTTGCACTCACAAATACTTATATGTGCAAATTCCTTGACATCCGTCCATGTCATTTTCCCCAGCACAGTAACCTGAAACACTTTGTATACCAGATTCTTGTTTATACCATACTCTTCTCCTTTTGACACTCGTCCGTGTCACTCTCCCCAGCAGGTGGAACACTTAAATATACACCAATCATACTTATACAGATACTCGTCCGTATCTTATATGCACCATTCATATCCCCGCAGATTCAACACTAGTCCTTGTTCTTTGTTAACCAGTTGGTACTCGTCCGTATCATCATCTCAGAACATGTGTCAAGCGTTTGTTTCTACCCGACACTCGTCCGTATCGTAGTCTTAAGGATGCTCGTCCGCATCTTTAATCCATACACCGTGTCAAACACTTTTGTCTTCTTGAATATAGACACTTGTCTGTGTCTACTATTCCCCAGAAGAGTCCCCTCAGATTCAACGCTCGTCCGTGTTCCAGTTGATACTCGTCCGTATCATCATCTCTGAACACGTGTCGGTATTTGTTTCTACCCGATACTCGTCCGTATCATAGTCTTAAGGATGCTCGTCCGCATCTTTGATCTATACACATCTAAACACTTATACCTTTTGTTTCTTGGATACAAACACTCGTCCGTGTTTACTATTCCCCAGTAGATCGCCCGCAAAGCAAATTTCTTTTTTTGACATTCGTCCTATGTCATGATAAACCCTGAGAGCAGCCGTACCCTGCTAGGTGGTCGTCCTCCACCTTAGATGACCGTCCCTCATCTTATCCCCAACAGAGCAGCCGTCCCCTGCTAGGTGATCGTCCTTCACCTTTGATGACCGTACCTCATCATCTGTTTATTTCATTTATTCTTTAACCCGATGGCCGTCCCCGTCGTGGTCCCTTTTCTTTTTTAGCCCGATGGCCGTCCCCATCGTTAGTTGCTTTACTTTATGAACTTGATGGCCGTCCCCGTCATTTTTCATTAATCCCTAGAGAATTTTACAGCTGAACTTGATGGCCGTCCCCATCATAATCTTCTACATCCCCAGCATGATGGCCGTCCCCGTCATTGCTTTACTTCACACACTCTCCCCAGCATGTCGACCGTCCCCGTCATTGCTCTTTCCAAGCAGTCGTCCTCTGCCCGACGGTCGTCCTCCGTCGCCCACACTTTATATTATACTTTATTTTTCTTTACAATCTATATCCTTTTTCTTCTTCATTCTGTGAGTGCAAATTTTGGACTGTCTTTGGTATTCAACCACAAGTTATCTTGTTTGCCTGATAAGTCGTCGCTTACATCCTGCACAGCTAACCCATGTTTGAATAGGGGCAGCTGTAAACACCCCAAATTTTCCCTCACCCATTCACACCATGGCTTGTGATCTCTTCATATGCATAAACACCATCATAGCATCTCATATCACATTTTTGGTTCACTGCATAGATTCAAAGTCATCTGCATCTAGGGTTTGTGATCTGAGCAATCCAAGAGCTTCTTGAGCCACTCCAAAGGTCATCAATCACTTAAAAGGGGTCCATGTATGTTCAAGCATCATATTATATCCTCTTAAAGTCAAGAATGTCAAAGAATCACAAGAACTGAGAATGGCATGGAAGCAGAGCCAGGCTTGACTGCACAGATGACCTAGAATTAGGGTTTTGGTTTCAAAGGCCATAACTCCAAATTTTTTGGTCATTCTTGTTTCTATTGGTCTCTATATGGTATAGGGAGTATGCATACCAATTTTCATGAAGAAATTCCTTGGGGAAGTCATCTGATCAAGAGTTGACTTCTTGAGCAAGTCAGTGCAAAATCAGGGCATCTGAGGCCCCCAATGACCCAACCAAAGGGTGTTCTTCATCATTTTGATTGTATATGATCTTTATTTGATCATGGAAGATGTTATAAGTTCACAAAATTGAAGAATTTCAAGTTTTTGCAAAGTTGACTTTTTGGGAAAGTTGACTTTTTAATGAAATTGCCATTTTAGGCAACTTTTTCAACCTTTACTTTTTGATTCAAAAAAGCTTCAAATGGAAAAACTTTGGTCATGAAAGTTGTAAAATGGATCATTCCCTTTAACATGACCTAATTCATTTTGGATCAAAAGTTATGGCTTGTCAAAGTTGGCAAAAATCACAAAATTTCAAAGTTTCTACCAAAGAGGCAAAGTTGCAAATTCACTTCTCAAGGCAAATTAAGTCATCAAATGGACTTCTAAACTTCACAACATGATCATACAACATTTAAAAATCAGAATGGGCCAAGGGATCATTCATTTTTGTGGCCTATGGATCAAGATTTTTCATAAGAAGCAAAAGCAAGACAAGTTGCAAAATTCATCACAAGCTACCATCCACTTGCTTGCTGACTTGCTGAACCATCCTAGGGTTCTCCCCACATCATGCTGCGCAGGACACACCCTTTGTCCTTGGCTAGAAAGTAGCCCATACCTCTCTTACACAACTTTGACATTTTGGCAACTTGAGCCATACCTATCAATAAAGCACACATCACTTCTTCTGACCAATCACAATTGTTTATACAAGCAAAAAGCAAGCCAAAGCAACAAGAACACAGGCCTGAAACACTCCATAGCACAGCATTCTCATTTTCCACCCCATTTGCAAAAGCATTCGAAACTCATCATACAAGCTACAAACTCACAAACAAACTTCACATAACATATCACCACATCCTCGTGATCATTTCCCTGCCTTCATTCACCCTTGAAACCTCACATAAGCCAGATACGATTTCTGCCCCCCTTTGAACAGAACTCAAGCAAACTCTCAAACCAGCCATTGCAAACTTCAAACAAACCTTGCAAGCTTCTTAGGAGGATCATTGGAGTAGATTTGAGCCAAAGAAGCAGCCTGAAAGCTCTGGAATCGAAAGCTCCATCTCAGGTATCATCCAAGAACATTTTTCCAGAACTTGTGTTTTGAGTTACAAACTGATTCTATGTCATGTGCTGATCATTTTAAGCTTTGAATCATTGAAAATGGTTGCGTGTGTAGGATGTATTTGATCTCTGAAATTTTTGTGTAGTTTTCCGTTTTGATTCGTTCCTCATGTTTCAGTGGAAATGAATGGATTTTGGGGTGGGGTTTAGGTTTAGTGATGATTAATGATTGATTCTGGAGAGTTTGGCATGATTTCATGGCATATTGAGAGAGATTGAGAGTTGAGCTGGTCGGAGAAGACTACCGGAACAGTGTTCCGGTCGCCTGAATGTGATTAGGGCAGGATTAGGGCTTAATCATTTAATTAGCGAATTTGAATCTCAGCCCTTAGATGTGGCGCCAAGACTTCTCCCGCGCGTGTGAGTTCAAACCCTGGCCATTGATTATGTTGACTTTTCCTTTTTTCAGATTTAATTCATTTTATTTTTCATTTAAACTCATTTGTTTTCTCCATTTTATTTAAAATAGCAAAACAATTTTAAAAATTCTGAAAATTTTTGTATAAACTTTTATTAATTTTCAGAAACCAAAAACATTTTTATTTTTATTTTTTGCATAAAAAACATTTTTAAATCATTTAAAAGTTTATTTTTAATTAATTAATGAGAATTAATTAATTAAAAATACTTTTAGGTATTTAAAAAATCACCAAAAAATTCATGAAACCTTTAAAATCATTTAGAAGCATTGTCCAACCCTCAAACCAAATTTCTTTTTTGATCTTGATGCATTTTGACAATTTTCCATGGAATTAATTCAATTTCAAAGCATTATTTTGATCCAATGTTCAAAAATTCATTTCTGCCTAGTCTTTGAGAGTTGGACTTTGATTCTTTTTGCATTGTGTTTTTCATCTCATGAAGTTTGTGAGATTAATTTGGCATGATTTGATCTTGCATTTTCAATTTGTTTGGCATTTTTCTTGTTAAGGTACCCTAAAAACCTAGAAATCTTAGGAAATTCATAACCCTAATTAGGTTAAGAGTTGGAACCCCTCCTTTGGGCAGTGAGTTTGTGTAGGGTTAGGGTTCCTTGGAATGCATTTTTAATTTTTTATCTTGATGTTTGCTTCTGGTTTTGGTTTTTGTTTGATGCATTGATCATAAACCCTAATTTGGGCTTCCATATGCATCCATCTTGCATTTGCTTGCATACCTTGACTTGCCATAGCATTTTGTGCATCCATTTGACTCATTTGACATCTTAAGACATATTGTAAACATGTTTGGTCATTGCATCTTTCATTTGCCATGTTGTATGTCATTTGCATTCCATAACTTTTCATGTATGATCATGGTCCTAAACTTGCTTCATTTGCATCCATAAGTTTGTATGATCATCCCCATGCTTTGTTTCATGTTTGCATCATCCCATAGCATCATCATCATCATGTATATGCTTCTGGTTTTGACTTGCATCATGTCATTTCATTTCATCTTGCATTGCATTGCATTTCTTTCACTAACTTTTCAGGTGGTAAGTCACTTTGAGAAGTGAATTTGCCTTCACTTCTCACAATTTCTTTTCATCTCTCTTATGCATCATTGCTGAATTTTATCTTGTGTTTGAGATTGAGCTTGCTAATTCTTGTTCATCTCACTTTCTTTCTTCAAGTGACTTGCCTTCTTAAATGAAGCAAGTTACTTTGCTTCTCTTGGCTCCTTTCATCTGCTTCCTGTTGGTTTCTCTGAAGATGTCACCTGCAAACCTCACAAACCCTAGGAACAACCAAGCATGACAATAATTAGGGTTTGATTAGTCCCCCATTTATCTTTTACCTTTATGTCTCATTGAGTCTTCTCTTCTCATCTCATAATCAAGGACTAAACCCTAAAGGCTTTAAGGCTTTGTGATTAAGCTTATGCCTGCATCCTTCTATTAGGATGGAGTGTATAACTTTAATCCTAAGTGTTAAACCCTTAATGTGTTTAACTCCTTTAATCAATTCACTTAATAATCATCAAGACATCAAGCTTGTAACTTGGGCCTTGCATTAGGGTTCTAATTCTTCCTTAATTGGTTAAGAAGGACTAACCCTAGTGTTAATGGACAAGTCCCCCTCAAGTTGTCTTACAAACCCTAAAAACCACTTCATCATCATATCATATATTAAAATCCACTTAACCAAAGGTTTGTTTTGTCATGGGTTTAATCCCTAATCCTGGATTAAGTTGAGGAGCTTTCCTCAGCTTAAACATTCTCATCTATTATCCTTCTATTAGGATGGTGTAATGAGTCTGTTTAATCCCTGATTATGGCTTAATCTCATTACTTAACACTAAACAAAAACACCAAAAACATCTAAATAATCATAAGTAGGTTAATGATCTTAATCCTACATCAAAGGTGATTAAGTGTGAGAAGTTGACTTCACACTTAAGGTATTCTCATTACCCCTAATCAGAGGGAAGATGTGATGAGTTTACTAATCCATTGGTTTAGGCTTAAGCTCATTAACTTATGACAAACTTTCAAGAGCAATAAAAGAGTGAAAATCCAAAAACAAACAATAATCGTCTCCTCCGGGATTCTTTTCTCATCTCATTCACTCATAAACGAGGACTCACTTCTTCCGTCTAATGCAAGACAGTTTGCACCTGAGCCAGACAGGTCATACACTTGAGCATAGACAAGTAAGCAGTTCACAGGTCAATTCACCTTTCAGTCTCTTTGGGTCGAACTACGGTGTTCTGACTTCCTCATTGCACGAGAGGATATGTAGGCATAACTTAACAGTTATCGAACAAAAGTCTCTGTATATCCCCCCTCCTTCTAGCTTTATTCTTTAGCCTCATTATCTTGAGCACTTCACTCTTGTCCTTACACTGACACTGTATATTTATACACTTCACACTTCTTTACACTGACACTTGTACATCCTTTTCCAGCTCTTTTTTACACAAATTGCACTGACACTACCCCTTTAAAACACAAATCTTTTAAGCGTGGATCCCGTCGAGTACGAAGGACAATCTGGGTGCTAATACCTTCCCAGGTTGTAACCAACCCCCTTTCTCAGTCTCTCTGGTTCGCAACTGTCTTATCCATATCTTTCTAGGTCTATGCAACATTGCCTTTCCTCCGGGATAAAAATGCCTAGTTGGCGACTCTTTTCATTCCTTGTGGGTTCACTCCTGTGTGTTCTCACATCCCTCTTTCGCCGACCGTTCGCGTCTGTACCTTTATCTGGGCCATTCCCATTTATCGGGAGCGACACTAAGACGATTGACATTCTGAAATAATTGAGCTATATCCGGATGATCGGGCTCCTGGATGAGTCTCTGGATGAGGAGATCCCTTAGATCAAAGGAAGCATGTAAATCTTCAATCTGTTGCAGGAAAGCCATCTCATTCTCTTTGCTCGGACACGGCTCGGCCTTTGACTTCTTCACATCAGCTCGAAGCTTCAGCTCTTCAACTTCTTTCTGGACATCTTCAGCTATTTGTTGAATCTTTGTCATCTGATGAAGACATTCTCTCTGTTGCTCTTATGCCTTCTGAACTAACTTCCCTTGCTCAACCAGGGCATCCTGAAGGTTCTTGATCTTCAACTCGAATTCAACTTCTACCTCCTTTTGCTTCTTCTGATTATCGCTCCACTTCTCTTGCCAAAGTGTGATGGCTTCATTAGCCTCATTCAGTTCTTTCTTATCCCTCCGGTGCTGACTCGCCTTATGGATCTCAACTAATCCTCTCTTCCTAAAGTAAAGCTCTCTTTCCTCAAAGTCCTTCTGCTTAAGTCGAACTGTCTCTTCAGCTCGGATAGCTCTATCTTCTAACTGCTGGTTCTGAATCATCAATTTCTTACAAGAATTGTAAGCCTCATGATTCTCAACTCTAAGCTGCTTGACCAAAGCTTCCAATTTCTGATAATCCTCTAAAGGCACTATGGTAGGTGGTGGTAATGGTGCAGAGAAAGGGATTAGAGTTACTTGAGCTTTCTCTCTTACCCAAGTTTCAAATTCGGGAAACATATGATTATTACTCTTGCCCAAGTGTTCTATACCCTTTCTATTAATCAATTTCCAAGCACTTGCAGCTTCTCGAACCAAAGGGAGATTGTCCTTCATAGGGAAATAGAAAGTCTGAGCCAGCTCAGAATCTTTGGGCACATTATTTAGAGCATATCCTAATTGTCTTCTCAAGAGTATGGGGTTGTAATTAATGCCCCCAGCTACTCCTAAGAGGGGAACATTAGGATACCCTCCACAGCTGGAGATGAGCTCTTTCCCTTTTAGCCTTAAGGTGAACCATCTAATATCTTTGGCAGTTAGCATGCTTAGCTTTTGCGACCAGATTACTTTGGGATCCGTGAATACTCCAGTAATGGGGGATATGTATCATAAACCATGTGTAGAATAATGGGGCACAACACCTAACCAGGCCACCTCGTCTCTTCTTATTCTTATAGTGTACTGAATAATATAAGTCTCCCAAGAGAGTGGGTACATGATTTTTTATCACAAACAAATGAATGCCATTCATATCCACTAACTTCTCCATGTCAGCAAACAAAATTATCCCATATACAGATAATGCCAAGATGGCGCAAACTGAATCCCACTATTTTTCCACAGCACGTTCTTCAATTCTTCTGACCAGAAACTCTAAGGGAAAACCAAGTACTCCTGCCTTGGTGGCAACCAAATTAGCAGATATCTCTGACGAGCTCAAATAAAGAGCTTTAGCGATGTCAGCATGAGTCGGTCTTGTCATCTCTGAATTGAAAGGAATTTGATCTTGGATAGGCACTCCCAAAATATCAACATACTCTTCTAGCAATGGACCTAGCTGGAAATCAGGAAATGTGAAACATCGGAGTCTAGGGTCATAATACTGTATCAAGGTATGGATGACACTCCTTTGTGAACTATCCCGATTGAACACCATGTCTAGAATATCACCATATCGCTCTTTGAAAAATCCCAAATGACCCGGGGTAATAAGAGACACCATCTGCCTGAGAAAATCCACCTTGGTATCAAAACATTTGTAGAAAATATTCTTCTTTCTGACATCTTCCATCTTTGAAGCAAGTATACGACCAGGAACTAGGAGTAGTGCAAACCCTGAGAATAAAAGGAACACAAATGATTAATGATGTTATGATGCTTATGCAAGGCGAGGCATGTGATCAGTGAAGTGTCTGTGATGTGCCAATCATATAATCAGGTGTTGGTGCAAGGTCACAATATCAACATATCACAATAACCATCCCTCTGATCTGGGATCCATATCTTAGAACACGAGAACCAGATCACAAAACTGAACCAATAGCCAAGCGGGTATGCTGACGGTCTTAGGGTTCCTGCAAACCTGTAAAACCCTCCCAATCTCACGGGTGTACTACTCGGGTCAACATCACGGACTCTCAAAGCCGAATAGCAAGAATACGTTCACCATTTCTGAGAAATAGCTCATGATCAAATCAGGGAGGCCTCAGCTGAGTCCGGAAAAACAAGCATCCCTCATAAGTCCCCAGCTTCAAGCACTGAATCGAGAAACAATAGTATATTCATCCCGAAGGGTACAATACTACCGTCATACGAACAATTTACAATAACTGGATTCCTATGAGAGAACCAGGCCATCCTATGCGAGCTCCTAATGGACCCTCAGATGCGAGTGGGTTTGCCAACAAATGTGGTCTGCCACTGTCATCACTGGAGAGGGGTGTTCCCATTAAGGTCCTTGAAGATCGGTCACTAGATGCACATAACTATCAAGGTCATACCCTGAAGTGGGGTAATCCCCACACATAATAGTTCCAAGACGGTCGCAATCTGGGTGTGGAGCCCATCGCCACTCATCATGGTGAGATACCATGGAAGTACAATGTCTGTCCACGCTAATCCTATAGTGCACTCAAGCCGAGTATTTGGCTTATCTCACAGTAACTCCCATCCCACAGAAAAAATGAAAACCAACACAGCCAGACAGTCCAGTATAATATGATGCATGGAAAATAAATATTGAAAATAGTAAATAAATGTTGTAAAGTAAAGCTGTAAAGTAAAACTGTAAATAAAAACAGTAAAGCTAAACTAAAGCACACAACAACAAACAGATAAACACCCAAAGAAACAAAAACAAAATAGGCGCTAGGATTGAATCTACAAGGGAAACCAGAGATTTTGGGTTCGTTCCCCAGCAGAGTCGCCAGCTGTCGCTCCCAGGATTTTCATCCTAGTACAAACGCGAAAGTGGCGCGGAAAAGGTAGAGTTGCCAGCCAGGCATTTTTATCCCGAAGGAACAGGAAAGGTAATGCTGCACAAACCTGAGGAAGAAGGAAAAGACAAGGCCTTGCGAACTAAAGATCTGGGTTCGGGAGTCGGTTACGACCTGGGAAGGTATTAACACCCCAGATCGTCCGCCGTACCCGACGGGATCCACGCATGCTTGCTTATTTCAAAGGGTGAGAAAAAATAATTGTTGTTGAATAAGACTGCTAACTGGAATGGGAATGAAATGAGGAAGGGAAATGGAAAAGAGAATGGAAAGAAGGGGAAATGTAGGGAAAATAAAGAATGTGCTCGAACGGGCCCTACCCCGCTGCCTACGTACCTCATTGAGAAAATGAGGATCAGAGTCGACGTAGTTCGCCTAACTAAGGCGGGAACTATTGTTTGTGTTTTTTATGCACTGGAACTGCTTATGTCTATGCTCAGGTGTTGCAGGCTTGTCTGGTACGAGTGCGTTTACCGTCTTGCATGCGAGACAAGTCGTTGCAAGTTCGCGTTCAGAATGAATGAGATGAGAAGAGAAGTTCCCGCAGGAAAAGTCGCTTATTATTTGTTTTTTGTCTTTTATGAGAAGTGTTTTGAATTTGTTTGTGAACATTCTCATACTAAGACCTATCCATCGTGGTAAATACTTACACCTCGCCCTGAAACAGGACGCGTATAAGTACTCCGCAACAAAGTCTCATGGCGTATAAGAACATCCAACCTTTATTAGGTGTTTTATTGTTTTCTTCATGAGATGAGAAAGAAGGACTCAAGTTGCAAAAAGGGAAAAACTAAGGGACTAAGACTCAATCCTAAGTTTAGTTATTTATTCAAAGGTGGTCCTAATGGTTTGTGGGGTTCTCTAAACCTAAAGAGAAAAGAATAGAATGCAACTTACTTCCTAGAGAAGTTAAGTTGATTCTACAAAAGAGGGGGAAATCCTACCAAACACAAGTATGAAAAGTAAAGGAAATTAAATGCAAATTAAATGCATAAAGGAAGTAAAAGAATAAGTTGAAGGAAACTTACCTCAATCTTCCCCTCTACAAGACAAAGGTTAGTGTGTATTTTTTTATTAAAAAATATAAAACAAACATACCCTAATTAAATCCTAATGACTCTCTTAATTCTAAAGAATTAAAAAAATGCTAAGACAAAAAAATAGCACCTATTACAACCCCTATTACACAAACAGCTATGGAAACAATGCATAACACAAATCAGTTTTTTACAGCCAACATGAAGCATGAAAAGGTAGGTGTAGAAATTCAAATACAGCATGCAAGCATAACAAACAACATGTATTTTACAACACCTATATGCCAAAACAGCTATGAAATGCAAAATCCAGATTTGATTATTTTCATTTTCTAATGCACAAACTCAACGAAACATGCACCAAATTCATCATGAACATGCATTTGAACATGGATCATCATACATAATGGAAAGAGCATGAGCATTTTTGAAGATTATGCAAGAATGCATCACACGATGGATTATGCAACAAGTAATGCAAAGTATGGCACATGAACATGGCATATGAACACAATGAGCATTGATCATGAATGTGCAACATGTTAGATTAACAAGAATGTCAAGCTGAATGCAAAATTCAGAATTGAATTGATGTGAATGATATGATCAAGCATGCAACCAAATGCAACCAAATGCACATACATACATGATTATGCAACATACATTGATACAATAAAAATGAAAAATGATTTAATGCAATGTGAAATATGTTAAAACAAAATGCAACATGATTATTCACATGCCAAATGATGCATAAACATGGCAACAAAATGCAAGAAAACAAGCTATACTCAAAGGAATACAAAAATGCATAATACGCAACATGGACGGAAACGCGTCGAAACGACTCGAAATGGGAGAATGAGCTACTAGAAATGGACCCAAAAATTCCCTAAAATCAATACCTAAATATGTATGAACATTAAAGGAACTAGAAACATTAACTAAGCTAACAAATAAGCAAAATTTCCAAAATCCACCAGCGTTAACCGGTTAACCAAATGGTTAACCGGTTAACGAACCTAAAACTGCCCTGTTTTGTGGCCAATACGCACCCGTTAACCGGTTAATCAAATGGTTAACCGGTTAACACTGAACCAGAATGTGAAAAAAGTTAAGAAATAAGTGCTTTTGGCCACAAACTTATTTCTAATGATCCCTAACATACCTAGGAACATGCTAACACGAATTTCTACTTAATTAGGGCTTATTTACACATGCTAGAACCTATGATTATCTACACCTTAGCTTCTAAATCATTAAAAATCATAAATCGCAAGCAACACATATCGGAAACGAAATCGATCAAGCAAAACGAAAAGCAGTTAAAGAATTCAGAAATGGCGAGATGAAGAGAATAACTTAAAGAAAAAGTGATTTAGGTCACCAACCTACGAAGCGGAGAAGTGCTTCGGTGAATGTTGCAAGAATCGGAGCTTGATCGAAGAGAAAACCACGAAAACGCAAAATAAATGCGTTCTTAATGCTTGAACCTTTGTGCACTTCCGATAAGCCGAAATCCTCACAAAAATCAGTAGCTTCTTCTTCCACAATCCACAAAACTAATAGAGGTTGGAGGCTAAGCTTCAAGATCTTCAAGTTTCAATGTGAAACTTGAAGAGCTTCTTCAAAAAGCTTTAGTGAAATGAGGGAAAATGGAGGAAAAATGAGAGAGAAAAAGTGATTGTGTGAGAATGAGAAATTTGGAAAATTGTGGGTGAATGAAAATTGTGAGTGTCTCCCCTTTGGTTTGGATGAAAATGGATTAAATATGGCTTAGGTTTGGGGCCCAAAAATTAGGCTTGGGATCCAAAAAAAATGTTTTGGTAATGAGGTTAGGATTTAGCAATGGAGCTAGGTTAGGAGAAGGAACATTCTAGAAGATGGTAGAACATGGTAGAAGTTTCCAAGGGAAATGGAAATTTCTCTTTTAAGCCTCAGTTCCTGAGCATTTACCTTTTGCACTGACACTTGTATATTATTTTCCAGCTTTGCACACAGATAACACATACACTTACCCCTTTTAAACACAATCTTTTAAGCGTGGATTCCATCGAGTACGACGGACAATCTGGGTGCTAATACCTTCCCAGGTTGTAACCAACCCCCTTTCTCAGTTTCTTTGGTTCGCAACCGTCTTATCCATATCTCCTAGGTTTATGAAGCATTACCTTTCCTTCGGGATAAAAATGCCTAGCTGGCGACTCTATTCATTTCACCTTCATTTTCTCCTTTTCGCCGACCGTTCGCGTCTGTAGCCTATTTGACCCGGTGTCTTTTTGGGGGAGCGACACATTACTTGTTTGATATAATACTGAATTATTATTTACCTACTACTAGAAGAAAATTTAATTTTCAGTACTGATATAAATAACATGTATGTTATTTGATTTATTATGTTACCTGCTACCTTTACCAGTTGAAATAAAAAGTTACAAATGCATTGCGTATGATTTAGTATGAAGCTGGATGAGTAGGAATGCATTTATTTTGGGGTAGTTAGAATTTTCAAGCCAGACGACCGTCTAAGCTTTGAGACGACCGTCTCAAGCTTGTGACAATCGTCACATATGCCAGACGAGCGTCTCAAAGCAAAGACCCCGTAATGTTCTGATTGCACGATCATCAGGACCGTTTCAACCCCATTCCCAACGGCTATGATCATTTCCTATATATATGGCATTTTCCTACTTCATTTTCACACAAACCATATCCTGCATCATTTTTTTCTCAACTACCACACTCTGTTTCTATATTTTAGTTAGCAACAACATTTTCTTCCCACACCAGTCCGACACTTTCACAAAATTCTATCAAACTTTGTTTACCATTTTCGTCTTTTTTCTTCAATACCTTTCTAAAATGGGCGAGCCAAGACCAACAAACCTCATTTCAAGAGAAGGAGATGCCGAAATTCTCCAAAGGGCACACTTTCAAGAGTTATGTGAGAGACAAGTCAACGTCACTTGTTACGCTGATGAGGAGTGCCTAACTCTTTTGGGTCTCCTCGACAGCGTTAACTACATGATGGAGAGGACTAATCTCGCGGCGCTTTGTAGAAGCAACCGGCCTACCTACACTACACTTGTGTTGGAGTTCTTAAGCTTTTTTGAGTACCACACGCCTAAGGGTGAAACAAAGTTCCTGGTGGGGAATATTACCTTCCGTATGTTTGCAAGGGAATTCTCTGTCACTCAAGAGCAGTTTAGCGAGTGGTTTGGATTCCTACAATGTGAAGGCGTTCACCTAACCATTCCAAAAGGAGGAGACTGGCAGATAAGTGCTTTTGATCTATGGGAAGAATTGTCAGGAGAGAGAGAGAATGGATGGGAGGAGTTGTATGCAACTCATATCCAAAACCATGCCATCCGTTACTTTTCGAGGGTTATATACAATGTCATCTTCGGGAGGGAAAACAACCATAAAGTAAATCAAAGAGAGTTATTCTTGATTTACTGTGCCTTCTTTGACATGTGAGTCAACCCCGTCGCCTTCATCTTTGACAACATAAAGTACATCTGTAATAGAGGGAAACACCCTTTTGCTTTGGCGACGTGATTACCGAAATCACACTTAAGTTGGGTTTAGAGGAAAACCTGAACCAGATGTATCGAGCACCCGCCCTATACCTTGACATGGAATTCTGCAAGTCTAGTCACCTAATCAAGGCAAGGAAGGATGGCAGATACAAACTGGTTGTCAACGGGAAAATCATCTGAAGTATCATCTTGCCATGTCATACCAGGACATATGTTAGAGTCTGAGCCAACTGGCATTTCGATCTCCTTGCTCCTTCACCAGGTACGGCTGCACAAGAAGCTCAACAAGATTCTGAAATAGATAAAGTTCAACAGGTTTTGGATGATGAGGAAAGAGCTGAACAAAGAGTCGCTGATTTCGCTAGCACCAGTACATCCACTAAACGCCGTAGAAGGAATCAACAACCCGTGTCTATGGATAAAATTATGGCGGCCATCATGCAGAACATGGAGATGCAACAGAAGCAATACCAGGAGATGCCACAGAGGATGGAGAGGATGGAGCTGACTCAGACAAAGCATGGAAAGCTAATAGCTGCTAACACTGAAGCTTTGGGAGGTCTAATAAGTCAAGTTCAGGCGCTGCATGACTATATCAACCTTGAAGGTATACCAGATTATGTAGCGATCCACGTACATAGAGTGTAATACCCATATATAAAAGACATACCTCAACACATATTTTTCATATATATATATATATATATATATATATATATATATATATATATATATAAGTTTGGTATTGAAATACAATAAGTTCCTGGCAACACATTGCATAAGTATAGCCACTACAACATAAGCTACTAATACAAAGGCTATAATTTATACAAGATGTTCAAAAATATAAAAGTCTAAGAACTAGATCCAAAGATCTCAAAAGTCCACAACGGAAGACAAAGCCATCAAACAAGAAAAGCTAATCAAATCGCCTTATCTTTACCCTCCGCGGAACCTGAAGTACCTGAAATAACAACATCAACATGGGGTGAGATAACAATATCTCAGTGAGTTCCCTATCTTAGAGTTCTCTCAGCTCTAAGGGTTCAAAACCTATTACTCCACAAATACAAACGCCTATTCTCATGAGTAGCCAACGCAAAACGGAAAACATCCATACAACGCTCTATAACACTTCACGTGGGACTCAGTGAAATACCCACCTCAAGTATAACTCAACTAGACTTCCCATGGGACTCAATGAATACCCATCTCAAGCCACTAACATGCTTCTCGTGGGACTCAATGTAATACCCACCTCAAGCCACTAACATGCTTCTCGTGGGACTCAATGTAATACCCACCTCAAGCCAGTAACATGCTTCTCGTGGGACTCAATGTAATACCCACCTCAAGCCACTAACATGCTTCTCGTGGGACTCAATGTAATATCCACCTCAAACTCAAATCACGCGCCTTAAATCGGTACCTCTAGCTTTTACGGATGCTCCAACGGTATACTAAGTATCCACGTTGAAACTTAATCAAGACCTTGCAGAGGACCTAAAGCAAATATGAACCATAATTTAACTAGCCTAGGGGGATCCTAGATACCTCACTAATTGTTCCCTTTTCGTTTCCATTATCTCACACTTTCCAATTAAACATAATTCCAGTTATATTGAAAAGTCGAGAAAAAGTCAGGTAAAAGTAATATCTTTTAGCGTCATCAATTAGTAAATGTTTTCAGCTTCGAATCGATATGTTGAACATTAAAAACGGATACCTGGATCATAAGTTATGAATTAAATATAGAAACTGAAACTTCCAGGTCTCGCTGAGCGAGCCCTCAGCTTGCTGAGCGAGAAACTCCCTGTATTTTCGCGCTGAGCGAGCTCCTTGCTGCTGATCGAGCTAAACTAGAAACACCAACTTCTTCTGCAGAATTTCAACTGCTCGCTAAGCGAGCTCTGGGATTCCAGAAAAACGGCCTTACGGGAAAGGTACCAAATCATGCCAAAATCAACCCAAGCATCAACCAACATAGCAAACCAACTTTAAACATATTCATAGGCATATTGTGAGCAACATAGTTAGGTTTAATCGAGTTTTTAACCGTTTAAAATCATATGTTTTCAAGATTTCTACCAAAACCCTAAAACTCATAAACTTCAAATTTCAACCAAAAACTAAAACAAAAGTATCTAACTATGAACCCACCTCGAGATAAGAAGATTGATGGAATAAATGAGTTGATTCGATAGATGAATGACGGAGAATGACGGAATTGAACTCTTTTCTCTTCTTTTCTTCTCTCCTTCTTTTCTTACTAACTATCTCTTTTCTCTATTCTTCTTTCTATATAAACAAATTATAATAAAAAAATAATTTCTTACCAATGGGTCTAAGAATAGAGAGTATCTAAAAAATGTCTCTTAATCCTCAATCTAATAAAACCTCGGCACAAATAATAGCAGCTGTCCAATTTAAATAATATCATTCGGTGAGTTAAATAAATTATGGGGTGTTACATTCTCCCCCCTTAAATAGAAATTCGTCCTCGAATTTAAAAGATTACCTGAAAAGGTGAGGATATGATTTGTAACGGCCATATAATATATATCTAAAATAATATCATACAAAGTTAATTTTTAGTACTGACACCATCATAAATACCTACTAGTATAATTCACATTCTTGTCCAATTCTAAAAACAATACAAACTATGGCACAAGACATGGAAATCATTCTAACATAAAAACTAAGAATAATAAAATATCCATTATTGTACACAGATAGAGAAATACACAGCGGAAGACTAATTCTATGCTTCACTTGAAACATCCCGAGCATAGCTCCACTTGTAAATCAAACTTGCAAAAGAAACCTGAAAAGCAACAACAATAGTGGGGTGAGATAACAACATCTCAGTGGGTTCCCTATCTTAGAGTTCTCTCGGCTCTAAGGGTTCTATCAAACATAACTCAAGTATTTATTCGAGTAAAACCACCTTGAGTTCACACGCCGCACTCTCGTTGGAACCACATACAAGAGTTTTACAAATCCTACTATCACTAGGTAGGATATTACCTTTTACTTATCATGGGATTCGATATAACACCCAACTCAAGCCTAAGGTCACTTCTCCATAAGGAAGTCAAAATGAGATGGAATAACCAAAGCAACATTCTTGACGCTTCATGTGGGACTCAATGTGATACCCACCTCAAGACTTACACAATGCTTCCCGTGAGACCCAATGTAATACCCACCTCAAGCCTAAACAATCTGATGCTTCCCGTGGGACTCAGTGTAATACCCACCTCAAGACTTACACAATGCTTCCCGTGGGACTCAATGTAATACCCACCTCATGCCTAAACAATCTGATGCTTCCCATGGGACTCAGTGTAATACCCACCTCAAGACTTACACAATGCTTCCCGTGGGACTCAATGTAATACCCACCTCAAGCCTAAACAATCTGATGCTTCCCGTGGGACTCAGTGTAATACCCACCTCAAGACTTATCGTTTGTACAATAAATTCCATGCTAAGAAAACATACTTAGAAAACACTTGTACAAATAATACCATATAACAATTTCTAGTTACATTACTAGGCCAATGTATTGGTTTATGGTAAGGTTTCCTCACTCTTTCTCCATTCTTTATGCCTTTAAATTATATACTTCTCAATCACATAATCTAACTCTTTAATTTAATTATCACAATTAAACTAATGTCACCATGATCTCATTGTCTCTACTCTCAATCAATCCTCATGATTAGGCATACTTCACGCAATATATTATTACCCTAATTCCTTAACTTTACATAATTACGGTTAAACGGAAAATTCGGGTAAAATTCAGGTGGAAATAATATTTATCAGTATCATGTAAAAGTACATAATTTTAGCTTTCCAACGATATAAAGAACGCTTAAATCGGATAACCGAGTAACAAGTTATGAATTTTCAAAGTTTGGAAAAGTAAACATTTTCTCACACACTTACAGTGTTAACCGGTTAACGGATTGGTTAACCGGTTAACCAAACCAAAACAGAAGCCACTGTGCAAACTTCAGACGCATTAACTGGTTAACAGAATGGTTAACCGGTTAACCAAACACAGAATGCAGAAAAAATACATTTTTCCCATAGCAACTCTTACTAACCATCATTAAACATCAAAACAACATAGCAACAAGGTTACTACACATATAGGCAACATACTCAAGCATTTGTATCGATTTCTAACCGTTTAAATTCACCGATTTTTTAGGATTTTTTCCATAAATTACCCTAAAGCTCGTAAACCCTAAAAACTCTACCAAACCAAAAGTAAAAGTTTCTAGCTATGAACCCACCTTGTAATCGACAAGGAGGTTGGTGAAGATGAAGATTTGGCGAAGAAAAGGTGATGATCCGAGCATTTCCTCTCTTGGGGTTTTCTTCCTCTTCCTCTTCTTTTCTTCTCTTTTATTTTCTTTCTCTTATTTTCATTTCTCTTCTATTTCTCTTACTAACTTTCTATTTCCTCTTTTCCTTTTATAACATAAAACTTGTTTTTCTTTCTTTTAAAACCAAACAATGTATTTTTTATCGGTTAGTAACACTAACAGGTCCAATTTGAGAGTATCCAAAATATCTTTGAGTCAAATATTTAATAAAGCCTCTGTGTCAAATAATACTAATAATCTTAATTAATATTCTCCTTCTCTTTTCTCTTCTTTTCTCCTCTCCTTCTTTTCTTACTAACTATCTCTTTTCTCTATTCTTCTTTCTATATAAACAAATTAAAATAAAAACCTAGTTTCTTACCAATGGGTCTAAGAATAGAGAGTATCTAAAAAATGTCTCTTAATCCTCAATCTAATAAAACCTCGGCACAAATAATATCAGCTATCCAATTTAAATAATATCATTCGATGAGTTAAATAAATTACGGGGTGTTACATTCTCCCCCCTTAAATAGAAATTCGTCCTCAAATTTAAAATATTACTTGAAAAGGTGAGGATATGATTCCCGCATCTCCGATTCCAATTCCCACGTAGCATATCCTGGATGCGTCTCGTCCCATTGCACTTTAACAAGTGGTATCTCTTTGATCCTTAACACTTTGGTTTCTCTTCCAACAATACAGATCAGTTGGGGTTCAAAATTCAAATATGCTTCTATATCGATAGAATCCGGCAAAATAGGCTGAAGAGGATCAGGAACGTACCTACAAAGTTGTGATACATGGAAAACATCATGCATTTCAGATAGAGAGGGTGGTAAGGCCAATTTGTAAGAAGCTTCACCAATCCTTTCTAAGATCTGATACGGTCCCACGTATCTCGGACTTAACTTACGCGATTTAAATGGTCCTTTCAATCTCAATCTCGGAGTGACTTTCAAATACACATGATCACCTTCATCAAATTCCAAAGATATCCTTCAGTTGTCAGCATAACTCTTCTGACGATCTTGGGATTGCTTAATCTTTTCTTGAATCATCCGAATCTTTTCTGTGGTTTCTTGAATAACTTTGGGTCCCAAAATCCTGTCTTCACCCACTTCCGACCAACACAACGAAGTTCTACACTTTCTTCCATACAAGGCTTCATACAGTGCCATCCCGATGCTCGCATGGTAATTGTTATTGTAAGAGAATTTTATCAATGGTAAAAGTTCCTTCCAATTTCCTTTACTTTCTAAACCGCATGCCCGTAACATATCTTCCATTGTTTGAATTGTACATTCCGTTTGACCAACCGTTTGAGGATGATTAGAAGTACTCAAACGCAAATTCGTACCCATGGCTTGTTGGAACACCTTCCAAAACCTAGAAGTGGATTTCGGATCTCTATTTGATACAATGCTAGACGGGACACCATGAGATCTCAAAATTTACGCAGTAAACAACCTCACAAGGTGACTTGCCTTGTACGTAGTCTTAACGACTAAGAAATGTTCAGATTTCGTTAACCAATCCACAATCACCCAAACAGAGTCATAACCCCCTTAAGTACTCGGTAAACCCACTGCAAAGTCCATAGAGATATTATCCCACTTCCAATTGGGATGTCCAAAGGTTGCAACAAATTGTCCGGTCTCTGGTGTTCAATCTTCACTTGTTGACACACCGCACATTCGGACACAGATACCACAATGTTCTTTTTCATTCCACACTACCTATACTCTTTCCTTAAGTCTTGATACATCTTCGAAGAACCCAAATGTATCGTAAAAGAACCTTTATAGGCTTCCTCTAAAATCTTTCTCTTTAATACTTCATCATTCAGAATGCAAATTCTTTGCTTAAATAGGATAATCTCATCCAATGCTCTCACAAAACCCGGTTGAAGCAGCAACTCCTGCAACTTCTCATCTAGAACTTGTGCTTGTTGAATCTCATTCCTCAAGGTAGAATTGATATTCAAATTTCCCATTATTACACCGTTCGGAGTCCAAACCAACTGAAGGTTAAGGTCTTGAAACTTCTCCAATAATGCATATTCCAATACCATCAACTCATCACTATGAATTACTTTTCTACTTAAGGCATATGATACCTTATTCGCTTTCCCCGAATGGTACTTCAATTCAAGGTCATAATCCTTCAAATACTCCATCCATCTTCTCTGTCTCATATTTAATTCGTTCTGATCAAAGAGGTACTTTAAACTCTTATGATCACTGAACATCTCAAAACGTACACCATACAAATAATGCTGCCACACTTTCAAATTAAATACCACGATCGCTAGCTCCAAATCATGATTTGGATAATTCTTCTCATGAACTCTCAAGTGTCTAAAAGCATAGGCTACAACTTGGCCTTCTTGCATAAGAACACCTCTTAATCCCATCTTGGAAGCATTGCAAAACACTTCATAAGATTTGTTAGGATCGAGAATGATCAAAACTGGAGCAGTTGTCAATTTCTCTTTCAACCATACGAAACTTTTCTCACAACTAGAATCCCATTCGTAAGAGAAGTCCTTTCTTGTAAGCTTAGTTAATGGTAACTCCATTTGAGAAAATAGCTGGAGCATTCGTCACACCGAAATACATCTCTAAGAATTCGTAATGGTCATAACAGGTTCTAAATGCAGTCTTTGGAACATCAGAACTTTTTACACGAATCTGGTGATAGCCCGACCTCAGATCATCAACTTTCTTCTTTACCAATAAAATAGGGGCTCCCCACGGTGAAACACCGTGTCTTACAAAATGCTTTGCCATCAAATCCTTTAATTGGTCCTTCAATTCTCTTAACTCGAGCGGTGCCATCCGATAAGGGGAAATGGATATAGGAGTCGTTCCTGGTATTAGGTCAACTGAGAATTCAACTTCTCTTACCGGAGGTAAGGAAGTGACATCCTCGGGGAAGACATCAGGAAATTCACAAAAAATCAGAATATTCAAAACTTGTTGGCTATTACTATCCTCTTTAGTAAGGACAATCAAAACATACTTCTCTTGTTCAAATAGAAAATTTACCATTCCAACCGTACCTTCTAAGATCGTGGTTAAAACATCATTCGGAGGTGCTTCAACGGATGGAATAAGGATCAACTTCTCCTCAAATCCAATAAACGCAGAATTAGCAGGAAACCAATCCATTCCCGGGATCACATCAACTTTCTTAAGAGGTAGACAAATGAGATCAATCTGAAAAACTCTACCATCCACAGACAAGGTACAATTCTCACACCTAAGGGGTGTCTCAACGGTTTCATCCATAACGGTAGTAACCACCATCGGAGGAGACAAAGGAAAAACTCGCAACCCAAGTCGCTTCGCACGTAGATACAAAAGAATGTGAAGCCGCACAATCAAATAAAACAAGACAATGATTCTTGTTAACAAGACATGTACCCGCAACGAGAGAGTTGTCGGCTTTGGTCTTTCTAGCATCCATAGTATAAACTCTCGCTTGAATTTGGTCCTTCTTCTAGGGGCAATCTCTAGCAAAATGTCCTTCTTTTTGGCAAATGAAACATACCACGACACTAGGATTGCATCTTCCATAATGATTCTTATGGCATCGGTAACAAGAAGGAGGAGCACTAGATCTAGGACTCGACACCTGCTTCCCTTTGAAGGGGTGAGGCCTCGACTTAAAAGATTGATTGGCTCTTCCTCGGTCACCTTGAGCAGCCTTTCCCTCACCGGCTTCAACTTACACTTTCTTCAAACTATGTTCAACGACATAGCACTGTCTTAACAACTCGGAATAGGTAGTGAACTCCCTTTGAGAGACACTATGAGAGATTTTGGCCCTCAAACTAAATAAGAACTAGTCAATCTTCCATCTTTCATCTGGGGCATACATGGCTTGTCTAGAGTAGGCCTCCATGTCTTCGAACTTCTCATCCTAACTGGCCATAGTCATGCTCCCTTGTCTAAGTTGTTGGAATTTAAATTCTTTTTGGGTTCTCAAGGAACTCGGAAAGTACTTCTCCATAAAAATTGTCTTAAATTGTTGCCACACTTTTGGAACTCCTTGCACCATCATAAGATTTGAAGAACTTTCCCACCACCTAGCAGTAGGGCCTTTTAGTAAATGTGACGCAAAAGTCACCTTGTCATCTTCACCACAAATCACCATCTGGAAAATTCTCTCCATTCCGGTTACCCACTCATGTTCCTTAATCGGGTTCAATCCACCATGAAACTCCTGAGGGTTCATGCGGAAGAAGTCTCGGAATATTCCACCTCCAGTTCCAGGAGCAACCACATGAGGATGAAGGCCCCCATTCATTTGGTGCATCATCTCCTGCATGAATTGATGTTGTTGCTGATGCATCCGTTGCATGAATTGGAACATAGGAGCAGTCCCGTCACCACCCATTTGGTTGCTACCAGGAGGAGTGACACTGGGTCGAGCACAATTTCCACGCCTACCAGCCATATTCCTAAATTTCATCAAAACATGATTAAGTTGATCAGACTCAATACCGTAAACATAACATTTAGTCCTACATTAATATTACATGTATGAACGGAAATGAAACACTTATAATATTCCAAGGTAGGTCGAGGATACAACCTGCTCTTATACCAACTGTAACACCCATATATAAAAGACATACCTCAAAGCATATTTTTCACACACACACATACACACACACACACACACACACACACACACACATATATATATATATATATATATATATATATATAATAAGTTTGGTATTGAAATACAACAAGTTCTTAGCAACACATTGCATAAGTATAGCCACTACAACATAAGGTAATAATACAAAGGCTATAAATTATACAAGATGTTCAAAAATATAAAAGTCTAAGAACTAGATCCAAAGATCTCAAAAGTCCACAGCGAAAGACAAAGCCATCAAACAAGCAAAGATAATCAAATCGCCTTATCTTTACCCTTTGCGGAACCTGAAGTACCTGAAATAACAACATCAACATGGGGTGAGATAACAACATCTCAGTGAGTTCCCTATCTTAGAGTTCTCTCAGCTCTAAGGGTTCAAAACCTATTACTCCACGAATGCAAACGCCTATTCTCAAGAGTAGCCAACACAAAACGGAAAACATCCATACAACGCTCTATAACACTTCACGTGGGACTCAGTGAAATACCCACCTCAAGTATAACTCAACTAGACTTCCCATGGGACTCAATGTAATACCCATCTCAAGCCACTAACATGCTTCTCGTGGGACTCAATGTAATACCCACCTAAATCCACTAACATGCTTCTCGTGGGACTCAATGTAATACCCACCTCAAGCCACTAACATGTTTCTCGTGGGACTCAATGTAATATCCACCTCAAGCCACTAACATGCTTCTCGTGGGACTCAATGTAATACCCACCTCAAGCTCAAATCACGCGCCTTAAATCGGTACCTCTAGATTTTATGGATGCTCCAACGGTACACTAAGTATCCACGTTGAAACTTAATTAAGACCTTGTGGAGGACCTAAAGCAAATACGAATCAAAATTTAACTAGCCTAGGGGAATCCTAGATACCTCACTAGTTGTGCCCTTTTCGTTTCCATTATCTCACACTTTCCAATTAAACATAATTCCGGTTATATTGAAAAGTCGAGAAAAAGTAGGGTAATAGTAATATATTTTAGTGTCATCAATTAGTAAATGTTTTCAGCTTCGAATTGATATGCGGAACACTAAAAACGGATACCTGGATCACAAGTTATGAATTAAATACAGAAACTGAAACTTCCAGGTCTCGCTGAGCTATCCCTCAGCTCGTTGAGCGAGAAACTCCCTGTATTTGCTCACTGAGTGAGCTAAACCAGAAACACCAACTTCTTCTGCAGAATTTCAACTGCTCGCTGAGCGAGCCTAGCGATTCCAGAAAAATGCCCTTACGGGAAAGGTACCAAATCATGCCAAAATCAACCCAAGCATCAACCAACATAGCAAACCAACTTTAAACATGTTCATAGGCATATTGTGAGAAACATAGTTAGGTTTAATCGAGTTTTTAACCGTTTAAAATCATATGTTTTCAAGATTTCTACCAAAACCCTAAAACTCATAAACTTCAAAACTCAACCAAAAACAAAAGTATCTAACTATGAATCCACCTCGAGATAAGAAGATTGACGGGAGAAATGAGTTGATTGGACGAACGAATGATGGAGAATGACGAAATTGAAGCTTAGGGTTTTCTTCATCTTCTCCTTCTCTTTTCTCTTATTTTCTTTTCTCCTTATTTTCTTACTAACTATCTCTTTTCTCTATTCTTCTTTCTATATAAACAAATTATAATAAAAACATACTTTCTTACCAATGGGTCTAAGAATAGAGAGTATCTAAAAAATGTCTCTTAATCCTCAATCTAATAAAACCTTGGCACAAATAATATCAACTATCCAATTTAAATAATATTATTTGGTGAGTTAAATAAATTACGGGGTGTTACATAGAGCTATCTGAGGCAGAGGCCAAAGATCACCACCACCGCAGGAGTAGCTTTTAATTAGTTTTTAGTTTTTAGTTTTTTGTTATGTTTTTATTATTATTTTTAGAAGTGTACCTATATCTCACAACATTGAGGACAATGCCCGAGATAATGTGGGAGAAGGTATTAGATTTCCCATTTCATTGTACGAAACCTAACTAAATTAATCGAAGTATTTAGTTTCAATTTCTCTCCAGTATTTTTAGCATTACCAGAATTTTTTTTATTCCCTTACAATGTTTTCATTTAACATACCCTTCAAGTTTATAGGTTAATGGGCACTGTTAGAGAAACTGAGAAAATACTTAACAAAATTTATAAAGTCTTGACACCTTGAACCCTTAGAAACTATATCGGTTTTGATACCTATTATACCAAAGTCTGAAGCTTTAAAGTCTAAATTAGCCCCGGAGTAGTTTATATTAGCAGTCAGCACTGCCTGAAGTACAAGCTACGTGGAAAGCTGATGCAAATAAGTGATTGATTGCACAAATGCCAAAAAAGGAAGAAAAAGAAAAATATTAAGATTATGCAAGCCATTGGTAAAACAATTAAGCTGCACAAAAGGCAAAGCAAAAAGACTGATGTCAGTTGGTTCAGAGGAATCTGGTTCTGAACTCAGTAGGGCGAATTTATATTCGATCCCCTATAACTTACACTCAGTGTGATAAAGGGTTACTGCACTTGTGTACCAAACCCCGAATGAAAATAAGGATCTAACTCACTAACAGGCTATTTCACTATGCACGTGCAAAGGTAAAGAGCTTAATGTGATTGCATCAGAATGAAACCGGGTGAAATAGATATAAGAGCATCAGGCTGAGTTATAACATCATGATTCAGATTGGTTAGGGGGTTTAAGAACGTTATTCGTTTTTAGTGTCATTTGTGTATTTTTAGTGTTGGAGTTAATATTAATTCTTTTAACATAAAGCCGCATGAACACATATAAATAGGTGATGTGTTTTATGTCTGCATGTAGAGATATTTTATTTAAAAATATATTTGATTGTTTGCTTGAGGACGAGCAAAGATTCAAGTCTGGGGGAATTTGATAACTCAAATTCATATCGATTATTTAATGTGATTTCCGATTGTTTAATATGTTTATTTATCTGTTTTGGACGATATTACGTGTGAATTGTATCTGTTTTGCAGACATTTGATAGGACATGACATTTGGAGGCAAAAATGCAAAAGGAAGCTTTTTGAACAAGAAACCATGGCAAAACAGAAGGAAAACAACAAAAAAATGCATTTATGCATTTTACCTGTCAATCGATCATCTCAACAATCAGACGACCGTCTCAAAGTAAGACGATCAACTCAACTCCAAGTTGAGTGTCTCATAGCCAAAGTTACCCATCTCATAAACCAAACGTTTGTCTCAACTAAATTATGCAGAAACGTAAAATCCATAACAGACGAAACAGAAGTCAAAATGAAATGAGATTTTTTCATTCAACCAGAGAAGTTTCCTCACCTTAGTCTACTCAGTCATTGTAACTCAGTCTCAAGCCCAATCAGAGTTTAAGCATATTATTTCTCAACAAACCCTACCACACTGCTTATCAATAGAGTTCTCTAGCATTTGCACCAGAGAGCTTCATTTTCACGTGAAATTTCTGCCATTTTTATTCCGTCGAAGTTCACTTTTATTTTCATTATTGCATTATTTTATTTTCCTTTACCTAATCTTAGTGATATTTTCCACCATTAGGAAACTATCACCATTTTTATTGTTTCTAGCCATACATTATTGTTTTCGTTTCAAGTTTCGAAGTTTGGTTGATCAAGGATATTGTAACCAGGTTTCTGATTTTAATGCTTATTTATTTATTTATTATCGCATTTATTTATATTATGTATTTCTCCTCCTTCTACCTTTCTTTATTTAATATGTCTAGCTAAACCGTTAATCGGCATGTAATTGTGTAAACCAGAACGAATTTGATAGGATTAGGCTAAAACCTTAAATTAAGTTATAATCTGGTTTCGATTTATTGTTTTAATTAACTTTCGTTAAGAGAGTAAGAGAGTACAAAAGATTAGGATTAAGACCACGTGAGTGTGAGATCATAATCAGATAGCTGAAATCGAGCATTAGTTTTAAACACAACAGAAGCGCTTTAAAACCAATTAGAACCTTTACGTTTCCAAAAAGTATTTCTAACTTGAATTGATACAGCGAGAGCGCTCAATTAAACTTAGGAGTATAGTAATAGGCAAGACCATGAGAGAGTGAGTCAAAGACTTTTAAACCGAGAGTTTCTACGGAGAGATAACTTAATAAACCTTAATAAGCCGACCCTCTATTGAATTTGCAAAGGCAAAATCAATTAAGTACCGATAATTTATATCATTAATTTAATTTAATTTAATTAATTATTAACCTTTTAAAACCAAAACCATCGCTCTCCTTAGCTAAACATAGCAACACCCAACAACACTAGGTTGATTATCGAGTCTATGTGGGATCGATATCTTTTATTACTACGTGATAGACTATGCACTTGCAGTTAGTAACCGTTAGACTCAGAAATTGGCCACCAGTACCACATGAATATATGAAGTTGCATTTCATTCTACATGGCATAGCATAATCACATTTGTTGTTTGATGATATGTATTGTTGATGATTATATATGGGTGAGTTCGTTGTAGCCGTTGTATGATTATTTGTTTCTTATGATTCAGTCTTATATTATTTTTATTGAATTTGGATTACTCACCCTGCCTGCCGTTTGTGATAGTCTATTATGCCATCTTGCAGATTCTCAAGAATAGTTCAGTGACTGAAAGTCGCTCGGAGTGCGTCTCCTTTTGTTATAGAGTCTAGGTGGTGTCCTGCTCTATGTCGTGTAACACTGGGGAACGCCTGGTTTATATTTGTTATTTCAGTTGTTTCAACACTTGAGGATTATGTTTGATTTATAATTGAATCCTTTTTATCTTGATGATTAAGATGTTGAATAATGATCCACTGCCATGAATTGAGGTTTTGTATTATTTATGAATTGAAGTTGCAACCTGTGTTACGGGACATGACACACACTTGTTGTTTATATGATTTATGATGAAAATGTGTTGCCCTTTCATGTAGAACTCTAATATTTTCATTAAATAATATGATTGATTATGTTGTGGGTAGAAAGGGTGTTATAGTTAACCATGTCAAAATTTGAATATTTTGTTTAATTTTGATTGCTTGATTGTTTCGGCCTGATTCTTTTGTGCGTCGAATAAGGCATGGAAATAAACACATGAACCTTGGAATTCCTTGAATAAATCCATTAAATCGAGAAATCCTTAATTGGATAAATTTGAATTATTTGCGGATCAACTTAGACTTTTATCTCTGAAATCTATTCAAACCGCGGGATTGCTATTTTTGGCATTTTTTACCTGAAAAATGATTAATAAAAGAAAATAACAAATATTTTTGGATTTTAATTAATGGTTAGTAAACATAAAAAAATAAAAACAAATGGTGATCACTTGTGAGGCATATACCTACACCCGAGAAAAACCAAAAAGCCAGCATGATCTTGTTTGTATTGCAAGATGCAGATGAAGAAAAGTAAAGAAATCTTAGGGCAAACATTAGGGTGCTACAACTGCCCTTATTTAAGTTTCTTCAATATGGAGATATGAAGATTGACATCTTCGTCTCTACAAGATGGGAGAAACTTAAATATAGAAAACCCAATTTTTGTCCTAAGATACCATGATATGCTATGAATATGATATGATATTGTTCGCTGGTGTTTTCCAACGAACAACCGCTGGTTTCTAATTCAATGTCTAAATTAGTTAACTTGCATGATCAACCATACAAATCCTAGGATATAAGTGCGTATTTCATCTGTATCTTGGTCGAATGTGCTGATTGTGTCATCCTTAATGATTTCACTTTCATTTAATTATCTTAAGTGCGTTTGTATGATTCACAAGAATAGAGAACAAAAGTAGAACAAACTTAACATAATTTAACACAAACTAACAACAACTATCCTCTCTCTCTCTCTCTCTCTCTCTATATATATATATATATATATATATATATATATATATATGAAACTAAACTAACTGCCACTAACGGGCGAATTCTAATAACTTGACATTTGACCTTTCGGCATGCCTTCATTCCCCTGGATGCTTCCACGCGTACTTTTTGCCAAACGTTGCAACTTCACACTTTGAATCTCTTATTTCAATTTTAATTAATGTCTTTTATTCAATAGTCGTCAAAATTATCACAAACAAACTCCTTCGACTGAAGATCATGACATGTTGATGAAACATAAGCTTTATTCTTCTTTGTCGAAAAAGACGTAAAAATGCCCTTTCTTGTTGTCTGCGTCGAAATCTCCCTTTTCACCAACATTTTCCTTTCATACAGGTACCTTCGAAAATCACTGTCTACAAATTGCCCCCCAACAAAGAGTTTTTCGACCCATTCCTGGAGAAATAATCATTTGCTGTTAAATAAATATTTTCGACACTTCATGATCTTTACTGCTTTGTCATTTCCAAGAATAGATTTTGTAAATTCCAACAAATTGATTATTACAAAGACCAGCAACGTCACATTTCAGCCCATGTTTAGACACTAGCCTATCATTTCCTAAAAACTAGGGGATGATTTAACTTTTCCTTTTTAAAACTGCTCCCACTAACTTTCCTACCACGTGGTCCACGAAATAGGAATTCTTAACTGTTTCAATCCCCACTTCTTCCTTATAAATACCACTGAGTCATTAGCTTCAAAACTTTTAGACAATATTCTTCTTTTTCATCACCTTTTAAACAGAAAAACCATTTCTTTCCAAAATTTTCAGAAACCTCAACTTTCTCAACAATGTCTTCATCCAAAGCGACTACCAGCAAGAAGAACAAAAATGTGACGCCTCTTGCTTATGCTCATCGATTGACAGGACCAGACATGGTGGGGAATCAACATTACATTCCAGAACCTTCTAATGAGAAGGAGAAGGCCAATATCTACAGGTCTCAGGTATTAATCCCTATCCTTGTTTCTGGCACAAGCCATGCAATGTTAGGTCCTTTGCTTAGCCCTAACACAAACACAGATAAGTTAAAAGAATATTTCCCCTCTTATCAACGTCTCAAACCCATAGGTGATGGGGCTAAACCAAAAACTTCCCTCGAAGAACCCCAAGATGCAGAACCTAGTGACGAAGCAACCATAAACCTAGGATATTTACAAAACACTAGGATATTTAGGGCTTGTCCCAAGTCGAAAGACATCTCTGAATACCTTGCTTGGGTGAACAAAGTCAAAAACGTTAAAGCCCCATTCTGGAAAGAATTAGGTATTTTCGACTTAATCCAAATGTCGAAAGTAGGTCTTAACATTTGCCCAAATATGTTGTTGTCATCCGTTTACTTATGGGATAGCACTTACAACACTTTCCACCTTCCATGTGGAATGGTCACCCCTACCTTATTCAACATAGTTGCTATTGTTAGAATAAGTCTATTATGGGTAGCTTTCGACCCAAATACCTTGAATCAAGATACCATAGGGTTTGATACCAGCAAAGCCTCCTACTCTGGGTTCATAAAAGAATATCATGATAAGAAAACCAAAACGGTCTCTGACAGGGAGCATATAGCCTTTTTAACCCTATGGCTGTCGAGATTTGTCTTCTGCTCTCGATCGCTCCAAGTAGCAAAACGTTTTATCACCTTAGCCAATCAACTTCACCATGGTACAAAACTGCATTTAAGTGAAATGATATTGGCAAGTCTCTACGAATCCTTGAGCGACATCATCATTTTCTTGAAGATAGTGAAAGACAAAGGAAATCTCAGTGTGTTAGGGCCATTCTGGCTCTTGCAGTTATAGCTTAACACCACTTTCGAAGCTTCTCTCTCTCTATCAAAGCCAATGTTAATGAAGACAAGGTGAAGGACAGGTCTATCAAATGGCCTCGTTTAATGCAGTTGACTCCATCTGAAGAGGGACTTAGTCTTAGCCAATCCTTTACCAGCTTCATCTTGATGTTTGCCAAGAGGTACAATTTCACTCCTCCTATGGCCACTTTCACCAACAGGGATGTTGGTCTTGAATGGTTCACTAAACAACCACCCTTGGAAATGCAAGAGGATGAAAATCAATTCCTTGACATTTCAGAATCCTTCCTGACACCTAGACTCCTTGCTTCTCATCAGAATTCGAATAAGACCAAAGATTTCCCTCCTTGCGTATCAACCTAACTTAGTTGCTAGGAAATTTGGGTTGATTCAGCTGAAACCAAAGCCCCTTTATCCCAAGAAAAGCAACATCATTTGGTACAACTCCCTACATACTGAAGAAGAGAGTCAAGAACTCATAAAACAACTAGCTGATGATTCCCTAGAAATTCGTCCAACGGACTTTCGTCCTTCTTTCCAGTTCACCCTTGAATTCGACACTTGGTAGAAATAATACTATCTTCCCAAGTTCTATGACGTGGAAGCATTCACAACTCTGCTGACCAACACCTTTTCTCTTGTGCAGGACAAAACGAAGAAAGGTAAAGCACAACATATCAAGGAAATACAAAAAATTTAAAATTACTTTGAAACCATCTATAGGCCAGACGAACTTAGTCGAACCATCAGCGATGCGACAATGACTTTGAAACACAAATTCATAGAAAAATGGATAGGTTGAAACTTCCTTCATATGTTCGACCAGAACTAAAATATGAGGTAGCCTTCAACCTTTATCCACCAAAATTTCCCCCTCTACCTTCTGCTGATTTTGGCGTGGCGTTAAGCCCTCCATTTCCAGGTTGGTTTGTCTGTGGGGATTCTTTGAAAATTCTTCGCCAACAATCTAAAAAACGTGCTGAACGCGTGGTCCCAACTAAGTATACTCTGGATGACTATAGAGGACACCTTCATATTGGAATAGAATACGTCCATGTGGAGACTCCAATTCTTGAAGGTGTTTTACGAAACATTTTCTTATTTCGACATTTATATATATATATATTGTATGCTTTTCACTTATATCTAACTTCATTTTGTTTTCTTAGCTAAGAGGATGACCCCCAAGAAAACTGTTGTCGAAAACACTTCTGACGCTATGGATGAAGATCACCCTACTATCACCAAGAAGATTGTGACAATGGTATAACTTCTTTTCTTGGACTAATGATTTCTTTCTAGTTCCTTAGAACTTACATGTTTTGTCCAAATCTATAGGCTGGTCGAAAACCACCTCTCACTCCAAAGAGAAAACAAGAAGAGAAAGTCTCTAGTGAAGAGTCAGACAATGATTCACCAGAGCCCAATCAACCCTAAAAAAAGAAGAAAGTTATGAAATCTCCTCTTCCAAAACCCAAAGAAAAAACACTAAAACTCACTCCCTCAAGTAGTCCACTCAACGTTGTTCAAGTGAAAGATGCAGAGAGTGGAAACTCTAGTCTCCATACCTAATTTGCTCAGGTAAACTTTCGACCATGAATATTTCTTCTTATTACATTTCTTTGCTTGAAACTTAAAATGCTTTTTGCAGGAAAACATGTCTGAAAATCCTTCGATAGAAGAGAACGTAAAACAAACAACAAAAGAAGACACTCCTACGAAACCTCATGAACCAATCAATAAGTCGTTAGTCTGACACCTCTTTCTCCAAAGAACTTGATGACAGAAATAACCATAATGGATATTCATTCTCCTAAAGCCTCCCAACATTCTGACAATGATTCTTCTCTTTGTCTTCCTCCTCAATCAAATGTTGCTGATGAAGGTGTAGCCAATGTCACCCATGAGAATGATAAGAAAGAAGGAAACATTGATGGCAACGACCAGTTGAAACAGCCAATGGTAGAGCTAACCAAAGGATAAGGCATCCAACCTAATGCTGATCCCCCAAAGGAAGGTTCCATATCAACTGGCTCGACTAGCCTTACTCGTGATAAGATTGAGAATATTAAGGTGCAAAGACCTTTGGAGTATTTGCAAGTTGTACTCAGTACCCGCTACAATTTTCAGGACTCTTCTCAAAGTACTTCATCCGCCTCAGAGGCCACTTCCAACGCAACTTCTTTCGACGTCATACTAGCTGAGATCAAGACAAAAATTCTTGACGTGGACTTGTTCAAACTGCTTGAAGACCATCCAACTTCCATTTTCGACCTGAAGAAGCTCTTGAAGCAGGTGAATGTCTTGGAATCGCCTGCAAAAGTGAGCAGTTTTGTCATAGACGTAACTTCCCTAGTTGATTTGGTGACTGCTGACCTAAACCGGCTTCAAGGTTTTACAAGGAAAATCTCTGAGAAGACAGACACCCATCTTGCCGAATTGGACGCTGCAGCTGTTTCGAACAACAAAATCATGGAGCAGAACCAACTCTCTTAAACTTATACTAAACAAAATGCTGATTATGATGAAAGAATTTCAAAGTGGGAGAAGCAGATAGCCCTTATTCAAAAGAAGATTTCTTAGGAAAGAAGGCTTAAAGAATCTCTTCTACCACCCAACCAAAAAGCACTTGATGAAGAGTTGCAAGTAGGCGTTCATCATGCCGAAAGGGCCCAAATCCTTGCGCAAGAAATCGAAAAACTTTCGACCAACAAGAGTTTCTGTGAGCGTTGACTTTAGATTCAGAAGAGGAAATTTGATTACCTGAAGGAATCTTTTGCTAGCATTAAATTTTAATAGTGATAGTTTCTTTTTGTACTAGTTTTCTTTTGCTTAAGTTACTTCGCCAATAGGCTGTTTATACTGAATCTAATGCCATTTTTCTGGCAATGCACAATATCTTTTACTTATATGAAATTACTCTTTGCTTATTTTTACTTCTTGCAATGTTGGTTTATACTTTTTTAAGTACTTTCCATTTATCTTGAATATTCTTTCATCTCTCCCTATTTCTTCAATTTCATATGCGCCATTCTAAAAGATTTTTAAAACCTGGAAAGGTCCTTCCCACTTGGGGGACTATTTTCCCAAAACTCTATCTTTTCGATCCATGGGAAGAATCAACTTCCAAACCAGATAACCTATAGAAAATTTTTTATGTTTTACTTTTCAACTCTTTCTTGTTGTCTTCTTAACAAATCTAACGCGCATAGCCTTTCTTCATCTAAGCCAATTAATTCGTCCAACATCATATTCCAATATGTGTCTAATGGAATCTCATGATGCCTTTGAATTCGTACTGATTGTAAATGAACTTCAACTGGCAAAACTGCATCATGACCATAAGTTAATCTAAATAGGGTCGAGTTTGTATCCTCTTTAGGAGACGTTCGACAAGCCCATAGGGCTTGATCTAGAGTCTTATGCCAATTCTTAGGTTTTTTACCCACATGTTTTTTGATCAAGTTGATCACCACTTTGTTAGCCACTTCGACTTGTCCATTGGCTTGAGCATAATACGGTGTCGAAGTTAGGAGTTTGAATCCTACTTCTTTTGCAAACGCTTGCATATTTTTTCCGGTAAACATCGATCCCTGATATGTGGTTATTGTTTCTGTAATTCCAAACCTATAAATTATATGTCGTTGAATGAATTCGATGACTATTTCCTGGTATACGTTTACTAAAGCTATATCTTCTATCCACTTAGTGAAATAGTCTATACCTACAAGAATGTATTTCTGTCCCTTTGAAGAAGCTGGTCGAATCTCCCCTATTAGGTCTAAAGCCCAACCCCTAAATGGCCAAGGTTTCACAATCGAATGCAGTTCACTCGCATGAATGTGTGGTATGCCTGCGTGTAATTAACATTCTTGACACCCTCTGGAAAACTCAATACAATCTTTTAGCATTGTTGGCCAGTATATTCCTTGTCAAAACAACAACCATTTCATCTTGTGTCCTACTTGATGCACGCCACAGGCTCCACTATGTACGCTTGACAAAGCTACATAAGCCTCCTCTTCGCCTAGGCATTTTAACAAAACTCCTTCTGAGGTTTTCTTAAAAAGCTCATTCTCAAAAAGTACATAACTTAAAGCTCTGTACTTAACTTTCCTTTCGACCCTCATATTTGGGTCTTCTAGATATTCTTTAATAGGCTTTCTCCAATCTTCAGCTGTTGGGTTGTCCACATTGAAAATTTCAAAGTTTTCTTCGTCACCATATCCTAGCTTCATTGTTTCCAAATATCATGGGGACAACTTAGTGGATACAACTCTCCCTCTAACTTCAATAGCCCTTTCTAAGTTTTCTTTCGACACCTTTCTCCCTCTAGGTATATGTTTAATGGTCACACTGTCGAATTTTTAAGAAGTCTGTTGGCTATGACGAAATACATGATCAAATTTTCTTTTACATATTTATATTCTTTAGTCAGCTATCTTATTACTAATTCGGAGTCGCCCATTATTTCGACTCTTGTTGCCCCCAATTCCAACAAGATTTCAAGTCAAGCAATCAGGGCTTTGTATTCTGCTTCATTATTTGAACATGATCCTTCAACTTTGTACTTGAATTTTGTTGGAATTTTATTAGGAGAAATAATTAGCATTCCAAATCCAGTTCCATTTCTGTGGCTGGAACCATCAAAATATAACTTCCAAGGTTCCATTTCGACATATTCTGCTTCATTTTCCTTTATGGAATGGTCTGCTATAAAATCAGCAACCACTTGTCCCTTGACAGCCTTTAGAGGAAGTATTTTAGGGAATACTCCGTTAATCCTAAAGCCCACTTTCCAATTCTACTATGTAAAATAGATTTTGATAACATATATTTTATTACGTCGAAATAGGAAGATACATATACATCAACAGGTTTGATATAGTGTTTTAATTTCATACAAGAAAAATATACACATAGACATAATTTTTCTATGACACTATATCTAGTTTCGATGTCATTAAGGACTTTGTTAAGGTAGTAGATGGCTCTTTCGACGCCCTTTTCATCTTCTTGACACAACATACTCCCTAGCGTTTTATGTGATGTCGAAATGTATAATCTTATGCTTCTTTTTCTACAAGGAGGGATCAAGATTGGATGGCTAGTGAGGTATTCTTTGATCAGGTCGAAAGCGACTTGATGTTCCTGCCCCCATGTGAAGTCCCCCTTCTTTTGTCGAAGCAATAGTGAAAAGGCTTGTGTCTTTCCACTAAGGTTGGAGATGAACCTTCTTAGAAAGTTAATTTTCCCCAGTAGAGACTGCAACTCCTTTTTTGTTGATGGCGCTTTCGCTTCCATTATGGCCTTGGCTTTGTTTTCGTGGATTTTGATCCCCTTCTTGTGAACAAAAAATCCTAAAAAGTCACCCGCCTGCACACCGAAAGCACATTTTAGGGGATTCATTTTCAAACCAAACTTCATCATCCTTTCAAAGGATTGTCGGAGATGATCTATATGCCTTTTTCCTGAAACAGACTTAACAATAATATCATCAATATAAATCTGCATGAAAGTTTCAATGTAATAATGAAAAATCGAATTCATAGCACGTTGGTAAGTCGCCCCAACATTTTTTAGGCCGAAAGGCATCATTATCCATTCATAAGTTCCTATCGCTCCAGGATAGCGGAAAGCTATCTTAGGAACATCTTCTTCGGCAATAAAGATTTGGTTATAACCAGAGTATCCATCTAGCATGCTTAAATACTCATGGCCTGCTGCCGAATCTACAAGCATTTCTGCTACTGGCATATGATATTCACCTTTTGGTGTGGCTGAATTTAAGTCTCGAAAATCAATACATACCCTAAGTTTTCCATTTTTCTTTATTACAGGAACTATGTTTGCAATCCAATCCATATACCTCACTGTGCGAATGAATCTGCATTTCAGAAGTCTTTCGACCTCCACTTTTATTTTCGACAGAACCTCAGGTGCGAAACACCTTGGGGATTGCTTAACTGGCTTCTTTCCTTCTAGTATAGGAAACCTTAATTTGACCATGCTTCTATCTAAACCAGGCATTTCATCATAGTACCATGCAAAGCAGTCTTTGTAATTGTGCAGCAACTGGACTATTTCGAATTTGAACTGGGGGTCCATCTTGGTACTTATGTAAGTTGGCCTTTTTTCTGCCCCATGTCCCAAGTCTATTTCCTCCAATGGGTCTTGAGCCACCATCTTCATGCTGGTCATCATTGGATCATGTTCGAACTCCAGAGGTTCGTCATCATAAATGGCGTCGAGCTTCTGGTTTTTCCATTCTCCATCTGGGATTTTCTTAGTATTTTCTTCAACGTCTATTCCTAGACTTTATTGGTTGGACTCTTTTTGACTGGCTTCGATAGCCATGAATTTTACTTCGGCTTCAAGTGCCGCTTTGAGTTTGTTTTCGGCTATGTAAGCCGTAATTCTTTCTAATGCAGATGCTTCAGTCATCGTCTACAAATTCGCTTCCCCATCCAGTTGGTTGTATGTGGGCGGTTCCCCATATATAATTTGACTCTTTCACCACTTCTTTATCCCACTGGAATCCATATGTCGCTCCCCGGATTTCCATCCTGGTACAAACGCGAAAGTGGCGCGGAAAGAGGTAGAGTCGCCAGCCAGACATTTTTATCCCGAAGGAACAGGAACGGTAATGCTGCACAAACCAAGAGAAAAGAAAAGGAAGGACACAGGTCCTGCGAACCAAAGAGACTGAGTTCGGGAGTCGCTTACGACCTGGGAAGGTATTAGCACCCCATATCGTCTGTCGTACCCGACGGGATCCACGCTTGCAAAGAAAATATTTCAAAGGGTGAAGAAATGAAAACTGCTGCAAAACTGAAACTGAAACTGGATAAAAAAAGAAAAGAAAGGGGGAAATGTAGGGGAAATAAAAGAGTGTGCTCGAACGGGCCCTACCCTGCTGCCTACGTACCTCATCTGGACATGAGGATTAAAGACGCCGTAGTTCCCTAACTATGCGTGGAACGAATTGCTTGTGAATTAAGGCTTGAACTGCCTATGTCATTGCTCAGGTGTTGCAGGCTCGGACGACGAGTGCGTAACCATATTGCAAATGACAAGTAGGAGCAAGTTCGCATACGAAGCGAATGATATGAGAAAAGAATTCCCGAAGGAGAGACAATTGTTGTTTGTTTGTGTTTTTTAGAGGTCTTTTATTGGTGTGGCACAAGAGAATGAACTCAAGCTCTTTTCCATGGAATGTGTACTTGTTACTACATTACAAGATGGAATAATAAAACAAGTACACCAAGCAAGGAGAACTTATCCAAGACTTGTTTCCAAGGGCAAGGGCCTAATTTCATCGACTTGTTGAATTTATTAAGTATTTTGGTGATTAAAATGAAGAAGTATTTTTTAGGGTTTTTCTTGATGAAGATGACCTCATGATCTGACATGTGCATCATGCTGGACAAATGCATTATCCAAGATGGAATGAATACATATGCCCTATGGAATAAGGCTATTACACAAGAAGTCTCTTCTTTCTTTATTAATATTTTTTATGTTTTGTTTTGAGATGAGAAGAGAAAGAACCAAAGGAGCAAAAAGGCAAAAGTCTAATGGGGAAAGACTAAACCTAATATTAACATGCAAAAGTGGTCCTAAGGTTAGTGAGGTTTCAACTATCCTAAGAGAAAAGAAGAACCAAAGAGGAGCAAAAGAGAGAAAAAGAAAGCTAGCAAGCCACTAACTCCTCTAAAGGAGATAAGTTGCTCCTAAAGGGCGAAGAAAGGAGTTGCATCACATGATGGCATAAGACACATCAAACCACAAAGAGAAAGCAACTTAAAAAGGAAAGATGAAGATTTTAAATGTGGATAAACATCCACACCTCTCTTACCATGAGCCCCTGCAAATGTTAGCAAAAATCCAGCACATGTTCATCAATATAATCATGGAGTTAGCATGTTCAAAGTTCAAATTAACAAAGATCAAACAACAAGCCAAACTTTGCATATACATGACTTACGCGTCGAGAACATGGAGGCATACATCAACCAGCAAGCAAATCCCCCTAAACTAGCATATTCAATGATCATACAATGATCCATGGCAAATAAAACAAGTAAGGGGATCAAACAAGCTCAAAACAGCTCAAAAAAAGTCATTCTGCTTCTGTGTTAACCGGTTAACCAAAGCGTTAACCGGTTAACCAGTTCAAACCTGCAGCAAATTACACAGAAAAAGAATGCGTTAACCGGTTAACCAAAGCGTTAACCGATTAACACTGTCAAAACAACAACAATTCCTGCAGAAAATCAGCTTATCCAAATAATCACACACCAGACCAGCAATCAATTATGCATGAAATAAATGGACCAATTCACATTAATTAACATCGTTAAGCTCATGAACATTATCACACGGATCCGGTTACAAATCAACCAATCAATTCAAGCAACACAAGCAAATACACAAGCACATGGTGGATCTAAAGCACAAGCATGTAAATAAGATAAAACAGAGCTAGATCTGAATTAAACCAACCTACAAAGCTGAGGTATGCTTTGGTAGTTGTTGATTAAGCTGGAAATGAGAGATCTTGCGGAGAACTTTGAAGATCCGGTGCTAAGCTTCACACTCCATGCAAAATAAATGCAAGCAAAGGGTCTTGATGTAGAATTTTGGATCCAAAACCACTTCTAAATCCTAAACCACATCTGAATCACCAATTAAACCAGCAAAATGATGCCAAGAAGCTAGGGATGGAGGTCTAGTTCCAAGATCTACACACCTTAAGGTAAGGTTATGTGATCTTCAAAGAGGAACTCTTAGTGAATTTGGAAAATGTGGGAGAGAAAATGAGAGAATAGTGAGAGAGAGAGAAGAGTGAAAATTCAGAATGAAGAATGAAAAATGAGAGAGCCCCCCCCTGGTTTAGGTTTGGGGCCCAAAATTTAGGCTAGGGATCCAAAAAAAAGGTTTGGGAAAGTGATTAGGATTTAGCAATGGAATTAGGCTTGGATTAATGATCTAGATCCTTCTCCACAATTCAAATTAATAAAAAATTGGAAAATTGGAAATTTGGAGCCAAAGCACATGCTGAATTTGCTCCTGGAATTCAAAATTCGCAGTCGTTAACCGGTTAACCAAAGCATTAACCGGTTAACGCCAGTGAATTTTGAATTCTCCCTCCTTTTGGTGGGAAACCTCAAGAATAACCTGGCGCCAACTGTCGCTCCCCCGAAAAGACACCTGGTCAGATAGGGTACAGACGCGAACGGTCGGTGAAAAGAGAATGAAGTGAACTGAATAGAGTCGCCAGCTAGGCATTTTTTATCCCGAAGGAAAGGTAATGCTGCATAAACCTAGAAAGAGATGGATAAGACGGTCGCGAACTAGAGAAACTGAGAAAGGGGGTTGGTTACAACCTGGGAAGGTATTAGCACCCAGATTGTCCATCGTACTCGAAGGGATCCACGCTTAAAAGATTGTGTTTAAAGGGGTAGTGTATGTGCTATATGTGTAAAGAAGCCAGAAAAGAATGTACAAGTGTCAGTGCAAGAAAGTGAAGTGAGATGCTCAGGAATGAGGTTTTAAAAGAATGCTGAAAGAGGGGGGAGACACAGAGACTTTTGTTCGATAACCGTTAAGTTATGCCTACATATCTTCTCGTGCAATGAGGAAGTCAGAACACCGTAGTTCGACTCAAAGAGACTGAAAGATGAATTGACTGTGAACTGCCTGCTTGTCTATTCTCAAGTGTATGACTTGTCTGGCTCAAGTGCTAACTGTCTTGCATTAGACGGAAGAAGCAAGTTCTCGCTTATGAATGAGTGTGATGAGAAAAGAATCCCGAAGGAGACGATTATTGTTTGTTTTTGTGTTTTCAATCTTTTATTGTTTTTGGTGTTTTGCATAAGTTAATGAGCTTAAGCCTAAACCAAGGGTTAGTAAACTCATTATATCCTCCCTTTGATTAGGGATAATGAGAATACTTTAAGTATGAGATAAACATCACAACTTAATTACCATGATGATGTAGGATTAAGATCATTAACCTACTTGTGATTATTTAGATGTTTTTGGGTTTTTGTTTAGTGTTAAGTAATGAGTTTAAGCCATAATCAAGGATTAGTGAACTCATTACACCATCCTAATAGAAGGATAATAGATGAGCACACTTAAGCTGAGGAAGATACCTCAACTTAATCCATGATTAGGGATTAACCTCATGACAAAAAAAACCTTTATTAAATGGATTTTAATTAGAGATGAGATTAAGAAGTGAGTTTTAAGTTTGTAAGACAACTTGAGGGGGATTTGTCCATTAAACACTAGGGTTAGTCCTTCTTAACAAATAAAGGAAGAATTAGAACCCTAATGCAAGGCCCAAGTTACAAATTAATGTCTTAGTGATTATTAAGATAGATTGATTAAGAGGTTTAAACAAATTATGGGTTTAACACTTAGGATTAAATTTATACACTCCATCCTAAGAGAAGGATGCAGGCATAACCCTAATACCAAAGTCCTAAAACCTTAAAGGTTTAGTCTCTAATGATGAGGTGAGAAGAGAGACACAAAGAAGACTCAAAGGTGAAAACTAAAGGGTGACTAATCACAACCCTAATTATTATCATGCTTGGATGATCCTATGGTTTGTAAGGCTTGAGAAAAATCTTCAAAGAAGCCACCAATGGAAGAAGCGGATGAAAGGAGGAAGAAACAGATGAATAAGTTACTTACTTCATTCAAGCAGATAAGTGACTTAGAGAAAGAAGGTGAGAGATGAACATGAATGAGAAAGCTCACTCTAAGACAATGAAAAATGCAGCAAGGATGCATATGAAGAAGATGAAGAGAAATGCGAAGTGAAGGCAAATTCACTTCTCAAATTACTTACCACCTGAAAATGTTAGCATAAAGAAAGAGATGAAATGAAATGAAGCATATGAAATGACAAAGAAACAAAACCAGAAGCAATCACATGAGGCAAATGATGTTATGAGATGATGCAAAGGCATACCAAGTGCAATTAATGATCATACAAGGGAATGAATGCAAATGAAGCATGCTTTGAAGTATAAAAACACATATATGTTTATGAAATGAAATGGATGTAAAGCATAGCAAATTGTAAACACCCCAAATTTGCCCTCACCCATTCACACCATGGCTTGTGATCATTCTCATATGCATAAACACAATCATACCATCTCACATCTCATTTTTTGATTCACTGCATAGTTTCTAAGTCATCTGCACCTAGGGTTTGTGATCTGAGCAATCCAAGAGCTTCTTGAGCCATTCCAAAGGCAGCCAATCACTTCAAAGGGATCCACTTGTGTTCTTATATCATATTACATCCTCTCAAGTTTAAGATTCCAAAAGAATCACAAGAACTGGGTTTGGAATGGATGCAGAGCCAGGTTTGACTGCACAGTTGACTGAAAATTAGGGTTTTGGTTTCAGAGGCCATAACCCCAAATTTTTTGGTCATTCTTGTTTCCATTGGTCTCTATATGGTATAGGGAGTATACATATCAATTTTCATGAAGAAATTCCATGGGGAAGTCATCTGATCAAGAGTTGACTTTTCAGACAAGTCAGTACAAAATCAGGGCATCTGAGGCCCCCAATGACCCAACCAATGGGTGATCTTCATCATTTTGAGTGTATATGATCTTTATTTGATCATGGAATAGGGTTGAAGTTCACAAAAATCAAGAATTTGGAGTTTTTGCAAGTGTTGACTTTTTGGGCATAGTTGACTTTTCAAGAATGCTTCATTTTAGGTCATTTTTCAAGCCTTGATTCTTGATCCAAAAATGCTTCAAATGGAAAAACTTTGGTCATGAAAGTTGTAGATCTCATTTTTCCCTTTTCAAAAAGTACAAGAACATGATCTAATTCTTCTTGGATCAAAAGTTATGGTGTGACAAAGTTGCCAAAAATCACTTATTTTCAAGATATGCACCAAGTGTGAAAATTGCAAAATCATGTACCAAGGCAAATTGCAACTTCTAATTGGCACCAAACCATCACATAAACATCATGTAAGTCCTAAAATTCAGAATGGACTAGGCATTGCTCATGTTTCATGGCTTTTGGGACAAGATCTTTCCATATGAACCAAAAAGCAAACAACTTGCAAAATCATCATGATCACTTCACCCACTTGCTGCATTGGCCCTTGAACCAAGCTAGCCCTTTCCCCTCATTTTGCTGCGCATCACACAGCCCATGTACTAGCCTAGAAGCTGCCCATACTTTCTCTTACACAAGGGTTGACAAATTGCAAAAGTGGCCATACCAATCAATAAAGGGCAGGTCACATCATCTGACCAATAGGAGTCCTTTATGCAAAGCAAAGGCAAGCCATTTCATATACCAAGCAAGGCTGAAACTCTATCATCCATCACATTCACAAAACACACCCTAGCTGCATTTTGCTTCGAATTTCTCTGCCCAGCCATCAAACATCTAAACCATTTCCACACTTCAACTCACCATGTCTCATTGAGTCAAAAGCATCAAAGAACCAAGCCTAAAACAAGCCATAGCACCACTTCACCATTTTCACCTCAAGCTGCAGTTTCATTCGAATCTCTCACCACAGCTCACAAACATCAAAACAAACTCCATAAACCTTCTCTACTCATCATCTGGACCATAAACAACCCTTCACCCTTGCCAGAAATAGCCAGAATCATCATTGCCATGTTCAACTGAGATTGAGCAGAAGTTACTCAAACTCTTCATCCAGCCAATATAAATTCCTCTTGAGCATTCAAGCATCACCAGAGGGTTAAGTGGAGTGGTTTTCATCAAGAGGAGAGGCCAGAAAGTCATCAGAGTGAAAGCTTCGAATCTCAGGTAGCTCAAGAAATATTTTTCCAGAAATCACTTTTTATGTTATAAACTTGTTCTACATGTCTTGCTGATCATGAATATGCTTTTGGTTTTGCAAATGGTGATGAAATGAGAGTTTAATTGCTCTCTGAAACTTGCGTACCCTAGTTTTTGTTTCCTTCGATTCAGCCTTGTTAGGAAGAATAAATTTGTTTTGATTGGGGGTTTTGATTCGTGAGCTTGTGGGAATCATTTCTGGGTTCTTAGAATTCATTTTAGATGCGTATGGAGTGAGTTAGGGATTTTGGTTGAACGGAGAAGATGACCGGAACACTGTTCCGGTCATCTGAGTGTGTTTAACGGCGAGATTAGGGCATAAGCATTGATTAGCGAAATTTGAATTCTGGCCTTTGGATTTGGCGCCAGGTCAACGCGCGCGTGTTTCCATTTGAATCTCCACCATCAGATCACTTGACTTTTGTTTATTTCAGTTTAATTTCATTTTTAATTCATTTTAATTCATTTGTTTTACATAATTTATTTAAAATAGTAAAAAAGGTTTAAAAATTTTGAAACTTTTTCTCCTGAGTTTTATTAATTTTGCAAACCCAAAAATATTTTCATTTTATTTTTTTATCATTAAAAAAGTATTTTTAAATATTTAAAGGATTATTTTTAATTGATTAATGGAAATTAATTTATTAAAAATACCTTTAGGTATCTAAAAATCACCAAAAAAATTCATGAAATGTTCTAAGACATTTAGAAACATTGTCCAACCTTCAAACCAAATTTCTTTTTTGATCTTGATGCATTTTGAGAATTTTTCATTGAATTAAAATCATTTTTATGCATTAATTTGATCCTAAGTTCAAAAAATCATTTCTGCCTATCTATGAAGAGTTGGACATTGATTCTTCTTGCATTGCATTGTGTTTAGCATGTAGTTTCTAGGATAAAATGGCCTTGATTTGATTCCTCATTTTCAATTTGTTTGGCATTTCTTTTGTTTAGGAACCCTAAAAACCCTAATAACTTGTAAAAATCATAACTTGAGATTGGTTGAGGGTTGAGACTTCTCCTTTGGGCAGTGGTTTATTATAGGTTTAGGGGTCCTATGGGTGGCATTTTCCATTTTTTATCTTAGGGTTTGCTTCTGTTTTGGGTTTTTGTTTGTTGTATGATCCATAAACCCTAATTTGGGCTTCCATTTGCATCCCACTTGCATTCTCTTGCATAACATGACTTGCCATGACATTTCAAGCATCCATTTGATTCATTGAGCATCATAAGACATATAGAAAGCATGAGTGATCATTGCATCTTGCATTTGCCATGTTGTTTGCCATGTTTGCTTCATAACTTTTCATGTGTATCCATGCTTCTAAGCTTGCTTCATATGCATTCATAAACTTGTATGATCATCTCCATGCCTTGTTTCTTGTTTGTAGCATCTCATAGCATCATTATCATCATCAACATGCTTCTGGTCTTGTTTATCATCATGTCATTTCATCCCATTTTGCATTGCATTGCATTTCTTTCTAACATTTCAGGTGGTAAGTGAACTTGAGAAGTGAATTTGCCTTCACTTCTCATAACTTTTCTTCTCATCTTTCTTGCATCCATTGCTGCATTTTTGTTTGTGTTTGAGATGAGCTTGCTCATTCTCCTTCTTCCCACTTTCTTTCTTCAAGTGACTTGACTTCTTGAATGAAGCAAGTCACTTTGCTTCTCTTGATCCTTTCATCTGCTTCCTGGTGGTTCCTTTGAAGATTGTTCTTGTTTAACCTCACAAACCTTAGGATCAACCAAGCATGAGAATGAATTAGGGTTTTGATTAGTCTCCCCTCTTAGTTTTACCTTTATGTCTCTCTTTGAGTCTTCTCTTCTCACCTCATAATCAGGGACTAAACCCTAAAGGCTTTAAGACTTTGTGATTAAGCTTATGCCTGCATCCTTCTATTAGGATGGAGTGTATAACTTTAATCCTAAGTGTTAAACCCTTAATGTGTTTAAATCTCTTAATCAATCCATTTAATAATAATCAAGACATCAAGCTTGTAACTTGGGCCTTGCATTAGGGTTCTAATTCTTCCTTAATTGGTTAAGAAGGACTAACCCTAGTGTTAATGGACAAGTCCCCCTCAAGTTGTCTTACAAACCATAAAACCCACTTCATCATCATATCATTGAATAAAATCCACTTAATCAAAGGCTTGTTGTGTCATGAGTTTAATCCCTAATCATGGATTAAGTTGAGGAGTTTTCCTCAGCTTAAACATTCTCATCTATTATCCTTCTATTAGGATGGTGTAATGAGTCTGTTAAATCCCTGATTATGGCTTAACCTCATTACTTAACACTAAACAAAAACAACAAAAACATCTAAATAATCACAAGTAGGTTAATGATCTTAATCCTACATCAAAGGTGATTAAGTGTGAGAATCTGACTTCACACTTAAGGTATTCTCATTACCCCTGATCAGAGGGAAGATGTGATGAGTTTACTAACCCATTGGTTTAGGCTTAAGCTCATTAATCTATGACAAACTTCAAAAAGCAATAAAAGACTGAAAACTCAAAAACAAATAATAATCGTCTCCTCCGGGATTCTTTTCTCATCACCTTCACTCATAAACGAGAAATTGCTTCTTCCGTCTAATGCAAGACAGTAAGCACCTGAGCCAGACAGGTCATACACTTGAGCATGGGCAAGTAAGCAGTTCACAAGTCAATTTATCTTTCAGTCTCTTTGGGTCGAACTACGGTGTTCTGACTTCCTCATTGCACGAGAGGATACGTAGGCATAACTTAACGGTTATCGAACAAAAGTCTCTGTATATTCCCCCCTCTTTCAGCATCATTCTTTTAGCCTCATGATCTTGAGCATTTCATTCTGTCCTTACACTGACACTTCTCTTATACACTTCACACTTCTTTTACACTGACACCTATACATCCTTTTCCAGCTCTTTATACACAAATTGCACTGACACTACCCCTTTTAAACACAAATCTTTTAAGCGTGGATCCCGTCGAGTACGACGGACAATCTGGGTGCTAATACCTTCCCAGGTTGTAACCAACCCCCTTTCTTAGTCTCTCTGGTTCGCAAACCGTCTTATCCATCTTTTTCTAGGTCTATGCAGCATTGCCTTTCCTCCGGGATAAAAATGCCTAGCTGGCGACTCTATTCATCTCCAGTGAGTTCACGGCTGTGTGTTCTCATTGTCCCTCTCGCCGACCGTTCGCGTCTGTACCTTCATCTGATCCATTTTCATTTGTCGGGAGCGACAGCCTGGCGACTCTGCTGGGGAACCTTATACTGCAACCAGGGCTTCTGGTTCTTTTTGTGGGTTCCTCCTAGCGCTTGATTGATTTGTGTTTACTGGGGTGTTATGTGCTTACTTGTGTTGTATATTTGTATTTATTCTTGTTTTATGTACAGTTGCTTTACTGCTTTCTTTATTGCTTTTGTATATATCATACTGTCATACTGTGTTGGCTGGATCTGTTTTGTTGCTTTGGTGGGTGGGTGTTCTACTGAGAGTTAAGGTCATATACCTGGGACCTGAGTGACACCTAGGCTAGAGTGAATCATATTCTTTCCCATTCCATTTCGGTCTGGTGCGGGAATATGAAACACGGTTCAGATGTGGGTTTCTTCTTGAGAACTCTGTGTTGCAGATTTCCTGCAATGCTAGGGCTACCTGGGAAGCCTGCTAAGTCTGGATGACCTTTTAGTACTGACCTTCAGAAACTGAGGTGAATTAGAGGAGGAATTGTTATGGTTATTGTAAACACTGCACCTCCGGGTTAGAAGTGTTTACACTTCTCATAACTGATCCAAGTCTGAGGATCCTTGTTCTAGAACACCACCTGTGAGGGGGTTGGGTTGTTTACAGGTTTGCAGGTACCTTGACCTCAGAATACCCAGTTACTTTGATATGATTAAGAATACTCCATGTTGGACAGTTCTTGTGATTCTAAACCCTGGATATGTGGCTCTTTATTTGAGCCCCCCACCTTGGTTGCTGGATTTATATACCTCCACCTGGATTTCTTACACACATGGACTTATATCAGAGCATTTGATCAGATCCAGCTCAGTCACAAACCCTTGCATATCATTTGCATACATAATCAATGCATCATATTGACATTTGCTTATTTGTGTTTCAGGGTATCCATTTTCATTTGGTTCTGGTTTTGACCCCATTGACCTGTCTTCATCAGCACCTGCTTCAGCCATCAGCTGTTCACTTCTGTCATTTGCACCAGCCAATCAGTGGCCCATTTTTCTAGTATCATCATCAGCACTTGTCTCTATTCAGTCTCAGTATCATGGCTCCTAAGAAAAGCAACATCACCTACCACTTCTTCCAACCAGACTTAGCTGACATCAGGAGGATTCAAACCCTGATTACTCCAGACCATGTACCATTGTTTAGGGAACACCATGGAGATATACTTGATATGGTTATGGATCTGGACCCTTCACAGAGAAGCTTGATCCACACCTGCCTTCAGTTTTATGATCCCCCACTAAGATGTTTCACTTTTCAGGACTTTCAGTTGGGCCCCCTATTGGAAGAATACTCATCATTAGTTGGCATACCTATCAGGAGAGAAGTTCCTTTCAACCCTGAGATGGTCTTTCCAAGTAATGAAGAGGTAGCAAAGGCATTGCATCTGGAACCAACCTTGATTGGGCAACATATGACTTCTAAGGCTGGAATCTCTGGCTTTCATCTGGATTTCCTAATTTCTCAAGCTAGTCTGAAGGCCTCCCTGGGGGAGTGGAAAGCAGTCTGTGCTTTATTGGCCTTGAGCATATATGGGGTTGTTTTATTTGCAGATGAGCCTCGATTCATTAGTAAGAATGCAATCCACCTGTTCATTCTGAAGAACCCAGTGCCAACTTTATTGGGTGACCTCTACTATTCAGTGCATCAGAGGAATGAAAAACAGAGAGGGAGACTAGTGAGGTGTTGTGCTCCATTATTCCATACTTGGCTTCTCAGGCATCTACCCAGGACAGATGCATTTTTGAATCCTCATCAACAGAAAAACTGGGCTGGAAGACTTACTACTCTCACTTCAGCTGATATCAGGTGGAGCACTCAAAGCACAAAAGGCAGGGATATCATCACCAGCTGTGGGCATTTTCCCAATGTGCCTCTAATAGGGGTTAAGGGGAGTATTAACTACAACCCTCTGCTGTTTAAAAGACAACTGGGCTATGCACTGGTCCACACTCCTAAAGCACAGGACTTGGTTGAGACTCTTTACTGTGAGAACAAGATTAGTCTGATTACTGTTAGACAGGCAGCCTGGGCCTGGGATAATGTTCAAACTAAAGGGGTCACTATCTTGGGAAAATGTAACAATGTGGCATCAGCACAATACTATGATTGGTCCTATGCTAGGGCTCAATTCTCTGGGATGCCTTTTACTATTGAAGATGTGCCCGGACCTTCCACAGCATCACCTCCAGCAACTGTCAGTCTAGAGGAGTTTGAGAAGTTGAAGGAGAGAAATGAGAAGTTAACCCAAGCTTTGCAGAAGACCCTCTATGAGAGAAGTGATGGAAGATTGGATATTGAAAGATTGGAGAAGCTGAAGAAAGAGCATCTGGCTAAGATTGAAAGGTCTGAAGATTACATTAAGAAGTCTATGGCTGGAGAACAAATCCTGAAGAATGCTTGCAAGGAAGCCCAATTCCAGAAAGCTAGGACAGACTTGTATCTGAAGGAGAGTCAGGCTAGGTGGGTCAGGATCACCGAGGCTCGTACTCTGGAAGACAAGAGAATTCAAGACAAGATGGAACAGATAGAGGAAGCCCTGGCAGCAGCCCAGAGGGAGATATCAGAGCTGAAGATCAGAGCCGGAGTGAAGAGGTCTAAGGACCAAGGTCAACACAAGAAGCTGACTACAGCCATTGCTACAAGGAACCTTCTTATCAGGAACCTTACGGAGCGTCCGGCTGATCCTGTGACCGAAGCACTTCTCAAGGAAGTTCGTGAGGATGAGTTTGGCCTTGGTGTTTGATCATTTGCTTGTTGTTGTTTCCATTCCATGTACTTTTACTTTTTTGTGATGTATTTTGACCCCTTAGGGGGCTTGTGTTGTAAAATGAACAAAATGTATTATTTCCCTTTCTGTAATATATATTTGTGTTGGGTTGTTCCATCTGAGTTTTCTTCAAGAACAACATCAACAGGTCTGGAAGGGTCAAAACTGAATGCCAAGCCGGATACCCTGAGAACAAATAAGCATACTGCATTGCATGCTAACCCTTTGTTTGTTTTGTAGGTTTTTTGTTCTGTTGTTGCTAACTCTGTTGTGATGTTCAGGAATTATTGCTCGACGACGAGTGTTTCCCCTCAACAGGCCACACAGATACCCTACCCGAAACAACCTTCCGGGAATTCAGATGGATCAGATGCAGCAGGACCTTACTGAGGTCAGAAACCAAATGGCCAACGAAAGGGTGGAGATGAGAACTCAGATAACACAGTTCATGGAAGTAATGAACAACTTGGCTCAAAGCCAGGAGAGACTCAGAGCTCTGGTAGAAGGGAGAAATCAAGAAGACCATCAGCCTGGAACTGCTGGGACTAGCAACAATGAAAGAGTCCAACCACATGTCAATCCCACTGTCTTTGGTCCCCACCTCCATCCAGAGGCCAATACCCCTGCCAATATTCCAGGAACTGCTACAGCCGGGAGGGTACTGCAACAAGACCATCAAGAAGACCAGTTCACGGTAATGGGAGCCGGGGAAGAGGCTTATGATAGAAGATTGGATGAGATAGCTGAGAAGTTGAGATCACTGGAGTCTCAAAACTCTTTGGGGTTCGATGTCATGGATATGGGCTTGGTAGACGGGGTCAGGATTCCCCACAAGTTTAAGCCTCCCTGCTTTGAAAAGTATAATGGGACTTCCTGTCCTCGGACTCATCTGCAATCTTTTCTCGGAAGACTAAAAGCTTACACCATGGACGAGAAACTGTGGATGTTCTACTTCGAAGATAGCTTGACTGGGGCTTCTAGGGAATGGTATTCCCATCTGACAAGAGCAACTATAAGATGCTGGAAGGACCTGGCAGAGGCCTTCATCAGACAGTATCAGTATAATCTGGATATGGCACCCAATAGGACCCTCCTAATGGGGATGTCACAATCATCTAGAGAGAGCTTCAGAGAATATGCTCAAAGATGGAGACAACTCGCTGCTGCTGTCCAGCCACCTATGTCTGAACGGGAAATGGCTGATATGTTCATGAATACCCTTCAGGGAACCTATATTGATAGGCTAGCTGCCTTCTCCTCCACCAGCTTTGCAGATGTTGTCATAGCCGGGGAGAGAATTGAAAGCCTGTTGAAAATGGGTAAGATCTCAGATAATGGTGCAAGCTCATCCAGTAATGCAAGAAAGCCTTTTGCAGGCCCGAGAAGGACTGGTGAGACTAATGCCATCCACACCAACAGGGGTAGGCCCCAGTATGTTCACAGATCTGTGGCTGCAGTTACTATCCCTGCTCCAGCTCACCCACAACCTGTTTATCAACCTCCTCAGCAAAACTATCAGCATCAACCTCAGTATCAACCTCAGAATCAGTATCCTCCAAGGAATTACAACAACAGCAACACCAACAATAATCAGCAAAGGCCATTCCAGCAAAGGCCATCTCAAGCTAACAGAGTGATCGACCCGATCCCCATGCCATATGCTACATTGCTGCCACAGCTTCTGAAACTCAACCTAGTTGAGCTAAGAACGTTGGCACCTCCGGATCCCAACAGTTTACCTAGGAATTACGACTCCAACGCTAGGTGTGCCTTTCATTCAAACGCACCTGGCCATAGTACGGAAAAGTGCAGAGCCCTGCACATGAAGGTACAAGACCTGGTGGACTCAAAAGCTTTGAATTTTGCACCACCACCCAATGTCAACAAAAATCCTATGCCAAATCATGGTGGTCCCCGAATTAACTCTATTGAAGAAGACAAACCGTCTTATTTAATAACCAGTGTGGGACAGATCAGGACACCATTGGTGGAAATCAAGGCTCAGCTCTTGGAATGTCAGATGTTCCCAGGATGCGAATTAGGGTGTGCTTACTGCAATATCTCAGTAAATGGGTGCGATAATCTGAGGAATGGCATAGATGGCCTTATTCAGAGTGGCCAACTCCAGATCACTACATCACTTCCAACAAATCCAGCAATCTCATCAACAACGGTTTCAGAACCTCCTACAACTGCAGCAACCATTGTTCCTGACAATTCTTCGGCTTCATCAACTAGTACTTCATCAATCTTCTCAAATGATCAGTTATCAACAATTTCTCCTGCTACAACTTCAGCTTCATTCCATTTTGAATCTCCTACAACAACAACATCCATTCTTCCAACAATGTCTCCTACAACTCCAGCAATCAATCATGAAGATGTCTCTACTGTCACCATATTTTATGATCCTGAAAACAACTCTGCCTACCATTCAGAAGGTGCTGCTCCCATCAGGGCACCAGTTACAATTTATTACGATCCGCAAACTGTTACAGTCCCTTCAGCAGCAGCAATCAGTCCAGTCACTGTCACGGTGCCTGGACCAGTACCATATGAAAGCAATAGGGCCATCCCTTGGCACTATGGCTCTGACGTGTACTGCGAAGGAAAAAGAATCACTCTTGAAACATCAACCCCTGCACCACAAATAGATAATGTGGGAGGAGGCGGAGGCTTCACCCGAAGCGGACGTCTCTTTGCTCCACCAATTCAAAGACCCACTGCCGAAGCAGAAGCTGCTGCTAAGGCAAAAGGAAAGAGCCCGGTGCAGGAAGATCAAGCTGTTAAAGAAGCCTTGAAGACACCATTCGATCAAGAAGTTGATGAGTTTATGAGAATCATCAAAAAGAGTGATTACAAAATTGTGGATCAGCTTCACCAGACGCCATCCAAGATCTCTATCTTATCTCTGCTTATGTGCTCCGAAGCCCATCGGAATGCACTACTCAAAGTCTTGCACGCAGCTTACGTGCCTGAAGAGATCACTGTCAATCAATTGGAAACCGTGGTTGGAAATGTTACTGCTAGCAATGGGCTAGGGTTCACCAATACTGACTTGACAGCGGATGGCCGCAACCACAACAAAGCCTTGCACATCACCATGGAATGCAAAGGAGCGGTCCTTTCTCATGTGTTGGTGGATACAGGGTCTTCCCTTAATGTCTTGCCAAAGAAGGCCCTGGTGAGGCTAGAGTATGAAGGATTAGCATTGAGACCCAGTAACCTGGTGGTAAGAGCCTTTGATGGTTCTAAGAGGTCGGTTCTGGGGGAAATAGAGCTGCCTGTGACAATTGGCCCACAGACCTTTACAACTATCTTCTATGTGATGGACATTCAGCCCGCCTATAGCTGTTTGTTGGGTAGACCCTGGATTCACGCCGCTGGCGCAGTAACGTCTACCCTTCACCAGAAGTTAAAATTTGAATGGGAAGGCCAAGTTGTTACAATCTGTGGGGAGGAGGATATATTTGTTAGCCACCTGGCTACTTATAAATACATTGAGATGGATGGGGAGATCCATGAAACAATGAGCCAAGGTTTTGAGGCCTTGAATGTCAATGAAGCATCTGCTGTATCTGGAATCTCCATGTCATCTTATCAACAGGCCCGGAAGGTTGTTGAAGAAGGAACTGCCCAAGGCTGGGGCAAGGTCGTATCTGTGGAGGAGAAGAAGGACAAGTTTGGGTTGGGTTACAGACCAACTCAACAAAATCAAGTGGAGGCTGCTGAGAAGCCTGGTTTTGTCAGTGGGGGGATGCTCACCCCCGATGCCATCAACAATTTGGAAGACGAGCTGGAAGAGGAGCGCAACCTGGAGAATTGGATTCGTCCGAAGATCCCGGGGAGCAGTGTCTCGAACTGGTCTTCCCAGGAAATTATAAGAGTTACTCATGCAGAGTAATTATTATTTCCTGTATTTTTATAGCATGCATCAAAGTCTTGCATCTTGCCCAAGATGACAAGACTCATTTTGTAATCGGGCCATCTGTACTTTTTGTGCAAACAAGATCAATCAATGAAATATCAGACATCTTTTTGCAAATGAGTCTTTTTCTTTTCTGCTCACTGTTTTTCCATTTTTCTTTTTTGTACAAAAAAATAAATGGCGATGTTTTCAAAATGACAACTTTATTTCACCTTTTTAAGCAAGATTAAAATCAATCACTAAAACGAACCAACTGAACCCTTGCAGAGAGGGCCTTCCTGACAGCACCGACAACAGCACGACTATGACTTCGTATGACTTTGACAATCCAATCAATCAAGTTGATGAAGGGGTTGATGAAGAATATGAGCTTCCTGAAGAGCTAGCCAGGTTGTTGAGACAAGAGGAAAAGGTTATCACTCCTCACCAGGAGGAGATTGAAGTGATTAATCTTGGTACAGATGAAGACGTGAAAGAGGTTAAAATCGGGGCCTGCCTGCAAGACTCAGTGAAGGGACAACTGATTGATCTGCTTCAAGAATATGTTGATGTGTTTGCTTGGTCGTATCAAGACATGCCAGGGTTGGATACCGACATTGTTGTGCACAAGCTGCCTTTGAGAGAAGAGTGCCCACCGGTCAAACAGAAACTGCGCCGAACTCGCCCAGACATGGCTATGAAAATCAAGGAAGAGGTACAAAAGCAATGGGATGCCGGATTCCTTGCTGTAACTAGCTACCCGCCGTGGGTTGCTAATATAGTACCTGTGCCTAAGAAAGACGGCAAAGTAAGGATGTGTGTTGACTACCGGGACCTGAACAGAGCCAGCCCGAAAGATGACTTCCCATTACCTCACATTGATGTATTGGTTGATAATACGGCTCAGTTCTCGGTATTCTCCTTCATGGACGGATTTTCAGGATACAATCAGATTAAGATGTCGCCTGAAGACATGGAGAAGACAACCTTCATTACACCTTGGGGCACGTTCTGTTACAAAGTGATGCCATTCGGACTGAAGAACGCTGGTGCAACGTATCAACGGGCTATGGTGACATTATTCCATGATATGATCCATAAAGAAATAGAATGTTATGTGGATGACATGATCGCCAAGTCCCTTACTGAAGAAGACCACCTGGTAAATCTACTGAAGCTATTCAAGCGTCTGAGGAAGTACCAACTGAAGTTGAACCCCAACAAATGCACATTCGGGGTGCGATCCGGTAAGCTGCTGGGCTTTATTGTAAGCGAGAAAGGGATTGAAGTTGACCCTGATAAAGTCAAAGCCATTCAAGAAATGCCTGCACCGAAAACTGAGAAAGAAGTTCGGGGGTTTCTGGGTAGATTGAACTACATTTCAAGGTTCATATCTCACCTAACAGCAACCTGTGAACCTTTATTCAAACTGTTGAGAAAAGAACAGACGGTCAGGTGGAACGAAGATTGCCAGAAAGCTTTTGACAAGATCAAGGAGTACTTACAAGAACCTCCAATCCTCATGCCGCCAGTTGAAGGAAGACCTCTGATTATGTACTTGACAGTATTAGAAGAGTCGATGGGGTGTGTGCTGGGCCAGCATGACGAGTCTGGTCGAAAAGAGTATGCAATATACTACCTAAGCAAAAAGTTTACCGACTGTGAACAACGTTATTCACTGCTCGAGAAAACTTGCTGTGCTTTAGCGTGGGCTGCTCGCCGACTAAGGCAGTATATGTTGACCCACACTACTTTATTGATCTCCAAAATGGACCCAGTTAAGTACATTTTCGAGAAGCCAGCTCTTACCGGACGGGTTGCAAGATGGCAGATGATTCTCACAGAATACGACATACAGTACACATCTCAGAAAGCCATCAAGGGCAGTGTACTATCTGAATATCTTGCTGAGCAACCCATTGATGACTACCAGCCTATGAGATTTGACTTCCCCGATGAAGACATCATGTTCATTAAAACAAAAGATCATGAAGAGCCTGTTCACACTGAAGGGCCTGACCCAGAAGAAGAATGGACTATGATGTTTGACGGGGCTGTTAACATGAATGGTCGTGGTGTTGGTGCAGTACTCATTACACCTAAAGGAGTTCACATGCCTTTCTCGGCAAAACTCACCTTCAACTGCACTAACAACGAAGCTGAATACGAAGCTTGCATTATGGGTCTTGAGGAAGCCATTGACCTCAGGATCAAGACATTGACTGTATTCGGAGATTCAGCTTTGGTAGTTAATCAAACCAACGGAAAATGGTACACCCACCAGGATCATCTGATACCTTACAGGGATTATACAAGGAGGTTATTGACTTTCTTCACAACAGTCAAGCTTGAGTATGTCCCTCGGGACGAGAATCAGTTTGCAGATGCTCTTGCTACCATTTCATCCATGATCAAAGTTCAAGCTGCCAACTTTGTACCTCAAATTGCAGTGTCCAGACTTGATAGACCAGCATATGTGTTTGCGGCAGAAGTTGTCAAAGATGATAAGCCTTGGTTTCATGACATTAAATGCTTCTTGGAGGATCAAACATACCCACCTGGGGCATCTTCCAATGATAAGAAGACTTTGAGAAGGCTTGCTGGTAGTTTCTTTCTGAACACTGATGGGTCTTTATACAAAAGGAACTTTGATATGGTACTCCTCAGATGTGTTGACAAGACGGAAGCAGATTTGTTGATGCATGAAGTGAACGAAGGATCTTTTGGTACCCATGCTGGAGGGCATGCCATGGCTAAGAAGTTGTTAAGATCAGGCTATTACTGGATCACAATGGATGCAGACTGTTGTGCTTACGCCAGAAAATGCCACAAATGCCAGATCTATGCAGATAAAGTGCATGTACCTCCCAATCCTTTGAACATCATGTCTTCACCATGGCCCTTTGCTATGTGGGGCATTGATATGATTGGCAAGATTGAGCCGACTGCTTCAAATGGCCACAGATTCATCCTGGTCGCCATTGACTATTTCACTAAGTGGGTTGAAGCAGCCTCATATGCAAACGTTACAAGACAAGTGGTAGCCAAATTTCTGAAGAGAGATATCATCTGTCGGTATGGAGTGCCCGAGCGAATCATTACTGATAATGGTTCCAACTTAAACAACAAAATGATGGATGAATTATGCCGGGACCTCAAAATCCAACATCACAATTCTTCTCCTTACAGGCCAAAGATGAATGGCGCTGTTGAGGCAGCAAATAAGAATATCAAGAAGATTGTGCAGAAGATGGTAGTCACCTACAAAGACTGGCATGAGATGCTACCGTTTGCCTTGCATGGGTACCGCACGTCGATCAGAACATCCACTGGGGCAACACCGTATCAGCTTGTGTATGGTATGGAAGCGGTCCTACCTGTTGAAGTTGAGTTACCCTCTCTACGAGTATTGATGGATGTTAAACTGAGTGAAGCAGAATGGATTCGGTCCCGATACGAACAACTGAGTCTGATCGAAGAGAAGAGATTGGCTGCAATCTGTCAGGGGCAGTTATATCAGAAGAGAATGAAGAGAGCCTTCGATCAGAAAGTCAGGCATCGAGAGTACCAAGTGGGAGATCTTGTACTGAAGAGAATCCTCCCTCCGCATACAGACCACAGGGGCAAATGGACTCCAAATTATGAAGGACCATTTGTTGTAAAGAAAGTTTTCTCTGGTGGAGCACTGATGCTCAGCACCATGGATGGTGAAGATTTTCCGTCCCCTGTGAATTCAGATGCAGTTAAAAAATACTTCGCATAAAAAATGACCCGCTGGACATGAAAACAGAATGTAAGTCCAGGCAAAAATAGGGCATCCCGGCGAGTCAAAAACAGAATAAAAGACTCGGGCAAAAGTAAGGGAAATAAATAAAAAATGTGTACACCCGCTGAGTTGAAAAGCCGCATTGGACAACTCAGGCAAGAATGGGTATCCCGATGGATCGAAAACCCGAAAGGGCGATCCATGCAAAATAAGGGAATAAGCGAACAACTGCATTCTGAATTCATCTGTATCGCCTACAACTTAGCAAACCTCGAAAGGATCAAGCTTCAATCAGAATCAGCCTTCTTCAGAAAGCAAGACGGGAAGAACGTCATTGTCATACGAGTCATAGCAGAAGAGGAAGCTCCTTGAAAGTGTCGTCAGCATCGCCAGCACTTTGTTTCTCAATTTGTAACAGTCTCTTCATTTTAGGAGATTTGTTTCTTTGACTATATCTCGCCGATTCAGGGCATTTGAATTAATAAAATCAGATTTTTCAGTCATGTTTCGTCTTGTACGTTTTTATTTGCGAAAAATGTCTGATGTCTCTAAAAAAGGAAAACTGATTGCCTAAGTACAGATGCTTTTCTCTAAAATAATAAAACACATGCTTACAGGGAATATACTTACTCCCGAAAGTGCTTAACTCCTATGACGGAATCCGGTAAGGGATACCTCGGGATCATTTGTACGTTTCCTTATCTTTGCAGGATTGCAGGTATCCAGAAGCACAGCTTAGGGCATGAAAGCTTCACCCTCAGCAAGCTGGCAGATCATTATCAACTCGGTCTATCTTCCACGTGGCACGGGAAGTTGCCCATTTCCCCAGCGAAGTTGCCAAATCAATACTCGCTCAGTCTTAGCACCAGGTGTTCTCCCCAGCTGATTTGCTTCCTCCCCAGCTGGGTGGCCAATAACTATCCCCAGCCATGGTACAGATCATCCTTCCTCAGCAGAATAGGAAGAGTCAGGAAATCATCTCCCCACAGAATCCTCAGCCTCCATTCAGAAGAGCAACGCATGAAGAAGTCACAACAGAGTACAGAAGACTTCTACAAACCCCAGCTGGGTCCCATCTTATAAGGATATGTCAACCAATGACATATATCCCCAAGCAATTACATCTCGTCAGATCTACCAATGATCTCATCTCCAGCTGGGATGTCCATTTCAAGCAGATCAGCCAGAGATCTTTGCAGCAACGGGGTCCGAACCCCGGTTCGGTATCTTTGCATAATCATAGCATTCGCATCATATTATCCCCCCAGAGCGTAGCATTCCGTCTAATACGGAGCATTACGGCAAAAATCAAAGGCATAGCATAATCATAAGTCATGTTGTGAGTCAAACACTTGTGAATAATAATCAATCATCAGAATACAGAATATTACCCCCAAAATCCCCACCAGAGTTCCCAGCAAAAGCAGTTGCATCTCAAATCACAAACACCAGTATATAAACCTTTGGACACCCGTCTGTGTCACACCCCCAGCAGAAAGCCAAAGACATCCTCTTTGCACTCACGTATACCTGCATACACTTTCTTGACGCCCGTCCGTGTCATATCCCCAGCGCAGTCGCTTACACTTTCATCACCCATATACTTGTTTATATTATACTTTTCTCTCTTGACACTCGTCCGTGTCACTCTCCCCAGCAGATAAGCACTCATCTATACAATATTCATACTCACACTACTCATGCTACGCTTATACAGATACTCGTCCGTATCTTGTATACATCACGTATATATCCCCACAGATTCAACAATAGTCCTTGTTCTTTGTTAACCAGTTGGTACTCGTCCGTACCATCATCTCAGAACATTGCGTCTAGTGTTTGTTTCTACATGATACTCGTCCGTATCATAGTCTTAAGGATGCTCGTCCGCATCTTTAATCCATACACTGTGTCAAACATTTATGTCTTCTTGAATATAGATACTCGTCCGTGTCTAATATTCCCCAGAGGAGTCCCTTCAGATACAACACTCGTCCGTGTTCCCTGTTAACCAGTTGATACTCGTCCGTATCATCATCTCGGAACATGTGTCAGTACTTGTTTCTACCTGATACTCGTCCGTATCATAGTCTTAAGGATGCTCGTCCGCATCTTTAATCTATACACAGCGTCTAAACACTTATACCCTTTTGTTTCTTGGATATAAACACTCGTCCGTGTTTACTATCTCCCCAGTAGACCGCCAACAAAGCAAATCTTCTTTTTTACCTGACACTCGTCCTGTGTCATGATAACCTTGAGAGCAGCCGTCCCCTGCTAGGTGGTCGTCCTCCACTTCTTGATGGTCGTCCTCCATCATGCTCATCCGATGGCCGTCCCCATCGTTGATATTTTAGCAGCCGTCCCCTGCTAGGTGGTCGTCCTCCACCTCTTGAGGATCGTCCTTCATCATTTTATCCAATGGCCGTCCCCATTGTTGATTTTGGTTATCTGGCATTCGTCCTATGTCACGATAAACCTTGAGAGCAGCCGTCCCCTGCTAGGTGGTCGTCCTCCACCTCTTGATGGTCGTCCTCCATCATGCTCGTCCGATGGCCGTCCCCATCGTTGACCTTTTATCCGATGGCCGTCCCCATCGTTGATACTTTTGGCAGCCGTACCCTGCCAGGTGGTCGTCCTCCACCTTAGATGACCGTCCCTCATCTTAACCCGACAGAGCAGCCGTCCCCTGCTAGGTGATCGTCCTTCACCTTTGATGACCGTACCTCATCATCTGTTTATTTCATTTATTCTTTAACCCGATGGCCGTCCCCGTCGTGGCCCCTTTTCCTTTTAGCCCGATGGCCGTCCCCATCGTCGGTTACCTTTACTTTATGAACTTGATGGCCGTCCCCGTCATGTTTCATTAATTCCCAGATAATTTTACAACTTTATCTTGATGGCCGTCCCCATCATAATATCTTACCGTTTTCCAGCTAGTCGGCCGTCCCCGTCTTGGCTTTACCTTTTATCCCCAGCATGTCGGCCGTCCCCGTCATCGCTTTACTTCACACACCTTTCCCAGCATGTCGGCCGTCCCCGTCATTGCTTTGTCGCCTACACCTTTACAATATACTTTATTTTCCTTTTACAATCTATATCCCTTTTCTTCTTCATTCCGTGAGTGCAAATTTTGGACTGTCTTTGGTATTCAACCACAAGTTATCTTGTTTGCCTGTTAAGCCGTCGCTTACAACCTGCACAGCTAACTCATGTTTGAATAGGGGCAGCTGTAAACACCCCAAATTTGCCCTCACCCATTCACACCATGGCTTGTGATCATTCTCATATGCATAAACACAATCATACCATCTCACATCTCATTTTTTGATTCACTGCATAGTTTCTAAGTCATCTGCACCTAGGGTTTGTGATCTGAGCAATCCAAGAGCTTCTTGAGCCATTCCAAAGGCAGACAATCACTTCAAAGGGATCCACTTGTGTTCTTATATCATATTACATCCTCTCAAGGTCAAGATTCCAAAAGAATCACAAGAACTGGGTTTGGAATGGATGCAGAGCCAGGTTTGACTGCACAGTTGACTGAAAATTAGGGTTTTGGTTTCAGAGGCCATAACCCCAAATTTTTTGGTCATTCTTGTTTCCATTGGTCTCTATATGGTATAGGGAGTATACATATCAATTTTCATGAAGAAATTCCATGGGGAAGTCATCTGATCAAGAGTTGACTTTTCAGACAAGTCAGTGCAAAATCAGGGCATCTGAGGCCCCCAATGACCCAACCAATGGGTGATCTTCATCATTTTGAGTGTATATGATCTTTATTTGATCATGGAAGAGGGTTGAAGTTCACAAAAATCAAGAATTTGGAGTTTTTGCAAGTGTTGACTTTTTGGGCATAGTTGACTTTTCAAGAATGCTTCATTTTAGGTCATTTTTCAAGCCTTGATTCTTGATCCAAAAATGCTTCAAATGGAAAAACTTTGGTCATGAAAGTTGTAGATCTCATTTTTCCCTTTTCAAAAAGTACAAGAACATGATCTAATTCTTCTTGGATCAAAAGTTATGGTGTGACAAAGTTGCCAAAAATCACTTATTTTCAAGATATGCACCAAGTGTGAAAATTGCAAAATCATGTACCAAGGCAAATTGCAACTTCTAATTGGCACCAAACCATCACATAAACATCATGTAAGTCCTAAAATTCAGAATGGACTAGGCATTGCTCATGTTTCATGGCTTTTGGGACAAGATCTTTCCATATGAACCAAAAAGCAAACAACTTGCAAAATCATCATGATCACTTCACCCACTTGTTGCATTGGCCCTTGAACCAAGCTAGCCCTTTCCCCTCATTTTGCTGCGCATCACACAGCCCATGTACTATCCTAGAAGCTGCCCATACTTTCTCTTACACAAGGGTTGACAAATTGCAAAAGTGGCCATACCAATCAATAAAGGGCAGGTCACATCATCTGACCAATAGGAGTCCTTTATGCAAAGCAAAGGCAAGCCATTTCATATACCAAGCAAGGCTGAAACTCTATCATCCATCACATTCACAAAACACACCCTAGCTGCATTTTGCTTCGAATTTCTCTGCCCAGCCATCAAACATCTAAACCATTTCCACACTTCAACTCACCATGTCTCATTGAGTCAAAAGCATCAAAGAACCAAGCCTAAAACAAGCCATAGCACCACTTCACCATTTTCACCTCAAGCTGCAGTTTCATTCGAATCTCTCACCACAGCTCACAAACATCAAAACAAACTCCATAAACCTTCTCTACTCATCATCTGGACCATAAACAACCCTTCACCCTTGCCAGAAATAGCCAGAATCATCATTGCCATGTTCAACTGAGATTGAGCAGAAGTTACTCAAACTCTTCATCCAGCCAATATAAATTCCTCTTGAGCATTCAAGCATCACCAGAGGGTTAAGTGGAGTGGTTTTCATCAAGAGGAGAGGCCAGAAAGTCATCAGAGTGAAAGCTTCGAATCTCAGGTAGCTCAAGAAATATTTTTCCAGAAATCACTTTTTATGTTATAAACTTGTTCTACATGTCTTGCTGATCATGAATATGCTTTTGGTTTTGCAAATGGTGATGAAATGAGAGTTTAATTGCTCTCTGAAACTTGCGTACCCTAGTTTTTGTTTCCTTCGATTCAGCCTTGTTAGGAAGAATAAATTTGTTTTGATTGGGGGTTTTGATTCGTGAGCTTGTGGGAATCATTTCTGGGTTCTTAGAATTCATTTTAGATGCGTATGGAGTGAGTTAGGGATTTTGGTTGAACGGAGAAGATGACCGGAACACTGTTCCGGTCATCTGAGTGTGTTTAACGGCGAGATTAGGGCATAAGCATTGATTAGCGAAATTTGAATTCTGGCCTTTGGATTTGGCGCCAGGTCAACGCGCGCGTGTTTCCATTTGAATCTCCACCATCAGATCACTTGACTTTTGTTTATTTCAGTTTAATTTCATTTTTAATTCATTTTAATTCATTTGTTTTACATAATTTATTTAAAATAGTAAAAAAGGTTTAAAAATTTTGAAACTTTTTCTCCTGAGTTTTATTAATTTTGCAAACCCAAAAATATTTTCATTTTATTTTTTTATCATTAAAAAAGTATTTTTAAATATTTAAAGGATTATTTTTAATTGATTAATGGAAATTAATTTATTAAAAATACCTTTAGGTATCTAAAAATCACCAAAAAAATTCATGAAATGTTCTAAGACATTTAGAAACATTGTCCAACCTTCAAACCAAATTTCTTTTTTGATCTTGATGCATTTTGAGAATTTTTCATTGAATTAAAATCATTTTTATGCATTAATTTGATCCTAAGTTCAAAAAATCATTTCTGCCTATCTATGAAGAGTTGGACATTGATTCTTCTTGCATTGCATTGTGTTTAGCATGTAGTTTCTAGGATAAAATGGCCTTGATTTGATTCCTCATTTTCAATTTGTTTGGCATTTCTTTTGTTTAGGAACCCTAAAAACCCTAATAACTTGTAAAAATCATAACTTGAGATTGGTTGAGGGTTGAGACTTCTCCTTTGGGCAGTGGTTTATTATAGGTTTAGGGGTCCTATGGGTGGCATTTTCCATTTTTTATCTTAGGGTTTGCTTCTGTTTTGGGTTTTTGTTTGTTGTATGATCCATAAACCCTAATTTGGGCTTCCATTTGCATCCCACTTGCATTCTCTTGCATAACATGACTTGCCATGACATTTCAAGCATCCATTTGATTCATTGAGCATCATAAGACATATAGAAAGCATGAGTGATCATTGCATCTTGCATTTGCCATGTTGTTTGCCATGTTTGCTTCATAACTTTTCATGTGTATCCATGCTTCTAAGCTTGCTTCATATGCATTCATAAACTTGTATGATCATCTCCATGCCTTGTTTCTTGTTTGTAGCATCTCATAGCATCATTATCATCATCAACATGCTTCTGGTCTTGTTTATCATCATGTCATTTCATCCCATTTTGCATTGCATTGCATTTCTTTCTAACATTTCAGGTGGTAAGTGAACTTGAGAAGTGAATTTGCCTTCACTTCTCATAACTTTTCTTCTCATCTTTCTTGCATCCATTGCTGCATTTTTGTTTGTGTTTGAGATGAGCTTGCTCATTCTCCTTCTTCCCACTTTCTTTCTTCAAGTGACTTGACTTCTTGAATGAAGCAAGTCACTTTGCTTCTCTTGATCCTTTCATCTGCTTCCTGGTGGTTCCTTTGAAGATTGTTCTTGTTTAACCTCACAAACCTTAGGATCAACCAAGCATGAGAATGAATTAGGGTTTTGATTAGTCTCCCCTCTTAGTTTTACCTTTGTGTCTCTCTTTGAGTCTTCTCTTCTCACCTCATAATCAGGGACTAAACCCTAAAGGCTTTAAGACTTTGTGATTAAGCTTATGCCTGCATCCTTCTATTAGGATGGAGTGTATAACTTTAATCCTAAGTGTTAAACCCTTAATGTGTTTAAATCTCTTAATCAATCCATTTAATAATAATCAAGACATCAAGCTTGTAACTTGGGCCTTGCATTAGGGTTCTAATTCTTCCTTAATTGGTTAAGAAGGACTAACCCTAGTGTTAATGGACAAGTCCCCCTCAAGTTGTCTTACAAACCATAAAACCCACTTCATCATCATATCATTGAATAAAATCCACTTAATCAAAGGCTTGTTGTGTCATGAGTTTAATCCCTAATCATGGATTAAGTTGAGGAGTTTTCCTCAGCTTAAACATTCTCATCTATTATCCTTCTATTAGGATGGTGTAATGAGTCTGTTAAATCCCTGATTATGGCTTAACCTCATTACTTAACACTAAACAAAAACAACAAAAACATCTAAATAATCACAAGTAGGTTAATGATCTTAATCCTACATCAAAGGTGATTAAGTGTGAGAATCTGACTTCACACTTAAGGTATTCTCATTACCCCTGATCAGAGGGAAGATGTGATGAGTTTACTAACCCATTGGTTTAGGCTTAAGCTCATTAATCTATGACAAACTTCAAAAAGCAATAAAAGACTGAAAACTCAAAAACAAATAATAATCGTCTCCTCCGGGATTCATTTCTCATCACCTTCACTCATAAACGAGAACTTGCTTCTTCCGTCTAATGCAAGACAGTAAGCACCTGAGCCAGACAGGTCATACACTTGAGCATGGGCAAGTAAGCAGTTCACAAGTCAATTTATCTTTCAGTCTCTTTGGGTCGAACTACGGTGTTCTGACTTCCTCATTGCACGAGAGGATACGTAGGCATAACTTAACGGTTATCGAACAAAAGTCTCTGTATATTCCCCCCTCTTTCAGCATCATTCTTTTAGCCTCATGATCTTGAGCATTTCATTCTGTCCTTACACTGACACTTCTCTTATACACTTCACACTTCTTTTACACTGACACCTATACATCATTTTCCAGCTCTTTATACACAAATTGCACTGACACTACCCCTTTTAAACACAAATCTTTTAAGCGTGGATCCCGTCGAGTACGACGGACAATCTGGGTGCTAATACCTTCCCAGGTTGTAACCAACCCCCTTTCTCAGTCTCTCTGGTTCGCAAACCGTCTTATCCATCTTTTTCTAGGTCTATGCAGCATTGCCTTTCCTCCGGGATAAAAATGCCTAGCTGGCGACTCTATTCATCTCCAGTGAGTTCACGGCTGTGTGTTCTCATTGTCCCTCTCGCCGACCGTTCGCGTCTGTACCTTCATCTGATCCATTTTCATTTGTCGGGAGCGACACAAATGTATGAAGAAATGACCAAGAAATGTTCAAGCAATGTCTTAAGATGTCTAAGATGGCATACAAGTGCTTAGAATGTCATGGCAAGTTCATATGTTCATGCAATGCAATGTAAGATGCAAGTAAGGATGCAAAATTAGGGTTACATGGAAGGATGAGATGCAAATGATCAAAATAGAAACAATTCACATGATAAAAAATTGCAAATGAGCTCAAACAAACCCTAAACCCATATGATATCACACCCCAAAGGAGAAGGTCCAACTCTTAACCTAAAAGAAGTTATGATTTTTCTAAGTTAACTAGGGTTTTTGGGTACCTTAAGAGGAAAACTGCAAATCAAATTGAAAATGAAAGATAAATTCATGACAAAAATACCCTAAAAACTACATGCTATATAGAAAACAATGCAAAAGGAATCATTGTCAAACCCTTCATGATTAGGCAGAAAAGAATTTTCAAAGTTAGGGTTCCAAAAAGGGAATTTTATGAACCCTAAATTCAAGAAAAATGTCAAAATTGGATCAAAACCAAAATGAAATTTGTATGAATGGTTTGACAATGTTTCTAAATGTCCTAAGATGCAATGTGATTTTTTTTGGAATTTTTAGAAACCTAAATGGTATTTTAATTAATTAATTTCCATTAATTAATTAAAATTAACATTTAAATAATTTTAAAATGATTTTTTAATGCAAAAAATAAAAATAAAAATGTTTTTGGGTGAAGAAAAATATTTTAAATTAAAATGCAGCAGGAAATATTTTTATGATTTTCTAGGTATTTTAAATAAAATGACAAAGAAAATGGGATTTAAATGTAATAAAAATTAAAATAAAGGGAAGTCAACTGATCTAATGGTTCAGGTTTGAACTTGCTTTGACTGCGCGCGCAGATGTGGGGCTGGGATTGAATCTGGCTAAATGAATTAATTAACTTAATTAATTAAGAATTAGGGTTAAGTGAATGCATCTGATCCGTCCAAACATGCGGCAAGCTAAATCCAAAGGCTCATATTCAAACTGACACGCTAACCCTAATTAACTAACCTAATCACTTTCAGGTGACCGGAGCAAGCTCCAGTCATCTTCTCCGGCAGGACCCTCAACTCAACTTCTTCCCTATGTCATTTCCAGAGCTCTAAAGCTCCAGATCACATTATCTAACAACCCTAAGCATGAATCAAGCATCAAAACACATTTATTTTGCATCAATCATGAGAATCAAACAAAAATATGTTTCACGGGAAGAGTTTAAGAAGTTCATGAAATCCTTAATTCGCAACCATTTTTAAAAATAAAGTTACCAGCATGATCAGCATATCACATAGATTCATTTAGGAACTTAAAATTACATTTCTGGAAAAAAAGTTCTTGAGGTTACCAGAGCTTGAGCTTTCTCAGTTTGGCACTTTCTGGACCTCTCTCTTGTGCAAATGGACTCCACTTGATCCCCTGATGCTATTGCAATGCTTTGAAAGAGTTTAGAATGGTTGGATTGAGAGGTTGCACTCCAACTGGTCTGAAATCGTGTTTTGTGTTTGTGGGGTTCCAGGCTTGTTTGATGGTTGGGAAATGTTCTATTGATGATGGCGAGTTGAATGGTGAAGTTTATATGAAGTTTGAGTGGCTGGACAGAGTGTTTCGAAAGTTTGAAGCTTGAAGGTGATTTTGTGAAACTTGGTGTATCTGAGGTTCTGAGCTCGAAGATTATGTGAGTTAGCTTGCTTTTAGTCCACATAACATTGCTTGATAGGTTAGAAAGTGGGTGGTGGCCTGTGGTGATTGGTATGGGCAAGTTGCCAAAATGTCAAAATTATGTGTACTTGAGGTATGGGCTATGGCAGGGGTTGTTCAAGAGCATGTCTGGCCTCAACATTGATAAAGGAGAGCCATGGGATTGAGATTATGCTGCTGGATTGCTTGGAGGGAAAGATCTCATAGGTTTTGCAAGTGTTATGCATTTTGCCCCTTTTGTGATTTCTTGTGATGAAAGCCATGAAAGCAAGTGATTCTTTGGGCAATTTTGGTCACAATGCAATGTATTATGTTTGTATGATGCTTAGAGAGTGATTAGAGGTCACAAAATGACTTGGTATATGAAATTGCAAAAAATCCTCTTTGGTGTGAAAGTGAAAATTATAGGATTTTTCCCAACTTTGCAAGGCCATAACTTGAGTTCCATAATGAATTAGAACATGTTCTTGTAATTTTTGAAAAGGGAATGATCCAATCTACAACTTTCATGACCAACAATTTTTCATTTGAAGCATTTTTGGTTGAGAAAGAGGAGGTTGAAAAACTTTCCCAAAATGGAAAGTTTCCATTACAAGTCATTTCCATTTTTGGCAACTTTTGGTTTAGCTCAAATTTCTTCAATTTTGTGAACTTCCAAGCACTTCAATGATCAAATAAAGATCATATAACTTCAATTTGATGAAAATATCACTTTGGTTCCATTGGTGGGGGCCTCAGATGCCCTGATTTTGCTCTGACTTGCTCAAGAAGTTACCTAATGAACAAATGAATTTCACAATGAATTTCTTCATCAAACTTGGTACACATGATCCTTATAATATATTGAGACTATTAGAAACAAGAATGACCAAAAAATTTGGAGTTATGGCCTCTGAAACCAAAACCCTAATTTTAGGTCATTTGTGTAGTGAAACCCTAGCTCAGCTTCCATGCTTTCCATGTTCTTGTGATTTCTTGACTTCCTTGATCTTTGAGTGATATAATATGATGATAGAATACACATGGACCCTCTTGGAATGATTGGAGACCTTTGGAGTGGCTCAGATGGATCTTTGGATTGCTCAAATCACAAACCCTAGATGCAGATGAACTTAAACTATGCAGATGAAACAAAATATGCAATATGAGATGATATGCTTAAACTTATGCAAAGATGAAAAGATCACAAGTCAAGGTGTGAACTGAGTGAGGGAAAATTTGGGGTGTTTACAGCTGCCCCTATTCAAACATGAGTTAGTTTTGCAGGATGTAAGCGACGTCTTAACAGACAAACAAGATAACTTGTGGTTGAATACCAAAGACAGCCCGGAATTTGCACTCACTGGGGAGAAGAAGAAAAGGGATATAAATTGTAAAATAAAGTATAGTATGATTATTAAATGAGGGTGATGGAGGACAACCATCGAGCAGAGGACGACTGCTGGGGATAAAGCAATGACGAGGACGACCGACAAGTTGGGGAAATAAGAAATCATGATGGGAACGGCCATCAAGTAAAGAAACAAGGTTCTCTGGGGATTAAAGATAAAGTCAATGATGGGGATGACCATCAGGTTTGCAAAGTAAAGTGAACATCGATGGGGACGACCATCGGTTCAAAGAATAAATGAAATAAATGATGAGGGACGGTCATCAAAGGTGAAGGACGATCACCTAGCAGGGGACGGCTGCTCTTTATCGCGACATAGGACGAATGTCGGATAGAAAAAGTAGACGATGGGGACGGCCATCGGATAAAATGATGAAGGACAATCATCAAGAGGTGAAGGACGATCACCTAGCAGGGTACGACTGCTCTCGGGGTTTATCATGACATAGGACGAATGTCAGATAACAAGATCAATGATGGGGATGGCCATCGGATAAAATGATGAAGGACGATCATCAAAAGGTGAAGGACAATCACCTAGCAGGGGACGACTGCTCTTTATCGCGACATAGGACGAATGTCAGATAGAAAAGGGGTTCAATAATGGAGACTCCGCTGGGGGAAAGGGATGAGGGACGGTCATCCAAAGGTGAAGGATGATCACCTGGCAGGGTACGGTTGCCGAAAGTATCACGACATAGGACGAATGTCGGATAGAAGAAGGTTGCTTTGCTGGCGACTTACTTGGGAATAGTAAACACGGACGAGTGCTTACGCCTAAGAAATAAAAGGTATAAGTGTTTTACGCTGTGTATATATTAAAGATGCGGACGAGCATCCTTAAGACCATGATACAGACGAGTATCGGTAGAAACAAACGATGACGCGTGTTCAGAGATGATGATACGGACGAGTACCAACTAGTTAACAAAGAACACGAACGAGTGTTGAATCTGTGGGGAATAAAGGAATATACAAGATACGGACGAGTATTTGTATAAGTATGAATGAGTATTTTGAAGTATGAGCGAAACACGGACGAGTGTTCGACTTGCTGGGGAAAGGTGACACGGACGGGTGTCAGAAGAGAAAGTGTATAAGTTATGAACAAATATTTGTATGTGAGAGTGTAAAAGGTGTTCTGGCGACCTGTGGGGATAGGATCACACGGAAGGGTGTCGAAAGGAATGTGTTATAAACAAGTGTTTGATTGCCAACAAGTGTTTGGGCAACCACGCTGGGGAAGGGTGACACAGACAGGTGTCAAAAGAGAATGTATAGATGTCTGTATTCAAAGAGGAGGTTTGTGGCTTATATCTGCAGGGGAATAGTATGACACGGACGAGTGTCGAAGAGTATATATGAACATGTATTTGTGTTGGAGAGTGCAAAGGGGACGCTTCGGCTTTTTTCTTGCAAGGGATGTGAGCTTACATGTATTGCTGATGGTATTTGCAGGTGATTGGTTTGAACCTGACTTGTGATCATGCAAATGTTTGATTTTTGCCGTAATGCTCCGTATTAGACGGAATGCTACGCTTTGTGGAAAAAATGACGTGAATGCTATGATTATGCAAAAGAAACCGATCCGGGATTCGGATCCCACTGCTGTGAAGATCTCTGGCTGGTCTGCTTAGAAGGATACCCCAGCTGGGGAAAAGATCATTGGTAGATCTATTAGGAGGTGTAACTCTGCTTGGGGAACTAGATCATTGATAGACCTATCCTGTAAGGAGAAAAAAAACCCAGCGGGGGATAAGGAAGCTTTCGTCACTTTGTTGTGTGAGAATTTCAGGTATTGCTCTTCTGGGAGAGGCTGGAACTCTGCGGGGAGATAGTTCTTTTAGAGACTTGGTACTCTGTTTCGGGGAAGAAAAGATCAACGAACGATCCTCCTAGAGTTCTCTGTGGGGATCCCGGCTGGGGATGAGGAGGTTTTGACAACTCCGCTGAGAAAAGCATTCCAGATATTGCTTGGAGGAGGTGTGTTAGGGAAGTGATGCTTGGCAGGCCCCATGTTGCGTATTTGAATACCTGCAATCCTGTTAAGACAAAGAAACGTACAAGTATCTCGAGGTATCCCTTACCGGATTTCGTCATAGGAGTTAGATATTCCTGGAAGTAAGATTATTTCCTGCGAGCATTTATTAAGAATGGCTCATTTGTTTTATGCAGGTATTATATCATGAATATTGGACATTTTGCAAACGAAACAAAAATGTACAAAAGAAGTGTGACTGAGAATCTGATTTTATTAATCTGGGTGCCCTGAATTAGCAAATACAGTCAAAGAAACAAATCCCCTGAAATGAGGAGATTGTTACAAATTGAGAAAAGTAAAGGTGCTGGCAATGTTAACGACGCCCCAACGAGCTTCCTTTGCTATGACCCGTATGACCTTGACGCTCTTCTCATCTTGCTTTCTGAAGAAGGTTGATTCTGACCGATGCTTCATTCTTTGGAAGCTTGCCGGGTTGTAAGTGATACAGACGAACTCAAAATGTTGTTGTTCGCTTATTCCCTTATTTTGCGTGGATCGCCCTTTCGGGTTTTCAATCCACCGGGATACCCATTTTTGCCTGAACTTTCCAATGCGGATTTTCAACTCAATGGGTGTACATTTTTTTATTTTTCCCCTTATTTTTGCCCGAGTCTTTTATTCTGTTTTGACTCGCCGGGATGCCCTATTTTTGCCTGGACTTACATTTTGTTTTTAGGTTCAGTGGGTCATTTTATGCAAAGTATATTTTAACTGCATCTGAATTCACAGGGGATAAGAAATCTTTACCATCCATAGTAATGAGTATCAGTGCTCCACCAGAGAAAACCTTCTTTACTATGAATGGACCATCGTAATTTGGAGTCCACTTGCCCCTGTGGTCTGTATGAGGAGGAAGGAGTTTTTTCATCACAAGATCTCCTACTTGGTATTCCCGAAGCCTGACTTTCTGATCGAAGGCTCTCTTCATTCTTTTCTGATATAGTTGCCCGTGACAGATTTTTGCTAATCTATTTTCTTCGATCAGATTCAGTTGATTGTACCGAGAACAGACCCATTCTGCTTCATTCAGCTTGACATCCATCAGTACCCATAAGGAGGGTAGTTCAACTTCAACAGGCAGGACAACTTCCAAACCATACACAAGTTGATACGGTGTTGCCCCAGTAGATGTTCTAATTGAGGTGCGGTACCCATGCAGGGCGAATGGTAACATCTCATGCCAGTCTTTGTAAGTAACCACCATCTTCTGCACAATCTTCTTGATGTTTTTGTTAGATGCCTCAACAGCGCCATTGATCTTTGGCCTGTAAGGTGAAGAGTTGTGATGTTGGATTTTGAAGTCCCGACACAGTTTTGCCATCATTTTATTGTTCAAATTGGAACCATTGTCAGTAATGATTCGCTCGGGAACTCCATATCGACAGATGATGTCTCTTTTCAGAAATTTGGCTACCACCTGTCTGGTGACGTTGGCATACGAAGCTACTTCAACCCATTTGGTGAAGTAATCAATGGCTACCAGGATGAATTTGTGGCCATTTGAAGCAGTCGGTTCAATCTTTCCAATCATATCAATGCCCCACATGGCAAAGGGCCAATGTGAAGACATCGCGTTCAGAGGATTCAGAGGCACATGTACTTTGTCTGCATAGATATGGCACTTGTGACACTTCCTGGCATAGACACAACAGTCTGCATCCATTGTGATCCAATAGTAACCTGATCTTAACAATTTCTTAGCCATTGCATGTCCTCCAGCATGGGTACCGAAAGATCCTTCATGCACCTCGTGCATCAGTAGGTCTGCTTCTTTCTTATCAACACATCTGAGCAGTACCATATCAAAGTTTCTCTTGTATAGCAAACCATCAACATTTAGGAAGAAACTACCGGCCAGCCTTCTTAATGTCTTCTTATAATTGGATGATGCCCCAGGTGGGTATGCTTGATTCTCTAAGAAGCATTTGATGTCATGGAACCAAGGTTTGTCATCTTTAGCAATGTCCACGGAGAATACGTATGCTGGTCGGTCAAGTCTGGATACTGAGATCCGAGGTACATAATTTGCAGTCTGAACTTTGATCATGGAGGAAATGGTAGCTAGAGCATCTACGAACTGATTTTCGTCTTGAGGGATATACTCAAGTTTGACTGTTGTGAAGAAAGTCAATAGTCTCCTCGTATAGTCACGGTATGGAATCAGATGCTCTTGGTGAGTGTACCATTTCCCGTTGGTCTGATTGATTACCAGAGCTGAATCTCCGAATACAGTTAACGTCTTGATCTTGAGGTCAATGGCTTCCTCAAGACCCATGAAACATGCTTTGTATTTAGCTTAGTTGTTAGTGCAGGCAAAGGTGAGTTTTGCCGAGAAAGGCATATGAACTCCTTTAGGTGTAATGAGCACTGCACCAACCCCACAACCATTCATATTGACATCCCCATCAAACATCATAGTCCATTCTTCTTCTGGGTCAGGCCCTTCAGTGTGAACAGGCTCTTCATGATCTTTCGCTTTTAGGAACATGATGTCTTCATCAGGGAAATCAAATCTCATTGGTTGGTAATCATCAATGGGTTGCTCAGCTAGATAGTCAGACAATACACTGCCTTTGATGGCCTTTTGAGATGTGTACTGAATGTCATATTCTGTTAGAATCATTTTCCATATTGCAACCCTTCCAGTAAGTGATGGCTTCTCAAATATGTACTTGACTAGATCCATCTTTGAGATCAATAAGGTAGTGTGGGTCAACATATACTGTCTTAGTCGGCGAGCAGCCCACGCTAAAGCACAACAAGTTTTCTCGAGCAGTGAATAACGTTGTTCACAGTCGGTAAACTTTTTGCTTAGGTAGTATATTGCATACTATTTTCGACCAGACTCGTCATGCTGGCCCAACACACACCCCATTGATCCTTCTAATACTGTCAGGTACATTATTAGAGGTCTTCCTTCAATCGGAGGCATGAGAATTGGAGGTTCTTGTAAGTATTCCTTGATTTTGTCAAAAGCCTTCTGACAATCTTCGTTCCACCTGACCGTTTGTTCCTTTCTTAACAATTTGAACAAGGGTTCACAGGTTGCAGTAAGATGAGATATGAACCTTGATATGTAATTCAATCTACCTAAGAACCCCCGAACTTCCTTTTCAGTCCTAGGTGCGGGCATCTCCTGAATGGCTTTGACTTTGTCAGGATCAACTTTAATTCCTTTTTCACTTACGATAAATCCCAGCAACTTACCAGAACGTACCCCTGTTGCACCCCAAAAGTTGCCCTCCACAAGACTAGATATTGTGTACTAAGAGGCTCACAAGGTTCATGAGGTTCACAAGGTTCACAAGACATCTCATAAGGTTCACAAAGTTCACAATTAGTCAGAAAGTTTGACAATTCCCTCAGACAATGCATTCTCCTAAGCAATGCATCCCAAACTAGGGTTTTGACTTTAATCAGGCTAAATGGACTTCCAAAACTTCAAGTGAGCTTCATAGCATCCTATATGTGTTCAAGAATCCCCATGACAAGTTTCAAGACTTTTCCCAAAGGTTTGCTCAGTCAGATGATCAGATAGGTTAAAATTAGTCAAAGTAGTGAAAAAGTCAAACTGAGGTCAATTATGGTCAAACCAAAGTCAAACTTCATGATTTTTTGCCAACATCAAGTATATGAAGTAAAATTCATCATTTTATCAAGGGTTGATCATGATTCATCAAGGATATTTCAGATCATCAAGAGTCAGGAGTTTCTAAATTAGGGTTTCCTTAGGAAAAGTCAACTGAACTTTGACCAGCCATAACTTTCACATGCTTCATCAAGAATTTTCCATCCAAAGCTCATTTTAAAGGAAATTGAATTCTCTACAACTTTGTGTCTCACAAGCCAATCCCAAAAATGATTCATTTGGAAGGTATGAGCTAAGACATTATAGGTCCTTTTAAAAGTCAACAAAAAGTCAACAACTTCAAAAGAGCATAACTTGAGAATGGTAAAAGATATGGACATGAAACTAAAGATGTTGGTTAGAGGACTCTTTAAGCTTTCCAAAATGTCCAAGAACACCCTCATAGCATTAAAATTGAAGGATTTGTGCCCTTGCAAAGTTGGGAAATTTTAGGGAAACTTATGAAGCAAATAAAGCTTTAAATCCAATTTTTGCTAAATGAGCCCACCAAATTGCCATCCCATCTTTACAATATCATCAAGCACGACCCAACCCACCTATTTTCTGATTTTGTATTTTTTATTTCATATTTATTTGAATTTTATTTATTAAAATACAATTTAAATTGAAATAAAATATAAAATCATATATTTGAAAAAGGATTTTGCTTCTAGAATGTCATAAAAGTTAATTGGATTTAATTGATACAAAAATAATGAATATTGTCTATAAATAGCAATGTTGGATCAAACGAAAATCAAGTTTTATGACATATCTTTTTCAATCTTTAAACATCCAAAAAATCCAAAGAGTTATAGCATTTTTCTGACCTAATTCAATCCATATATATACATAAACACATTGCCAATGAGAGAGGACGAAATTTGCAGCCAAGAACACCTCATTCAAACTCTCAAAAAGTGTTAAAAAGTCACATTCGGATTGCGGAATAGAGGCTATATCAAGGCATTTTAAAGGTTGTAATAGGTTCCTGGAACATCACTGAAGCTATCCCAATCATTACCATCATTCAAAACATCATAATTCATTGAAATCAAATCTTCATGTTCTTGAGTTTTTGAGTTTTTCGATTTCATTGATTCAACTAATATAAATGATTTTTGTGCATTAATTCTTGTTTATTGCTGTCTCTGGAATGTTTTTGTATACTTGTATTGAGTTTTTGTTGCAGAATCAAGGAGATGCCATTACTAGGGTTTGAAGCTCGAATTTGGAATCTTAGGATTTAGGACATCTAAATGAAATCTAAGAACATGGATGTTACCTATGGGACTCTTATAATTGATCTAGGCTTTGAATTTGAATTGACATTACGATTTGCTTGATGTTTGAAAAACATAGGATTCTGGTTTTAAAAATTTGTAGGAAAATTCGCAGGAGAAAGCATAGGAAATTTCACAGGTAATGGGAAGAAGACGAAGCTGACTGGCGCGAAACCCTAATTTGAATAATGGACTTATCTTATTATGAATTGTTTCTGTTATATTTCAAAAACGCTGCAATAGCTCAGCTGGTAAGAGTATACGCGTATGAAGACCAAGGCAGGGGTTCGAATCCCAGCTTCAACATTTTTTTGCTTTATTTCCTTTGTGTTTTCAGGCTTGACATATGAAGATTTGTGCTCACCCATTGTTCATCAGCACGCGCTGGCCTGGTGGAAAGCTTGTTGGTCCAGGAGGTGTAAAGCCTAGGGCCTGGGTTCGAATCCCAACCCCAGGTATGTTCTTTTTCTCATTTTTCATTTATTTTGTTTTATTTATATTATATTTGATTAATCTAATTAATAATAAATGTTTAAAATAAAATATTTATATTATTTTCTTATATATAATTCAAAAACATATATTTTTTTAAAAAAATTCAAACTTTATTAATAAAATTATTTATATTTATTGTATATTATTAATATTGTATGTATTTTTTTAGATAAATAATTTAATTAGGTTTAGATTAAATAATAACCCTAATATTTTTATATGTAAAAACCTAATTTTTTTTCTTTATAAACCCTAATTTATTTTAAAAGAAAACATAATTTTTGTTTATGATTTTAATTTCTTATTTTTGTAATTATAATTATTAAATATTTTTAATAGGTATATATATAATTAATTTATTAAACTATTAATCATATTTATAAGTATATAATTATTATTATTTTTCTTTTATTATTAAAACTCTTAAAAAAATGATTATTTATTTAAATTTGAACTTTTAATTTATTTTCTACATTATATTATTATACTAACCTCTTTTATATTTATTTTATTTACTATTACTAACCTATTTATTTATTTATTTATTATATGCTTATTCATTTAAATTATTTTATTATTATTATGATGTAATCGTACAAATTATGTAATAGTTGTAGAATTTTTATTATTTTATTTAAATTGCTATGGTTAGTAAATTAGGGAGTGAAAACATATTTGCTTTTAAAATTTGAACTTAGATCACTAATTTTAAGATAAATATTTGAACTTGTATACGCACACACGTAAGTCGATCTCCGATCGCCATCTCACATTCTTAAGGATACCTCTCAAGTTGCCTAAATAAAAGGTCAAGTAAGGTGTATAAAGCAAAGTCCTATCTCTAATTAACATCATCGTGTCCCTTTAAAGAATTATAAGATCAAGTCCCTTCATGGTTGCCTTCGTAAATGATCTTGTCCCTTTCGAATAAAAGATAATAAGTCCCTTCGAATTGCTTATACACCTTACAATTGCCTAATCACAGATGTCCCTTCACTTGTCCCTCACAACATCCAAGGTAATGACTACCTATTCCTTAATAATAGGGATAGTCTTACCGTTTAAAGGATATTTAAGAACAGAAAAGATTTAATTTAGGGTAGGTTTCTCTTATGTACTTGCTCACTTTTTCAAAACATTTCAAAAACACTTCACATTTCAAACAATTTTCAAAACAAAGGCTTTATATATATATTCGTACATGGATCATTATAAAGTATTTAAGAAAATTTCTAATCACACACTACACTTCTCAAAACATTTTAAAGTGAGCTAAGTAACTAAGAGCCCATGGATAACCATGGATGTAAAGGGTGCTAACACCTTCCCTTTACATAACCTACCCCCCGAACCCAAAAATCTTTTAAGGTCTTTCCTGTTATTTTATGCCCTTTCCTTTGGATAAAATAAAAGTCGGTGGCGACTCTTGCTATCCGCAACATAACTAAAGTCAGTTCTCCCACCGTGTTACAGAACTGACGACTCTGCTTGGTGTCAGAACCTAATTTTTGACCCTAAGATTTTTCGCATATCATCTGCATTTGCATACAAACAAGATCACGCACTGGTTCGTTTATCCTTTTTCAGGTGCAGGTCTATGCCTTGCAGAGGATCACCACATTTAATTTCTAATATCTGTTTATGTTTATTAACCTCTAACCAAAATACAAAAGAAATATGTTGCAGTTGTTTCTTCTTCTTCTGTGTTGCAGGATTTAAAAGACAGTGCTTTGATTTCAATTCAGATGCGTTTGTTCAGTCACAATTCGATTCAGATGGACGTTTGACCTAATCCTGGTCAAACTATCAAAAGATTGTTCAACTGCAAGTTGTGTGTGTGCCAGTGAATTTTTCTCAGACTGTGCGTGTTCAAAAGTTCAAGTTGTTATGTGTTGGAAATCATCAGTTATCAGGCAGTGTTTTGTGCGAAGTTTAATCCGAATCTTCAATGATGGTCAGTTCATCAGTGGTTTGTTTGTGGATTTTATTTTCCTCAAATAATCAGGACAATGTTCAGACAAATTTCAAATGATTGTGGTATAAGTGGCAAGTTGTGCAGTTGGTTCATTAGAGGTTGTTTCTCATCAGTGGCTTGTGAAGGAAAATCAGAGCTTGTTGTGTGCTTAAAGAAATCAATCATCCATTACCCTTTTCGATTTAGACTATTCCCTTTGCAATAACCCTTTCCATTATTTCATATCCATTTCATCTTTTTTCGAATTTTTATTCATTAATCATTTTTTTCATTATCCGATTATTTTCTATCCATTTTAATCCTTTTCTTTTTAATCCATTATCCATTTTCTTTTTTAATCATTCCATCTTATAACCATTTCCAATTATTCTTTGTTTAATTCATTTCTCTATAAAAAAAATAGATTTTTCTTTTATCCAATTTTTCTCAATCCAATTTTCAATTTTTCTCTTCATCTTATGATACTTTGAATTTTTGATAGGCCCATGTCATCGGTAAAAAAATTTGAAAGGGACTACATTTGGTAAAGCCCACAGCTCACATTTTACATCACATCAGCTTGCAGCCACACATTATCATGCTCCACATCAAGACTTCCCGTATCATCCAAATGCATAACTTACAGCCAAGTTCCAAACCATGTTCAGCTTCACGCGCGTGAAAAAAAAATCACAAGCCGTATCTGTCCAAGCCTTTCCAAACTTCCTTCCATACAACCAGCCCTTTACCGTACATCTCACACTTTTCCCGCAGCCGTAAATCCACAAGCCTACGCTGCATATCAACAATTTTTCCCAGCCGCCTCACATCAATACAGGATGTCCAGCTCATAGTCAACTCCCAGCCATACACACTTCATCCTGCTCACATCACACTTAGCCAATACTTCCCAGCCGTACAACATCAATAAACACACATCAATTCAATTTCCAAGCCACCAAACTTCACTTCCAGCCGCAGCTTTTATCACGCGTATTAGCCCAAAACAGCAACTTCATCAACTTCGCAAGCCAACTCGTAAGACAGCCGTATTCAAACATCCAAACAGCCATCAATAAGCCGCTCTTGTTGCATACTGTAAGCCGAAAATACCAACAGCTGAAGCCAATTCAATCCGCACGCTTCCCGCACCTGCTTTGAATCAAAATCCACACAAATTTCACCCGCACAAGCCGCAAATATTAGTAATCAAAACGCACACAACAAAGAGTAAAACGCAACACAAAAATTGAAAATAACTGAGAATGGATCACGCGGAAAACACCTTCCAAAACGCAGATTCATAAACACCAAACGGCAGCTCAAATCACGGATTCCCTCTATAAATTAAAAACTCTTCTTCTTCAATCGGGGAAGCTTGAATGAGCCGGAAAACCTCTGCACAAATTTCATCAAACTCCCTAATCTTTCAACCCCTTTCTTCCTTCAACCCTAAATCCTTCTTCTATCTTGAAAACCTTCATCAAAATTCAATTTACCCTTTCAATTTTCATTTCCTTCAATTAAACTTCAAATCCCTAAAATCTGTTGGATCCAGAAACAAATTCGAAAAGAATTTGAGGGAGAGGAAAGAGACTTCGTGATATTGAGAGAAAAGAGAGAAAGAAGCTGATAGAAAGAAGGAAGCCGCGGCGAGAGAGAGAAGAGGTAGCGGCTATTTTCGCCCTCCTCTGTGTTTGTGCGTAGGAAGAAGAGGAATTTCATTTTCATGTTCTTTCTTTTTCTGATATTTTTGTCTATACATTTTTGTTTATTTCAATTTATTTTTAATAAAACAAATATAAAGGTATGAAGTAGGCTGGACCTTGTTGGATCTATGGATCCATTTCTAAATCCATTCACCTCTGCGCCTCCCTCTCCATCTTTCATTTCATTTTTCTTTTTGTTATTTCTTTAATTTTCTTTTATAGATATTAGTGTTATTAATTGTTTTTTATATACAAGAGTTTTGTTTTTTTAAAAAGAGAATGTTTTAGAAAGAGTTAGAAAAATATTTTCTTAGTAGAACTAATTTAGAAATGAGTTTTTTTAGAAAAAAGATTTAAATAATATTCCATTTCTTTTATGGATTGGATTCTTTTAGATCCATTTCTTATTCATCTTTTTCTTTTTGGTCGATGACAATCTCCGATTCGGGATTGTTGATTTCCGATTAAGTTTAATCTTCATTATTTCAAATCTATGGACGAATGATCATTTGGATCATTCTCCATACTTTGAGATCGTGATAGATTGCTTTTCGAGAAATTCAATGATAATCTCGATTAAGATTAGACCGTTCTCTTTCTTTTAGTGTGGCATGTTTTCGGAGAACGATCCATAATATCATTTCTCTAACATGTATTAACACGAATATTTTCCACTTTAATTAGTGGTGGCCGGTCTCATTTGTAGGGTAATTACTCCATAAATTACTCGGCGATTGCTTAACATAGACCTAAAGTTGTCCCGATTCGGAATGCGATCCACTTGGATCCGGTTGCCTCGACTTTATTTTTCTTTTCGTGGTTGTGCTTGATTAAGTTCATCATACCACTTTATATTGTAAATATTAATAATGTGAATATACTAACATTTAATTAAATCTCTCGCACCTTATCCTTTTATTTTAATCTCTCGTTCCCTACCTCTTTTATTATGCTTCTATATTCATTCATCATATTGCTTATTGTATATATTATTGTCGCTTGTTATTTTTTCTTTGTCCATTTGGACACAAAAATACTAATAACGGATTAAACATCTAAAAAATGGGTGACTTCTAATTTTGGACTTATGGTTACTATCCCTAGCTCGGAGTTTCGGACTTAGATTCTAGGATCATTCCTTTGCTCATTTGTTATGGATTGAAGACTTTGGTTCCGATTAAGTTTACTTGTTCATGAAGATGGAAATCCAATTGTTCCGAAGAATGCTTGCCATTTGGTTTGATCAATTTCTTTCCTTTAGCTTTTATTTTCAAGTCTTAGGATAGTCCCTTCATCTCTTCCCATCTTCTTCAATTTTCAAATCTCCTTCCTCTTTTCAAAACTATTCTTTGTTTTCAAACTTCAAACATTTTCTCAAACAAACCTTGACTTCGGTCATTGCTTTTACCTTTTCATTTCATTTCCTTAAATAAATGCTAAACCACATAAGCATATCGAAATCTTCTTTCTCAAAGACTTTAAAACTTTCACAACTCATTCAATTGCTTTTGTGCCCTCGTGCACGTTTCCTTTTAACCTTTTTGTGTTTAGATATGATTCATCCTTTCTAGCAGAATTATTCGCTAAAGGATGACGACTTATCTTTACATTTTTAAAATCAACTTAACTCACTTTGCCTTTTCACAATTTGTACCACGAACTACGGGGTTTTGATCTCGCATTGCACTCTGTGGGTACGTAGGCATGAGACGTTCGTCTCTTCAAACACCAAAATCTTAAAAAAAATTCTTCTTCTCATCTCTTCAATCTTTTTTTCAAGCAAACCATTTCAAACCAAAATGCAGTAAACATTTCAAAGGGTTCCCGTGGAGTACCACGGACAAGTCGGGTGCTTAAAACCTTCCCGATTTGTAACCAATCCCCGTACCCATTCCCTGTTTGATTCTTTGAGCTTTTTAGCTTTTGAGATTCGTTAAGGTTTTGTTCGTTCATTTTCCTTTTTCCATTTGGAAATAAATAAAAGTGCGGTGGCGACTCTGTGTATATTGAGTTAAGTTAATCAATAGCTTACACTCATGATTTTACCGCTACAGAAAAGTGGCGACTCTGCTGGGGAGTCAATCTCTAAGTGGATTCGGCCTACTTTGATTTGTTTACTGCTTTAGTTTGATTTGCTTGTTACTTTGTTTTTCTGTTTCGGTTTGGTGATCCTCTGTGAGATAAGTCCTAACCCGGATCTGAGTGACACTTATGATAGGACGGCGATATTCGAAGCGATATGCGATGGAGTAGTCCGAAGCAATATCAATTTGATAATCTCCACTTGGTTAGGCTCTCTTGGACTATCAATGTCATGACGAGTAATCATACGTGGCATTATTTTCCAACCTTGAGCTGATCATACTGAGGACCGTAGAACCCTTAACCAATCTAAGCCAATTTAGGAACGTAGTGCGGAAACTATCTGAGTGTAAACTTAAGGTGGTTGTCACGCGATACTACACTCGGACGAGGTCTATTTTAAGAAGGTTATCGGTTGGGGAGTAATCCAACGTACCGATGATATTCTAAAGATGGCTGTTAACTCCGGGAACCTCTGTTAGCACCCTTCTGGTTTTTTGCAGGTACAATGAAGATAAACCTTAGTACATACCTGTTTGGGTTGGTGTTCTATTACCATGACTCCATGCTCGTGATTCGAACCTTTGAACCTGTGTGCTTTGCGTGATCTTGTTTGTGGTTGTTGCATCTACATATTCATCATGATCATTATCACAACCATTTTTCCAGGAAGACAATCCCAATTATTGCAAATATTGCAAAGAATAAATTTTCCTTTTTGTCAAGATTTTTCATGACCGCATTCTCGATGTTGACCATGTTTGCAATAATCGAGTTGTTTTCCTGAAAATGGAAGTGAACATTGCATATCATTGCATCCTCGCATATTCTTGTGTTCATCCGAGTTGTGTGGGAACTCATCCCGGTTGTTTCTTTCCTCAGTTGTCTGTTGATTCGTCAAGCTGACTCCTCACCACAGATACGGTACTAGAGCTGTTATCAGACGAAGAGCTATTAGATTGAGAATGGAACGCCAAGAGCAGCATAACATGGAAGTTCGAATGGAAATTGATGAGTTGAAGGCCGGTATGACCAAGCTCACTGAAATGATGCAAGTTCTGATTGCTCGAGGTGAACCACCTCAAAGGACTGTTATCTCTGAAGTTTTGACTGCTGTTGTTGATTCTCCTGTTGTTCAACAACCAGCTTCTACTTGGCCAGAATATGGGTTACCTCCGGATTATGTGCCAATTTCTGCTACTGCTCAGATTGGTGGTCCATCTTTTGTGCCAGGTTTTTCAGCTCCGACTTTTGCTGAACCTCAACCTGTTGTGCATGCTACTGCTCAGACTACTTATCAGAATTCTCCTTTCTTGTACCAAGCTCCTGGTCCACAAGCTGAAAGTCAGGGTGAACCTGGATATATGGATGAAGTTAGAGAGCAATGTTTGACTCTTGAGAAGAGGGTAAGAGGTCTAGAAGGAAAAGATGCCTTTGGGTCTGCTGCTATTGACATGTGTTTGGTTTCCGATTTGGTTCTTCCTGATAAATTCAAAGTCCCTGTATTTGAGAAGTACAATGGTCATACTTGTCCAAAGATTCATTTGCTGATGTATTGTCGCAAAATGGCTGCGCATGCTAAGGATGACAAGTTGCTTATTCACTGTTTTCAAGATAGTTTGAGTGGTGCTTCCATGAAGTGGTATGTTGGACTTGAGGAAAGTCATATTCGAAGCTGGAAAGATTTATCTGATGCTTTTGTAAGACAGTATAAGTACAATCTGGACATGGCGCCTGACCGTCGTCAACTTCAAAACATGTCACAGAAAGAGAAAGAATCGTTCAAAGAGTATGCTCAGCGTTGGAGAGATCTAGCTGCTCAAGTTGAACCACCTTTGCCTGAAAAGGAATTAACTGGTTTGTTCATGGACACTCTTCAACCGTTCTTTTGGGAGAAAATGGTAGGAAGTGTTTCATCTGGTTTTTCTGATCTAGTCACTATTGGAGAAAGACTAGAGGAAGGTATCAAGAAAGGTAAGATTACCAATTCTGAAGCTCCTAATGCTGCAAGAAAATCTTTTGGGAATCCTCATAAGAGAAGGGATGGTGATGCTTATGCTGTTTCAACTGAGAGGGGGCCTTATCACCCGCAACAACGATATGTTCAACCATACGTAGCTGCAGTTGCTCCTGTTGTTAAAACTCAACCTGCTCAAACTCAAGCTCAAGGTCAAGCTCGACCAGTTCAAGCTCAAGTTCAGATTCGAGCTCAAGCTCAAGTTCCTCCTGCTGCTACTGGACAAAATCAGTATCGTAATAGGCCAAACTTTGATCCTATTCCGGTGTCTTATACTGAATTGTTTCCTTCTTTGATTGCGAAAGGTTTAATTACTACTAGGCCTCCGCCTCCTGTTCCAAATCCTCTTCCAGTTGGTTATAGATCGGATCTTCGTTGTGAGTTTCATCAAGGTGGAACTGGTCATGACTTAGAGCATTGCTTTGCACTGAAGGCTAAAGTGCAAGAACTTATCAGGAACAACATCCTTTACTTTAATGACATTAATCCCAATGTTATCAACAATCCTTTGTCGAATCATGGGAAGTGAATCTTCAAGAAGACTTCAATAGTCAAATTTTCTTCAAGGCCAGAATATCAGACGAGACAGCTCATCCTTGTTGTTGATTGATCACTAGGCCATTGTTTCTTTATGTTTGCAATTTTCTTCAATCATATTAAGATGTTTGCTTTTAAGCTTGTTTGTACTTTCATGTTGATTTTAATGAAATGAGCATTGCTTTGTTTTGATTCAATTTCATTCACTATTTGCATCTTTATGCTTTACATTTCAAATTCATTTATCTTTTCTCAAAGTTTTTACAATGATTGGGGGGAGGATGATGAAAACGAGATACCCATAACTGTTGATTGGTATGCTTTCAATTGAGACTTGGTTGATGATATACAGACATTGTTTCAAATCCTAAACACTGGAGAAATAAGGAAGTTAAACCTTTGTCAACCCCTTTGAGCCTTGAAGTAGGAGTTTCTTTCTATTCGAAAAAACCCTCAATTTTAACCCGGGGATGGGTAGTTCTCAATTAATTCAAATGTGCATTCAAGTACAAGAGAATCATTCAAGACACCTTTCAAATAAAGGTTGCAATTTCAAGTTTTCCTTCACACACATCAAGAAGTGTTGAAGATGTTTCTCAATTCAAAAGCAAATGATGGTTCATCGTAATCATTAAGCCATGCAGTCATTATCTTTCAAAAAAAAATGATATTGAAAAAAAATTATTGAAAAAAAATCAAAGTCTGCTAAGTCAAAACCTATGAAGGAGACTTAGGCAAAAAACTGGGGCATCCCGCTGGCTGTAAGTTCAAATAACACAGTTCAGGCAAAAGTTAGGGATAATAAAAAGAAAGATTTGTCAAGAGGTTATCAAAATTCCTCGGCAAAATAAGATGAGTTGACCAAAATCCTCATTGGAAATAACAGAAGGAAGAGGTGACTGCTATCTCAAAATTCTTTGGCTTATGAATCATCTTCATCTGTGCAATCCTAAATTTTTGGGAACTTGAACGCATAGGCTGAATTAATTGAATGTAGGACTGGAGTTCATCACGAAGTTGGGTTGGGTACAAATAAACTTTGAGCCTATATCCTTTGTTTCATAAACTGTGAACCAGACCACGTTACAACCTTCAAAAGTCCTAATTGAATCCAGGTTTCTTTTGAAAAGCATACTACAACAAGGCTGCATAAACTGACTCCCAAGTTCTTTACCAATCATTTGTTTTCTTACATTTGCTTTACCGTTGATTTTGTCTCAACCGCCGTGTTGTGACAAGTTTTCATTTACTTTACATCAATAAATTTCATTCAAAAAAATGATTCTTGATTTCAAACTTTGCATTGAACTTTGCATTAAAATTACCATGTTTGTACAAACATTTTTATTTGCAAATATACTTTCTTCATCAAGGAATTTTCAAACAGATAAGAAACTTGGTCGGTGATCTTATCAGGGGCAAGTTTTTCTGAGTTCCTTTTGTTTCAAGATGTTGTTTCTCAAAACAAGTTATTCTCAGATTGGGTTAGTCAAAAGATTCTCTGCAAGTTACATGTTGGGTTATTTTCTCAAGGGCTGAGGCTATGATCAGTTTACTTTCTCAACATTTTCTCAAGGGCTGAGACCATGATCAGTTTATTCTCTCAACATTCATCTCAAGAACTGAAGCCATGAACAGTTTATCTTCTCAGCAGTTATTTCAAAGATTTGATTATTTTCTCAGCAGTCATTTCAAGAACTGAAGCCATGAACAGTTTATCTTCTCAGCAGTTATTTCAAAGATTTAATTATTTTCTCCAGCAGTAATCATGAACTGAATCCATTATCAGTTTACCTTCATCTGTCATCGAACTTGGGGCAATTTTTCTTCAAGAATCCCCAAGCAGCTTTGCATGATTTCTCTCAAAAGATTTTCAACTTGGTACAGTTTACTGGTGTGACAGAGATTTGTACAGCAGTAGCATTTCTAATTTCCGAGCAGAATGGCAGTGATATCTGTGTTGAGGAATCGGTCTTTCATCTTCTCACTCCTCTAAGAGTCTAAACTGGTTGTCATCTTTTGCACTCCTCTAAGAGTCTAAACTGGTTGTCAGTATTGCCACTCCTCTAAGAGTCTAAACTAGTTGTCAGCATTTTCTCTCGTATTATGTCCTCGGGTGTGTTATTCCCCATTTTTTGAAAAGTTTGCATATTTGAGTGTGTTTCAGTCCTCATTATGCGTATCCTTAGGGTGTGTTTTTCCCCATTGTCGAAAAAGTTTGCATATTTGAGTATGTTACGCCTCATTATGCGTTTTCTCGGGTGTGTTATTCCCTAGTTTTGTTTACGGTTTCATAGTTGAGTGTTTTAGTCCTCATTATGCGTGTCCTTGGGTGGTTCAGTCCCCATTTTCGTAAATGTCTGCATACTGAGTGTTTTAGTCCTCATATGCATTTCTCAAAGTCTTGTTGTTTTAAATCCTTTACTTTTTGTTCAAAGTCCAATTTACTTGGCATTTGTCTGTCTCTCCAGAATTTCTTTTCTTCATATACTTGTTGTTTCTCTCAAATATTACACCCTTTTGTCCGATTGTCATTCCCGGATGTCCATAGTGAAGTCATCATTGATTTGATGTACTGTCCCGGACCCTTTTCCATCTCATTCAGTTCATTTCCTGAATGTTGTGATTCACATTTTTATCTGATTGCCATTCTCAGATGTTGTGATCACTTCCTATCCGATTGCTATTCTCGGATGTCCATAGTGAAGTCATCATTGATTTGATGTACTGTCCCGGACTTTTTTTTTCCATCTCATTCAGTTCTGTTCCTGAATGTTGTGATTCACATTTTTATCTGATTGCCATTCTCAGATGTTGTGATCACTTCCTATCCGATTGCTATTCCCGGATGTCCATAGTGAAGTCATCATTGATTTGATGTACTGTCCCGGACCTTTTTCCATCTCATTCAGTTCTTTTCCTGAATGTTGTGATTCACATTTTTATCTGATTGCCATTCTCAGATGTTGTGATCACTTCCTATCCGATTGCTATTCCTGGATGTCCATAGTGAAGTCATCATTGGTTTGATGTACTGTCCCGGACCTTTTTCCATTTCATTCAGTTCTGTTCCTGAATGTTGTGATTCATGTTATCTGATTGCCATTCTCAGATGTTGTGATCACTTGCCTTCCGATTGCCATTCTCGGATTTTCATGTTGGAGTCATCATTGAGTTGATGTGTTTTCCTGATTTTCCCCATTTCATTCAGTTCTGTTCCTGAATGTTGTGATTCATGTTATCTGATTGCCATTCTCAGATGTTGTAATCACTTGCCTTCCGATTGCCGTTCTCGGATTTTCATGTTGGAATCATCATTGAGTTGATGTGTTTTCCCGAAGTTGTTCCCATTTCATTCAGTGCTGTTCCTGAATGTTGTTTCACATTTTCATCTGATTGCTATTCTCAGATGTTGTGATTACCCTTTTCCGATTGCCATTCTCGGATATCTCTATCAAAGTCAGTTATGTCATTCTTGGATGCTTCTGGTGTACTGTTTCGGGACTTTTCTCACTTCATTCAGTGCCATTCCTGGATGTTGTGTGTTTTCTATCCAATTGCCATTCTTGGACATTTTCACCTTGACTGAGCCATGTTTTGGTCTCTAGCATGTTGTTTTTCCCGTCGGAGTTTTATGCTCCTTATCCCCAGCGTTTATTCCTTTTCATGTGTCGTCTTGTCCCTCACGGACTTCTCTGCATTTCATTTGGTTACAGATACATTTCATATCATCTCATAATTTTTCTCATATTATTTCATATGTTGTCATATATTTTCTCTGCATTTCATATTTTTCTCATTACATTTCATGTACTTTCATATATTTTCATATGCTTTCATAAACAATTTCATTTGCTTCATATCATTTCCATATCATCTTCATATCAGTTCATATCATTCATTTCATTTCATTCCAGTTTTTGGCATCTTAGGATCAAAAATTGGGTTTTTTGATATTTAAGTATCTTCCATCTTGTCGAAACGAAGATCTCGATCTTCATTGTCTCTGGATTGAAGAAACTTAAATAGGGGCATCTGTCAGACCCTAATTTTTGACCCTAAGATTTTTCGCATATCATCTGCATTTGCATACAAACAAGATCACGCACTGGTTCGTTTATCCTTTTTCAGGTGCAGGTCTATGCCTTGCAGAGGATCACCACATTTAATTTCTAATATCTGTTTATGTTTATTAACCTCTAACCAAAATACAAAAGAAATATGTTGCAGTTGTTTCTTCTTCTTCTGTGTTGCAGGATTTAAAAGACAGTGCTTTGATTTCAATTCAGATGCATTTGTTCAGTCACAATTCGATTCAGATGGATGTTTGACCTAATCCTGGTCAAACTATCAAAAGATTGTTCAACTGCAAGTTGTGTATGTGCCAGTGAATTTTTCTCAGACTGTGCGTGTTCAAAAGTTCAAGTTGTTATGTGTTGGAAATCATCAGTTATCAGGCAGTGTTTTGTGCGAAGTTTAATCCGAATCTTCAATGATGGTCAGTTCATCAGTGGTTTGTTTGTGGATTTTATTTTCCTCAAATAATCAGGACAATGTTCAGACAAATTTCAAATGATTGTGGTATAAGTGGCAAGTTGTGCAGTTGGTTCATTAGAGGTTGTTTCTCATCAGTGGCTTGTGAAGGAAAATCAGAGCTTGTTGTGGGCTTAAAGAAATCAATCATCCATTACCCTTTTCGATTTAGACTATTCCCTTTGCAATAACCCTTTCCATTATTTCATATCCATTTCATCTTTTTTCGAATTTTTATTCATTAATCATTTTTTTCATTATCCGATTATTTTCTATCCATTTTAATCCTTTTCTTTTTAATCCATTATCCATTTTCTTTTTTAATCATTCCATCTTATAACCATTTCCAATTATTCTTTGTTTAATTCATTTCTCTATAAAAAAAAATAGATTTTTCTTTTATCCAATTTTTCTCAATCCAATTTTCAATTTTTCTCTTCATCTTATGATACTTTGAATTTTTGATAGGCCCATGTCATCGGTAAAAAAATTTGAAAGGGACTACATTTGGTAAAGCCCACAGCTCACATTTTACATCACATCAGCTTGCAGCCACACATTATCATGCTCCACATCAAGACTTCCCGTATCATCCAAATGCATAACTTACAGCCAAGTTCCAAACCATGTTCAGCTTCACGCGCGTGAAAAAAAAAATCACAAGCCGTATCTGTCCAAGCCTTTCCAAACTTCCTTCCATACAACCAGCCCTTTACCGTACATCTCACACTTTTCCCGCAGCCGTAAATCCACAAGCCTACGCTGCATATCAACAATTTTTCCCAGCCGCCTCACATCAATACAGGATGTCCAGCTCATAGTCAACTCCCAGCCATACACACTTCATCCTGCTCACATCACACTTAGCCAATACTTCCCAGCCGTACAACATCAATAAACACACATCAATTCAATTTCCAAGCCACCAAACTTCACTTCCAGCCGCAGCTTTTATCACGCGTATTAGCCCAAAACAGCAACTTCATCAACTTCGCAAGCCAACTCGCAAGACAGCCGTATTCAAACATCCAAACAGCCATCAATAAGCCGCTCTTGTTGCATACTGTAAGCCGAAAATACCAACAGCTGAAGCCAATTCAATCCGCACGCTTCCCGCACCTGCTTTGAATCAAAATCCACACAAATTTCACCCGCACAAGCCGCAAATATTAGTAATCAAAACGCACACAACAAAGAGTAAAACGCAACACAAAAATTGAAAATAACTGAGAATGGATCACGCGGAAAACACCTTCCAAAACGCAGATTCATAAACACCAAACGGCAGCTCAAATCACGGATTCCCTCTATAAATTAAAAACTCTTCTTCTTCAATCGGGGAAGCTTGAGTGAGCCGGAAAACCTCTGCACAAATTTCATCAAACTCCCTAATCTTTCAACCCCTTTCTTCCTTCAACCCTAAATCCTTCTTCTATCTTGAAAACCTTCATCAAAATTCAATTTACCCTTTCAATTTTCATTTCCTTCAATTAAACTTCAAATCCCTAAAATCTGTTGGATCCAGAAACAAATTCGAAAAGAATTTGAGGGAGAGGAAAGAGACTTTGTGATATTGAGAGAAAAGAGAGAAAGAAGCTGATAGAAAGAAGGAAGCCGCGGCGAGAGAGAGAAGAGGTAGCGGCTATTTTCGCCCTCCTCTGTGTTTGTGCGTAGGAAGAAGAGGAATTTCATTTTCATGTTCTTTCTTTTTCTGATTTTTTTGTCTATACATTTTTGTTTATTTCAATTTATTTTTAATAAAACAAATATAAAGGTATGAAGTAGGCTGGACCTTGTTGGATCTATGGATCCATTTCTAAATCCATTCACCTCTGCGCCTCCCTCTCCATCTTTCATTTCATTTTTCTTTTTGTTATTTCTTTAATTTTCTTTTATAGATATTAGTGTTATTAATTGTTTTTTATATACAAGAGTTTTGTTTTTTTAAAAAGAGAATGTTTTAGAAAGAGTTAGAAAAATATTTTCTTAGTAGAACTAATTTAGAAATGAGTTTTTTTAGAAAAAAGATTTAAATAATATTCCATTTCTTTTATGGATTGGATTCTTTTAGATCCATTTCTTATTCATCTTTTTCTTTTTGGTCGATGACAATCTCCGATTCGGGATTGTTGATTTCCGATTAAGTTTAATCTTCATTATTTCAAATCTATGGACGAATGATCATTTGGATCATTCTCCATACTTTGAGATCGTGATAGATTGCTTTTCGAGAAATTCAACGATAATCTCGATTAAGATTAGACCGTTCTCTTTCTTTTAGTGTGGCATGTTTTCGGAGAACGATCCATAATATCATTTCTCTAACATGTATTAACACGAATATTTTCCACTTTAATTAGTGGTGGCCGGCCTCATTTGTAGGGTAATTACTCCGTAAATTACTCGGCGATTGCTTAACATAGACCTAAAGTTGTCCCGATTCGGAATGCGATCCACTTGGATCCGGTTGCCTCGACTTTATTTTTCTTTTCGTGGTTGTGCTTGATTAAGTTCATCATACCACTTTATATTGTAAATATTAATAATGTGAATATACTAACATTTAATTAAATCTCTCGCACCTTATCCTTTTATTTTAATCTCTCGTTCCCTACCTCTTTTATTATGCTTCTATATTCATTCATCATATTGCTTATTGTATATATTATTGTCGCTTGTTATTTTTTCTTTGTCCATTTGGACACAAAAATACTAATAACGGATTAAACATCTAAAAAATGGGTGACTTCTAATTTTGGACTTATGGTTACTATCCCTAGCTCGGAGTTTCGGACTTAGATTCTAGGATCATTCCTTTGCTCATTTGTTATGGATTGAAGACTTTGGTTCCGATTAAGTTTACTTGTTCATGAAGATGGAAATCCAATTGTTCCGAAGAATGCTTTCCATTTGGTTTGATCAATTTCTTTCCTTTAGCTTTTATTTTCAAGTCTTAGGATAGTCCCTTCATCTCTTCCCATCTTCTTCAATTTTCAAATCTCCTTCCTCTTTTCAAAACTATTCTTTGTTTTCAAACTTCAAACATTTTCTCAAACAAACCTTGACTTCGGTCATTGCTTTTACCTTTTCATTTCATTTCCTTAAATAAATGCTAAACCACATAAGCATATCGAAATCTTCTTTCTCAAAGACTTTAAAACTTTCACAACTCATTCAATTGCTTTTGTGCCCTCGTGCACGTTTCCTTTTAACCTTTTTGTGTTTAGATATGATTCATCCTTTCTAGCGGAATTATTCGCTAAAGGATGACGACTTATCTTTACATTTTTAAAATCAACTTAACTCACTTTGCCTTTTCACAATTTGTACCACGAACTACGGGGTTTTGATCTCGCATTGCACTCTGTGGGTACGTAGGCATGAGACGTTCGTCTCTTCAAACACCAAAATCTTAAAAAAAATTCTTCTTCTCATCTCTTCAATCTTTTTTTCAAGCAAACCATTTCAAACCAAAATGCAGTAAACATTTCAAAGGGTTCCCGTGGAGTACCACGGACAAGTCGGGTGCTTAAAACCTTCCCGATTTGTAACCAATCCCCGTACCCATTCTCTGTTTGATTCTTTGAGCTTTTTAGCTTTTGAGATTCGTTAAGGTTTTGTTCGTTCATTTTCCTTTTTCCATTTGGAAATAAATAAAAGTGCGGTGGCGACTCTGTGTATATTGAGTTAAGTTAATCAATAGCTTACACTCATGATTTTACCGCTACACTTGGGATTTAATAAAAGAGGGGTACCCTTAGGAATTAGATCACTTTAAAATTGTTTGCCTTATTTGCTTTACTTTACTTATTGGGTGTTCTTATGTGTGAAAGATCCTAACCCGGATCTAGTGTACCTTAGGTAAATGGCAATAGACCAAGGAAACTGTACGGCGTATACCGATATGGTTGATCTGGTGGCCATAGTTAGTGTGACTTCTTGATTGGTGCTTATGTTCCTTAAGTCAAGTTGAGGATAATATGAGGCTGCCATATGTTGTCAATACACTAACTAACTTTTAGAACCCTAGTTATCCCATCTTGGCGTTTAGAAAGTAGTGAGATAACCGGCTTTGGTGAAGACTGAAGTTGGTTGATACTCGATACTACGCTCATTGAGATTCTAAACTTGGAGGGTTTTGGTTGGCAAGTAAGTTGCCTACTGAACAACCACCCTTGTGAAGGATCAATGATATTGAGATCCCTTAGAACCTGGTTACTTTTGTAGGACAGGATGAACCAACTAAACTTAAGGGGAGGGTACTTACCTTTAAACCTCATGCAAGCCTTCAAACCTAGGGCTATTGTGTGACTTGTTTGTGTGTGCCACATGTTTGTGATTGAGCATAACATCATAGCATCATCATGCATCATAAGCATAGCATTTTCACTAACCATTTCAAGGACCAAAGGATTTACCTTTGTTCTTTGTTGCAGGTCATGGCTTCTGCTCGTAGGAATACTATCAGGATCAACTTTGTAGGCATACCTCCTAAGCTTAAGGAATTGGTCTCCCAAGTTTCTGAAAACTCTCAGTTCATCAAGAGACATGGTCACATACTGGATCTAGTCACTTTAGGGTTCAATAAAGACATGATGAGTGTTCTGTTTCAGTTCTTTGATCCTAAGCACCATTACTTCACATTCCCCGACTATCAACTGGTTCCTACAATGGAAGAGTTCTCCAAACTTCTGGGTATACCTGTACTTGATCAGAAACCCTTCACAGGCTTGGAAAAAGATCCTAAACCTAAAATCATTGCTGCAGCTCTACATCTGAAGAAGTCAGACATTGTTCTAGAAACGAGAAGCGGAGTTAAGGGTATTCTTGCTAAAGTGTTGATAGAGAAGGCTCAAGTGTTCATGAAGGCTATGAGCTATGATGCTTTTGAGGAAATCTTAACCTTGTTGATTTATGGCTTAGTATTGTTCCCCAATCCAGATCAGTTCATAGATGTTCACGCCATCAACATATTTCTGACTCATAATCCAGTGCCTACATTACTTGGAGACATCTTACACTCTCTTCATACTCGTACTACAAAGGCACGAGGAACTCTGATGTGTTGTATACCTCTATTGTCTAGGTGGTTTATTTCTCACCTTCCTCGATCAGTGATGAAGAATGAACAAGGATTCATGTGGTCCAAGAGGATCATGTCACTCTCTCATTCAGATATTCATTGGTGCTCTCGATCTATGGAGAATGTTACTATCATTGACCGTTGTGGAGAGTTTCCTAATGTACAACTTCTAGGCATAAGAGGAGGCATTACCTACAACCCTTCTTTAGCTTTACGACAATTTGGTTACGCTCGGAGTGATGGTCCACATGACATGTTGATTCAGGGTATTGTGTTTGACTACGACAACGATCTGCAAGGTTACCGTCAAAGGTTCATACGAGCATGGGGGAAAGTGAACAAGGTTGACAGCAAGACTCTGGAGCCCAAGTACACTATTCCTATGGAAGCTTACCTCAGATGGGTGCGATCTCGTGCTCAGACTCTCATGATGCCATATCCTGCCATCCTGCCAGTTACTATGGAGCCTGTTGCTAAAGGAGATACTTCTTATACCATCCTTCACCCAGACATGCCCACTAACATGGAAGACTTACAGAGGTCCTGGATCCAGTTGAAGGAGCAACGAGATACTTTTGAGACTCATTACAAAGCAAGTCAAGAGAGGATCCTGGAGCTAACAAAGCTACTTCACGAGGAACGGAATCTCAACTCATACCTCAACACAAAGAGGGAACGTCCATGGGAGACTTAAAACCCCATCTTTTGTATTTATTTCATTTCATTTTTATTGTAAGCCCAAGGAGCAAACAAATTTATTACTAATAAAAGTTTACTTTCTTGATTGTTTAAGCTTATTTAAATCATGCGGTCCTTGAAAACATTGCATACGCATTTATACACCATATCATTGCATCACAGGTTTCTTATGTACAGGTTTCTTATCTTCTCGCTATTTATTTCAGCAATGGCTCTTGAACAAACAGTTAAAGATCTCCAGGCACAAAATGCACAGTTCCAAGAGCTGATCCTGAACTTGTCCTAGGGGCAGGATGAATTGAAGACACTGCTGGCCAAGAAGACCAAGAAGACTAGAAGGTCATGAGGCCTAATCAACATGGGAAGAAGGTTCAGAGGTCCTGTCAAGACCAAAGAACAGGTTGAAGATTATGAGTCTAAAGAGTCTGAGAAAGAGGGAGGCAGTCTCTATAATACAATGGGGGATTCTGATTCTGAAGCTAACTACTATCATGATCCTAATGAAGATAAGTTCAAGATGCTGGTGGATAGGATGGATGCGATGGAATTGAAAAAGTCTTCTGGGCTGGATTTTGAAGACCTGAGTTTGATATTTGGGGTGGTTATACCCATTGGTTTCAAGGTCCCTGCATTTGTAGTGTATGATGGTGTCTCCTGCCCCAAGCTGCATCTAAGGTCCTATGTCCGGAGAATCCAACCCCATACTGCTGATAAGAAGTTGTGGATCCATTTCTTCCAAGAGAGCTTATCTGGAGCTCAATTGGAATGGTACTATCAGTTGGAGAGTGTCAACATCCGTGATTGGAATGATCTTGCTGAGGCTTTTTATAAGCAATATCAATACAATGCTGATCTAGCCCCTACTCGCATGCAACTACAGAGCATGTCTATGGGTGCTACAGAAAATTTCAAGGAGTATGCCCAGAAGTGGAGAGATTTGGCTGGTAGGGTACAACCTCCTCTAACTGACAGGGAGTTAGTGGATATGTTCATGTGTACGTTGAATGGTCCTTTTTATAGTCATCTCATTGGAAGCTCATCATATGGCTTCACTGAGTTGATAATGACAGGAGAGCGCGTAGAAAGTGGTATAAGGAGTGACAAGATCCAAGTGGGTGCTTCTTCGTCAAGTACTACAAAGAAGCCCCCTAGTGGGAAGAAAGAGTCAAATGCTATTTATGGTCAACCTGATCGTAACAGTAGGAACCAATCTGTGAGTGCAGTTCATATCTCCAATCCTACTCCTGCAACACCAGAACCACCACAGGGCAATCAACAGAGGCCTAGAAGACAATTTACCAAGCTCAACATGTCAATGGCCCAAGCCTTTCAACACTTGTTGAAGGGTGAACTCATCACTTTGAAGGACCCTCCTCAGAACCCTAATGTTACCTCTCCCAGGTACAATCCTAATGCACGATGTGCATATCATTCTAATTGTCAGGGACATGATACCAATAATTGCTGGATATTGAAGAATAAAATTCAGGATATGATTGATGCTGGAGAGATTGAGTTTGACCCTCTGGGTACTCCAAATGTGATTACTGCTCCCATGCCAAATCATGAAAAGACTGTTAATGCCATTGATGAAGTTTCACATATTTCCTCAGTTGCAGATGTAACCACACTATTGTCTGTTATTAAGAAGAAATTGGTACAAGCTGGGTTCTTTCCAGGTTGTAATGAAGATTGTTTCTATTGTGCTTATAAACCAGATAGTTGCTGGAAGTTGAAGGACGAAATTCAACGCCTCATGGACAATTACACAATATTGTTTGAGAGGACACCTTCTGTGGAGAGCATGGTTGAACATATAACTCAAGGTGCGAAGGTTGAAGAGGTGGACATGGTTGATAAAGTGCCGGTAAGAATTACTTCCAAGGGTCCTGTCAAAATCACTCATAAGGGTCCAATTAAGATTACTGCTGAAGGCCCTGTGAAGATTGTTGCTGAAGCTAGAGTTGCACCTATGATCATTACCAATTCGGGTCCTATTCCATATACTTCTGATAAAGCGGTGCCTTGGCATTATGGCTCCGATGTTTATATTCATGGTGTTAAGCAGGAATCCTTAGCTGATGCACCTGTTGTTGATGAAAATCTTGATGTTGATAATATTGCTGGATCTAGTAAGATCACACGAAGTGGAAGAGTTTTTTCTCCTCCGGTTACTTCCAAGAATACAGTTACTCCAACTACTACCTCCACTGCTGATGCTCGGGGCAAAGGTCCTGTTATTGAATCTGTGCAAACTGATGCACCAACTGTTGATGACCTTTCTAAGCAGATGGAAAAAGTACTAAAGATCATTCGCAAGAGTGATTATGACATTGTTGATCAATTGGGGCATACTCCCTCCAAGATTTCCATATTGTCTTTATTGATGTGTTCTGAGGCTCATGCTAAAGCCTTGATTAAATTTTTGAAGACTGCTCACGTACCAAATGAGATTTCTGTAGACCAGTTTGAAAATTGTGTTGCACACTTGACCTATGATAATGGGCTAGGTTTCTCCGATGCTGATTTAACTCCTGCCAAGAGGGATCATAATAGGGCTCTACATATCTCTATTGAATGTAGGGGCACTACCCTGTCACATGTGTTAATAGACAATGGTTCCTCGCTGAATGTGTTACCCAAAGAAGTTCTGAATAAGCTTAGTCCTGAAGAAGCTGTGTTGAGGCCCAGTAATATAGTGGTGAAGGCTTTTGATGGTTCAAGAAGAGTGGTGCACGGAGAAATAGATCTCCCAATCAAAGTAGGTTCTCAGGTCTTCAATGCTACCTTTTATGTAATGGATATTCGTCCTTCGTATTCTTGTTTGCTTGGGCACCCCTGAATCCATGGGGCAGGTGTTGTGACCTCCACCTTACATCAGAAGCTGAGATATCCAGTAGAGGGAAAGGTTGTCACTGTTTACGGAGAGGAAGGATATATGATTAGCCATGTGAATACATTTAAATATCTCGAAGTGGAAGGTGAATATGTTGAAACTCCATGCCAGACGTTTGAAGTAGTTCCTTGGGTTGTTAATGATTTTGAAGCTCCTCCTGTTGTCAAGAAAGTTCCTGTGGTCACCAGGGTACCTCCTACAATGGCCTCCCTCAAGGATGCTAGAGCTATGGTGGATGAAGGTGGTTGTACTATTTGGGGTCAGCTTCCTGACATTCCTTACAAGTCTGACAAATTTGGTTTGGGTTTCACTGTAGAGTCCCAGAAGGCTATTCGTCGTGCCCGTGCTGTTTGTATAACTAATCAAGGGATTATGAAAGATCAGATCAATGCTGTGGGTGACTATGATGAAGACTACAACTTGGATGCTTGGATTTTTCCTACTGTGGGTGCTGGGCTCAATAATTGGAAAGCTGAAGATGTTATTCCTATCTCCTTTAGTTAGGAGTAAATACTATTACTGTGTCGTTATTTTTAAGTTTGTAATTTTTGAACAATTAAACTCTTAAGCCTTGTTCCTTACCCGGGGCACAATGGTATGTTTGCTTCGGGATGTCATTTCATTTGCATACTTCATTCAATAAAAATCAGTGGACGTTTCGTTTTCGTAAATATTGTTCCTTGTCTTTCTTTTATTATTTTTCTTTTATCAGCTATGTGTTCTTACACACACCCACATCACTAAAATGTAGATCCTCATCCACTCTGGATCCTGTTGATAACAGTTCTACTATTGCCAATTATAATTTCGAGAATCCGATCTATCAAGCTGAAGATGGAAAGGAGGACGTTTGTGAAGTAACTGTAGAGCTTGCTAGGTTGTTACAACAATAAGAGAAAGCTATACAGACACATGAAGAGCCAATCGAAGTTGTGAATTTGGGAACTGAAGAAAACAGGAAAGAGGTCAAGATAAGGGCTGAATTAGAGGATGGTGTTAAAAGCAGATTGATTCAGATGTTACATGATTATGTGGAGATCTTTGCTTGGTCCTATGAGGATATGCCAGGGTTGGATACAGACATTGTGGTTCATCGTTTACCAATAAAAGAAGATTGTCGTCCAAAGAAGCAGAAGGTTCGCCGCATGCGTCCTGAAATGTCAGAGAAGATTAAAGCAGAGGTGATGAAACAATTCGATGCAGGGTTCTTAGATGTGACTTCTTATCCTCGGTGGGTTGCAAATGTGGTACTGGTACCTAAGAAAGATGGTAAGATACGTATGTGTGTGGATTACAGGGATTTGAACAAGGCCAGCCCCAAAGATGACTTTCCACTTCCTCATATTGATGTTCTGGTAGACAATACTGCTCAGCATAAAGTATTCTCTTTCATGGATGGTTTCTCTGGTTACAATCAAATCAAGATGGCACCTGAAGATATGGAGAAGACTACATTTGTTACACAGTGGGGCACTTTTTGCTACAAAGTGATGCCATTTGGTTTGAAGAATGTCGGGGCAACATATCAGCGTGCTATGGTGGCTTTGTTTCATGATATGATTCATCATGAGATAGAGGTATATGTGGATGATATGATAGCCAGGTCCCATAATGAAGAGCAATATCTTGATCATCTGCATAAGTTGTTTGAGAGGTTGAAGAAATACAAGTTGAGATTGAACCCAAACCAGTGTACTTTTGGAGTTAGGTTTGGTAAACTCCTGGGTTTCATTGTCAGTGGAAAAGGTATTGAAGTGGATCCTGCAAAAGTGAAAGCTATACAAGAGATGCCAGCTCCCCGCACTGAGAAGGAAGTTAGAGGTTTCTTGGGACGATTGAATTACATTGCAAGATTTATTTCCCAATTAACTGCTACCTGTGAGCCAATCTTCAAGTTATTGAAGAAAAATCAAGTAATGGAATGGAATGACGAGTGTCAGACTGCCTTTGATGAAATTAAGAAATATCTCATAGAACCTCCAATTTTGATGCCACCAGTTGATGGAAGACCCTTGATCATGTACTTAACAGTGTTAGACAACTCAATGGGGTGTGTGTTGGGGCAACATGACGAGTCTGGTCGAAAAGAGCAGGCAATATACTACCTTAGCAAAAAGTTTACCGACTGTGAAACAAGATACTCACTGCTCGAGAAAACTTGTTGCGCTTTGGCATAGGCTGCTCGCCGACTAAGACAGTATATGTTGACTCATACTACCTTATTGATTTCGAAGATGGATCCAATCAAGTACATATTCGAGAAACCTTCTCTCTCTGGACGAATAGCGAGATGGCAAATGATCTTGACAGAATATGATATACAGTACACTACTCAGAAGGCCATTAAAGGAAGTGTTGTAGCTGATCATTTGGCTCATCAAGCAGTGGATGATTATCAGTCAATGAGTTTTGAGTTCCCTGATGAAGACATTATGATTATCACCAAAGAACCTGGACAATATGACGGACATGAACAAGGATCCCGATGGACTATGGTTTTTGATGGAGCTTCTAATGCACTTGGCAATGGTGTTGGTGTTGTGATCAATTCCCCTGAAGGTTGTCATACCCCGATTACTGCCAGACTTTGTTTTTATTGTACCAATAACATGGCTGAGTATGAGGCATGTATCCTGGGTATCAAAGCTGCTATTGATATGAAGATTCAGTTCCTTGACGTGTATGGAGATTCAGCCCTGGTAGTAAGTCAGATCAAAGGAGATTGGGATACCAAGCATGATAATCTCATTCCTTACTGAGAGTATGTGTTGTCTTTGATCCCACATTTCAAAGAGATTACCTTTGGACATATTCCACGAAGAGAGAATCAGTTGACAGATGCCTTAGCCACCATGGCATCCATGTTTGAGATCAGCTGGGATGATGAAGCTCCCAAGATTACTATTGATAGATTTGAGAAGCCTGCATACTGCAATGAGATTGACACTGAAGAAGCAGAAGAGAAGCCTTGGTTCTATGAAGTGAAAAGATATCTTGAAGCTCAGGAGTTCCCCGAAGGGGCATCTGTCAAAGATAAGAAGTTTCTGATGAGGTTTGCTGCTAAGTTCTTCTTGAGTAATGGAATTTTGTACAAGCGTAATCATGATTCAACTTTGCTTCGTTGTGTGGATAAGAAGGAAGCAACCGAGATTATGGAAGACATGCATGATGGGATCTTTGGCACTCATTCTAGTGGTCATACCATGGCAAAGAAGATACTGAGAGCAGGTTACTATTGGTCTACCATGGAAACTGATTGCTATCAACATTCCAGAACATGTCACAAGTGTCAAATCTATGCTGATAAAGTACATATACCCCCATCACCATTGAATGTGTTGACTGCTCCTTGGCCTTTTGCCATGTGGGGCATTGATATGATTGGTGAGATCAAACCTACTGCTTCTAATGGGCATCGTTTCATCCTGGTTGCTATTTTGATTACTTTACTAAGTGGGTGGAGGCAGCTTCATTTGCATCTGTTACTAAGAATGTGGTGGCTCGATTCATTAAGAATAATCTCATATGTAGGTATGGCATCCCTGAAAGGATTATTACGGACAATGACTCTAATCTGAACAACACTATGATTACTGATCTCTGCATGCAATTCAAGATTAAGCATCACAACTCTTCTCCGTATCGTCCGAAGATGAATGGGGCATTTGAAGCTGCTAATAAGAACATTAAGAAGATTATACAGAAGATGACTGTCACTTATAAAGATTGGCACAAGATGTTACCATTTTCTCTTCATGGTTATCGTACTACAATACGTACTTCAACAGGGGCAACCCCATTCTCCTTAGTATATGGTATGGAAGCAGTTCTGCCCATTGAAGTTCAGATTCCCTCCTTAAGAATCATGAAGGATGCATGCTTGGATGAAGATGAATGGATTCAGACTCGACTTGACCAGATAAATTTGATTGATGAGAAAAGATTAGCAGCAGTTTGTCATGGCCAGATGTACCAGAAACGGATGATCAAAGCTTTTAATAAGAAGGTTAAGCCGAAGGTATATCAGGCTGGTGACTTGGTAATTAAGCGTATCATATTACCACAGGGTGATCCTAGGGGCAAGTGGACTCCTACATATGAAGGACCATTTGTGGTCAAAACAGTATTCTCAGGAGGTGCCATGATACTTACTACTATGGATGGTGAAGACTTCCCACAGCCTGTAAACGCAGACATAGTTAAAAAATACTACGCATAAAAAGAGACCCGCTAGGTTGACTGGCCTAGGCAAAAATAAGGGCATCCCGACGAACCAAAAGGGTTCAAGCAAAAATTAGGGATATATATATATATATATATATATATATATATATATATATATATATATATATATATATATATATATAAATGTACACCCGGCAAGTCGAAAACCTGAAAAGGCGGCTTGGGCAAAAAAGGGTATCCCGGTGGATTGAAAACCTGAAAGGGCAATCCATGCAAAAGTTAGGGATTAAAGCGTATGACTATGTCTCGTTTGGATCACCCATGTAAACTCCACCCAGTTGTGCTACTTAACCCAAGTTCGAACAGATAAAGATCAATCCAATCGTTTTCGTCTCAACAGCAGAAGATGAGATACTTGAAGATAATGGCAATAGTGGAATTGGAACTCAATAGGATTATTTCCCACATAGCTGATTTTCTTTGTTTTGTAAAAATTTTATGACAAATTCCTCTTACTAGGATTTCTGTCTCCTTGTACAAACTTGCCTATGTATAGGTCACTTTGTGATATAAATAAAATTTCATCTTTGAATCCAGATTTACTTTTACCCTATTTACATAAGCGAAACGTCCATTGGTTGTGTTTTAATGTATGTATGCTTTTGAATATGATTGATGTTTACCAGAAATGCATAAATTCTTAATATGATTGATGTTTACCAGAAATGCATGAAATGCAATAATAGTATTTAATAAGGACGAACGAGGGAAGGAATTCAACGAAGCGTCGCCGGTTCATCCCCACAAGACAGCTACAAATCCCCCAGTAGGGCAAATCCATCTTCATAAATACTTCGAGTTACATCTCCCCTGGAATTTATGTCCATCTCTTTTATCCTCAGTCGGGATACTCAGGAAATTATTCCTTCAATAGGAGTACAACAAACGAAGACGGGAGGTTATGGATACCATACTATCGAACGAAGACGGGAGGTTATGAATACTATATTATCAAACGAGACGGGAACGAGTCCCTCATATTCTTCACTATATTATCAAACAAGACGGGAACGAGTTCCTCATATTCTTCAGCAACAAATCAGGATTTATTTTCCCTGGCCAGCAGTTGTTACACGAAGATATCCAGACACTTCAGGCTGCATGATTCATACATACATCATCTACATCATACCATAACATACATATCCATAAGTACATAATACATTACTTAAGTGCATCATACTATGCATGCATACATAATACATAAACTAAAATTTTCCTTGCAGGATAGTTATATGCAGGTAAAACAATATCAACAACTTACAACGGGTCAGAAATGATCCATACATTTGCTCAAGATGTCTTTGAATAACAGGAAAACGATCTGTAAAAAGATCCATTCCCTGGTTCAAGACATTATTCAGAAGAACAAATCCTGACGTTCTTTTGGCCCTTGAATAGCAGGCAAACGGTCTGTAAAAAGATCCATTCCCTGGTTCAAGATATTATTCAGAAGAACAAATCCTGACGTTCTTTTGGCCCTTGAATAGCAGGCAAACGGTCTGTAAAAATATTCATTCCCTGGTTCAAGACATTATTCAGAAGAACAAATCCTGACGTTCTTTTGGCCCTTGAATAGTAGGCAAACAGTCTGTAAAAAGATCCATTCCCTGGTTCAAGACATTATTCAGAAGAACAAATCCTGACGTTCTTTTGACCCTTGAATAGCAGGCAAACGGTCTGTAAAAAGATCCATTCCCTGGTTCAAGACATTATTCAGAAGAACAAATCCTGACGTTCTTTTGGCCCTTGAATAGAAGGCAAACGGTCTGTAAAAAGATCCATTCCCTGGTTCAAGATATTATTCAGAAGAACAAATCCTGACGTTCTTTTGGCCCTTGGATAGCAGGCAAACGATCTGTAAAAAGATCCATTCCCTGGTTCAAGACATTATTCAGAAGAACAAATCTTGACGTTCTTTTGGCCCTTGAATAACAGGCAAACAGTCTGTAAAAAGATCCATTCCCTGGTTCAAGACATTATTCATTAGAACAAATCCTGACGTTCTTTTGACCTTGGAGAATAGGCAAACAGTCTGTAATCCAAGATACTTCCAGAAGAGATAATCATTACAAGATTTATTTCTACTGGTCCATTCAACAACTCAAATCATGTTGCATAAATGATTCAGAGACGACTTATACAAAGACCTAGTACTGATATCTAGTATCAACATAAAGACATCATCACATCCTGATACTTTAGATGGCATCTCCAAGCCCATCTCCAGATGGCATCTCTAAGCCCATCTCCAATTCCTCCAAGTGGCATCTTCAAGCCCACTCAAGCATATACAACTAATCATCAGTGTTACTCTATGCACTGGTGAGTGCAAATTTTTGGGCTTTTGTGTTCAATCCCCTTCAACCTTCCAGGTCACGACTGGCACATATACCAATCTAACCCCTCAAGTTTCAGAAAATTGAACAAGGGCAGCTGTTGCACCCCAAAATTTGCCCTCCACAAGACTAGATATTGTGTACTAAGAGGCTCACAAGGTTCACAAGGTTCACAAGGTTCACAAGACATCTCATAAGGTTCACAAAGTTCACAATTAGTCAGAAAGTTTGACAATTCCCTCAGACAATGCATTCTCCTAAGCAATGCATCCCAAACTAGGGTTTTGACTTTAATCAGGCTAAATGGACTTCCAAAACTTCAAGTGAGCTTCATAGCATCCTATATGTGTTCAAGAATCCCCATGACAAGTTTCAAGACTTTTCCCAAAGGTTTGCTCAGTCAGATGATCAGATAGGTTAAAATCAGTCAAAGTAGTTAAAAAGTCAAACTGAGGTCAACTGTGGTCAAACCAAAGTCAAACTTCATGATTTTTTGCCAACATCAATTATATGAATTAAAATTCATCATTTGATCAAGGGTTGATCATGATTCATCAAGGATATTTCAGATCATCAAGAATCAGGAGTTTCTAAATTAGGGTTTCCTCAGGAAAAGTCAACTGAACTTTGACCAGCCATAACTTTCACATGCTTCATCAAGAATTTTCCATCCAAATATCATTTTAAAGGAAATTTAATTCTCTACAACTTTGTGTCTCACAAGCCAAGCCCAAAAATGCTTCATTTGGAAGGTATGAGCTAAGACATTATAGGTCCTTTTAAAAGTCAACAAAAAGTCAACAACTTCAAAAGAGCATAACTTGAGAATGGTAAAAGATATGGACATGAAACCAAAGATGTTGGTTAGAGGACTCTTTAAGCTTTCCAAAATGTCCAAGAACACCCTCATAGCATTAAAATTGAAGGATTTGTGCCCTTGCAAAGTTGGGAAATTTTAGGGAAACTTATGAAGCAAATAAAGCTTTAAATGCAATTTTTGCTAAATGAGCCCACCAAATTGCCATCCCATCTTTACAATATCATCAAGCACGACCCAACCCACCTATTTTCTGATTTTTTATTTTTTATTTCATATTTATTTGAATTTTATTCATTAAAATACAATTTAAATTGAAATAAAATATAAAATCATATATTTGAAAAAGGATTTTGCTTCTAGAATGTCATAAAAGTTAATTGGATTTAATTGACACAAAAATTATGAAGATTGTCTCAAAATAGCAATGTTGGATCAAAGGAAAATCAAGTTTTATGACATATCTTTTTCAATCTTCAAACATCCAAAAAATCCAAAGAGTATACATAAACACATTGCCAATGAGAGAGGACGAAATTTGCAGCCAAGAACACCTCATTCAAACTCTCAAAAAGTGTTAAAAAGTCACATTCGGATTGTGGAATATAGGCTATATCAAGGCATTTTAAAGGTTGTAATAGGTTCCTGGAACATCACTGAAGTTATCCCAATCATTACCATCATTCAAAACATCATAATTAATTGAAACTGAATCTTCATGTTCTTGAGTTTTTGAGTTTTTCGATTTCATTGAGTCAACTAATATAAATGATTTTTGTGCATTAATTCTTGTTTATTGCTGTCTCTGGAATGTTTTTGTATACTTGTATTGAGTTTTTGTTGCAGAATCAAGGAGATGCCATTACTAGGGTTTGAAGCTCGAATTTGGGATCTTAGGATTTAGGACATCTAAATGAAATCTAAGAACATGGTTGTGACCTATGGGACTCTTATAATTGATCTGGGCTTTGAATTTGAATTGACATTACGATTTGCTTGATGTTTGAAAAACATAGGATTCTGGTATTAAAAATTTGCAGGAAAATTCGCAGGAGAAAGCATAGGAAATTTCGCAGGTAATGGGAAGAAGACGAAGCTGACTGGCGCGAAACCCTAATTTGAATAATGGACTTATCTTATTATGAATTGTTTCTATTATATTTCAAAAACGCTGCAATAGCTCAGCTGGTAAGCGTATACGCGTATGAAGACCAAGGCAGGGGTTCGAATCCCAGCTTCAACATTTTTTTGCTTTATTTCCTTTGTGTTTTCAGGCTTGACATATGAAGATTTATGCTCACCCATTGTTCATCAGCACACGCTGGCCTGGTGGAATGCTTGTTGGTCCAGGAGGTGTAAAGCCTAAGGCCTAGGTTCGAATCCCAGCCCCAGGTATGTTCTTTTTCTCAGTTTTCATTTATTTTGTTTTATTTATATTATATTTGATTAATCTAATTAATAATAAATGTTTAAAATAAAATATTTATATTATTTTCTTATATATAATTCAAAAACTTATATTTTTTTAAAAAAATTCAAACTTTATTAATAAAATTATTTATATTTATTGTATATTATTAATATTGTATGTATTTTTTTAGATAAATAATTTAATTAGGTTTAGATTAAATAATTAACCCTAATATTTTTATATGTAAAAACCTTTTTTTTCTTTATAAACCCTAATTTATTTTAAAAGAAAACATAATTTTTTTTTTATGATTTTAATTTCTTATTTTTGTAATTATAATTATTAAATATTTTTAATAGGTATATATATAATTAATTTATTAAACTATTAATCATATTTATAAGTATATAATTATTATGATTTTTCTTTTTTTATTAAAATTCTTAAAAAAAATGATTATTTATTTAAATTTGAACTTTTAATTTATTTTCTACATTATATTATTATACTAACCTATTTTATATTTATTTTATTTACTATTACTAACCTATTTATTTATTTATTTATTATATGTTTATTCATTTAAATTATTTTATTATTATTATGATGTAATTGTACAAATTATGTAATAGTTGTAGAATTTTTATTATTTTATTTAAATTGCTATGGTTAGTAAATTAGGGAGTGAAAACATATTTGCTTTTAAAATTTGAACTTAGATCACTAATTTTAAGATAAATATTTGAACTTGTACACGCACACACGTAAGTCGATCTTCGATCGCCATCTCACATTCTTAAGGATACCTCTCAAGTTGCCTAAATAAAAGGTCAAGTAAGGTGTATAAAGCAAAGTCCCTTCTCTCATTAACATCATCTTGTCCCTTTAAAGAATTATAAGATCAAGTCCCTTCATGGTTGCCTTCGTAAATGATCTTGTCCCTTTCGAATAAAAGATGATAAGTCCCTTCGAATTGCTTATACACCTTACAATTTCCTAATCACAGATGTCCCTTCACTTGTCCCTCACAACATCCAAGGTAATGACTACCTATTCCTTAATAATAGGGATAGTCTTACCATTTAAAGGATATTTAAGAACAGAAAAGATTTAATTTAGGGTAGGTTTCTCTTATGTACTTGCTCACTTTTTCAAAACATTTCAAAAACACTTCACATTTCAAACAATTTTCAAAACAAAGGCTTTATATATATATATATATCCGTACATGGATCATTATAAAGTACTTAAGAAAATTTCTAATCACACACTACACTTCTCAAAACATTTTAAAGTGAGCTAAGTAACTAAGAGCCCATGGATAACCATGGATGTAAAGGGTGCTAACACCTTCCCTTTACATAACCTACCCCCCGAACCCAAAAATCTTTTAAGGTCTTTCCTGTTCTTTTATGCCCTTTCCTTTGGATAAAATAAAAGTCAGTGGCGACTCTTGCTATCCGCAACATAACTAAAGTCAGTTCTCCCACCGTGTTACAACCCCGAATTTACATTTGTTGGGGTTTAGCTTCAGCTGATACTTTCTCAGACGCTTGAACAACTTCAGCAGATTTACCAGATGATCTTCTTCAGTGAGGGACTTGGCAATCATGTCATCCACATAGCATTCAATTTCCTTGTGGATCATATCGTGGAATAATGTCACCATAGCCCGTTGATAAGTTGCATTGGCATTCTTCAGTCCAAAAGGCATTACCTTATCACAAAATGTGCCCCAAGGTGTGATGAAGGTAGTTTTCTCCATGTCTTCGAGCGACATCCTGATCTGATTATACCCGGAAAATCCATCCATGAAGGAAAACACCGAGAATTGAGCTGTGTTGTCAACCAATACATCAATGTGAGGTAATGGGAAGTCATCCTTTGGGCTAGCTCTGTTCAGATCCCGGTAATCCACACACATCCGTACTTTGCCATCCTTCTTAGGCACTGGTATAATATTAGCGACCAACGGCGGGTAACTAGTTACAACAAGGAAACCGGCGTCCCACTGTTTTTGTACTTCTTCCTTAATCTTCATGGCCATATCCGGACGAGTACAGCGTAGCTTTTGCTTCACTGGAGGGCAATCTTCCTTTAAAGGCAACTTGTGCGTAATAATGCCAGTATACAGACCCGACATGTCTTGATAGGATCAAGCAAAAACGTCGACGTATTCTCGAAGCATGTCAATGAGTTGTTCCTTTACTGAAGTTTGCAGACTGGCCCCAATCTTTACTTCTTTCAAGTCTTCTTCGGTACCAAGATTAATTGTCTCAACCTCCTCCTGATGAGGAGTGATCACTTTCTCTTCCTGTCTCAACAACCTGACTAACTCTTCTGGTAACTCATAGTCTTCTTCAACCCCTTCATCAGCTTGATTAATTGGATTGTCGAAGTCATACAAGGTCATAGCAGTGCTGTTGTCGGTGCAATCTGGAGGATAATCTCTGCAAGGGTTGAGATTGGTTCGTTTTAGTGATCAGTTTTAATCTTGTTTTAGAAAAAGTGAAAATGAAGTTATTTATTTTGAAAACATTGTCATTTTATTGTTTTGTACAAAAGTGAAAAATGAAAAAACAGTGAGCGAAAAAGAGACTCGTTTGTAAAAGATGTCTGATATTCATTGATTAATCATTTCCACAAAATTACAATATGGCCCTATTACAAAATGAGTCCTGACATCTTGGGCAAGATGCAGGACTTGATGCATGCTAAAATGGACAGGAAATAATAATTACTCTGCATGAGTAACCCTTATAATTTCCTGGGAAGACCAGTTAAGGACTTGGTTCCCCGGGATCCTTAGACGTATCCAACTCTCCAGGTTACCGTCGCTTTCTGCCCCGTCTTCCAGTATTTTAACAGCATCTGGGGTGAGCATCCCCCACTGATGAATTTGGGCTCCTTGGCAGCCTCTGGTTGATCTTGTCGGAATGGTCTGTAACCCAAACCGAATCTATCTTCCTTCTTTTCCACTGGCAGCAGCTTGCCCCAGCCTTGAGCATTACCTTCTTCAACAACCTTTCGGGCTTGCTGATAGGAAACAATTGAAGTACCCATCATGTCTTCTTGGGATGCAACAAATACTTCAGTAGCCTCATTGACATTCAGGGCCTCAAACCCTTGGCTCATTGTCTCATGGATTTCACCATCCATCTTAATATACTTGTATGTAGCCAGATGGCTAACAAATATGTCTTCCTCACCACAGATGGTGATAATCTGTCCTTCCCACTCGTACTTCAGTTTCTGGTGAAGGGTCGACGTTACTGCGCCTGCAGCGTGAATCCATGGTCGACCTAACAAACAGCTGTAAGCAGGCTGTATGTACATCACATAGAAAATGGTCTTAAAGACCTGTGGACCGATTATCACTAGCAGCTCCACCTCTCCAAGAACAGACCTTTTGGAGCCATCAAAAGCCCTGACCACAAGGTTGCTTGGCCAGAGAGCTATCCCATCATATTCGAGCTTGACAAGGGCTTTCTTGGGTAAGACATTGAGTGAGGACCCAGTGTCTACAAGAATATGAGATAGTACAGCTCCTTTGCACTCCAAGGTTATGTGCAAAGCTTTGTTGTGATGACGTCCTTCTATTGTCAAATCAGCATCAGTGAAACCCAACCCATGGCTAGTATTGACATTTGACACTACTGTTTCCAGCTGATTTACTGTGATCTCTTCTGGCACATAGGCAGCGTGCAGAACTTTGAGTAGTGCATCCCGATGGGCTTCGGAACACAACAACAGAGATAGTATATAGATCTTTGAAGGAGTCTGGTGGAGCTGGTCCACAACTTTATAGTCATTTCTTTTAATTATCCTCATAAATTCATCCACATCCTGATCAAAGGATGATTTATGAGTTTCTTTTTGGGCAGGTTCTTCAGGTATCACACCCTTCCCTTTGGCTTTGGCAGCAACCTCCGCCTCAATATTAGTTATGGGAGCTTGTGACGCAAAGAGGCGTCTGCTTCGGGTGAAGCCTCCGCCTCCCCCGACATTGTCCACCTGGGGAGTGAGAACTGGAGAATCAAGAAGGACTTTGTCTCCATTGCAGTACAGGTCAGCACCATAATGCCATGGTATAGCACTGTCTTTATCATATGGAATTGGCCCGGGCACCGTGATAGTGACTAGGCTCACTACAGCAGATGTTGGGACTGTAATAGTCCGTGGATCATAGAAAATAGTAACAGGACCTCTGGTGGGCATTGGTGGAGGTGAATTGAAGCTTTGTTGAGATTGTTGAAAGTTGCTGGAATTCGGGACCGTTGTTGGGTCATAATAAATTGTAACAGTGGAAACATCATTGTTGGTGGTTTCTGAAGTTGTAGTAGCCGGTGCAAATGAATTGTTGTGTGTTGAAGTGACGAAAGAAATGATTGCTGAAGTTGTAGATGAATCAGTGGGAACAATTATTGTTGCAGTTGTAGAAGAATCACTTGGAACAATGGTTGTTGCAGTTGTAGAAGATTCAATGGTTGTGGACAAAAGAGTTATTGGTGTTGTAGAAGCAGTTGTTGTAATTTGCAGAATGCCTTATTTGATCAAGCCATTAATTCCACTCCTCAAGATAGCACACCCATTCTCAGAAAGTTTGCATAATTCACAACAGGCCTCACAACCTGGATACACTTGGCATTTTAAAAGCTGGGCTTTAACCTCTGCCAGAGGTGTCTGAATACATGCAATGTCTTCTATTAAACTTACGAGTGAGCCATCCTCTATAGCATTAATCCTTGGCCCATTGTGGTTTGGCATAGGATTTTTCATCACATTTGGAGGTGGTGAAAAGTTCAGGGCCTTTAAATCTACCAGATCCTGGACCTTCATATGCAGGGCTCTGCATTTTTTCGTAGAGTGACCAGGTGCATTGGAATGAAAAGCACACCTAGCGTTGACATCATAGTTTCTTGGAAGGTTCTGAGGATCAGGTGGATCCAATGTCCTCAACTCAACAAGATTGAGCTTTAGGAGTTGTGGCAGCAGTGTAGCATATGGCATTGGAATGGGGTCAATCACCCTATTGCTCTGAGATGGCCGCTATTGAAAAAGGCGTTGTTGTTGGTTGTTGTTGTTGTTGTTATTGTTGTATGATCTCTATTGTGGAAACTGTTGTTGTTGCGGAAAGTGTTGTGGTTGTTGAGTATACTGAGGGGGTAGAGCAGGGATAGTAACAACAGTAACTGTTCTGGGCAGGTATTAGGGTCTCCCTCTTCCCATGTGCATAAAGTTTGTCTCACCAGATCTACGGGGCCCAGCAAATGGTTTCCTTGTACTGCTTGAACTAGAACCGTTATCGAAGATCTTTCCCATCTTCAACAGGCTCTTTATTCTTTCTCTAGCTATTACCACATCTGCAAAGCTGGTAGAAGAAAATGCAGCCAATCTGTCATTGTAGGTTCCTTGAAGAGTATTCATGAACATGTCTGCCATCTCCCTTTCAGACATAGGGGGTTGAACTGCAGCATCCAGTTGCCTCCACCTTTGGGCATATTCTCTGAAGCTTTCACGGGAAGATTGAGACATTCCCATCAGAAGAGTTCTGTTTGGAGCCATGTCCAAGTTATACTGATACTGACAGATAAAAGCTTCAGCCAAGTCTTTCTAGTTTCTTACCGTGGATCTGGTCAAGTGGGAATACCATTCTCGGGATGCCCCTGTTAGACTATCCTCGAAGTAAAACATCCACAGCTTTTCGTCCATAGTGTATGCTTTTAATCTTCCCAAGAATGATTGAAGGTAGGTGCGTGGGCAGGATGTGCCATTATACCTTTCAAAACACGGGGGTTTGAACTTGTGAGGAATTCTCACCCCTTCCACCAATCCCATGTCCATGACATCAAAACCTAGGGAGTTTTGGGATTCAAGAGACCTCAGCTTCTCGACAATCTCATCCAACCGACTGTCATAAACTTCGTCTCCAGCCCCGACGACAGTAAACTGCTCTTCTTGAGGATCCTCTTGCAAGACCCTTCCTCCAGCAGTGTTACCCTGAGTATTCCTTATGGCATTGATTTCTGGGTTCAAATGAGGCCCAAATTCTGGTGGATCAGTGCGAGGCTGCACGCGATCGTTGTCACTGGTACCTCCTGTACCTGGATGGTGTTCTTCAGGAGTTTGTCTCTCAACCAACTCCCTTAGTCTTTCCTGGCTCTGAGCTAAACCAGTCATTACAGTCATGAATTAGGCCATTTGATTCCTCATCTCAACCCTCTCATTGGCCATTTGGGTCCTTACTTCATTCAAGTCTTGCTGAACTTTATCCATCTGGAGTCCCGGAAGGTTGTTTCTTGTCGGGTACCGGTGTATTCTGTTGACAGGGAACACTCTTCTGCGAGCAATGTTTCCTGAAACCACAACAAAGTGAGAAACAAAAGCAAAACAAAACCTACAAAACCAAGAAAATGTTAGTATGCAATGCAGGACGCCTATTTGTCTTCCAAGGGTATCCGATTTGGTTTTTTGGTTTTGACCTTTCTAGACCTCGAGGAAATGTTATGATGTTGTAGAGATAGATAAAGCCCACAAAAAATAATACAAACTGATATATTACAAAGGATGAAAATACATAGTTTGATTACAAATAACATTCCCATGGTGGGTCAAAATACAACAACAAAACTAAAAAGTACAACAAAAGGAAAATACAAGCAAAAAAGTCAAACATCTAAATCAAAGTCATCCTCTCTGACTTCCTTCAGGAGGGCCTCAGTCACTGGACCTACTGGGTGTTTTGTGATAGTCCTGATGAGGAGGTTCCTGGTAGCAATGGCATTGGTTAACCTCTTATGCTTGTCCTGATCCTTTGACCTCTTCAACCCCGCCCGGAGTTTTAATTCAGATATCTCCTTCTGAGCTACTAATAATGCCTCCTGATGCTTCTTCTCACCAGCCTCCAACTGCTCTATCTTAGCCTGAGTCCTTTGATCTTCCTGTGCACGGGCTTCAGTGATCCAGATCCACCTAGCCTGGCTCTCCTCTAGATAATGCTCTACCCTAGCCTTCTGAGTCTTTACTTCCTTGCAAGCATTCTTCAGTACTAATTCTCCTGCCCTAGCCTTCTTGATGTAGTCATCCGTCTTCTCAATCATGGTCAAGTGCTCAATCCTGAGCCTTTCCAATCTCTCATTATCCAGACGGCTGTTATTTCTCTCCCAGAGATTTTCTTCAAAGCTTCAGAGAACTGAGCCTTCCTCTCTTTCAGTTTCTCAAACTCTTCCAGACTGACAGTAGCTGCAGGTTGTACCGTAGAAGGTCCAGGTACATCTTCTAAAGTAAATGGCATCCGGGTGATCTGAGCCCTAGTACGAGACTAATCAGAATAATGTGCTGAAGCAATGTTGTTGCACTTGCCAAGGATGGTTGTTCCCTTAGTCTGAATGTTATCCCAAACCCAGGAAGCTTGTTTGACAATAGCAGAGTTGGGCCGGATTTCACAGTAGAGGGTCTCAGTCAAATCTTGCCCTCTGGGAGGATGAACCAAAGCATACCCGAATTGTCTTTTAAACAGTAAAGGGTTGTAGTTGATGCAACATTTCACTCCTATCAAAGGCACATTAGGATATTGCCCACAGCTAGTAATGATGTCCTTGCCTTTGGTGCTCTGAGTGCACCATCTGATGTCTTCTGATGTCAAGACAATCAATCTCTTAGCCCAGTTCTTTTGCTGATGAGGGTTCAGGAAGGTATCTGACTTTGGCAAGTGTCTTAGCAGCCAAGAGTAATAAAGAGGGGCACAACATCTGACCAGTCTTCCTCTTTGCTTCTCATTCCTCTGATGTACTGAGTAGTAGAAGTCTCCGAGCAAGGTAGGAACTGGGTTCCTTAATAAGAATAGGTGAATGACATTCTTGCTCACAAACTTTGGCTCATCTGCAAACAAGATAACCCCATATATACTGAGGGCTAGAAGTGCACAGACAACCTTCCATTCCCTTACTGCAGCATGCAGGGTGGCCTGGGAGATCAAGAAGTCTAGGTGAAGACCTGGAACCCCAGCCTTGGTGGTCATGCTCTGATCAATGAGGGCAGGTGTAAACACCCCAAATTTGCCCTCACCCATTCACACCATGGCTTGTGATCATTTCATATGCATAAATCCAATCATACCATCTCATATTACATTTTTGATTCATTGCATTAGTTCAAAGTCATCTGCATCTAGGGTTTGTGATCTGAGCAATCCAAGAGCTTCTTGAGCCACTCCAAAGGTCATCAATCACTTCAAAGGGGTCCATGTATGTTCAAGCATCATATTATATCCTCTCAAAGTCAAGAATGTCAAAAAATCACAAGAACTGAGGAAGGCATGGAAGCAGAGCCAGGTTTAACTGCACAGATGACCTAAAATTAGGGTTTTGGTTTCAGAGGCCATAACTCCAAATTTTTTGGTCATTCTTGTTTCTATTGGTCTCTATATGATATGGGGATCATGCATATCAATTTTCATGAAGAAATTCCATGGGGAAGTCATCTGATCAAGAGTTGACTTTTCAGACAAGTCAGTGCAAAATCATGGCATCCGAGGACCCCAATCATCCAACCAAAGGTTTTTGTAGATGTTTTAGAATTGGTAGGATTTTTGGACAAACAAGAAGTGTTGAAGTTAGACTTCAGGATGTCCCAACAGATGTTGTGACATTGTGTAAGTTAATGTAATAAGTTCATATTTCAGGATGTCCCAACAGATGTTGGGACATCTCAAACCTGATCCCAGAATTTCAGCTTTCCCCATCATTTTGAATGTGTATGATCTTTATTTGATCATAGAAGATGTTAGAAGTTCACAAAACTGAAGAATTTCAAGCCATTTGCAAAGTTGCCTTTTTGGGAAAGTAACTTATAATGGAAATTTGCCTTTTTGGGAAAGTAACTTATAATGGAAAACTTGTAAATTCTCATGGCCAGCCTTTATGTGACTTCAATGTGACCTCTAATCATCATACAAATACAGTGCATGACTTAAAAAAATCAGAATTGGCCCAAGGGATTTCTCACTTATTTGCCTTGATTTTCAAGTATCCATAAGTCATTTTTCATGAAAGTGCAAAGAGGGATTTTTGGCAAAATCATTCTCAAAGGAGTTGTATGATCTCTAGCTGTTTTTAATACATTGTCATGACCTAATGAGGCATTCCACATCAGAAATTCAGCAAGACTTCTCACATTCACAAAATCATGAAATGTCACAAGTGGGCAAGTTGCAAAAACTCCTCTAGCTCATGATCCAAATGCAGTAGCCTTTCATGAACCATCCAAGGGCCTTCCTTGAACTCAGCTGATGCAGTACAGGTTAGGAAACCATCTCTGACACAGCCCATGCTTCAAGTACACCAAACCATGACTTTTTGCAATTTCTCCCATGCTCTTGGAATAGTGATCAGCCACCTCTACAAACCTGCTCCATAGCCTACTCAAACATTATGGAACATAAAGCAAGCCATACACAAACTGAATACACACATTGCAGCATACACGAAAAAACTGGCCTGAACCTTCTCCTCTTCAAAAACTCTCTCCACAGCCTTCAAACATTAAAAAATTTCCTTCACACACAAACCACAAATCATCCATAGAACAGATCCCACCCCTTACAATGATCTGAAACACAACACACAAGAACTGCATTTCCTGTCACACCAGAACTGAACCACAAAAACTAGCCACTTTCAGCCTCATTCAAGGTTTCCATTGGCCTCAGGGGGTTAAAGAGAGATCATTTGCACAAGAGGGAAACTTTGAAAGCTCACTTTCTAGGTGATTCAGTTCTTCTGATTATGCTGAAAACACATAACAAAACTCCCTACAGATGCGCCTTATTCTGTTTTATTCTTCCATAATTAATTCCAGGTAACTTTCCTTAATTTATTCAGTCATTAATTAAATTCTGGTAGCAGGTCTGAGATGTCACAACATCTGTTGGGACATCCTGGAAAACTGAACTTATTTCATTAACTGATAATGTCACAACATCTGTTGGGACATCCTGAAAAAAAACTGAGCTGATTTCATTAACTGATACAATGTCCCAACATCTGGTGTGACATTCTGAATTAAGTTCATTTGCTTATGCTCTGTTTGATAATGTCACAACATCTGTTGGGACATCCTGGAAAACTGAACTTATTTCATTAACTGATAATGTCACAACATCTGTTGGGACATCCTGAAAAAAACTGAGCTTATTTCATTAACTGATACAATGTCCCAACATCTGGTGTGACATTCTGAATTAAGTTCATTTGCTCATGCTCTGTTTGATAATGTCACAACATCTGTTGGGACATCCTGAAAAAACTGAGCTTATTTCATTAACTGATACAATGTCCCAACATCTGGTGTGACATTCTGAATTAAGTTCATTTGCTCATGCTCTGTTTGATAATGTCACAACATCTGTTGGGACATCCTGAAAAAACTGAGCTTATTTCATTAACTGATACAATGTCCCAACATCTGGTGTGACATTCTGAATTAAGTTCATTTGCTTATACTCTGTTTGAGATGTCACAACATCTGTTGGGACATCCTGAAAAACTGAACTTATTTCACAAATCTTGACATGTGTTTGCATCATCTCTTAGCATCATTAACATCATGTAAATGCCTCTGGTTTTGATTTGCATCATGTCATTTCATCTCATTTTGCATTGCACTGCATTCCTTTCACTAACTTTTCAGGTGGTAAGTAACTTTGAGAAGTGAATTTGCCTTCACTTCTCACAATTTCTTTTCATCTCTCTTATGCATCATTGCTGCATTTTATCTTGTGATTGAGCTTGCTCTTTATTTTTCTTCTCACCTTCTTTCCTCAAGTGACTTGTCTTCTTAAATGAAGCAAGTTACTTTGCTTCTCTTTGCTCCTTTCATCTGCTTCCTGGTGGTTCCTTTGAAGATATCTCTTGTAAACCTCACAAACCTTAGGAACAACCAAGCATGACAATGATTAGGGTTTTGATTAGTCTCCCCACTTAGTTTTACCTTTGTGTCTCATTGAGTCTTCCCTTCTCATCTCATAATCCAGGACTAAACCCTAAAGGTTTTAAGGCTTTGTGATTAAGCTTATGCCTGCATCCTTCTATTAGGATGGAGTGTATAACTTTAATCCTAAGTGTTAAACCCTTAACGTGTTTAACTCCCTTAATCAATTCACCTAATAATCATCAAGACATCAAGCTTGTAACTTGGGCCTTGCATTAGGGTTCTAATTCTTCCTTAACTGGTTAAGAAGGACTAACCCTAGTGTTAATGGACAAGTCCTCCTCAAGTTGTCTTACAAACCCTAAAACTCATTTCTTCATCATATCATTAAATAAAATCCACTTAATCAAAGGCTTGTTTTGTCATGAGTTTAATCCCTAATCATGGATTAAGTTGAGGAGCTTTCCTCAGCTTAAACATTCTCATCTATTATCCTTCTATTAGGATGGTGTAATGAGTCTGTTAAATCCATGATTATGGCTTAACCTCATTACTCAACACTAAACAAAAACACAAAAAACATCTAAATAATCACAAGTAGGTTAATGATCTTAATCCTGCATCATGGTGATTAAGTGTGAGAAGCTGACTTCACACTTAAGGTATTCTCATTACCCCTAATCAGAGGGAAGATGTGATGAGTTTACTTACCTATTGGCTTAGGCTTAGGCTCATTTTCTTATGACAAATTCTCAAAAGCAATAAAAGACTGAAACATCAAAAACAAACAATAATCGTCTCCTTCGGGATTCTTTTCTCATCTCATTCACTCATAACCGAGAACTTGCTTCTTCCGTCTAATGCAAGACAGTTTGCACCTGAGCCAGACAGGTCATACACTTGAGCATTGACAAGCAAGCAGTTCACAAGTCAATTCATCTTTCAGTCTCTTTGGGTCGAACTACGGTGTTCTGACTTCCTCATTGCACGAGAGGATACGTAGGCATAACTTAACGGTTATCGAACAAAAGTCTCTGTATATTCCCCCTCCTTCCAGCATTATTCTCTTAAGCCTCATGATCTTGAGCATACTCTTTTCCTTACACTGACACTTTCATACTTCACTTATGCACTTCACACTTCTCATACACTGACACCTGTACATCTCTTTCCAGCTATTTTATACACAGATTGCACTGACACTACCCCTTTAAAACGCAAATCTTTTAAGCGTGGATCCCGTCGAGTACGACGGACAATCTGGGTGCTAATACCTTCCCAGGTTGTAACCAACCCCCTTTCTCAGTCTCTCTGGTTCGCAAACCGTCTTGTCCATCTTTTTCTAGGTCTATGCAGCATTGCCTTTCCTCCGGGATAAAAATGCCTAGCTGGCGACTCTATTCATCTCCAGTGAGTTCACGGCTGTGTGTTCTCATTGTCCCTCTCGCCGACCGTTCGCGTCTGTACCTTTATCTGGGCCAGTCCCATTTTATCGGGAGCGACAGCTTGGCGACTCTGCTGGGGATGCCTTATACTGTAACTAGGGCTTCTGGTTCTTTTTGTGGGTTCCTCCTAGCGCTTGTTTGATTTGTGTTTACTGGGGTGTTATGTGCTGATTGTGTTTGTATATTTGTTTTATTTATTGCTTTATGTACAGTTTGTTTACTGCTTTCTTTACAGCTTTATATACATCGTACTGTCATACTGTTCTGGCTGGATCTGTTGTTTCTGTTTTGGTGGGTGGGGTTCATTGAGAGTTTAAGGTCCTATACCTGGGACCTGAGTGACACCTAGGCTAGAGTGGTTCATGTTCTTTCCCATTCCATTTCGGTCTGGTGCGGGAATATGAAACACGATTCAGATATGGGTTTCTTCTTGAGAACTCTGTGCTACAGATCTCCTGTAGTGCTAGGGCTATCTGGGAAGCCTGCTAAGTCTGGATGACCTTTATTATGACCTTCAGAAACTGAGGAGAATTAGAGGAGGATTTTGTATGGTTATTGTAAACACTGTACCTCCGGGTTAGAAGTGTTTACACTTCTCATAACTGATCCAAGTCTGAGGATCCTTGTTTTAGAACACTACCTGTGAGGGGGTTGGGCTGTTTACAGGTTTGCAGGAACCCATGACCTCAACATACCCTCATTACCAGTGTAGTCTTATGTTTTGATCTGGTCTCTATGATCCTGGAGTTCTTCAACCTTTGGTTCTCGGTTACTATTTTGGGTTATTATGCAGATCTTGTGGTTACAGACACTCGATTCTTGGTCCGGCATTCCAGATTCCAAGCAGTTTCCAGCTGTGATCCCATGTCTTTGCATCTTTTGCATTATCATTTTGCATTTCGCATTTGCATCAGCATTGCATTTCCTTCTTCCAGAGAGCTCATCCTTCCTCTTTTGTCCATACCAAGCCAGCTGATTTCCCGGTACTCAGTTTGAACAAGTGTTAACTGTTAGAAGACGACAGTGTTTGAAAGAAGATTGAGCAGTGTCAAGAGGTAAAGGGTCAGATTGGAAGCCGTCAGTAGCTATGTCAGAGAACAACCGTCAGAATGTTGAGTTTCCACCTGGTTTCACTTCAATGACCAATCCTCTGTATGGTCTTTCTCCTGATGAAGATCTTCCACAAGTGAGCAATCTTGCTCAAGCTCAACCTGCACAGACCCCGATCGTGAATCAGGATGTACCTGAACCATCTGCTGTCCGAGGCGGACCTTCATCTTCTTCTGATTCTACATATTATCAGGGTTTTGCCTTCCCTATGCCAGATTTCCAAGGGGCAATCCCTCTTGTGAAAACCAAGGATCCACAAGTTATTGATCTTGCCGAAAGATTTCGTGTGTTGGACGAGCGACTCAAAGCCTTAGCGGATCCTGATGCCTTTGGTTTTGATGCTCTAACCCTGTGTTTGGTGCCTGGTCTTGTCATTCCTCCAGATTTCAAAACTCCGAAGTTTGAGAAATACACTGGTGTCAGTTGCCCGAAGCGTCATTTGGTGATGTTCTGTAGAAAAATGACTTCTCATGCCTGCAATGATAAGTTGATGATTCACTGTTTTCAGGACAGTTTAAGTGGGGCATCTTTAAGTTGGTACATGGATTTGGAAAGCAGTCATATCCGATCTTGGAATGATTTATCCAGAGTTTTCGTAAAGCAATACCAGTACAATATGGACGTGGCGCCCAATCGCACGCACTTGCAGAGCCTATCCCAGAGGAGTGGTGAATCTTTCAGAGAATATGCACAGCGGTGGAGAGAATTGGCAGCCCAAGTGCAACCACCACTTTCAGACAGAGAATTAATTGACCTGTTCGTGGGCACCTTGCAGGGTCCATACTTGGAAAGAATGAGTAGCATTGGGATGACAAGCTTCTCTGATTTAATGATAGTTGGAGTACGCGTTGAGAGCCTGCTCAAAAGTGGAAAGATCCAGGACTTTTCGAATATCCCAGCTAGTGAAGGTGAGTCTGTTGTTAGCTCCCAAGAGGAAGAATGGAATGACGTCAGTGCAGTCATGGCAAATATCGAATATTCTAGAACAACATCTTCTCAGAGATCATCTGTTCCTGAATCTGATTACTCTTACGGGCATTCGGCAATGCTCAGAACACCGTGTCAAAAACCCTGGGCTCCTCCTCGTCCAAATCTGCAATCTCATGGTCGAAGACCTCAGAATCAACTTCAGAGCCAGCCTAGGCCTCGTAACAATCTGGAAAGAAGGATTGCTCCTCTTCATCCGGTCCCCATGGCATACAGTGAACTCTTTCCATATCTAATTCAAAGCTTTTTGGTGGTTCCTAAGCCTCTCAAGCCGTTGTCAGAGCCGTACCCTCCAGGGTATAATCCTCATGAGCAGTGCGGGTATCATGGTGGATCAATGGGGCATTCAACTGAAGATTGCAAAGCTTTTCAAGCCAAAGTACAGCAGTTGATCGACAAGGGTTACATCTCCTTTCCAGAAGGAAGCTTGGTTGTGCACATCAACCTTTCACCTGATTGAGTTCAAAGACTTCAGAAGAAGCGTATCTTGATTTCAGTGGCTCAGACAACAGTATGTCATCAGAATTGGTGATCGCTGTATCCTTTTATCATTTGCATTGTAGTTTCTTTCCTGTTAGCAGCTACTTGTCTTTTAAGCAATGTTATTTTTGAATGGTAATGTTAATGTAGTGACCTTGCATTTTTGAATCAATTATGTCGCATTCGCTCATTTTTTTCTTTCCTTGCATCAAAAACGAAAAATAAAAAAAATTGCATCCATTTACCTCCCATCTATGTCACTGTTATTTAGCAGGTTTGAGGGAGGATGATGACAACTGAATACTCATAATTGTTGAAGGTATGCTTTCAGAGTAGAACCTGCTGACGATGTACAGGCATTGCTTCAATTCCCAAACACCGGAGATATAAGGGAGATAGACCCTCGTCAACCCCTTTGAGCCTTGAAGTAGGAGTTTCTTTTCTAAACAAAAAAAAAAAAAAAAAAAAAAAACCTCACATTCAACCCGGGGCAGGGTAGTTATCAGTTAATTTGATCGAGCATTCAAATTTCCAAAGGAGGGTGCATCCGAGGATCCATTACCTTTATTCATTACACCTCAAGAGGTCAAGGGACGTGAAACCATAATGGTTATCCCTCACCAACAAAGGAATGAGGCAGTCAACCCTTTCAGCAAGTCATGACAAGCCAGTGTCACACGATTTGTTCAACAAAAATCAAAGAAAAAAAGAAGGAAATAAAGCCCGCTAAGTCGAAAAAATGTGTGAAAATATATGACTTAGGCAAAAGTTAGGGCATCCCGCTGGACTTCGAAATCAAAAGATTCAAAAAAAGAGAACCAGTCCAGGCAAAAGTTAGGGAGTAAAAAAAAAATGAAAGAGAATCTTCCATTAGAACAAAGTCGTGTGACTACAGACACAAAGTCAGAATGGGTGACTGTTACTCCAAGAAACCTCATTGGTGCTTAAACCGTCAACGTCATTGGTTCCTCAACCATTACAAAACCCTTTTGAGAGGCGAGCGCTTAGGGAAAATTAGCTGAACATAGGACTGGAGAACATCAAGGAGAATGGATGGGCACAAATAAACTTTGAGCCATAAATCTTTCTTTCTAAAACCGTGAACCAGACCACGTTATAACCCTTGAAAGTCCTAATTGAATCAGGTTCAATTCTGAAAGCATGCTACGACAAGGTTGCGTAAACTGACTCCTAACGATTTGCTAACTCAACACTACGTTTGGACTAATCGTCCATTCGTCACACACGGTCACAAAATTCAAATAAATAAATTTCCAAACTTGCATGTGTACTGCATTAAAATTACCATTTATAAATGAACAGTTTTAATTGCAAGTCAGCCTGTGTCATCAGGAAAGTTCATACAAAGAGAAATCATGAGAAAACTTGATTATTCAACAATGATGACCAGAATCAAGCGCATCGTGCAGGCCTATGAGTCAGGGGCATGTTATCCAGTGGTTTTGTTGACCAAGGAATCTGTCAGGGTAAAGAGAGTTCCCAAGCATCAGTTGATCGAGGGACGTCATTCAAAGTCAGTTGATCAGAGCTGAATCTGCCAAACAGGGGCAGGCCACCCGAAATTTCTGTTGTCCAAGGATGAAGTCTTCCAATGCTCAGCCAGAATGAGTCAAGTCGCTTACACGCTCATACCGAGGCAGGATACTTCCAGAGATCGCTAAGTGCAACTCTCCTCGAGAGGACATCCAGGTCCGCCGTTCCAGGGATTGTATAATCAGTGATAGTCTGTTCAGAGACTCGCCCAACAGGGGCAAACTTTAGATACACAGAGCAATTTGTATCAGTGATCTTCGAGTTCATGACGAGTGTCGGGAAATCATGCTACCCACCGTCGCCTTTGTCACCCTTCTCAACCAGAAGCCTTGTCACTAAGACCTTTCTTCCCATCCTTGGGAGTTTTTCTAGCTTTTCATAAGCATTGCATAAATCATTTGCATACGTTACTCATGTCGCTCGAGCATATAAAGCATACGCATCATATTTGCATTGGGCATTCCCCGTAACATCAATCTCAGTTCAGAGGGCCTCGTAACCCAACCACTCGACCTTTCAAGGAGCCAGTTCTCGTCTGGCAAACCGTTCTAAGTCCAGTTCTCGTCTGGCAAAACTTTTCAAAGTCTAGTCCTCGTCTGGCAGACAAACCCAAAGTCCAGTTCTCGTCTGGCGAACCAATTTCAAATACCAGTTCTCGTCTGGTGGGAGGATCTTTTACCAGTTCTCGTCTGGTCACCTTTTCATTCAGCCCATTGAACGCCAGTTCTCGTCTGGTAGTCATTCTTTTTTCAGAGTCAATTCTCGTTTGACAATGAACCCAAGGAGTCAGTTCTCGTCTGACGACTTATTCTTTGCCCATCAGTTCTCGTCTGTTGGCCTAATTTCAATAAACCAGTTCTCGTCTGGTAATTCACCTTCAAAAGTCCAATTGCTTGGCAACCAAAAAATATATATCTATCAACCTGGCCCTAGCGCCCAACCATCCTTGTTTCATATCTTTGGTTATGAGCATATGTCTGCATTGTACATCATTTGCATTGCATCTTCATACCGCATGGTTTCTGTTTTAGCTCTGATGTGGGGCGAGAATTGTTTCAAGACGTAATCTGGGGCAGTTATCTCAAGACTTGTTGAATTTCTGCAAGAGTTTGAAGACACTGGGGCAATTCTGGATGCCAAGTCTTCTGTAAAATCCTCTGAAGAAGATCTTTTTATGAAGGATGCAGTATGGTATGATGGAGATGTTAAGGGAATTTTAGTTCACTCGGGATGATCAGTAATGCTTTTGTTGAGCTCAGAAGTTTGAAGCACTGTGTTAATTCTCAGGGAATGTCTGGTATTTATTTTACCAGCAGGGCACTGGAAGTTTATTTCTTCCCCGAGCATAAAGATCTTCTTTCAGCCGACAAGATTCCCTCATGAGGAGTTGGTTATTCGCATTCAGTCAAAGCCAATTTTCATTGGCATATCTTCCCAGCACAGTCGTTATACTATACTTGGGGCACACTTTGACTTATTTAATTCTCCAACAAAGTCTCTCCTCAGCAGAGCATTGCCAAATCTTTTTCTCAACCATGAAGGTTGACATCCCCAGCTGAGTTAGAGCAGATGATAACCCCAACAGAACTTCAAGGCTAATTGAATCGTTCTCATCCCCAAGCGGACTTATCTGTCCACAGTGAAGTTTTCCCAACAGGAAGCTGAAGGCCTTGCTTCCCCACAAAGTTAGAATTATCAGAATTCCCTCCTCAGCAGGATTGTGTGATCAAGCATCTTCCCTAGCCAAGTCTAAAGATGATCTTTCCCCATAGAGTCATCGGGATTCTCATTTCCAAGGGATATCCCCAGCAGAGCAAGAAGAAATTCTCCCCAGTGGAGTCAGAGCAGGATGATCAGATCCTCAGCAGATGTTCAAAGCAGTTAAACGAAGTATACCTCACGCAGAGTCGTCTTTCCTCCAGTGAAAACCTCTCCAACAAGCATCAGGTTGCCAACACTTCGTTCCTATCAGAGTTAAAAGCTTTCAACCTGTCAGCAGAATGCAGAATACTTTCCCCCAGAGTCCCCACCGGAGTAGCTGCCTCACAAATCGCAAACACCAGTACATACTCATTGTGACACCCGCCCGTGCCACCTTTCCCCAGTGAGTCGCCTGAACACTCCTTGCAAACAACACCACCCGTATTACAGATGCTTCCTGACACCCGTCCGTGTCACATCCCCAGCAGAAAGCCAAAGACATCCCCTTTGCACTCACATATACTTATATACACCTTCTTGGCACCCGTCCGTGTCATATCCCCAGCACGGTCACCTACACTTGGTATATCAGATATTTGTTATTATTATACTTTTCTTTCTCGACACTCGTCCGTGTCACCTCCCCCAGCAGATAAACACTCATCTATACACTCACACAGATGCTCGTCCGTATCTTGTATATACTTTCATATCCCCTCAGATTCAACATTGGTCCTTGTTCTTTGTTAACCAGATGGTACTCGTCCGTATCATCGTCTCAGAGCACGCGTCAAGTGTTTGCTTCTACATGATACTCGTCCGTATCATAGCCTTAAGGATGCTCGTCCGCATTTTTAATCCATACACTGTGTCAAACACTTTTGTCCTCTCGAAAGGAGACACTCGCCTGTGTCTACTATTCCCCAGAAGAATCCTTTCAGATTCAACACTCGTCCGTATCATCATCTCTGAACACACGTCAGTATTTGTTTCTACCCGATACTCGTCCGTATCGTAGTCTTAGGGATGCTCGTCCGCATCTTTAATCTATACACAAACATACCAAACACTTATACCTTTTGTTTCTTGGATATAAACGCTCGTCCGTGTTTACTATTCCCCAGTAGATCTCCAACAAAGCAAATTTTCTTTTTATCTGACACTCGTCCTGTGTCATGATAAACCCTGAGAGCAGCCGTACCCTGCTAGGTGGTCGTCCTCCACCTCTTGATGGTCGTCCTCCGTCATGCTCGTCCGATGGCCGTCCCCATCGTTGATTTTTAGCAGTCGTCCCCTGCTAGGTGGTCGTCCTCCACCTTTTTGATGATCGTCCTTCATCATTTTATCCAATGGCCGTCCCCATTGTTGATTTTTGGTTATCTGACATTCGTCCTATGTCATGATAAGCCTTGAGAGCAGCCGTCCCCTGCTAGGTGGTCGTCCTCCACCTCTTGATGGTCGTCCTCCATCATGCTCGTCCGATGGCCGTCCCCATCGTTGACCTTTATCCGGCATTCGTCCTATGTCGCGATATTTTCGGCAGCCGTACCCTGCCAGGTGGTCGTCCTCCACCTTAGATGACCGTCCCTCATCTTAACCCAACAGAGCAGCCGTCCCCTGCTAGGTGATCGTCCTTCGCCTTTGATGGCCGTCCCCCATCATCTGTTTATTTCATTTATTCCTTAACCCGATGGCCGTCCCCGTCGTGGTCCCTTTTCCGTTCAGTTTAGCCCGATGGCCGTCCCCATCGTTGGTTATTTTGCTTTATGGACTTGATGGCCGTCCCCGTCATGTTTCATCAATCCCCAGAGAACTTACAACTTTATTTGATGGCCGTCCCCATCATAATATCTTACTTTTCCCAGCATGTCGGCCGTCCCCGTCATTGCCTTTTACCTAGCAGTCGTCCTCTGCTCGACGGTCGTCCTCCGTCGCCCACACTTTACAATATACTTTACTTTCCTTTACAATCTATATCCCTTTTCTTCTTCATTCTGTGAGTGCAAATTTTGGACTGTCTTTGGTATTCAACCACAAGTTATCTTGTTTGCCTGTTAAGCCGCTGCTTACATTCTGCACAGCTAACTCATGCTTGAATAGGGGCAGCTGTAAACACCCCAAATTTGCCCTCACCCATTCACACCATGGCTTGTGATCATTTCATATGCATAAATCCAATCATACCATCTCATATTACATTTTTGATTCATTGCATTAGTTCAAAGTCATCTGCATCTAGGGTTTGTGATCTGAGCAATCCAAGAGCTTCTTGAGCCACTCCAAAGGTCATCAATCACTTCAAAGGGGTCCATGTATGTTCAAGCATCATATTATATCCTCTCAAAGTCAAGAATGTCAAAAAATCACAAGAACTGAGGAAGGCATGGAAGCAGAGCCAGGTTTAACTGCACAGATGACCTAAAATTAGGGTTTTGGTTTCAGAGGCCATAACTCCAAATTTTTTGGTCATTCTTGTTTCTATTGGTCTCTATATGATATGGGGATCATGCATATCAATTTTCATGAAGAAATTCCATGGGGAAGTCATCTGATCAAGAGTTGACTTTTCAGACAAGTCAGTGCAAAATCATGGCATCCGAGGACCCCAATCATCCAACCAAAGGTTTTTGTAGATGTTTTAGAATTGGTAGGATTTTTGGACAAACAAGAAGTGTTGAAGTTAGACTTCAGGATGTCCCAACAGATGTTGTGACATTGTGTAAGTTAATGTAATAAGTTCATATTTCAGGATGTCCCAACAGATGTTGGGACATCTCAAACCTGATCCCAGAATTTCAGCTTTCCCCATCATTTTGAATGTGTATGATCTTTATTTGATCATAGAAGATGTTAGAAGTTCACAAAACTGAAGAATTTCAAGCCATTTGCAAAGTTGCCTTTTTGGGAAAGTAACTTATAATGGAAATTTGCCTTTTTGGGAAAGTAACTTATAATGGAAAACTTGTAAATTCTCATGGCCAGCCTTTATGTGACTTCAATGTGACCTCTAATCATCATACAAATACAGTGCATGACTTAAAAAAATCAGAATTGGCCCAAGGGATTTCTCACTTATTTGCCTTGATTTTCAAGTATCCATAAGTCATTTTTCATGAAAGTGCAAAGAGGGATTTTTGGCAAAATCATTCTCAAAGGAGTTGTATGATCTCTAGCTGTTTTTAATACATTGTCATGACCTAATGAGGCATTCCACATCAGAAATTCAGCAAGACTTCTCACATTCACAAAATCATGAAATGTCACAAGTGGGCAAGTTGCAAAAACTCCTCTAGCTCATGATCCAAATGCAGTAGCCTTTCATGAACCATCCAAGGGCCTTCCTTGAACTCAGCTGATGCAGTACAGGTTAGGAAACCATCTCTGACACAGCCCATGCTTCAAGTACACCAAACCATGACTTTTTGCAATTTCTCCCATGCTCTTGGAATAGTGATCAGCCACCTCTACAAACCTGCTCCATAGCCTACTCAAACATTATGGAACATAAAGCAAGCCATACACAAACTGAATACACACATTGCAGCATACACGAAAAAACTGGCCTGAACCTTCTCCTCTTCAAAAACTCTCTCCACAGCCTTCAAACATTAAAAAATTTCCTTCACACACAAACCACAAATCATCCATAGAACAGATCCCACCCCTTACAATGATCTGAAACACAACACACAAGAACTGCATTTCCTGTCACACCAGAACTGAACCACAAAAACTAGCCACTTTCAGCCTCATTCAAGGTTTCCATTGGCCTCAGGGGGTTAAAGAGAGATCATTTGCACAAGAGGGAAACTTTGAAAGCTCACTTTCTAGGTGATTCAGTTCTTCTGATTATGCTGAAAACACATAACAAAACTCCCTACAGATGCGCCTTATTCTGTTTTATTCTTCCATAATTAATTCCAGGTAACTTTCCTTAATTTATTCAGTCATTAATTAAATTCTGGTAGCAGGTCTGAGATGTCACAACATCTGTTGGGACATCCTGGAAAACTGAACTTATTTCATTAACTGATAATGTCACAACATCTGTTGGGACATCCTGAAAAAAAACTGAGCTGATTTCATTAACTGATACAATGTCCCAACATCTGGTGTGACATTCTGAATTAAGTTCATTTGCTTATGCTCTGTTTGATAATGTCACAACATCTGTTGGGACATCCTGGAAAACTGAACTTATTTCATTAACTGATAATGTCACAACATCTGTTGGGACATCCTGAAAAAAACTGAGCTTATTTCATTAACTGATACAATGTCCCAACATCTGGTGTGACATTCTGAATTAAGTTCATTTGCTCATGCTCTGTTTGATAATGTCACAACATCTGTTGGGACATCCTGAAAAAACTGAGCTTATTTCATTAACTGATACAATGTCCCAACATCTGGTGTGACATTCTGAATTAAGTTCATTTGCTCATGCTCTGTTTGATAATGTCACAACATCTGTTGGGACATCCTGAAAAAACTGAGCTTATTTCATTAACTGATACAATGTCCCAACATCTGGTGTGACATTCTGAATTAAGTTCATTTGCTTATACTCTGTTTGAGATGTCACAACATCTGTTGGGACATCCTGAAAAACTGAACTTATTTCACAAATCTTGACATGTGTTTGCATCATCTCTTAGCATCATTAACATCATGTAAATGCCTCTGGTTTTGATTTGCATCATGTCATTTCATCTCATTTTGCATTGCACTGCATTCCTTTCACTAACTTTTCAGGTGGTAAGTAACTTTGAGAAGTGAATTTGCCTTCACTTCTCACAATTTCTTTTCATCTCTCTTATGCATCATTGCTGCATTTTATCTTGTGATTGAGCTTGCTCTTTATTTTTCTTCTCACCTTCTTTCCTCAAGTGACTTGTCTTCTTAAATGAAGCAAGTTACTTTGCTTCTCTTTGCTCCTTTCATCTGCTTCCTGGTGGTTCCTTTGAAGATATCTCTTGTAAACCTCACAAACCTTAGGAACAACCAAGCATGACAATGATTAGGGTTTTGATTAGTCTCCCCACTTAGTTTTACCTTTGTGTCTCATTGAGTCTTCCCTTCTCATCTCATAATCCAGGACTAAACCCTAAAGGTTTTAAGGCTTTGTGATTAAGCTTATGCCTGCATCCTTCTATTAGGATGGAGTGTATAACTTTAATCCTAAGTGTTAAACCCTTAACGTGTTTAACTCCCTTAATCAATTCACCTAATAATCATCAAGACATCAAGCTTGTAACTTGGGCCTTGCATTAGGGTTCTAATTCTTCCTTAACTGGTTAAGAAGGACTAACCCTAGTGTTAATGGACAAGTCCTCCTCAAGTTGTCTTACAAACCCTAAAACTCATTTCTTCATCATATCATTAAATAAAATCCACTTAATCAAAGGCTTGTTTTGTCATGAGTTTAATCCCTAATCATGGATTAAGTTGAGGAGCTTTCCTCAGCTTAAACATTCTCATCTATTATCCTTCTATTAGGATGGTGTAATGAGTCTGTTAAATCCATGATTATGGCTTAACCTCATTACTCAACACTAAACAAAAACACAAAAAACATCTAAATAATCACAAGTAGGTTAATGATCTTAATCCTGCATCATGGTGATTAAGTGTGAGAAGCTGACTTCACACTTAAGGTATTCTCATTACCCCTAATCAGAGGGAAGATGTGATGAGTTTACTTACCTATTGGCTTAGGCTTAGGCTCATTTTCTTATGACAAATTCTCAAAAGCAATAAAAGACTGAAACATCAAAAACAAACAATAATCGTCTCCTTCGGGATTCTTTTCTCATCTCATTCACTCATAACCGAGAACTTGCTTCTTCCGTCTAATGCAAGACAGTTTGCACCTGAGCCAGACAGGTCATACACTTGAGCATTGACAAGCAAGCAGTTCACAAGTCAATTCATATTTCAGTCTCTTTGGGTCGAACTACGGTGTTCTGACTTCCTCATTGCACGAGAGGATACGTAGGCATAACTTAACGGTTATCGAACAAAAGTCTCTGTATATTCCCCCTCCTTCCAGCATTATTCTCTTAAGCCTCATGATCTTGAGCATACTCTTTTCCTTACACTGACACTTTCATACTTCACTTATGCACTTCACACTTCTCATACACTGACACCTGTACATCTCTTTCCAGCTATTTTATACACAGATTGCACTGACACTACCCCTTTAAAACGCAAATCTTTTAAGCGTGGATCCCGTCGAGTACGACGGACAATCTGGGTGCTAATACCTTCCCAGGTTGTAACCAACCCCCTTTCTCAGTCTCTCTGGTTCGCAAACCGTCTTGTCCATCTTTTTCTAGGTCTATGCAGCATTGCCTTTCCTCCGGGATAAAAATGCCTAGCTGGCGACTCTATTCATCTCCAGTGAGTTCACGGCTGTGTGTTCTCATTGTCCCTCTCGCCGACCGTTCGCGTCTGTACCTTTATCTGGGCCAGTCCCATTTTATCGGGAGCGACAGCAGGCTCCAAATGCAATGCCCTGGCTATGTCTTCATTTTTGGGAGCAACCATCTCAGGGTTGAAAGGAATCCCTCTCCTGATAGGAACTCCTAACAACATGGAAAACTCTTCTAGCAAAGGTCCCAATTGGAAATCAGGAAAAGTGAAACATCTGAGTGGAGGATCATAAAACTGCAAGCAAGTGTGGATCATGCTCCTCTAAGATTCATCCAGATCCATGACCATATCCAAAATGCCTCCATAATGCTCTCTGAATAGTGGGACATGATCAGGAGTAATGAGGGGTTGGATCTGCTTGATGCCAGTCAGGGTGGGCTCAAAGAACTAGTATGTGATGTTGCTCTTTCTTGAAGTGTCCATGTTGATAATGGATGCTGGTGAAGAAGCTGAGAGCAACTGCTGATGAAGGTCACTAAATGAGATGCTGGAGATGAGTCTCTGATGAAGATAGCTGGAGAAGAATCACTGGCAAACTGATGAAGGTGTTGGAGAAGATAACTGAAGCAGTCTGAGCAGCAGAAAGGGTCAAAACCAAACCAAAGACAATAAGGTGGATACCCTGTAAAACAAATAGGCCAATGTTAAATGATGCAAAAATAATGTATGCAAAATGATATGCAAAGGGTTTGTGATCAAGAGCTGGATCTGGTTGTCTTCCTTGGTAAGGTCCATGTGTGTTCATAGGTCCGGATGGAGGCTTAAAAAACCAGTAGCCAGGTGGGGGACTCAAATAAAGAGTCACAAGTCCAGGGTAATCACAAGAACTTTCCAATCAATACAACCTTAACAAATCTAGTAATAAGGTATGATGAGGTCAAGGGTTCCTGCACACCTGCAAACATCCCAACCCCCTCACATGTAATGTTCTAGAACAAGGATCCTCAGACTTGGATCAGTTATGAGAAGTGTAAACACTTCCAACCCGGAGGTACAGTGTTTACAATAACCATAAAAGATCCTCCTCTAATTCACCTCATACGCTGAAGGTCATAAAAGGTCATCCAGACTTAGAAGGCTTCACAAATAGCCCTAGTACTACAGGAAATCCGTAGCACAGAGTTCTCAAGAAGAAACCCATGTCTGAACCGTGTTTCATATTCCCGCACCAGACCGAAATGGAATGGGAAAGAATATGAAGCCACTCTAGCCTATATGTCACTCAGGTCCGAGGTATAGGACCTTAATCACTCAATGAACCCCACCAACCAAGGAAAACACAAATCCAGCACATGATAATAACAGTATGAAATGCATAAAGCTGTAAAAGGAAGCAATAAATAAAGTTGTACATAAAGCAAATAAATAAGCACAAGTAGCACATAACACTCCTGTAAACACAAATAAAACAAGCGCTAAGAGGAACCCACAAAAAGAACCAGAAGCCCTGGTTGCAATATAAGGATCCCCAGTAGAGTCGCCAAGTTGTCGCTCTCCCGAAAAGACACCTGGTCAGATAGGGTACAGACGCGAACGGTCGGTGAAAAGAGAATAGAGTGAACTGAATAGAGTCGCCAGCTAGGCATTTTTATCCCGAAGGAAAGGTAATGCTGCATAAACCTAGAAAGAGATGGATAAGACGGTCGCGAACCAGAGAAACTGAGAAAGGGGGTTGGTTACAACCTGGGAAGGTATTAGCACCCAGATTGTCCGTCGTACTCGACGGGATCCACGCTTAAAATATTGTGTTTAAAGGGGTAGTGTCTGTTCTATTTGTGTGCAGAAGCCGGAAAAGAATGTACAAGTGTCAGTGCAAGAAAGTGAAGTGAGATGCTCAGGAATGAGGCTTTAAAAGAATGCTGAAAGAGGGGCAAGACACAGAGACCTTTTTTCGATAACCGTTAAGTTATGCCTACGTATCCTCTCGTGCAATGAAGAAGTTAGAACACCGTAGTTCGACTCAAAGAGACTGAAAGATGAATTGACTGTGAACTGCCTGCTTGTCTATGCTCAAGTGTATGACTTGTCTGGCTCAAATGCTAACTGTCTTGCATTAGACGGAAGAAGCAAGTTCTCGCTTATGAATGAGTGTGATGAGAAAAGAATCCCGAAGGAGACGATTATTGTTTGTTTTTGTGTTTTCAATCTTTTATTGTTTTTGGTGTTTTGCATAAGTTAATGAGCTTAAGCCTAAACCAAGGGTTAGTAAACTCATTATATCCTCCCTTTGATTAGGGATAATGAGAATACTTTAAGTATGAGATGAACATCTCAACTTAATTACCATGATGATGTAGGATTAAGATCATTAACCTACTTGTGATTATTTAGATGTTTTTGGGTTTTTGTTTAGTGTTAAGTAATGAGTTTAAGCCATAATCAAGGATTAGTGAACTCATTACACCATCCTAATAGAAGGATAATAGATGAGCACACTTAAGCCGAGGAAGATACCTCAACTTAATCCATGATTATGGATTAACCTCATGACAAAAAAAACCTTTATTAAATGGATTTTAATTAGAGATGAGATTAAGAAGTGAGTTTTAAGTTTGTAAGACAACTTGAGGGGGACTTGTCCATTAAACACTAGGGTTAGTCCTTCTTAACCAATAAAGGAAGAATTAGAACCCTAATGCAAGGCCCAAGTTACAAATTAATGTCTTAGTGATTATTAAGATAGATTGATTAAGAGGTTTAAACAAATTAAGGGTTTAACACTTAGGATTAAAGTTATACACTTCATCCTAAGAGAAGGATGCTTGCATAACCCTAATACCAAAGTCCTAAAACCTTAAAGGTTTAGTCTCTAATGATGAGGTGAGAAGAGAGACACAAAGAAGACTCAAAGGTGAAAACTAAAGGGGGACTAATCACAACCCTAATTATTATCATGCTTGGATGATCCTATGGTTTGTAAGGCTTGAGAAAAATCTTCAAAGAAGCCACCAATGGAAGAAGCAGATGAAAGGAGGAAGAAACAGATGAATAAGTTACTTACTTCATTCAAGAAGATAAGTGACTTAGAGAAATAAGGTGAGAGATGAACATGAATGAGCAAGCTCACTCTAAGACAATGAAAAATGCAGCAAGGATGCATATGAAGAAGATGAAGAGAAATGAGAAGTGAAGGAAAATTCCCTTCTCAAATTACTTACCACCTGAAAATGTTAGCATAAAGAAAGAGATGAAATGAAATGAAGCATATTAAATGACAAAGAAACAAAACCAGAAGCAATCACATGAGTCAAATGATGTTATGAGATGATGCAAAGGCATACCAAGTGCAATGAATGATCATACAAGGGAATGAATGCAAATGAAGCATGCTTTGAAGTATAAAAACACATATATGTTTATGAAATGAAATGGATGTAAAGAATAGCAAATGTATGAAGAAATGACCAAGAAATGTTCAAGCAATGTCTTTTGATGTCTAAGATGGCATACAAGTACTTAGAATGTCATGGCAAGTTCATATGTTCATACAATGCAATGTAAGATGCAAGTAAGGATGCAAAATTAGGGTTACATGGAAGGATGAGATGCAAATGATCAAAACAGAAACAATTCACATGATAAAAAATTGCAAATGAGCTCAAACAAACCCTAACTCCATATGATATCACACCCCAAAGAAGAAGGTCTAACTCTTAAACTAAAAGAAGTTATGATTTTTCTAAGTTAACTAGGGTTTTTGGGTACCTTAAGAGGAAAAATGAAAATCAAATTGAAAATGAAAGATAAATTCATGAAAAAAATACCCTAAAAACTACATGCTATATAGAAAACAATGCAAAAGGAATCATTGACAAACCCTTCATGGTTAGGCAAAAAAGAATTTTCAAAGTTAGGGTTCCAAAAAGGGAATTTTATGAACCCTAAATTCAAGAAAATGTCAAAATTGGATCAAAACCAAAAAGAAATTTGTATGAATGGTTTGACAATGTTTCTAAATTTCCTAAGATGCAATGTGATTTTTTTTGGAATTTTTAGAAACCTAAATGGTATTTTAATTATTTAATTTCCATTAATTAATTAAAATAAACATTTAAATATTTTTAAAATGATTTTTTAATGCAAAAAATAAAAATAAAAATGTTTTTGGGTGAAGAAAAATATTTGAAATTAAAATGCAGAAGACAATATTTTTATGATTTTCTAGGTATTTTAAATAAAATGACAAAGAAAATGGGATTTAAATGAAATAAAAATTAAAATAAAGGGAAGTCAACTGATCTAATGGTTCAGGTTTGAACTTGCTTTGACTGCGCGCGTAGATGTGGGGCTGGGATTGAATCTGGCTAGATGAATTAATTAACTTAATTAATTAAGAATTAGGGTTAAGTGAATGCATCTGATCCGTCCAAACACGCGGCAAGCTAAATCCAAAGGCTCATATTCAAACTGACACGCTAACCCTAATTAACTAACCTAATCACTTTCAGGTGACCGGAGCAAGCTCCGGTCATCTTCTCCGGCAGGATCCTCAACTCAACTTCTTCCCTAGGTCATTTCCAGAGCTCTAAAGCTCCAGATCACATCATCTAACAACCCTAAGCATGAATCAAGCATCAAAACTAATTTATTTTGCATCAATCATGAAAATCAAACAAAAACATATTTCACGGGCAGAGTTTCAGAAGTTCATGAAATCCTTAATACGCAACAAATAAAGACACCAGCATGATCAGCACATCACATAGATTCATTTAGGAACTTAAAATTACATTTCTGGAAAAAAACTTCTTGAGGTTACCAGAGCTTGAGCTTTCTCAGTTTGACACTTTCTGGACCTCTCTCTTGTGCAAATGGACTCCACTTGATCCCCTGATGCTATTGCAATGCTTTGAAAGAATTTAGAATGGCTGGATTAAGAGGTTGCACTCCAACTGGTCTGAAATCGTGTTTTGTGTTTGTGGGGTTTCATGCTTGTTTGATGGTTGGGAAATGTTCTATTGATGATGGTGAGTTGAATGGTGAAGTTTATTTGAAGTTTGAGTGGCTGGAACGAGTGTTTCGAAAGTTTAAAGCTTGAAGGTGATTTTGTGAAACTTGGTGTATCTGAGGTTCTGAGCTCCAAGATTATGTGAGTTAGCTTGCTTTTAGTCCACATAACATTGCTTGATAGGTCAGAAAATGGGTGGTGGCCTATGGTGATTGGTATGGGCAAGTTGCCAAAATGTCAACATTATGTTTACTTGAGGTATGGGCTATGGCAGGGGATGCTCAAGAGCATGTCTGGCCTCAACATTGATCAAGGAGATCCATGGGATTGAGATTATGTAGCTGGATGGCTTGGAGGGAAAGATCTCATAGGTTTTGCAAGTGTTATGCATTTTGCCCCTTTTGTGATTTCTTGTGATGCAAGCCATGAAAGCAAGTGATTCTTTGGGCAATTTTGGTAACAATGCAATGTATTATGTTTGTATGATGCTTAGAGAGTGATTAGAGGTCACAAAATGACTTGGTATGTGAAATTGCAAAAAATCCTCTTTGGTGTGAAAGTGAAAATTATAGGATTTTTCCCAACTTTGTAAGGCCATAACTCGAGTTCCATAATGAATTAGAACATGTTCTTGTACTTTTTGAAAAGGGAATGGTCCAATCTACAACTTTCATGACCAACAATTTTTCATTTGAAGCATTTTTGGTTGAAAAAGAGGAGGTTGAAAAACTTTCCCAAAATGGAAAGTTTCAATTACAAGTCATTTCCATTTTTGGCAACTTTTGGTTTAGCTCAAATTTCTTCAATTTTGTGAACTTCCAAGCACTTCAATGATCAAATAAAGATCATATAACTTCAATTTGATGGAAATATCACTTTGGTTCCATTGGTGGGGGCCTCAGATGCCCTGATTTTTCTCTGACTTGCTCAAGAAGTTACCTAATGAACAAATGACTTTCACAATGAATTTCTTCATCAAACTTGGTACACATGATCCTTATAACATATTGAGACTATTAGAAACAAGAATGACCAAAATATTTTGAGTTATGGCCTCTGAAACCAAAACCCTAATTTTAGGTCATCTGTGTAGTGAAACCATAGCTCAGCTTCCATGCTTTCCAAGTTCTTGTGATTTCTTGACTTCCTTGATCTTTGAGGAATGTAATATGATGATAGAATACACATGGACCCTCTTGGAATGATTGGAGACCTTTGGAGTGGCTCAGATGGATCTTTGGATTGCTCAAATCACAAACCCTAGATGCAAATGAACTTGAACCATGCAGATGAAACAAAATATGCAATATGAGATGATATGCTTAAACTTATGCAAAGATGAAAAGATCACAAGTCAAGGTGTGAACTGAGTGAGGGCAAATTTGGGGTGTTTACACCAACCGTTTTGACCTGATTCTGATCCTTAATCCGTTTTTAGGGCCTTGAACATGATACAGAGTTTGTATAACATGCCTTGACTTTGACTTGTAGTGCTTCAAATTTCCCTGATGACTGATCATATGCTTTATGCTAGAACATTCATGTGCTATGCTTCATCTTTCTATGCAATATGCTAAAGATATGACATGTTGATGATGGTTATGATATGATGATGATGCTAAACAGGAGAGGGCAAATTTGGGGTGTTACAGTTGTCCCTATTCAAGCAACTGTTAATCTGAAGAGGACGGTAGCACGGCTATCGACCGTTCATGATAAACTGTGGTTGAATACCAAGAAGACCTGGAATTTGCACTCTGCTGGAGAATGCAGAAATGGAAAATAAACCCAACCAAATGGTGCTTTGATGACTGAAGCGGGGATAAAGCAGACGAGCTCCCTCCAACCTGAATTGTTACTTCAGAAAGAAAAACTTAGACAGACGAGTCTCCTTCGAGCAATCCTGTTACGCCAGGAACTGGACATACGAGCCCTCTTCAAACAAACCTGTTACACCAAGAAATGGATATACGAGCCCTCTTCATACATTTGCAACATATGACCTGAGACAAATGAATCTCCTTCGGATAAACCTATTACGCCAGGACCGGTGATGCACTTAAGTCTGTGGGATAGACATGCATAATCAGGATAGACGAACCCTCCCCATATATCATCTGTGGATATATGGTCTAAGACAGACGAGTCTTCTTTGAGGAAACCTGTTACGCCAGGTGCAACATTAGGATTTGACGAACCCTCTTCACAAATCTTGCGTAGATAAGTGGTCTCTGAGACAAACGAACCTCCTTCGGATAAACCTGTTATGCCAGGATCGGTAAACATTTTGACGCTTAATGTAACACCCCCTTTCTATTCCCCAAATAATCACTTAATATCATTTATGGCTATTAAAATTTCATCAGAGTATATTTGAAAAACGGTATAAAAGGGAAATGCCACATTATGCTTGAAAAAGATATGCAACAAATGGGGTAACTTACATACACAAGGATTTCATCCTTACACCCGTATTCATCAATTCTTTAAACAGCAGAAACAAAACATAACAATTTCAAACTTACATACTTATCGTAAATATATCTGCAAGTTTGAATCACCAAAATATTCCATGATTACATAAAACATATCACATCAAAATACATATACAAATGTATCCACAAAAGGCATCAAGCCAACCCTAGCTACCCGGTGCTACATATCAGAGCCGACCGACCAAAAAGATGAAGACGAACTTCATAAAATATCATCCAGCAACCTACTCTGCAATGCCTCATAGAGCATCATAAAACAGCAGAGGGGTGAGAAACATTATCATAATAACATTGCATATAATTATATATCTCAACATATAAAAATGCACGTAATACATATTCTCACCACACATTTCATTCCTCATCACCTATACACATCGCAACGTGTACATACACAAATCAAGCATGTTCATTATGCACCAATTCACATAAACTTACATCATTTATGTCTATTCCTCAATTCTATTCTTTCCACATAATCACACATATACATTACACCTAGCTATGCTTAATCACACATATACATTACAATTGTATAAATCACATACATATACATATCAAACATGCATATATACAATCAAGTATGTTTCATCACACATACTGTCATCTCCATAATACTACAAATAAACATATGCACATTCATGTTTATTTCTGCATATCATAATTAAAATGATAAATTGCAACTCATAGAGACCAACACACGACTCTATGCAGATGCAAATGCGCTACCGACTCAACATTTCAGCAGGTTCTCTCAGGAACCAAATGTAATCATCGCTTGTTACCTAGAGTAACTCCCCGTCGGGCATATGATGTTCCCCATTGCTCACACCAAACATGGGCACACAATGTTTATGGATTGCTCACACCCTACACGGGCACATAATCCGATTGCTCACACCCCACACGGGCACACAATCAATGTGAATAAATCACCCATCGCTCACACCCCACACGGGCACACGATGTTTCTGGATTGCTCACACCCCACATGGGCACACAATCCGATCGCTCACACCCCACATGGGCACACGATCTTGTTGTAGTCATCGCTCACACTCCACATGAGCACACGATGCTACAACGGATTCACAAAGAATCCCACAACACAAGAATGCATACATTATGCTTACATGCAAAATGACACACAACATTCTTGAAAATGCATACATATTCACAGCATAGTTATGCATTCATCTCATTCAATTAACATACATTTGCATTTAATTCAAGAAATGTATCCACTTGCCAAACGGCCACAACACAACAATCAAACCCACAATTCCATTATTAACATAATTACATTTTATCGGAAAAGTCGGGTAAAAGTCAGCTAAAATTACTCTTCTTAGCATCAATAGATTCTACACGTTTCTAGCTTCGAATCGATATAAGAATCACAAAAAACGGATACCTGAAACTAAAGCTACGGATCAAAACACATAATCCCTCAAAAACCTACAGGCTCGCTGAGCGCCCTCTCGCTCGCTGAGCGAGAATCGCCCTAGAACTTTCGTTGAGCGAGGGATAGCTCGCTGAGCGACCACTGCGATTTCAGCAAAATACCAGCTGCGAACAGTCAACTCTTTCACTCCAAAACTCCACCAAAACTCCAATAAACATGATCAACAACATGTACTAGCTATCATACTTCGATTATAATAATTTCTAACCGATTAATCTACCAATTTCTCACATTTTCTCTCAAACCCTAACTATTCATCTTCTCTAACTTCCATTAAAACCAAAACTCAACCAATCAAACACATACATAATCATACACAATATTAAGATAACAAGGCTTATCACCCTTACCCGATTATTTCGATTTCTTGGAGCAATCTTGAAGCTTTTCCAACTTTCCCTCTTTTCTCTTCTTTTTCTCTTCTCTCCTTTTTCTTTCTTCTCTTTTTCTTTCTATCTTTTCTTTCTCTTCTTACCAACTTATAACTTCTATTTCTATTTCACTCTTTCTCACTCTCTTATAGTTTCTTTCTATTTTCTACTCTCTCCAACCAAATATCAATTCTCTCACAAAAATATCAATTCTACTAATTCTAACTTATCACTAATTAACAAAATTCTAAAATACCTTCTTATCCAATTTTACCCGGAAATTCATAAAACGGTAAAATCACATATCACACCAACATATCACATTAATTCATCAACATATCATATCATCATATTAATTTCACAAACAAAATAATAATTACTCAATTAAAATAAAAGACTCCAAAAAAATGGGAATTATCGAATAGGGGCGTTACAACTCTCCCCCACTTTAGAAATTTTTGTCCTCGAAAATATTACCTGATTCAAACAACTCCGGATACCACTCGCGCATCCCACTCTCCAATTCCCAAGTCATATTGCCTTCCGCAGCGCCTCCCCACGCCACTTTCACAAGTGCAATATCCTTGCATCTTAGCTTCTTGATTTCACGGTCCAAAATCCTAACCGGTAAAGCTTCCACCGTAAGGTTATCTCTTACCTCAACCTCGTCCATAGGAATAACATGTGACGGATCCGGAACATACTTCCAAAGTTGTGAAACATGGAACACATCATGCAAATTCGAAAGATTCAGAGGCAACGCCACACGGTAAGCCACAACACCAACTCGTGCAGTAATCTGATACGGCCCAATAAAACAAGAAGTCAACTTCTTCGACTTCAAAGCACGACCCACACCCGTAACCGGTGTAACTCTCAAAAACACATGATCGCCTTCCTGAAACTCAAGATCCTTCCTCCTCTTGTCATGATAACTCTTTTGTCTACTTTGAGAAGCTCTTATCTTCTCCCGAATAAAATTCACCTTTTCCGTAGTTTTTTGTACCATCTCCGGTCCAACTAGCGTTCTCTCTCCGGTTTCATGCCAACACAAAGGTGTCGACATCTCCGACCATATAAAGCCTCAAATGGTGTCATACCAATACACGAATGAAAACTGTTATTATAGGTGAACTCAATCAACACTAAATAACTATCCCAAATACCACCTAGTTCTAGCACACAAGCACACAACAAATCCTCTAACGATTGAATCGTCCTCTCGGTTTGACCGTCCGTTTGCGGATGGTAAGCCGAACTCAATCTTAGCTTGGAACCCAATGCCTTTTGCAAACTTTCCCAAAACCTCGATGTAAATCTAGGATCTCTATCCGATACAATACTCTTAGGAACTCCATGTAACTTCACAATCATAGAAACATAAATCTCGGCTAGCTTCTCCAAAGAATAACTAATATCCATCGGAATAAAGTGAGCATATTTAGTAAGTCTATCCACAATCACCCAAATAGCATTATGACCTATTTGCGTATTCGGCAAACCCGTGACAAAATCCATCGAGATACTATCTCATTTCCATTCCAGAATATCCAATGGTTGCATCAAACCACTAGGCTTCTGATGTTCCACCTTAGACTTCTGACAAGTTAAACACGCATACACAAAATGAGATACATCTCTCTTCAATCCGGACCACCAAAAGATCTTCTTCAAATCTTGATACATTTTATTCACTCCCGGATGAATACTTAAATTACTCTGGTGTCCCTCTTCCAATATCATCTTTTTCAACTCCTCATCATCGGGAATACAAATACGACCACGGAATCTCAAAACTCCAAAATTATCAACCTTGAAATCCTCATTCTCATTCATCATCAAATCGACAAATTTCAAATCCAACTTTTGCTTTTCACAAACGATTGCAAGAAAATCATTCGTAACATGAAGCATACCAAGTCTCACACTTCTCGGCGTCATCTCGCAAACCAAACTCAAGTCTCTAAAATTCTCCAAAAGTTCCCATTCTCTTATCATCAATGTGGACATATGTAACAACTTACGACTCAAGGCATTGGCCACCACATTCTCCTTACTTGGATGGTAATTCAAACCAAAATCATAATCCTTCAAAAGTTCTAACCATCTCCTTTGTCTCATGTTCAATTCCTTTTGATCAAATAAATACTTCAAACTTTTGTGATCACTAAAAACTTCAAATCTTGCATCATAAAGATAATGCCTCCAAATTTTTAGAGCAAAAACCACGACCGCTAATTCCAAATCATGCGTAGGATAATTCTTTTCATGCACTCTCAATTGTCTTGAAGCATAAGCTACAACTTTTCCATCTTGCATCAAAACACCACCTAACCCAAACAATGAAGCATCACAAAACACCACAAATGGTTCCGTCAGATTCAGCCAAATCAAGATCGGAGCCGTTGTTAACCTTCTCTTAAGTTCCATGAAACTCTCTTCACAATGAATGTCCCAAATGAAAGCTTTTCCTTTACAAGTCAACTGCGTTAACGGAAGTGTCAACTTTGAAAATCCTTCAGTAAACCTCCGGTAATAACCCGCCAAGCCTAAAAAGCTTCGAATCTCCGTAACCGATCTACGAACTTCCCGTTGCATTACCGCATCAATCTTGGATGGATCAACACTAATTCCACCATCGGAAATCACATGCCCAAGAAAACTTACCTTCGACAACCAAAACTCGCATTTTGACAACTTAGCATACAATTGCCTCTCTTTCAAAATTTGTAACACAATCCTTAAATGCTCTTCATGCTCCTCTTGAGACTTAGAATAAATCAAAATGTCGTCGATGAACACAACCACAAAACGATCCAACTGTTCATGAAAAATACGATTCATGTATTCCATAAACACACCCGGCGCATTAAAAACTCCAAATGGCATCACAGAATACTCGTAATGACCATACCGTGTCCTAAAAGCCGTCTTTTAAATATCCTCCTCTTTCACACGAATCTGGTGATATCCTGATCACAAATCAATCTTACTAAAAACACGCGCACCAACCAATTGATCCATCAAATCATCGATCCTCGGAAGCGGATACTTGTTCTTAATTGTAACCTAATTCATCTGTCGATAATCAATACATAACTGCATGCTTTCGTCCTTCTTCTTTACTAACAATACCGGTGCAACCCAAGGAGAAACACTCGACCTAACAAACCTCTTGTCCAACAAGTAATTCAATTGCTTTTTCAATTCTACCAACTCTGAAGCTGACATACGATACGGTGCCATCGAAATCGGTCTAGTACCCGGAACTAGATCAATAGAAAACTCAAATTCTCTTTCCGGTGGTACATCCTTTATATCATCCGGAAACACTTATGGAAAATTACACACCACTGGAAACCTACTTATCTCCACTTCGCTTTCCACCGACCACGATGCAAACAAACCAAACAATTGAGCTTCATCCACTAAAAGTTTCTTCAACTCTTTCGTGGATAGGAAACTTTCTTCTTCACCATCATCCAAAGAAGAAAACCTTACTAACTTATGATAACAATCTATATGAACTCGATTAAATTGCAACCAGTTCATACCCAAGATCACGTCCAAACCCTCCAACGGTAAACAAACTAAATCCATAACAAAATCTTTACCATACATGGTCAAAGAACAACTTACACACACCAAAGAAGTAGTTACCGACCCTGAAGCAGGAGTCTCAATAACCATCTCACCACCCCAAGAAGACATAAACAAATTCAAATGCTTAGCGCACTCAAGAGAAATAAACGAATGAGTCTCTCCCGTATCAATAATAGTAACTAAAGGCATACTATTAGTAAAGCATGTACCTTTAATCAAACGGTCTGCACTAGTAGTATCCTTCCCTGCTAATGCAAACACCTTTCTGCCCGCCTAAGCTTGCTTCGGCTTAGTACACTTAGTACTAATGTGACCAACTTCCCCACAATTGAAGCACTTCACAACATTCCTTCTACACTCGGTAGTAGTATGTCCAAGACCTCCACAGTTTGAACATTTCACAATATTCTTCCCACACTCAAAAGACTTGTGGCCTATATCGCCACACTTGTAACACTTAACGGGAACAGAACTCCCTCCACCAGATCTCCTATCAAAGTTTCCCCTATGTTTTCCCTTATCAACGGGTGTCACATAAGGTCCACTTCTAGCTTGTTACTTCCCTCTCATCTCATTCACACTCTTGTAATGTGTAGAACGAGCTTTGCTATCTTCTTCAAAGATTCTACAATATTTAGTCAAATTTAAAAACCTTCTAATCCTCTGATATCCCGCAACTTGCTTAATCTCAGGACGCAAACCATTCTCATACTTAATGCACTTCAAAAACTCAGCAGTAGCAGCAACATAATGAGGATGAAACTGAACCAATTCCACAAACTTAGCAGTATAGCCAACCACTGACATACTACCTTGCTTCAGCTCAAGGAATTCCATCTCCTTCTTTCCCTTCACACTCTCAAGGTAGTACTTCCCTAAGATTTCAGTATAAAAAACATCCCAAGTTATCTCTTCATCATCCTCCCCCAGAGTTTGACTTCTACCGACCCACCAATCACCGGGTTCTTCCTTCAGCATGTGAGAACCAAGCCTCACCTTACTCCCTTTAGCATAGTCCATGACTCTGAAGATTCTTTCAATCTCCTTCAACCAATTCTGAGCACCATCGGGATCAAATCTTCCCTTGAAGACCGGCGGTTGATTCTTCCTGAACTCATCATTCACATTCACATTCGGCGCTCCCTGCACCGCCCTAGCCATTGCTTCCAAAGCAGCAGCCATTGTATTGTCGTTTCTACCAGCCATATTCTGATTATTCCCAAAGACAACAACAAGATTAAACAAAAGTTCAATCACACCAACATCAAGACAGACACAATTGAATCGAACACTAGCTCTGATACCACTTAATGTAACACCCCCTTTATATACCCCAAATAATCACTTAATATCATTTATGGCTATTAAAATTTCATCAAAGTACAAATATGAAAGTGGCGCGGAAAAGGTAGAGTCGCCAGCCATGCATTTTTATCCCGAAGGAACGGGAAAGGTAATGCTGCACAAACCTGAGGAAGAAGGAAATGACAAGGTCCTGCGAACCAAAGATCTGGGTTCGGGAGTCAGTTACGACCTGGGAAGGTATTAGCACCCCAGACCGTCCGCTGTACCCGACGGGATCCACACTTGCTTGTTTGTTTCAAAGGGTAAGAAATAAGATGCTGCTGAACAAATGAACTGCTAACTAGAATGAGAATGGAAATGGAAAAGAGATCTAAAATAAAGGGGGAAATGTAGGGAAAATAAAGAATGTGCTCGAACGGGCCCTACCCCGCTGCCTACGTACCTCATCGGGATAATGAGGATCAGAGTCGACGTAGTTCTCCTAACCAGGCGGGAACTTTTTTTGTGTTTTTATAGCTGGAACTGCATATGTCTATGCTCAGGTGTTGTAGGCTCGTCTGATACGAGTGCGTTTACCGTCTTGCATGCGAGACAAGTCGTCACAAGTTCGCGTTTAGAGTGAATGAGATGAGAAAAGAAGTTCCCGCAAGATAGTCGCTTTTTTTTGTCTTTTATGAGAAATGTTTTGAATTTGTTTGTGAACATTCTCATACTAAGACCTATCCATAGCGGTAAGTACTTACACCTCGCCCCGAAACGGGACGCGTATAAGTACTCCACATCAAAGTCTCATGGCGTATAAGAACATTCAACCTTTATTGGGTATTTTATTATTTTCCTTATGAGGTGAGAAAGAAAGACTCAAGTTGAAAAAAGTACAAACTAAGGGGACTAAGACACAACCCTAAGTTATTTATTATATGCAAAAGGATTCCTTAAAGGTTTTTGAGGTTTTCTAATCCTAATGGAACAAAGGAAAAGAAGAAACGAGAAATATAACTCAACTTACTTCCTAAGGAAATTAAGTTGGTTCTAAAAATGGGGAAGAATATACAGGTGGAAATACAAATTCTAAGTCATACATAATTAGAAAGCATAAAGAGATGAGATAAGTAATGCTTACCTCAATATTCCCCCCTATAAAACAAAGGTTAGCTTTACTAAGCATATCGAAAATATAAAGAATGGCAAAAGCTCAAACTAACTCAAATTAGCTAAGAAAAAGAACTAAGGACTTCCTAGAGTTAAGACCTAAATCTAAAGGATCCTAAATGATAAAAGGACTTCTAAAGTCAGTAGCTAAATGCTACCAAAGTATTCTAATGTTGTGAAATCAAACAACTACAATCTATGTCCTAATAAGGTATTAAAACCTAATGGAAATCAAGGTGAAGTTAGATGAAGAAAGTTGAATGAAAGTACAAGGCAAACACAACTTGAAAGCAAATGATGATAAAGGAAGAAGTTATATGTGGCATACCTTGCCCCCCTACAAAACAAAGGTTAGTGCTAAAATAATTTGCATATTGGAAACAAAATCAAAGCATAAAGGCAATTAAACCTTACCCACATCCTATAATGGAACTATGGTTCAAAACAAGACTTAAGTCTAGAGGTGAAGGTACCTAAAGGTTATATGACTTCTAAAGTCATTAGCTACATGCTATAGGTCCCTAAGAATGTTAATATACTGTAAACACCCCAAATTTGCCCTCACCCATTCACACCATGGCTTGTGATCATTCTCATATGCATAGACACAATCATATCATCTCATATCTCATTTTTGATTCACTGCATAGTTTCTAAGTCATCTGCACCTAGGGTTTGTGATCTGAGCAATCTCAAAGCTTCTTGAGCCACTCCAAAGGCCACCAATCACTTCAAAGGGGTCCATATGTGTTCTTATATCATTTTATACCCTCTCAAAGTCAAGATTGCCAAAAGAATCACAAGAACAGGGTTTGTATGGAAGCAGAGCCAGGCTAGACTGCACAGTTGACCTAAAATTAGGGTTTTGGTTTCAGAGGCCATAACTCCATTTTTTTTTTGTCATTCTTGTTTCCATTGGTCTCTATATGGTATAGGGAGTATGCATATCAATTTTCATGAAGAAATTTTATGGGGAAGTCATCTGATCAAGAGTTGACTTTCTGGACAAGTCAGTGCAAAATCAGGGCATCTGAGGCCCCCAATGACCCAACCAATGGGTGATCTTCATCATTTTGAGTGTATATGATCTTTATTTGATCATAGAAGAAGGTTGAAGTTCACAAAAATCAAGAATTTGGAGTTTTTGCAAGTTGACTTTTTAGGGCATGGTTGACTTTTCAAGAATGCTTCATTTTAGGTCATTTTTCAAGCCTTGATTCATGATCCAAAAATGCTTCAAATGGAAAAACTTTGGTCATGAAAGTTGTAGAATACATTTTTCCCTTTTCAAAAAGTACAAGAACATGATCAAATTCTTCTTGGATCAAAAGTTATGGTGTGACAAAGTTGGCAAAAATCATGGATTTTCAAGTTATGCACCAAAAGGCAAAAGTTGCAAATTCTCCTTTCAAGGCCAATTCAGTCACCATATGGGCTTCTAATGCACTCAACATGATCACATAAACTCTAAAGGTCAGATTTGAACCAAAGATCACATGATTATGGTTCATGTAACAAGACTTTTTTCATGAAGTTTTCAAAAAGTAACAAGTTGCAAAACCACTCATCACACTTCCTACAACTTGCAACCTTGGATGCTGAGTTTTCCTAGCCTTTCCCCTCACCCTTGCTGCGCAGCCCCATGCCTTGTACTAGCCTAGAACCAAGCCATACCTCTCTTACACAAAAAGTTGACTTTTGGCAAAAGCAAACATCCCAATCACAGCAGGCCATGTCACATCCTCTGGCCAATTGGAATTGTTTATACTTTTCATTTGCAAGCCATTTCATATACCAAGCAAGGCTGAAACAACACACACCATCACATACACCTAAACACTCCATCTTGCAAAACTCTTCGAAATTCTCTGCCCAGCCATCAAACATCCAAACCATTTTCACCAAGCATCTCACCATGATTCATTGAAAAGAAACCAGCCAACAACCAGGCCTGAAACAAGCCATAACTCCATTTCACCATTTTCACTCCAACTTGCAGTTTCATTCGAAACTCTCTCCACAGCTCACAAACATCAAAACAAACTCCATAGACCTTCTCCACTCATCATCTGGACCACAAAGAACCCTTCACCCTTGCCAGAAGCAGCCTGAATCACCATTGCCATTTTCAACTGAGCTTGAACAGAAGCTGCTCAAACTCTTCATCCAGCCAATATAAATTTCTCTTGAGCATTCAAGCATCACCAGAGGGTCAAGTGGAGTGGATTGCACAAGGAGAAGAGGTCTGAAAGTGGCTGGAGTGAAAGCTTCGAATCTCAGGTAGCTCAAGAAATATTTTTCCAGAAATCATTTTTTATGTTCTAAACTTGTTCTCCATGCTTCACTGAATATCCTGATGCTTTTAGTTTCGAAAATGGTGATGAAATGAGGATTTAATTGCTTCCTGAAACTGTTTTGCCCTAGTTTTTGTTTGTTTCGATTCAGCTTTTCCATGAATGATAAATTTGTTTTGAGTGGGGGTTTTGAATCGTGAGCTTGTGGGAATCATTTCTGGGTTCTTAGAATTCATTTTAGATGCGTTTGGAGTGAGTTAGAGATTTTGGTTGAACGGGGAAGATGACCGGAGCACTGTTCCGGTCATCTGAGTGTGTTTAACGGCGAGATTAGGGCATAAGCATTGATTAGCGAAATTTGAATTCTGGCTGTGGGATCTGGCGCCAAGTCAACTCCCGCGCGTGTAACTTTGAATCTGGCACGTTGGATCTGATTACTTCTCATTAATTCAGATTAAATTCATTTAATTTCATTTTTTTTTCATTTGTTTTGCATAATTTATTAAAAATAGTAAAAAATGTCTAAAAATTATGAAACTTTTTCTCATGGGTTTTAATAATTTTTATGACACAAAAATATTTTTGTTTTTATTTTTATCATTAAAAAAGTATTTTTAAATATTTAAAGGATTATTTTTAATTGATTAATGGAAATTAATTTATTAAAAATACTTTTAGGTATTTAAAAATCACCAAAAAATTCATGAAATGTTCTAAGACATTTAGAAACATTGTCCAACCTTCAAACCAAATTTCTTTTTTGATCTTGATGCATTTTAAGAATTTCTCATTGAATTAAAATCATTTGTATGCATTAATTTGATCCTAAGTTCAAAAAATCATTTCTGCCTATTCAAGAGGAGTTGGACATTGATTCTTTTTGCATTGCATTGTGTTTAACATGTAGTATTTGAGATAAAATGGCCATGATTTGTTTCCTCATTTTCAATTTGTTTGACATTTCATTTGTTTAGGAACCCTAAAAACCCTAATAACTTGTAAAAATCATAACTTGAGATTGGTTAAGAGTTGAGACCTCCCCTTTGGACATTGGTTTAGTATAGGATTAGGGGTCCTTTGTGTGGCATTTTCCTTTTTTTATCTTAAGGTTTGCTTCTGTTTTTGGCTTTTGTTTGTTGTTTGATTCATAAACCCTAATTTGGGCTTCCATTTGCATCCCTCTTGCATTCTCTTGCATAACATGACTTGCCATGACATTTCAAGCATCCATGTGATTCATTTGACATCATAGGACATATAGAAAGCATGTTTGATCATTGAATCATGTATTTTCCATGTTGTATGCCATGTATGCTTCATAACTTTTCATGTGTATCCATGCTTCTAAGCTTGCTTCATATGCATCCATAAACTTGTGAGAACCTCTCCATGCCTTGTTTCATGCTTGTAGCATCTCATAGCATCATTATCATCATCAACATGCTTCTGGTTTTGTTTATCATCATGTCATCTCATCCCATTTGGCATTGCATTGCATTTCTTTTCTAACATTTCAGGTGGTAAGTGAATTTGAGAAGTGAATTTGCCTTCACTTCTCATAACTTTTCTTTTCATCTCTCTTGCATCCATTGCTGCATTTTTATATGTGTTTGAGTTTGAGCTTGCTCATTCTTCTTCTTCCCACTTTCTTTCTTCAAGTGACTTGACTTCTTGAATGAAGCAAGTCACTTTGCTTCTCTTGATCCTTTCATCTGCTTCCTGGTGGCTCCTCTGAAGATTTCTCTTGTAAACCTCACAAACCTTAGGAACAACCAAGCATGATAATGAATTAGGGTTTTGATTAGTCTCCCCTCATAGTTTTACCTTTGTGTCTCTCTTTGAGTCTTCTCTTCTCATCTCATAATCAGGGACTAAACCCTAAAGGTTTTAAGGCTTTGTGATTAAGCTTATGCCTGCATCCTTCTATTAGGATGGAGTGTATAACTTTAATCCTAAGTGTTAAACCCTTAATGTGTTTAACTCTCTTAATCAATTCACTTAATAATCATCAAGGCATCACACTTGTAACTTGGGCCTTGCATTAGGGTTCTAATTCTTCCTTAACTGGTTAAGAAGGACTAACCCTAGTGTTAATGGACAAGTCCCCCTCAAGTTGTCTTACAAATCATAAAAATCACATCATCATCATACCATTAAATAAAATCCACTTAACCAAAGGTTTGTTTTGTCATGAGTTTAATCCCTAATCATGGATTAAGTTGAGGAGCTTTCCTCAGCTTAAACATCCTCATCTATTATCCTTCTATTAGGATGATGTAATGAGTCTGTTTAATCCTTGATTATGGCTTAACCTCATTACTTAACACTAAACAAAAACACCAAAAACATCTAAATAATCACAAGTAGGTTAATGATCTTAATCCTACATCAAAGGTGATTAAGTGTGAGAATCTGACTTCACACTTAAGGTATTCTCATTACCCCTAATCAGAGGGAAGATGTGATGAGTTACTAAATCCATTGGTTTAGGCTTAAGCTCATTTCCTTATGACAAACTTTCAAAAGCAATAAAAGACTGAAAACTCAAAAACAAACAATAATCGTCTCCTTCGGGATTCTTTTCTCATCATCTTCACTCACAAACGAGAACTCGCTTCTTCCGTCTAATGCAAGACAGTTTGCACCTGAGCCAGACAGGTCATACACTTGAGCATGGACAAGCAAGCAGTTCACAAGTCAATTCATCTTTTAGTCTCTTTGGGTCGAACTACGGTGTTCTGACTTCCTCATTGCACGAGAGGATACGTAGGCATAACTTAACAGTTATCGAACAAAAGTCTCTGTACATTCCCCCTCCTCCCAGCATTATTCTTAGCCTCATTATCATGAGCAATTCATTCCTGGTCTCACACTGACACTGTATATATCACACTTCACTTCTTTTACACTGACACCTGTACATTCTTTTCCAGCTATTCTACACACAAATTGCACTGACACTACCCCTTTAAAACACAAATCTTTTAAGCGTGGATCCCGTCGAGTACGACGGACAATCTGGGTGCTAATACCTTCCCAGGTTGTAACCAACCCCCTTTCTCAGTCTCTCTGGTTCGCAAACCGTCTTATCCATCTTTTTCTAGGTCTATGCAGCATTGCCTTTCCTCCGGGATAAAAATGCCTAGCTGGAGACTCTATTCATCTCCAGTGAGTTCACTGCTGTGTGTTCTCATTGTCCCTCTCGCCGACCGTTCGCGTCTGTACCCTATCTGACCCGGCTTCATTTAGTGGGAGCGACAGCTTGGCGACTCTGCTGGGGATTTTCATCCTGGTACAAACGCGAAAGTGGCGCGGAAGAAGAATAGAGTCGCCAGCCAGGCATTTTTATCCCGAAGAAAGGGAATGGTAATGCTGCACAAACCAGAAGAAAGAAAGAGGAAGGACACAGGTCCTGCGAACCAAAGAGACTGAGTTCGGGAGTCGGTTACGACCTGGGAAGGTATTAGCACCCAGATCGTCCGCCGTACCCGACGGGATCCACGCTTGCAAAGAATACTGTTTCAAAGGGTGAGGGTATGAAAACTGCAGCAAAAGAAAAGAAAAACGAAAAGAAACTGGAACTGGAAAAGAAATGAAATAAGAAAAGAAAAGGAAAAATGTAGGGAAAATAAAAATTGTGCTCGAACGGGCCCTACCCCGCTGCCTACGTACCTCATCGGGATAATGAGGATCAGAGACGCCGTAGTTCCCCTAACTAGGGGTACTAAAAGGAAATTGCTTGTGAATTAAGGCTTGAACTGCCTATGCCATTGCTCAGGTGTTGCAGACTCGGACGACGAGTGCGTAACCGTCTTGCAAAATGACAAGCAGGAGCAAGTTCGCGTACGGAGCGAAGGAGATGAGAAAAGAATTCCCGAAGGAAAGACGCTTATTGTTTGTTTTGTGTTTTTTAGAAGCTTTTATGAGTGTGTCACAAGGAAGTGAACTCAAACTCTCACCAATGGAATGTGCACTTGTCACTACATTCCAAGATGGAATAATAGAACAAGCACACTCAAGTAAGGAGAAGATCCCCAAAACTTGAACCCAAAGATTAGGGCTTAGGCTCACTAACTTGCTTAATTATTAAGTGTTTTTTTGGTTATTTACATGAAGAAGTGTTTTTTATGCTTTTCTTTATGAAGAAGATACCTTGATCAGACTTGTGCATCACAAGGTAAACATGTACTATCCCAAGATGGGAAGACTACAAGCATACCTCATGGAATAAGGCTATGGATCAATGCATCACTTCACATTTATTAAAGTGTTTTCTTTTTAAGAGTTATGAGATGAGAAGAGAAGAAGAACCAAAAGATCTCAAAGGAAAAATTCTAAAGGGGGACTAAAATAATCCTAAGTATTCACATGCATGGAAGTCCTAAGAGTTAGTGAGGTTTCTACCCTAATGAAGAAGGAAGAAGATAGAAAAAGAGAAGAGGAAACTAGAAAGGGGAAAGAGAACCACATGATGGCACAAAGCACATCAAACACCACAAAGAAAAAAAACAAAGCAAAAGAGGAAAGATGAAAAGTTGAAATGTGGATAAACATCCACACTTCTCTTACCATGAGCCCCTGAAATGTTAGCAAAAATCCAGCAAATTGACCAACACAATCATGGAATTAATCATGCTCAAAGGTTCTTGTAGACAAGAAACAAACAACATGCCAAGCATTGCAAATACACGACTTACGCGTCGAAAACATGAAAGCATACATCAACCAGCAAGCAAATCACCCTAAAATATCATGCTTAATGATCATGCAATGATCCAAGGCAATTAGAACAAGCAAAGGGATCAAACAAGCTCAAAACAACACTAAAAAACCATTCTGCTTCAGTGTTAACCGGTTAACCACATGCGTTAACCGGTTAACCAGCTCAAACCTGCACAAAATACGCATGAAACAGGTGCGTTAACCGGTTAACCATATACGTTAACCGGTTAACACTGATAAAACAGCAACAAATCCTGCAGAAAACAGCAATTCAAAACAGCTTATTCAAATAAGCTTGCACCAGACCAGCAATCAATCACACATGGAAAATTAGATCAATTCACATTAATCCATATCATTAAGCTCATGAACAATAACATTCGGATCCGAATACAAATCAACCAATCAAAACAAACAACACAAGCAAATACACAAGCACATGGTGGATCTAAAGCACAAGCATGCAAATAAGCTAAAAACAGAGCTAGATCTGAAATTAACCAACCTACAAAGCCGAGGTATGCTTTGGTAATTGTTGATTGAGCTGAAAACAGTAGATCTCGCGCAAAACTTTGAAGATCCGATGCTAAGCTCCACACTCCATGCAAAATAAATGCAAGAACAAGCTCTTGATGCAGAATTTTGGATCCAAAAGCACTTCTAGATCTCAAACCAGATCTGAATCTCCAACAAAACCAGCAAAAAGATGCAAAGAAGCTATGAATGGAGGTTTAGTTCCAAGATCTACACACCTCAAGGCAAGGTTGTGTGATCTTCAAAGAGGAACTTTGAGTGATTTGGAAAATTGGGAGAGAAAAGTGAGAGAATTGTGAGTGAGAGGAATGAAAATTCAGAAATGAGAGTGAAAAATGAGTGAGAGCCCCCTTGGTTTGGAGAGAAATGGAATAAATATGGTTTAGGTTTGGGGCCCAAAATTTTGGTTTGGGATCCAAAAATATGGCTTGGGATTAGCTTAGAAAGTGATGTGGATTTAGGGTAGGAATGAGGCTTGGATAAATGCTCTAGATCCTTCTCTCAAATTCAAATTTAATTCAAATGAATAAAAATCAGAAAATTGGAAAATGGGACCAAAACACACATGCTGAAATTGCTGCTGGAAATTCAAATTTCGCAGCTGTTAACCGGTTAACCATATGCGTTAACCGGTTAACGCATGGAAAATTTGAATTTCCCTCCCTTTGGTGGGAACCTTCAAAAATAGACCTGCACCAACCGTTTCAAGCAAATTTTGATCCATCTTCTCTTTCTAGGGCTCTGAACATGATACCAGGCTTGTGCAAAATGATCCTGTGAGATTCTTGCCAGATCACCATGCTCTTGATTTTGACTTGCAGGTTCAGATTTTCCCAGACGACCGATCATATGCCTTATGCTAGAACATGCGAGTGTTATGCCTCATTTTTCTATGCTAAATGATAAAGATATGGTATGCTCATGATGATTATGATATGATAACGATGCTAAACAAGAAGAGGGCAAATTTGGGGTGTTACAGCTGCCCCTATTCAATCAACTGTTAATCTGAAAAGGATGAGAGCAACGGCTATCAGACATTCGAGATAAACTGTGATTGAATACCAAGAAGACCAGAAATTTGCACTCTGACGAAGAATGCAACACTGGGAAATAAACCCAACCAGATGACGCTCTGGGGATAAGAAGGAGAGAAAAAGCAAACGAGCTTCTTCCAAGCTGAAACTGATATCTGGAATACTATCATGCTGACAGACGAGTCTTCGCATGACCTGTGACGCCAGGTGCAGAGAGCGGACGAGCCCTTAAGGATCTTCAAAATAACCTGAGATGGACGAATCTCCTTCACTAATCCTTACGCAGATAAGTGGAATAAGACGGACGAGTCTTCTTCGGATAACCCTCACGCAGGCTCCGGGAATGCATATAGGTCTGTGGGATAGACATGCAATCAAGGTAGACGAACCTTCTTCATATATTATCCGCGGATATATGGCATAAGACAGACGAGTCTTCTGAGCAAACCTGTTACGCCAGGTGCAGCAACCATAATAATTGGTGCTTGAGACAGACGAGCCTCCTTCGGATTTACCTGTTACGCCAGGACCGGTAACCATTTCGACATTTAATTCCCACTGTCAGGATTTTAAACCTCTTCAATACAGACGAGTATTGGATGATCATCAAGAGAACACAAACGAGTGCCAATAGTCAAAGATACAGACGAGTATCGGACGATGATCTGAGAAACACAGACGAGTGCTTCAGGCGATGATACAGACGAGTATCAGCCACTGGTATAGACGAATACCAGAAGTTCAAACACAGACGAGCATTTGAAGTAGCAACAGCGATATCAGGGTAAACAGCAAATCTTCACATTCAGGTGCAAGCTAGCACAGACGAGTGCTGAGGATGATACAGACGAGTATCCAGGCAAAGCAGACAAGCTTCAGAACACAAACGACTTCCGGGGGATAAAAGCAGACGAGCTTCAAACACACACAGACGAGTGCTGGACAGTTGCAGACGAGCAACAACAGAGAATACATATCAAGGCACAGACGAGTGCAGCGAAGGATCCAATACCAAACACAGACGAGTGTTGGAAGGTTGCAGACGAGCAACAGCAAATATCATCTCAGAACACAGACGAGTGTTGAGGAGTTGCGGACGAGCAAAAACAACTATCATAACCAAACACAGACGAGTGCTGGAAATCGCAGACGAGCAATAACAAGGTAGCCATTTCAAAACACAGACGAATGCTGGAAATTGCAGACGAGCAATAACAAGGTAACCATTTCAAAGCACAGACGAATGCTGGAAACAGCAACACAGAGCTAACACAGACGAGTGTTGAAAGATGCAGACGAGCAATAATAAGGTAGCCATTTCAAAACACAGACGAATGCTGGAAATTGCAGACGAGCAATAACAAGGTAACCATTTCAAAGCACAGACGAATGCTGGAAACAGCAACACAGAGCTAACACAGACGAGTGTTGAAAGATGCAGACGAGCAATAATAAGGTAATCACTTCAAAACACAGACGAATGCCGAAAATTGCAGACGAGCAAACAGCAACACAGAGCTAACACAGACGAGTGTTGAAAGATGCAGACGAGCAATAATAAGGCAGCGATATGTCCTTGCTGGGGAAACTTGCTTAAGGATAGCACATACGCGTGTTGAAGATTGCAGACGAGCAGTAAACGAATGCCTGATCGGCAACAAGAGATACAACTCTGCAGGGGAGAAAAAAGTCAAGAGGTCTGGATACCCACTCCGACTGAGGTGATGAATACCTGGCTGCATCATCAAATAAACCAACAATAGGGCAAATCTGCTGGGGAATATTTCACGGACGGAGGTGAAAATCAAATATGAACTCTGTGGGAACCAATCATCTTCAGACTTAGCTGGGGAAGCTTCCTGGGCGAATACTCTGACTGGGGAGAGCATCCGATGATTCAAGACTCTGAGGGAATATCAGGCCCTCAAGCACCTGACAGGCAAGGACTCTTGCTGATGATAAAATACTGTTAATTTCATCTCTGATGACATCAGGCTTTCGAGCACCTGCTGGCTATACTTCACTGGGGAAGAATGGACTACTACTTCACTTGGGAAGAAGAACCTGCTTGGGCTGCTGCCAAGACTTAGTTGGAGGAAAATATCTATTTAGACAAGTCAGGCTTTCAGCTACCTGCTGGAGAAGAAAAATCTCTGCTTGGGGAGATACTCTACTGGGGGAGAGTAAATTGATCGATGTGACGCCATCCTGCAACCTGCAACAACAGAAAACACACGTGTGTCCCGGGGATTTGCATGGCGTGATCTGTTCATCCATTATCACCCGACACTCAAAGAGGGTTACAGTTTCCCTGCATGTCAGTTTTCTTTTCAAGATTATCACCATGTTTAGATGCAATGCTATTTTTGTCAAAAATTCAGGACATTTTGCAAACAAAAATAAACACACACAGCTTTTTGACTGAATATTATTTTTATTGAAAGGCCTCTAAATAGGCAAAGATTTACATCAGGAAGCAACCACCTGGAAAGAGGTAGCCACTATAAAAATTGAGAAAAGAAACTATCCTAATGGTAATGTACGCGGCATTCCAAAGAGTTCCATTTCTGCTATGACCTGCATGTCTTCAAGACTCTCCATTCTGCTTTGGCTTTCTGAGAAGACAAGGGGACTGTTTCCTATCTTTCCGATATTGTCAAACCGTACGAAACGATGACGTGGTTCAGATAACTTGGATCACAGTTGTTCGCTTATTCCCTTATTTTGCGTGGATCGCCCTCTCGGGTTTTCAATCCACCGGGATACCCCTTTTTGCCTGAGCTGTCCAATGTGGCTTTTCAACTCAGCGGGTGTACATTTTTTTTGTTTATTTTCCCTAATTTTGCCCGAGCTTTTTATTCTGTTTTTAGCTCGCCGGGATGCCCTTTTCTTGCCTGGACTTACATTCTGTTTTTGTGTCCAGCGGATCTCTTTATGCGAAGTATTTTTTAACTGCGTCCGAGTTAACAGGGGATGGGAAGTCTTCTCCATCCATAGTGGTGAGCATCAGTGCCCCTCCTGAGAAAACTCTCTTCACTATGAATGGTCCTTCGTAGTTTGGGGTCCACTTGCCCCTGTTATCTGAACCTGGAGGAACGATCCTCTTCAATACAAGCTCTCCCACTTGATACTCTCGAGTACGTACTCGTTGGTCGAATGCCCGCTTCATTCTCCTCTGATAAAGCTGACCATGACAGATAGCCGCTAATCTCTTTTCCTCAATTAGACATAGCTGATTGTAACGAGCACGCACCCATTCAGCCTCATCCAGCTTGACATCCATCATCACGCGCAGTGAAGGAATCTCTACTTCAACAGGCAGGACTGCTTCCATGCCATACACTAGAGAGAAGGGAGTTGCCCCTGTTGACGTCCTGACCGACGTTCGGTACCCATGCAAAGCAAACGGTAACATCTCATGCCAATCCTTGTAGGTGACAACCATTTTCTGCACAATCTTCTTGATATTCTTGTTAGCTGCCTCTACCGCACCATTCATCTTTGGTCGGTAAGGAGAAGAATTGTGATGCTGTATTTTGAAGTCCCGACATAAGTCTGCCATCATCTTGTTGTTGAGATTAGAACCATTATCAGTAATGATCCTTTCGGGTACTCCATATCTGCATATGATATCTCTTTTCAGAAATCTTGCCACCACTTGACGAGTGACATTGGCATAAGACGCTGCTTCTACCCACTTGGTAAAATAATCAATCGCGACCAGGATGAAGCGATGACCGTTCGAAGCAGTCGGTTCAATCTTCCCGATCATGTCAATGCCCCACATAGAGAAAGGCCAAGGAGATGACATGACGTTGAGCGGATTTGGAGGAACATGCACTTTATCTGCATATATTTGGCACTTGTGGCATTTACGAGCGAATGAACAACAGTCTGCATCCATTGTCATCCAGTAATACCCTGATCTCAGCAGTTTCTTTGCCATAGCATGCCCTCCTGCATGGGTACCAAAAGATCCTTCATGGACTTCCTGTATCAACAGGCTTGCTTCGTGTCTATCCACGCATCTGAGCAAGACCATGTCGAAATTCCTCTTGTACAAAACCCCGTCTGTGTTCAAGAAGAAACTAGCAGCAAGTCGTCTCAAGGTCTTTTTGTCTTTTGAAGATGCCCCTGTTGGGTATTCTTGCTTCTCCAGGAATAACTTGATATCAAAATACCAAGGTTTCTCGTCAGACACGGCGTCTACAGAGAAAGCATAAGCTGGAGAGTCAAGCCTGGAGATGTCAATTCTGGGCACAAAGTTCCAACACAGGATTTTAATCGACGAAGAGAGAGTGGCCAAAGCATCGGCAAATTGATTTTCGTCACGTGGTATGTATTTGAGCTCAACTGTCGTGAAGAATGTCAACAGTTTTCTAGCATAATCCCTGTACGGAACTAGATGCTCTTGATGTGTATACCACTTGCCGGTAATTTGGTTAATGACGAGGGCTGAATCTCCGAATATATCGAGGTTCTTAATCCGAAGATCAATTGCCTCCTCTATTCCCATTATACACGCCTCGTATTCCGCTTCATTGTTGGTGCAGCCAAAAGTAATTTTGGCAGCGAAGGGTAAATGAACACCTTCAGGAGTAATGAGTACGGCACCAACTCCACGACCATTGATATTGACAGCCCCATCAAACATCAACTTCCATTTGGATTCAGGGTCAGGCCCCTCCTCCGGAAGTGGTTCCTCATAATCGTTTGTTTTGAGGCACATGATGTCCTCATCAGGGAAATCAAATCTCATCGGCTGATAGTCATCCTCAAGAGGTTGCTGAGCAAGGTATTCCGACAATACACTTCCTTTGATGGCTTTCTGAGAAGTGGACTGGATGTCGAAAATTCAGTTAAAATCATCTGCCATCTAGCAACCCTTCCGGTCAATGCTGGTTTCTCAAAGATGTACTTGACAGGATCCATCTTGGAAATGAGAAGTGTAGTATGGGTCAACATGTACTGCCTCAGTCGGCGAGCAGCCCATACCAAAGCGCAGCAAGTTTTCTCGAGCAGTGAGTATCGGGATTCACAGTCGGTAAACTTTTTGCTAAGGTAATAAATGGCGTACTCTTTTCGACCAGACTCGTCATGTTGGCCGAGCACACACCCCATCGACCCTTCAAGCACGGTCAAGTACATGATTAACGGTCTTCCTTCCACTGGAGGCATCAGAATTGGAGGTTCCTGCAAATATTCCTTTATTTTGTCGAAAGCTCTTTGGCAATCATCATTCCACCTGACTGTTTGCTCTTTTCTTAGCAGTTTGAATATCGGTTCGCACGTGGCAGTTAGGTGAGATATGAACCGAGAAATGTAGTTCAATCTACCTAAGAACCCGCGCACTTCTTTTTCTGTCTTTGGTGCAGGCATATCTTGAATAGCTTTCACTTTAGCAGGATCTACCTCAATTCCTCTTTGACTTACAATGAAACCCAGCAATTTTCCAGAACGCACTCCGAAAGTGCACTTGTGCGGATTCAACCTCAACTTGTACTTGATCAATCTGTCAAACAACTTCTTTAGGTTAACCAAATGCTCCTCTTCGTCCTTGGACTTTGCAATCATATCATCCACATAACATTCGATCTCCTTGTGGATCATGTCATGGAACAACGTGACCATTGCCCGTTGATAAGTTGCCCCAGCGTTCTTCAAACCGAAGGGCATGACCTTGTAGCAGAATGTTCCCCACGGGGTAATGAACGTTGTCTTCTCCATGTCTTCCGGCGCCATTTTTATCTGATTATAACCGGAGAATCCATCCATGAAGGAGAATACTGAGAATTGAGCAGTACTGTCGACCAACACGTCAATGTGCGGCAACGGAAAATCATCCTTTGGGCTTGCTCTGTTCAAATCTCGATAGTCAACGCACATCCGGACCTTGCCGTCCTTTTTAGGCACTGGTACAATGTTAGCTACCCAAGGTGGGTAACTAGTCACGGCAAGGAACCCGGCATCCCACTGCTTCTGTACCTCCTCTTTAATCTTCATCGCCATATCCGGGCGAGTTCTTCTCAATTTTTGCTTTACAGGAGGACAGTCTTCTCTCAGGGGTAGCTTATGCATCACGATGTCGGTATCCAACCCTGGCATATCTTGATATGACCAAGCAAAGATATCTACATACTCTCTCAGCATACTGATCAGCTCTTGTTTGACGTCGGCCTGCAGATTGGCTCCTATCTTGATTTCTTTCTTTGCATCTTCACTGCCAAGGTTGACGGTCTCAATCTCTTCTTGATGAGGCTGAATAACTCGTTCCTCTTGTTTCAACAATCTGACCAACTCTTCAGGTAGGTCACAATCTTCCTCAACCCCTTCATCAGCTTGGTAGACTGGATTATCAAAGTCATGCATAGTCATAGCAGGAACGTTATCCGTGGAATCCGGATGATCAATACTGCACAAATGATGTGCTTATTCAGAATCTGCTTATTTTGAAAAGAGACGTTAACACAAAGCAAAAAATGAAAAAACACATTGCCATTTTTATATTGTTTTTTTTGTGAAAAAGTTTAAAAACAAAGAAAGAGAGCACAATTTGTCTGAAAATGTCCTTTTATTTCATGGCAAAAATAACGATGCAATACAAAACATGGTGGCCCAGTACAATGGATCCGACCATCTTGGGCAGAATGCTGGATTTGACAATGCAGTATGCTAATAAAAGGAAACAAAACAATTACTTTGAGAGCCAGGTGACTTGAACAATGTCCTCAGCAGACCAATTTCCTAGCTCCTCGCCGGGTGCACACGGGCGGATCCAATTGTTGTCCCAGTCTCTGTCACTATCCCCGTCTTTGTTCGCCGTACAGATTTGATCACGGTCAAGCAACCCGGCGCTTGTGAATGAGATAGCTTTACCACTCTGAATAGACCCCCCAGGTTGATACCCTAAGCCGAATTTATCACCCTTCTTTTCCACCTCCAGTAGCTTGCCCCAGCCCTGGGCATTGCCTGATTGGACGGCCTCTTTTGCTTCCCGGTAGGAATGAATTGACGTGCCTTCGTTGTTTTTCTTCGCCGGAGTCAAGATACTGACATCTGCCTCAAAAGCTTGGCACAAAGTCTCGTGAATTTCTCCGTCCATTTCCACATATTTAAACGTCGACAGGTGGCTGACGAAAATATCTTCTTCCCCGCAAACTGTGATGACCTGGCCATCCACCACATATTTAAGCTTTTGGTGCAGGGTTGAAGTGACGGCTCCAGCTGCGTGTATCCACGGTCTGCCCAACAAGCAACTGTACGCAGGCTGGATATCCATAACATAGAAGACACTCTTGAAGACTTGAGAGCCTATCTTAACAGGCAACTCAACCTCTCCGAAAACTGACCTTCTTGAACCATCGAAAGCTTTAACCACCAGATCGCTCGGCGTCAGGATAACCCCATCAATGTTAAGCTTCATCAACGCCTTCTTCGGGAGCACATTCAAAGAAGAGCCTGTGTCCACAAGAACATGAGACAAAACAGCGCCCTTGCATTCCATCGTGATATGCAGTGCTTTATTGTGATTCCTTCCCTCCGAAGTAAGGTCTCGGTCAGTGAAGCCTAAACCATGGCTGGCATTAACACTTCCAACAACAGCTTCGAGTTGATTAACAGTGATTTCTTGAGGAACATAGGCCATTTGAAGTACTTTCAGCAAGGCTTCTCGGTGCGCGGGAGAGCACATCAACAGTGACAAAATAGAAATCTTTGAAGGCGTTTGATTCAGTTGGTCAACCACCTTGTAGTCACTCCTTTTGATGATCTTCATGAACTCCTCTACCTCCTTTTCAAATGTCCCCTGCCCAGCCACAGGAGTATCTGACTCATCATTCGCAGTCTGCTTTCCTTTGTCTTTGGACGAAGCTTCGGCCTCAGGATCCTTTCTCAGTGCAGGGGGAGCAAATAAACGGCCACTTCGAGTAAAACCTCCAACACCTCCCACATTTTCAATGGTCAAGTCAGCAACAGGTCTACTTTCCATCTTCTGTCCCGCCACATAGACATCGGAACCATAATGCCACGGAATGGCTCTATCATCATTATACGGCATTGGCCCAGGTACAGTTATAGTCACAGGACTAATCTGAGGAGCGTAAACGGTAACAGGCTCTTGTCGAACGGGCATGTCGGCCTCATTGTAGAAGATAGTAATGGTTGACACATCATCAGCCTTTTCATTACTAATCTTGCTAAATTGTAGGGACCCAACATCAATCAACTCTTGCAAACCCGTCTTCAATTTCTCGCAGCCATTCACAACACTTATACAGTCTTCACAATCGAGAGAACAACCAGGAAACACTTGACCTTTCAATAGTCTCTCTTTCACCACCTTCAACGGCGTCTTGACTTCATCAATTCTCAGTACCAAACTCAACTTGTCATCACTCTCAACAGCGTTAACTCTTGCCCCTCCATGATTAGGTATAGGGTTCGAGTTGATATTCGGTGGTGGCGCAAAGTTGATTGCCTTTGAATCCACGAGATCTTGAACTTTGTGATGTAGCGCCCTGCACTTCTCGGTTGAGTGCCCGGGTGCCCCTGAATGAAAAGCGCATCGCGCGTTGACGTCGTAACCAGCTGGAAGCTCTCCAGGAGGTGGTGGTGCCAAAGTCCTTAATTGAATAAGGTTCAAATCTAGTAGTCTCGGCAACAAGGCAGCATATGTCATCGGAATAGCTTCAATCACCCTGTTAGCAGGACGAGCCTGCCTTGGCTGATAAGGCCTTTGCTGGTAGTTGGCTCTGGGTTGTTGTTGTTGTTGTGGTGGAGGTGGCATCTGTTGTACGGGAGCTGCAGGAATAGTGACAGCAGCCACATGCTCATAAGGTCTTCTGTAACCACGACCCTGGCTTCGGCCGAATACAGCATTGGTCTCTCCTTCTCTCCTTCTTGGAGGTCCGCTAAAAGCTTTCCTCGCTCCATTTGAACTACTAGCACCGGGGTCTTGTATCTTCCCCATTTTCAACAGCGTTTCGACCCTTTCTCCCGCAATGACAATATCGTTGAACTTTGTAGCAGAACTTGACGCCAATCTCTCAAGAAATACCCCCTGGAGGGTACCCATAAACATATCGGCCATTTCATTCTCTAACAAGGGTGGTTGCACCCTGGCAGCTAGCTGACGCCACCTCTGGGCGTATTCTTTGAAGCCTTCTTTTGCTGTCTGAGCCATATGTTGCAACTGGGTGCGATTCGGAGCCATGTCCATGTTATACTGGTACTGCCTCACAAAGGCTTCAGCAAGATCTTTCCAGCTCTTAACATTGACCCTGCTGAGTTTCATGTACCACTCAAGGGAAGCTCCCACTAAGCTGTCCTGAAAGTAATACATCCACAGTTTTTCATCGTCTGTATGAGCGGCGATTCTTCCCACATATGATTGCAGATGGGTCTTTGGGCAAGCAGTGCCGTTATACTTCTCAAAAGTAGGAACCTTGAATTTGTACGGGATTCTGACTCCCGGAACCAAACCCAAGTCTGTTATATCGAATCCCAAAGAACTCTGGGACTGAATAGCCTTGATTTGCTCGGCCATCTCTTCGAATCTCTTGTTCATTTCGACCCCTTGACCCTCGGTCTCATCCAGTAAAGTGAACTGGTCCTCCTGGTGGTCCACATGAATGTTATGCATCCCGTCGTTGACTGTTGTCGTCCCTGGTTGTGTGGCAGGAATTCCCCCTTGATGTGCACCTGCACCAGCATGATTACCAGCATTAGCAGCAGCAGCATTTCTGTTCTGATTTTCAACCAACTCTCGCAGCCGTTCTTGATTCTGCCCCATGCCGGTCATTAACGTCATGAAATTATCCATTCTCTGCCTTAGGTCTGCCAAATCTGCCTGCATTTGATCCATGGCCCGCTCTCTGTTAATCTTGGTTGGGTATCTGTGCACTGCCGGTTGTTCTCGAACTTTTCGAGGAGCTATAGTGCCTGAAACACAAAATACGTTAGTAATTGATGCAACACCTGCAAAACAGACAAACAGGTTATATGCAATGCAATGTAACTGTTCATGTTCCCAATTTTAAGCATTTGGCATGCCCCAGTTCTGGTATCTATCTCGGCAATCACTTTCAGTGTTTAGCTTTCAAACTTTCTCTTTGATAAGTGTTCAGACGTTAGTAGTATCCAGACAAACGAGTCTTGCACATTCAAAACAATAACTTGCACATTAATACTGAATATGGACAAACCACTATAGGCTAAAAGTCAGAGTACATCCAAGAATATTCCCCGAAGGGTTACAAATCAGTGCATAAAGACAAAAGAAATAAAAGCAAGACTCCTACAACAAGCCTGTAGGTAGTCTGAAAAATAAACTAAGCTAAGGCCCCCGACTCTGCCACCTCTGCCCTGCTCTTCTTGACGCCTGCTCTCAGCTTGAGCTCTTCAATCTCTTTCCTGGCTTCCTCTAGAGCTAATTGGCTTTGGACTAGCTGTTGGGTCCTCTCCTTCCGGATGGCGTGGGCTTGTTCCACTTCCTCCTTCTTAAAAGCCATCTGAACTTCAAAGAACTCTTCCTTCTCTTTGAATTTCTTTTGCTCTTCCTCCCTTTGGCCTTTCAGCCAAACAATGGACTGTCGAGCACTCCTGAGAATCTTTAAAGTCTCCTTGTGCTTGGCTTCTCTTTGCGCTTCCATCATACCCAATCGGTGGAAATGGGCTTCTCTTCCAGCAAAATCCTTCTCTTTGTTTTCCAAAGAGGCTTGGAGCTTCTGCAGCTTGTCTTCAGCTTCCTTCTTGGCTCTATTGGCCTGGTGGTATAATCTTACCATCTCAATATTCTCTACTCTGACCTCATGCAGCTGAGCTTCTAGCTTCTTGTACTCCTCCAAGGAAACCGTACTGCTCGGACCTGGTACCTCTCGAGGATAAAGTGGAGCTTCGACTGAAAAAGGCATGAGAACTGACTCGATATGCCTTTGCAACCATTCAACGTATGGTGGATATGCTTTGGGATCAACTCGGCCGAAGTCCTTCTTCCCTTTCCTTTTCCTGTGATCCCAGGATTGAACTGCTTGTTGGACTAGCTCTCTGTTTCCATCAACAGGAAAATACAAAGATTCAGCAAACATTTCCATCTGAGGAGGATCCTTCAAAGGGTAGCCAAACTGCCTTCTGGCTAATGTCGGGTAGTAACTGATGACACCTTTCCTTCCCAGCAAGGGTACTCCGGCAAACCTTCCGCAGCTAACCATCACCTCTTTTCCTAGCAAATCCCTGTCATAAGCCCAAGCAATGTCTTCTTCAGTCAATCCCATCAGTCTTCTGGACCATCTCCATTCGTCTCGTATATCCTTGAAGGCACCTGACTTAGGCAACTGTCTAGCGAACCATTCAGCAAACAAAGGAGCACAGCAGACCACTGGACCGCCTCTACCTTTCTCGTTTCTGTAATGGACACTAAAATAAAAGTCACCCAATAAAGTAGGCACTGGATTGCCTTTTGCAAAAATTGAGATCACTTCTAAGCTGACAAACTCTTTCTCTCCGGGAAACAAGCTAGACCCATATACCATCAATGCGAGCAAAGCTCCAAAGTCATTCCACTTAGCTTCTGTAGCATACTTCTCAGCTTCTGGGATAAGCACACTCCATGGTAGACCTCTGCCTTTACTCTCTTGCAAAGCTTTTCTGACTGAAGCAACTGGCAACCTACAAACCTTGGCTATGTCTTCATCTCTGAGCACAACCTCTGACCCGTAGAATGGCAATGTCTCTCTGATCGGAACACTCAGCATGCTGGAGATTTCTTCCAATGTCGGAGCTAAGATGTAACCTGGAAGAATAAAACAACGCAGCAGGGGATCATAAAATTGCAACAAGGTATGCAATCTGTCCTTTTGGTCTGTAGTTGGCTTGTCCACAAACTTCAGTATCTGGCCATATCTTTTCTTGAAATTTCCTAAGACTTGATCATTCATCAGACCTGCTAACCTCTGAACACTTTTGACTTCCGGCTGAAGAAAGGTGTAATGCACATTCTTTTTTCTCGGATCGCTTTTAATTTCTGCCATGGAGATAAGAATACCAGAACCGGGAACAGATGTGAGTAATGACCTGAAAAAATGGGAAACATAAACAGTTAATGCAAAGAATGATGCAAATGTAATGCAATGCAAGCATATGACCAACGGGGACCATCTGAACTGGCACACTGACAAGGGCCCCTCGGAACAACTGGCAAACTCAACAGTTCACTGAGTCACCCCCTCTGGTAATCACAACCCTCTGATAGAAGATCTCAGAATCACGGTATCAAGAAATCCAGAATTCCAGGACCATAACCTCGGAACCATAGAATCAATAGAACCACCGGTCATATTCACAGGACCAAAGATCATAACTGAACAGATGAGTGTATGTTGAGGTCGTGGGTTCCTGCACACCTGTAAACACCCCCCAATCTCACGGGTAAAAAGCTCCGGGTCAGACATCACGGACTCTCAAAGCCACATAGCAATAATACTGTCACCATCTCCGAGAAATGGCTCATGACCAAATCAGGGAATCGGTTAGGCATTATGTACTATGCAGGGAGGCCTCAGCTGAGTCCGGGAAAAACAAGCATCCCTTATAAGTCCCTAGCTTCAAGCGCTGAAATCAAGAAACAATAGTACATTCAGCCCGTAGGATACAGTACTAATGTCATATGACCAGATGCTTTAACTGAGTTCTTATAAGAGAACCAGGCCATCCTATGCGAGTTCCCAGTGGACCCTCGGGTGCGAATGGGTTTGCCACAAAATGTGGTCTGCCACTGTCACCACTGGAGAAGGTTGTTTCCACAAAGGTTCTCAATGATCGGTCCCCAGCTGCACATAACTGTCAGGGTTATGTAATGAGAGAGGAAGATCCCCAAATCAAGACATTTCCAAGACAATCGCAACCTGGGTGTGGAACTCACTACTACCCCCATGACAAGATCTCATGAGGCCAAAGTGGAACCACTCTAAGTCCTATGGTGCACTCGAGCCGGGTACTTGGCTCATATCTCTCAAGAACCAGTAACTCCCATCCCACCAAAGGAAACCAGTCCAGACAGTCCAGTATGATATATGATGCAGAAAATAAATACTGAAAACTGTAAATAAAGCTGTAAATAAAGCAATAAACAAACAGCAATATAATACAACAAGCCACATCAAACAAACATCACCCAATAAAACAACAACACACAAGCGCTAGGAGAGACTCACAGGGGAACCAGAGATTCTGGGTTCGATCCCCAGCAGAGTCGCCAGCTGTCGCTCCCGGGATTTTCATCCTGGTACAAACGCGAAAGTGGCGCGGAAGAAGAATAGAGTCGCCAGCCAGGCATTTTTATCCCGAAGAAAGGGAATGGTAATGCTGCACAAACCAGAAGAAAGAAAGAGGAAGGACACAGGTCCTGCGAACCAAAGAGACTGAGTTCGGGAGTCGGTTACGACCTGGGAAGGTATTAGCACCCAGATCGTCCGCCGTACCCGACGGGATCCACGCTTGCAAAGAATACTGTTTCAAAGGGTGAGGGTATGAAAACTGCAGCAAAAGAAAAGAAAAACGAAAAGAAACTGGAACTGGAAAAGAAATGAAATAAGAAAAGAAAAGGAAAAATGTAGGGAAAATAAAAATTGTGCTCGAACGGGCCCTACCCCGCTGCCTACGTACCTCATCGGGATAATGAGGATCAGAGACGCCGTAGTTCCCCTAACTAGGGGTACTAAAAGGAAATTGCTTGTGAATTAAGGCTTGAACTGCCTATGCCATTGCTCAGGTGTTGCAGACTCGGACGACGAGTGCGTAACCGTCTTGCAAAATGACAAGCAGGAGCAAGTTCGCGTACGGAGCGAAGGAGATGAGAAAAGAATTCCCGAAGGAAAGACGCTTATTGTTTGTTTTGTGTTTTTTAGAAGCTTTTATGAGTGTGTCACAAGGAAGTGAACTCAAACTCTCACCAATGGAATGTGCACTTGTCACTACATTCCAAGATGGAATAATAGAACAAGCACACTCAAGTAAGGAGAAGATCCCCAAAACTTGAACCCAAAGATTAGGGCTTAGGCTCACTAACTTGCTTAATTATTAAGTGTTTTTTTGGTTATTTACATGAAGAAGTGTTTTTTATGCTTTTCTTTATGAAGAAGATACCTTGATCAGACTTGTGCATCACAAGGTAAACATGTACTATCCCAAGATGGGAAGACTACAAGCATACCTCATGGAATAAGGCTATGGATCAATGCATCACTTCACATTTATTAAAGTGTTTTCTTTTTAAGAGTTATGAGATGAGAAGAGAAGAAGAACCAAAAGATCTCAAAGGAAAAATTCTAAAGGGGGACTAAAATAATCCTAAGTATTCACATGCATGGAAGTCCTAAGAGTTAGTGAGGTTTCTACCCTAATGAAGAAGGAAGAAGATAGAAAAAGAGAAGAGGAAACTAGAAAGGGGAAAGAGAACCACATGATGGCACAAAGCACATCAAACACCACAAAGAAAAAAAACAAAGCAAAAGAGGAAAGATGAAAAGTTGAAATGTGGATAAACATCCACACTTCTCTTACCATGAGCCCCTGAAATGTTAGCAAAAATCCAGCAAATTGACCAACACAATCATGGAATTAATCATGCTCAAAGGTTCTTGTAGACAAGAAACAAACAACATGCCAAGCATTGCAAATACACGACTTACGCGTCGAAAACATGAAAGCATACATCAACCAGCAAGCAAATCACCCTAAAATATCATGCTTAATGATCATGCAATGATCCAAGGCAATTAGAACAAGCAAAGGGATCAAACAAGCTCAAAACAACACTAAAAAACCATTCTGCTTCAGTGTTAACCGGTTAACCACATGCGTTAACCGGTTAACCAGCTCAAACCTGCACAAAATACGCATGAAACAGGTGCGTTAACCGGTTAACCATATACGTTAACCGGTTAACACTGATAAAACAGCAACAAATCCTGCAGAAAACAGCAATTCAAAACAGCTTATTCAAATAAGCTTGCACCAGACCAGCAATCAATCACACATGGAAAATTAGATCAATTCACATTAATCCATATCATTAAGCTCATGAACAATAACATTCGGATCCGAATACAAATCAACCAATCAAAACAAACAACACAAGCAAATACACAAGCACATGGTGGATCTAAAGCACAAGCATGCAAATAAGCTAAAAACAGAGCTAGATCTGAAATTAACCAACCTACAAAGCCGAGGTATGCTTTGGTAATTGTTGATTGAGCTGAAAACAGTAGATCTCGCGCAAAACTTTGAAGATCCGATGCTAAGCTCCACACTCCATGCAAAATAAATGCAAGAACAAGCTCTTGATGCAGAATTTTGGATCCAAAAGCACTTCTAGATCTCAAACCAGATCTGAATCTCCAACAAAACCAGCAAAAAGATGCAAAGAAGCTATGAATGGAGGTTTAGTTCCAAGATCTACACACCTCAAGGCAAGGTTGTGTGATCTTCAAAGAGGAACTTTGAGTGATTTGGAAAATTGGGAGAGAAAAGTGAGAGAATTGTGAGTGAGAGGAATGAAAATTCAGAAATGAGAGTGAAAAATGAGTGAGAGCCCCCTTGGTTTGGAGAGAAATGGAATAAATATGGTTTAGGTTTGGGGCCCAAAATTTTGGTTTGGGATCCAAAAATATGGCTTGGGATTAGCTTAGAAAGTGATGTGGATTTAGGGTAGGAATGAGGCTTGGATAAATGCTCTAGATCCTTCTCTCAAATTCAAATTTAATTCAAATGAATAAAAATCAGAAAATTGGAAAATGGGACCAAAACACACATGCTGAAATTGCTGCTGGAAATTCAAATTTCGCAGCTGTTAACCGGTTAACCATATGCGTTAACCGGTTAACGCATGGAAAATTTGAATTTCCCTCCCTTTGGTGGGAACCTTCAAAAATAGACCTGCACCAACCGTTTCAAGCAAATTTTGATCCATCTTCTCTTTCTAGGGCTCTGAACATGATACCAGGCTTGTGCAAAATGATCCTGTGAGATTCTTGCCAGATCACCATGCTCTTGATTTTGACTTGCAGGTTCAGATTTTCCCAGACGACCGATCATATGCCTTATGCTAGAACATGCGAGTGTTATGCCTCATTTTTCTATGCTAAATGATAAAGATATGGTATGCTCATGATGATTATGATATGATAACGATGCTAAACAAGAAGAGGGCAAATTTGGGGTGTTACACTAGGCTAGAGTGAATCATATTCTTTCCCATTCCATTTCGGTCTGGTGCGGGAATATGAAACACGGTTCAGATGTGGGTTTCTTCTTGAGAACTCTGTGTTGCAGATTTCCTGCAATGCTAGGGCTATCTGGGAAGCCTGCTAAGTCTGGATGACCTTTTAGTATTGACCTTCAGAAACTGAGGTGAATTAGAGGAGGAACTTTTATGGTTATTGTAAACACTGTACCTCCGGGTTAGAAGTGTTTACACTTTTCATAACTGATCCAAGTCTGAGGATCCTTGTTTTAGAACACCACCTGTGAGGGGGGTTGGGCTGTTTACAGGTTTGCAGGTACCTTGACTTCAGAATACCCTGTTACTTTGATTTGATTAAGAATACTCCATGTTGGGACAGTTCTTGTGATTCTAAACCCTGGATATGTGGCTCTTTATTTGAGTCCCCCACCTTGGTTACTGGACTTATGGACCTTCATCTGGATTTCTTACACATGGACCTATATCAGAGCACTTGATCAGATCCGGCTCAGTCACAAACCCTTGCATATCATTTGCATACATAACCATTGCATCATATTGACATTTGCTTATTTGTGTTTCAGGGTATCCATCTTCATTTGGTTTTGGTTTTGACCCCATCTTCAGTGTTGACCTGCCTTCATCAGCACCTGCTTCAGTTATCAGCTGTCTACTTCAGTCATCAGCACCAGCCAATCAGTGGCCCACTCCTCAGCATCTTCATCAGCACTTATCTCTGCTCAGTCTCAACATCATGGCACCTAAAAAGAGCAACATCACCTACCACTTCTTCCAACCAGATTTATCTGACATCAGGAGGATTCAGACCCTGATCACTCCAGACCATGTACCATTGTTCAGGGAACACCATGGAGATATACTTGATATGGTTATGGATCTGGACCCTTCACAGAGAAGCCTGATCCACACCTGCCTTCAGTTTTATGATCCCCCACTGAGATGTTTCACTTTCCAGGACTTTCAGTTGGGCCCTCTATTGGAAGAATACTCATCATTAGTTGGTATACCTATCAGGAGAGAAGTCCCTTTCAACCCTGAGATGGTTTTCCCAAGTAATGAGGAGGTAGCAAGGGCATTGCATCTGGAACCAGTCTTGATTGGGCAGCATATGACCTCTAAAGCAGGAATCCCTGGCTTGCATCTGGATTTCTTGATCTCCCAAGCTACCTTGAAAGCTTCTTTAGGAGATTGGAAAGCAGTTTGTGCTTTATTGGCTCTGAGTATATATGGGATTGTATTGTTTGCAGATGAGCCTCGATTCATTAGTAAAAATGCAATTCATCTGTTCATCCTGAAGAACCCAGTACCAACTTTATTGGGTGATCTCTATTATTCAGTGCATCAGAGGAATGAAAAGCAGAGGGGAAGACTAGTGAGGTGTTGTGCTCCATTGTTCCATACCTGGCTTCTCAGACATCTACCCAGGACAGATGCATTTCTGAACCCTCATCAACAGAAAAACTGGGCTGGGAGACTTACTACTTTAGCTTCAGCTGACATCAGGTGGTGCACTCAAAGCACAAAAGGCAGGGATATCATCACCAGCTGTGGGCATTTTCCCAATGTGCCCCTAGTAGGAGTTAAGGGTAGTATTAATTACAACCCTCTGCTGTTCAAGAGACAACTGGGCTATGCACTGGTCCACGCTCCTAAGGTACAGGACTTGGTTGAGACTCTTTACTGTGAAAACAAGATTAGTCTGGCCATTGTTAGGCAGGCAGCTTGGGTCTGGGATAATGTGCAGACTAAGGGGGTGACCATCTTGGGAAAGTGTAACAATGTGGCATCAGCACAATACTATGATTGGTCCTATGCTAGGGCTCAATTCTCCGGGATGCCCTTTACTATTGAAGATGTGCCTGGGCCTTCCACAACACCACCTCCAACAACTGTCAGTTTAGAGGAGTTTGAGAAGTTGAAAGAAAGAAATGAGAAGTTGACTCAAGCTTTGCAGAAGACCCTCTATGAGAGGAGTGATGGAAGATTGGATATTGAAAGATTGGAGAAGCTGAAGAAAGAGCATCTGGCTAAGATTGAAAAGTCTGAAGATTACATTAAGAAGTCTAGGGCTGGAGAACAAATCTTGAAGAATGCTTGCAAGGAAGCCCAATTCCAGAAAGCTAGGACAGACTTGTATCTGAAGGAGAGTCAGGCTAGGTGGGTCAGGATCCCCGAGGCTCGTACTCTGGAGGACAAGAGAGTTTAAGACAAGATGGAGCAAATGGAAGCTAGTGCAAAAGAGCAGCAAGAAGCCCTGGCAGCAGCCCAGAGGGAGATATCAGAGCTGAAGATCAGAGCCGGAGTGAAGAGGTCAAAAGACCAAGGTCAACACAAGAAGCTGGCTGCAGCTATTGCTACAAGGAACCTTCTTATCAGGAACCTTACGGAGCGTCCGGCTGATCCTGTGACCGAGGCACTTCTCAAGGAAGTTCGGGAGGATGAGTTTGGCCTTGGTGTTTGACCATTTGCTTGTTGTTGTTTTCTTTCCATGTACTTTTATTTTTCTTGTGATGTATTTTGACCCCTTGGAGGGCTTGTGTTGTAAAAAGAACAAGTTGTATTATTTTACTTTCTGTAATATATATTTGTGTTAGTTTGCTTCATCTGAGTTTCCTTCAAGCAACATCAACAGCATCTTCAAGGGTCTGGAAGGGTCAAAACTGAATGCCAGGCCGGATACCTTGAGAACAAATAAGCATACTGCATTGCATGCTAACTCTTTGTTTGTTTTGTAGGTTTTTGTTTTGTTGTTGCTAACTCTGTTGTGATGTTCAGGAATTATTGCTCGGCGACGAGGATTCCCACTCAACAGGCCACACAGATACCCTACCCGAAACAATCTTCCGGGCATTCAGATGGATCAGATGCAGCAGGACCTTACAGAGGTCAGGAACCAAATGACCTACGAGAGGTTGGAAATGAGGAACCAAATGACACAGTTTATGGAGGTAATGAACAACATGGCTCAAAGCCAGGAGAGGCTCAGAGCACTGGTGGAAGGGAGAAACCAGGAAGACCATCAGCCAGGGACTGCTGGGACTAGCAACAATGAAAGAGTCCAACCTCATGTCAATCCCCCAGTCTTTGGACCCCACCTCCATCCAGAGGCCAACATCCCTGTCAATATACAAGGGACTGCCACAGCAGGGAGGGTACTGCAGGAAGATCCTCAAGAAGACCAGTTCACAGTAATGGGAGCTGGAGAAGAGGCTTATGATAGAAGATTGGATGAGATAGCTGAAAAGTTAAGGTCCTTAGAATCTCAAAACTCTTTGGGGTTCGATGTCATGGATATGGGCTTGGTAGACGGGGTCAGGATTCCCCACAAGTTTAAGCCACCATGCTTTGAAAAGTATAATGGGACTTCCTGTCCTCGAACTCATCTACAATCTTTTCTCGGAAGATTAAAGGCTTATACCATGGATGAGAAGTTGTGGATGTTCTACTTCGAAGATAGCTTGACTGGAGCTTCTAGGGAATGGTACTCCCATCTGACAAGAGCAACTATAAGATGCTGGAAGGACCTGGCAGAGGCCTTCATCAGACAGTATCAATATAACCTAGATATGGCACCCAACAGGACCCTCCTAATGGGAATGTCACAGTCATCTAGAGAGAGCTTCAGAGAATATGCTCAAAGATGGAGACAGCTCGCTGCCGCTGTCCAGCCACCTATGTCTGAAAGGGAAATGGCTGATATGTTCATGAATACCCTTCAGGGAACCTATATTGATAGGCTAGCTGCCTTCTCATCTACCAGCTTTGCATATGTAGTCATAGCCAGGGAGAGAATTGAAAGCCTATTGAAAATGGGGAAGATCTCAGACAATGGTGCAAGTTCATCCAGTAATGCAAGAAAGCCTTTTGCAGGCCCGAGAAGGACTGGTGAGACTAATGCCATCCACACCAACAGGGGTAGGCCCCGATATGTTCACAGATCTGTAGCTGCAGTAACCATCCCTGCTCCAGCTCATCCACAACCAGTTTATCAACCTCCTCAGCAAAACTATCAGCCACAACCTCAGTACCATCAGCAAAATCAGTATCCTCCAAGAAATTACAACAACAGCAACACCAACAACAATAACCAGCAAAGGCCATTCCAACAAAGGCCATCTCAAGCTAACAGAGTGATCGATCCGATCCCCATGCCATATGCTACATTGCTGCCACAGCTCTTGAAGCTCAACCTAGTTGAGTTAAGGACGTTGGCACCTCCCGATCCCAACAGTCTACCCAGGAACTACGACTCCAACGCTAGGTGCGCCTTTCATTCAAACGCACCTGGTCATAGTACGGAAAAGTGCAGAGCCTTGCACATGAAGGTACAAGACCTGGTGGACTCAAAAGCTCTGAATTTTGCACCACCACCCAATGTCAACAAAAATCCTATGCCAAACCATGGTGGTCCCCGAATTAACGCTATTGAAGAAGACAAACCGTCTTATTTAATAACCAGTGTGGGACAGATCAGGACACCATTGGTAGAAATCAAGGCTCAGCTCTTGGAATGCAACATGTTCCCAGGATGCGAGTTAGGGTGTGCTTACTGCAATATCTCAGTAAATGGGTGCGATAATCTGAGGAATGGCATAGATGGCCTTATTCAGAGTGGCCAGCTTCAGATCACTACATCATTTCCAACAAATCCAGCAATCTCATCAGCAACGGTTTCAGAACCTCCTACAACTGCAGCAACCATTGTTCCCGACAATTCTTCAGCTTCATCAACAAGTACTTTGTCTGTCTTTTCAAATGACCAGTTTTCAACAAATTTTCCTGCTACAACTTCAGCTTCACTCCATTTTGAATCTCCTACAACAACAACATCCATCCTTCCGACAATGTCTCCTACAACTCCAGCAACCAATCATGAAGATGTCTCTACTGTCACCATATTCTATGATCCTGAAAACAACTCTGCCTACAATTCAGAAGGTGCCGCTCCCATCAGAGCACCAGTTACAATCTATTACGATCCACAAACAATTACAGTCCCTTCAGCAGCAGCCATCAGTCCAGTCACTGTCACAGTGCCTGGACCAGTACCATATGAAAGCAATAGGGCCATCCCTGGGCACTATGGCTCTGACATATACTGCGAGGGACAAAGAATCACTCTTGATACATCAACACCTGCACCACAAATAGATAATGTGGGAGGAGGCGGAGGCTTCACTCGAAGCGGACGTCTCTTTGCTCCACAAATTCAAAGACCCACTGCCGAAGCAGAAGCTGCTGCCAAGGCAAAAGGAAAGAGCCCGGTGCAGGAAGATCAAGCTGTTAGAGAAGCCTTGAAAACGCCATTCGATCAAGAAGTTGATGAGTTTATGAGAATAATCAAAAAGAGTGATTACAAAATTGTGGATCAGCTTCACCAGACGCCATCCAAGATCTCTATCCTCTCACTGCTTATGTGCTCCGAAGCCCATCGGAATGCACTACTCAAAGTCTTGCACGCAGCTTACGTGCCTGAAGAGATCACTGTCAATCAATTGGAAACCGTGGTTGGAAATGTTACTGCTAGCAATGGGCTAGGGTTCACCAACACTGACTTGACAGCGGATGGCCGCAACCATAACAAAGCCTTGCACATCACCATGGAATGCAAAGGAGCAGTCCTTTCACATGTGCTGGTAGACACAGGGTCATCCCTTAATGTCTTGCCAAAGAAGGCTCTGGTGAAGCTAGAGTATGAAGGATTAGCATTGAGACCCAGTAACCTGGTGGTAAGAGCCTTTGATGGTTCTAAGAGATCGGTTCTGGGAGAGATAGAGCTGCTTGTGACAATTGGCCCACAAACCTTTACAACTATCTTCTATGTGATGGACATTCAGCCTGCCTATAGCTGTTTGTTGGGTAGACCTTGGATTCACGCCGCTGACGCAGTAACGTCTACCCTTCACCAGAAGTTAAAATTTGAATGGGAAGGCCAAGTTGTTACAATCTGTGGGGAGGAGGATATATTTGTTAGCCATCTGGCTACTTATAAGTATATTGAGATGGATGGGGAGATCCATGAAACAATGAGCCAAGGTTTTGAGGCCTTGAATGTTAATGAAGCATCCGCTGTATCTGGAATCTCCATGTCATCTTATCAACAAGCCCGGAAGGTTGTTGAAGAAGGAACTGCCCAAGGCTGGGGCAAGGTTTTATCTGTGGAAGAGAAGAAAGACAAGTTTGGGTTGGGTTACAGACCAACTCAACAAAATCAAGTGGAGGCTGCTGAGAAGCCTGGTTTTGTCAGTGGGGGGATGCTTACCCCCGATGCTATCAACAATCTGGAAGACGAGCGGGAAGAGGAGCGCAATCTGGAGAATTGGATTCGTCCGAAGATCCCGGGGAGCAGTATCTCGAACTGGTCTTCCCAGGAAATTATAAGAGTTACTCATGCAGAGTAATTATTATTTCCTGTATTTTTATAGCATGCATCAAAGTCTTGCATCTTGCCCAAGATGACAAGACTCATTTTTTAATCGGGCCATCTGTACTTTTTGTGCAAACAAGATTAATTATTGAGATATCAGACATCTTTTTGCAAATGAGTCTTTTTCCTTTTTCGCTCACTGTTTTTTCCATTTTTCTTTTTGTACAAAAAAAATAAATGGCGTTGTTTTCAAAATGATTAACTTTATTTCACTTTTCTAAGCAAGATTAAAATCAATCACTAAAATGAACAAACTGAACCCTTGCAGAGAGTGCCTTCCAGACAGCACCGACAACAGCACAGCTATGACTTCGTATGACTTTGACAATCCAATCAATCAAGCTGATGAAGGGGTTGAAGAAGAATATGAGCTTCCTGAAGAGCTAGCCAGATTGTTGAGACAAGAGGAAAAAGTTATTACTCCTCACCAGGAGGAGGTTGAAGTGATTAATCTTGGTACAGATGAAGACGTGAAAGAATTTAAAATCGGGGCCTGCCTGCAAAACACAGTGAAGAGACAATTGATTGATCTGCTTCAAGAATATGTGGACGTGTTTGCTTGGTCTTATCAGGATATGCCAGGGTTGGACACCGACATTGTTGTGCACAAGCTGCCTTTGAGAGAAGAGTGCCCACCGGTCAAACAGAAACTGCGCCGTACTCGCCCAGACATGGCTATGAAAATCAAGGAAGAGGTACAAAAGCAGTGGGACGCCGGGTTCCTTGCTGTAACTAGCTATCCGCCGTGGGTTGCTAACATAGTACCTGTGCCTAAGAAGGACGGCAAAGTAAGGATGTGTGTTGACTACCGGGACCTGAACAGAGCCAGCCCGAAAGATGACTTCCCATTACCTCACATTGATGTATTGGTGGATAACACGGCTCAGTTCTCGGTATTCTCCTTCATGGATGGATTTTCAGGATACAATCAGATCAAAATGTCACCTGAAGACATGGAGAAGACAACATTCATTACACCTTGGGGCACGTTCTGTTACAAGGTGATGCCATTTGGATTGAAGAACGCTGGTGCAACATATCAACGGGCTATGGTGACATTATTCCACGATATGATCCACAAAGAAATAGAATGTTATGTGGATGACATGATCGCCAAGTCCCTTACTGAAGAAGACCACCTGGTGAATTTGTTGAAGTTGTTCAAGCGTCTGAGGAAGTACCAACTAAAGCTGAACCCCAACAAATGCACATTCGGGGTGCGATCTGGTAAGCTGCTGGGCTTTGTTGTAAGCGAGAAAGGGATTGAAGTTGACCCTGATAAAGTCAAAGCTATTCAAGAGATGCCTGCACCGAGGACTGAGAAAGAAGTTCGAGGGTTCCTAGGTCGATTGAACTACATTTCACGGTTCATATCTCACCTTACCGCAACCTGTGAACCCTTGTTCAAGCTGTTAAGAAAAGAACAGACGGTCAGTTGGAACGAAGACTGCCAGAAGGCTTTTGACAAGATCAAGGAGTACTTGCAAGAACCTCCAATCCTTATGCCTCCAGTTGAAGGAAGACCTCTGATCATGTACTTGACAGTATTAGAGGAGTCAATGGGGTGTATGTTGGGCCAGCATGACGAGTCTGGTCGAAAAGAGTATGCAATATACTACCTAAGCAAAAAGTTTACCGACTGTGAACAACGTTATTCACTGCTCGAGAAAACTTGTTGTGCTTTAGCGTGGGCTGCTCGCCGACTGAGACAGTATATGTTGACCCACACTACTTTGTTGATATCAAAAATGGACCCCGTCAAGTACATTTTCGAGAAGCCAGCTCTTACCGGACGGGTTGCAAGATGGCAAATGATTCTCACAGAATACGACATACAGTACACATCTCAGAAAGCCATCAAAGGCAGTGTACTATCTGAATATCTTGCCGAGCAACCCATTGATGACTACCAGCCGATGAGGTTTGACTTCCCTGATGAAGACATCATGTTCATAAAATCAAAAGATCATGAAGAGCCTATTCACACTGAAGGGCCTTACCCGGAAGAAGAGTGGACTATGATGTTTGATGGGGCTGTTAACATGAATGGTCGTGGTGTTGGTGCAGTGCTCATTACACCCAAAGGAGTTCACATACCTTTCTCGGCAAAACTCACTTTTAACTGCACTAACAACAAAGCTGAATACGAAGCTTGCATTATGGGTCTTGAGGAAGCCATTGACCTCAGGATCAAGACATTGACCGTATTCGGAGATTCAGCTCTGGTAGTTAATCAAACCAACGGAAAATGGTACACCCACCAGGATCATCTGATACCTTACAGGGATTATACAAGGAAGTTATTGACTTTCTTCACAACAGTCAAGCTTGAGTATATCCCTCGGGACGAGAATCAGTTTGCAGATGCCCTTGCTACCATTTCATCCATGATCAAAGTCCAAGCGGCTAACTTTGTACCTCAGATTTCAGTATCAAGACTGGATAGACCAGCATACGTATTTGCAGCAGATGTTGTCAAAGACGAAAAGCCTTGGTTCCATGACATTAAGTGCTTCTTGGAGGATCAAGCATACCCACCTGGGGCATCTTCCAATGATAAGAAGACTTTGAGAAGGCTTGCTGGTAGTTTCTTTCTGAACACTGATGGGTTTTTATACAAAAGGAACTTTGATATGGTACTTCTCCGGTGCGTTGATAAGACAGAAGCAGATTTGTTAATGCATGAAGTGCACGAAGGATCCTTTGGTACCCATGCTGGAGGACATGCCATGGCTAAGAAGTTGTTAAGATCAGGTTATTACTGGATCACAATGGATGCAGACTGTTGTGCTTATGCCAGAAAATGCCACAAATGCCAGATCTACGCAGATAAGGTGCATGTGCCTCCCAATCCTTTGAACATCATGTCTTCACCATGGCCCTTTGCTATGTGGGGCATTGACATGATCGGCAAGATCGAGCCAACTGCTTCGAACGGCCACAGATTCATCCTGGTTGCCATTGATTACTTCACCAAGTGGGTCGAAGCAGCCTCATATGCAAACGTTACAAGACAAGTGGTAGCCAGATTTCTGAAGAGAGATATCATTTGTCGATACGGAGTTCCCGAGCGAATCATTACTGATAATGGTTCCAATCTAAACAACAAGATGATGGCAGAACTATGCCGGGACTTCAAAATCCAACATCACAACTCTTCTCCTTACAGGCCAAAGATGAATGGCGCTGTTGAGGCAGCCAACAAGAATATCAAGAAGATTGTGCAGAAGATGGTAGTCACTTACAAAGACTGGCATGAAATGCTACCGTTTGCCTTGCATGGGTACCGCACGTCTATCAGAACATCCACTGGGGCAACACCGTATCATCTTGTGTATGGTATGGAAGCAGTCCTACCTGTTGAAGTTGAATTTCCCTCTCTACGGGTACTAATGGATGTTAAACTGAGTGAAGCAGAATGGGTTCGGGCCCGATACGAACAACTGAGTTTGATCGAAGAGAAAAGATTGGCTGCAATCTGCCATGGGCAGTTATATCAGAAGAGAATGAAGAAAGCCTTCGATCAGAAAGTCAGGCACCGAGGGTACCAAGTAGGAGATCTTGTGCTGAAGAGAATCCTCCCTCCTCATACAGACCACAGGGGCAAATGGACTCCAAATTATGAAGGGCCATTCGTGGTAAAGAAATTTTTCTCTGGTGGAGCACTGATGCTCAGCACCATGGATGGTGAAGATTTCCCGTCCCCTGTGAATTCAGATGCAGTTAAAAAATACTTCGCATAAAAATGACCCGCTGGACATAAAAACAGAATGTAAGTCCAGGCAAAAATAGGGCATCCCGGCGAGTCAAAAACAGAATAAAAGACTCGGGCAAAAATAAGGGAAATAGATGAAAAAATGTGTACACCCGCTGAGTTGAAAAGCCGCATTGGACAACTCAGGCAAAAATGGGTATCCCGATGGATTGAAAACCCGAAAGGGCGATCCATGCAAAATAAGGGAATAAGCGAACAACTGCATTCTGAATTCGTCTATATCACTTACAACTTGGTAAGCTTCAAAGGAATCAAGCTTCAATCAGAATCAGCCTTCTTCAGAAAGCAAGACGAGAAGAACGTCATTGTCATACGAGTCATAGCAGAAGAGGAAGCTCCTTGGAAGCGTCGTCAACATCGCCAGCACTTTGTTTTTCAATTTGTAACAGTCTCTTCATTTCAGGAGATTCGTTTCTTTGACTGTATCTTGCCAATTCAGGGCACATGAATTAATAAAATCAGATTTTTCAGTCATGTTTCGTCTTGTACATTTTTTTATTTGCAAAGAATGTCTGGTGTCTCTAAAAACTGATTGCATAAGTACAGATGCTTTTCTCTAAAATAATAAAAGCACATGCTTGCAGGGAATATACTTACTCTCAAGAGTGCCTAACCCCTATGACGGAACTCAGTAAGGGATACCTCGGGACCTTTTGTGCGTTTCCTTATCTTTGCAGGATTGCAGGTATCCAGAACGCAACTTGGGGCATGCAAACTACATCCCAGCAAGCTGGCAAATCAACAAATAATCTCAGCATCCGAAGTGCTCTCTCCCCAGCTGAGTTACCTTTCATTATTCTCCCCAGCTGAGTTGCTTCTTCCCCAGCTAAGTTGCCAACAACTTTCCCCAGCCGTAGTACCAATTGTTCTTCCTCAGCAGAATACAAAGAGTTAGGGAATCATCTCCCCACAGAATCATCGGCCTCCGTTCAGAAGAGCAACGCATGAAGAAGTCACAACAGAGTACAGAGGGCTTCTGCGAACCCCAGCTGGACACCATATTACAAGGATATGTCAATCAGTGACCTAGATCCCCAAGCAAATACATCTCACAAGATCTACCAATGATCTCATCCCCAGCTGGGATGTCCACTCCAAGCGGATCGACCAGAGATCTTCATAGCAACGGGATCCGAATCCCAGATCTGTACCTCTTTGCATCATCATGGCATTCACATCATATTATCCCCTCAGAGCGTAGCATTCCGTCTAATACGGAGCATTACGACAAAAATCAAAGACATAGCATAATCATAAGTCATGTTGTGAATCCAACATATGTGAATAATGACAATCCGTCAATATACAGAATACAATATACAAAAATCCCCACCAGAGTTCCCAGCAAAAGCAGTTGCCCCTCAAATCACAAACACCAGTATATACACCCTTGGACACCCGTCCGTGTTATCACTCCCCAGTAAAGTTGCCTGAACACACTTTACAAACAAGATCACCCATATTACAGATACTTCCTGACACCCGTCCGTGTCAAATCACCAGCAGAAAACCAAAGACATCCTCTTTGCACTCACATATACCTTATATACTTTCTTGACACCCGTCCGTGTCATATCCCCAGCGCAGTCGCTTACACTTTTACGACCCATATGCTTGTTAATATTATACTTGTCTCTTGACACTCGTCCGTGTCACTCTCCCCAGCAGATAAATACTCATCTATACAATGCTCATACTCACTACTCATGTTACACTTATACAGATACTCGTCCGTATCTTGTATACATCACTTATATCCCCACAGATTCGACATTAGTCCTTGTTCTTTGTTAACCAGTTGGTACTCGTCCGTACCATCATCTCAGAACATTGCGTCTAGTGTTTGTTTCTACATGATACTCGTCCGTATCATGATCTTAGGGATGCTCGTCCGCATCTTTAATCCATACACTGTGTCAAACACTTATGTCTTCTTGAATATAGATACTCGTCTGTGTCTACTATTCCCCAGAAGAGTCCCTTCAGATGCAACACTCGTCCGTGTTCCCTGTTAACCAGTTGATACTCGTCCGTATCATCATCTCGGAACATGTGTCAGTACTTGTTTCTACTTGATACTCGTCCGTATCATAGTCTTAAGGACGCTCGTCCGCATCTTTAATCTATACACAGCACCTAAACACTTATACCTTCTGTTTCTTGGTTGTAAATACTCGTCCGTGTTTACTATATCCCCAACAGATCGCCAACAAAGCAAATTTTCCTTTTTTTTATCTGGCACTCGTCCTGTGTCATGATAAACCCTGAGAGCAGCCGTACACTGCTAGGTGGTCGTCCTCCACCTCGTGATGGTCGTCCTCCATCATGCTCATCCGATGGCCGTCCCCATCGTTGATTTTTAGCAGCCGTCCCCTGCTAGGTGGTCGTCCTCCACCTCTTGATGATCGTCCTTCATCATTTTATCCAATGGCCGCCCCCATTGTTGATTTTGGTTATCTGGCATTCGTCCTATGTCATGAGAAACCTCGAGAGCAGCCGTCCCCTGCTAGGTGGTCGTCCTCCACCTCTTGATGGTCGTCCTCCATCATGCTCGTCCGATGGCCGTCCCCATCGTTGACCCCTTTTATCCGGCATTCGTCCTATGTCGCGATACTTTTCGGCAGCCGTACCCTGCCCGGTGGTCGTCCTCCACCTTAGATGACCGTCCCTCATCTAATCCCCAACAGAGCAGCCGTCCCCTGCTAGGTGATCGTCCTTCACCTTTGATGACCGTACCTCATCATCTGTTTATTTCATTTATTCTTTAACCCGATGGCCGTCCCCGTCGTGGTCCCTTTTCCTTTTCTTTTAGCCCGATGGCCGTCCCCATCGTTGGTTACTTTACCTTTATGAACTTGATGGCCGTCCCCGTCATGTTTCATTTGATCCCCAGAGAATCTTACAACTTTATCTTGATGGCCGTCCCCATCATGATTTCTTTTTCCCAGCTAGTCGGCCGTCCCCGTCTTAGCTTTACCTTTTATCCCCAGCATGTCGGCCGTCCCCGTCATCGCTTTATTTTCACACACTTTGCCCAGCATGTCGGCCATCCCCGTCATCGCTATTTACCCAGCAGCCGTCCTCTGCTCGAAGGTCGTCCTCCGTCGCCCACACTTTACAACATACTTTCTTTTCCTTTTACAATCTATATCCCTTTTCTTCTTCATTCTGTGAGTGCAAATTTTGGACTGTCTTTGGTATTCAACCACAAGTTATCTTGTTCGCCTGTTAAGCCGTTGCTTACATCCTGCACAGCTAACTCATGCTTGAATAGGGGCAGCTGTAAACACCCCAAATTTGCCCTCACCCATTCACACCATGGCTTGTGATCATTCTCATATGCATAGACACAATCATATCATCTCATATCTCATTTTTGATTCACTGCATAGTTTCTAAGTCATCTGCACCTAGGGTTTGTGATCTGAGCAATCTCAAAGCTTCTTAAGCCACTCCAAAGGCCACCAATCACTTCAAAGGGGTCCATATGTGTTCTTATATCATTTTATACCCTCTCAAAGTCAAGATTGCCAAAAGAATCACAAGAACAGGGTTTGTATGGAAGCAGAGCCAGGCTAGACTACACAGTTGACCTAAAATTAGGGTTTTGGTTTCAGAGGCCATAACTCCATTTTTTTTTGGTCATTCTTGTTTCCATTGGTCTCTATATGGTATAGGGAGTATGCATATCAATTTTCATGAAGAAATTCCATGGGGAAGTCATCTGATCAAGAGTTGACTTTCTGGACAAGTCAGTGCAAAATCAGGGCATCTGAGGCCCCCAATGACCCAACCAATGGGTGATCTTCATCATTTTGAGTGTATATGATCTTTATTTGATCATAGAAGAAGGTTGAAGTTCACAAAAATCAAGAATTTGGAGTTTTTGCAAGTTGACTTTTTAGGGCATGGTTGACTTTTCAAGAATGCTTCATTTTAGGTCATTTTTCAAGCCTTGATTCATGATCCAAAAATGCTTCAAATGGAAAAACTTTGGTCATGAAAGTTGTAGAATACATTTTTCCCTTTTCAAAAAGTACAAGAACATGATCAAATTCTTCTTGGATCAAAAGTTATGGTGTGACAAAGTTGGCAAAAATCATGGATTTTCAAGTTATGCACCAAAAGGCAAAAGTTGCAAATTCTCCTTTCAAGGCCAATTCAGTCACCATATGGGCTTCTAATGCACTCAACATGATCACATAAACTCTAAAGGTCAGATTTGAACCAAAGATCACATGATTATGGTTCATGTAACAAGACTTTTTTCATGAAGTTTTCAAAAAGTAACAAGTTGCAAAACCACTCATCACACTTCCTACAACTTGCAACCTTGGATGCTGAGTTTTCCTAGCCTTTCCCCTCACCCTTGTTGCGCAGCCCCATGCCTTGTACTAGCCTAGAACCAAGCCATACCTCTCTTACACAAAAAGTTGACTTTTGGCAAAAGCAAACATCCCAATCACAGCAGGCCATGTCACATCCTCTGGCCAATTGGAATTGTTTATACTTTTCATTTGCAAGCCATTTCATATACCAAGCAAGGCTGAAACAACACACACCATCACATACACCCAAACACTCCATCTTGCAAAACTCTTCGAAATTCTCTGCCCAGCCATCAAACATCCAAACCATTTTCACCAAGCATCTCACCATGATTCATTGAAAAGAAACCAGCCAAGAACCAGGCCTGAAACAAGCCATAACTCCATTTCACCATTTTCACTCCAACTTGCAGTTTCATTCGAAACTCTCTCCACAGCTCACAAACATCAAAACAAACTCCATAGACCTTCTCCACTCATCATCTGGACCACAAAGAACCCTTCACCCTTGCCAGAAGCAGCCTGAATCACCATTGCCATTTTCAACTGAGCTTGAACAGAAGCTGCTCAAACTCTTCATCCAGCCAATATAAATTTCTCTTGAGCATTCAAGCATCACCAGAGGGTCAAGTGGAGTGGATTGCACAAGGAGAAGAGGTCTGAAAGTGGCTGGAGTGAAAGCTTCGAATCTCAGGTAGCTCAAGAAATATTTTTCCAGAAATCATTTTTTATGTTCTAAACTTGTTCTCCATGCTTCACTGAATATCCTGATGCTTTTAGTTTCGAAAATGGTGATGAAATGAGGATTTAATTGCTTCCTGAAACTGTTTTGCCCTAGTTTTTGTTTGTTTCGATTCAGCTTTTCCATGAATGATAAATTTGTTTTGAGTGGGGGTTTTGAATCGTGAGCTTGTGGGAATCATTTCTGGGTTCTTAGAATTCATTTTAGATGCATTTGGAGTGAGTTAGAGATTTTGGTTGAACGGGGAAGATGACCGGAGCACTGTTCCGGTCATCTGAGTGTGTTTAACGGCGAGATTAGGGCATAAGCATTGATTAGCGAAATTTGAATTCTGGCCGTGGGATCTGGCGCCAAGTCAACTCCCGCGCGTGTAACTTTGAATCTGGCACGTTGGATCTGATTACTTCTCATTAATTCAGATTAAATTCATTTAATTTCATTTTTTTTTCATTTGTTTTGCATAATTTATTAAAAATAGTAAAAAATGTCTAAAAATTATGAAACTTTTTCTCATGGGTTTTAATAATTTTTATGACACAAAAATATTTTTGTTTTTATTTTTATCATTAAAAAAGTATTTTTAAATATTTAAAGGATTATTTTTAATTGATTAATGGAAATTAATTTATTAAAAATACTTTTAGGTATTTAAAAATCACCAAAAAATTCATGAAATGTTCTAAGACATTTAGAAACATTGTCCAACCTTCAAACCAAATTTCTTTTTTGATCTTGATGCATTTTAAGAATTTCTCATTGAATTAAAATCATTTGTATGCATTAATTTGATCCTAAGTTCAAAAAATCATTTCTGCCTATTCAAGAGGAGTTGGACATTGATTCTTTTTGCATTGCATTGTGTTTAACATGTAGTATTTGAGATAAAATGGCCATGATTTGTTTCCTCATTTTCAATTTGTTTGACATTTCATTTGTTTAGGAACCCTAAAAACCCTAATAACTTGTAAAAATCATAACTTGAGATTGGTTAAGAGTTGAGACCTCCCCTTTGGACATTGGTTTAGTATAGGATTAGGGGTCCTTTGTGTGGCATTTTCCTTTTTTTATCTTAAGGTTTGCTTCTGTTTTTGGCTTTTGTTTGTTGTTTGATTCATAAACCCTAATTTGGGCTTCCATTTGCATCCCTCTTGCATTCTCTTGCATAACATGACTTGCCATGACATTTCAAGCATCCATGTGATTCATTTGACATCATAGGACATATAGAAAGCATGTTTGATCATTGCATCATGTATTTGCCATGTTGTATGCCATGTATGCTTCATAACTTTTCATGTGTATCCATGCTTCTAAGCTTGCTTCATATGCATCCATAAACTTGTGAGAACCTCTCCATGCCTTGTTTCATGCTTGTAGCATCTCATAGCATCATTATCATCATCAACATGCTTCTGGTTTTGTTTATCATCATGTCATCTCATCCCATTTGGCATTGCATTGCATTTCTTTTCTAACATTTCAGGTGGTAAGTGAATTTGAGAAGTGAATTTGCCTTCACTTCTCATAACTTTTCTTTTCATCTCTCTTGCATCCATTGCTGCATTTTTATATGTGTTTGAGTTTGAGCTTGCTCATTCTTCTTCTTCCCACTTTCTTTCTTCAAGTGACTTGACTTCTTGAATGAAGCAAGTCACTTTGCTTCTCTTGATCCTTTCATCTGCTTCCTGGTGGCTCCTCTGAAGATTTCTCTTGTAAACCTCACAAACCTTAGGAACAACCAAGCATGATAATGAATTAGGGTTTTGATTAGTCTCCCCTCATAGTTTTACCTTTGTGTCTCTCTTTGAGTCTTCTCTTCTCATCTCATAATCAGGGACTAAACCCTAAAGGTTTTAAGGCTTTGTGATTAAGCTTATGCCTGCATCCTTCTATTAGGATGGAGTGTATAACTTTAATCCTAAGTGTTAAACCCTTAATGTGTTTAACTCTCTTAATCAATTCACTTAATAATCATCAAGGAATCACACTTGTAACTTGGGCCTTGCATTAGGGTTCTAATTCTTCCTTAACTGGTTAAGAAGGACTAACCCTAGTGTTAATGGACAAGTCCCCCTCAAGTTGTCTTACAAATCATAAAAATCACTTCATCATCATACCATTAAATAAAATCCACTTAACCAAAGGTTTGTTTTGTCATGAGTTTAATCCCTAATCATGGATTAAGTTGAGGAGCTTTCCTCAGCTTAAACATCCTCATCTATTATCCTTCTATTAGGATGATGTAATGAGTCTGTTTAATCCTTGATTATGGCTTAACCTCATTACTTAACACTAAACAAAAACACCAAAAACATCTAAATAATCACAAGTAGGTTAATGATCTTAATCCTACATCAAAGGTGATTAAGTGTGAGAATCTGACTTCACACTTAAGGTATTCTCATTACCCCTAATCAGAGGGAAGATGTGATGAGTTACTAAATCCATTGGTTTAGGCTTAAGCTCATTTCCTTATGACAAACTTTCAAAAGCAATAAAAGACTGAAAACTCAAAAACAAACAATAATCGTCTCCTTCGGGATTCTTTTCTCATCATCTTCACTCACAAACGAGAACTCGCTTCTTCCGTCTAATGCAAGACAGTTTGCACCTGAGCCAGACAGGTCATACACTTGAGCATGGACAAGCAAGCAGTTCACAAGTCAATTCATCTTTTAGTCTCTTTGGGTCGAACTACGGTGTTCTGACTTCCTCATTGCACGAGAGGATACGTAGGCATAACTTAACAGTTATCGAACAAAAGTCTCTGTACATTCCCCCTCCTCCCAGCATTATTCTTAGCCTCATTATCATGAGCAATTCATTCCTGGTCTCACACTGACACTGTATATATCACACTTCACTTCTTTTACACTGACACCTGTACATTCTTTTCCAGCTATTCTACACACAAATTGCACTGACACTACCCCTTTAAAACACAAATCTTTTAAGCGTGGATCCCGTCGAGTACGACGGACAATCTGGGTGCTAATACCTTCCCAAGTTGTAACCAACCCCCTTTCTCAATCTCTCTGGTTCGCAAACCGTCTTATCCATCTTTTTCTAGGTCTATGCAGCATTGCCTTTCCTCCGGGATAAAAATGCCTAGCTGGCGAATCTATTCATCTCCAGTGAGTTCACTGCTGTGTGTTCTCATTGTCCCTCTCGCCGACCGTTCGCGTCTGTACCCTATTTGACTTAGCCTCATTTAGCGGGAGCGACATATACCTCACAAGATCAAACTATGTCAAACAAAATAGAAAAAGTTCACTTAAGTTCACCTAAATGCAAGTTAGGGCTTATGGATGAAGTATGAGTGCATATGGCATACAAGCATGAATTAATACATGAAATGAGTATCAAAGTCAGTAGTGAATAATTATGAATGTAGATTAATGAACATACCATCATGGATGCAATGGTTTAAGCATATGGAGCTAGGAGAAGAAGATGTGAGAACAAATGGAACAAGTATCGCATATGATTAGCAATGATGCAAGCTAAGGATGAATGACATGTAAATGTGCATGAAGTGATTATGGGTCAGTAACATAAAAGTTATGAGATGCAATTAGAATTTATGGATAGGAATTAATGATTCTCACATAATTCATGGTAACATTTAGAGGAGAAGAGAAATGAGTTTAAGTTAAAATTAGTTCACATAAGTATGCACTTTGAAACACCAAAACAAACCAAATGAAACATGGTTCAAAAAGTGACCTATAACTGGAATTAAGGACATAAAAATTACCTATAATCAACTCCTAAAAGTTACCAACAAGTCTCTCAAGCCAATGGCATGAATGCCTTTCTAATATCTAGGTTATGGAGCAAATAAACACATATTTGGACCTATAATCTAAGTGACATGGAAAAATAGCAAAAAGGCTTTAAAAATTATGAAATTAAATTCCTAACATGGTAGAGTCAGTAACCCACATATTCTAAAAGAATTTTACAAAATTATGCACCAAAGTGCCAAAACAATTACTTGATGAGCAAGATAACAAGGCATGATCGCCAAAAAACAACTCCACAAAGTGGATCAAAAATGACACCCAAAATTATGAAAAAAATGACTAAGTAGCATCATAATATCACCAATTCCAGTTCTTAATCACACACAAAAAATAGGTCTCACACCTATGGGAAAAATTGGATTTTGGTCTCTTATGTCAATACCATTCCTTTTGGGACAGCTTGGAATGAAAAATCCAAATTAATTACTAAAACCAATCAAACCTGGAATAAAAAAATATGACAAATTAATTAAGAGGATATAGATCACTCATGAAGTTTTCCAGAATTTTATCACACATAAAACTATTTTTAATAATTGCGACGAAACAGGCAAAATACGGCATTTTAAGGGAAAGCGAAAGGAAGTGAATTCTACAATCCGTAACCTAATCCCTAAGCTCCGAAATCGACACATATAATCATAAATCATAAATAAATCCAATGCCTCAGGTGTAGGGCTCAATATGCACCTTAAGTTATATGATCCTAAGCCGCATACAACTAGAATGATGCGTAAAAGTGGAGGAAGTCGAAATTACTTATTTGATCGAAGTGCCGATTCTTCACATAAAAGAAATCCAAAAAACCTTCAAGAAATGTCTTGTGATCTCCATAAGCAAAATAAATGTTTATCTTCCATATTCACTTTGTAAAGATCCACCATAATCGAAACAAAAACAACGGCACAAAATATCATTTGAATCCAAAGGTATCCCACAAATAAAGTGGAATACCAACCAAACGACCGTCATTAAGATCTTTGCGAGAACCTTGCATGAACTTAACAAACATATTAGAAACCAAAAAGAGGTGCAACCGGAAGTTGCACCTATGCCTCACAACTCAAAATCAAATAGAAATATGAATATACGAGTCATGGACATGCATTGAAATTTATGTTTCAAAACGGGGCAGCACTTATGCACTAACATAAACAACATGCAAACTCAAACCGGAATCGAGCAAATTTATATGCAATGAATGACAAATGATCAACAAACATAAATACAAGTCAAAACAAGATCAATGCATAAAAATCGCACCAAACCGAACTTAAAAAAGCCTTAAAACGGAAAAACGCGTCAAAAATCACCGACTCGGAATTGAACGAAAATCGCATGATAACTTGCAAACGTGCCAACGGATTCAAATATGCAATCGGTTTTTGAAAATTCCGCTCGGAAGTGTGACTTTTTGGCCGATTTCGTCGGCTGGCAGTAGCGAAATAGCCGGAAAAAAATTGTCCAAAATCGACTAAAAAGTTCACCAATGGCTCCGAAATAATCAACAAAGTCAAGTTACATTATTCACATTCGCGAAAACGTGCTACGATTAGGAAGTTATGACCAAAACATATTCTCGACACGCCACACATGAACAACATCAACAATTAAGCCTCAACATATCCTATTTCAAATTTGTACATTGAAACAAACATGAATTTAAAAGTCAAGCACTTCAATCAATATCAAGTCACAATAATTAACTCTCTTAAGAATTTTGTCAAACACCTAACATGCACCGATTATTCTATGTCAATTTTAACAATCATTTCCAATTATGCACAACAACAATTATTAGGATCAATTAATCAAGCATCAATCAACAACCACATCAAGAATCAATGCACATAATCTCCATAATATTAATTCAACTTGTAAATTCAATTCAAGAAACAATGCAACAATTATTCATGAATTAAAGTTTAAGAAGCTTACCGAATGAAGAATTGACGAAGAAATTGTGAATTCGAAGGAAGTGAGACGTGATCGTGACCGGAGGATAGGGGGAGAGGTCACGTGGCTGCCGGCGGCGGAAGATGGGGTCGCGCGGTGGTGAAGTTGACCGGAGGTGGTGGTTCGTGGAGGCTCGGCTACCGGAAGCTTGATCGGAATTGTTGTGTTCTTGAGTTCTTGATGAAGTTGTTGTTGTGTTCTTGAGAAAGAGTTGAGAGAATGAACTTTGATCCTTTAGAAAGAGTTTGTGAGAGTTTTTTGGTGTTTGTAAATTATGATTGAAGTTATGAGACAAACTGTGGGTCAAAAGAATATATAGTGGAGTGTAAAATGAAAGGCAAAAGGTAGAATTTCGGCTTAAGTGAAAATAACAATATCTTCGGCAAGAAATTTTGACTCTGAGCCTTCCACAACATCGTCCACCTCTGAATCACGGTTGCAATGCAAAAAGAATGAACGTCATACGATCAAAATAGAGTGCAATCGATACGTTTAAGCTGCAAGACGTCACTGAATAAGTTGTTTTTTCGGCTTATTTGGTGTCCGTTACTCGAAAATGTGACTAGGTCAACCTCTCCGAAGCATAATATCGACTCGACTTTGTCAGCAAAGTTGTAGATCTATGAGTCACTGACCTGGTGTTAAAATGTAAGCTCAACTGGACAAACAACGAGGGAGATATCAATTTTCTCGTGAAACTACTTTCACTCTTTTTCTTCGGTTCATCACTTCAGTTTTGTGAAGTGTAGACCTCCTGATTTGGCTGGGAACCATAGGCATGGCACTGCTAAGGGAGCAAATTTCTGGGGAGGAATGATACTCCTTGTACTTCTAGGGATTGCCCCTATATCAAAGGGAAGTCTCTGCTTAGGGAGGACTCCAACTTTCTGTTGCCTTGCTGAGGGAGATTTCAACTTCCACCTCTACTGGGGATGATGGATAATATCAAATGAGAATAACTCCTGTTGCAAATAAAAGCTTTGGTCGTCTCTCGTTGAGAATGAGAGGTAAGAAGGGTCTCATGTTGGGGATGAGAGAATACAATCTCATGCTGGGGATGAGATGGTGATGATACCATTCTTCTCGGGAAGCAACTTTCTTCTTGTCGCTCCGCTGAAGAAGACATGGTCTAATGAGATTTGCTAAGGAATTTTGATCAATGAAGCCTGCTGATGAAACAACTCTTGAAGTATTATGTTGACAATAGCTTTGCTTCCAGCCTCTAGGTTGATAGGTTTCCAACCAATCATGAGTGAACAATGGTTCTTTGCAATTTTCAACTCGCCTCGGATTAAGCTTTATCGAAAGAAAATGCCTCAAGAGGATTTTACAGAAAACATGACATACGAAATGCCTCAGTGTCTTCAAACTCTTGGAGAGATTCATCGGATCTCAAAATAACTGCCCCAGACTGAGTGGTCTATGAAAGAATTTGCCTCGCGAGGATTCATGAAATACCTCATATCACTGTGAGATATTCTTCCCCAGTATATTGAACTCTGGATAGGCGCCTCTGATTAACCGTCTTTGAGAGAAAGTAACTTCTAGTGCTCTTGGGGTGGCCTTCCCCAGTACGAGCCTTGAAGTGATCACCTCTAACTGACTGTGCTTTGAAGAAAACATCCATACTACATACTCCTGGAGAGATTTGAATCTCGAAGTGATTGCCCCAGATTAGCTGAAATTTGAATGTATGCTTCAGACTAATGGCTCTTTGAGAGATTTGAATCTCGAAGTGATTGCCCTAGTTTAGTTGAACTTTGGAGAGATTGCTCGACATGATTTCCCCGGATTGGCTAGCTCTTACCACGACTGGTTGGGAAAGTCCCCACTCAATGGAGTTTTTTTGTTTGGAAAAGTGCATCTCAATAGATTGACCTTCGGAAGTTTCAGACTTCTCAACTTGGCAAGATTAAACTTCTGGACTGAGATTCCATACGTGAACGTTTATGATGCCAAACAAATGTATGCAAGCAGAAAATATTTATTCTGAGAATGAAAATTCTAATGCAACACACATGTTAATCTTGACATTTTACTGAAAAAAATGTCGTAAACCTTTGTGAGCGAATCATTGGTTGAGATACAACATTGATTTTTTATGAAAGTATGTACATGCAACACCAACCCAGGTCTTTTAGAACAACTCATAGGAGTCAGGAATGTAGTCTCGTGGTAGCACGCTCTCAAGATAACCCTGCTTCAGTTAGGACTTTTGAGGGTTGTATCGTGGCCTGGTTCACGGTTATAGAAACAAAGGATATAGGCTCGAAGTTTATAGGTACCCACCCCTCTTCGTGATGTTCTCCATTCCTATGTTTAGCTAACTTTCACAAGCTCTCACCTCTCAAAAAGGGTTTTATAATGATTGAGGAACCAATTACACTAACGGTTTAAACACCAATCAGGTTGTTGTTAGGAGTCAATCACCCATTTGTCTTTCGTGTCTGTGCCACACGATTTTGTTCTTGTTTGAGGATCTTTCTTGTGTAATCCTTTTCATCTTTCACTTTTTCATTATTTTGCTTATCCCTAACCTTTGCCTGGACTGATTCTTGTGAATCTATGCTTGTGAAGTCCAACGGGATGCCCTAATTTTTGCCTAAGTCGCTTGTTTTCAAGTTTCGACTTAGCAGGCTTTCTCATCATTTTTTTAATTCTTTTTTTTGAACAAATCGTGTGACACTGTTTGTCTTGATTGCTTTGAAAGGTTCGTGACTGTCTCACTTCTTGGTTGATGAGGGATAACCATTGTGGTTTCCAGTCGCTGGACCTCTTGCTTGGGATAACCATTGTGGTTTATGGTCATTGGATCTCTTGATTTGGTACAACGAAAGGTAATGGATCCTCATATGTGCACTCCTTTTTGAAATTCGAATGCCCGGTCAAACTAACTGATGCTTACCCTGCCACTGGGTTACATGAAAGGGTTTTTTCATACTAAAAGAAACTCCTACTTCAAGGCTCAAATGGGTTGGCGAGGGTCTATCTCCCTTATATCTCCGGTGTTTAGGATTTGAAACAATGTCTGTACATCGTCAACAGGGTCTTTCTCAAAAGCAAACAATTAGAGTTTTTGCGTTTTCATTTCGTCATCCTCCCTGATAGAGTTTAAGTACAACAGTTGGTATTGCAATGCACATACATAAAATCATGAGTGAATACGAATGGATTACTTCAAGGAAAACATGTGCGTTATGTTATGATTAACATTCAAAAACAAATAAGTTTCATGCATGCATACAAATGTTTAAACAAACAATAGAAACTATAAATGAACATGCAGTAAAGAAGCTGAACATTGTCGTCATTGAGGAGACTTGACTCCGTTTGTAATTATTGCTTTTGAAGATGCCTTTGAAAATTGAGAGGTCCATTTGATGAGAAGACTTCTATATGTGAGCAGCCTTTCTAGCAAGATGACCTTTGAGTCGATCAAATTTTGCACCTTGTGCCTGAACGCATCATAGTTGTCAAATGGTATGCCTAAATGCCCCTGAGCGGTACTTGCATCTAGCCTTTACATCGTGGTTGCCATTATTGAGGAGGCTTAACTCCATATGGACTTATTGCTCTTGGAGACTTTCAATAGTCAGAAATCTGGATATTCATTCCATTACTGTTTTGGTGCCATATTCTCACTTTTACCTGGCGTGAACATAATAGTCTTGGAGTCAATCAAATTCGGGACCTTGTCTTCACCTTTGCCTCTGAAAGACTTGCAATCTTCAATTAAACGACCAGGTGCCCTAGAATGGTAATCATACTTGGCATTGAAACCCCAAAGGAAGCTTTATCGGAGATGATCCTGATGTGACTAGCTTAACTAGCCTGAATCTAAGCAAATGAGGAAACCTGTTGCGCGTACGACATCGAAATATGATCAAATTTCTTCTCAAGTTGTTCTGGACTTTACCCTTATGCTTTGCCCCTAGGATTCTCTTGGGAAGCTGAGGTTGGATGCTGACAAACGACATCTGGCGGGAAGAGGTTGATAATAAAGTTAATAAATAAGGTTGCTCAGAAAGATCTTGCATGATCTCATGCCTACGTATCTCCATTGACCAATGGAGAATCAGAGTAGCGTAGTTCCCCTCAATAGGGATGAAAATAGCTTCATTCAGAATTTCCACAACCAAGCTCATCTGAGTCTTCATCTGGTTGACTTTCTGTTTCAACAATTTCTGGTTCTGAAATAAAGCTTGCACCTCGGCCCTGAATTGCCCCAGCTGGGTCTTCCTTTGATTACCTCCGCCCGGAGTGGTTCCAAGTCCATACCATGAAGATGGTGATTCAAGTTGGCCATTGTGAAGAGAAACCAAGTCAGGATAATAATCTGTCTCTGAACACCAGTCAAGAATGCAAGGATGTATGCAAATGTCATGTTCAGTTATTTCTGAGGAATCCATCTGCTTTGATTCAAGTTTTGACACAGAAAAATCCAACAACATGATTCAGATATGTGAACCTCGGAAATAACTGAACATATGTGCTGGAATGATATGATGTCATGTATGCAACAGGCATGTGATCAATAGTCCGAAGGGTATAATACTATCGTCATATGAACAGTTTGCCTTGACTAGGTTCCTATGAGAGAACCAGGCCATCCTATGCGAGTTCCCAATGGACCCTCGGATGTGAGTGGGTTTGCCAACAAATATGGTCTTCTGATCGGTAAAATAGCAAGTGTACTATTTTATCGATGTAGTAATAAAAAAGGATTTTCCCAGTGTCGATCTCTTGAGGACTGCGCAGGAAAAATAAGTTTCTTAACAAATTCAATTGAACAAAAAGTCCTTGGTTTTTTTTTTAAGATTGACTTTTGAAATTACTATTAACAAAGTAAAAGTACTTAATAAAATAAGTTGTTATGACAAATATGAGAATAACACTAGGGAAGGTGTATGAAAACTCTTATAATGACACACAAATTATTATAAGCAATTTCCCCACAAGGTTAAATCATTACCGCCTTATTAAAATAGTTTTCCAAAATTCCTTTAAAGAAAACCCTTTGGTATTCCCTGTACCGCAATTCCTTGGTTGTATAGAAAGAATACCAAGCTTTTATAATACCAAAAGTTTTACGGTTAAATTATGGCATCCCAATTCCTTGGTGATGTCTAGTAAAATAATGTTGTTTAAAAAGTGTTAACAATGGTATTCCTACCTACGATTAACATTAGATCAAAAACCTTATTTTCCAAATTGGGTTTTGCATTACGAACGATCAAACAACATAATGATTATGAGAAAGTAGTGAAATTATTATAACAAAATGTTCAATGGCATTACAAAGATAACCAGGGACACCCCCTAGCATTGGGGTTTAGCCTCTCATATTCATAATAACAATTACAAAACTATAAAAATAAGGAAAAGACATTACACTTGTAATAGGTTTCAGTTGATCTTCAATGACTTCCGCCGTTCCAAGATCGCCTTTCTCCTAAAACGCGTGCGTACAATCTCCAGAGCAGAAAGTAAAAATTAATCGTAAAATCCAAAGTGTTTCTTTCCTTCCCAAAAACTAACCGAAATAATTCCAGATCACTTAACAGCAGTAGAAAATACCCAAAATACCCCCGGGAGTCACTTAACATCAAAAACCATCAAAATCAGTCGTATTAGCGCCTTGGCCAACACGGGTCGTGTCATGGGACACGGGCACCCGTGTTGGCCCTCTGCCATCATAAAAATTGACTTTTGGTGCCAGACCTCCTGACACGGGCCATGTCATGGGACACGGGCACCCGTGTCAGCCCACTGGAATTTTCAATCGGACTTGTTTCGATCATAACTTTTGATCCGTAAGTCTGTTTTGGTTCCCGTTCGAAGCGTCGGAAAGCTAATGAAGAGAACTATAACATAGTACAGATAAGATACTTGGTTTCCCAATATTTTTCCATGCTTGTTGAATTTTGGGTCCAGACATCTTTTACTTCCTTCCAAAAACTCTTATGAATTCCCGAAACTTCCATTTTCTTCACACAAGCTCTTTGGACTTTTCCACTCAGACCTGAAACCATATAAAACTACCAAACCAAAGCATAAAATGCAACATAATTGAAATAAAACAACAAATCATAAAATGCAAGAATAAAGTACGACAAGTAAAATTGACTTGAAAAACAATGAAAATACAAAACAAAGTGTTACCGATTTGGCGGATTCATGCCGAATAATTGAAAGAAAACTAGTAGAAATGGTGACCAATCACAACCCCAAACTTATCTCATTACTTGTCCTCAAGTAATGTTCGAGACAACATAAAGGTCACCCCCGAATTAATAAAATTTTTCTTACCACAACACCACTGAGATCTTTCGCGACTGTCTTTCCACTTTTCTTTCAACATTTCCTTCTTACCTAAGTTTTGACGGTCCGCTACACTTCCACATCAAAGTACCTCTTAACTGTCAGCTTTTCACATTCTCACTAAATCTCTCTAGTTAAAGTGTTTACACTCAATAGTAATAGCATGCAAAGTCAACTCATAAGCTTGAATAACATCTATTTTCATATCAAATGCAAACAACACACACTTTTTCAGGACTTTTATGGTTGTAATGGGGATTAGGGACAAGGTGGGATAAACAAACAAAAGGGAAAAACTAGTGGTTTTTTGGCTCAGACTCAGTGTCGTCATTCTTATCACTATGTTATTTGTTTTATTTCACAATCAAGGGTATCAAACACCATTTTACTAGGATTCTTTAGCTTTTACTCAATTGTTTCTTTGAGATTATCTTTTTTTTTTCAATTCTTCTAACTAAATCCTCCTCTAGGTAAGTGCTTTAGTCTATCTTGTTTTCTTTCTTTTCTCTTTTTCTTTCTTTTTCAAAACTTTTATTTCCCTTTTTATTTCTTTTTGTACTTTCCTAGTTCTTAAAGGCATCCCAACCCCAAACTTAGAATTTTTCACAGATCAAAAATCAACAACACTTATTTGAGTAAGGAGAGGGAGTGTTTGGGTTCGTGGTTTAATTATGCGGTTAGTAAACAAACAAAGGGAAAAAGGCTCGAGGGGTTTAACGAAGGATAACATAAAAGGGTAGGCTAAAAAGGCTCAGGGTTAAAATCAAACAAGTGCCTCAATGTGTATATGTGTGCATTGAAATTCCAACAGACGTGTATGCAAACTAAGAGTGACAGAGACATACCTGACGAACTCTCATGATGATAAGGTGCTCTGCTTTTTATGATCCTCACCATGTTTGGCATACTGACAAATTCCAAGGTACCTCTAGTGTAATGTCTCTTCATTTCCGTCTCAGGTGCAAAGTTCTCCTGTATCAGTCCAGTGTTGGAAAGTCGCGTCCAATCATTCACTTCAGTAGTACCAACTTTCGGGGGTTTCCTGGAGAACTAACATGGGTTGCGTATTTTCATCCATTAACTACAAGCCTCATCATTCATCAGGCATAAATACCATTATTTTGTAACACACACAAACATAAAACACACCAAATCAAAGCAAATGACTTAAACAAAACAAGGAAAAACAAACAAACAACGGAAAGCAAATAAACTAAACCCCCCACACTTGAACTAAACAGTGACCTCACTGTTTTAGAACAAACGTGAGAGGGGACTCACAGAGCTCACTAAGGCGGAGAGAAGTACACTCTCATCTGCTGCATCCATTAGTGAATCTTGTCCATGGTATTCCCTCAAGCTTGTTATGTGAGTAACAACAAAATAGACATCTAGAAAATAAACAAAACAACAATAAGAATGAAAAAAAATCGTGGGTTTCCTCCCACGCAGCACTGCGTTTAACGTCACATGGCTCGACGGGTTACCTCATTCCCTCTCTTAGGGAGGATATTTAAATTTCCACACCTTGTTGGTTACCTTAAATGGATGAATTGCTGCAACCTGAGAAATTATCCCAGAGATTTGTTTCCGCGATGGCTTTAAGCTCTTTCCCTTTTTCTCCGTTTTGATTTTTCCAACGAAAGCTTTACTCTTTTTCTCTTTACCTGGCTCTTTGATGTTTACCATGTTTACAATTATTTCTTCCTCAAACGATTTCACAATGACTTTACCTGTTTCCATATCAACATTGCACCGACTCGTAAGCAAGAAGGGTCGGCCAAGTATGATTGGAGTTTCCTCATCTTCTGGAATGTCCACGACCTCAAAATTAACTGGATAGGTGAAATTCTCAATTGTCACTAACACATTTTCTGCTATTCCATATGACATCTCATTCGTGTGGTTGGCAAACTTCACATTTGTACATGTATAACTAATTTTTCCAATACCCAGTTTTTTGAAAACAGATAAAGGCATGAGACTTACACTAGCACCTGAATCAATAAGGACCTTCTTGAATGTTCTGTCTTTTATAGTGCACGGGATGGTGACAGCTCCAGGGTCTTCTTGCTTGATTGGAGTTCTCTTACCTTGTGACATTTCATTACACTTTTCAGTTACACTCTTCTGCCCCTCTCCACTGGATCTCTTTTTACCAATCACTTCCTTCATGAACTTCTTGTACACTGGCATTTGCTCGAGTGCTTTAAAGAAAGGCATATTAATTTCTAACATTTTGATCATTTTACTAAATTTCTCAAAGTCTTTTCCCTCTAGCTCTTTCTTCTTCACTCTATGAGGGAAGGTTAGCTTAATTTTTGGTTTGATCTTCTCTTTCTTTTTCTCATCTATTGGCTTAACTAGAGGTGTAGCTTTTCTTGGTTCTTTCTCATTTTCTCTCACTTCCAGATCTACCTCAATAACATAATCCTCTTCATCTTCTGTTTCTTCTTCTTTTTCCACCACTTTTTGACTTCTAGTGGTAACCGCATTCACATTTTCTTGATTTCTTGGATTAGTCACAGTTGCACTAGGTAGAGCATCTGGTGCTTGAACATTTGTAATTTGTGTTGCTATCTGACCCAATTGAACTTCCAAATTTTTAATAGAAGCATTTATGTTCCTCTAGTTATTCCTAGTCTCTTCTTGGAACTGAGAGTTAACAGTAGCCATCTTTTCAATAGCCATCTCCCAATATGCTTTCTTCGGTACATTTTGCTGATACGGTTGTTGTGGATGTTGATATTGTTGTTGTGGTGGCATCTGATAATGTATTGGTCCCTGTTGCTGAACATTCCCCTGATGATCTTTCTAGGAGAAATTTGGATTGTTCTTCCAACTTGGGTTGTTGGTATTATAATATGGGTTATTCTGCTTCAGAAACTTGATCTCTTCAATTTGTTTCGCAGTTTCCCCATAATGCATAACAACATGCGGTCCACCACATATTTCACAACAAACAGCTTGAACCAGTTGAACCTTGATGCGTGTTTTTCGCAAGTGTACGAACACGTCAGAGTAATATAAAAGATTGTCGAATCCACAGAGACCAAGTGTCAATCTATCGTACCTGTTGTTATGGTGTGTATCTAAGGCAACTAAATATAAGGGTTTTAAGAAGGGTGCGATGGTAAATAAAATAATAATTTTAAACAATAAATAAAGAAAGGCTCGAATGTAATTCACATAATCAATTGATATTCCAGTACTTGTTAATAGAACTACTTATGGGCAATGTTTTCTACTTTGAAAAGAACTAATTTAACAGGAACTGTCGCTTTCGCGTAGTCAGAACCGAGTTGTACTCTCTAATCAACCCCTCCTATTGTCACGGATAAAAATGTGCGTACTGTGTTAGAGTAGTAAACCTATTTTTAAGAAATATAGTATCTTAACTAAGTTGAAAAGTATTTTAACCTGGATTTCTTAGCAAAAAGAGGTTCTTACAAACCAGACTCTAAACTTCATAACGAGTCCAAAAATCGTTTTAAAATCTCTTTTCTTTTTAATCTAAAAACTCCTAATGAACTAGACAAAGCGCTTTTGGCTGTTTTTGAAATAGTTAAAAACAATTACTTACATTGAAAGATAAAATAGCGCTTAAGTGTTTCCACGAACAATTGTACGGATTATTGGTTTAATTACGATCCTTACATTCTAACCTTTATGGATTTAGTTAGACATGGTAAAGTAAACGTTCTTTTCATAATTTTTCATAAAAGTAATTTTAGTGCGAGTGCGGAAAGTAAATAAAAGTAGTGCGAGTGCAGAAAATAAACGAAAGTAGTGCGAGTGCGAGAAATAAATAAAGTAGTGCGAGTGCGGGAAATAAACAAAATAAAGTGCGAGTGCGGATAATAAATGAAAGTAAAGCAATGCGAGAAATAAATAAAAGTAAAGCAGTGCGGAAAAGTAAAATACGAACTGGAATTAAAATGGCGGCACGATTAACTTCCTCCCAGAGTGCTCCAAAACTCGATCACACAGACAGATTACAGACTCGATCACTCGATTGCAGTAACACCCCGATGTGGAATGATACCTGCTTTAAAACTGATATATGCCTAAGAGATTCTATGTTTGGATGATGAAAAACGAAATTCTAAGGTCCTATTTATAGGAAAACTAAATGCAGGAAAAGACCAGGATGCCCCCTCCACTAAAAAGTGGAGGGAACTGTTTTTGCCTTGTGGCACCCGCCACAAGGCCATGGCGCCCGCCATAGGACCAATGGGGAATGAAAGAGTGGGGATCGTGGGTCTTGGCAGTTGTGGAGTGGTCTTGAGACGTGGCCACGTCATGGCAGACCCCATGGCGCCCGCCACGGTGGATGTCGTAAGTGTAAAACGCTGAATTTCTAGGTTTTCGTCCGTTTCCACTCCTTTTTCGCTCCTTTTCTCGATTTAAGCCCCGATTACATAAAAAACCTGAAAACAAAGAAAAACAAAGTAATAACATAACAAGCAAACATTAAAGCTCAGAAATACGGTGAATTTTAGTGTGATAAAATTCTCCCACACTTAGACCTTTGCTTGTCCTCAAGCAAACATTAAAGCTCAAGAAAAAATGGTGTCAACACGTGTCTTTGGGCTAAAGGGCTTCTAAGTTCAAGTCAGGATGCAGTGACAGGTACTAACTAAGTGAACCAAGGGTACCACAATAACACAGACACAAACTTCAATCATATATTAACCACTCCATGTCATCCCACAATTCCTAGGCCTATCTTCTCATCTTTTTGTGTCCTTTTCATTCAGGCGCAATCACATTAAGCCCGTTATCCATACATGCTTCATAGTAGAGTGACCGGTTAGTGATTCTGATCCATAACATAAGGTTTCTGGCACATAAGCATGTGTAAACCTGTTTTATTTGACCTAATTGTAGCTGCGGGGGGTCGGATCGTAATCCGCCCTACCAAGTTCAGTGCCAGATACCTCTGAACCAACTAACAATAGGTGACTGCAATTTTTTTTTCTTTTTTTTGTGGCAAAATTTTTTTCTTCTCTTTTTTCGGTTTAAATGACTTTGTGAGGGTCACCTATCCCAGAGTTTGCCTTTTTTTCTTTTTTATTAGCACTGGATCATTCACTTATGTTCATCGGCCCCCTACGTAGAGCATGCTTAGGCCGGAGCTGACTGCTAGAATAAACTACTTAGGACAATTATTTGAATGATAATAAAGGCCAAGGTGTGGGGTTTAGGAGTGATTCCTATATTCAAAAGGTCTATGGTGCTAAAATGGTGCTGATGTTTCAAAAAGTTAACCTGAGTCACCATATCCTAATCTAAACCTGTCTCAAAGCCCAAAGAACATGTGAAACAACATTGTTTTCTCTTTAAAATTTTTCTGGTAAGGCTAAGGAAATGGGAAAATGAGGATGTACTAAAAATACACTATACTGGTGACTCGTCAGACTCATGCATTATCTAAGAAAATTAAACTAAATAACTTACTGAAAAGGGAAATAACTGAAAGCAAATAAATAACTAAAAAAGGGAAATGACAGAAAGCAATAAAATCCCCTCCCACACTTAAATCTAACATTGTCCCCAATGTTTCGAAATAAGATAAGGAGGGTAACCTGAACAACTACTGTGGAGGTGCACTGGTGCCCTCGCCGTCCTGCTGTCATGGTCTGGAAAGACGAGATCTACTGCGATGTTGGTCCCTCCGGTCAAGTCGTGCTGATAAGGCAGCCTGAGCACCCCAGACCTCTTGAAGGTTACCTAAGATGGAACCTTGAGTGGCCTCCATAAGCTGGTAGTGCCGGCGGTTGAATTCTCTCTGACGGTCCTGCTCTAGTGTGATATCGTTCAAAGTATGGCAAACGTTGCTGTAAGCACGATCCGAAACCAATCGCGATTGTTGCATGAAGTTCATGTTGTCCGTCAGTTGTTGTGAAATAGTAGAGAGAATGCCGTCTCTCCTTTCCTCTCTAGCTGTCATATCACGCCACATCTCCTCAGTGACATAGAATCCAGGAGCAGCACCTGCAACAGGGTTAGAGGAAGATGGTGCGGTGTGTGACTGTGAAGGAAGATGGGGGGACATGTGAGGTATGGGAGACTGCTCTCTCCGATCATACTCTTCATCAGTGTCATGTGCCTCCCCATCAGGAATATTAGGAGGAAGTGGGCCCAAAACAGGTGGATCATTCAGAACATAGGTCCAGTTCCTTTCATTACGTACATCAGTACGTCTACTGCAAGGTAAAGCAACAGATGGGATAGCTACCCCATGAACCATCAACTCATAACCAGCTTCTCTCCTCGTTCGACACAATTTCATGTCTTTCAGAAATTTTAAATTAATTGTGCAAGGAGGTAGTGGTTCAAGTGTAGCTATCTCATTGTTCAGGCCAAGAGCCCGAGCAATAGACGTAACAAGCCCTCCAAAAACAATCGGTCCTGTTTTATTAGTAAGTAAAGCCATGTGTGCAAGCATAAACGGGACCGGATTGATATGGGTACCAGTGAGGCATCCTTGAAAAAATAGGAGTTCTCTAGCATTTACCTTGTTTGGACTCTCCCGCCCAAAAATAGTACATGCCAAAAGATATCTGAAAACTCTTATGGTCGGGTTATGAATGGTCGACGCAAGTATTCCTTCAAAAGAATTTATTGAAGTACTTGAAAGCCTCTGCCAGAAGGAAAATACCTCGGCCGACCATTCCGCATCCAAAGGTGCCTCACAAATCGCACCTTCCCTATGAGGGATTCCTAACAAGCCTGCTAGCTTGTTGGTACTGAATTCATATTCAATTCCAAACAGTCTAAAATTAACAGTACCGATTGTGCTAGCAGTGTTAGGACTGACAGTGTATATCAATGAAATTAAAAACTCAACTGTCAGCCTCTCATAGGTAGGTTCCTGATTAACGAAAATATTATGCAAGCCTAAAAAATCTAATAAATGGAAAACAATATGATAAAGACCCAAAGCATATAGATAGTTATCATCGACGTACCTAGTCGAGAGAATTTCTCGACTCTGAAGCCTCTGAATAATTTTCCTTTGCCTATCGCCCGGTCTTCCATCGCGAAGAAGAAATCCATTGAACTCCATTGTTGTTGCTCCTTAGGAAGTGAAAAATGGTAGAAAATGGTTTATGAGAGAAATGATACAGGTTTGATTTTTATGGTTTGTGGTGGATGAAAATGAAAATGGATTTTGGATAGGTTTTATGGATGGTGGGTATTTCGGAAATGGGGGAGCTTTAATGGGGTTCAATGGGGTTTTTGAAACTTGTAAAAATGAGTTTTTGAAGATGGAAGGTGAGAAAATGGTGAAAATGAAGGTCCATCCCCGAAATAGGGGAGAACGTCATGGCGCCCGCCATGGGCCTGTGGCGCCCGCCACAAGGCAAATCCCTGATGGGCCTTGGATTTTTAATCCTCCTTTGGGCCCTCTTTGTACCTTCGGTCTTCGGGGGGGGGGGGGGTCTGGATAGCATTTTCTTCTCTTTTCCAAGGCATGAGGCTTGCGTATTTTTTTTATGAAGACAAAAATGAAAATATTTTTGTCTTATATTTTTTTCTTTGCTTGACAAAAATAAAATAATTAAAAATCAAAAAGAAAAGAGAAAAATCAATATTAGTGCATGAAATAATATGTATATATAAGATAAATTCAAAGTACATGAAAAAAGGAAATATAATAGATGCAAATAATGTAAGATATGTCTGGAGATGCGAGAAATAAAATAAAGCATAAAAAGGAAATTAAATACTAGGGTAATATCGTCAGTGTAAAACGAATCATGTGGTAGGCTTCTCCTCCTGGTTTGATCCACGAATCTCAGCTATCTCCTTCCGAAGCTCTTCAATCTCCTGATATAGAGCATCGGCCTCTGAGGCATGAGTGAGATCAGAAACCTGAATCTGTAATTTCAAGTCCGCTACTTCCTGCTTGAGCAGGGCAGTCTCCTTACGGAGCTCATAAATCTGAGTTTGTAGATCAGGCGGCTGCAGAGACATATTGTTAGACATAACAGTGATTCGGGGAGTAAGAGGTGTAGGAGTGTACTCAGCGGCGGGAGGTGATTTCGGATCTTCGACAGTCTCTCCATAACCCTCTAGAGCATAACTCCAATTAGCAGGATCATGGACACTGGTCATCAGCGGGTCTGGTAATGTAAAGTAATGTATCACTTCTCCGTCGATCAGTAATCTAAAAGTGTTGGGCTCAAAAGAAGCCCTTCTCATCAGTCTTCTGTCAAGACAAAAGTCAACATCCAGGGTGGTGTAGCAGCAGAAGGTCCTGAGGTGCAATAATTTGCAAGACAAACCCAATGCAGTATCTATCTGTGTAACAATCCCACCGACATGTATGATGCCTACAGATGATCTGGCAACACTAGCAAGGTCCTTCAACAGAAAGTTGCCACAAGCAACTGGGCGAGACTGAGTCGCACAAAACAGTAGGAAAATCTCATCTTCACTCAGCAGAGTCTCTGTATCTGGAAAACCTAGGAAAGAATGTGCTAGAATCATCTGGAAGTACCTTAACGCAGGGTTGTGGATTACCTGAGAAAACTGAGTGGAAGGATCTTGGCTCCCTCCACCTAAGATGTTAGACCAAAACCTTTCCACTTCTCTGCTCATAAAATACCCCATCGGTGTCTCTGGAATAGCATCAGGAGTAGTCTGTAAACCTAGTAAATCACCAAACTCTTTGTGAGAGAAGGAGTAGTCAATCCCGAATAACCTGAAAACAGCGTGTCCATCGGGTCCAGCCCAAGGATCATAATGAAACGAGCTGAGGAACTCTAGAGTCAAGTTCCTGTAAGTGTTGTTCCTATCGTCAAATTGGTCCCACTGGAGTTGATGGCATAAGAATCTGACGCTTGGCTCTATCTCCAAGGCATCCATGCAGTCATGGTCAGGGTACCTGGTAGGAGCCATAGGGCTTCTCATGTGGACATAGTAACGCTCTCTCTGTGCGTCATCTCTAAAGGTCACGTGCATGTCATCGGGGTTCTGCATTCTGCACAAGGTTAACAAACAAGTCCTGAAAGCACATAAAACATTCAATCGTTAGTCCTGACATAATAATAAAATAAACAAATTAAAATAAAGTAAAAATAAATAAATAAAAAGTACGTAAATAAGAAAACCATGGGTTGCCTCCCATGCAGCGCTTGTTTAACGTCATTAGCTCGACGACCGATTTTTATACATCATTTGAAGGATATGGTGGATCACTCAGAGTATGGCAGGTGTATGTTATTGGGATGTCACCTCCTTCGTAGGGCTTCAACCTCTGTCCATTGACAATGAACGGTTTACATGTTTGGTTCTTGATTTCGATAGCACCAGATCTTAGAATCTTAGATACTTCGAAAGGGCCAGTCCATCTCGAACGAAGCTTTCCTAGAAAAAGTCGTAACCTAGAATCGAACAGGAGAACATGATCGTCTATTTTGAAGTATCTTCTTATGATTCTTTTGTCATGCCAAGCTTTTGTTCTTTCTTTGTATATGATGGCATTTTCGTAGGCAAATTGTCCGAGCTCTTCTAATTTGTGGATATTAAGGATACGTTTTTCACCAGCAGTCAAGTAATCCAAATTCAAAGTTTTGATGGCCCAATAGGCCTTATGATCCAATTCAAAAGGTAAGTGACATGATTTTCCATAGACCAATTGATAAGGGGTTGTTCCTATAGGGGTTTTGAAAGCGGTTCTATAGGCCCACAATGCTTCTTGAAGTTTCTGCGACCAATCTTTTCTAGATATAGAGACAGTCTTCTCAAGAATTTGTTTGATCTCCCTATTTGATACTTCCACTTGTCCATTGGTTTGTGGGTGGTATGGTGTTGCTACTCTATGCTTAACTCCATACTTGCTTAAAAGTTTATCAAATATTCTCGATATGAAGTGTGATCCTCCATCACTTATGACTAAACGGGGGGTTCCAAACCTGGGAAATATATAGTTTTTGAATAATTTGATGATTACTCTAGTGTCGTTCGTGGGTGCGGCGATAGCTTCAATCCATTTAGACACGTAGTCAACAACTACTAAGATGTACTGATTTCCAATAGATGGTGGGAACGATCCCATAAAGTCTATACCCCATACGTCGAAGAGTTCTACTTCTTGGATATTTCTTAGAGGCATTTCATTACGTCTTGAAATATTTCCTGTGCATTGGCATCTGTCACACTTGATAATGAAAGCATGGACATCACGCCACATAGTAGGCCAGAATAGGCCAACTTGAAGGATCTTGGCGTAGGTCTTAGATGTGCTTGCATGTCCACCATAGGGTGCAGAGTGACAATGCTCAATTATATTATGTACCTCTTCTTCTGGAACACAACGACAGAAAATGCCATCTTTACCTCTCTTGAAAAGAAATGGTTCGTCCCAATAGAAGTTTCTTACATCACTGTAGAACTTCTTCTTCCGGTGGTAGTTTAGATCAGGGGGTATGATGTCAGCGGCTAGGTAATTAACAAAGTCTGCATACCAAGGTATATTACTTATAGCTAAGGATTTATGAGAATGCTCATGTGGGTCTGGGTTATCATCTTCAATAGTTTCTAGTTGGGCTATCAGTCTATCATATGCAAAGTCGTCATTTATCGGTACTGAGTCAGGTTTCAGGTATTCTAGCCTAGAAAGGTGATCAACTACTACATTATTTGTGCCTTTCTTATCACGGATATCCAAATCAAACTCTTGTAGTAATAGAATCCATCGAAGTAACCTAGGTTTGGCATCCTTTTTACTTAGTAAGTAACGAATGGCAGCATGGTCGGTGTAAACTATAATTTTGGCTCCTACTAGATAAGATCTAAATTTGTCTATGGCGAAAACTACAGCTAGGAGCTCTTTTTCGGTTGTTGCGTAGTTGAGCTGTGCAGCATCTAGGGTTCTACTGGCATAATAAATTACGTGTAACTTTTTATCTTTTCTCTGGCCTAGAACGGCTCCAACAGCATAGTCACTAGCGTCACACATTATCTCAAACGGTTATGACCAATCAGGGGGTTTCATTATAGGTGCTGAAATCAGAGCTTGCTTCAATAGATTAAATGCTTCAGTACATTTTTCATCGAAGATGAATTCAACATCTTTCATTAAAAGACCAGTTAAGGGCTTTGTTATTTTGGAGAAGTCCTTGATAAAACGTCGGTAAAATCCGGCATGTCCAAGAAAACTTCTTATCTCCCTGATAGTCTTCGGCGGTTTTAGATTCTCTATGACTTCTATTTTAGCTTTATCTACCTCTATACCTTTTTCGGAAACTATATGTCCTAAAACAATCCCTTCGGTGACCATGAAATGACATTTTTCCCAATTTAGCACAAGGTTTACCTCCACACATCTTTCCAGGATCTTCTCAAGGTTGATAAGACAATTTTTTTTGAAATCAGATCCACAAGCTTAGAAATCATCCATAAATACTTCCATGATTCCATCTAAATAGTCTGCAAAGATAGACATCATGCAGCGTTGGAAAGTGGCAGGAGCATTACAGAGTCCAAAAGGCATTCTTCTATAGGCAAAAGTTCCTACTGGATATGTAAAGGTAGTTTTTTCTTGATCTTCGGGGTGAATAGATATTTGGAAGAATCCTGAATATCCATCTAGGTAACAAAAGTAGGTGTGTCTGGCTAGGCGCTCCAACATTTGGCCTATGAATGGTAATGGGAAATGGTCCTTCCTAGTTGCTTTATTTAATTTTCTATAATCTATGCACATACGCCAACCTCCATCGGTTCTTTTTGCTACAGGTTCTCCCTTCTCGTTTTGCACGACTGTGATGCCTCCCTTTTTAGGTACTACATGCACAGGACTCACCCATTTACTGTCCGAGATTTGATATATTATACCTGCCTCTAGTAACTTAAGAACTTCAGTCTTAACTACAATACTCATTATAGGATTTATTCTTCGTTGGTGTTCTCTGGAGGGTTTTGAATCTTCTTCAAGCAAAATTCGATGCATGCATACGGATGGGCTTATTCCTTTTAGATCTGAGATATTATATCCTAAGGCTGAGGGGTACCTACGTAAAACATTTAATAATTGGTTTGTTTCCTCTTGGATTAAGGTAGCACTGACTATAACTGGACGGTTCATTTCTTCATCAAGAAATTCGTATCTCAGGTTCTTAGGCAGTTCCTTAAGTCTTACGGTCGGTTTCATAGGGCAAGGCATAGGATCTGGGGTAAGAGATAAACATTCGTGAAGGTTATCATCAATGTAGGGTTCTTTACAATTGTCATCTTCCAAAATAAGGGTTGATGGCAATTTTATAGCTTCAGTTTCTTCTTCTTGTTCTAATTCCCTAATGCATTCTTCAATGATATCTAAGGCATAACAAGCATCTCCTATCACAGGTGCCATGAGAAATTTTGAAAGTATAAATTATATCTTCTCGTCACCTACCTCAAAAGTTAGTTTCCCTTTTTTAACATCTATTACGGCTCCAGCAGTCGATAAGAAAGGTCTACCTAGGAGGATTGGTATGTCGTCATCTTCTTTAATGTCCATGACAACAAAATCAGTAGGTATAAACAGCTGACCTATCCTAACAGGGACGTCTTCAAGTATGCCTATAGGGTATTTAACGGATCTATCGGCTAATTGAATTGACATCTTAGTAGGTTGTAATTCTCCTAAGTTTAATCTCTCACAAACTGCTAAAGGCATTAAGCTCACACTAGCTCCTAAGTCTAGAAAAGCTTTTTCGATGACCTGATTCCCCAGAACACAAGGAATGGAAAAATTTCCGGGATCTTTATCTTTCTTTGCTAACCTATTTTCGGAAATAGAATTACATTCCACGGGTTTTGGATCTTCAAGTCTAAGTTTATTTGTAAGTATGTCTTTGAGAAACTTAGCGTAAGAAGGTATTTGGGTGATGGCTTATGTAAAGGGGATTTCTACGTGAAGTTTTTCTATAACCTTGACGAATTTTTGATACTGATTATCGATTTGGGTTTTCTTTAATCTTTGAGGGTATGGTATTGGTGGTTTGTATGGCGGTGGTGGTATATAGGTTTTATTTTTAGGTTCTTCTCCTTTTTCTTGACTTTCCGGGGTTTCAGACTCCTCTGGTTCCTTCTCCTCATTTCTCTCAGAAGTTTCGGGCTCACTTAATCTAGGGTTTAAAGGTTCCTTATAAGCGGTTCCACTTTGTAGAGTAATGACATTTGCTTTCCCTTTCGGGTTTTGTTGAGGTTGTCCAGGGAACTGTCCTCCAGGTGTAGTCTGTGGGGCTTGGTTTAAAGCTACCCGAGAGATTGGGTTTCAAGCATCTTATTATGAGTAATAATTTGATCAACCTTGGTTCCTAACTGGGTAATTAGTTCGTTAACATGGAAGTTTTGGTTCATGAACTCTTTGTTTTGTTGTGTTTGAGCGGTGATAAAATTTTCCATAATTTTCTCAAGGCTCGGTTTTGGTGGTATAGGTTGCATAGGTTGATTTGTTCTAGGGGATTGGTAACCTTGTTGTCTCGGAGGTGCGGTATTTTGAATAGGGTTATTATTTTTGTAGGAGAAGTTTGGGTGATTCCTCCATCCAGGGTTATATGCGTTTGAAAATGGGTTCCCTTGGGTGTAGTTCACTTGCTCAGTGTTGGTCTCATTCAACAGATTGCATTCGGCGGATTGGTGTCCTTGCATCCCACATATCTCACAATTCAGCGAAACTGCGGCTACAGTATTCGGAGTTGTACACATATGTTCGACTCTAAGGGCCAATGCGTCCATTTTAGCTTGCATCATGTCCATAGAGCTTAGCTCATGTATTCCTCCTTGGGCTTCCTTCTTTTCCACTGTCGCTCGTTCTACTCCCCATGATTGATGGTTTTGGGCCATATCCTCAATAAGGGCACTAGCTTCAGGGTAAGGTTTGTTCATCAGTGTGCCACCAGCGGCAGTGTCGATGGTCATCTTAGTGTTATAATGAAGTCCATTATAGAAGGTTTGAATGATTAGCCAATTCTCTTAGCCGTGATGTGGGCATGCTCTTAATAGCTCTTTATATCTCTCCCAGGCTTCAAACAACGACTCTCCTTGGTGTTGGGTAAATCTGGTTATTAGGTTTCGAAGAAGAGTGGTCTTACTTGGGGGAAAATATCTAGCAAGGAAAACTTTTCTAAGGTCATCCCAAGTTGTTATTGAATTGGGTGGAAGGGAATCTAACCATGATAGAGCTTTATCTCTGAGGGAAAAGGGAAATAATCTTAAGCGTATCGCCTCAGGAGAAGCTCCATTGGTTTTAAAGGTGTCTGCTAACTGAAGAAAGTTTTTTAAATGTTGGTTCGGGTTATCAGTAGCGAGACCTACGAATTGTCTCTGTTGCACTAATTGCAGCAGGGATGGTTTAAGTTCAAAATTATTGGCTGGGATAGCGGGGTTTACTATACTAGAACTAGGTTCCTCGTTTGATGGTTGGGCGAAGTCCTTAAGAGGTCTTCGGTTTTGATCTTCGGCCATAGATTTCCTATTCCTATGGAAAAACAAACGTGCGCGAGCGTAACGTTCAGGTTCAGCTAAAGGGTCTACTAAACTTCCGGCACTGCGAGTCTTTCGCATTGACCGGCGGGTAACAACCTTAGTCTAAACGGTATAACTACAGGGTATCAAATTTGATGAAATTGGTCCCCGGCAACGGCGCCAAAAACTTGATGCGTGTTTTTCGCAAGTGCACGAACACGTTAGAGTAATATAAAAGATTGTCGAATCCACAGAGACCAAGTGTCAATCTATCGTACCTGTTGTTATGGTGTGTATCTAAGGCAACTAAATATAAGGGTTTTAAGAAGGGTGCGATGGTAAATAAAATAATAATTTTAAACCATAAATAAAGACAGGCTCGAATGTAATTCACATAATCAATTGATATTCCAGTACTTGTTAATAGAACTACTTATGGGCAATGTTTTATACTTTGAAAAGAACTAATTTAACAGGAATTATCGCTTTCGCGTAGTCAGAACTGAGTTGTACTCTCTAATCAACCCCTCCTATTGTCACGGATAAAAAGGTGCGTACTGCGTTAGAGTAGTAAACCTATTTTTAAGAAATATAGTATCTTAACTAAGTTGAAAAGTATTTTAACCTGGATTTCTTAGCAAAAAGAGGTTCTTACGAACCAGACTCTAAACTTCATAACGCGTCCGAAAATCGTTTTAAAAGCTCTTTTGTTTATAATCTAAAAACTCCTAATGAACTAGAAAAAGCGCTTTTGGCTATTTTTGAAATAGTTAAAAACAATTACTTACATTGAAAGATAAAATAGCCCTTAAGTGTTTCCACGAACAATTGTACGGATTACTGGTTTAATTACGATCCTTACATTCTAACCTTTATGGATTTAGTTAGACATGGTAAAGTAAACGTTATTTTTATAATTTTTCATAAAAGTAATTTTAGTGCGAGTGCGGAAAGTAAATAAAAGTAGTGCGAGTGCGGAAAATAAACGAAAGTAGTGCGAGTCCGATAAATAAATAAAGTAGTGCGAGTGCGGGAAATAAACAAAATAAAGTGTGAGTGCGGATAATAAATGAAAGTAAAGTAATGCGAGAAATAAATAAAAGTAAAGCAATGCGGAAAAGTAAAATATAAACTGGAATTAAAATGGCGGCAGGATTAACTTCCTCCTAGAGTGCTCCAAAACTCGATCACACAGACAGATTACAGACTCGATCACTCGATTGCAGTAACACCCCGATGTGGAATGATAACTGCTTTAAAACTGATATATGCCTAAGAGATTCTATGTTTGGATGATGAAAAACGAAATTCTGAGGTCCTATTTATAGAAAAACTAAATGCAGGAAAAGACCAGGATGCCCCCTCCACTAAAAAGTGGAGGGAAACTGTTTTTGCCTTGTGGCGCCCGCCACAAGGCCATGGCGCCCGCCATAGGACCAATGGGGAATGAAAGAGTGGGGATCGTGGGTCTTGGAAGTTGTGGAGTGGTCTTGAGACGTGGCCACGTCATGGAAGACCCCATGGCGCCCGCCATGGTGGATGCCGTAAGTGTAAAATGCTGAATTTCTAGGTTTTCGTCCGTTTCCACTCCTTTTTCGCTCCTTTTCTTGATTTAAGCCCCGATTACATAAAAAACCTAAAAACAAAGTAATAACATAACAAAATAACAATAAAAGCTAAGAATGAATGCGAAATCGGAGTCAGAAATACGGTGAATTTTAGTGTGATCAAACTTGTGCCACAATCTGAGTGCTAATATTCATACATTTCAATCTTTTCTCAACTTCAGCTTTAATCTGATCTTCCATGTGCACCACTTGATTATCCAGTTTTAAGTCAATTTTTTCCTTTAGTTGACTCACAGTACGGTCATATAATTCCAAATGTTCATTTGCAACAATAGCTTCGATGATCTTCTTGATACTAGTGGTTGTTGAAATGTTAGATGAGCCACCGGCAACTGTATCAATTAGTTGCTTAGTCTTCATCTTCAGGCCATTTACAAAGTTTTGCATCTGTTCAGTTGCATCCATTATGTGAGTAGGACATGCAACCAACAACCTCTTAAATCTCTTATAAGCATCTCCGAGTGACTCTCCCTCCTTCTGTTTAAAATTCACAATATCATATCTTTTTCGAATATAAATAGAGGCAGGAAAATACTCATTAAGAAAAGCCTTCTCCATCTTTTCCCAGGTAGTAATACTCTCGGCAGGTAACGAGTAGAACCACTCTTCAGCATCTTCAGAGAGAGTGAACGAAAACATTCGTAATTTTTTCGCTTCATCGGTGTGTCCATCAATCTTGAGAGTATTGTTCATAGTCAGAAATCTTTGCAGATGTTTGTTGGCATCTTCGTTAACCTTTCCAGTGAAAGGTCTCCTTTCAAGTAGAGTGATAGTGTTCGGATGCAACTGGAAATTCGTCACATTCACCGGTTGGTTTAAAATTGTTAACCTTCCAACCGGTGCATTTGCTTCACCATAATCACCAAGGAGTCTCTCTGTTGATGGATCTTCAGCCATAATAACAGTCTCTTTATCTGAGTCTGAACCTGAATTTGTGCCAAAACAAATTAAGCTGAGGGTTTTCCTCGCATACACAAGTTAGACAATTATTAATAATAATAATAAATTATAAAATAATTATAAAAATAACAGAAAAATAAAATAAAAATTATAAAATTAACAAATATTAGTAATAATAACAAATTATAACAATAAAATAACAGGAAAAAATAATAATAAAATTAAAATAAATTTTAGTTGCAGAGCAACAAAATTTCAATTGAATTAACACAAACTTATAAATTGGCAGTCCTGGCAACGGCGCCAAAAACTTGATCGGTAAAATAGCAAGTGTACTATTTTATCGATGTAGTAATAAAAAAGGATTTTCCCAGTGTCAATCTCTTGAGGACTGCGCAGCAAAAATAAGTTTCTTAACAAATTCAATTGAACAAAAACTCCTTGGGTTTTTTTTAAGATTGACTTTTGAGATTACAATTAACAAAGTAAAAGTACTTAATAAAATAAGTTGTTATGACAAATATGAGAATAACACTAGGGAAGGTGTATGAAAACCCTTATAATGACACACAAATTATTATAAGCAATTTCCCCACAAGGCTAAATCATTACCGCCTTATTAAAATAGTTTTCCAAAATTCCTTTAAAGAAAACCCTTTGGTATTCCCTCTATACCGCAATTCCTTGGTTGTATAGAAAGAATACCAAGCTTTTATAATACCAAAAGTTTTACGGTTAAATTATGGCATCCCAATTCCTTGGTGATGTCTAGTATAATAATGTTGTTTAAAAAGTGTTAACAATGGTATTCCTACCTACGATTAACATTAGATAAAAAACCTTATTTTCCAAATTGGGTTTTGCATTACGAACGATCAAACAACATAATGATTATGAAAAAGTAGTGAAATTATTATAACAAAATGTTCAATGTCATTACAAAGATAATCAGGGACACCCCCTAGCATTGGGGTTTAGCCTCTCATATTCATAATAACAATTACAAAACTATAAAAATAAGAAAAAGACATTACACTTGTAATAGGTTTCAGTTGATCTTCAATGACTTCCGCCGTTCCAAGATCGTCTTTCTCCTAAAACGCGTACGTACAATCTCCAGAGCAGAAAGTAAAAATTAATCGTAAAATCCAAAGTGTTTCTTTCCTTCCCCAAAACTAACTTAAATAATTCCAGATCACTTAACAGCATTAGAAAATACCCAAAATACCCCCGGGAGTCACTTAACATCAAAAACCATCAAAATCAGTCGTATTAGCGCCTTGGCCAACACGGGTCGTGTCATGAGACACGAGCACCCGTGTTGGCCCTCTGCCATCATAAAAATTGACTTTTGGTGCCAGACCTCCTGACACGGGCCGTGTCATGGGAGACGGGCACCCGTGCCAGCCCTCTAGAATTTTCAATCGGACTTGTTTCGATCATAACTTTTGATCCGTAAGTCTGTTTTGGTTCCCGTTCGAAGCGTCGAAAATCTAATGAAGAGAACTATAACATAGTACAGATAAGATACTTGGTTTCCCAATATTTTTCCATGCTTGTTGAATTTTGGATCCAGGCATCTTTTACTTCCTTCCAAAAACTCTTATGAATTCCCGAAACTTCCATTTTCTTCACACAAGCTCTTTGGACTTTTCCACTCAGACCTGAAACCATATAAAACTACCAAACCAAAGCATAAATTGCAACATAATTGAAATAAAACAACAAATCATAAAATGCAAGAATAAAGTACGACAAGTAAAATTGACTTGAAAAACAATGAAAATACAAAACAAAGTGTTACCGATTTGGCGGATTCATGCCGAATAATTGAAAGAAAACTAGTAGAAATGGTGACCAATCACAACCCCAAACTTATCTCATTGCTTGTCCTCAAGTAATGTTCGAGACAACAGAAAGGTCACCCCCGAATTAATCAAATTTTTCTTACCACAACACCACTGAGCTCTTTCGCGACTGTTTTTCCACTTTTCTTTCAACATTTCCTTCTTACCTAAGTTTTGACGGTCCGCTACACTTCCACATCAAAGTACCTCTTAACTGTCAGCTTTTCACATTCTCACTAAATCTCTCTAGTTAAAGTGTTTACACTCAATAGTAATAGCATGCAAAGTCAACTCATAAGCTTGAATAACATCTATTTTCATATCAAATGCAAACAACACACACTTTTTCAGGACTTTTATGGTTGTAATGGGGATTAGGGATAAGGTGGGATAAACAAACAAAAGGGAAAAACTAGTGGTTTTTTGGCTCAGACTCAGTGTCGTCATTCTTATCACTATGTTATTTGTTTTATTTCACAATCAAGGGTATCAAACACCATTTTACTAGGATTCTTTAGCTTTTACTCAATTGTTTCTTTGAGATTATCTTTTTTTTCAATTCTTCTAACTAAATCCTCCTCTAGGTAAGTGCTTTAGTCTATCTTGTTTTCTTTCTTTTCTCTTTTTCTTTCTTTTTCAAAACTTTTATTTCCCTTTTTATTTCTTTTTGTACTATCCTAGTTCTTAAAGGCATCCCAACCACAAACTTAGAATTTTTCACAGATCAAAAATCAACAACACTTATTTGAGTAGGGAGAGGGAGTGTTTGGGTTCGTGGTTTAATTATGCGGTTAGTAAACAAACAAAGGGAAAAAGGCTCGAGGGGTTTAACGAAGGATAACATAAAAGGGTAGGCTAAAAAGGCTCAGGGTTAAAATCAAACAAGTTTCTCAGTGTGTATATGTGTGCATTGAAATTCCAACAGACGTGTATGCAAACTCAGAGTGACTGAGACATACCTGACGAACTCTCATGATGATCAAGTGCTTGGCTTTTTATGATCCACACCATGTTTGGCATACTGACAAATTCCAAGGTAAGGATGAATGACATGTAAATATGCATGAAGTGATTATGGGTCAGTAGCATACAAGTTATGAGATGAAATTAGAATGTATGGATAGGCATTAATGATTCCCACATAATTCATGTTAACATTTAGAGGAGAAGAGAAATGAGTTTAAGTTAAAATTAGTTCACATAAGTATGCACTTTGAAACACCAAAATAAACCAAATGAAACATGGTTCAAAAAGTGACCTATAACTGTAATTAAGGACATAAAAATGACCTATAATCAACTCCTAAAAGTTACCAACAAGTCTCTCAAGCCAATGGCATGAATGCCTTTCTAATATCTAGGTTATGGAGCAAATAAACACATATTTGGACCTATAAACTAAGTGACATGGAAAAATAGCAAAAAGACTTTAAAAATTATGAAATTAAATTCCTAACATGGTAGAGTTAGTAAATCATATAATCTAAAAGGATTTCACAAAATTATTCACCAAAGTGCCAAAACAATTACTTGATGAGCAAGATAACAAGACATGATCGCCGAAAAACAACTCCACAAAGTGGATAAAAAATGACACCAAAAATTATGGAAAAAATGACTAAGTAGCATTATAATGTCACCAACTCCAGTGCTTAATCACACACAAAAAATAGGTCTCCCACCTATGGGAAAAATTGGATTTTGGTCTCTTATGTCAATACCATTCCTTTTGGGACAACTTGGAATGAAAAATCCAAATTAATTACTAAAACCAATCAAACCTGGAATAAAAAATACGAAAAATTAAATAAGAGGATAAGGATCACTCATGAATTTTCCCAGAATTTATCACACCTAAAAATATTTTTAATAATTGCGACGAAACGGGCAAAAAACGGCATTTTAAGGGAAAGCGAAAGGAAGTGAATTCTACAATCTGTAACCTAATCCCTAATCTCCGAAATCGATACATTTAATCATAAATCATAAATAAATCCAATGCCTCAGGTTGGAGGGCTCAATATGCACCTTAAGTTATATGATCCTAAGCCGCATACAACTAGAATGATGCGTAAAAGTGGAGGAAGTCGAAATTACTTATTTGATCGAAGTGCCGATTCTTCACATAAAAGAAATTCAAAAAACCTTCAAGAAATGTCTTGTGATCTCCATAAGAAATATAAATCCTTATCTTCCATATTCGCTTTGTAAAGATCCTACATAATCGAAACAAAAACAACGACACAAAATATCATTTAAATCCAAAGGTATCCCACAAATAAAGTGGAATACCAACCAAACGACTGTCGTTAAGATCTTTGCGAGAACCTTGCATGAACTCAACAAACGCATTAGAAAACAAAAAGAGGTGCAACCGGAAGTTGCACCTATGCCTCACAACTCAAAATCAAATAGAAAGATGAATATACGAGTCATGGACATGCATTGAAATTTATGTTTCAAAACGGGGCAGCACTTATGCACTAACATAAACAACATGCAAACTCAAACCGGAATCGAGCAAATTTATATGAAATGAATGGAAAATGATCAACAAACATAAATACAAGTCAAAACAAGATCAATACATAAAAATCGCACCAAACCGAACTTAAAAAAGCCTTAAAATAGAAAAACGCGTCAAAAATCACCGACTCAGAATTGAACGAAAATCGCATGGTAACTTGCAAACGTGCCAACGGATTCAAATATGCAATCGGTTTTATAAAATTCCGCTCGGAAGTGTGACTTTTTGGCCGATTTCGTCGGCTGGTAGTAGCGAAATAGCCGTAAAAAAATTGTCCAAAATCGACTAAAACGTTCACCAATGGCTCCGAAATAATCAACAAAGTCAAGTTACATTATTCAAATTCGCGAAAACGCGCTACGATTAGGAAGTTATGACCAAAACATATTCTCGACACGCGACACATGAACAACATCAACAATTAAGCCTCAACCTATCCTATTTCAAATTTACACATTGAAATAAACATGAATTTAAAAGTCAAGCACTTCAATCAATATCAAGTCACAATAATTAACTCTCTTAAGAATTTTGTCAAACACCTAACATGCACCGATTATTCTATGTCAATTTTAACAATCATTTCCAATTATACACAACAATAATTATTAGGATAAATTAATCAAGCATCAATCAACAACCACATCAAGAATCAATGCACATAATCTCCATAATATTAATTCAACTTGTAAATTCAATTCAAGAAACAATGCAACAATTATTCATGAATTAAAGTTTAAGAAGCTTACCGAATGAAGAATCGACGAAGAAATTGTGAATCCGAAGGAAGTGAGACATGATCGTGAACGGAGGATAGGGGGATAGGTCGCGTGGCTGCCGGCGGCGAAAGATGGTGGTCGTGCGGTGGTGAAGTTGACCGGAGGTGGTGGTTCGTGGAGGCTCGGCTACCGAAAGCTTGATCAGAATTGTTGTGTTCTTGAGTTCTTGATGAAGTTGTTGTTGTGTTCTTGAGAAAGAGTTGAGAGAATGAACTTTGATCCTTTAGAGAGAGTTTGTGAGAGCTTTTTAGTGTTTGTAAATTATGATTGGAGTTATGAGACAAATTGTGGGTCAAAAGAATATATAGTGGAGTGTAAAATGAAAGGCAAAAGGTAGAATTTCGACGTAAGTGAAAATAACAATATCTTCGGCAAGAAATTTCGACTCTGAGCCTTCCACAACATCGTCCACCTCTGAATCACAGTTGCAATGCAAAAAGAACGAACATCATACGATCAAAATCGAGTGTGATCGATACGTTTAAGCTGCAAGATGTCACTGAATAAGTTGTTTTTTCGGCTTATTTGGTGTCCGTTACTCGAAAATGTGACTAGGTCAACCTCTCCAGAGCATAATCTCGACTCAACTTTGTCAGCAAAGTTGTAGATCTTTAAAATTTAAGCTCAACTGGACAAACAACGAGGGAGATATGAATTTTCTCGTGAAACCACTTTCACCCTTTTTCTTCGGTTCAACACTTCAGTTTTGTGAAATAAACCAAAACGACAATCTTTGGAGCAATGTTCGAACTTGTGTTTGTCTTTGAACTTGAAGAGGATAAAATTTGTGAACCAATGCTTCAAGAACGGGTGACATCCGATGAAAATTAACCGAGTTAATAATTTTACAAAATCTGACAGACAATGTAGTGCATCAAAGAACCTTATTGGTAATTCACATTTTCGAGATCCTTCCGCTCGGTCCTAACCCAAACTGAATTCACATAATGAAGATAACATCTAAACGGAATTTTAGGCACCGAAACGACATCAATCTGATGAACGAGCCAATAGTTATGAATTTTTTAGTGTTCAAAACTCACGAGTTCATCACTGTTTTTCACTATGTCGGCTCTAAAAACTCGCACATTCGAAGATCTTCTTCAAAGAATTAGTTCTCGGCCAAAACCCAAAAAGTGTGAAAGGATGTCAAGACGGAACTTTTGGCATATGAATCTCTCAGCAATGTTGACCCAATCAGAAGTTACGAACTCTTGAATACCGCTAGCACAGTTAATCGACGAAATCGAAATTTCAGAAATAAATAATTCCCGCCATATTCCTTGATGAATTGGCCTCCGAGCTGAACACAAAAGTTATAGAGAATACCGAAACATTCTAAACTATTGAGTTTCAAGCCAAAAAGAGTTTCCGAGCATAAGTTACAACTTTTGCAAACAACATCATAAAACTGATATTCTGCTTAAACTCCTCTGAATCAACCGCGAACTTTTGGCTTCTTCTGAGATTCTTGTGCACGTGTGTAAACACCCCAAATTTTCCCTCACTAATTTCACACCATGGCTTGTGATCTTTTAATTTGCATAAGTTCAATCATATCATCTCATATTGCATTTTTGCTTCACTGCATTAGTTCAAGTTCATCTGCATCTAGGGTTTGTGATATGAGCAATCCAAGATCCATCTGAGCCACCCCAAAGGTCTTCAATCATATCAATAGGGTCCATGTATGTTCAATCATCATATTATATCCTCCCAAGATCAAAGAAGTCATAAAATCACAAGAACTGGCAAGGCATGGGAGCAGAGCCAGGTTTAACTGCACAGATGACCTAAACTTAGGGTTTTGGTTTCAGAGGCCATAACTCTAATTTTTTTGGTCATTCTTGTTTCTATTGGTTTCTATATGCTATAAGGATCATACATACCAAGTTTGATGGAAATATTCATTGTGGAAGTCATCTGATCACTGGGTAACTTCTTGAGCAAGTCAGAGCCAAATCAGGGCATCTGAGGCCCCCCAACATGGAACCAAAGTGGATTTTTCATCAAAATGAAGTTATATGGTCTTTATTTGATCATTTAAGTGCTTAGAGGTTCACAAATTTGAAGAAAAGTGGACAAAACCAAAAGTTGCCAAATATGGAAATGACTTGTAATGTAAACTTTCCATTTTGGGAAAGTTTTTCAACCTCCTCTTTCTTAACCAAAAAAGCTTCAAATGAAAAATTCTTGGTCATGAAGTTGTAGATTGGATCATTCCATTTTCAAAAAGTACAAGAACAAGATCTAATTCATTTTGGAACTCAAGATATGGCTTTCCAAAGTTGGGAAAAATCACATAAAAATCACTTTTGCACCAAAGAGGCATTTTGCAAAATGGCATGATAAGGCATTCTAAAGGCTTCAAATATGCACAAATACATCACAACATGCTCATGTGACCTCTAAAGATCAGATTTGTGCTTTGAATCATTCCATCTCATGCCTTGAACTTCAAGTAATTCAAAAGGTGCCAAACTTCTTCAAATTTGCAAAATGGATCAAATCTCTTCATCCACTTGTGCCAGCTACAAAATATGACTTCCATGGACCTCCTTGAAGCTAGCTGACTCGAGCCATACCCCTGAACAATCATTGAACCAGCCCATGCCTTCACTTACACAAAAATTGACTTTTTGCATTTTGAACCATACCAATCAACATAGGCCACCAACAACTCTCTGACCTATCTGGACTTGATATGTGTACCAAAGGTAAGCCATCTCATACAATCTTGGAGCCTGAAACATTACACAAGCCAAGTTCACAAAAAAAATCCCTCTTGCCTTCATTCCTTCGAAACTCATCACACAAGCTACAAACATCTAAATAAACTTCATAGATCAACTTACCATCACCATTAGAGCATTTTCCAACCACTAAAACAGCCTGAAAACACCATAAGCCAAAATACGATTCTTGGCCAGTTGAAGAACAAACCTTCAAAACACCCCATTTAAACTCTTTCAAAGTTTCAAAGCTTCATCAGGAGTTCAAGGGGAGTGGTGTGCGCAAAGAGAGGAGGTCTAAAAGTCCCAAACTGAGACAGCTCAAGCTCAGGTACCTTCTTGAAACATTTTTCCATAATTTGTTTTTTTAGTTATAGAATGGTAGAGTTTGTTTCCCTGATCACAATGAGCTTTGAATGATGAAGAATGATTAAGATTTGAGTGTGTATGCATGTTCTGAAATTTTTTCAGTTTTTATGTTTGTGTTCGAATCTTGATATTGAGGCAAAATAAATGAGATTTGTTGATGGATTCTGGTTTGTTGTTGATCATTGATGAGTTCTGGAGATTTTGGCACGTTTTTGTAGCCTGGGGAGTGAGATAGGGTTTTCTCAGGGGAGAGGTGGCCGGAGAAGATGACCGAAGGTCATTTCCGGTCACCTGAGAGTAATTAGGGTTTGTAATCAGGTTTAGGGCTTTGTTTGAATATGAGTCGTGCGATCATCCTTTCCCGCGTGCATTGGATGGCTGGGATCTTGTCATTAGTTTTAATTAGGGTTTAATGAATTAATTAATTAGGTTTAGTGAGATTCAAAGGTGGACCGTAGGATAGCGCGCCAGTCAACCCCCCCAAAGCCCAGATTGAATCCTGGCTCTTCATCCAGCATAATTTTCTTTTTTTTTTTAATTTTTATTTCATTTTATTTATTTAATCTTGCACATTTTATTAAAAATAGTAAAAAAGGTCCAAAAATTCTGAAATTTTGTATCCAAGCTTTAATTAATTTTCAGAACCCAAAAATATTTTTATTTTTATTTTTTCGATTAAAAAATATTTTTAAATCATTTAAATGTTTATTTTTAATTAGTTAATGAAAATTAATTGATTAAAAATACATTTAGGTATTTAAAAATGCCAAAACAATTCAGAGAGCCTTTTCAAACATTTACAAACATTTACAAACTCACAACACAAATTTCTTTTTGGTTTTGATCATACTTTGACATTTTTCAAGTGAATTAGGGTTCTTAAGTTTGAATATTTTTAACCCTAACTTCAAAAATCCATAACTTTTGAACCAAAGTGTGTTTGTGAATGATTCTTTTTGCATTGTGTTATGCATGACTTCAAGTTCCTAAAAACATTTTTGTTTCATTTTTATAATGAATTTTCAATTTGTTTGGCATTTTACCTTTAGGATCACCCATAAAACCCTAGAAACTTGATGGGCTAAAGACGTGTTCTAATTATTTGTCTAGCGGTATCTTAACTGCAAGTGCACAGCCTATCGAAGTAATATTTAAGATTATCGATCCACAGGGACTTTATGATTACTTAGTGCTAGAGGATTTACTAGTTTAGCTAAGGTGAAGGGTTGTCACGATTTTTGGTTGTTTTTAAAGATTAAAGGCGGGAATTAAATTTAAGTTTAATAAAATAATACTAAGGCGGTCGGTATGTAATTATGATAACTTAGGCGGGTCAATCTAACCTAGGCTTATAAAGATGGTTCACTTAATCCATTCTGTAGAGGTTACCAGTTTAAATATCTTTAACTCACACTCTCGTGGTCTTATCTCAGATCTTACCCCTAAAGCCCTATGCCTGCTCTCGCTAGCCCATAAGTGTTTAGAAATAATTTTTGGAAACTTAGTAAGTCTAATTCATTTTAAAGCGCTCTCGCTGTGTTTAAATTAAATGCCTAACTTTAGCTATCTGGTTAAAATCTCACACTCTCGTGGTCTTGACCTAACCTATTACACTTTCCTTACTCTCGTAACAAAAAGGTTGATTTTATAATAAAAAGTCACAGCCAGAATTTTAAGCTCTTCATTATTTTAAGCCTAGAATTGATTTTACCGATTTAGTTGATTTTAATTACATACCTGTTGCACCCCAAAATTTGCCCTCACAATACAAGACTTTGTGTTCTAAGAAGGTTCACAAGGTTCACAAGTTCTCCAACACTTGCATAACCTTTCATGAGGTTCATGAAGTCTACAAGTTACTTTATGAAGGTTCACAAGGTTCACAAGTTTCTCAATGCTTATATAACCTTTCATGAGGTTCATGAAGTCTACAAGTCACTTCTTGAAGGTTCACAAGGTTCACAAGCTTCTCAACATTTACAAGACCTTTCATGAAGTTCATGAAGTCCATAGGTTGCTTCTTGAAGGTTCACAAGGTTCACAAGTTTCACAATGATTACAAAGCTTCCCTGAGGATCATGAGGTCTACAAAGCCACTTCTTGAAGGTTCACAAGGTTCACAAGCTTCTCAACATTTACAATACCTTTCTTGAGGTTCATGAAGTCTACAAGTCACTTTTTGAAGGTTCACAAGGTTCACAAGTTTCTCAATGGTTACAAAGCTTTCCTGAGGTTTATGAGGTCTACAAAGCCACTTCATGAGGTTCACAAGGTTCAAAAGCTTCACAATACCTCCCATGAGGTTCACAAGACAGTTTATGATGATCCACAAGGTTCACAAAGTTCACAATTGGTCAAAGGAGTTGACAATTCCCTCAGACAATGCACCTCCTAAGCAATGCATCCAAAACTAGGGTTTTGACTTTAATCAGGCTAAGTGGACTTCCAATACCTCAAGTGAGTTTCATAACATCTTATATGTGTGTAAGAACCCCCATGTCAAGTTTCAAGACTTTTCTCAAAAGTTTGCTCAGTCAGATGATCAGATAAGTCAAAATCAGTCAATGCAGTTAAAAAGTCAAACTGAGGTCAACTGTGGTCAAACCAAAGTCAAACTTCATGATTTTTTGCCAACATCAAGTATATGAAATAAAATTCATCATTTGATCAAGGGTTGATCATGATTCATCAAGGAGATTCCAGATCATCAATAATCAGGAGTTTCTAAATTAGGGTTTCCTCAGTAAAAGTCAACTGAACTTTGACCAGGCATAACTTTCACATACTTCATCACCAAGTCTCCATCCAAAGCTCATTTTGAAGGAAATTGAATTCTCTACAACTTTGATGTTGAAAGTTAAGCCTAAAAATGCTTCATTTGAAAGATATGATCTAAGACATTATAGGTCATTTCAAAAGTCAACAAAAAGTCAACAACTTCAAAAGGGAATAACATGAGATTGGTAAATGGTATGGACCTGAAACCAATGGGGTTGTTTAGAGGACTCTTCAAGCTTTCCAAAAAGTCCAAGAACACCCTCATACCTTTAAAATTGAGGGAGATGTGCCCTTGCAAAGTTGGGCAATTTTGTGATGGTTTATGTTGAAAATGGAGGCTTAGAAGTATTTCTTTCCAAATGGGCTGCCTAATTTATGACCCAATCCATCTCATAATATTGTGCACGACCCAATTGACCAAAATTCAGCATTTTTACTATTTTTTATTTATTTATTATTGATTTAATTCATAAAAATCATTTTAAATAAATATAAAATATGAAAATCTATTTTTGGGTGAAGATATTGCTTCTAGAAATTCATAATTAGTGATTGAATTAGAAGGAGAAGGAAATCATGTGAATTATCCCAAAATAGCAAGCACTCATGATCAAATATTTGAATTTTACACTATGATCTTTTTGAATATTTTTTGGATCAAATTTTCACATAACCTATCCATGTTTCTGACCTAAATCAATCACATATATATACATAACACAAACCCTAGCCTCAAGGACGAAATCCAGCAGCTTCAAGGTGAGTTCATAGTTCAAAAATTCATAAGAAAAGTGAAATTCGGATTTGGAGATTCAAGGCTCTACAAGGTAAAACAAGGACATGGCTAGCTTCCTTAGTCATCATTGAGTCGAAAGCAATCCTCAAATGCATCCAATTCATGCACATATGATGAACCCGAAGCATTGTTCATACTTGAAAACATTTTTTCGATTCCCATGATTCACTGCATTTTAATGGATTTTGATTGACTAATGTTGTTTATGATGTTGTGTAGCTTGTTTCTGGATAAGAAAACCAAAGAAACCGTGGCCAATTCACAAGATGCCATAGCTAGGGTTTTGACTTAGGTTTAGTAACTTTGGATTTAAGAAACATAAATTGATTCTAAAGACATAGAATTGATCGTGTGAATGTTTGGATCATGATGCTGGTTTCAATTTTGCAAAATCGTACAGTTTGGTTGCTTGTTGATGTTTATAGGTTTTGCTGGGAATATTTGTTTCGCAGGAAAACTTGTAACTATTTTCGCAGGAAAAACCGTAAGTCTCAAGGAAGAAGAAGGTCATCTCCCGCGCGCTCAGGAATTCAAATTATTCATATAATATTTTATTGATTGTTTATTATTTATTATCACAACTGTGTGGTTGTCCCAGTGGTTGTTGGCTTGGTCCTGGGCGTGTGAAACCAAAGGGCAGGGGTTCGATCCCTGGCTTTTGATCATGTTATTTCTTTTTTTTCCAGGGATTAAGTGAATATAATATATTATGTGTTATTCTCATTCAATTATCAGGTGGGCTCTTCCAGCCGGGTGGTGATGCGCGTGTGTGAATGTATAAAGGTCCTGGGATCAAATCCCACCCCAGGCCTTTTGGTTTTCTTATTTTTTTCTGGATTTTTGCAAGGCAAGGCATAAAACAAACTTGATTCATTCTTTTACTACCTGCGCTGGGTTAGCCTAGTGGTATGCTTTGTGGCTTGCAAGTTGGGTGTCCTGGGTTCAAACCCATCCCAGGTAAGTTTTCTTTTTACCATTTTCTTCTATTTTTATTTCTTTGATTAATTAGCTTAATTGTTTTCTTAATATTAATAAAAAAAAGAATAAATTGTATATGTATGTATGCTTAAAATAACCTTTATTTTTTTTTCTAAAATCCAAACTTCTATTTTTCTCAACTTAAAATATTTTCTTTGTTATATGATTAAATTATAAGATATTTGTTTATTTAATAATTTGTATAAACCCTAAAAACTATTTTCAAAAATAAAACCTAATCCTATTTTTTCTAAATAGTTTTATTCCCTAATTGTTAATATAATTGTATTGTAAATTTATTTATTATCATATTGTAAATATAATTATAAATTATTTTTCTCATATCAAATACAATTATATTTCATGCTATTAAAAATTTAATTTTGTAAATAAAAATAATTGTTTGATCATATCTCTTTTTCTTCTTAATATAATTGTTCATATGGAAAATTTATTAATTTCTTATAATTTTGAAAGAATTTTGTTTATTATTACTAACTAAATTATTATATTATTACATTCTCATTTTGTTTATTCTAATTATTCTTATTATTATTTTACTAACCATATTATTTTGCTTTATTAATTTTATATTATTATTAATTTTTATTATTCACTAACCTCTCTTATATTATTATTATTTATCATTAACCCTTTATTATTTATTTTTTATTGCTTATTTATATTTTATTTATTTTTTAATTATTTTGCTTATTATTTATTTTGCTTATTGTTATAATTATGTAACTGTTTCCGGATGTAATTTTGTAAATATTATTTTTGTTATGGTTAGTAATTAGGGAGTGACAAAACATGTTTGTTATTTAAAAATAAATTTAGATAATTTTTAATATAAGATAATTAAATTAAACACGACACACACGTAAGTCGATTTTAAATCGCCGTCTCACTTTCTAAGGTTATCCCTCAGGTTGCCTACGAATAATGGTTAAGTGGGGTGTATAAAGCAAGTCCCTCGAAAGAAAATCATCAAAGTCCCTCATGGTTGCCTATACGAATCGAGTCCCTTCGAAATAAATGATGATAGTCCCTTCCTTATGCTTATTACACCCCACAATGGCCTTCAAAATCAAATTGTCCCTCACATGTCCCTTTACATCCAAAGTAAGGACTACCTACTCCTTAATAGTAGGGATAGTCTTACTAAGGAAAGGATAAAGAATAAGAAAGACCTTAAACATTAGGGTAGGTTACTTCTAGGTACTTGCTCACTTCAAAACTTTTTCACACTTAAACAAATTTCCAACAAATTTTCAAACAAGTTTTTAACACATCCTTACATGGATTATTTATTAACTATTCTGAAAATTTTCTATTCACACACTACACTTTCAAAAAAAAAACAATTTAAAGTGAGCTTAAGTACCTAAGAGCCCATGGATAACCATGGATGAAAAGGATGCTAATACCTTCCCTTTTCATAACCTACCCCCCGGACCCAAAATATTCTCTAAGGTCTTTCCTGTTCTTTTATAACCTTTCCTTTTGGATAAAATAAAAGTCGGTGGCGACTCTTGCTATCCGCAACATTACTTAAAGTCAGTTCTCCCACCGTGTTACAGAACTGGCGACTCTGCTGGGGAACTAAATTAAAGAGGGGTACCCTTAGGAATTAAGATCACTTTAAATTGTTTGCCTTGTTTGCTTTATGTTACTTGTTGGGGTGCTCTTATGTGTGAAAGGTCCTAACCCGGATCTAGTGTACCTTAGGTAAATGGCAATAGACCAAGGAAACTGTACGACGTATATCGATACGGTTGATCTGGTGGCCATAGTTAGTGCGACTTCTTGGTTGGTGCTTATGTTCCTTAAGTCAAGTTGAGGATAATATGAGGCTGCCATATGTTGTCAATGCACTAACTAACTTTTAGAACCCTAGTTAACTCATCTTGGCCTTTAGAAAGTAGTGAGGTAACCGGCTTTGGTGCAGACTGAAGTTGGTTGACACTCGATACTACGCTCATTGAGATCTTGAACTTGGAGGGTTTTGGTTGGCAAGTAAGTTGCCTTCTGAACAACCACCCTTGTGAAGGATCAATGATATTGAGATCCCTTAGAACCCAGTTACTTTTGTAGGACAGGATGAACCATCTAACTTCAGAGGAGGGTACTTACCTTTGAACCTCATGCAAGCCTTTGAACCTAGGGCCCTTGTGTGACTTGTTTGTGTGTGCCACATGTTTGTGATTGAGCATAACATCATGACATCATCATGCATCATGAGCATGTCATTTTCCCTAACCATTTCAAGGACCAAAGGATTTATTTTTGTTCTTTGTTGCAGGTCATGGCTTCAGCTCGTAGAAACACCATCAGGATCAACTTTGTGGGCATACCTGCTAAGCTTAAAGAGTTGGTTTCTCAAGTGTCTGATCACTCCCAGTTCATCAAGAGACATGGTCACCTATTGGATCTAGTCACTTCAGGGTTCAATGAAGACATGATGAGAGTCCTGTTCCAGTTCTTTGACCCTAAGCACCATTGCTTTACATTCCCTGACTACCAGCTAGTTCCAACCATGGAGGAGTTCTCTAAACTTCTGGGCATACCTGTTCTTGATCAGAAACCATTCACAGGCTTGGAAAAAGAGCTTAAACCAGAGGTTATTGCTGCAGCTCTACATCTGAGGAAGTCTGACATTGTTCTAGAGACGAGAAGTGGAGTCAAGGGTATTCTTGCCAAGGTATTAGTGGATAAAGCTCAAATGTTCTTGAAGGCCATGAGCTATGATGCTTTTGAGGAGATCTTAGCCTTGCTGATATATGGCTTAGTGTTGTTCCCCAATCCAGATCAGTTCATAGATGTTCATGCCATCAACATTTTCCTGAGTCACAATCCAGTGCCTACATTGCTTGGAGACATCCTGCATTCTCTTCACACCTGTACTACAAGGGCAAGAGGAACTTTGATGTGCTGCATACCTTTGCTTTCTAGGTGGTTTATTTCTCACCTTCCTCGCTCAGTAATGAAGAATGAGCAAGGGTTCAGATGGTCTAATAGGATCATGTCACTTTCTCACTCAGATATCCATTGGTGCTCCAGATCTATGGAGAATGTCACCATCATTGACCGTTGTGGGGAGTTTCCTAATGTGCCACTTCTAGGCATAAGAGGAGGCATCACCTACAACCCCTCTCTAGCTTTGCGACAATTTGGTTACGCCCGGAGTGATGGTCCACATGACATGTTGATTCAGGGCATTGTATTTGACTACGACAACGATCTTCAGGGTTACCGTCAGAGATTCATACGAGCCTGGGGAAAAGTAAACAGGGTTGACAGCAAGACACTGGAGCCTAAGTATACTATTCCTATGGAGGCTTATCTCAGATGGGTACGATCTCGTGCTCAGACACTCATGATGCCATATCCTGCCATCCTACCAGTTACCATGGAACCTGTTGCTGAAGGAGACACTGCTTATACCATCCTTCACCCAGACATGCCTACTGATAAGGAAGACTTGCAGAGATCATGGATCCAACTGAAAGAGCAAAGGGATACTTTCGAGGCTCATTACAAAGCAAGCCAAGCAAGAATCCTAGAGCTAACAAAGCAACTTCACGAGGAACGAAACCTCAACTCATACCTCAACACAAAGAGGAAGCGTCCATGGGAGACTTAAAACCCCACTTTTTGTACTTTTTCATTTCATTTTTTGTAAGCCTAAAAGGCAAAACAAAGTTATTACTAATAAAAAGTTACTTTCTTGTTTGTTTAAGCAAATTTAAATCCTGCGGTCCTTGAATACATTGCATGTACATTCACATATCATATCATTGCATCACAGGTTTATAATTGTGCACAGGTTTCTCATCTTCTCGCTGTTTATTTCAGCAATGGCTCTTGAACAAACAGTTAAGGATCTCCAGGCACAAAATGCACAGTTCCAAGAGCTGATCCTGAACCTGACCAAGGGGCAGGATGAATTGAAGACACTGCTGGCTAAGAAGAAGAATCCCGAGGACAACAAGGATGATCAGCTGAAACAACTACAAGCTGAGATGACAGGAATGAGGATCCAGATGAATGGCCAGGTGGCTCTTATTCAAAGATTAGCTCAGGGGCAAGAAGAGCTAAGAACCTTTGTCCACAAACTTCAAAGTAATAGAGTCCGGGATCTAATTGTCAGTGAACCTCCATTAAAACAAGCTGATTTGGTTGAAAGGAGGATGAGGATAAAAGAGGGTAAGAGACAGGTTGCCATTGATTATTCTTCAATTGAAGAAGAAAGACCTGATAAGGTTAATCCACCTCAACGCCAGAAATGTAGAAGGCAGTTTATCAAGTTCAGCACTCCAATGTCACAAGTTTTGCAATGCCTGTTGGAGATGAAGATGATTTCCTTGGAAAATTCTCCTAAAAATCCTAATACCTCTTCTCCTCGCTATAATCCCAAGGCAAGGTGTATGTACCACTCCAATTGTCATGGACATGACACTAATAACTGTTGGGCATTGAAGAATAAGATTCAAGACCTAATTGACGAAGGAATACTCGAGGTTACGCCAGAAGGCCAGGTTGAGTTCTTCTATCGTCCATCAAGCATCAAAGTTTCCAGATAACTGGAGTGACAAGTTTAGAGACTTTGAGAACATTTGAATTTTCATTTGTAATTTCTTTTATTTGTTTGAACACTTATTATTATGTTAAACTTTTGTTTTCATTAATGCATTGCATATGTTTGTCTTGAATTAATCCATTCGTTCCACTATGTTTTGAACTATACTTCTTATTTCTATCTTGTGATATTTAACTCCTGATAAAGCTATGAGCCTGTAGAGGGAGGATGACGAAAACAATACCATAATATTAGGCAGTATGCTTTTGAACAGATTATGCTGACGATGTACAGGCATTGTTTCAATTCCTAAACAGTGGAGATATAAGGAAGTTAATCCCTAGTCAACCCTTTTGAGCCTATGAAGTAGGAGTTTTTATTCTCGCACAAATTAAAACCCTTATTCATAACCTGGGGCAGGGTAGTTACTCGGTTAACTCAAATATGTCAATTATCTGTGTTGTACACAACTAATGATGGTTCCCTGTAATCATTAAACCTGACAGTCAATATCCAGCAAAAGAAAAATTCACTAAGTCAAAACCTATGAAGGAGACTTAGTAAAGACAAATTAAGACATCCCGCTGACTGTAACCTTGAAATAAACAGTTCAGGCAAAAGGAAGGGATAATAAAATTGAAAAAAAAGGGATCACTATGAATCCTCAACGAAGAAAGATGACTGAATGTTCAAATAAATGTTGGGTTTCTGAACCATCACAAATATCAGTGTTACAATTCCAAACTACTTTGGAACCTCAATGCATAAGTTAACTGAGTATAGGACTGAAGAACATCATGAAGATTGGGTTAGGTACAAATAAAATTTGAGCCTTTATCCTTTGTTTCTTAAACCGTGAACCAGGCCACGTTATAACCCTCTAAAAGTCCTAACTGAAGCACGGTTAGTTCGAAAGCGTACTGCTACAAAAAGGTATCCTGACTCCTTTAGGGCTTATTATAAAACTTGAGTTAATATCACAGTTTTCACAAAAAAAAAAAAAAAAAAACAGTTTTTCTAAAATAACTTGTTTCAAAACTTCAAGACAGACATAAGCATTGCATTTTTGAATATATTTGTTTGCATATACCTGAGTGTTTGACAAATGGAGAAACTTACAGGACGAATGTTCAATGAACCAAAGTCCTTCCGATAAACAAAGTTGCTTCCTGGATCAAAGTCCATGTACACAAAGGGGCATGATCATTATCTCCCAATCAAGGGGGCAGACCATGATACTGCCTAACTCATTTGGGGAAATCAGGACAAGATTCAACTATGTTTAAGCAGCCAGAGGCAGATCTCCCCATCTACCCGAAGTGCCAAGGGTAACATTACAGAATTCATAATGCCAGGGGCATAGTCACTGTTTCCCAGTCAAGAGGCATACCAAGTTACTGTTCAATTCAGTTGGGGCAATTAGGTCCAGACTCAGCTGTGCTTAATAGCCAGGGGCATTTTTTTCTCTCATACAAGTGAATTACCAAAGGTGACATGACAGAGTTCACAATGCCAGGGGCATATGCTTATGGGGAATTCTGCTTGTTTCTCTTGAGGTAGCTCATTACATACTTCCATTATGGTATAATTCGTCCTCAACCAAGGGGCAATGCTTTCTCTTCAAAATACCCGGAGCGTATATGGTCCATCACAATTTGAAGACACATTCCTCTCATTACATTACCTTGATATTGGATTCTCAGCAGAAGCCATTATGGAAGTTAATTGTCTATGCCAGTAGTATCAGATGGTGTCAGTATCATGTCTTCAGATCCAACCATGAAGATTTCTGGGAAGGTATTCAGGAAAGTTAAGGATTTCAGGAGCTCTAAATCCATTTGGTTATACGCTCTCGAAAGTTGAAACGATTCTGTTTTCAAGTTCAGCTTTACTTTTCTCTCTGAATCCAGATTTACTTTTACCCTAAGCGAAACGTCCATTGGTTGTGTTTGAATGTATGTGTGCTTTTGAATATGATTGATGTTTACCAGAAATGCATGAAAATGCAGTAATAGTATTTACTAAGGACGAACAAGGGAAAGATTTCAACGAAGCTTCGCCGGTTCATCTTTACAAGACAGTTACAAAACCCTCAGTAGGACGAATCTATCTTCAAAAAGTCTCATCTCCCTTGGAATTTATATCCATCTCTTTTATCCTCATACGGATATTCGGGAAATTACTTTCCAATAAGGGTACGACGAACGAAGACGGGATGTTGTATCTACTCTACTATCGAACTAAGATGAAGGTTATATATACCTTACTATCCCCAGCAGACGGGAGGTTATCTATACCCTGCTATCCCCAGCATACGGGAGGTTATATATACCTACTTATCAAGACGGGAATGAGTTCATCATATTCTTCAACAACGAATCGGGATTTATTTTCCCTGGCCAGCAGTTGTTATACAAAGATATCCAGACGCTTCCGGCAGTATCATATCATACATACATCATTTACATCATACCATAACATATATATCCATAGACATATAGTACATTACCTAAGTGCATCATATCATACATGCATACATAAAGCATAAACTAATGTTATTATACAGAATGCTACCTTGTTTCAGGTTAACAAACAAGCTTAGGATCTTTGGGACTGCTTTATTGTAACCTCAGGGTTACTTTATCCTCCTGATAAGCTTCTTATTACTTTGGGACTGCTTTATTGTAACCTCAGGGTTACTTTATCCTCCTGATAAGCTTCTTATTACTTTGGGACTGCTTTATTGTAACCTCAGGGTTACTTTATCCTCCTGATAAGCTTCTTATTACTATTGGGACTGCTTTATCGTCACCTCAGGGTTACTTTATCCTCCTGATAACTTCTCATTACTTCAAGACTGCTTTAGAGCTATCCATTGCTCTATCCTCCTGAAGACAAATCACATTATTATTTCAAGACTGCTTTAGAGTTATTATGGCTCTATCCTCCTGGAATCATATCATTACTTCAAGACTGCTTTAGAGTTATCATTATTGATTGCTCTATCCTCCTGAGGTCATATTACTACTTCAAGACTGCTTTAGAGCTATCCATTGCTCTATCCTCCTGAAGACAAATCACATTATTATTTCAAGACTGCTTTAGAGGTATTATGGCTCTATCCTCCTGGAATCATATCATTACTTCAAGACTGCTTTAGAGTTATCATTATTGATTGCTCTATCCTCCTGAGGTCATATTACTACTTCAAGACTGCTTTAGAGCTACTGATTGCTCTATCCTCCTGAAGACATATCACATTATTATTTCAAGACTGCTTTAGAGCTATCCATTGCTCTATCCTCCTGAAATCATTACTTCAAGACTGCTTTAGAGTTATCATTGCTCTATCCTCCTGAAATCATATTATTACTTCAAGACTGCTTTAGGGTTATCATTATTGATTGCTCTATCCTCGTGAAGACATGCTGTTACATCAGTATTACTCCAGTATCCTGAAAGCATATCATCAATACCTCAGGACTGCTCCAGACTCTTGACAGCTTTCATTATACCTCCATATTTTGGACTGCTTTATCTTCCAAGAAATATATCTGAAGAACTTTCCCCTAGTGGCATCTTTAAGCCCACTCAATCATGTTCAACCAACCATCAATATCACTCTATGCACTGGTGAGTGCAAATTTTTGGGCTTTTGTGTTCAATCCCCTTCAACCTTCCAGGTCACGACTGGCAAATATACCAATCTAACCCCTCAGGTTTCAGAAAATTGAACAGGGGCAGCTGTTGCACCCCAAAATTTGCCCTCACAATACAAGACTTTGTGTTCTAAGAAGGTTCACAAGGTTCACAAGTTCTCCAACACTTGCATAACCTTTCATGAGGTTCATGAAGTCTACAAGTTACTTTATGAAGGTTCACAAGGTTCACAAGTTTCTCAATGCTTATATAACCTTTCATGAGGTTCATGAAGTCTACAAGTCACTTCTTGAAGGTTCACAAGGTTCACAAGCTTCTCAACATTTACAAGACCTTTCATGAAGTTCATGAAGTCCATAGGTTGCTTCTTGAAGGTTCACAAGGTTCACAAGTTTCACAATGATTACAAAGCTTCCCTGAGGATCATGAGGTCTACAAAGCCACTTCTTGAAGGTTCACAAGGTTCACAAGCTTCTCAACATTTACAATACCTTTCTTGAGGTTCATGAAGTCTACAAGTCCCTTTTTGAAGGTTCACAAGGTTCACAAGTTTCTCAATGGTTACAAAGCTTTCCTGAGGTTTATGAGGTCTACAAAGCCACTTCATGAGGTTCACAAGGTTCACAAGCTTCACAATACCTCCCATGAGGTTCACAAGACAGTTTATGATGATCCACAAGGTTCACAAAGTTCACAATTGGTCAAAGGAGTTGACAATTCCCTCAGACAATGCACCTCCTAAGCAGTGCATCCAAAACTAGGGTTTTGACTTTAATCAGGCTAGGTGGACTTCCAATACCTCAAGTGAGTTTCATAACATCTTATATGTGTGTAAGAACCCCCATGTCAAGTTTCAAGACTTTTCTCAAAAGTTTGCTCAGTCAGATGATCAGATAAGTCAAAATCAGTCAATGCAGTTAAAAAGTCAAACTGAGGTCAACTGTGGTCAAACCAAAGTCAAACTTCATGATTTTTTGCCAACATCAAGTATATGAAATAAAATTCATCATTTGATCAAGGGTTGATCATGATTCATCAAGGAGATTCCAGATCATCAATAATCAGGAGTTTCTAAATTAGGGTTTCCTCAGTAAAAGTCAACTGAACTTTGACCAGGCATAACTTTCACATACTTCATCACCAAGTCTCCATCCAAAGCTCATTTTGAAGGAAATTGAATTCTCTACAACTTTTATGTTGAAAGTTAAGCCTAAAAATGCTTCATTTGAAAGATATGATCTAAGACATTATAGGTCATTTCAAAAGTCAACAAAAAGTCAACAACTTCAAAAGGGCATAACATGAGATTGGTAAATGGTATGGACCTGAAACCAATGGGGTTGTTTAGAGGACTCTTCAAGCTTTCCAAAAAGTCCAAGAACACCCTCATACCTTTAAAATTGAGGGAGATGTGCCCTTGCAAAGTTGGGCAATTTTGTGATGGTTTATGTTGAAAATGGAGGCTTAGAAGTATTTCTTTCCAAATGGGCTGCCTAATTTATGACCCAATCCATCTCATAATATTGTGCACGACCCAATTGACCAAAATTCAGCATTTTTACTATTTTTTATTTATTTATTATTGATTTAATTCATAAAAATCATTTTAAATAAATATAAAATATGAAAATCTATTTTTGGGTGAAGATATTGCTTCTAGAAATTCATAATTAGTGATTGAATTAGAAGGAGAAGGAAATCATGTGAATTATCCCAAAATAGCAAGCACTCATGATCAAATATTTGAATTTTACACTATGATCTTTTTGAATATTTTTTGGATCAAATTTTCACATAACCTATCCATGTTTCTGACCTAAATCAATCACATATATATACATAACACAAACCCTAGCCTCAAGGACGAAATCCAGCAGCTTCAAGGTGAGTTCATAGTTCAAAAATTCATAAGAAAAGTGAAATTCGGATTTGGAGATTCAAGGCTCTACAAGGTAAAACAAGGACATGGCTAGCTTCCTTAGTCATCATTGAGTCGAAAGCAATCCTCAAATGCATCCAATTCATGCACATATGATGAACCCGAAGCATTGTTCATACTTGAAAACATTTTTTCGATTCCCATGATTCACTGCATTTTAATGGATTTTGATTGACTAATGTTGTTTATGATGTTGTGTAGCTTGTTTCTGGATAAGAAAACCAAAGAAACCGTGGCCAATTCACAAGATGCCATAGCTAGGGTTTTGACTTAGGTTTAGGAACTTTGGATTTAAGAAACATAAATTGATTCTAAAGACATAGAATTGATCGTGTGAATGTTTGGATCATGATGCTGGTTTCAATTTTGCAAAATCGTACAGTTTGGTTGCTTGTTGATGTTTATAGGTTTTGCTGGGAATATTTGTTTCGCAGGAAAACTTGTAACTATTTTCGCAGGAAAAACCGTAAGTCTCAAGGAAGAAGAAGGTCATCTCCCGCGCGCTCAGGAATTCAAATTATTCATATAATATTTTATTGATTGTTTATTATTTATTATCACAACTGTGTGGTTGTCCCAGTGGTTGTTGGCTTGGTCCTGGGCGTGTGAAACCAAAGGGCAGGGGTTCGATCCCTGGCTTTTGATCATGTTATTTCTTTTTTTTCCAGGGATTAAGTGAATATAATATATTATGTGTTATTCTCATTCAATTATCAGGTGGGCTCTTCCAGCCGGGTGGTGATGCGCGTGTGTGAATGTATAAAGGTCCTGGGATCAAATCCCACCCCAGGCCTTTTGGTTTTCTTATTTTTTTCTGGATTTTTGCAAGGCAAGGCATAAAACAAACTTGATTCATTCTTTTACTACCTGCGCTGGGTTAGCCTAGTGGTATGCTTTGTGGCTTGCAAGTTGGGTGTCCTGGGTTCAAACCCATCCCAGGTAAGTTTTCTTTTTACCATTTTCTTCTATTTTTATTTCTTTGATTAATTAGCTTAATTGTTTTCTTAATATTAATAAAAAAAAGAATAAATTGTATATGTATGTATGCTTAAAATAACCTTTATTTTTTTTTCTAAAATCCAAACTTCTATTTTTCTCAACTTAAAATATTTTCTTTGTTATATGATTAAATTATAAGATATTTGTTTATTTAATAATTTGTATAAACCCTAAAAACTATTTTCAAAAATAAAACCTAATCCTATTTTTTCTAAATAGTTTTATTCCCTAATTGTTAATATAATTGTATTGTAAATTTATTTATTATCATATTGTAAATATAATTATAAATTATTTTTCTCATATCAAATACAATTATATTTCATGCTATTAAAAATTTAATTTTGTAAATAAAAATAATTGTTTGATCATATCTCTTTTTCTTCTTAATATAATTGTTCATATGGAAAATTTATTAATTTCTTATAATTTTGAAAGAATTTTGTTTATTATTACTAACTAAATTATTATATTATTACATTCTCATTTTGTTTATTCTAATTATTCTTATTATTATTTTACTAACCATATTATTTTGCTTTATTAATTTTATATTATTATTAATTTTTATTATTCACTAACCTCTCTTATATTATTATTATTTATCATTAACCCTTTATTATTTATTTTTTATTGCTTATTTATATCTTATTTATTTTTTAATTATTTTGCTTATTATTTATTTTGCTTATTGTTATAATTATGTAACTGTTTCCGGATGTAATTTTGTAAATATTATTTTTGTTATGGTTAGTAATTAGGGAGTGACAAAACATGTTTGTTATTTAAAAATAAATTTAGATAATTTTTAATATAAGATAATTAAATTAAACACGACACACACGTAAGTCGATTTTAAATCGCCGTCTCACTTTCTAAGGTTATCCCTCAGGTTGCCTACGAATAATGGTTAAGTGGGGTGTATAAAGCAAGTCCCTCGAAAGAAAATCATCAAAGTCCCTCATGGTTGCCTATACGAATCGAGTCCCTTCGAAATAAATGATGATAGTCCCTTCCTTATGCTTATTACACCCCACAATGGCCTTCAAAATCAAATTGTCCCTCACATGTCCCTTTACATCCAAAGTAAGGACTACCTACTCCTTAATAGTAGGGATAGTCTTACTAAGGAAAGGATAAAGAATAAGAAAGACCTTAAACATTAGGGTAGGTTACTTCTAGGTACTTGCTCACTTCAAAACTTTTTCACACTTAAACAAATTTCCAACAAATTTTCAAACAAGTTTTTAACACATCCTTACATGGATTATTTATTAACTATTCTGAAAATTTTCTATTCACACACTACACTTTCAAAAAAAAAAACAATTTAAAGTGAGCTTAAGTACCTAAGAGCCCATGGATAACCATGGATGAAAAGGATGCTAATACCTTCCCTTTTCATAACCTACCCCCCGGACCCAAAATATTCTCTAAGGTCTTTCCTGTTCTTTTATAACCTTTCCTTTTGGATAAAATAAAAGTCGGTGGCGACTCTTGCTATCCGCAACATTACTTAAAGTCAGTTCTCCCACCGTGTTACAATACCGCCCTAAGGTGTTTAGCTACTCATTATTGTTGAACCAGACAGAGGCAGAGAAATACAAAATAAAATATGCATAACAGAAAAATAAATACTTAACATTAATATAAATGCAATTTAAATAAAAACCTGAATAACAATTAAAATGCTAGACTCCTTCTTCCACAGTCTGGAAAGCTCGGAGTACGGACCGGAATCGGAAATAAAATTTCTAAAAGAATTCTGAAGGTTTTGAAACAAATTAAATTATAACAATTTCCTAATGTTGGAAATTGTTATATGGTTGGTTGGGATACAAAAAATTAAAGCAAGAACAATTAAATGCTGGAAAGAATAAAATAGACAGGGTGCAATGAAAATACGGCAGAGCTTCCGCAAGAAAATTAAAATAAAAACTCTGTAAATTGTTCTTTGAAGCTAGGCTATTTATAGGATCAATATTTTGGGCTTGGCAGTTGGAGATGATGCATGGGCCTCGTAAATGCTGAGAAAATCCAGGGAAACGTTGAAATACTTGGTCTGCGGGAAGATAGGCAAGTTGAATTCACGTAACACACACGTACATGACCAAGTCTCAGCATATTACCCTAAATTCCCCTTGTCACGTTCGTCACCCGTGTATTATGCGTGTCACGGTCGTGAGGGACTTGTGACGACCGTGACTGCTCCTTTTAGCGTGTCACGGTCGTGACTCCTAGGTGACGATCGTGACTGTTACAAAAAATGCAGATTATGCAGAATTCCTCTTTTCTTCTTCTTTTCATGGTTGATTTTGCTCATTTCACTTGTGGCTCATGATTTAGCTCTGTAATTGATATACCTGCAAAATGACAAAGAAAACTCGAGGAATCGGGTGTTAAAACGGAAAATGTGCGATAAAACGGCATTGAAACATAAGCAATAAAACGATACTTTTTCTCGTTATCAAAACTTAGAAAATTCATAAGTCCCTTAGGGTTTAGCTTCTGACCTTCCCCTTTGGACAGTGAACTTGTGTAGGTTTAGGGTCCCTTTGAGCCTATTTTCAATTTTTTATCTCATGTCTTGCTTCTTTTTTTGCATTGTGCATCTCATATGATCATATAACCCTAATTTGCATCTTCATTTGCATCCATCTTGTATAAGCTTGCATATATGAACTTGTCATGACATTTTTTGCATCCACATGACATTAAAACATCTTAGGACATATTAGAATCATGTTTGATCATTGCATCATCCATTTGCCATGTTTTTGCTTTCATTTGATGTAATATGCATTCATGGACTTTCATGCCTCTTGTATGCTTCATTTGCATTCCCATCCTTTGTATGATCATCTCCATCTCATGACATACATTTGTATCATCTTTTTGCATCATTAACATCATGAACATGCTTCTGACTTTAGCTTTATCTTTGCATTTCATTTCATTTTCATTTCATTTTATTTCCCTTTGCTAACTTTTCAGGTGGTAAGTGTTTGAGAAGTGAATTTGCCTTCACCTCTCATAATCTCTTCTCATCTCTCTTATGCATCCATTTCTGAATTTTGTATGTGTATTAGAGTGAGCTTGCTCATTCATGTTCCCTCCTCACTTTCTTTCTTCAAGCAACTTGTCTTCTTAAGTGAAGTAAGTTGTCTTGCTTCTTTCTCCTTCTCCTCCTTCCATCCTGCTTCTTCCATGGTGGCTCTTCTTGAAGATCTCTTGCAAGCCTCATGAACCATAGGAACACCCAAGCATGATAACAATTAGGGTTTTGATTAGTCCCCCATTAGTTTTACCTTTGTGTCATCTTTGTGTCTTCTCTTCTCATCTCTTAATCAAGGACTAAACCTTAAAGGTTTTAAGGCTTTGTGATTAAGCTTATGCCTGCATCCTTCTATTAGGATGGAGTGTATAACTTTAATCCTAAGTGTTAGACCCATAATGTGTTTAAATCCTTTCATCAATTCATCTAATAATCACTAAGACATCAAGCTTGTAACTTGGGCCTTGCATTAGGGTTCTAATTCTTCCTTAATTGGTTAAGAAGGACTAACCCTAGTGTTAATGGACAAGTCCCCCTCAAGTTGTCTTACAAACCATAAAATTCACTTCTTAATCTTACCATTAACTAAAATCCACTTTAATAAAGGCTTTGTTTTGTCATGAGGTTAATCCCTAGTCATGGATTAAATTGAGGAGCCTTTCTCAGCTTAAATGTTCTCATCTATCATCCTTCTATTAGGATGGTGTAATGGGTCTATTAAATCCTTGGCTATGGCTTAAACTCATTACTCAACACTAAACAAAAACTCCAAAAACATCTAAATAATTATAAGTAGGTTAATGATCTTAATCCTACATCATGGTGATTAAGTGTGAGGTGCTTACTTCACATTTAAGGTGTTCTCATTACCCCTAATCAGAGGGAGGATGTGATGAGTTTACTAACCCTTGGTTTAGGCTTAAGCTCATTAACTTATGACAAACACAAAAAGCAATAAAAGACTGAAAACATCAAAAACAAACAATAATCGTCTCCTTCGGGATTCTTTTCTCACCTCATTCACTCATAAACGAGAACTTGCTTCTTCCGTCTAATGCAAGACAGTTAGCACCTGAGCCAGACAGGTCATACACTTGAGCATAGACAAGTAAGCAGTTCATCAGTCAATTTATCTTTCAGTCTCTTTGAGTCGAACTACGGTTTTCTGACTTCCTCATTGCATGAGAGGATACGTAGGCATAATGTAACTGTTATCGAACAAAAGTCTCTGTATATTCCTCCTCTTCCAGCTTTATTCTTTAAGCCTCATTGTCTTGAGCTTTGCACTCTTTTCTTACACTGACACTCCTTTTACTCACTTCACATTTCTTTTTCACTGACACTTGCATCCTTTTCCAGCTTTTGCACACAGAATAGCACTGACACTACCCCTTTAAACACAAACTTTCAAGCGTGGATCCCGTCGAGTACGACGGACAATCTGGGTGATAATACCTTCCCAGGTTGTAACCAACCCCCTTTCTTAGTTTTTCTGGTTCGCGACCGTATTATCCATATCTTTCCAGGTTTATACAGCATTACCTTTCCTTCGGGATAAAAATGCCTAGCTGGCGACTCTTTTCAGTTCATCTTCATGTTCTCTCCTTCGCCGACAGTTCGCGTCTGTACCCCTTCTGGCCCTGTGTCATCAGGCGGGAGCGACATCTTGGCGACTCTGCGCGGGGACGCTTACATTGCAACCAGGGCTTCTGGTTCTTTTTGTGGGTTCCTCCTAGCGCTTGTTTGATTTGTGTTTACTGGGGTGTTATGTGCTATGTGTGTTTATTTATTTTGCTTTATTTATTGCTTTATGTACAACTTTATTTATTGCTTTCTTTACAGTCTTATGCATATTTCATACTGTCATTGCTGGATATGGTTTTCTGTTCTGATGGGTGGGGTTACATTGAGGGATTAAGGTCCTATACCTGGGACCTGAGTGACACCTAGGCTAGAGAGGTTCATGTTCTTTCCCATTCCATTTCGGTCTGGTGCGGGAATATGAAACACGATTTAGATGTGGGTTTCTTCTTGAGAACTCTGTGCTACAGATTTCCTGTAGTGCTAGGGCTATCTGGGAAGCCTGCTAAGTCTGGATGAACTTTACTTATGACCTTCAGAATATGGGGTGAATTAGAGGAGGATCTTTTATGGTTATTGTAAACATTGTACCTCCGGGTTAGAAGTGTTTACACTTCTCATAACTGATCCAAGTCTGAGGATCCTTGTTCTAGAACATTACATGTGAGGGGGTTGGGTTGTTTACAGGTTTGCAGGAACCCTTGGCAACATCATACCCTGTTACTGTTTTGTTTAAGAGTACTCCACTTTGGACAGTTCTTGTGATTAAACCTGGACATGTGACTCTTTACTTAAGCCCCCCACCCTGGTTACTGGATTTCTGAGCCTCCATCTGAACCTTTGAACATACATGGAACTTGTATCAAGACAGATAATTAGATCCAGCTCTTGATCACAAACCCTTGCATATCATTTGCATATCTCATCATTGCATCATTTAACATTTGTTTATTTGCTTTTCAGGGTATCCACCTCATTATATCTTGGTTTGGTTTTGACCGTTTCTATTGCTTAGACCTCAGCTTCAGATATCTTCTTCAGCATCTGCTTCAGTTATCTCCATCCTCACCAGCATCAGTCTGTCAGAGACTTACTCCCAGCTTCTCAGTTTGTGATCTTCATCAGCATTTGTCTTCAGATTCTTCAGCAGCACTCATGGCTACCCCCAGGAAGAGCAATATATCTTATCACTTTTTTGAGCCTGTATTGACTGGTATCAGGCAGGTCCAGTCACTCATCACACCTGACCATATCCCACTGTTTAGAGAGCACTATGGGGGTATCTTAGATATGGTTATGGATCTTGATCCTTCTCAAAGAAGCATGATCCACACATGCTTGCAGTTCTATGACCCTCCACTAAGATGTTTCACCTTTCCTGACTTTCAGATGGGGCCTCTGCTGGAAGAGTTTTCTTTGTTGATTGGAGTACCTATCAGAGGGGTAATTCCCTTTAACCCAGAGATGACTGCTCCCAGAAGTGAAGAGACAGCAAGGGCATTGTACTTGGAGCCTGCCCTTATTGAGAAAAGCATGACAACAAAAGCTGGGATTCCTGGTCTGCATTTGGACTTCTTGATTTCTCAGGCCATCCTGAAAGCTTCATTGGGAGAGTGGAAGGAAGTCTGTGCACTCTTAGCCCTCAGCATATATGGGGCTATACTGTTTGCAGATGAGCCTAAATTTGTCAGTAAGAATGCCATCCATTTATTTCTTCTAAAGAACCCAGTGCCTACATTGCTAGGAGATTTCTACTATTCTATTCATTAGAGGAATGAAAAACAAAGGGGGAAGTTGGTAAGATGTTGTGCTCCTTTGTTTTATTCTTGGCTGCTCAGACACCTGCCTAAATCAGATGCTTTCTTGAACCCACACCAGCAGAAGAATTGGGCCAAGAGGTTCATTGTCTTGACTTCAGATGATATCAGATGGTGCACCCAGAGCACCAAGGGCAAGGACATTATCACCAGCTGTGGACAATACCCAAATGTGCCTCTGATAGGAGTAAAGGGTTGCATCAACTACAACCCCTTACTGTTTAAGAGACAATTGGGCTATGCCCTAGTTCACCCTCCCAGAGGGCAGGATATAGCTGAGACCCTATATTGTGAAGTTCAACCTAATTCAGCTGTTGTCAGGCAAGCTGCCTGGGCTTGGGACAACATCCAGACAAAAGGGGTAGCTATTCTTGGAAGATGTAACGATGTTGCTTCAGCTTAGTACATAGACTGGTCCCGTACTAGAGCTCAGATTACCAGAATGCCTTTCACCTTGGAAGACATACCTGGACCATCTGCAGTACAACCTGCAGCAACAGTTAGCTTGGAGGAATTTGAAAAGCTGAAGGAAAGGAATGAGCAGCTATCTCAAGCCCTGAAGAAGACTCTTTGGGAAAGAAGTGATGGTCTTCTGGACATTGAGAGATTGGAAAAGCTCAAGATTGAGCATCTGACTAAGATTGAAAAGACTGAGGACTACATAAGGAAAGCAAGGGCTGGGGAACATATATTGAAGAATGCCTGCAAGGAGGCCAAGATTCAGAAATCTAGGGCTGAGCACTATCTGCAAGAGAGCCAGGCTAGGTGGGTCAGGATCACCGAAGCCCGTGCACAAGAAGACCAGAGGACTTAGGCCAAGATTGAACAGTTGGAGGCCAATGAGAAGAAGCAGCAAGAAGCTTTGTCGACAGCTCAGAAGGAGATATCAGAATTGAAGCTTCGAGCAGGGTTAAAGAGATCAAAAGATCAGGACAAGCATAAAAAGCTGACTACTGCCATTGCCAATAGGAACCTCCTCATTAGGACCATTACAGAGCACCCAGCTGGTCCGGTGACTGAGGCACTCCTGAAGGAGGTCAGAGAAGATGATTATGGATTGGATGTCTGATTCCTCCTTGCTTGTTGTTCTTTCCTTTTGATGTACTTTTCTTTTTGTTGTATTTTTAACCCTCCATGGGCTTGTGTTGTAAAACAGACTATATATTTTTCATCATTTGTAATATATTTACTTTGTTTTTATTTGGGCTTTCTCTCAACAACATCAAGCATCTTCCTCAAAGTCTGGAAAGGTCAAAACCAAGAACCAAACCGGATACCTTGGAAAACAAATAAGCATACTGCATTGCATACTAACTTTGTCTTTGTTTTGTAGGTTTTTGTTATTATTATTGTTTCTAACTTTGTTGTAATCTCAAGAAACATTGCTCGTCGCTGAGTGTTCCCTGTCAACCGCACACACCGGTACCCTACTCGTAACAATCTTCCCGACATTCAGATGGAGCAGGTACAGCAAGACCTGAATAAGGTCAGAAATCAGATGGCAAACGAAGGAGTCGAGATGAGAAACCAAATGTCTCAATTTATGGCTGTCATGACTGGCTTAGCCCAGAGCCAAGAAAGACTGAGAGAGCTGGTGGAAAGACAGACACCTGAGGAGCCCCATCTTGGAACAGGGGGAACCAGCAATAATGAACAGGGGCAGCCTCGTATTGACCCTCCAGAGTATGGATCCCATTTGAATCCGGATGTTAATATCTCAAGAAACGTTCAAGGTATATTGCTGGGGGTAGAATCCTGCAAGAGGATCCCCAAGAGGAACAATTTACTGTTATTGGGGCTGGAGATGAGGTATATGATAGAAGATTGGATGAGATTGCTGAAAAATTAAGATCTTTAGAATCTCAGAATTCTTTGGGTTTCGACGTGATGGATATGGGACTGGTAGATGGGGTGAGGATTCCCCACAAATTCAAACCCCCATGCTTTGAGAAGTATAATGGTACCTCCTGTCCGCGTACTCATCTGCAATCTTTCTTGGGAAGGCTCAAGGCTTATACCATGGATGAGAAGTTTTGGATGTTCTATTTTGAGGACAGTCTGACTGGAGCTTCAAGAGAATGGTATTCGCATCTGACAAGGGCCACCATAAGATGTTGGAAGGACTTGGCCGAGGCTTTCATCCGGCAATATCAGTAAAACCTAGACATGGCCCCCAATAGAACCCTTCTAATGGGCATGTCTCAGTCTTCAAGGGAGAGCTTCCGGGATTATGCTCAGAGGCGGAGACAGCTTACTGCTGCTGTCCAACCACCCATGTCAGAAAGAGAAATGGCTGACATGTTCATGAACACCTTGCAAGGGACTTATATTGACAGACTTGCTGCTTTCTCCTCTACCAGTTTTGCTGATGTAGTTATAGCTGGTGAGAGAATTGAGAGTCTCCTGAAGATGGGAAAAATCTTCGACAATGGTGCAAGTTCCTCCAGCAACCCCAAGAAACCTTTTGCAGGACCCCGAAGGGCAAGTGAAACAAATATTATTCATACAAGCAGGGGCAGGCCCCAATATTCTCACAGGTCAGTAGCAGCTGTTACCATCCCGGCTCCAGTTCCACAACAACCATTATATCCTCAACAACAACAACAATAACAACTTCACTATCAACAACCATATCATTTTCCGCAACAGAGAACATACAACAACATTAGCAACCAACAACAACGTCCCTTCCAACAGAGGCCATCTCAGGCAAATAGGGTAATTGACCCTATCCCTATGCTTTATGCCGCTTTATTGCCACAACTCCTGAAGCTCAACCTGGTTGAGTTAAGGACATTGGCACCACCAGATCCTCCCAATCTCCCAAAGAATTATGATGTCAACGCCAGGTGTACCTTTCACTCCAACGCACCTGGTCACAATACTGAGAAATGCAGAGCATTACAGATGAAGGTTCAGGATTTGGTCGATTCCAAAGCTCTCAATTTCGCACCTCCTCCGAACGTTAACAGAAATCCTATGCCTAATCATGGCGGGCCAAGGATTAATGCCATTGAAGAGGACCAACCATCTACACTCATTGATAATGTTGCACAGATTCAAACACCACTGGCTGAAGTCAAAGTTTAACTTTTAAAATGCCAAGTGTTCCCAGGCTGTGGGACCTGCTATGAATTGTGTAAGACAACTAGTAATGGTTGTGGGAGGCTAAGGATTGGCATATATGGCCTCCCCAAATATGGAATCTTACAAATTACTTCGACAACTCCTTCAGCAACTCTTGTTTTAACAACCATGGATCCTCCTACGACACCAACAATTCTTCTTTCAACAGTTTCTCCTACAACAGCAACAACAATCATTCCTACTGATTCATCAACAACACCAGCAATTACTCCGTCCATTATTTCAACAAGTAAAAGTTCAACAACTTTTTCTTCTACAACGTCAGCATCTATTTTATCAACAGAATCTTCTACAACGCCAGCAGAAATTAATGAAGATGTCTCGACAGTCACAATCTACTATGACCCATCTAATGTTCACAACAACAATAATTTCCAACCACAAGCTACAACACCTCCTGCCAGATCTCCGGTCACTATTTACTATGATCCTCACACCATTACAGTACCATCCTCTGCAGCAATCAGTCCAGTTACCATTACGGTACCTGGGCCTGTTCCTTATGAAAGCAGTAATGCCATACCTTGGCACTACGACTCTGATCTCTACTGCAATGAGGAGAAAATCACTTTGGATTCATCAACCTCTTCACCACAAATTGACAATGTTGGGGGAGGCGGAGGCTTCACCAGAAGCGGACGCCTTTTTGCCTCGCAAACACAAAGACCTAATGCTGAAGCTGAAGCTGTTGCTAAAGCAAAAGGAAAGAATGTGGTATCTGAAGAGCCATCTGTTAAGGAAACTCAGAAGACATCTTTTGAACAAGATGTAGACGAGTTCATGAGAATAATAAAAAGGAGTGATTACAAGGTGGTGGACCAACTTCACCAAACACCCTCCAAAATCTCCATATTATCATTGTTAATGTGTTCCGAAGCTCACAGGAATGCATTGTTGAAAGTCTTGCACGTAGCATACGTGCCAGAGGAGATTATTGTTAATCAGTTAGAGACCGTGGTTGCAAATGTCAATACCAGTCATGGACTGGGCTTTACGAATGCTGATTTAACAACGGAGGGGCGCAACCATAACAAGGCTTTACATATCACCTTGGAATGCAAAGGTGTCGTTCTGTCTCATGTGCTGGTGGACACGGTGTCTTCCCTCAATGTCCTACCAAAGAAAGTCTTAGTGAAGCTGGAGTATGATAGCTTGGCCTTGCGCCCGAGTAATTTGGTGGTGAGAGCATTTAATGGCTCTAAAAGATCGGTGCTTGGAGAGATCGATCTGCCTGTGTTGATTGTCCCGCAAACCTTCAAAACTACCTTCTTTGTGATGGACATACAGCCGGCCTACAGCTGTTGTTAGACGTTGTGGCTAGTGATCTAGAGGGGGGGTGAATGGATCACCTCCTTGTTTACAAGGATTTAAAAGATTTTTCAGAGTTTTCAAAGATTAACGGAAACCACAGTCCCAAATATACTAGCGTCTATTTTGGACCAGCCGCTAGAAGACCGGACATGTGATAACGTGCTAGATTTACGATTGAGATGATAAAGGTTTAAACACACAAGTTGTAAACGTGTTGAATGCACCTATCACAAAAGCTATTTCCAATGAATCAAAACGATTAAAAATGTAAATAGAGATGGAGAAGGAATACAATACGCAGAGATTTGGTAAGGAAGTTCTCCACGTTCGTCCTCGCGTGTGGGTACGTCTCCCTCTCAATTTCAAACCGAAATTGAGAACTTTTATATCAATATTGTTGAAATCGTTGTTTACAAGGTTGCTATACAAACACCAGAAATCTATACACCTAGATCTTCCTATTGTATCAACCTTCACTTGATCTGAGCCAAATCAAGATTCTCTGCAAGTAATACAAACAATTCATCGGTTCCACGATCTATTTGAGAAATCTCCCAATTTCCAAATCTTACACTGCGGCTGAATCTGTCTTGTAAACGTGACCAACAAACCCTCAAGAACACGCCTGTTCTTGAAGGAAAACCCAGCTGGTTTTTCCTTTAAACCTTCTTTCACTCTTCAACTCAGCTGGATCTCCGATCGTACCACTAAACGTTATCTCATAAACCTTTGATTCACAGAACATCACTAATTCCTTGTTAATGTTCTTAAATTAAGGTATTTGAGAAGATGATGAAGATGAATTTTATTCTAGGTTTCAATCCTTCTCAACATTGAATTGTCCACACTCAAAATCCCTTTTCTTGATGTGTTCTTCAATGATCCTTAACTTTGAAATTCGTATGCAATTTCTGTGTGTTTGCTGCACTAACAGAAACAACAACATATACTATGCAGATTCTGTTAGAAATAAAAACAGAAAAATGAATCAATTCCAGACACGAATGAATCGATACATAATGGTATTTATATTGTTATGTATCAATACATATTATCATGAATCGATACATACTGAACAGATGAACAAAAACAGAGAAATAAACAAACAATGAATCGTTGCATGTTTGTATGAATCGATTCATAGAAGAAATTCCAGAATCATTCTTACAACATGAATCGATGCATGATGGAATGAATCGATTCATTTTGCGAATTTCCAGAATTATTTCTACAGCATGAATCAATGCATGATGGAATGAATCGATTCATTTTGCGAATTTTCAGAAATACAAAGACATTATTAAAAATGAGACAAGAGATATAAAGGCTAGCATTTTGTCTTAATATGAAGCAAATGATAAAAGCACAAACACCTAAAATTTATAATCAATCAAAACTAGAGTTGCTCACAAACTCCCCCTTTTTGATGATGACAAATTTTTTTAAAGTGTGAGAACCACTCCCCCTGAGTTTGTGCATAGTTTGTGCATGCCTGTCAGTTTTCACACTCGCCTTTCTCCCTCTTTGTCATCATCAAGAAAGAATGCATAGGTGAAGCAAAATTTCAGCAATACCAAGATATATAAACAGAATTCACTCACAAAGAATGAAACATAAAGGGCAAACAAATTAGTCGAAAGCAGCAATCAAGCATAGGCATTGAAATTGTTAATTAGAGTTGCGAATTACAGAAACAAACCAAACTCATACAATGTTTAAACATAAAAAAAACAAAGAAACTTAACCAAGAAACAATGATGTTATGCAAAATGAAATGCAGCCTCAATGAGGAAAGTGGCCACCACAAGACTCCTCATCATCTCTATCGGGGTCTCGGATACTTGGAGGAGGAGGTGGAGAAGGCATTTCATCAGGATTCTGCCCCCTGAAGTTGTAACGCCTGAACCGTTTCTGAACCTCTGTGCTTTGAAATTTTCTATAATCCCCGGATGCGAACGACAATCATCCATAAAACCAAACATCTCATTGTAGAAAACTTGATGCCACTTAACCAAGTTGGTATACCATGAGTGTTGATTATGATACATCCTTGTGTATTCATCATGCCATTCTTGGTGCTCTTTATGCCATTCTGTTTGTTGGACATGCCACTCACGAGCCTCTTCATGCCGGGCATTGTTTGCAATTTCTATTTGCTCAAACATTTGAGTAAGATAGGCCGGAGCAGTAGTAGATGAAGTTGGTGGAACCGATGACGGAGCCGGTTCATAGTTAGTAGGGGACCACCTTTGTGGTACCCACTCACCCCAAGCAGTGTTGGCATTTGCAGCAGGAGGATTTTCTGCATCCTCCATATCTTCATCTCTTTGTTCTTCAACATAAATTTGTTCAGAAGGAATATCAAAGTTGTAGATTCTGGTTCTAGTGTTGCGTTCAAAGAAGTAATAGTAGCGACGCTCGATGTCCCATCTATATCCCATATGAGAGAGAGTAGCATTGTTGAATTCTTGAACACTAGAAGAAGATAAGAGAGGCACAAGAGGGAAAACCACTTTCCAAAACTTAAGGATCCGCATAATCTGGGCGACATATGCAAGAGTGATGTTCTTTGAACTATTCCGCGTAAGAAAGATACGCTTTACAAAGTAATTGGGCCAGTTCAATGGGATCTTCTTCTGCAGAATATACAATAGATGGATGTCCGACTTATCCAATCGAGAGTGCCCACCTGACCTTGGACGCAAGATATGTGAAAGAATCCAATGCAGAATTCTGGGAACGCTTTTAATCATACCAGAAGTCAGAGGCTCATCATCACCAAGAGGTCTTTCTAATTTTGAAATGGATGCACAATATGCCTTCAGATTAAACTATGTTTCAAAGTTCTGATCATGCCACATCTGCAACTTGTAAACACCCCAAATTTGCCCTCACTCATTTCACCATGGCTTGTGATCTTTTCATTTGCATAGATTAACTTATAGCATCTCATATTGCATTGTTGCTTCACTACATTGATTCAAAGTCATCTGTATCTAGGGTTTGTGATCTGAGCAATCCCTGGGCTATCTGAGCTACTCCAAAGGTCCTCAATCATCTCAAGAGGGTCCATGTATGTTCAATCATCATATTTTGTCCTCCAAAGATCAAGGAAGTCAAGGAATCACAAGAACTGGCAAGGCATGGAAGCAGAGCCAGGTTTAACTGCACAGATGACCTAAAATTAGGGTTTTGGTTTCAGAGGCCATAACTCCAAATTTTTTGGTCATTCTTGTTTCTATTGGTCTCTATATGATACAAGGGTCATGCATAATAAATTTTCATGAAGAAATTCAATGGGGAAGGCATCTGATCAATAGATGACTTCTTGAGCAAGTCAGTGCAAAATCAGGGCATTTGAGGCCCCCAATCATCCAACCAAAGGGGTTTCTCCATCATTTTGGATGTGTATGATCTTTATTTGATCTTAGAAGATGTTAGAAGTTCACAAAATTGAATAATTTCAAGCCATTTGCAAAGTTTCCATTTTGGGAAAGTGACTTGTAATGGAAACTTGCCATTTTGGGAAAGTTTTTCAACCTCCTCTTTTTGATTCAAAAATGCTTCAAATGAAAAATTCTTGGTCATGAAATTTGTAGATTGGATCATTCCCTTTTCAAAAAGTACAAGAACAAGATTTAATTCATTTTTGAACTCAAGTTATGGCCTTGCAAAGTTGGACAAAATCACTTATTTTTCACTTTTGTGCCAAAGGAGAAACTTGCAAAAACACTTGCCAAAACCAAATGAGGCCTCCAATCAACTTCTAACCATCACACAAACATCATTCATGGTCCATAATTCAGAATTGCCCAAAGGATTTCTCATTTCTATGCCTTGAATTACAAGTTACATAAGGCATTTTCTCATGAATCTTCAAAATTGGAATTTTTGCAAAAGGAACTTTTAATGATTGGTTTGATTGTTAATTGATCTCAATGCATCATAACAACTTCATATGGTCCATTTTGCTACAAATTGGCCAAGAACTCATAAGTTTCCTTGCCTTGGTTCACAAGAAAGTTCAAAGAGGGAAATATGCAAGAACATTGAAAACTCTTGATCAAGACCATCCAGCTCACAAAATCAGATCCAAAGGCCTTCCTTGACTCAAGCTGAAGCAGGACAAGCCCTAAGATCTCCTCTGACCCGAGCCATGCCTATGGTACACAAAATCTTGACTTTTTGCATCTTTGCCCATGCCAATCAAACTGTGCCACTACCAACCCTCTGCCCAATCAGAGCCTCATATGTGGACCTCAAGCATTCCAAAAACACAACACACACAAGCCTGCAACCTCCAAGAAGCCAGGATTCACAAAAACTGTCAAAAACTTCACCTCTTTGAAACTTCTCCCACAGCCATCAAACTTCCATTTTTCCTTCACCAATGAGTCACACATCCTCCATAGAACCAAAATCCACCATTGAAACAGCCTGAAACATCACATACTCAACCCTCCATTTCTGCTACATCAGAACTGGAACTTTCAAACTAGCCAACATCAAGGGTTTTGAAGCATCCCACTAGCTTCAGGAGGATTAGAAGAGACTCTTTTCACGAAGGAGAGGCTCTGGAAGCACACATTTGCAGTTCATCACCTCAGGTAACTTCAAAAATAAAACTTTTCAGAGCTTAGGTTTTTTGTTACAAAACGAAAATACATTTCATGGGGATCACTCTGATGTTTTTAGATTTGAAAATGGTGTGAAAATGAACATTTTGTGACCTTCTGAAATTTCACCCGTGAAAATGAATGGCTTCGATTCTCCTTGTTCATGCGTGATAAATGGTGTTTGATGGGTGATTTAGGTTTAGTTTGGTTGGGGGATCATTTCTGGGCAGTTAATTTAAGTTGGGGTGGCTTGTAGAGAGATTTAGGGTTTTTGACCCGCCGGAGAAGATGACCGGAGCTCCTCTCCGGTCACCTGAAAGTAATTAGGTCTTAACCCTAATTAATTAGCCAGCTTGCTTTGTGACCATTGGATGCGGATTAGATTAGTTTTTGGATGGCCCAGATCAACTCATTTAGCCCTAATCTGATTTTATTATTTTAATTAATTATAATTAGGTTAATTAAACTAGAGTGAATCCCAGCCGTTGGTCAGCGCGCGCAGTCAACCTTATCCACCCCAGTTCAAATCTAGGCCTTTAGATCTGATTACCTCCCATTTAATTCAATTTTATTTTCTTTTTAATCCATTCTTTTTGCACATTTTATTTAAAATAGCAAATCATTTCCAAAAAATCTCATTTTTTGTATCATGCCTTAAAATATTTTTCTCTTTCATAAAATAATTTTTATTTTATTTTTTGCATAATTTTCGTATTTTAAAAATATTTAAATGTATATTTTAATTAGTTAATGAGAATTAACTAATTAAAATAACATTTAGGTTTCTAAAAATCACAAAAAAATTCACATTGCATTTTAATACATTTAGAAACATTATCAAACTCTTCAAACAAATTTCTTTTTGGTTCTTGACCTATTTTGACATTTTTTCTTGGAATTAAAGTTCTTAAAAGGCAATATTTTTGTTCCAATTTAGAAAAATTCATTCTGAATGGACTATGATGTTTGATGGGGTTGTTAATGGTCGTGGTGTTGGTGCAGTACTCATTACACCTAAAGGAGTTCACATGCCTTTCTCGGCAAAACTCACCTTTAACTGCACTAACAACGAAGCTAAATACGAAGCTTGTATTATGGGTCTTGAGGAAGCCATTGACCTCAGAATCAAGACTTTGACTGTGTTCGGAGATTCAGCTCTGGTAATTAATCAAACCAACGGCAAATGGTACACCCACCAAGATCATCTGATACCTTACCGGGATTATACAAGGAGGTTATTGACTTTCTTCACAACAGTCAAGCTTGAGTATATCCCTCGAGATGAAAATCAGTTTGCAGATGCTCTGGCTACCATTTCATCCATGATCAAAGTTCAAGCTGCCAACTTTGTGCCGCGAATTTCAGTATCCAGACTTGACAGGCCGACATATGTATTCTCAGCAGATGTTGTTAAACATGATAAGCCTTGGTTTCACGACATTAAGTGCTTCTTGGAGGATCAAACGTACCCACCTGGGGCATCATCCAATGACAAGAAGACATTAAGAAGGCTAGCTGGTAGTTTCTTCCTGAATGCTGATGGTTCCTTATACAAGAGAAACTTTGATATGGTACTTCTCAGATGCGTTAATAAAGCAGAAGCAGACTTGTTGATGCACGAGGTGCACGAAGGATCTTTTGGTACCCATGCTGGAGGGCATGCCATGGCTAAAAAGTTGCTAAGATCAGGCTATTACTGGATCACAATGGATGCCGACTGTTGTGCTTACGCCAAAAAGTGTCACAAATGCCAGATTTACACGGATAAAGTGCATGTGCCTCCCAACCCTTTGAATGTGATGTCTTCGCCTTGGCCCTTTGCAATGTGGGGCATTGATATGATTGGCAAGATTGAACCGACTGCTTCAAATGGCCACAGATTCATCCTGGTAGCCATTGACTATTTTACCAAGTGGGTTGAAGCAGCTTCTTATGCCATTGTTACAAGGCAAGTGGTAGCCCGATTTCTGAAGAGAGACATCATCTGTCTGTATGGAGTTCCCGGGCGAATCATTACTGATAATGGTTCCAACTTGAACAACAAAATGATGGCAGAACTATGCCGAGACTTCAAGATCCAACACCACAATTCTTCTCCTTACAGGCCAAAGATGAATGGCGCTGTAGAGGCAGCTAACAAGAATATCAAGAAGATTGTGCAGAAAATGTTGGTCACCTACAAATACTGGCATGAAATGCTACCATTTGCCTTACATGGGTACCGTAAGTCAATCAGAACATCCACTGGGGCAATGCCATATCAGCTTGTGTATGGTATGGAGGCAGTCTTACCTGTTGAAGTTGAATTACCCTCCTTGCGGGTGTTGATGGATGTTAAGTTAAACAAAGCAGAATGGGTCCGGTCCCGATACGAACAACTGAGTCTGATTGAAGAAAAGAGATTGGCTGCAATCTGTCATGGGCAGCTGTATCAGAAAAGAATGAAGAAAGCCTTCAATCAGAAAGTTAGGCTGCGAGAGTACCAAGTAGGAGATCTTGTGCTGAAAAGACTCCTTCCTCCTCATACAGACCACAAGGGCAAGTGGACTCCGAATTACGATGGTCCATTCATAGTAAAGAAAGTATTTTCTGGGGGAGCACTGATGCTCAGTACTATGGATGGTGAAGACTTCCTGTCCCCTGTGAATTCAGATGCAGTTAAAAAATACTTCGCATAAAAATAACCCGCTGGACATAAAAAAAGAATGTAAGTCCAGGCAAAAATAGGGCATCCCGGCGAGTCAAAAACATAATAAAAGACTCGGGAAAAAATAAGGGAAAATAAATAAAAAATGTACACCCGCTGAGTTGAAAAGCCACATCGGACAACTCAGGCAAAAATGGGTATCCCGATGGATTGATAACCCGAAAGGGCGATCCATGCAGAATAAGGGAATAAGCGAACAACTGCATTCTGAATTCGTCTGTATCACCCACATGGAAAGCTTCGAAAGTATAAAGCATCAGTCAGAATCAGCTTTCTTCAGAAAGCAAGATGAGAAGAGTGTCAATGTCATACAAGTCATAGGAAAAGGGAAGCTTACTGAAGCGTCGTCAACATTGCCATCATCTTTTTGTTTCTCAATCTTGTAACAATCTCCTCATTTCAGGGGATCTGTTTCTTTGACTGTACTTGCCAATTCAGGGCACAACAATCAATAAAATCAAATTTTCAGTCACATTTCGTCTCGTACATTTTATTTTTATTTGCAAAAATGTCTGATATCCTCAATATAATGATTGCATAAGTACAAATGCGTCTTTTCTAAAAACTTACATGCTTACAGGTGATATATTCGCTCCAGGAGTGTCTAAATTCCTATGATGGAATCCAGTAAGGGATACCTCGGGATATTTGTACGTTTCTTTGTCTTTACAGGATCTGCAGGAACTCAAATACCTCCTCCAAGCAGCATCTGGAATGCTTTCTCCCCAACTGAGTTGTCAAGCCTCCCCATCCCCATCCGGAGTCCCCACAGAATCACTAGGAAGATCGTTCAGTGATCGTTCATCCCCAGCCAAGTGCAAAAACAGGGAATCATCTCCCCGCAGAGCTCCAGCCTCTATCCGGAAGAGCAATGTTTGAAGATCTCACAACAAAGCGATGGAAGCTTCCACAGACCCCAGCTGGGCTCCTCATTACCAAGATAGGTCTATCAGTGATTTATTTCCCCAAGCAGAACCATCTGTATCAGATCTACCAGTGATCTCATCCCCAGCTGGGATATTCCTTCAAGCAGATCGGCCAGAGATCTTCACCGTAACGGGATTCGAATCCCGGATTGGTACCTTTGTATAATCATATCATTCACATCATATTTTCCCCAGAGCGTAGCATTCCGTCTAATACGGAGCATTACGGCAAAAATCAAACATATTGCATAACCATAAGCCATGTGTCGAACTGAACGCTTATAAATACAGACACCCCCTCAGCAATACACAAATACCCCTCAAATTCCCCAGCAGAAAGCCAAAGCATCCCCTTTGCACTCACAAATACATGTTGTAAACACCCCAAATTTGCCCTCACCCATTCACACCATGGCTTGTGATACCTTCATATGCATAAGTTCAATCATAGCATCTCATATTGCATTTTTGATTCACTGCATTGATTCAAAGTCATCTGCATCTAGGGTTTGTGATCTGAGCAATCCAAGAGCTTCTTGAGCCACTCCAAAGTTCATCAATCACTTCAAAGGGGTCCATGTATGTTCAAGCATCATATTATATCCCCACAAAGTCAAGGAAGTCAAAGAATCACAAGAACTGGGAATGGCATGGAAGCAGAGCCAAGTTTAACTGCATAGATGACCTAGAATTAGGGTTTTGGTTTCAGAGGCCATAACTCCAATTTTTTTGGTCATTCTTGTTTCTATTGGTCTCTATATGTTATAAGGAGCATGAATATCAATTTTCATGAAGAAATTCAATGGGGAAGTCCTCTGATCAAGAGTTGACTTTTTGAGCAAGTCAGTGCAAAACCAGGGCATCTGAGGCCCCCAATGACCCAACCAAATGGTGTTCATCATCATTTTGATTATGTATGATCTTTATTTGATCAAAGAAGATGTTATAAGTTCACAAAATTGAAGAATTTCAAGCCATTTGCAAAGTTGACTTTTGGGGAAAATGACTTGTATTGAAAAATTGCCATTTTGGGAAACTTTTTCAACCCTTGCTTTTTGATTCAAAAATGCTTCAAATGGGAAAACTTTGGTCATGAAAGTTGTAGAATGGATCATTCCCTTTTCAAAAAGTACAAGAAAATGTTCTAATTCATTTTGGATCAAAAGTTATGGCTTGTCAAAGTTGGGGAAAATCACATAATTTCAAGTTTTCCACCAAAGAGGCAAAGTTGCAAAACCACTTGCCAAGACAAATTGTGCTATCAAATGGACTTCTAATCTTCATACAAACATGAACCAATGTCTAAAAGTCAGATTGCATCAAGAGTTTGCTCATTTTTATGACTTGTGGATCAAGAAACTTCAAAAGGGCCAAAATTGATCAAAGTTGCAAAACCTATCATAAACCCTAATCCACTTGCTGCATTGCCTCTAAACCTCTTCCATGGTTCTCCTTGATTCAAGCTGCAGCCAAGCCATGCTTTGTACCTTGACAGAAATGGCCCATACCTCTCTTACACAAAAAGTTGACTTTATGCATTTTGCTCCATACCAATCACACTGCTCCACAACAACTCTCTGACCTATCAAGGATTGAAATGTGTACCAAAATCAACCCAACACATAACACAACTCAGCCTGAATACACACACAAGCCAATATTCTCATTTTTCATCTCTTATGCAAAACCATTCGAAACACACAGCACAAGCATCAAACATTCAAACAAACTTCACAAAACATCTCAGCATACTCCCCTGATCATTTCCCTGCCCTCAATCATCCCTGAAACATCCTCAAACTGAAACACGATTTCTTCACTTCACTGAACAGAACTTGCTCAATCTCACAAACCAGCCATTTTAAACTCCAACCAAGCATTGCAAGCTTCTCAGGAGGTCCATTAGAGGCGTTTTGGATCAAAGGGCCAGCCAGAAAGTTCCAGAAATCAATGCTTCAGTTCAGGTGAGCTCAAGAACTTTTTTTCCAGAAATGTGTTTTTAAGTTCCTAGATTGTTCCTCATGCTTTGCTGATCACTCTGATGTTTTTACTTTTTGAAATGGTTGAGAAATAAGCCTGTATCGAAGCTCTGAAACTTTTCCAGATTTTATGTTTTGATCCATATCTTGAGTTGTAGGTTATATAAATTTGTTTTGATGCTTGATTCGTGTTCAAGGTGATTAGGAGATGTGATCTGGAGCTTTAGAGCTCTTGATTTTGTCTAGAGAAGAAGATTAGGTTTTGTGTTCGACGGAGAAGATGACCGGAACCACTGTTCCGGTCATCTGAAAGTCATTAAATTAGGGTTAGGGTTTAGGTGAGTTTGAATGTGAGCCATTGATTTCCTTTTCCCGCGTGTATCCAATGGTCCAGGTTTCTTGTATTAGCCCTAATTTTGGATTAATTAAGTTAATTAAGATTAGGAAATTTAAATCTCTAGAATTGATCTGAACCCTCCATTCACGCGCGGGTCAACTCCCTCCAAAAAACTTTGAATGCTGGCCATTGATCCCTTTGACTTTCCATTTAATTCATTTAATTTCATATTTTTGTTATTTGTTTTGCATAATTATTTTAAAATACATAAAAAATCCAAAAAAATATTTTTTTTCTGCATTTTTATTCTAAATATTTTTCTTAACATAAAAACAATTTTTATTTTATTTTTTACATTTTTAAACTATTTAAAAAATATTTAAATGTTTATTTTAATTGATTAATGAAGATTAATTAATTAAAATAGGATTTAGGTTTCCAAAAATCACAAAAAAATTCATATAACATTTAGGAACATTTAGAAACATTGTCCAACTCTCAAACCAAATTTATTTTTTGTTCTTGATGCCTTTTGATAATTTTCTTTGGAATTAATTTCATTTCAAGGCAATATTTTGGTTCAAACTTTGAAAATCCATTTCTGTCTAACCATTGAGAGTTGGACAATGATTCTTTTTGCATTGCATCTTGCATAACATGTAGTTTATAGGATAAAATTGGCATGATTTGATCTTGCATTTTCAATTTGTTTGGCATTTTTCTTGACAAGGTACCTTAAAACCCTAGCAATCTTAGGAAATTCATAACTCTCACTAGGTTAAGAGTTGTATCCCCTCCTTTGGGCAGTGAGTTTGTATAGGTTTAGGGTTCCTTTGTTTGCATTTTCAAATTTTTATCATGTCATTTGCTTCTGGTTTTGGATTTTTGCTTTGTATGTTGCATATAACCCTAATTTGTGCATCCTTTTGCATCCATGTCTCATTTGCTTGCATCTAATGACTTGCCATGACTTTTTGTGCATTCATTTGATTCATAAGACACCATAGGACATATTAGAACCATGATTGATCATTGCATCTTTCATTTTCCATGTTGTATGTCATTTGCATTTCATAACATTTCATGAACTTTCATGGTTCAAAGCATGCTTCTCTTGCATCCATATGTTTGTATGATCATCCTATTGCCTTGCCTCATGTTTGCATCATCTCTTAGCATCATTAACATCATACTTATGCTTCTGGTTTTGGTTTTCATCATGACATTTCATCTCATTTGCATTGCATTTCACTTCTTTCACTAACTTTTCAGGTGGTAAGTTGTTTTGAGAAGTGGATTTGCCTTCACTTCTCACAATCTCTTTTCATCTCTCTTATGCATCATTGCTGCATTTTGTCTTGTGCTTTGGATTGAGATTGCTCATTCTTGTCCCTCTTACCTTCTTTCTTCAAGCAACTTGACTTCTTGAATGAAGCAAGTTGTTTTGCTTCTCTGCTTCTTCTCCTTTCATCTTGTTCCTCCTTGGTGGCTCTTTGAAGATTTCTTTCTTAAGCCTCATAAACCCTAGGAACAACCAAGCATGATAATAATTAGGGTTTGATTAGTCCCCCATTTAGTTTTTTACCTTTGTGTCATCATTGAGTCTTCTCTTCTCATCTCATAATCAGGGACTAAACCCTAAAGGCTTTAAGGCTTTGTGATTAAGCTTATGCCTGCATCCTTCTATTAGGATGGAGTGTATAACTTTAATCCTAAGTGTTAAACCCTTAATGTGTTTAAATCTCTTAATCAATTCACTTAATAATCATCAAGACATCAAGCTTGTAACTTGGGCCTTGCATTAGGGGTTCTAATTCTTCCTTAATTGGTTAAGAAGGACTAACCCTAGTGTTAATGGACAAGTCCCCCTCAAGTTGTCTTACAAATCATAAAAATCACTTCTTAATCTTATCATTAACTAAAATCCATTTAATAAAGGCTTTGTTTTGTCATGAGGTTAATCCCTAATCATGGATTAAGTTGAGGAGCTTTCCTCAGCTCAAATGCTCTCATCTATTATCCTTCTATTAGGATGGTGTAATGAGTCCATTAAATCCTTAATTATGGCTTAATCTCATTACTTAACACTAAACAAAAACAACAAAAACATCTAACTAATCACAAGTAGGTTAATGATCTTAATCCTACACCATGGTGATTAAGTGTGAGACACTGACTTCACACTTAAGGCATTCTCATTACCCCTAATCAGAGGGAGGATGTGATGAGTTTACTAACCCTTGGTTTAGGCTTAAGCTCATTAACTTATGACAAACTTTCAAAAGCAATAAAAGGCTGAAAACACAAAAACAAACAATAATCGTCTCCTCCGGGATTCTTTTCTCATCTCATTCACTCATAAACGAGAACTTGCTTCTTCCGTCTAATGCGAGACAGTTTGCACCTGAGCCAGACAGGTCATACACTTGAGCATAGACAAGCAAGCGGTTCACAAGTCAATTTATCTTTCAGTCTCTTTGGGTCTAACTACGGTGTTCTGACTTCCTCATTGCACGAGAGGATACGTAGGCATAACTTAACAGTTATCGAACAAAAGTCTATGTTTATCCCCCCTCTTTCCAGCATTATTATTTAAGCCTCATAGTCTTGAGCATTTCACTCTTGTTCTTACACTGACACTTCATTTATACACTTCACTTTTCTTTCACACTGACACTTGCATTCTTTCCAGCTTTGATACACAAATTGCACTGACACTACCCCTTTAAAACACAAATCTTTTAAGCGTGGATCCCGTCGAGTACGACGGACAATCTGGGTGCTAATACCTTCCCAGGTTGTAACCAACCCCCTTTCTCAGTCTCTCTGGTTCGCAACCGTCTTATCCATATCTTTCTTAGGTTTATGCAGCATTACCTTTCCTTCGGGATAAAAATGCCTAGCTGGCGACTCTTTTCTCTCTTGAGTTCACTCCTGTGTGTTCTCATCCCTCTTTCGCCGACCGTTCGCGTCTGTACCCCTTCTGACTTAGCCTCATTTTGGTGGGAGCGACAGCTTGACGACTCTGCTGGGGAACCTTATACTGTAACCAGGGCTTCTGGTTCTTTTTGTGGATTCCTCCGAGCGCTTGTTTGATTTGTGTTTACTGGGGTGTTATGTGTTGATTGTGTTTGTATACTTGTATTTATTTTTGCTTTATGTACAGTTATATATTGCTTTCTTTACAGCTTTATATACATCATACTGTCATATTGTTATCTGGCTGGATCTGGTTTTGTTGCTTTGGTGGGTGGGGTTCTATTGAGAGTTTAAGGTCCTATACCTGGGACCTGAGTGACACCTAGGCTAGAATGGTTCATGTTCTTTCCCATTCCATTTCGGTCTGGTGCGGGAATATGAAACACGGTTCAGATATGGGTTTCTTCTTGAGAACTCTGTGCTACAGATCTCCTGTAGTGCTAGGGCTATCTGGGAAGCCTGCTAAGTCTGGATGACCTTTACTATGACCTTCAGAAACTGAGGTGAATTAGAGGAGGATCTTTTATGGTTATTGTAAACACTGTACCTTCGGGTTAGAAGTGTTTACACTTCTCATAACTGATCCAAGTCTGAGGATCCTTGTTCTAGAACACCACCTGTGAGGGGGTTGGGCTGTTTACAGGTTTGCAGGTACCCTTATCCCCATCATACCCTGATACTTTGTTTTGGTTTAAGAGTACTCCATTTTGGGACAGTTCTTGTGATTTAACCCTGGACATGTGACTCTTTATTTGAGTCCCCCACCTTGGTTACTGGACTTCTGAACCTCCATCTGGACTCCTTGAGCATACTTGAACTTTATATCAAGGCAGTAATCAGATCCAGCTTGATCACAAACCCTTGCATATCATTTGCATACTCATCATTTGCATAATTTTAACATTTGTTTATTTGTTTTTCAGGGTATCCACATTACATCTGGCTTGGTTTTGACCCCTTCATCTGCATAGACCCCTGTTCATCAGTGATCTGCTTCAGCTATCTTCATCAGCTACCTGCTTCAGTTACTTTTATCACCAGCTTCAGCCTATCTGTGGCTCATCTCCAGTATCAATCTTCATCATCAGCATTTGTTTCAGTTCTTCATCAGCAGTCATGGCACCCAATAAGAGCAACATTTCTTACCATTTTTTTGAGCCTGTGCTGGCTGGCATCAGGCAGGTCCAGGCACTTATCACTCCAGACCACATCCCTCTATTCAGAGAGCATTATGGAGGCATCCTTGATATGGTTATGGACTTGGACCCTTCTCAGAGGAGTTTGATCCACACTTGCCTACAGTTTTATGACCCTCCTCTGAGATGCTTCACTTTCCAGAACTTTCAGCTAGGACCTTTGCTGGAGGAGTTCTCATCTTTGATTGGAGTACCTGTCAGGGGTGGTGTCCCCTTCAACCCTGAGATGGCTTTTCCCAGCAATGAAGAAGTGGCAAAAGCACTGTACCTGGAGCCTGTTTTGATTGAGCAGAACATGAAAACAAAGGCTGGGATCCCTGGCCTGCATTTGGACTTTCTGACTTCTCAGGCCATCCTGAAAGCCTCTCTAGGAGAATGGAGGGCAGTTTGTGCATTATTAGCCCTCAGTATATATGGGGTGATATTATTTGCAGATGAGCCCAAGTTTATCAGCAAGAATGCCATTCATCTTTTCATTCTGAGGAACCCAATGCCCACATTGCTGGGAGACTTCTACTATTCTATTCACCAAAGGAATGAGAAGCAAAGAGGGAGGTTGGTGAGATGCTATGCTCCTCTATTTCATACCTGGCTGCTCAAACACTTACCCAAGACTGATGCCTTCCTGAATCCTCACCAACAGAATAATTGGGCTAAGAGACTTATTGCTTTGACTTCAGATGACATCAGGTGGTGCACCCAGAGCACCAAAGGCAGGGACATAATTACTAGCTGTGGGCAATTCCCCAATGTACCTCTAATAGGAGTGAAGGGTTGCATCAACTAGAACCCTTTGTTGTTTAAAAGACAATTGGGCTATGCTTTGGTTCACCCTCCTAGAGTACAAGACTTGGCTGAAACCCTGTATTGTGAGATTAAGCCTAATCTAGCTGTTGTCAGGCAAGCATCCTGGGCTTGGGACAACATCCAGACCAAAGGGATGGCCATTCTTGGGAGATGCAATAATGTGGCTTCAGCTCAGTATTATGAGTGGTCTCATGCCAGAGCTCAGCTTTCTGGGATGCCTTTCACCATTGAGGATGCACCTGGACCATCCACAACACCACCTCCAGCCACTGTCAGCCTGGAAGAATTTGAGAAGCTGAAGGAGAGGAATGAGAATCTGTCTCAAGCTCTAAAGAGGACCCTCTGGGAGAGGAGTGATGGTCGTCTAGACATTGAGAGGTTGGAAAAGATTAAAGTGGAGCATCTAGCCAGGATTGAGAAAGCAGAGGACTACATCAAGAAGTCAAGAGATGGAGAGCAAATTTTGAAGAATGCCTGTAAAGAGGCCCAGTTTCAGAAGGCTAGGACTGATCTCTATCTAAAAGAGAGTCAAGCTAGGTGGGTCAGGATCACTGAAGCTCGTACTCAAGAAGATAAGAGAACTCAAGACAGGATTGAGCAGTTGGAGGCCAATGAGAAGAAACAACAGGAGACTCTGCTAGCAACCCAAAAGGAGATTTCAGAGTTGAAGCTTAGGGCTGGTGTGAAGAGGTCAAAGGACCAAGACATGCATAAGAAGTTGACCACTGCTATTGCCACCAGGAACCTTCTTATCAGAAATATTACGGAGCATCCGGCTGGTCCTGTAACTGAAGCACTTCTGAAGGAGGTTAAGGAGGATGAGTTTGGTCTTGGTGTCTGACTTTTTGCTTGTTGTTGCTTTCATTTCATGTACTTTTCTTTTTATGCTGTATTTTGACCCCTCAGGGGCATGTGTTGTAAAAAACAAACTATGTGCTATGCACCATTTGTAATATATTTTTTAGTTTGTTTCATTTGAGTTTCTTTCCTCAAGCAACATCAAAGCATCTTCCTCAGGGTCTGGAAAGGTCAAAACCAAGAGCCAAGCCGGATACCTTGGAAAATAAATAAGCATACTGCATTGCATACTAACTCTTGTTTTGTTTTGTAGGTTTTTGTTTTGTTTGATACTAACTATGTTGTGATTCAGGAATTATTGCTCGCCGTCGGGTGTTCCCTCTCAACCGTCCGCACAAATATCCTACTCGCAACAATCTTCCTGGTATCCAGATGGACCAAGTACAGCAAGATCTGACAGAGGTTAGAACCCAGATGGCTAATAAAAGGTTGGAGATGAGAAACCAAATGACCCAGTTCATGGAAGTAATGAATGGTTTGGCTCAAAGCCAAGAAAGATTGAGGGCATTAGTAGAAAGACAAACCCCGGAGGAACCTCATCTGGGAACTGGAGGAACAAGTAACAATGAGAGAGGTCAGCCTCATGTTAACCCACCAGTATATGGGCCTTATCTTCATCCGAAGATCAACATCCCGACTAATGTGCAAGGAAATACTACTGGGGGGAGGATTTTACAAGAAGACCCCCAAGAGGAGCAATTCACTGTGATGGGAGCTGGGGATGAAGCCTATGATAGAAGGTTTGATGAAATTGCTGAGAAGTTGAGATCCCTGGAGTCTCAAAATTCCCTGGGTTTTGATGTCATGGATATGGGGTTAGTGGATGGGGTAAGAATCCCTCATAAGTTTAAACCCCCGTGCTTCGAGAAGTACAACAGAACCTCCTGTCCACGAACTCACTTGCAGTCCTTTATGGGGAGACTTAAGGCATACACCATGGATGAAAAACTGTGGATGTTTTACTTTGAAGATAGTTTGACTAGGGCTTCAAGGGAGTGGTACTCTCACTTGACCAGAGCTACTATCAGATGTTGGAAGGACCTAGCTGAGGCCTTCATCAGGCAGTACCAATACAATCTGGACATGGCTCCTAACAGGACCCTCTTGATGGGAATGTCTCAGTCCTCCAGAGAAAGCTTCAGGGAATATGCCCAGAGGTGGAGACAGCTTGCTGCTGCTGTCCAGCCACCCATGTCGGAAAGAGAAATGGCCGACATGTTTATGAATACTCTGCAAGGAACATATATTGATAGGCTAGCTGCCTTTTCCTACACCAGCTTCGCGGACGTAGTTATAGCTGGAGAAAGAATTGAAAGCCTTCTGAAAATGGGCAAGATTTCTGATAATGGTGCAAGTTCGTCTAGTAACCCCAGGAAGCCTTTTGTGGGACCTAGAAGAACTGGAGAGACAAATGCCATTCATGCTAGCAGGGCCAGACCTCAGTATGTCCATAGATCAGTAGCAGCTGTCACTATTCCAGCTCCGATTCCTCAGCAACCAACATATCAACCACATCAACAACCACACTATCAACAGCAAGTTCAGTATCCGCCGCAGAGGACCTATAACAACAACAACAACAGCCAACAGCAAAGACCTTTTCAGCAAAGACCATCACAGGCCAATAGGGTGATTGACCCTATCCCTATGCCTTATACTGCTTTATTGCCACAACTCCTGAAACTCAACTTGGTTGAATTAAGGACATTGGCACCACCAGACCCCTCCAATCTTCCAATAAATTATGATGTCAACGCCAGATATGCTTTCCATTCCAATGCACCTGGCCACAATACGGAGAAATGCAGGGCTTTACAAATGAAGGTACAAAACCTGGTGGATTCTAAGGCCCTCAACTTTGCACCCCCTCCAAATGTCAACAAGAATCCCATGCCCAACCATGGAGGACCTAGAATTAATGCCATTGAGGAAGACAAGCCATCTTTCTTAATCACCATTGTTGGGCAGATTCGGACACCTCTGGTAGAAATTAAAGCTCAGCTCCTAGAATGCCAGATGTTCCCCGGGTGTGAGCTCGGTTGTGGTTATTGCAACATTTCGGTCAATGGGTGTGATAACTTGAGAAGCAGCATAGATGGTCTTATCAAAAGTGGTATACTTCAAATCACAACAACGGTGCCTACAAATCCAACAATCCCTTTGACAACAATTCCTGACTCTTCTACAACTGCAACAACAATCATTCCAACTAATTCATCAATTTCATCAACAATGGCTTCATCTATCACTTCAACAAGTCAAATGTCAACAACCATCTCTTCTACAACATCAGCATCCATTTATTCAGCAGGATCTTCTACAACGACAACAGCAATTAATGAAGATATCTCAATAGTCACCATTTACTATGATCCATCAGATGTTCCTCCAAACAACAACTTTCAGCAACAAACAATGGCAGGTCCTGCCAGGTCACCAGTCACCATTTACTACGATCCGCACACTATCTCCGTACCCTCCTCTGCTGCAGTCAGTCCAGTTACCATTACGGTGCCTGGACCCGTTCCATATGAAAGCAGTAATGCCATCCCTTGGCATTATGGCTTTGACCTCTACTGCAATGGGGAGAAAATCACTTTGGACTCTTCAACCTCTTCTCCACAGATTGATAATGTTGGGGGAGGCGGAGGCTTCACCAGAAGCGGACGCCTTTTTGCCTCACAACTACAAAGACCTAATGCCGAAGCAGAAGCTGCAGCCAAAGCAAAAGGAAAGAGTGTGGTATTTGAAGAGCCGGCTGTCAAAGAAACTCAGAAGACATATTTTGAACAAGATGTAGACGAGTTTATGAGAATTATAAAGATAAGTGATTACAAAGTGGTGGATCAGCTTCACCAAACTCCCTCAAAGATCTCCATATTATCCCTGGAGATGTGTTCTGAAGCTCACAGGAATGCATTACTGAAAGTCTTGCACGCAGCATACGTGCCAGAGGAGATCACCGTTAATCAGCTAGAAACTGTGGTGGCAAATGTCAATACCAGTCATGGACTGGGCTTCACCAATGCTGACTTAACGACTGAGGGACGTAACCACAACAAGGCTTTACATATCACTCTAGAATGCAAGGGTGCTGTTTTATCACATGTACTGGTGGACACTGGGTCTTCACTCAATGTTCTACCAAAGAAAGCCTTGGTGAAGCTGGAGTACGATGGCTTGGCATTGCGTCCAAGTAATTTGGTGGTGAGAGCATTTGATGGCTCTAAAAGATCAGTGCTTGGGGAGATTGATCTGCCTGTGATGATTGGCCCGCAGACTTTTAAAATTACCTTCTATGTGATGGACATTCAGCCGGCCTACAGTTGTTTGTTGGGTAGACCTTGGATCCATGCCGCTGGCGCTGTTACGTCTACCCTTCACCAGAAGCTAAAATTCGAGTGGGAAGGCCAGATCATCACCATCTGTGGTGAAGAAGATATCTTTGTTAGCCATCTGGCTACATACAAGTACATTGAGATGGATGGAGAAATCCATGAAACTATGAGCCAGGGATTTGAGGCCCTGAACATTAATGAAGCATCTGCTGTACTTGGAACCTCTATGACGTTTTATCAGCAAGCCAAGAAGGTTGCTGAAGAGGGGACTGCCCAAGGCTGGGGCAAGCTGCTGCCCGTGGAGAAGAAGGAGGACAGATTTGGGTTGGGTTACAAACCAACTCAACAAGATCAATCAGAGGCTGCCAAGAAGCCCAGTTTTATCAGTGGGGGGATGTTCACCCCAGATGCAGTAAACAACTTGGAAGACGAGGACGAAAGCAACCGCAACCTGGAGAGCTGGATACGTCCAAGGATCCCGGGGAGCCAAGTCCTTAACTGGTCTTCCCAGGAAATTATAAGGGTTACTCCTGCAGAGTAATTATTATTTCCTATATTTTTAAGCATGCATCAAGTCTTGAATCTTGCCCAAGATGTCAAGACTCATTTTGTAATCGGGCCATCTTGTAATTTTTGTGCAAACAGATCAATCAATGAATATCGGACATCTTTTGCAAATGAGTCTTTTCCTTTTTCGCTCACTGTTTTTTCACTTTTCTTTTTGTACAAAAAATAAAATGGCAATGTTTTCCAAAATGATAACTTCATTTCACTTTTTTCTAAACAAGATTAAAATCAATCACTAAAATGAACAATCTAAACCCTTGCAGAGAGTGCCTTTCAGATTGCACCGACAACAACACTGCTATGGCTTCGTATGACTTTGACAATCCAATCAATCAAGCCGATGAAGGGGTTGAAGAAGATTATGAGCTTCCTGAAGAGCTAGCCAGGTTGTTAAGGCAAGAGGAGAAGGTTATCACTCCTCATCGGGAGGAGGTTGAAACGGTTAATCTTGGTACGGAAGAAGATGTGAAAGAAGTTAAGATCGGGGCATGCCTACAAGACTCAGTGAAAGATCAACTGATTGATATGCTTCGGGAGTATGTGGATGTTTTCGCTTGGTCTTATCAGGATATGCCAGGGTTGGACACCGATATTGTCATGCACAAGCTGCCTTTAAAAGAAGACTGCCCGCCAGTAAAACAGAAGTTGCGCCGTACTCGCCCGGATATGGCAATGAAGATAAAGGAAGAGGTGCAAAAGCAGTGGGACGCCGGTTTCCTTGCTGTGACTAGTTATCCGCCGTGGGTCGCTAATATTGTGCCCGTACCTAAGAAAGACGACAAGGTGAGAATGTGTGTGGACTACCGGGATCTGAACAGGGCCAGCCCGAAAGATGACTTCCCATTACCTCACGTTGATGTACTGGTTGATAATACGGCTCAGTTCTCGGTATTCTCCTTCATGGACGGATTTTCAGGATACAATCAGATCAAGATGTCACCTGAAGACATGGAGAAGACAACTTTCATCACACCCTGGGGCACGTTCTGTTACAAGGTGATGCCATTCGGACTGAAGAATGCTGGTGCAACGTATCAACGGGCTATGGTAACATTATTCCACGACATGATCCATAAAGAAATCGAATGTTATGTGGATGACATGATTGCCAAGTCCCTCACAGAAGAAGACCACCTGGTGAATCTGCTGAAGTTATTCAAGCGTCTGAGGAAGTACCAACTGAAGTTAAACCCCAACAAATACACATTCGGGGTGCGATCTGGTAAGCTGTTGGGCTTTATTGTAAGCGAGAAAGGGATTGAAGTTGACCCTGATAAAGTTAAAGCCATTCAAGAGATGCCTGCACCGAAGATAGAAAAAGAAGTTCGGGGGTTTCTAGGTAGATTGAACTACATTTCAAGGTTCATATCTCACCTTACTGCAACCTGTGAACCTTTGTTCAAGCTGTTAAGAAAAGAACAAACGGTCAGGTGGAATGAAGACTGCCAGAAGGATTTTGACAAGATCAAGGAATACTTGCAAGAGCCACCGTTCCTTATGCCTCCAGTTGAAGGAAGACCTCTAATAATGTACTTGACAGTATTAGAAGAGTCAATGGGGTGTGTGCTGGGCCAGCATGACGAGTCTGGTCGAAAAGAGTACGCAATTTACTACCTAAGCAAAAAGTTTACCGACTGTGAACAACGTTATTCACTACTCGAGAAAACTTGCTGTGCTTTAGCGTGGGCTGCTCGCCGACTAAGGCAGTATATGTTGACCCACACCACTTTATTGATATCGAAGATGGACCCAGTTAAGTACATTTTTGAGAAGCCATCACTTACCGGACGGGTTGCAAGATGGCAAATGATCCTCACAGAATATGACATTTAGTACACCTCTCAGAAAGCCATCAAAGGCAGTGTATTGTCTGATTATCTTGCTGAGCAACCCATTGATGATTACCAGCCTATGAGATTTGACTTCCCTGATGAAGACATCATGTTCATAAAAGCAAAAGATCATGAAGAGCCTATTCACACTGAAGGGCCCGACCCAGAAGAAGAATGGACTATGATGTTCGATGGGGCTGTCGATATGAATGGTCGTGGTGTTGGTGCAATACTCATTACACCTAAGGGAGTTCACATGCCTTTCTCGGCAAAGCTCACCTTTAACTGCACTAACAACGAAGCTGAATACGAAGCTTGCATTATGGGTCTTGAGGAAGCCATTGACCTCAGGATCAAGACTTTGACTGTGTTCGGAGATTCAGCTCTGGTAGTTAATCAAACCAATGGCAAATGGTACACCCACCAGGACCATCTGATACCTTATAGGGATTATACAAGGAGGTTATTGACTTTCTTTACAACGGTCAAGCTTGAGTATATCCCTCGGGACGAGAATCAGTTTGCAGATGCTCTGGCTACCATTTCATCCATGATCAAAGTTCAAGCTGCCAACTTTGTACCTCGGATCTCAGTGTCCAGGCTTGACAGACCAGCGTATGTATTTGCAGCAGATGTTACCAAAGATGATAAGCCTTGGTTCCATGACATTAAGTGCTTCTTGGAGGATCAAACATACCCACCTGAGGCATCTTCCAATGATAAGAAGACTTTAAGAAGGCTTGCTGGTAGTTTCTTCCTAAATACTGACGGTTCCCTGTACAAGAGAAACTTTGATATGGTACTCCTCAGATGTGTTGATAGAACGGAAGCAGACTTGTTGATGCACGAGGTGCACGAAGGATCCTTTGGTACCCATGCAGGAGGGCATGCCATGGCCAAGAAATTACTAAGATCAGGTTATTACTGGATCACAATGGATGCCGACTGTTTTGCTTATGCCAGGAAATGCCATAAATGCCAGATTTATGCAGATAAGGTGCATGTACCTCCCAATCCTCTGAATGTGATGTCTTCACCCTGGCCCTTTGCCATGTGGGGCATTGATATGATTGGCAAGATTGAACCAACAGCTTCAAATGGCCACAGATTCATCCTGGTAGCTATTGACTATTTTACCAAGTGGGTTGAAGCAGCTTCCTATGCAAATGTTACAAGGCAAGTGGTAGCCCGATTTCTGAAGAGAGATATCATCTGTCGGTACGGAGTGCCTGAGCGAATCATTACTGATAATGGTTCCAACTTGAATAACAAAATGATGACAGAGTTATGTCGGGACTTCAAGATCCAACACCACAATTCTTCTCCTTACAGGCCAAAGATGAATGGCGCTGTTGAGGCAGCTAATAAGAATATCAAGAAGATTGTGCAGAAGATGGTCGTTACCTACAAAGACTGGCATGAAATGCTACCGTTTGTCTTGCATGGGTACCGCATGTCAATCAGAACATCTACTGGGGCAACACCGTATCAACTTGTGTATGGTATGGAAGCAGTCCTACCTGTTGAAGTTGAATTACCCTCCCTACGGGTACAGATGGATGTTAAGCTGAACGAAGTAGAATGGGTCCGATCCCGATACGAACAACTGAGTCTGATCGAAGAGAAGAGATTGGCTGCAATCTGTCATGGGCAGTTATATCAGAAAAGAATGAAGAAAGCCTTCGATCAGAAAGTTAGGCTCCGAGAGTACCAAGTAGGAGATCTTGTGCTGAAAAGACTCCTCCCTCCTTATACAGACCACAGGGGCAAATGGACTCCGAACTATGAAGGACCATTCGTAGTAAAGAAGGTTTTCTCGGGTGGACCACTGATGCTCAACACTATGGATGGTGAAGACTTTCCGTCCCCTGTGAATTCAGATGCAGTTAAAAAATACTTCGCATGAAAATGACCTGTTGGACATAAAAACAGAATGTAAGTCCAGGCAAGAATAAGGCATCCCGGCGAGTCAAAAACAGAATAAAAGACTCGGGAAAAACTAAGGGAAATAAATAAAAAATGTACACCCGCTGAGTTGAAAAGCCGCATTGGACAACTCAGGCAAAAATGGGTATCCCGATGGATTGAAAACCCGAAAGGGCGATCCATGCAAAATAAGGGAATAAGCGAACAACTGTAATCTGAATTCGTCTGTATCACCTACAACTTGGTAAGCTTCGAAAGGATCAAGCTTCTTTCAGAATCAGCCTTCTTCAGAAAGCAAGATGAGAAGAACGTCAAATGTCATATGAGTCATAGTAAAAGGGAAGCTCCTTGAAGCGTCGCCAACATTGCCAGCATCTTTTTGTTTCTCAATTTGTAACGATCTCCTCATTTTAGGGGATCTGTTTCCTTGACTGTATCTTGCCAATTCAGGGCACTCGAATTAATAAAATCAGATTTTCAGTCACACATTGTCTCGTACTCTTTTATTTGCAAAAATGTCCGATGTCGTTAATATATTGACTGCATAAATACAGATGCGTCTTTTTGAAACTACGTGCTTGTAGGAAATATACTTACTCCCGGGAGTGTCTAAACTCCTATGATGGAATCCGGTAAAGGATGCCTCGGGATTACTTGTGCGTTTCTATGTCTTTTCAGGACTGCAGGTATCCAAAACACAACATAGGGGCATGAAAGCTTCACCCCAGCAAGCTGGCAAATCATTACCTACTCAGTCTTAGCATCGAAGGTGCTTTCTCCCCAGCTGAGTTGCCATCCATTACTCCTCCTCAGCCAAGTACAAAAGCCAGGGAACCATCTCCCCACAGAGTCTCAACCTCTGCCCAGAAGGGCGACGCACGAAGAAATCACAACAGAGTGAAGAAAGCTTCTACAAACCCCAACTGGGTCCCTCTTTAAAGAGATAGGTTTATCAATTACCTATTTCCCCAAGCAGAGTCATACATCTTATCAGATCTACCAATGATCTCATCCCCATCTGGGATGTCCACTTCAAGCAGATCGGCCAGAGATCTTCGCAGCAACGGGATCCGAATCCCGGATCATTACCTTTTGCATAATCATAGCATTCACATCATATTCTCCCCACAGAGCGTAGCATTCCGTCTAATACGGAGCATTACGGCAAAAATCAAACATATTGCATAATCATAAGCCATGATCTGAATCAAACACTTGTGAAAACTGACAATCCATCAGCAATATACAGAAAACTCCCCAAAATTCCCCGGCAGAGAGCTCAGACATTTCTCTTACAAATGCAGATACTCCTTTACACTCGTCCGTGTCATATCCCCAGCAGAAAGCTAAAGCATTTTCCTTTTACCCACAAATACAAATGCACACTCCTTTTTGGCACCCGTCCGTGTCATGATTCCCCAGTAAAGTTGCCCGAGCACTCTTTACAAACAGACCATTTACATACCAGATAATTCCTGACACTCGTCCGTGTCATATCCCCAGTAGGAAGCCAAAGCGTCCCCTTTGCACTCACAGATACACACATATATACAACTTTCTTGACACCCGGCCGTGTCACCTTCCCCAACATAGCTGCCTGAACACTTTGTAAAGCATATGCTTGTTTATACTATACTTTTCTCCTTTTGACACCCGTCCGTGTCACGCTCCCCAGCAAGTTAAACACTCATATGTACACCACTCGTACTTGTTACTCCTATTTCACTCATAACAGATACTCGTCCGTATCTTGTATACACCACTTATATCCCCTCAGATTCGACACTCGTCCATGTTCTTTGTTAAACCGGTTGGTACTCGTCTGTATCATCATCTCAGAACATGCGTCAAGCGTTTGTTTCTACCTGATACTCGTCCGTATCACAATCTTAAGGATGCTCGTCCGCATCTTTAATCTATACACCATGTCAAACACTTATGTCTTCTTGAATTTAGACACTCGTCTGTGTCTACTATTCCCCAGAAGAGTCCCCGCAGAATCAATACTCGTCCGTGTTCTTTGTTAACCAGTTGATACTCGTCTATATCATCATCTCTGAACATGTGTCAGTTTTTTTGTTTCTACCTGATACTCGTCCGTATCATAGTCTTAAGGATGCTCGTCCGCATCTTTAATCTATACACAGTGCCAAAACACTTATACCTTTCATTTTCTTGGATATAAACACTCGTCCGTGTTTACTATTCCCCAGCAAAACACCAACAAAACTTGCTAAACTATTTCCTTTCTATCTGATATTCGTCCTATGTCATGATACCTTTTCGGCAGCCGTACCCTGCCAGGTGATCGTCCTTCACCTTCGGATGACCGTCCCTCATCCTTTCCCCAGTGGAGTCTCTATTCATTAGAACCCCTTCCTATCCGACATTCGTCCTATGTTGTGATATTTTTAGCAGCCGTCCCCTGCTAGGTGATCGTCCTTCACCTCTTGATGATCTTCCTTCATCAGTTTATCCGATGGCCGTCCACATCGTTGATCTTATTATCAGACATTCGTCCTATGTCATGATAAACCCTGAGAGCAACCGTACCCTGCTAGGTGATCGTCCTTCACCTCTTGATGATCGTCCTTCATCATGCTTATCCGATGGTCGTCCCCATCGTCGACCTTTTATCCGGCATTCGTCCTATGTCGTGATACTTTCGGCAGCCGTACCCTGCCTGGTGATCGTCCTTCACCCTAGATGACCGTCCCTCATCTTATCCCCAACAGAGCAGCCGTCCCCTGCTAGGTGATCGTCCTTCACCTTTGATGACCGTACCACATCATTTATTTAATTTACCTATAATCCCCAGAAAGTCTTATAATTTTACTTGATGGTCGTCCCCGTCATGATATCCCCAGCTTGTCGGCCGTCCCCGTCATTGCTTGAATTCCCGCATCTCCCCCAGCATGTCGGTCGTCCCCGTCATTGCTTCATCCCCAGCAGTCGTCGTTTGCTCGACGGTCGTCCTCCGTCGCCCGCACTTTATAAATTATACTTAGTTTTCTTTTACAATCTATATCCCTTTTCTTCTTCATTCTGTGAGTGCAAATTTTGGACTGTCTTTGGTATTCAACCACAAGTTAGCTTGTTTGAATGATAAGCCGTCGCTTACATCCGGCACAGCTAACTCATGTTTGAATAGGGGCAGCTGTAAACACCCCAAATTTTCCCTCACCCATTCACACCATGGCTTGTGATACCTTCATATGCATAAGTTCAATCATAGCATCTCATATTGCATTTTTGATTCACTGCATTGATTCAAAGTCATCTGCATCTAGGGTTTGTGATCTGAGCAATCCAAGAGCTTCTTGAGCCACTCCAAAGGTCATCAATCACTTCAAAGGGGTCCATGTATTTTCAAGCATCATATTATATCCCCACAAAGTCAAGGAAGTCAAAGAATCACAAGAACTGGGAATGGCATGGAAGCAGAGCCAGGTTTAACTGCACAGATGACCTAGAATTAGGGTTTTGGTTTCAGAGGCCATAACTCCAATTTTTTTGGTCATTCTTGTTTCTATTGGTCTCTATATGTTATAAGGAGCATGCATATCAATTTTCATGAAGAAATTCAATGGGGAAGTCATCTGATCAAGAGTTGACTTTTTGAGCAAGTCAGTGCAAAATCAGGGCATCTGAAGCCCCCAATGACCCAACCAAAGGGTGTTCATCATCATTTTGATTATGTATGATCTTTATTTGATCATAGAAGATGTTATAAGTTCACAAAATTGAAGAATTTCAAGCCATTTGCAAAGTTGACTTTTTGGGAAAATGACTTGTATTGAAAAATTGCCATTTTGGGAAACTTTTTCAACCCTTGCTTTTTGATTCAAAAATGCTTCAAATGGGAAAACTTTGGTCATTAAAGTTGTAGAATGGATCATTCCCTTTTCAAAAAGTACAAGAACTTGTTCTAATTCATTTTGGATCAAAAGTTATGGCTTGTCAAAGTTGGGGAAAATCACATAATTTCAAGTTTTCCACCAAAGAGGCAAAGTTGCAAAACCACTTGCCAAGACAAATTGTGCTATCAAATGGACTTCTAATCTTCATACAAACATGAACCAATGTCTAAAAGTCAGATTGCATCAAGCGTTTGCTCATTTTTATGACTTGTGGATCAAGAAACTTCAAAAGGGCCAAAATTGATCAAAGTTGCAAAACCTATCATAAACCCTAATCCACTTGCTGCATTGCCTCTAAACCTCTTCCATGGTTCTCCTTGATTCAAGATGCAGCCAAGCCATGCTTTGTACCTTGACAGAAATGGCCCATACCTCTCTTACACAAAAAGTTGACTTTATGCATTTTGCTCCATACCAATCACACTGCTCCACAACAACTCTCTGACCTATCAAGGATTGAAATGTGTACCAAAAGCAACCCAACACATAACACAACTCAGCCTGAATACACACACAAGCCAGCATTCTCATTTTTCATCTCTTATGCAAAACCATTTGAAACACACAGCACAAGCATCAAACATTCAAACAAACTTCACAAAACATCTCAGCATACTCCCCTGATCATTTCCCTGCCCTCAATCGTCCCTGAAACATCCTCAAACTGAAACATAATTTCTTCACTTCACTGAACAGAACTTGCTCAATCTCACAAACCATCCATTTTAAACTCCAACCAAGCATTGAAAGCTTCTCAGGAGGTCCATTAGAGGCATTTTGGATCAAAGGGCCAGCCAAAAAGTTCCAGAAATCAATGCTTCAGTTCAGGTGAGCTCAAGAACTTTTTTTCCAGAAATGAGTTTTTAAGTTCCTAGATTGTTCCTCATGCTTTGTTGATCACTCTGATGTTTTTACTTTTTGAAATGGTTGAGAAATAAGCCTGTATCGAAGCTCTGAAACTTTTCCAGATTTAATGTTTTGATCCATATCTTGAGTTGTAGGTTATATAAATTAGGGTTAGGGTTTAGGGTTTAGGTGAGTTTGAATGTGAGCCATTGATTTCCTTTTCCCGCGTGTATCCAATGGTCCAGGTTTCTTGTATTAGCCCTAATTTTGGATTAATTAAGTTAATTAAGATTAGGAAATTTAAATATCCAGAATTGATCTGAACCCTCCATTCACGCGCGGGTCAACTCCCTCCAAAAAACTTTGAATGCTGGCCATTGATCCCTTTGACTTTCCATTTAATTCATTTAATTTCATATTTTTGTTATTTGTTTTGCATAATTATTTTAAAATACATAAAAAATCCAAAAAAATATTTTCTTTCTGCATTTTTATTCTAAATATTTTTCTTAACATAAAAACAATTTTTATTTTATTTTTTACATTTTTAAACTATTTTAAAAATATTTAAATGTTTATTTTAATTGATTAATGAAGATTAATTAATTAAAATAGCAATTAGGATTCCAAAAATCACAAAAAAAATTCATATAACATTTAGGAACATTTAGAAACATTGTCCAACTCTCAAACCAAATTTATTTTTTGTTCTTGATGCCTTTTGATAATTTTCTTTGGAATTAATTTCATTTCAAGGAAATATTTTGGTTCAAACTTTGAAAATCCATTTCTGTCTAACCATTGAGAGTTGGACAATGATTCTTTTTGCATTGCATCTTGCATAACATGTAGTTTATAGGATAAAACTGGCATGATTTGATCTTGCATTTTCAATTTGTTTGGCATTTTTCTTGACAATGTACCTTAAAACCCTAGCAATCTTAGGAAATTCATAACTCTCACTAGGTTAAGAGTTGGATCCCCTCCTTTGGGCAGTGAGCTTGTATAGGTTTAGGGTTCCTTTGTTTGCATTTTCAAATTTTTATCATGTCATTTGCTTCTGGTTTTGGATTTTTGCTTTGTATGTTGCATATAACCCTAATTTGTGCATCCTTTTGCATCCATGTCTCATTTGCTTGCATCTAATGACTTGCCATGACTTTTTGTGCATTCATTTGATTCATAAGACACCATAGGACATATTAGAACCATGATTGATCATTGCATATTTCATTTGCCATGTTGTATGTCATTTGCATTTCATAACTTTTCATGAACTTTCATGGTTCAAAGCATGCTTCTCTTGAATCCATATGTTTGTATGATCATCCTATTGCCTTGCCTCATGTTTGCATCATCTCTTAGCATCATTAACATCATACTTATGCTTCTGGTTTTGGTTTGCATCATGACATTTCATCTCATTTGCATTGCATTTCACTTCTTTCACTAACTTTTCAGGTGGTAAGTTGTTTTGAGAAGTGGATTTGCCTTCACTTCTCACAATCTCTTTTCATCTCTCTTATGCATCATTTCTGCATTTTGTCTTGTGCTTTGGATTGAGATTGCTCATTCTTGTCCCTCTTACCTTCTTTCTTCAAGCAACTTGACTTCTTGAATGAAGCAAGTTGTTTTGCTTCTCTGCTTCTTCTCCTTTCATCTTGTTCCTCCTTGGTGGCTCTTTGAAGATTTCTTTCTTAAGCCTCATAAACCCTAGGAACAACCAAGCATGATAATAATTAGGGTTTGATTAGTCCCCCATTTAGTTTTTTACCTTTGTGTCATCATTGAGTCTTCTCTTCTCATCTCATAATCAGGGACTAAACCCTAAAGGCTTTAAGGCTTTGTGATTAAGCTTATGCCTGCATCCTTCTATTAGGATGGAGTGTATAACTTTAATCCTAAGTGTTAAACCCTTAATGTGTTTAAATCCCTTAATCAATTCACTTAATAATCATCAAGACATCAAGCTTGTAACTTGGGCCTTGCATTAGGGTTCTAATTCTTCCTTAATTGGTTAAGAAGGACTAACCCTAGTGTTAATGGACAAGTCCCCCTCAAGTTGTCTTACAAATCATAAAAATCACTTCTTAATCTTATCATTAACTAAAATCCATTTAATAAAGGCTTTGTTTTGTCATGAGGTTAATCCCTAATCATGGATTAAGTTGAGGAGCTTTCCTCAGCTCAAATGCTCTCATCTATTATCCTTCTATTAGGATGGTGTAATGAGTCCATTAAATCCTTGATTATGGCTTAATCTCATTACTTAACACTAAACAAAAACAACAAAAACATCTAACTAATCACAAGTAGGTTAATGATCTTAATCCTACACCATGGTGATTAAGTGTGAGACACTGACTTCACACTTAAGGCATTCTCATTACCCCTAATCAGAGGGAGGATGTGATGAGTTTACTAACCCTTGGTTTAGGCTTAAGCTCATTAACTTTTGACAAACTTTCAAAAGCAATAAAAGGCTGAAAACACAAAAACAAACAATAATCGTCTCCTCCGGGATTCTTTTCTCATCTCATTCACTCATAAACGAGAACTTGCTTCTTCCGTCTAATGCGAAACAGTTTGCACCTGAGCCAGACAGGTCATACACTTGAGCATAGACAAGCAAGCGGTTCACAAGTCAATTTATCTTTCAGTCTCTTTGGGTCGAACTACGGTGTTCTGACTTCCTCATTGCACGAGAGGATACGTAGGCATAACTTAACAGTTATCGAACAAAAGTCTCTGTTTATCCCCCCTCTTTCCAGCATTATTATTTAAGCCTCATAGTCTTGAGCATTTCACTCTTGTTCTTACACTGAAACTTCATTTATACACTTCACTTTTCTTTCACACTGACACTTGCATTCTTTCCAGCTTTGATACACAAATTGCACTGACATTACCCCTTTAAAACACAAATCTTTTAAGCGTGGATCCCGTCGAGTACGACGGACAATCTGGGTACTAATACCTTCCCAGGTTGTAACCAACCCCCTTTCTCAGTCTCTCTGGTTCGCAATCGTCTTATCCATATCTTTCTTAGGTTTATGCAGCATTACCTTTCCTTCGGGATAAAAATGCCTAGCTGGCGACTCTTTTCTCTCTTGAGTTCACTCCTGTGTGTTCTCATCCCTATTTCGCCGACCGTTCGCGTCTGTACCCCTTCTGACTTAGCGTCATTTGGTGGGAGCGACACATGTTCATATACCCACTCGACACTCGTCCGTGTCATATAAACCACAGACAAATACATATGTATACAATTCCCTGACACCCATCTGTGTCACCTTCCCCAACATAGTTGCCTAAAGACACTTTGGGAACCAAATACTTGGTTATGATACACTTCTTCTGACACCCGTCCGTGTCGTGCTCTCCCCAGCAAGTGTCTCACTCATGTTTACTTATTTCAGAAACTCATCCGTATCTTGTTTACACCACTTATCTTTATCGAGATTCAACACTCGTCCGTGTTCTTTGTTAACCAGTTGATACTCGTCCGTATCATCATCTCTGAACATGCGTCAGCGTTTGTTTTCTACTGATACTCGTCAGTACCAAAATCTTAAAGATGCTCGTCCACATCTTTAACCTACACACAACGTCAAACACTTATCCCCTTTTCTTTCTTACATTTAGACATTCGTCTGTGTCTATCGTTCCCCAGAAGAGTTATCATCAAATCACTAGTAAAAAGCAAATTTCTTTTCTATCTGACATTCGTCCTAAATCATGATACTTTTGGCAGCCGTACCCTGCCAGGTGATCGTCCTTCACCTTTTAGATGACCGTCCCTCATCTTTCTCCCAGCGGAGTCTCCACCATTGGAACCCCCTTATATCCGACATTCGTCCTATGTCATGATATTTTGGTAGTCGTCCCCTGCTAGGTGATCGTCCTTCACCTTTTGATGATCGTCCTTCATCATTTTATCCGATGGCCGTCACCATCGTTGATCTTGTTATCTAACATTCGTCCTATGTCATGATAAACCCCCAGAGCAGCCGTACCCTGCTAGGTGATCGTCCTTCACCTTTTTGATGATCGTCCTTCATCATGCTTGTCCGATGGCCGTCCCCATCGTCGACCTTTTCTATCCGGCATTCGTCCTATGTCATGATACTTTCGGCAACCGTACCTTGCCAGGTGATCGTCCTTCACCTTAGATGACCGTCCCTCATCCTTGTCGGCCGTCCCCGGCATTGCTTTATCCCCAGCAGCCGTCCTCTGCTCGACGGTCGTCCTCCGTCGCCCGCACTTTATAATCATATTATACTTCCTTTTACAATCTATATCCCTTTTCTTCTTTATTCATTGAGTGCAAATTTTGGACTGTCTTTGGTATTCAACCACAAGTTATCTTGTTTGCCTGTTAAGCCGTTGCTTACATCCTGCACAGCTAACTCATGTTTGAATAGGGGCAGCTGTAAACACCCCAAATTTGCCCTCACTCATTTCACCATGGCTTGTGATATTTTCATTTTCATATATTAACTTATAGCATCTCATATTGCATTGTTGCTTCACTGCATTGATTCAAAGTCATCTGTATCTAGGGTTTGTGATCTGAGCAATCCCTGGGCTATCTGAGCCACTCCAAAGGTCCTCAATCATCTCAAGAGGGTCCATGTATGTTCAATCATCATATTTTGTCCTCCAAAGATCAAGGAAGTCAAAGAATCATAAGAACTGGCAAGGCATGGAAGCAGAGCCAGGTTTAACTACACAGATGACCTAAAATTAGGGTTTTGGTTTCAGAGGCCATAACTCCAAATTTTTTGGTCATTCTTATTTCTATTGGTCTCTATATGATACAAGGGTCATGCATACCAATTTTCATGAAGAAATTCAATGGGGAAGGCATCTGATCAATAGATGACTTCTTGAGCAAGTCAGTGCAAAATCAGGGCATTTGAGGCCCCCAATCATCCAACCAAAGGGGTTTCTCCATCATTTTGGATGTGTATGATCTTTATTTGATCTTAGAAGATGTTAGAAGTTCACAAAATTGAATAATTTCAAGCCATTTGTAAAGTTTCCATTTTGGGAAAGTGACTTGTAATGGAAACTTGCCATTTTGGGAAAGTTTTTCAACCTCCTCTTTTTGATTCAAAAATGCTTCAAATGAAAAATTCTAGGTCATGAAAGTTGTAGATTGGATCATTCCCTTTTCAAAAAGTACAAGAACAAGATCTAATTCATTTTTGAACTCAAGTTATGGCCTTGCAAAGTTGGACAAAATCACTTATTTTTCACTTTTGTGCCAAAGGAGAAACTTGCAAAAACACTTGCCAAAACCAAATGAGGCCTCCAATCAACTTCTAACCATCACACAAACATCATTCATGGTCCATAATTCAGAATTGCCCAAAGGATTTCTCATTTCTATGCCTTGAATTACAAGTTACATAAGGCATTTTCTCATGAATCTTCAAAATTGGAATTTTTGCAAAAGGAACTTTTAATGATTGGTTTGATTGTTAATTGATCTCAATGCATCATAACAACTTCATATGGTCCATTTTGCTAAAAATTGGCCAAGAACTCATAAGTTTCCTTGCCTTGGTTCACAAGAAAGTTCAAAGAGGGAAATATGCAAGAACATTGAAAACTCTTGATCAAGACCATCCAGCTCACAAAATCAGATCCAAAGGCCTTCCTTGACTCAAGCTGAAGCAGGACAAGCCCTAAGATCTCCTCTGACCCGAGCCATTGACTTTTTGCATCATTGCCCATGCCAATCAAACTGTGCCACTACCAACCCTCTGCCCAATCAGAGCCTCATATGTGGACCTCAAGCATTCCAAAAACACAACACACACAAGCCTGCAACCTCCAAGAAGCCGGGATTCACAAAAACTGTCAAAAACTTCACCTCTTCGAAACTTCTCCCACAGCTATCAAACTTCCATTTTTCCTTCACCAATGAGTCACACATCCTCCATAGAACCAAAATCCGCCATTGAAACAGCCTGAAACATCACATACTCAACCCTCCATTTCTGCTACATCAGAACTGGAACTTTCAAACTAGCCAACATCAAGGGTTTTGAAGCATCCCACTAGCTTCAGGAGGATCAGAGGAGACTCTTTGCACGAAGGAGACGCTCTGGAAGCACACATTTGCAGTTCATCACCTCAGGTAACTTCAAAAATAAAACTTTTCAGAGCTTAGGTTTTTTGTTACAAAACGAAAATACATGTCATGGGGATCACTCTGATGTTTTTAGATTTGAAAATGGTGTGAAAATGAACATTTTGTGACCTTCTGAAATTTCACCCGTGAAAATGAATGGCTTCGATTCTCCTTGTTCATGCCTGATAAATGGTGTTTGATGGGTGATTTAGGTTTAGTTTGGTTGGGGGATCATTTCTGGGCAGTTAATTTAAGTTGGGGTGGCTTGTAGAGAGATTTAGGGTTTTTGACCCGCCGGAGAAGATGACCGGAGCTCCTCTCCGGTCACCTGAAAGTAATTAGGTCTTAACCCTAATTAATTAGCCAGCTTGCTTCGTGACCATTGGATGCGGATTAGATTAGTTTTTGGATGGCCCAGATCAACTCATTTAGCCCTAATCTGATTTTATTATTTTAATTAATTATAATTAGGTTAATTAAACTAGAGTGAATCCCAGCCGTTGGTCAGCGCGCGCAGTCAACCTTGTCCACCCCAGTTCAAATCTAGGCCTTTAGATCTGATTACCTCCCATTTAATTCAATTTTATTTTCTTTTTAATCCATTCTTTTTGCACATTTTATTTAAAATAGCAAATCATTTCTAAAAAATCTCAGTTTTTGTATCATGCCTTAAAATATTTTTCTCTTTCATAAAATAATTTTTATTTTATTTTTTTGCTTAATTTTCGTATTTTAAAAATATTTAAATGTATATTTTAATTAGTTACTGAGAATTAATTAATTAAAATAGCATTTAGGTTTCTAAAAATCACAAAAAAATTCACATTGCATTTTAATACATTTAGAAACATTATCAAACTCTTCAAACAAATTTCTTTTTGGTTCTTGACCTATTTTGACATTTTTTCTTGGAGTTAATGTTCTTAAAATGCAATATTTTTGTTCCAACTTAGAAAAATTCATTCTGCCTAACCATGAAAAGTTTGATGTTGGTTCTTTTTGCATTGCATTCCTCATGGCATGTAGTTTCTAGGGTAAAATTGGTTTGAATTTATCTTTCATTTTCAAATTAATGTGCATTTTTACTTTTGAAGTGTCTTAAAACCCTAGCAACCTTGAGAAAATCATAACTTCCATTAGGTTAAGAGTTAGGTCCCCTCCTTTGGGCAGTGAACTTATGTAGGTTTAGGGTTCCTTTGATCCCATTCTCAATTTTTTATCTTGTCATTTGCTTCTGATTTTGAATTTTTCTTTGAATCTTGTGCATAAACCCTAATTCTTGCCTTCATTTGCATCCATCTTTCATTTGCTTGCATACATGAACTTGCCATGACATTTTGTGCATCAACATGACATATAAGACATCTTATGACATATTAGAATCATGTTTTATCATTGCATCATTCATTTTCCATGTTATGCATTCATTCCATTTCATAAACTTTCATGAACTTTTATGGTTCAAAGCATGCTTCATTTGCATCCTCATCCTTGTATCATCATACACAACTCTTGACATGTGTTTGCATCATCTCTTAGCATCATTAACATCATGTTTATGCTTCTGTTTTTGGTTTGCATCATTGCATTCATTTCATGTTCACTTCATTTCATTTCTTTTGCTAATTTTTCACGTGGTAAGTACTTGAGAAGTGAATTTGCCTTCACTTCTCATAATCTTTTCTCATATCTCTTATGCATTCATTGTTGCATTTTACTTGTGTATTAGAGTGAGCTTGCTCATTCATGTCTCCTTCTCACTTTCTTTCTTCAAGCAACTTATCTTCTTAAGTGAAGTAAGTTGACTTGCTTCTTCTGCTTCTTCCCCCTTTCATCTGCTTCTTCCATTGGTGGCTTTTCTCTTGAAGATCTTTTGAAAGCCTCATAAACCCTAGGAACAACCAAGCATGATCATAATTAGGGTTTTATTAGTCCCCCATTAGTTTTACCTTTGTGTCATCTTTGAGTCTTCTCTCCTCATCTCTTAATCAAGGACTAAACCTTAAAGGTTTTGAGACTTTGTGATTAGGGTTATGCCTGTATCCTTCTATTAGGATGGAGTGTATAACTTTAATCCTAAGTGTTAAACCATTAATGTGTTTAAATACCTTAATCAATTAACCTAATAATCACTAAGACATCAAACTTGTAACTTGGGCCTTGCATTAGGGTTCTAATTATTCCTTAAATGGTTAAGAAGGACTAACCCTAGTGTTAATGGACAAGTCCCCCTCAAGTTGTCTTATAAACCCTAAAATCCATTTCTTAACCTTACCATTAACTAAAATCCATTTAACAAAGGCTTTGTTTTGTCATGAGGTTAATCCATAATCATGGATTAAGTTGAGGAGCCTTCCTCAGCTTAAATGCTCTCATCTATTATCCTTCTATTAGGATGGTGTAATGAGTCCATTAAATCCTTGATTATGGCTTAAACTCATTACTTAACACTAAACAAAAACACCAAAAAACATATAAATAAATACAAGTAGGTTAATGATCTTAATCCTACATCATGGTGATTAAGTGTGAGGTGTTTACTTCATACTTAAGGTATTCTCATTACCCCTAATCAGAGGGAGGATGTGATGAGTTTACTAACCTTTGGTTTAGGCTTAAGCTCATTAGCTTATGACAAATATCAAAAAGCAATAAAAGATTGAAAACACAAAAACAAACAATAATCGTCTCCTCCGGGATTCTTTTCTCATCTCATTCCTTCACAAACGAGAACTTGCTTCTTCCGTATAATGCAAGACAGTTAGCACCTGAGCCAGACAGGTCATACACTTGAGCATAGGCAACTAAGCAGTTCATTAGTCAATTTATCTTTCAGTCTCTTTGAGTCGAACTACGGTGTTCTGACTTCCTCATTGCACGAGAGGATACGTAGGCATAACTTCACTGTTATCGAACAAAAGTCTTTGTACACTCCCCCCTCTTCTTCCAGCATTATTCCTTAAGCCTCATAGTATTGAGCTTGGCACTCTTGTTCTTACACTGACACTTCTCTTATACACTTCACACTTCTTTTGCACTGACACTTGCATTCTTTTCCAGCTTTTTGTACACAAAATTGCACTGACACTACCCCTTTAAACAGAAATCTTTCAAGCGTGGATCCCGTCAAGTACGACGAACAATCTGGGTGCTAATACCTTCCCAGGTTGTAACCAACCCCCTTTCTCAGTTTCTCTGGTTCGCGACCGTCTTGTTCATATCTTTCTAGGTTTATGCAGCATTACCTTTCCTTCGGGATAAAAATGCCTAGCTGCCGACTCTATTCATCTTCGTCTCCTTTCGCCGACCGTTCACGTCTGTACCCCTCTTGACCGGGTGTCATTTGGTGGGAGCGACAGCATGGCGACTCTGCTGGGGATCCCTTATATTGTAACCAGGGCTTCTGGTTCTTTTTGTGGGTTCCTCCTAGCGCTTGTTTGATTTGTGTTTACTGGGGTGTTATGTGCTAATTGTGTTTATTTACTTGCTTTATGTACTGCTTTATGTACAACTTTATTTATTGCTTTCCTTTACAGTTTTTCATACTTCATACTGTCATTGCTGGATCTGGTTTCTATTTTGGTGGGTGGGGTTTCATTGAGAGTTTGGGGTCCTATACATGGGACCTGAGTGACACCTAGGCTAGAGTGGTTCATGTTCTTTCCCATTCCATTTCGGTCTAGTGCGGGAATGTGAAACACAGTTCAGATGTGGGTTTCTTCTTGAGAACTCTGTGCTACAGATTTCCTGTAGTGCTAGGGCTATCTGGGAAGCCTGCTAAGTCTGGATGACCTTTATTATGACCTTCAGAAGCTGAGGTGAATTAGAGGAGGATCTTTTATGGTTATTGTAAACACTGTGCCTCCGGGTTAGAAGTGTTTACACTTCTCATAATTGAAAAGTCTGAGGATCTTTGTTTTAGAACACTACATGTGAGGGGGTTGGGCTGTTTACAGGTTTGCAGGTACCCTTGGCCACATCATACCCTGTTTTTGTTTTGTTTAAGAGTACTCCACTTTGGACAGTTCTTGTGATTAACCCTGGACATGTGACTCTTTATTTGAGTCCCCCACCCTGGTTACTGGATTTCTGAACACTCATCTGGACTTTTTGAACATACATGGGCCTTATATATCAGGACAGATAATCAGATCCAGCTTGATCACAAACCCTTGCATATCATTTGCATATATCATCATTTGCATCATTTAACATTTGTTTATTTGCTTTTCAGGGTATCCATATCATATCTGGTTTGGTTTTTGATCCCTTCTTCTGCATAGACCTCTGCTTCAACTTTCTTCATCAGTTATCTGTTTCAGCTATCCTTATCATCACCAGCATCAGCCTGTCAGTGGCTCACTTCCAGCATCAGCCTGTGATCTTCATCACTACCAATCTTCAGTATCTTCAGAAGCATTCATGACTACTCCTAGGAAGAGCAACATATCCTACCATTTCTTTGAGCCTGTATTGACCGGTATCAGGCATGTCCAGTCACTTATCACCCCTGACCACATCCCATTGTTTAGAGAGCACTATGGAGGTATCCTGGATATGGTTATGGACCTTGACCCTTCTCAGAGGAGCATGATCCACACATGCTTGCAGTTTTATGACCCTCCTTTGAGATGTTTTACATTCCTAGTCTTTCAGCTAGGGCCTTTGCTGGAAGGGTTTTCTTTATTGATTGAAGTACCTATCAGGGGTGGAATTCCTTTCAACCCAGAAATGCCAGCTCCCAGAAATGAAGAAATAGCAAAAGCCCTGTACCTGGAGCCTTCCTTGATTGAGCAAAATATGACAACAAAAGCTGGGATTCCTGGTTTGCACTTGGACTTCTTGATTTCTCAGGCCATCCTGAAGGCCTCATTGGGAGAGTGGAGGGCAGTCTGTGCACTGTTAGCCCTCAACATATATGGGGTTATACTGTTTGCAGATGAGCCCAAATTTGTCAGCAAAAATGCCATCCATCTGTTTCTTCTGAGGAACCCAGTGCCTACATTGCTGAGAGACTTTTACTACTCCATCCATCAGAGGAATGAGAAACAAAGGGGGAAGTTAGTGAGATGTTGTGCTCCTTTGTTTCACACCTGGCTGCTCAGACACCTGCCTAAGTCAGATACCTTCCCGAATCCCCACCAACAGAAGAATTAGGCTAAAAGGCTCATTGCTTTGACTTCAGATGATATTAGATGGTGCACCCATAGCACCAAGGGAAAGGACATTATCACCAGCTGTGGACAATACCCAAATGTGCCTTTGATAGGAGTAAAAGGATGTATCAACTACAATCCTTTGCTGTTTAAAAGACAACTGGGCTATGCTTTGGTTCACCCTCCCAAAGGGCAAGATTTGGCTGAGACCTTGTATTGTGAAGTAAAACCTAATTCAGCTGTTGTCAGGCAAACATCATGGGCTTGGGACAACATCCAGACAAAAGGGTTGGCTATTCTTGGAAGGTGTAATAATGTTGCTTCAGCTCAATACTATGACTGGTCCCGTACTAGAGCTCAAATTACTAGGATGCCTTTCACCTTGGAGGACATACCTGGACCATCCACAATGCAGCCAACAGCAACTGTCAGCCTAGAAGAATTTGAGAAGCTGAAGGAAAGGAATGAGAACCTGTCTCAGGCTTTAAAGAAAACTCTTTGGGAAAGAAGTGATGGTCATCTGGACATTGAGAGATTGGAGAAGCTCAAGGTGGAACACCTTACCAAAATTGAGAAGACAGAGGACTACATCAGGAAAGCAAGAGCTGGGGAGCAAATATTGAAGAATGCCTGTAAAGAAGCCAAAATTCAGAAGGCTAGGACTGAGCTCTATCTGCAGGAGAGTCAGGCTAGGTGGGTCAGGATCACTGAAGCCCGTACACAAGAAGACCAGAAGACTCAAGCCAAGATTGAACAGTTAGAGGCCAATGAGAAGAAGCAGCAGGAAGCTTTGTTGGCAGCCAGAAGGAGATTTCAGAGTTAAAGCTCAGAGCAGGATTGAAAAGATAAAAAGACTAGGATATGCATAAGAAGCTGACCACTGCCATTTCTACCAGGAACCTCCTCATTAGGACCATTACAGAGCACCCAGCTGGTCCAGTGACTGAGGCACTCTTGAAGGAGGTCAGAGAAGATGAGTTTGGACTGGATGTCTGATCCTTTGCTTGATGTTTGTTTCCATTTGATGTACTTTTCTTTTGTTGTATTTTGACCCTCCAGTGGCATGTATTGTAAAACAAACTATGTATTGTTCCTCATTTGTAATATATTTTAGTTTGTTTTTCATTTGGGCTTTCTCTCAACAACATCAAGCATCTTCCTCGAGGTCTGGAAAGGTCAAAACCAAGAACCAAACCGGATACCTTGGAAAACAAATAAGCATACTGCATTGCATACTAACTTTTGTTTTGTTTTGTATGTTTTTATTATTTTTGTCTCTAACTTTGTTGTGATCTCAGGAAACATTGCTCGTCGCCGAGTGTTCCCTTTCAACCGTGCGCACCGGTACCCGACTCGCAACAACCTTCCCGGTATTCAAATGGAACAAGTACAGCAGGATCTGACTGGGGTCAGAAATCATATGGCTAATGAAAGAGTGGAGATGAGAAATTAAATGACTCAATTCATGGTTGTGATGACTGGCTTGGCCCAGAGTCAAGAAAGGTTAAGGGAACTGGTAGAAAGACAAACTCCCGAGGAACCTCATATTGGGACAGGAGGGACTAGTAATAATGAGCGGGGCCAGCCTCATATTGACCCACCAGTATTTGGACCTCATCTGGATCCAGAAGCTAACATCCCGAGGAATGTACAAGGTAATACTGCTGGAGGGAGAATCTTGAAAGAAGATCCCCAAGAGGAGCAGTTTACTGTTATGGGAGCTGGAGATGAAGTCTATGACAGGAGATTGGATGAAATTGCTGAGAAGTTGAGATCTTTGGAGTCTCAGAATTCCTTGGGCTTCGATGTGATGGATATGGGACTAGTGGACGGGATGAGAATTCCCCACAAATTCAAACCCCCGTGCTTTGAGAAATACAATGGAACCTCTTGTCCACGAACTCACCTGCAGTCTTTCTTGGGAAGACTTAAAGCTTATACTATGGATGAAAAACTGTGGATGTTCTACTTTGAAGACAGTCTGACTGGGGCTTCAAGAGAGTGGTATTCACACCTGACCAGAGCTACCGTTAGATGCTGGAACGACTTAGCTGAAGCCTTCATCAAGCAATATCAATACAATCTAGACATGGCTCCTAACAGGACCCTCCTAATGGGAATGTCTCAGTCTTCCCGAGAAAGCTTCAGGGAATATGCCCAAAGGTGGAGACAGCTTGCTGCTGCTGTCCAACCACCCATGTCAGAGAGGGAAATGGCTGACATGTTCATGAATACGTTGCAAGGGACCTATATTGATAGATTGGCTGCCTTCTCCTCTACCAGCTTTGCTGATGTGGTCATAGCTGGTGAAAGGATTGAAAGTCTCCTGAAGATGGGCAAAATTTCCGACAATGGTGCAAGTTCATCCAGTAATCCCAGAAAACCTTTTGTGGGACCCCGAAGAGCCGGTGAAACAAATTCCATTCATACAAGTAGGGGCATACCTCAGTATGTACACCGGTCAGTAGCAGCAGTTACCATTCCAGCTCCGATTCCTCCACAACCAGCATATCCTCAACAACAACAACCACAATATCAACAACAAGTTCATTATCCGCAACAGAGAACCTACAACAACAACAACAACCAACAACAGTGTCCTTTCCAACAAAGACCATCACAGGCAAACTGAGTAATTGACCCAATCCCAATGCCGTATGCTGCACTCTTGCCACAACTCCTGAAGCTCAACCTGGTTGAGTTAAGGATATTGGCACCTCCAGATCCTTCCAATATGCCGAAGAACTATGATGCCAATGCCAGGTGTGCATTCCACTCAAATGCACCGGGGCATAGCACTGAAAAATGCAGGGCCTTACAGATGAAAGTCCAAGACCTGGTGGACTCAAAAGCTCTTAACTTTGCACCTCCTCCGAATGTCACAAGGAATCCAATGCCTAGTCACAATGGGCCTAGGATTAATGCAATTGAGGAAGGCAAACTATCCACTTTAATCACCAGTGTTGCACAGATTCGAACACCCTTGGTTGAAATCAAAGCTCAGCTTTTAGAATGCCAAGTGTTCCCCGGGTGTGAGCTTGGCTGCGGATATTGCAATATTGCAGTCAATGGGTGTGAAAGGCTGAGAGACGGCATAGATAGTCTTATTAAGGATGGTATTTTTCAGATTACTACAACGGCGTCTACAAATCCAGCAACTCCTTCACCGACAATCACAGATACCCCTACAACGTCAGCAACCATTGTTCCAACGGATTCTACTACAACTCCAACAACTGTTCAATCAATCACTTCAACGAATACAAGTTCAGTCACCATCCCTGCTACAACTTCAACACCCATCCAGTTAATAGTGTCTTCTACAACATCAACAACAATTGATGAAAGCGTCTCAACGGTTACCATATACTATAACCCTGCAAATATTCCCGCCAACAACCAACAAGATGTTACTCCTGTCAAAGCACCAGTTACCATATACTATGATCCGCACACCATTGTGGTCCCTTCTGCAGCTACTATCAGTCCTGTCACTATCACAGTGCCGGGACCAGTTCCTTACGAAAGCAATAATGCCATCCCTTGGCATTATGGCTCAGATCTGTACTGCGAGGGGCAGAAAATCACTTTAGAATCATCAACTTCTTCACCTCAGATAGACAATGTGGGGGGAGGCGGAGGCTTCACTAGAAGCGGACGTCTCTTTGCCTCACAAATTCCAAAATCTAATGCTGAAGCAGAAGCTGTTGCCAAGGCAAAAGGAAAGAGCATGGTGCAAGAGGAACAAGTTGTCAAAGAAACTGTGAAGACTCCTTTTGATCAAGAGGTTGATGAATTCATGAGAATCATCAAGAAGAGTGATTACAAGGTGGTAGACTAGCTTCACCAAACACCTTCCAAGATCTCCATATTATCATTTCTAATGTGCTCCGAGGCTCATCGGAACGCACTTTTGAAGGACCTACACGCAGCTTATGTGCCGGAGGAGATTACCGTCAATCAATTAGAGGCTGTGGTTGGAAATGTTAACGCTAGTCATGGACTAGGATTTACCAACACTGATCTGACAACGGAAGGTCGCAACCACAACAAGGCTTTGCACATTACCTTGGAGTGTAAGGGTGCAGTTCTTTCTCATGTATTGGTGGACACAGGGTCATCCCTCAATGTCCTACCCAAGAAAGCCCTTGTGAAGCTGGAGTATGATGGATTGGCACTACGCCCAAGTAACTTGGTAGTGAGAGCCTTTGACGGTTCTAAAAGATCAGTTCTGGGGGAGATAGAGTTGCCGATAATGATTGGCCCACAAGTCTTCAAAACGACCTTCTTTGTGATGGATATACAGCCTGCCTACAGCTGTCTATTGGGTAGACCATGGATCCACGCCGCCAGCGCCGTGACGTCAACCCTTCACCAAAAGTTAAAATTCAAGTGGGAAGGCCAAGTCATTACTATTTGTGGGGAGGAGGATATTTTTGTTAGCCAGCTGGCTACTTTCAAATACATTGAGATGGATGGGGAGATCCATGAAACCATGAGCCAAGGGTTTGAGGCCCTCAATATTAATGAAGCATCTGTTGTGCTTGGGACCTCCATCACATCATATCAGCAAGCCCGAAAGGTTGTTGAGAAGGGTACTGCTTAAGGCTGGGGCAAGCTACTTCCCGTGGAGAAGAAAGAAGATCGATTCGGGTTGGGTTACAGACCAACTCAACAAGATCAACCAGAGGCTGCAGAAGAGCCCAAGTTTGTTAGAGGGGGATGCTCACCCCGGATGCTGTGAACAATTTGGAAGATGAGTCAGAAGACGAGCGTAACCTGGAATGCTGGATACGTCCAAAGATCCCGGGGAACCGTGTCTCAAACTGGTCTTCCTAGGAAATTATAAGGGTTACTCCTGCAGAGTAATTATTATTTCCTGTCTTTTAGCATGCATCAAGTCCTGCATCTTGCCCAAGATGTCAGGACTCATTTTGTAAAAGGGCCATCTTGTATTTTGTGCAAAGATCAATTAATGAATATCAGGACATCTTTTGCAAATGAGTCTTTTCTTTTTCGCTCACTGTTTTTCATTTTTCACTTTTTGTACAAAAATAAAATGGCAATGCTTTTCAAAATAAATAACTTCATTTTCACTTTTTCTAAATAAGATAAAACTGATCACTAAAATGAACAAATCTAAACCCTTGCAGAGAGTGCCCTCCAGACTGCACCGACAACAACACTGTTATGACTTCGTATGACTTTGACAATCCGATTAATCAGGCTGATGAAGGGGTTAAAGTTGATTATGAGCTACCTGAAGAGCTATCCAGGTTGTTGAGACAAGAGGAGAAGGTTATCACTCCTCATCAGGAGGAAGTTGAGACGGTTAATCTTGGTACGGAAGAAGACGTGAAAGAAGTTAAGATCGGGGCCTGCTTACAAGACTCAGTGAAAGAGCATTTGATTGACATGCTTCGGGAATATGTGGATGTTTTTGCTTGGTCTTATCAGGATATGCCAGGGTTGGACACCGACATTGTTATGCACAAGCTGCCTCTAAAAGAAGATTGTCCGCCAGTAAAACAGAAGTTGCACCGCACTTGCTCGGATATGGCAATGAAGATAAAAGAAGAGGTACAAAAGCAGTGGGACGCTGGTTTCCTTGCTGTAACTAGCTATCCGCCGTGGGTTGCTAACATTGTACCCGTGCCTAAGAAAGACGGCAAAGTGAGGATGTGTGTGGATTACCGGGACCTGAACAGAGCCAGCCCGAAAGATGACTTCCCTCTACCTTACATTGATGTATTGGTTGATAATACGACTCAGTTCTCGGTGTTCTCCTTCATGGATGGATTTTCGGGATACAATCAGATCAAAATGTCGCCTGAAGACATGGAGAAGAAAACTTTCATCACACCCTGGGGCACATTCTGTTATAAGGTGATGCCATTCGGACTGAAGAATGCTGGTGCCACTTATCAATGGGCTATGGTAACATTATTCCATGACATGATCCATAAAGAAATTGAATGTTATGTGGATAACATGATTGCCAAGTCCCTTACAGAAGAAGACCACCTGACGAATCTGTTGAACTTATTCAAGCGTCTGAGGAAGTACCAACTGAAAATAAACCCCAACAATTGCACATTCGGGGTGCGATCAGGTAAGTTGCTGGGTTTTATTGTAAGTGAGAAGGGAATTGAAGTTGACCCTGACAAAGTTAAAGCCATTCAAGAAATGCCTGCACCAAAGACTGAAAAAGATGTTCGGGGGTTTCTAGGTAGATTGAACTACATTTCATGGTTCATATCTCACCTTACAGCAACCTGTGAGCCCTTGTTCAAGCTGTTAAGAAAAGAACAAACGGTCAGGTGGAACGAAGACTGTCAGAGGGCTTTTGACAAAATCAAGGAATACTTACAAGAGCCTCCAATCCTTATGCCTCCAGTTGAAGGAAGACCTCTAATAATGTACTTGACAGTATTAGAAGAGTCAATGGGGTGTGTGCTGGGCCAGCATGATGAGTCTGGTAGAAAAGAGTATGCAATATACTACCTAAGCAAAAAGTACCGACTGTGAACAACGTTATTCAATGCTCGAGAAAACTTGATGCGCTTTAGCGTGGGCTGCTCGCCGACCAAGGCAGTGACCCACACTACTTTTTTGATTTCAAAGATGTACCCAGTCAAGTACATTTTTGAGAAGCCAGCACTTACCGGATGGGTTGCAAGATGGAAAATGATCCTCACGGAATATGACATTCAGTACACATCTCAGAAAGCCATCAAAGGCAGTGTATTGTATGATTATCTCGCTGAGAAACCCATTGACGATTCCCAGCCGATGAGATTTGACTTCCCTGATGAAGACATCATGTTCATAAAAGCAAAAGATCATGAAGAGCCTGTTCACACTGAAGGGCCTGACCCGGAAAAAGAATGGACTATGATGTTTGATGGGGCTGTTAATGGTCGTGGTGTTGGTGCAGTACTCATTACACCTAAAGGATTTCACATGCCTTTCTCGGCAAAACTCGCCTTTAACTGCACTAACAATGAAGCTGAATATGAAGCTTGTATTATGGGTCTTGAGGAAGCCATTGACCTCAGGATCAATACTTTGACTGTGTTCGGAGATCCAGCTCTGGTAATTAATCAAACCAACGGCAAATGGTACACCCACCAAGATCATCTGATACCTTACCGGGATTATACAAGGAGGTTATTGACTTTCTTCACAACAGTCAAGCTTGAGTATATCCCTCGAGATGAAAATCAGTTTACAGATGCTCTGGCTACCATTTCATCCATGATCAAAGTTCAACCTGCCAACTTTGTGCCGCGAATTTCAGTATCCAGACTTAACAGGCCGGCATATGTATTCTCAGCAGATGTTGTTAAAGATGATAAGCCTTGGTTTCACGACATTAAGTGCTTCTTAGAGGATCAAACGTACCACCTGGGGCATCATCCAATGACAAGAAGACATTAAGAAGGCTAGCTGGTAGTTTCTTCCTGAATGCTGATGGTTCCTTATACAAGAGAAACTTTGATATGGTACTTCTCAGATGCGTTGATAAAGCAGAAGCAGACTTGTTGATGCACGAGGTGCACGAAGGATCTTTTGGTACCCATGCTGGAGGGCATGCCATGGCTAAAACGTTGCTAAGATCAGGCTATTACTGGATCACAATGGATGCTGATTGTTGTGCTTACGCCAGAAAGTGTCACAAATACCAGATTTACGCGGATAAAGTGCATGTGCCTCCCAACCCTTTGAATGTGATGTCTTCGCCTTGGCCCTTTTCAATGTGGGGCATTGATATGATTGGCAAGATTGAACCTACTATTTCAAATGGCCACAGATTCATCCTGGTAGCCATTTACTATTTTACCAAGTGGGTTGAAGCAGCTTCTTATGCCAATGTTACAAGGCAAGTGGTAGCCCGATTTCTGAAGAGAGACATCATCTGTCTGTATGGAGTTCCCGAGCGAATCATTACTGATAATGGTTCCAACTTGAACAACAAAATGATGGCAGAACTATGTCGGGACTTCAAGATCCAACACCACAATTCTTCTCCTTACAGGCCAAAGATGAATGGCGCTGTAGAGGCAGCTAACAAGAATATCAAGAAGATTGTGCAGAAAATGGTGGTCACCTACAAAGACTGGCATGAAATGCTATCATTTTCCTTACATGGGTACCGTACGTCAATCAGAACATCCACTGGGGCAACGCCGTATCAGCTTGTGTATGGTATGGAGGCAGTCTTACCTGTTGAAGTTGAATTACCCTCCTTGCGGGTGTTGATGGATGTTAAGTTAAACGAAGCAGAATGGGTCCGGTCCCGATACGAACAACTGAGTCTGATTGAAGAAAAGAGATTGGCTGCAATCTGTCATGGGCAGCTGTATCAGAAAAGAATGAAGAAAGACTTCGATCAGAAAGTCAGGCTGTGAGAGTACCAAGTAGGAGATCTTGTGCTGAAAAGACTCCTTCCTCCTCATACAGACCACAGGGGCAAGTGGACTCCGAATTACGATGGTCCATTCATAGTAAAGAAAGTATTCTCTGGGGGAGCACTGATGCTCAATACTATGGATGGTGAAGACTTCTCGTCCCCTGTGAATTCAGATGCAGTTAAAAAATACTTCACATAAAAATAACCCGCTGGACATAAAAACAGAATGTAAGTCCAGGCAAAAATAGGGCATCCCGGCGAGTCAAAAACAGAATAAAAGACTCGGGCAAAAATAAGGGAAAATAAATAAAAAATGTACACCCGCTGAGTTGAAAAGCACAATCGGGAAACTCAGGCAAAAATGGGTATCCCGGTGGATTGAAAACCCGAAAGGGCGATCCACGCAAAATAAGGGAATAAGCGAACAACTGCATTCTGAATTCGTCTGTATCACCCACATGGCAAGCTTCGAAAGTATAAAGCATCAGTCAGAATCAGCTTTCTTCAGAAAGCAAGATGAGAAGAGCGTCAATGTCATACAAGTCATAGCAAAAGGGAAGCTTACTGAAGCGTCGTCAACATTGCCAGCATCTTTTTGTTTCTCAATCTTGTAACAATCTCCTCATTTCAGGGGATCTGTTTCTTTGACTGTACCTGCCAATTCAGGGCACACCAATCAATAAAATCAAATTTTCAGTCACATTTCGTCTCGTACATTTTATTTTTATTTGCAAAAATGTTCGATATCCTTAATATAATGATTGCATAAGTACATATGCGTCTTTTCTAAAAAATTACATACTTACAGGTGATATATTCGCTCCAGGAGTGTCTAAATTCCTATGATGGAATCCAGTAAGGGATACTTCGGGATATTTGTATGTTTCTTTGTCTTTACAGGATTTGCAGGAACTCAAATACCTCCTCCAAGCAGCATCTGGAATGCTTTCTCCCCAGCTGAGTTGTCAAGCCTCCCCATCCCTAGCCGGAGTCCCCACAGAATCACTAGGAAGATCGTTCAGTGATCGTTCATCCCCAGCCAAGTGCAAAAATAGGGAACCATCTCCCCGCAGAGCTCCAGCCTCTATCCGGAAGAGCAATGTTTGAAGATCTCACAACAAAGCGATGGAAGCTTCCACAGACCCCAGCTGGGCTCCTCATTTCCAAGATAGGTCTATCAGTGATTTATTTCCCCAAGCAGAACCATCTGTATCAGATCTACCAGTGATCTCATCCCCAGCTGGGATATTCCTTCAAGCAGATCAGACAGAGATCTTCACCATAACGGGATCTGAATCCCAGATTCGTACCTTTGTATAATCATAGCATTCACATCATATTTTCCCCAGAGCGTAGCATTCCGTCTAATACGGAACATTACGGCAAAAATCAAACATATTGCATAACCATAAGCCATGTGTCGAACTGAACGCTTATAAATACATACACCCCCTCAGCAATACACAAATACCCCTCAAATTCCCCAGCAGAAAGCCAAAGCATCCCCTTTGCACTCACAAATACATGTTCATATACCCACTCGACACTCGTCCGTGTCATATAAACCACAGACAAATACATATGTATACACTTCCCTGACACCCATCCGTGTCACCTTCCCCAGCATAGTTTCCTAAAGACACTTTGGGAACCAAATACTTGGTTATGATACACTTCTTCCGACACCCGTCCGTGTCGTGCTCTCCCCAGCAAGTGTCTCACTCATGTTTACTTATTTCAGATACTCATCCGTATCTTGTTTACACCACTTATCTTTATCGAGATTCAACACTCGTCCATGTTCTTTGTTAACCAGTTGATACTCGTCCGTATCATCATCTCTGAACATGCGTCAGCGTTTGTTTTCTACTGATACTCGTCCATACCAAAATCTTAAAGATGCTTGTCCGCATCTTTAACCTACACACAGCGTCAAACACTTATCCCCTTTTCTTTCTTATATTTAGACATTCGTCTGTGTCTATCGTTCCCCAGAAGAGTTATCATCAAATCACTAGTAAAAAGTAAATTTCTTTTCTATCTGACATTCGTCCTATATCATGATACTTTTGGCAGCCGTACCCTGCCAGGTGATCGTCCTTCACCTTTTAGATGACCGTCCCTCATCTTTCTCCCAGCGGAGTCTCCACCATTGGAACCCCCTTCTATCCGACATTCACCCTATGTCGTGATATTTTGGCATTCGTCCCCTGCTAGGTGATCGTCCTTCATCTTATGATGATCGTCCTTCATCATTTTATCCGATGGCCGTCACCATCGTTGATCTTGTTATTTAACATTCGTCCTATGTCATGATAAACCCCCTAGAGAAGCCGTACCCTGCTAGGTGATCGTCCTTCACCTTTTTGATGATCGTCCTTCATCATGCTTATCCGATGGTCGTCCCCATCGTCGACCTTTTCTATCCAGCATTCGTCCTATGTCATGATACTTTCAGCAACCGTACCTTTCCAAGTGATCGTCCTTCACCTTAGATGACCATCCCTCATCCTTATCCCCAACAGAGCAGCCGTCCCCTGCTAGGTGATCGTCCTTCACCTTAATCTTTCTATTTCCCCAGCTTGTCGGCCGTCACCGGCATTGCTTTATCCCCAGCAGCCGTCCTCTGCTCGATGGTCGTCCTCCGTCGCCCGCACTTTATAATCATATTATACTTCCTTTTACAATCTATATCCCTTTTCTTCTTCATTCAGTGAGTGCAAATTTTGGACTGTCTTTGGTATTCAACCACAAGTTATCTTGTTTGCCTGTTAAGTCGTTGCTTACATCCTGCACAACTAACTCATGTTTGAATAGGGGCAGCTGTAAACACCCCAAATTTTCCCTCACTCATTTCACCATGGCTTGTAATCTTTTCATTTGCATAGATTAACTTATAGCATCTCATATTGCATTGTTGCTTCACTGCATTGATTCAAAGTCATCTGTATCTAGGGTTTGTGATCTGAGCAATCTCTGGGCTATCTGAGCCACTCCAAAGGTCCTCAATCATCTCAAGAGGGTCCATGTATGTTCAATCATCATATTTTGTCCTCCAAAGATCAAGGAAGTCAAAGAATCACAAGAACTGGCAAGGCATGGAAGCAGAGCCAGGTTTAACTGCACAGATGACCTAAAATTAGGGTTTTGGTTTCAGAGGCCATAACACCAAATTTTTTGCTCATTCTTGTTTCTATTGGATATGATACAAGGGTCATTCATACCAATTTCCATGAAGAAATTCAATGGGGAAGGCATCTGATCAATAGATGACTTCTTGAGCAAGTCAGTGCAAAATCAGGGCATTTGAGGCCCCCAATCATCCAACCAAAGGGGTTTCTCCATCATTTTGGATGTGTATGATCTTTATTTGATCTTAGAAGATGTTAGAAGTTCACAAAATTGAATAATTTCAAGCCATTTGCAAAGTTTCCATTTTGGGAAAGTGACTTGTAATGGAAACTTGCCATTTTGGGAAAGTTTTTCAACCTCCTCTTTTTGATTCAAAAATGCTTCAAATGAAACATTCTAGGTCATGAAAGTTGTAGATTGGATCATTCCCTTTTCAAAAAGTACAAGAACAAGATCTAATTCATTTTTGAACTCAAGTTATGGCCTTGCAAAGTTGGACAAAATCACTTATTTTTCACTTTTGTGCCAAAGGAGAAACTTGCAAAAACACTTGCCAAAACCAAATGAGGCCTCCAATCAACTTCTAACCATCACACAAACATCATTCATGGTCCATAATTCAGAATTGCCCAAAGGATTTCTCATTTCTATGCCTTGAATTACAAGTTACATAAGGCATTTTCTCATGAATCTTCAAAATTGGAATTTTTGCAAAAGGAACTTTTAATGATTGGTTTGATTGTTAATTGATCTCAATGCATCATAACAACTTCATATGGTCCATTTTGCTACAAATTGGCCAAGAACTCATAAGTTTCCTTGCCTTGGTTCACAAGAAAGTTCAAAGAGGGAAATATGCAAGAACATTGAAAACTCTTGATCAAGACCATCCAACTCACAAAATCAGATCCAAAGGCCTTCCTTGACTCAAGCTGAAGCAGGACAAGCCCTAAGATCTCCTCTGACCCGAGCCATGCCTATGGTACACAAAATCTTGACTTTTTGCATCTTTGCCCATGCCAATCAAACTGTGCCACTACCAACCCTCTGCCCAATCAGAGCCTCATATGTGGACCTCAAGCATTCCAAAAACACAACACACACAAGCCTGCAACCTCCAAGAAGCCAGGATTCACAAAAACTGTCAAAAACTTCACCTCTTCGAAACTTCTCCCACAGCCATCAAACTTCCATTTTTCCTTCACCAATGAGTCACACATCCTCCATAGAACCAAAATCCACCATTGAAACAGCCTGAAACATCACATACTCAACCCTCCATTTCTGCTACATCAGAACTGGAACTTTCAAACTAGCCAACATCAAGGGTTTTGAAGCATCCCACTAGCTTCAGGAGGATCAGAAGAGACTCTTTGCACGAAGGAGAGGCTCTAGAAGCACACATTTGCAGTTCATCACCTCAGGTAATTTCAAAAATAAAACTTTTCAGAGCTTAGGTTTTTTGTTACAAAACGAAAATACATGTCATGGGGATCACTATGATGTTTTTAGATTTGAAAATGGTGTGAAAATGAACATTTTGTGACCTTCTGAAATTTCACCCGTGAAAATGAATGGCTTCGATTCTCCTTGTTCATGCATGATAAATGGTGTTTGATGGGTGATTTAGGTTTAGTTTGGTTGGGGGATCATTTCTGGGCAGTTAATTTAAGTTGGGGTGGCTTGTAGAGAGATTTAGGGTTTTTGACCCGCCAGAGAAGATGACCGGAGCTCCTCTCTGGTCACCTGAAAGTAATTAGGTCTTAACCCTAATTAATTAGCCAGCTTGCTTCGTGACCATTTGATGCGGATTAGATTAGTTTTTGGATGGCCCAGATCAACTCATTTAGCTCTAATCTGATTTTATTATTTTAATTAATTATAATTAGGTTAATTAAACTAGAGTGAATCCCAGCCGTTGGTCAGCGCGGGCAGTCAACCTTGTCCACCCCAGTTCAAATCTTGGCCTTTAGATCTGATTACCTCCCATTTAATTCAATTTTATTTTCTTTTTAATCCATTCTTTTTGCACATTTTATTTAAAATAGCAAATCATTTCCAAAAAATCTCATTTTTGCATCATGCCTTAAAATATTTTTCTCTTTCATAAAATAATTTTTATTTTATTTTTTGCATAATTTTCGTATTTTAAAAATATTTAAATGTATATTTTAATTAGTTAATGAGAATTAATTAATTAAAATATCATTTATGTTTCTAAAAATCACAAAAAAAATCACATTGTATTTTAATACATTTAGAAACATTATCAAACTCTTCAAACAAATTTATTTTTGGTTCTTGACCTATTTTGACATTTTTTATTGGAACTAAAGATCTTAAAAGGCAATATTTTTGTTCCAACTTAGAAAAATTCATTTTGCCTAACCATGAAGAGTTTGATGTTGGTTATTTTTGCATTGCATTCCTCATGGCATGTAGTTTCTAGGGTAAAATTGGTTTGAATTTATCTTTCATTTTCAAATTAATGTGCATTTTTACTTTTGAAGTGTCTTAAAACCCTAGCCAACTTGAGAAAATCATAACTTTCATTAGGTTAAGAGTTAGGTCCCCTCCTTTGGGCAGTGAACTTATGTAGGGTTAAGGTTCCTTTGATCCCATTCTCAATTTTTTATCTTGTTATTTGCTTCTGATTTTGAATTTTTCTTTGAATCTTGTGCATAAACCCTAATTCTTGCCTTCATTTGCATCCATCTTTCATTTGCTTGCATACATGAACTTGCCATGACATTTTGTGCATCAACATGACATATAAGACATCTTAGAACATATTAGAATCATGTTTGATCATTGCATCATTTATTTGCCATGTTATGCATTCATTCCATTTCATAAACTTTCATGAACTTTTATGGTTCAAAGCATGCTTCATTTGCATCCTCATCCTTGTATGATCATCCACAACTCTTGACATGTGTTTGCATCATCTCTTAGCATCATTAACATCATGTTTATGCTTCTGGTTTTGGTTTGCATCATTGCATTCGTTTCATGTTCACTTCATTTCATTTCTTTTGCTAATTTTTCAGGTGGTAAGTACTTGAGAAGTGAATTTGCCTTCACTTCTCATAATCTTTTCTCATATCTCTTATGCATTCATTGCTGAATTTTACTTGTGTATTAGAGTGAGCTTGCTCATTCTTGTCTCCTTCTCACTTTCTTTCTTCAAGCAACTTATCTTCTTAAGTTAAGTAAGTTGACTTGCTTCTTCCCCCTTTCATCTGCTTCTTCCATTGGTGGCTTTTCTCTTGAAGATCTTTTGCAAGCCTCATAAACCCTAGGAACAACCAAGCATGATCATAATTAGGGTTTGATTAGTCCCCCATTAGTTTTACCTTTGTGTCATCTTTGAGTCTTCTCTCCTCATCTCTTAATAAAGGACTAAACCTTAAAGGTTTTGAGACTTTGTGATTAGGGTTATGCCTGTATCCTTCTATTAGGATGGAGTGTATAACTTTAATCCTATGTGTTAAACCCTTAATGTGTTTAAATACTTTAATCAATTCACCTAATAATCACTAAGACATCAAACTTGTAACTTGGGCCTTGCATTAGGGTTCTAATTCTTCCTTAAATGGTTAAGAAGGACTAAACAAAAACACCAAATAACATCTAAATAAATACAAGTAGGTTAATGATCTTAATCCTACATCATGGTGATTAAGTATGAGGTGTTTACTTCATACTTAAGGTATTCTCATTACCCCTAATCAGAGGGAGGATGTGATGAGTTTACTAACCTTTGGTTTAGGCTTAAGCTCATTAGCTTATGACAAATATCAAAAAGCAATAAAAGATTGAAAACACAAAAACAAACAATAATCGTCTCCTCCGGGATTCTTTTCTCATCTCATTCCTTCACAAACGAGAACTTGCTTCTTCCGTCTAATGCAAGACAGTTAGCACCTGAGCCAGACAGGTCATACACTTGAGCATAGGCAAGTAAGCAGTTCATCAGTCAATTTATCTTTCAGTCTCTTTGAGTCAAACTACGGTGTTCTGACTTACTCATTGCACGAGAGGATACGTAGGCATAACTTCACTGTTATCGAACAAAAGTCTCTGTACACTCCCCCCTCTTCTTCCAGCATTATTCTTTAAGCCTCATAGTCTTGAGCTTGGCACTCTTGTTCTTACATTGACACTTCTCTTATACACTTCACACTTCTTTTGCACTGACACTTGCATTCTTTTCCAGCTTTTTGTACACAAAATTGCACTGACACTACCCCTTTAAACACAAATCTTTCAAGCATGGATCTCGTCGAGTACGACGGACAATCTAGGTGCTAATACCTTCCTAGGTTGTAACCAACCCCCTTTCTCAGTTTCTCTGGTTCGCGACCGTCTTGTTCATATCTTTCTAGGTTTATGCAGCATTACCTTTCCTTCGGGATAAAAATGCCTACCTGGCGACTCTATTCATCTTCTTCTCCTTTCGCCGACCGTTCGTGTATGTACCTCTGTTGACCGGGTGTCATTTGGTGGGAGCGACACAACTCAGGCAACAGAGATGGCAGTTTGAACACTTTGGGCCAATCATCAGCCTCAAAACGGTAAGTTCTGGTTCCAATAGAACACTTGAACATGTAACCTTTACCAGTTTTCACACCAGCATAAAACGCGCGAATAAAGTCCTCATGGTAATCATCATTAGCAGTTAAAAAGGACCCCATATTTTGTGCATCGATTAAATCAACAACTTCTTCTAAACAAAGAGTACGTACATCACTAGTATTGAAAACATGTGGTTTCATCACTAACCTCGATTAAAAGAAACCTCAAACTCTTCAACAATGGCAGGATGGAGAATGGAGGCCCCAGATGGAGGAATTTCTGGAATAGAAGGAGCTTGATGGGAAGATTCAACAGGTTCTTTGCCTTTACCTTTTCCTTTTGCTCTAGGAAGCATGACTCTTGGAGGCATAATGATGAGATTAGGGTTTTGAGAGAATAGGGGTTTTGTGGTGTTAAGGTTAGGAAACTGTTAATGATGCAAATGGAATGAAGAAAGAGATAAAATAGAGTTTTATAACCGATGGACATGTCATAGCAGTTGCTGATGTGTCGATTCATAAGAAATAAACTGAATTTAAAACAGTATGCGTCGATTCATGACCTTGTGAATCGATTCATTTGACGAAATTTTTTAAAAATCAGGTTGCTATGTATCGATACAAACCACGAATGTATCGATACATACTGTAATTATTTTGACAGATTTAAAAGAAAATGAACATGAATCGATTCAATATGGATGTGATCGATACATAATGCGAAATTTTTGAAATTCAAGTGGCTATGTATCGATACAAGCCACGAATGTATCGATTCATACTGTAACAATTTTGAGAGAATTAAAAGAAAGTGAACTTGAATCGATACAAGATGGTTGGGATCGATACATACTGTAATAATTTTTCCAGTGATAAAAGAAATTTAGCATGAATATGACACAAAAATGAATATGCAAAACAAACATTATGCAAAATGCAGAATGAATCATAACATTGTATGGATGCTTAAGAATACTTTACAAACAAAATATCAACGCTCAAACATTCATATGTAAAGAAGTACATTAAGCGAGAAATAATTGCTCAAACATACATTGATCACACAATATCAACAAAGTGAAGAGAGGAACAATATTACCTCCATCGTAGTAATCTCATGAGGTACGAGTGAAGTCTACATCCAGAACTTAGTAAACACGATGAGATAAATATAAACTAAATCAAACAAACTTAAGACACCAATGCGGAGAGATCAAGAATCCCTAATTCGCGACGAATGTTGAAGAATGGTTCAGTTGTCAAAGGTTTAGTGAAAACGTCAGCAAGTTGATTTTTAGTATCAACATGCTCAAAAACAACATCTCCTTTTTCAACATGATCGCGAAGGAAGTGATGTCTAATCTCAATATGTTTGGTGCGTGAGTGTAGAACAGGATTCTTAGTGAGATTAATGGCACTAGTGTTGTCACACTTAATTGGAATGTGTTTAAGTTCAATGTCAAAATCTTGTAGTTGTTGTCTTAGCCACAAAATTTGAGCGCAACAGCTACCGGCTATAACATACTCAGCTTCTGCAGTAGACAAAGCTATGGATACTTGCTTTTTACTATGCCAACTTATTAAAGAATTTGAAAACAGATGACATGTACCATTAGTGCTTTTCCTATCTGATTTGCAGCCAGCAAAATCAGAATCAGAGTAACCTACTAAGCTGCAATCACCCCCTTTGGAATACCAAAGCCCATATTTAGGTGTTCCATTAAGATACCTAAATATACGCTCGACTGATTTTAAGTGAGATTCCTTAGGATTTGATTGATATCGTGCACACATACACACACTAAACATGATGTCCGGTCTAGAAGCAGTAAGATACAAGAGACATCCAATCATACCTCTATACCTTTTGACATCAACACACTTACCATGTTCATCTTTGTCCAAGTTTCCGTTGGTAGGCATGGGAGTGTCAATTGATTTTGAATTATTCATTCCAAAACGCTTGAGCAGCTCTCTGCAGTATTTTGTTTGACATACTGTTGTACCTTCATCGAGTTGCTTTATTTGGAGGCCTAAGAAGTAGTTCAACTCCCCCATGAGACTCATCTCAAACTCACCCTGCATAACATTAGAAAATTCTTCGACCAAGTGTATGTTAGTTGAACCAAAAATTATATCGTCTACATAAACTTGAACTAAAAGAATGTGCTTTCCTTTGTGTTTAATGAAGAGTGTATTATCCACTTTACCTCTAGAATATCCATGATCAAGTAGAAATTTGCTAAGTCTTTCGTACCACACACGGGGTGCTTGCTTAAGACCATATAAAGAACGCTTTAATTTGTAAACATGATCTAGATATTCAGAATTTTCAAAACCGGGAGGTTGTGAAACATATACTTCTTCATTTATGACACCATTTAAAAACAAACTCTTTACGTCCATTTGGTAAAGCTTGAAATTCTTAGAACACGCATAAGCAAGCAAAAGACGTATAACTTCAAGGCGATCCACTGGAGCATAAGTCTCCTCATAATCTATGCCCTCCTCTTGGTTATACCCTTGTGCTACCAAGTGTGCCTTGTTTCTAGTTATCAATCCGCTTTCATCAAGTTTATTCCTAAACACCCATTTAGTACCTATGATGTGATGATCTCGCGGACGAGGGACAAGTTCCCAAACGTCATTTCTTTTAAATTGATTAAGCTCTTCTTGCATGGCCATTAGCCAAAATTCATCAATCAAGGCCTCTTTAGCATTTTTAGGTTCCACTTGTGATACAAAAGCGAAGTGAGGACAAAAGTTACTTATCTTAGAATGAGTCAACACTCCCTTTGAAATATCTCCCAATATATTGTCTATAGGGTGGTCTTTAGAGGATTTCCAAGCTGGTGGAAAGTCCTTCACTTCAGATGTTCCTTCCTCTTTATCTTTTTCATGACTAGTATCTTCCTCCTTCTCAATTTCAGCCGTTTCAGATTGATCAATTTCCGAACCAGCTTCTTTGAGTATGTCTTCTGTAGATACACCTGCATCATCAAAAGAGATACCTTTTCCGACAATTTTTTGGGTAAGACTCATCAAAAGAAACATGGACAGATTCTTCAACAGAAAGTAAACGCCTATTATACACTCTATATGCTATGCTTGATTGAGAGTATCCAAGAAAAATACCTTCATCAGCTTTGGCATAAAACTTCCCAAGATTTTCCTTACCATTATTTAAAACAAAACATTTACAACCGAACACATGAAGATGAGACAAGTTTGGCTTTCTACCTTTTAAAATTTCATAAGGAGTTTTATTCAAAATAGGACGAATTAAAATCCTGTTCAGAACATAACAAGCTGTGCTAATTGCATCAACCCAAAAATATTTTGGTAATCCACCCTCATTGAGCATTGTTCTTGCCAATTCCTCTAAAACTCGATTTTTGCGCTCCACAACACCATTTTGTTGTGGAGTTCGAGGAGCTGAAAAGTTGTGCTCAATGCCATACTTGTCACAATACTTATCAAAGAGATGGTTTTGAAATTAAACCCCATGATCGCTTCGGATTGTAACTATTTTAGAATTCATTTTGTTTTGGGACAACTTTGCAAAACTTTTAAAAGCAGAAAAAGTTTCATCTTTGCTATGAAGGAATATAGTCCAAGTGAATCTAGAGTAGTCATCTACTATTACAAAACCATAATAGTTTCCACCTAAGCTCTTTGTCCTAGATGGTCCAAAGAGGTCCATATGGAGAAGCTCAAGGGGTCTTGAAGTTGAAATTATGTTTTTAGATTTAAATGAGACCCTTGTTTGTTTCCCCATTTGGCAAGCATCACATAGGTGGTCTTTTGAAAATTTTAATTTTGAAAGACCTACTACTAGATCCTTGGATACAATCTTATTAAGAAAATCGAAATTGACATGCGCTAAGCGTCTATGCCACAACCATGAATCATCATTTAGGGCTACTAGACATTTAGTGCTTGTTAGAGATACACTCAAAAGATCAAGCATATATATGTTGTTTACTCTTACACCCTTAAACACAATATTTTGTTCGGTATGTTCAATTTTACAACAAGTTTTTGTGAAAGAAACTTTATAACCTTTGTCGCATAATTGACTTATACTCAACAAATTGTGTTTAAGTCCCTCTACAAGATGGACATCAGAAATAGTAGTGGTAGAGGGATTACCTACACTACCTTTACCAAGTATAGCTCCTTTGTTATTGTCTCCATAAGTAACATACCCCTTCTTCTTTGCTTTGAAGTCAATAAAGAGTGATATGTCACCCGTTATGTGCCTTTAACACCCGCTGTCCAGAAACCATCTTCTTTCCACGAATACAAGACACTCATCCTACAATATCAAAAGAGAGAGGTAGGTACCCAATTCTTATTGGGTCCAAGTGGGTAAGTGGTAACATGGTTGTCTTTAGGCTTCCATTGATAAATACCTTTAGGCACTAGAAATCTTCTAAATTTGCATTTTTCAATGGTATGGTCAGCATGACAACAATAATGACATACACTACGATAATGTTGTTGTTTATGATTGGTCCTTAAATCCTTTGGAACAAAAGAATATTTTGCATATGGAGGATTTAATGACTTTTTGAACAACCTAGTATCAATGGCATAAGTAATCTTAGGTTGTAAGGCTTTTTCCAATTTGACTTTAAGAGAAATAACTTCTTGTTGTCAAATGTGACAAGCTTCACAATGCCTTATTTTACTAAAACCATCAATATCAATAGCTTTTGAATTTTCTGCAATGCTAGCTTTCAAGTACTCTAAATCTTTTTCAGCATGTTGTACTTTACCTTCCAAGTATGAAAAAATTTGTTTATCGGAAGATAATCTTTTAAATGCCTCTATAGCTTCATTATGTAGTTTTTCAAAAGCTATTTTCAATTCATAAAAAGACATAGAAGAGAAATTGTTATAGTAAGCTTGTTTTACCTTTTTATCATCACTTTTCTTCTTGTGGTGGGACTGATTTTTGGTGTGAGCCATAAGACACAAATTTGCGGTTTCATCGCTATCACTTGAGCATTGTGTGCTTGATGAATCACTATCACTTTCCCAAGCAATGTAAGCTCTTCTTTGCTTATTATACCTTTTTGGTGGAACTTTTCCTTTATCCTTTTTCTTTAAAGGACAATCCGTCTTATAATGTCCAGACTTGCCACAATTAAAGCAAGACCCTCTTTCTCTATTCTTCTTAATCTCTTCATGTTTTGAATCTATAAATTGTCTTCTAAACTTTATGATATTTTTGTCAGAATGCTTGATTCCATTCTTTCGAATGAATCTATTATATCTCCTAACAAAAAGTCCCATTTCTTCGTCACCGGAGTCTTCGTCACTACTTGAATCATTGTTGCTTAGCTCTTTTTGTGAGGACTTTGAGTTAGAAGCCACAAGAGCTATAGGCCTCTTCTCACCCTCTTTGTCTTTATTCTTCTCCTTTCCCTTTTTACTTTTGTTCTCAAAATTTTCTAGACTTTCTAGTTCTTGCTGATGTTCCTCCAGCTTTCCAAACAAAGTAGTCATTGTGAGTGTCGTTAGATCGTTGGCTTCCTTGATAGCTGTTACTTTAGGTTGCCATTCCCTGCTAAGACATCTCAGAATTTTATTAGTAGCAATTTCATTAGAAACAGGTTTTCCAAGTGCATTCAAATGATTAATGAGATGAACAAATCTCTTTTGCATGTCGGGAATAGATTCTCCTTGTTTCATGCGAAAGAGTTCAAACTCTTGATTAAGTGTGTTAATGCGGGGCTGTTTTACTTCAGTTGTACCTTCATGTGCAATTTCTAAAGCATCCCACATTTCTTTAGCTGTCGAGCAATGGGATACTCGATAATACTCATCTGCACTAAGTGCTAAAATTAGCATATTTCGAGCTCTCCAATCACTTGACCACTTTTTCTCATCTTTCTCATCCCAATCATCTTCTGGTTTAGGTACTATGGCACCTGCCTCATTCATCATGGTAATTTGAAAAGGACCATTTTGAATGGCAGTCCATACGCGCCTATCCACAGAATTTATGTGAACTCGCATGCAGTCTTTCCAGTAGCCATAATTTTCACCATTGAAAAAAGGAGCTCTATTATACGCCCCCTTTGGTTCAGAATCCATAACGTTTCAGGCAGCCACAAAGCACCAGCGAACCGGTGCTCTGATACCACTTGTTAGACGTTGTGGCTAGTGATCTAGGGGGGGGGTGAATGGATCACCTCCTTGTTTACAAGGATTTAAAAGATTTTTCAGAGTTTTCAAAGATTAACGGAAACCACAGTCCCAAATATACTAGCGTCTATTTTGGACCAGCCACTAGAAGACCGGACATGTGATAACGTGCTGGATTTAGGATTGAGATGATAAAGGTTTAAACACACAAGCTGTAAACGTGTTGAATGCACCTATCAAAAAAGCTATTTCCAATGAATCAAAACGATTAAAAATGTAAATAGAGATGGAGAAGGAATACAATACGCAGAGATTTGGTAAGGAAGTTCCCCACATTCGTCCTCACGTGTGGGTACGTCTCCCTCTCAATTTCAAACCGAAATTGAGAACTTTTATATCAATATTACTGAAATCGTCATTTACAAGGTTGCTATACAAACACCAGAAATCTATACACCTAGATCTTCCTATTGTATCAACCTTCACTTGATCTGAGCCAAATCAAGATTCCCTGCAAGTAATACAAACAATTCACCGGTTCCACGATCTATTTACGAAATCTCCCAATTTCCAAATCTTACGTTGTGGCTGAATCTGTCTTGTAAACGTGACTAACAAACCCTCAAGAACACGCCCGTTCTTGAAGGAAAACCTTGCTGGTTTTTCCTTGAAACCTTCTTTCACTCTTCAACTCAGCTGGATCTCCGATTGTACCACTGGACGTTATCTCATAAACCTTTGATTCACAGAACAACACTAATTCCTTGTTAATGTTCTTGATTAAGGTATTTGAGAAGATGATGAAGATGAATTTGTTTCTAGGTTTCAATCCTGCTCAACATTGAATTGTCCACACTCAAAATCCCTTTTCTTGATGTATTCTTCAATGATCCTTAACTTTGAAATTCGTATGCAATTTCTGTGTGTTTGTTGCATTAACAGAAACAATAACATATACTATGCAGATTTTGTTAGAAATAAAAACAGAAAAATGAATCGATTCCAGACACGAATGAATCGATACATAATGGTATTTATACTGTTATGTATCAATACATATTATCATGAATCGATACATACTGAACAGATGAACAAAAACAGATAAATAAACAAACAATGAATCGATGCATGTTTGTATGAATCGATTCATAGAAGAAATTCCAGAATCATTCTTACAGCATGAATCGATGCATGATGGAATGAATCGATTCATTTTGCGAATTTCCAGAATTATTTCTACAACATGAATCGATGCATGATGGAATGAATCGATTCATTTTGCGAATTTTCAGAAATACAAAGACATTATTTAAAATGAGACAAGAGATATAAAGGCTAGCATTTTATCTTAATATGAAGCAAATGATAAAAGCACAAACACCTAAAATTTATAATCAATCAAAACTAGAGTTGCTCACAGCTGTCTGTTGGGTAGATCTTGGATCCACGCCGCTGGCGCTGTTACGTCTACCCTTCATCAGAAGTTAAAATTCGAGTGGGAAGGCCAAATCATCACCATCTGTGGGGAAGAGGACATCTTTGTTAGCCAGCTGGCTACGTACAAGTACATAGAAATGGATGGGGAGATCCATGAGACCATGAGTCAAGGGTTTGAAGCCCTTAATGTTAATGAAGCATCTGCTGTGTCTGGGACTTCCATCACGTCATATCAACAGGCCCGGAAGGTTGTTGAGGAGGGTACCGCTCAAGGCTGGGGCAAGCTGCTGCCAGTTGAAAAGAAAGAAAACAGATTCGGGTTGGGTTACAGACCAACTCGACAAGATCAACCTGAGGCTGCAATGGAGCCCAAATTTGTTAGCGGGGGAATGCTCACCCCGGATGCTGTGAACAGTTTGGAAGATGAGGAAGAAGACAAACGCAACCTGGAAAACTGGATACGTCCAAGGATCCCGGGGAACTAAGTCTCAAACTGGTCTTCCCAGGAAATTATAAGAGTTACTCCTGCAGAGTAATTATTATTTCCTGTCTTTAAGCATGCATCAAGTCCTACATCTTGCCCAAGATGTCAGGGCTCATTTTGTAATCGGGCCATCTTGTATTTTGTGCAAACGATCAATTAATGAATATCAGGACATCTTTTGCGAATGAGTCTTTTCTTTTTCCGCTCAATGTTTTTCATTCTTTATTTTTTGTACAAAAATAAAATGGCAATGTTTTTAAAAAAAAATAACTTCATTTTCACTTTTTCGAAGCAAGATAAAACTGATCACTAAAATGAACCAATCTAAACCCTTACAGAGAGTGCCCTCCAGATTGCACCGAAAACGACACTGCTATGACTTCGTATGACTTTGACAATCCGATTAATCAAGTCGATGAAGGGGTTGAAGGAGATTATGAGCTACCCGAAGAGCTAGCCAGGTTGTTGAGACAAGAGGACAAGGTTATTACTCCTCATCAGGAGGAAGTGGAGACGGTTAATCTTGGTACAGAAGAAGATTTGAAAGAAGTGAAAATCGGGGCCTGTCTGCAAGATTCAGTAAAAGAGCAACTTGTTGACATGCTTCGGGTATATGTGGATGTTTTTTCTTGGTCTTATCAGGACATGCCAGGTCTGGATACCGACATTCTAAAGGAAGATTGTCCTCTAGTAAAACAGAAGTTGCACCGTATCGCCCGGATATGGCCATGAAGATAAAAGAAGAAGTACAAAAACAGTGGGATGCCGGTTTCTTTGCTGTGACTAGTTACCCGCCGTGGGTGGCTAACATTGTACCTGTGCCTAAAAAGGATGGCAAAGTGCGGATGTGTGTGGATTACCGGGATCTGAACTGAGCCAGCCCGAAAGATGACTTCCCATTACCTCACATTGATGTATTGGTCGACAATACGACTCAGTTCTCGATATTCTCCTTCATGGATGGATTTTCGGGATATAATCAGATCAAGATGTCACCTGAAGACATGAAGAAGACAACTTTCATCACACCATGGGACACATTCTGTTATAAGGTAATGCCATTCGGACTAAAGAATGCTGGTGCCACCTATCAACGGGCTATGGTAACATTATTCCACGACATGATTCACAAAGAAATTGAATGTTACGTGGATGACATGATTGCCAAGTCCCTCACAGAAGAATACCACCTGGTAAATCTGTTGAAGCTATTCAAGCGTCTGAGGAAGTATCAGCTGAAGCTAAACCCTAACAAATGCACATTTGGGGTACGATCTGGTAAGCTGTTGGGATTTATTGTAAGTGAGAAAGGGATTGAAGTTGACCCTGACAAAATCAAAGCCATCCAAGAGATGCCTGCACCAAAAACTGAAAAAGAAGTTCGGGGGTTCCTAGGTAGATTGAACTACATTTCACGGTTCATATCTCACCTTACAGCAACCTGTGAGCCTTTGTTCAAGTTGTTAAGAAAAGAACAAACGGTCAGGTGGAACGAAGACTGCCAAAGGGCTTTTGACAAAATCAAGGAATACTTACAAGAGCCTCCAATCCTCATGCCTCCAGTTGAAGGAAGACCTCTAATCATGTACTTGACAGTATTAGAAGAGTCAATGGGGTGTGTGATGGGCCAACATGAAAAGTCTGGTCGAAAAGAGTATGCAATATACTACCTAAGCAAAAAGTTTACTGACTGTGAACAACGTTATTCGCTGCTCGAGAAAACTTGTTGTGCTTTAGCGTGGGCTGCTCGCCGACTAAGGCAGTATATGTTGACCCACACTACTTTGTTGATCTCAATGATGGACCCAGTCAAGTATATATTTGAGAAGCCAGCACTTACCGGACGGGTTGCAAGATGGCAAATGATTCTCACAGAATATGACATTCAGTACACATCCCAGAAAGCCATCAAAGGCAGTGTATTGTCTGACTATCTTGCTGAGCAACCCATTGATGATTACCAACCTATGAGATTTGACTTCCCTGATGAAGACATTATGTTCATAAAAGAAAGAGATTATGAAGAGCCTATTCACACTGAAGGGCCTGACCCAGAAGAAGAGTGGACAATGATGTTCGATGGGGCTGTTAATATGAATGGTCGTGGTGTTGGTGCAGTACTCATTACACCTAAGGGAGTTCACATACCTTTCTCGGCAAAACTCGCCTTTAACTGCACTAACAACGAAGCTGAATACAAAGCTTGTATCATGGGTCTTGAGGAAGCAATTGACCTCAGGATCAAAACTTTAACTATATTCGGAGATTCAGCTCTGGTAATCAATCAAACCAACGACAAATGGTACAATCACCAGGAGCATCTGATTCCATACCAGGATTATACGAGAAGATTATTGACTTTCTTCACAACAGTCAAGCTTGAGTATATCCCTCGAGACGAAAATCAGTTTGCAGATGCTCTGGCTACCATTTCATCCATGATCAAATTTCAAGCAGCCAACTTTGTGCCTCGAATTTCAGTATCCAGACTTGACAGACCATCATACGTATTCTCAGTAGACATTGCTAAAGATGATAAGCCTTGGTTCTATGACATCAAATGCTTCTTAGAGGATCAAACATACCCACCTGGGGCATCATCCAATGATAAGAAGACATTAAGAAAGCTAGCTGGTAGTTTCTTCCTGAATACTGATGGTTCCTTGTACAAGAGAAACTTTGACATGGTACTTCTCAGATGTGTTGACAAGACGGAAGCAGACCTCCTAATGCACGAGGTGCATGAAGGATCTTTCGGTACCCATGCTGGAGGACATGCAATGGCAAAGAAATTGTTAAGATCTGGCTACTACTGGATCACAATGGATGCAGACTGTTGTGCTTATGCCAGAAAGTGCCACAAATGCCAGATTTATGCAGATAAAATGCATGTGCCTCCGAATCTTTTGAATGCGATGTCTTCACCTTGGCCCTTTGCCATGTGGGGAATTGATATGATTGGCAAGATTGAACCGTCTGCTTCAAATGGCCACAGATTCATCCTGGTAGCCATTGACTATTTTACCAAATGGGTTGAAGCAGCTTCATATGCAAATGTTACCAGTCAAGTGGTAGCCCGATTCCTGAAAAGAGACATCATCTGCCGGTATGGAGTGCCTGAGCGAATCATTACTGATAATGGTTCCAATTTTAACAATAAAATGATGGCAGAACTGTGCCGGGACTTCAAGATCCAACATCACAATTCTTCTCCTTACAGGCCAAAGATGAATGGTGCTATAGAGGCAGCTAACAAGAATATCAAGAAGATTGTGCAGAAGATGGTGGTAACCTATAAAGACTGGCATGAAATGCTACCATTTGCCTTACATGGGTACCGCACCTCAATCAGAACATCTACTGGGGCAACACCGTATCAACTTGTGTATGGTATGGAGGCATTCCTACCTGTTGAAGTTGAATTACCCTCCTTGCGGGTACTGATGGATGTCAAATTGAATGAAGCAGAATGGGTCCGATCTCGGTACAACCAGCTGAGTCTGATTGAAGAGAAGAGATTAGCTGCAATATGTCATGGGCAGCTATATCAGAAGAGAATGAAGAAAGCCTTCGATCAGAAAGTCAGGCTTCGGGAATACCAAGTAGGAGATCTTGTGCTGAAAAGACTCCTTCCTCCTCATACAGACCACAAGGGTAAATGGACTCCAAATTACGATGGTCCATTCATAGTAAAGAAAGTTTTCTCTGGTGGAGCACTGATGCTCAGTACTATGGATGGTGAAGATTTCTTATCCCCTGTGAATTCAGATGCAGTTAAAAAATACTTCGAATGAATGACCCGCTGGACATAAAAACAGAATGTAAGTCCAGGCAAAAATAGGACATCCCGGCGAGTCAAAAACAGAATAAAAGACTCGGGCAAAAATAAGGGAAAATAATGAAAAATTTACACCCGCTGAGTTGAAAAGCCGCATTGGACAGCTCAGGCAAAAATGGGTATCCCGGTGGATTGAAAACCCGAAAGGGCGATCCACGCAAAATAAGGGAATAAGCGAACAACTGCATTCTGAAATCGTCTGTATCACTCACAACATGGCAAGTTTAGAAGGGTTAAAGCCTCAGTCTGAATCAGCCTTCTTCAGAAAGCAAGATGAGAAGAACGTCAATGTCATACGAGTCATAGCAAAAGGGAAGCACACTGAAGCGTCATCAACATTGCCAGCACCTTTTGTTTCTCAATTTGTAACAATCTCCTCATTTCAGGGGATCTGTTTCTTTGACTGTATTTGCCAATTCAGGGCGCCCAAATTAATAAAATCAGATTTTCAGTCACACTTCGTCTTGTACATTTTTATTTCATTTGCAAAAATGTCTGATATCCCTAATATAATGGTTGCATAAAAGCAGATGTGCCTATCTAAATCACATGCTTACAGGAAATATATCTACTCCCGGGAGTGTCTAAACTCCTATGATGGAATCCAGTAAGGGATATCTCGGGGTACTTGTGCGTTTCTTTGTCATAACAGGATCGCAGTTATTCAAAGCGCAACATGGGGCATGAAAGCTTCTCCCCAGCAAGCTGCCAAATTATTATTTCCTAAGCACATCTTCCAAACAACTTCAGAAGTGTTTTCTCCCCATCAGAGTTGTCGGGCATCTTTTCCCCAGCACGTCTTTCAAAACAATACCAGGAGGGGCTCATTTCCCCAGCTGGGTTGTCAGATATCCTCATCCTCAGCAGGATCCCCCACAAAAATCTCTAGGAAGATCGTTCAGTGATCATTCCTCCCCAGCTTAGTGCTAGACATGGAACCATCTCCTCACAGAGCTTCAGCTTCTATCCAGAAGAGCAATGTCTGAAAGTCTCACAGCAAAGTGACGAAAGCTTCCACAGACCCCAATTGGGCTCCTCATCACCAAGAATAGGCCTATCAGTGACCTATTTCCCAAACAGATTCATCTGTATCAGATATACCAATGATCTCATCCCCAGCTGGGATATCCTTTCAAGCAAGTCAATCAGAGATCTTCACAACATCGGGATCCGAATCCCGGAACGGTATCTTTTGTATAATCATAGCATTCGCATCATAAATCACCTCAGAGCGTAACATTCCGTCTAATACGGAGCATTACGGAAAAAATCAAACATATTGCATAATCATAAGCCATGTTTTGAATCAGTCACCTGTGCATACCAACATTCTGTCAGCAATGCATATAAAGACTCACAGTACCAGCAGAAAGTCAAAAGCATCCCCTTTGCACTCACTAATACATATTAATTATATACTCTTTTCGACACCCGTCCGTTTCATATCATTCCCCTGTAGATATAAACAACCAACAGGTATATCTGTATACATTCTTTGAACACTCGTCCGTGTCACCTTTCCCAGCATGGTTGCCTAAGTACCTGTTATAAACCAAACACTTGTTCATAATACACTCTCATTGACACCCGTCCGTGCCATCCTATCCCCACAGATCACCAGATATCTTTTACAATTATAAGTTCATAACTTATACCCTTTCTCTTATGATACTCGTTCGTGTCATACTCTCCCTAGCATGTTGAACACTCGTCTATGTCTCACTCATGCTTATTTTTCACTCATACAGATACTCGTCCGTGTCTTGTATGCACCACTTATCTCTCCTCAGATTCAACACTCGTCTGTGTTCTTTGTTAACCAGTTGATACTCGTCTGTATCATCATCTCTGAACATGCGTCAGCGTTTGTTTCTACTGATACTCGTCCATATCATAGTCTTAAGGATGCTCGTCCGCATATTTAATCTATACACAGCGCCAAACACTTATACCGTTCCTTTCTTGAATGTAGACACCCATCTGTGTCTACCATTCCCCAGAAGAGTCCCCGACAAATTCCCAGTAAAGAGTAAAATTACTTTTCTTCTATCTGACATTCGTCCTATGTCATGATACCTTTCGGCAGCCGTACCCTGCCAGGTGATCGTCCTTCACCTTTGGATGACCGTCCCTCATCCCTTTTTCCCAGCGGAGTCTCCATTATTGGAACCCTTTCCCATCCGATATTCGTCATATGTCGTGATGTTTAGGAGCCGTCCCCTGCTAGGTGATCGTCCTTCACCTCCTGATGATCGTCCTTCATCATTTTATCTGATGGCCGTCCCCATCGTTGATCTTGTTATATGACATTCGTCCTATGTCATGATAAACCCCGAGAGCAGCCGTACCCTGCTAGGTGATCGTCCTTCACCCCTTGATGATCGTCCTTCATCATGCTTATCCGATGGCCATCCCCATCGTCTACCTTTTCTATCCGACATTCGTCCTATGTCGTGATACTTTCGGCAACCGTACCTTGCCAGGTGACCGTCCTTCACTATTAGATGACAGTCCCTTATCTTTTCCCCAATAGAGCAGCCGTCCCCTGCTAGGTGATCGTCCTTCACCCTTTGATGACCATCCCTCATCATCTATTTCATTAACCTGATGGTCGTCCCCATCATGGACTTTACCTTTAATCCCCATAGAATCTTGTTTCTCTACCTGGTGGCCGTCCCCATCATGATACATCTATTTCCCCAGCATGTCGATCGTCCCCGTCATTTCTTTGTCCCCAGCAGTCGTCCTCTGCTCAGTGGTCGTCCTCCATCGCCCGCATCTTTATAATCATACTTTACTTCCTTTTACAATCTATATCCCTTTTCTTCTTCACCCAGTGAGTGCAAAATTTGGATTGTCTTTGGTATTCAACCACAAGTTATCTCGTTTGTATGTTAAGCCCGTCGCTTACATCCTGCACAGCTAACTCATGCTTGAATAGGGGCAGCTATAAACACCTCAAATTTTCCCTCTCTAATTTCACACCATGGCATGTGATCTTTTCATTTGCATAAGTTCAATCATATCATCTCATATTGCATTTTTGCTTCACTGCATTAGTTCAAGTTCATCTGCATCTAGGGTTTGTGATATGAGTAATCCAAGATCCATCTGAGCCACCCCAAAGGTCTTCAATCATCTTAAGAGGGTCCATGTATGTTCAATCATCATATTATATCCTCCCAAGATCAAAGAAGTCAGAAAATCACAAGAACTGGCAAGGCATGGGAGCAGAGCCAAGTTTAACTACACAGATGACCTAAAATTAGGGTTTTGGTTTCAGAGGCCATAACTCCAATTTTTTTTGGTCATTCTTGTTTCTATTGGTCTCTATATGCTATAAGGATCATACATACCAAGTTTGATGGAAAAATTCATTGTGGAAGTCATCTGATCACTAGGTAACTTCTTGAGCAAGTCAGAGCCAAATCAGGGCATCTGAGGCCCCCCAACATGGAACCAAAGTGGATTTTTCATCAAAATGAAGTTATATGGTCTTTATTTGATCATTGAAGTGCTTAGAGGTTCACAAATTTGAAGAAAAGTGGACAAAACCAAAAGTTGCCAAATATGGAAATGACTTGTAATGTAAACTTTCCATTTTGGGAAAGTTTTTCAACCTCCTCTTTCTTAACCAAAAATGCTTCAAATGAAAAATTATTGGTCATGAAAGTTGTAGATTGGATCATTCCCTTTTCAAAAAGTACAAGAACAAGATCTAATTCATTTTGGAACTCAAGATATGGCTTTCCAAAGTTAGGGAAAATCACATAAAAATCACTTTTGCACCAAAGAGGCATTTTGCAAAATGGCATGATAAGGCATTCTAAAGGCTTCAAATATGCATAAATACATCACAACATGCTCATGTGTCCTCTAAGATCAGATTTGTGCTTTGAATCATTCCATCTCATGCCTTAAACTTCAAATAATTCAAAAGGGCCAAACTTCTTCAAATTTGCAAAATGGATCAAATCTCTTCATCCACTTATGCCAGCTACAAAATATGACTTCCATGGACCTCCTTGAAGCTAGCTGACTCGCGCCATACCCCTGAACCATCACTGAACCAGCCCATGCCTTCACTTACACAAAAATTGACTTTTTGCATTTTGAACCATACCAATCAGCATAAGCCACCAACAACTCTCTGACCTATCAGGACTTGATATGTGTACCAAAGGAAAGCCATCTCATACAATCTTGGAGCCTGAAACATTACACAAGCCAAGTTCACAAAAAAAATCCCTCTTGCCTTCATTCCTTCAAAACTCATCACACAAGCTACAAACATCCAAACAAACTTCATAGATCAACTCACCATCACCATTAGAGCATTTTCCAACCACTAAAACAACCTGAAAACACCATAAGCCAAAATACGATTCTTGGCCAGTTGAAGAACAAACCTTCAAAACACCCCATTTAAACTATTTCAAAGTGTCAAAGCTTCATCAGGAGTTCAAGGGGAGTGGTGTGCGCAAAGAGAGGAGGTCTAAAAGTCCCAAACTGAGACAGCTCAAGCTCAGGTACCTTCTTGAAACATTTTTCCATAATTTGTTTTTTTAGTTATAAAATGGTAGAGTTTGTTTCCCTGATCACAATGAGCTTTGAATGATGAAGAATGATTAAGATTTGAGTGTGTATGCATGTTCTGAAATTTTTTCAGTTTTTATGTTTGTGTTCGAATCTTGATATTGAGGCAAAATAAATGAGATTCGTTGATGGATTCTGGTTTGTTGTTGATCATTGATGAGTTCTGGAGATTTTGGCACGTTTTTGTAGCCTGGGGAGTGAGATAGGGTTTTCTCAGGGGAGAGGTGGCCGAAGAAGATGACCGGAGGTCATTTCCGACCACCTGAGAGTAATTAGGGTTTGTAATCAGGTTTAGGGCTTTCTTTGAATATGGGCCGTGCGATCATCCTTTCCCGCGTGCATTGGATGGCTGGGATCTTGTCATTAGTTTTAATTAGGGTTTAATGAATTAATTAATTAGGTTTAGTGAGATTCAAACGTGGACCGTAGGATAGCGCGCCAGTCAACCCCCCCAAAGCCCAGATTGAATCCTGGCTCTTCATCCAGCATACTTTTCTTTTTTTTAATTTTTATTTCATTTTATTTATTTAATCTTGCATATTTTATTAAAAATAGTAAAAAAGGTCCAAAAATTCTGAAATTTTTTATCCAAGCTTTAATTAATTTTCAGAACCCAAAAATATTTTTATTTTTATTTTTTGCATTAAAATATATTTTTAAATCATTTAAATGTTTATTTTTAATTAGTTAATGAGAATTAATTGATTAAAAATACATTTAGGTATTTAAAAATGCCAAAAAAATTCAGAGAGCCTTTTCAAACATTTAGAAACATTTACAAACTCACAACACAAATTTCTTTTTGGTTTTGATCATACTTTGACATTTTTCAAATGAATTAGGGTTCATAAGTCCCTTAGGGTTCAACTTCTGACCTTCCCCTTTGGACAGTGAACTTGTGTAGGTTTAGGGTCCCTTTGAGTCCATTTTCAATTTTTTATCTCATGTTTTGCTTCTGTTTTTGCATTGTGCATCTCATATGATCATATAACCCTAATTTGCATCTTCATTTGCATCCATCTTGTATAAGCTTGCATATATGAACTTGTCATGACATTTTGTGCATCCACATGACATTAAAACATCTTAGGACATATTAGAATCATGTTTGATCATTGCATCATCCATTTGCCATGTTTTTGCTTTCATTTGATGTCATATGCATTCATGGACTTTCATGCCTCTTGTATGCTTCATTTGCATTCCCATCCTTTGTATGATCATCTCCATCTCATGACATACATTTGTATCATCTTTTTGCATCATTAGCATCATGAACATGCTTCTGACTTTAGCTTTATCTTTGCATTTCATTTCATTTTATTTCCCTTTGCTAACTTTTCAGGTGGTAAGTGTTTGAGAAGTGAATTTTCCTTCACTTTTCATAATCTCTTCTCATCTCTCTTATGCATCCATTACTGCATTTTGTATGTGTATTAGAGTGAGCTTGCTCATTCATGTTCCCCCTTCACTTTCTTTCTTCAAGCAACTTGTCTTCTTAAATGAAGTAAGTTGTCTTGCTTCTTTCTGCTTCTCCTCCTTGCATCCTGCTTCTTTCATGGTGGCTCTTCTTGAAGATCTCTTGCAAGCTTCATGAACCCTAGGAACACCCAAGCATGATAACAATTAGGGTTTTGATTAGTCCCCCATTAGTTTTACCTTTGTGTCATCTTTGTGTCTTCTCTTCTCATCTCTTAATCAAGGACTAAACCTTAAAGGTTTTAAGGCTATGTGATTAAGCTTATGCCTACATCCTTCTATTAGGATGGAGTGTATAACTTTAATCCTAAGTGTTAGACCCTTAATTTGTTTAAATCCTTTAATCAATTCATCTAATAATCACTAAGACATCAAGCTTGTAACTTGGGCCTTGCATTAGGGTTCTAATTCTTCCTTAATTGGTTAAGAAGGACTAACCCTAGTGTTAATGGACAAGACCCCCTCAAGTTGTCTTACAAACCATAAAATTCACTTCTTAATCTTACCATTAACTAAAATCCACTTTAATAAAGGCTTTGTTTTGTCATGAGGTTAATCCCTAGTCATGGATTAAGTTGAGGAGCCTTTCTCAGCTTAAATGTTCTCATCTATCATCCTTCTATTAGGATGGTGTAATGGGTCTATTAAATCCTTGGTTATGGCTTAAACTCATTACTCAACACTAAACAAAAACTCCAAGAACATCTAAATAATTATAAGTAGGTTAATGATCTTAATCCTACATCATGGTGATTAAGTGTGAGGTGATTACTTCACATTTAAGGTGTTCTCATTACTCCTAATCAGAGGGAGGATGTGATGCATTTACTAACCCTTGGTTTAGGCTTAAGCTCATTAACTTATGACAAACACAAAAAGCAATAAAAGACTGAAAACATCAAAAACAAACAATAATCGTCTTCTTCGGGATTCTTTTCTCACCTCATTCACTCATAAACGAGAACTCGCTTCTTCCGTCTAATGCAAGACAGTTAGCACCTGATCCAGACAAGTCATACACTTGAGTATAGACAAGTAAGTAGTTCATCAGTCAATTTATCTTTCAGTCTCTTTGAGTCGAACTACGGTGTTCTGACTTCCTCATTGCATGAGAGGATACGTAGGCATAACTTAACAGTTATCGAACAAAAGTCTCTGTATATTCCCCCTCTTCCAGCTTTATTCTTTAAGCCTCATTGTCTTGAGCTTTGCACTCTTTTCTTACACTGACACTCCTTTTATTCACTTCACATTTCTTTTGCACTGACACTTGCATCCTTTTCCAGCTTTTGCACACAGAATAACACTGACACTACCCCTTTAAACAGAAACTTTCAAGCGTGGATCCCGTCGAGTACGACGGACAATCTGGGTGCTAATACCTTCCCAGGTTGTAACCAACCCCCTTTCTCAGCTTTTCTGGTTCGCGACCGTCTTATCCATATCTTTCCAGGTTTATGCAGCATTACCTTTCCTTCGGGATAAAAATGCCTAGCTGGCGACTCTTTTCAGTTCATCTTCATGTTCTCTCCTTCGCCGACAGTTCGCGTCTGTACCCCTTCTGGCCCTGTGTCATCAGGCGGGAGCGACAACGTGTCGCATGAAGAAATAATGGTCAGTCGTAACCTATGAAGGCTCAAATGGAGATGTATGTTCATGCATGTTTATGATGCAATTGTGATCTAAATACAATTCAATGTATGAAAGGATATGCTAAATGGCATGGAAACGAGAGGGCAAATTTTTGGGTGTTACACTTACATTCACAAGGATTTCATCCTTACACCCATATTCATCAATTCTTTAAACAGCGGAAACAAAACATAACAATTCAAACTTATATACTTATCATAAATATATCTGCAAGTTTGAATCACCAAAATATTCCATGATTATATAAAACATATCACATCAAAATACATATACAAATGTATCCACAAAAGGCATCAAGCCAACCCTAGCTACCCGGTGCTACATATCAAAGCCGACCGGAAAAAAAGATGAAGACGAACTTCACAAAATATCATCCAGCAACCTACTATGCAATGCCTCATAGAGCATCATAAAACAGCAGAAGGGTGAGAAACATTATCATAATAACATTGCTTATAATTATATATCTCAACATATAAAAATGCACGTAAGACATATTCTCACCACACATTTCATTCCTCATCACCTATACACATCGCAATGTGTACATACACAAATCAAGCATGTTCATCATGCACCAATTCACACAAACTTACATCATTTATGTCTATTCCTCAATTCTATTCATTCCGCATAAACATACACCTAGCTATGCTTAATCACACATATACATTACAATTGTATAAATCACATACATATACATATCAAACATGCATATATACAATCAAGTATGTTTCATCAGACATACTGTAATCTCCATAATACTCCAAATAAACATATGCACATTCATGTTTATTTCTGCATATCATAATTAAAATGATAAAATGCAACTCATAGAGACCGACACACGACTCTATGCAGATGCAAATGCGGTACCGACTCAACATTTCAGCAGGTTCTCTCAGGAACCAAATGGAATCATCTCTTGTTACCTAAAGTAACTCCCCATCGGGCATACGATGTTCCCCATTGCTCATACCCCACATGGGCACACAATGTTTATGGATTGCTCACACCCCACACGGGCACACAATCTGATTGCTCACACCCCACACGGGTACACAATCAATGTGAATAAATCACCCATCGCTCACACCCCACACGGGCACACGATGTTTCTGGATTGCTCACACCCCATATGGGAACACAATCCGATCGCTCACACCCCACATGGGCACACGATCTTGTTGTAGTCATCGCTCACACTCCACATGAGCACACGATGCTACAACGAATTCACAAAGAATCCCACAGCACAAGAATGCATACATGCAAAATGACACACAACATTCTTGAAAATGCATACATATTCACAACATAGTTATGCATTCATCTCATTCAATTAACATACATTTGCATTTAATTCAAGCAATGTATCCACTTTCCAAACGGCCACAACACAACAATCAAACCCACAATTCCATAATTAATATAATTACGTTTTATCGAAAAAGTCGGGTAAAATTACTCTTCTTAGCATCAATAGATTCTACACGTTTCTAGCTTCGAATCGATATAAGAATTACTAAAAACGGATACCCGAAACTAAAGCTACGGATCAAAACACATAATCCCTCAAAAACCTACAGGCTCGCTGAGCGCCCTCTCGTTCGCTGAGCGAGAATCGCCCTGGAACTTTCGTTGAGCGAGGGATAGCTCGTTGAGCGACCACTGCGATTTCAGCAAAATACCAGCTGCGAATAGTCAACTCTTTCACTCTAAAACTCCACCAAAACTCCAATAAACATGATCAACAACATGTATAACTATCATACTTCGATTATAATGATTTCTAACCGATTAATCTACCAATTTCTCACATTTTCTCTCAAACCCTAACTATTCATCTTCTCTAACTTCCATTAAAACCAAAACTCAACCAATCAAACACATACATAATCATACACAATATTAAGATAACAATGCTTATCACCCTTACCCGATTATTTCGATTTCTTGGAGCAATCTTGAAGCTTTTCCAACTTTCCCTATTTTCTCTTCTTTTTCTCTTCTCTCCTTTTTCTTTCTTCTCTTTTTCTTTCTATCTTTTCTTTCTCTTCTTACCAACTTATAACTTCTATTTCTATTTCACTCTTTCTCACTCTCTTATATTTTCTTTCTATTTTCTACTCTCTCCAACAAAATATCAATTCTCTCACAAAAATATCAATTCTACTAATTCTAACTTATCACTAATTAACAAAAGTCTAAATACCTTCTTATCCAATTTTACCCGGAAATTCATAAAACGGTAAAATCACATATCACACCAACATATCACATTAATTCATCAACATATCATATCATCATATTAATTTCACAAACAAAATAATAATTACTCAATTAAAATAAAAGACTCCAACAAAATGGGAATTATCGAATAGGGGCGTTACATTTAATCCCACCTTCAGGACTTCAAACCTCTTCAACACAGACGAGCATTGGATGATCATCAAGAGAACACAGACGAGTGCCATAAGTCAATGATACAAACGAATATCAGACGAGGATCTAAGAAGCACAAATGAGCGCTCTAGGTGATGATATAGACGAATACCAGCCACTGATACAGACGAATACCAGAGATCCAATACAGACGAGCATTTGGAGTAGCAATACAGACGAGTACCCAAACAAAGAAAACGAGTTTTAAACAGATACCAAACACAGGCGACTGCTGAGGAAACCATATGAGCAATAAATGAGAATCAAACACAGACGAGTTCCAAGGAATGCGGACGAGCATCACACATCTACCACACACAGGCGACTGCTGAGGAAAGCATACGAGCAACAAATGAGAATCAAACACAGACGAGTGCCAAGGAATGCGGACGATCATCACACATCTACCACATACAGGAGACTACTGAGGAAAGCATACGAGCAAAAAATGAGAATCAAACACAGACGAGTGCCAAGGAATGCGGACGAGCATCACACATCTACCACACGCAGGCGACTGCTGAGGAAAGCATATGAGCAACAAATGAGAATCAAACACAGACGAGTGCCAAGGAATGCGGACGAGCATCACACATCACACACAGACGCGTGCTAGGACATGCATACGAGCAACTAAGCAACAAATGAAGTGCCCTGATTGGCAACAATAATCACGACACTGCAGGGGAACCAGGTCGAGAAGCTTTGACGACTCTTAACTCTGACTGGGTAGATGAACAACTGTCTGTATCCTCACAAAGGCTAAATAATGGCGACTTCTCTGGGGAATCTTCCAATGATGGGAGCAAGTCCCAAATATGAACTCTAAGGGGAAAACCATCTTCAGACTCGGCTGACGAAGCGGCTTGGTCAAGACTCTGGTTGGGGAGAGAATTCTGAAAGTTCTGACTCAGTGGGGAAGTAAGCATTCAGTTGCTCGCTGGGAATAGCCCATTCTGACACAAAGACTCCGATTGGGGACAAACCTCTTGTTTGAAGTTCTATTGGGGATACCACCCTATTCTATCTCAGTTGGGGAAGGTTCCATCTGAACTCTACTGGGGATAACCACGCTTTTTCTCGCGAAGAACAATCACCACTTGGGGAGGACACCTCTTTGATTAGGTTTGAAATTTCGCTCAGGATTCCACTTGTTATAGCTCAGCTAGGGATAACTCTCTACTTGGGGAAGTGTAACACCACCTTGCAAAACCTGCAACAACAACATACACACATGTGCCCCAGGGATTTGCATGGTATGATCTGTTCATCCATTGTCACCCGACACTCAAAGACAGTTTTAATTGTTTCCCTACAATGTCAAAATTTTTAGAAAAATCAACATGTTTCATTTGCAATGCTCTTTTATCCAAAAACTTAGGACATTTTTGCAAACAAAGTAAACACAACGCAACACGACTATTTGGCTGAATATTCATTCATTGAATGGCCTCTGAATTGGCAAAATTTTACATCCGGAAGCAACTACCTGGAAAGAGGTAGCTACCATAAAATTCAGAAAAGAAACTATCCTAATGGCGATGTACACGTCATTCCAACGAGTTTCCTTCCTACTATGACCAGCATGTCTTCAAGACTTTCTGTTCTTGCCTTTGCTTTCTGAAGGAGATGAGAGGATTGATTCCTATCCTTCTGATATTGTCAGACTGCATGAAACGGTGATTTGGTTCATATTACCCGGACCGCAGTTGTTCGCTTATTCCCTTGTTTTATGTGGATCGCCCTTTTGGGTTTTCAATCCACCGGGATACCCCTTTTTGCCTGAGCTGTCCGATGTGGCTTTTCAACTCAGCGGGTGCACATCTTTTCTTTTTTTTCCTAACTTTTGCCCGAGCTTTTTATTCTGTTTTTTAGCTCGCCGGGATGCCCTTTTCTTGCATGGACTTTAATTCTATTTTGTGTCCAGCGGGTCTTTTTATGCGAAGTATTTTTTAACTGCGTCTGAGTTAACAGGAGACTGGAAATCTTCTTCGTCCATAGTAGTGAGCATCAGCGCCCTACCTGAGAAAACTTTCTTTACTATGAATGGGCCTTCGTAATTCGGAGTCCACTTGCCCCTGTGATTTGAACTTGGAGGAATGATCCTCTTGAGCACAAGCTCGCCTACTTGATACTCTCGAGTACGTATTGGTCGAATGATCGCTTCATTCTCCTCTGATAAAGCCGACCATGAAAGATAGCCTCTAATCTCTTTTCCTCAATTAGGCACAACTGATTATATCGGGCACGTACCCACTCAACCTCATCAAGCTTCACATCCATCATCACACGCAATGAAGGAATTTCTACCTCAACAGACAAGACTGCCTTCATGCCATACACCAAAGAGAAATGAGTTGCCCCAGTTGACGTCCTGACTAACGTTCGGTACCCATGTAGTGCGAATGGTAACATTTCATGCCAATATTTGTAGGTGACAACCATCTTCTGCATAATCTTCTTAATATTCTTGTTAGCTGCCTCTACCGCGCCATTCATCTTTGGCCGGTAAGGAGAAGAATTGTGATGTTGAATCTTGAAGTCCCGACATAGTTCTGCCATCATCTTATTGTTCAAATTGGAACCATTATCAGTAATGATTCGCTTGGGCACTCCGTATCTGCAAATGATGTCTCTCTTCAGGAATCTGGCTACAACTTGACGAGTGACATTGGCATAAGATGCTTCTTCAACCCATTTAGTGAAGTAATCAATCGCAACTAAGATGAAACGATGACCATTTGAAGCAGTGGGCTCTATCTTCCCGATCATGTCAATGCCCCATATAGAAAAGGGCCAAGGAGATGACATGACATTGAGCGGGCTTGGAGGAACATGCACTTTGTCTGCATATATCTGGCCCTTGTGGCACTTACTGGCGTATGAACAACAGTCTGCATCCATTGTTAGCCAATAGTGCCCTGATCTCAATAACTTCTTAGCTGAAGCATGCCCTCCTGCATGAGTACCGAAAGATCCCTCGTGGACTTATTGCACTATCAGGTCTGCTTTGTGTCTATCCACGCATCTGAGAAAGACCATGTCAAAGTTCCTCTTATACAAAACCCCGTCTGCATTCAAGAAGAAGCTAGCAGCAAGTCATCTCAAGGTTTTCTTGTCATTGGATGATGCCCCAGCTGGGTATTCTTATTTTTTTCAAGAAAAGCTTAATATCAAAGTACCAAGGTTTCTCATCAAACACTGTGTCTACAGAGAAAGCATAAGTTGGTGCATCAAGCCTGGAGATGTCAATCCTAGGCACATAGTTCCAACACAAGACTTTGATGGACGAAGAAAGAGTAGCCAATGCATCGGCAAATTGATTCTCATCTCGGGGTATATACTGAAGCTTAACCATTGTGAAGAACGTCAACAGTCTTCTGGCATAATTCCTATAAGGAACTAAGTGTTCTTGATGTGTATACCACTTGCCGGTAATCTGATTGATAACGAGGGCTGAATCCCCAAATATATCGAGGGTCTTAATCCGAAGATTAATAGCCTCCTCTATTCCCATTATGTACGCCTCGTATTCCACTTCATTGTTGGTGCAACCAAAAGTAATTCTAGCAGCGAAGGGAAAGTGGACACCTTAAGGAGTGATAAGAACAACACAAACTCCGCATCCATTAATATTGACTGCCCCATCAAACATCAACTTCCATTTGGATTCAGGGTCAGGCCCCTCCTCCAGAAGTGGTTCCTCGCAATCTTTTGCCTTGAGGTACATAATGTCCTCATCAGGGAAATCAAACTTCATCGACTGATAGTCGTCTTCAAGTGGTTGCTGTGCAAGATAATCTGACAAAACACTTCCTTTGATGGATTTCTGGGAAGTATATTGTATGTCATACTCTGTTAAGATCATTTGCCACCTTGCAACCCTTCCAGTTAATGATGGTTTCTCAAAAATATAATTGACGGGGTCCATTTTTAAGATTAGCAATGTGGTATGGGTCAACATGTATTGTCTTAGTCGGTGAGCAGCCCATACCAAAGCGCAATAAGTTTTCTCGAGCAGTGAGTAACGGGATTCACAGTCGGTAAACGTTTTGCTAAGGTAGTAAATAACATGCTCTTTTCGACCAGACTCGCCATGTTGGCCTAGAACACACCCATCGACCCTTCTAACACAATCAAGTACATGAGAAGAGGCCGTCCTGGAACTGGAGGCATCAGAATCGGAGGCTCCTGCAAATATTCTTTTATCTTTTCAAATGCTCTTTGACAGTCCTCATTCCACATGACCGTTTGTTCTTTTCTCAACAATTTGAATATTGGCTCGCATGTGGCAGTTAGATGAGATATAAACCGAGAAATGTAGTTCAATCTCCCTAAAAACCCACGCACTTCTTTTTCTGTTTTCGGTGCAGGCATATCTTGTATTGCTTTTACTTTTGAAGGATCTACCTCGATTCCCCTTTGGCTAACAATGAAACCCAATAACTTACCAGAACGCACTCCGAAAGTGCACTTGTTTGGATTCAACCTCAATATGTACTTTATCAATCTATCAAACAGCTTTTTGAGATTTACCAAATGCTCTTCTTCGTCCCAGGACTTGGCAATCATGTCATCCACATAACACTCAATTTCCTTGTGTATCATGTCATGGAACAAAGTTACCATAGCCCGTTGGTACGTTGCCCCGACATTCTTCAACCCAAAAGGCATAACTTTATAATAGAATGTACCCCATGGGGTAATGAACGTCGTTTTCTCCATGTCTTCTGGCGCCATCTTGATCTGATTGTACCCGGAAAAGCCATCCATGAAAGAAAATACCGAGAACTAAGCGGTGTTATCTACCAACACATCAATGTGAGGTAATGGAAAGTCATCCTTTGGACTTGCTCTGTTTAGATCCCGATAATCGACGCACATCCGAACCTTTCCATCCTTCTTCGGCATAGGCACAATGTTAGCTACCCAAGGTGGGTAACTAGTCACAACAAGGAATCCGACATCCTACTTCTTTTGAACTTCCTCCTTGATCTTCATAGCCATATCAAGGCTAGTTCTTCTCAACTTTTGTTTCACCGGAGGATAGTCTTCCTTTAGTGGTAGCTTGTGCACAACAATGTCAGTATCCAACCCTGGGATATCCTGATACGACCAGGCGAAGATATCCACATATTCACGTAGCATACTAATCAATTCCCTCTTTACCTCGGCATGCAGATTGGCCCCAATCTTTATCTCTCTCTTTACATCTTCAGATTCGATGTTGATGATCTCTATTTCTTCTTGATGAGGCTGAATGACCCTTTCCTCTTGTTTCAACAACCTAACCAATTCTTCTGGGAGTTCACAGTCTTCCTCAACCCCTTCATCAGCTTGGTAGATAGGATTGTTGAAGTCATGCATAGTCATAGCAGGAACGTTATCACGAGAATCCAGATGATCAACACTGCACAAATGATGTACTTATTTCAGAATCTGTTCTTTCAAAGGAGACGCAAACACAAAAAAACACAGGAAAGAAAAACATTGCCATTTTATTTGTTTTTTTTGTGAAAATTTTTAAAACGAAAGAAAAGAACACAATTTGCTTGAAAAATGTCCTTTATTTCATGGAAAAAATAAAATGCATTAAAACATGGTGGCCCTACAAATGGATTCGTGCACCTTGGGCAGAGTGCAAGATTTGACATGCAGTATGATAAAATGGAAACAAGAAAATTACTTTGACTGCCAAGTAACTTGAACAAACTCTTCAGCAGACCAGTTCTGGAGCTCCTCCCCAGGTATGCATGGGTGAATCCAGTTATCCAATTCGCAGTCACTATCCCCATTGGCATCTGTCACACAAACGATGTTGTAGTCGAGCATCCCAGCGCTTGTGAATGCTATGGGATTACTGCTCTGAAACCAGTTGGACTAACCAGGTTGATATCCGAGACCGAACTTGTCATCTTTCCTTTCCATTTCCAGCAGCTTTCCCCAGCCCTGGGTGTTTCCGGACTGAACTACCTCCTTAGCTTGCTTGTAGGATTAGATATGAGTCCCTTCCTTCTCACCGCTCTGAACTGCAGCAACCGGAGACAAGGTACTGACATTAACCATCTCAAAAGCTTGGCAAAGTGTCTCATGGATCTCCCCGTCCATTTCCACATACTTGAAGGATGACAGATGGCTTACGAAAATATCCTCTTCTCCGCACATAGTAACAACTTGGTCGTCTACCACATACTTCAACTTCTGATGCAACGTGGATGTTACTGCGCCAGCAGAATGAATCCAAGGACGTCCCAGCAGACAACTATAAGCGGGTTGAATATCCATAACATAGAATGTGCTCTTGAATACCTGAGACCCAATCTTCACTGGTAACTCTACCTCCCCAAACACGGACCTTCGTGACCCGTCGAAGGCTTTCACAATCAAATCACTAGGTCGCAAGACGATGCCATCACCGTTCAGCTTCATGAGAGCCTTCTTAGGGAGCACATTGAGAGAAGAGAATGTATCTACCAGGACGTGTGATAGAACATCACCCTTACACTCCATGGTGATATGAAAGGCTTTGTTGTGATTACATCCTTCAGAAGTGAGATCTCTATCCGTGAATCCCAACCCATGACTGGCGTTTACGCTGCCTACCACAGCCTCCAACTGGTTGACTATTATCTCTTGTGGTACATACTCCATTTGCAAAACTTTCAGCAAAGCCTCTCGGTGAGCTTTAGAACACATCAGCAACGACAAAATGGATATCTTGGACGGGGTTTGATTCAGCTGTGTCGCTCCCCCGAAAAAACAACAGGGTCCCAGGGTGCAGACGCGAACGGTCGGCGAAAGAGAAGATGAAAAATGAATAGAGTCGCCATCTAGGCATTTTTATCCTGAAGGAAAGGTAATGTTGCATAAACCTAGAAAAGAGATGGATAAGACGGTTGCGAATCAGAGAAACTGAGAAAGGGGGTTGGTTACAACCTGGGAAGGTATTAGCACCTAGATTGTCCCCGTACTCGACGAGATCTACGCTTACGAGATTGTGTTTAACGGGGTAATGTATGTGTTATCTGTGTGCAAGAGCTAAGAATGAATGTACAAGTGTCAGTGCAAAAAGGTGAATGCTCAAGAACTGAGACTTAGAAAAGAAAGCTGAAAGAGGGGGATGACAAAGAGACTTTTGTTCGATAACTCTTAAGTTATGCCTACGTATCCTCGTGTGCAATGAGGAAGTCAGAACACTGTAGTTTGACTCAAAGAGACTAAACATAGATTGATTGTGAACTGCTTGCTAGTCTATGCTCAAGTGTATAATTCGTCTGGCTCGAGTGCTAACTATCTTGCATTAGACGGAAGAAGCAAGTTCTCGTTTATGAATGAGGGGATGAGAAAAGAATCCCGAAGGAGACGATTATTGTTTGTTTTTGGGTTTTCAGTTTTTTATTGTTTTTTGGTGTTTTGCATAGGATTATGAGTTTAATCCTAAATCAAGGGCTTTTAAACTCATTATATCCTCCCTGATTAGGGATAATGAGCCTACTTAAGTATGAGATAAGCATCTCAACTTAATTACCCTGATGATGTAGGATTAAGATCATTAACCTACTTGTGATTATTTAGATGTTTTTTGTGTTTTTTTAGTGTTAAGTAATGATTTTAATCTCTAATCACAGATTAGTGAACTCATTACACCATCCTAATAGAAGGATAATAGATGAGCACCCTTAAGCTGAGGAAGATACCTCAACTTAATCCATGGTTAGGGATTAAATTCATTATATAACAAACCTTTATTAAGTGTATTTTAATTAAAGGGATGAGATTAAGAAGTGATTTTTAAGTTTGTAAGACCACTTGAGGGGGACTTGTCCATTAAACACTAGGGTTAGTCCCTCTTAACCATAAGGAAGAGATATAACCCTAATGTAAGGCCCAAGTTACAAGATAAAGTCTTGGTGATTAGTAATGTTATTTGATTAAGAGGTTTAAACAAATTAAAGGTTTAACACTTAGGATTAAAGTTATACACTCCATCCTAAGAGAAGAATGCAGGCATAACCCTAATTCCAAAGTCCTAAAACTTTAAGAGTTTAGTCTCTGATTATTGAGATGAGAAGAAAGACTCAAGGAGACTCAAAGGTAAAAGACTAAGGGGGACTATACACAACCCTAAAAGTTATCATGCTTGGGCATCCTATGGTTTGTTAGGCTTAAGAGAAAATATCTTCAAGGCCACCAATGGAAGAAGCAGATGAAGAGAGAAGGAAGGAAAAGAATAAGTTACTTACTTCCTGAAGAAGATAAGTAACTTAAAGAGAGAAAGTAATAAGGATGGAACATAAGTGAATTAGATTCACTTCAAAGACATGTAATAATTCATATGAATGAGATAAGAAGAGGTGGGAAGTGAAGGCAAATCCACCTCCCAAATAACTTACCAAAAGTTCCTGAAAAGGTTAGGATGGATGCATAAGACATAAAGCATAAAGATATGTAATGAAATGAGATGAAAATACCAAAGTCAGAAGTGATTATGCAATGAAAATGACATATGAGATGATGCAAAGTCATACAAGATGCTTATGTGTGATCATACAAAGATGAGATGCAAAGGAAGCATGCTTGAAAGCTTGAAAACACATGGATGTTTATGAAATGTAATGAATGAAAGACATATCAAATGAATGAATAAATGATCAAGCAATGTTCTAAAATGTCCTAAGATATCTAAGATGACATACAAATGCTTGAAATGTCATGGCAAGTTCATGTGATGATGATATGCAAAGATGGATGCAAATGAACATGAGAAATTAGGGTTTTATGAACATATGAGATGCAAATGAACAAAACAGAAGTATACCATATGATAAAATATTGAAATCAAGCTCAATCAAACCCTAAACCCATACAAGATCACACCCCAAAGGAGAAGGTCAGAAGCTAATCCTATTAAAAGTTATGGATTTTCTAAGGTTGCTAGGGTTTTTGGGTGGTTCTCAAAGGAAAATGCAAATCAATTTGAAAATGGAAGATAAATTCATGAGGAAAATAACCTAGGAACTACATGCAATATGTGAAACAATGCAAAAAGAATCAAGTTCAAATTCTTCATGGTTAGGTAGAAATGAATTTTTCAAATTAGGGTTAAAAAATGTGATTTTAAAGAACCCTAATTCAAAGAAATTTGTGAAATTATGATCAAACCGAAAAATAAATTTGTATGAAGAGTTTTAAAATGTTTCTAAATGTATTGGAATGGTTCCTGATTTTTTTGGTGATTTTTAGAAACTTAAATGTATTTTTAATTAATTAAAATTCATTAACTAATTAAAAATAACATTTAAATGTTTTTAAAATACTTTTTAAATGCAAAAAATAAATTAAAAATCATTTTTGGATTGAGAAAAATATTTGGATCAGAAATGCAAAAGGAAATATTTTAGTGATGTTATTAACTATTTTAAATAAATTATGCAAAAGAAATAGAATAAAATTAAAATAAAATGAATTAAATGGAAAAGTCAACACATCCAATGATCTAGGTTTGAACAAAAAGGGAGGGAATTGACTGGCGCGCTAATGGGTGGCTGGGATTGAATCTTGAATTTTTTAAACTAAACCTAATTAATTAATCTAATTAATCTTATTAGGGTTTTAATGAACTAATCAAGGCCCTCCATTCACGCGCTAAACCTAATCCTACAGCCCACATTCAAACTGACCCCCTAAACCCTAATTAGAACCCTAATAATTTTCAGGTGACCGGAGCTAGCTCCGGTCATCTTCTCCGGCGAGACACTCAACCCAACTTCTTCCCTAGGTCAAATTAAACCCTCTAAAGCTCCATAAATGATCCTCTAACCCCCCTAAGCAAGAATCCATCATCAAATAACATTTATATTTCATCAAAAACAAGAATCGAAGCAAACAAGATTTTCGGGCAAACTTTCAGAGAGTCCATACATTCTCAAATCTCAACCATTTTCAAAAATAAAGACATCAGCATGATAAGGGAAACATGTAGAACCATTTAAGAACTTAAAAGAAGGTTTTTGGAAAAATTGTTCTTGATGATACCTGAGGTGAGCTTTCTCAATCTGAGATTTTTGGGCTGCTCCTTGATGCTAAACCACACCTATGAACCCCTTGAAGCTTCGGAAATGCTTGAATGAGGCTTGTATGGCTTGGTTTTGGAAGTTCAGTTATGATGAAGGAGGAATCTTGTTTTTGATTTAGGGGGTTTCAGGCCATTTTGAGGGTTGCTTTGTGTTCTATGAGTGATGAGAAGATGATTGGTGAAGTTTGTTTTGAGGTTCGATGGCTGGTTTGTGCAATTCGAAGAAGGGAAGTTTTTTGGTGATTTTGTGAAATCTAAGTCGTGGGATGATCCAGGCTCCAAGATGTTATGAAATGGGGTCTATGAGGCATGCATGTGAAGTCTTCATTGGTCAGAAGAGTGGTTGTAGCTCAGCTTGATTGGTAAGGGAGGTTTTGCCAAAAAGTCAAATTTGTGTACTTGGAGGCATGGGACACGGAAGGAGCTATTCAATGGGGTGTCTGGCCTCGGAAAGATTCATGGAGAGCCATAGAATCAAAGTTATGCAGCTGGCACAAGTGGATGAAGCCTTTCCAAGCATTTTGCAACTTTTCCCTCTTTGAACTTTCTTGAAAAATTGGCCATGAAAACTTGTGATGCAAGGCTCAATTCTGGTATAGGAAAGGTGTACATACATATTATGTCACATTTAGGCACATTAGAAGTCATTAGAGTGCTTGGAAACCAAAAAATGCATATTTGCCTCTTTGACATGAAACTTGAAATTATGTGATTTTTTTCCAACTTTGAAAGGCCATATCTTGAGTTCTAGGATGAATCAAGACATGTTATTGTACTTTTTGAAAATGGGAAGACATAATCTACAACTTTCATGTCCAAGAATTTTTCATTTGAAGCATTTTTGGTCATGAAAGAATAGGTTGAATATCTTTCCCAAAATGGAAAGTTTCCATTACAAGTCATTTCCCAAAATAGCAAGTTTGCATTTGGCTCAAAATTCTTCGACTTTGTGAACTTCCAACCACTTAAATGATCAAATAAAGATCATAGAGACTTAAAATGATGATGATGACCCTTTGGTACCCTTGTTGGGGGCCTTAGATGCCCTGATTATGACTTTACTTGCTCAAGAAGTTACCCAATGATCAGATGACTTCCACAGTGAATTTCTTCATCAAATTTGGTACACATGATCCTTATAACATATTAAGACCATTAGAAACAATAATGGCCAATTTTTTTGGATTAAGGCCTCTGAAACCAAAACCCTAATTTTAGGTCATCTGTGCAGGAAAACCCTAGCTCTGCTTCCATGCCTTTGCCAATCTTTGTGATTTCTTGACTTTCATGAACTTTGGAGAGCATAATATGAGTATAGAACACACATGGACCCTCTTGGAAAGTCTCATGACCATTGGGATGGCTCAGATTGATTCTTGGATTGCTCAGATCACAAACCCTAGATGTAGATGAAATGGAACTATGCAGATGAAACAAATATGCAATATGAGGTGTAATGCTTATGTTAAAAAAAATGAAGGATCAAAAGCCATGGTGTGAGAAAAAGTGAGGGCAAATTTGGGGTGTTTACAGCTGCCCCTATTCAAGCATGAGTTAGCTGTGCAGGATGTAAGCGCCTGGCTTAACAGACAAACAAGATAACTTGTGGTTGAATACCAAAGACAGTCCGAAATTTGCACTCGTTGGGGATAAGAAGAAAAGGGATATAAATTGTAAAAGGTAGTATAGTATGATTATCAAATGAAAGCGATGGAGGACGACCATCGAGCAGAGGACAACTGTTGGGGGTAAAACGGTAAGCAAAGCAATGTCGGGGACGACCGACAAGCTGGGGAAATGAAGAAATTGCGACGGGGACAACCATCGGGTAATAAGATTCTCGAAGGATTTAGACAAACATAGATGGGGACGGCCATCAGGCTTGGAAAGTAAAGTAAACAACGATGGGGACGACCATCGGGATAAAGAATAAATGAAATATTGATGAGGGACGGTCATCAAAGGTGAAGGAAGATCACCTAGCAGGGGACGGCTGCTAAAAATATAATGACATAGGACGAATGTCGGATAGAAAAGATCCACGATGGGGACGACCATCGGATAAGCACGATGAAGGACGATCATCAAGAGGTGAAGGACGATCACCTAGCAGGGTACGACTGCTCTCGGGGATTATCACGACATAGGACGAATGTCGGATAACAAAATCAACGACGGGGACGGCCATCGGATAAATGATGAGGGACGGTCATCAAAAGGTGAAGGACGATCACCTAGAAAGGGACGGCTACTAAAAATATCACGACATAGGACGAATGTCAGATAGAAGGTTCCAATAATGGAGATTCCAATGGGGAAAGGATGAGGGATGGTCATCCAAAGGTGAAGGACGATCACCTGGCAGGGGAGGATTGTCGAAAGTATCACGACATAGGAAGAATGTCGGATAGAAAAAAGTTGTTTTGTTGGCGACGTATTAGGGAGTGGTAAACACGGACGAGTGCTTACGCCTTGAAATAAACAGTATAAGTGTTTGACGGTGTGTATAGATTTGCGGACGAGCATCCTTAGGACCATGATACGGACGAGTATCGATAGAAGCAAACGCTGACACGTGTTTAAGGATGATGATATGGGCGAGTATAAATCGGTTAAGCAAGGAACTCGGACGAGTGTTGAATCTGCTGAGGGGTGATATATATATATAATACGGACGAGTATCAGAGGACTGTATATGAGTATGTACAAGTATTGATCTGTTGGTGAAGTATGTGCAAGACACGGACGAATTTCGAAAGATTGGGCAAGGGATACGGACGAGTGTTTGACTTGTTGGGGAAGTATGACACGGACGAGTGCCAAAAAGAATATGTTAGAGTTATGAACAAATATCTGTATTTGAGAGTGTAGAAGGTATTCTGGCGACCTGTGGGGATAGGATGACACAAACGGGTGTCGAAAAGAGCATGTATAAATATAAACATGCATCTGTGTTTTGAGAGTGCAAAGGGGATGCTTTGGCTTTTATCTGCAGGGGATGTGAGTTTTGTATATTGTTGATGAAGTAATGATATTTGCAGGTAATTGGCTCGAACCCGGCTTACGATCATGCGAATGTTTGATTTTTGCTGTAATGCTCTGTATTGGACGGAATGCTACGCTTATTTCGGTAAATATGATGCGAATGCTATGATTATGCAAAATGAGAGAACCGATCCGAGACTCGGATCCTGCGGGGATAAAGATCTATGGCTGATCTGCTTGGAGGGATAACCCAGCTGGAGGAAGAGATCATTGCTAGATCTATCTGGAGGGAGAACTCTGCTTGGGGAAATAGATTATTGATAGATCTATCCGGAGGGAGAACTCCTTAATGGGGATGTGGAGGTTTTAGCAACTCCGCTGGGGATATGTTTCAGGTATTTCTCTACTGGGGAGGAAACTCTGTGAGGAATCAATTCCCCCTACTCCGCTGAAGATGAGAGAAATCTGGTATTTCTGGTGGGGGAAAGAAAGTTCCTTGACCACTTTGCTGTGGAAGAGTTGTTAGGCACTGCTCGGGAGGTCTCACTCGGGGAGGAGATAACTTCTGGGAAGTAGTGTGCTGGGGATTCAATGCTTGATATGCCCCCTGTTGCGAAAGACTGTCTGTATTGAGTACCTGCAACCTGTTAAGACAAAGGAAAACACACAAGTGTCCCGAGGTATCCTCAGTCGGATTCCGTCATAGGAGTTAGATTTACCTGAAAGTAATACATTTCCTGCAAGCATTTTATTAAAATGGCTCATATTCTTTATGCAAGTGTTGTATTATGAACATTGGACATTTTGAAAACGAAACAAAAATGTACAAAACAAAGTGTGACTAAAAACTCTGATTTTATTAGTTTGTGTGCCCTGAATTGGTAAGTACAATCAAAGAAGCAAATCCCCTGAAATGAGGAGATTGCTGTAAATTGGAAAAATAAAGATGATGACAATGTTGAAGATGACACTCTAGTGAACTTCCTTGGCTATGACCTGTATGACTTTGACGTTCTTCTTATCTTGCTTTCTGAAGAAGGCTGATTTTGACCGACGCTTTATCCTTTCGAATCTTGCCATGTTGTGAGTGATACATACAAATTCAGAATGCAGTTGTTCGCTTATTCCCTGATTTTGCGTGGATCGCCCTTTCAAGTTTTCAATCCACCGGGATACCCATTTTTCCCTGAGTTGTTCGATGTGGCTTTTCAACTAAGCGGGTGTATATTTTTTTTTAAATTTTTCCCTTATTTTAGCCCGAGTCTTTTATTCTGTTTTTTGACTCGCCGGGATGCCCTATTTTTGCCTGGACTTACATTCTGTTTTTACGTCCAACGGGTCATTTTATGTGAAGTATGTTTTAACTACATCTGAATTCACAGGAGACGGGAAGTCTTCACCATCCATGGTTGCGAGCATCAGTGCTCCACCTGAGAAGACTTTGGTTATCACGTAGGGACCTTCATAGTTTGGTGTCCACTTGCCCCTGTGGTCTGTATGAGGAGGAAGGATTCTTTTCAGAACAAGCTCTCCCACTTGGTATTCCCGAGGTCTGACTTTCTGATCGAAGGCTTTCTTCATTCGCTTCTGATATAACTGCCCATGACAAATGGAAGCTAATCTTTTCTCTTCAATCAGATTCAGTTGATTGTACCGAGACCGGACCCATTCTGCTTCATCCAGTTTCACATCCATCACTACCCGTAAGGAGGGTAGCTCAACTTCAACAGGTAGGAAAACTTCCATACCATACACAAGCTGATAAGGTGTTGCCCCAGTAGATGTTCTGATAGAGGTTCGGTACCCATGCAAGGAAAATGGTAGCATTTCATGCCAGTCTTTGTAGGTAACTACCATCTTCTGCACAATCTTCTTGATGTTCTTGTTAGCTTCCTCAACAACGCCATTCATCTTTGGCCTGTAAGGAGAAGAGTTGTGATGTTGGATTTTGAAGTCCCGACACAGTTCTGCCATCATTTTGTTGTTCAAATTGGAACCATTAGTAGTAATGATTCTCTCGGGAACACCATATCGACAGATGATATCCCTTTTTAGAAATCTAGCTACCACTTGTCTGGTGACGTTTGCATACGAAGCTGCTTCAACCCATTTAGTGAAGTAATCAATGGCCACCAGGATGAATCTGTGACCATTTGAATCAGTCGGTTCAATCTTTCCAATCATGTCAATGCCTCACATGGCGAAGGGCCAAGGTTAAGACATTACGTTCAAAGGATTTGGAGGCACATGCACTTTATCTGTGTAGATCTGGCACTTGTGACATTTTCTAGCATAGGCACAACAGTTTGCATCCATTGTGATCCAGTAGTAACCTGATCTTAACAATTTCTTTGCCATTGCATGTCCTCCAGCATGGGTACCGAAAGAACCTTCATGTACTTCGTGCATCAATAGGTCTGCCTCCTTCTTGTCAACACATCTGAGCAGGACCATGTCAAAGTTTCGCTTGTATAATGAACCATCAGCACTGAGGAAGAAAATACCGGCCAGCCTTCTTAATGTCTTCTTATCATTAGATGATGCCCCTGGTGGGTATGTTTGATCCTCTAAGAAGCATTTTATGTCATGATACCAAGGCTTGTCATCACTAGCAGTGTCCGCAGATAACACATATGCCGGTCTGTCCAGTCTGGATACCAAAATCCGAGGCACATAATTGGCAGCTTGTACTTTGATCATGGATGAAATGGTAGCCAAAGCGTCTGCAAACTGATTCTCATCTCGAGGGATGTATTCAAGCATAAATGTTGTAAAGAAAGTCAACAATCTCCTCGTATAATCACGGTATGGAATCAGATGCCCCTGATGAGTGTACCATTTGTCGTTGGTCTGGTTGATTACCAAAGCTGAATCTCCGAATACTTTCAAGGTTTTGATCCTGAGGTCAATGGCTTCCTCAAGACCCATGATATAGGCTTCGTATTCTGCTTCGTTGTTAGTGCAGACAAAGGTGAGTTTTACCGAGAAAGGCATATGAACTCCATTAGGTGTGATAAGCACTGCACCAACTCCACAACCGTTCATATTGGCAGCCCAATCGAACATCAAAGTCCATGCTTCTTCTGGGTCAGGCCCTTCAATGTGAATTGGCTCTTCACAATCTTTTTCTTTTAAGTACATGATGTCTTCATCAGGGAAGTCAAATCTCATGGGCTGGTAATCGTCAATGGGTTGCTCAGCCAGATAGTCAGACAATACAATGCCCTTTATGGCTTTTTGAGAGGTGTATTGAATGTCATACTCTATTAGAATCATTTGCCATCTTGCAACCCTTCCAGTAAGTACTGGCTTCTCAAATATGTACTTGACGGGGTCCATTTTTGAGATCAACAAGGTAGTGTGAGTCAACATGTACTGCCTTAGTCGATGAGCAGCCCACACTAAAGCACAACAAGTTTTCTCGAGCAGTGAATAACATTGTTCACAGTCGGTAAACTTTTTTCTTAGGTAGTATATTGCATACTCTTTTCAACCAGACTCGTCAATTGGAGGAATGAGAATTGGGGGTTCTTGCAGGTACTCCTTGATCTTGTCAAAAGCTTTCTGACAATCGTCGTTCCACCTGACTATTTGTTCCTTCCTTAACAGCTTGAACAAGGGTTCACAGGTTGCTGTGAGGTGAGATATGAACCTTGATACGTAGTTCAATCAACCTAAGAACCCTCGAACTTCTTTCTCAGTCCTAGGTGCAGGCATTTCCTAAATAGCTTTGACTTTGTCGGGATCAACCTCAATTCCCTTTTCACTTACAATAAAATCCAGCAGCTTACCAGAACGTACCCTGAATGTGCATTTGTTGGGGTTCAACTTCAGCTGATACTTCCTCTTGCCTCAACAACCTGGCCAACTCTTCAGGAAAATCATAATCTTCATCAACCCCTTCATCTGCTTGATTAATTGGATTGTCGAAGTCATACAAGGTCATAGCAGTGCTGTTGTCGGTGCAATCTGGAGGATTATCTCTTAAAGGTTTGAGATTTGTTCTTTCTAGTGATCAATTTTAATCTTGTTCAGAAAAAATGAATTTATTTATTTTGAAAACATTGCCATTTTATTGTTTTGTGCGAAAAATAACAAAAATGAAAAGACAGTGAGCGAAAGAGAAAATTGTTTGCAAAAGATGTCCATTGTTCATTGATATTCCATTTGCACAAAATACAAATATGGCCCTATTACAAAATGAGTCCTGACACCTTGGGCAAGATGCAGGACTTGATGCATGCTTAAGTAGGAAATAATAATTACTCTGTAGGAGTAACTCTTATAATAATCCTGGGAAGTCTAGTTAAGGACTTGTTGGCCCGGGACTCTTGGACGAATCCAGCTTTCCAGGTTGAGGTCACTTTCAGCCTCGTCATCCACGTTATTGACAGCATCTGGGGTCAGCATTCCCCCACTCATGAAGTTGGGCTTCTTAGCAACCTCGGCTTGATCTTGTCGGGATGGTTTGTAACCCAAACCGAATCTGTCTTCTTTTTTCTCCACAGGTAGCAACTTGCCCCAACCTTGGGCGTTCCCATCTTCAACAACCTTCCGAGCTTGTTGGTAGGAGACAATTGAAGTACCCATCTATCTTCTTGGGATGCAGCAAATACTTTAGTTGTCGCCTCATTGACGTTCAGTGCTTCGAAACCTTGGCTCATGGTATCGTGGATTTCACCATCCATCTAAATGTATTTGTAGGTGGCTAGATGGCTAACAAAAATATCCTCTTCACCATAGATTGTGATAATTGGCCCTTCCCACTCGTATTTTAATTTCTGGTGAAGGGTCGACGTAACTGCGCCAGCGGCGTGAATCCATGGTCGACCCAATAAACAGCTGTAGGCCGGCTGAATGTCCATCACGTAGAAAGTAGTTTGAAAGACCTGCGGGATAATTATCACAAGAAACTCCACTTCTCCAAGAACAGACCTCTTGGAACCATCAAAAGCTCGGACCACCAGATTGCTTGGTCGGAGAGCTATACCATCATATTCAAGCTTAACAAGGGCCTTCTTTGGCAAGACATTGAGTGAAGACCCAGTGTCAACTAGAAAATGTGAAAGCACAACCCCTTTACACTCCAGAGTGATGTGTAAAGCTTTGTTATGATGACGACCTTTTGTAGTCAAATCAGTGTTGGTGAAGCCTAGTCCATGACTAGTATTAACATTGGAAACCACTGTCTCTAGCTGATTTACCGTGATCTCCTCAGGCACGTATGTTGCGTGCAAGACTTTAAGTAATGCATCCCGATGAGCTTCGAAACACAATAGCAATGACAAAATGGAGATCTTGGAAGGAGTCTGGTGAAGTTGATCCACAACCTTGTAATCGCTTCTCTTGATTATCCTTATAAATTCATCCACATCTTGATCAAAGGACGTTTTATGAGCTTCCTTCAAAATCGGTTCATCAGGCACCACATTTTTTCCTTTAGCTCTGGCAATAGCCTCTGCCTCATTGTTAACTCTTGGAATTTGTGACGCAAAGAGGCGTCCGCTTTGGGTGAAGCCTCCGCCTCCCCCGACATTATCGACCTGTGGTGTATGAGATGAAGAATCAAGAACGACTCTCTCCCCATTGCAGTAGAGGTCTGAACCATAGTGCCATGGTACATCATTATCTTTTTCATATAGAATGGGTCCAGGTACCGTGATGGTGACTGGACTGACTGCAGCGGAAGTAGGAACTGTTATTGTTTGTGGATCGTAATATATGGTAACAAGACTTCTGACTGGTGGTGGTGGTGAAAGACTGAAGTTGGGTTGTTGTTGAGATTGTTGCTGAAATTTGTTGGAATCAGGGACCATTGTTGGGTCGTAGTATATGGTGACTGTGGATATGTCATTATTAATGGTTGATGCAGTTGTAGAAGTGGATGCGGTTGAACTAACATTTGTTGAAGTGGTGGAAGAGATGATTGTTGACTTTGTAGACAAGTCTGTCGGAACAATTGTTTTTGAAGTTGTAGGAGGAGTGCATGTTGTTGCTGCAAGAGGAATTGTTGATGTTGTAGAAATCGTTGATGTTATCTGCAGGATACCTTCTCTGATAAGGCCATTGATACCACTTTTTAAGCTCGCACAACCATTGACGGAAACTTTGCAAGATTCACAGCAGGCCTCACAACCTAGGAACACTTGGCATTTTAAAAGCTGAGTTTTAACCTCTGCCAGAGGTGTTTGAATGCTTGCAGTATCTTCAATTAGGTTCACTAGTTGATCCTCTTCAATTGAATTTATCCTTGGCCCACCATGGATGGGCATAGGATTCTTTGTGACGTTAGTTGGAGGTGCAAAATTTAAGGCCTTTGAATCAACTAGATCCTGGACCTTCAGTTGCAAAGCTCTGCACTTTTCTGTGGTGTGACCAGGTGCATTAGAATGGAAGGCACATCTGGCATTGACGTCGTAATTTCTCGGAAGGTTCTGAGGAGGTAACAAAGTGGCATAGGGCATTGGTATAGGATCAATTACCCTGTTGGTGAGATGGCCTTTGCTAGAAAGGACGTTGTTGTTAGTTGTTGTTGTTGTAGGACCTTTGCTGAGGAAAATGTTGCTGAGGGAAATGTTGTGGTTGCGGAGGGTATTGTTGTTGAGGAGGTGGAGTGGGAATTGTGACAACGGCAATTGAACTTGGCATATACTGGGGCCTTCCTCTGCCCATGTGTACAGAATTGGTTTCGCCCGACCTTCGAGGCCATGCAAAAGGTTTCCTTGTGCTGCTAGAGCTGGCGCCGTTATCAGAAATCTTACCCATTTTTAACAAACTCTCAATCCTTTCTCCAGCTATGACTACGTCAACAAAGCTATTGGAAGAGAAAGTTGTCAGTCTATCAATGTACGTCCCCTGTAGGGTGTTCATAAACATATCTACCATTTCTCTTTCCGACATTGGAGGTTGAACAGCAGCAACTAATTGCCTCCATCTCTGAGCATACTCTCTGAAGCTTTCTCTGGAGGATTGTGACATGCCCATTAGGAGAGTTTTGTAGGAGCCATGTCTAAATTGTATTGATATTGGCGTATGAAAGCCTCGGCGAAATCTTTCCAATTTCTGATTGTTGCCCTGGTCAAATGAGAGTACCACTCACGGGATGCCCCGGTTAAGCTATCCTCAAAATAGAACATCCATAGCTTTTCATCCATAATGTAAGCCTTTAACCTCCCTAGAAAGGATTGAAGATGGGTGCGAGGGCAAGATGTTCCGTTATATCTTTCAAAGCAGGGAGGTTTGAATTTGTGAGGAATTCTTACTCCCTCCACCAGCCCCATATCCATAACATCAAATACTAAGGAGTTTTGGGACTCCAGAGATCTCAAAGTTTCTACTATCTCGTCCAGGCGATGATCATAGACTTCATATCCTGCTCCAACTACAGTGAAATGTTCCTCCTGAGGGTCCTCTTGCAAGGCACACCATCCAGTATTACCCTGGGTATTCCTGATAGCATTAATGTCAGGGTTGAGATGAGGTCCAAACTCCGGGGGTCAGTACGAGGCTGTACATGATCATTGTTGCTGGTACCCCCTATACCCGGGTGATTTTCTTCATGAGTTTTCCGCTCGACCAACTCTCTTAATCTTTCTTAGCTTTGGGCCAACCCAATCATTACTGCCATTAACTGGTTCATCTGAGCCCTCATTTCAGTTCTTTCATTAGCCATCTGAGTTCTCACGTCAGTCAGATCTTGCTGAACTTGGTCCATCTGTAAGCTCAGAAGTTTGTTTCTTGTAGGATACCGGTGAACTCTGTTGATAGGGAAGACTCTCCTACGAGCAATGTTTCCTAAAACAACAACAAAGTGAGAAACAACAACAAAATATTTACAAAACAAAGAATGAGGTTAGAATGCAATGCAATATGTTTATTTGTCTTCCAAGGGTATCCGGTTTGGTTCTTTGGTTTTGACCTTCCAGACTTCGAGGAATGATGATGTTGAAGAGAAGTGAAGCCCACAAAATAACACACAAACCATATATTACAAACGCAAAGGTACATAGTTTTGTGATTACAACAAGCCCTCATGATGGGTCAAAATACAACAAAATAAACAGAAGTACAAACAAAATGAAGTACAAATAAAAAGAAATCAGTCATCCAGTCCATAGTCATCCTCTTTGACTTCCTTCAGGAGAGCATCAGTCACTGGTCCAACTGGATACTCCATGATGGTCCTGATAAGAAGATTCCTGGTGGCAATATCATTTGTCAACTTCTTATACTTGTCTTGGTCTTTTGATCTCTTCAACCCCGCCCGGATTTTCAACTCTTCTTCTCATTAGCTTCCAACTGCTCTACCCTAGCCTGGGTCTTCTGATCTTCCTGTGAACGAGCCTCAGTAATTCTGATCCATCTAGCCTGACTCTCTTCCAAGTAGTGCTCAGCTCTGGCCTTCTGAATCTTAGCTTCTTTGCAAGCATTCTTCAATACCAACTCCCCTGCTCGGGCTCTTCTTATGTAATCATTTCTCTTCTCAATCTTGGTCATATGCTCGATCCAGAGCTTCTCTAACCTTTCATTATCCAGACGACTATCATTCCTCTCCCAGAGGGCCTTCTTTAGAGCTTCAGAAAGCTGAGTATTCCTCTCTTTCAACTTCTCAAACTCCTCTAAACTGACTGTAGCTACAGGTTCTACTGCTGATGGTCCAGGCACATCCTCCAGGGTGAAAGGCATGCGAGTGATCTGTCCTCTAAAGCGAGACCAATCAATGTACTATGCTAAGGCTATATTGTTGCACTTGCCAAGAATGGCAGTCCCTTTTGTCTGAATGTTATCCCAAGCCCGGGCTGTTTGTCAGGCAATGACATGGTTAGGTTGAATGTCAAAATAAAGGGTTTCTGATAAGTCTTGCTCTCTTGGTGGATGTACTAAAGCATACCCTAATTTCCTTTTGAACAACAAAGGATTGTAGTTGATGCAACTCTTCACTCCAATCAGAGGTACATTGGGATACAGCCCACAGCTGGTGAATATGTCTCTGCCCTTGGTGCTCTGAGTGCACCATCTGATGTCTTATGATGTAAGGGAAATCATTCTCTTATCCCAGTTTCTTGAATGATGAGGATTCAAGAAAGCTTCTGACTTTGGCAAGTGCCTCAGTAACCAACAGTAGAAGAGGGGTGCACAACATCTGACTAATCTTCCCCTCTATTTCTCATTCCTTTGATGCACTGAGTAGTAGAAATCCCCGAGCATGGTAGGAACTGGATTCTTCAGCAAGAAGAGATGGATAGCATTCTTGCTTACAAACTTAGGCTCGTCTGCAAACAAGATGATACCATATATGCTAAGGGACAAAAGAGCACAAACAATGTCCCACTTCCCTGCTGCAGCATGACTGGTGGCCTGAGTAATCAAGAAGTCCAAGTGGAGGTCTGGGATTCCAGCCTTAGTAGTCATGTTCTGATCAATGATGGTGGTTTCCAAATACAGAGCCTTAGCTATATCCTTATTCTTGGGAGCAGCCATCTCATGGTTGAAAGGAATCCCTCTCATGATGGGGACACCCAACAACATGGAAAAATCCTCTAACAAAGGGCCCAACTGAAAATCTGGAAAAGTAAAAACATCTGAGAGGAGGGTCATAGAACTGAAGGCAAGTGTGGATCATACTCCTCTGTGATGCATTCAAGTCCATGATCATGTCCATGATACCACCATAATGTTCCCTGAATAAAGGGACATGATCAGGAGTGATGAGTATATGAATCTCCCTGATGCCTGCTGAGGAGGGCTCAAAGATATGGTATGTGATGTTGCTCTTCCTAGATGGGTCCATACTGATAATGGATGCTGATAAAGATAACTGAGGAGAAGCACTGATGAAGACAACTGGTGGAGATGCTGAAGAGAAGCTAGCTGATGAATATATCTGATGAAGATGGCTGATGCAGATGAACAGTCAAAACCAAACCAAAGATAAGATGTGGATACCCTGTAAAACAAATAGACAAATGTTAAAATGATGTAAAATGATGTATGCGGAAAGATATGCAAGGGTTTGTGATCAAGTGTTAGATCTGTTATCTGCCTTAATAAGGTCCATGTGTGTTCATAAGTCCAGATGAAGGCTTAGAAAACCAGTAACCAGGTGGGGGACTTAAATAAAGAGTCAGAAGTCCAGGGTTTTAGTCCAAAATGATGTAACCTTAAAACAAATCTGGTAACAGGGTATGATGAGGCCAAAGGTTCATGCGAACCTGCAAACATCCCAACCCCCTCACATGTATTGTTCTAGAACAAGGATCCTCAGACTTGGATCAGTTATGAGAAGTGTAAACACTTCTAACCCGAAGGTACAGTGTTTACATTAATCATAAAGGACCCTCCTCTAATTCACCTCAAATGCTGAAGGTCATCTAACAGGTCATCCAGTCTTAACAAGCTTCCCAGATAGCCCTAGTACTACAGGAAATCCGTAGCACAAAGTTCTCAAGAAGAAAACCATGTCTGAATCGTGTTTCATATTCCCGCACCAGACCGAAATGGAATGAGAAAGAATATGAAGCCACTATATCCTATGTGTCACTCAGGCTCCCGGTATGGAACCTTACTCACTGAATACCCCTCCCACCAAGGCAAACAATAGATCCAACACATTATATGATGACAATAGTATGAAACGCATAAAAACAGTAAGTGAAAGCAATAAATAAAGCTGTACAAAAAGAAATAAATAAAGCAATAAACAAAAAGCACATATAACACATAACACCCCCATAAACACAAATCAAACAAGCGCTAGGAGAAACCCACAAAAAGAACTAGAAACCCTATTTACAAGATAGACGTCCCCGGCAGAGTCGCCAAGTTGTCACTACCCCAAAAAGACAACAGGGTCCTAGGGTGCAGACGCGAACGGTCGGCGAAAGAGAAGATGAAAAATGAATAGAGTCGCCAGCTAGGCATATTTATCCCGAAGGAAAGGTAATGCTGCATAAACCTAGAAAAGAGATGATAAGACGGTTGCGAACCAGAGAAACTGAGAAAGGGGGTTGGTTACAACCTTGGAAGGTATTAGCACCCAGATTGTCAGTCGTACTCGACGGGATCCATGCTTACGAGATTGTGTTTAAAGGGGTAGTGTATGTGCTATATGTGTGCAAGAGCTAAGAATGAATGTACAAGTGTCAGTGCAAAAGGGTGAATGCTCAGGAACTGAGACTTAGAAAAGAAAGCTGAAAGAGGGGGATGACAAAGAGACTTTTGTATGATAATTGTTAAGTTATGCCTACGTATCTTCGCGTGCAATGAGGAAGTCAGAACACCGTAGTTCGACTCAAAGAGACTAAAAATAGATTGTCTGTGAACTGCTTGCTAATCTATACTCAAGAGTATGACTCGTCTAGCTCGAGTGCTAACTATCTTGCATTAGACGGAAGAAGCAAGTTCTCGTTTATTGTTTTTTGGTGTTTTGCATAGGATTATGAGTTTAATCCTAAATCAAGGGCTTGTAAACACATTATATCCTCCCTGAATAGGGATAATGAGCCTACTTTAGTATGAGATAAGCATCTCAACTTAATTACCCTGATGATGTAGGATTAAGATCATTAACCTACTTGTGATTATTTAGATGTTTTTATGTTTTTGTTTAGTGTTAAATAATGAGTTTAATCTCTAATCCATGATTAGTGAACTCATTACACCATCCTAATAGAAGGATAATAGATGAACACCCTTAAGTTGAGGAAGATACCTCAACTTAATCCATGGTTAGGGATTAAATTCATTATATAACAAGCCTTTATTAAGTGGATTTTAATTAAATGGATGATATTAAGAAGTGAGTTTTAAGTTTGTAAGACCACTTGAGGGGGACTTGTCCATTAAACACTAGGGTTAGTCCCTCTTAACCATAAGGAAGAGATAGAACCCTAATGTAAGGCCCAAGTTACAAGATAAAGTCTTGGTGATTAGTAATGTGATTTGATTAAGAGGTTTAAAAAAATTAAAGGTTTAACACTTAGGATTAAAGTTATACACTCCATCCTAAGAGAAGGATGCAGGCATAACCCTAATTCCAAAGTCCTAAAACTTTAAGAGTTTAGTCTCTGATTATTGAGATGAGAAGAGAGACTCAAGGAGACTAAAAGGTAAAAGACTAAGGGGGACTATACACAACCCTAAAAGTTATCATGCTTGGGTATCCTATGGTTTGTTAGGCTTAAGAGAAAAGATCTTCAAGGCCACCGATGGAAGAAGCAGATGAAGAGAGAAGGAAGGAAAAGATTAAGTTACTTACTTCCTGAAGAAGATAAGTAACTTAAAGAGAGAAAGTAAGAAGGATGGAACATAAGTGAATTAGATTCACTTCAAAGACATGTAATAATTCATATGAATGAGATGAGAAGAGGTGGGAAGTGAAGGCAAATCCACCTCCCAAATAACTTACCAAAAGTTCCTGAAAAGGTTAGGATGGATGCAAAAGACATAAAGCATAAAGAAATGTAATGAAATGAGATGCAAAGACCAAAGTCATAAGTGATTATGCAATGAAAATTGCATATGAGATGATGCAAATTCATACAAGATGCTTATGTGTGATCATACAAAGATGAGATGCAAAGGAAGCATGCTTGAAAGCTTGAAAACACATGGATGTTTATGAAATGTAATGAATGCAAGACATAGCAAATGAATGAAGAAATGATCAAGAAATGTTCTAACATGTCCTAATATGTCTAAGATGACATATAAATGCTTAAAATGTCATGGCAAGTTCATGTGATGATGATATGCAAAGATGGATGCAAATGAACATGAGAAATTAGGGTTTTATGAACATATGAGATGGAAATGAACAAAACAGAAGTATACCATATGATAAAAAATTGAAATCCAGCTCAATCAAACCCTAAACCCATACAAGATCACACCCAAAAGGAGAAGGTCAGAAGCTAATCCTATTGAAAGTTATGGATTTTCTAAGTTTGCAAGGGTTTTTGGGCGGTTCTCAAAGGAAAATTCAAATCAATTTGAAAATGCAAGATAAATTCATGAGGAAAATAACCTAGGAACTACATGCAATATGTAAAACAAGGCAAAAAGAATCATGTTCAAACTCTTCATGGTTAAGTAGAAATGAATTTTTCAAATTAGGGTTAAAAAATGTGATTTTAAAGAACCCTAATTCAAAGAAATTTGTGAAATTATGATCAAACCTAAAAAGAAATTTGTATGAAGAGTTTGAAAATGTTTCTAAATGTATTGGAATGGTTCCTGATTTTTTTGGTCATTTTTAGAAACCTAAATGTATTTTTAATTAATTAAAATTCATTAATTAATTAAAAATAACATTTAAATGTTTTTAAAATACTTTTTAAATGCAAAAAATAAAATAAAAATCATTTTTGGGTTGAGAAAAATATTTGGATCAGAAATGCAAAAGGAAATATTTTTGTGGTGTTTTTAACTATTTTAAATAAATTATGCAAATGAAATAGAATAAAATGAAAATAAAATGGATTAAATGGAAAAGTCAGCGCATCCAATGGTCCAAGTTTGAACAAAAAGGGAGGGAATTGACTGGCGCGCTAATGGGTGGCTAGGATTGAATCTGGAATTTTTAAAATTAAACCTAATTAATTAATTTAATTAATCTGATTAGGGTTTTAATGAACTAATCATGGCCCTCCATTCACGCGCTAAACCTAATCCTACGACCCACAATCAAACTGACCCCCTAAACCCTAATTAGAACCCTAATGATTTTCAGGTGACCGGAGCTAGCTCCTGTCATCTTCTCCGGCGAGACACTCAACCCAACTTCTTCCCTAGGTCAAATTGAACCCTTTAAAGCTCCAGAAATGATCCTCTAACCCCCCTAAGCAAGAATCCATCATCAAATAACATTTATATTTCATCAAAAACAAGAATCGAAGCTAAAACGATTTTCGGGAAAACTTTCAGAGAGTCCATACATTCTCAAATCTCAACCATTTTCAAAAATAAAGACATCACCATGATCAAGGAAACATGTAGAACCATTTAAGAACTTAAAAGAAGGTTTCTGGAAAAATTGTTCTTGATGATACCTGAGTTGAAGCTTTCTCAATTTGAGCTTTCTGGGCTTCTCCTTGATGTTAAACCACTCCTATGAACCCCTTGAAGCTTCTGAAATGCTTGACTGAGGCTTGTATGGCTTGGTTTTGGAAGTTCAGTTCTGATGAAGGGGGAATCGTGTTTTTGATTTAGGGGGTTTCAGACCATTTTGAGGGTTGCTTTGTGTTCTATGAGTGATGAGAAGATGATTAGTGAAGTTTGTTTTGAGGTTCGATGGCTGGTTTGTGCAATTCGAAGAAGGGAAGTTTTTTTTGGTGATTTTGTGAAATCCGTGTCGTGGGATGATTCAGGCTCCAAGATGTTACAAAATGGGGTCTATGAGGCATGTATGTGAAGTCTTGATTGGTCAGAAGAGTGGTTGTGGCTCAGCTTGATTGGTATGGGAGGTTTTGCCAAAAAGTCAAATTTGTGTACTTGGAGGTATGGGCCATGGCAGGAGTTGTTCAATGGGGTGTCTGGCCTCAGCAAGATTCATGGAGAGCCAAAGAATCAAAGTTATGCAGCTGGCACAAGTGGATGAAGCCTTTCCAAGCATTTTGCAACTTTTCCCTCTTTGAACTTTCTTGAAAAATTGGCCATGAAAACTTGTGATGCAAGGCTCAATTCTTGTCTAGGCAAGGTGTACATACATATTATGTCACATTTGGGCACATTAGAAGTCATTAGAGTGCTTGGAAACCAAAAATTCATATTTGCCTCTTTCACATGAAACTTGAAATTATGTGATTTTTTTCCAACTTTGAAAGGCCATATCTTGATTTCTAGGATGAATCAAGACATGTTCTTGTACTTTTTGAAAATGGGAAGACATAATCTACAACTTTCATGTCCAAGAATTTTTTATTTGAAGCATTTTTGGTCATGAAAGAATAGGTTGAATATCTTTCCCAAAATGGAAAGTTTCCATTACAAGTCATTTTCAAAAATAGCAAGTTTGCATTTGGCTCAAAATTCTTCAACTTTGTGAACTTCCAACAACTTCAATGATCCAATAAAGATCATAGAGACTCAAAATGATGATGATGACCCTTTGGTACCCTTGTTGGGGGCCTCAGATGCCCTGATTCTGACTTTACTTGCTCAAGAAGTTACCCAATGATCAGATGACTTCCACAGTGAATTTCTTCATCAAATTTGGTACACATGATACTTATAACATATTAAGACCATTAGAAACAAGAATAACCAAAAAATTTGGGATTAAGTCCTCTGAAACCAAAACCCTAATTTTAGGTCATATGTGCAGGAAAACCCTAGCTCTGCTTCCATGCCTTTGCCAATCTTTGTGATTTCATGACTTTCATGAACTTTGGAGAGCATAATATGATTATAGAACACGCATGGACCCTCTTGGAAAGCCTCAAGACCAATTGGATGGCTCAGATTGATTCTTGGATTGCTCAGATTACAAACCATAGATGCAGATGAAATGGAACTATGCAGATGAAACAAATATGCAATATGAGGTGTAATGCTTATGTTAAAACAAAAATGAAGGATCACAAGCCATGGTGTGAGAAAAAGTGAGGGCAAATTTGGGGTGTTTACAAGCTGTTCAACCACCTTATAGTCATTTTTCTTAATTATTCTCATGAATTCCTCGACTTCCTTTTCAAAAGTACCCTGACCAGCAGCAGGAGTTGTCACCTCATCAGTTGCTATCTGCTTATCCTTAGCCTTTGCAACAGCCTCAGGTCCAGGATCACCTCTAAGAACTTTAGGAGCAATGAGACGCCCACTCCGAGTAAATCCACCAACTCCCCCAACATTCACAATAGTCGGGTCAATTGTCACCGCTTGACTTTCCACTTTCTGACCTTCTACATACACATCTGACCCATAGTGCCAAGGGATGACCTTGTCGTCAGCATAAGGAACTGGTCCCGGAACAGTGATAGTTACTGGACTCACTTTGGGAACATAGATGGTCACCGACTCTCTTCGAATGGGAGCTTCAGCAGGATCAAAATAAATTGTTATGGTAGACACGTAATCACTTCTATTGTCAACTCTATCGAACTGTAGCGACCCCTCGTCAATCAAACACTGCAGCCCAGCTTTCAAATCCCAACAACCATTAACCGAATTCAAACAAACCTCACAGTCAAAATCGCAACCCGGAAAAACCTGCCCTTTTAATAATCTGTCTTTTACTACTAACAACGAAGTCTTCACTTCATACATATTCAAGATCGGGTTCAAAATCTCGCCGTCGTCGATAGCGTTTATCCTGGCCCCTCCATGATTTGGAATGGGGTTTGACGTAACATTTGGAGGCTCTTCAGGTGGAGGTGGTGAGAAATTAATTGCCTTTGAATCAATCAAGTCCTGGACTTTATGTTGTAATGCCCTTCACTTCTCTGTTGAGTGCCCAGGAGCTCCTGAATGAAATGCGCATCTTGCATTAGCATCATACCCCACTGGAAGCTCTTCAGGTGGAGGTGGTGCTAATGTCCTCAACTGAATTAAATTCAAGTCTAACAGTCTCTGGAGTAGGGTTGTGTATGTCATCGGGATTTCCTCAAGCACCCTATTAGCTGGACGAGCTTGTCTTTGTTAATAGGGTCTTTGCTGATAGCTATTGCGCTGTGGTTGTTGCTGTTGTTGTTGCACATGACCCGTGGGGATGGTGACGGCTACCACCTGTTCATAAGATCCTCTGTATCCGCGGCCCCGACCTCGACCATACACAACATTAGTTTCTCCCTCCCTCCTTCTTAGAGGTCCATTAAAAGCTTTTCTCACACCGCTTGAGCTACTCTCACTACTATCCTGAATCTTCCCCATTTCAGTAGAGTTTCAACCCTTTCTCCAGCTATCACGATGTCGTTGAACTTTGTCACTGGACAAGACGCCAGTCTCTCAATAAACACCCCCTACAGCGTTCCCATAAACATGTCTGCCATTTCATTCTCTAACAAGGGAGGTTGCACTCGAGCAGCAAGCTGACGCCACCTCTAGGCATACTCTTTGTATCCTTCTTTAGCACTCTGAGACATTGTCTGCAACTGGGTACGATTTGGAGCCATATCCAAATTATACTGATACTGCTTCACAAATGCCTCAGCTAAATCCTTCCAGCTTCGGATATTGACCCTGCTAAGCTTCATATACCTACAAGACTATCCTGGAAGTAATACATCCATAACTTCTCATCATCTGCATGCCCATCAATTCTTCCCACAAACGACTAAAGGTGAGTTTTCGGGCAAGCTGTGTCGTCGTACTTATCAAAAGTAGGGACCTTGAACTTGTAGGGGATTCTCACCCCTGGTACCAAGCTCAGATCAGTGATGTCAAACCCTAGAGAACTCTGAGATTGAATGGCGCGAATCTGCTAAGCCATTTCTTCAAATCTTCTATTCATGTCAACCCCTTGGCCTTCCACCTCATCCAGCAAAGTAAACTGCTCGTCCTTCCCATCCATCTGCAGATTATTCACTCCATCATTGATAATAGTGACCCCTGGTTTCACCACAGGGATTTCAACATGACGGGCGCCAGCCCCGTTGCGATTACCTCCATCTGATGTCCCATTGTTCCTGACTTGATTGTTCTCCACCATTTCGCGCAAACGCTCTTGATTTTGGCCCATCCCAGCCATGAGGGTCATGAAATTGTCCATTCTCATCCTCAAGTTATCCAGATATGCTTGCATCTGCTCCATTGCTCTTTCTCTGTTCACCTTTGTAGGGTATCTATGCACCGTTGACTGTCTCTGAACCTTCTTGGGAGCTATAGTGCCTGAAAGTGACATGAACGTTAGAAAACTAGAGAAATACCTGCAAAACAACAAACACATTATATACATGCAATGTAACTATTCATGCTTCCATGCTCAGGCATTAATATGCCCCAGTTCTGTTATTTTTTTACTGAAAATACTCCAGATGACTTCGGAAACTAGCTTTTCAAACTCTTTCGAGGAGTATTCAGACCCTGATGGCTTAAGACAAACAACTTTGCTCATTCAGAAATAGTAACTGGAAATTATCATTGTATACAAGAACAAACTACCAACGGACAGAGTCATAGACATAAACAATATTCCCAAATGGTTACAATTCAGTACAAATGACAGAAAAATAAAGCAAGACTCCTACAACAAGCTCGTAGGTAGTCTAGATACAATCAACAATAAACTAAAACCCTAAGCTAAAAGGAAGATCCAGGCTCCTCTTCTACAATCTCCACCTCTGTTCGGTTATTCTTGATGCCTGCTCTCAGCTTAAGATCTGCAATCTCCTTCATTGCTTCCTTCAAGGCTAGTTGGCTCTGTTCCAATTGTTGAGTCCTTTCCCTTCGTATTTTGTGAACTTGTTCTACTTCCTCTTTCTTGAATGCCATATGCGCTTCAAAGAACTCTTCCTTTTCTTTGTACATCTTCTGCTCCTGTTCCCTTTGGCCCTGTAACCAAGTATCAGATTGACAAGCTTCTATGAGAATCTTCACAATCTTCTTATGCTCCGTTTCTCTCTTTGACTTTGTTAAACCCAATCTCTGAAAATGAGCTTCTCTCCCAACAAACTCCTTTTCTTTGGCTTCTAAGGTAGCCTGCATCTTCTATAGCTTTTCTTCTACTTCTTCCTTTGCATGATTGGCACGGTGATACAAGCTAGCCATCTCAGAATTCTCTACCCGAACTTCGTGCAACCGAGCTTCCAACTTCTTGTAATCTTCAAGAGAAACAGTGGTTTGTGCCGGTACCTCTTTCGAATATAATGGAGCCTCAACCGAAAATGGAAGTAAGAAAGTATCGACCCTCCCTTGTATCCAGGCAGCAAAAGAGGGATAAGTCTTAGGGTCTACCCTTCCAAATTCTTTCTTACCCTCCCTAACCTTCGTTTCCCAAGCTTGGTATGCTTGAATAACCAACTGCTCATTATCTTCAGTTGGAAAATACAAAGTCTTAGCTATTTCTTCATCTGATGGAGGATCCTTCAATGGATAACCAATGTGCTTTCTGGACAACACAGGGTTATGACTTATCACTCCTTTTCTACCTAACAACGACACATAGGCTAACTCACCACACCTTGTAATAAACTCTTTCCCTACCAAGTTTCTGCTACATCCCCAGGCTATATCATCAGATGTTAACCCCATCAATATTCTAGCCCACTTCCAATCTTTCTTAAGATCTTTGAACGGTCCTGACATTTGAAGCTTCTTAGCGAACCACTTGACGAACAATGGAGAACAACAATTCACGTACCCCTTTCTCTTCTCATTTCTGTGATGGACACCGAAGTAAAAGTCTCCTAACAACGTAGGCACCGGGTTCCCTTTAATGAAAAGGGTAATAGCCTCCAAGCTTACCCATCCTTTCTCTCCTGGGAACAGACTTATCCCATAGACCATTAAGGCTAACAGCGCACTGAACTCTAACCACTTCCCTCCCAAAGCAAACACATGGGCTTCTGTGATAAGAAAATCCAGATTAAATTCCTTCCCTTTACTGGCTTCCTACTCCATATTCACTCTAAGCATACTCAAATGACAAACACCTGCAATGTCCTTGTACGGGGGACACTTCTCCACAGTATAATAGGGAACACCATTCTTGATATGAATCTCCAAAATGTAAGAAATTTCTTCCATAGTGGGAGCCAAGACCTAATCAGCAAACACAAAAATTCTCAACTGAGGGTTATTAAACTGCAACAAGGAATGAAGACTATCTCTTTGATCAACAGTTGGCTTGTTCATGTAACCTAAGATCTTCCCACACCGGCTTCTGAAATCATCTGAAACCTTGTCACTCATCAAGTCCACCAGTTTCTGAATACTCTTAATTTCGGGTTGCGGGAAAGTGTAATGAGCATTCCTTTTTCTGGGTATCTCTTGGACTTCTGTCATAATGAATACCAGAACTGGGTACAGAGGCTAAATGCTAACCTGAAATGGAAACACAAACAGTTAATGCAAGTATGATGCGATGCAAATGCAATGTAGGCATATGATCAACAACCGGGACTGTCTGGATACGGAACACCGGACCCACGTGACCAAGAACCAAGATCCTCTGAATAAAGCCCCATGAACAAGAATTCAGTCTCAAATAAGCCCCAAAATCAGATATCAGAAATTCATGATCCATGTAGCCTTATCAAATCATAGAATTGTACTGGCAATGAGGTATGATAAGGTCAAGGGTTCCTGCCAACCTGTAAACCCCTCCCAATCTCACGAGTGTGCTTCGGGTCAAACATCACGGACTCTCAAATCCGAATAGCAATAATACGTTCACCATTTCCGAGAAATGGCTCGTGACCAAATCAGGGAATCGGTTTGGCATTATGTAATACTCAGGGAGGTCTCAGCGTGAGTCCGGGAAGAATAAGCATCATTTATAAGTTCTCAGCTTCAAGCGCTGGAATCGAGAAACAATAGTACATTCATCCCGAAGGGTACAATACTATCGTCATACGACCAGATGCTTTGACTGAGTTCCTATAAAAGAACCAGGCCATCCTATGCGAGTTCCCAGTGGGCCCTCGGGTGCGAATGAGTTTGCTACAAAATGTGGTCTGCCACTGTCACCATTGGAGAGGGATGTTTCCACAAAGGTCATCAATGATCGGTCCCCAGATGCATATAACTATCGAGGTCATGTATTACCCAGAAAAGATTCCGGCATAAATACATTTCCTAGACGGTCGCAAGTCTGGGTGTGGAACTCACTACTACCTACATAGCAAGATGCCATAAAGCCAAAGTGATTGTCCACTCTAAGTCCTAGGGTGCACTTGAGCCCCGGTTACAAGCTCATCTCTCAGTAACAGTTCCCAATCCCACAGAAAAAAAAGGGAAACCAGCAGCCAGACAGTCCAATATAATATGATGCATGAAAATAAATACTGAAAACTGTAAATAAAGTTGTAAATAAAACTGTAAATAAACAACTGTAAAATAAACATGCAACAACAAAAAATCAACACCCAACGAAACAAAAACACGCAAGCGCTATGATTGACTCTCAAGGGAACCAGAGATACTCTGGAACATTCATATCCCCAACAGAGTCGCCAACTGTCGCTCCCCGGATTTCCATCCTGGTATAAACGTGAAAGTGGCGCGAAAAGAGGTAGAGTCGCCAGCCAGGCATTATTATCCCGAAGGAACAGGAACGGTAATGCTGCACAAACCAAGAGAAAAGAAAAGGAAGGACATAGGTCCTGCGAACCAAAGAGACTGGGTTTGGGAGTTGGTTACGACCTGGGAAGGTATTAGCACCCCAGATCGTCTACCGTACCCGACGGGATCCACGCTTGCAAAGAAAATGTTTCAAAGGGTGAAGAAATGAAAACTGCTGCAAAACTTGAAACTGAAACTAGATAAAAAAGAAAAGAAAGGGGGAAAATGTAGGGGAAATAAAAGAGTGTGCTCGAACGGGCCCTACCTCGCTTCCTACATACCTCATCTGGACATGAGGATCATAGACGTTGTAGTTCCCCTAACTAGGGGTGGAACGGATTGCTTGTGAATTAAGGCTTGAACTGCCTATGTTAATGCTCAGGTGTTGCAGGCTCGGACGACGAGTGCGTAACCGTCTTGCAAAATGACAAGTAGGAGCAAGTTCGCGTACGAAGCGAAGGAGATGAGAAAAGAATTCCCGAAGGAGAGACGATTGTTGTTTGTTTGTGTTTTTTAGAAGTCTTTTATTGGTGTGGCACAAGAGAATGAACTCAAGCTCTTTTCCATGGAATGTGTACTTGTTACTACATTCCAAGATGGAATAATAAAACAAGTACACCAAGCAAGGAGAACTTATCCAAGACTTGTTTCCAAGGGCAAGGGCCTAATTTCATCGACTTGTTGAATTTATTAAGTATTTTGGTGATTAAAATGAAGAAGTTATTTTTAGGGTTTTTCTTGATGAAGATGACCTCATGATCTGACTTGTGAATCATGCTGGACAAATGCATTATTCCAAGATGGAATGAATACATATGCCCCATGGAATAAGGCTATTACACAAGAAGTCACTTCTTTCTTTATTAATATTTTTTATGTTTTGTTTTGAGATGAGAAGAGAAAGAACCAAAGGAGCAAAAAGGCAAAAGTCTAATGGGGAAAGACTAAACCTAATATTAACATGCAAAAGTGGTCCTAAGTTTAGTGAGGTTTCAACTATCCTAAGACAAAAGAAGAACCAAAGAGGAGCAAAAGAGAGAAAAAGAAATCTAGCAAGCCACTTACTCCTCTAAAGGAGATAAGTTTCTCCTAAAGGGGGAAGAAAAGAGTTGCATCACATGATGGCATAAGGCAAATCAAACCACAAAGAGAAAGCAACTTAAAAAGGAAAGATGAAGAGTTGAAATGTGGATAAACATCCACACCTCTCTTACCATGAGCCCCTGAAATGTTAGCAAAAATCCAGCACATGTTCATCAATATAATCATGGAGTTAGCATGTTCAAAGTTCAAATCAACAAAGATCAAAAAACAAGCCAAACTTTGCATATACATGACTTACGCATCGAGAACATGGAGGCATACATCAACCAGCAAGCAAATCACCCTAAACTAGCATATTCAATGATCATACAATGATCCATAGCAAATAAAACAAGTAAGGGGATCAAACAAGCTTAAAACAACTCAAAAAAAGTCATTCTGCTTCAGTGTTAACTGGTTAACCAAAGTGTTAACCGGTTAACCAGTTCAAACCTGCAGCAAATTACACAGAAAAAGGATGCGTTAACCGGTTAACACTGTCAAAACAACAACAATTCCTGCAGAAAATCAGCTCAAAACCAGCTTATCCAAATAATCACACACCAGACCAACAATCAATTATGCATGAAATAAATGGATCAATTAACATTAATTAACATTGTTAAGCTCATGAACATTAGCACACAAATTCGGTTACAAATCAACCAATTAATTCAAGCAACACAAGCAAATACACAAGCACATGGTGGATCTAAAGCACAAGCATGTAAATAAGCTAAAACAGAGCTAGATCTGAATTAAACCAACCTACAAAGCTGAGGTATGCTTTGGTAGTTGTTGATTGAGCTGGAAATGAGAGATCTTGCGGAGAACTTTGAAGATCTGGTGCTAAGCTTCACACTCCATGCAAAATAAATGCAAGCAAAGGGTCTTGATGCAGAATTTTGGATCCAAAAGCACTTCTAAATCCCAAACCAGATCTGAATCACCAATTAAACCGGAAAAATGATGTCAAGAAGCTATGGATGGAGGTCTAGTTCCAAGATCTACACACCTTAAGACAAGGTTATGTGATCTTCAAAGAGGAACTCTTAGTAAATTTGGAAAATGTGGGAGAGAAAATGAGAGAGTAGTGAGAGAGAAGAGTGAAAATTCAGAATGAAGAATGAAAAATGAGAGAGCCCCCCCTTAGTTTGGAAGGAAATGGATTAAATATGGTTTAGGTTTAGGGCCCAAAATTTAGGCTTGGGATCCCAAAAAAATCGTTTGGGAAAGTGATTAGGATTTAGAAATGGAATTATGCTTGGATTAATGATCTAGATCCTTCTTCACAATTCAAATTAATAAAAAATCAGAAATTTGGAAATTTGGAGCCAAAGCACATGCTGAATTTGCTACTGGAATTCAAAATTCACAGCCGTTAACCGGTTAACCAAAGCGCTAACCGGTTAACACCAGTGAATTTTGAATTCTCCCTCCTTTTGGTGGGAAACCTCAAGAATAACCCGACGCCAACCGTTTTGACCTGATGGAGCGATTTAGGCCACAAGTCTTTTGAGTGTGGGAAGAATATTGTGAAATGTTCAAACTGTGGAGGTCTTGGACATGCTACTACCGAGTGTAGGAGGAATGTTGTAAAGTGCTTCAATTGTGGGGAAGTTGGTCACATTAGTACTAAGTGTACTAAGCCGAAGCAAGCTCAGGCGGGCGGAAAGGTGTTTGCATTAGCAGGGAAGGATACTACTAGTGCAGACAGTTTGATTAAAGGTACATGCTTTATTAATAGTACACCTTTAGTTACTATTATTGATACGAGAGCGACTAATTCGTTCATTTCTCTTGAGTGCGCTAAGAGTTTGAATTTGTTTATGTCTTCTTGGGGTGGTGAGATGGTTAATGAGACTCCTGCTTCAGGGTCGGTAACTACTTCTTTGGTGTGTGTAAGTTGTTCTTTGACCATGTATGGTAAAGATTTTGTTATGGATTTAGTTTGTTTGCCGTTGGAAGGTTTGGACATGATCTTGGATATGAACTGGTGGCAATTTAATCAATTTCATATAGATTGCTATCATAAGTTTGTAAGGTTTCCTTCTTTGGATGATGATGAAGAAGAGAGTTTCCTATCCACGAAAGAGTTAAAGAAACATTTAGTGGACGAAGTTCAATTGTTTGGTTTGTTTGCATCATGGTCAGTGGAAGGCGAAGTGGAGATAAGTAGGTTTCCAGTGGTGTGTGATTTTCCAAAAGTGTTTCCGGACGATATTAAGGATGTACCACTGGAAAGAGAGGTTGAGTTTTCTATTGATCTAGTTCCGGGTACTAGACCGATTTCAATGGCACCGTATCGTATGTCAGCTTCAGAGTTGGTAGAATTGAAAAAGAAATTGAATGACTTGTTGGACAAGAGGTTTGTTAGGCCGAGTGTTTCTCCTCGGGGTGCACCGGTATTGTTAGTAAAGAATAAGGACGGAAGCATGCGGTTATGTATTGATTATCGACAGTTGAACAAGGTGACAATTAAGAACAAGTATCCGCTTCCGAGGATTGATGATTTGATGGACCAATTGGTTGGTGTGCGTGGTTTTAGTAAGATTGATTTGAGATCAGGATATCACCAGGTTCGTGTGAAGAGGAGGATGTTCAAAAGACGGCTTTTAGGACACGGTATGGTCATTACGAGTATTTTGTGATGCCATTCGGAGTTTCTAATGCGCCGGGTGTGTTTATGGAATACATGAATCGTATTTTCCATGAACAGTTGGATCGTTTTGTGGTTGTGTTCATCGACAACATTTTGATTTATTCTAACTCTCAAGAAGAGCATGAAGAACATTTAAGGATTGTGTTACAGATTTTGAAAGAGAAGCAATTGTATGCTAAGTTGTCAAAGTGCGAGTTTTGGTTGTCGAAGGTAAGTTTTCTTGGGCATGTTATTTCCGATGGTGGTATTAGTGTTGATCCATCCAAGATTGATACGGTAATGCAATGGGAAGTTCCTAGATCAGTTACGGAGATTCGAAGCTTTTTAGGCTTGGCGGGTTATTATCGAAGGTTTATTGAAGGATTTTCGAAGTTGGCACTTCCGTTAACGCAGTTGACTTGTAAGGGAAAGGCTTTCATTTGGGATATTCGTTGTGAAGAGAGTTTTATGGAACTTAAGAGAAGGTTAACAACAGCTCCGATCTTGATTTTGCCGAATCCGACGGAACCATTTGTGGTGTTTTGTGATGCTTCATTGTTTGGGTTAGGTGGTGTTTTGATGCAAGATGGAAAAGTTGTAGCTTATGCTTCAAGACAATTGAGAGTGCATGAAAAGAATTATCCTACGCATGATTTGGAATTAGCGGCCGTGGTTTTTGCTCTGAAAATTTGGAGGCATTATCTTTATGGTGCAAGATTTGAAGTTTTTAGTGATCACAAAAGTTTGAAGTATTTATTTGATCAAAAGGAATTGAACATGAGACAAAGGAGATGGTTAGAACTTTTGAAGGATTATGATTTTGGTTTGAATTACCATCCGGGTAAGGCGAATGTGGTGGCCGATGCCTTGAGTCGTAAGTTGTTACATATGTCCGCATTGATGATAAGAAAATGGGAACTTTTGGAGAATTTTAGAGACTTGAGTTTGGTTTGCGAGATGACGCCGAGAAATGTGAGACTTGGTATGCTTCATGTTACGAATGATTTTCTTGCAACTGTTTGTGAAAAGCAAAAGTTGGATTTGAAATTTGTTGATTTGATGATGAATGAGAATGAGGATTACAAGGTTGATAACTTTGGAGTTTTGAGATGTCGTGGTCGTATTTGTATTCCCGATGATGAGGAGTTGAAAAAGATGATATTGGAAGAGGGACACCGGAGTAATTTAAGTATTCATCCGGGAGCGAATAAGATGTATCAAGATTTGAAGAATATTCTTTGGTGGTCCGGATTGAAGAGGGATGTAGCTCATTTTGTGTATGCGTGTTTAACTTGTCAGAAGTCTAAGGTGGAACATCAGAAGCCTAGTGGTTTGATGCAACCGTTGGATATTCCAGAATGGAAATGGGATAGTATATCGATGGATTTTGTTACGGGTTTGCCGAATACGCAAAGAGGTCATAATGCTATTTGGGTTATTGTGGATAGGCTTACTAAATCTGCTCACTTTATTCCGATGGATATTAGTTATTCTTTGGAGAAGCTAGCCGAGATTTATGTTTTTGTGATTGTGAAGTTACATGGAGTTACTAAGAGTATTGTATCGGATAGAGATCCTAGATTTATATCGAGGTTTTGGGAAATTTTGCAAAAGGCTTTGGGTTCTAAGCTAAGATTGAGTTCGGCTTACCATCCGCAAATAGACGGTCAAATCGAGAGGACGATTCAATCGTTAGAGGATTTGTTGCGTGCTTGTGTGCTAGAACAAGGTGGTATTTAGGATAGTTATTTAGCGTTGATTGAGTTCACCTATAATAACATTTTTCATTCGAGTATTGGTATGGCACCGTTTGAGGCTTTATATGGTCGGAGATGTCGAACGCCTTTGTGTTGGCATGAAACTGGAGAGAGAATGGTAGTTGGACCGAAGATGGTACAACAAACTACAGAAAAGGTGAAGTTTATTCGGGAGAAGGTGAGAGCTTCTCAAAGTAGACAAAAGAGTTATCATGACAAGAGGAGGAAGGATCTTGAGTTTCAGGAAGGCGACCATGTGTTTTTGAGAATTACACCGGTTACGGTTGTGGGCCGTGCTTTGAAGTCGAAGAAGTTGACTTCTCGTTTAATTGGGTCGTATTAGATTACTGCACGAGTTGGTGTTGTGGCTTATCGTGTGGCATTGCCTCCGAATCTTTCGAATTTGCATGATGTGTTCCATGTTTCGCAACTTCAGAAGTATGTTCTGGATCCGTCACATGTTATTCAAATGGATGAGGTTGAAGTAAGAGATAACCTTATGCTGGAAGCTTTGTCGGTTAGGATTTTGGATCGTGAAATTAAAAAGCTAAGAGGCAAGGATATTGCGCTTGTGTAAGTGGCGTGGGGAGGCGCTGCGGAAGGCAATATGACTTGGGAATTGGAGAGTGGGATGCGCGAGTCGTATCCGGAGTTGTTTGAATTAGGTAATATTTTCGAGGACGAAAATTTCTAAAGTGGGGGAGAGTTGTAACGCCCCGATTCGATAATCCTATTTTTGTGGAGTCTTTTATTTCATTTGTATGATAATTGTTTTATTTGTGAAATTATCATGATGATATTTGATGTTGAGGAATTAATGTGATGATATGTTATGTTGTGGGATTTTACCGTTTTGTGAATTTTCGGGTAAAATTGGTTTGGAAGGTATTTTAGGTATTTGTTAATTAATGATAAGTTAGAAATTAGTAGAATTGGTATTTTGTGAGAAAATGATATTTGATTGGATATAGTAGAAAATAGAAATAGAAAGAAAAGAGAATATAAGAGAGTGAGAAAGAGTGAAATAGAAAGTTGGTAAGAAGAGAAAGAAAAAGAGAAGAAAGAAAAGGAGAGAAGAGAAAAAGAAGAGAAAAGAGGGAAAGTCGGAAAAACTTCAAGATTGCTCCAAGGAATCAGAATAATCGGGTAAGGGTGATAAACATTGTTATCTTAATGTTGTATATGATTATGTATGTGTTAGATTTTGTGGGGTTTTGATTTTGTAGAAGTTAGAGAAGATGAATAGTTAGGGTTTGAGAGAAAATGTGAGAAATTTATGGATTAATCGGTTTGAAATCGTTATAGCCGAATTATGATAGCTAGAGATATGTTATTGATCATGTTTGTATGAGCTTAGAGGAGTTTTGGGGTCATTTGGTTAGACTGTTCGCAGCATGTATTTTTCTGAAATCGCAGTGGTCGCTCAGTGAGCTATCCCTCGCTCAGCGAAAGTTCCAGGGTGATTTTCGCTTAGCGAGCTGTTCGTCGCTCAGCGAGCCTGTGAGGATTTTTGGGTTTTTAAGTTTTGTTTCGTAACTTGAGTTTTGGGTATCCGTTTTTAGCGATCCTCATATCAATTCGAAGCTAGAAACGTGTAGAAACTAATGATGCTAAGAAAAGTGACTTTTAGCCGACTTTTACCCGACTTTTCCGATAAAAGCGTAATTATGTTAATTATGGAATTGTAGGTTTGATTGTTGTGTTGTGGTCGTTTGGCAAGTAGATACATTGCTTGAATTAAATGCAAATGTATGCTAATTGTATGAGATGAAATGCATAACTATATTATGAATATTTATGCATTTTAAAGAATGTTGTGTGTCATTTTGCATGTAAGCATAATGTATGCATTCTTGTGTTGTGGGATTCTTTGTGAATCCGTTGTAGCATCGTGTGCTCATGTGGAGTGTGAGTGATGACTACAACAAGATCGTGTGCCCGTGTGGGGTGTGAGCGATCGGATTGTGTGCCCATGTGGGGTGTGAGCAATCCATAAACATTGTGTGCCCATGTGGGGTGTGAGCAATGGGGAACATCGTGTGCCCGACGGGGAGTTACTTTAGGTAACAAGCGATGATTCCATTTGGTTCCTGAGTGAACCTGCTGAAATGTTGAGTCGGTACCGTATTGCATCTACATAGAGTCGTGTGCGGTCTCTATGAGTTGCATTTTATCATTTTAATTATGATATGTAGAAATAAACATGAATGTGCATATGTTTATTTGGAGTATTATGGAGATGATAGTATGTGTGATGAAACATACTTGTTTGTATATATGCATGTTTAATATGTGTATATGTATGTGATTTATACATTTGTAATGTATACGTGTGATTAAACATAGCTAGACGTATGTTTATGCGGAATGAATATAATTGAGGAATAAACATAAATAATATGAGTTATGTGAATTAGTGAATTGGTGCATGATGAACATGCTTGATTAGTGTACGTACACGTTGCGATGTGTATGGGTGATGAGGTATGAATTATTGTGAGAATATGATTTATGTGCATTTTATATGTTGAGATATATAATTATATGCAATATTATTATGATAATGTTTCTCACCCTTCTATGGTTTTAAGATGCTCTATGAGGTATTGTAGAGTAGGTTGCTGGATGATATTTTGTGAAGCTCGTCTTCATCGTTTTGGTCGGTCAGCTCTGATATGTAGCACCGAGTAGCTAGGGTCGGCTTGATGCCTTTTGTGGATACATTTGTATATGTATTTTGATGTGAAATGTTTTATGTAAATATGGAATATTTTGGTGATTCAAACTTGCAGACATATTTATGATAAGTATATAAGTTTGAAAATGTTATGTTTTGTTTCCGTTGTTTAATGAATTGATAAATACGGGTGTAAGGATGAAATCCTTGTGTATGTAAGTTACCCCGTTTGTTGCATATCTTTATTGAGCAGGTGTTATATGTTTTCAATTTCAAGTATAATGTGGCATTGCTCTTTTGTACCATTTTTCAAATATACTCTGATGAAATTTTAATATGTGCTTAAGTGATTTAATTGCTTATTTGGGGTATAGAAATGGGGTGTTACATTAAGTGGTATCAGAGCCAGTGTTCAAGTCAGTTGTGTCTGTCTTGATGTTGTTGTGATTGAACTTTTGTTTAATCTTGTTGTTGTCCTTGGGAATGATCAGAATATGGCTGGTAGAAATCACAATGTGATGGCTGCTTTGGAAGCAATGGCTAGGGCGGTGCAGGGAGCGCCGAATGTGAATGCTATTGATGAGTTCAGGAAGAATCAATCGCCGGTCTTCAAAGGAAGATTTGATCCAGATGGTGCTCAGAATTGGTTGAAGGAGATTGAAAGAATCTTCAAAGTCATGGATTATGCTGAAGAGAGTAAGGTGGGACTTGGTTCTCACATGCTGAAGGAAGAAGCCGATGAATGATGGGTCGGTAGAAGTCAAACTCTTAAGGAGGATGATGAAGTGATAACTTGGGAAGTTTTTCGTACTGAATTCTTAGGGAAGTACTACCCTGAGAGTGTGAAAGGAAAGAATGAGATGGAATTCCTTGTGCTGAAGCAAGGTAGTATGTCAGTGGTTGACTATACTGCTAAATTTGTGGAATTGGTTCAGTTTCATCCTCATTATGTTGTTGCTACTGCTGAGTTTTCTAAGTGCATTAAATATGAGAATGGTTTGCGTCTTGAGATTAAGCAACTTGTGGGATATAAGAGAATCAAAAGGTTTTCAGATTTGACTGAATGTTGTAGAATTTTTGAAGAAGATAGCAGAGCTTGTTCTACACATTACAAGAGTTTGATGAAAGGAAAGGGAAGCAACAAGCTAGAAGTGGACCTTATGTGACACCCGCTGATAAGGGAAAAACATAGGGGAAACTTTGATAGGAGATTTGGTGGAGGGAGTTCGGGCCCCGTTAAGTGTTACAAGTGTGGCGATTTAGGCCACAAGTCTTTTGAGTGTGGGAAGAATATTGTGAAATGTTCAAACTGTGGAGGTCATGGACATGCTACTACCGAGTGTAGGAGGAATGTTGTAAAGTGCTTCAATTGTAGGGAAGTTGGTAACATTAGTAATAAGTGTACTAAGCCGAAGCAAGCTCAGGCGGGCGGAAAGGTGTTTGCATTAGCAGGGAAGGATACTACTAGTGCAGACCGTTTGGTTAAAGGTACATGCTTTATTAACAGTACGTCTTTAGTTACTATTATTGATACGGGAGCGACTTATTCGTTCATTTTTCTTGAGTGCGCTAAGCGTTTGAGTTTGTTTATGTCTTCTTGAGGTGGTGATATGGTTCTTGAGACTCCTGCTTCAGGGTCGGTAACTACTTCTTTGGTGTGTGTAAGTTGTTCTTTGACCATGTATGGTAAAGATTTTGTTATGGATTTAGTTTGTTTGCCGTTGGAAGGTTTGGACGTGATCTTGGGTATGAACTGGTTGCAATTTAATCAAGTTCATATAGATTGCTATCATAAGTTAGTAAGGTTTCCTTCTTTGGATGATGATGAAGAAGAGAGTTTCCTATCCACGAAAGAGTTGAAGAAACTTTTAGTGGACGAAGTTCAATTGTTTGGTTTGTTTGCATCGTGGTCAGTGGAAGGCGAAGTGGAGATAAGTAGGTTTCCAGTGGTGTGTGATTTTCCAGAAGTGTTTCCGGACGATATTAAGGATGTACCACCGGAAAGAGAGGTTGAGTTTTCTATTGATCTAGTTCCGGGTACTAGACCGATTTCAATGGCACCGTATCGTATGTCAGCTTCAGAGTTGGTAGAATTGAAAAAGCAATTGAATGACTTGTTGGACAAGAGGTTTGTTAGGCCGAGTGATTCTCCTTGGGGTGCACCAGTATTGTTAGTAAAGAATAAGGACGGAAGCATGCGGTTATGTATTGATTATCGACGGTTGAATAAGGTGACAATTAAGAACAAGTATCCGCTTCCGAGGATTGATGATGTGATGGACCAATTGGTTGGTGCGCGTGTTTTTAGTAAGATTGATTTGAGATCAAGATATCACCAGATTCGTGTGAAAGAGGAGGATATTCAAAAGACGGCTTTTAGGACACGGTATGGTCATTACGAGTATTCCGTTATGCCATTCGGAGTTTCTAATGCGTCGGGTGTGTTTATGGAATACATGAATCGTATTTTCCATGAATAGTTGGATCGTTTTGTGGTTGTGTTCATTGACGATATTTTGATTTATTCTAAGTCTTAAGAAGAGCATGAAGAGCATTTAAGGATTGTGTTACAGATTTTGAAAGAGAAGCAATTGTATGCTAAGTTGTCAAAGTGCGAGTTTTGGTTGTCGAAGGTAATTTTTCTTAGGCATGTTATTTCCGATGGTGGTATTAGTGTTGATCGATCCAAGATTGATGCGATAATGCAATGGGAAGTTCCTAGATCGGTTACGGAGATTCGAAGCTTTTTAGGCTTGGCGGGTTATTATCAAAGGTTTATTGATGGATTTTCGAAGTTGGAACTTCCGTTAACACAGTTGACTTGTAAGGGAAAGGTTTTCATTTGGGATATTCTTTGTGAAGATAGTTTTATGGAACTTAAGAGAAGGTTAACAACGGCTCCGATCTTGATTTTGCCGAATCCGACAGAACCATTTGTGGTGTTTTGTGATGCTTCATTGTTTGGGTTAGGTGGTGTTTTGATGCAAGATGGAAAAGTTGTAGCTTATGCTTCAAGACAATTGAGAGTGCATGAAAAGAATTATCCTACGCATGATTTGGAATTAGCGGCCGTGGTTTTTGCTCTGAAAATTTGGAGGCATTATCTTTATGGTGCAAGATTTGAAGTTTTTAGTGATCACAAAAGTTTGAAGTATTTATTTGATCAAAAGGAATTGAACATGAGACAAAGGAGATGGTTAGAACTTTTGAAGGATTATGATTTTGGTTTGAATTACCATCCGGGTAAGGCGAATGTGGTGGCCGATGCCTTGAGTCGTAAGTTGTTACATATGTCCGCATTGATGATAAGAGAATGGGAGCTTTTGGAGAATTTTAGAGACTTGAGTTTGGTTTGCGAGATGACACCGAGAGGTGTGATACTTGGTATGCTTCATGTTACGAATGATTTTCTTGCAACCGTTTGTGAAAAGTAAAAGTTGGATTTGAAATTTGTTGATTTGATGATGAATGAGAATGAGGATTTCAAGGTTGATAACTTTGGAGTTTTGAGATTCCGTGGTCGTATTTGTATTCCCGATGATGAGGAGTTAAAAAAGATGATATTGGAAGAGGGACACCGGAGTAATTTAAGTATTCATCCGGGAGCGAATAAGATGTATCAAGATTTGAAGAAGATCTTTTGGTGGTCCGAATTGAAGAGGGATGTAGCTCATTTTGTGTATGCGTGTTTAACTTGTCAGAAATCTATGGTGGAACATCAGAAGCCTAGTGGTTTGATGCAATCATTGGATATTCCGGAATGGAAATGGGATAGTATATCGATGGATTTTGTTACGGGTTTTCCGAATACGCAAAGAGGTCATAATGCTATTTGGGTGATTGTGGATAGGCTTACTAAATCTACTCACTTTATTCCGATGGATATTAGTTATTCTTTGGAGAAGCTAGCCGAGATTTATGTTTCTGTGATTGTGAAGTTACATGGAGTTCCTAAGAGTATTGTATCGGATAGAGATCCTAGATTTATATCGAGGTTTTGGGAAAGTTTGCAAAAGGCTTTGGGTTCTAAGCTAAGATTGAGTTCGGCATACCATCCGCAAACAGATGGTCAAACCGAGAGGACGATTCAATCGTTAGAGGATTTGTTGCGTTCTTGTGTGCTAGAACAAGGTGGTATTTGGGATAGTTATTTAGCGTTGATTGAGTTCACCTATAATAACATTTTTCATTCGAGTATTGATATGGCACCATTTGAGGCTTGATATGGTCGGAGATGTCGAACGCCTTTGTGTTAGCATGAAACCAGAGAGAGAATGGTAGTTGGACCGGAGATGGTACAACAAACTACGGAAAAGGTGAAGTTTATTCGAAGCTAGAAACGTGTAGAAACTAATGATGCTAAGAAAAGTGACTTTTAGCCAATTTTTACCCGACTTTTCCGATAAAAACGTAATTATGTTAATTTTGGAATTGTGGGTTTGATTGTTGTGTTGCGGTCGTCTGGCAAGTAGATACATTGCTTAAATTAAATGCGAATGTATGCTAATTGTATGACATGAAATGCATAACTATATTATGAATATGTATGCATTTTCAAGAATGTTATGTGTCATTTTGCATGTAAGCATAATGTATGCATTCTTGTGTTGTGGGATTCTTTGTGAATCTGTTGTAGCATCGTGTGCTCATGTGGAGTGTGAGCGATGACTACAACAAGATCGTGTGCCCGTGTGGGGTGTGAGCGATCGGATTGTGTGCCCATGTGGGGTGTGAGCAATCCATAAATAACGTGCGCCCGTGTGGGGTGTGAGCGATAGATGATTTATTCACATTGATTGTGTGACCGTGTGGGCTGTGAGCAATCGGATTGTGTGCCTGTGTGGGGTGTGAGCAATCCATAAACATCGTGTGCCCATGTGGGGTGTGAGCAATGGGGAACATCGCGTGCCCGACGGGGAGTTACTTTAGGTAACAAGCGATGATTCCATTTGGTTCCTGATGAACCTGCTAAAATGTTGAGTCGGTATCGCATTGCATCTGCATAGAGTCGTGTGTCGGTCTCTATGAGTTGCATTTTATCATTTTAATTATGATATACAGAAATAAACATGAATGTGCATATGTTTATTTGGAGTATTATGGAGATGATAGTATGTGTGATGAAACATACTTGTTTGTATATATGCATGTTTGATATGTGTATATGTATGTGATTTATACATTTGTAATGTATATGCGTGATTAAACATAGCTAGACGTATGTTTATGCGGAATGAATAGAATTGAGGAATAAATATAAATAATACGAGTTATGTGAATTAGTGAATTGGTGCATGATGAATATGCTTGATTATTGTATGTACACGTTGCGATGTGTATGGGTGATGAGGTATGAATTGTGGTGAGAATATGCTTTATGTGCATTTTATATGTTGAGATATATAATTATATGCAATATTATTATGATAATGTTTCTCACCCTTCTGCTATTTTATGATGCTCTATGAGGCATTACAGAGTAGGTTGTTGGATGATATTTTGCGAAGCTCGTCTTCATCTTTTTGGTCGGTCGGCTCTGATATGTAGCACCGGGTAGCTAGGGTCGGCTTGATGCCTTTTGTGGATACATTTGTATATGTATTTTGATGTGAAATGTTTTATGTAAACATGGAATATTTTGGTGATTCAAACTTACAGACATATTTATGATAAGTATATAAGTTTGAAAATGTTATGTTTTGTTTCCGCTGTTTAATGAATTGATAAATACTGGTGTAAGGATGAAATCCTTGTGTATGTAAGTTACCTCGTTTGTTGCATATCTTTATTGAGCAGGTGTTGTATGTTTTCAATTTCAAGTATAATGTGGCATTACTCTTTTATACCGTTTTTCAAATATACTCTGATGAAATTTTAATATGTGCCTAAGTGATTTAATTGCTTATTTGGGGTATAGAAAGGGGGTGTTACATCAGTGACTCCCATCTTGGCTAGGTAGTTGAGGCCTTCAGTGACCTTCTTACTGTAACCAGTTGATTCACCCTCAAACTTCTGCTCAACAATCTGCCATTCAGTAACTTCGTCGTTGTCTGTGAGATCCTCAGTAATATCCACCATGTTGACTTTAGTATCGAAGCCTTCAGTAGCTTCTACCATTTAGAATCCATGCTCAAAACTCTCTCCCGTTTCCACCATGTTAATGATTGATGGCTCAGTATAGTTGGCATCGACAGTTTGCATGGGATTTGAGTCAATTTTCATTTGTTGCTTTTTTTGTCACTGAATTTCAGTCTTCTGTGACAGATATCATTCTGCACTAGGTCCTTGAAAAGGAAACATTGAGACGTTTTATGACCCAAAAAACCATGGTACTTACAAAAACCTCTTTTTTCTGTTGTTCCATAGGAGGCACTTTTGTGCCTTGTGGAACTATAATTTGACCATCTTCGACTAATTTGTCGAAAATATCGTCACACTTTGTGACGTCAAACTTATAGATTCTTTTAGGAAACTTATCATTCTTTTAAGGCTCAACTGGATTTTATCCGTTCGGCGGAACTAGCATCCTACAAGAATATGGTGGTCCCTGTTTTAATTCTGCTAAGTCAATTTCTTGTTCGTCGAAACAGGATGGTTTGTCTATATTATCTACATCATTTTCGTCTTCTTGGTGCATCCCTACATAAGCCACTCTTTCTCTTTTGTTTCTATTTGCTCTAAATTCCTCAGCCTTTAGTTTTTCGACTTGTCTCATCCTATCTGCCAATTGCGACATATCTCTCAAATATTGGGTGTCTAGTTTCTTCCTTATAGAGTAGTCTAGACCACCTGCGGCCATTTCGACTAATTCACGTTCAGGTACTTGGGTGAAACATTTGGCCTTCAGTAATCTGAACCTATTCAAATAGTCATCTATTGGTTCGAAGAGTTTTCTTTTCACACTGGCCAATTCCTTCAGGCTTATTTTTGTTTGCCCCATGTAGAACTGTTCATGGAACAATCTTTCTAATTGGGTCCATGTATGTATGGAGATTGCAGGCAAAAATGTAAACCAAGTAAAAGTATTTTTTGTCAAAGAACTTGGAAAATATTTCGTCCTAAGATTTTCATTATTTTCTATTTCTCCTGCTTCGATTAGATAATGTGCGACATGATCTATGGTTGATTCACTAGTATCCCCTGAATATTTGGTGAACTTTGGGACTTTCCACCTTGGGGGTAATTCTTGTTGTAGAATATACTCAGACAATGGGAGACATAACTAGGCCTTTGTAATCCTATATTCACCCAATTATGTGCCATTATTCTTTCGACAATGGCAGCTAGGTTGTTTTCGGCAGGCATATTATTATAGCGCATCTGCTGTACAACATGATCAGCGTCTTGATCCCTTTGGACTAGAATTCTCCTAGGCTCTGGCTGGGCAGGAATTTCTACTTGAGGTTGTTCGACTACTTCCTCTTGGTTTCTAATGTTTACTTGGTGGATTTCCACTAGCCTCTAGTTTATGGTAGGTTCCTCTTCGACAGGTGTCCTAGTGTTGTACCCCAAAATTTGTCCTCCCACAATCAAGACAATATCTCTCAAGACTTCTAAATGATCATAAGGTTCTCAAGATTCCCAATTGATCAAAAAGTATGGAAGTTTCCTCAAACAATGTCTCATCCTACACAAAGCAGTCAAAACTAGGGTTTTGGTTTTCTTCAGGTTAAAATGATTTTCAAGGCCTCAAGTGAGCTTCATAGCATCCAATGACTTCAAGAATCCCTATGTCAAAGAGTTTGCTCAGACAGATGATCAGATATGCAAAAATCAGTCAAAGCAGTTAGAAAGTCAAACTAAGGTCAACTGTGGTCAAACAAAAGTCAAACTTCGAGATTTTTTGCCAACATCAAGATTAGGAAGTAACATTCATCATTTGATCAAGGGTTGATCATGATTCATCAAGAAAGTTTCAGATCATCAAGAATCATGAGTTTCTAAATTAGGGTTTTCTTAGGAAAAGTCAACCTAACTTTGACCAGCCGTAACTTTCACATACTTAATCCAAAATTTTCCATCCAAAGCTCATTTTGAAGGAAATTCAATTCTCTACAACTTTGTGTCTCACAAGCCAAGCCTAAAAATGCTTCATTTGGAAGGTATGAGCTAAGACATTATAGGTCCTTTTAAAAGTCAACTAAAAGTCAACTTTTTCCAAACCTCATAACTTTAGAATGGTAAAAGATATTGACATGGGACAAAAGGGGTTGGATAGTGGACTCTTTAAGCTTTCCAAAAAGTCCAAAAACACCTTCATATCCTTAAAATTGAGGGAGTCATGCCTTGGCAAAGTTGGGAAAATTTTGAGGGGTGCATTGAGCAAATGAGGTCTTAAACCTAAAATTCTCCAAATAGGCTTGTAATTTTGCAATCCAATCTTTATGATGACATCAAGCATGACCCAAAACCAAAGAGTTATGATTTTTATTATTTATTTATTATTTATTTGGATTTTATTCATTAAATTCAATTTAAATATAAATTAAATATGAAAAATCAAATAATGGTCAAGATATTTGATTGGAAATCATTTAAATCATATTTAGAATGATTGGAAGTCAATTAAAATCAAATTGGATCGAAAATAGCAAGGTATCATTTGATTTGTTGAGCTTTAATGGTGATTGATTCCTTCACACTCAAGTTATCTCATAAGCCTACAAATCCATAAGTTTTTTGACCTAAATTCAATCCTTATAAGTACATGAACACAACCAATGCATGGGAACACGATTTGCAGCCTCCAAGAACCAAGAACAAAGTCAAAATTTTCAAAGAAAAGTCACATTCGGATTTTGAGCTAGAGGCCTTTTCAAGATCAAACAAAGGTTGCAAATCATTCCTGGAAGATCACATAACGTTTCTGGATCACCAAAACATCCATTATCGCATCTAAACATGCTAACTGAATCATTACATTCTTGAATTTTTCGGTTTCATTAATCCACGCAATATAAATTATTTTTATGCATTGATGATTTCTTATTCACATACCTGGAATGTTTTTATGTGCTTGAATTGAATTTTTGTTGCAGAATCAAGGAGATGCCATTGTTAGGGTTTTAAACTCGAGTTTGGGATCTTAGGATTTAGGGCATATAAATGGATTCTAAAGACATGGATATAACGTATAAACCCTGGGTAATTGATCTGGGTTGACTATTTTTATCATTGTTATGGTTTACATGAGGTTTCAAAAACCTAGGTTTCCTGTAAGAATGTGTGCGCAGGAAATTCGCAGGAGATTTCACATGAAATTCCGCAGGTAAGAGGAAGAAGACGAAGTTGTTTGGCGCGGACTAAAAATTTTAATTTGTATTTATTTTATTATGTTTTGTTTTCATATTGTTTCACAAAGGCTGCAACAATCCAGTGGTAAGGATGCGCACGTATATGGCTTAGGTCTTGGGTTCGAGTCTGGCCGAAGCAATTTTTTTTATTACTAATTTGTTTTAACAAGTTTAATATATTATGAAATGTTGTGAAACTATAACACCATGCGCTGATAGCTCAATTGGTTGGCATGCTTGTTGTGGGAGCTGGGAGTCCTGGGTTCGACCCCAGGCTCCAGCATGTGAGTTTTCTACCCTTTTTTTTATTTTTTACAATTTTTATATATTTTATTATCATTATTATTATTATATCAAATTAATATTAATTAAAACTTTTTAAACAAATAAAAACTTAATTATTTTCTACATATAATTATAACTCAAATTTTATTTTTTGTATATAATATTATTCTAAAATATTTTTGTAAATAAATATTAACTATTTTAATTATTTATTTAAACACTTATATGATTTTTGTAAATATCTAATTAAATTTCTTATTTTCATAACTAAATTGTATAACTAATTTTCTAAAATCTTTTTCTATTTTAAAATTCTAAATTTTGTATATAATTAAATCTTAATATAATTTCACTCAAAATATTTTCATAATAACTTCAATTTTCTTACTAATTTCTTTATACCTATTTTTTCAAAACCCTAATTTCTTTATACTTATTTCTTTTCAAACCTTAATTTCGTATTATAATTAATTATACTTATTTTCTTAATAAATTCTAAGTAACCCTTAATTAAATTTTTAATTTCTTTATTATTATTGCTTTGCTAATTTATACTTATATTATTATTATTGCTTTATTTATTTACTGCTTTATGATAATTATGTTGTATCACTCCCAAAGCCTTGTAATAGCTTGTACATTTCTTTTCTCGTCTTTATTTTTTTTATAAATTAACTGTATGGTTAGTAAATAGGGCGTGAAAACCTATTTGTGAATAATTTGACTTAGAAAACCTAACTAATCATAAGATAAATATCTGAAAATAAATATTCATACACGTAAGTCGATCTAAGATCGTCGTCTGCACTTCCTAGGATATCCCTCTTGGTTACCTTCTTTAAATGGTCAAGTCCCTCGAATATAGGGGTGTCTTAAGCAAAGTCCCTTCACGTATAAATCATTAAGTCCCTACAGATTTAAAAGATCAAGTCCCTTCAAGGTTGCCTACGGAATAATGATCTTGCCCCTTCGAATAAATGATGATAGTCCCTACGAATTGCTAAAGACACCCTTAAGTTGCCTTAATTGACCATACGATGACCCTACGCCCGTCCCTTAAACAAATCCAAGGTAATGACTACCTATTCCTTAATAATAGGGATAGTCTTACCCTTGAAAGGACATATAAGAACATGAATGACTTAGTCTAGGGTAGGTATCTCATAGTTACTTTCTCACTCTTTAAAAATACTTTTCACACCTCACAATATTTTCAAATATTTTCAAACATTTTCAAACAAGGCTTTGTATACATCCATACGAGGATCATTACAAAGAACTTAGAAAAATTTCTAATCACACACTACACTTTTCAAAAACAATTTAAGTGAGCTAAGTAACTAAGAGCCCATGGATAACTATGGATATAAAGGGTACTAACACCTTCCCTTTATATAACCTACCCCCCGAACCCAAGTCTTTTCAAAACGGTCTTTCCTGTTCTTTTATGTCCATTCCTGTAGATGTTTAGAATTGGCAGAATTTTTGACCAACAAGAAGTGTTGAACTTAGTTCAGGATGTCACACCAGATGTTGTGACATTGTATAAGTTAATGAATTAAGTTCAGACATCAGGATGTCACACCAGATGTTGTGACATCTCAAACCTGCTACCAGACTTAAATGATGCATAACAGAACTGAGTAAATTCAGGGAATTTATCTGGAATTAATTGTGAATGGATAAACAATACAAGGCGCATCTGTAGGGAGCTTAGTTATCTGATTTCAGTATAACAGAATAACTACTTCACCTAGAATCAAGGAAGTAACAAACCCTAATTCAAGGTGATGACAGTGTGACTTATCAGGACTGGATAATCTACAAAAAGCCCAAAATCCAAGCATCTATTTAAGAAACAGAAACTCTCAGAATATGGTACGAAATTAAGAAGACTAAATAGGGTGTTTGTGTTTAATAGCAGGTTTTAGTTGTGTATCACTTTATGAGCTTTTAAGCAAAAAGTGTATTGTGTCTTGATTGAAACTGTTAAGTAAAATCAAGTTGTTGTGTTTGAAGTGTGACTTCAATTTTATTAAACATTGTAACATATCACTGTGTGATTGAGGGGGAGTGAGTTGGTACTCATATCTAAGTTGTGTCTTAGGTAGAAATTGCCTTGGGTAGATATTAAGTGAAGGATTAAATTGAGTGGTTTAAGTCCAGAATTAATATTACTTATATTGGATTTCCTTCCTAGCTTGGTAGCCCCCAGATGTAAGTGTGGAGATACACTGAACTGGGTTAACAATTTCCTGTGTTATTTAATTTACCTACACTTTAAGTTTTGTTTAAGTCTTCAAGTGTTTAAACATCTCATTCGACATCACGTACCTGATCCCAGAATTTCAATTGGCATCAGAGCAGGCACCCTGCCTGTTTAACTGGATGAGATCTAGGGACTGCAAATTTTGGGAACATGGACAGAGATGTAGGATCTGTGAATAGACCACCTATACTGGATGGTTCCAACTATGACTACTGGAAGCCAAAAATGGTAGCATTCTTAAAATCACTTGATAGCAGGGCTTGGAAAGCAGTCAACAAAGGATGGGAGCACCCTGTCCAAGACAATAAGGATGGGGCAAAAGTGTTGAAGCCTGAAGAAGAGTGGAGCAAGGAGGAAGAAGATTCAGCACTTGGAAATTCCAAAGCCTTAAATGCCTTATTCAATGGAATTGATAGGAACATATTCAGACTTGTGCATCAATGTGAGCTGGCCAAAGATGTTTGGGACACTCTCAAAACCACTCATGAAGGAACATCAAAGGTGAAAATGTCAAGACTTCAACTTCTCACCACAAAGTTTGAAAACTTGAGAATGAAGGAAGATGAGACCATTCATGAGTTTTACATGAACATCTTGGAAATAGCTAATACTTCTGGTGCTTTGGGAGAGAAGATGAGTGATGAAAAGTTGGTAAGAAAGATTCTCAGATCCTTACCAAAAAGATTTGACATGAAGGTTACTGCAATAGAAGAAGCTCAGGATATATGCACAATGAAGGTTGAAGAGCTCATTGGTTCCCTTCAAACATTTGAGATGGAAATGAATGATACAATTGTAAAGAAAAACAAAAGCATAGCCTTGGTCTCAAATACTTATAAAGAAGAAGAAAGTCATGAAGCAGACCATGAAGAAAATTTATCAGAAACAATTGCTATGCTTGGAAGACAATTCAACAAAATTCTCAAAAGAATGGATAACAGGTCCAGACCAAGTGGAAGAAACTCAAACTCTTCTGAGAATAAAAGACCTTATGATTCTAATAGAAGGTCAAATTATGATGAGAAGACCAACCAAGGAAAAGGGATTCAATGTCATGGATGTGAAGGATATGGACACATCAGAAGTGAATGCCCTACCTATCTAAAGAAGCAGAAGAAAGGTCTCTCTGTGACATGGTCTGATGAAGACTCAGGATGTGATTCAGAAGAAGAATCTGCAAAGCACATCACTGCTCTAGCTGGAGTATGTGAATATGAAGGGGGATCCAGTGATGAAGAGCTGACATTTGAAGAGCTTGAAGAATCATACAAGATGCTGTGTAAAAGGAGCAGTGAAGTATGCATGGATAATATAAAGCAGAAGAAGCAGATTGAGGAATTAAAGGCTGAAAAGACAAGTAATCTAGAGATCATTGACACTTTGAAAAGTGAAGTAAGCCTACTCAACTCCAAATTGGAGCATATGTCCAAATCTGTCAGAATGCTGAACAGTAGCTCAAACACACTGGATGTCATTCTCAACAACAACAAGCACTCAGGGGATAGGACTGGGCTGGGATTTAATAAAGCTCAAAAGTTTGAGGCTAGCACCAGCAAAACAACTTCAAATCCCATAAAGTCAAACAAGATGTCCCAACAGATGTCCCAACATCATGAAAAGAACATGATGAAAAAGAAGTATCAAAGATGGAGATGCCATCATTGTGGAAGGTTTGGTCACATCAAACCTTTTTGCTACAAGCTGCATGGACATCCAAATCAGAGGTATCAACAACCCCCTAAGCAGAAGACAGAGGTCACCAAGAAAGTGCTGCATGGACATCAAAATCAAAGATATCAGCAACCCCCTAAGCAGAAGACAGAGGTCATCAAGAAAGTATGGGTTCCTAAAGCTAGTCTTCATGCTGATCAAAGCTACAAATACATGCCCAAGAACAAGTTCAACAAACAACCTTGGAGCTCTAAAGATGGAAACTACACAGGGCAGAGGCATCAAAGGAAACCTCACAACAGGCAAAAATGGTCAAAGAAGGTTGTTGCCTATATAGCTCATACATCTCTCAGTATCAGCTAAGGAAGACTGGTACTTTGACAGTGGATGCTCAAGGCACATGACTGGATTGAAGAATCTGCTGGTAGACTTAAAGTCACACTCATCCAGATATGTAACCTTTGGAGATGGAGCTAAAGGAGAGATCAAGGGAGTTAGGACTTTGGACTGCCCAGATGTACCAAGACTAGATGATGTGTTGCTGGTAAAAGGATTGACTGCTAACTTGATCAGCATAAGTCAATTATGTGATCAAGGTTATAGTGTAAACCTTACCAAAACTGAATGCATAGTGTCTGATAAAGAACAGAAGGTTGTCATGAGAGGAGCCAGATCTAAAGACAACTGCTATATGTGGGAACCTCATGATTTCAGTCTCACTTCAACTTGGTCCTTAGCCAAAGAAGAAGAAGTGAAGTTGTGGCACCAAAGACTGGGTCATCTTCATCTCAGAGGAATAAAGAAGATCATATCTATTGAGGCTGTAAGAGGTATTCCAAGATTGAAGATTGATGAAGGCAAAGTATGTGGTGAATGTCAAATAGGCAAGCAAACCAAGATGTCACATTCAAAGCTCCAACATCTGACAACTTCCAAAGTTTTGGAATTATTGCATATGGATCTTATGGGACCAATGCAGGTTGAGAGTCTTGGTGGAAAAAGGTATGCCTATGTGGTTGTTGATGACTTTTCAAGATATACATGGATAAATTTCATCAAAGAAAAGTATGATGTGTTTGATGTATTCAAAGATCTGTGGCATAGAATACAAAGAGAAAAAGCAAGTTGTGTCGTCAGAATAAGAAGTGACCATGGAAAGGAGTTTGAGAATTAAAAATTCTCAGATTTCTGTTCTTCAGAAGGAATCAATCATGAGTATTCTTCTCCTATCACCCCTCAACAGAATGGGATTGTTGAGAGGAAAAACAGAACTATCCAAGAGTCAGCAAGAGCTATGATTCATACTAGAAAGTTACCACTGTACTTTTGGGCTGAAGCTATGAACACAGCTTGTTACATTCATAACAGAGTCACTCTAAGAAAGGGAACCTTGTCCACCATCTATGAAGTCTGGAAGGGCAGAAAACCTACAGTCAAGTACTTTCATGTGTTTGGAAGTAAATGCTACATTCTGGCTGATAGGGATCAAAGAAGAAAGATGGATCCTAAAAGTGATGAAGGGATTTTCCTTGGATACTCCTTAAATAGCAGAGCCTATAGAGTATTTAATTCCAGAACCAAGGTTATAATGGAGTCAATAAATGTGATTATTGATGATGCCCCTGCAGATGTTGCAGATGATGTTGGAACATCTGCTTACAGTCAGACTGAAGTTGAAATAAAGACTGATAATCCTGACTTCACTCTAACTGAGGCAAGGACAGAACAATCCAGCAAACCTCCCTCCATCAGAATCCAGAAGGATCATCCTAAAGATCTGATAATTGGTGATCCCAACAGTGGTGTAATCACTAGATCAAGAGAGATGATTTCAGGTTCTTGTTTTGTTTCAAAGATAGAACCTAAAAACATCAAGGAAGCTCTGAATGATGAGTACTGGATTTCTGCTATGCAAGAAGAATTAGGCCAGTTTACAAGGAATGAAGTGTGGGATCTTGTTCCTAGGCCTGATGACATAAATGTGATTGGCACTAAGTGGGTGTACAAGAACAAGTCAAATGAGCAGGGAGTTGTTACAAAGAACAAGGCTAGACTTGTAGCTCAAGGATTCACACAAATTGAAGGAGTAGACTTTGATGAAACCTTTGCACCAGTAGCAAGGCTTGAATTAATCAGACTACTTTTAGGAATTGCTTGTATCCTGAAGTTGAAGCTATTTCAAATGGATGTGAAAAGTGCCTTTCTAAATGGATATCTTAATGAGGAGGTATATGTGGAGCAGCCTAAGGGATTTGTTGATCCAAGCTGTTCAAATCATGTATACAAACTAAGGAAGGCTCTTTATGGTCTGAAGCAAGCCCCAAGAGCATGGTATGAAAGACTGACCACTTTTCTCATAAAACAAGGGTACATGAAAGGTGGAATAGACAAAACCTTGTTTGTGAAGGATGAAGAAGGAAATGTCATGATTGCTCAAATATATGTAGATGACATAGTCTTTGGTGGGATGTCAGACAGGATGGTTAAACATTTTGTTACTCAAATGGAATCTGAGTTTGAGATGAGCCTAGTAGGTGAACTAACCTACTTTCTTGGACTGCAAATCAAGCAGATGGAGGACTCCATGTTCATATCCCAAAGCAAGTATGCAAAGAACACTGTCAAGAAGTTTGGGATGGACAATGCAAGTCACAAAATAACACCTGCCCCCACTCATTTAAAGCTGACAAAGGATGACAAGGGTGAGAATATGGACCAAAGCTTATATAGAAGCATGATTGGAAGCCTATTATATCTGACTGCTAGCAGACCAGATATAGCTTTTGCAATAGGTGTATGTGCAAGATATCAAGCTGAGCCAAAAGTAAGCCATCTAAACCAGGTTAAGAGGATTTTGAAATATGTCAATGGTACTTGTGACTATGGCATAATGTACTCTCATGGATGTGAACCAATTCTTACCTGATTTACTGGGTAGGAAATATAACAGACTCGACTATCGATTTACTGGATAGGAGCAAACTTCTGAGGGATATCCTCAATTACCTTTTTACTGGGCAAGAAATATTCTCGACTACCTGATTTACTGGGTAGGAGTGTAACAGACTCGACTATCGATTTACTAGATAGGAGAAAAATACGGAGGGATAACCTCAACTACCTTTTTACTGGGCAAGAAACTCTCAACTACCTGATTTACTGGGTAGGAGCAAAATAAAGGACTCGACTATCGATTTACTGGATAGGAGTATGATCCACTACCTGATTCACTGGGTAGGAATATAAAGGACTCGACTATCGATTTACTGGATAGGAGTATGATCAACTACCTGATTTACTGGGTAGGAACTCAATCAAATTACCTTTTTACTGGGGTAAGAAAAAATATCTGATCTTATCACCTTTTACTGGGTAAGAGAAAAAAAAATATCTGATCTTATCACCTTTTTACTGGGTAAGAGGAAAAAATAACTTGACTACCGGATTTACTGGGTAGAACAAATCACGACTACCTGATTTACTGGGTAGGGACTATAAAGGACTCGACTATCGATTTACTGGATAGGAGCAAAAATACGGAGGAATAAACTCAATTACCTTTTTACTGGGTAAGAAAACTTCTCGACTACCTGATTTACTGGGCAGGAGTATAAGGGACTCGACTATCGATTTACTGGATAGGAGTATGGTCAACTACCTGATTTACTGGGTAGGAACTCAATCAAAGTGAAACAGCTTCTATTACCTTTTTACTGGGTAAGAAGAAGAAATATCAGCTACCGAATTTACTGGGTAGAAACTCAATCAGATTACCTTTTTACTGGGTAAGAGGATAAAATCTCGACTACCGAATTTACTGGGTAGAAACTCAATCAAATTACCTTTTTACTGGGTAAGATGAAAATATCTGATTATGTTACCTTTTTACTGGGTAAGAGGAAAATATCTTGACTACCGGATTTACTAGGTAGAACAATTCTCGACTACCTGATTTACTGGGTAGGAGCCAAATCAAAGAATAACAAACTCTATTACCTTTTTATTGGGTAAGAGGACAAAATCTCGACTACCGGATTTACTGGGCAGGAGCACAAGTAAAAGAACTTGATCAATTTGATAATATTACCCACTATCGATTTACTGATAGCTTAAATCCAGAGCGAATAATACTCAAGCTGGAGAAAATATTGCCCACTATCAAACAGTGATAGCTTAATTCCAAAGCAAATATATCCACAAAAGGAGGACCAAAGTTCAATCCAAGAACAAATTGGAAAGAAACAGTCAAACAAGACTCATCCCGAGGAGGAAATATCTCAACTGGGGATAATCCATCCAGATAATAAACTGGGGAGGAAACTAAATCAATATCTTCCACGAGAAACAAACTCAGTGGGGAATTAGAAAGGATTAACTCTTTCTGCTTAATGGTCGACACTCTAAACTTGAGAGGACTACGACACACACACTCTATGGGGAAAATCCACACCAAAGAGCAGAGAACAATGATAAACGCAAGAATGAAAGCAAACAAATGCTATGCTTATGCGTATGAATATGCTTATGAATATGCTAACAAAACAGACATAAAGATAAGAAACAGGTGACATAAACACCACAACAACCAGATACTCGGCTAATCCCAAGGCAACAATGCAGGGAAGCATGATGGAGATTCAATCTTGAAATCTGCAGGGGAATATCACAAGCCATCAAAGGAATACAATCCTACTACAAGGCTCAAATCATGATAATACAACATCTGCTAGGAATATCATCCTGCTGAGGAAAGGTAATAATCTGCAATAAACTGCTGAGGATGGAAACATCAAACTTCACGAGGAATAACCATCATACAACTCCTGCTCCACTTGGGGATAAAGTGCAAGACTTGCTAAAAATCACATAGGAACCTGCTGGAAATCAACACATGCAGTCCTACTGGGGATCCATATGGGGATATCAGAAGTTAACATCATAGCCACAACACAGTTGCGAGGGATTTTAAATCAGTACCCAACATAGGGTAAAAGAAAACCTCTAAACTGACTGCTATATCAATACTTCTATATTCAAAGATGCAAACAATCAAGCTGAGGAACAAGAGCTCAGCTGGGGATTCCCAATACTTCTCAATTTAAAGATAACATGCTGAGGAAAAGATCAACACTCAGCTAGGGATTCTCTTGAAACCTCCCTTCCAACAATTCTTCTGGGAAATGCATACAATCTCCATTCAACATCATGGTTGGGGAACAAAACAATCATTAACATCAATCTGATCAAGACTATCTAGGAACTTCACATGGACACGACCGAATCAAACCCTGCTTTGGGAGCGACAAGCTACACACATCCAGACTTTACCATTCCTGGAATCACTGCTGACATCCTTTATTTGTTCATTGAGATACAATGATCACTATTCTCTCTATCAATTTTGAACTCCACTGCGTCCGAGACTTCAGTCAAGGATGAGTGAATAAGAATCTTTGATGAATAATTCTTCTGAGGGATAGAATCTGAAATCCTCGATTGCTACAAGCGATTCAGTCTGTCGACGCAGTTACTTGCCATGATCCCTAACTTTTGCCTAGATTGCCCTTTCGGGTTTTCAATCTACCGGGATAATTATTTCTGTTTTTGTCTCTAATTTTTGCCTGGACCGCCCTTTCGGGTTTTCAATCCACCGAGACGCTCATTTTTGCCTAAGCCGCCCTTTCGGGTTTTCAACTTAGCGAGCTGTTCTTTTTTTTTTTTAGGCGAAGTATTTCTTGACTGAATCCGCATTCACAGGACGAGCGATCTCCTCACCATCCATAGTTGTAAGAATTAATGAACCGCCAGAGAAGGCTTTCTTAACAACATATGGTCCATCATAGTTCGGAGTCCACTTGCCCCGAGAATCTTTAAGGAAAGACTGAATCTTTTTGAGCACGAGGTCGCCTTCTCTGAATACACGAGGTTTGACCTTCTTATCAAAAGCTTTCTTCATTCTTTGCTGGTACAACCGACCATGACACAAAGCTTTAATTCTCTTTTCTTCAATCAAATTCAACTGGTCAAATCTACTCTGACACCATTCAGCCTCAGTCAACTTGGCTTCCATCAGAAATCTCATTGATGGGATCTCAACTTCGACGGGGAGCACTGCTTCTGTACCATAAACAAATGAGAAAGGGGTTGCCCCTGTTGAAGTGCGGATATATGTACGATACCCATGCAAAGCAAAAGGGAGCATCTCATGCCAGTCTGCTCGGAAATTAGAAATGTTATTCCTGAACAAATCTCTGTCCCACCAGCAAACTGCATCAAGTTGAAAATCTTTTGAGAGAAATCATGCAAAGCTGCTTGGAGATTCTTGAAGAAAGTTGCCCCAAGTTCAATGACTGATAAAGGTAAACTGATAATGGATTCAATTCTTGATTTCTTCCGGAGAAAATACTCAGATCTTTGGAATAACTGTTGAAAGAATAAACTGATCATGGTTTCAGTTCTTGAAATGATTGTTGAGAAAATAACCCAGAAATGAATCTTGCAGAGAATCTTCTGACTAACCATATCTGAGAATAACTTGCACTGATCAACAACTCTTGAACCATAGGACCTGAGGAGAAATTGCCCCTGATAAGATCACCGACCAAGTTTCTCAACTGTTTGAAAATTCCTTGACGAGGAAAGTTTATTTGCAAATAAAAAATGTTTGTACAAACCTGGTGATTTTAATGCAAAGTTCAATGCAAAGTTTGAAATCAAGAATCATTTTTGGAATGGAATTTATTGATGTAAAGCAAATGAAAACTTGTCACAACACGGCGGTTGAGACAACAATTAAAGATAAAGCAACAGCAAGAAAACAAATGATTGGTAAAGAACTTGGGAGTCAGTTTACGCAACCTTGTTGTAGTATGCTTTTCAAAAGAAACCTGGATTCAATTAGGACTTTTGAAGGTTGTAACGTGGTCTGGTTCACGGTTTATGAAACAAGGGATATAGGCTCAAAGTTTATTTACCCAACCCCTCTTCGTGATGAACTCCAGTCCTACATTCAATTAATTCAGCCTATGCATTCAAGTTCCCGGACATTTAGGATTGCACAGATGAAGATGGTTCATAAGCCAAAGGATTTTGAGATAACAGTCACATCTTTCCTTTTGTTATTTCTAGTGAGGACTTTGGTCAACTCAACTTATTTTTGCTGAGGATTTTGATGACCTCTGGGTAAATCTTTCTTTTTATTATCCCTAATTTTTGCCTGAACTGTGTCATTTCAACTTACAGCCAGCGGGATGCCCCAGGTTTGCCTAAGTATCCTTCACAAGTTTTGACTTAGCGGGCTTTAACTTTTTTTCAATAATTTTTCAATATCATTTTTTTTGAAAGATAATGACTGCATGGCTTAATGATTGCGATGAACCATCATCGACTTTTGAATTGAGAAACATCTTCAACACTTCTTGATGTGTGTGAAGGAAAATTTGAGATTGCAACCTTTATTTGCAAGGTGTCTTGAATGATTCTCTTATACTTGAATGTACATTCGAATTAATTGAGAACTACCCATCCCCAGGTTAAAATTGCGGGTTTTTTCGAATAGAAAGAAACTCCAACTTCAAGGTTCAAAGGGGTTAACAAAGGATTAACTTCCTTATTTCTCCAGTGTTTAGGATTTGAAACAATGCCTGTATATCATCAACCAAGTCTCAATTGAAAGCATACCAACAACAATTATGGGTATCTCGTTTTCGTCATCCTCCCTCCAATCATTATGAAAGCTTGAGACAAGATAAATAAACTTGAAATGTAAAGCATAAAGATGCAAATAGTAAATGAAATCAAAACAAAGCAATGCTCATTTCATTAAAACCAACATGAAAGTACAAACAAGCTTAAAAGCAAACAACTTAATATGATTGAAGAAAAATCGCAAACGTAAAGAAACAAAAGCCTAGTGATCCATCAGCAACAAAGGATGAGCTGTCCTGTCTGAGATTCTGGCCTTGAAGAAAATTTGACAGTTGAATTCCTCTAGAAGATTCATTTCTCATGATTCGGAAAAGGATTGTTGACAACATTAGGATTAGTGTCCTCAAAAGTGATCATCCCATTTCTAACAAGCTCTTTTACTTTAGCCTTCAATGCAAAACAGTGTTCTAGGTCATGACCAGTTCCACCTTGATGAAACTCACAATGAAGATCTGATCTATAACCAACCGGAAGAGGATTTGGAACAGGAGGCGCAGGCCTAGTAGTAATCCAATCATTCTGGACCAAGTAAGGATACAACTCAACATAAGTCATCGGAATAGGATCAAAGTTTGGCCTACTCCTAGCATTACGATTCTGGTTCTGGCAAATCTTTCCATGCATAACGAAATCAAACATTCCTTCGTCTTCATCAGACGCATTACCAAGACAACCATCAACCATGTTCACAGACACATTACCATGCTTCGGCAACGGATTCTTCTGCACATTAGGATTAACATCATTGAAATACAGAACATTGTTCCTCATCAATTTCTGTACTTCAAACTTCAGCGGGTAACAGTTCTCAACATCATGCCCCGGGGAACCTTGATGAAAAGCACAACGAGCTTCTGGCTTATACCACCATGGAATAGTCTCTGTAACCGGAGGTGGTGGACGAGTCTGCACAAGATTCTCTGCAATTAAAGATGGAAGCAAGTCTGCATACAGCACAGGAATAGGATCAAAGTTTGGCTTACTCCTAGCATTATGATTCTGGTTCTGGCCAACATTCCTTTGAATAGATGGACCATTGATCATCAGAGCGACTGCAGTAGGGTATGATTGTTCAGGGTGTTGTTGTCTGCGACGAGTCATCCCAACAACACTTGTTTCACTAGCAGAAACATTGACTTGAGGCATGACAATCCTCTGAGGTTGAGTTTCCCTAATGATCAAAGCCTGTAGCATCTCCATGATCTGACTCACATTGCTTTTCAACTCATCAAGGTCTTCCCTAACTTTCTTGTTATGTTGGGCTTGATTTTCCATTCTCAATCTAATAACTCTCAATCTATTAGCAGCTCTAGTACCGTATATGTGGTGAGGAGTCAGCTTGACGGATCAACAGACAACTGAGGAAAGAAACAACTGGGATGAGTTCCCACACAACTCGGATGAACACAAGAATATGCGAGGATGCAATGATATGCAATGCTCACTCCCATTTTCAGAAAAACAACCCGATTATTGCAAACGTGGTCAACATTGAGAATACTGTCATAAAAAAAATCTTGACAAAAAGGAGAATTTACTTTTTTTCAAATATTTGCAATAATCGGAATTGTCTTCCTTGAAAAATGGTTGTGATGATGTTCATGATGAATATGTAGATGCAAAAACCACAAACAAGATCACACAAAGCACACGGGCTTAGGTTCCGAGTCACGAGCATGAAGTCAAGGTAACAAAACACCAACCCCACAGGTAAGTACTAAGGTTTTATCTTCATTGTACCTGCAAGAAACCAAAAGGGTGCTAACAGAGGTGCCCGGAGTTATCAGTCATCTTTAGAATATCATCGGTACGTTGGATTACTCCCCAAACGATAACATTCTTAAAATAGACCTCGTCCGAGTGTAGTATCGCGTGACAACCGCCTTAGATTTACATCCAGACAGCTTCCGCACTACGTTCCTAAATTGGCTTAGATGGGTTAAGGGTTCTAAGGTCCTCAGTATGATCAGCTCAAGGTCGGAAAATAATGCCACGTACGATTACTCGTCATGACATTGATAGTCCAAGAGAGCCTAACCGAGTGGAGATTATCAAATTGATATTGCTTTGGACTACTCCATCACATATCGCTTCGAATATCGCCGTCCTATCATAAGTGTCACTCAGATCCGGGTTAGAATCTATCTCACACAGAGGATCACCAAAAACCAAAACGGAACAAACAAATAACAAACAAGTCAAACCAAAGCAATAAATAAATCAAAGTAGGCTAAATCCGCTTAGAGATTAATCCCCAGCAGAGTCGCCACTTTTCTGTAGCGGTAAAATCGTGAGTGTAAGCTATTGATTAACTTAACTCGATTAACACAGAGTCGCCACTGCGCTTTTCTTTATTTCCGAATGGAAAAAGGTAAAAGAACGAATAAAAACCTAGGATTCTAATAGGCAAAAGCTAAAAGAAATAAACAGAGATTGGGTAAGGGGATTGGTTATGAACCGGGAAGGTTTTAGGCACCCGACTCATCCGTGGTACTCCACGGGAGCCCTTTGAAATACTTATCACTTTTGGTCTGAAATTGGTTTGTTTAAAATGATGGAAGAGATGAGAAGAAGAATATTTTTTAATGATTTTGTGTTTGATAAGGTTTTAAAGCCTTATGCCTACGTACCCACAAAGTGCAATGCGAGATCAAAACCTCGTAGTTCGTGGTACAAAGTTTGAAAAGAATAAGTGGGTTGAATTAATTTTAAGATGTAAAGATAAGTCGTCATCCCTTAGCGAATAATTCCGCTAAAAGGGATGAATCATATCTAAACATGTGGAAAAGAAGAAAGGTGCACAAGGCACAAAAACAATTGAATGGATTTGTATTTTTTAAAGTATGTACAAAAATGGTTTTAATATATTTACATGACTTAATATTTGGTTAAGAAAATAAAAGGAAAAGGTTAAAAAAAATCGCTTGACCGAAATCAAGGTTTGTTTATGAAATTGTTTGAAGTTTAGAAAACAAGAAGGTTTTGAAATAGGAAGAAGTTTTGAAAATTAAAGAATGGGGAGGAGATGAAGAGACTAGTCCTAATGCTTGAATTAAAAGCTAAGGAAAGAAGTTACCAAGACCAATATGTACAAATCTTCAAAATTCGGACTTCCATCTTCAAAAGTTAATGATATCATTTGAGGCCAAGGTTTCTAACCACTCCAACTTGAGCAAAGGGAATCCTAGAAGGTCTAAGTCCAATCTCCAAAAGTTCGGGATAGTAACCATAAGTCCAAAGTTAGAAGTCACAAGTTTTTTAAGAGTTTAATCCTTTATTAAGTGTTTTAATATCCAAATGGACAAAAAATAAAAACAAGCACAATATGAATATCAACAACACAATATGAATATAAACAATGATATATGATATAATATGGCAAAATATAATAAGGAGATAAGGGAGCAAGAGATTTAAAATAAAAGGATAAGGTGCAAGAGATTAAATTTAAACAATTATATTCACATTATTATATTATATACAATATAAGGTGGTATGATGAACTTAATCAAGCACAACCACAACAATGAAAATAAAACCGAGGCAACCGGATCCAAGGGATCTTTAATCGAATCGGGACAACTTTAGGTCTATGTTAAGCAATCGCCGAGTAATTTACGGAGTAATTACCCTACAAATGAGGCCGGCCACCACTAATTAAAGTGGAAAATATTCGTGTTAATACATGTTAGAGAAACGATATAATGGATCGTTCTCCGAAAACATGCCACACTAAAAGAAGAGGAAGGTCTAATCTTAATCGAAATTATCGTTGAATTTCTCGATTAGTAACCTATCACGATCTCAAAGTATGAAGAATGATCCAAATGATCATTCATCCATAGATTTGAAATAATGAAGATTAAGCTTAATCGGAAATCAACAATCCCGAATCGGAAGATTGTCATCGACCAAAATTAAAAGGAGATGAAGAATAATAGATCCAAAAAGAATAGATCCATAAAAGAAATAGAATAATATTTTTAAATCTCTTTTCTAAGAATTCCTTTTCCAAATATTTTTTAAAATTGTTTTTCTAAACACTTTTTCCTAAATTTTCTTTTTTCTAGAAATTTCTTCTAACAATTCTTTTCTAGTAGACATTCTAAAAATAACAAAATCACCTTCAATAAAATAAATTAAAGAAAGTATTTAAAAAAAAATGAAAAGGGAAGGGTGATGGAGTAACCCGCGGGTTATGTAAACGGATTCAAGGATCCAAGAGATCCAAAGTCCATCACCATTTTTTAAAATTAAATAACAACTATCATAAACAAAAAAAACAAAACCAGAAGCACAATGGCTTCTCTTTCTTCTTATGCGGCAACAAAACAAAATAGGGGAGAAGCAAAAATCAAGCGGCGGCAAACGATCCAATCCTCACCTTCTCAAATACAACAAAACCGAGTTTCTTCTTCACTTCTCCTTCTCAATCTCTTTTTCGGATCTCTCTCTTGTACTTCTTCTCCGTGATTTCTTCAATTTCGAAAGAGGAATTAGGGATTCGAGAGGTTTTATGAAGATGAACAGGGATTTGGATTTTTGAAGCTTAATAAATAGTTTGGCAGAAATTCGGGGTGGCTATCGAAGCTTGTCCGTTGAAGGTGAGAATGACTTCGTTTTATAGAGAAAAGAGAAAGGATTCGTGACTGCCGTTTTGAACAATTGAAATGCGTTTTGGATATCACGCAAGTCTCGTGTTCTTTTTTCATTTCAAATTCTGCGTTTCTCATTATTTTCGTTTGCGTTTTGATACAGGTGCCGTATGCGTTTTGATGAGTGTTGGCTCACGTGTGCAGGTCGTTGTTCGTGCGAGAGTATTACTGAAGCTTGATGCGGCTTGTGTTATTTTTTTGAAGCTGGCTGTTGTGAGCTTATGACTTGTTTGTTGTTCGGCAAGAGGCTTGGATTTCTTTGGATATTGACTTGAAAAAAAATCTTGGTAGCTGCTTGTGTTATTTTGCTTGCGGAAACATGTTTGGGCTGATACGTTTGGAAGTTTGTTGTTTCGTGTGAAGTTGCGGCTTTGGAGTGGAAAAGTGCTGCTGTGCGTTTGATGTAAGATGGCTGGAAGTTATTTTTGTTGAAGCTTGCGCGTGGAAATGCTTCGGCTGGAATTTTCGTACAGCTTGTACATGGGAAAGCCGTGCGGCTGTTGTTGCTTCGGCTGGATTTGATGATACGGCGTGATGGAAGGCTTTGGCTTGCTTGAATATTGGGCCTTGGCTTGTACGGGAATGCTTGGAGTTTTGGGCAGCTTGTGAGCGAAGTGTGATGGGCGTGAAAGCAAGTGGGGCAGAATATTTTAGTGATACAACTTGTAAACTGGGCCCTGTGTGTGGATTGGGAAAATGATAATGTAAAACAAAATTTTTTATTATTATTATTATTTTTTGAAAGAATGAATGAGCTCAATGGAGAGATATATGGATATTTTGTACTATTATTATTTTTTATAAGTTTGTAATGGACTTATGGAAAGAAAGAATAAATGTATGGGTTTAATATCTAATGGGCTTATATTTGTAAATGGTAAAAAGGAATTTGAGGGGTTTAAAAATAAATGGAATGATTAGGAATGTTGATAAAAACGGGATTAAAAAAAAAGGAAATAAAAAAAAATGGATTATATGGATTATGGATATGGATAATCGAGAGAAATGGGAAACAAAGTAAATAAATTGGACATAAAAAAAAATCGGAAAATGAATGGAAATGGATAACGGCTATATAAAAAAAAGATGGTGGTTTATGGAAATGGATATTTTTGTGAATTGAATTAAAAAACATAGAAACGAATATGGAAATGATGGTTTTAAGCCCACTACAGACTCCTGATTTTTTGCACACAATCATCACTAAGCCACTGAACAACTCATAGCATTGAGCCACAAACACTTGAAATATGTCTGAACATTATCCTGATAACTTGAATTCCTACTGAGGAAAATAAATCCTCAAATGAACCACTGATGAACTTGATGAACTGACTGATTCACACCAAACTTCGCACAAAACACTGTCTGATAACTGATGAACAAACCAAACTTTGCACAGAAAACAACTGCCACACAACCCAACTTGTACTTTAAAAATGCATTGTCCGAGAAATGAACCATTGGCACACACAACTGGCAGTCAACCAATCTTTTGATAGTTTGACCAATAATAGGTCAAACATCCACTTGAAATCGAATTGTGACTGAACAAACGCATCTGAATGAAATTACTGTCTCGTCTTCGCAAACCTGCAACACAGAGAAGAAGAAGAACACTGCAACATATTTTTGTATTTTGGTTAGAAGTCAGTAAATATAAACAAATATAAGACAGTAAAAATAATGGTGATCCCTTGCGAAGCATAGACCCGATCTGAGGAGAAACTCGGAACCGGTGCGATCTTGTTTGTATGCAAAATGCATATGAGATGCGAAACAATCTTAGGGCAAAAATTAGGGTATTACACTACCCAATTTGAAAACCTAAGGGGTAAATTAGGAATCTGCTTATGTGAAATATAGCAGTTATGGAGAAGTGCCAACATGTCCTATGACATCGTATGGCATGATCACTAGATGGCAGCACCAGTCTGGTCAGTAACTCTGTGTATTCCATTTTTTTAGAATTCCACCAGTAATGGAATTTATAAAAGCTCAAACTTGCTCTCAGCTCTTCATCTCCTCACTATCTCCTCAAAATCTTTTGCATGCTAAAGTTGATTTTCTAAGATCCTCAAAATCAATCAAACCTAACTCATCTTTCACCACATTCGAAAAATGTCTCAACATCAAAACCCTAACATCATGGATGAGAATCTCAACCAAGAAGATGTGGTGCATGCAACCCCAATCTCTATGGTACCAATGGATACTACTCCCATAGACGAAATTAGAGGAAGTGTTCCTCTTGCTTAAAAACCTAGAACTCTAAATGTGAGAAGAGCAAAGGAACCTGTGTTCAGCAAAAGCAAAGGGACTCCTTCATCAACAAGCACCACCCCCAAAGCTTCTGACTATGTGGATGCTTCCATCAAGCATCTTGTGAACAGGATTTTATCTGAACAAAGAGTAGTGCGTGGGGTATCTGTTCCCCTGAACAGCATGCCTGCTCCACAACAAGAAGAACCATGCAATCAGGTTGAAGAGGACACTCCTGCTCAACAGGATGTCCCAATACATGTTGAAACATCTGAGGACCAGAACAAGGCCTCAACTGATGATGATGAAGCCACTGATGACTGTCTCTCCCCGGATTTCCATCCTGGTACAAACGCGAAAGTGGCGCGAAAAGAGGTAGAGTCGCCAGCCAGGCATTTTTATCCCGAAGGAACGGGAATGGTAATGCTGCACAAACCAGAAGAAAAGAAAAGAAAGGACACGGGTCCTGCGAACCAAAGAGACTGAGTTCGGGAGCCGGTTACGACCTGGGAAGGTATTAGCACCCAGATCGTCCGCCGTACCCGACGGGATCCACGCTTGCAAAAGAAAACTATTTCAAAGGGTGAGGGTATGAAAACTGCAGCAAAAAGAAGTGAAAATGAAAAGAAACTGGCACTGGAAAAGAATTGAAATAAGAAACAAAGAGAAAAATGTAGGGAAAATAAAGATTGTGCTCGAACGGGCCCTACCCCGCTGCCTACGTACCTCATCAGGATAATGAGGATCAGAGACGCCGTAGTTCCCCTAACTAGGGGTAACAAAGGGAAATTGCTTGTGAATTAAGACTTGAACTGCCTATGCCATTGCTCAGGTGTTGCAGACTCGGACGACGAGTGCGTAACCGTCTTGCAAAGTGACAAGTAGGAGCAAGTTCGTGTACGGAGCGAAGGAGATGAGAAAAGAATTCCCGAAGGAAAGACGCTCATTGTTTGTTTGTGTCTTTTAGAAAGCTTTTAGGAGTGTGTCACAAGGAAGTGAACTCAAGCTCTCATCAATGGAATGTGCACTTGCCACTACATTCCAAGATGGAATAATAGAACAAGCACACTCAAGTAAGGAGAAGATCCCCAAAACTTGAACCCAAAGATTATGGCTTAGGCTCACTAACTTGTTTACTTATTAAGTGTTTTTGTATTTACAATGAAGAAGTGTTTTTTAAGCTTTTCTTTTATGAAGAAGATACCTTGATCAGACTTGTGCATCACAAGATAAACATGTACTATCCCAAGATGGGAAGACTACAAGCATACCTCATGGAATAAGGCTATGGATCAATGCATCACTTCAAACTTATTAAAGTGTTTTTTAGAGTTATGAGATGAGAAGAGAAAAAGAACCAAAAGGATCTCAAAGGAAAAATTCTAAGGGGAACTAAAAATAATCCTAAGTGTTAACATGCATGGATGTCCTAAAGGTTAGTGAGGTTTCTATCCTAGTGAAGGAGAAGAAAAGAAGAAGATGAAGATAGAAGAAGGGATGAGAAAGGCCTAAGCCCAACAATAAATGGTTAGTTCACATAAACATGAGAGGAGAAGATGAGAATTGGAGATGCGGAACTCAATTCCCACATCTCACACTTACTATAGCCCCTGCAAGGTTAGCAAAATCCAGCAAATGCTTATTAATAAAATCAAAGCAATAACATGCTCAAAGTTCACAACAATCAACATCACCTAATTAGATCATACATGGCACAAACAAGCATTTACGTGTCAAAAACACGGAAGCATGCATGGATCTGCAAGAAAATCACTCAAACAAACATGTTCAATGATCATATAATGATCCATGGTATTTAGGACAAGTATGGAGATCAAACATGCCAAAAATAACTCAAAAGTAGCTTACTGCTTCAGTGTTAACCGGTTAACCAATCCGTTAACCGGTTAACCATGCCAGAACCAACGTAAAACAGCAAAAACCAGGTGCGTTAACCGGTTAACCAATCCGTTAACCGGTTAACACTGCTAAAACAGCAGCAAAAACCTGCAGAAACCAGCTCACAAACAGCTTACTCCAAACAATCTCATACCAGTCCAGCAAGCATTTGAACATGAAAATAGTGCATCAATTCACATTAAATGGCATCATGAAGCTCATGAACACTAATACACGGATCCGGTCACAAATCAATCAACCAATTCACTCAATACAAACAAATACGCAAACACATGGCGGATCTAAAACACAAGCATGCGAATAAACTAAAAACAGAGCTAGATCTGAAATTAACCAACCTACAAAGCTGAGGTATGCTTTGGTAATTGTTGATTAAGCTGAAAATGAGAGATCTCGCGCAAAACCTTGAAGATCCGATGCTAAGTTCCACCCTCCATGCAAAATAAATGCAAGAACAAGTTCTTGATGCAGAATTTTGGATCCAAAAGCACTTCTAGATCCCAAACCAGATCTGAATCACCACTAAAACCAGCAAAAAGATGTAATGAAGTTATGAATGTAGGTTTAGTTCCAAGATCTACACACCTCAAGGCAAGGTTTTGTGATCTTCAAAGAGGAACTTTGAGTGATTTGAAAAATTGGGAGAGAAAAGTGAGAGAATTGTGAGTGAGAGGAGTGAAAATTCAGAAAATGAGAGTGAAAATGAGAGCCCCTTTGGTTTGGAAAGAAATGAATAAATATGGTTTAGGTTTGGGGCCCAAAAATTAGGATTGGGATCCAAAATTATGGTTTGGGTAGTGTGATTAGGATGTAGCAATGGGATTAGGCTTGGACAAGAGCTCTAGATCTTTCCCTTAATTTCCAATTAATTCAAAAATGAATAAAAACCAGAAAAATGAAAAAATGGAGCAAAAATCACACATGCTGAATTGCTGCTGGAAATTCAAAATTTGTGGCCGTTAACCGGTTAACGCCAGTGAATTTTGAATTTCCCCCCTTTTGGTGGGAACCTTCAAAAATAAGTCGGTGCCAACCATTTTGATCTGATTTTGATCCCTGATCTTGCCAAATCTCTTTTATCATTATAGGAACATCCCCTGGCTAGAAAAAAAAGGGTTGGACACCTTGAAATCTCACAATTGACTTTTCAAGGGCTCTGTTGACTTTTTTCTTCATCTGCAAGCAACTGAGGCATTGTCTGACTTCCACATGGAATTTTCTCATGAACTTTGGCACATAAGACCCTCTCAAAATATGAAGACTTGACCCACAAGAAATGGCCAAAGTTGTGAGGTCTTGGTGATTGAATCCCAAAACCTGATTTGGGTGCACTGCATAAGCTTTGCCTTGTCCTGAGATCTCTGATGATCATGCAATCTTCTGAGATTTTTCCAATGGACTTGATCTTGTAATTGGAGTGTAGACTCACCACATAACTTGTACAAACTCATTGGGACCCTTGCCATGGCTTGAAATGCATCTGGGAACTCCATAGATGACCATATGCTGGTGCTAGGACATGAGGGATGTTATGCTTCATCTTTCTATGATATGATGATAAGGAAATGATATGCTCATGATGTATATGATGCGATATGATTCTTAAAAAGAAGAGGGCAAATTTAGGGTGTTACAGCTGCCCCTATTCAATCATCAGTTAATCTGAAAAGGACGATAGTACGAGCTATCGACCATTCAAGATAAATTGTGGTTGAATACCAAGAAGACCGGAAATTTGCACTCTGACGAAGAATGCAACACCGGGAAATAAATCCAACCAGATGACGCTCTGGGTACTGCAGGGGAGAAAGAAGCAGACGAGCTTCTTCCAAGTTGAACTGATATCTGGAATAAGAACACGTTGAGACAGACGAATCTTCAAACCATCCTGTGACGCCAGGAGCTGGACATACGAGTCCTCAAACACTGCAAAACATAACATGAGATAGACGAGTCTCCCTCGGATTTACCTGTTACGCCAGGACCAATAATGCACTTAAGTCTGTGGGATAGACATGCAATCAAGGTAGACGAACCTTCTTCATATATTATCCGCGGATATATGGTACAAGACAGACGAGTCTTCTTCGAGCAAACCTGTGATTCCAGGTGAAGCAACAATAATTGGTGCTTGAGACAGACGAGCCTCCTTCGGATTTACCTGTTACGCCAGGATCGGTAACCATTTTGACATTAATTCCCACTGTCAAGATTTGAAACCTCTTCAATACAGACGAGTATTGGATGATCATCAAGACAACACAGACGAGTGTTATAGGTCAATGATACAGACGAGTATCAAACAATGATCCGAGAAACACAGACGAGTGCTTCAGGCAATGATACAGACGAGTATCAGCCACTGGTATAGACGAATACCAGAAATTCAAACACAGATGAGCATTTGAAGTAGCCACAGAAATACCAGGATAAACAGCAGATCCACACAATACAAATATAAGGCACAACACAGACGAGTGTTGGAAATGATACAGACGAGTATCCAAGCAAAGCAGACGAGCTTCAAAACACAGACGACTTCTGGGGAATAAAAGTAGACGAGCTTCAAACCGGTAATCAGCACAGACGAGTGATGGACAGTTGCAGACGAGCAACAGCAGAGAATACATATCACGACACAGACGAGTGCTGGACAATTGCAGACGAGCAACAGCAGAGAATACATATCAAGGCACAAACGAGTGCTGGACAGTTGCAGACGAGCAACAACAGAGAATACATATCAAGGCACAGACGAGTGCTGGACAGTTGCAGACGAGCAACAACAGAGAATACATATCACGACACAGACGAGTGTTGGACAGTTGCAGACGAGCAACAACAGAGAATACATATCAAGGCACAGAAGAGTGCAGCAAAGGATCCAATACCAAACACAGACGAGTGTTGGGAGGTTGCAGACGAGCAACAGAAAATATCATATCAGAACACAAACGAGTGTTGAGGAGTTGAGGACAAGCAACAACAACTATCATAACCAAACACGGACGAGTGTTGGAAAAACTGCAGACGAGCAATATCAAGGTAATCATAAGCCAATGTTGGGGGAAAGCAGGCGAGCAATACCACAGAGCCAACACAGACGAGTGTTGAAAGATGCAGACGAGCAATAATCAAGCAGTAATACCAATGCTGGGGAGACCTCCGTTTAGGGATAACACAGACGAGTGTTGACAAACGCAGACGAGCGGTAGACAAATGCCTGATTGGCAGCAAGAGATACAACTCTGCAGGGGAAGACAAGTCAAGAGGTCTGAATACCCAACTCTGACTAATGTGATGAATACCTGACTGTATCATCAAATACCCAAAAGTATGGCAACTTTGCTGGGAAATATTTCACGGACGGAGGTGAAAAATCAAATATGAACTCTGTGGGGACAGGATCATCTTCAGGCTTGGCTGGGGAAGCTGCTTGGACAATACTCTAGCTGGGGAGAGCGTCTGCTGATTCAAGACTCTGAGGGGATTCTTGCTGAGGATAGAATACTGATAACATCAGGCTTTCAGATACCTGCTGGGCATACTCCGCTGGGGAAGCATACACTGCTACTTCACTGGGGAAGAAGAAAATGCTTGGGCTACTGCCAAGGCTTAGCTGGATAAAATCTCTGCTGGAGATGTCAGGCTTCAGATACCTGCTGGGAGAAGAAATCTCTGCTTGGGGAGATACTCTATAGGGGACGAGCAGATTTGTCTGGGAGAATGTGACGCCATCCTACAACCTGCAACAAAAGGAAACACAAGTGTCCCCCGGGAATTTGCATGGAATGATCTGTTCATCCATCATCACCTGACACTCAAAGAGGGTTACAGTTTCCCTGCATGTCAGTTTTCTTTTCAAAATTATCACCATGTTTAGATGCAATGCTATTTTTGCCAAAAATTCAGGACATTTTGCAAACAAAAATAAACACACACATCTTTGACTGAATATTCTTTTTATTAAGAATGGCCTCTGAATAGGCAAAGATTTTACATCAGGAAGCAACCACCTAGAAAGAGGTAGCCACTATAAAAAATGAGAAAAAGAACACTATTCTAATGGCAATGTACACGGCATTCCAAGGAGTTCCATTCCAGCTATGACTTGCATGTCTTCGGGACTCTCCATTCTGCTTTGTCTGTCTGAGAGGACGAGGAGACTGTTTCCTATCCTTATGATAATGTCAAGTTGTACGAAACGATGATGTGGTTCAGATAACTCGGATCGCAGTTGTTCGCTTATTCCCTTGTTTTGCATGGATCGCCCTTTCGGGTTTTCGATCCACTGGGATACCCTTTTTTTCCTGAGCTGTCCAATGTGGCTTTTCAACTCAGCGGGTGTACATTTTTATTTATTTATTATTTCCCTAACTTTTGCTCGAGCTTTTTATTCTGTTTTTAGCTCGCCGGGATGCCCTTTTTTTCCTGGACTATAATTCTGTTTTTGTGTCCAGCGGGTCTCTTTATGCGAAGTATTTTTTAACTGCGTCCGAGTTAACAGGGGATTGGAAGTCATCTCCATCCATAGTGGTGAGCATCAGTGCTCCTCCTGAGAAGACTTTCTTCACTATGAATGGGCCTTCGTAGTTTGGGGTCCACTTGCCCCTGTGATCTGAACCTGGAGGAACGATCCTCTTCAATACAAGCTCTCCCACTTGATACTCTCGAGTGCGTACTCGTTGGTCGAATGCACGCTTCATTCTCCTCTGATAAAGCTGACCATGACAGATGGCCGCTAATCTCTTTTCCTCAATTAGACATAGCTGATTATAACGAGCACGTACCCACTCAGCCTCATCAAGCTTGACATCCATCATCACGCGCAGTGAAGGAATCTCTACTTTAACAGGCAGGACTGCTTCCATGCCATACACTAGAGAGAAAGGAGTTTCCCCTGTTGACGTCCTGACTGACGTCCGGTACCCATGCAAAGCAAACGGTAACATCTCATGCCAATCTTTGTAGGTGACAACCATTTTCTGCACAATCTTCTTGATATTCTTGTTAGCTGCCTCCACCGCACCATTCATCTTTGGTCAGTAAGGAGAAGAATTGTGATGTTGTATTTTGAAGTCCCGACACAAGTCTGCCATCATCTTGTTGTTGAGATTAGAACCATTGTCAGTAATGATTCTTTCGGGCACTCCGTATCTACATATGATATCCCTTTTCAGAAATCTTGCCACCAATTGACGAGTGACGTTGGCATAAGACGCTGCTTCTACCCATTTGGTAAAGTAATCAATCGCGACCAGGATGAAGCGATGACCATTTGAAGCAGTAGGCTCTATCTTTCCGATCATGTCAATGCCCCACATAGAAAAGGGCCAAGGAGATGACATGACGTTGAGCGAGCTCGGAGGAACATGCACTTTGTCTGCATATATTTGGCACTTGTGGCACTTACGAGCGAATGAGCAACAGTCTGCATCCATTGTCATCCAGTAATAACCTGATCTCAACAATTTCTTTGCCATAGCATGCCCTCCTGCATGGGTACCAAAAGATCCTTCGTGGACTTCCTACATCAACAGGCTTGCTTCGTGTCTATCCACGCATCTGAGCAAGACCATATCGAAGTTTCTCTTGTACAAAACCCCGTCTGTGTTCAAGAAGAAACTAGCAGCAAGTCGTCTCAAGGTCTTTTTGTCGTTGGAAGATGCCCCAGTTGGGTATTCTTGCTTTTCCAGGAATAACTTGATATCAAAATACCAAGGTTTCTCGTCAGACACGGCGTCTACAGAGAAGACATAAGCTGGAGAGTCAAGCCTCGATATGTCAATTCTGGGCACAAAATTCCAACACAAGACTTTAATCGACGAAGAGAGAGTGGCCAAAGCATCGACAAACTGATTTTCATCACGTGGTATGTATTGAAGTTTAACTGTCGTGAAGAACGTCAACAGTTTTCTAGCATAATCCCTGTATGGAATTAGATGCTCTTGATGCGTATACCATTTACCGGTAACCTGGTTAATGACGAGGGCTGAATCTCCGAATATATCGAGGTTCTTAATCCGAAGATCAATCGCCTCCTCTATTCCCATTATACATGCCTCATATTCCGCTTCATTGTTGGTGCAGCCAAATGTAATTCTGGAAGCGAAGGGTAAGTGAACACCTTCAGGAGTAATGAGTACGACACCAACTCCACGACCATTGATATTGACTGCCCCATCAAACATCAACTTCCATTTGGATTCGGGGTCAGGCCCCTCCTCCGGAAGTGGTTCCTCATAATCGTTTGTTTTGAGGTACATGATGTCCTCATCAGGGAAATCAAACTTCATCGGCCGATAGTCATCCTCAAGAGGTTGTTGTGCAAGGTAATCTGACAATACACTTCCTTTGATGGCTTTCAGAGAAGTGTACTGGATGTCGTATTCAGTTAAAATCATCTGCCACCTAGCAACCCTTCCGGTCAATGCTGGTTTCTCAAAGATGTACTTGACAGGATCCATCTTGGAAATGAGAAGTGTGGTATGAGTCAACATGTACTGCCTCAGTCGGCGAGCAGCCCATACCAAAGCGCAACAAGTTTTCTCGAGCAGTGAGTATCGGGATTCACAGTCGGTAAACTTTTTGCTAAGGTAATAAATGGCGTACTCTTTTCGACCAGACTCGTCATGTTGGCCGAGCACACACCCCATTGACCCTTCTAGCACGGTCAAGTACATGATTAGAGGTCTTCCTTCCACTAGAGGCATTAGAATTGGAGGTTCCTGCAAATATTCCTTTATTTTGTCGAAAGCTCTTTGGCAATCATCGTTCCACCTGACCGTTTGCTCTTTCCTCAGCAATTTGAATATCGGTTCGCACGTGGCAGTTAGATGAGATATGAACCGAGAAATGTAGTTCAACCTCCCTAAAAACCCGCGCACCTCTTTTTCTGTCTTCGGTGCAGGCATATCTTGAATATCTTTTACTTTAGCAGGATCTACCTCAATTCCTTTTTGACTTACAATGAAACCCAGCAGTTTTCCGAAACGCACTCCGAAAGTGCACTTGTTCGGATTCAACCTCAACTTGTACTTGATCAGTCTATCAAAAAGCTTCTTCAAGTTGACCATATGCTTTTCTTCGTCTCTGGACTTTGCAATCATATCGTCCACATAACATTCAATCTCCTTATGGATCATGTCATGGAACAATGTGACCATTGCCCGTTGATAAGTTGCCTCGGCGTTCTTTAAACCAAAGGGCATGACCTTATAGCAGAATGTCCCCCACGGGGTAATGAACGTTGTCTTCTCCATATCTTTCGGCGCCATTTTTATCTGATTATAACCGAAGAAGCCATCCATGAAGGAGAACACCGAGAATTGAGCAGTATTGTCCACCAACACATCAATGTGTGGCAACGGAAAATCATCTTTTGGGCTTGCTCTGTTCAAATCCCGATAGTCAACGCACATTCGGACCTTGTCGTCCTTCTTAGGTACTGGTACGATGTTAGCTACCCAAGGTGGGTAACTAGTCACAGCAAGGAACCCGGCATCCCACTGCTTCTGAACCTCCTCTTTAATCTTCATCACCATATCCGGGCGAGTTCTTCTCAATTTCTGCTTTACAGGAGGACAGTCTTCTCTCAGGGGTAGCTTATGCATCACGATGTCGGTATCTAAACCTGGCATATCTTGATATGACCAAGCAAAGATATCCACATACTCTCTCAGCATACTGATCAGCTCTTTCTTGACGTCGGCCTGCAGATTGGCCCCGATCTTGATTTCCTTCTTTGCATCTTCACTGCCAATGTTGATGGTCTCAATATCTTCTTGATGAGGCTGAATAATCCGTTCCTCTGTTTCAACAATCTGGCTAATTCTTCAGGGAGGTCACAGTCTTCCTCAACCCCTTCATCAGCTTGGTAGACTAGATTATCAAAGTCATGCATAGTCATAGCAGGAACGTTATCCGTGGAATCCGGATTATCAACACTGCACAGATGACGTGCTTATTCAGAATCTGCTTATTTGAAAAAGAGACGCTAACACAAAACAAAAAAAGGAAAACACATTGCCATTTTTATATATTTTTTGTGAAAAAGTTTAAAAACAAAGACAGGGAACATAGTTTGTCTGAAAACATCCTTTTATTTCATAGCAAAATAACGATGCAATACAAAACATGGTGGCCCGATACAATGGATCCAAGCATCTTGGGCAGAATGCTGGATTTAACAATGCAGTATGCTAATAAAAGGAAACAAAACAATTACTCTGAGAGCCAGGTGACTTGAACAATGTCTTAAGCAGACCAATTTCCTAGCTCCTCACCGGGCGCACACGGGCGGATCCAATTGTTGTCCCAGTCTCCGTTACTATCCCCATCTTGGCTTGCCGTACAGATTTGATCGCGGTTGAGCAACCCAACACTTGTAAACGTGATAGCTTTACCACTCTGAGTAGACCCACCAGGCTGATACCCTAAGCCGAATTTATCATCTTTCTTTTCCAGCTCCAACAGCTTGCCCCAGCCCTGGGCACTGCCTGATTGAATAACCTCTTTTGCTTCCCTGTAGGAATGGATGGATGTGCCCTCCTTGTTTTTCTTCACAGGAGTCAAGATACTGACATCTGCTTCAAAAGCTTGGCATAAAGTCTCATGGATTTCTCATCCATTTCTACGTACTTGAATGTCGACAAATGGCTGACGAATATGTCCTCTTCCCCACAAACTATGATGACCTGGCCATCCACCACGTATTTAAGCTTCTGATGCAGGGTTGAAGTAACGGCTCCAGCAACATGTATCCACGGCCTGCCCAACAAACAACTATATGTGGGCTGGATGTCCATAACATAGAAAACACTTTTGAAGACTTGAGAGCCTATCTTGACGGGCAACTCAACCTCCCCAAAAACTGATCTCCTCGATCCATCGAAAGCTTTAACCACCAGATCTCTCGGTGTCAGGACAATCCCATCAATGTTAAGCTTCATCAGTGCCTTCTTCGGAAGCACATTCAAGGAAGAGCCTGTATCTACAAGAACATGAGACAGCACTGCGCCCTTGCACTCCATCGTGATGTGTAGTGCTTTGTTGTGATTTCTGCCCTCCGAAGTGAGGTCTCTGTCAGTGAAGCCTAAACCATGGCTAGCATTGACACTTCCAACAACAGCCTCGAGTTGGTTGACAGTAATCTCCTGAGGAACGTATTCCATTTGTAAGACGTTCAGTAAGGCTTCTCGGTGTGCGGGAGAGCACATCAGCAGTGACAAGATAGAAATCTTTGAGGGCGTTTGGTTTAATTGATCAACCACCGTGTAGTCACTCTTCTTAATAATCCTCATGAATTCCTCGACTTCTTTTTCAAACGTACCCTGCCCAGCCACAGGAGTAGTTGACTCATCGTTCGCATCCTGCTTTCCTTTGGCTCTGGACGAAGCCTCGGCCTCAGGATCCCCTCTCAGCGCAGGGGGAGCGAACAAACGACCACTTCGGGTAAAACCCCCAACACCCCCGACATTCTCTACCGTCGGGTCAGCAACATATCTGCTCTCCATCCTCTGTCCAACTACATAAACATCGGAGCCATAATGCCAGGGAATGGCTCTATCATCTGTATACGGCACTGGCCCAGGTACTGTTATAGTCACGGGACTAATCTGAGGAGCGTAGATTGTAACCGGCTCTCGCCTGACAGGCATATCAGCCTCATCGTAAAAAATGGTAATGGTTGACACATCATCAGCCTCTTCATTACCAACTTTACTGAACTGCAAGGACCCATCATCGATCAACCCTTGCAAACCCATCTTCAATTTCTCACAGCCATTCACAACACTCATACAGTCTTCACAATCAAGACAGCAACCAGGAAATACTAGACCCTTCAAAAGTTTCTCTTTCACCACCCTCAAAGGTGTCTTGACTTCATCGATACTCAGCACCAAACTCAACTTGTCATCACCCTCAACAACATTGACTCTTGCCCCTCCATGATTGGGCATAGGTGAAATTCTGTAATGAGATGTCCTAAGAGATGTTCCAACACTTAATAGGACATTTAACCAAAACTTAAACAGCAGGAAAAATAAACAACACAGAAGTTTGTTAACCCAGTTCAGTGTATAACCACACCTACATCTGGAGGCTACCAAGCCAGGAGGAAATCCACTATTAGTAATATTAATTCTAGACTTAAACCACCCTGTTTAATCTATCACTTAATACTTACCCAATGCAATTTCTACCTAAGACTCACTTAGATAAGAGTACCCTACTCACTCCCCCTCAATCACCCAGTGATCAAGTTTACAAGTTTACAAAAGTTGAAGACATCCTTCAAACAAAAAACAGCTTGATCTTACTTCACAGTTTCAATCAAGTCACAAATGCACTTTTGCTTAAAAGCTCATAAAGTGGTACATAAAAACAACCTGCTATTAAAACACTAGACACCCTATTTGGTCTTCTGAAATTCGTACTCAATTCTATGAGTTTCTGTTGTTTAAATAGGTATCTGAATTTTGGGCTTTCTGTAGAATGATCCAGCCCTAATGTGCAGCAACTGTCACCTTGAATTTAGGGTTTGTTACCTCCTATATTCTAGGTGCATTAGGTCTTCTGTTTTAATCTGAATCTTCAATTTAAAACTCCCTACAGATGCGCCTTGTTCTGTTTTTATCCAGCATTAATTAATTCCAGATAGTTCTCCTTAAATATCTCTGATCTGTTAATCAATAATTAATTCTGGTAGCAGGTCTGAGATGTCTCAACATCTGTTGGGACATCCTGACAAAACTGAACTTAGTCATTTATACAATGTCCCAACATCTGGTAGGACATCCTGAAATAAGTTCACATACTCTGTTTGCTAATGTCCCAACATCTGATAGGACATTCTGAACTGAATTTAACATTTCTTGTTTGGTCAAAAATTCTGCCAATCCTTAAACATCTACAAACTCCCCCTTTGGCTAATTTTTGGCTAACATCTTTCCTGGTTTTCAGAGTGCAGCAGAAGTTCTTTTTATCAGAGTATATCATTACTTTTCTGTTGATTCATATTTGAGTTTTACTCCCCCTCAAACATATATGAGTCCAGTCTTGTTTCAACAGAAATATTCACACTTATTCAGTTCAGGCAGAAACAAACAGATTTCATTCATTTAAACAGCAATTACATTTGATGTTGTTCTCCCCCTTGGTAGGCACAAAATTAGGGGCCAAAGAACTCTTATCCAGAATTACAAATCATTGCTGTCATTACAAATGCCTCACATACAAAGATCACTCAGATTCATCACTCTCAGTTGCTTCTTCCACTTCAGTGTCTTCATCTTTATCAGCGTCACTTTCAGCTTCACTGTCTTCACCAGATGCAGCATTCTGATCTTCTTCACTTTCCAACCTCTTAATTATTTCCTCCAGCTTCTTCTTTCTAGCTTCAAGCTCTTTGCAGGTGCACTTTAGCTCAGCAATTAATTCTTTCTTGGAGATTGGATTCTTAACAGTGGAGGGACCAGCAGATGTCCCAGAAGGAGCTTCAACATCTGCAGCATGATGACTGAGGAATAACTTGTAGTGAAAATCCAGGGGGCTCTCTCTCTTGCAGACAATGTCCTTCTCAGTTAAAATTCCAGGGTATTGACTTAGAACAATACCACACAGCAATGATGGAAAAGCTATTGGTAGCTTTGTTGCAGTAGAAATGGCATGCTTCATAGTCTGATCAAAAATATATTCTCCATAATCCATCTTGGTTTGAGTCCCCACAGCAAAGATGAATCTGGCCAGACCAGTTGAGATTGATGAAGTGTGGTTAGTAGGCACCCAATTAGATGTACCAATCCTGTTCAGCATGGCATACTTTCTGGTAAGCATGCTTACAGATAGCTTTCCCTTCACAGGCCATGCCTTTACCTGGTCAGCAGTTATCACCTTACAGACTTGATTATCTGTCTTGCCTAGCTCATTTGGTCCATCTGTTTCTCTTCCTAGATACTGATTTATGATTTGGGAAGAAAACTCCACACATCTACCTCTAACATAAACTTTTCTAAACTCAGAGGACTTACTATTTGAGCAATCCTCCTGAAGATTCACAATGAACTCTTTGACAAGTAGTTCATAGCAGGGAGAGAGGTCTGAGACTGTTCTGAATAGTCCTGCAGCAGAGATGAGATCAATCAGTTCTGTGCACTCAAGTGCATTGCTGCTCAGTTCTCTTTCCAGGGCAACCCTTCTTTGGTACACATACTTCCACCTGTTCACACTAGAGACATGGTGAAATGATATGTTGTCCAAGGGAGCTTCTGGTACAGCAGTTGAAGCTCTGGATGTTGCTGGTCTCTTCTTGGGAGGAGATGTTGGGACATCTGATTCAACATCTGAATCTGATGGTGTGACAGCCTTTCTTTTCTGAGTTTGAACTTTACTCCATTGTTTTGATGGCCCAAAAGAGGCTTTAGCTTTCCCTTTCTTTGGAGAGGCTTTCTTCTTTTCAGGAATTGCTGCTTCAGCTTGCATCTTACCCTTCCTGGACCTGAGTCTTTTGGCTATGCTGGGTTTGACAGATGCTATGATTTCTGCATCAGAGTCCTGCTCCAGGTTGACCACTGGAGGAGATTGATCAGTCTCTTCTTCAGCTTGTTGATCAGCAGGGATTAGATCTTCATCTGAGGCTTTGGTCTGATCCTCAGAGACTTTGTCATTATCTTCATTTAAGGCCTTATTCTGATCCTCAGAGTTTTCTTTATCACTTTCACTTGAGGCCTTTTCTTGGATCTCAGTCTGTTCAGCATCAGATGAATTTTCTTTCTCATCTGCAGATGTTCCAACATTTATTGGGACATCTTGTTCTGCAGAAGTGTCCTCTGCAGTTTGAGATGGTTCTTCTTGGGGAGCAGGCATGGTTTGCAATGGAACAGAGATCCCACTCACCTTTCTTTGTTCAAACAGAATTTGGGTGACAATCTCCTTGATTGAATCATCCACATAGTTTGAAGATTTTGGTGGCATGTTAGCAGGAGAAGGAATGCCTCCTTTGGCTTTGCTACAAACTTGATCTTTAGCTCTCTTTGGTGTTCTTGCCTTTTTAGTGTGAGAAGCGCTTCCCCTGAGTTCGTCCAATGGTGTTGATTGCATTGGTACCACAGAGATGGGAGTGGCATGAACTACGTCTTCATGGTTGAGAACTTCCTCAGTAGTTTTAGGGTTTTGAGACATTGTAGAGGAAGATGAATGTGCAGCTTTAGGGTTTTTGATTTCTGAAGGATTACTAGTTAATGTGATTCGCTTGTGATGGTGTGATGAGACTCTTGATAGCTGCTTATAAGGAATTACTAAATAAGTAGCCGTTACAGTCCAAATGATTAGGAATGAAATTCCCAAGGATCTAGTCCAGACTAGCTTTGCCATCTGGAACTTATGCCATGCAATGTCATATGACATGTTGGCACATCTCATTAACTGCTAGATATCACATAAACAGATTCCAAGTTTTCCCCTTAAGTTCTCAAATTGTGTAGCATCCAATGCCTTGGTAAAGATATCAGCTAACTGCAGATCTGTAGCTACATGCTCCAATGAAATCACCTTTTCTTCTACAAGATCTCTGATGAAATGATGTCTGATATCAATATGCTTTGTCCTGCTGTGTTGGATAGGATTTTTAGATATGTTGATTGCACTTAAGTTGTCACAGTACAATGTCATGACATCCTGTGGGACATTGTACTCAGTGAGCATCTGCTTCATCCAAACCAACTGAGAACAACTGCTACCTGCTGCTATGTATTCAGCTTCAGCTGTAGATAAAGATACACAATTCTGTTTCTTACTGAACCAAGAAATCAGATTGTTTCCTAGAAAGAAGCATCCTCCTGAAGTGCTTTTTCTGTCATCAGCACTTCCTGCCCAATCAGCATCACAGAAGCCAGTGAGAATAGGTTTGCAACCATGAAAGTACATTATGCCATAGTCACAAGTACCATTAACATATTTAAGGATTCTCTTGACTTGATTGAGATGACTGACTTTTGGATCAGCTTGATATCTTGCACAAACTCCTACTGCAAATGCAATGTCTGGTCTGCTAGCAGTCAAGTATAACAAGCTCCCAATCATGCTTCTATATAAACTATGATCTACATTCTCACCCTTCTCATCTTTAGTCAGCTTTAAATGTGTAGGAGCAGGAGTTCTTTTATGAGAAGCATTTTCCATTCCAAATTTCTTCACTATGTTCTTGGAGTACTTGCTTTGTGAGATGAACATTGAGTCTTCCATTTGCTTAACTTGCAGACCAAGAAAATAGGTTAATTCACCTACTAGACTCATTTCAAATTCAGCTTCCATCTGCTTGACAAAATGTTTGACCATCTTATCAGACATCCCACCAAACACAATGTCATCCACATATATTTGTGCAATCATGACATTACCTTCTTCATCTTTAACAAACAGGGTTTTATCAATCCCACCTTTTCTGTATCCTTGCTTGATAAGAAATGTGGTAAGTCTTTCATACCATGCCCTTGGAGCTTGCTTCAGACCATAAAGTGCTTTCTTGAGTTTGTATACATGATTTGGACAGCTTGGATCAACAAATCCTTTAGGCTGTTCTACATATACCTCCTCATTAAGATAACCATTAAGAAAGGCACTTTTCACATCCATTTGAAATAGCTTGAACTTTAAGATACAAGCAATTCCCAACAGTAGTCTTATTGATTCAAGCCTTGCTACTGGTGCAAAGGTTTCATCAAAGTCTACTCCTTCAATTTGAGTGTATCCTTGAGCCACAAGTCTAGCTTTGTTCTTTGTAACAATTCCTTGTTCATTTGACTTGTTCTTATACACCCATTTTGTACCAATCACATTTATGTCATCAGGTCTAGGTACAAGATTCCACACTTCATTCCTTGTGAATTGACCTAATTCCTCTTGCATAGCACAAATCCAGTATTCATCAGTGAGAGCTTCCTTGACATTTTTAGGTTCTATTTTGGAAACAAAACAAGAACCTGAAATCACTTCTCTTGATCTAGTGCTCACACCTCTGTTGGGATCACCAATTATTAAATCTTTGGGATGATCCTTCTGTATTCTGATGGAGGGAGGTTTGCTTGAATCATCTGACCTTGTATCATTTTGAGTGAAGTTATATTGATCATTCTTTTCTTCAGCTTCAACCTTGATATCAGCAGATGTTCCAACATCTTCTGGGACATCTGTAGGAGCATCATCAATTATCACATTTATGGACTCCATGATAACATTTGTTCTGTAGTTAAATACTCTATATGCTCTGCTGTTTATAGAGTATCCAAGGAAAATTCCTTCATCACTTTTAGGATCCATTTTTCTCCTTTGCTCCCTATCTGCCAGAATATAGCATTTACTTCCAAATACATGAAAATACTTAACAGTGGGTTTTCTGCCCTTCCAGACTTCATATATTGTGGACAAAGTTCCTTTTCTCAAGGTAACTCTGTTATGGATATAGCAGGCAGTGTTCATGGCTTCAGCCCAGAAATACAGAGGTAGCTTTTTAGCATGTATCATAGCTCTTGCAGATTCTTGAATAGTTCTATTTTTTCTCTCAACAATCCCATTCTGTTGAGGAGTGATAGGAGAAGAGTATTCATGATTGATTCCTTCTGAAGAGCAAAAATCTAAGAATTTTTGATTCTCAAATTCCTTTCCATGATCACTTCTAATTCTGATCACACAGCTGGATTTTTCCCTTTGTAATCTTTGACATAATTCCTTGAATACATCAAAGACATCTGACTTTTCTTTAATGAAATTTATCCATGTATATCTTGAAAAGTCATCAACCACCACATATGCATACCTCTTACCACCAAGGCTTTCAACTTGCATAGGTCCCATGAGATCCATATGTAACAATTCCAAAACTTTGGAAGTTGTCAGATGTTGGAGCTTTGGATGGGACATCTTGGTTTGCTTGCCTATTTGACATTCACCACATATTTTGCCATCATCAATCTTCAGTTTAGGAATACCTCTTACAGCATCCATAGATATGATCTTCTTTATGCCTCTGAAATGAAGATGACCTAGTCTTTGATGCCACAGTTTCACTTCTTCTTCTTTAGCTAGAGAACAGGTTGAAGTGAGACTGAGATTTTGGGATTCCCACATGTAACAGTTGTCTTTAGATCTGGCTCCTTTCATGACAACCTCTTGTTCTTTGTTAGTCACTATACATTCAGATTTGGTAAAGTTTACACTGTACCCTTGATCACATAACTGACTTATACTGATCAGGTTAGCAGTTAAACCTTTAACAAGCAGCACATCATCTAGTCTTGGAACATCTTGACAATCCAAGGTTCCAACTCCCTTGATCTCTCCTTTAGCTCCATCTCCAAAGGTAACATACCTGGATGAATGTGGCTTTAAGTTTACTAGCAAATTCTTCAATCCAGTCATGTGTCTTGAGCATCCACTGTCAAAGTACCAGTCTTCTTTAGCTGATACTTTCAATGATGTATGTGCTATGTATGCAGTACTTTTCTTTGACCAGATGAGTTGAGATTTCTTTTGATGCCTTTGCTCTGAGTGTTGTTCAGCTGATCTCCAAGCTTGATTGTTGATCTTGTTCTTGTGTATGTGGCTTTGATCAGTCTGAATATCAGCTTTTGGTCTCCAAACTTTCTTGATTACTTCTGTCTTTTGCTTAGAATATTGCTGACTTTTATGCAGCACTTTCTTGGTATCTACTACTTTCTGCTTGGAAGGTTGCTGACACATCTGATTTGGATATCCATGTAGCTTATAACAGTGAGGTTTGATATGCCCAAATCTTCCACAGTGATGACATCTCCATCTTTGATATTTTTTCTTCATTTTGTTCTTTCCAGAATGTTGAGACATCTGTTGGAACATTATGTTTGTCTTTGTGTTCTGATGTTGGAGCATCTGTTGAGACATCTTGTTTGACTGTATAGTTTTTGAAGTAGTTTTGCTAGAGCTTGCTTCATCTCTGTTATATCCCAGTCCACTTTTGTCCCCTGAATGTTTATTATTGCAGAGAATAGCATCCAGTGTATTTGAGCTGCTGTTCATCATTCTAACAGATTTGGACATATGTTCCAGCTTAGAATTGAGAAGAGTCTCTTCACTTTTTAAGGTATCAATGATTACTTGATCACTTGCTTTTTCTTCTTCTAGTACTTCATTCTGCTTCTTTAGCTTTATGACCTCACTGCATACTTCAGTACTTCTCTTGTACAGATCCTTGAAGGCTTGCTCAAGATCTGCATAAGTAAGCTCTTCACAGCTGGAATCACTGTCATATTCACACAGTCCAGCTAAAGCAGCAATGTGCTTAGCTGATTCTTCTTCTGAATCTCCTGAGTCTTCATCAGACCAGGTCACAGAGAGTCCTTTCTTTTGCCTCTTTAAGTAGGTAGGACATTCAAACTTGATATGTCCATATCCTTCACATTCATGGCATTTGACTCCTTTATCTTGACTGGTCTTTTCAGCATACTTTACTCTTTTGTTAGCATCATAAGGTCTTCTGTTCTCAGAGTTTGTGTTTCTTCCACTAGGTTTGGATTTTCCTTCCATTCCTCTGAGAATCTGTTTGAATTATCTTCCAATCAATGCAAGGTTTTCTGATAAGCTTTTATCATTTGCTGGTTCATCATCTTCTTCTTCATCTGTATTTGACACCAAGGCAATGCTTTTGTTCTTTTTAGCATGTGTGTCATTCATTCCCATCTCAAAAGTTTGAAGGGAACCAATGAGTTCTTCAGCTTTCATGGAGCATATGTCTTGTGCCTCTTCTATTGCTGTGACTTTCATGTCAAATCTTTTTGGCAAAGATCTGAGAATCTTCCTTACAAGCTTTTCATCAGTCATCTTTTCTCCCAAGGCTCCAGAAGTATTGGCTATATCCAAGATGTTCATGTAGAACTCATGAATTGATTCATCTTCCTTCATTCTCAAGTTTTCAAACTTGGTGGTGAGAAGTTGAAGTCTTGACATTTTTACTTTTGATGTTCCTTCATGAGTTGTCTTGAGGGTATCCCACACATCTTTGGCCAGCTCACAATGATGCACCAGTCTGAAAATATTTCTATCAATGCCATTGAATAAAGCATTTAGGGCTTTTGAGTTGCCTAGTTCTGAATCTTCTTCCTCTTTACTCCATTCTTCTTCAGGTTTCAGAACTATTGATCCATCTTTGGTGTTTTGAACAGGATGTTTCCACCCAACATTTACTGCTCTCCATGCCCTGTTGTCAAGTGACTTTAAGAATGCAATCATTCTTGGCTTCCAGTAGTCATAATTAGAACCATCCAGTATAGGTGGTCTATTTACTGACCCTATATCTCTGTCCATGTTACAGAATTTGTTTTCCCTAGATCTCACCCAGTATAAACAGGCAGGGTGCCTGCTCTGATGCCAATTGAAATTCTGTAATGAGATGTCCTAAGAGATGTTCCAACACTTAATAGGACATTTAACCAAAACTTAAACAGCAGGAAAAATAAACAACACAGAAGTTTGTTAACCCAGTTCAGTGTATAACCACACCTACATCTGGAGGCTACCAAGCCAGGAGGAAATCCACTATTAGTAATATTAATTCTAGACTTAAACCACCCTGTTTAATCTATCACTTAATACTTACCCAATGCAATTTCTACCTAAGACTCACTTAGATAAGAGTACCCTACTCACTCCCCCTCAATCACCCAGTGATCAAGTTTACAAGTTTACAAAAGTTGAAGACATCCTTCAAACAAAAAACAGCTTGATCTTACTTCACAGTTTCAATCAAGTCACAAATGCACTTTTGCTTAAAAGCTCATAAAGTGGTACATAAAAACAACCTGCTATTAAAACACTAGACACCCTATTTGGTCTTCTGAAATTCGTACTCAATTCTATGAGTTTCTGTTGTTTAAATAGGTATCTGAATTTTGGGCTTTCTGTAGAATGATCCAGCCCTAATGTGCAGCAACTGTCACCTTGAATTTAGGGTTTGTTACCTCCTATATTCTAGGTGCATTAGGTCTTCTGTTTTAATCTGAATCTTCAATTTAAAACTCCCTACAGATGCGCCTTGTTCTGTTTTTATCCAGCATTAATTAATTCCAGATAGTTCTCCTTAAATATCTCTGATCTGTTAATCAATAATTAATTCTGGTAGCAGGTCTGAGATGTCTCAACATCTGTTGGGACATCCTGACAAAACTGAACTTAGTCATTTATACAATGTCCCAACATCTGGTAGGACATCCTGAAATAAGTTCACATACTCTGTTTGCTAATGTCCCAACATCTGATAGGACATTCTGAACTGAATTTAACATTTCTTGTTTGGTCAAAAATTCTGCCAATCCTTAAACATCTACAATAGGGTTCGAGTTAACATTCGGCGGCGGCACAAAGTTGATTGCCTTAGAATCTACAAGATCCTGAACCTTGTGATGCAAAGCCCTGCACTTCTCAGTCGAGTGCCCAGGTGCTCCAGAGTGGAAAGCGCATCGTGCATTGACATCATAACCAACTGGAAGCTCTCCATGAGGTGGTGGTGCCAAAGTCCTCAGTTGAATCAGGTTTAAATCTAACAGTCTTGGCAATAAGGCAGCATAAGTCATCGGGATAGCCTCAATCACCCTATTAGTCGAGCGAGTCTGCCTCGGCTGATATGGTCTCTGCTGATAGTTGGTACGAGGTTGTTGTTATTGCTGATGTTGTTGTGGTGGAGGTAGCATCTGTTGTACGGGAGCTGTAGGAATGGTGACAGCAGCCACATGTTCATAAGGACTTCTGTAGCCACGGCCCTGGCCTCGACCGAATACAGCATTCGTCTCGCCCTCTCGTCTTCTAGGAGGTCCACTAAAAGCTTTCCTCGCTCCATTTGAGCTGCTAGCACTTGGGTCTTGTATCTTCCCCATTTTCAGCAATGTTTCAACTCTTTCTCCCGCAATAACAATATCGTTGAACTTAGTAGCAGAACTCGACGCCAGTCTTTCAAGAAATACACCCTGGAGAGTGCCCATAAACATGTCGGCCATTTCGTTCTCTAACAGTGGTGGTTGCACCCTGGCAGCTAGCTGGCGCCACCTCTGGGCATATTCTTTGAAGCCTTCTTTTGCTGTCTGAGCCATGTGCTGCAACTGCGTGCGGTTCGGAGCCATGTCCATGTTATATTGATACTGCCTCATAAAGGCTTCAGCTAAATCCTTCCAACTCTTGACATTGACCCTACTGAGCTTCATGTACCATTCAAGAGAAGCTCCCACCAAGCTGTTTTGAAAATAATACATCCAAAGTTTCTCATCATCTGTGTGAGCGGCAATTCTCCCAACAAATGATTGCAGATGGGTCTTCGGGCAAGCAGTACCATTATACTTCTCGAAGGTTGGAACTTTGAACTTATACGGAATCCTGACCCCAGGAACCAAGCCCAAGTCGGTTATGTCAAATCCCAAAGAGCTTTGGGACTGAATAGCTTTGATTTGCTCAGCCATCTCTTCGAACCTCTTGTTCATCTCTACTCCTTGACCTTCAGCTTCATCAAGTAAAGTGAAATGGTCATCATGATTATCCATCTGAATGTTGTGCAACCCATCGTTAGTTATTGCCACTCCTGGCTGTGCAACAGGAGGTTCAACCTGACGTGCGCCCGCACCGGTACGATTGTCAGCAGTAGCAGCAGCAACAGTGTTCCTGTTCTGATTCTCAACCATCTCCCGCAGACGCTCTTGGTTCTGACCCATACCGGCCATTAACGTCATAAAGTTATCCATTCTCTGTCTCAGATCTGCCAAGTCCGCTTGCATTTGGTCCATGGCTCGTTCTCTGTTAATCTTGGTTGGATATCTGTGCACTGCTGGTTGTTCTCGAACTTTACGAGGAGCTATAGTGCCTGGAACACAAAACACGTTAGTAACTGAGACAACACCTGCAAAACAAACAAACAGGTTATATGCAATTCAATGTAACTGTTCATGTTCCCAGGTTTTAAGTATTTGGCGTGCCCCAGTTCTGGCATCTAATCTCAGACAATTACTTTTAGTGTTTAGCTTTCAAACTTTCTCTTTGCTACGTGTTCAGACATTAGCAGTATCCAGACAAACGAGTCTTGCACATTCAAAATGATAACTTGCACATTAATACTGAATATGAACAAACCACTGTAGGCTAAAAGTCAGAATACAACCAGGAATATTCCCTGAAGGGTTACATGCCAGTACATGAAGACAAAAGAAATAAAAGCAAGACTCCTACAACAAGCCTGTAGGTAGCCTGAACAACAACTAAGCCAGAGAGCCAGGATCTACCGCCTCTGCCCTGCTTTCTTGACACCCGCTCTCAGCTTGAGCTCTTCGATCTCTTTCCTTGCTTCCTCTAGAGCTAATTGACTTTGGGCTAGCTGTTGGGTTTTCTCCCTCCGGATGGAGTGGGCTTGCTCCACTTCCTCCTTCTTGAAAGCCATCTGAACTTCAAAGAACTCTTCCTTCTCTTTGAATTTCTTTTGCTCTTCATCCCTTTGTCCTTGCAGCCAAGCAACGGATTGACGAGCATCTTTGAGAGTCTTTAGAGCTTTCTTGCGCTTAGCTTCTCTTTGAGCTTCCATCATACCCAATCTGTGGAAATGGGCTTCTCTACCGGCAAAATCATTCTCTTTGGCTTCTAAAGAGGCTTGGAGCTTCTGCAGCTTGTCTTCAGCTTCCTTCTTGGCTCTATTGGCTTGGTAGTACAGGCTTACCATCTCAATATTCTCCACTCTGGCCTCATGCAACTGAGCTTCTAGCTTCTTGTACTCCTCCAATGAAACCGTACTGCTCTGACTAGGCACCTCTTGGGGATAAAGTGGAGCCTCGACTAAAAAAGGCATGAGAACTGACTCAATATGTCTTTGCAACCATTCAACATATGGTGGATATGTCTTGGGATCAACTAGGCCGAAGTCTTTCTTCCCCTTTTTTACCTTGTGAGCCCAGGTTTGGACTGCTTGTTGAACAAGCTCTCTGTTTCCGTCAGCAGGAAAGTACAAAGATTCAACAAACATTTCCATCCGAGGAGGATCTTTCAAAGGGTAGCCAAACTACTTTCTGGCTAATGTTGGATAGTAACTGATGACACCTTTCCTTCCCAACAAAGGTACTCCAGCAAACCTTCCGCAACTAACCATCAACTCGTTTCCTAGCAAATCCCTGTCATATCCCCAAGCAATGTCTTCTACAGTCAAACCCATCAGTCTTCTGGACCATCTCCATTCGTCTCGCATATCCTTGAAGACACCTGACTTAGGCAACTGTCTAGCAAACCACTCAGCAAACAAAGAAGCACAACAGACCACTGGACCACCTCTACCCTTCTCGTTTCTGTAATGGACACTGAAGTAAAAGTCACCCAATAAAGTAGGCACTGGATTGCCTTTTGCAAATATTGAGATTACCTCTAAGCTGACAAACTCTTTCTCTCCAGGAAACAGACTGGACCCATATACCATCAATGCAAGCAAAGCTCAAAAGTCGTTCCACTTAGCTTCTGTAGCATACTTCTCAGCCTCTGGAATAAGCACACTCCAGGGTAGACCTCTGCCTTCACTCTCTTGCAAAGCCTTCCTGACTGAAGCAGCTGGAAACCTACAAACCTTGGCTATGTCTTCATCTCTGAGCACAACCTCTGACCCGTAGAACGGCAATGTCTCTCTGATCGGAACATTCAGCATGCTGGAGATCTCTTCTAATGTTGGAGCTAAGATGTAACCTGGAAAAACAAAGCAACGCAGCAGAGGATCATAAAATTGCAGCAGGGTATGCAAGCTGTCTTTCTGGTCTGCAGTGGGCTTGTCCACAAACTTCAGTATCTGGCCATATCTTTTCTTGAAATTACCCAAGACTTGATCGTTCATTAGACTCGCTAACCTCTGAACACTTTTAACTTCCGGCTGAAGAAAGGTATAATGCACATTCTTTTTTCTCGGAGCTCTTCTAATTTGTGCCATGGAGATAAGAATACCAGAACTGGGAACAGATGTGAGCAATGACCTGAAAAATGGGAAACATAAACAGTTAATGCCAAGAATGATGCAAATGCAATGCAATGCAAGCATGTGATCAAATGGGACCGTCTGAACTGGATCACTGACAAGGGCCCCCCTGAATAACTGTCAAACCAAAAGTCCACTGAGTCACACTCTCTGATAATCATAATCCACTGAATAAGATCTCAGGACCATAATATCAAGAATACCATAACAAGAACTCCAGAAAACCAGAATCAAGAAAACCAGAACTCCAGAACCATAACTACAGAACCATAGAATCATAAAACTGAAGATCATAATCACAGGACCACAGATTATAACAAGAACCACTAAACAAATGAGTGTATGTTGAGGTCATGGGTTCCTGCACACCTGTAAACACCCCCCAATCTCACTGGTAAAAGGCTCCGGGTCAGACATCACGGACTCTCAAAGCCGAATAGCAATAATACTGTCACCATCTCCGAGAAATGGCTCATGACCAAATCAGGGAATTGGTTTGGCATTATATACTACGCAGGGAGGCCTCAGCTGAGTCCAGGACACAAGGTCATCCTATGCGATCCCCAGGTGGGCCGTCGGATGCGAATGGGTTTGCCACAAAATGTGGGCTGCCACTGTCATCACTAAAGAGGGATGTTTCCACAAGGTTCTCAATGATCGGTCCCCAGCTGCACATAACTGTCAAGGTTATGAAATGAGAGAGGAAGATCCCCAAATCAAGACATTTCCAAGACAATCGCAACCTGGGTGTGGAACTCACTACTACCCCCATGGCAAGATCTCATGAGGCCAAAGTGGAACCACTCTAAGTCCTATGGTGCACTCGAGCCGGGTACTTGGCTCGTATCTCTCAATAACAAGTAACATCCATCCCACCAAAGAAAACCAGTCCAGACAGTCCAGTATATACATGATGCAGTAAATAAAGACTGAAAACCGTAAATAAAGTTGTAAATAAAGCTGTAAATAAACAACAATAATATACAACAAGCCACAACAAACAAACATCACCCAATGAAACAGCAACACACAAGCGCTAGGAGAGACTCACAGGGGAACCAGAGATCATCTGGTGTGTAGTCCCCAGCAGAGTCGCCAGCTGTCGCTCCCCGGATTTCCATCCTGGTACAAACGCGAAAGTGGCGCGGAAAGAGGTAGAGTCGCCAGCCAGACATTTTTATCCCAAAGGAACGGGAATGGTAATGCTGCACAAACCAGAAGAAAAGAAAAGGAAGGACACGGGTCCTGCGAACTAAAGAGACTGAGTTCGGGAGCCGGTTACGACCTGGGAAGGTATTAGCACCCAGATCGTCCGCCGTACCCGACGGGATCCACGCTTGCAAAAGAAAACTATTTCAAAGGGTGAGGGTATGAAAACTGCAGCAAAAAGAAGTGAAAATGAAAAGAAACTGGAACTAGAAAAGAATTGAAATAAGAAACAAAGAGAAAAATGTAGGGAAAATAAACATTGTGCTCGAACGGGCCCTACCCCGCTGCCTACGTACCTCATCAGGATAATGAGGATCAGAGACGCCGTAGTTCCCCTAACTAGGGGTAACAAAGGGAAATTGCTTGTGAATTAAGACTTGAACTGCCTATGCCATTGCTCAGATGTTGCAGACTCAGACGACGAGTGCGTAACCGTCTTGCAAAGTGACAAGTAGGAGCAAGTTCGCGTACGGAGCGAAGGAGATGAGAAAAGAATTCCCGAAGGAAAGACGCTCATTGTTTGTTTGTGTCTTTTAGAAAGATTTTAGGAGTGTGTCACAAGGAAGTGAACTCAAGCTCTCATCAATGGAATGTGCACTTGCCACTACATTCCAAGATGGAATAATAGAACAAGCACACTCAAGTAAGGAGAAGATCCCCAAAACTTGAACCCAAAGATTAGGGCTTAGGCTCACTAACTTTTTTACTTATTAAGTGTTTTTGTATTTAAAATGAAGAAGTGTTTTTTAAGCTTTTCTTTTATGAAGAAGATACCTTGATCAGACTTGTGCATCACAAGATAAACATGTACTATCCCAAGATGGGAAGACTACAACCATACCTCATGGAATAAGGCTATGGATCAATGCATCACTTCAAACTTATTAAAGTGTTTTTTAGAGTTATGAGATGAGAAGAGAAAAAGAACCAAAAGGATCTCAAAGGAAAAATTCTAAGGGGAACTAAAAATAATCCTAAGTGTTAACATGCATGGATGTCCTAAAGGTTAGTGAGGTTTCTATCCTAGTGAAGGAGAAGAAAAGAAGAAGATGAAGATAGAAGAAGGGATGAGAAAGGCCTAAGCCCAACAACAAATGGTTAGTTCACATAAACATGAGAGGAGAAGATGAGAATTGGAGATGCGGAACTCAATTCCCGCTTCTCACACTTACTATAGCCCCTGCAAGGTTAGCAAAATCCAGCAAATGCTTATTAATAAAATCAAAGCAATAACATGCTCAAAGTTCACAACAATCAAGATCACCTAATTAGATCATACATGGCACAAACAAGCATTTACGTGTCGAAAACACGGAAGCATGCATGGATCTGCAAGAAAATCACTCAAACAAACATGTTCAATGATCATATAATGATCCATGGTATTTAGGACAAGTATGGAGATCAAACATGCCAAAAATAACTCAAAAGTAGCTTACTGCTTCAGTGTTAACCGGTTAACCAATCCGTTAACCGGTTAACCATGCCAGAACCTGCGTAAAACAGCAAAAACCAGGTGCGTTAACCGGTTAACCAATCCGTTAACCGGTTAACACTGCTAAAACAGCAGCAAAAACCTGCAGAAACCAGCTCACAAACAACTTACTCCAAACAATCTCATACCAGTCCAGCAAGCATTAGAACATGAAAATAGTGCATCAATTCACATTAAATGGCATCATGAAGCTCATGAACACTAATACACGGATCCGGTCACAAATCAATCAACCAATTCACTCAATACAAACAAATACGCAAACACATGGCGGATCTAAAACACAAGCATGCGAATAAACTAAAAACAGAGCTAGATTTGAAATTAACCAACCTACAAAGGTGAGGTATGCTTTGGTAATTGTTGATTAAGCTGAAAATGAGAGATCTCGCGCAAAACCTTGAAGATTCGATGCTAAGCTCCACCCTCCATGCAAAATAAATGCAAGAACAAGCTCTTGATGCAGAATTTTGGATCCAAAAGCACTTCTAGATCCCAAACCAGATCTGAATCACCACTAAAACCAGCAAAAAGATGTAATGAAGTTATGAATGTAGGTTTAGTTCCAAGATCTACACACCTCAAGGCAAGGTTGTGTGATCTTCAAAGAGGAACTTTGAGTGATTTGGAAAATTGGGAGAGAAAAGTGAGAGAATTGTGAGTGAGAGGAGTGAAAATTCAGAAAATGAGAGTGAAAATGAGAGCCCCTTTGGTTTGAAAAGAAATGAATAAATATGGTTTAGGTTTGGGGCCCAAAAATTAGGATTGGGATCCAAAATTATGGTTTGGGTAGTGTGATTAGGATGTAGCAATGGGATTAGGCTTGGACAAGAGCTCTAGATCTTTCCCTTAATTTCCAATTAATTCAAAAATGAATAAAAACCAGAAAAATGAAAAAATGGAGCAAAAATCACACATGCTGAATTGCTGCTGGAAATTCAAAATTCGTGGCCGTTAACCGGTTAACCAATCCGTTAACCGGTTAACGCCAGTGAATTTTGAATTTCCCCCCTTTTGGTGGGAACCTTAAAAAATAAGCCGGTGCCAACCATTTTGATCTGATTTTGATCCCTGATCTTGACAAATCTCTTTTATCATTATAGGAACATCCCCTGGCTAGAAAAAAAAAGGGTTGGACCCCTTGAAATCTCACAATTGACTTTTCAAGGGCTCTGTTGACTTTTTCCTTCATCTGCAAGCAACTGAGGCATTGTCTGACTTCCACATGGAATTTTCTCATGAACTTTGGCACATAGGACCCTCTCAACATATAGAAGACTTGACCCAAAGGAAATGGCCAAAGTTGTGAGGTCTTGGTGATTGAATCCCAAACCCTGATTTGGGTGCACTGCATAAGCTTTGCCTTGTCCTGAGATCTCTGATGATCATGCAATCTTCTGAGATTTTGCCAATGGACTTGATCTTGTAATTGGAGTGTAGACTCACCCCATAACTTGTACAAACTCATTGGGACCCTTGCCATGGCTTGAAATGCACCTGGGAACTCCACAGATGACCATATGCTGGTGCTAGGACATGAGGGATGTTATGCTTCATCTTTCTATGATATGATGCTAAGGAAATGTTATGCTCATGATGTATATGATGCGATATGATGCTTAAAAAGAAGAGGGCAAATTTGGGGTGTTACAATGACCAAGCTTCTGTTGATCCACCTGCTGAAAAGGAGGCTTCCCAACCTCCTCCTACTGAAACCATAGATGATGACTCTGACACAGAGATCATTGCATCTGTTGATCCTAGCATAGCCAAAAGGCTTAGGGCTAGGAAGGAGAAGAAGACTGCTGGACATGCAACTCCTGAAAAGAAACAGCCTACTCCAAAGAAAGACAAGGTCAAAGTTTCATTTGGACCTACTAAGAAATGAAGCAAAGTGAGTGCCCAAAAGAGGAAAGTTGTTACTCCACCTGATTCAGATGTTGAAGAGGATGTCCCAACATCCCAACCAAGGAAGAAGCCAGCACCTCCCAGATCTACCTCTGCTGTTCCAGAAGCTCCTCTGGACAATGTGTCATTCCATCATGTGTCAAGTGTGAGCAAATGGAAGTATGTCTACCAAAGAAGGGTGGCACTAGAAAGAGAGCTGGGCAGCAATGCATTGGAGTGCACTGAGGTAATAGACTTAATATCCTCTGCTGGTTTATTCAAGACAGTTTCAAATTTTTCACCCTGCTATGAGTTGCTGGTCAAGGAGTTCATTGTCAATCTGCAAGAAGACTATGCTGATGGAAAGTCAGAAGAATTCAGAAAAGTTTATGTAAGAGGGAGATGTGTTGAATTCTCTCCTAGGGTTATAAATCATTACCTAGGGAGAGAATCTGATGGGCCTAATGAGCTGGGGAAAACTGACAATCAAGTTTGCAAGATCATCACTGCCAACCAGGTCAAAATTTGGCCAGTCAAAGGCAAACTTTCTGTTAGCCTGCTAACAAGGAAGTATGCAATGCTGCATAGAATTGGTACTGTCAACTGGGTCCCTACCAACCATACTTCCTCAATAGCTACTGGATTGGGAAGATTCATCTATGCTGTAGGCACCCAAACAAAGTTGGACTTTGGGGCTTACATCTTTGATCAAACACTGAAGCATGCAGGAACATCAGCAACAAAGCTTCCCATTGCTTTTCCATCTCTGCTCTGTGGAATCATCCTCAACCAGTATCCAGGCATCCTCACTGAGAAGGATTCAGTCTGCAAGAGAGAAAGTCCACTGGCCTTCCACTACAAACTATTCTTGAGCAATCATGTTGCTGATGTTGAAGCTCCCAGTGGGACATCTGCTGGACCTTCAAAAGCAAAGACTCCCATATCCAAAGTTGCCTTGATTGCAGAACTCAAGAACACTTGCAAAGAGCTGGATGCCAGGAAGCAAAAGCTTGAGGAAATTATTCAAAGGCTGGAGATGGAAGAGGGTGCTCAGAATGCTGATGAGTCTGATGATGAGTCTGAAGATGAAGAGGATACTGAATATGATGAATCTGAGTGAAATGTATGTGGAAAGTGTACTGCCTGTATCAACATTGTAATTTTGACTTTGTATTTTTGAATGTTTTCTCTCTGCTTGTGTAAAATTTGGCCCCAATTTCTGTCTAACAAGGGGGAGAAGAGAAGTGTACTGAACAACAACAATGTCTGCTGCAGTTTGCCTGATTAATGAACAATGTTGTTTGTCTGTTTAATGTCTGCATCTGAACTAAGTTTTTTTTAATAGAAAATTCTGTTGAACAATTCAGAATACATACAGGTTTGAGGGGGAGCAAATTATTATAACTCTCACATGATTCAACAGAAAAGAACTTTGCTGCACTCTGATAAATAAAACTCTGTTGCACTCTGATAAAACCAGAAGATTGTGTTAGCCAAAAATTAGCCAAAGGGGGAGTTTGTAGATGTTTAGAATTGGCAGAATTTTTGACCAACAAGAAGTGTTGAATTTAGTTCAGGATGTCACACCAGATGTTGTGACATTGTATAAGTTAATGAATTAAGTTCAGACATCATGATGTCACACCAGATGTTGTGACATCTCAAACCTGCTACCAGACTTAAATGATGCATAACAGAACTGAGTAAATTCAGGGAATTTATCTGGAATTAATTGTGAATGGATAACAATACAAGGCGCATCTGTAGGGAGCTTAGTTATCTGATTTCAGTATAACAGAATAACTACTTCACCTAGAATCAAGGAAGTAACAAACCCTAATTCAAGGTGATGACAGCGTGACTTATCAGGACTGGATAATCTACAGAAAGCCCAAAATCCAAGCATCTATTTAAGAAACAGAAACTCTCAGAATATGGTACGAAATTAAGAAGACTAAATAGGGTGTTTGTGTTTAATAGTAGGTTTTAGTTGTGTGTCACTTTATGAGCTTTTAAGCAAAAAGTGTATTGTGTCTTGATTGAAACTGTTAAGTAAAATCAAGCTGTTGTGTTTGAAGTGTGACTTCAATTTTATTAAACATTGTAACATATCACTATGTGATTGAGGGGGAGTGAGTTGGTACTCATATCTAAGTTGTGTCTTAGGTAGAAATTGCCTTGGGTAGATATTAAGTGAAGGATTAAACTGAGTGGTTTAAGTCCAGAATTAATATTACTTATATTGGATTTCCTTCCTGGTTTGGTAGCCCCCAGATGTAAGTGTGGAGATACACTGAACTGGGTTAACAATTTCCTGTGTTATTTAATTTACCTGCACTTTACGTTTTGTTTACGTCTTCAAGTGTTTAAACATCTCATTTGACATGACGTACCTGATCCCAGAATTTCAATTCCTTATGGATAAAATAAAAGTCGATGGCGACTCTTTCTATCCGCAAGATTTATAGAAAGTCAGTTCTCCCACCGTGTTATAGAATTGGCGACTCAACTGGGGAGTTACAAAGTTAAAGAGGGGTACCCTTAGGAATTAGATCACTTAAATTATTTGATTTGTTTGCTTTATATTTATTTGTTGGGCTTATGTGTGAAAGATCCTAACCCGGATCTAGTGTACCCTAGGTAAATGGCAATAGACCAAGGAAACTGTACGACATATACCGATATGGTTGATCTGGTGGCCATAGTTAGTGTGACTTCTTGGTTGGTGCTTATGTTCCTTAAGTAAGTTAAGGATAATATGGGGCTGTCATATGTTGTCAATACACTAACTGACTTTTAGAACCCTAGTTATCCCATCTTGGCCTTTAGAAAGTAGTGAGATAACCGACTTTGGTGAAGACTAAAGTTGGTTGATACTCGATACTACGCTCATTGAGATCCTAAACTCAGAGGGTTTTGGTTGGCAAGTTAGTTGCCTACTGAACAACCACCCTTGGGAAGGATCAATGATATTTGAGATCCCTTAGAAACTGGTTACTTTTGTAGGACAGGATGAACCAACTAAACTTCAGGGGAGGGTACTTACCTTTAAACCTCATGCAAGCCTTCAAACCTAGGGATATTGTGTGACTTGTTTGTGTGTGCCACATGTTTGTGATTGAGCATAACATCATGATATCATGACATCATAAGCATAGCATTTTCACTAACGATTTCAAGGACCAAAGGATTTATCTTTGTTCTTTGTTGCAGGTCATGGCTTTTGCTCGTAGGAATACAATTTGATCAGCTTTGTAGGGATACCTTCTAAGCTTAAGGAATTGGTCTCTCAAGTTTCTGAAAACTCCCAATTCATTAAGAGACATGGGAATCTGCTAGATCTGGTCATTTCAAGGGTTCAATGAAGACATGATGAGTGTCATATTTCAGTTCTTTGATCCTAAACATCATTGCTTCACATTCCTCGACTATCAGTTGGTTCCTACAATGGAAGAGTTCTCCAAATTACTGGGTATACCTATCCTTGATCAGAGACCCTTCACAGGCTTAGAGAAAGATCCAAAACCTGAAGTCATTATTGCAGCCCTACATTTGAAGAAATCAAACATTGTCCTAGAAACGAGAAGCGGAATTAAAGGTATTCTTACTAAGGTATTGATGGAGAAAGCTCAAATGTTCTTGAAGGCCATGAGCTATGCTGTTTTTGAGGAGATCCTAGCCCTATTGATATATGGCTTAGTGTTGTTCCCTAATCCAGACCAGTTCATAGACGTACACGCTATCAACATATTTCTGACTCGCAATCCAGTGCCTACATTACTTGGAGATATCTTACATTCTCTTCACACTCGTAATACGAAGGCGACATGAACTCTGATGTGTTGCATACCTCTACTATCTAGGTGGTTTATTTCTCACCTTCCTTGATCAGTGATGAATAATGACCAAGGGTTAAGGTGGTCTAAGAGGATTATGTCACTTTCTCATTCAAACATTCATTGGTGCTCTTGATCTATAGAGAATATTAGTATCATTGACCGTTGTGGGGAGTTCCCTAATATGCCACTTCTAGGCATAAGAGGGGGAATTACCTACAACCCTTCTTTAGCACTATGTCAGTTTGGTTATGCTCATAGTAATGGTCTTCATGACATGCTTATTCAGGGTATTGTGTTCGACTATGACAACAATCTTCAGGGTTACCGTCAAAGGTTTATACGAGCTTAGAACAAGGTGAATAGGATTGACAACAACACTTTGGAGCCAAAGTATTCTATTCCTATGGAGCCTTATCTCAGATGGGTGCGATCTCGTGCTCAGACTCTTATGATGCCATATCATGATGTTCTACCAATCACTATGGATCATATTGCTGAAGGAGATGTTCCTTATGCCATCCTTCATCTAGACATGCCCACTGATTTGGAAGAGTTGCAGAAGTCCTGGATTCAATTGAAGGAGCAAAGGGATACTTTTGAGACTCAGTTCAAAGCAAGTCAAGAAAGAGTGTTAGAGCTAACAAGGCAACTTCACGAGGAGCCAAACCTCAACAAGTACCTCCACCCAACGAGGAAGCATCCATGGGAGACTTAAAACCCTATTAATTTATCTTTTGTACTTTATTGTTATTTCTTTGAAAGCCCAAAGGGCAAAACTTATATTAAATATTTACTAATAAAATTTTGTTTTTGTTTTCTTTAAACAAATTTAAATCCTGCGGTCCTTGAAAACATTGCATAAACATATACATACCATATCATTACATCACAGGTTTCTTATAAACAGATATCTTATCTTCTCACTGTTTATTTCAGCAGAAATGGCTCTCGAACAAACTGTTAAGGATCTCCAGACTCAGAATGCACAATTTCAAGAAATGATTTTGAATTTGTCCAGGGGACAAGATGAGCTGAAGGCACTTTTGACCAAGAAAAAGAAGAAGACCATAAAACCAGTGGGCTTCATCAACCTGGGTAGAAGATTCAGAGGTCCTGTCAAGACAGATGAAGAGGTTGAGAATCTTGAGTCTAAAAATTATGAGAAAGAAGGAGGCAGTCTCTATGATACTGTGGAAGATTTTGATTATGAGGAGAACTATTATCATGATCCTACTAGTGAAGAGAAGTATAAGATGCTGGTGGACAGAATGAATGTTATGGAACTACAGAAGAATTCTAGGTTTGACTTTGAAGATTTTAGTTTTATTTCTGGAGTCTCCATCCCTATTGGCTTCAAGGTTCCTACTTTTGGGGTGTATGATGGTGTGTCTTGTCCAAAATTGCATTTGAGGTCTTATGTAAGGAGAATTCAACCCCATACTCCTGATAAGAAGTTATGGATGCATTTCTTTCAAGAGAGTTTGTCTGGATCCCAACTGGAATGGTATTATCAACTAGAGAGTACCAACATTCGCAACTGGAATGATCTTGCTGAGGCTTTCTATAAGCAGTACCAATACAATTCTGATTTAGCACCAACTCGCATGCAGCTCCAAAGCATGTCCATGGATGCCAAAGAAAGTTTCAAGGAGTATGCTCAGAAATGGAGAGATATGGCAAGTAGAGTTCAACCCCCTTTGACTGACAAGGAATTGGTTGATATGTTCATGAGTACGTTGACTGGTCCTTTCTATAGTCATCTCATTGGAAGCTCATCATCTGGCTTCACTGAGTTGATAATGACTGGAGAACGTGTGGAGAGTGGGATACGAAGTGGAAAGATTCAGATAGTTGCTTCTTCAAGTACCAACAAAAAGCCCCCTAATGAGAAGAAGGAATCCAATGTTGTGTATGGCCAACATGGTCGTAATAATCATAACCAATCTGTGGGAGTTGTTTTGATTTCTAATCCTACACCTCCACCACAAGAGCAGCAACAGGATAGTCATCCCAAGCCTAGGAGGAAATTTACCAAGCTCAATATGTCGTTGGCTCAGGCTTTGCAACATATGTTGAAAGGAGAATTGATTACTTTGAAGGACCCACCACAGAATATCCATACTTCCTCTTCTTGTTATAATCCCAATGCAAGGTGTGCATACCATACTAATAGCCCTGACCATGATACTAACAGTTGCTGGTCATTGAAGAACAAAATTCAAGATATGATTGAGAATGGAGAAATTGAGTATGACCATCCGGAAACTCCTAATGTGATTACTGCTCATATACCTAAACATGAGAAGACTATTAATGTTGTAGATGAGGTTGTTTATGTTTGTATTGTGGCTGAAAAAACTACTCCTTTAGCTATTGTCAAGAAGAAACTTGTGCAAGCCAGTTTATTTCCGGGTTACAGGGAAGATTTCTTTTACTGTGCCTACAAACCTGATAGTTGTTGGAGGTTGAGGTCAGGTATTCAACGCCTGATAGATAATTATACTATATTATTTGAGAGGACCCCTTCTATAGAGAGTCTGTGTGGAGGTTTGACTCAAGACTTGAAAGTTGAAGATGTGGCTATGGTTAACAAGATTCCTGTGAAGATTACTTCCAATGGTCCAGTAAGGATCACTTCTAAGGGTCCTGTGAAGATTACTGCTGAGCCAAAGGTGGCTCCAATGATTATTACTACTCTTGGTCATATCCCATACACTTCTGACAAGGTTATACCCTGGAATTATGGTTCTGATGTTTATATCCATGGTGTCAAACAAGAGCCTTTGGCTGATGCACCTGTTACTGATGATAATCTTGATGTTGACAATATTGCTGGGTCTAGTAAGGTTACCAGGAGTGGAAAATTTTCTCTCCAGAAGACACCTCAAATAATGCTTCTACTCCAGTTCATATCTCTAACTCTGGGCCAGGTACTGAGGCTCGGGGAAAAGGACCGGTAATTGAACCTGTTCAAGCTGAAGCACCAGTTAGTGAAGACCTCTCTAAGTATATGGAAGAAGTACTGAAGATCATCCGCAAGAGTGATTATGATGTTGTTGACCAGTTGGGGCATACTCCCTCCAAAATCTCCATGATATCTCTGCTATTGTGTTCTGAAGCCCATGCCAAGGCTTTAATCAAATTCCTAAAGACTGCTGTTTCACCCCAAAATTTGCCCTCACAATACAAGACTTTGTGTGCTAAGAGGTTCACAAGGTTCACAAGACCTTTCATGAGGTTCATGAAGTTTACAAGACACTTTATGAGGTTCACAAGGTTCACAAGATTCACAATACTTACAAGACCTTTCATGAGGTTCATGAAGTTTACAAGACACTTTATGAGGTTCACAAGGTTCACAAGACCTTCCATGAGGTTCACAAGGTTCACAAGATTCACAATACTTACAAGACCTTTCATGAGGTTCATGAAGTCTACAAGACACTTTATGAGGTTCAAAAGGTTCACAAGACCTTCCATGAGGTTCACAAGGTTCACAAGACATTTTATGATGGTTCACAAGGTTCACAAAGTTCACAAATAGTCAGAATATTTGACAGTTCCCTCAGACAATGCATCTCCTAAGCAGTGCATCCAAAACTAGGGTTTTGACTTTAATCAGGCTAAATGAACTTCCAAGAATTCAAGTGAGCTTCATAACATCTTATATGTGTGTAAGAACCCCCATGACAAGTTTCAAGACTTTTCTCAAAGGTTTTCTCAATCAGATGATCAGATAAGTCAAAATCAGTCAAAGCAGTTAAAAAGTCAAACTGAGGTCAACTGTGGTCAAACCAAAGTCAAACTTCATGATTTTTTGCCAACATCAAGTATATGAAGTAAAATTCATCATTTGATCAAAGGTTGATCATGATTCATCAAGGAGATTTCAGATCATAAAAAATCAGGAGTTTCTAAATTAGGGTTTCCTTAGTAAAAGTCAACTGAACTTTGACCAGCCATAACTTTCACATACTTCATCACCAATTTTCCATCCAAAGCTCATTTTGAAGGAAATGGAATTCTCTACAACTTTGTGTCTCACAAGCCAAGCCCAAAAATGCTTCATTTGGAAGGTATGAGCTAAGACATTATAGGTCCTTTTGAAAGTCAACAAAAAGTCAACAACTTCAAAAGGGCATAACTTGAGAATGGTAAATGATATGGACATGAAACCAGTGGGGTTGGTTAGAGGACTCTTCAAGATTTCCAAAATGTCCAAGAACACCCTCATAGAATTAAAATTGAAGGATGTGTGCCCTTGCAAAGTTGGGAAATTTTAGGGAAGTTTATGAAGCAAATGGAGGTTTAAAACCAAATTTTGCTAAGTGGGCTGAACTTTTAATGACCCAAAGCAATCCATGACATCATGCACGAAAATTCTTTGATATTTTCATAATTTTTATTTTATTTAATTAATTTATTATGATTTTTTATACTAAAAATCATTTTAAATTTAAATAAAATATTAAATGTGAAGATTTAAAATTATTTTTGATTCTAGAAGGTCATGAATTCAATATGGATCGAATTGATACAAAGATAATGTTGATTGGCTTGAAATAGAAAGTGTTTATGCAAAAATATTTGAATTTCAAAGCTTATCTTTCTCAATCTTTTTGGATCAAATCTTTCAAACAATGACCAAGTTTTCTGACCTAAATTCATCACACTATAAGTATATGACATAACCCTAATCATAGAAGACGATTTCCAGCCTCCCAAGAGTAAGTTTCAAAGTTCAAAAATCATCCAAAAATCAATTTTCGGTTTCATCCATTCAAGAGGTTTCAAGGTATTTTGAGAACATAGCAAGCTTCCCTGGACATCCTCGAATTGAAACCAATCACTACATTGCATCATAACATGATACATTAAGAAATCCGAATCGTTTTTGTTCACTTTCGATTTTTTCTTGTTCTTGCATTTTCATGTAATATTAATCAAGTTTGATTATTGGTTTGTGTTTAGATAAGTGCAGGGATGAATTCTGGGTAATTGGATTGATGATTTAGTGGCCAATTCGTGAAACACCATTATTAGGGTTTTTTCGGCCAAATTGGGATTCAATGATTGAGCCAATATAAATAATTTCTAAAGACGTAGATTAGTTGCAAATATCTTCAGGAATTCAATGATGGTTTCAATTTTGTGGAATTTTGTTGTTTTGTTGATGTTTGAGTTTTGTAGGGTTTGCTGCAACTTAAATTTCGCAGGAAATATTGTAGCAAGATTCGCAGCAAACTTCGCATGGCTGGAGGAAGAAGACGATGCCCTGCGCGCGTATTCCAGAATTCAAATATTGTGCATATTATTTTATGAATTGATTGCTGTTTTGTTTCACAATTGATAGCTGGCTCAGTTGGTTAGAGGATGCGCGTATAAGGCTTAGGTCCAGGGATCGAATCCTGGCCTCAACATTTTTTTCTTATTTTTCAGTTTAGTTATTAGGCATAAAATATAATGAATTAAAGCTATCATTTTAACAGGTGCGCTCTCCCAGCTGGATTGGTTAAGGTGTTTGTGTGATGTTTGAAGGTCCTGGGTTCGATCCCCCCAGGCCTTTTGTTTTTCTTTCTTTTTCTTTGATTTTCAGGAATAAGGCACAAAACCAATTGGACTCCCTCCTTTGTTACCTGCGCGCAGGCCAGCCCAGTGGATGGAAGCATTTTCCAGGTATTGGGAGGTCCTGGGTTCAAAACCAGGCCTCCCCTTTTTTCTTTCTTTCTTTTATTTCTTTGTTTTAATTAATATTATTATTTGTTTTCTTAATTAGAATTAGTGGATAATTAAATTATAAACCTAATCTTTTTAATTCTAAAATTTTCATATACCCTAATTCATCTTTATTAATTCTAATAACCTTTTTTTATTATCATATAAATGTTAGTTTACTTTATTATATAATTTAAAAATAGTTCTTATTTGTAAATAATTAAGTTAACCCTAATTTTATTAATCCAAAATTTTCTTTTATTTAAAATTTAATCTTATTATAATCTTTAATTTATTATTTATAAACCTTCATCATATGTATATATTATACAATTTGTTTATAATCTTATATATAAATATGCTTAATATTAAATTTTTGTTAATTATAATTAAATTCCATAAATTTTTCATAATTCAATTTTGTATGTAAATAATTTTATTATATGTTTAAAAATATGTTAAAAATTGCTAATTTAATTTTTGTAATTATAATTTTATTTTCATAATATTTTCATAATTAATTTAATTTTTATAATTTACATATAATTCAAAACATTCTAATAATTAATTGTTCATGTTTTCTTATTAACCTTAAATAATTGTTTATATGAATTTTAATTATTATAATATTTTTGCTTATTTCATTATTATTATTATTATTAATTATGTTTATATGATATTTTATTATTACTAACCACATTGTGATTATTTTTATTATTATTTCACTAACTCAATTATAATTATTTATTTATTTTGCTTATTATATTTAATTTTATTATTATTATGTAATTGCTCCTTGGTGTAATATTTATTAATAATGTTTATTATTTATATTTTATGTTATGGTTAGTAAATAGGGAGTGCAAACATACTTGTAATTTAAAATTAATTTAGATCATTTAAATTTAAAGATAAATATTAAAAATTGCACACTCACACACGTAAGTCGATCTTTGATCGCCATCTCACTTCCTTAGGGATACCTCTCATTGTTGCTTAATCAAAAGGTCAAGTAGGGTGTATAAAGTAAAGTCCCTCAAAATAAAATCATCTAGTCCCTTAACAAATAAAAGATCAAGTCCCTTTCGAATGTTGCCTTCGTAATGATCTTGTCCCTTTCGAATAAAGATGATAGTCCCTCCAAAATTGCTTATACACCCCACAGTTGCCTACATAAACAGATGTCCCTTTACTTGTCCCTCACATCCAAGGTAATGACTACCTATTCCTTAATAATAGGGATAGTCTTACCATTTAAAGGATTCAAGAACAGAAAAGACTTAAACTTAGGGTAGGTTCCTCATAGTTACTTGCTCACTCTTCAAAACTTTTCAAACACTTCATACTTCAAACAATTTTCAAAACAAAGGTTTATACGCATCCGTACATGGGTCATTATAAACACTTAAGAAAATTTCTATTCACACACTTCACATTTCAAAAACATTTTAAAGTGAGCTAAGTAACTAAGAGCCCATGGATAACCATGGATGTAAAGGGTGCTAACACCTTCCCTTTACATAACCTACCCCCCGGACCCAAAAATCTTTTAAAAGGTCTTTCCTGTTCTTTTATGCCTTTCCTTTGGATAAAATAAAAGTCGGTGGCGACTCTTGCTATCCGCAACATAACTAAAGTCAGTTCTCCCACCGTGTTACAACTGCTCACGTGACACATGAAATCTCTGTGGACCAGTTTGAAAATTGTGTTGCTCATCTAACTAGTGATAATAGTTTGGGTTTTAATGATGCTGATCTGACTCATGCTAAAAGAAACCATAATAGAGCTCTGCACATCTCCATTGAGTGTAGGGGCACTACTTTGTCTCACGTATTGGTGGATAATGGTTCTTCGTTGAATGTATTACCTAAGGAGGTTCTAGAAAAACTCAACTTAAAGGATGTAGTGTTAAGACCAAGTAATGTGGTAGTGAGGGCCTTTGATGGTTCAAGAAGAATGATGCATGGAGAGATGGATCTTCCAATCAAAGAAGGATCTCAAGTCTTTGATTCCACTTTCTATGTGATGGATATTCGTCTTGCGTACTCCTGTTTGCTTGGACGCCCCTGGATCCATGGGGAAGGTGCTGTGACTTCCACTTTACATCAGAAGTTGAAATATCCGGTGAAAGGAAATATCGTCACTGTTTATTGTGAAGAAGAATACATGGTCAGTCATGTGAATACCTTTAAATACGTTGAGATGGAGGGTGAATTTGTTGAGACTCATTGCCAGATATTTGAAGAGCTTCCTCAAGTCGTTCCTGCTACTGAAGCCATCCCTGCTGTTAAAATAATTCATGTGATTACCAGAATACCTCCTACAATGGCCTCCCTCAAAGATGCTAGAGATGTGGTTGAAGAAGGTGGTTGTACTATTTGGGGTCAGCTTCCTGACATTCTTAACAAGTCAGACAAGTTTGGTTTGGGTTTTACTGCAGAATCTCAGAAGGTTGTTCGTCATGCTCGTGTTGCTCGTATCACTCATAAAGGTTTCATAAAGGACCAAGTCAATGCTGTGGAAGATTATGATGAAGGTTACAACCTGAATGAATGGATCTTTCCTACCATGGGTGATGGACTCAACAATTGGAAGGCTGAAGACGTTATTCCTATCTCCTTTATTCAGGAGTAAATGCTATTTTATTTTTCTAAATTTATTTTTTGTAACTTTGAACAATTAAATACTTTTAAGCCTTGTGCCTTGCCCGGGGCACAATTTGCTTGTTAGGGTTGTCATTTCATTTGCATATTTTCATTCAATAAAATCAATGGACGTTTCTCGCTTTCGTAAATATTGCGCTCTTTGTCTTTCTTTTAATTTTTCCTTTTATAAAAAAAAAGCTATGTGTTCTTACACGCACCCACGTCACTAAAATGCAAATCTTCATCCACTCTGGATCCTATTGATAACAATTCTGCTATTGCCAATTATGACTTCAAGAATCCGATCTATCAAGCCGAGGATGGAAAGGAAGAAGATTGTGAAGTGCCTGTAGAGTTGGCTAGATTACTACAACAAGAAGAGAAAATTATACAACCACATGAGGAACCAATCGAAGTTGTGAACTTGGGAACTGAAGAAAACAGGAAAGAGGTCAAGATAAGTGCTGAGTTGGAAGATGGTGTCAAGAACAGGTTGATTCAGATTTTACGTGACTATGTGGAAATTTTTGCATGGTCTTATGAAGATATGCCAGGGCTGGATACAGATATTGTGGTTCACCGTCTACCAGTGAAAGAGGATTGTCGCCCAATAAAACAGAAAATTCATCGTATGCGTCTTGATATGTCAGAAAGGATTAAGGCAGAGGTGATGAAATAATTCAATGCAGGGTTTTTAGCTGTTACTTCTTATCCTCAGTGGGTTACAAACGTGGTGTCGGTGCCTAAGAAAGATGGTAAAGTACGCATGTGTGTAGATTACAGGGATTTGAATAGAGCTAGCCCCAAAGATGACTTTCCACTTCCACATATTGATGTTCTGGTAGACAACACTGCTCAACATAAGGTATTCTCTTTTATGGATGGTTTCTCTGGGTATAATCAAATTAAGATGGCACTTGAAGATATGGAGAAGACTACATTTGTTACACAATGGGTCACTTTCGGTTATAAGGTGATGTCGTTTGGTTTGAAGAATGATGGGGCAACATATCAGCGTATTATGGTAGCTTTGTTCCATGATATGATTCACCATGAGATAGAGGTATATGTGGATGATATGATAGCCAGATCTCAGAATGAAGAAGAACATCTTGATCACCTACACAAGTTGTTTGAGAGGTTGAAGAAATACAAGTTGAGGTTAAATCCAAACAAGTGTACTTTTGGAGTTAGATCTGGTAAACTTCTGGGTTTTATTGTCAGTGGTAAAGGTATTGAAGTGGATCCTGCAAAGGTAAAAGCTATACAAGATATGCCTGCTCCTCATACTGAGAAAGAAGTTAGAGGTTTCCTAAGACGACTAAATTACATTGCAAGCTTTATTTTCCAATTGACCTCTACTTGTGAACCAATCTTCAAGTTGTTGAAGAAAGATCAAGTATTGGAATGGAATGATGAATGCCAGGTAGCATTTGATGAGATCAAAAGGTACCTACATGAACCTCCTATATTGATGCCACCAGTTGAAGGAAGACCCTTGATTATGTACTTGACAATATTGGATAACTCAATGGGGTGTGTGTTGGGGCAACATGACGAGTCTGGTCGAAAAGAGCAAGCAATATACTACCTTAGAAAAACGTTTACCGACTGTGAAACAAGATACTCACTGCTCGAGAAAACTTGTTGCACTTTGGCATGGGTTGCTCTCCGACTAAGATAGTATATGTTGACTCATACCATCTTATTGATTTAAAAAATGGATCCAATCAAGTATATATTTGAGAAACCTGCTCTCTCCGGACGAATAACAAGATGGAAAACGATCTTTACAAAATATGATATACAGTATACTACTCAGAAAGCAATCAAAGGAAGTGTAGTAGCTGACCATTTGGCTCATCAAGCAGTGGACAATATGGTTTTTGATGGAGCTTCTAATGCGCTTGGTAATGGTGTTGGTGTTGTGATCATCTCTCCTAAAGGTTGTTATATAACAGTTACTGCAAAGCTTTGTTTTAAATGTACCAATAATATGGATGAGTATGAAGCATGCATCATGGGTATCAAGGTTGCTATTGAGATGAAAATTCAGTTTTTGAATGTATATGGAGATTCAGCCTTGGTAGTTAGTCAAGTTAAAGGAGATTGGGATACCAAGCATCCTAATCTCATCCCTTAAAAAGAGCATGTGTTGTCTTTGATCCCGTACTTTGAAGAGATTACCTTTGGAAATATTCCACGAGAAGAGAATCAGTTGGCAGATGCATTAGCCACCATGGCATCTGTGTTTGAGATTAGTTGGGATAATGAAGCTCTGAGAATTACTATTGATCGATTTGATAAACCTGCATACTGCAATGAAGTGGGTACTGAAGGAGTAGAAGAAAATCCTTGGTTCTATGAAGTGGAAAGGTATCTTGAAGCTCAAGAGTTCCCTGAAGGGGCATCTGTCAATGATAAGAAGTTTCTGAGGAGGTTTTCTGCTAAATTCTTCATGAGTAATGGAATTTTGTACAAGTGCAACCACGACTCAACTTTGCTTCGCTGTATGGATAAGAAAGAAGCAGTAGAGATTATGGAAGACATGCGTGATGTGATATTTGGTACTCATTCTAATGGTCATACTATGGCTAAGAAGATTCTGAGAGCAGGTTATTATTGGTCTATCATGGAAGCTGATTGTTATCAACATTCCAAAACTTGTCACAAATGCCAGATTTATGCTGATAAGGTTCATGTGCCTCCAGTTTTGTTGAATGTTATAACTTCTCCATGGCCTTTTTCCATGTGGGGAATTGATATGATTGGTGAGATCAAACCTACTGCCTCTAATGGACATCGTTTCATCCTTGTGGCTATTGATTACTTCACCAAGTGGGTAGAGGCAACTTCATTTACTTCTGTTACCAAGAATGTTGTGGCTCGGTTCATCAAGTATAATCTTATATGCAGATATGGCATCCCGAAAATGATTATCACAGATAATAGTACTAATCTGAACAACACTATGATTACTGATCTCTGCATGCAGTTCAAGATTAAACATCACAATTCTTCTCCACATCGTCCAAAGATGAATGGCACAATGGAAGCCGCCAACAAGAATATTAAGAAGATCTTGCAAAAGATGACAGTTACATATAAGGATTGGCATGAGATGTTACCATTTTCTCTTCATGGTTATCATACCACCATACGTACTTCATCAGGGGCAACCCCATTTTCCCTTGTCTATGATATGGAAGCAGTTTTACCCATTGAAATTCAGATTCCTTCTTTGAGGATTATGAAGTATACAGGCTTGGATGAAGATGAATGGATTCAGACTCGACTTGACCAGATAAACTTGATTGATGAGAAAAGACTAGCAGCTGTTTGTCATGGTCAGATGTATCAAAAACATATGATCAAGGCCTTCAATAAGAAGGTTAGGCAGCAAGTGTATTAGGCTGGTGATTTGGTAATCAAGTGTATTATATTACCACTGGGTGATCCCAGGGGCAAATGGACCCCCACCTATAAAGGGCCATTTGTTGTTAAGAGGGTATTTTCTGGAGGTGCCATGAGGCTTACCACTATGGATGGTGAAGATTTCCCGCATCCTGTGAACGCGGACATAGTTAAAAAATACTACACGTGAAAAGAGACCCGCAAGGTTGACTGACCTAGGCAAAAATAAGGGCATCCCGGAGAACCAAAAGGGTTCGGTCAAAAATTAGGGAGATATATAAAATAAAAAATGTACACCCGACAAGTCGAAAACCTGAAAAGGCGGCTTGGGCAAAAAAGGGTATCCTGGTGGATTGAAAACCTGAAAGGGCAATCCAAGAAAAAGTTAGGGATTAAAGCGTATAACTATGTATCATTGGATCACCCATGTAACCTCTACTAGTTGTGTTATCTACGTCAAGTTCAACAGATACAGATCAATCCAATTGTTTCTTCTCCGATAGCTGAAGATGAGATAATTGAAGATAATGGCAATAGCAAAGTTGAAACTCAATAGGATTATTTACACATAGCTATTTTTCCTTGTAAAAATTTCTTTGACGAATTCCTCTTACTAGGATTTCCATCTCCGTGTTAAAACCTTCCTGTTTATAGGCCTATTTCTAAAATAAATAAAACTCCATTTTTCGTATTCAGCTTTACTTTTCCCTCTTTATTCAGCTTTACTTTTCCCCTTTTTACTAAAGCGAAAAACATCCATTAATTATGTTTGAATGTATATATGCCTTTGAATATGATTGATGTTTACCAAAAATGCATAAAATACAATAACAACATTTACTAAGAACAAACTGAGGTAGGAATTCAATGAAGCTTCGCCGGTTCATCCCCACAGAGTAATCTTTACGGATATTCTTACAGAATATCTCAAGTAGTATCTTACACCTCCAGCTTTACAAAGTCTCCAAGTGGTTTCATATCCTCCAAAGAATTGATACTTAACTACATAGGTCTCCCGGATCTATGTCCATCTCTTTTATCCTCAGTCAGGATATTCAGGAACTCAATCCTTCAGTAAAAAGTACGACGAACAAAAATTGGAATTCCTAAGTATGATATTCTTAAACAAGACGGGAACGAAGTCTTCATACTCCTCAACAACGAGTCAGGATTTATTTTCCCCAGTCAGCAGTTATTCTACGAAGCTACTTATACGCTTCAGCTATATAATTAATTCATACATACATCATATCATATCATATCATATTATACGCATTCTCATAAAATATTATCTTGCAGAATGTTATATATATCATTATATTTGCACCGAACTAACCTTGTTTTTCAGGTTAATTCTCCAGCGGGAAAACTTCATCAAAAACTTACCTCGGGTCGTCGTTTATTCTTCCCGAAGGTTATCTCATTTTGGGCCGTCGTTTATTCTTCCCAAATGTCATATTGATACCTTGGGTCGTCGTTTATTCTTCCCAAAGGTTATCTTGTTAGCTCGGGCCGTCGTTTATTCTTCCCGAAGGTTATCTCATTTTGGGTCGTCGTTTATTCTTCCCAAAAGTCATATTGATACCTTGGGCCGTCGTTTATTCTTCCCAATGGTTATCTTGTTACCTCAGGCCGTCATTTATTCTTCCCGAAGGTTATCTCATTTTGGGTCGTCAATTATTCTTCCCAAAAGCCATATTGATACCTTGGGCCGTCGTTTATTCTTCCCAAAGGTTATCTTGTTACCTTGGGCCTTCGTTTATTCTTCCTGAAGGTTATCTCATTTTGGGCCGTCGATTATTCTTCCCAAAAGCCATATTGATACCTTGGGCCGTCGTTTATTCTTCCCAAAGGTTATCTTGTTACCTCGGCCGCTGTTTATTCTTCCCGAAGGTTATCTCATTTTGGGTCGTCGATTATTCTTCCCAAAATCCATATTGATACCTTGGGTCGTCGTTTATTCTTCCCAAAGGTTATCTGGTTACCTCGGGCCGTCATTTATTCTTCCCGAAGGTTATCTGGTTACCTCGGGCCATCGTTTATTCTTCCCGAAGGTTATCTCATTTTTGGGCCGCTGTTTATTCTTTCCAAAAAGCTATCTTCATATTTGGGATTGATTCCCTCTCAAAGAAAAATATTTGAAGACTTTTTATCCGAATTGTATCTTTAAGCCCATTCAAGCATCACAACTAACCAACAGTATCATTCTACGCACCGACAAGTGCAAATTTTTGGGCTTTGGAGTTCAATCATCTTCAACCTTCAAGTCACGAATGGCGTACATGCCAATATAACTCCTCAGATTTCAGAAAATTGAATAGGGGCAGCTGTTGTACCCCAAAATTTTCCCTCCCACAATCAAGACAATATCTCTCAAGACTTTTAAATGATCATAAGGTTCTCAAGATTCCCACTTGATCAAAAAGTATGGAAGTTTCCTCAAACAATGTCTCCTCCTACACAAAGCAGTCAAAACTAGGGTTTTGGTTTTCTTCAAGTTAAAATGATTTTCAAGGCCTCAAGTGAGCTTCATAGCATCCCATGACTTCAAGAATCCCTATGTCAAAGAATTTGCTCAGACAGATGATCAGATATGCAAAAATCAATCAAAGCAGTTAGAAAGTCAAACTGAGGTCAACTGTGGTCAAACAAAAGTCAAACTTCGATATTTTTTCCCAACATCAAGATTATGAGGTAACATTCATCATTTGATCAAGGGGTGATCATGATTCATCAAGAAAGTTTCAGATCATCAAGAATCAGGAGTTTCTAAATTAGGATTTTCTTAGGAAAAGTAAACCTAACTTTGACCAGCCATAACTTTCACATGCTTCATCAAATGTTTTCCGTCCAAATATCATTTTGAAGGAAATTGAATTATCTACAACTTTGTGTCTAACAAGCCAAGCCTAAAAATGCTTCATTTGGAAGGTATGAGCTAAGACATTATAGGTCCTTTTAAAAGTCAACAAAAAGTCAACTTTTTCCAAAGCTCATAACTTGAGAATGGTAAAAGATATTGACATGGGACAAAAAGGGTTGGATATAGGACTCTTTAAGCTTTCCAAAAAGTCAAAGAACACCTTCATAGCCTTAAAATTGAGGGAGTTATGCCTTGGCAAAGTTGGGAAAATTTTGAGGGGTGCATTGAGCAAATGAGGTCTTAAACCTAAAATTCTCCAAATAGGCTTGTAATTTTGCAATCCAATCTTTATGATGACATCAAGCACGACCCAAAACCAAAGAGTTCTGATTTTTATTATTTATTTGGATTTTATTCATTAAAATTCAATTTAAATATAAATTAAATATGAAAAATCAAATAATGGTCAAGATATTTGATTGGAAATCATTTAAATCATATTTAGAATGATTGGAAGTCAATTAAAATCAAATTGGATCGAAAATAGCAAGGTATCATTTGATTTGTTGAGCTTTAATGGTGATTGATTCCTTCACACTCAAGTTATCTCATAAGCCCACAAATCCATAAGTTTTTTTGACCTAAATTCAATCCTTATAAGTACATGAACACAACCAATGCATGAGAACACGATTTGCAGCCTCCAAGAACCAAGAACAAAGTCAAAATTTTCAAAGAAAAGTCACATTCGGATTTTGAGCTAGAGGCCTTTTCAATATCAAACAAAGGTTGCAAATCATTCCTGGAAGATCACATAACGTTTCTGGATCACCAAAACATCCATTATCGCATCTAAACATGCTAACTGAATCATTACATTCTTGAATTTTTGAATTTTTCGATTTCATTAATCCACGCAATATAAATTATTTTTATGCATTGATGCTTTCTTATTAACATACCTGGAATGTTTTTATGTGCTTGAATTGAATTTTTGTTGCAGAATCAAGGAGATGTCATTGTTAGGGTTTTTAACTCGAGTTTGGGATCTTAGGATTTAGGGCATATAAATGGATTCTAAAGACATGGATATAACGTATAAACCCTGGGTAATTGATCCGAGTTGACTATTTTTATCATTGCTATGGTTTACATGAGGTTTCAAAAACCTAGGTTTTTTGTAAGAATATGTGCGCAGGAAAATTCCTAGGAGATTTCGCATGAAATTCCGCAGGTAAGAGGAAGAAGACGAAGTTCTTTGGCGCGGACTGAAAATTTGAATTTGTGTTTATTTTATTATATTTTGTTTTCATATTGTTTCACAAAGGCTGTAACATCCCAGTAAGGATGCGCGCATATATGGCTTAGGTCTTGGGTTCGAGTCTGGCCGAAGCAATTTTTTTATTACTAATTTGTTTTAACATGTTTAATATATTATGAAATGTTGTGAAACTATAACACCATGCACTGATAGCTCAGATGGTTGGCATGCTTGTTGTGGGAGCTGGGAGTCCTGGGTTCGACCCCAGTCTCCAGCAGGTGAGTTTTCTACCCTTTTTTATTTATTTTTATTTTTATATATTTTATTATCATTATTATTATTATATCAAATTAATTTTAATTAAAAAATTTTAAACAAATAAAAACTTAATTAATTTCTACATATAATTATAACTCAAATTTTATTTTTTGTATATAATATTATTCTAAAAAGAAGATAAGAGAAGAGGTGAGAGGTGATGAACATGGATCATACATGGAAAATAAATTACTTGTCATGCAAGTAAAACACAAAACATGAAAGATGATGTTCAAGTACCAAAATCAGAAGCAAAAAGTAAAATTAAGATGAATATGAAATTCACAAATCAATCACATTTGAACCATTATGAGTCACCTTTAAGTTAAGAGAGAAAGAAGCATACATTAGGATGAACACGTTCAAGTAAGCAAAGTATGAGATGAAGGACATTTGAAATGGATAAGATGATGTAAAGTCAGAAACATACATGTTATGAGATAAAAATGAATGACATGGCATGGGATGGGATGGGATGGCATGAGAAATCAAAGTATAAGTCAAGTAGAGGCATTAATGAGAAAGGGTGGATAATTATGTCAAATAAGGCATATGAGACAAACATTGAACATGTGAATCAAACAAGAATCACACTCAACAAGTGACCTATAAATGCATCAATACAGACCTAAGATGACCTAAAAATGTCTCAATAAGTCACAAATAAGATCTCATATGGTGGCACAAGTGCCTTCATAAACAAGTAATCAAACATGACCAAATAAGTTCACAAAGGAAGCACTCAAACAAGCACCACCAAAGAAACAACACACATGATTAAAAAATTATCAAATTAAGTCCCAAGGGACATCAACCAGAGGAAAACAACATACCAAGAAATCTCACAAAGACTCACAAGATAATTCCCTCAAACAAGCACTCAAGATCAATTAGGGTTTCATGTGGATATGCTCAAAGAAAAAGCTAAAAAAGGATGCTAAAATGCTTTTAAAAATAGGACAACAATGTTTTTGAAAGCTATAATGTGTCATCTGAATTATGCAAAAGGAATGGCAATCAAACTATGAATGGATAATGAAATATGAAATTAACAATGCAATGTTTTAATGAATGAAGCACACCAAAACGAAATTCAAAAGAAAATTAATTCAGAAGTCAAAATAACATAAAAATTAAAAATAAAATTTGGAAAAACTTTATAAAACTCTAAGGAGGATTCATGAAGTTTTTAAGAATTTTTTGAATATGAAATTATTTTTAAAAATTAAAAATGAAATGAGGAAATTAAATGAAAAATTAAATGAAACAATTAATCAGGGGTGTATTCAGCAATAAAATCCAGTTCAAAACCACAAAATGGGCTCAAAGGGGGGCACATATAACAAAACCCGATCCAGCAAGGAGGTCAGCGCAGTCAACACCTTATCATAGACTTCAGTCAACAAAATTTGACTCAATCAGAGACATGAGATCAATCAAGCGTGCATGAATGAAGTCAACCACAAAAAGTAAAGGTAATGAGTAATCAAGATGCATATGCTCACCATAACAAACATATACACGCACACACAAATAATTAAATGGAAAAAATCCATGTAACACGCACGGTGGATTTAATGCGTTGTCAAGACCTACGCCCTCAGATCAAATCTATCCAATGGCTGAGAGGTTGTCTTCAACCTCCATCCTTCTCTGTAACCTGAAACATAGCCGGTGACGGAGCTAGGGCTCCGGTCACCGGAAAATTCATACATATCCAGAAAACAATCCAGAAATCACAACAAATAACCCAGATCAAGGAGGTTTGTGGGATACTTATCTTCCTTTAATAGAATTCACTTATAATAACATTTACCATTATAGTATTGGAATGGAACCTTTTGAAGCGTTGTATGGTTGGAAATGTAGAACTCTATTGTGTTAGCATGAATTTGGAGAAAGTGTAGTGCTTGGACCCAAGATGGTTCGAGAGACTACTGAGAAAGTGAAGTTGATTCGAGAGAAGATGAAAACTTCTCAAAGTCGGAAAAAGAGTTATCATGACAAGCGAAGAAAGGATTTGGAATTCCAAGCTGGTGATCATGTGTTTTTTAGAGTTACACCTGTCAAGACCTACACCCTCATATCAACTTCATCCAATGGCTGAGAGGTTGTCTTCAACCTCCAGCCTTCTCTGTAACTTGAAACACATTCGATGACAGAGCTAGGGCTCGGGTCACCAGAAAATTCATACATATCCAGAAAACAATCCAGAATCACAACAAATCACCCAGATCAAGGAGGTTCGTGGGATACTTATCTTCCTTTAATAGAATTCACTTATAACAATAGTTACCATTCTAGTATTGGAATGACACCTTTTTAAGTGTTGTATGGTCGGAGATGTAGAACTCCATTGTGTTTGCATGAATCTGGAGAAAGTGTAGTGCTTGGACCCGAGATGGTTCGAGAGACTACTGAGAAAATGAAGTTGATTCGAGAGTAGATGGAAACTTCTCAAAGTCGGAAAAAGATTTATCATGACAAGCTAAGGAAGGATTTGGAATTCCAAGCTGGTGATCATGTGTTTTTGAGAGTTACGTCTATAACCGGTGTTGGGCGAGCCCTGAAGTCTAAGAAGCTTACTCCTCATTTTATTGGTCTGTATCAGATTTCAGACAGGGTTAGAAAGGTTTCGTATAGAGTGGCTTTATCGCTTAATTTGTCGAATTTGCATGATGTATTTCATGTGTTGCAACTTCAGAAGTACATTTCAAATCCATCTCATGTGATTAGTATGGATGATGTGCAAGTACGGGATAATCTCACTGTGGAGACGATGCCAGTACAAATTAAGGGTCGTGAAATGAAGACTTTAAGAGGCAAAAAGATTGCTTTGGTGAAAGTTGTTTGGTTGGGAGCTGCCGTAGAAAATATGACATGGGAGTTGGAAAGCAAGATACATGAATATTATCTCGAGTTGTTTGAACAAGGTAAGATTTTCGAGGACGAAAACATCCTAAGTGGGGGAGAGTTGTAACGCCCTGATTATTTAATTATTTGTTTAATTAAATATCATCGTATGTGTGGTTTTTGGTTTTTGTTGAAGTTGCTAAGTTGGTTTGAATTAAGTTGAGTAAGTCGGTTTAATTTTATTTAAGTTGCATTATTGTTATTTGGACTAAGTTGGATTAATTACGTTGATGGTTAAGTCGTGGTTGGGTTAGTCGAGTTAGTTAAGTAGAAATAATAATAGAATTATTAAAGAGATAATAATGTTAGTAAAAAGGCTTGGTTGTGGTGTGAGAGTAGAAAAGGTGGGGGGTGCTATTTTAGGTCCATTAGTAAGTTGGTTACTTAGTGAAATAATACTATTAATTAAGTTGAAAACCTAATTAGAAGGTTAACAGTAAGAATAACAGAAGTTAGAAAATGTGTGGTTACGTGAAGAGCATTAGAGAGGCAGAAGCTAGGTCCGATTTGAAAAGTGTTAGAGTCGCCTTCAATTCAAAGGTAAGGGTGGGTTTTTAATTGTATAATCAGGTTTATGTGATAAATGCGTATGGAATTAGGCATTAGTTGTTGTGAATTGGTGTTTTGAGTGGAGAAATAGGTTGTTCTGATAATTGATTTATTTTTGGTTAGTAAGTTGTTTAAATAATAAATTGTCTATGATGAATAAGTCGTGTAGATGATTAAGAAGGTTGTGACTGTGTTAAGTTATTGTGAATCGTGTGATGGAGTGACTGGAATTTGGTCTGAGATGAAATCGTGAATAGGTTGCAGATCGAGAACGAGCGAAACAGAAAAGAAGTTACAGGTTTTGGTTGTGGGACAGCCGTCCAATTTTCCTGACATCTGTCAGGGATTTGTTACAACCATCACCTCCCTAGGACGATCGTCACGTGTGTGACGGGGGGCACCCAGTTGTGACAATGGTCACACGGGCCTAGGAGGCAAAAAATGTGATTTTGGATTCTGTGTTGTAATGTCTGTTATGTCTATTATGTTGGTTTAGCCTTAAGTAATACAGTAGTATAATTCAGCTGAATAATAACAATTGAGGTAGAAGTAGGAATGTTGATTAAGTGACAGAGAATTAATAAATAATTTTGTGATGATTAGGAGGAAGAAAATTAAGTAACAGTGAGGTAGTATTAGTAGCAGATGTTGATGAATTCCTTGGTACAATGATGCAGAGAGTTAATAGAAGCATGTTAATAACATGATAACAAGTAGTAATAATATAATGAATTAATTAGTGCAATTAATCAGTTTAGTTGGGATTGGTAGATAGGAGTGTGACAAACTTTGTTGCAGTTGTGTTGTTTTGTTGATTATAAGTTGAAAGTTGTTGTACGTTGTTATGTTGCAGTGTCTTATAAGTGGAAAAGTTTATGAGTTATAGGCCTTTGGCCAAAGTTGTTATGTTTTTATGTTGTCATAGTTGTTGTCGGTTGATATCATGTTGAGTCACATATCATATCATAATTCAAGTTGGAGCTGATTGCTTGGTAAGTTGGCATGGATTTGGCAATATAAAGTTGAAGGCTTATGCCTTGTATTTACGCCTCAATTAATTGGCATGATTCTAAACTGGATGTTTTGCTCCGTTGGTACCATATGCATCACATTAGTTTAAGTTGCATATTAAGTCGTATGTTATGTTGTTGCATTGAAATTTGTGTTGGTTTTAAGTTGTTTGTGAAGTTGTGAAGTGGTGATTTTGGTGATCTAGTTTGATATGTCATTTATCATACGCTTTATTATATTTTTAGATATCTCACCCCTTCTATTTGAATGTTTCCCTCTGTTGGTAACGTGCAGGTAACCAATAGTCGAGTACTTAGTAGCTTCGAGTTGGTGTTCGTCGCTCTGATACGTATCACTTTGGGGGGATCAACGCATGTCTTGTTTTATATTGGATTTTATTTAGTTGATAATCTTTTTTCAGTTGTTTATATTTGAAAACCATGTTGAAGTATTTGATGTTAAAAATAATCGAAATTGTTTTAAAGTTGTAATTTGATGAATCCACTGCATTGTTTTCAAAGCTTTATTATTAAGGAAGTTTATGTTATTTAGTTTTAAGTTGAAAATGTGATATCCCATGTATGTTGAGAAATTTTATACTCTAATTTTCGTTAATAATTATTGGGTAGAATTGGGGTGTTACAAGGATCATCTGAAAGTATCTCATAGTTGGATTATGAATGATATGAGATAGCTGGGTAATAGGATCAGGACTCCCTCCACCTGTGATGTCGTTCCAAAATCTGTTAATGTCTCGACTCATGAAGTATCCCATGGGTAACTCAGGAATGACATCCGGGGTAGTCTGAAAACCAAGTAAGTTACCAAATCCTTTTTGGGTTAGGGCGTACTCTATCCCGAACAACCTGAAAGAAACATTCCCCTCCGGGCCAAGATATGGTTCATAGCTAAACGAGATGAGGAACTAGAGGGTGAGATTCCTATAGGTAGAATGCATATCATTAGCATATCTGTAGCGGTAAAAACATGAGTGTAAGCTATTAATTAACTTAACACAAAGTAAATAGAGCAGCCACCGCGCTTTTATTTTATTCCAAGAGGAAAAGGAAAAAAGAGCGAATAAATCCTAATGAATCTAAAAGCAAAAAAAAAGCTAAAGAAATACAACAGAGAAACAGGTAAGGGGATAGGTTACACAATGGGAAGGTTTTACGCACCAAAAATGTTCGTGGTACTCCATGGGAGCCCTTTGAAAATTTTACTGCTTTTGGTTTGGAAATGGTTGGCAAAAATGAGAATGGAGGGATGAGAAAAGAATTATTTTTAATATTTTTTTTGTGTTTAGAGAGGTTTACCACCTCATGCCTATGTACCCACAAAGTGCAATGCAAGATCAAACCTCGTAGTTCGTGGTACAAATAGTGAAATGGGTGGGTTATGATTAATTTTATTAAGTGAAGAGAATTTGTCATCTTCAAGTGGATAGCCAAACAAATCTACCATGAGAATGAAGGCATGGACTCATACATCATTATGGGGAGGGTGCTAACTCGGATAAAATCAACGAGTATGCCACTAAACCCCCCACAAATGACAAGAGACTCAATTACATCAAACTACAACCGTGGAGATTGAGAGACCTGCACCCGACTAAAGAATAATGACTCATAATCAGCACTTTTTAAAAGAAGAAAACAAAAGTGCACAAAGGCACAAAACAACTTGAATGAATTTGATTATTTTTATTTTTGAATTAAGGTTAACATGATTAGATTCATTGATTTTTTTTTTAAAAAGAAAAAAAAAGTAAAAGTTACTTGACAAAAGTCAAGATTTTCGGTTTGTTAAAGAGGTGATGATTTTATAAAAAAAGGAATCATTTAAAAAAGGGAGAAGGTTTTGAAAATTAAAGAATGGGAGGAGATGAAGGGACTATCCTAAAAAAGAAAATAAAGTGATAAGGGAAGAAAGATCTAACCAAACTGTATGACATTTCAAATTATGAGCATAAGAGTGCTATCCTTATAAGCTAGTAAATGGCCAAATAAAGGCTAAATCCAACTTCATGAAGATCAAAGCAAGGGGAAGAGATCCTAAAATCTAAGTCCAAAATCTCCATTCCAATGCCAAGGATAGTAACAAAAAGTCCACAAATAAAAGTCACAAGTCTTTTAGAAGTTTAATCATTTATTAATGTTTTTGTGTCCGAATGGACAAAAGGAAAATCAACAACAAAATAATAAGAACAAATAATAAACATGATATGGATGAATAAAGCAAAATAGAATAAAGGCAATAAAAGTGCAAGAAATTAAATGTTAGTAACAAAAGAAATTAAAGTGCAAGAATATAAATATTAACAATAATAAAAGTATAATAATATTCACATAATAATTGTATGGTGAACTTAATCAACCACAACCAAAAAGAAAGAGTAACCAAAATCGAAGGCAAAGGGATCCGCCTAGCATCTTACACTATAGCGATTAATCAAGGCAAATCAAACTGAATTCAATGAAATTTGAAAGGCGATTGGGAGATCCAAAGCACCTACGCATCAAACATTCATAAGTCTCGATTCTTAATGCAATATGATTAACCACTTTGGGATTACGCGATCAACAAGTGATCCGGTCCACGAAAGTGCAAGTACCTAATTAGATTTTTATTCCGAAGTCGGGACACATTTAGGTCTATGTTAAGCAATCGCCGAGTAATTTACGAAGTAATTACCCTACAAATGAGGCCGGCCACCACCAATTAAGGTGCATAATATTAGTGCTAATGCATGCGAGATAAACGATATGTAAATCGTTATCCGGATGCGATACCGCATAAAACTAAAGGTGAATACCAAATTGAGCCGCACTTATGGTATTCTTCCATCCTTAAGTTCAATCACTCATCTCGGTGGATTCAAGCATGAAAATGTATCACTAACGCAAAGTACCTTAAATGAATTGAATAATTCACTTAAAGGTAGTTTTGAATTAATGAACATTAACTACTCTAATCTACACCCAAAGTTCATTGAAATTAAGGAGAAATCACTCCTAAAAGTGCTTCCCAAGGTAAAAATAAAAAGGAGGAAGAAGAAAAATAAAAAGGAACCAAAAAGGGCTTGAAACAAGCCAAGAATTCAAATTTGACTTGCGTTAACCGGTTAACGCATATGGTTACCCGGTTAACGCTGAAGCAGTAGCAGAAAATCTGCAGAAATTCAGCATTGATCCATTTCCAAAACTCTTTCAAAACATTTAATGATCATGATCTGAATTTGCACGAATTTTAAAACCAAAATACAGTGGAATCCCTGCAATCAAACAACAAATAAAGATCCAAAGGATCTAGAATCAAAGAAACCAAAGATCTACATCTTGAATGGTTGATGGTGAGTATGGGTTTGTGGAAGGAGAGTAATTACCAAAATCACTTCTTCAAATTGGACCAACACAAACTTAGATCTTCTGAAATTGAGGAACAAAAGAATGAAAGGATGAAGGTTTAGCTCAAGTTAATCAAGAATTCAATGTGAATTCTTGATAACTTCAAAAGAAAGAAAGTGACCTTTGGAGAATTTTGGTGTTGGGGGAGTAATTTGCAAGAGGTTTTGTGGCTATCAAAAACTTTTAGAAATTTTTGCAAGGTGAATTTGGCTCTCTAAAGCTTGTGGAATGAATGAAATTGTGGTCCTATTTAAAGGCCTTAGGTATGGAAATTTGGTGGGATGGAGCTTGCTTTTGTAATTTGAATTTAGGTTTGGTAATTTAAAATTTGGTGGGAAATGGAAAAAGAGTGGTGATTAGTGAGGGTTTATGGTAGGATATGATCAAAGTGATGTAGAGAAATCAGAAACCAATGGATCTAGAATATTCCAATTAAATCAATGGTCTAAGGGTGCTGAATTTGAATAAAGAATTCAAATTTCGCACTGGTTAACCGGTTAATGCATTTGGTTAACCAGTTAACCAAGTTAAAATTTGAATTTTTTATTCAAACATGGTTGCTTGGTTGTTTCAGCCCGATTCTTGTTGTGCGTCGAAGAATTAAACACACGATCCTTGGAAATCCTTTGAGTGAATCAATTAACTTGGGAAATCCTCGACCAGATAAATTTGAATTATTTGCGGATCAACTTCAACTTTTGTCTATGAAATTTTGCTCGAGCTGCAGGACTGCTATTTTTTGGTATTTTCAATGGTTCCTCTTCCTGGAAAAAAAAAGTTAGTAAAAGGAAACAAAATATTTTTTGATTTTGATTAATGGTTAGTAAACATAAACAAATAAAGTAATTAAAGGCAACGGTGATCCCCTGCGAGGCATAAACCTAACCCGAAAACAACCGTGCAACCAGTGCGATCTTGTTTGTATGCAAGATGCAGATGAAAATGAAAAGAAAACTTAGGGCAAAAATTAGGGTGCAACAACTGCCCCTATTTAAGTTTCTTCAATATGAAGATATGAAGATTGACATCTTCGTCTCTGCAAGGTGAGAGAGACTTAAATATAAAACCCAAATTTTTGTCCTAAGAGATCATGATATGATATGAATATGGTATGATATGCAAACCCAAGATCTCTGTGGGGAAAACACGACCACCAGAGGAAAGCAGAAACTTGGGGACACAGAAGGAAATCCCGCCGGGGAAAACAAAAGACACCAAAAGAGTTACCAGGAAAATAAATCACTGGACAACCGACTCCACATGGGGAAAGAAAAATGATATACTCAAAGTAAAAGATTCAACGAGGGGAGTAAACACTCTGCCAGGGAATACCAACCAAACGAAATGTCCGAGTCCAACAAATGGAGGAATACCGAGTTGGAAAAGAATCATTAACTACCGATTTACTGGGTAGAAGATATGAAAATAACAGACTCAACTATCAGTTTACTAGATAGGAGCAAAACAAAGAAGGATAACCTCCACTACCTTCTTACTAGGTAGAAAAAATTCTCAACTACCGGATTTACTGGGTAGGAGTATAAGCAAAGGGAAACAACTTTTATTACCTTTTTTACTGGGTAGAAGGAAGAACTCTCGACTACCGGATTTACTGGGTAGGAGTACAAGCAAAATGGTTTGATTAATTTGGTAATATTACCCACTATCGAATAACTGATAGCTTAATTCCAAAGTAATATACTCAAGCAGGAGAAAATATTGCCCACCATCAAACAATGATAGCTTAATTCCAAAGCAAACATTAACTCACAAAAGGGGACCAAAGTTCAATCCAAGAACAAATTGGAGAGAAACGGTCAAACAAGACTCATCCCGAGGAGGAAATATCTCAAATGGGGAAATTCCATCTAGATAATAAATTGGGGAGGAAACTGAATCAACATCATCCACGAGAAACAAACTTAGTGGGGAAATAGAAAGGATAAACACTTCCTGCTTAATGGTCGACACTCTAAACTTGAGAGGAAGACAACACACACACTCTGTGGGGAAAGATCACACCAAAGAGCGGGGAACAAAGATAAACGCAAGAATGCAAGAAAACGATGCTATGCTTATGTGTATGAATATGCGTATGAATATGCTGACAAAATAGACAAAAAGATAAGCAACGGGTGACATAAACACCACAACAACTAGATACTCGGCTAATCCCATGGCAACAATGCAGGGAATCATGCTGGAGATTCAACTTGACATCCTGCAGGAGAACATCAAAAGCCATCAATGGAATAAAAATCCTACTACAAGGCTTAACTCAATACTGAGAAAACATCTACTAGGGATCCAATCCACAAAGCAATCTTTAAGAATCCATAAAAGGAATAACATTAGAAATTCCACTCTGAAAGGATAACATGTCGGAGATACCTCAACAACATAAAATCTTCCATACTTCGGGGGAAAAGGGAAATGTCCATATCAAACTTTGATGGGGACAAATATATTCATAACTTTGTTTGGGGAAATGAAGTAAAGATCTACCAGTGATGAAAATACAACATAATTTAATTTAATTTAATATCAACTCTGAAAAAGGATACCACCCTACTGAGGAAAGGTAAAGATCTGTCGGGATGGGGAATACTTCCACGATCCATGTTGGGGACAAAAACGTTCTTAATCAAACTCCTGCAGGAAAATAGTCATCACATTATTCCTAAACCACTCGGGGAAAGAGTCATGCCACTCTTACTAAGCTTGGGGAAAGAGTCACGCCACTCCATCTCTGCTTGGGGAAAGAGTGTAAAACTTGCTAAAGATCAAAAAAAGGAAATCTGCTAGAAACCATCATGCGCAGACCTACTGGGGATCTATGGAGATCATTCATTACTGAACGTTTGGACTTTTCGACCCAAGTGGGGATACCAGAAGTTAACATCATAGCAAATCACATTTACGAGGGATTTTAAATCAATAATCACCAACAGGTGAAAGAAAACCTCTAAACTGATTGATATACCAATACTTCTGCTGAGGGATGCAACCAACTTATGTTGAGAAGCAAAGACTCGGCCGGGTGCTTCCAAGACTTTTCAAGTCAAGGGTAAAATGCTGAGGAAGAGATCAAAACTCAGCTGGGGATTTTCTAGGATACACCTTCCAACAACTCTTCTGGAGGAAAAGAACATAATTAAGAGTATTTGCAATCCTTGCTCATGCTGGTGGGGGCACAAAACACCCTTAATATCAACATGCCAGAACCAATCAGAAATTCCATAAGGACACAAATGGATCAATCCCTGCTTTAGGAGAGACAAGTTACAAACATCCAGACTTTACCATCCCTGGAATCACTATTGATATCCTTTTTTTGTTCACTAATCAAGAGAAAAATGTTTTTATAATCTTCAAAGATTAAATATATTTCAAAAATCATCATCAACAATAAATTGAAATTTTGTAAACATAAACAATATAAAGAGTTTCAAACAATTGGATAAAAGCTCAAATTTATTGATAGAATGGTAGTCAGTAAATGGCGTGACTCCATGGATCATTACAAGTTTGAAAAATGGTAAATACATGGAAAAAGGGCTACATTGAAATACAATGATCATTATTCCCCCTATCAAATTTGAACTCCACTGTGTCCAAAACTTCAGTCAATGATGAGTGAATAAGAATCTTTGATGGGAAATTCTTCTAAAGAATAGAATCTAAAATCCTCGGTCGTTACAAGTGATCCAATCTGTCGATGCAGTTACATGCCATGATCCCTAACTTTTGCCTAGATTTCCCTTTCGGTTTCCAATCTACCGGGATAATTATTTCTGTTTATGTCTCTAATTTTTTTCCTGGACCGCCCTTTCGGGTTTTCAATCCACCGAGACACTCATTTTTGCCTAAGTCGTCCTTTCGGGTTTTCAACTTAGCGAGTTGTTCTTTTATTTTTTTAGGCAAAGTATTTCTTGATTGCATCCGCATTCATAGGAAGAGTGATCTCCTCACCATCCATAGTTGCAAGAATTAATGAACTGCTAGAGAAGGCTTTCTTGACAACATATGGGCCATCATAGTTCGGAGTCCACTTGCCCCGAGAATCTGTAATGAAAGACTCGATCTTTTTTAGCACGAGGTCGCCTTCTCTAAATACACGAGGTTTGACCTTCTTGTCAAAATATTTCTTCATTCTTTGATGGCACACCGACCATGACACAAACTTGTTATTCTCTTTTCCTCAATCAAATTCAACTGATCGAATCTACTCTGACACCATTCAGCCTCAGTCAACTTGGCTTCCATTAGAACTCTCATTGATATGATCTCAACCTCGACGGGTGTCGCTCCCACCAAATGACACCCGGTCAAGAGGGGTACAAACGCGAACGGTCGGCGAAAGGAGAGAACATGAAGGTGAAAAGAGTCGCCAGCTAGGCATTTTTATCCCGAAGGAAAGGTAATGCTGCATAAACCTAAGAAAAGATGGATAAGACGGTCGTGAACCAGAGAAACTGAGAAAGGGGTTGGTTACAACCTGGGAAGGTATTAGCACCCAGATTGTCCATCGTACTCGACGGGATCCACGCTTGAAAGTTTGTGTTTAAATGGGTAGTGTCAGTGCTATTCTGTGTGCAAAAGCTGGAAAAGAATACAAGTGTCAGTGCAAAAGAAGTGTGAAGTGAAATGAAGGAGTGTCAGTGTAAGAAACAAAGTGCAGTGCTCAAGACAATGAGGCTAAAAGAATAATGTTGGAGGAGGGGGAATATACAGAGACTTTTGTTTGATAACTGTTAAGTTATGGCTACGTATCCTCTCGTGCAATGAGGAAGTCAGAACACCGTAGTTCGACTCAAAGAGACTGAAAGATGAATTGACTGATGAACTGCTTACTTGTCTATGCTCAAGTGTATGACCTGTCTGGCTCAGGTGCAAACTGTCTTGCATTAGACGGAAGAAGCAAGTTCTCATTTATGAGTGAATGAGGTGAGAAAAGAATCCCGGAGGAGACGAATATTGTTTATTTTTGGTGTTTTCAATCCTTTATTGATTTTGGAGTTTGTCATAAGAAAATGAGCTTAAGCCTAAACCAAGGGTTACTAAACTCATCACATCCTCCCTCTGATTAGGGGTAATGAGAATACACTAAGTATGAAGTAGACACCTCGCCCTTAATCACCATGATGTAGGATTGAGATCATTAACCTACTTGCATTTATTTAGATGTTTTTGGAGTTTTTTTTTAGTGTTAAGTAATGAGTTTAAGCCATAATCAAGGATTTAATAGACTCATTACACCATCCTAATAGAAGGATAATAGATGATAACATTTAAGTTGAGAAAGGCTCCTCAACTTAATCCATGATTAGGGGTTAACCTCATGACAAAACAAAGCCTTTATTAGAGTGAATTTTAGTTAATGGTAAGATTAAGAAGTAGATTTTATGGTTTGTAAGACAACTTGAGGTGGACTTGACCATTAACACTAGGGTTAGTCCTTCTTAACCAATTAAGGAAGAATTAGAACCCTAATGCAAGGCCCAAGTTTCAAGTTTGATGTCTTAGTGATTATTAAGTGGATTGATTAAAGGATTTAAACACATTAAGGGTTTAACACTTAGGATTAAAGTTATACACTCCATCCTAATAGAAGGATGCAGGCATAAGCTTAATCACAAAGCCTTAAAACCTTTAAGGTTTAGTCCTTGATTAAGAGGTGAGAAGAGAAGACACAAATATGACACAAAGGTAAAACTATTGGGGGGACTAATCAAACCCTAATTGTGATCATGCTTGGGTGTTCCTAGGGTTTATGAAGCTTGCAAGAGATCTTCAAGGAAAAGCCACCAAGGAAGAAGAAAGATGGAAGGAGGAGAAGCAGAAAGAATCAAGACAACTTACTTCACTTAAGAAGATAAGTTGCTTGAAGAAAGAAAGTGAGGAGGGAACATGAATGAGCAAGCTCACTCTAATACAAAAGTAAAATGCAGCAATGAATGCATAAGATAGGTGAGAAAAGATTGTGAGAAGTGAAGGCAAATTCACTTCTCAAAGACTTACCACCTGAAAAGTTAGTAAAAGGAAATGAAATGAAATGAAATGAAAATGCAAAGATGAAAACCAAAACCAGAAGCATGTTCATGATGCTAATGATGCAAAGAGATTATATAAATGTATGTCATGAGATGAAGATGATCATACAAGAGATGGGGATGCAAATGAAGCATGAAGGAGACATGAAAGTTCATGAATGCACATGAAATGAAATGAAAGCATAACATGGCAAATGGATGATGTAATGATCACACATGATTTCAATGTGTCCTAAGATGTCTTATATGTCATGTGGATGTACAAAATGTCATGGCATGTTCATGTATGCAAGCTTATACAAGATGAATGCAAATGAAGATGCAAATTAGGGTTATATGAACATGTGAGACGCAAAACTCAAAAACAGAAGCAAATCATAAGATAAAAATTGAAAATGGACTTAAGGGAACCCTAAACCTATACTAGTTCACTATCCAAAGGGGGAGGTCAGAAGCTAAACCTAAAGGAAGTTATGAATTTCCTAAGTTTCTAGGGTTTAAAGGGGTGATCCTAAAGATAAAATGCCAAACAAATTGAAAATGAAAGATAAAAATGAAACAAACTGTTTTTAGATTCTTGAAACCATGTATAGCACAATGCAAAAAGAATCATTCACAAACTCAACTTGGATCAAAAGTTACGAATTTTTGAAGTTAGGGTCAAAAATATGCAAATTTTAAGAACCCTAATTCATTTGAAAAATGTCAAAGTATGATCAAACCAAAAAGAAATTTGTGTGGTGAGTTTGTAAATGCTTCTAAATGTTTGAAAATGTTCTCTGAATTTTTGTGTGATATTTAAATACCTAAATGTATTTTTAATTAATTAATTCTCATTAACTAATTAAAAATAACATTTAAATGATTTAAAAATATTTTTTTAATGCTAAAAAATAAAAATAAAAATATTTTTGGGTTCTAAAAATTAATTATAGGCTGGATAAAAAATTTCAGAATTTTTTGATGTTTTTTTCCTATTTTTAAAAATTCGTACAAATTAAATGAGAAAAAAATAAAATAAAAACTAATTAAATGAAAAGTATGCTGAATGGAGAGCTGAGATTAAATCTGGGCTTTAAAAGAGTTGACTGGGCGCGCATCTGGACGGCCCAGGTTCAAACTTCCTTAAACCTATTTAATTAAATATTAATCCTGAAATTAAAACTAATCATGAGATCCAGGCCACACAAACACGCGCGGGAAGCTTGATCTAACGACCCACGTTCAAAATATGCCCTAACCCTAATTAATTACACTAATCACTTTCAGGTGGCCGGAAATGACCTCCGGTCATCTTCTCCGGCCACATTTCCCCTGAGAATTTTGCAACTCACTCCCTAGGCCATTTCTAGAGCTCTAAAGCTCCAGATTCTTTCCTTTCACTCCCCTAAGCCCAAATTCACCCTCAAACAAAATTTATTTTTAGCCATTCTTAAGATTCGAAGCTATGAACAAAAATGGTGGAACTTTCAGACAAGCAATACACTTTCAATTCTTCATCATTTTCAAAAATAACAAGTTCATTGTACTCAGGGGATCAAACTTAACCATTTAAGAACTTAAAACAAAGGTTCTGGAACAATGTTTTCACATGGCTACCTGAGATGAAGCTTTCAACCCTAGAGCTTTCTGGCTGCTTCTTGGCTTCAAAATGTCTCCAATGACCTCCCTGAAGAAGCTTTGAAGCTTTGCTGAAGTGTTTGTGACATCCTTTTGAGGTTTAGTGAAGTTCAGTTCAAGGGGGGGGGGGAATCGTATTTCGTGTATGGTGACTTTCAGGGCAAAGTGAAGGGTGGGAAATGTTCAGTGATCAATTTGGAGATGAATGGTGGTGTTTGTTTTGAGAATGAATGGTTGAGTTGTGTGTTTCGATAGAAAATGCAAATAGGGAGGTTTTTGGGAATGCTGGGTTATGGGAGAGTTCAGGCTTGCTTCTTGTTATGTTTGGCTTGCATTTGATTAGTATAAGGTATTGTGATTGGTCAGAAAGTTGGTAATGGCATAGTGTGATTGGTATGGTGTAAAATGCAAAAAGTCAAGGTTTGTTATCCTTTGAGGTATGGGTTGTTTCAGGACAAGGACAAGGGGGTGTCCGGCGCAGCTTGATTCAAGGATGTCCATGGAATGCAACTTGTGGCAATTCAGCAAGTTTGTGAGGAGTTGTGGGAGGTTTTGCAAATTTGTGGACTATTGGCCCCTTTTGGATTTCTTCATGTGCAAGTCATGGAAATGTAAAATTCTTTGTGAAATTTGCAGCAAAATGGATCATGTAATGTTGTTATGATGTTTTGAGGCCAATTAGAAACCAAATCAATCATTAGAAATCCTTCTTGCAAAAATCCCTCTTTTGAGAATTTATGAAAAAAATGACTTATGGAGGCTTGTGGTCCAAGGCATGAAACTTTGTGAATTTGTGCAATTCTGATTTTGGCAAGTTGTAATGATGCCTAGAAGTCATTTAGAAGTCACAAAATGGCTTGGTATGAGGTTTTGCAAAAAATCCCTTTTGGCATGAAACATGAAATTATGTGATTTTTGCCAACTTTGGAAAGCCATAACTTGAGTTCCAAAATGAATTAGATCTTGTTCTTGTACTTTTTGAAAAGGTAATGATCCAATCTACAAATTTCATGACCAATAATTTTTCATTTGAAGCATTTTTGGTTAAGAAAGAGGAGGTTGAAAAACTTTCCCAAAATGGAAAGTTTACATTACAAGTCATTTCCATATTTGGCAACTTTTGGTTTAGCCCACTTTTCTTCAAATTTGTGAACTTCTAAACACTCCAATGATCAAATAAAGACCATATAACTTCAATTTGATGAAAAATACACTTTCGTTCCATGTTGGGGGCCTCAGATGCCCTTATTTTGCTCTGGCTTGCTCAGGAAGTTACCTAGTGATCAGATGACTTCCACAATGAATTTTTCCATCAAACTTGGTATTCATGATCCTTATATCATATTGAGACCAAAAGAAACAAGAATGACCAAAAAATTTGGAGTTATGGCCTCTGAAACCAAAACCCTAATTTTAGGTCATCTGTGTAGTTAAACCTGTCTCTGCTTCCATGCCTTGCCAGTTCTTGTGATTTTCTGACTTCTTTGATCTTGGGAGGATATAATATGATGTTTTAACATATATGGACCCTCTTGAGATGATTGGAGACCTTTGGAGTGGCTCAGATGGCTCATGGATTGCTCAGATCACAAACCCTAGATGCAGATGACTTTGAACCAATGCAGTGAAGTAAAAATGCAACATGATATGATATGATTGAAAAAATGCCAATGAAAAGATCACAAGCCATGGTGTGAACTTAGTGAGGGAAAATTTGGGGTGTTTACAGCTGCCCCTATTCAAGCACGAGTTAGCTGTGCAGGATGTAAGCGACGGCTTAACAGGCAAACAAGATAACTTGTGGTTGAATACCAAAGACAATCCAAAATTTTCACTCACTGGGTGAAGAAGAAAAGGGATATAGATTGTAAAAGGTAGTAAAGTATGATTATAAAGGGCGGGCGATGGAGGACGACCATCGAGCAGAGGACGACTGCTGGGGATAAGACAATGACGGGGACGACCGACATGCTGGGAAATAGAGGGATCATGATGGGGGCGGCCATCAGGTAAAGTAACAAAGTTCTCTGGGGATTAAAGGTAAAGGAAATGATGGGGACGGCCATCGATTTAAGGAAATAAATGAAGTAATGATGAGGTACGGTCATCAAAGGTGAAGGACGATCACCTAGCAGGGGACGGCTACTCTGTTGGGGAGAAAGATGAGGGACAGTCATCTAAGGTAAAGGACGATCACCTGGCAAGGTACGGTTGCCGAAAGCATCACGTCATAGGACGAATGTCGGATAGAAAAGGCCGACGATGGGGACGACCATCAGATAAGCATGATGAAGGACGATCATCAAGAGGTGAAGGACGATCACCTAGCAGGGTACGGCTGTTCTCGGGGTTTATCATGACATAGGACGAATGTCAGATAACAGTATCAACGATGGGGACGGCCATCGGATAAAATGATAAAGGACGATCATCAAGAGGTGAATGACGATCACCTAGCAGGGTACGGCTGCTAAAATATCACGACATAGGACGAATGTCGGGTAGGAAAGGGTTCCAATAATGGAGACTCCGCTGGGAGAAGGATGAGGGACGGTCATCCAAAGGTGAAGGACGATCACCTGGCAGGGTACGACTGCCGAGAGTATCATGACATAGGACGAATGTCAGATAGAAAAGAAATAATTTATAGGGATTTGCTGGGGAATAGTAAAGACGGACGAGTGTTTACATCCAAGAAATAAAAGGTATAAGTGTTTGACGCTGTGGATAGATTAAAGATGCAGACGAGCATCCTTAAGACTATGATACGGACGAGTATCGATAGAAACAAACGCTGACGCATGTTCAGAGATGATGGTATGGACGAGCACCACCTGGTTAACAAAGAACACGGACGAGTGTTGAATCTGAGGAGAAATAAGTGTGAATACAAGATACGGACGCGTATCTGTATGAGTTAAAATAAGCATAAGTGAGACACATATGAGTGTTCAACTGTCTGGGGAGAGTATGACACGGACGAGTATCATAAGAGAAAGTGTATAAGTTATGAACTTATAAGTGTAAAAGATATCTGGTGATCTGTGGGGATAGGATGACACAGACGGGTGTCAATGAGAGTTTATTATAAACAAGTGTTTGGCAACCATGTTGGGGATTGGTGACACGGACGGGTGTCAAAAAGAGTATGGAAGTTTTTGTATTCAAAAGGATATTTGTGGCTTATATCTGCATGGGGATGGTATGACACGGACGAGTGTCGAATGAGTATATATTAATATGTATTAGTGAGTGCAAAGGGAACGCTTTGGCTTTCTGCTGGGACTGCGAGTTTTTATGTACATTGCTGACGGAATGTTGGTATACACAGGTGACTGATTCAAAACATGACTTGTGATTATGCAATATGTTTGATTTTTGCCGTAATGCTCCGTATTAGACGGAATGCTACGCTCTGAGGTGATTTATGATGTTAATGTTATGATTATGCAAAAAGATACCGATCCGGGATTCGGATCTCGTTGCTGCAGAGATCTCTGACTGATCTGCTTGAAAGAATATCCCAGCTGGGGATGAGATCATTGGTAGATCTGATACAGATGATTCTTCTTGGGAAAATAGGCCACTAATAGACCAATCTTGGTAATGAGGAACCCAGCTGGGGGTTGTGGAAGCTTTCGTCTCTTTGTTGTGAGATTTTCAAAATTGCTCTTCTGGATAGAGGTTGGAACTCTGTGGGGAGATGGTTCCCTATCTAGCACTCGGCTGGGGAGGAATAATCACTGAATGATCTTCCTAGAGGTTTATGCAGGAATCCTGCTGAGGATGATAATATCTGAGCTAGGGAAATGAACACCTTCTGATGCTGCTCCGAAGAAGGTGTTGGAGAAGTGATGCCCGACAACTCTGATGGGGAGAAAGCATCCCTGGTGCTGTTTGGAAGACATGTCGAGGAAATAATGATTTGGTAATTTTGCTGGGGGGAAACCTTTCATGCCCCGTGTTGCGCTCAAAATACCTGCAATCCTGTTATGACAAAGAAAAGCACAAGTTCCCTGAGGTATCCCTTACTAGATTCCATCATAGGAGTTTAGACACTCCCGGGAGTAAGAAATATATTTCCTGCAAGCATTGATTAGAAAGGCACTTCTGTTTTTATGCAAACACTATATCAAGGATATCAGACATTTTGCAAAAAAAAGGTGTACAAGACAAAGTGTGACTGAAAAACTCATTTTATTAATTTGGGTGCCCTGAATTGGCAAATACAGTCAAATAAACAAATCCCCTGAAATGAGGAGATTGTTACAAAATTGAGAAACAAAAAGGTGCTGGCAATGTTGATGACGCTTTAGTGAGCTTCCCTTTTGCTATGACTCGTATGACATTGACGTTCTTCTCATCTTGCTTTTCTGAAGAAGGCTGATTCTGACCGATGCTTTAGAATTTCGAAGCTTACCATGTTGTGAGTGATACAGACGAATTCAGAATGCAGTTATTCGCTTATTCCCTTATTTTGCGTGGATCGCCCTTTCGGGTTTTCAATCCACCGGGATACCCATTTTTGCCTGAGCTGTCCAATGCGGCGTTTCAACTCAGCGGGTGTACATTTTTTCTTTATTTCCCCTTATTTTTTTCCCGAGTCTTTTATTCTGTTTTTGACTTGTCGGGATGCCCTATTTTTTCCTGGACTTACATTCTATTTTTATGTCCAGCGGGTCCTTTTACGCGAAGTATTTTTTAACTGCATCTGAATTCACAGGGGACAGGAAGTCTTCACCATCCATAGTAATGAGCATCAGTGCTCCACCAGAGAAAAATTTCTTTACTATGAATGGACCATCATAATTCGGAGTCCACTTGCCCCTGTGGTCTGTATGAGGAGGGAGGAGTCTTTTCAGCACAAGATCTCCTACTTGGTATTCCCGAAGCCTGACTTTCTGATCGAAGGCTTTCTTCATTCTTTTCTGATATAACTGTCCATGACAAATTGCAGCTAATCTCTTCTTTTCGATCAGATTCAGTTGATTGTATCGAGACCGGACCCCTTCTGCTTCGTTCAACTTGACATCCATCAATACCCGTAGAGAGGGTAATTCAACTTCGACAGGTAGGACTGCCTCCATACCATACACAAGCTGATACGGTGTTGCCCTAGTGGATGTTCTGATAGAGGTACAATACCCATGCAAGGCAAATGGTAGCATTTCATGCCAGTCTTTATATGTAACCACCATCTTTTGCACAATCTTCTTGATATTCTTGTTAGTTGCCTCAACAGCGCCATTTATCTTTGGCCTGTAAGGAGAAGAATTGTGGTGTTGGATTTTGAAGTCCCGGCACAGTTCTGCCATCATTTTATTGTTCAAATTGGAACCATTATCAGTAATGATTCGCTCGGGCACTCCATACCGACAGATGATGTCTCTTTTCAGGAATCTGGCTACCACCTGCCTGGTGACATTTGCATACGAAGCTGCTTCAACCCACTTGGTAAAATAGTCAATGGGTACCAGGATGAATTTGTGGCCATTTGAAGCAGTCGTCTCAATCTTTCCAATCATGTCAATGCCCCACATGGCAAAGGGCCAAGGTGAAGACATCACATTCAAAGGATTCAGAGGCACATGCACTTTGTCTGCATAAATCTGGCATTTGTGGCACTTTCTGGCATAAGTGTAAACACCCCAAATTCTCCCTCACTCATTTCACACCATGGCTTGTGATCTCTTCATATGCATAAGTTCAATCACAGCATCTCATATTGCATTTTTGCTTCACTGCATTGTTCTTAAGTCATCTGCATCTAGGGTTTGTGACCTGAGCTATCCCTGAGCCATTTGAGCCACTCCAAAGGTCATCAATCACTTCAAAGGGGTCCATGTATGTTCAAGCATCATTTTATATCCCCACAAAGTCAAGAAAGTCAAAGAATCACAAGGATTGAGGAAGGCATGGAAGCAGAGCCAAGTTTAACTACTCAGATGACCTAGAATTAGGGTTTTGATTTCAAAGGCCATAACTCCAAATTTTTTGGTCATTCTTGTTTCTATTGGTCCCTACATGTTATAAGGATCATGCATATCAAGTTTCATGAAGAAATTCCATAGGGAAGGCATCTGATCAAGAGTTGACTTCTTGAGCAAGTCAGTCTAAAATCAGGGTATCTGAGGCCCCCAATGACCTAACCAAATGGGTATTCTTCATCATTTTGAATGTGTATGATCTTTATTTGATCATAGAAGATGTTAGAAGTTCACAAAATTGAAGAATTTCAAGCCATTTGCAAAGTTGCCTTTTTGGGAAAGTGACTTGTAATGGAAACTTTCCATTTTGGGAAAGTTTTTCAACCCTTTCTTTTTGATTCAAAAATGCTTCAAATAAGAAAACTTTGGTCATGAAAGTTGTAGATTGGATCATTCCCTTTTCAAAAAGTACAAGAACTTGTACTAATTCATTTTGGGTCAAAAGTTATGGCTTGCCAAAGTTGGGAAAAATCACATAATTTCAAGTTTTGTACCAAAGAGGCATTTTGCAAAATGGTATGATCAAGCTCTAAAGACTTCAAGTGTGCACAAACTCTTCACAACATGTTCATGTGACTTCTAAAAATCAGAATTGGCCCAAGAATTATACATTTTGATGCTTTGAACTTCATGAATTTCCAAAGGGGCCAAACTTTGGAAAATTGCAAAACACTACATAAACTTCAATCCACTTGCTGCATTGCTTCTAATCCATTTCCATGGCTCTCCCTGATTCAAGCTGCAGCCAAGCCATGCTTTGTACCTTCACTGCCATAGCCCATACCTCTCTTACACCTAGACTTGACTTTTTGCAAAAAAACCCCATACCAATCCCACAGTGCCACACCAACTATTCTGACCAATCAAGACTTTACAAACACACTTCAAGCAAGCCATTTCATAACATCTTGGAGCCTGAGGCAGCACACAAGTCAGCATACACAAAAATCCCTCCCTTTGCATTTTTCATCGAATCTCTCAACTCAGCAACTCAAACTTAAAAATTCTTTCACCATTCAACTCACCATGACCCACTGATCATTTCCCACCCCTCACTTGTCCCTGAAACCACCATAATCAAAAACACGATTTCAACACTCCCTTGACCTGAGCTTCTGCAAACTTCTTCTGGAGGTCATATAAACTCCATCTAAGTGTCAAAAGCTTCTGAGGAGGATCATTGGAGCTTGTTTGAAACAAAGAGCTGGCCAGAAAGTCCCTGTTTCGAAAGCTCAAGCTCAGGTAGCCATGGCATTTATTTTTCCAGAACTCCCATTTTTAGTTTCTAAATGCTTCCTTATGCTTCACTGATTATCATGATGTGATTTATTTTGAAAATGAATGAAAAATGGCCATGTATGCTTGTTCTGAAACTTTGCCCGTGAAATGAGTTTTGGTTTGATTCTTTTGATTCAGAGAAAATAAATGATTTTTGGGATGGGGTTTAGGTTTAGTGATGTTTAAGGATTGAATCTGGAGATTTTGGTGAAGTTTTGATGCGCAGGGAGTGAGATAGCATGAACAGCTTGCCGGAGAAGATGACCGGAACACTGTTCCGGTCATCTGAAAGTCATTAGGGCTTCTGATTAGGGTTTAATCATAATTAGGCAAGTTTGAATTTGGACCGTTCGTTTGCACGCCAGGTCAATTCCCATGCGTCCCAGTTTGAACCACAGCCCTTGATCTGGTTGACTTTCTCATTTTTCTATTTAATTTCATTTTATTTCCATTTGTTTTGCATTTATTTGCACGAATTATTAAAAATAGCTAAAATCATTTAAAAATTATGAAAATTTTTGTCAAAGATTTCGTTAATTTTTAAAACCCAAAAATATTTTTATTTTTATTTTTTGCACTGAAAATTATTTTTAAATCATTTAAATGTTTATTTTTAATTAGTTAATGAAAATTAATTAATTAAAAATGCATTTAGGTATTTAAAAATCACAAAAAAATTCACATTTGCATTTAGAAACATTTAGAAACATTATCCAACTCTCAAACCAAATTTGTTTTTTGTTCTTAATGCCTTTTGATCATTTTTATTGAAATTAAATTCATTTTAAGGCAATATTTTGTTTCAAACTTTAAAAATTTCATTCTGCCTAACCATTGAGAGTTGGATGATGATTCTTCTTGCATTGTACTCCTCATAGCATGTAGTTTATAGGATAAATTTGGTTTGATTTGATCTTGCATTTTCAATTTGTTTAGAATTTTTTCTTGATGAGGTACCCCAAAACCCTAGCAATTTTAGGAAATTCATAACTTACACTAGGTTAGGAATTAGGTCCCCTCCTTTGGGCAGTGAGCTTGTATAAGTTTAGGGTATCTTTGATTGCATTTTCAAATTTTTGTCATGTCATTTGCTTCTAGTTTTGGATTTTTGCTTTGCATGATGCATGTAACCCTAATTTGTGCCTTCCTTTGCATCCTTCTTTCATTTGCTTGCATTCAAAGACTTGTCATGACATTTTGTGCATCTTCATAATCCATAATACATCTTAGGACATATTAGGATCATGTTTGATCATTTCATCTTTCATTTTCCATATTGTATGTCCATTGCATTTCATAAACTTTTCATGAACTTTCATGGTTCAAAACATGCCTCATTTGCATCCTTATGCTTGTATGATCACTCTCATCTATTGTCATGTGTTTTCATCATCTCTTAGCATCATTAGCATCATGTTTATGCTCCTGTTTTTGGTTTGCATCATGACATTTCATCTCATTTGCATTGCATTTCATTTTCTTGTGCTAACATTTCAGGTGGTAAGTTGTTTGAGAAGTGAATTTGCCTTCACTTCTCACAATCTCTTTTCACCTCTCTTATGCATCATTACTGCATTTTATCTTGTGTATTTGAGTGAGCTAGCTCATTCATGCTCTTCCCACTTTCTTCCTTCAAGTAACTTGTCTTCTTAAGTGAAGCAAGTTGTTTTGCTTCTCTTGGCTCCTTTCATTTGCTCCTTTCCTGATGGTTTCTCTAAAAGATCTTCTTGCAAACCTCATTAACCCTAGGAACAACCAAGCATGATAATAGTTAGGGTTTTATTAGTCCCCCACTTAGTTTTACCTTTGTGTCATCTTTGAGTCTTCTCTTCTCATCTCATAATCAGGGACTAACCCCTAAAGGCTTTAAGGCGTTGTGATTAAGCCTATGCCTGCATCCTTCTATTAGGATGGAGTGTATAACTTTAATCCTAAGTGTTAAACCCTTAATGTGTTTAACTCCTTTAATCAATCCATCTAATAATCATCAAGACATTAAACTTGTAACTTGGGCCTTGCATTAGGGTTCTAATTCTTCCTTAACTGGTTAAGAAGGACTAACCCTAGTGTTAATGGACAAGTCCCCCTCAAGTTGTCTTACAAACCATAAAAATCACTTCTTCATCTTACCATTAACTAAAATCCATTTAATAAAGGCGTTGTTTTGTCATGAGGTTAATCCCTAATCATGGATTAAGTTGAGGAGTCTCTCTCAGCTTAAATGTTCTCATATATTATCCTTCTATTAGGATGGTGTAATGAGTCCATTAAATCCTTGATTATGGCTTAAACTCATTACTTAACACTAAACAAAAACTCCAAAAACATCTAAATAAATGCTAGTATGTTAATGATCTTAATCCTACACCATGGTGATTAAGTGTGAAGTGTTTACTTCATATTTAAGGTATTCTCATTACCCCTAATCAGAGGGAGGATGTGATGAGTTTACTAACCCTTGGTTTAGGCTTAAGCTCATTTTCCTATGACAAACTTCAAAAGGAAATAAAAGATTGAAAACACAAAAACAAACAATAATCGTCTCCTCCGGGATTCTTTTCTCATCTCATTCACTCACAAACGAGAACTTGCTTCTTCCGTCTAATGCAAGACAGTTAGTACCTGAGCCAGACAGGTCATACACTTGAGCATAGACAAGCAAGCAGTTCACAAGTCAATTTATCTTTCAGTCTCTTTGGGTCGAACTACGGTGTTCTGACTTCCTCATTGCACGAGAGGATACGTAGGCATAACTTAACAGTTATCGAACAAAAGTTTCTGTATATTCCCCCTCTTTCCAGCATCATTCTTTAAGCCTCATAGTCTTGAGCATTTCATTCTCGTTCTTACACTGATACTTCTCTTATACACTTCACCTTCCTTTTACACTGACACTTGCATTCTTTCCAGCTTTGATACACAAATTGCACTGACACTACCCCTTTAAAACACAAATATTTTAAGCGTGGATCCCGTCGAGTACGACGAACAATCTGGGTGCTAATACCTTCCCAGGTTGTAACCAACCCCCTTTCTCAGTCTCTCTGGTTCGCAACCGTCTTATCCATGTCTTCCTAGGTCCATGCAGCATTACCATTCCTTCGGGATAAAAATGCCTAGCTGGCGACTCTATTCATTCTTTCTCTCTCGCCGACTGTTCGCGTCTGTACCCCTTCTGACCAGGTGTCATTTGGTGGGAGCGACAACTTGGCGACTCTGCTGGGGAACCTTATACTGTAACCAGGGCTGCTGGTTCTTTTTGTGGGTTCCTCCTAGCGCTTGTTTGATTTGTGTTTACTGGGGTGTTATGTGCTAATTGTGTTTATATATTTGCTTTATTTACTGCTTTATGTACAGTTATTTATTGCTTTCTTTACAGCTTTATACATCATACTGTCATACTGTCATCTTGCTGGATCTGGTTTTTGTTTTGGTGGGTGGGGTTCTACTGAGAGTTTAAGGTCCTATACCTGGGACCTGAGTGACACCTAGGCTAGAGTGGTTCATGTTCTTTCCCATTCCATTTCGGTCTGGTGCGGGAATATGAAACACGATTCAGATGTGGGTTTCTTCTTGAGAACTCTGTGCTACAGATTTCCTGTAGTGCTAGGGCTATCTGGGAAGCCTGCTATGTCTGGATGACCGTTATTATGATCTTCAAAAACTGAGGTGAATTAGAGGAGGATCTTTTATGGTTATTGTAAACACTGTACCTCCGGGTTAGAAGTGTTTACACTTCTCATAATTGATCCAAGTCTGAGGATCCTTGTTTTAGAACATCACCTGTGAGGGGGTTGGGCTGTTTACAGGTTTTGCAGGTACCTTTGGCCACATCATACCATGTTACTTGTTTGATTAAGAGTACTCCACTTTGGACAGTTCTTGTGATTTAACCCTGGACATGTAACTCTTTATTTGAGTCCCCCACCTTGGTTACTGGATTTCTGAACCTCCATCTGGACTTCTTGAACATACATGGACTTATATCAAGACAGTTAATCAGATCCAGCTCGATCACAAACCCTTGCATATCATTTGCATACTCATCATTTGCATCATCTAACATTTGTTTATTTGTTTTTCAGGGTATCCACATCATATTTGGCTTGGTTTTGACCCCTTCATCTGCATAGACCTCTGTTTCATCAGGTATCTGCTTCAGCTATCTTCATCAGTTGTCTGCTTCAGCTTCCTTCATCACCAGCACCAGCCTATCAGTGGCTCATCTCCAGTATTAATTTTTGATCTTCATCAGCACCTGTCTTCAGCTCTTCATCAGCACTTGTCTCCAGCTCTTCAGCAACACTCATGTCTGCACCCAGAAAGAGCAACATTTCATATCATTTCTTTGAGCCTATGCTGACTGGCATCAGGCAGGTCCAGGCACTCATCACTCCAGACCACATCCCATTATTCAGAGAACATTATGGAGGTATCCTTGATATGGTTATGGACCTGGACCCTTCTCATAGGAGTATGATCCACACCTGCCTACAGTTTTATGACCCTCCTTTGAGATGCTTCACATTCCAAAACTTTCAGCTAGGACCTCTGCTGGAGGAGTTTTTATCATTGATTGGAGTACCTGTCAGGGGTGGTGTCCCCTTCAACCCAAGATGACCTCTCCCAGCAATGGAGAGGTGGCAAAAGCACTGTACCTGGAGCCTGCTTTAATTGAGCAAAACATGACAACAAAAGCTGGGATCCCTGGCTTACACTTAGACTTCTTGATTTCTCAGGCCATCCTGAAGGCCTCCTTGGGAGAATGGAGGGCAGTTTGTGCATTGTTATCCCTCAGCATATATGGGGTTATACTATTTGCAGATGAGCCCAAATTTATCAACAAGGATGCCATTCATCTTTTCCTTCTGAGGAACCCAGTACCCACATTGCTGGGGGATTTCTATTATTCTGTTCATCAGAGGAATGAGAAGCAAAGAGGGAAGTTGGTGAGATGCTGTGCTCCTCTGTTTCATACCTGGCTGCTCAAACACTTACCCAAGACTGATGCCTTCCTGAATCCCCACCAACAGAAGAATTGGGCTAAGAGACTTATTGCTTTGACTTCAGATGACATCAGATGGTGCACCCAGAGCACCAAGGGCAAGGACATCATCACTAGCTGTGGGCAGTACCCCAATGTACCTCTTGTAGGAGTGAAGGGTTGCATCAACTACAATCCTTTGCTATTCAAGAGACAACTGGGCTATGCTTTAGTACACCCTCCTAGAGTGCAAGATCTAGCTGAGACCCTGTATTGTGAGATAAAGCCTAATCTAGCTGTTGTCAGGCAAGCATCCTGGGCTTGGGACAACATCCAGACCAAAGGGATGGCCATTCTTGGAAGGTGCAATAATGTGGCTTCAGCTCAGTATTATGATTGGTCTCATGCTAGAGCTCAGATTTCTGGGATGCCCTTCACCATTGAGGACACACCTGGACCTTCCATAGTACAGCCAGCAGCCACTGTCGGCCTGGAAGAGTTTGAGAAGCTGAAGGAAAGGAATGAGAATCTGTCTCAAGCTCTGAAGAAGACCCTCTGGGAGAGGAGTGATGGTCGTCTGGACATTGAAAGGTTGGAGAAGCTTAAGGTGGAGCATCTGGCCAGGATTGAAAAAGCAGAGGACTACATTAAGAAATCAAGAGCTGGGGAGCAAATATTGAAGAATGCCTGTAAGGAGGCCAAGCTTCAGAAGGCTAGGACTGATCTCTATCTGCAAGAAAGTCAAGCTAGGTGGGTCAGGATCACTGAAGCTCGTACTCAAGAAAATGAGAAAACTCAAGCCAAGATTGAGCAGTTAGAGGCCAATGAAAAGAAATAACAGGAAGCTTTGCTGGCAGCCCAGAAGGAGATTTCAGAATTGAAGCTTAGGGCTGGTTTGAAGAGGTCAAAGGACCAAGGCAGGCACAAGAAGCTGACCACTGCTATTGCCACTAGGAACCTCCTCATCAGGACCATTACAGAGCATCCGGCTGGTCCTGTAACTGAGGCACTTTTGAAGGAGGTTCAGGAGGATGAGTTTGGACTTGATGTCTGACTTTTTGTTTGTTGTTGCTTTCATTTGATGTACTTTTCTTTTATGTTGTATTTTGACCCCTCAGGGGCATGTGTTGTAAAAAACAAACTATGTATTATCCATCATTTGTAATGTATTTGTTAGTTTGTTTCAATGAGTTTCTTTTCTCAAGCAACATCAAAGCATCTTCCTCGGGGTCTGGAAAGGTCAAAACCAAGAGCCAAGCCGGATACCTTGGAAAATGAATAAGCATACTGCATTGCATACTAACTTTTGTTTTGTTTTGTAGGTTTGTTATTATTTTGCTTGTTTCTAACTCTATTGTGGTTCAGGAAATATTGCTCGCAGAAGAGTGTTCCCTGTCACCTGTATTTGGACCTCATCTAGATCCGGAAGTCAATATCCCGGCTAATGTGCAAGGAAATACTACTGGGGGGAGAATATTACAAGAAAACCCCCAAGAGGAGAAATTCACTGTCATGGGAGCTGGGGATGAAGTCTATGATAGGAGGTTTGATGAAATTGCTGAGAAGTTGAGATCTCTGGAGTCTCAAAATTCCCTGGGTTTTGATGTAATGGATATGGGGTTAGTGGATGGAGTAAGAATTCCCCACAAGTTCAAACCTCCGTGCTTCGAGAAATACAACGGAACTTCCTGTCCACGAACTCACCTGCAGTCTTTTCTGGGGAGACTTAAAGCATATACCATGGACGAAAAGCTGTGGATGTTTTATTTTGAAGACAGTTTGACTGGGGCTTCAAAGGAATGGTATTCACACTTGACCAGAGCTACTATCAGATGCTGGAAGGACCTAGCTGAAGCCTTCATCAAGCAGTACCAATACAATCTGGACATGGCTCCTAACAGGACCCTTTTGATGGGAATGTCTCAATCCTCCAGAGAAAGCTTCAGGGAGTATGCGCAGAGATGGAGACAGCTTGCTGCTGCTGTCCAGCCACCCATGTCGGAAAGAGAAATGGCCGACATGTTTATGAATACCCTGCAAGGAACATATATTGATAGGCTAGCTGCCTTTTCTTTCACCAGTTTCGCTGACGTAGTTATAGATGGGGAAAGGATTGAAAGCCTTTTGAAGATGGGTAAGATTTCTGATAATGGTGCAAGTTCGTCCAGTAACTCCAGGAAACCTTTTGTGGGACCTAGAAGAACCGGTGAGACAAATGCCATTCATGCCAGCAAGGGCAGACCTCAGTATGTCCACAGATCAGTAGCAGCTGTCACTATTCCAGCTCCGATTCCTCAGCAACTAGCATATCAACAACCACAACAACCCCATTACCAACAGCAAGTTCAGTATCCGCCACAGAGAACATACAACAATAATAACAGCAATCAACAGCAAAGACCATTTCAGCAAAGACCATCACAGGCAAATAGGGTGATTGACCCTATCCCTATGCCTTATGCCGCCTTATTGCAACAGCTCCTGAAACTTAACTTGGTTGAGTTAAGGACATTGGCACCTCCAGATCCCTCCAATCTCCCAAAGAATTACGATGTCAACGCCAGGTGTGCTTTCCATTCCAATGCACCTGGTCACAACACAGAGAAATCTAGGGCTTTGCAAATGAAAGTGCAGGATCTGGTGGATTCTAAGGCCCTCAACTTTGCACCCCTCCAAATGTCAACAGAAATCCTATGCCTAACCATGGTGGGCCAAGGATTAATGCCATTTAGGAAGACAAGCCATCTTTCTTAATCACCAGTGTTGGACAGATTCGGACACCTCTGGTCGAAATTAAAGCCCAGCTTCTAGAGTACCAGATGTTCCCCGGGTGTGAGCTCGGTTGTGGGTATTGCAACATTGCAGTCAATGGGTGTGATAATTTGAGAAGCGGCATAAATGGTCTTATCAAAAGTGGTATCCTTCAGATCTTAACAACGACGCCAACAAATCCAGCAATTCCTTTGACGACAATTCTTGATTCTTCTACAACAACAACAACGATCATTCCAACCGATTCATCAATATCATCAACAATGACTTCATCTATCACTTCAACAAATCAAATGTCAACAACCCTTTCTTCTACAACATCAACATCCATTTATTCAGCAGAATCTTCTACAACACCAGCAGAAATTAATGAAGATATTTCAGCAGTCACCATTTACTATGATCCATCAGATGTTCCTCCGAATAACAATTTTCAGCAACAAATAGTGGCATCTCCTGCCAGATCACCAGTTCCATATGAAAGCAGTAATGCCATACCTTGGCATTATGGCTCTGATCTTTACTGCAACAGGGAGAAAATCACTTTGGATTCTTTAACCTCTTCTCCACAAATTGATAATGTTGGGGGAGGCGGAGGCTTCACCAGAAGCGGACGCCTTTTTGCCTCACAAGTACAAAGACCTAATGCTGAAGTAGAAGCTGCTGCCAAAGCAAAGAGAAAGAGTGTGGTATTTGAAGAACCGACTGCCAAAGAAACTCAGAAGACATCTTTTGAACAAGATGTAGACGAGTTTATGAGAATCATAAAGAGAAGTGATTACAAGGTGGTGGATCAGCTTCACCAAACTCCCTCAAAAATCTCCATATTATCCCTGTTGATGTGTTCTGAAGCTCACAGGAATGTGTTATTGAAAGTCCTGCACGCAGCATACGTGCCAGAGGAGATCACTGTTAATCAGCTAGAAACTGTGGTGGCGAATGTCAACACCAGTCATGGACTGGGCTTCACCAATGCTGACTTAACAACGGAGGGACGTAACCACAACAAGCTTTACATATCTGAAATTCTGTGATCAGGTATGAGATGTCGAATGAGATGTTTAAACACTTGAAGACTTAACTAAAACTTAAAGTGCAAGAAAATTAAACAACACAGGAATTTGTTAACCCAGTTCAGTGTATAACCACACTTACATCTGGAGGCTACCAAGCCAGGAGGAAATCCACTATAAGTAATATTAATTCTAGACTTAAACCACCCAGTTTAATCTTTCACTTAATATCTACCCAATGCAATTTCTACCTAAGACACAACTTAGATATGAGTACCAACTCACTCCCCCTTAATCACACAGTGATCTTGTTTACAAGTTTAATAAAATTGAAGTCATACTTCAAACATAAACAGCTTGATCTTACTTCACAGTTTCAATCAAGACACAAATACACTTTTGCTTAAAAGCTCATAAAGTGGTACAATAAAAACAACCTGCTATTAAAACACAAAACACCCTATTTTGTCTTCTGAAATTCGTACTCTATTCTGAGAGTTTCTGTTGCTTAAATAGGTGTTTGGATTTTGGGCTTTCTGTAGGTTTATCCAATCCTGAAACGCATGTTGCTTCCACCTTGAATTAGGGTTTGTTACTTCCTAGATTCTAGGTGATTCAGTTCTTCTGATTATGCTGAAGACATATAACAACACTCCCTACAGATGCGCCTTATTCTGTTTTATCCATCCATAATTAATTCCAGATAACTTTCCTTAATTTACTTAGTTCTGTTAGTCATTAATTAATTCTGGTATCAGGTTTGAGATGTCACAACATCTGTTGGGACATCCTGAAAAACTGAACTTACTTCATTTACTGATACAATGTCACAACATCTGATGTGACATCCTGTAAACTGAACTTACTTCATTAACTGATAGAATGTCCCAACATCTGGTGTGACATCCTGAATTAAGTTCATTTACTTATACTCTGTTTGATAATGTCCTAACATCTGATAGGACATCCTGAACTGAATTCAACATTTCTTGTTGGTCAAAAATTCTGCCAATTCTAAACATCTACAAACTCCCCCTTTGGCTAATTTTTGGCTAACATACTTTTCTGGTTATCAGAGTGCAGCAGAAGTTCTTTTCTGTTGAGTCATGTGAGAGTTTACTCCCCCTCAATTCTACATTTGTTCAGACTTGTTGCAACAGAAATTTTTCATTAAAATTACAATTTTAGTTCAGAAGCAAACAAAAGTTTTTCATTAATCAGTAATCAGCATCATACATTGTTGTTGTTGTTCAGTTCTCCCCCTTGTTAGACATAAATTTGGGGCCAAAGTTACTAATTCAAAATTACAATGCAGAAGTAGTCATTACATAATCCTCACATACAGGTTTCACTCAGACTCCTTATAATCAGTTTCTTCCTCTTCCTCAGTCTCCTCATCAGAAGCAGCAGTTTTCTGAGCACTTTCTTCACTCTCCAGCCTTTGGATAATCTCCTCAAGCTTCTGCTTCCTTTCATCCAGTTCTTTGCAAGTGATCTTCAGCTCAGCAATCAAGGCAGCTTTGGAGATTGGAGACTTTGCCTTTGAAGGACCAGCAGATGTCCCAGAGGGAGCTTCAACATCAGCTGCATGATGACTCAAGAACAGCTTGTAGTGGAAGGCCAGAGGGCTTTCTCTTTTGAAAATTGTGTCCTTCTCAGTGAGGATACCAGGATACTGACTCAGCATTATTCCACACAGCAAGGAAGGGAAGGCAATTGGCAGTTTTGTTGCAGATGATCCAGCATGCTTCAATGTCTGATCAAAGATATAAGCTCCAAAATCCAGCTTTGTTTGGGTGCCCACAGCATATATGAACCTGCCCAATCCAGTTGCTATTGAGGAGGTATGATTGGTAGGGACCCAGTTTGCAGTGCCAATCCTATGCAGCATGGCATACTTCCTTGTCAGCATGCTAACAGATAGCTTCCCCTTGACTGGCCAAGTCTTGACCTGATTAGCAGTGATAACCTTGCAGACCTGGTTATCAGTCTTCCCTAACTCATTTGGGCCATCAGATTCTCTTCCAAGGTAGTGGTTGATAACCCTAGGAGAGAATTCTACACACCTCCCTCTTACATAGACTTTTCTAAAGTCAGCAGACTTACCATCAGCACAATCTTCTTGGAGGTTGACTATGAATTCCTTGACTAGCAGCTCATAGCAAGGAGAGAAGTTGGAGACAGTTTTGAAAAGGCCAGCAGAAGAGATGAAATCAATTACCTCTGTGCACTCAAGTGCATTACTGCTCAGCTCTCTTTCAAGTGCTACCCTTCTTTGATAAACAAACTTCCATCTATTCACACTTGAAACATGATGGAAGGAGATGTTGTCCAGAGGAGCTTCTGGAACAGCAGTTGATGACCTTGAGGGTGCTGGTTTCTTCTTTAGTGGAGATGTTGGGACATCCTCTTCAACATCTGAATCTGGAGGAGTGACAACTTTCCTCTTTTGTGTTTGCACCTAGCTCCATTATTTTGTAGGACCAAAGACAACTTTAGCTTTGTCCTTCTTTGGTGTAGCTTGCTTCTTCTCAGGAGTTGCATGTCCTGCATTCTTCTTTTCCTTCCTAGTTCTAAGCCTTTTGGCTATGCTAGGGTTGACAGAAGCAATGATTTTTGTATCAGAATCATGCTCTATGTTCACAATAGGAGGAGGTTGAGCAGTCTCCTCTTCAGCTGGTGGATCAACAGAGGTTTGATCTTCAGTGGAGGCCTTGTGCTGGTCCTCAGATGTTTCTTCATTACTATCATTGGAGGCCTTTTCTGGTCCTCAGATATGTCATCAGCAGTATCAGATGAGACCTTTTGCTGGTCTTCAGATGTTTCAACATCTATTGGGACATCCTGTTGAGCAGGAGTGTCCTTTTCAGCCTGAGTTTGTTGATCTTCTTATGGAGCTGGCATGGTGTTCAGAGGGATAGATATGCCACTTACCACTCTTTGCTCAGATAAGATCTTGTTTACCAACTCCTTTATGGAATCATCCACATATACAGAAGCTTTTGGAGTGGTGTTTGATGATGAAGGCATGCCTTTGGCCTTGCTGAATACATGATCCTTTGCCCTTTTCACAATGGTTTTTGAGCAAGAGGAACACTTCCTCTGATTTCGTCCATTGGAGTTGAATCCATGGGTACCACAGAGATGGGGGTTGCATGCACCACATCTTCCTTGTTGAGGATTTCTTCAGAAATGTTAGGGTTTTGGTGATGAGCCATTTTAGAATGTGGTGAAGAAAGAGATTGAGATTGGTTGAGTTTGATGATCTCTGAAAGTTAGCTATAGCAAGCAAGTTGTTGTGAGAGAATGATGAGAAGATGAATAGCTGAAAGTGAGCTGATATTCTTATAAGAGCCGTTACTTGGAGAATTTCTAGGAGTGGAATACACAAGGTGCTTGACCAGACTGGTGTTGCCATCTGGTGATCATGCCACACGATGTCATATGACATGTTGGCACATCTCCATAACTGCTAAATTTCACATAAGCAGATTCCCAATTTACCCCTTAGGTTTTCAAATTGGGTAGCATCCAAGGCTTTAGTAAATATATCAGCCAACTGCAGATTTGTAGCTACATGTTCCAATGAAATCACTTTCTCTTCCACAAGATCTCTGATGAAGTGATGTCTGATATCAATATGCTTGGTCCTGCTATGTTGGATAGGATTCTTTGATATGTTAATAGCACTTAAGTTGTCACAGTACAATGTCATGACATCTTGTGGGACATTGTACTCAGTGAGCATTTGCTTCATCCAAACCAATTGTGAGCAACTGCTTCCAGCTGCAATATATTCAGCTTCAGCAGTAGTTAAGGATACACAATTTTGTTTCTTACTAAACCAAGAAATTAAATTGTTTCCTAAAAAGAAGCATCCTCCTGAAGTGCTTTTTCTGTCATCAGCACTTCCAGCCCAATCAGCATCACAGAAGCCAGTGAGAATTGGTTTGCATCCATGAAAGTACATTATGCCATAGTCACAAGTACCATTGACATATTTCAGAATTCTCTTGACTTGGTTTAGATGACTGACTTTTGGATCAGCTTGATATCTTGCACAAACACCTACTGCAAAGGATATGTCTGGTCTGCTAGCAGTCAGATATAATAAGCTTCCAATCATACTTCTGTATAGACTTTGATCTACATTTTCACCCTTGTCATCTTTAGTCAGTTTTAAATGTGTGGGGGCGGGAGTTCTTTTATGAGTAGCATTGTCCATCCCAAATTTCTTGACAATGTTCTTAGCATACTTACTTTGGGAAATGAACATGGAATCCTCCATTTGCTTTATTTGCAATCCAAGGAAGTAGGTTAATTCTCCTACTAGGCTCATTTCAAATTCAGATTCCATTTGAGTGACAAAATGTTTAACCATCCTGTCTGACATCCCACCAAAGACAATGTCATCTACATATATTTGAGCAATCATGACATTACCTTCATCATCCTTCACAAACAAGGTTTTGTCTATTCCCCCTTTCCTGTACCCTTGCTTGATAAGAAAAGTAGTCAGCCTTTCATACCATGCTCTTGGGGCTTGCTTCAGTCCATAAAGAGCTTTCCTTAGTTTGTACACATGATTTGGACAGCTTGGATCAACAAATCCTTTAGGTTGTTCTACATATACTTCTTCATTAAGATATCCATTTAGAAAGGCACTTTTCACATCCATTTGAATATAGCTTGAACTTCAAGATACAAGCAATTCCTAACAGTAGTCTGATTGATTCAAGCCTTGCTACTGGTGCAAAGGTTTCATCAAAGTCTACTCCTTCAATTTGTGTGTATCCTTGAGCTACAAGTCTAGCTTTGTTCTTTGTAACAACCCCCTGCTCATTTGACTTGTTCTTATACACCCATTTAGTGCCAATCACATTTATGTCATCAGGTCTAGGAACAAGATCCCACACTTCATTCCTTATAAATTGACCTAATTCTTCTTGCATTGCACAAATCCAGTACTCATCATTAAGAGCTTCCTTGATGTTTTTAGGTTCTATTTTTGAGACAAAACAGGAACCTGAAATCACCTCTCTTGATCTAGTGCTTACACCTCTGTTGGGATCCCCAATTATCAAATCTTTGGGATGATCCTTCTGGATTCTTATGGAGGGAGGTTTGCTGGATGGTTCTGTCCTTGCATTAGTTTGAGTGAAATCAGAATGATCATTCTTTTCTTCAGCTTCAGTTTGACTGTCAGCAGATGTTCCAACATCTTCTGTAACATCTGCAGGGGCATCATCAATTATCACATTTATGGATTCCATGATAACTTTGGTTCTAGAGTTAAATACTCTATAGGCTCTTCTGTTTATGGAATATCCAAGAAAAATCCCTTCATCACTTTTAGGATCCATTTTTCTTCTTTGTTCCATATCAGCCAGAATATAGCAATTACTTCCAAACACATGGAAATACTTAACTGTGGGTTTTCTTCCCTTCCAGACTTCATAGATTGTGGTCAAAGTTCCTTTCCTTAGAGTGACTGTATTATGGATGTAACAAGCTGTGTTCATAGCTTCAGCCCAGAAGTACAAAGGTAACTTTTTAGCATGAATCATAGCTCTTGCTGATTCTTGAATAGTTCTATTCTTTCTTTCAACAATACCATTCTGTTGAGGAGTGATTGGTGAAGAGTATTCATGATTTATTCCTTCTGAATAACAGAAATCTAAGAATTTTTGATTCTCAAACTCCTTTCCATGGTCACTTCTTATTCTGACCACACAGCTGGCTTTTTCTCTTTGTATTCTTTGGTATAAATCTTTGAATACATCAAATACATCAGACTTCTCTTTGATAAAATTTATGCATGTATACCTTGAAAAGTCATCAACCACCACATAGGCATACCTCTTACCACCAAGGCTCTCAACCTGCATAGGTCCCATAAGATCCATATGCAATAATTCCAAAACTTTGGAAGTTGTCAGATGTTGAAGCTTTGGATGGGACATCTTGGTTTGCTTGCCTATTTGACATTCACCACATATTTTTCCATCATCAATCTTCAGTTTAGGAATACCTCTCACATCTTCCATAGATATGATTTTCTTTATGCCTTTGAAGTGAAGGTGACCCAGTCTTTGGTGCCATAGTTTCATTTCTTCTTCTTTGGCTAAAGAGCAAGTTGAAGTGGGACTGAAATTTTGAGGTTCCCACATATAACAGTTGTCTTTAGATATGGCTCCTCTCATGACAACCTCCTGTTCTTTATTTGACACTATGCATTCAGTTTTGGTAAAGTTTACACTGTAACCTTGATCACATAATTGACTTATGTTGATCAAGTTAGCAGTCAATCCTTTTACTAGCAGCACATCATCCAGTCTTGGTACATCTGGACAGTCCAAGGTCCCAACACCCTTGATTTCTCCTTTAGCTCCATCTCCAAATGTTACATATCTGGATGAATATGAATTTAAGTCTACTAGCAGATTCTTCAATCCAGTCATGTGTCTTGAACATCCACTGTCAAAGTACCAGTCTTCTTTAGCTGATACTCTTAGAGATGTATGAGCTATATATGCAACATTCTTCTTTGACCATTTGTATTGAGGTTTCTTTTGATGCCTCTGCCCTGTGTAGTGTCCATTAGAAGAGCTCTCAGGTTGTTTGTTGAACTTGTTCTTGGACATGTAGCTTTGATCAGCATGAAGACTAGCTTTAGGAACCCATACTTTCTTGATGTCCTCTATCTTCTGCTTAGGGGGTTGCTGATACATCTGATTTGGATATCCATGCAACTTGTAACAATGAGGTTTGATGTGTCCAAACCTTCCACAATGATGACATCTCCATCTTTGATACTTCTTCTTCATTATGTTCTTTTCATGATGTTGAGACATCTGTTGGAACATTATGTTTGACTTTGTGTTCTTTTCATGATGTTGAAGCATCTGTTGGGACATCTTGTTTGACTGTATGGAATTTGAAGTAGGTTTGCTGGTGCTAGCTTCAGCCTTATAAGCTTTGTTAAATCCCAGTCCACTTCTATCCCCTGAATGTTTATTGTTGTTGAGAATAACATCCAGTGTGTTTGAGCTACTGTTCAGCATTCTAACAGATTTAGACATATGCTCCAACTTGGAATTTAGAAGGCTTACTTCACTTTTCAAGGTGTCAATGATCTCTAGATCACTTGTTTTTTCATCCTTTAGTGCCTTAATCTGCTTCTTCTGCTTTATATTCTCCATGCATACTTCAGTGCTCCTTTTAACCAGTTCTCTGTATGATTTCTCAAGCTCTTCAAAAGTAAGCTCCCCATCACTGGATTCACTTTCAGATTCACATAATCCAGCTAGAGCAGTGATATGTTTAGCTGATTCTTCTTCTGAATCACATCCTGAGTCTTCATTTCTGATGTGTCCATATCCTTCACATCCATGGCATTTAATCCCTTTTTCTTGACTGGTTTTTTCATCATAATTTGACCTTCTATTAGCATCATAAGGTCTTTTGTTCTCAGAAGAGTTTGTGTATCTTCCACTTGGTATGGACTTGTCTTCCATCTTTCTGAGAATCTTTTTGAATTGTCTTCCAAGCATAGCAATGTTTTCTGATAAATTTTCTTCAGTTTCCGATTCATCATTTTCTTCTTCTTTATCAGTATTTGACACCAAGGCTATGCTTTTGTTCTTCTTTACAATTGTGTCATTCATTCCCATCTCAAATGTTTGAAGGGAACCAATGAGCTCTTCAACTTTCATTGTGCATATGTCTTGAGCTTCTTCTATTGTTGTGACCTTCATGTCAAATCTTTTTGGCAAAGATCTGAGAATCTTTCTTACAAGCTTTTCATCAGTCATCTTTTCTCCCAAAGCTCCAGAAGTATTGGCTATTTTTAAGATGTTCATGTAGAATTCATGAATTGTCTCATCTTCCTTCATTCTCAAGTTTTCAAACTTGGTGGTGAGAAGTTGAAGTCTTAACATCTTTACCTTTGATGTTCCTTCATGAGTTGTTTTAAGAGTGTCCCAAACATCTTTGGCCAGCTCACAATGATGCAGAAGTCTAAAGATGTTCCTATCAATGCCATTGAATAAAGCATTTAAGGCCTTGGAGTTGCCAAGTGTTGAATCTTCTTCCTCCTTACTCCATTCTTCTTCAGGTTTCAACACTTTTGCTCCATCTTTGGTGTCTTGGACAGGGTGCTCCCATCCATTGTTGACTGCCTTCCAGGCCCTATTGTCAAGTGACCTTAAGAATGCAACCATTCTTGGCTTCCAGTAGTCATAATTAGATCCATCCAATATAGGTGGTCTATTTACTGATCCTACAACTCTGTCCATATTTCTAGAATTTGCAGTCCCTAGATCTCACCCAGTATAAACAGGCAGGGTGCCTGCTCTGATGCCAATTGAAATTCTGTGATCAGGTATGAGATGTCGAATGAGATGTTTAAACACTTGAAGACTTAACTAAAACTTAAAGTGCAAGAAAATTAAACAACACAGGAATTTGTTAACCCAGTTCAGTGTATAACCACACTTACATCTGGAGGCTACCAAGCCAGGAGGAAATCCACTATAAGTAATATTAATTCTAGACTTAAACCACCCAGTTTAATCTTTCACTTAATATCTACCCAATGCAATTTCTACCTAAGACACAACTTAGATATGAGTACCAACTCACTCCCCCTTAATCACACAGTGATCTTGTTTACAAGTTTAATAAAATTGAAGGCATACTTCAAACAAAAACAGCTTGATCTTACTTCACAGTTTCAATCAAGACACAAATACACTTTTGCTTAAAAGCTCATAAAGTGGTACAATAAAAACAACCTGCTATTAAAACACAAAACACCCTATTTTGTCTTCTGAAATTCGTACTCTATTCTGAGAGTTTCTGTTGCTTAAATAGGTGTTTGGATTTTGGGCTTTCTGTAGGTTTATCCAATCCTGAAACGCATGCTGCTTCCACCTTGATTTAGGGTTTGTTACTTCCTAGATTCTAGGTGATTCAGTTCTTCTGATTATGCTGAAGACATATAACAACACTCCCTACAGATGCGCCTTATTCTGTTTTATCCATCCATAATTAATTCCAGATAACTTTCCTTAATTTACTCAGTTCTGTTAGTCATTAATTAATTCTGGTAGCAGGTTTGAGATGTCACAACATCTGTTGGGACATCCTGAAAAACTGAACTTACTTCATTTACTGATACAATGTCACAACATCTGATGTGACATCCTGTAAACTGAACTTACTTCATTAACTGATACAATGTCCCAAAATCTGGTGTGACATCCTGAATTAAGTTCATTTACTTATACTTTGTTTGATAATGTCCCAACATCTGATAGGACATCCTGAACTGAATTCAACATTTCTTGTTGGTCAAAAATTCTGCCAATTCTAAACATCTACAATATCACCTTAGAATGCAAGGGTGCTGTTCTATCCCATGTACTGGTGGACACTGGGTCTTCACTCAATGTTCTACCAAAGAAAGCCTTGGTGAAGCTGGAGTATGATGGCTTGGCATTGCGTCCAAGTAATTTGGTGGTGAGAGCATTTGATGGCTCTAAAAGATCAGTGCTTAGGGAAATTGATCTGCCTGTGATGATTGGCCCGCAGACTTTTAAGATTACCTTCTATGTGATGGACATTCAGCTGGCCTACAGCTGTTTGTTGGGTAGACCCTAGATCCATGCCGATGGCGCTGTTATGTCTACCCTTCACCAGAAGCTGAAATTCGAGTGGGAAGGCCAGATCATCACCATCTGTGGTGAAGAAGACATCTTTGTTAGCCATCTGGCTACATATAAGTATATTGAGATGGATGGAGAAATCCATGAAACCATGAGTCAGGGGTTTGAGGCCCTGAACATTAATGAAGCATCTGCTGTACTGGGAACCTCCATGACGTCTTATCAACAAGCCCGGAAGGTTGTTGAAGAGGGTACAGCCCAAGGCTGGGGCAAGCTGCTGCCCGTGGAGAAGAAAGAAGACAGATTTGGGTTGGGTTACAAACCAACTCAACAAGATCAATCAGAGGCTGCCAAGAAGCCCAATTTCGTCAGTGGGGGAATGCTCACCCCAGATGCAGTAAACAACTTGGAAGACGAGGAGGAAAGCGACCGCAACCTGGAGAGCTGGATACGTCCAAGGATCCCGGGGAGCCAAGTCCTTAACTGGTCTTCCCAGGAAATTATAAGGGTTACTCCTGCAGAGTAATTATTATTTCCTATATTTTTAAGCATGCATCAAGTCTTGCATCTTGCCCAAGATGACAAGACTCATTTTGTAATCGGGCCATCTTGTAATTTTGTGCAAATGGATTAATCAATGAATATCGGACATCTTTTGCAAATGAGTCTTTTCTTTTTTCGCTCACTGTTTTTCATTTTTCTTTTTGTACAAAAATAAAATGGCAATGTTTTCCAAAATGAAAATTTCATTTCACTTTTTCTAAACAAGATTAAAATTGATCACTAAAATAAACCAATCTAAACCCTTGCAGAGAGTGCCTTTCAGATTGCACCGACAACAACACTGCTATGACTTCGTATGACTTTGACAATCCAATCAATCAAGCTGATGAAGGGGTTGAAGAAGATTATGAGCTACCTGAAGAGCTAGCCAGGTTGTTAAGGCAAGAGGAGAAGGTTATCACTCCTCATCAGGAGGAGATTGAAACGGTTAATCTTGGTACGGAAGAAGATGTGAAAGAGGTTAAGATCGGGGCCTGCTTACAAGACTCAGTGAAAGAGCAATTGATTGACATGCTTCGAGAATATGTGGATGTGTTTGCTTGGTCTTATCAGGATATGCCAGGGTTGGACACCGATATTGTCATGCACAAGCTGCCTTTAAAATAAGATTGCCCGCCGGTAAAACAGAAGCTAAGCCGTACTCGCCCAGATATGGCAATGAAGATAAAAGAAGAGGTGCAAAAGCAGTGGGACGCCGGTTTCCTTGCTGTAACTAGCTATCCGCCGTGGGTTGCTAATATTGTACCTGTACCTAAGAAAGACGGCAAGGTAAGGATGTGTGTGGACTACCGGGATCTGAACAGAGCCAGCCCGAAAGATGACTTCCCATTACCTCACATCGATGTATTGGTCGACAATACGGCTCAGTTCTCGGTGTTCTCCTTCATGGATGGATTTTCAGGATACAATCAGATCAAAATGTCACCTGAAGACATGGAGAAGACAACTTTCATCACACCCTGGGGCACGTTCTGTTACAAGGTGATGCCATTCGGACTGAAGAATGCTGGTGCAACTTATCAACGGGCTATGGTAACATTATTCCACGACATGATCCATAAAGAAATTGAATGTTATGTGGATGACATGATTGCCAAGTCCCTCACAGAAGAAGACCACCTGGTAAATCTGTTGAAACTATTCAAGCGTCTGAGAAAGTACCAACTGAAGTTAAACCCCAACAAGTGCACGTTCGGGGTGCGATTCGGTAAGCTGCTGGGATTTATTGTGAGCGAGAAAGGGATTGAAGTTGACCCTGATAAAGTTAAAGCCATTCAAGAAATGCCTGCACCGAAGACTGAGAAAGAAGTTCGAGGGTTTCTAGGTAGATTGAACTACATTTCACGGTTCATATCTCATCTTACAGCAACCTGTGAACCCTTGTTCAAATTGTTAAGAAAAGAACAAACAGTCTGGTTGAACGAAGACTGCCAGAGGGCTTTTGACAAAATCAAGGAATACTTACAAGAGCCTCCAATCCTTGTGCCTCCAATCGAAGGAAGACCTTTATTAATGTACTTGACAGTATTAGAAGAGTCAATGGGGTGTGTGTTGGGCCAGCATGACGAGTCTGGTCGAAAAGAGTATGCAATATACTACCTAAGCAAAAAGTTTACCGACTGTGAACAACGCTATTCACTGCTCGAGAAAACTTGTTGTGCTTTAGCGTGGGCTGCTCGCCGACTAAGGTAGTATATGTTGACCCACACTACTTTATTGATCTCTAAGATGGATCCGGTTAAGTACATTTTTGAGAAGCCAGCACTTACCGGACGGGTTGCAAGATGGCAAATGATCCTCACAGAATATGACATCCAGTACACATCTCAGAAAGCCATCAAGGGCAGTGTACTGTCTGATTATCTTGCTGAGCAACCTATTGATGATTACCAGCCTATGAGATTTGACTTCCCTGATGAAGACATCATATTCATAAAAGCAAAAGATCATGAAGAGCCTGTTCACACTGAAGGGCCTGACCCGGAAGAAGAATGGACTATGATGTTTGATGGGGCTGTTAACATGAATGGTCGTGGTGTTGGTGCAGTACTCATTACACCTAAGGGAGTTCACATGCCTTTCTCGGCAAAACTCACCTTCAACTGCACTAACAACTAAGCTGAATACGAAGCTTGCATTATGGGTCTTGAGGAAGCCATTGACCTCAGGATCAAGACTTTGACTGTGTTCGGAGATTCAGCTCTGGTAATTAATCAAACCAACGGCAAATGGTACACACACCAGGATCATTTGATACCTTATAGGGACTATACAAGAAGGTTATTGACTTTCTTTACAACGGTCAAGCTTGAGTATATCCCTCGAGACGAGAATCAGTTTGCAGATGCCCTGGCTACCATTTCATCCATGATCAAAGTTCAAGCTGCCAACTTTGTGCCTCGGATTTCAGTGTCCAGACTTGATAGACCAGCATATGTATTTGCAGCAGATGTTGCCAAAGATGATAAGCCTTGGTTCCATGATATCAAAAGCTTCTTGGAGGATCAAACATACCCACCTGGGGCATCTTCCAATGATAAGAAGACATTAAGAAGGCTAGCTGGTAGTTTCTTCCTTAATACTGACGGTTCCTTGTACAAGAGAAACTTTGATATGGTACTTCTCAGATGCGTTGATAAGACAGAAGCAGGCTTGTTAATGCACGAAGTGCACGAAGGATCCTTTGGTACCCATGCAGGAGGTCATGCAATGGCTAAAAAGTTGTTGAGATCGGGCTATTACTGTATCACAATGGATGCAGACTGTTGTGCCTACGCCAGAAAATGTCATAAATGCCAGATTTATGCGGATAAAGTGCATGTGCCTCCCAGTCCTCTGAATGTGATGTCTTCACCCTGGCCCTTTGCCATGTGGGGCATTGATATGATTGGAAAGATTGAACCGACTGCTTCGAACGGCCACAGATTCATCTTGGTTGCAATTGACTATTTTACCAAGTGGGTTGAAGCAGCTTCGTATGCGAATGTTACAAGGAAAGTGGTAGCCCGATTTCTGAAGAGAGATATCATCTGTCGGTATGGAGTGCCCGAGCGAATCATTACTGATAATGGTTCCAACTTAAACAATAAAATGATGGCAGAGCTATGCCGGGACTTCAAGATCCAACACCACAATTCTTCTCCTTACAGGCCAAAGATGAATGGCATTGTTGAGGCAGCTAATAAGAATGTCAAGAAGATTGTGCAAAAGATGGTGGTTACCTACAAAGACTGGCATGAAATGCTACCATTTGCCTTGCATGGGTACCGTACGTCAATCAGAACGTCCACTGGGGCAACACCGTATCAGCTTGTGTATGGTATGGAGGCAGTCCTACCTGTTGAAGTTGAATTACCTTCCCTGAGGGTAGTGATGGATGTTAAGCTGAATGAAGCAGAATGGGTCTGGTCCCGATACGAGCAACTGAATCTGATTGAAGAGAAGAGATTGGCTGCAATCTGTCATGGGCAGCTGTATCAGAAAAGAATGAAGAAGGCTTTCGATCAGAAAGTCAGACTCCGAGTGTACCAAGTAGGAGATCTTGTGCTGAAAAGACTCCTCCCTCCTCATACAGACCACAGGGGCAAGTGGACTCCGAACTATGAAGGGTCGTTCGTAGTAAAGAAAGTTTTCTCTGGTGGAGCACTGATGCTCAGCACTATGGATGGTGAAGACTTCCTGTCCCCTGTGAATTCAGATGCAGTTAAAAAATACTTCGCATAAAAATGACCCGCTGGATATAAAAACAGAATGTAAGTCCAGGCAAAAATAGGGCATCCCGGCGAGTCAAAAACTGAATAAAAGACTCGGGCAAAAATAAGGGAAAATAAATAAAATGTACACCCGCTGAGTCGAAAAGCCGCATTGGACGATTCAGGCAAAAAGGGTATCCCGATGGATTGAAAACCCGAAAGGGCGATCCATGCAAAATAAGGGAATAAGCGAACAACTGTATTCTGAATTCGTCTGTATCACTTACAACTTGGTAAGCTTTGAAAGGTTCAAGCTTCGTTCAGAATCAACCTTCTTCAGAAAGCAAGACGAGAAGAGCGTCAAATGTCATACGAGTCATAACAAAAGGGAAGCTCCTTGAAGCGTCATCAACATCGCCAGCACCTTTTTGTTTTTCAATTTGTAAACAATCTCCTCATTTTAGGGGATTTGTTTCTTTGATTGTATCTTGCCCATTCAGGGCACACGAATTAATAAAATCAGATTTTCAGTCATGTTTCGTCTCGTACATTTTATTTTCATTTGCGAAAATGTCCGATGTCTTTAAGATACTGATTGCATAAATACAGATGCTTCTCTTCTAAAAAATACGTGCTTGCAGGAAATATACATACTCCCGGGAGTGTCTAAACTCTTATGATGGAATCTGGTAAGGGATACCTCGGGATTACTTGTGCGTTTCTCTGTCTTTTCAGGATTGCAGGTATTCAAAGCACAACATGGGGCGTGAAAGCTTCACCCCAGCAAGCTGGCAAATTGTTATTTACTCAATCTATCTCACAATTAGCACCGGAGGTGCTTTCTCCCCAGCTGAGTTTCCATTTATTATTCCTCCTCAGCCAAGTACAAAAACCAGGGAACCATCTACCCACAGAGTGTCAACCTCTACCCGGAAGAGCAACGCACGAAGAAACCACAACAGAGTGAAGAAAGCTCCTACAAACCCCAGCTGGGTCCCCCGTTACCAGGATAGGTCTATCAAGTGACCTACTCCCCCGTGTAGAGTCATACATCTTATCAGATCTACCAAGGATCTTATCCCCAGCTGGGATATTCACTTCAAGCAGATTATCCAAAGATCTTCATAGCAATGGGATCCGAGTCCCGGGTCGTTATCTTTGCATAATCATGGCATTCGCATCATATTTTCCCCATAAAGCGTAGCATTCCGTCTAAAATGGAGCATTACGGCAAAAATCAAACATATTGCATAATCATAAGCCATGTGTCGAATCGAACACTTGTAAATACTGACAATCCATCAACAATATACAAAATGCTCCCCAAAAATCCCCGGCAGAGAGCCAAGGCATTTCTCTTACAGTACAGACACTTCTTGACATCCGTCTGTGTCATATCCCCAGTAGGAAGCCAAAGCGTCCCCTTTGCACTCACAGATACATATACATACAATTCCTTGACACCCGTCCGTATCACCTTCCCCAGCACAGTTTCCTAAGCACTTTGTAAACCATATACTTGTTTATAATACACCTGTTTTAGACACCCGTCCGTGTCATGCTCTCCACAGCAAGAAAGACACTCGTCCGAGTCTTACTCATACTTGTTACTCATACTTTTTACTCATAACAGATACTCGTCCGTATCTTGTATACACCACTCATCTTTCTTAGATTCAAAACTCATCCGTGTTCTTTGTTAGCTAGTTGGTACTCGTTTGTATCATCATCTCTGAACACGTGTCAGCGTTTGTTTCTACTGATACTCGTCTGTATCATAGCCTTAGGGATGCTCGTTCGCATCTTTAATCCATACACAATGTCGGTTAATTTTACCTCTTTCTAGAATTTAGACACTCGTCTGTGTCTATTGTTCCCCAGAAGAGTCCCCTCAGATTCGACACTCGTCCGTGTTCTGTGTTAACCAGTTGGTACTCGTCCGTATCATCATCTCTGAACATGTGTCAGCGTTTGTTTCTACCCGATACTCGTCCGTATCATAGTCTTAAGGATGCTCGTCCGCATCTTTAATCTATACACAGTTTCCAAACACTTATACCCTTTCGTTTCTTGGATGTAAACACTCGTCTGTGTTTACTATTCCCCAGCAAAGTCCCCAACAAAGCTTGTTGAACTATTTCCTTTTTATCTGGCATTCGTCCTATGTCATGATACCTTTTCGGAAGCCGTACCTTGTCAGGTGATTGTCCTTCACCTTTTTTTTGATGATCGTCCTTCATCATTCCCAGTGGAGTCTCTATTCACTAGAACCCCTTCCTATCCGACATTCGTCCTATGTCGTGATATTTTCAACAGCCGTCCCCTGCTAGGTGATCGTCCTTCACCTCGGATGGTCGTACCTCATCATTTATTTCATTCATACCTTGAACCTGATGGTCGTCCCCATCAATTACTTTACCTATAATCCCCAGAGAGTCTTATAGCTTTACTTGATGGCCGTCCCCATCAAAATCTCTTATATCCCCAGCATGTCGGTCGTCCCCGTCATTGCTTCATCCCCAGCAGTCGTCCTCTGCTTGACGGTCGTCCTCCGTCGCCCGCACTTTATAATTATACTTTATTTTCCTTTTACAATCTATATCCCTTTTCTTCTTCATTCTGTGAGTGCAAATTTTGGACTGTCTTTGGTATTCAACCACAAGTTATCTTGTTTGCCTGTTAAGTCGTTGCTTACATCCTGCACAGCTAACTCATGCTTGAATAAGGGCAGCTGTAAACACCCCAAATTTGCCCTCACTCATTTCACACCATGGCTTGTGATCTCTTCATATGCATAAGTTCAATCACAGCATCTCATATTGCAATTTTGCTTCACTGCATTGTTCTTAAGTCATCTGCATCTAGGGTTTGTGACCTGAGCTATCCCTGAGCCATTTGAGCCACTCCAAAGGTCATCAATCACTTCAAATGGGTCCATGTATGTTCAAGCATCATGTTATATCCCCACAAAGTCAAGAAAGTCAAAGAATCACAAGGACTGAGGAAGGCATGGAAGCAGAGCCAGGTTTAACTGCTCAGATGACCTAGAATTAGGGTTTTGGTTTCAAAGGCCATAACTCCAAAGTTTTTGGTCATTCTTGTTTCTATTGGTCCCTACATGTTATAAGGATCATGCATATCAAGTTTCATGAAGAAATTCCATAGGGAAGGCATCTGATCAAGAGTTGACTTCTTGAGCAAGTCAGTGCAAAATCAGGGCATCTGAGGCCCCCAATGACCTAACCAAAGGGTATTCTTCATCATTTTAAATGTGTATGATCTTTATTTGATCATAGAAGATGTTAGAAGTTCACAAAATTGAAGAATTTCAAGCCATTTGCAAAGTTGCCTTTTTGGGAAAGTGACTTGTAATGGAAACTTTCCATTTTGGGAAAGTTTTTCAACCCTTTCTTTTTGATTCAAAAATGCTTCAAATAAGAAAACTTTGGTCATGAAAGTTGTAGATTGGATCATTCCCTTTTCAAAAAGTACAAGAACTTGTCCTAATTCATTTTGGGTCAAAAGTTATGGCTTGCCAAAGTTGGGAAAAATCACATAATTTCAAGTTTTGTACCAAAGAGGCATTTTGCAAAATGGTATGATCAAGCATTCTAAAGACTTCAAGTGTGCACAAACTCTTCACAACATGTTCATGTGACTTCTAAAAATCAGAATTGGCCCAAGAATTATACATTTTGATGCTTTGAACTTCATGAATTTCCAAAGGGGCCAAACTTTGGAAAATTGCAAAACACTACATAAACTTCAATCCACTTGCTGCATTGCTTCTAATCCATTTCCATGGCTCTCCCTGATTCAAGCTGCAGCCAAGCCATGCTTTGTACCTTCACTGCCATAGCCCACACCTCTCTTACACCTAGACTTGACTTTTTGCAAAAACCCCCACACCAATCCCACAGTGCCACGCCAACTATTCTGACCAATCAAGACTTTACAAACACACTTCAAGCAAGCCATTTCATAACATCTTGGAGCCTGAGGCAGCACACAAGTCAGCATACACAAAAATCCCTCCCTTTGCATTTTTCATCGAATCTCTCAACTCAGCAACTCAAACTTAAAAATTCTTTCACCATTCAACTCACCATGACCCACTGATCATTTCCCACCCCTCACTTGTCCCTGAAACCACCATAATTAAAAACACGATTTCAACACTCCCTTGAACTGAGCTTCTGCAAACTTCTTCTGGAGGTCATATAAACTCCAGCTAAGTGTCAAAAGCTTCTGAGGAGGATCATTGGAGCTTGTTTGAAGCAAAGAGCTGGCCAGAAAGTCCCTGTTTCGAAAGCTCAAGCTCAGGTAGCCATGGCATTTATTTTTCCAGAACTACCATTTTTAGTTTCTAAATGCTTCCTTATGCTTCACTGATTATCATGATGTGATTTATTTTGAAAATGAATGAAAAATGGCCATGTATGCTTGTTCTGAAACTTTGCCCGTGAAATGAGTTTTGGTTTGATTCTTCTGATTCAGTGAAAATAAATGATTTTTGGGATGGGGTTTAGGTTTAGTGATGTTTTAAGGATTGAATCTGGAGATTTTGGTGAAGTTTTTATGCGTAGGGAGTGAGATAGCATGAACAGCTTGTCGGAGTAGATGACCGGAACACTGTTCCGGTCATCTGAAAGTCATTAGGGCTTCTGATTAGGGTTTAATCATAATTAGGCAAGTTTGAATTTGGACCGTTCGTTTGCGCGCCAGGTCAATTCCCGCGCGTCCCAGTTTGAACCACAGCCCTTGATCTGGTTGACTTTCTCATTTTTCTATTTAATTTCATTTTATTTCCATTTGTTTTGCATTTATTTGCACGAATTATTAAAAATAGCTAAAATCATTTAAAAATTAAGAAAATTTTGTCAAAGATTTCATTAATTTTTAAAACCCAAAAATATTTTTAATTTTATTTTTTGCACTGAAAATTATTTTTAAATCATTTAAATGTTTATTTTTAATTAGTTAATGAAAATTAATTAATTAAAAATGCATTTAGGTATTTAAAAATCACAAAAAAATTCACATTGCATTTAGAAACATTTAGAAACATTATCCAACTCTCAAACCAAATTTCTTTTTTGTTCTTAATGCCTTTTGATCATTTTTATTGAAATTAAATTCATTTTAAGGCAATATTTTATTTCAAAATTTAAAAATTTCATTCTGCCTAACCATTGAGAGTTGGATGATGATTCTTCTTGCATTGCACTCCTCATAGCATGTAGTTTATAGGATAAATTTGGTTTGATTTGATCTTGCATTTTCAATTTGTTTAGCATTTTTTCTTGATGAGGTACCCCAAAACCCTAGCAATTTTAGGAAATTCATAACTTACACTAGGTTAGGAATTAGGTCCCCTCCTTTAAGCAGTGAGCTTGTATAAGTTTAGGGTATCTTTGATTGCATTTTCAAATTTTTGTCATGTCATTTGCTTCTGGTTTTGGATTTTTGCTTTGCATGATGCATGTAACCCTAATTTGTGCCTTCCTTTGCATCCTTCTTTCATTTGCTTGCATTCAAAGACTTGTCATGACATTTTGTGCATCTTCATAATCCATAATACATCTTAGGACATATTAGAATCATGTTTGATCATTGCATCTTTCATTTGCCATATTGTATGTCCATTGCATTTCATAAACTTTTCATGAACTTTCATGGTTCAAAACATGCCTCATTTGCATCCTTATGCTTGTATGATCACTCTCATCTATTGTCATGTGTTTGCATCATCTCTTAGCATCATTAGCATCATGTTTATGCTCCTGGTTTTGGTTTGCATCATGACATTTCATCTCATTTGCATTGCATTTCCTTTTCTTGTGCTAACATTTCAGGTGGTAAGTTGTTTGAGAAGTGAATTTGCCTTCACTTCTCACAATCTCTTTTCACCTCTCTTATGCATCATTACTGCATTTTATCTTGTGTATTTGAGTGAGCTGGATCATTCATGCTCTTCCCACTTTCTTCCTTCAAGTAACTTGTCTTCTTAAGTGAAGCAAGTTGTTTTGCTTCTCTTGGCTCCTTTCATTTGCTCCTTTCCTGATGGTTTCTCTGAAAGATCTTCTTGCAAACCTCATTAACCCTAGGAACAACAAAGCATGATAATAATTAGGGTTTGATTAGTCCCCCACTTAGTTTTACCTTTGTGTCATCTTTGAGTCTTCTCTTCTCATCTCATAATCAGGGACTAAACCCTAAAGGCTTTAAGGCTTTGTGATTAAGCTTATGCCTGCATCCTTCTATTAGGATGGAGTGTATAAATTTAATCCTAAGTGTTAAACCCTTAATGTGTTTAACTCCTTTAATCAATCCATCTAATAATCATCAAGACATTAAACTTGTAACTTGGGCCTTGCATTAGGGTTCTAATTCTTCCTTAACTGGTTAAGAAGGACTAACCCTAGTGTTAATGGACAAGCCCCCCTCAAGTTGTCTTACAAACCATAAAAATCACTTCTTCATCATACCATTAACTATAATCCATTTAATAAAGGCGTTGTTTTGTCATGAGGTTAATCCCTAATCATGGATTAAGTTGAGGAGTCTCTCTCAGCTTAACTGTTCTCATCTATTATCCTTCTATTCGGATGGTGTAATGAGTCCATTAAATCCTTGATTATGGCTTAAACTCATTACTTAACACTAAACAAAAACTCCAAAAACATCTAAATAAATGCTAGTAGGTTAATGATCTTAATCCTACACCATGGTGATTAAGGGTGAAGTGTTTACTTCATATTTAAGGTATTCTCATTACCCCTAATCAGAGGGAGGATGTGATGAGTTTACTAACCCTTGGTTTAGGCTTAAGCTTATTTTCCTATGACAAACTTCAAAAGGCAATAAAAGATTGAAAACACAAAAACAAACAATAATCGTCTCCTCCGGGATTCTTTTCTCATCTCATTCACTCACAAACAAGAACTTGCTTCTTCCGTCTAATGCAAGACAGTTAGCACCTGAGCCAGACAGGTCATACACTTTAGCATAGACAAGCAAGCAGTTCACAAGTCAATTTATCTTTCAGTCTCTTTGGGTCGAACTACGGTGTTCTGACTTCCTCATTGCACGAGAGGATACGTAGGCATAACTTAACAGTTATCGAACAAAAGTTTCTGTATATTCCCCCTCTTTCCAGCATCATTCTTTAAGCCTCATAGTCTTGAGCATTTCATTCTCGTTCTTACACTGATACTTCTCTTATACACTTCACCTTCCTTTTACACTGACACTTGCATTCTTTCCAGCTTTGATACACAAATTGCACTGACACTACCCCTTTAAAACACAAATCTTTTAAGCGTGGATCCCGTCGAGTACGACGGAAAATCTGGGTGCTAATACCTTCCCAGGTTGTAACCAACCCCCTTTCTCAGTCTCTCTTGTTCGCAATCGTCTTATCCATGTCTTCCTAGGTCCATGCAGCATTACCTTTCCTTCGGGATAAAAATGCCTAGCTGGCGACTCTATTCATTCTTTCTCTCTCGCCGACCGTTCGCGTCTGTACCCCTTCTGACCAGGTGTCATTTGGTGGGAGCGACAATAAGCACATCAGTTTGCATCCATTGTGATCCAGTAGTAACCTGACCGTAGCAATTTCTTAGCCATTGCATGTCCTCCAGCATGGGTACCAAAAGATCCTTCATGCACCTCGTGTATCAACAAGTCTGCTTCTGCCTTATCAACACATCTGAGAAGTACCATGTCAAAGTTGCGCTTGTACAAGGAGCCATCAGCATTCAGGAAGAAACTACCAGCCAGCCTTCTTAATGTCTTCTTATCATTGGATGATGCCCCAGGTGGGTATGTTTGATCCTCTAAGAAGCATTTGATGTCATAGAACTAAGGCTTATCATTTTTAGCAAGGTCTATAGAGAATACGTATGATGGTATGTCAAGTCTGGATACTGAAATCCGAGGCACAAATTTGGCAGCTTGAATTTTGATCATGGATGAAATGGTGGCCAGAGCATCTGCAAACTGATTTTCATCTCGAGGGATATACTCAAGTTTGACTGTGGTGAAGAAAGTCAGTAATCTCCTCGTATAATCCCGGTATGGAATCAGATGCTCCTGGTGAGTATACCATTTGTCGTTGGTCTGATTGATTACCAGAGCTGAATCTTCGAATACAGTTAAAGTCTTGATCCTGAGGTCAATGGCTTCCTCAAGACCCATGATATAGGCTTCGTATTCAGCTTCGTTGTTAGTGCAGTTAAAAGTGAGTTTTGCCGAGAAAGGCATGTGAACTCCTTTAGGTGTAATAAGTATTGCACCAACTCCACGTCCATTCATATTAACAGCCCCATCGAACATCATTGTCCATTCTTCTTCTGAGTTAGGCCCTTCGGTGTGAACAGGCTCTTCATGATCTTTTGCTTTTATGAACATGATGTCTTCATCAGGGAAGTCAAATCTCATAGGCTGGTAATCATCAATGGGTTGCTCAGCTAGATAATCAGACAGTACACTGCCCTTGATGGCTTTCTGAGATGTGTACTGAATGTCATATTCTGTGAGAATCATTTTCCATCTTGCAACCTGTCCGGTAAGTGCTGGCTTCTCGAATATATACTTGATTGGGCCTATCTTGGAAATCAACAAGGTAGTGTGGGTCAACATATACTGCCTTAGTCGGCGAGCAGCCCATGCTAAAGCACAACAAGTTTTCTCGAGCAGTGAGTAACTTTGTTCACAATCGGTAAACTTTTTGCTTAGGTAGTATATTGCATACTCTTTTCGACCAGACTCGTCATGTTGGCCCAGCACACACCCCATTGACTCTTCTAATACTGTCAAGTACATTATTAGAGGTCTTCCTTCAACTGGAGGCATAAAGATTGGAGGTTCTTGTAAGTATTCCTTGATTTTGTCAAAAGCCCTTTGGCAGTCTTCATTCCACCTAACCGTTTGTTCTTTTCTTAACAGCTTGAACAAAGGCTCACAGGTTGTTGTAAGGTGAGATATAAACCTTGAAATGTAGTTCAATATACCTAGAAACCCCCGAAATTCTTTTTCAGTCTTCGGTGCAGGCATTTCTTGAATGGCTTTGACTTTATCAGGGTCAACTTCAATCCCTTTTTCACTTACAATAAATCCCAGCAGCTTACTGGATCGCACCCCGAATGTGCATTTGTTGGGGTTTAGCTTCAACTGGTACTTCCTCAGACGCTTGAATAACTTCAACAGATTCACCAGATGGCCTTCTTCTGTGAGGGACTTGGCAATCATGTCATCCACATAACATTCAATTTCTTTATGGATCATGTCGTGGAATAATGTCACCATAGCCCGTTGATAAGTGGCACCAGCATTCTTTAGTCCGAATGGCATTACTTTATAACAGAATGTGCCCCAGGGTGTGATGAAAGTTGTCTTCTCCATGTCTTCAGGTGACATCGTGATCTGATTATATCCTGAAAATCCATCCATGAAGGAGAATACCGAGAACTGAGTCGTGTTGTCGACCAATACATCAATGTGAGGTAATGGGAAATCATCTTTCGGGCTAGCTCTATTCAGATCCCGGTAATCCACACACATTCGTACTTTGCCATCCTTCTTAGGTACTGGTACAATGTTAGCAACCCACAGCGGGTAACTAGTTACAGCAAGGAAACCGGCGTCCCACTGTTTTTGTACCTCTTCTTTTATCTTCATGGCCATATCCGGACGAGTACGGCGCAACTTCTGTTTTACTGGAGGATAGTCTTCTTTTAGAGGCTGCTTGTGCATAACAATGTCGGTATCCAGACCTGGCATATCTTGATAAGACCAAGCAAAAACATCCACATACTCCCGAAGCATGTCAATAATTTGCTCTTTCACTGAATCTTGCAGACGGGCCCCGATCTTCACTTCTTTCAAGTCTTCTTCTGTACTAAGATTAACCGTCTCAACCTCCTCCTGATGAGGAGAGATAACCTTCTCCTCTTGCCTTAACAGTCTGGCTAGTTCTTCAGGTAGCTCATAATCTTCTTCAACACCTTCATCGGCTTGATTAATCGGATTGTCAAAGTCATACGAAGTCATAGCGGTGTTGTTCTCGGTGCAGTCCGGAGGGCACTCTCTGCAAGGGTTTAGATTTGTTCATTTTAGTGATCAATTTTATCTTGTTTAGAAAAAGTGATAATGAAGTTATTATTTTGAAAAACATTGCCATTTTATTTTTATACAAAAAATGAAAAATGAAAAACAGTGAGCGAGAAAAAAGAGACTCATTTGAAAAAGATGTCCTGATATTCATTAATTGATCGTTTGCACAAAATACAAGATGGTCCGATTACAAAATGAGACCTGACATCTTGGGAAAGATGCAGGACTTGATGCATGCTTAAAGACAGGAAATAATAATTACTCTGCCGGAGTAACTCTTATAATTTCTTGGGAAGACCAGTTTGAGACTTGGTTCCCCGGGATCCTTGGACGTATCCAATTTTCCAAGTTGCGTTCCTCTTCTTCCTCGTCTTCCAAACTGTTCACAGCATCCGGGGTGAGCATTCCCCCGCTGACAAACTTGGGTTCCACCGCAGCCTCTGGTTGATCTTGTCGAGTTAGTTAGTAACCCAACCCGAATCTGTCTTCTTTCTTTTCAACTGGCAGTAGTTTGCCCCAGCCTTGAGCAGTACCCTCCTCAACAACCTTCCGGGCCTGTTGATATGAAGTGATGGAGGTTCCAGACACAACAGTTGCTTCATTGATATTAAGGGCCTCAAACCCCTGACTCATGGTCTCATGGATCTCCCCATCCATTTCTATGTACTTGTACGTAGCCAACTGGCTAACAAAAATATCCTCCTCCCCACAGATGGTGATGATTTGGCCGTCCCACTCGAATTTTAACTTCTGGTGAAGGGTAGACGTGACAGCGCCAGCGGCATGGATCTAGGGTCTACCCAATAGACATCTATAGGCTGGCTGTATGTCCATCACAAAAAAGGTAGTTTTAAAGGTTTGCGGGCCAATCAACACAGGTAAATCGATCTCTCCAAGCACCGATCTTTTAGAGCCATCAAATGCTCTCACCACCAAATTACTCGGGTGTAATGCCAAGCCATCATACTCCAACTTCACTAGGGCTTTCTTTTGGAGAACATTGAGTGAAGACCCAGTGTCCACCAGTACGTGAGAAAGAACAGCACCTTTGCATTCCAAGGTGATGTGCAAAGCCTTGTTATGGTTGCGCCCCTCCATTGTTAAATCAACATTTGTAAAGCCCAGTCCATGACTGGTGTTGACATTTGCAACCACAGTTTTTAACTGATTAACATTAATCTCCTCCGGCACGTATGCTACGTGCAGGACTTTCAACAATGCGTTCCTGTGAGCTTCGAAACACATTAACAGTGATAATATGCAGATTTTGGAGGGTGTTTGGTGAAGCTGGTCCACCACCTTGTAATCACTCCTTTTATTATTCTCATGAACTCGTCTACATCTTGTTCAAAAGATGTCTTCTGAGTTTCTTTGGCAGTTGGCTCTTCGGATACCACATTCTTTCCTTTTGCCTTAGCAGCAGCTTCTGCTTCAGCATTAGGTCTTTGTGTTTGTGAGGCAAAAAGGCGTCCGCTTCTGGTGAAGCCTCCGCCTCCCCCAACATTGTCAACTCGTGGTGAAGAGGTTGATGAATCCAGAGTGATTTTCTCCCCATTGTAGTAGAGATCAGAGTCGTAGTGCAAGGTATGGCATTACTGCTTTCATAAGGAACAGGCCCAGGTACCGTAATGGTAACTGGACTGATCGCTGCAGCGGAAGGAACTGTGATGGTGTGCGGATCGTAGTAGATCGTAACGGGAGATCTGACAGGAGGTGTTGCAGTTTGTTGTTGGAAATTGTTGGTGGGATGAACATTTGCTGGGTCATAATAGATTGTGACCGTTGAGACATCTTCATTAATGTTTGTTGGCGTTGTAGAAGATTTCGTTGATAAAATGGGTGCTGATGTTGTAGAAGTAAATGTTGCTGAACTTTGACTTGTTGAAATAATGGGCGGGGTGATTGCTGGTGTTGTTGATGAATCAATAGGAATGATAGTTGTTGTTGTTGTAGGAGAATCCGTTGAAGGAAGAATTGTTGGTGTTGTAGGAGAATCCATTGTTGTTGAAACAAGAGTTGCTGAAGGAGCTGTTGAAGTAATTTGCAAGATTCCATCTTTGATGAGGCCATCTATGCCAAATCTTAGCTTCTCACAACCATTAATAGCAGTTTTGCACAATTCATAGCAGGCCCCGCAGCCCGGGAACACTTGGCATCTTAAAAGTTGAACTTTGACTTCCGCCAGTTGTGTTTGAATCTGTGCAACATTATCAATTAGTGTAGATGGTTAGTCCTCCTCAATGGCATTAATCCTAGGCCCACCATGATTAGGCATAGGATTTCTGTTAACATTCGGAGGAGGTACGAAATTGAGAGCTTTTGAATCGACCAAATCTTGCACCTTCATTTGTAAGGCCCTACATTTCTCGGTATTGTGACCAGGTACGTTGGAATGAAAGGCACACCTAGCATTAACATCATAATTCTTCGGGAGATTGAGAGGATCTGGTGGCGCCAACGTCCTTAACTCGACCAGGTTAAGCTTCAGGATTTGTGGCAATAAAGCAACATAAGGCATAGGGATAGGGTCAATTACCCTATTTGCCTGAGATGGCCTCTGTTGAAAAGGGCGCTGTTGTTGGTTACTATTGTTGTTTTTGTAAGTTCTTTGCTGCGGGAAATGAGATTGTTGTTGATAGTGATGTTGTTGTTGTTGTGGAGGATATGATGGTTGTTGTGGAACTGGAGCCGGGATGCTAACAGCTGTTACTGATCTGTGAGAATATTGGGGTCTGCCCCTGCTTGCATGAATAGCATTTGTTTCACCCGCCCTTCGCGGTCCTGAAAAAGGTTTTCTAGGGTTGCTGGAGGAACTTGCGCCATTGTTAGAAATTTTGCCCATCTTCAAAAGACTCTCAATTCTCTCACCAGCTATAACTACATCGGCAAAACTGGTAGAGGAGAAAGCAGCAAGTCTATCAATATAAGTTCCCTGCAAGGTGTTCATGAACATGTCAGCCATCTCCCTTTCTGACATGGGTGGCTGGACAGCAGCAGCAAGCTGTCTCCACCTTTGAGCATAATCCTGAAAGCTTTCCCTTGAAGACTGAGACATGCCCATTAGAAGGGTTCTATTGGGGGCCATATCTAGGTTGTACTGGTATTGCCGGATGAAAGCCTCGGCCAAGTCCTTCCAACATCTTATGGTGACCCTTGTCAGATGCGAATACCATTCTCTTGAAGCTCCAGTCAGACTGTCCTCAAAATAGAACATCCATAACTTCTCATCCATGGTATAAGCCTTGAGTCTTCCTAAAAAGGATTGCAGATGAGTACGCGGGCATGATGTACCATTATACTTTTCAAAGCAATGGGGTTTGAATTTGTGGGGAATCATCACCCCATCTACCAGCCCCATATCCATTACGTCGAAGCCCAAAGAATTCTGAGATTCCAAAGATCTTAACTTTTTAGCAATCTCATCCAGTCTTCTATCATATACCTCATCTCCATCCCCAATAACAGTAAATTATTCTTCTTGGGGATCCTCTTGCAGGATTCTGCCCCCAGCAATATTACCTTGAACATTCCTCGGGATGTTAACATCTGGATTCAAATGGGGTCCATACTCTGGTGGGTCAATACGAGGCTGCCCCTGTTCATTATTGCTGGTTCCCCCTGTTCCAAGATGGGGCTCCTCAGGTGTCTGTCTGTCTACCAGCTCTCTCAGTCTTTCTTGACTCTGGGCTAAGCCAGTCATTACAGCCATAAACTGAGACATTTGGTTTCTCATTTCGACCCTTTCGTTTGCAATCTGATTTCTGACCTCATTCAGGTCTTGTTGTACCTGCTCCATCTGAATGCTTGGAAGGTTGTTACGTGTAGGATACCGGTGTGTGCGGTTGACAGGGAACACTCGGCGACGAGCAATGTTTCCTGAGATCACAACAAAGTTAGACACAATAATAATAAACAAAACCTACAAAACAAAGAAAAAAGTCAGTATGCAATGCAGTATGCTTATTTGTTTTCCAAGGTATCCGGTTTGGTTCTTGGTTTTGACCTTTCCAGACCTCGAGGAAGATGCTTGATAATGTTGAGAGAAAGCCCAATGAAAACAAACTAAATATATTACAAATGATGAAAAATACATAGTTTGTTTACAATACATGCCCATGGTGGGTCAAAAATACAACAAAAAGAAAAAGTACATCAAAAGGAAAGAACAACAAGCAAAGAGGAATCAGACATCCAATCCATAATCATCTTCCTTGACTTCCTTCAGGAGTGCCTCAGTCACCGGACCAGCTGGGTGCTCTGTAATGGTCCTGATGAGGAGGTTCCCGGTAGCAATGGAATTGGTCAGCTTCTTATGCTTGTCTTTATCTTTTGATCTCTTTAACCCTGCTCGAAGCTTCAATTCTGAAATCTCCTTCTGAGCTGCCAACAAAGCTTCCTGCTGCTTCTTCTCATTGGCCTCCAACTGATCAATCTTGGCCTGAGTCCTCTGGTCTTCTTGTGCACGGGCTTCGGTGATCCTGATCCACCTAGCCTGACTCTCTTCCAGATAGTGCTCAGCCCTAGATTTCTAAATCTTGGCCTCTTTACAGGCATTCTTCAATATTTGTTCCCCAGCCCTTGCTTTCCCTATGTAGTCATCTGTTCTTTCAATCTTGGTAAGATGCTCAGTCTTGAGTCTTTCTAATCTTTCAATGTCCAGGCGACCATCACTTCTTTCCCAAAGAGTCTTCTTCAGGGCTTGAGATAGCTGTTCATTCCTTTCCTTCAATTTTTCAAATTCCTCCAGGCTAACTGTTGTTGTAGGCTGTACTGTGGATGGTCCAGGTGTGTCTTCCAAGGTGAAAGGCATCCTGGTGATCTGAGCTCTAGTACGGGACCAGTCTGAGTACTGAGCTGAAGCAACATTGTTACATCTTCCAAGAATAGCTATCCCTTTTGTTTGGATGTTGTCCCAAGCCCAAGCAGCTTGCCTAACAACAGCTGAATTAGGTTGCACTTCACAGTATAGGGTCTCAGCTAAATCCTGTCCTCTGGGAGGGTGAACCAAGGCATACCCCAATTGTATCTTAAACAGTAAAGGGTTGTAATTGATGCAACCTTTTACTCCTATTAGAGGCACATTTGGGTATTGTCCACAACTGGTGATAATGTCCTTGCCTTTGGTGCTCTGGGTGCACCATCTGATATCATCTGAAGTTAAGGCAATGAACCTTTTGGCCCAATTCTTCTGTTGGTGAGGGTTCAGGAAAGCATCTGATTTAGGCAGGTGTCTGAGTAACCAAGAGTAGAAGAAGGGAGCACATCATCTGACCAACTTCCCCATTTGTTTTTCATTCCTCTGATGGATTGAGTAGTAAAAATCCCCTAGCAGTGTAGGCACTGGGTTCCTTAGCATAAACAAGTGGATGGCATTCTTACTAACAAATTTGGGCTCATTTACAAACAATATAACCCCATATATGCTGAGGGCTAAAAGTGCACAGACTGGCCTCCATTCTCCCAAGGTAGCTTTCAGGATGGCCTGAGAAATCAAGAAGTCCAGATGTAAACCAGGAATCCCAGCTTTTGTTGTCATGCTTTGCTCAATAAGGGCAGGCTCCAAGTACAATGCCCTTGCTATCTCCTCACTTCTGGGAGTAGTTATCTCTGGATTGAAGGGGATCCCTCCTCTGATAGGTACTCCAATCAATAAAGAAAACTCTTCTAATAGAGGCCCTATCTGAAAGTCAGGAAAGGTGAAGCACCTGAGTGGAGGGTCATAGAACTGCAAGCATGTGTGGATCATGCTTCTCTGAGAAGAATTAAGGTCCATAACCATGTCTAAAATACCTCCATGATGCTCTCTGAACAGTGAGATGTGGTCAGGTGTGATAAGTGAATGGACCTGCCTGATACCAGTCAAAGAAGGCTCAAATAAGTGATAAGATATGTTGCTTTTCCTTGGAACATCCATGAGTGCTGATAAAGAAGCTGAAGGCAAATGCTGATGAAGATCACAGACTGAAAAGCTGGAGGTAAGTCTCTGACAGACTGATACAGGTGGTGATGGAGATAACTGAAGCAGATGCTGAAGAAGATATCTGAAGTTGAGGTCTAAGCAGAAGAAGGGGTCAAAACCAAAACCAAGATATAATGAGGTGGATACCCTAAAAAACAAATAAACAAATGTTAAATGATGCAATGATGATATATGCAAATGATATGCAAGGGTTTGTGATCAAGAGCTGGATCTGATTATCTGTCTTGATATAAGGTCTATATATGTTCAAAAGGTTCAGATGGAGGCTCAGAAATCCAGTAACCAGGGTGGGGGACTCAAATAAAGAGTCACATATCCAGGGTTAATCACAAGAACTTTCCAAAGTGAAGTACTCTTAAACAATACAATAACAGGGTATGATGTGGCCAAGGGTTCCTGCAACCTGTAAACAACCCAACCCCCTCACATATAATGTTCTAAAACAAGGATCCTCAGACTTGGATCAGTTATGAGAAGTGTAAACACTTCTAACCCGGAGGTGCAGTGTTTACAATAACCATAAAAGATCCTCCTCAAATTCACCCCAGATTCTGAAGGTCATAATAAAGGTCATCCAGACTTAACAGGCTTCCCAGATAGCCCTAGCACTACAGGAAATCTGTAGCACAGAGTTCTCAAGAAGAAACCCACATCTGAACCGTGTTTCATATTCCCGCACCAGACCGAAATGGAATGGGAAAGAATATGAACCACTCTAGCCTAGGTGTCACTCAGGTCCCATGTATAGGACCTTAATCTCTCAATGGAAACCCCACCCACCAAAACAGAAAACCAGATCCAGCAATGACAATATGAAATATGCATAAGACTGTAAAGAAAGCAATAAATAAAGTTGTACATAAAGCAATAAATAAAGCAAAATAAATAAACACACATAGCATATAACGCCCCAGTAAACACAAATCAAACAAGCGCTAGGAGGAACCCACAAAAAGAACCAGAAGCCCTGGTTGCAGTATAAAAGGTCCCCAGCAAAGTCGCCAAGCTGTCGCTCCCACCAAATGACACCTAGTCAAGAGGGGTACAGACGCGAACGGTCGGTGAAAGGAGAGAACATGAAGGTGAAAAGAGTCGCCAGCAAAGCATTTTTATCCCGAAGGAAAGGTAATGTTGCATAAACCTAAGAAAAGATGGATAAGACGGTCGCGAACCAGAGAAACTGAGAAAGGGGGTTGGTTACAACCTGGGAAGGTATTAGCACCCAGATTGTCCATCGTACTCGACGGGATCCACGCTTGAAAGTTTGTGTTTAAAGGGGTAGTGTCAGTGCTATTCTGTATGGAAAAGCTGGAAAAGAATACAAGTGTCAGTGCAAAAGAAGTGTGAAGTGAAATAAAGGAGTGTCAGTGTAAGAAAAAAAGTGCAGTGCTCAAGACAATGAGGCTAAAAGAATAATGCTGGAGGAGGGGGAATATACAGATACTTTTGTTCGATAACTGTTAAGTTATGCCTACGTATCCTCTCGTGCAATGAGGAAGTCAGAACACCGTAGTTCGACTCAAAGAGACTGAAAGATGAATTGACTGAAGAACTGCTTACTTGTCTATGCTCAAGTGTATGACCTATCTGGCTCAGGTGCAAACTGTCTTGCATTAGACGGAAGAAGCAAGTTCTCGTTTATGAGTGAATGAGGTGAGAAATGAATCCCGGAGGAGACGATTATTGTTTTTTTTGTGTTTTCAATCTTTTATTGATTTTGGAGTTTGTCATAAGAAAATGACCTTAAGCTTAAACCAAGGGTTAGTAAACTCATCACATCCTCCCTCTGATTAGGGGTAATGAGAATACACTAAGTATAAAGTAGACACCTCGCCCTTAATCACCATGATGTAGGATTAAGATCATTAACCTACTTGCATTTATTTAGATATTTTTGGAGTTTTTTTAGTGTTAAGTAATGAGTTTAAACCATAATCAAGGATTTAATGGACTCATTACACCATCCTAATAGAAGGATAATAGATGAGAACATTTAAGTTGAGAAAGGCTCCTCAACTTAATCCATGATTAGGGATTAACCTCATGACAAAACAAAGCCTTTATTAGAGTGAATTTTAGTTAATGGTAAGATTAAGAAGTGGATTTTATGGTTTGTAAGACAACTTGAGGGGGACTTGTCCATTAACACTAGGGTTAGTCCTTCTTAACTAATTAAGGAAGAATTAGAACCCTAATGCAAGGCCCAAGTTTCAATTTTGATGTCTTAGTGATTATTAAGTGGATTGATTAAAGGATTTAAACACATTAAGGGTTTAACACTTAGGATTAAAGTTATACACTCCATCCTAATAGAAGGATGCAGGCATAAGCTTAATCACAAAGCCTTAAAACCTTTAAGGTTTAGTCCTTGATTAAGAGGTGAGAAGAGAAGACACAAAGATGACACAAAGGTAAAACTATTGGGGGGACTAATCAAACCCTAATTGTGATCATGCTTGGGTGTTCCTAGGGTTTATGAAGCTTGCAAGAGATCTTCAAGGAAAAGCCACCAAGGAAGAAGAAAGATGGAATGAGGAGAAGCAGAAAAAAGCAAGATAACTTACTTCACTTAAGAAGATAAGTTGCTTGAAGAAAGAAAGTGAGGAGGGAACATGAATGAGCAAGCTCACTTTAATACAAAAGTAAAATGCAGCAATGAATGGATGAGAGAGGTGAGAAGAGATTGTGAGAAGTGAAGGCAAATTCACTTCTCAAAGACTTACCACCTGAAAAGTTAGCAAAATGAAATGAAATGAAAATGAAATGAAAATGCAAAGATGAAAACCAAAACCAGAAGCATGTTCATGATGCTAATGATGCAAAGAGATGATATAAATGTATTTCATGAGATGAAGATGATCATATAAGAGATGGGGATGCAAATGAAGCATGAAGGAGACATGAAAGTTCATGAATGCACATGAAATGAAATGAAAGCATAACATGGCAAATGGATGATGTAATGATCACACATGATTTCAATGTGTCCTAAGATGTCTTATATGTCATGTGGATGTACAAAATGTCATGGCATGTTCATGTATGCAAGCTTATACAAGATGAATGCAAATGAAGATGCAAATTAGGGTTATATGAACATGTGAGAAGCAAAACTCAAAAACAGAAGGAAATCATAAGATAAAAATTGAAAATGGACTTAAGGGAACCCTAAACCTATACCAGTTCACTATCCAAAGGGGGAGGTCAGAAGCTAAACCTAAAGGAAGTTATGAATTTCCTAAGTTTCTAGGGTTTAAAGGGGTGATCCTAAAGATAAAATGCCAAACAAATTGAAAATGAAAGATAAAAATGAAACATAAATGTTTTTAGATGCTTGAAACCATGTATAGCACAATGCAAAAAGAATCATTCACAAACTCAACTTGGATCAAAAGTTATGAATTTTTGAAGTTAGGGTCAAAAATATGCAAATTTAAGAACCCTAATTCATTTGAAAAATGTCAAAGTATGATCAAAACCAAAAAGAAATTTGTGTGGTGAGTTTGTAAATGCTTCTAAATGTTTGAAAATGTTCTCTGAATTTTTGTGTGATTTTTAAATACCTAAATGTATTTTTAATTAATTAATTCTCATTAACTAATTAAAAATAACATTTAAATGATTTAAAAATATTTTTTCATGCTAAAAAATAAAAATAAAAATATTTTTGGGTTCGTAAAATTAATTAAAGGTTGGATAAAAAATTTCAGAATTTTTTGATGTTTTTTCCTATTTTTAAAAATTCGTACAAATTAAATGAGAAAAAATAAAATAAAAACTAATTAAATGAAAAGTATGCTGAATGGAGAGCTGAGATTAAATCTGGGCTTTAAAAGAGTTGACTGGGCGCGCATCTGGACGGCCCAGATTCAAACTTCCTTAAACCTATTTAATTAAATATTAATCCTGAAATTAAAACTAATCATGAGATCCAGGCCACACAAACACGCGCGGGAAGCTTGATATAACGACCCACGTTCAAAACATGCCCTAACCCTAATTAATTACACTAATCACATTCAGGTGGCCGGAAATGACCTCCGGTCATCTTCTCTGGCCACATCTCCCCTGAGAATTTTGCAACTCACTCCCTAGGCCATTTCTGGAGCTCTAAAGCTCCAGATTCGTTCCTTTCACTCCCCTAAGCCCAAATCCACCCTCAAACAGAATTTATTTTCAGCCATTCTTAAGATTTGAAGCTATGAACAAAAATGGTGGAACTTTCAGACAAGCAATACACTCTCAATTCTTCATCATTTTCAAAAATAACAAGTTCATTGTACTCAGGGGATCAAACTTAACCATTTAAGAACTTAAAACAAAGGTTCTGGAAAAATGTTTTCACATGGCTACCTGAGATGAAGCTTTCAACCCTAGAGCTTTCTGGCTGCTTCTTGGCTTCAAAATGTCTCTAATGACCTCCCTAAAGAAGCTTTGAAGCTTTGTTGAAGTGTTTGTGACCTCCTTTTGAAGTTTAGTGAAGTTCAGTTCAAGGGGGGGGGGAATCGTATTTCGTGTATGGTGACTTTCAGGGCAAAGTGAAGGGTGGGAAATGTTCAGTGATCAATTTGGAGATGAATGGTGGTGTTTGTTTTGAGAATGAATGAGTGAGTTGTGTGTTTCGATAGAAAATGCAAAGAGGGGGGTTTTTGTGAATGCTGAGTTATGGGAGAGTTCAGGCTTGCTTCTTGTTATGTTTGGCTTGCTTTTGATTAGTATAAGGTATTGTGATTAGTCAGAAAGTTGGTAATGGCATAGTGTGATTGGTATGGTGTAAAATGCAAAAAGTCAAGGTTTGTTGTCCTTTGAGGTATGGGCTGTTTCAGGCCAAGGACAAGGGGGTGTCCAGCGCAGCTTGATTCAAGGATGTCCATGGAATGCAACTTGTGTCAATTCAACAAGTTTGTGAGGAGTTGTGGGAGGTTTTGCAAATTTGTGGACTTTTGGCCCCTTTTGGATTTCTTCATGTGCAAGTCATGGAAATGTAAAATTCTTTGGGCAATTTGCATCAAAATGGATCATGTAATGTTGTTATGATGTTTTGAGGCCAATTAGAAACCAAATCAATCATTAGAAATCCTTCTTGCAAAAATCCCTCTTTTGAGAATTTATGAAAAAAATGACTTATGGAGGCTTGTGATCCAAGGCATGAAACTTTGTGAATTTGTGCAATTCTGATTTTGGCAAGTTGTAATGATGCCTAGAAGTCATTTAGAAGTCACAAAATGGCTTGGTATGAGGTTTTGCAAAAAATCCCTTTTGGCATGAAACATGAAATTATGTGATTTTTGCCAACTTTGGAAAGCCATAACTTGATATCCAAAATGAACTAGATCTTGTTCTTGTACTTTTTGAAAAGGTAATGATCCAATCTACAAATTTCATGACCAATAATTTTTCATTTGAAGCATTTTTGGTTAAGAAAGAGGAGGTTGAAAAACTTTCCCAAAATGGAAAGTTTACATTACAAGTCATTTCCATATTTGGCAACTTTTGGTTTAGCCCACTTTTCTTCAAATTTGTGAACTTATAAACACTTCAATGATCAAATAAAGACCATATAACTTCAATTTGATGAAAAATCCACTTTGGTTCCATGTTGGGGGGCCTCAGATGCCCTGATTTTGCTCTGGCTTGCTCAGGAAGTTACCCAGTGATCAGATGACTTCCACAATGAATTTTTCCATCAAACTTGGTATGCATGATCCTTATATCATATTGAGACCAAAAGAAACAATAATGACCAAAAATTTTGGAGTTATGGCCTCTGAAACCAAAACCCTAATTTTAGGTCATCTGTGTAGTTAAACTTGGCTCTGCTTCCATGCCTTGCCAGTTCTTGTGATTTTCTGACTTCTTTGATCTTGGGAGGATATAATATGATGTTTTAACATACATGGACCCTCTTGAGATGATTGGATACCTTTGGAGTGGCTCAGATGGCTCATGGATTGCTCAGATCACAAACCCTAGATGCAGATGACTTTGAACCAATGCAGTGAAGTAAAAATGCAACATGATATGATATGATTGAACAAATGCCAATGAAAAGATCATAAGCCATGGTGTGACCTTAGTGAGGGAAAATTTGGGGTGTTTACAACGGGGAGCACTTATTCTGTACCATAAACAAGTGAGAAAGGGGTTTCCCATGTTGAAGTGCAGACAAATGTACGATACCCGTGCAAAGCAAAAGGGAGCATCTCATGCCAGTCCTTATATGTCACAACCATCTTCTGAATGATCTTCTTAATGTTCTTATTCGCAGCTTCAACAACCCCATTCATCTTCGGTCTATAAGGAGAAGAATTATGGTGTTGAATCTTGAATTCTTCATAAATCTCTTTCATTATCTTATTATTCAAGTTCGAACCATTATCAGTAATGATTCTATTCGGAACACCATATCTGCAGATAATGTTATTCTTGATCAACCGAACCACAACTTAGTTGGTCACATTAGCATACGATGTCGCTTCCACCCACTTGGTGAAGTAGTCAATTGCCACAAGAATAAAACGATGTCCATTTGAAGCCTTAGGTTCAATCATACCAAGCATGTCAATTCCCCACATAGAGAAAGGCCACGAGGAAGAAATTACATTGAGATGAGTTGGTGGCACATGAATCTTATCAGCATACACTTAGCACTTATGGCGCTTTTTCACATACTTGCAACAATAAGATTCCATTGTCAGCCAATAGTAACCTGCTCTTAACATCTTTTTAGCCATTGCATGCCGATTAGCATGAGTACCAAAAGATCCTTCATGAATTTCTTTCATTAACATGTCTGCTTCGTGTCTATCCACACATCTGAGCAAGACCATGTCAAAATTCCTCTTGTAAAGCACATTTCTATTTAGGAAGAAATTGCCTCCCAATCACCTCAAAGTCCTCTTATCTTTATCGGATGCCCCAAGTGGGTATTCCTAACTCTGGAGAAAACATTTAATATCATAATACCAAGACTTGTCATAATGGACCTCTTCAACTGCAAACACATGAGCTGGTCTTTCAAGCCGCATCACCCTGATCATGGGAACATCATTTCACTGGTGCACCTTTATCATAGAAGCTATAGTTGCCAAAGCACCTGCCATCTGATTTTCATCACGAGGCACATAATGAAACTCAACTTTAATGAAGAAAGTTGATATCCTCCTGGCATAATCTCTATAAGGGATCAAGTGGGGTTGATGAGTTACCCATTTACCCTTGATCTTATTGATCACCAAGGCAAAATCTCCATACACCTCAAGATGCTTAATCCTCAGATCAAAAGCTTCCTCAAGACCCATAATACAGGCTTCATACTCAGCTTTATTATTGGTACAAGGAAAAGTCAACCTCGCAGCAAAAGGAATATGTGAACCATGGGGAGTAATGATCATTGCCCCAATTCCTCTTTCGCGTGCATTCACAACACCATCAAAAACTAAAACCCATCGAGATACAGGCTCCGGCCCTTCCTCAATCAAAGGCTCATCAAAATCTTTCATTTTCAAATACATCACATCCTCATCTGGGAAATCAAACTTGATAGGCTGGTAATCATCAATCGGTTGATGTGCCAAATGGTCAGCCAAGATACTACCTTTTATAGCTTTTTGAGCTCGGTACTCAATATCATATTCTGACAATAACATTTGCCAACGAGCATTCCTCCCATTCAAAGCATGCTTTTCAAATGTATACTTAATCAGATCCATTTTAGAGATCAACCAAGTTGTATGATTCAACATATACTGACGAAGACGTTTTGCAGCCCAAGCTAAAGCACAACAAGTTTTTTCAAGCATGGAGTACCGAGACTCATAATCAGTGAATTTATTACTCAAGTAGTAAATTGCATATTCTTTTCTTCCAGATTCATCTTGATGACCAAGCACACAACCCATGGATTCTTCCAGCACAATTAAGTACATGATCAACGGTCTACCTTCACCGAAGGAGACAAAATAGGTGGTTCAAGCAGATATTCTTTGATACTTTCAAATGCCTTCTGACAATCATGTGTCCAGACACAACCTTTGTCTTTCTAAAGCAACTTGAAGATCGGAGCACATGTGGCAGTCATATGAGAGATAAACCTCGAAATATAATTCAAACGGCCCAAGAATCCTCTTACTTGCTTTTCAGTTCTTGGAGCATGAATTTATTGAATAGCTTTCACTTTATCAGGATCAACTTCAATGCTTCTTTGGCTGACAATGAAACCTAACAACTTTCCAGAATGTGCACTTATTCGAATTCAAACGAAGCTTGAACTTCCTTAACCTCTGAAACAACTTCAGCAAATGTTCAACAGGATTCTCTTCAGTCCTCGACTTAGTGATCATATCATCAATATATACCTCAATTTCTTTGTGCATCATATCATGCAAAAGTGTGGTTATAGCTTTTTGGTATGTCGCACCAGCATTCTTCAATCCAAAGGGCATCACTCTGTAGCAGAATGTTCCCCATGGTGTAATAAATGTGGTCTTTTCCATGTCCTCGGGTGCCATCTTTATTTGATTATAACCAGAAAATTCGTCCATAAAAGTGAACACATCAAACTTAGTCGTACTATCTACCAACACATCTATGTGTGGTAATGGAAAATCATCTTTTGGACTGGCTTTGTACAAATCTTTGTAATCAACACACATTCGGACTTTTCCGTCTTTCTTTGGAACAGGCACAATATTGGTCATCCATTGAGGATAATTAGATGTCACAAGAAAACATGCATCAATCTGCTTTTGAACCTCCTCTTTGATCTTCACTGCCATATCAGGATGAGTTCTTCTCAACTTTTGCTTCACAGGTGGACATTCAGGCTTCAGCGACATCTATGCTCCACAATATCAATATCAAAACCTGACATGTCTTGATAAGACCAAGCAATATCAACATATTCTCTAAGAAGCTCTACAATCCTCTTCTTAACATCAGGACCAAGCGATGCTCCAACTTTGACTTCTTTCTTATCATCTTCAGAACCCAAGTTGACTATCTTTATAGACTCTCCATGAGGCTGAATAACCTTCTCCTCGTACTCAAGCAACCGAGAAATTTCATCAGGAATCTCTTTAACATCCTCTTCCTCAGTTTCGAACACAGGGAATTCAAAGTTGGGAGTGGGCCTAGGATCATTGTTTTCAATGGGTTTATCAATCAATCTGCACAATGATTTTATTTTTATTTTAGAGTATGAACAAAAGTGCAAACATTATGCAGATAAACAGTGGTTATTTTTATTTTTGGGTTTTTTATGTTACCATTTTTCAGAATAAAGCAAAAAGGAAAAACACATATGGAAATAACATTTTATTGATGATGATAAAATTTGAAACAAAGCCCGACAAACATCACTTTCACCTTGGGCAGAGTGAAAGGATTTTTGAAAGAAAATAAAACAAATTACTTTGAAGTATGAACAATAAAAGGAATATCAACAGCAATCCAGTTCTTGCAAATCTTTCTGCGCGTAACAAAGTTATGCATTTCTTCATCTTCATCATCTTCAATGATGGCAGCAGCGGAATGATCGTTGATAAACCCAACACTTTGGAATCATTCCTGAATAGTCTTCGGGTCATTGAGAGCCACACCTGATGTAAAACCAATACCGAATCCTTCTTTGTTGTCAACAACATCAATAACTCATCCCCAACCGTCAGATCGACTAGTTTCGAGTACGCGCATAGCATCCTTGAGAGAAGACATAGGCATGACACTCTTATTAGCAGTATTATCAACAACAAAAAGAGCCTAGAATGAAGTTCCCACCTCTTCTTCAGCATCAATATAGGAGAAAGATGACAAATTTCTTACTAGCATCGCTTGTTCACATCTTTCACAAACTTTAGCTTCTGATGGAGAGTAGATGTCACAGATCCTGCCTCATGAATCCAAGGTCTTCCAAGGAGAGAACTGTAAGCGGGATGTATATCCATTACTTGAAAATTAATTTGGAATATAAATGGTCCAATCAAAATAGGAAGATCAACTTCACCAATCACAGTCTTCTTCGATCCGTCAAAAGCGTTCACAATAATCCCACTATGCCTCATAGGAGCACCTTGGTATGCAAGCCTTGACAAAGTCAACTTCGGCATCACATTCAGAGAAGACCCAATATCAACCAGCACTTTAGACATAACATCTTCTTGACAGTTCACTGAAATGTGCAGAGCCAAATTATGGTTCTTTCCTTTTTCAGGAAAATCATCATCACAGAAACTCAAATTTTTGCACGATGTGATATTAGCCACAATACTATCAAACTGATCAATAGTCACATCATGGTCAACATAAGCTTGATCAAGAATATTCTGCAAAGACTGCCTATGAGCCTCAGAGCACATCAAGAGTGATAAAACGGATATCTTCGACGGAGTCTGCAACAACTGCTCAGTAACGTTGTACTCGCTCTTCTTGATTAATTTTAACACCACATCTTCACTATGACCGAATTTTCCTGATCGGGCAACAACATCCATAATCTGTTTACTCGCACTTATATCTTCAACTCTCTTCGGAGGATCCGAAGCATAAACTCTTCCACTTCGAGTAACCTTTGTCACATCAGCAATGCTAACCACAGACCTCGGAGAACTTCCTTACCATTTTCTATCATCGTAGCATTATACCGGTACGGGACAACTTTATCAGATTCATATGGCATTGGACCAGGCAAATTGATCACCAATGGAGTAACAACATATTTGCGGTTATCGAAAGAAATAACCACCTTCTCAGGAACAATCTTCTCAGGAATATTGAACTGAGGCACAATAACATTCACTTCATTTTCATACTCATATCTTTTCACTGTCACTTCAATCAACTTATCATCTATCATCTTTTGAATGACTCTCTTAACAATCACGCAACCATGAGGGTTCACCGAGCAAATGCAACAACCATCATAATCGTGATCAATATCGTGGTATTCACTTAAGAAAGCATGCATCTCAACCAAAGACCTTCGAATATGGAGAACCTCATAAATCTTGAACAAACCAGGACAACCATCAACCATATTCACAGACGTATTACCATGCTTCGGAAGCGGATTTGTCTTCACATTTGGATTAACATCATTGAAGGACAGAACATTTCTCCTTATCAATTTCTGCACTTCAAACTTCAATGGATAACAATTCTTAACATCATGCCCCGGGTGTAAACACCCCAAATTTGCCCTCACCCATTCACACCATGGCTTGTGATCTTTTCATATGCATAAGTTCAATCATAGCATCTCATATTGCATTTTTGATTCACTGCATTGCTTCTAAGTCATCTGCATCTAGGGTTTGTGATCTGAGCAATCCAAGAGCTTCTTGAGCCACTCCAAATGTCATCAATCACTTCAAAGGGTTCCATGTATGTTCAAGCATCATATTATATCCTCTCAAAGTCAACAAAGTCAAAGAATCACAAGAACTGAGAATGGCATGGAAGCAGAGCCAGGTTTGACTGCACAGATGACCTAGAATTAGGGTTTTGGTTTCAGAGGCCATAACTCCAAATTTTTGTTCATTCTTGTTTCTATTGGTCTCTATATGCTATAAGGATCATGCATATCAAGTTTCATGAAGAAATTCCATGGGGAAGGCATCTAATCAAGAGTTGACTTTTTGAGCAAGTCAGTGCAAAATCAGGGCATCTGAGGCCCCCAATGACCCAACCAAAGGGTGTTCTTCATCATTTTGATTATGTATGATCTTTATTTGATCATAGAAGATGTTAGAAGTTCACAAAATTGAAGAATCTCAAGCCATTTGCAAAGTTGTCTTTTTGGGAAAATGACTTGTAATGGAAATTTGCCATTTTGGGAAACTTTTTCAACCCTTGCTTTTTGATTCAAAAATGCCTCAAATGAGAAAACTTTGGTCATGAAAGTTATAGAATGAATCATTCCCTTTTCAAAAAGAACAAGAACTCATTCTAATTCATTTTGGATCAAAAGTTATGGCTTGTCAAAGTTGGGAAAAATCACATAATTTCAAGTTTTCTACCAAAGAGGCAAAGTTGCAAAACCACTTGCCAAGACAAATTGTGCTATCAAATGGACTTCTAATCTTCATACAAACATAAACCAATGTCTAAAAATTAGTTTGGCCCAAAGAATTTTCCATTTCTATGCCTTGATTTTCACATAGCCATAAGTCATTTTTCATGAAAGTGCAAAGAGGGATTTCTTGCAAATTGGTTCTCAAAGGGTTTGTTTGACCTCTAGCTGGTTTCAATACATTGCCATGACTTCATGAGGCATCACACACCAAAATTCAGCAAAGTTTTCTCACATGTACATAGCCAAAAGTCATGAAATGTCACAAGTTGTCAAATTGCAAAAACCCTTCCAACTCATGATCCAAATGCAGCAGCCTCTCATGAACCATCCAAGGGCCATCCTTGACTCAAGCTGAGGCAGGACAAGCCTCTAGATTGCCTCTGACCCGAGCCATGCCTAAGGTACACCATATCTTGACTTTTTGCACAAAGGCCCATACCAATCCCACAGTGACACACCAACTCTCTGCCCAACCAGAGCATGATATGTGGACATCAAGCAATCCAAAAAGAGACCACACACAAGCTGAACACTCCCACTTTCTTGCATCCACAAAATTCTGTCAAAAAACTCTTCCTCTTCGAATTTCCTTACACAGCCATGAAACCTCAGTTCTTTCTTCACCAGTGAACTACAAATCCTCCATGGAACAAAAACCCACCATTAAAACAGCCTGAAACCCCCTAGAACACAACTGTAAAATCTGTTACACCAGAACTCATCTTCACAAATCAGCCATCAACAAAAGTTTTGAAGTATTCCATTGAGCTCAGGAGGTTCAGGAAAGGTGGTTTGCACAAAGGAAAGGCTCAGAAATCTCATTTTTGAAGGTCTCCATCTCAGGTATAGCTCAAGAACTTTTTTCTCAGAACTCCATTTTCTTGTTACAAGTTGAATCTACATGTTGCACTTATCATCTGGATGTATTTAGATTTGAAAATAAGTAAGAGATGATCATTTCATGTCACTCTGAAAGTTTGCTCGTGTTTCGTATTTTCCTTCGATTCAGGCTTGTTAATGAAAATAAATGATTTTTGAAAGAGGGGTTAGGTTTAGATTGGGGAGAGGATTATTTCTGTGAAAGAAATTGCTTGTTTAGTAACCTGTAGCGAAATCTAGGGTTTTGGTTCGCCGGAGAAGACGACCGGAAGTCTTCTCCGGCCGCCTGAAAATCATTAGCCCTAATCTGTGTCATTAATGAGAGTTTGAATGTGGAGCGTAGGATAGTTTGACCAGGGTTAACCCGCGCGTGTTTGAATGGCCAGGATGCGTCATTAGAAACTCTAATCCTCAATTAACTTAATTAATTCAGTTTAATTAATTGTAAAACCAGAATTAGCCAGGTTTGAACTTGGGCCATTGGATGTGGCGCCAAGTCAACCTTTCCCAGCCCAGAATCAATCTGGTCCGTCCATTGAGCATACTTCTCATTATTTTAATTTTTATTTTCATTTTATTTGATTTATTTTGTACATTTAATTTAAAATAGCAAAAAATGTTTAAAAATTATGAAAAATTTTGTCAAGGTTTTCATTATTTTTCAGAACACAAAAATATTTTTATTTTTATTTTTTGCATTAAAAATTATTTTTAAATCATTTAAAAGTTTATTTTTAATTAGTTAATGGAAATTAATTAATTAAAAATACTTTTAGGTATTTAAAAATCACAAAAAAATTCATGTAACCTTTAAAAACATTTAGAAACATTGTCCAACTCTCAAACCAAATTTCTTTTTTGATCTTGATGCCTTTTGATAATTTTCTTTGGAATTAAATTCATTACAAGGCAATATTTTGTTTCAAACTTCAAAAATTCATTTCTGTCTAACCTTTGAGAGTTGGGTCATGATTCTTTTTGCATTGCATCTTGTATGGCATGTAGTTTATAGGATAAAATTGGTTTGAATTGATCTTGCATTTTCCTTTTGTTTGGCATTTTTCTTGACAAGGTACCTTAAAACCCTAGCAATCTTAGGAAATTCATAACTTCTACTGGGTTAAGAGTTGGATCCCCTCCTTTGGGCAGTGAGTTTATATAGGTTTAGGGTTCCTTTGATTTCATTTTCAAATTTTTATCATGTCATTTGCTTCTGGTTTTGGATTTTTGCTTTGTATGTTGCATATAACCCAAATTCATGCCTTCCTTTGCATCCATCTTCCATTTGCTTGCATACCATGACTTGCCATGACATTTTGTGTATCCATTTGATTCATAATACATCTTAGGACATATTAGAACCATGTTTGATCATTGCATCTTTCATTTGCCATGTTGTATGTCATTTGCATTCCATAACTTTTCATGAACATCCATGGTTCAAAACATGCTTCTCTTGCATCCATATGTTTGCTTGATCATTCTCATGCCTTGCCTCATGTTTGCATCATCTCTTAGTATCATTAACATCATACTTATGCTTCTGGTTATGGTTTGCATCATGACATTGCATCCCATTTGCATTGCATTTCATTTCTTTTGCTAACTTTTCAGGTGGTAAGTTGTTTTGAGAAGTGAATTTGCCTTCACTTCTCACAATCTCTTTTCATCTCTTTCATACCCTCTTTGCTACATTTTGTATTTGCATTTGAGTGATCTTGCTCATTCATGTTCTTTCTTACCTTCTTTCTTCAAGCAACTTGACTTCTTAAGTGAAGCAAGTTGTTTTGCTTCTCTTTGTTCCTTCCTCCTTTCACTTGCTTCTCTCCTTGGTGGTTCTTTGAAGATTTCTTTCTTAAGCCTCATAAACCCTAGGAACAACCAAGCATTACAATAATTAGGGTTTGATTAGTCCCCCTATTAGTTTTACTTTTGTGTCATCTTTGAGTCTTCTCTTCTCACCTCATAATCCAGGACTAAACCCTAAAGGTTTTAAGGCTTTGTGATTAAGCTTATGCATGCATCCTTCTATTAGGATGGAGTGTATAACTTTAATCCTAAGTGTTAAACCCTTAATGTGTTTAAATCCTTTAATCAATCCATCTAATAATCATCAAGACATCAAACTTGTAACTTGGGCCTTGCATTAGGGTTCTAATTCTTCCTTAATTGGTTAAGAAGGACTAACCCTAGTGTTAATGGACAAGTCCCCCTCAAGTTGTCTTACAAACCATAAAACTCACTTCTTCATCTTATCATTAACTAAAATCCATCTAATAAAGGCTTTGTTTTGTCATGAGGTTAATCCCTAATCATGGATTAAGTTGAGGAGTCTTCCTCAGCTTAAACATTCTCATCTATTATCCTTTTATTAGGATGGTGTAATGAGTCTGTTTAATCCCTGATTATGGCTTAAACTCATTACTTAACACTAAACAAAAACAACAAAAACATCTAACTAATCACAAGTAGGTTAATGATCTTAATCCTACACCATGGTGATTAAGTGTGAGACACTGACTTCACACTTAAAGTATTCTCATTACCCCTAATCAGAGGGAGGATGTGATGAGTTTACTAACCCATTGGTTTAGGCTTAAGCTCATTAACTTATGACAAATATCCAAAAGCAATAAAAGATTGAAAACACAAAAAAACAAACAATAATCGTTTCCTTCGGGATTCTTTTCTCATCATCTTCACTCATAAACGAGAACTCGCTTCTTCCGTCTAATGCAAGACAGTTTGCACCTGAGCCAGACAGGTCATACACTTGAGCATAGACAAGTAAGCAGTTCACAAGTCAATTCACCTTCCAGTCTCTTTGGTTCGAACTACGGTGTTCTGACTTCCTCATTGCACGAGAGGATACGTAGGCATAACTCAACAGTTATCGAACAAAAGTCTCTGTATATTCCCCCTCCTTCTAGCATTATTCTTTGAGCCTCGTAGTCTTGAGCTTCATTCTTTTCTTACACTGACACTTCACATATTTCACTTCACTTTCCTTTTACACTGACACTTGCATTCTTTCCAGCTTTGACACACAGATTGCACTGACACTACCCCTTTAAAGCACAAATATTTTAAGCGTGGATCCCGTCGAGTACGGCGGACAATCTGGGTGCTAATACCTTCCCAGGTTGTAACCAACCCCCTTTCTCAGTCTCTCTGGTTCGCAACCGTCTTATCCATATCTTTCTAGGTTTATGCAGCATTACCTTTCCTTCGGGATAAAAATGCCTAGCTGGTGACTCTTTCTTTCTTTTGAGTTCACCCTTGTGTGTTATCTCTCCTTTTCGCCGACCGTTCGCGTCTGTACCCCTTCTGACCTGAGGTGTCATTTGGTGGGAGCGACAGCTTGGCGACTCTGCTGGGGAAACTTATACTGTAACCAGGGCTTCTGGTTCTTTTTGTGGGTTCCTCCTAGCGCTTGTTTGATTTGTGTTTACTGGGGTGTTATGTGCTAATTGTGTTTGTATATTTGTTTTATTTACTGCTTTATGTACAGTTATTTATTGCTTTCTTTACAGCTTTATATACATCATACTGTCATACTGTTATCTGGCTGGATCTGGTTTTGTTGCCTTGGCGGGTGGCGTTCTTCTGAGAGTTTTAGGTCCTATACCTGGGACCTGAGTGACACCTAGGCTAGAGTGGTTCATGTTCTTTCCCATTCCATTTCGGTCTGGTGCGGGAATATGAAACACGGTTCAGATATGGGTTTCTTCTTGAGAACTCTGTGCTACAGATCTCCTGTAGTGCTAGGGCTATCTGGGAAGCCTGCTAAGTCTGGATGACCTTTATTATGACCTTCAGAAACTGAGGTGAATTCGAGGAGGATCTTTTATGGTTATTGTAAACACTGTACCTCCGGGTTAGAAGTGTTTACACTTCTCATAACTGATCCAAGTCTGAGGATCCTTGTTTTAGAACACCACCCGTGAGGGGGTTGGGTTGTTTACAGGTTTGCAGGAACCCTTGGCCACATCATACCCTGATACTTGTTTTGTTCAAGAGTACTCCACTTTGGACAGTTCTTGTGATTTAACCCTGAATATGTGACTCTTTATTTGAGTCCCCCACCTTGGTTACTGGATTTCTAGACCTCCACTTGGACTTCTTGAACATACATGGACTCTATATCAAGGCAGTAATCAGATTCAGCTTGATCACAAACCCTTGCATACCATTTGCATACTCATCATTTGCATCATTTAACATTTGCTTATTTGTTTTTCAGGGTATCCATATTGTATCTGGCTTGGTTTTGACCCCTTCATCTGCATAGACCCCTGTTCATCAGTTATCTGCCTCAGCTATCTTCATCAGTTACCAGCTTCAGCTACTTTCATCACCAGCCTCAGCCTATCAGTGGCTCATCTCCAGTATCAGTCTTCATCATCAGCATTTGTTTTCAGCTCTTTATCAGCAGTCATGGCACCCAAGAAGAGCAACATTTCATACCATTTCTTTGAGCCTGTGATGACTGGCATCAGACAGGTCCAGGCACTTATTACCCCAGACCACATCCCATTATTCAGAGAACATTATAGAGGCATCCTTGATATGGTTATGGACCTGGACCCTTCTCAGAGGAGTTTGATCCACACTTGCCTACAGTTTTATGACCCTCCTCTGAGATGCTTCACTTTCCAGAACTTTCAGCTGGGACCTTTGTTGGAGGAGTTCTCATCACGGATTGGAGTACCTGTCAGGGGTGGTATCCCCTTCAACCCTGAAATGACTTTTCCCAGCAATGAAGAAGTGACAAAAGCATTGTACCTGGAACCTATTTTGATTGAGCAGAACATGACAACAAAGGCTGGAATCCCTGGCCTACACTTGGACTTTCTGACTTCTCAGGCTATCTTGAAGGCCTCCTTGGGAGAATGGAAGGCAGTTTGTGCATTGTTAGCCCTCAGTATATATGGGGTTATACTTTTTGCAGATGAGCCCAAGTTTATTAGCAAGAATGCCATTCATATTTTCCTTTTGAGGAACCCAGTACCCACCTTGCTGGGAGATTTCTATTATGCTGTCCACCAAAGAAATGAGAAGCAAAGAGGGAGGTTGGTGAGATGCTGTGCTCCCCTATTCCATACCTGGCTGCTTAAACACTTGCCCAAGACTGATGCCTTCCTGAATCCTCACCAACAGAAGAATTGGGCTAGGAGACTTATTGCTTTGACTTCAGATGACATCAGGTGGTGCACCCAGAGCACCAAAGGCAGGGACATAATTACTAGCTGTGGACAGTTCCCCAATGTACCTCTAATAGGAGTGAAAGGGTGCATCAACTACAACCCTTTGCTGTTTAAGAGACAATTGGGCTATGCTTTGGTTCACCCTCCTAGAGTGCAAGACTTGGCTGAAACCCTTTATTGTGAGATAAAACCTAATCTAGCTGTGGTCAGACAAGCGTCCTGGGCTTGGGACAACATCCATACCAAAGGGATAGCCATTCTGGGGAGATACAACAATTTGGCTTCAGCTCAGTATTATGAATGGTCTCATGCAAGGGCTCAGATTTCTGGGATGCCTTTCACCATTGAGGATGCACCTGGGCCATCCACAGTACCACCTCCAGCCACTGTCAGCCTGGAAGAATTTGAGAAGCTGAAGGAGAGGAATGAGAATCTGTCTCAAGCTCTAAAGAGGACCCTCTGGGAGAGGAGTGATGGTCGTCTAGACATTGAGAGGTTGGAAAAGCTTAAGGTAGAGCATCTAACCAAGATTGAGAAAGCAGAGGACTACATCAAGAAATCAAGAGCAGGAGAGCAGATTTTGAAGAATGTCTGTAAAGATGCCCAGTTTCAGAAGGCTAGGACTGATCTCTACCTGAAAGAAAGTCAAGCTAGGTGGGTCAGGATCACTGAAGCTCGTACTCAAGAAGATAAGAGAACTCAGGCCAGGATTGAGCAATTAGAGGCCATTGAGAAGAAACAACAGGAAGCTCTGCTAGCAGCCCAAAAGGAGATTTCAGAATTAAAGCTTAGGGCTGGTGTGAAGAGGTCAAAGGACCAAGACAGGCACAAGAAGCTGACCACTGCTATTTCCACCAGAAACCTTCTTATCAGAAACATTACAGAGCATCCGGCTGGTCCTGTAACTGAAGCACTTCTGAGGGAGGTTAAGGAGGAAGAGTTTGGATTAGATGTTTGACTTCTTTGCTTGTTGTTATTTCCATTTCATGTACTTTTCTTTTTATGTTTTATTTTGACCCCTCAGGGGCATGTGTTGTAAAAGAAAACTATGTTTGATCCACCATTTGTAATATATTTTCCAGTTTGTTTCATTTGAGTTTCTTTTCTCAAGCAACATCACAGCATCTTCCTCAGGGTCTGGAAAGGTCAAAACCAAATGCCAAGCCGAATACCTTGGAAACAAATAAGCATACTGCATTGCATACTAACTTTTGTTTTGTTTTGTAGGTTTTTGTTTTGTTTGTTACTAACTCTGTTGTGATTCAGGAATTATTGCTCGCCGTCGGGTGTTCCCTCTCAACCGTCCGTGCAGATATCCTACTCGTAACAATCTTCCTGGTATCCAGATGGACCAAGTACAGCAAGATCTGACAGAAGTCATGACTCAGATGGCCAATGAAAGGCTGGAGATGAGAAACCAAATGACCCAGTTCATGGAAGTAATGAATGGCTTGGCCCAAAGTCAAGAAAGGTTGAGGGCATTGGTGGAAAGACAAAACCCGGAAGAACCCCATCTAGGGACTGGAGGAACAAGTAACAATGAAAGGGGTCAGCCTCATGTTAATCCACCAGTATATGGGCCTCATCTTCATCCGGAGATCAACATCCCTACTAATGTGCAAGGAAATACTACTGGGGGGAGGATTTTACAAGAAGACCCCCAAGAGGAGCAATTCACTGTCATGGGAGTTGGTGATGAAGTCTATGATAGAAGGTTTGATGAAATTGCTGAGAAGTTGAGATCTCTGGAGTCTCAAAATTCCCTGGGTTTTGATGTCATGGATATGGGGTTAGTGGATGGGGTAAGGATTCCCCACAAGTTTAAACCCCCGTGCTTCGAGAAATACAATGGCACTTCCTGTCCACGAACTCACTTGTAGTCCTTTCTGGGGAGACTTAAGGCATACACCATGGATGAAAAACTGTGGATGTTTTACTTTGAAGACAGTTTGACCGGGGCTTCCAGGGAGTGGTATTCACACCTGACCAGAGCTACAATCAGATGCTGGAAGGACCTAGCTGAGGCCTTCGTCAGGCAGTACCAATACAATCTGGACATGGCTCCTAACAGGACCCTTTTGATGGGAATGTCTCAGTCCTCCAGAGAAAGCTTCAGGGAATATGCCCAGAGGTGGAGACAGCTTGCTGCTGCTGTCCAGCCACCCATGTCGGAAAGAGAAATGGCCGACATGTTTATGAATACTCTGCAAGGAACATATATTGATAGGCTAGCTGCCTTTTCTTCCACCAGCTTCGCTGACGTAGTTATAGCTGGAGAAAGAATTGAGAGCCTTCTGAAAATGGGTAAGATTTCTGATAATGGTGCAAGTTCGTCTAGTAACCCCAGGAAGCCTTTTGTGGGACCTAGAAGAACTGGTGAGACAAATGCCATTCATGCCAACAGGGGCAGACCTCAGTATGTTCATAGATCAGTAGCAGCTGTCACCATTCCAGCTCCGATTCCTCAGCAACCAACATATCAACAACCACAACAACCACACTATCAACAACAAGTTCAGTACTCGCCACAAAGAACCAACAACAATAGCAACAGCAATCAACAACAAAGACCCTTTCAGCAAAGACCATCACAGGCAAATAGGGTGATTGATCCAATCCCTATGCCTTATGCCGCTTTGTTGCCACAACTCCTGAAACTCAACCTGGTTGAATTAAGGACATTGGCACCACCATATCCCTCCAATCTTCCAAGAAATTATGATGTCAACGCCAGATGTGCTTTCCATTCCAATGCACCTGGCCACAATACGGAGAAATGCAGGGTTTTACAAATGAAGGTACAAGACCTGGTGGATTCTAAGGCCCTCAACTTTGCACCCCCGCCAAATGTCAACAAGAATCCCATGCCCAATCATGGAGGACCAAGAATTAATGCCATTGAGGAAGACAAGCCATCTTTCTTAATCACCAGTGTTGGGCAGATTCGGACACCTCTGGTAGAAATTAAAGCTCAGCTCCTAGAATGCCAGATGTTCCCCGGGTGTGAGCTCGGTTGTGGTTATTGCAACATTTCGGTCAATGGGTGTGATAACTTGAGAAGCGGCATAGATAGTCTTATCAAGAGTGGCATACTTCAGATCACAACAACGGCGCCTACAAATCCAGCAATCCCTTTGACAACAATTCCTGACTCTTCTACAACTGCAACAACAATCATTCCAACTAATTCATCAATTTCATCAACAATGGCTTCATCTATCACTTCAACAAGCCAGATGTCAACAACCATCTCTTCTACAACATCAGCATCCTTTTCACCAGCAGGACCTTCTACAACACCAACAGCAATTAATGAAGATATCTCAGCAATCACTATTTACTATGATCCGTCAAGTGTTCCTCCAAACAACAACTTTCAGCAACAAACAGTGGCACCTCCTACCAGGTCACCAGTCACCATTTACTACGATCCGCACACCATTTTTGTACCCTCCTCTGCAACAGTCAGTCCAGTTACCATCACGGTGCCTAGACCAGTTCCATATGAAAGCAGTAATGCCATACCTTGGCATTATGGCTCTGACCTCTACTGCAACGGGGAGAAAATCACTTTGGACTCTTCAACTTCTTCTCCACAGATTGATAATGTTGGGGGAGGCGGAGGCTTCACCAGAAGCGGACGCCTTTTTTCCTCACAATTGCAAAGACCTAATGCCGAAGCAGAGGCTGCTGCCAAAGCAAAGGGGAAGAGTGTGATATCTGAAGAACCAATCGTCAAAGAAACTCAGAAGACGTCTTTTGAACAAGATGTAGACGAGTTTATGAGAATTATAAAGAGAAGTGATTACAAGGTGGTGGATCAGCTTCACCAAACTCCCTCAAAGATCTCCATATTATCTCTGTTAATGTGTTCTGAAGCCCATAGGAATGCATTATTGAAAGTCTTGCACGCAGCATACGTGTCAGAGGAGATCACAGTTAATCAGCTAGAAACTGTGGTGGCAAATGTCAACACCAGTCACAGACTGGTTTTTACCAATGCTGACTTAACAACTGAGGGACGTAACGACAACAAGGCTTTACACATCACTCTAGAATGCAAGGGTGTTGTCTTATCCCACGTACTGGTGGACACTGGGTCTTCACTCAATGTTCTACCAAAGAAAGCCTTAGTGAAGCTGGAGTACGATGGCTTGGCATTGCGTCCAAGTAATTTGGTGGTGAGAGCATTTGATGGCTCTAAGAGATCAGTGCTCGGGGAGATTGATCTGCCTGTGATGATTGGCCCGCAGACTTTTAAAATTACCTTCTATGTGATGGACATTCAGCCGGCCTACAGCTGTTTGTTGGGTAGACCTTGGATCCATGCCGCTGGCGCTGTTACGTCTACCCTTCACTAGAAGCTGAAATTCGAGTGGGAAGGCCAGATCATCACCATCTGTGGTGAAGAGGACATCTTTGTTAGCCATCTGGCTACGTACAAGTACATTGAGATGGATGGAGAAATCCATGAAACTATGAGCCAGGGATTTGAAGCCCTGAACATTAATGAAGCATCTGTTGTACTTGGAACCTCCATGACATCTTATCAGCAAGCCAAGAAGGTTGTTGAAGAGGGTACTGCCCAAGGTTAGGGCAAGCTGCTGCCTGTGGAGAAGAAGGAGGACAGATTTGGGTTGGGTTACAAACCAACTCAACAAGATCAATCAGAGGCTGCTAAGAAGCCCAGTTTTGTCAGTGGGGGAATGCTCACCCCTGATGCAGTGAACAACTTGGAAGACGAGGATGAAAGCGACCGCAACCTGGAGAGCTGGATACGTCCAAGGATCCCGGGGAGTCAAGTCCTTAACTGGTCTTCCCAGGAAATTATAAGGGTTACTCCTGCAGAGTAATTATTATTTCCTGTATTTTTAAGCATGCATCAAGTCTTGCATCTTTCCCAAGATGACAAGACTCATTTTGTAATCGGGCCATCTTGTAATTTTGTGCAAACAGATCAATCAATGAATATCGGACATCTTTTGCAAATGAGTCTTTTTCTTTTTCGCTCACTGTTTTTCATTTTTCTTTTGTACAAAAATAAAATGGCAATGTTTTCCAAAATGAAAACTTCATTTCACTTTTTCTAAACAAGATTAAAATCGATCACTAAAATGAACAATCTAAACCCTTGCAGAGAGTGTCTTTCAGACTACACCGACAACAACACTGCTATGACTTCGTGTGACTTTGATAATCCAATCAATCAAGCTGATGAAGGGGTTGAAGAAGATTATGAGCTTCCTGAAGAGCTAGCCAGGTTGTTAAGGCAAGAGGAGAAGGTTATCACCCCTCATCAGGAGGAGGTTGAAACGGTTAATCTTGGTTCGGAAGAAGATGTGAAAGAAGTTAAGATCGGGGCCTGCCTACAAGACTCGGTGAAAGAGCAACTGATTGATATGCTTCGGGAGTATGTGGATGTGTTTGCTTGGTCTTACCAGGATATGCCAGGGTTGGACACCGATATTATCATGCACAAGCTGCCTTTAAAAGAAGACTGCCCGCCAGTAAAACAGAAGTTGCGCCGTACTCGCCCAGATATGGCAATGAAGATAAAGGAAGAGGTACAAAAGCAGTGGGACGCCGGGTTCCTTGTTGTAACAAGCTATCCGCCGTGGGTTGATAATATTGTACCTGTGCCTAAGAAAGACGGCAAAGTGAGGATGTGTGTGGAGTACCGAGATCTGAACAGAGCCAGCCCGAAAGATGATTTCCCATTACCTCACATTGATGTATTGGTGGATAATACGGCTCAGTTCTCGGTATTCTCCTTCATGGACGGATTTTCAGGATATAATCAGATCAAGATGTCACCTGAAGACATGGAGAAGACAACTTTCATCACACCCTGGGGCACGTTCTATTACAAGGTGATGCCATTCGGACTAAAGAATGCTGGTGCAACTTACCAACGGGCTATGGTAACATTATTCCACGACATGATCCATAAAGAAATCGAGTGTTATGTGGATGACATGATTGCCAAGTCCCTCACAGAAGAAGACCACCTGGTAAATCTGTTGAAGTTATTCAAGCGTCTGAGGAAGTACCAATTGAAGTTGAACCCCAACAAGTGCACATTCGGGGTGCGGTCTGGTAAGTTGCTGGGATTTATTGTAAGTGAGAAAGGGATTGAAGTTGACCCTGATAAAGTCAAAGTCATTCAAGAAATGCCTGCACCGAAAACTGAGAAAGAAGTTCGAGGTTTCCTAGGTAGATTGAACTACATTTCACGGTTCATATCTCACCTTACAGCAACTTGTGAACCCTTGTTCAAGCTATTGAGAAAAGAACAAACGGTTAGGTGGAATGAAGACTGCCAGAGGGCTTTTGACAAAATCAAGGAATACTTACAAGAGCCTTCAATCCTTATGCCTCCAGTTGAAGGAAGACCTCTAATAATGTACTTGACAGTATTCGAAGAGTCAATGGGGTGTGTGCTGGGCCATCATGACGAGTCTGGTCGAAAAGAGTATGCAATATACTACCTAAGGAAAAATTTTACCGACTGTGAACAACGTTATTCACTGCTCGAGAAAACTTGCTGTGCTTTAGCGTGGGCTGCTCGCCGACTAAGGCAGTATATGTTGACCCACACCACTTTATTGATCTCAAAGATGGATCCAGTTAAGTACATTTTTGAGAAGCCAGCACTTACCGGACGGGTTGCAAGATGGCAAATGATCCTCACAGAATATGATATCCAGTACACGTCTCAGAAAGCCATCAAGGGCAGTGTATTGTCTGATTATCTTGCTGAGCAACCCATTGATGATTACCAGCCTATGAGGTTTGACTTCCCTGATGAAGACATCATGTTCATAAAAGCAAAAGATCATGAAGAGCCTGTTCACACTGAAGGGCCCGACCCGGAAGAAGAATGGACTATGATGTTTGATGGGGCTGTTAATATGAATGGTCGTGGTGTTGGTGCTGTACTCATTACACCCAAGGGAGTTCACATGCCTTTCTCGGCAAAACTCACCTTCAACTGCACTAACAACAAAGCTGAATACGAAGTTTGTATTATGGGTCTTGAGGAAGCCATTGACCTCAGGATCAAAACTTTGACTGTATTCGGAGATTCAGCTCTGGTAGTTAATCAAACCAACGGCAAATGGTACACCCACCAGGACCATCTGATACCTTATAGGGATTATACAAGGAGGTTATTGACTTTCTTTACAACGGTCAAGCTTGAGTATATCCCTCGGGACGAGAACCAGTTTGCAGATGCTCTGGCCACCATTTCATCCATGATCAAAGTTCAAGCTGCCAACTTTGTGCCTCGAATTTCAGTGTTCAGACTTGACAGACCAGCATATGTGTTCTCAGTAGATGTTGTTGAAGATGATAAGCCTTGGTTCCATGATATCAAATGCTTCTTGGAAGATCAAACATACCCACCTGGGGCATCTTCCAATTATAATAAGACTTTAAGAAGGCTTGCTGGTAGTTTCTTCCTGAATACTGATGGTTCCCTGTACAAGAGAAATTTTGATATGGTACTCCTCAGATGTGTTGATAAGGCAGAAGCAGACTTGTTAATGCACGAGGTGCACGAAGGATCCTTTGGTACCCATGCAGGAGGGCACGCCATGGCCAAGAAATTGCTAAGATCAGGTTATTATTGGATCACAATGGATGCTGACTGTTGTGCGTATGCCAGGAAATGCCATAAATGCCAGATTTACGCGGATAAGGTGCATGTGCCTCCCAATCCTCTGAATGTGATGTCTTCACCCTGGCCCTTTGCCATGTGGGGCATTAATATGATTGGCAAGATTGAACCGACTGCTTCAAATGGCCACCGATTCATCCTGGTAGCCATTGACTATTTCACCAAGTGGGTCGAAGCAGTTTCTTATGCAAATGTCACAAGGCAAGTAGTAGCCCGATTTATGAAAAGAGATATCATCTGTCGGTATGGAGTTCCCGAGCGAATCATTACTGATAATGGTTCCAACTTGAACAACAAAATGATGGCAGAACTATGCCGGGACTTCAAGATCCAACACCACAATTCTTCTCCTTACAGACCAAAGATGAACGGCGTTGTTGAGGCGGCTAACAAGAATATCAAGAAGATTGTGCAGAAGATGGTATTTACCTATAAGGATTGGTATGAAATGCTACCATTTGCCTTGCATGGGTACCGTACGTCAATCAGAACATCCACTGGGGCAACACCGTACCAACTTGTGTATGGTATGGAGGCAGTCCTACCTGTTGAAGTTGAATTACCCTCCCTGCGGGTACTGATGGATGTTAAGCTGAACGAAGCAGAATGGGTCCGGTCCCGATACGAACAACTGAGTCTGATTGAAGAGAAAAGATTGGCTGCAATCTGTCATGGGCATCTATATCAGAAAAGAATGAAGAAAGCCTTCGATCAGAAAGTTAGGCTCCGAGAGTACCAAGTAGGAGATCTTGTGCTGAAAAGACTCCTCCCTCCTCATACAGACCACAGGGGAAAGTGGACTCCGAACGATGAAGGACCATTCGTAGTAAAGAAAGTTTTCTCCGGTGGAGCACTGATGCTCAGCACCATGGATGGTGAAGACTTCCCGTCCCTTGTGAATTCAGATGCAGTTAAAAAATACTTCGCATAAAATGACCCGCTGGACATAAAACCAGAATGATAGTCCAGGCAAAAATAGGGCATCCCGGCGAGTCAAAAACAGAATAAAAGACTCGGGGAAAAATAAGGGAAAATAAATAAAAAATGTACACCCGCTGAGTTGAAAAGCCGCATTGGACAACTCAGGCAAAAATGGGTATCCCGATGGATTGAAAACCCGAAAGGGCGATCCATGCAAAATAAGGGAATAAGCGAACAACTGCATTCTGAATTCGTCTGTATCACTTACAACTTGGTAAGCTTCGAAAGGGTCAAGCTTCGTTCAGAATCAACCTTCTTCAGAAAGCAAGATAAGAAGAACGTCAAATGTCATACGAGTCATAGAAAAGGGAAGCTCCTTGAAGCGTCGCCAACATTGCCAACATCTTGTTTCTCAATTTGTAACGATCTCCTCATTTTAGGGGATTTGTTTCTTTGACTGTATCTTGCCAATTCAGGGCACATGAATTAATAAAATCAGATTTTCAGTCATGTTTCATCTCGTACATTTTATTTTCATTTGCAAAATGTCGATGTCTTTAAGATACTGATTGCATAAATACAGATTTTCTCTTCTAAAGAATACGTGCTTGCAGGAAATATGCTTACTCCCGGGAGTGTCTAAACTCCTATGATGGAATCCGGTAAGGGATACCTCGGGATTACTTGTGCGTTTCTCTGTCTTTTCAGGATTGCAGGTATTCAAAGCACAATATGGGGCATGAAAGCTTCACCACAGCAAGCTGGCAAATCATTATCTACTCAGTCTTAGCACCGGAGGTGTTCTTTCCCCAGCTGAGTTGCCATCCATTATTCCTCCTCAGCCAAGTACAAAAGCCAGGGAACCATCTCCCCACATAGTGTCAACCCCTACCCAGAGGAGCAACGCGCGAAGGAATCATAACAGAGTGAAGAAAGCTTCTACAAACCCCAGTTGGGTCCCTCATTAATGAGATAGGTTTATCATTGACCTATTCCCCAAGCAAAGTCATACATGACAGACCTACCAGTGATCTCATCCCCAGCTGGGATGTCCATTTCAAGCAGATCAGCCAGAGATCTTCACAGCAACGGGATCTGAATCCCGGATCGGTATCTTTGCATAATCATAGCATTCGCATCATATTCTCCCCGCGGAGCGTAGCATTCCGTCCAATACGGAGCATTACGACAAAAATCAAACATATTGCATAATCATAAGCCATGATCTGGAACAAACACTTGTAAGTACCGACAATCCATCAACGGTATACGAGAAACTCTCCAAATTCCCCGGCAGAAAGCCAAGGCATTTGCCTTACACTCACAAATACAAATGCACACTCCTTTTGGCACCCATCTGTGTCATGATTCCCCAGTAAAGTCGCCTGAGCTTTCTTTACAAACAGACCACTTATATGTTACAGATATTTCTTGACACCTGTCCGTGTCATATCCCCAGTAGAAAGCCGAGGCATCCCCTTCGCACTCACAGATATACATATACAATTTCCCGGACACCCGTCCGTGTCGCATTCCCCAGCATACTTACCTGGACACTTTGTAAATCATATATACTTGTTTATAATATACCTTTTAACACTCGTCCGTGTCACTCTCCCCAGCAAGTTAAACACTCATCGGTACACCACTCACACTTATTAATCATGTTCCACTCATACAGATACTCGTCCGTATCCTATATACCACTTATATCCCCTCAGAATCGACACTCGTCCGTGTTCTTTGTTAACCAGTTGGTACTCGTCTGTATCATCATCTCAGAACATGCGTCAAGCGTTTGTTTCTACCTGATACCCGTCCGTATCCCAGTCTTAAGGATGCTCGTCCGCATCTTTAATCCATACACTGTGTCAAACACTTATGTCTTCTTGAATTTAGACACTCGTCTGTGTCTACTATTCCCCAGAAGAGTCCCCGCAGAATCAATACTCGTCCGTGTTCTTTGTTAACCAGTTGATACTCGTCCGTATCATCATCTCTGAACATGTGTCAGTTGTTATTTCTACCTGATACTCGTCCGTATCATAGTCTTAAGGTTGCTCGTCTGCACCTTTATTCTATACACAATGTCAAAACACTCATACCTTTCATTTCTTGGATGTAGACGCTCGTCCGTGTTTACTTTTCCCCAGCGAAGTCCCCAGCAAAGCTTGTTGAACTATTTTCTTTCTATCTGACATTTGTCCTATGTCATGATACCTTTTCGGCAGCCGTACCCTGCCAGGTGATCGTCCTTCACCTTTGGATGACCGTCCCTCATCCTTTCCCCAGCGGAGTCTCTATTCATTAGACCCCTTTTCTATCCGGCATTCGTCCTATGTCGCGATACTCTCAGCAGCCGTCCCCTGCTAGGTGATCGTCCTTCACCTCTTGATGATCGTCCTTCATCACTTTATCCAATGGTCGTCCCCATCGTTGATCTTGTTATCTGACATTCGTCCTATGTCATGATAAACCCTCTCAGCAGCCGTACCCTGCTAGGTGATCGTCCTTCACCTCTTGATGATCGTCCTTCATCATGCTTATCTGATGGCCGTCCCCATCGTCGACCTTCTGTCCGACATTCGTCCTATGTCGTGATATTATTGGCAGCCGTACCCTGCCCGGTGATCGTCCTTCACCTTAGATGACTGCCCCTCATCTTATCCCCAACAGAGCAGCCGTCCCCTGCTAGGTGATCGTCCTTCACCTTTGATGACCGTACCTCATCGTTTATTTCATTTACCTATAATCCCCAGAGAATCTTAATATCTTTACCTGATGGCCGTCCCCATCATAATCTCTTATCCCCATCTTGTCGGTCGTCCCCGTCATTGCTTGATTTCCCGCATTCTTCCCAGCATGTCGGTCGTCCCCGTCATTGCTTCATCCCCAGCAGTCGTCCTCTGCTCGATGGTCGTCCTCTGTCACGCGCACTTTATAATTATACTTTATTTTCTTTTTACAATCTATATCCCTTTTCTTCTTCATTATGTGAGTGCAAATTTTGGATTGTCTTTGGTATTCAACCACAAGTTATCTTGTTTGCCTGTTAAGTCGTTGCTTACATCCTGCACAGCTAACTCATGTTTGAATAGGGGCAGATGTAAACACCCCCAAATTTGCCCTCACCCATTCACACCATGGCTTGTGATATTTTCATATGCATAAGTTCAATCATAGCATCTCATATTGCATTTTTGATTCACTGCATTGCTTCTAAGTCATCTGCATCTAGGGTTTGTGATCTGAGCAATCCAAGAGCTTCTTGAGCCACTCCAAAGGTCATCAATCACTTCAAAGGGGTCCATGTATGTTCAAGCATCATATTATATCCTCTCAAAGTCAAGAAAATCAAAGAATCACAAGAACTGAGAATGGCATGGAAGCAGAGCCAGGTTTGACTGCACAGATGACCTAGAATTAGGGTTTTGGTTTCAGAGGCCATAACTCCAATTTTTTGGTCATTCTTGTTTCTATTGGTCTCTATATGCTATAAGGATCATGCATATCAAGTTTCATGAAGAAATTCCATGGGGAAGGCATCTAATCAAGAGTTGACTTTTTGAGCAAGTCAGTGCAAAATCAGGGCATCTGAGGCCCCCAATGACCCAACCAAAGGGTGTTATTCATCATTTTGATTATGTATGATATTTATTTGATCATAGAAGATGTTATAACTTCACAAAATTGAAGAATCTCAAGCCATTTGCAAAGTTGACTTTTTGGGAAAATGACTTGTAATGGAAATTTGCCATTTTGGGAAACTTTTTCAACCCTTGCTTTTTGATTCAAAAATGCCTCAAATGAGAAAACTTTGGTCATGAAAGTTATAGAATGAATCATTCCCTTTTCAAAAAGTACAAGAACTCATTCTAATTCATTTTGGATCAAAAGTTATGGCTTGTCAAAGTTGGGAAAAATCACATAATTTCAAGTTTTCTACCAAAGAGGCAAAGTTGCAAAACCACTTGCCAAGACAAATTGTGCTATCAAATGGACTTCTAATCTTCATACAAACATAAACCAATGTCTAAAAATTAGTTTGGCCCAAAGAATTTTCCATTTCTATGCCTTGATTTTCACATAGCCATAAGTCATTTTTCATGAAAGTGCAAAGAGGGATTTCTTGCAAATTGGTTCTCAAAGGGTTTGTTTGACCTCTAGCTGGTTTCAATACATTGCCATGACTTCATGAGGCATCACACACCAAAATTCAGCAAAGTTTTCTCACATGTACATAGCCAAAAGTCATGAAATGTCACAAGTTGTCAAATTGCAAAAACCCTTCCAACTCATGATCCAAATGCAGCAGCCTCTCATGAACCATCCAAGGGCCATCCTTGACTCAAACTGAGGCAGGACAAGCCTCTAGATTGCCTCTGACCCGAGCCATGCCTAAGGTACACCATATCTTGACTTCTTGCACAAAGGCCCATACCAATCCCACAGTGACACACCAACTCTCTGCCCAACCAGAGCATGATATGTGGACATCAAGCAATCCAAAAAGAGACCACACACAAGCTGAACACTCCCACTTTCTTGCATCCACAAAATTCTGTTAAAAAACTCTTCCTCTTCGAATTTCCTTACACAGCCATGAAACCTCAGTTCTTTCTTCACCAGTGAACTACAAATCCTCCATGGAACAAAAACCCACCATTAAAACAGCCTGAAACCCCCTAGAACACAACTGTAAAATCTGTTACACCAGAACTCATCTTCACAAATCAGCCATCAACAAAAGTTTTGAAGCATTCCATTGAGCTCAGGAGGTTCAGGAAAGGTGGTTTGCACAAAGGAAAGGCTCAGAAATCTCATTTTTGAAGGTCTCCATCTCAGGTATAGCTCAAGAACTTTTTTCTCAGAACTCCATTTTCTTGTTACAAGTTGAATCTACATGTTGCACTTATCATCTGGATGTATTTAGATTTGAAAATAAGTAAGAGATGACCATTTCATGTCACTCTGAAAGTTTGCTCGTGTTTCGTATTTTCCTTCGATTCAGGCTTGTTAATGAAAATAAATGATTTTTGAAAGAGGGGTTAGGTTTAGATTGGGGAGAGGATTATTTCTGTGGAAGAAATTGCTTGTTTAGTAACCTGTAGCGAAATCTAGGGTTTTGGTTCGCCGGAGAAGACGACCGGAAGTCTTCTCCGGCCGCCTGAAAATCATTAGCCCTAATCTGTGTCATTAATGAGAGTTTGAATGTGGAGCGTAGGATGGTTTGACCAGGGTTGACCCGCGCGTGTTTGAATGGCCGGGATGCGTCATTAGAAACCCTAATCCTCAATTAACTTAATTAATTCAGTTTAATTAATTGTAAAACCAGAATTAGCCAGGTTTGAACTTGGGCCATTGGATGTGGCGCCAAGTCAACCTTTCCCAGCCCAGAATCAATCTGGTCCGTCCATTGAGCATACTTCTCATTATTTTAATTTTTATTTTCATTTTATTTGATTTATTTTGTACATTTAATTTAAAATAGCAAAAAATGTTTAAAAATTATGAAAATTTTTGTCAAGGTTTTCATTATTTTTCAGAACACAAAAATATTTTTATTTTTATTTTTTGCATTAAAAATTATTTTTAAATCATTTAAAAGTTTATTTTTAATTAGTTAATGGAAATTAATTAATTAAAAATACTTTTAGGTATTTAAAAATCACAAAAAAATTCATGTAACCTTTAAAAACATTTAGAAACATTGTCCAACTCTCAAACCAAATTTCTTTTTTGATCTTGATGCCTTTTGATAATTTTCTTTGGAATTAAATTCATTACAAGGCAATATTTTGTTTCAAACTTCAAAAATTCATTTCTGTCTAACCTTTGAGAGTTGGGTCATGATTATTTTTGCATTGCATCTTGTATGGCATGTAGTTTATAGGATAAAATTGGTTTGAATTGATCTTGAATTTTCCTTTTGTTTGGCATTTTTCTTGACAAGGTACCTTAAAACCCTAGCAATATTAGGAAATTCATAACTTCCACTGGGTTAAGAGTTGGATCCCCTCCTTTGGGCAGTGAGTTTGTATAGGTTTAGGGTTCCTTTGATTGCATTTTCAAATTTTTATCATGTCATTTGCTTCTGGTTTTGGATTTTTGCTTTGTATGTTGCATATAACCCTAATTCATGCCTTCCTTTGCATCCATCTTCCATTTGCTTGCATACCATGACTTTCCATGACATTTTGTGCATCCATTTGATTCATAATACATCTTAGGACATATTAGAACCATGTTTGATCATTACATCTTTCATTTTCCATGTTGTATGTCATTTGCATTCCATAACTTTTCATGAACATCCATGGTTCAAAACATGCTTCTCTTGCATCCATATGTTTGCTTGATCATTCTCATGCCTTGCCTCATGTTTGCATCATCTCTTAGCATCATTAACATCATACTTATGCTTCTGGTTATGGTTTGCATCATGACATTGCATCCCATTTGCATTGCATTTCATTTCTTTTGCTAACTTTTCAGGTGGTAAGTTGTTTTGAGAAGTGAATTTGCCTTCACTTCTCACAATCTCTTTTCATCTCTTTCATACCCTCTTTGCTGCATTTTGTATTTTCATTTGATTGAGCTTGCTCATTCATGTTCTTTCTTACCTTCTTTCTTCAAGCAACTTGACTTCTTAAGTGAAGCAAGTTGTTTTGCTTCTCTTTGTTCCTTCCTCCTTTCACTTGCTTCTCTCCTTGGTGGTTCTTTGAAGATTTCTTTCTTAAGCCTCATAAACCCTAGGAACAACCAAGCATGACAATAATTAGGGTTTGATTAGTCCCCCCATTAGTTTTACTTTTGTGTCATCTTTGAGTCTTCTCTTCTCACCTCATAATCCAGGACTAAACCCTAAAGGTTTTAAGGCTTTGTGATTAAGCTTATGCATGCATCCTTCTATTAGGATGGAGTGTATAACTTTAATCCTAAGTGTTAAACCCTTAATGTGTTTAAATCCTTTAATCAATCCATCTAATAATCATCAAGACATCAAACTTGTAACTTGGGCCTTGCATTAGGGTTCTAATTCTTCCTTAATTGGTTAAGAAGGACTAACCCTAGTGTTAATGGACAAGTCCCCCTCAAGTTGTCTTACAAACCATAAAACTCACTTCTTCATCTTATCATTAACTAAAATCCATCTAATAAAGGCTTTGTTTTGTCATGAGGTTAATCCCTAATCATGGATTAAGTTGAGGAGTCTTCCTCAGCTTAAACATTCTCATCTATTATCCTTCTATTAGGATGGTGTAATGAGTCTGTTTAATCCCTGATTATGGCTTAAACTAATTACTTAACACTAAACAAAAACAACAAAAACATCTAACTAATCACAAGTAGGTTAATGATCTTAATCCTACACCATGGTGATTAAGTGTGAGACACTGACTTCACACTTAAAGTATTCTCATTACCCCTAATCAGAGGGAGGATGTGATGAGTTTACTAACCCATTGGTTTAGGCTTAAGCTCATTAACTTATGACAAATCTCCAAAAGCAATAAAAGATTGAAAACACAAAAAAACAAACAATAATCGTCTCCTTCGGGATTCTTTTCTCATCATCTTCACTCATAAACGAGAACTCGCTTCTTCCGTCTAATGCAAGACAGTTTGCACCTGAGCCAGACAGGTCATACACTTGAGCATAGACAAGTAAGCAGTTCACAAGTAAGCAGTTCACAAGTCAATTCACCTTCCAGTCTATTTGGGTCGAACTACGGTGTTCTGACTTCCTCATTGCACGAGAGGATACATAGGCATAACTTAACAGTTATCGAACAAAAGTCTCTGTATATTCCCCCTCCTTCTAGCATTATTCTTTGAGCCTCATAGTCTTGAGCTTCATTCTTTTCTTACACTGACACTTCACATATTTCACTTCACTTTCCTTTTACACTGACACTTGCATTCTTTCCAGCTTTGACACACAGATTGCACTGACACTACCCCTTTAAAGCACAAATCTTTTAAGCGTGGATCCCGTCGAGTACGGCGGACAATCTGGGTGCTAATACCTTCCCAGGTTGTAACCAACCCCCTTTCTCAGTCTCTCTGGTTCGCAACCGTATTATCCATATCTTTCTAGGTTTATGCAGCATTACCTTTCCTTCGGGATAAAAATGCCTAGCTGGCGACTCTTTCTTTCTCTTGAGTTCACCCTTGTGTGTTCTCTCTCCTTTTCGCCGACCGTTCGCGTCTGTACCCCTTCTGACCTGAGGTGTCATTTGGTGGGAGCGACACCGGGGAACCTTGATGAAAAGCACAGTGAGCTTCTGGCTTATACCACCATCAAATAGTCTCTGGAATTGGAGGAGGAGAACGTGTTTGCACAAGATTCTTCACAATCAGAGATGGAAGCAAATCCGCATACAGCATTGGAATGGGTTCAAAATTCAGCTTAGCACGGACCTGTTGATTACCACACTGTTGCACAGAAGGTTATTGATAAAGAGACTGATACTTTGGAGTTGTTGGTACAGTTGGAGTCACATTAATTATCGGAGTTATAGAAGCTACATGCTGCTGATGACGATTCTCACGACCACGAGGTCTTCTGTAACTTTCACGAGACACAACATTTGTATCACCTTCTTTCTTTTTACCAAAGTTGAACCTCTTAGAGCTCGAGCCATTACTACTCTTTTAGCTCAAACGTACCTCACGGATACCTTCTTCTAGTCGCATCCCCATACTCACCATTTCAGTGAAATCAGAAGGAGCACTAGCTATCATCTTCTCATAGTAGAAAGAACCTAAAGTCTTCAAGAAGATATTTGTCATTTCTTTCTCTTCCAGCGGAGAAACAATTTGAGCTGCTAGCTCGCGCCATCTCCACGCGTACTCTTTGAAAGACTCTTTGTCCTTCTGGGACATAGCATGGAGTTGATCTCTGTTCGGTGCCATGTCAACGTTATACTTGTATTCCTAACAAAAGCCTCTCCCAAATCATTGAAAGTCTTTATTTGGCTATTATCCAAACTCATATACCATCTCATGGCTGTACCAGTCAAACTATCCTGGAAATAATGAATCAGCAATTGATCATTGTCTGTCTGAGCAGACATCTTCCTAGCATACATAGTCAAATGACTCAGAGGACAAGTGTGCCCTTATACTTCTCGAACTCAGGTAACCTGAACTTGTATAGAACTTTGACATTAGGAACCAGACAGAGATCATAGGCATCTTTTCCAAACAAATACTTATGCTTTAAAGCTCTCATCTCCTTCTGTATCTCAACAAAGCGACCTTGAAAATCATCAAGTATTTCAATCACACCAGTGCCTTCACTGGGCTCAACATGGTAAATCACTTCATCATGGTGCGGAATAGTGTGCATCACAGGCGGTGCAGTAGTCATCACTGGCGGAAGAGTATTAAATGCAGCAGTCTCAGGAGGAGGAGGAGGATGATAACCAGCAGGAATGAAATCAACTGGCATGCCCCACGGTGTACTAGCAGACATGCGATAACAAGGAGAAAGGACAGTTTTAACAGGAATTGATGCAGTGACAATCTCAAAGATGACTGTATTCTGAATAGGAGAATTAGGAGGAGGTGGCTGATTCTGAGCAGCTACCAAGCTTTCCATCATGGTAGTAACTCTTTCCAAGTTTTCCCTCGTATATGTAACTTCCTCGCGCAGCTCGCGATTCTCTTGTTGTAAGGTTTCCGACATCTTCCGATTAGCTAAAGTATCAACTTTGTGAGTCAGCTTGAAAGGATAACTGAATGAAGACCAAGAAACAACATAAGATCCCTGGACAACACTCAAAAAGCAAGACAAATGCGGGTATGATGCATGGTATGCGTATGCAAATGCAAAGATTTCAAAGGACTATAAGATAAATTGCAAAATTTATAAAGAAACACTTTTTGAAGTACTTAAAAACTCATTCTCATTAAGATCAAAGTAAGGATTACAAGTGAAGTACAAGTCTCAACAATCCTAATACATGAGAGAAAAGTAAACTAGGCCTAAGGGATCATATCTGAAGAAGGTCCAAATCCCGGCTGGTACTTCATGTTAATCCTCTTAATCTCTTTCTTATACTGATTCTCCATGTCTTCCTTATCCTTCACCAACGGGTCAACAATGGCCTTCCAAGCACCGAACGTAGGAGGAATGGTAGATGGAGTACTAGAGGAAGATAAATCCTCACTTGGCCTCTTCGTAACACGCCGCTCAAGTAACTCAATGAGATCATCTTTCTCCTTCAGTTGCTCTTGCATCATAGTCTTCTCAAGTAGCCATTCTTCTTTCTCTTTCTTCATCTTGTCCAACTCTTCTTGAAGAGCAACCTTCTCATCGATGGGATGAAGAAAAATAGACACTGGTAGTATAGGAAACAAAGGATCCTCAGGTGGATAAGGCATCTTGAGCTTGAAAGCCCTATATCGAACCCACTGGATGTAACACTCGGAGGGAGCAACGTGTTGTCTTCCTAATTGACCCTTCTCTTTCTGATGAACCGCATGCCAAGAATGGGCAATCCTTTTCTTTATCTCTACATGATCTGCACCATCAAGAAAGAAGAAACGGGATAAGGAAAGGTTGTTTGGTATGTCCTTCAAACAATATCCCAACTATCGCCTAGCAAGAATAAGGTTGTAACTAATTCCCCCACGTGCACCAAGAAGAGGTACATTAGGAAATTCTCCACAACTATCAATAAGCACTCCAGTATCATAATGGGAACAATACCAAGTCATATCCTTATGAGAAAGTGACATAATCCTTTGAGACCATCTTCGATTCTCTCTATTATCTCTGAAGACGTCGGACTTTGGTAGGTGTGAAATAAACCACCTATAGAGTAGGTACCAGATTCTTCTTCAAGAAAATCTGAATGGCATTCTCATCCACAATACCATCTAAGTTCGGAAACAAGACAATTCCATAAATGAGCAAAACAAGAATAGCCTCAAATGCATCATTATGACCCAAAGTAAGAGAAGTAGAAACTTTTCCTATCAAGAACTTAACATTAATACCACGGACACTCCCTTTTGTAAGAAACTTCCCATTAAGATCGGACTCCTTGAGAAAAAGGGCTTGGGCGATGACTTTGGTCGTAAGCTCCTTCTCTAAACCACTGAAAAGAAATTCCTTGTCCAAAATAGGTAGACCCATCCAATGAGAATACTCCTCTAAGGTCGCCACAAGCTGATAATCAGGAAAGGTGAAATAATGATGCAACGGATCATAAAACTGAGCTAAGGTAGGGAGAATCCCCTCTGGCACATCGGTATCCAAAATAAACAAGAGCCTTCCATAACATTTCTGAAACTCCTGGGTGTCAACCACCAATGCTCCTAGATTTCTCAACTCTACTATATTAGGATTCTTGAAGGTGTACTTCTTTGTGTTCCTCCTTTCAAAATTCATAACCATAGACATCTGAAATTTTACAAAGTTCCTTATGAGTCCCTTGAAATCTCAAAAACAATGTTCATGTATGCGTGAATGCATGTATGCAACAACCACAAACAAGATCACACAAAGTACACGGGTTTAGGTTCCGAGTCACGAGCATGAAGTCAAGGTAATAGAACACCAACCCACACAGGTAAGTACTAAGGTTTTGTCTTCATTGTACCTACAGAAAACCAAAAGGGTGCTAACAGAGGTGCCCAAAGTTAACAACCATCTTTAGAATATTATCGGTATGTTGGATTACTCCCCAACTGATTACATTCTTAAAATAGACATCGTCCGAATGTAGTATCGCGTGACAACCACCTTAGGTTTACACCCGGATGGTTTCTGCACTACGTTCATAAATTGGCTTGGATGGGTTAATGGTTCTACGGTCCTCAGTATGATCAGCTCAAGGTCGGAAAATAATTCCACGTGTGATTACTCATCATAACATTGATAATCCAAGAGAGCCTAACCGAGTGGAGATTATCAAATTGATATAGCTTTGGACTACTCCATCGCTTATCGCTTTGAATATCGTCGTCCTATAATAAGTTCAACTCAGATCCGGGTTAGAATCTATCTCACTCACAGAGGATCACCAAAACCGAAACAGAACAAACAAATAACAAAAAAATCAAACCAAAGCAGTAAATAAATAAAAGTAGGCCGAATCCACTTAGAGATTACTCCCCAGCAGAGTCGCCACTTTTCTGTAGCGGTAAAAACATGAGTGTAAGCTATTAATTAACTTAACTCAAAGTAAACAGAGTCGCCACCGCACTTTTATTTTATTCCAAGAGGAAAAGGAAAAAAGAGAGAATAAATCCTAATGAATCTAAAAGCAAAAAAAGCTAAAGAAACACAACTGAGAAACGGGTAAGGGGATATGTTACACAATGGGAAGGTTTTACGCACCCAAAATGTCCGTGGTACTCCACAGGAGCCCTTTGAAAAATTTACTGCTTTTGGTTTGGAAATGGTTTGCAAAAATGAGAGTGGAGGGATGAGAAAAGAATTATTTTTAATATTTTTTGTGTTTGGAGAGGTTTACCACCTCATGCCTACGTACCCACAAAGTGCAATGTAAGATCAAAACCTTGTAGTTCGTGGTACAAATAGTGAAAAGGGTGGGTTATGATTAATTTTATTAAGTGAAGAGAATTTGTCATCTTCAAGTGGATAGCCAAACAAATCTACCATGAGAATGAAGGCATGGACTCATACATCATTATGGGGAGGGCGCCAACTCGGATAAAATCAACGAGTATGCCACTAAACCCCCACAAATGACAAGAGAATCAATTACATCAAACTACAACCATGGAGATTGAGAGACTTGCACCCGACTAAAGAATAATGACCCATAATCGGCACTTTTTAAAAGAAGAAAACAAAAGTGCACAAAGGCACAAAACAACTTGAATGAGTTTGATTCTTTTTATTTTTGAATTAAGGTCAACATGATTAGATTCATTGATTTTTTTTAAAAAAGAAAAAAAAAGTAAAAGTTACTTGACAAAAGTCAAGATTTTCGGTTTGTTAAAGAGGTGATGATTTTATTAAAAAAAGGAATCATTTAAAAAAGGGAGAAGGTTTTGAAAATTAAAGAATGGGAGGAGATGACGGGACTATCCTAAAAAAGAAAATAAAGAGATAAGGGAAGAAAGATATAACCAAACTTGATGACATTCCAAATTATGAGCATAAGAGTTCCATCCTTATAAGCTAGCAAATGGCCAAATAAAGGCTAAATCCAACTTCATGAAGATCAAAGCAAGGGGAAAAGATCCTAAAATATAAGTCCAAAATCTCCATTCCAATGCCAAGGATAGTAACCAAAAGTCCACAAATTAAAGTCACAAGTCTTTTAGAAGTTTAATCAATTATTAATGTTTTTGTGTCCGAATGGACAAAAGGAAAATCAACAACAAAATAATAAAAACAAATAATAAACATGATATGGATGACTAAAACAAAATAGAATAAAGGCAATAAAAGTGCAAGAAATTAAATGTTAGTAACAAAAGAAATTAAAGTGCAAGAATCTAAATATTAACAATAATAAAAGTATAATAATATTCACATAATAATGGTATGGTGAACTTAATCAACCACAACCAAAAAGAAAGAGTAACCAAAAATCGAAGGCAAACGGATCCGCTTAGCATCTTATACTATAGTGATTAATCAACGCAAATCGAACCGAATTCAATGAAATTTGAAAGGCGATCGGGAGACCAAAAGCACCTACGCATCAAACATTCATAAGTCTCAATTCTTAATGCAATATGATTAACCACTCTGGGATTACGCGATCAAAAAGAGATCCGGTCCACGAAAATGCAAGTACCCAATTAGTTTTTTATTCTGAAGTCGGAACACATTTAGGTCTATATTAAGCAATCTCCGAGTAATTTACGAAGTAATTACCCTACAAATAAGGCCGGCCACCACCAATTAAGGTGCATAATATTAGTGTTAATGCATGCGAGATAAACAATATGTAAATCGTTATCCGGACGCGATACCGCACAAAACTAAAGGTGAATACCAAATTGAGCCGCACTTATGGTATTCTTCCATCCTTAAGTTCAATCACTCATCTCGGTGGATTCAAGCATGAAAATGTATCACTAACGCAAAGTACCTTAAATGAATTGAATAATCCACTTAAAGGTAGTTTTGAATTATTGAACATTAACTACTCTAATATAAACCCAAAGCTCATTGAAATTAAGGAGAAATCACTCCTAAAAGTGCTTCCCAAGGTAAAAATAAAAAGGAGGAAGATGAAGAACAAAGAGGAACCAAAAAGGGTTTGAAACAAGCCAAGAATTCATATCTGACTTCCGTTAACCGGTTAATGCATATGGTTAAACGGTTAACGCTGAAGCAGTAGCAGAAAATCTGTAGAAATTCAGCATTGATCCATTTCCAAAACTCTTTCAAAACATTTAATGATCATGATCTGAATTTGCACGAATTTTAAAACCAAAATACAGTGGAATCCATGCAATCAAATAACAAATAAAGATCCAAAGGATCTAGAATCAAAGGAACCAAAGATCTACATCTTGAATGGTTGATGGTGAGTATGGGTTTGTGGAAGGAGAGTAATTACCAAAATCATTTCTTCAAATTGGACCAACACAAACTTAGATCTTCTGAAATTGAGGAACAAAAGAATGAAAGGATGAAGGTTTAGCTCAAGTTAATCAAAATTCAATGTGAATTATTGATAACTTCAAAAGAAAGAAAGTGAGCTTTGGAGAATTTTGGTGTTGGGGGAGTAATTTGCAAGAGGTTTTGTGGCTATCAAAAGCTTGTAGAAATTTTTGCAAGGTGAATTTGGCTCTCTAAAGTTTGTGGAATGAATGAAATTGTGGTCCTATTTAAAGGCCTTAGGTATGGAAATTTGGTGGGATAGAGCTTGCTTTGGTAATTTGAATTTAGGTTTGGTAATTGAAAATTTGGTGGGAAATGGAAAAGAGTGGTGATTAGTGAGGGTTTATAGTAGGAAATGATCAAAGTGATATAGAGAAATCAGAAACCAAAGGATCTTGAATATTCCAATTAAATCAATGATCTAAGGGTGCTGAATTTGAATAAACAATTCAAATTTTCGCACTGGTTAACCGGTTAACGCATATGGTTAACCGGTTAACCAAGCTGAAATTTGAATTTTTTATTCAAACATGGTTGCTTGGTTGTTTCGGCCCGATTCTTGTTGTGGGTCGAAGAATAAACACATGATCCTTGGAAATCCTTTGAGTGAATCAATTAACTTGGGAAATCCTCGACCAGATAAATTTGTATTATTTGCGGATTAACTTCGACTTTTGTCTGTGAAATTTCGCTCGAGCTGCAGGACTGCTATTTTTTGGTATTTTCAATGGTTCCTCTTCCGGAAAAAAAAAGTTAGTAAAAGGAAATAAAATATTTTTTGATTTTGATTAATGGTAAGTAAACATAAACAAATAAAGTAATTAAAGGCAACGGTGATCCCCTGTGAGGCATAAAGCTAACCCGAAAAGAACCGTACAACTAGTGTGATCTTGTTTGTATGCAAGATGCAGATGAAAATGAGAAGAAAACTTAGGGCAAAAATTAGGGTGCAATAATATTCGTCCCAATGGAGCTGGCTATAAAGAAACCATAAACTGGGCTCAATACCCAAAGTATCCATGCAGTCCAGGTCTGGGTATCGTGTAGGTGTCATCGGGCGCTAATAAAGGACTAAGTAGCGTTGCCTTTGCACATCATCTCGGAAGGTAACATGCATTTTGTCATGGCTCTGCATCCTACAAAAGTAGGGTTAGAAAGAAAGGACCTGAAATCATACACATTAGAAAGCGTCAGTTTATACAGATAAATACTTTAAACAAAATGTAAGACATAAAAGCAAAAATAAAATAAAATAAAGAAAAAATAAAGAAAATTGTGGGTTTCCTCCAACACAACGCTTATTTAACGTCATTAGCTCGACGAGTAGACCTCATGTAGCTGGATTGGGCATTGGTGGATAAATAAGGGTGTGGATGGAGTAGTCAATGGGTATGTTGATTCCTTCGTAATGTTTTAATCTTTGTCCGTTGACGATGAAAGAACTACAGGAGCCATTCTTGATTTCAACTGCTCTTGATTTCAAGACCTTCAAAACTTCAAAAGAGCAGGTTCATCTTGACCTGAGCTTGCCAGGAAAAAGCCACAACCCGGAGTTAAAGAGGAGAACTGGATCGCCTATATTGAAATACTTTTTTATAATCCTTTTGCCGTGCTAATCTTTGGTTCTTTCTTTATATATATAATGGCATTCTCGTATGCGGATTGACGAAGTTCTTCTAACTTGTGAATGTCGAGGATACATTTTTTACATGCAGTTAAGTAGTATAAATTCAAGGTTTTAATGGCCCAATAGGCATTGTGTTCTAATTTGAAAGGTAGGTGACATGATTTTCCATAGACCAACTAGTAGGGGTTGTTCCTATAGGGATTTTGAAAGCGGTTCTATAGGCCCATAGAGCTTCATGCAGCCTTTGAGACCAATCTTTTATGGATATAGAAAATATTTTTTCTAAGATTTGCTTTATTTCCCTATTGGATACCTCCACCTGTCCACTAGTATGAGGATGATAAGATGTTGCTACTCTGTCTTTGACTCCATACTTACTTAACAGTTTGTCGAAAATTCTCGATATGAAGTGTGATCCACCATCGCTTATGACAAGACGAGGTACTCTAAATTTGGGAAATATGTAGTTCCTAAACAACTTAATAACCATTCTTCTGTTATTTGTGGGCGAGGCTATGGCTTCAATCCATTTAGACACGTAGTCGACGACTACTAGGATATATTTATTCCCTAATGAGGATGGAAACGGTCCCATAAAGTCTATTCCCCAAACATCAAAGAGCTCTACTTCTTGGATATTCCTTAACAACATTTCGTTGCGTCTTGATATGTTCCCAGTGCGCTGGCACCGGTCACAACTTACCATATAAGCATGAACATCACGCCACATTGTGGGCCAAAAAAGGCCTGCTTGAAGGATTTTGGTGTGCATTTTAGAGGTGTTAGTATGTCCTCCATAGAGTGCAGAGTGATAGTGATTTATGATATTCTTTATTCACCTCTTCTTCCGAAACACAACAACAAAAAATCCCATTTGTACCTCTCTTCAAAATAAGTGGTTCATCGCAATGGAATTTCCTTACATCGTTAAAGAACTTATTCTTCTATTTATGGTTAAGATCAAGGGGTATTATATCAGCGGCTAGGTAGTTAACAAAATCTGCATACCACGACACACTACTTATGGCTAAGGAATTTCCAAGGTTTTTATACGGGTCTAGGTTTCTTCTTCAACAACGTCTATCTTTGCTATTAGCCTGTCATAGGTAAAGTTGTCATTTATTGGAACTAGGTCTGGTTTCAAGTACACAAGTCTGGAAAGGTGATCGACAACTACATTCTATGTTCCTTTCTTGTCTCAAATGTCCAGATCAAACTCTTGTAATAGGAGAATCCATCGAAGTAACCTAGGTTTTGCATCTTTTTTACTTAAAGGGTATCTAATAGAAGTGTGGTCAGTGTAAACTATAATCTTTGCTCCCACCAGATAAGATCGAAACTTGTCTATAGCGAAGACTACAACTAGGAGTTCCTTTTCAGTTGTTGCGTAGTTAAGCTGAGCATCATCTAGGGTTCTGCTAGCATAGTAAATTACATGCAATTTCTTATCTTTCCTCTGGCCTAAAATAACTCCTACGGCATAATCACTAATGTCACACATGATCTCAAAAGGTTGGATCCAGTATAGGGGTTGTATAATAGGAGCAGATATTAGTGTTTGTTTTAAAAGGTTAAATGTTTCATCAAATTTTTTGTTGAAAATGAATTCAGTATCTTTCATCAGGAGACCAGTCAAGGGTTTGGTTATTTTAGAGAAGTCCTTGATAAAACGCCGGTAGAAACCATCGTGTCCAAGAAAACTTCGGACTTCCCCAATGGTTTTGGGTGACTTGAGGGTTTCTATGACTTCGATTTTTGCTTTATCTACTTTGATACCCTTCTCGAAGATTATATGTGCTAAGACTATACCTTCGGTGACCATAAAGTGATATTTCTCCCAGTTCAACACTAGGCTCACTTCTACACATCTTTCCAGGATTTTCTCAAGGTTTGCGAGACAGGTTTTAAAATCAAAACCGCATATCGAGAAGTCATCCATGAATACTTCCATAACTCTATCAAGGTAATCAGCGAAAATAGACATCATACAACGCTGAAAAGTAGCTGGATCATTACAGAGTCCAAAAGGCATTCTTCTATAGGCAAAAGTACCGTAGGGGCATGTGAAGGTTGTTTTCTCCTGGTCTTCCAGGTGAATGCGAATTTGGAAGAATCCCGAATATCCATCTAGATAACAAAAATAGAAATGTCTAGCCAGGCGTTCCAACATTTCATTTATAAATGGTAAAGGGAAGTGATCCTTCCTAGTTTCTTTGTAAAGTTTCCTATAGTCTATATACATTCACCATCCTCCTTTTATTTGTTTTGCGACATGTTCGCCCTTCTCGTTGTGTACCACATTAATGCCTCCTTTTTTGGGTACTACGTGCACAAAGCTCACCCACTCTCTATTTGGAATTTGATAATGTCTTCTAGTAACTTAAGAACTTATTTCTTGACAATGTCGCTCATTATAGAGTTTATTCTTCTCTGATGTTCTCTAGAGGGTTTCGAATCGTCCTCAAGCAAAATTTGGTGCATACACACAAATGAGCTTATTCATTTAAGGTCGGAGATATTATATCCTAAGTTTGAGGGATATTTCCACAAGCATCTAATAGTTGGGTTGTTTCTTGTTGGTTCAGGGTAGCACTGATTATAACCGAGCACTTCATTTCCTCGTCCAAGAACTCATATCTTAGATTCTTAGGTAGTTCTAAAGTTGGTTTCTTTGGGCATGGCATAGGGTCTTGAGTAAGAGATAAGCACTCGTAAAGGTTATCATCAATATAGGGTTCTATGAATTTATCATTATCCCCTATGATGGTTGAAGGTAGTTTGATTGATTTTGTGGGTTCTTCCTGATTTAATTCCCTAACGCATTCGTCAATAATGTCTATGGAATAACATACATCTTCTATCACTGGTTCCATAAGGAACTTAGAAATAATTAACTCTATATTTTCATTGCCTACTTCAAAAGTCAATTGTCCTCTCTTGACATCTATTATGGCTCTTTGTAAACACCCCAAATTTGCCCTCACTTTTTCTCACACCATGGCTTTTGATCTTTCATTTTTGTATAAGCATAGGCATACTGTTGCACCCCAAAATTTTCCCTCCCATAATCAAGACAACCTCTCTCAAGACTTATAGATGATCATAAGATCCTCAAGACTCCCAATTGATCAAGAAGTGTGGAAGTTTCCCTGGACAATGCCTCATTCTAAGCAAAGTATCCAAAACTAGGGTTTTGTGTTTCCTCGGGTTAAAATGATTTTCAAGGCCTCAAGTGAGATTCATAGCATCCCACATATATTCAAGAACCCCCATGTCAAGTTTCAAAGCTTTCCCAAAGAGCTTGCCCAGTCAGATGATCAAATAAGAAAAAATCAGTCAAAGTAGTTAAAAAAAGTCAAACTAAGGTCAACTGTGGTCAAATTAAAGTCAAACTTCAAGATTTTTTCCCAACATCAAGTTTATGAACTAAAATTCATCATTTGATCAAGGATTGATCATGATTCATCAAGGAAGTTTCAGATCATCAAGAATCAGGAGTTTCTAAATTAGGGTTTTCTAAGGAAAAGTCAATTGAACTTTGACCAGCCATAACTTTTACATGCTTCATCAAAAACTTCCCATCCAAAGCTCATTTTGAAGGAAATTGAACTATCTACAAATTTTTGTCTCACAAGCCAAGCCTAAAAATGCTTCATTGGGAAGGTATGAGCTAAAACATTACAGGTCATTTCAAAAGTCAACAAAAAGTCAGCATCTTCCAAAGGGCATAATTTGAAAATGGTAAACGATATGGACATGAGACCAAAGAGGTTTGTTAGAGGACTCTTTAAACTTTCCAAAATGTCCAAGAACACCTTTATAGCCTTAAAATTGAAGTATTTGTTCCTTGTCAAAGTTGGGAGATTTTTTAGGGGTGTATGAAGAAAATAAGGCCTTAAAACCAAATTTTTCCAAATGGGCCTATCACTTTACAATCCAATCTTTATGATGGCATCAAGCACGACCTAATGGAAAGAATTTCTTATTTTTATAATTTATTTACTATTTATTTGGATTTTATTTACTAAAATTCAATTTAAATATAAATTAAATATGAAAAATCAAATAATGGTCAAGATATTTGATTGAAAATCATTGAAGACATATTTAGAAGGATTGGAAATCAGTTAAAATAGATTAGACCTAAAATAGCAAGTATTCATTTGATTTTTGAACTTTAATGGTGATTGGTTTCTTCATGATCAAGTTACTTCACAAGCCCACCAAATCCATAAGAGTTTGACCTGATTTACTTCTCTATAAGTAGATGAACATAACCCAATGCACAAGGACACAAATTTCTGTCTCCAAGAACAAGAACAAAGTCAAAAAAATTCAAAGAAAAGTGGCAATCGGATTTTTGTTTAGAGACTATATCCAGTTGTTTTAAAGGTTCAAACATGTTCTTTGAACATCATTGATGTTATCCCAATCATCAGCATCATCATATACATCTCCAATTATACAAACCGAATTCGTTTTTGTCACATTTTTTGAAATTTTCGTTTCCTTCAACTTACGCATTATAAATTAATTTTGTTTGTTTAATATTGTTTGTGACAATGTGTAGATGCTTTTTGGGCTAATTAATTTGAAGTTTGATGCATATTCGGCCAACCACCATTATTAGGGTTATTGAGGACGAATTTGGGAACTCATGGATATAAACGATTTAGAATGAAATTGATAGAGTAATTGGATCCATATGACTGTTATTGATTGATTGGTACCATTAGAATGTATTTATTTTATGTATTGTGAATTTTTCAATTTGCAGGACCTGTAGTGACGAATAAAAATCGTCATTACAAGCTTTAGCGACGGTCAAGCTGTAACTATAGCCTAACTGGATAGTTCTGGGAAGAAGAAGAAGTGTGGCGCGAAAATTTGAATTTGAAACCTTGCTTATTTTATTATGTATTATTTGTTTTATAATTTCAGATTGGTTCAATGGCTCAGTTGGCAAGGACGCGTGCGTTAAAGCTCTTAGACCTGGGTTCGATCCCCAAGTTTTGTGTATTTTGTTTTTAATCCATTTATTTTGCAGGTTGAAAATATAATGATGTGTTCCTATATGCTTATCACCAGCGCATGCTGGCCCTGTTGGTTTTGTGTTAGACTGTTGAGGTAAAGGATCTGGGTTCAAATCCCAGGTCCTATCTTTTTAAGCATTTTCTCACTTTTTTTCATATTTTCTTATTTTTCTTTTATTATAACTTTATTTTAATAATTAATTAACTTATTAAATCTAAAACTAATAATAAAAATATTTCTTTCTTAATTAAAATTTTATTATTTCTTAAAGAAAAAATAGAAAAAAATTTATTTTTTATAATAACTTTATTTTAATGTGTTTTATATATAATAATAATTTTGTAAATAAAACTAATTTATTAAGTTTAACTAATTGTTTTAAAACACTAATTTTTTTAACCAACTCTAATAAACCCTAATTTTCCCTAACCTTAATAAATAATTTTTTTTATATAACTCTTTTTTCTTTATAATTTGTATAAATTTTTAACATATTATTCTTATTATTATTAAACCATTTAAACTTGTATTTTTCTAATAATCTCTAAAATTTTAATTTACTTAACTTAAAACAATTTCTTTTAAAATTCTAATCTTTTTATTATTTCTTTATTATTACTTTATTATTTTATTATTATTACTCTATTTATTATTATTACTTATTTACATTTACTATTCTTGCTTTATTATTATATTTGCTTTATTATTCTTATTATTTATTTTTATCCAATTATTTTGTATTTGCCCATAAGCCTTGTAATAGTTTAGAATTTTATTTTTCGTTTTTTTTAATATAAATTGTGTGGTTAGTAAATAGGGTGTGAAAACATATTTGTAATTAAAATAAAATTAGATAATTAATTAAAAAAGATTAAATATTTGAAAAAATAACACTCACACACGTAAGTCGATCTTTGATCGCCATCTGCACCTCCTAGGGTTACCCCTTTTGGTTGCCTTATTTAAAATGGTCAAGTCCCTCGAATATAGGGGTGTCTTAAGCAAAGTCCCTTCAAGTATAAATCATCAAGTTCCTTCCAGTTTAAAAGTTCAAGTCCCTATGAGGTTGCCTATGATATAATGACCTTGTCCCTTCGAATAAATAATGATAGTCCATATGAATTGCTAAAGACACCCTTAAGTTGCCTTCATTGACCATACGATGACCCTACGCCCGTCCCTTAATAAAATCCAAGGTAATGACTACCTATTCCTTAATAATAGGGATAGTCTTACCCTTGAAAGGACATATAAGAACATGAATGACTTAGTTTAGGGTAGGTACCTCATAGTTACTTGCTCACTCTTCAAAAATACTTTTCACACCTCACAATATTTTTAAACATTTTCAAACAAGGCTTTGTATACATCCATACGAGGATCATTACAAAGTACTTAGAAAATTTCTAATCACATACTACACTTTTCAAAAACAATTTAAGTGAGCTAAGTAACTAAGAGCCCATGGATAACCATGGATATAAAGGATGCTAACACCTTCCCTTTATATAACCTACCCCCCGAACCCAAGTCTTTTAAAATAGGTCTTTCTTTTTCTTTTATGTCCTTTCCTTATGGATAAAATAAAAGTCGGTGGCGACTCTTGCTATCCGCAACATGACTAAAAGTCAATTCTTCCACCTGTTACAGAACTGGCGACCTTGCTGGGGAGTTACTAAGTAAAGGAGGGGTACCCTTAGGAATTAGATCACTTAAATTGTTTGCTTTGTTTGCTTTACTTTTCTGTTGGGCTTTATGTGTGAAAGATCCTAACCTGGATCTAGTGTATCCTAGGTAAATGGCAATAGACCAAGGAAATTGTACGGCGTATACCGATATGGTTGATCTGGTGGCCATAGTTAGTGTGACTTCTTGGTTGGTGCTTATGTTCCTTAAGTAAGTTAAGGATAATATGGGGATGCCATATGTTGTCAATACACTAACTGACTTTTAAAACCCTAGTTATCCCATCTTGGCCTTTAGAAAGTAGTGAGATAGCCTGCTTTGGTAAAGACTGAAGTTGGTTGATACTCGATATTACGCTCATTGAGATCCTAAACTTGGAGGGTTTTGGTTGGCAAGTAAGTTGCCTACTGAACAACCACCATTAGGAAGGATCAGTGATATTGAGATCCCTTAGAACCTGGTTACTTGTGTAGGACAGGATGAACCAACTAAACTTCAGGGGAGGGTACTTACCTTTAAACCTCATACAAGTCTTCAAACCTAGGGCTATTGTGTGACTTGTTTGTGTGTGCCACATGTTTGTGATTAAGCATAACATCATAACATCATCATGACATCATAAGCATAACATTTTCACTAACCATTTCAAGGACCAAAGGATTTATCTTTGTTCTTTGTTGCAGGTCATGGCTTCTGCTCGTAGGAATACTATCCGGATCAACTTTGTAGGGATACCTTCTAAGCTTAAGGAATTGGTCTCTCAAGTATCTGAAAACTCCCAATTCATCAAGAGGCATGGTCACCTAATGGATCTAGTCACTTCAGGGTTCAATGAAGACATGATGAATGTCCTATTTCAGTTCTTTGATCCTAAACATCATTGCTTAACATTCCCCGACTATCAGCTGGTTCCTACAATGGAAGAGTTCTCCAAACTACTGAGTATACCTATCCTTGATCAGAGACCCTTCACAGGCTTAGAGAAGGAACCTAAACCTGAAGTCATTGTTTCAGCCCTACATTTGAAGAAATCAAACATTGTCCTAGAAACGAGAAGCGGAGTTAAGGGTATTCTTGCTAAAGTATTGATGGAGAAAGCTCAAGTGTTCTTGAAGGCTATGAGTTATGATGCTTTTGAGGAGATCTTAGCCCTTTTGATTTATGGCTTAGTATTGTTCTCTAATCCATACCAGTTCATAGACGTACTTCTTACACGCCATCAACATATTTCTGACTCGCAACCCAGTTCCTACATTACTTGGAGACATCTTACATTCTCTTCACACTCGTACTACGAAGGTGAGAGGGACTCTGATGTGATGCATACCTTTATTGTCTAGGTGGTTTATTTCTCACATTCCTCGATCAGTGATGAAGAATGAACAAGGGTCAAGGTGGTCTAAGAGAATTATGTCATTTTCTCATTCAGACATTCATTGGTGCTCTCGATCTATGGAGAATGTTACTATCATTAACCGTTGTGGGGAGTTCCCTAATATGCCACTCCTTGGCATAAGAGGGGGCATTACCAACAACCTTTCTTTAGCACTACGTCAGTTTGGTTATGCTCGGAGTAATGCTCCTCATGACATGCTTATTCAGGGTATTGTGTTCGACTACGACATCGATCTTCAGGGTTACCATCAAAGGTTTATACGAGAATGCAACAAGGTGAACAGGATTGACAACAACACTTTGGAGTCAAAGTATTCTATTCCTATGGAGCCTTATCTCAGATGGGTTCGATCTCGTGCTCAGACTGTTATGATGCCATATCCTGTTGTTCTACCAGTCACTATGGAACCCGTTGCTAAAGGAGATGTTCCTTATACCATCCTTCATCCAGACATGCCTACTGATTTGGAAGAATTGCAGAAGTCATGGATTCAATTGAAGGAGCAAAGGGATACTTTTGAGACTCATTTCAGAGCTGGTCAAAAAACAAATATTTTTGGGCTAACAAGGCAACTTTACGAGGAGCAAACCTCAACAAGTACCTCCACGCAAAGAGGAAGCGTCCATGGGAGAATTAAAACCCCGTATATTTATCTTTTGTATTTTATTGTTATTTCTTTGTAAGCCCAAGGGGAAAAACTTATATTAAGTATTTACTAATAAAATTTTGTTCTTGTTTTCTTTTAAACAAATTTAAATCCTGCGGTCCTTGAAAACATTGCATAAACATATACATACCATATCATTGCATCACATGTTTCTTATGAACAGGTATCTTATCTTCTCGCTGTTTAGGATCTCCAGATTCAAAATGCACAATTTCAAGAAATGATTCTGAATTTGTCCAGGGGACAAGATGAGCTGAAGGCACTTTTGACCAAGAAAAAGAAGAAGACCAAAAAATCAGTAGGCTTCATCAACCTGGGTAGAAGATTCAGAGGTCCCGTCAAGACAGATGAAGAGGTTGAGAATCTTGAGTCTGAAAATTCTGAGAGAAGGAGGCAGTCTCCATGATACTGTGGAAGATTTTGATTCTGAGGAGAACTATTATCATGATCCTACTAGTGAAGAGAAGTATAAGATGCTGGTGGGCAGAATGAATGTTATGGAACTACAAAAGAATTATGGGTTTGACTTTGAAGATTTGAGTTTGATTTCTGGAGTCTCCATCCCTATGGGTTTCAAGGTTACTACTTTTGTGGTGTATGATGGTGTGTCTTGCCCAAAATTGCATTTAAGGTCTTATGTCAGAAGAATTCAACCCCATACTCATGATAAGAAGTTATGGATACATTTCTTTCAAAAGAGTTTGTCTGGATCCCAACTGGAATGGTATTATCAACTAGATAGTACCAACATTCGCAACTGGAATGATCTTGTTGAGGCTTTCTATAAGCAGTACCAATACAATTCTGATCTAGCATCAACTCGCATGCAGCTCCAAAGCATGTCCATGGATGCTAAAGAAAGTTTCAAGAAGTATGCTCAGAAATGGAGAGATCTGGCAAGAGTTCAACCCCCTTTGACTGACAGGGAATTAGTTGATATGTTCATGAGTACGTTGACTGATCCTTTCTATAGTTATCTCATTGGAAGCTCATCATCTGCTTCACTGAGCTGATAATGACTGGAGAACGTGTGGAAAGTGGGATACGAAGTGGAAAGATTCAGATAGTGGCTTCTTCAAGTATCACCAAGAAGCCCCCTCATGGGAAGAAGGAATCCAATGATGTGTATGGCCAACATGGTCGTAATGATCGTAACTAATATGTGGGAGCTGTTTTGATTTCTAATCCTACACCTCCACCACAAGAGCAGGAACAGAATAGAAATGTCATTGGCTCAGGCTTTGCAGCATATGTTTAAAGGAGAATTGATTACTTTGAAGGACCCACCACAGAATATCAATACTTCCTCTTCTCGTTACAATCTCAATGCAAGGTGTGCATACCATTCTAATAGCCCTGGCCATGATACTAACAGTTGCTGGTCGTTGAAAAACAAAATTCAGGATATGGTTGAGAATGGAGAAATTGAGTTTGACCCTCCGGAAACTCCTAATGTGATTATTGCTCCTATGCCTAAACATGAGAAGATTGTTAATGATGTTGATGAGGTTGTTTATGTTCGTACTGTGGCTGAAATAACTACTCCTTTAGCTATTGTCAAGATGAAACTTGTGCAAGCTTGTTTATTTCCGGGTTGCAGGTAAAATTGTTTTTACTGTGCCTATAAACCTGATAGTTGTTGGAGGTTGAGGTCAGGTATTCAACACCTGATAGATAACTATACTATACTATTTGAGAGGACCCCTTCTATAGAAAGTCTGTGTGGAGGTTTGGCTCAAGATATGAAAGTTGAAGATGTGGCTATGGTTAACAAGATTCCTATGAAGATTACTTCCAATGGTCCAGTGAGGATCACTTCTAAGGGTCTTGTGAAGATTACTGTTGAACCAAAGGTGGCTCCAATGATTATTACTACTCCTGGTCCTATCCCCATATACCTCTGACAAGACTATACCCTGGAATTATGGTTCTGATGTTTATATCCATGGTGTCAAACAAGAACCTTTAACTGATGCACCTGTTACTGATACTAATCTTGATGTGGATAATATTGATGGATCCAGTAAGGTTACCAGGAGTGGAAGAATTTTCTCTCCAGAAGACACCTCAAAGACTGCTTCTACTCCAGTTCATATCTCTAACTCTGGGCCAAGTACTGAGGCTCAGGGAAAAGGACCATCTATTGAACATGTTCAAGCTGAGGTACCAGTTAGTGAAGACCTCTCTAAGCAGATGGAAGAAGTATTGAAGATCATCTGCAAGAGTGATTATTATGTTGTTGACCAGTTGGGGCATACTCCCTCCAAAATCTCCATGTTATCTCTGTTATTGTATTCTGAAGCCCATGCCAAGGCTTTAATCAAATTCCTGAAGACTCCTCATGTGCCACATGAAATCTCTGTGGACCAATTTGAAAATTGTGTTGCTCATCTAACTAGTGATAATGGCTTGGGTTTTACTGATGCTGATTTGACTCCTGCTAAAAGAAACCATAATAGAGCTTTGTACGTCTCCATTGAGTGTAGGGGCACTACTTTGTCTCATGTATTGGTGGATAATGGTTCTTCGTTGAATGTATCACCTAAGTAGGTTCTAGACAAACTCAATTTGAAGGATGTAGTGTTAAGACCAAGTAATGTGGTGGTGAGGGCCTTTAATGGTTCAAGAAGAATGGTGCATGGAGAGGTGGATCTTCCAATCAAAGTAGGCTCTCAAGTCTTTGATTCCACTTTCTATGTAATGGATATTCGTCCTGCATACTCCTGTTTTCTTGGGCGCCCCTGGATCCATGGGGCAGGTGTTGTGACTTCCACTTTACATCAGAAGCTGAAATATCCAGTGAAAGGAAAGATTGTCACTGTTTATGGTGAAAAAGAATATATGGTCAGTCATGTGAATACTTTTAAATATATTGAGATGGAGGGTGAATTTGTTGAGACTCCTTGCCAGATATTTGAAGTGGTTCCTCAAGTCGTTCCTAATATTGAAGCTCTCCCTGTTGTTAAAATAGTTCTTGTGATTACCAGAGTGCCTCCCACAATAGCCTCCCTAAAAGATGCTAGAGTTGTGGTTGAAGAAGGTGGTTGTACTATTTGGGGTTAGCTTCCTGACATTCCTTACAAGTCTGGTTTGGGTTTTACTGCAGAATCTCAGAAGGATGTTCGTCGTGCTCGTGCTGCTCGTATCACTCATGGAGGAATCATAAAGGACCAAGTCAATCCTGTGGAAGATTATGATGAAGGTTACAACCTGGACGATTGGATTTTTCCTGCCATGGGGGATGGACTCAACAACTGGGAGGCTGAAGACGTTATTCCTATCTCCTTTAGTCAGGAGTAAATGCTATTTCATTTTTCTAAATTTATTTTTTGTAATTTTGAACAATTAAATACTTTTAAGCCTTGTGCCTTGCCCGGGGAACAATGGTATACATGTTAGGGTTGTCATTTCATTTGCATATTTTCATTCAATAAAATCAATGGACGTTTCTCGCCTTCGTAAATATTGTGCTCTTTCTCTTTCTTTTACTTTTTCATTTTATCAAAAAAAAGCTATGTGTTCTTACACACACCCACGTCACTAAAATGCAGATCTTCATCCACTCTGGATCCTATTGATAACAATTATGTTATTGCCAATTATGACTTCGAGAATTCGATCTATCAAGCCGAGGATGGAAAGGAGGAAGATTGTGAAGTACCTATAGAGTTGGCTAGATTACTGTAAACACCCCAAATTTGCCCTCACCCATTCACACCATGGCTTGTGATCATTCTCATATGCATAAACACAATCATATCATCTCACATTTCATTTTTGATTCACTGCATAGTTTTCAAGGCATCTGCACCTAGGGTTTGTGATCTGAGCAATCCCAAAGCATCTTGAGCCATTCCAAAGGCAACCAATCAACTAAAAGGGGTCCATGTGTGTTCTTATATCATATTTCATCTCCTCAAAGTCAAAATTGCAGAGGAATCACAAGAACTAGGGTTTGAGTGGATGCAGAGCCAGGATGAACTGCACAGTTGACTGAAAATTAGGGTTTTGGTTTCAGAGGCCATAACTCCAAATTTTTTGGTCATTCTTGTTTCCATTGATCTCTATATGGTATAGGGAGTATGCATATCAATTTTCATGAAGAAATTCCATGGGGAAGTCATCTGATCAAGAGTTGACTTTTCAGGCAAGTCAGTGCAAAATCAGGGCATCTGAGGCCCCCAATGACCCAACCAATGGGTGGTCTTCATCATTTTGAGTGTATATGATCTTTATTTGATCATGGAAGAAGGTTGAAGTTCATAGAAATCAAGAATTTAGGGTTTTTGCAAATGTTGACTTTTTGGGCATAGTTGACTTTTCAAGAATGCATCATTTTAGGTCATTTTTCAAGCCTTGATTCATGATTCAAAAAGGCTTCAAATGGAAAAACTTTGGTCATGAAAGTTGTAGATCTCATCTTTCCCTTTTCAAAAAGTACAAGAACATGATCAAACTCTTCTTGGATCAAAAGTTATGGCAATGCAAAGTTGGCTAAAATCATTAATTTTCAAGGCATGCCTCATTTGGAAATTTTGCAAAGTCTTGGACCAATGCATATTGCAGCCTCTAATTCACTTCAAACCAACACATAAACATTCTCTAAGTCCTAAAAATCAGAAATGAACCAAGAATGTCATGGTTTCATGTTTGGTTAGGCAAAGAAGTCACATGTGAACCAAAATGTCACAAGTTGCAAAACTCATGATCATGCTCCCTCCTACTTGCAGCCTTGGATGCTGAGCTTTGCTAGCCTCTCACCTCACCTTGCTGCGCCAGCCCATGCCCATGTACTTGCCTAGATCATGAGCCATGCTTCTCTTACACATTATTTGACTTTTTGCAAAAGTTGCCTTACCAATCAATAAAGGGCATGTCTTGTCAACTGACCAATGAGAGAGAATTATGTGGACAGTTTGCAAGCTAAACATAACACAAGGCAAGGCTGAAACATTGGACACACTCACATTCACAAAAACCTTCCATTTTGCATAAGCTTTCGAATTTCTCTATACAGCCTGCAAACACTCAAACCTTTTCCTCCATTCAACTCACCCTGCCTCATAGATCACAAAACACCAAGAACACAAGCCTGAAACAGCCAAGAGATCCCACTGCCATTTCTCACTTCAGTTTGCAGTTCCATTCGAATCTTCCATCCTAGCTCACAAACAGCCAAACAAACCTTGCAAAGCTTCTCCATACATCATTTGGACCTCAAACCATCATTCACAATGACCTGAAAGAGCCAGAACCTCCATTGCCATTTCTGATCAAGCTTGAGCAGAAGCTTTCGAAACTCATTATCCAGCCAGCACAAACTCATTTTGAGCACTCAAACATCTTTGGGGGATCAAGTGGAGTGGTTTGCACAAGGAAAAGTGGCCAGAAAGTCCTCAAGTTGAAAGCTCCAAATCTCAAGTAGCTCGAAAATAATTTTTCCAGAAATCATTTTTCTTGTTACAAACTTGTTCTTCATGTCTTGCTGATCATTCTGGTACCATTGGTTTTGAAAATGGTTTCGAAATGAGCATTTAATTTGTGTCTGAAGCTTGCGTGACCTAGTTTTCTTTTTCTTCGATTCAGCTCATTTAGGAAATATAAATGTGTTTTAGGATGGGGGTTTGATTCGTGAGGATGTGAGGATCATTTCCCAGTTCTTGTTTTTCATTTTTGATGCGTTTTGAGGGATTTGGGTAGTTTTCAGGTGAGAGCTGGCCGGAGAAGACGACCGGAAGTCTTCTCCGGCCACCTGAGAGTCATTTGTGCCCTAATCACGTAATTAATGTTAGTTTGAATTTGAGCCCTCAGATGCGTTGAACAAGTTGACTTCCCGCGCGCATAAAGGGTCCAGATGTGGTCATTAAACCCTAATCACTTTAATTAGTTTAATTAATTGAATTTAGTCAGTTTAAACGTGGGCCACTGGATTTGGCGCGTGGTCAATGGTCCCCTTTCCAGATTGAATCTCAACCCTTCATGCTGCATACTTTCATTTTATTTAATTTTTATTCATTTTCTTTCCATTTATTTTGCATAATTATTTTAAAATAGTTAAAAATCCTTAAAAATTATGAAACTTTTTCCTTAAAGTTTTAATAATTTTTAAGACCCAAAAATATTTTTATTTTATTTTTTATCATTAAAAAGGTATTTTTAAATATTTAAAAGATTATTTTTAATTGATTAATGAGAATTAATTAATTAAAAATACTTTTAGGAATTTAAAAATTACAAAAAAATTCATGAAATGTTCTAAGACATTTAGAAACATTGTCCAACCTTCAAACCAAATTTCTTTTTTGATCTTGATGCATTTTAAGAATTTTCCATTGAATTAAATCAATTTTTATGCATTATTTTGATCACAAGTTCAAAAATTCATTTCTGCCTATTGGAGAAGGTTGAGACATTGATTCTTTTTGCTTTGATTTGTGTTTAGCATGTAGTTTCTAGGGTAAAATGGCCATGATTTGATCTTGCATTTTTCCATTTGTTTGGCTTTTCTTTTGTTAAGAACCCTAAAAAACCCTAGTAACTTAGAAAATTCATAACTCAAGATTGGTTGAGAGTTGAGAGTTCCCCTTTGGGCAGTGGTTCATTATAGGTTTAGGGTTTCTTTGGATACCATTTTCCATTTTTTATCATGAGGTTTGCTTCTGTTTTGGGTTTTGGTTTGATGTTTGATCCATGAACCCTAATTTGGGCCTTCTCTTGCATCCTTCTTGCATTTCCTTGCATAACATGACTTGTCTTTGCATTTGGTGCATTCTTGTGATTCATTTGACATCTTAAGACATGTGAGAACCATGTTTGATCATTGCATCACATATTTGCCATGTCATTTGTCTTGTATGCTTCATAACATTTCATGTTTGTTCATGCTCCTTAACTTGCATCATTTGCATTCATAATCTTGTATGAGCATCTCCATATGCTGCCTCATGTTCATAGCATCTCATAGCATCATAGTCATCATCAACATGCTTCTGGTTTTGTTTCTCATCATGTCATCTCATCCCATTTTGCATTGCATTGCATTTCTTTTCTAACCTTTCAGGTGGTAAGTGATTTTGAGAAGTGAATTTGCCTTCACTTCTCATAACTTTTCTTTTCATCTCTCTTGCATCCATTGCTGCATTCTTATATGTGTTTGAGTTTGAGCTTGCTCATTCTTCTTCCTCCCACTTTCTTTCTTCAAGTGACTTGACTTCTTGAATGAAGCAAGTCACTTTGCTTCTCTTGATCTTATTCATCTGCTTCCTGGTGCTTCCTCTGAAGATTGTTCTTGAAAACCTCACAAACCTTAGGAACAACCAAGCATGATAATGAATTAGGGTTTTGATTAGTCTCCCCTCTTAGTTTTACCTTTGTGTCTTCTTTGAGCCTTCTCTTCTCACCTCATAATCAGGGACTAAACCCTAAAGGCTTTAAGACTTTGTGATTAAGCTTATGCCTACATCCTTCTCTTAGGATGGAGTGTATAACTTTAATCCTAAGTATTAAACCCTTAAGGTGTTTAAATCTCTTAATCAATTCACTTAATAAATATCAAGACATTACACTTGTAACTTGGGCCTTGCATTAGGGTTCTAATTCTTCCTTAATTGGTTAAGAAGGACTAACCCTAGTGTTAATGGACAAGTCCCCCTCAAGTTGTCTTACAAATCATAAAATTCACTTCATCACCATATCATTAACTAAAATCCAATTAATAAAGGCTTTGTTTTGTCATGAGTTTAATCCCTAATCATGGATTAAGTTGAGGAGTTTTTCTCAACTTAAACATTCTCATCTATTATCCTTCTTTTAGGATGGTGTAATGAGTCTGTTTAATCCTTGATTATGGCTTAACCTCATTACTCAACACTAAACAAAAACACCAAAAACATCTAATTAATCACAAGTAGATTAATGATCTTAATCCTACATCAAATGGTGTTTAAGTGTGAGAATCTGACTTCACACTTAAGGCATTCTCATTACCCCTAATCAGAGGGAAGATGTGATGAGTTTACTAACCAATTGGTTTAGGCTTAAGCTCATTATCTTATGACAAACTTCAAAAGCAATAAAAGACTGAAAACTCAAAAACAAACAATAATCGTCTCCTCCGGGATTCTTTTCTCATCATCTTCACTCACAATCGAGAACTTGCTTCTTCCGTCTAATGCAAGACAGTTAGCACCTGAGCCAGACAGGTCATACACTTGAGCATAGGCAAGCAAGCAGTTCACAAGTCAATTCATCTTTCAGTCTCTTTGGGTCGAACTACGGTGTTCTGACTTCCTCATTGCACGAGAGGATACGTAGGCATAACTTAACAGTTATCGAACAAAAGTCTCTGTACATTCCCCCTCTTTCAGTATCATTCTTTAGCCTCATTATCATGAGCATTTCACTCCTATCTTTACACTGACACATCATTATACACTTCACTTCCTTTACACTGACACCTGTACATATTGCTTTCCAGCTCTTTATACACAGATTGCACTGACACTACCCCTTTAAAACACAAATCTTTTAAGCGTGGATCCCGTCGAGTACGACGGACAATCTGGGTGCTAATACCTTCCCAGGTTGTAACCAACCCCCTTTCTCAGTCTCTCTGGTTCGCAACCGTCTTATCCATCTTTTTCTAGGCTTATGCAGCATTGCCTTTCCTCCGGGATAAAAATGCCTAGCTGGCGACTCTATTCATCTCCAGTGAGTTCACGGCTGTGTGTTCTCACTGTTCCCTTCGCCGACCGTTCGCGTCTGTACCTTTATTTGGGCCAGTCCCATTTTATCGGGAGCGACATCTTGGCGACTCTGCTGGGGACCCTTATATTGCAACCAGGGCTTCTGGTTCTTTTTGTGGGTTCCTCCTAGCGCTTGTTTGATTTGTGTTTACTAGGGTGTTATGTGCTTGTTTGTGCTTGTATTTATTTTTGTTTATTGCCTTATGTACAGTTACTTTAATGCTTTCTTTATTGCATTTGTATATATCATACTGTCATTGTTGCTGGCTGGATCTGGTTTCTTGTTTTGATGGGTGGGTGTTCCATTGAGAGTTAAGGTCCTATACCTGGGACCTGAGTGACACCTAGGCTAGAGTGAATCATATTCTTTCCCATTCCATTTCGGTCTGGTGCGGGAATATGAAACACGATTCAGATATGGGTTTCTTCTTGAGAACTCTGTGTTGCAGATTTCCTGCAATGCTAGGGCTATCTGGGAAGCCTGTTAAGTCTGGATGACCTTTTAGTATTGACCTTCAGAAACTGAGGTGAATTAGAGGAGGAATTGTTATGGTTATTGTAAACACTGTACCTCCGGGTTAGAAGTGTTTACACTTCTCATAACTGATCCAAGTCTGAGGATCCTTGTTCTAGATCACCACCTGTGAGGGGGTTGGGCTGTTTACAGGTTTGCAGGTACCTTGACCTCAGAATACCCTGTTACTTTGACTTTGTTAAGAGTGCTCCATGTTGGATAGTTCTTGTGATTCTAAACCCTGGACATGTGGCTCTTTATTTGAGTCCCCCCACCCTGGTTACTGGATTTTTAGACCTCCATCTGGAATTCTTGAACACACATGGATCTATACCAAGGCAGTTAATCAGATCCAGCTCAGTCACAAACCCTTGCATTTCATTTGCATTCATACTCATTGCATCATATTAACATGTGCTTATTTGTGTTTCAGGGTATCCATATTCACCTGGTTTTGGTTTTGACCCCATCTGCAGTTTTGACCTATCTCCACCAGCATCTTGCTTCAGCTTGTCAGCCATATACTCCAGTTACTTGCACTAGCCAGCCAGTGGCCCACTTCTCGGCATCTTCATCAGCACTTATTCTACTCAGTCTTCAGTACTCATGGCTCCCAAAGAAAAGCAACATCACTTATCATTTCTTCCAACCAGACTTATCAGACATCAGGAGGATCCAAACCCTGATCACTCCAGATCACATACCTTCGTTCAGGGAGCATTATGGGGATATACTTGACCTGGTCATGGATCTGGACCCATCCCAGAGGAGTTTGATCCACACCTGCATTCAGTTTTATGACCCCCCATTGAGATGTTTCACCTTTCAAGACTTTCAGTTGGGTCCTCTTTTGGAAGAATACTCATCATTGATTGGTCTGTCTATCAAAAGAGAAATCCCTTTCAACCCTGAAATGGTCTCTCCTAGCAATGGAGAGGTAGCAAAAGCTTTGCACCTGGAACCTTCTTTGATTGAGCAGCATATGACCTCTAAAGCTGGGATCCCTGGATTTCATCTGGACTTCTTAATTTCTCAAGCTAGTCTGAAGGCCTCCCTGGGGGAGTGGAAAGCTGTTTGTGCTCTGTTGGCCTTAAGTGTATATGGAATTGTGTTGTTTGCAGATGAGCCTCGATTCATCAGCAAGAATGCAATCCATTTGTTCATCCTGAAGAACCCAGTGCCAACTTTGCTGGGTGACCTCTATTACTCAGTACACCAGAAGAATGAGAAGCAGAGGGGAAGGCTAGTGAGGTGTTGTGCTCCATTATTCCATGCTTGGCTTCTAAAGCATCTACCCAGGACAGATGCCTTTCTAAACCCTCATCAGCAGAGCAACTGGGCTAAGAGGCTCACTACTCTCACTTCAGCAGATATCAGATGGTGTACTCAAAGCACCAAGGGCAGAGATATCATTACAAGCTGTGGGCACTTTCCCAATGTGCCTTTAATAGGGGTCAAGGGAAGTATCAACTACAACCCTCTGCTGTTCAGGAGGCAATTGGGCTATGCACTAGTCCATACTCCTAGGGAGCAGGACCTAGTTGAGACCCTCTACTGTGAGAACAAGATTAGTTTGGCTGTTGTTAGACAGGCTGCCTGGGCCTGGGATCATGTTCAAACCAAGGGAATCACCATTCTGGGGAAGTGCAATAATGTGGCATCAGTCCAATATTATGAGTGGTCCCATGCTAGGGCCCAATTCTCTGGAATGCCCTTCACCATAGAAGACATGCCTGAATCATCTTCAGCACCACCCCCTGTCACTATCAGTTTGGAAGAGTTTGAGAGTTTGAAGGAAAGAAATGAGAAGTTAACCCAAGCCTTGCAGAAGACCCTCCGGGAGAGGAGTGAAGGTGTGAGGGAGATTGAAAGATTGGAGAAATTGAAAGTGGAACACTTGACTAAGATCGAGAAGTCTGGAGATTATATCAACAAGTCTAAAGCTGGTGAACAGATTCTGAAGAATGCTTGTAAAGAAGCCCAGTTCCAGAGAGCAAGGACAGACTTGTATTTGAAAGAGAGTCAGGCCAGGTGGGTCCGGATCACTGAGGCCCGTACTCTAGAAGACAAGAGAGTTCAAGACAAGATGGAACAGATGGAAAAAGCCCTGGCAGCAGCCCAGAAGGAAATATCAGAGCTAGAAATCAGAGCTGGAGTGAAGAGGTCTAAGGACCAAAGTCAGAACAGGAAGTTGACTGCAGCAGTTGCAACAAGAAACCTTCTCATCAGAAATCTTACGGAGCACCCGGCTGATCCTGTGACCGAAGCACTTCTCAAGGAAGTTCGTGAGGATGAGTTTGGCCTCGGAGTTTGATCATTTGTTTGTTGTTGCTTTCTTTCCATGTACTTTTATTTTTGTACTGTATTTTGACCCCTTAGCGGGCTTGTGTTGTAAAATGAACAAGATGTATTATTTCACCTTCTGTAATATATTTGTGTTGGTTTCTATCTGGGTTCACATCAAAAGCAACTTCAACAGCAACATCTTCAAGGGTCTGGAAGGGTCAAAACTGAAGACCAAACCGGATACCTTGAGAACAAATAAGCATAACTGCATTGCATACTAACCCTTCTGTTTGTTTTGTAGGTTTTTGTTTTGTTGTTGCTAACCTCTGTTGTGATATTCAGGAATTATTGCTCGCCGCCGGGTATTTCCTCTCAACAGGCCTCACAGATACCCAACTAGAAACAACCTTCCGGGAATTCAGATGGATCAGATGCAGCAAGACCTTACGGAGGTCAGAAACCAGATGGCCAACGAAAGGTTGGAGATGAGAACCCAGATAACACAGTTCATGGAAGTGATGAACAACTTAGCTCAAAGCCAGGAGAGGCTCAGGGTTTTGGTAGAAGGGAGGAATCAAGAGGAACCCCATGTGGGGACTGCTGGCACAAGTAACAATGAACGGGTACAACCCCATGTTAACCCTCCTGTGTTTGGCCCACATCTACATCCTGAGATTAACATTCCTGCAAATGTTCAAGGAACAGCCACTGCAGCCAGAGTACTTCAAGAAGATCCTCAGGAGGACCAGTATACAGTAATGGGTGCCGGAGAGGAAACTTATGATAGACGATTGGAAGAAATAGCTGAGAAGTTGAGGTCCTTAGAGTCTCAAAATTCTTTGGGCTTCGACGTCATGGACATGGGTTTGGTAGACGGGGTCAGGATCCCCCATAAGTTCAAACCTCCTTGTTTCGAAAAGTATAATGGGACTTCATGCCCCCGGACTCATCTACAATCATTTCTGGGAAGGCTGAAGGCCTATACAAAGGATGAGAAACTTTGGATGTTCTACTTCGAAGATAGCTTGACTGGAGCTTCGAGGGAGTGGTATTCCCATCTGACAAGAGCAACAATTAGATGCTGGAAGGACCTGGCAGAGGCCTTCATCAGACAGTATCAGTATAATCTAGATATGGCACCCAACAGGACCCTCCTAATGGGAATGTCACAGTCGTCCAGGGAGAGCTTCAGAGAATATGCTCAGAGATGGAGGCAATTGGCTGCTGCCGTTCAACCACCAATGTCTGAGAGAGAAATGGCAGACATGTTTATGAATACTCTTCAGGGAACCTATATTGACAGGTTAGCTGCTTTCTCCTCCACTAGCTTTGCGGATGTTGTTATAGCTGGGGAGAGAATTGAAAGCCTGTTAAAGATGGGAAAGATCTCAGACAACGGTGCAAGCTCGTCCAGTAGTACAAGAAAGCCTTTTGCAGGCCCGAGAAGAGCTGGCGAGACCAATGCCATTCACACCAACAGGGGTAGGTCCCAATATGCTCAGAGATCCATAGCAGCAGTCACCATCCCTGCTCCAGCTCATCCTCAGCCAGTCTATCAACCTCCGCAACAAAACTTCCAACAACAACCTCAGTATCAGCAGAATCAGTATCCTCCAAGGAACTACTCCAACAACAACTCTAACAACAACAATCAACAGAGGCCATTCCAACAGAGGCCATCCCAAGCTAACAGAGTGATCGACCCGATCCCAATGCCGTATGCTGCCTTGCTGCCACAACTTCTGAAACTCAACCTAGTTGAGCTAAGAACGTTGGCACCTCCGGATCCCAACAGTCTACCAAGGAACTATGACTCCAATGCTAGGTGTGCTTTTCATTCCAACGCACCTGGTCACAGTACAGAAAAATGCAGGGCTCTGCATATGAAGGTACAAGACTTGGTAGACTCCAAGGCTCTGAATTTTGCACCGCCGCCCAATGTCAATAAAAACCCAATGCCAAACCATGGTGGTCCCCGAATTAATGCTATTGAAGGAGGCCAACCGTCTTATTTAATAACTAGTGTGGATCAGATCAGGACGCCATTGGTGGAAATCAAAGCTCAACTCCGTGAGAACCAGATATTTCCGGGGTGTGAACTAGGATGCCCCTATTGCAATATTTCATGGAATGGGTGCGAGGACCTGAGGAATGGTATTGACAGCCTTATTCAGAGTGGCCTACTACAGATCACTACATCATTTCCGACAAATCCGGCAACTTCATCAACAACGGTTTCAGAACCTCCTACAACTGCAGCAACTATTGTTCCCGACAATTCGTCAGCACCATCAACAAGTACTTCACCTGTCCTCCCAAATGATCAGTTTTCAACAGTTTCTCCTACTACAACTTCAGCTTCATTCCATTTCGACTCTCCATCAACAACAACAACAGTCCTTCCAACAGTACCTCCTACAACACCAGCAATCAATCACGAAGATGTCTCCACTGTTACCATATTCTACGATCCTGAAAATAACTCCGCCTACCATTCAGAAGGTGCTGCTCCCACCAGAGCACCAGTTACAATCTTTTATGATCCACAAACGATTACAGTCCCTTCAGCAGCAGCAATCAGTCCAGTCACTGTCACGGTGCCTGGACCAGTACCATATGAAAGCAATAGGGACATCCCTTGGCACTATGGCTCTGACGTATACTGTGAAGGGAAAAGAATCCCTCTTGAAACATCAGCACCTGCACCACAAGTAGATAATGTGGGGGGAGGCGGAGGCTTCACTCGAAGCGGACGTCTCTTTGCTTCACAAGTTCAAAGACCCACTGCCGAAGCAGAAGCTGCTGCCAAGGCTAAGGGAAAAGGCCCGGTGCAGGAAGACCCAGCTGCCAAAGAAACCTTGAAGACTTCATTTGATCAGGAAGTTGATGAGTTTATGCGGATCATCAAAAAGAGCGATTATAAGGTGGTGGATCAGCTTCACCAGACGCCATCCAAAATCTCCATCCTCTCACTGCTCATGTGCTCCGAAGCCCATCGGAATGCACTACTTAAAGTCTTGCACGCAGCTTACGTGCCTGAGGAGATTACTGTCAACCAGTTGGAAACCGTGGTTGGAAATGTTACTGCTAGCAACGGGCTAGGGTTTACCAATTCTGACCTGACAGCGGATGGCCGCAACCACAACAAAGCCTTGCACATAACCATGGAATGCAAAGGAGCTGTCCTTTCTCATGTGCTGGTGGACACAGGTTCTTCCCTGAATGTCCTACCAAAGAAGGCTCTGGTGAAGTTAGAATATGATGGACTGGCATTGAGACCCAGCAACCTGGTGGTAAGAGCCTTTGATGGTTCGAAGAGATCGGTTCTGGGAGAGATTGAGCTACCTGTGACAATTGGCCCACAGACCTTTAAAACTATCTTTTATGTGATGGACATTCAGCCCGCCTACAGCTGTTTGTTGGGTAGACCCTGGATTCACGCCGCCGGCGCAATAACGTCTACCCTTCACCAAAAGTTAAAATTTGAGTGGGAAGGCCAAGTTGTCACAATCTGTGGAGAGGAGGACATTTTCGTTAGCCATCTGGCTACTTACAAATACATTGAGATGGATGGAGAGATCCATGAAACAATGAGCCAGGGGTTTGAAGCCTTGAATGTCAATGAAGCATCTGCTGTATCTGGTACTCCAATGTCATCATACCAACAAGCCCGGAAGGTTGTTGAAGAAGGGACTGCCCAAGGCTGGGGCAAATTGCTGTCGGTGGAGAAAAAAGAGGACAAATTTGGGTTGGGTTACAAACCAACTCAACATCAAGCAAAGGCTGCTGCAGAGCCTGGTTTTGTCAGTGGGGGGATGCTTACCCCCGATGCTATCAACTGTTTGGAAGACGAGCTGGAAGAGGAGCGCAATCTGGAGAATTGGATTCGTCCAAAGATCCCGGGGAGCAGTGTCTCGAACTGGTCTTCCCAGGAAATTATAAGAGTTACTCATGCAGAGTAATTATTATTTCCTGTATTTTTATAGCATGCATCAAAGTCTTGCATCTTGCCCAAGATGACAAGACTCATTTTGTAATCAGGGCCATCTGTACTTTTGTGCAAACAAGATTAAATTAATGAAATATCAGACATCTTTTTGCAAACAAGTCTTTTTCTTTTCGGCTCACTGTTTTTCCATTTCTCTTTTTGTACAAAAATAAATGGCGGTGTTTTCAAAATGATAACTTCATTTCACTTTTTCTAAAGCAAGATTAAAATCAATCACTAAAATGAACAAACTTAACCCTTGCAGAGAGTGCCTTCCTGACAGCACCGACAACAGCACGGCTATGACATCGTATGACTTTGACAATCCGATCAATCAAGCTGATGAAGGGGTTGATGAAGAATATGAGCTTCCTGAAGAGCTAGCCAGGTTGTTGAGACAGGAGGAAAAGGTTATTACCCCTCACCAGGAGGAGGTTGAAGTGATTAATCTTGGTACAGAGGAAGACGTGAAAGAAGTTAGAATCGGGGCCTGCCTGCAAGACTCAGTGAAGAGACAACTGATTGATCTGCTTCAAGAGTATGTTGATGTGTTTGCTTGGTCGTATCAAGATATGCCAGGGTTGGATACCGATATAGTTGTGCACAAGCTGCCTTTGAGAGAAGAGTGTCCACCAGTCAAACAGAAGCTGCGCCGAACTCGCCCAGACATGGCTATGAAAATCAAGGAGGAGGTACAAAAGCAATGGGACGCCGGGTTCCTTGCTGTAACTAGCTATCCGCCGTGGGTTGCTAACATAGTACCTGTGCCTAAGAAGGACGGCAAAGTAAGAATGTGTGTTGATTACCGGGATCTGAACAGAGCCAGCCCGAAAGATGATTTCCCATTACCTCACATTGATGTATTGGTGGATAACACGGCTCAGTTCTCGGTATTCTCCTTCATGGACGGATTTTCAGGATACAACCAGATCAAGATGGCACCTGAAGACATGGAGAAGACAACATTCATTACACCTTGGGGCACGTTCTGTTACAAAGTGATGCCATTCGGACTGAAGAATGCTGGTGCCACATATCAACGGGCTATGGTGACATTGTTCCACGATATGATCCACAAGGAAATAGAATGTTATGTGGATGATATGATCGCCAAGTCCCTTACAGAGGAAGATCACCTGGTGAATCTGCTGAAGTTGTTCAAGCGTCTGAGGAAGTATCAACTAAAGCTGAACCCCAACAAATGCACATTCGGGGTGCGATCCGGTAAGCTGTTGGGCTTTATTGTAAGCGAGAAAGGGATTGAGGTTGACCCTGATAAAGTCAAGGCTATACAAGAAATGCCTGCACCGAAAACTGAGAAAGAAGTTCGAGGGTTCTTAGGTCGTTTGAACTACATTTCACAGTTCATATCTCACCTCACAGCAACCTGTGAACCTTTGTTCAAGCTGTTAAGAAAAGAACAAACGGTCAGGTGGAACGAAGATTGCCAGAAGGCTTTTGACAAGATCAAGGAATATCTGCAAGAACCTCCAATCCTCATGCCGCCAGTTGAAGGAAGACCTCTGATTATGTACTTGACAGTGCTAGAAGAGTCAATGGGGTGTGTGTTGGGCCAGCATGACGAGTCTGGTCGAAAAGAGTATGCAATATACTACCTAAGCAAAAAGTTTACCGACTGTGAACAGCGTTATTCACTGCTCGAGAAAACTTGCTGTGCTTTAGCGTGGGCTGCTCGCCGACTGAGACAGTATATGCTGACCCACACTACTTTGTTGATCTCAAAGATGGATCCAGTTAAGTACATTTTCGAGAAGCCAGCTCTTACCGGACGGGTTGCAAGATGGCAGATGATTCTCACAGAATACGACATACAGTACACATCTCAGAAAGCCATCAAGGGCAGTGTACTATCTGAATATCTTGCTGAGCAACCCATTGATGACTACCAGCCTATGAGGTTTGATTTCCCTGATGAAGACATCATGTTCATTAAATCAAAAGACCATGAAGAGCCTATTCACACTGAAGGGCCTGACCCGGAGGAAGAATGGACCATGATGTTTGATGGGGCTGTTAACATGAATGGTCGCGGTGTTGGTGCAGTACTTATTACACCTAAAGGAGTTCACATGCCTTTCTCGGCAAAACTCACTTTCAACTGCACTAACAACGAAGCTGAATACGAAGCTTGCATTATGGGTCTTGAGGAAGCCATCGACCTCAGGATCAAGACATTGACCGTATTCGGAGATTCAGCTTTGGTAATCAATCAGACCAACGGGAAATGGTATACACACCAAGATCATCTGATACCTTACAGGGACTATACAAGAAGGTTATTGACTTTCTTCACAACAGTCAAGCTTGAGTATATCCCTCGAGACGAGAATCAGTTTGCAGATGCTCTTGCTACCATTTCGTCTATGATCAAAGTTCAAACGGCTAACTTCGTACCCCAGATTTCAGTGTCAAGACTTGATAGACCAGCATATGTATTCGCAGCAGATGTTGTCAAGGATGATAAGCCTTGGTTTCATGACATTAAGTGCTTCTTGGAGGATCAGACATACCCACCTGGGGCATCTTCCAATGATAAGAAGACTTTAAGAAGGCTTGCTGGAAGTTTCTTTCTGAACACTGATGGGTCTTTATACAAGAGGAACTTTGACATGGTACTCCTCAGATGTGTTGACAAGACGGAAGCAGATTTGTTGATGCATGAAGTGCACAAAGGATCCTTTGGTAACCATGCTGGGGGACATGCAATGGCTAAGAAGTTGTTAAGATCAGGCTATTATTGGATCACAATGGATGCAGACTGTTGTGCCTATGCCAGAAAGTGTCACAAATGCCAGATCTACGCAGACAAGGTGCATGTGCCTCCTAATCCTTTGAACATCATGTCTTCACCTTGGCCCTTTGCCATGTGGGGCATTGATATGATTGGCAAGATTGAGCCAACTGCTTCAAATGGTCACAGATTTATCCTGGTTGCCATTGACTATTTCACTAAGTGGGCCGAAGCAGCCTCATATGAAAATGTTACAAGACAAGTGGTAGCCAGATTTCTGAAGAGAGATATCATCTGTCGGTATGGAGTGCCCGAGCGAATCATTACTGATAATGGTTCCAACTTGAACAACAAAATGATGGCAGAGCTGTGTCGGGACTTCAAGATCCAACATCACAATTCTTCTCCTTACAGGCCAAAGATGAATGGCGCTGTTGAGGCAGCTAATAAGAATATCAAGAAGATTGTGCAGAAGATGGTAATCACATACAAGGACTGGCATGAAATGCTACCGTTTGCCTTGCATGGGTACCGCACGTCAATCAGGACATCCACTGGGGCAACACCGTACCAACTTGTATATGGTATGGAAGCAGTCCTACCTGTTGAAGTTGAATTACCCTCTCTACGGGTACTAATGGATGTTAAACTGAGTGAAGCAGATTGGGTTCGGGCCCGATACGAACAACTGAGTCTGATCGAAGAGAAGAGATTGGCTGCAATCTGCCATGGGCAGTTATATCAGAAGAGAATGAAGAGGGCCTTCGATCAGAAAGTCAGGCACCGAGAGTACCAAGTGGGAGATCTTGTACTGAAAAGAATCCTCCCTCCTCATACGGACCACAGGGGCAAATGGACTCCAAATTATGAAGGACCATTCGTTGTAAAGAAAGTTTTCTCTGGTGGAGCACTGATGCTCAGCACCATGGATGGTGAAGACTTCCCATCCCCTGTGAATTCAGATGCAGTTAAAAAATACTTCGCATAAAATGACCCGCTGGACATAAAAACAGAATGTAAGTCCAGGCAAAAATAGGGCATCCCGGCGAGTCAAAAACAGAATAAAAGACTCGGGCAAAAATAAGGGAAATAAATGAAAAAATGTACACCCGCTGAGTTGAAAAGCCGCATTGGACAGCTCAGGCAAAAATGGGTATCCCGATGGATTGAAAACCCGAAAGGGCGATCCATGCAAGATAAGGGAATAAGCGAACAACTGCATTCTGAATTCGTCTGTATCATTTACAACTTGGAAAGCTTCGACAGAATCAAGCTTCAATCAGAATCAACTTTCTCCAGAAAGCAAGACGAGAAGAAAGTCAAAAGTCATACGAGTCATAGTGAAGAGGAAGCTCCTTGAAAGCGTTGTCAGCATCGCCAGCACTTTATTCCTCAATTTGTAACAATCTCCTCATTTCAGGAGATATGTTTCCTTGACTGTATCTTGCCAATTCAGGGCACAGGAATTAATAAAATCAGATTTTCGGTCATGTTTCGTTTTTACAATTATGTTTTGCAAAGAGTTGTCTGATATCTCTAAAAAATACAATTTGCATAAGTACAGATGCCTTTCTCTAAAAATAAAAAAAAACACATGCTTACAGGGAATGTGATTATTCTCGAAAGTACTTAACTCCTATGACGGAATCCAGTAGAGGATACCTCGGGACCTTTTGTGCGTTTCCTTACCTTTGCAGGATTGCAGGTATCCAGAACGCAACCTGGGGCATGCAGGTTATGTCTCAGCAAGTAGGCGAATCATTATCAACTCGGTCTATCTTCCACATGGCACTAGAAGGTGCCCATTTCCCCAGCGGAGTTGCCAAATCAGCATACACTCAATCTCAGCATCCGAAATGCTCTATCCCCAGCTGAGTTGCTCCCCATTGCTTCCCCCAGCAAAGTTGCCAAATCAACTAACAGGTTTAACACTCAGGATGTTTTCTCGCCAGCTGAGTTGCCACTTGTTGCTCTCCCCAGCTGAGTTGCCTCTCATAATTCCCCAGCCGAGTTGCCATTTCATCCTCAGCAAAATGCAGGAATCAGGGAATCATCTCCCCACAGAATCTTCAGCCTCTATTCAGAAAAGCAACGCACGGAGAAGTCACAACAGAGTACAGAAAGCTTTTGCAAACCCCAGCTGGGTCCCATATTATAAGGATATGTCAATCAGTGACCTATATCCCCAAGCAGATACATCATTAGATCTACCAATGATCTCATCCCCAGCTGGGATGTTCACTTCAAGCAGATCGACCAGAGATCTTCGCAACAATGGGATCCGAATTCCGGATCGGTGCCTCTTTGCATAATCATAGCATTCGCATCATATTATACCCTCAGAGCGTAGCATTCCGTCTAATACGGAGCATTACGGCAAAAATCAAATGCATAGCATAATCATAAGTCATGTTGTGAATTGAATGCTTGTGATTAGTAACCATTCATCAGAATACAGATTACTTTCCCCCAGAGTCCCCACCAGAGTCCCAGCAAAAGCAGCTGCCTCACAAATCACAAACACCAGTATATACACCTTTTGGCACCTGTCCGTGTCATCACTCCCCAGTAAAGTCGCCAGAACACTCTTTGCAAACAAATCACCCTTATTGCAGATGTGTCCTGACACCCGTCCGTGTCATATCACCAGCAGAAAGCCAAAGACATCCTCTTTGCACTCACATATACTTATATACACCTTTCTTGACACCCGTCCGTGTCATATCCCCAGCGCAGTCGCTTACACCTTTCATCACTCATATACTTGTTAATATTATACTTTTCTCTCTTGACACCCGTCCGTGTCACTCTCCCCAGCAGTTAAAATACTCATCTTATATACAATACTCACTACTCATGGTACACTTATACAGATACTCGTCCGCATCTTGTATACATCATCACTCATATCCCCACAGATTCGACAGTAGTCCTTGTTCTTTGTTAACCAGTTGGTACTCGTCCGTACCATCATCTCAGAACATTGCGTCTAGTGTTTGTTTCTACATGATGCTCGTCCGTATCATAGTCTTAAGGATGCTCGTCCGCATCTTTAATCAGTACACCGTGTCAAACACCTATGTCTTCTTGAATATAGATACTCGTCCGTGTCTATTATTCCCCAGAAGGATTCTTTCAGATGCAACACTCGTCCGTGTTCCTTGTTAACCAGTTGATACTCGTCCGTATCATCATCTCTGAACATGTGTCAGTTTGTTTCTACATGATACTCGTCCGTATCATAAGTCTTAAGGATGCTCGTCCGCATCTTTAATCTATACACAATACCAAACACTTATACCTTTTGTTTCTTGGATGTAAACGCTCGTCCGTGTTTACTATATCCCCAGTAAATCACCAACAAAGTTTCTTTTATCTAACACTCGTCCTGTGTTATGATACCTTTGAGAGCAGCCGTACCCTGCTAAGTGGTCGTCCTCCACTTCTTGATGGTCGTCCTCCATCATGCTCATCCGATGGCCGTCCCCATCGTTGATAGTTTAGCAGCCGTCCCCTGCTAGGTGGTCGTCCTCCACCTCTTGATGATCGTCCTTCATCACTTTATCCAATGGCCGTCCCCATTGTTGATTTTGGTTATCTGACATTCGTCCTATGTCATGATAAACCTTGAGAGCAGCCGTCCCCTGCTGAGTGGTCGTCCTCCACTTCTTGATGGTCGTCCTCCATCATGCTCGTCCGATGGCCGTCAACATCGTTGACCTTTTCTATCCGATGGCCGTCCCCATCGTTGATATTTTCGGCAGCCGTACCCTGCCAGGTGGTCGTCCTCCACCTTTGATGGCCGTCCCCATCATATTTCTTTTATCCCCAACAGAGCAGCCGTCCCCTGCTAGGTGATCATCCTTCACCTTTGATGGCCGTACCCCATCATCTGTTTATTTCATTCATTCTTTAACCCGATGGCCGTCCCCGTCGTGGTCCCTTTTCCTTTTAACCCGATGGCCGTCCCCGTCGTGGTCCGTTTCTTTTTTAGCCCGATGGCCGTCCCCATCGTTGGTTACTTTACCTTTATGAACTTGATGGCCGTCCCCGTCATGTTTTATTAATCCCCAGAGAATTTTACAACTTTCATCTTGATGGCCGTCCCCATCATAATTTTACTTTTTCCAGCTAGTCGGCCGTCCCCGTCTTAGCTTTACCTTTTATCCTCAGCATGTCGGCCGTCCCCGTCATTGCTTTATTTTCTGCACCTCCCCCAGCATGTCGGTCGTCCCCGTCATTGCTATTTACCCAGCAGTCGTCCTCTGCTCGACGGTCGTCCTCCGTCGCCCACACTTTACAATACACTTTATTTTCCTTTTACAATCTATATCCCTTTTCTTCTTCATTTCTGTGAGTGCAAATTTTGGACTGTCTTTGGTATTCAACCACAAGTTATCTTGTTTGCCTGTTAAGCCGTCGCTTACATCCTGCACAGCTAACTCATGTTTGAATAGGGGCAGCTGTAAACACCCCAAATTTGCCCTCACCCATTCACACCATGGCTTGTGATCATTCTCATATGCATAAACACAATCATATCATCTCACATTTCATTTTTGATTCACTGCATAGTTTTCAAGGCATCTGCACCTAGGGTTTGTGATCTGAGCAATCCCAAAGCATCTTGAGCCATTCCAAAGGCAACCAATCAACTCAAAGGGGTCCATGTGTGTTCTTATATCATATTTCATCTCCTCAAAGTCAAAATTGCAGAGGAATCACAAGAACTAGGGTTTGAGTGGATGCAGAGCCAGGATGAACTGCACAGTTGACTGAAAATTAGGGTTTTGGTTTCAGAGGCCATAACTCCAAATTTTTAGGTCATTCTTGTTTCCATTGATCTCTATATGGTATAGGGAGTATGCATATCAATTTTCATGAAGAAATTCCATGGGGAAGTCATCTGATCAAGAGTTGACTTTTCAGGCAAGTCAGTGCAAAATCAGGGCATCTGAGGCCCCCAATGACCCAACCAATGGGTGGTCTTCATCATTTTGAGTGTATATGATCTTTATTTGATCATGGAAGAAGGTTGAAGTTCATAGAAATCAAGAATTTAGGGTTTTTGCAAATGTTGACTTTTTGGGCATAGTTGACTTTTCAAGAATGCATCATTTTAGGTCATTTTTCAAGCCTTGATTCATGATTCAAAAAGGCTTCAAATGGAAAAACTTTGGTCATGAAAGTTGTAGATCTCATCTTTCCCTTTTCAAAAAGTACAAGAACATGATCAAACTCTTCTTGGATCAAAAGTTATGGCAATGCAAAGTTGGCTAAAATCATTAATTTTCAAGGCATGCCTCATTTGGAAATTTTGCAAAGTCTTGGACCAATGCATATTGCAGCCTCTAATTCACTTCAAACCAACACATAAACATTCTCTAAGTCCTAAAAATCAGAAATGAACCAAGAATGTCATGGTTTCATGTTTGGTTAGGCAAAGAAGTCACATGTGAACCAAAATGTCACAAGTTGCAAAACTCATGATCATGCTCCCTCCTACTTGCAGCCTTGGATGCTGAGCTTTGCTAGCCTCTCACCTCACCTTGCTGCGCCAGCCCATGCCCATGTACTTGCCTAGATCATGAGCCATGCTTCTCTTACACATTATTTGACTTTTTGCAAAAGTTGCCTTACCAATCAATAAAGGGCATGTCTTGTCAACTGACCAATGAGAGAGAATTATGTGGACAGTTTGCAAGCTAAACATAACACAAGGCAAGGCTGAAACATTGGACACACTCACATTCACAAAAACCTTCCATTTTGCATAAGCTTTCGAATTTCTCTATACAGCCTGCAAACACTCAAACCTTTTCCTCCATTCAACTCACCCTGCCTCATAGATCACAAAACACCAAGAACACAAGCCTGAAACAGCCAAGAGATCCCACTGCCATTTCTCACTTCAGTTTGCAGTTCCATTCGAATCTTCCATCCTAGCTCACAAACAGCCAAACAAACCTTGCAAAGCTTCTCCATACATCATTTGGACCTCAAACCATCATTCACAATGACCTGAAAGAGCCAGAACCTCCATTGCCATTTCTGATCAAGCTTGAGCAGAAGCTTTCGAAACTCATTATCCAGCCAGCACAAACTCATTTTGAGCACTCAAACATCTTTGGGGGATCAAGTGGAGTGGTTTGCACAAGGAAAAGTGGCCAGAAAGTCCTCAAGTTGAAAGCTCCAAATCTCAGGTAGCTCGAAAATAATTTTTCCAGAAATCATTTTTCTTGTTACAAACTTGTTCTTCATGTCTTGCTGATCATTCTGGTACCATTGGTTTTGAAAATGGTTTCGAAATGAGCATTTAATTTGTGTCTGAAGCTTGCGTGACCTAGTTTTCTTTTTCTTCGATTCAGCTCATTTAGGAAATATAAATGTGTTTTAGGATGGGGGTTTGATTCGTGAGGATGTGAGGATCATTTCCCAGTTCTTGTTTTTCATTTTTGATGCGTTTTGAGGGATTTGGGTAGTTTTCAGGTGAGAGCTGGCCGGAGAAGACGACCGGAAGTCTTCTCCGGCCACCTGAGAGTCATTTGTGCCCTAATCACGTAATTAATGTTAGTTTGAATTTGAGCCCTCAGATGCGTTGAACAAGTTGACTTCCCGCGCGCATAAAGGGTCCAGATGTGGTCATTAAACCCTAATCACTTTAATTAGTTTAATTAATTGAATTTAGTCAGTTTAAACGTGGGCCACTGGATTTGGCGCGTGGTCAATGGTCCCCTTTCCAGATTGAATCTCAACCCTTCATGCTGCATACTTTCATTTTATTTAATTTTTATTCATTTTCTTTCCATTTATTTTGCATAATTATTTTAAAATAGTTAAAAATCCTTAAAAATTATGAAACTTTTTCCTTAAAGTTTTAATAATTTTTAAGACCCAAAAATATTTTTATTTTATTTTTTATCATTAAAAAGGTATTTTTAAATATTTAAAAGATTATTTTTAATTGATTAATGAGAATTAATTAATTAAAAATACTTTTAGGAATTTAAAAATTACAAAAAAATTCATGAAATGTTCTAAGACATTTAGAAACATTGTCCAACCTTCAAACCAAATTTCTTTTTTGATCTTGATGCATTTTAAGAATTTTCCATTGAATTAAATCAATTTTTATGCATTATTTTGATCACAAGTTCAAAAATTCATTTCTGCCTATTGGAGAAGGTTGAGACATTGATTCTTTTTGCTTTGATTTGTGTTTAGCATGTAGTTTATAGGGTAAAATGGCCATGATTTGATCTTGCATTTTTCCATTTGTTTGGCTTTTCTTTTGTTAAGAACCCTAAAAAACCCTAGTAACTTAGAAAATTCATAACTCAAGATTGGTTGAGAGTTGAGAGTTCCCCTTTGGGCAGTGGTTCATTATAGGTTTAGGGTTTCTTTGGATACCATTTTCCATTTTTTATCATGAGGTTTGCTTCTGTTTTGGGTTTTGGTTTGATGTTTGATCCATGAACCCTAATTTGGGCCTTCTCTTGCATCCTTCTTGCATTTCCTTGCATAACATGACTTGTCTTTGCATTTGGTGCATTCTTGTGATTCATTTGACATCTTAAGACATGTGAGAACCATGTTTGATCATTGCATCACATATTTGCCATGTCATTTGTCTTGTATGCTTCATAACATTTCATGTTTGTTCATGCTCCTTAACTTGCATCATTTGCATTCATAATCTTGTATGAGCATCTCCATATGCTGCCTCATGTTCATAGCATCTCATAGCATCATAGTCATCATCAACATGCTTCTGGTTTTGTTTCTCATCATGTCATCTCATCCCATTTTGCATTGCATTGCATTTCTTTTCTAACCTTTCAGGTGGTAAGTGATTTTGAGAAGTGAATTTGCCTTCACTTCTCATAACTTTTCTTTTCATCTCTCTTGCATCCATTGCTGCATTCTTATATGTGTTTGAGTTTGAGCTTGCTCATTCTTCTTCCTCCCACTTTCTTTCTTCAAGTGACTTGACTTCTTGAATGAAGCAAGTCACTTTGCTTCTCTTGATCTTATTCATCTGCTTCCTGGTGGTTCCTCTGAAGATTGTTCTTGAAAACCTCACAAACCTTAGGAACAACCAAGCATGATAATGAATTAGGGTTTTGATTAGTCTCCCCTCTTAGTTTTACCTTTGTGTCTTCTTTGAGCCTTCTCTTCTCACCTCATAATCAGGGACTAAACCCTAAAGGCTTTAAGACTTTGTGATTAAGCTTATGCCTACATCCTTCTCTTAGGATGGAGTGTATAACTTTAATCCTAAGTATTAAACCCTTAAGGTGTTTAAATCTCTTAATCAATTCACTTAATAAATATCAAGACATTACACTTGTAACTTGGGCCTTGCATTAGGGTTCTAATTCTTCCTTAATTGGTTAAGAAGGACTAACCCTAGTGTTAATGGACAAGTCCCCCTCAAGTTGTCTTACAAATCATAAAATTCACTTCATCACCATATCATTAACTAAAATCCAATTAATAAAGGCTTTGTTTTGTCATGAGTTTAATCCCTAATCATGGATTAAGTTGAGGAGTTTTTCTCAACTTAAACATTCTCATCTATTATCCTTCTTTTAGGATGGTGTAATGAGTCTGTTTAATCCTTGATTATGGCTTAACCTCATTACTCAACACTAAACAAAAACACCAAAAACATCTAATTAATCACAAGTAGATTAATGATCTTAATCCTACATCAAATGGTGTTTAAGTGTGAGAATCTGACTTCACACTTAAGGCATTCTCATTACCCCTAATCAGAGGGAAGATGTGATGAGTTTACTAACCAATTGGTTTAGGCTTAAGCTCATTATCTTATGACAAACTTCAAAAGCAATAAAAGACTGAAAACTCAAAAACAAACAATAATCGTCTCCTCCGGGATTCTTTTCTCATCATCTTCACTCACAATCGAGAACTTGCTTCTTCCGTCTAATGCAAGACAGTTAGCACCTGAGCCAGACAGGTCATACACTTGAGCATAGGCAAGCAAGCAGTTCACAAGTCAATTCATCTTTCAGTCTCTTTGGGTCGAACTACGGTGTTCTGACTTCCTCATTGCACGAGAGGATACGTAGGCATAACTTAACAGTTATCGAACAAAAGTCTCTGTACATTCCCCCTCTTTCAGTATCATTCTTTAGCCTCATTATCATGAGCATTTCACTCCTATCTTTACACTGACACATCATTATACACTTCACTTCCTTTACACTGACACCTGTACATATTGCTTTCCAGCTCTTTATACACAGATTGCACTGACACTACCCCTTTAAAACACAAATCTTTTAAGCGTGGATCCCGTCGAGTACGACGGACAATCTGGGTGCTAATACTTTCCCAGGTTGTAACCAACCCCCTTTCTCAGTCTCTCTGGTTCGCAACCGTCTTATCCATCTTTTTCTAGGCTTATGCAGCATTGCCTTTCCTCCGGGATAAAAATGCCTAGCTGGCGACTCTATTCATCTCCAGTGAGTTCACGGCTGTGTGTTCTCACTGTTCCCTTCGCCGACCATTCGCGTCTGTACCTTTATTTGGGCCAGTCCCATTTTATCGGGAGCGACAATTACTACAACAAGAAGAGAAAACTATACAACCACATGAAGAACCAATCGAAGTTGTGAACTTGGGAACCGAGGAAAACAGGAAAGAGATCAAGATAGGTGCTGAACTGGAGGATGGTATCAAGAATAGGTTGATTCAAATGTTACATGATTCCATGGAAATTTTTGCTTAGTCTTATGAAGATATGTCGGGGCTAGATACAGATATTGTGGTTCACCGTCTACCAGTGAAAGAGGATTGTCGTCCAATAAAATAGAAAGTTCGTCGTATGCATCCTGATATGTCAGAAAAGATTAAGGCAGAGGTGATGAAACAATTCAATGCAGGGTTTTTAGTTGTTACTTCTTATCCACAATGGGTTGCAAACATGGTACTGGTTTCTAAGAAAGATGGTAAAGTACGCATGTGTGTAGATTACAGGGATTTGAATAGAGCCAGCCCTAAAGATGATTTTCCACTTCTACATATTGATGTTCTGGTAGACAAAACTACTCAACATAAGGTATTCTCTTTTATGGATGGTTTCTCTGGGTATAATCAGATTAAGATGGCACCTGAAGATATGGAGAAGACTACATTTGTTACACAATGTGGCACTTTCTTCTATAAGGTAATGCCATTTGGTTTGAAGAATGTTGGGGCAACATACCAGCGTGCTATGGTAGCTTTGTTCCATGATATGATTCACCATGAGATAGAGGTATATGTGGATGATATGATAGCCAGATCTCAGAATGAAGAAGAGCATCTTGATCACCTGCACAAGTTGTTTGAGAGGTTGAAGAAATACAAGTTGAGGTTAAATCCAAACAAGTGTACTTTCGGAGTTAGATCTGGTAAACTTCTGGGTTTTATTGCTAGTGGTAAAGGTATTGAAGTAGATCCTGCAAAGGTAAAAGCTATAAAAGAGATGCCTGCTCCTCGTACTGAGAAAGAAGTTAGAGGTTTCTGTCGCTCCCGAGATTTTCATCCTAGTACAAACGCGAAAGTGGCGCGGAAAGGTAGAGTCGCCAGCCAGACATTTTTATCCCGAAAGAATGGGAAAGGTAATGTTGCACAAACCTGAGGAAGAAGGAAAGGACAAGGCCTTGCGAACCAAAGATCTGGGTTCGGGAGTCGGTTACGACCTGGGAAGGTATTAGCACCCCAGATCGTTCGTCGTACCCGACGGGATCCACACTTGCTTGTTTGTTTCAAAGGGTGAGAAAAATAAAGTGCTGCTGAATAAAACCTCTTACTGGAACTGGAATGAGAAATGAGAAAAGAACTGAAATAAGAAAATGGAAAGAAAGGGGGAAATGTAGGGAAAATAAAGAATGTGCTCGAACGGGCCCTACCCCGCTGCCTACGTACCTCATCGGGATAATGAGGATCAGAGTCGACGTAGTTCGCCTAACTAAGGCGGGAACTATTTGTTTGTGTTTTTTATAGCTGGAACTGCGTATGTCTATGCTCAGGTGTTGCAGGCTCGTCTGGTACGAGTGCGTTTACCGTCTTGCATGAAAGACAAGTCGTCGCGAGTTCGCGTTGTGAGTGAATGAGATGAGAAGAGAAGTTCCCGCAGGATAGTCGCTTGTTATTTGTTTTTGTCTTTTATGAGAAGTGTTTTGAATTTGTTTGTGAACGGTCTTGTACTAAGACCTATCCATCGCGGGAAGCATTTACACCTCGCCCCGAAACAGGACGCGTATAAGCACTCCGCAACAAAGTCTCGTGTCGTACAAGATTGTTCGGTTTTTATTAAGTATTTTATTGCTTTTCTTTTGAGAAGAGAGAAAGAATGACTCAAGTTGCAAAAAGGACAAACTAAGGGGACTAAGACACAACCCTAATTTTATTTGTTTACAAAAGTGGTCCTATGGTTTGTGAAGTTTTCTATTCCTAATGAGAAACTAGAAACTACTAGAATTCAACTTACTTCTTAATGAAGTTAAGTTGATTCTAAGAACAATGGGGAAGCCTATACAAGTTATGAAAACCAAATGATAAGGCAAAACAATGAAATTAAACATAAGAAATAAAATTCTACAAATGCATTAGAGGCATGGATTAAAAAAAGTCTATTTTTATTTATTCTACTTCTAAGTGAAAATGAAACTTCAAGCCTAAGTACTAAACTAAGCTAAACCTAATATTCATTCTAAAAATCAAATTTAAACTAGCCTAAGTCTAAATTAAATTCTATGACTAAACTTAAACTAAGCTATTATTTTTTATATTGAACTTTATTTTTTTAATGGCCTAACCTAATGGGAATTATGCATAACTATGCCTAAAACTAATATTCTAAAAAAATACTAAAACTTCTAGAAAAATTGTGAAAATTAAACTATAGGGTCTTACCACTATCTAAAATATTGTACTAAGAGGGATTCTAAAAGAACTTATTTTTCCTATGCCTCAAAATCCATTATTTCTAACTAAAGATTAACCATTATTTCCTAAGGATTACATCACTAAAACCTAAGATAAAAGGTCCTAAAAAATCCATAAAAAATTCACTAAGAACTATTATGAGTCCTTTAATTATAGAAAAAAGAATGGCTCAAAAAAGTTGCTGGAAATTATAAAAATAAAATGAACAAAATTCAGCACAATTAAAAGAAACTCAATAAAAGCTAATTACAAGAAAATTCAGAATTAAATTAAAAATGACCAAAATTTAGAAAATAAAAATGTCACAAATTTCTAAATGGGATTATTAAGCTACTTGATTTTTTGTGAAATTTTCTAGTGCTTTTTATTATTTTTGTGGAATTATTTTCTAAGCTATGGTAAAACAAAATAAAATTCTAAAATGAAATGAAAAGGGGGTGGATTAGTATTTTTCTAAGTTATTTTCGTGACTGGGCCTAAAGTAGGATGGTGCAGAAAGCAAAAGTACCCAACCCAAATTCGCAGGCTGAGGGGGGTACCGAAAGTATATTTTTTTAAGTTGTTTTTTTATGATGGGCTCAGCAGGGGGGTGAGAACAGAAATGATAATCAGGCCCATTTCGCAGGCTTGCTTGGGAGGTGCTAAAAGAAGAATTTTTATTTTGTTTTCTACTATGGGCCTAAAGGAGGTGCCAATAACAACAATAGCACCTAATTACATTTAAATGATTAAAATTGAGATTAATCTACACTTATTGTTCTTAAAAACATCATAATAATTCTTACTAAAAACTTAAGATATTTTAATAATGTCTAATTAAATTACATGATTATCTTAACAATTAACCAGTAAATCTTATTAATTAAATGGAGATTATGGTTAATGAAATTAAACTGGATTAAATTCCTCTTCATTGTTATTAAAATCTCTTAACTCATAACAACTCATAATAATCCTCCTAATTATTAATTAAACCCTTAAAAAAAGAAAAAAAAAGAAATAAAATAAAGAAATGAAATAATAATAAACAGAAGTATGAAGTAAACCCTAATCCCCTTCTTGCTCACACTCTCCGCCGCCAATCCCCCTATTTCTTCTTCGTCTTTCGTCCTTCACCCTCTTAACTCCTTACCCTCTCAAAGCCAATAACCCTAGCCCCGCCGTCAAGGTCGCTACTTCTCTCTCCGGCAATTCTCCTAAATCAACGACGGTGCACATCAACCCTCCCCTTCAACCGCTCTCATCACAAATCCGTGAGCGATTTCATCCGAGACTCAATAACCCCCACGGGATCGAGCGATCTATCGAAAACCAGCAAGCGTAGTCGTACAATAAAGAACATACCTTCTTCTTCTGATGTGCGCTGAGTTTGTGTGCTCGCTGATGTTACTTTAACTTCGTCGAAACCGCAATGATGAAGATGACGACGTTCAGGGTGATGGCTTCAAGAAGATGATGGCGTTCGAAGGTAACGTGAAGACTCTTCACCGTGCAATCTACAACGCGCTCGTGGTGAGAACGAAAATCCGTGAGGATACGATTGAAGTCGTGGTGACGAAATCACATGTTCGACAAAAAGAACATCGAAAGGTTAGTTACAATTCCCGTCGAAAATCCCCTCTCATTCCTCTTGTCCTTGCTGATAACTCTTCAATCTTTTGCAGTTCCAAATTCTTGACCTTGTTCTCTGGTATTGATGAAAGTTTTGTTGCAGCTGTTATTGATGCCTTAATGGTTGATTGATGGAAGCTAGAGGATTAAAGCCGAATCCATGGATAAGGTAGGTGGTTTTCGGAATCAAAGAAAAGGAAAAAATGGACGATTGAGAGAGATGTAGATGATAAAGGGTTGGAGTTTTGGGATTGAAGAAGAAGAGAAGAAAGGTTGGAGAAGAAGGTTCAAAGGTTGAAGGAAGAATGGTGGAAAAAGATTAAAAAATGGTGAAGAAGAAGAACTGATTGATCAAGAAGCTACTGATTTATAGGAGATGCCTTGAGGATGGTTCTGGAAGCTTCAGGTATAGTTCAGTTATCTTTCAATTGTGAAGTTGTTAGAATTCAGTTAGGGATTTTCTATCTCAAATTCCAATTCTACTTTTGATTTTTTCTCATGAGATTCTGTTATGTAGCCTAGCATAAATTCCCTTTCAACTGATTCTTTCTTTTGAAATTGCAATCCTCTACTCCCTTTTCCTGAATGTTCATTGCTCCTTAACTGAATCTCTGCTGCGAGATTGGTTAGAAAGTTTGTTAGAAGTTAGTTTTTATTTTTAGTTAGAATTCTGTTAGGAATTGTGTTCATTCTCCTGAATTTTTCATTAGCTCTGATCTTTTCATTGATTAATGCAGGTTGTTGGTGAAGGTGTGTACTGCTGAATAAAATTGAGGGAATTGAAACTCAAGATGTGATGAAGCTTCCTTTCGGTGATTAGAGTTGAAGGTCGTGTATGAATTTAGTGAAATTTGAAGAAGATTATCCTGGTGATGAAAAAGTGATTCGAAAATTCTTGTAATCCCCTCCTGTATTCTGTTTTTTACATCCTGAGCTTTTGTAATGAATTTTTCATGCTACAACAAATTAGAGAACTTTTTCTTTATTTGGACACCTCCTACCATGTAAATTGACAGACGTTATGTTGTATCCGTTGGCACTCTGCAAATCCTGTATTCACTTGCTTTATTTATTTAACCAACCAACTGATGTGTCCTTATGCCTTGCAACATTCAAAGTATTGTTTAATATCCAATTGCACTTCCATCATTTCTTTACTATATTACATTCTCCTTCATGGAACCACGTGAATAATGTTCTTATAATGTAATTCCTTGCAATGCACTTTTAATAATTTGAACGAAAACATTCAAATAAAACCGGCCATTGGAATATCTGAAACTTGAAATCTTTTAAAGAAACCTTTGATCTTAATGAAGCTTGAATAATGTAGTAACTCCATAAAAACGGACGAACTTGCATAAACTTGGATTATTGTACCTTGAACTTTAAATGGACCTTGCCTTTGCACACCAAACAACTCTTAACCTCTTTCACGGTAATGAATCCGAATCAACTTCCAATAGGAATAAATTCACTCAAATTTTAATGCCAAACGACCTTGATTCCTCTATCAGTTAACCAAACGAACCCCACGGCAATCTTGATCCAAAATAAACCCAATATGCAAAAAAATACGCTCCCAAAAGAATATCCACACCTTTGTATCTCTCATCACGACATGTACCTAGAAATTCACTAACTGGGCGACGAATGACTTTAGAACGAATTCCCTGAGGAAACCTTGAAGGTGAATACATAACCAAAGCAACAAGCCTGTCTAAGCAAACTTTTGTCAGAACTGCTTAAATCTCAACCTTTGTTGGAGCTTTAATATCCATGATAAGTTGTATTTCGAGACGACGTTTGCGGCAATAAAAATTCACCCCCTGGTCTCGACCTTAAGCTTAATGGTAGTATAGGTCACCTCTGAATAGGAAGCTCAAACCATAAGGATATGCCTCGATCACATGCCTCATGAAATAATGCAATGCACTAGTATGCTGTTAATGGATTGATGAGGAATGCGGACAAATGCGAAACGACAAGCCAATAGAGGGAATAAATATGAGGGCAAATTTTGAGGTATTACAGCTGCCCATATTCAATCATCTGCAAGCCTGAACGAATAATTGCAACGGCTTTTAGACGTTCAAGGTGTGGAGTAATTGAATACTCGAATAAACCTGGAAATTTGCACATTGAGGGTAACAGAAATGCCATCTGCCCATTTACTTATTTATATCTTTTTTTTGTTTTTGACCTCTGAATAGGTAGTGAAAATAGAACCAGGTGGAATAGAATCAATACAATCATTGCGACTGCTGAACGAACCGAAACCACAAGGAGGGTGCCTGTTGGCGAAACAGGACTTAACACAACATCAACCGATTTGCGACTCAAATGAGATCCACCAATCTAACACGGAGATGGTATCAACCGATCCACCCCGGAAACGCGAGAATGTAATATCATCCGATTTACAACTCGAAGAGAAATGATATCAACCGATTCATAACTCAAATATGATCAACCGATCTAACACAGAAATGGTATCAACCGATCCACCCCGGAAAGCGAGAATGTAATATCATCCGATTTACAACTCGAAGAGAAATGATATCAACCGATTCATGACTCAAATAAGATCAACCGATCTAACACGGAAATGGTATCAACCGATCCATAACCAAGAAACACGAGAATGTAATATCATCCGATTTACAACTCGAAGAGAAATGATATCAACCGATTCATGACTCAAATAAGATCAACCGATCTAACACGGAAATGGTATCAACCGATCCATAACCAAGAAACACGAGAATGTAATATCATCCGATTTACAACTCGAAGAGAAATGATATCAACCGATTCATGACTCAAATAAGATCAACCGATCTAACACGGAAATGGTATCAACCGATCCATAACCAAGAAACACGAGAATGTAATATCATCCGATTTACAACTCGAAGAGAAATGATATCAACCGATTCATGACTCAAATAAGATCAACCGATCTAACACGGAAATGGTATCAACCGATCCATAACCAAGAAACACGAGAATGTAATATCATCTGATTTACAACTCGAAGAGAAATGATATCAACCGATTCATAACTCACCTAAGATCAACCGATCTAACATGGAGATGGTATCAACCGATCCATAACCAAGAAAAAACGAGAATGTAATATCATCCGATTTACAACTCGAAGAGAAATGATATCAACCGATTCATAACTCACATAAGATCAACCGATCTACACGAAAATGGTATCAACCGATCCATTATCTTTGCACTGAGACGAGACCATTGTACTTAAATGGAGACTCGAAAGGAACGGGATCGTTGTACTTAAACGAGAGCCCAAGACGCAACCGTTGTACTGAAACGGAGACGCGAAGAAATGAGACTGTTGTACTGAAACAAGACTCAATTGACGAGACCATTGTACTTAAATGGAGACTCGAAAGGAACGGGATCGTTGTACTTAAACGAGAGCCCAAGACACGACCGTTGTACTGAAACGGAGACGCGAAAAAATGAGACTGTTGTACTGAAACAAGACTCAAAGACGAGACCATTGTACTTAAATGGAGACTTGAAAGGAACGGGATCGTTGTACTTAAACGAGAGCCCAAGACACGATCGTTGTACTGAAACGGAGACGCGAAAAAATGAGACTGTTGTACTGAAACAAGACTCAAAGACGAGACCATTGTACTTAAATGGAGACTCGAAAGGAACGGGATCGTTGTCCTTAAACGAGAGCCCAAGACGCGACCATTGTACTGAAACGGAGACGCGAAAAAAAATGAGACTGTTATACTGAAACAAGACTCAACTGGGGATAACAACAAGACTTGGTAGAAGTAACCACCTTGGGAAATGAAGTTGCATTCTGTGCGGGATACTTCAATCTGATTGGAGATGTAACGGGTCTTATGTAATACCTCAAAACTGGCTCATGCTGGTATGCATATGTTTGGATTTATGGCGTAATGCTCCATGACGATGGAAATGCTACGCTTTGGAGGATGCAGATGTAATGATGAGTACTAGATGCAAATGCAAATGCAAAAGGGGGTCTCCCGATGAGGAGATAACAGACATCCCGACTGGCTTGACTGGGTAGGAACTGACGATCACTGCATTGATCTGGTTAATCCTTATGAGGAGAAGACAACTATGCGGGGAATGTTGTCAATGATACACCGGCTCTGAACAGCCACCATTGCCAAAAATAAATTGGACTTTAAGATTGGAGTGCCAAGACCCTGCTGGAGATGGACCCTTCTCGAACACTAGTGGGGAAGTGAGGACCTCCTGACTTGGCTGGGAACCAACGGCATGAAACTATTGAGGAAACACCTTGCTGGGGAGGAAAGAACTCCTTGTACTGTTGAGGATTGCCCATGTCTGAAGGGAAACTTCTACTTGGGGATGACACCCACATTCTGCTGCCTTGCTGGGAGAGATTTCAACTTCCACTTTACTGGGGATGATGGAGGATGTCAATGATGAAGCTTCCTGCTGAAGATAAGAGTTTAAGTTGCCACTTGCTGGGGATAAGAGATAAATCCTCTCATGTTGGGCATGAGAGATGTAAGGCGTCTCATGTTGAGGATGATAGACGATGATATCCTTCTGCTCAAGAAGTAACCTTCCATTTTCCGCACTACTGGGGAAGGAGTTGTCTAATGAGACTTGCTAAGGAATTCTGATCAATGAAGTCCGCCGATTCTTGAAGTACTGTGCTGACAATGGCTTTGCTTCTAGACTCGGATTGATAGGTTGTCAACTAATCATGAGTGAACAATGGTTCTTTACAATCTTCAACTCGCCTTCTACTAGGATCTATCAAAATATAATGTCTCAAGAGGATTTTACAGAAAACTGGCATACGAGATGCCTCAGTGTCTTCAAACTCTTGGAGAGATTTGTCGGATCTCGAAATAACTGCCCCAGACTGCATGGTTTGTGCAAGAATTTTCCTCGCAAGGATTCATGAAGAACCTCATATCACTGTGAGATATTCTGCCCCAGTATATTGAACTCCGGGTAGGTGCTTTTGATAAACCGTCTTCGGGAGAGAGTAACTTCTAGTGCTCTTGGGGTGGCCTGCCCCAGTACGAGCCTTGAAGTGATCACCTCTGAATGACTGTGCTTTGAAGAAAACACCCAGATCAATTGTTCTTTGAGAGATTGGATCTCGAAGTAATTGCCCCAGTTTGGCTAAAATTTGAATGCATGCATCAGACTAATGGCTCTTTGAGAGATTTGAATCTCGAAGTGATTTCCCCGGCTTGGCTGAACTTTGAAGAGATTGCTCGATATGACTTCCCCAGATTAGTTGGCTCTTACCACAACTGTTGGGAAAGTCCCTACTCAATGGAGTTTTCTTGAAAAATGCACCTCGACAAATTGTCCTTCGGAAGTTTCAGACTTCTCAACTTGGCAAGATTAAGCTCCTGGACTGAGATTCCATACATGGATTTTTATGATGCCAAACAAATGTATGCAAGCAGAAAATGTTTATTTTAAGAATGAAAATTCTAATGCAACACACATATTAATCTTGAAGTTTTACTGAAAAAAGATGTCGCAAACCTTTGTGAACGAATCACTGGTTAAGATACGACATTAATTTTTTGAATAATAGAAAACATGCACATGCAACACCAACAAAGAACTTTTAGCACAACTCAAAGGAGTCAGGAACGCGGTCTTGTGGTAGTACGCTCTCAAAAATAACCTTGTTTCAGTTAGGACTTTTGAGGGTTGTATCGTGGCCTAGTTCACAGTTATAGAAGCAAAGGATATAGGCTCGAAATTTATTTGTGCCCACCCATCTTCGTGATATTCTCCATTCCTATTTTCAGCTAGCTTTCACAAGCGTTCACCTCTCAAAAAGGGTTTTGTGATGGTTGAGGAACCAATTACACTAACGGTGTAAGCAACAAACAGGTTGTTGTTGGGAGTCAGTCACCCCTTAGTCTTTCGTGTCTGTGCCACACGACTTTGTTCTTGTTTGAGGATCCTTCTTATGTAATCCTTTTTGCATTTCGTTTTTGCGTTATTTTTCTTATCCCTAACTTTTGCCTGGACTGATTCTTGTGAATGTTTGATTGCGAAGTCCAGCGGGATGCCCTAATTTTTGCCCAAGTCGCTTGTTTTCAAGTTTCGACTTAGCGGGCTTTTTTCATTTCTTTTTTCAATTCTCTTTTTTTTTGAACAAATCGTGTGACACTGTTTGTCTTGAATGCTTTGCGAGGGTCGTGACTGTCTCACTCCTTTGTTGTTGAGGAATAACCATTGTGGTCTCCGGTCTTTGGACCTCTTGATTGGGATAACCATTGTGGTTCCTGGTCATTGGACCTCTTGATTTGGTACAACGAAAGGTAATGGATCCTCAGATTCGCACTCCTTTTGAAATTTGAACGCTCGGTCAAACTAACTGACGCCTACCCTGCCCCTGGGTTAAATGCAAGGGTTTTTTCATGTGGAAAGAAACTCCTACTTCAAGGCTCAAATGGGTTGGCGAGGGTCTATCTCCCTTATATCTCCGGTGTTTAGGATTTGAAACAATGCTTGTACATCGTCAACAAGGTCTTTCTCAAAAGCACACAATTAGCGATTTTTGCGTTTTCATTTTGTCATCCTCCCTGATAGAGTTTAAGCACAACAGTTGGTATTGCAATGCACATACACAGAATCATGAGTGAATACGAATGGATTACTTCAAGAAAAACATGTGCGTTATATTATGATTAACATTCAAAAACAAATAAGTTTCATGCATGCATACAAATGTTTAAACAAACAATATAAACTACAAATGAAAATGCAGTAAAGAAGCTGAACATTGCCATCATTGAGGAGACTTGACTCCGTCTGGACCTATCGCTTCTGAAGATGCCCTTGCAAACTAGGATGCCAATTTGATAAGGAGATTTCAATATGTGAGCAGACCTTCTGGCATGATGACCTTTGAGTCGATCAAACTCTGGACCTTGTCTTCACCTTTACCTCTGAAAGACTTGCAATCTTCAATTAAAAGGCCAGGTGCCCCAGAATGGTAATCATACTTAGAATTGAAACCCCAAAGGAAGCTTTGTCGGAGATGATCCTGATGCAATTAGCTCAACCACTCCGAATTTGTGTAAATGAGGAAACTTGTTGCATGTACGACATCAGAATATGATCAAACTTCTTCTCAAGTTGTTTTGGCCTTTACCCGTATTCTCTGCCCCTAGGATTCTCTTGGGAAACTGAGGTTGGATGCTAACAAATGTGATCTGGAGGGAAGAGGTTGATAAAGTTAATAGATAAGGTTGCTCGGAAAGATCTTGCACGATCTCCTGCCTACGTATCTCCATTGACCAATGGAGAATCAGAGCAGCGTAGTTCCCCTTAATAGGGATGAAAATAACTTTGTTCAGAATTTCCATAACCAAGCTCATCTGAGTCTTCATCTGGTTGACTTCCTGTTTCAGCAGTTTCTGGTTTTGAAATAAAGCTTATACCTCTGCCCTGAATGGCCTCAGCTGGGTCTTCCTTCGATTACCTCCGCCCGGAGTTGCTTCAAATATATACCTTGATGATTGTGATTCAAGTTGTCCATTCTGATGAGAAATCATGTCAGGATAAGAATCTGTCTCTGAACACCTGTCAAGAATGCAAGGATGTATGCAAATGCCATGTTCAATTATTTCTGAGGAATCTATCTGCTTTGATTCAAGTTTTGATACAAAGAAAATCCAACAACATGATTCAGATATGTGATCCTCGAAAATAACTGAACATGTGTGAAGAAATGCTATGATGTCATGTATGCAACAAGCATGTGATCAATGGTCTGATGTCGGTGTCGGTGTTGAATAATGAGTCAAGTGTCTGAACAGAACCATAATAGTAACACCATCTCTGTATAGAACCCCATAACTAAGAACCCAAACTGGATCACATAATTGAATAGTCACTGATGGTGTTGAAGCTGAACAACGAGCCCAATGTCTATGGAGAGTCATAATAACAGTCACAATATCAAGGTCACAATGGTAATCTCAATAACAATTTCTCTGAATAGAAATCCCGGATCTCAGAATCAAAGAACCATATAGCGCCAGATAATATCATAAAACAACACTGGCAAAGCGGGTATGTTGAAGTTTAGGGTTCCTGCAAACCTGTAAACCCCTCCCAATCTCACGGGTATGCTACTCGGGTCAAACATCACAGACTCTCGAGGCCGAATAGCAATAATACGTTCACCATTTCCGAGAAATGGCTCATGACCAAATCAGGGAATCGGTTTGGCATTATGTACTACTCAGGGAGGTCTCAGTTGAGTCCAAGGAAACAAGCATCCCTCATAATTCCTCAGCTTCAAGCACTGAATCGAGAAACAATAGTACATTCATCCCGAAGGGTACAATACTATCGTCATACGAACAGTTTGCTTTAACTGAATTCCTATGAGAGAACCAGGCCATCCTATGCGAGTTCCCAGTGGGCCCTCGGATGCGAATGGGTTTGCCAACAAATGTGGTCTTCCACTATCATCACTGGAGAGGGTTGTTTCCACTAAGGTTCTCAATGATCGGTCACCAGATGCACATAACTATCAAGGTCGTACCCTGAAGTGAGGTAATCCCCACACATAATAGTTCCAAGACGGTCGCAATTTGGGTGTGGAACACATCCCCACCCATCATGGTGAGATACCATAAGAGTACAATGTATGTCCACGCTAATCCTATGGTGCATTCAAGCCGGGTATTTGGCTTATCTCACAGTAACTCCCACCCCACAGAAAAAATGAAAACCAGCACAGCCAGACAGTCCAGTATAATATGATGCATGGGAAATAAAATACTGAAAGCGGTAAATAAATGCGGTAAAGTAAAGCTGTAAAGAACTGTAAATAAAAACAGTAAAGCTAAACTAAAGCATGCAACAACAAACAAATAAACACCCAAAGAAACAAAACCAAACAGGCGCTAGGATTGACTCTACAAGGGAAACCGGAAGAATCAGGTTAGTCCCCAGCAGAGTCGCCAGCTGTCGCTCCCGGGATTTTCATCCTAGTACAAACGCGAAAGTGGCGCGGAAAGGTAGAGTCGCCAGCCAGACATTTTTATCCCGAAAGAATGGGAAAGGTAATGTTGCACAAACCTGAGGAAGAAGGAAAGGACAATGCCTTGCGAACCAAAGATCTGGGTTCGGGAGTCGGTTACGACCTGGGAAGGTATTAGCACCCCAGATCGTCCGTCGTACCCGACGGGATCCACACTTGCTTGTTTGTTTCAAAGGGTGAGAAAAATAAAGTGTTGCTGAATAAAACCGCTTACTGGAACTGGAATGAGAAATGAGAAAAGAACTGAAATAAGAAAATGGAAAGAAAGGGGGAAATGTAGGGAAAATAAAGAATGTGCTCGAACGGGCCCTACCCCGCTGCCTACGTACCTCATCGGGATAATGAGGATCATAGTCGACGTAGTTCGCCTAACTAAGGCGGGAACTATTTGTTTGTGTTTTTTATAGCTGGAACTGCGTATGTCTATGCTCAGGTGTTGTAGGCTCGTCTAGTACGAGTGCGTTTACCATCTTGCATGAAAGACAAGTCGTCGCGAGTTCGCGTTGTGAGTGAATGAGATGAGAAGAGAAGTTCCCGCAGGATAGTCGCTTGTTATTTGTTTTTGTCTTTTATGAGAAGTGTTTTGAATTTGTTTGTGAACGGTCTTGTACTAAGACCTATCCATCGCGGGAAGCATTTACACCTCGCCCCGAAACAGGACGCGTATAAGCACTCCGCAACAAAGTCTCGTGTCGTACAAGATTGTTCGGTTTTTATTAAGTATTTTATTGCTTTTCTTTTGAGAAGAGAGAAAGAATGACTCAAGTTGCAAAAAGGACAAACTAAGGGGACTAAGACACAACCCTAATTTTATTTGTTTACAAAAGTGGTCTTATGGTTTGTGAAGTTTTCTATTCCTAATGAGAAACTAGAAACTACTAGAATTCAACTTACTTCTTAATGAAGTTAAGTTGATTCTAAGAACAATGGGGAAGCCTATACAAGTTATGAAAACCAAATGATAAGGCAAAACAATGAAATTAAACATAAGAAATAAAATTCTACAAATGCATTAGAGGCATGGATTAAAAAAAAGTCTATTTTTATTTATTCTACTTCTAAGTGAAAATGAAACTTCAAGCCTAAGTACTAAACTAAGCTAAACCTAATATTCATTCTAAAAATCAAATTTAAACTAGCCTAAGTCTAAATTAAATTCTATGACTAAACTTAAACTAAGCTATTATTTTTTATATTGAACTTTATTTTTTTAATGGCCTAACCTAATGGGAATTATGCATAACTAGGCCTAAAACTAATATTCTAAAAAAATACTAAAACTTCTAGAAAAATTGTGGAAATTAAACTATAGAGTCTTACCACTATCTAAAATATTGTACTAAGAGGGATTCTAAAAGAACTTATTTTTCCTATGCCTAAAAATCCATTATTTCTACCTAAAGATTAACCATTATTTCCTAAGGATTACATCACTAAAACCTAAGATAAAAGGTCCTAAAAAATCCCTAAAAAATTCACTAAGAACTATTATGAGTCCTCTAATTATAGAAAAAAGAATGGCTCAAAAAAGTTGCTGGAAATTATAAAAATAAAATGAACAAAATTCAGCACAATTAAAAGAAACTCAATAAAAGCTAATTACAAGAAAATTCAGAATTAAATTAAAAATGAACAAAATTTAGAAAATAAAAATGTCACAAATTTCTAAATGGGATTATTAAGCTACTTAATTTTTTGTGAAATTTTCTAGTGCTTTTTATTATTTTTGTGGAATTATTTTCTAAGCTATGGTAAAACAAAATAAAATTCTAAAATGAAATGAAAAGGGGGTGGATTAGTATTTTTCTAAGTTATTTTCGTGACTGGGCCTAAAGTAGGATGGTGCAGAAAGCAAAAGTACCCAACCCAAATTCGCAGGCTGAGGGGGGTACCGAAAGTATATTTTTTTAAGTTGTTTTTTATGATGGGCTCAGCAGGGGGGTGAGAACAGAAATGATAATCAGGCCCATTTCGCAGGCTTGCTTGGGAGGTGCTAAAAGAAGAATTTTTATTTTGTTTTCTACTATGGGCCTAAAGGAGGTGCCAATAACAACAATAGCACCTAATTACATTTAAATGATTAAAATTGAGATTAATCTACACTTATTGTTCTTAAAAACATCATAATAATTCTTACTAAAAACTTAAGATATTTTAATAATGTCTAATTAAATTACATGATTATCTTAACAATTAACCAGTAAATCTTATTAATTAAATGGAGATTATGGTTAATGAAATTAAACTGGATTAAATTCCTCTTCATTGTTATTAAAATCTCTTAACTCATAACAACTCATAATAATCCTCCTAATTATTAATTAAACCCTTAAAAAAAGAAAAAAAAGAAATAAAATAAAGAAATGAAATAATAATAAACAGAAGTATGAAGTAAACCCTAATCCCCTTCTTGCTCACACTCTCCGCCGCCAATCCCCCTATTTCTTCTTCGTCTTTCGTCCTTCACCCTCTTAACTCCTTACCCTCTCAAAGCCAATAACCCTAGCCCCGCCGTCAAGGTCGCTACTTCTCTCTCCGACAATTCTCCTAAATCAACGACGGTGCACATCAACCCTCCCCTTCAACCGCTCTCATCACAAATCCGTGAGCGATTTCATCCGAGACTCAATAACCCCCACGGGATCGAGCGATCTATCGAAAACCAGCAAGCGTAGTCGTACAATAAAGAACATACCTTCTTCTTCTGATGTGCGCTGAGTTTGTGTGCTCGCTGATGTTACTTTAACTTCGTTGAAACCGCAATGATGAAGATGACGACGTTCAGGGTGATGGCTTCAAGAAGATGATGGCGTTCGAAGGTAACGTGAAGACTCTTCACCGTGCAATCTACAACGCGCTCGTGGTGAGAACGAAAATCCGTGAGGATACGATTGAAGTCGTGGTGACGAAATCACATGTTCGACAAAAAGAACATCGAAAGGTTAGTTACAATTCCCGTCGAAAATCCCCTCTCATTCCTCTTGTCCTTGCTGATAACTCTTCAATCTTTTGCAGTTCCAAATTCTTGACCTTGTTCTCTGGTATTGATGAAAGTTTTGTTGCAGCTATTATTGATGCCTTAATGGTTGATTGATGGAAGCTAGAGAATTAAAGCCGAATCCATGGATAGGGTAGGTGGTTTTCGGAATCAAAGAAAAGGAAAAAATGGACGATTGAGAGAGATGTAGATGATAAAGGGTTGGAGTTTTGGGATTGAAGAAGAGGAGAAGAAAGGTTGGAGAAGAAGGTTCAAAGGTTGAAGGAAGAATGGTGGAAAAAGATTAAAAAATGGTGAAGAAGAAGAACTGATTGATCAAGAAGCTACTGATTTATAGGAGATGCCTTGAGGATGGTTCTGGAAGCTTCAGGTATAGTTCAGTTATCTTTCAATTGTGAAGTTGTTAGAATTCAGTTAGGGATTTTCCATCTCAAATTCCAATTCTGCTTTTGATTTTTTCTCATGAGATTCTGTTATGTAGCCTAGCATAAATTCCCTTTCAACTGATTCTTTCTTTTGAAATTGCAATCCTCTACTCCCTTTTCCTGAATGTTCATTGCTCCTTAACTGAATCTCTGCTGCGAGATTGGTTAGAAAGTTTGTTAGAAGTTAGTTTTTTTTTTAGTTAGAATTCTGTTAGGAATTGTGTTCATTCTCCTGAATTTTTCATTAGCTCTGATCTTTTCATTGATTAATGCAGGTTGTTGGTGAAGGTGTGTACTGCTGAATAAAATTGAGGGAATTGAAACTCAAGATGTGATGAAGCTTCCTTTCAGTGATTAGAGTTGAAGGTCGTGTATGAATTTAGTGAAATTTGAAGAAGATTATCCTGGTGATGAAAAAGTGATTCGAAAATTCTTGTAATCCCCTCCTGTATTCTGTTTTTTACATCCTGAGCTTTTGTAATGAATTTTTCATGCTACAACAAATTAGAGAACTTTTTCTTTATTTGGACACCTCCTACCATGTAAATTGACAGACGTTATGTTGTATCCGTTGGCACTCTGCAAATCCTGTATTCACTTGCTTTATTTATTTAACCAACCAACTGATGTGTCCTTATGCCTTGCAACATTCAAAGTATTGTTTAATATCCAATTGCACTTCCATCATTTCTTTACTATATTACATTCTCCTTCATGGAACCACGTGAATAATGTTCTTATAATGTAATTCCTTGCAATGCACTTTTAATAATTTGAACGAAAACATTCAAATAAAACCGGCCATTGGAATATCTGAAACTTGAAATCTTTGAAAGAAACCTTTGATCTTAATGAAGCTTGAATAATGTAGTAACTCCATAAAAACGAACGAACTTGCATAAACTTGGATTATTGTACCTTGAACTTTAAATGGACCTTGCCTTTGCACACCAAACAACTCTTAACCTCTTTCACGGTAATGAATCCGAATCAACTTCCAATAGGAATAAATTCACTCAAATTTTAATGCCAAACGACCTTGATTCCTCTATCAGTTAACCAAACGAACCCCACGGCAATCTTGATCCAAAATAAACCCAATATGCAAAACAATACGCTCCCAAAAGAATATCCACACCTTTGTATCTCTCATCACGACATGTACCTAGAAATTCACTAACTGGGCGACGAATGACTTTAGAACGAATTCCCTGAGGAAACCTTGAAGGTGAATACATAACCAAAGCAACAAGCCTGTCTAAGCAAACTTTTGTCAGAACTGCTTAAATCTCAACCTTTGTTGGAGCTTTAATATCCATGATAAGTTGTATTTCGAGACGACGTTTGCGGCAATAAAAATTCACCCCCTGGTCTCGACCTTAAGCTTAATGGTAGTATAGGTCACCTCTGAATAGGAAGCTCAAACCATAAGGATATGCCTCGATCACATGCCTCATGAAATAATGCAATGCACTAGTATATTGTTAATGGATTGATGAGGAATGCGGACAAATGCGAAACGACAAGCCAATAGAGGGAATAAATATGAGGGCAAATTTTGAGGTATTACAGTTTCCTGGGACGACTGAATTACATTGCAAGATTTATTTTCCAGTTGACTGCTACTTGTGAACCAATCTTCAAGTTGTTGAAGAAAGATCAAGTATTGGAATGGAATGACGAATGCCAAGTAGCTTTTGATGAGATTAAAAAGTACCTACAAGAACCTCCTATATTGATGCCACCAGTTGAAGGAAGACCCTTGATTATGTACTTAACAGTATTGGATAACCTAATGGGGTGTGTGTTGGGGCAACATGACGAGTCTGGTCGAAAAGAGCAGGCGATATACTACCTTAGCAAAATGTTTACCGACTGTGAAACAAGATACTCATTACTCGAGAAAACTTGCTGCGCTTTGGCATGGGCTGCTCGCCGACTAAGACATTACATGTTGAGTCATACCACCTTATTGATTTCAAAAATGGATCCAATCAAGTATATATTTGAGAAACCTGCTCTCTCCGGACGAATAGTAAAATGGCAAGTGATCTTGATGGAATATGACATACAGTATACTACTCGGAAAGTAATCAAAGGAAATGTAGTAGCTGACCCTTTGGCTCATCAAGCAGTGGATGATTATCAATCTATGAATTTTGAATTTCCAGATGAGGATATTATGATTGTTACTAAAGAACCTAGACAATATGAAGGACCTGGACAAGGATCTCGATGGACTATGGTTTTTGATGGAGCTTCTAATGCGCTTGGTAATGGTGTTGGTGTTGTGATTATCTCTCCTAAAGGTTGTTATACACCAGTTACTGCAAAGCTTTGTTTTAAATGTACCAATAATATGGCTGAGTATGAAGCGTGCATCATGGATATCAAGGTTGCTATTGAGATGAAGATCCAATTTTTGGATGTGTATGGAGATTCATCCCTAGTAGTTAGTCAAGTTAAAGGAGCTTGGGACACCAGGCATCCTAATCTTATCCCTTACAAAGAGCATGTGTTGTCTTTGATCCCGTACTTTGAATAGATTCCCTTTGAACATATTCCACGAGAAGAGAATCAGTTGGCAGATGCATTAGCTACCATGGCAACTATGTTTGAAATCAATTGGGATGATGAAGCTCCGATAATTACTATTGATCGATTTGATAAACCTGCATACTACAATGAAGTGGGTACTAAAGCAGTAGAAGAAAAGCCTTGGTTCCATGAAGTGAAGAGGTATCTTGAAGCTCAGGAGTTCCCTGAAGGGGCATCTGTCAATGATAAGAAGTTTCTGAGGAGGTTTTCTGCTAAATTCTTCCTGAGTAATGGAATTTTGTACAAGCGCAACCACGATTCAACTTTGCTTTACTGTGTGGATAAGAAAGAAGCAGTAGAGATTATGGAAGACATGCATGATGGGATCTTTGGTACTCATTCTAGTGGGCATACAATGGCTAAGAAGATTCTGAGAGCAGGTTATTATTGGTCTACCATGGAAGCTGACTGCTATCAACACTCCAAAACTTGTCACAAATGTCAGATTTATGCTGATAAGGTTCACGTGCCTCCAGTTCCGTTGAATGTTCTAACAGCTCCATGGCCTTTTTCCATGTGGGGCATTGATATGATTGGTGAGATCAAACCTACTGCCTCCAATGGACATCGTTTCATCCTTGTAGCTATTGATTACTTCACAAAATGGGTAGAGGCAACTTCATTTGCTTCTGTTACCAAGAATGTTATAGCTCGATTCATCAAGTATAATCTTATATGCGGATATGGCATCCATGAAAGGATTATCACAGACAATGGTACTAATTTGAACAACACTATGATTACTAATCTCTGCATGCAGTTCAAGATTAAACATCACAATTCTTCTCCATATCGTCCAAAGATGAATTGCGCAGTGGAAGCCGTCAACAAGAATATTAACAAGATCTTGCAAAAAATGACAGTTACATATAAGGATTGGCATGAGATGTTACCATTTTCTCTTCATGGTTATCGTACCACGATACGTACTTCAACTGGGGCAACCCCATTTTCCCTTGTCTATGGTATGGAAGCAATTTTACCCATTGAATTTCAGATTCCTTCTTTGAGAACTATGATGGATGCAGGCTTAGATGAAGATGAATGGATTCAGACTCGACTTGACCAGATTAACTTGATTGACGAGAAAAGATTAGCAGTTATTTGTCATGGTCAGATGTATCAGAAACGTATGATTAAAGCCTTCAATAAGAAAGTTAGGTAGCAGGTGTATCAGGCTGGTGATTTGGTAATCAAGCGTATTATATTACCACAGGGTGATCCCAAGGGAAAATGGACCCCCATCTATGAAGAGCCATTTGTTGTTAAGAGAATATTTTCTAGAAGTGCCATGATGCTTACCACTATGGATGGTGAAGATTTCCCACAATCTGTGAATGCATACATAGTTAAAAAAAATACTACATATGAAAAGAGACCTGCTAGGTTGACTGGCCTAGGAAAAAATAAGGGCATCCCGGTGAACCAAAAGGGTTCGGGAAAAAATTAGGGATATATATAAAAATAATGTACACCCGGCAAGTCGAAAACCTGAAAAGGCAGCTTGGGCAAAAAAGGGTATCTCGGTGGATGGAAAAACCTGAAAGATCCAGGAAAAAGTTAGGGATTAAAGCATATGACTATGTCTCGTTGGATCACCCATGCAACCTCTACTAGTTGTGTTATCTATGTCAAGTTCAACAAATACTGATTAGTCCAATCGTTTCTTCTCCAATAGTTGAAGATGAGATAATTGAAGATAATGGCAATAACAAAGTTGAAACTCAATAGGGTTATTTACACATAGCTATTTTTCCTTGTAAGAATTTCTTTGACGGATTCCTCTTACTAGGATTTCTGTCTCCGTGTTAAAACCTGCCTATTTATAGGCCTATTTTTAAAATAAGTAAAAACTCCATTTTCATATTCATCTTTATTGTTCCCTCTTTATTCAACTTTACTTTTCCCTCTTTATTCAGCTTTACTTTTCCCCTTTTTACTAAAGCGAAAAACGTACATTGATTATGTTTGAATGTATATATGCCTTTGAATATGATTGATGTTTACCAGAAATGCATAAAATATAATAATAGCATTTACTAAGAATGAAGGGAGATAGGAATTCAATGAAGCTTCACCGGTTCATCCCCACGGAATAATCTTTACGGATATCCTTACGGAATACCTCAAGTAATAGCTTACACTTCCAGCTTGACGAAGTCTTTAAGCAGTATCATATCCTCCGAAGAATTGATACTTAACTACATAGGTCTCTCAGATCTATGTCCATCTCTTTTATCCTCAGTCCGGATATTCAGGAACTTAATCCTTCAATAAGAAGTATGACGAACGAAAACAAGAGGTTCTAAGTACGATATTCTTAAACAAGACGGGAACGAAGTCTTCACGCTCCTCAGCAACAAATCGGGATTTATTTTCCCTAGCCAACAGTTGTTATATGAAGCTACTGATCAGCTTCCCAACATAATTAATTCCTACATACATCATATCATATCATACGCATTCTCATAAAATATTATCTTGCAGATTGTTATATATATCATTATATTTGCACCAAACTAACCTTGTTTTTCAGGTTAATTCTCCAGCAGACAAACTTCATCAACAACTTACCTTGGGCCGTCGTTTATTCTTCCCAATGGTTATCTTGTTACCTCGGGCCGTCGTTTATTCTTCCCGAGGGTTATCTCATTTTGGGCCGTCGTTTATTCTTCCCAAAAGCCAACTTACCTTGGGTCATCGTTTATTCTTCCCAATGGTTATCTTGTTACCTCGGGCTGTCGATTATTCTTCTCGAAGGTTATCTCATTTTGGGCCGTCGATTATTCTTCCCAAAATCCAACTTACCTTGGGCCGTCGTTTATTCTTCCCAATGGTTATCTTGTTACCTCGGGCCGTCGTTTATTCTTACCGAAGGTTATCTCATTTTGGGCCGTTGTTTATTCTTCCCAAAATCTAACTTACCTTGGGCCTTCGTTTATTCTTCCCAATGGTTATATTGTTACCTCGGGTCGTCGTTTATTCTTCCTGAAGGTTATCTCATTTTGGGTCGTCGATTATTCTTCCCAAAAGTCAACTTACCTTGGGCCGTCGTTTATTCTTCCCAATGGTTATCTTGTTACCTCGGGCCGTCGATTATTCTTCCCGAAGGTTATCTCATTTTGGGCCGTCGATTATTTTTCCCAACAGTCAACTTACCTTGGGTCGTCGTTTATTCTTCCCAAGGGTTATCTCATTTTTTGGGTCGTCATTTATTCTTCCCAAAAAGTTATATTCATATTTAAGAAACATATCTGAAGACTCTTTATCCGAATGACATCTTTAAGCCCATTCAAGAATTACAATCAACCAATAGTATCATTCTACACACCGGCGAGTATAAATTTTTGGGCTTTTGTGTTCAATCCTCTTCAATCTTCAAGTCACGAAAGGCGTACATGCCAATCTAACTCCTCAGATTTCAAAAATTGAACAAGGGGAAGATGTTGCACCCCAAAATTTGCCCTCCCACAATCAAGACAGCCTCTCTCAAGACTTCTAGATGATCATAAGATCCTCAAGACTCCCAATTGATCTAGAAGTGTGGAAGTTTCCCCAGATAATGCCTCCTCCTAAGCAAAGTGTCCAAAACTAGGGTTTTGTGTTTCCCCAGGTTAAAATGATTTTCAAGGCCTCAAGTGACCTTCATAACATCTCACATATATTCAAGAACCCCCATGTCAAGTTTCAAAGCTTTCCCAAAGAGCTTGCCCAGTCAGATGATCAGATATGAAAAAATTAGTCAAAGTAGTTAAAAAGTCAAATTGAGGTCAATTGTGGTCAAATTAAAGTCAAACTTCAATAATTTTTGCCAACATCAAGTTTATGAAGTAAAATTCATCATTTGATCAAGGATTGATCATGATTCATCAAGGAAGTTTCAGATCATCAAGAATCAGGAGTTTCTAAATTAGGGTTTTATAAGGAAAAATCAACTGAACTTTGACCAGCCATAACTTTTACATGCTTCATCAAAAATTTCCCATCCAAAGCTCATTTTGAAGGAAATTGAATTCTCTACAACTATGTCTCACAAGCCAAGCCTAAAAATGCTTCATTGGGAAGGTATGGGCTAAAACATTACAGGTCATTTCAAAAGTTAACAAAAAGTCAACATCTTCCAAAGGGCATAATTTGAAAATGGTAAAAGATATGGACATGAGACCAAAGAGGTTTGTTAGAGGACTCTTTAATCTTTCCAAAATGTCCAAGAACACCTTTTAAAATTGAAGGATTTGTGCCTTGTCAAAGTTGGGAGATTTTTGAGGGGTGTATGAAGAAAATAAGGCCTTAAAACCAAATTTTTCCAAATGGGCCTATCACTTTACAATCCAACCTTTATGATGGCATCAAGCACGACCTAATGGCAAGAATTTATGATTTTTATTATTTATTTACTATTTATTTGGATTTTATTTACTAAAATTCAATTTAAATATAAATTAAATATGAAAAATCAAATAATGGTCAAGATATTTGATTGAAAATCATTGAAGACATATTTAGAAGGATTGGAAATCAGTTAAAAACATATTGGACCTAAAATAGCAAGTATTCATTTGATTTTTGAACTTTAATGGTGATTGGTTTCTTCATGATCAAGTTACTTCACAAGCCCACCAAATCCATAAGATTTTGACCTAATTTACTTCTCTATAAGTAGATGAACATAACCCAATGCACAAGGAAACGAATTTCTGCCTCCAAGAACAAGAACAAAGTCAAAAAAATTCAAAGAAAAGTGGAAATCGGATTTTTGATTAGAAACTATATCCAGTTGTTTTAAAGGTTCAAACATGTTCTTTGAACATCCTTGATGTTATCCCAATCATCAGCATCATCATATACATCTCCAATTATACAAACCGAATTCGTTTTTGTCACATTTTTTGAAATTTTCGTTTCCTTCAACTTACGCATTATAAATTAATTTTGTTTGTTTAATATTGTTTGTGACAATGTGTAGATGCTTTCTGGGCTAATTAATTTGAAGTTTGATGCATATTCGGCCAACCACCATTATTAGGGTTCTTGAGGACGAATTTGGGAACTCAAGGATATAAACGATTTAGAATGAAATTGATGGAGTAATTGGATCCATAGGAGTGTTATTGATTGATTGGTACCATTAGAATGTATTTATTTCATGTATTGTGAATTTTTCAATTTGCAGGACCTGTAGTGACGAATAAAAATCGTCACTACAAGCTTTAGCAACGGTCAAGCTGTAACTATAGCCTAACTGGACGGTTCTGAGAAGAAGAAGACGTGTGCCGCGAAAATTTGAATTTGAAACCTTGCTTATTTTATTATGTATTATTTGTATTATAATTTCAGATTGGTTCAATTGCTCAGTTGGCAAGGACGCGTGCGTTAAAGCTCTTAGACCTGGGTTCGATCCCCAGGTTTTGTGTATTTTGTTTTTAATCCATTTATTTTGCATGTTGAAAATATAATGATGTGTTCTTATATGCTTATCACCAGCGCGTGCTGGCCATGTTGGTTTTGTGCTAGACTGTTGAGGTAAGGGACCTGGGTTCAAATCCCAGATCCTATCGTTTTAAGCATTTTCTCACTTTTTTTTTTCATATTTTCTTATTTTTCTTTTATTATAACTTTATTTTAATAATTAATTAACTTATTAAATCTAAAACTAATAATAAAATTATTTCTTTCTTAATTAAAATTTTATTATTTCTTTAAAAAAAAAGAGAAACATTTTTATTTTTTATAATAACTTTATTTTAATGTGTTTTATATATAACAATAATTTTGTAAATAAAACTAATTTTTTAAGTTTAACTAATTGTTTTAAAACCCTAATTTTTTTTAACCAACTCTAATAAACCCTAATTTTCCCTAACCCTAAATAAATATTATTTTTTTATATAACTCTTTTTTCTTTATAATTTGTATAAATTTTTAACATATTATTCTTATTATTATTAAACCATTTAAACTTGTATTTTTTTCTAATAATCTCTAAAAATTTAATTTACTTAACTTAAAACAATTTCTTTTAAAATTCTAATCTTTTTATTATTTCTTTATTATTACTTTATTATTTTATTATTATTACTTATTTACATTTACTATTCTTGCTTTATTATTATATTTGCTTTATTATTCTTATTATTTATTTTTATCCAATTATTTTGTATCTGCCCATAAGCCTTGTAATAGTTTAGAATTTTATTTTCGTTGCTTTTTTAATATAAATAGTGTGGTTAGTAAATAGGGTGTGAAAACATATTTGTAATTTTAAATAAAATTAGATAATTGATTAAAAAAGATTAAATATTTGAAAAAATAACACTCACACACGTAATTCGATCTTTGATCGCCATCTACACCTCCTAGGGTTACCCTTTTGGTTGCCTTATTTAAAATGGTCAAGTCCCTCGAATATAGGGGTGTCTTAAGCAAAGTCCCTTCAAGTATAAATCATCAAGTACCTTCCAATTTAAAAGGTCAAGTCCCTACGAGGTCGCCTACGATATAATGACCTTGTCCCTTCGAATAAATGATGATAGTCCCTACGAATTGCTAAAGACACCCTTAAGTTGCCTTAATTGACCATACGATGACCCTACGCCCGTCCCTTAATAAAATCCAAGGTAATGACTACTTATTCCTTAATAATAGGGATAGTCTTACCCTTGAAAGGACATATAATAACATGAACGACTTAGTCTAGGGTAGGTACCTCATTGTTACTTGCTCACTCTTCAAAAATACTTTTCACACCTCACAATATTTTCAAACATTTTCAAACAAGGCTTTGTATACATCCATACGAGGATCATTACAAAGTACTTATAAAATTTCTAATCACACACTACACTTTTCAAAAACAATTTAAGTGAGCTAAGTAACTAAGAGCCCATGGATAACCATGGATATAAAGGGTGCTAACACCTTCCCTTTATATAACCTACCCCCCCCCCCCCCGAACCCAAGTCTTTTAAAATAGGTTTTTCCTGTTCTTTTATGTCCTTTCCTTATGGATAAAATAAAAGTCGGTGGCGAATCTTGCTATCCACAACATGACTAAAAGTCATTTCTCCCACCGTGTTACACATACCATCTCATATTGCATATTTGTTTCACTGCATAGTTCCATTTCATTTGCATCTAGGGTTTGTGATATGAGCAATCCAAGAAGTGATTTGAGCCATCTCAAAGGTCTTGAAGCTTTCCAAGAGGGTCCATGTGTGTTCCGCGATCATAATATGCTCCCTAAATTTCATAAAAGTCAAGGGATCACAAGAGGGTCCATGTGTGTTCCATGATCATAATTTCCTGCACAGATGACCTAAAATTAGGTTTTTGGTTTCAGAGGCCTTAATCCCAAATTTTTTGGTCGTTCTTGTTTCTAATGGTCTTAATATGTTATAAGGATCATGTGTACCAAATTTTATGAAGAAATTCACTGTGGAAGTCATCTGATCATTGGGTAACTTCTTGAGCAAGTAAAGTCAAAATCAGGGCATCTGAGGCCTCCCTTAAGGGCACCAAAGGGTCATCATCATCATTTTGAGTCTTTAAGATCTTTATTTGATCTTAGAAGTGGTTGGAAGTTCACAAAGTTGAAGAATTTTGAGCCAAATGCAAACTTTCTATTTTTGGAAATGACTTGTAATGGAAACTTTCCATTTTGGGAAAGATATTCAACCTATTATTTCTTGACCAAAAATGCTTCAAATGAAAAATTCTTGGGCATGAAAGTTGTAGATTATGTCTTCCCATTTTCAAAAAGTACAAGAACATGTCTTGATTCATCCTAGAACTCAAGATATGGCCTTTCAAAGTTGGCAAAAATCCTATAATTTTCAAGTTCATGCCAAAGAGGGAATTTTGCAATTCACTTGCCAAGCCATTTCATGACCTCTAATCAACTTCTATGCACCATAACATGTTAAGGCAACTTCAAAACATCAGAATTGGCCCAAGATTGCATGGTTTTCATGGCTTGGTTCACAAGAAATCTCAAAATGACCATTATGCATAAACTTAGCAAAAACCATGACAACTCTTCATCAGCTTGTGCCATCTGCATAAACTTGATCCTAGGGCCATCCTTGAACCAAGCTGAGGCTAAGACACCCCTAAAGTCAGCTCTGCACCATGCCCATACCTCAAGTACACAAAGTTGACATTTTTGCAACTTGGCCCATACCAATCACACTATGTCACCACCCACTTTCTGAGCACTCTCATTGGCCTATACTAATCTTATGGAGCTCATTTCACATAAAAACCAAGCCTGAAACATCCAAGAACTCAGATTGCCCAAAAATTCCAAAAACCTTCCCTTCTTCGATTCTCTCAAACCAGCCATCAAAACTCAAATATTCTTTCACCATTCAACTCCACATAACCTAAAGATCATTTCTCACCCCTTGCCATGGCCTGAAACAAGCCCAAACACAAACAAGATTTCTGCATATTCAGAACTGAAGCTCATAAACCAGCCACCACAAACTTGTTTCAAGCATTTCAGAAGCTTCAAGGGACTAAGTGGAGTGGTTTTACACAAAGGAGGGGGTCAGAAAGCTCAGAATCTCAAAGCTACAACTCAGGTAACCATCAAGAACATTTTTTCTAGAAACTCTATTTTAAGTTCTTAAATGATTTTATATGTTCCCCTGAGCATGCTGATATGATTATTTTTTAAAATGGTTGAGAAACCATGATGTATTGATGTTCTGAAACTTTTTGATCTGAAAATATTTTTCTTCGATTCATGAGTTTGATGCAAAATAAATGTTGTTTGACGCCTGATTCTTATTTAGAATTGTGGGAGGTTGATTCTGGAGAGTTTGGGGGGTTTGGGTAGCCTAGGGAAGAAGTTAGCATGAATGGCTCGCCGGAGAAGATGACCGGTTTCAGTGGTCAGGATCATTTCACTTAAACCCTAATTTTAATTAATTAATTTAATCAGTTTAATTAGCCAGTTTAAATGTTAGCCCTTGGATAACGCGTGCAGTCAACCCTCCCTTTCCCAGTTTGAATCTCAGCCATCAGATCCTCATACTTTCATTTAAATTCATTTTTATTCATTTTTATTTCATTTCTTTTGTTCATTTTATTAAAAATAGCTAAAAACATCAAAAAAATATGCTTTCTTGCATTTCTGTTTTAAATATTTTTCTTAACCTGAAAATAATTTTTATTTTATTATTTGCATTAAAATATTATATTTAAAATATCTAAATGTTATTTTTAATTAATTAATGGATTTTAATTAATTAAAAATGCTTTTAGGTTTCTAAAAATCACCAAAAAAATCATGAACCATTTCATTACATTTAGAAACATTTTCAAACCCACCATACAAATTTCTTTTTAGGTTGGGTCACATTTTCACAATTTTCTTTGAATTAGGGTTCTTAAAAATCACATTTTTTAACCCTAACTTGAAATATTATTTTATGCCTAACCATGATGAGTTTGAACCTTGTTCTTTTTGCATTGTTTCACATATTACATATAGTTTCTAGGTTATTTATCTCATGATTTTATCTTGAATTTTCAATTTGATTTGCATTTTCCCTTTAGAAGCACCCAAAAACCCTAACAAACTTAGGAATTTCATAACTTCCACTAGGTTAAGCTTATGACTTTCTCCTTTGGGTTGTGATATTATATGGGATTAGGGTTTGTGTGAGCTTGATTTCATTTTTTTATCATGTGGAATGCTTCTGTTTTGGTCATATGCATCTCATGTTGTCTTAAAACCCTAATTTTGCATCTTCATTTGCATTCTCCTTTGCATATCATCATCATATGAACTTGTCATGACATTCCATTCTTTTGTATGTCATCTTAGACACCTTAGGACATGTTTGAAATATTTCTTGATCATTTCTTCATTCATTTGATATGCTTTGCATCCATTACATTTCATGAACATTCATGTGTTTTCATGCTTCTAAACATGCTTCCTTTGTATCTCATCTTTGTATGATCATTCATATGCATCTTGTATGACTTTGCATCATTTCATATGCCACTTACCATGCATATCTCACTTAGGACTTTGGTCTTTGCATCTCATTTCATATCATTTCCTTTTGCTCTATTGTCTTATGCATTCATACTAACATTTCAGGAACCTTTGGTAAGTTATCTGAGAGGTGGATTTGCTTTCACCTCCCACCTTTTCTTTCCTCTCATTTGCATATTTACTTATCTTTTAAGTGAAATTGTTTCACTTATGCTCCCTCCTTCCCATTTCCTTTCTTTCAAGTTACTTATCTTCCTCAAGAAGTAAGTAACTTGTTCTTCTTTCTCCTTCTCTTTTCATCTGCTTCTTCCTTGGTGGCTTTGAAGATCCTTTCTCTTAAGCCTCACAAACCATAGGATATCCAATCATGATAACTTTTAGGGTTGTATATAGTTCCCCCTAGTCTTTTACCTTTGAGTCTCCTTGAGTCTCTCTTCTCATCTCAATAATCAGGGACTAAAATCTTAAAGCTTTAGGACTTTGGAATTAGGGTTATGCCTGCATCCTTATCTTAGGATGGAGTTTATAACTTTAATCCTTAGTGTTAAACCTTTAATTTGTTTACACCTCTTAATCAAAACACGTTAATAATCACTAAGACTTTATCTTGTAACTTGGGCCTTACATTAGGGTTCTATCTCTTCCTTATGGTTAAGAGGGACTAACCCTAGTGTTTAATGGACAAGTCCTCCTCAAGTTGTCTTATAAACCATAAAATCCACTTATTTATCTCATCCCTTAATTAAAATCCATTTAATAAAGGCTTGTTATATAATGAATTTAATCCCTAACCATGGATTAAGTTGAGGTATCTTCCTCAGCTTAAGTGTTCTCATCTATCATCCTTCTATTAGGATGGTGTAATGAGTTCACTAATCTGTGATTAGAGATTAAACTCATTACATAACACTAAACAAAAACCCAAAAACATCTTAATAATCACAAGTAGGTTAATGATCTTAATCCTACATCATCATGATAATTAAATTGAGATGCTTATCTCATACTTAAGTAGACTCATTATCCCTAATCAGGGAGGATATAATGAGTTTACAAGCCCTTGATTTAGGCTTAAGCTCATAACCCTATGCAAAACACCAAAAGCAATAAAAAACTGAAAACAAAATAACAAACAATAATCGTCTCCTCCGGGATTCTTTTCTCATCACACTCACTTTGAAAACGAGAACTTGCGTCTTCCGTCTAATGCAAGACAGTGAGCACTCGAGCTAGATGAGTCATACACTTAAGCATAGGCAAGTAAGCAGTTCACAGTCAATTTATTTCCAGTCTCTTTGAGTTAAACTACGGTGTTCTGACTTCCTCATTGCACGAGAGGATACATAGGCATAACTTAACAGTTATCGAACAAAAGTTTATTTGTCTTCCCCCTCTTTCAGCTTTCTTTTTAAACCTCAGTTCCTAAGCAAATCACACCTTTTTCACTGACACCTATACTTTCTTTCTTTAATCTTTTGCACACAGATAGCACATACACCTACCCCTTTTAAACATAACCTTGTAAGCGTGGATCCCGTCGAGTACGAAGGACGATCTGGGTGCTAATACCTTCCCAGGTCGTAACCAACCCCCTTTCTCAGTTTCTCTGGTTCGCAACCGTCGTATCCATCTCTTTCTAGGTTCATGCATCATTACCTTTCTTTCGGGATAAAAATGTCTAGTTGGCAACTGTTAGACCCTAATTTTTGACCCTAAGATTTTTCGCATCTCATCTGCATCTTGCATACAAACAAGATCACGTACTGGTTCATTTACCCTTTTTTAGGTGCAGGTATATGCCTCGCAGGGGATCACCATGTTTAATTGCCGTTATTTGTTTATATTTACTAACATCTAACCAAAATACCAAAAATATGTTGCAGTTTGCCTCTTCTTCTTCTCTGTGTTGCAGGTTTGCGAAGATAAGGCAGTGATTTCAGTTCAGATGCGTTTGTTCAGTTACAATTCGATTCATATGGATGTTTGACCTAATCATTGGTCAAACTATCAGAAGATTGTTTCAACTGCAAGTTGTTTGTGCCAGTGTTTTACTCATCAGGCAGTGTGTGTTCAAAGTTCAAGTTGTGTTGTGTGTGAAAGTCATCAGTTATCAGTTATCAGACAGTGTTTTGTGCGAAGTTTGGTTTGAAATCTTCAAGTTCACCAGTTTATTAGCAGTTCATCTGAGGATTTATTTTCCTCAGCATGGATTCAAATAACCAAGACAAATTTCAGACGATGGTTGTGGCTTAGGTGAAAAAGTTCCGATTTATTCAGTGGTTTAAGATTGACTGTGTTTAATCAGTGGCTTGAAAAAATCAAGAATTAGTTGTGGGCTTAAGACCAGATTTCATCCATTATCCCTTTTTGATTAAATCATTCCCTATTCAATAACCATTTTTTTCTCTCATTTTTTTCTCGATTATTTGATTATCCAAATATCAATTTCTCTTTATCCATTTTTTAGACCACATTCAATTTTAACATTTATTCATATTCATTTTTTTTAATCCATTCTACAAAACCAATGTCCATTTTCTATTTCTATTCATAAATCTTAATAAACCCAATTATTTTTCTTTAAGCCCATATACCTTTTTTTAGAATCCAATTATTAATAAAAAAATAAAAAAATTAAAGAAAACCATGACCAAGTCAATTGCATTTTTATTTTTTTAATTTTTCTTTCCCAAAGTCCTTCACGTGCATCATTCCAGCCACGTGAACATCACAACAACAACTTTTCCTGCATCATCATGCCGCACGCAAATAACAAGCACCTCACCAGCCAAACATTTTCCAAGCCTAAGTCAACTCCAGCCGTATCACAAGCTGAAGCCTCAAAACGCGTCATCAGCTTCACAAGCCACCTGACTCCGCAAGCTGCAAACACAAACATCACAACAGCAACAGCCAAGCCACAACACCACGCTGAAGTCAACTATAACACTCCCAGCCGCAAGCATCATATTCAGCCGACATCAGCTTTTCACGCGAAACAACTTCAGCAGCCTTCACGCCGCATACCATACAAAGCCATCATACGCACGCATTCAATCCAGCCGCCAGCCTCAACACGCGAGTAACAGCCTTCAGCTACATCCAAGTCTCAGCTTCCAGCCAAAAACAAAGCCAAAACGCACAAGCCTAGCACACGAAACGCAGGCCCACAACAAGAAACGCACAACAAACTGAATCAACAAAACACGCGCATCACACAAAGGCATCCAAAACGCAGACTCACAACACCCAAAACGTAGTGAAAATATCATCAAAACGCACACACGAAACTCACCCAAACGGGCCTGCAAAACACAAATTCAACACCAATTCTTCTATAAAAGCAGCAACAATTGCACTCTCCAATTCAAGCTTGAACAACTCCTAAAAGCCCTGCACAAAAACCAATTTCAGGCTTCAATTTGAGAACCTTCATTTCAATTTCCAGATTCAAAAATAAAATCACCGGAACCATTAATTGTTTCATTCTTCTTCATACACCTGCAACCTACTCAAACCATCACTTATCAACATCAACAACAATAACAGAGAAATCGGAAAAAGAGAAATAGAAGAAGAAGAGCGGAGGATGCGTTGAGAAATCGATCATCATCCCCATAGGTAATGCTCCGACTTCGCCCGAAATGGTTAGGAGTATGTGATTGGAACTTCATTACCTTTGACTTCCGCGGTTAAATCGCAAGGTTTTGTTCAATTAAGTTGGATGAGAAAAAAGGAATTTTGGTTGAACTGGAGTTTCGATTTTTTTTGGTTGCTTCCATTTTCCTGAGAACAGTAGCGCGGTCACACGAAGAAGAAGAAGAAGAAGACCTATTCTTCTGCATTTTTTTTCGTTTTTTTTATAAATATTGTTCAGTGTTTTTTTATAAAACCTAGTGTTTGGGCCTTGGGCCAATTTTTATCACCACCATCCAAATCCTGCGTTTTCCCCCCTCTTTTCATTCTTATGTCTTTTTTTTCTTTTTTTGTTTTGTTTTATATTGACCTTGCTGGTTTTTATTTGTTCTCATTGGTTTTAAGAAGAAAAAAATAATAAAGTTGTATGAGGTCTTTGAAGAAAAGTCTTAAAAAATATTTTAAGTTTTTTTTAATGATTTTGTTTTATTCCATTGATTGTTTTTATGGATTTTACATTAGATCCATATTTCTTTTCTCCATCTTATTTTTTATTTTTGGTCGATGAGATCTCTGATTCGTAGATTATTGGTTTTCGAAGATGTTTAATCTTCATTATTTCAAATATATGGATGAATGATCATTTGGATCATTCTCCATACTTTGGGATCGTGATAGGTTGCCTTCGATAATCCAATGTGAAATCTCGATTAAGATTAGACCGCTACCTTTTCTTTTCGTGCGACATGTTTTCGGAGAATGATCTACTATATCATTTCTCTAACATGTATTAGCACGAATATTTTCCACCTTAATTTGTGGTGGCCGGCCTCATTTGTAGGGTAATTACTTCGTAAATTACTCGGCGATTGCTTAACATAGACCTAAACTTGTCCCGATTTCGGAATAAGATCCATTTGGATCCGGTTGCCTCTCGATTTTGGTTATCTTTTTGTGGTTGTGTTTGATTAAGTTCATCATACCATTTCTATGTAAATATTATAATAATACTAATATACTAACCATTTTATTTCAATCTCTCGCTCCTCATCTCTTTTATTATGCTTTTACTATACTATATCATTCATCATATTGTTTATGTTTATATTGTTGCTTGTGATTTTTCTTTTGTCCATTTGGACACAAAAACATTAATAACGGATTAAACATCTAAAAGACTTGTGACTTTTAATTTCGGACTATGGCTACTATCCTTAGCATTGGACTTGGAGTTTGGACTTAGATTCTAGGATCATTCCCTTGCTTGAGCTATTATGGATTGAAGACTTTGGCTCCGATTAAGTTCACTTGTTTATGAAGATGGAAATCCGATTGTTTCAAAGAATGTTCACCACACGGTTTGATCGTTCTTCTTTTAACTTTTACATTCAAGTCTTAGGATAGTCACTTCATCTCCTCCCACTTCTTAAATTTTCAAATCTCCTTCCTATTTTCAAAACTTTCTTTGTTTTCAAACTTCAAACATTTTCGCAATCAAACCTTGACTTAAGTCATGCGATTTTACCTTTTCATTTCATTCTCTTAATAAATGCTAAACCACATAAGCATATCGGGACTTTTTCTCAAAACTTAAAACATTCAAACCTCATTCAATTGTTTTTTTGCCCTCGTGCACGTTCCTTTTAACCATTTTTATGTTTAGATATGATTCATTCTTTCTAGCGGAATTATTCGCTAAAGAATGACGACTTATCTTTACATTTTAAAATCAATTCAACTCATTATTTCTTTTCACAATTTGTACCACGAACTACGAGGTTTTGATCTCGCATTGCACTTTGTGGGTATGTAGGCATGAGGCAATCATCTCTTCAAACACAAAAATATTAAAAAACGTTTCTCTTCTCATCTCTTCAATCTCTTTCAAACAAACCATTTTCAAACCAAAAAAGCAATAAATATTTTAAAGGGCTCCCGTGGAGTACCACGGACATTTTGGGTGCGTAAAACCTTCCCAACTTGTAACCTATCCCCTTACCCATTCTCTATTTGATTCTTTTAGCTTTTTGCTTCTAGATTCATTAGGTTTTATTCGCTCTTTTTCCCTTTTCCATTTGGAATAAAATAAAAGCGCGGTGGCGACTCTGTTTACCTTGAGTTAAGTTAGATAATAACTTACACTCATGATTTTACCGCTACAGAAAAGTGGAGACTCTGCTGGGGAATCAATCTCTAAGTGGATTCGGCCTACTTTGATTTATTTACTGCTTTAGTTTGATTTGTTTGTTACCTGGTTGTTCTGTTTCGGTTTTGGTGATCCTCTGTGAGATAGATTCTAACCCGAATCTGAGTGGAACTTATGATAGGACGGTGATATTCGAAGTGATACGCGATGGAGTAGTCCAAAGCAATATCAATTTGATAATCTCCACTCGGTTAGGCTCTCTTGGACTATCAATGTCATGATGAGTAATCATACGTGGCATTATTTTCCGACCTTGAGATGATCATACTGAGGACTGTAGAACCCTTAACCAATCCAAGCCAATTTAGGAACGTAGTGCGAAAACTATCTGGGTGTAAACCTAAGGTGGTTGTCACGCGATACTACACTCGGACGAGGTCTATTTTAAGAATGTTATCGGTTGGGGAGTAATCCAACGTACCGATGATATTCTAAATATGGTTGTTAACTCCGGGAACCTCTGTTAGCACCCTTTTGGTTTTTTGCAGGTACAATGAAGACAAACCTTAGTACATGCCTTTGTGGGTTGTTGGTTCTTATCCCTTGACTCCATGCTCGTGATCTGAACCTTTGAAACTGTGTGCTTTGCGTGATATTGTTTGTGGTTGTTGCATCTACATATTCATCATGATCATCTTCACAACCATTTTTCAGGGGAAATAATTCCGATTATTGCAAATATTGGAAAAAGTAAATTCTCCTTTTTGTCAAGATATTTCATGACCGTATTCTCGATGCTGACCATGTTTGCAATAATCGAGTTGTTTTTCTGAAAATGGAAGTGAACATTGCATATCATTGCATCCTCGCATATTCTTGCGTTCATCCGAGTTGTGTGGGAACTCATCCTGGTTGTTTCTTTCCTCAGTTGTCTGTTGATCCGTCAAGTTGTCTCCTCACCACAGATACGGTACTAGAGCTGCTAACAGATTGAGAGCTATCAGATTGAGAATGGAAAACCAAGAACAGCATAACATGGAGGTCCGGATGGATATTGATGAGTTGAAGGCCGGTATGACCAGGCTCACTGAAATGATGCAAGTTCTGATTGCTCGAGGTGAACCACCTCAAAGGACTGTTATCTCTGAAGTTTTTACTGCTGTTGTTGACCCTCCTGTTATTCAGCAACCGGTTTCGACTTGGCCAGAATATGGGTTACCTCCGGATTATGTGCCAGTTTCTGCTACTGCTCAAATGGGTGGTCCATCTATTGTGCCAGTCTTTTCAGCTCCGACTTTTGTCGAACCTCAACCTGTTGTGCACACTACTGCTCAGACTACTTATCAGAATTCTCCCTTTTTGTATCAAGCTGCTGGTCCACAAGCTGAAAGTCAGGGTGAACTTGAATATATGGACGAAGTTAGAGAGCAATGTTTGACTCTTGAGAAGATGGTAAGAGGTCTAGAAGGAAAGGATGTCTTTGGTGCTGCTGCGATAGACATGTGTTTGGTTTCCGACTTGGTTCTTCCTGATAAGTTCAAGGTTCCTGTATTCGAGAAATACAATGGTCATACTTGTCCAAAGATTCATCTGCTGATGTATTGTCGCAAAATGGTTGTGCATGCCAAGGATGACAAGTTGCTTATTCATTTTTTTCAAGATAGTGTGAGTGGTGCTTCTATGAAATGGTATGTGGGACTTGAGAAGAGTCACATTCGAAGATGGAAAGATTTATCTGATGCTTTTGTAAGATAGTATAAGTACAATCTGGACATGGCGCCTGACCGTCGTCAACTTCAAAACATGTCACGGAAAGAGAAAGAATCGTTCAAAGAGTACGCTCAGCGTTGGAGAGAGCTAGCTGCTCAAGTGGAGCCACCTTTGGCCGAGAAGGAATTAACTGGTTTGTTCATGGACACTCTTCAACCGTTCTTTTGGGAGAAAATGGTAGGAAGTGTTTCATCTGGTTTTTCTGACCTAGTCACTATTGGAGAAAGACTAGAGGAAGGTATCAAGAAGGGTAAGATTACCAATTCCAAATCTTCTAATGCTGCAAGAAAGTCTTTTGGGAACTTTCACAAGAGAAGAGATGGTGATGCTTATGCTGTTTCAACTGAGAGGAAGCCTTATCGCCCGCAACAACGATATGTTCAACCATATGTAGCTGCAATTGCTCCTGTTGTTAAAGCTCAACCAGCTCAAACTCAAGCTCAAGTTCAAGCTCAACCAGCTCAAGCTCAAGTTCAAATTTGAGCTCAAGCTCAGACTCCTCATCCTGTTGCTGGACAAAATCAGTACCGCAATAGGCCAAACTTTGATCATATCCCGATGCCTTACACTGATTTGTTTCCTTCCTTAATTAAGAGTGGTTTAATTACTACTAAGCCTCCGCCTCCTGTTCCAAATCCTCTTTCGGTTGGTTATAGATCGGATCTTCGCTGCGAGTTTCATCAAGGTGGAACTGGTCATGACCTGGAACATTGCTTTGCACTGAAGGCTAAAGTGCAAGAACTTATCAGGAACAACATCCTTTACTTTAATGATACAAATCCTAATGTTGTCAACAATCCTTTGCCGAAGCATGTGAAGTGAATCTTCTAGAAAAATTCCACAGTCAAATTTTCTTCAAGGCCAGAATATCAGACGAGACAGCTCATCCTTGTTGCTGATGGATCACTAGGCCATTGTTTCATTATGTTTGCAATTTTTTCTTCAATCGTATTAAGTTGTTTGCTTTCAAGCTTGTTTGTACTTTCATGTTGATTTTGATAAAATGAGCATTGCTTTGTTTTGATTCAATTTCATTTACTATTTGCATCTTTATGCTTTACATTTCAAGTTCATTTATCTTTTCTCAAGCTTTTACAATGATTGGAGGGAGGATGATGAAAACGAGATACCCATAACTGTTGTTGGTATGCTTTCAATTGAAACTTGGATGATGATATACAAGCATTGTTTCAAATCCCAAACACTGGAGAAATAAGGAAGTTAATCCTTTGTCAACCCCTTTGAGCCTTGAAGTTGGAGTTTCTTTCTATTCGAAAAAACCCGCAATTTTTAACCCGGGGATGGGTAGTTCTCAATTAATTCGAATGTGCATTCAAGTACAAGAGAATCATTCAAGACACCTTTCAATAAAGGTTGCAATCTCAAGTTTTCCTTCACACACATCAAGAAGTGGTGAAGATGTTTCTCAAATCGAAAGCAAATGATGGTTCATCGTAATTATTAAGCCATGCAGTCATTATCTTTAAAAAAAATGATATTGAAAAAATTATTGAAAAAAATCAAAGCCCGCTAAGTCAAAACCTATGAAGGAGACTTAGGCAAAAACTGGGGCATCCCGTTGACTGTAAGATCTAATGACACAGTTCAGGCAAAAGTTAGGGATAATAAAAAGAAATACTTGTCAAGTGGTCATCAAAATCCTCAGCAAAGTAAGATGAGCGGACCAAAGTCCTTACTAGAAATAACAAAAGGAAGAGGTGACTGTTATCTCAAATCCTTGGCTCGTGAACCATCTTCATTTGTATAATCCCAAATGTTTAGGAACTTGAATGCGTAGGCTGAGTTAATTGAATGTAGGACTGGAGTTCATTACGAAGTTGGGTTGGGTACAAATAAAATTTGAGCCTATATCTTTTGTTTCATAAACCGTGAACCAGACCACGTTACAACCTTCAAAAGTCCTAATTGAATCCAGGTTTCTTTTGGAAAGCATACTACAACGAGTTTGCGTAAACTGACTCCCAAGTTCGTTACCAATCATTTGTTTTCTTACTTTTGCTTTATCTTTAATTTTGTCTCAACCGCCGTATTTTGGCAATGTTTTCATTTACTTTACATCAATAAACTTCATTCCAAAAATGATTCTTGATTTCAAACTTCGCATTGAACTTTGCATTAAAATTTCCAGGTTTGTACAAACACTTTTTATTTGCAAATAAACTTTTATCATCAAGGAATTTTCAAACAGTTGAGAAACTTGGTCAGTGATCTTATCAGGGGCAAGTTCTTCTCAGGTCCTATGGTTCAAATGTTGTTGCTCAATGCAAGTTATTCTCAGATTTGGTTGGTCAGAAGATTTTCTGCAAGATTCATACTTGGTTCATCTTCTCGGCATTCATTTCAGGAACTGAAGCCATGATCAGTTTATTCTTCTCAACAGTTACCTCAAAGATGTGATTATTTTTCTCCGGCAGTAATTAAGAACTGAATCCATTATCAGTTTACCTTCATCAGTCATTGAACTTGGAGCAATCTTCGTCAAGAATCTCCAAGCATCCCTTCATGACTTCTCTCAAAAGATTTCTAACTTGATACAGTTTACTGGTATAACAGGGATTTGTTCAGCAGTAGCATCTCTAATTTCCGAGCAGAATGGCAGTGATTTCCGTGTTGAGGAATCAGTCTTCCATCTTTTCCACTCCTCTAAGAGTCTAAACTGGTTGTCAAGCGTTTTATATTATTTTTTTCTCTTGGGTGTGTTATTCCCCAGTTTCGTATATATTTGCATATTTGAGTGTGTTATTCCTCATTATGCGTTTTCTTGGGTGTGTTATTCCCCATTTTCAAATGTTTACATATTTGAGTGTTTTAGTCCTCATTATGAGTGTTCTTGGGTGGTTTAGTCCCCATTTTCGTAAATGTCTGCATACTGAGTGTTTTAGACCTCATAGGCATTTCTCGAGGTCTTGTTGTTTTCAACTTCTTACTTTGTGATCAAAGTCCAACGTACTTGGCATTTATCTTTGTCTCTCCAGAACTTTTTCTTCACCTACTTGTTGTGTCTTCTCAGATATTACACCCTTTTTATTCGATTGCCATTCTCGGATGTCCATAGTGAAGTCATCATTGATTTGATGTACTGTCCCGGACTTTCTCCCATCTCATTCAGTTCTGTTCCTGAATGTTGTGATTCACATTTTATCTGATTGCTATTCTTGGATGTTGTGATCACTTTCCTTCTGGTTGCTACTCTCGGATTTCCATGTTGGAGTCATCATTGAGTTGATGTACTTTCCCGGACTTTTTCCCATCTCATTCAGTTCTGTTCCTGAATGTTGTGATCCACATTTTATCCGATTGCTATTCTCGGATGTTGTGATCATTTTCCTTCCGATTGCCATTCTCGGATTTCCATGTTGGAGTTATCATTGAGTTGATGTACTTTCCCGAACTTTTCCCATTTCATTCAGTGTTGTTCCTGAATGTTGTGATTCACATTTTCATCTGATTGCCATCCTCAGATTTTTTGGTTACCTTTTTCCGATTGCCATTCTCGGATATCCCTTTTAAGGTCAGTAATGTCATCCCTGGATGTTTCTGATATACTTTTTCGGGACTTTTCTCACTTCATTCAGTGCCATTCCTGGATGTTGTGATCCTTTCTGTCCAATTGCCATTCTTGGACATTTTCGTCTCAGCTGAGCCATGATTTGGTCTCTAGCATGTTGTTTTTCCCCGTCGGAGTCTTATGCTCCTTATCCCCGGCGTTTATCCTTTTTCATGTGTCGTCTTGACCTTCACGGACTTCTCTGCATTTCACTTGTTTTTATATACATTTCATATCATCTCATATTTCTTTCATAACATTTTCATATAATTTCATAACATTTTCATATGTTTCATATCATTTCATATCATTCCCATATCATCTTCATATCATTTCATAACATTTTCATATGTTTCATATCATTTCATATCATTCCCATATCATCTTCACATCATTTCATATCGTTCGTTTCATTTCATTCCAGTTTTTGGCATCTTAGGATCAAAAATTTGGGTTTTTTTTATATTTAAGTATCTTCCATCTTGTCGAAACGAAGATTTCAATCTTCATTATCTCTGGATTGAAGAAACTTAAATAGGGGCATCTGTCAGACCCTAATTTTTGACCCTAAGATTTTTCGCATCTCATCTGCATCTTGCATACAAACAAGATCACGTACTGGTTCATTTACCCTTTTTTAGGTGCAGGTATATGCCTCGCAGGGGATCACCATGTTTAATTGTCGTTATTTGTTTATATTTACTAACATCTAACCAAAATATCAAAAATATGATGCAGTTTGCCTCTTCTTCTTCTCTGTGTTGCAGGTTTGCGAAGATAAGGCAGTGATTTCAGTTCAGATGCGTTTGTTCAGTTACAATTCGATTCATATGGATGTTTGACCTAATCATTGGTCAAACTATCAGAAGATTGTTTCAACTGCAAGTTGTTTGTGCCAGTGTTTTACTCCTCAGGCAGTGTGTGTTCAAAGTTCAAGTTGTGTTGTGTGTGAAAGTCATCAGTTATCAGTTATCAGACAGTGTTTTGTGCGAAGTTTGGTTTGAAATCTTCAAGTTCACCAGTTTATTAGCAGTTCATCTGAGGATTTATTTTCCTCAGCATGGATTCAAATAACCAAGACAAATTTCAGACGATGGTTGTGGCTTAGGTGACAAAGTTGCGATTTATTTAGTGGCTTAAGATTGACTGTGTTTAATCAGTGGCTTGAAAAAATCAAGAATTGGTTGTGGGCTTAAGACCAGATTTCATCCATTATCCCTTTTTGATTAAATCATTCCCTATTCAATAACCATTTTTTTTCTCTCTCATTTTTTTCTCGATTATTTGATTATCCAAATATCAATTTCTCTTTATCCATTTTTTTAGACCACATTCAATTTTAACATTTATTCATATTCATTTTTTTTTAATCCATTCTACAAAACCAATGTCCATTTTCTATTTCTATTCATAAATCTTAATAAACCCAATTATTTTTCTTTAAGCCCATATATCTTTTTTTTAGAATCCAATTATTAATAAATAAATTAAAGAAAACCATGACCAAGTCAATTGCATTTTTATTTTTTTTCTTTTTCTTTCCCAAAGTCCTTCACGTGCATCATTCCAGCCACGTGAACATCACAACAACAACTTTTCATGCATCATCACGCCGCACGCAAATAACAAGCACCTCACCAGCCAAACATTTTCCAAGCCTAAGTCAACTCCAGCCGTATCACAAGCTGAAGCCTCAAAACGCGTCATCAGCTTCACAAGCCACCTGACTCCGCAAGCTGCAAACACAAATATCACAACAGCAACAGCCAAGCCACAACACCACGCTGAAGCCAGCTACAACACTCTCAGCCGCATGCATCATATTCAGCCGACATCAGCTTTTCACGCGAAACAACTTCAGCAGCCTTCAAGCCGCATACCACACAAAGCCATCATACGCACGCATTCAATCCAGCCGTCAGCCTCAACACGCGAGCAATAGCCTTCAGCTACATCCAAGTCTCAGCTTCCATCCAACAACAAAGCCAAAACGCACAAGCCTAGCACACGAAACGTAGGCCCGCAACAAGAAACGCATAGCAAATTGAATCAACAAAACACGCGCATCACACCAAGGCATCCAAAACGCAGACTCACAACACCCAAAACGCAGTGAAAAAATCATCAAAACGCACACACGAAACTCACCCAAACGGACCTGCATAACACAAATTCAACACCAATTCTTCTATAAAAGCAGCAACAATTGCACTCTCCAATTCAAGCTTGAACAGCCCCTAAAAGCCCTGCACAAAAACCAATTTCAGGCTTCAATTTGAGAACCTTCATTTCAATTTCCAGATTCAAAAATAAAATCACCGGAACCATTAATTGTTTCATTCTTCTTCATACACCTTCAACCTACTCAAACCATCACTCATCAACATCAACAACAATAACAGAGAAATCAGAAAAAGAGAAATAGAAGAAGAAGAGCGGAGGATACGTTGAGAAATCGATCATCATCCCCGTAGGTAATGCTCCGACTTCGCCCGTAATGGTTAGGAGTCTGTGATTGGAACTTCATTACCTTTGACTTCCGCGGTTAAATCGCAAGGTTTTGTTCAATTAAGTTGGATGAGAAAAAGGAATTTTGGTTGAATTGGAGTTTCGATTTTTTTTTGGTTGCTTCCATTTTCCTGAGAACAGTAGCGCGGTCACACGAAGAAGAAGAAGACATATTCTTCTGCATTTTTTTTCATTTTTTTTATAAATATTGTTCAGTGTTTTTTTATAAAACCTAGTGTTTGGGCCTTGGGCAAATTTCTATCACCACCATCCAAATCTTGCGTTTTCCCCCCTCCTTTCATTCTTATGTCTTTTTTTTTCTTTTTTTTGTTTGTTTTATATTGACCTTGCTGGTTTTTATTTGTTCTCATTGGTTTTAAGAAAAAAATAATAAAGTTGTATGAGGTCTTTGAAGAAAAGTCTTAAAAAATATTTTAAGTTTTTTTTAATGATTTTGTTTTATTCCATCGATTGTTTTTATGGATTTTACATTAGATCCATATTTCTTTTCTCCATATTATTTTTTATTTTTGGTCGATGTGATCTCCGATTCGTAGATTATTGGTTTTCGAAGATGTTTAATCTTCATTATTTCAAATCTATGGATGAATGATCATTTGGATCATTCTCCATACTTTGGGATCGTGATAGGTTGCCTTCGATAATCCAATGTGAAATCTTGATTAAGATTAGACCGCTACCTTTTCTTTTCGTGCGACATGTTTTCGGAGAATTATCTACTATATCATTTCTCTAACATGTATTAGCACGAATATTTTCCACCTTAATTGGTGGTGGCCAACCTCATTTGTAGGGTAATTACTTCGTAAATTACTCGGCGATTGCTTAACATAGACCTAAACTTGTCCCGATTTCGGAATAAGATCCATTTGGATCCGGTTGCCTCTCGATTTTGGTTATCTTTTTGTGGTTGTGTTTGATTAAGTTCATCATACCATTTCTATGTAAATATTATAATAATACTAATATACTAACCATTTTATTTCAATCTCTCGCACCTTATCCTCTTTATTTCAATCTCTCACTCCTCATCTCTTTTATTATGCTTTTATTATACTATATCATTCATCATATTGTTTATGTTTATATTGTTGCTTGTGATTTTTCTTTTGTCCATTTGGACACAAAAACATTAATAACGGATTAAACATCTAAAAGACTTGTGACTTTTAATTTCGGACTATGGCTACTATCCTTAGCATTGGACTTGGAGTTTGGACTTAGATTCTAGGATCATTCCCTTGCTTGAGCTATTATGGATTGAAGACTTTGGCTCCGATTAAGTTCACTTGTTTATGAAGATGGAAATCCGATTGTTTCAAAGAATCTTCACCACGCGGTTTGATCGTTCTTCCTTTAACTTTTACATTCAAGTCTTAGGATAGTCACTTCATTTCCTCCCACTTCTTAAATTTTCAAATCTCCTTCCTATTTTCAAAACTTTCTTTGTTTTCAAACTTCAAACATTTTCGCAATCAAACCTTGACTTAGGTCATGCGATTTTACCTTTTCATTTCATTCTCTTAATAAATGCTAAACCATATAAGCATATCGGGACTTTTTCTCAAAACTTAAAACATTCAAACCTCATTCAATTGTTTTTGTGCCCTCGTGCCCGTTTCTTTTAACCATTTTTATGTTTAGATATGATTCATTCTTTCTAGCGGAATTATTCGCTAAAGAATGACAACTTATCTTTACATTTTAAAATCAATTCAACTCATTATTTCTTTTCACAATTTGTACCACTAACTACGAGGTTTTGATCTCGCATTGCACTTTGTGGGTACGTAGGCATGAGACAATCGTCTCTTCAAACACAAAAATATTAAAAAACGCTTCTCTTCTCATCTCTTCAATCTCTTTCAAACAAACCATTTTCAAACCAAAAAAGCAATAAATATATCAAAGGGCTCCCGTGGAGTACCACGGACATTTTGGGTGCGTAAAACCTTCCCAACTTATAACCTATCCCCTTACCCATTCTCTGTTTGATTCTTTTAGCTTTTTGCTTCTAGATTCATTAGGTTTTATTCGCTCTTTTTCCCTTTTCCATTTGGAATAAAATAAAAGCGCGGTGGCGACTCTGTTTACCTTGAGTTAAGTTAGATAATAACTTACACTCATGATTTTACCTCTATAGTGACTCTATTCATTTCAATTCTTTCTCTTTTGCCGACAATTCGCGATTGCACCAGGATGAAAGTCCGAGGAGCGACAGCTTGACGACTCTGCTGGGGAATCTTATCTTGCAACCAGGGCTTCTGGTTCTTTTTGTGGGTTTCTCCTAGCGCTTGTTTGATTTGTGTTTATGGGGGTGTTATGTGTTATGTGTGCTTTTGTTTATTGCTTTATTTAGTGCTTTCTGTACAGTTTTATTTATTGCTTTCATTTACTATTTTTTGCATTTCATATTATTGTCATCATATCATGTGCTAGATTTGTTGGCTTACCTTGGTGGGAGGGATATTTCAGTGAGTAAGGTTCCATACTGGGAGCCTGAGTGACACATAGGATTAGAGTGGCTTCATATTCGTTCCCATTCCATTTCGGTCTGGTGTGGGGATATGAAACACGGTTCAGACATGGGTTTCTTCTTGAGAACTCTGTGATACGGATTTCCTGTAGTACTAGGGCTATCTGGGAAGCCTGCTAAGTCTGGATGACCTTTTTAGATGACCTTCAGCATCTGAGGTGAATTAGAGGAGGGTCCTTTATGATTAATGTAAACATTGTACCTTCGGGTTATAAGTGTTTACACTTCTCATAATAGATCCAAGTCTGAAGATCCTTGTTCTAGAACAATACCTGTGAGGGGGTTGGGATGTTTACAGGTTTGCAGGAACCCTTGGCCTCATCATACCTTGTTACTGTTATTGTTTTAAGGACACACTATTTTGGACTGATTCTATGAAACCCCGGACTTGTGACTCTTTATTTGAGTCCCCCACCTGGTTACTGGTTCTCTAGCCTTCATCTGGACTTATGAATACATATGGACCCTATCAAAGCAAATAACAGATCCAGCACTTGATCACAAACCCTTGCATATCATTCTGCATACATCATCTTGCATCATTTTAACATTTTTCTATTTGTTTTACAGGGTATCCACATTATCTTTGGTTTAGTTTTGACTGTTCTTCTGCTCAGCCACCTTCATCAGATATTTTCCTCAGAGATCTTCTTCATCAGATATCTTCTTCAGTTGTCTTCTTCAGCTATCTGCATCAGTTACCTGCATCGGTTATTTTCTCCTCAGTTATCTTCATCAGCACCCATTATCAGTATGGATTCATCCAGGAAGAGCAACATCACATACCATTTCTTTGAGCCCTCTCTAGCAGGCATCAGGCAGATTCAGACACTTATCACTCATGATCATGTCCCTTTATTCAGGGAACATTATGGTGGTATTATGGACATGATCATGGACTTGGATGCATCACAGAGGAGTATGATCCACACTTGCCTTCATTTCTATGACCCTCCTCTCAAATGCTTTACTTTCCCATACTTTCAGTTGGGCCCTTTGTTAGAAAAAATTTCCATGTTGTTGGGTGTCCCCATCAGGAGAGGGATTCCCTTCAACCCTGAGATGACTGCTCCTAGGAATGAGGACATAGCTAAGGCTCTGTATTTGGAAACCACCATCATTGATCAGCATATGACCACCAAGGCTGGAATCCCAGGCCTCCATTTGGACTTTTTGATCACTCAGGCCACCAGTCATGCTCTAGTTGGGAAGTGGGAAACTGTTTGTGCTCTCCTGGCCCTTAGTATATATGGAATCATCTTTTTTGCAGACGAGCCTAAGTTTGTAAGCAAGAATGATATCCATCTCTTCTTGCTGAAGAATCCAGTTCCTACCTTGCTAGGGGATCTCTATTACTCAGTACATCAGAGAAATGAGAAGCAGAGGGGAAGATTAGTCAGATGTTGTGCACCTCTCTTCTACTGTTGGTTATTGAGACACTTACCAAAGACAGAAGCTTTCTTCAATCCTCATCATTCAAGAAATTGGGCTAAGAGAATGATTGCCCTTACTTCAGAAGACATCAGGTGGTGTACTCAGAGCACCAAGGGCAGAGATATAATTAAAGGCTGTGGGCAGTATCCCAATGTACCTCTTATTGGAGTGAAGGGTTGCATCAACTACAATCCTTTGCTTTTTAAAAGGCAATTAAGGTATGCTTTAGTACATCCACTGAGAGAGCAGGATTTAGCATAGACCCTTTACTGTGATATTCAGAATAATCATGCCATCATCCGACAAGAAGTCTGGGCTTGGGATAACATACAGACAAAAAGGACTGCTATTCTTGGCAAGTGCAACAACATAGCTTCAGCTCAGTACATTGATTGGTCTCGCATCAGAGGACATATCACCCGCATGCCATTCACCTTAGAATATGTGACAGGGCCATCAACAGTAGAGCTTGTAGCTACAGTCAGCTTAGAGGAGTTTGAGAAGTTGAAAGAGAGGAATACCCAGCTTTCTAAAGCTCTGAAGAAGACCCTCTGGGAGAGGAGTGATAGTCGTCTGGACAATGAGAGGTTAGAGAAGCTCAGGATCGAGCATATGACCAAGATTGAGAAGACAGATGATTATATCAGAAAAGCCCGAGCAGGGGAGTTGGTATTGAAGAAGGCTTGCAAAGAAGCAAAGATTCAGAAGGTCAGAGCTGAGCACTACTTAGAAGAGAGTCAGGCTAGGTGGATCAGGATCACTGAAGCTAGTGTGCAAGAAGGTCAGAAGACCCAAGCTAGGATAGCGCAGCTGGAAGCTAACGAGAAGAAAAGTCAGGAAGCCTTGTTAGCAGCACAGAAGGAAATCTTCGAGTTGAAACTCCGGGCGGGGTTGAAGAGATCAAAATACCAAGACAAGTATAAGAAGCTGACAAGTTCCATTGCCACCAGGAACCTTCTTATCAGGACCATCACAGAGCATCCAGTTGGACCAGTGACTGATGCTCTCCTGAAGGAGGTCAAGGAGGATGACTTTGGGCTGGATGTTTTATTTCTTTGTATTTGTATTTTATTTTGGTTGTACTTTTGATGATTTTGTTGTATTCTGACCCACCATGGGAATTTGTTGTAATCATAAACTATGTATCTTTGCATTTGTAATATATGGTTTATGTGTTACCTGGATTATCTTTTAGGCTTCATTTCTCTTCAACATCATCATTCTCGAGGTCTGGAAGGTCTAAACCAAAGAACCAAACCAGATACCCTTGGAAGATAAATAGGCATACTGCATTGCATACTAACTTCATTCTTTGTTTTGTAGGTGTTTTTGTTGTTTGTTTTTCTCACTTTGTTGTAGTTTTAGGAAACATTGCTCGTAGGAGGGTTTTCCCCATCAACAGAGTTCACTAGTATCCTACAAGAAACAACCTTCCGAGCTTACAGATGGACCAAGTTCAGCAAGATTTGACTGACGTGAGAACTCAGATAGCTAATGAGAGGACTGAGATGAGGGCTCAGATGAACCAGTTCATGACAGTAATGACTGGGTTAGCTCAAAGCCAAGAAAGATTAGGAGAGTTGGTCGAGCGGCAAACTCCCAAAGAGAATCATCCAGGTACAAGAGATACTAGTAACAATGATCACAGACAACCAGAAACAGATGCGCCAGAGTTTGGGCCTCACCTCAATCCTGCAATTAATGCTATCAGGAATACTCAAGGAAACACTGGAGGTCGTGCCTTGCAAGAAGACCCTCAAGAAGAACAATTTACAGTGATTGGTGCTGGGGATGAAGCATGTGATCGTCGTCTGGACGAAATAGCAGAGAAGCTGAGATCTTTTGAGTCCCAAAACTCTCTGGGATTTAATGTCATGGACATGGGTTTAGTTTAGGGAGTCAGGATTCCTCACAAGTTCAAGGCTCCATGCTTTGAGAAATATAATGGTACCTCTTGTCCACGCACTTACCTGCAGTCCTTTTTGGGGAGACTGAAAGCTTATACCATGGACGAAAAGTTGTGGATGTTCTACTTCGAAGACATTCTGACTAGGGCATCCCGTGAATGGTATTCTCACCTGTCCAGAGAAACAATCAGAAACTGGAAGAATTTGGCCAAAGCTTTCATACGCCAGTATCAATATAACTTGGACATGGCTCCCAACAGGACTCTCCTAATGGGTATGTCACAGTCTTCAAGAGAAAGCTTCCGAGAGTATGCCCAAAGATGGAGACAGCTTTCTGCTGTTGTCCAGCCTCCGATGTCTGAAAGAGAAATGGCCGACATGTTTATGAACACCTTACAGGGGACATACATTGACATACTTGCTGCTTTCTCATCCACTAGCTTTGCTGATGTAGTTATAGCTGGTGAGAGAATTGAGAGTATTTTGAAGATGGGCAAAATTTCAAACAATGGTGCCAGTTCCAACAATACAAGGAAACCTTTTGCAGGACCTCGTAGGACAGGTGAGACCAACTCAGTGCACATGGGCAGAGGTAGGCCTCAATACATGCCAAGATCAGTAACTGTTGTCACCATCCCGACACCAGCACCTCAGCAACAGTATCCTCCACAACCATAACACTTTCCACAACAACAACAATTTCCTCAACAGAGATCTTTCAACAATAACAATCAACAACAACGGCCATTTCAACAAAGGCCTTCACAAATCAACAGGGTTATCGATCCCATTCTGATGCCTTATGCTGCCTTACTTCCACAATTATTAAAGATCAACTTGATTGAATTAAGGACTCTAGCTCCACCAGATCCCCAGAATCTTCCAAGAAACTATGATATTAATGCCCGATGTGCCTTCCACTCAAATTCACTTGGCCATACTACAGAAAAGTGCAGATCCTTGCACATGAAGGTTCAGGATCTGATTGATTCTAAGGCAATTAACTTTGTACCTCCTCCGAGTGTTACCAAGAATCCTATGCCTAGCCATGGTGGGCCTAGGATAAATGTTATTGAGGAAGATCAACCGATGAACCTAATTGACAATGTTGCAAGCATTCAGACACCTCTGGCCGAGGTTAAAGTCCAGCTTTTAAAGTGTCAAGTGTTCCCGGGTTGTGAGGCCCACTGCGAAGCTTGCAAGGCTTCTATCAATGGTTGTGCAGATTTGAAGATTGGTATCAACAATCTTATCAAGGAAGGCACTTTACAGATCACTTCAACAGTCCCGACTCCTACAACATCAACAACCATTCCTCCTACAACTCCAGCACATGTCATGCCATCAGATATCACTCCTACAACTTCAACAACAATCATTCCAACAGATTCTTCTACAACATAAACAATCATTCCTTCTTCCACTTCAATTGAAATCAGTTTAACACATCCTTCTACAACAACAAGAACCATCAATCAAGATATTTCTACAGTTACTATTTACTATGATCCTGCAACAATCCACGTTCTAGATTCATAGCAAGATCTCCATCAACATCAGCAACTTTCATCACCAGCACCATCTCCGGTCAGACCTCCCGTTACAATTTATTATGAACCTTAGACTGTCTCAAATCCTTCTTCCGCAGCAATCAGTCTGGTTACTATCACGGTACCAGGACCGGTTCCATATGACAGCAGTAGTGTCGTGCCTTGGCACTATGGCTCAGATTTGTATTGCGACGGAAAGAAAGTCACTCTTGACATCTCTACACCACAGATTGATAATGTGGGGGGAGACGGAGGTTTCACCCGAAGCGGACGTCTCTTTGCCTCACAATTCCAAAGAACCAATGCTGAAGCGGACGTCTCTTCTGCTTCCAAGACTAAGGGCAAGAGTGTGGTGCCTGAAGATCCTATCATCAAGGAAACTCAGAATACATCCTTTGAGCAAGATGCAGACGAGTTCATGAGAATAATCAAGAAGAGTGACTATAAGGTTGTGGACCAGCTCAATCAGACACTCTCCAAAATCTCTATTCTATCACTGCTAATGTGTTCCGAAGCTCACAGGAATGCACTCTTCAAAGTCCTGCACGCAGCTTACATGCCAGAAGAGATTACAATTAATCAGCTTGAAACAGTGGTTTCAAATGTCAATACTAGCCATGGGTTAAGTCTTACTGATGCTGATCTAATTACGGAGGGCCGTAACCATAATAAGGCTTTGCACATCACCTTGGAGTGTAAAGGTGTTGTTCTTTTCTCATGTCTTGGTTGACACTGGGTCCTCACTCAATGTTCTTCCAAAGAAATCCTTGGTCAAGATGGAATATGATGGTCTTGCTTTGCGTCCAAGTAACCTGGTAGTGAGAGCCTTTGACAGTTCTAAAATTCGGTTCTTGGGGAAATTGAGCTTCCTATGGTAATTGGCCCACAGATCTTCAAAATTGTCTTCTACGTGATGGACATTCAGCCTGCATATAGCTGTTTGTTGGGTCGGCCATGGATTCATGTCGATGGCGCTGTAACGTCGACCCTTCACCAGAAGTTGAAATACGAATGGGAAGGTCAAGTCATCACAATCTGTGGGGAGGAGGATATCTTCGTCAGTCATCTAGCTACTTATAAGTATATTGAGATGGACAAAGAGATCCATGAGACAATGAGCCAAGGGTTTGAGGCCCTCAATGTCAATGAAGCAACATCTGAAGTGTCTGGTACTTCAATCTCTTCATATAAGAAAGCTCGGAAGGTTGTTGAAGACGAGAATGCCCAGGGCTAGGGCAAGTTGTTGCAAGTCCAGATCAAGGAAGACAAGTTCGGGTTGGGTTACAAACCATCCCGACAGGTCCAAGAGGAGGCTGTTGAAGCTCCCAAGTTTATCAGTGGGGGTATGTTGACCCCGGATGCAATCAATAATGTGGAAGACGAGGCTGAAAGTGACTTCAACCTGGAGAGTTGGATTCGTCCAAGGGTCCCAGGCCAGCAAGTCCTTAACTGGTCTTCCCAGAAAATTATAAGGGTTACTTCTACAGAGTAATTATTATTTCATGTTTAAGCATGCATCAAGTCCTGCATCTTGCCCAAGGTATCATGACTCATTTTGTAATAGGGCCATATTTGTATTTTGTGCAAATGAATGATTAATGAACAAATGGACATCTTTTTCAAACGTTCTTTTTTTTTCGCTCACTGTTTTTCATTTTTGTTATTTTCGCACAAAACAATAAATGGCAATGTTTTTCAATAATAACTCCATTCACACTTTTTTCTAAACAAGATTAAAATCAATCACTAAAATGAACAAATCTCAACCCTTGCAGAGATAATCCTCCATATTGCACCGACAACAACACTGTTATGACTTCATATGACTTCGACAATCTGATTAATCAAGCAGATGAAGGGGTTGATGAAGAATATGATTTGCCTGAGGAATTGGCCAGGTTGTTGAGGCAAGTGGAAAAAGTGATTGCTCCTCATCAGGAGGAGATTGAGACCATCAATCTTGGTACTGAGGAAGATGTGAAAGAGGTGAAGATCGGGGCCAGTCTGCAAGCCCCAGTGAAAGAACAACTCATCAGTATGCTTCAGGAATATGTTGACGTCTTTGCTTGGTCCTATCAAGATATGCCAGGTCTAGATACGGATATTGTCATGCACAAGCTACCATTAAAAGAAGATTGTCTGCCAGTTAAACAAAAGTTGCACCGTACTCGCCCGGAAATGGCTATGAAGATTAAGGAAGAAGTACAAAAGCAATGGGATGTCGGTTTTCTCGCTGTAACTAGTTACCCGCCGTGGGTTACTAACATTGTACCCGTACCTAAGAAGGATGGCAAGGTGCGTATGTGTGTGGATTATCGGGATCTGAACAGAGCTAGCCCGAAAGATGATTTCCCATTACCTCACATTGATGTATTGGTAGACAATACAGCTCAGTTCTCGGTATTCTCTTTCATGGATGGATTTTCTGGATACAGTCAGATTAAGATGTCACCTGAAGACATGGAGAAGACAACTTTCATCACACCTTGGGGCACATTTTGCTACAAGGTAATGTCGTTTGGTCTGAAGAACGTTGGTGCAACGTATCAATGGGCTATGTTAACATTATTCCACGATATGATCCACAAAGAAATCGAGTGTTATTTGGATGATATGATTGTCAAGTCCCTTACAGAGGAAGAACATATAGTAAATCTGTTGAAGTTGTTCAAGCGCCTACGAAAGTATCAGTTGAAGTTGAACCCCAACAAATGCACATTTGGGGTGCGTTCCGGTAAGCTGCTGGGTTTTATTGTAAGTGAAAAAGGAATTCAGATTGATCCCGACAAAGTCAAAGCTATTCAGGAAATGCCTGCATCTAAGACTGAGAAAGAAGTTCGAGGGTTCCTAGGTAGATTGAACTACATATCGAGGTTCATATCTCATCTCACCGCAACCTGCGAACCCTTGTTCAAGCTATTAAGAAAGGAGCAAACAGTCAGGTGGAACAATGATTGTCAGAGAGCTTTTGACAAAATCAAAGAGTATCTGCAAGAACCTCCAATTCTCATGCCTCCAATCGAAGGAATACCTCAAATCATGTACCTGACAGTATTAGAAGATTCAATAGGGTGTGTGTTGGGCCAGCATGACGAGTCTGGTCGAAAAGAGAATGCAATATACTACCTAAGCAAGAAGTTTACCGACTGTGAACAATGTTATTCACTGCTCGAGAAAACTTGTTGTCCTTTAGCGTGGGCTGCTCGCCGACTAAGATAGTATATGTTGACTCATATTATCTTATTGATATCAAAGATGGATCCAGTCAAGTACATATTTGAGAAGCCAGCACTTACCGGAAGGGTTGCAAGATGGCAAATGATTTTAACAGAATATGACATTCAGTACACCTCTCAAAAGGCCATCAAAGGTAGTGTATTGTCTGACTATCTGGCTGAGCAACCCATTGATGATTACCAGCCTATGAGATTTGACTTCCCTAATGAAGACATCATGTTCTTGAAAGCAAAAGATTGTGAAAAGCCTATTCACACTGAAGGGCCTGACCCAGAAGAAGCATGGACTATGATGTTTGAAGGGGTAGTTAATTGCAACGGTTGTGGAGTTGGTGCAATGCTTATCACACCTAAAGGAGTTCATATTCCTTTCTCGGCAAAACTCACCTTTGCCTGCACTGACAACAAAGTGGAATACTGTAACACGGTGGGAGAACTGACTTTAAGTAATGTTGCGGATAGCAAGAGTCGCCACTGACTTTTATTTTATCCAAAAGGAAAGGTTATAAAAGAACAGGAAAGACCTTAGAGAATATTTTGGGTCCGGGGGGTAGGTTATGAAAAGGGAAGGTATTAGCATCCTTTTCATCCATGGTTATCCATGGGCTCTTAGGTACTTAAGCTCACTTTAAATTGTTTTTTTTTTTTTGAAAGTGTAGTGTGTGAATAGAAAATTTTCAGAATAGTTAATAAATAATCCATGTAAGGATGTGTTAAAAACTTGTTTGAAAATTTGTTGGAAATTTGTTTAAGTGTGAAAAAGTTTTGAAGTGAGCAAGTACCTAGAAGTAACCTACCCTAATGTTTAAGGTCTTTCTTATTCTTTATCCTTTCCTTAGTAAGACTATCCCTACTATTAAGGAGTAGGTAGTCCTTACTTTGGATGTAAAGGGACATGTGAGGGACAATTTGATTTTGAAGGCCATTGTGGGGTGTAATAAGCATAAGGAAGGGACTATCATCATTTATTTCGAAGGGACTCGATTCGTATAGGCAACCATGAGGGACTTTGATGATTTTCTTTCGAGGGACTTGCTTTATACACCCCACTTAACCATTATTCGTAGGCAACCTGAGGGATAACCTTAGAAAGTGAGACGGCGATTTAAAATCGACTTACGTGTGTGTCGTGTTTAATTTAATTATCTTATATTAAAAATTATCTAAATTTATTTTTAAATAACAAACATGTTTTGTCACTCCCTAATTACTAACCATAACAAAAATAATATTTACAAAATTACATCCGGAAACAGTTACATAATTATAACAATAAGCAAAATAAATAATAAGCAAAATAATTAAAAAATAAATAAGATATAAATAAGCAATAGAAAATAAATAATAAAGGGTTAATGATAAATAATAATAATATAAGAGAGGTTAGTGAATAATAAAAATTAATAATAATATAAAATTAATAAAGCAAAATAATATGGTTAGTAAAATAATAATAAGAATAATTAGAATAAACAAAATGAGAATGTAATAATATAATAATTTAGTTAGTAATAATAAACAAAATTCTTTCAAAATTATAAGAAATTAATAAATTTTCCATATGAACAATTATATTAAAAAGAAAAAGAGATATGATCAAACAATTATTTTTATTTACAAAATTAAATTTTTAATAGCATGAAATATAATTGTATTTGATATGAGAAAAATAATTTATAATTATATTTACAATATGATAATAAATAAATTTACAATACAATTATATTAACAATTAGGGAATAAAACTATTTAGAAAAAATAGGATTAGGTTTTATTTTTGAAAATAGTTTTTAGGGTTTATACAAATTATTAAATAAACAAATATCTTATAATTTAATCATATAACAAAGAAAATATTTTAAGTTGAGAAAAATAGAAGTTTGGATTTTAGAAAAAAAAATAAAGGTTATTTTAAGCATACATACATATACAATTTATTCTTTTTTTTATTAATATTAAGAAAACAATTAAGCTAATTAATCAAAGAAATAAAAATAGAAGAAAATGGTAAAAAGAAAACTTACCTGGGATGGGTTTGAACCCAGGACACCCAACTTGCAAGCCACAAAGCATACCACTAGGCTAACCCAGCGCAGGTAGTAAAAGAATGAATCAAGTTTGTTTTATGCCTTGCCTTGCAAAAATCCAGAAAAAAATAAGAAAACCAAAAGGCCTGGGGTGGGATTTGACCCTAGGACCTTTATACATTCACACACGCGCATCACCACCCGGCTGGAAGAGCCCACCTGATAATTGAATGAGAATAACACATAATATATTATATTCACTTAATCCCTGAAAAAAAAGAAATAACATGATCAAAAGCCAGGGATCGAACCCCTGCCCTTTGGTTTCACACGCCCAGGACCAAGCCAACAACCACTGGGACAACCACACAGTTGTGATAATAAATAATAAACAATCAATAAAATATTATATGAATAATTTGAATTCCTGAGCGCGCGGGAGATGACCTTCTTCTTCCTTGAGACTTACGGTTTTTCCTGCGAAAATAGTTACAAGTTTTCCTGCGAAACAAATATTCCCAGCAAAACCTATAAACATCAACAAGCAACCAAACTGTACGATTTTGCAAAATTGAAACCAGCATCATGATCCAAACATTCACACGATCAATTATATGTCTTTAGAATCAATTTATGTTTCTTAAATCCAAAGTTCCTAAACCTAAGTCAAAACCCTAGCTATGGCATCTTGTGAATTGGCCACGGTTTCTTTGGTTTTCTTATCCAGAAACAAGCTACACAACATCATAAACAACATTAGTCAATCAAAATCCATTAAAATGCAGTGAATCATGGGAATCGAAAAAATGTTTTCAAGTATGAACAATGCTTCGGGTTCATCATATGTGCATGAATTGGATGCATTTGAGGATTGCTTTCGACTCAATGATGACTAAGGAAGCTAGCCATGTCCTTGTTTTACCTTGTAGAGCCTTGAATCTCCAAATCCGAATTTCACTTTTCTTATGAATTTTTGAACTATGAACTCACCTTGAAGCTGCTGGATTTCGTCCTTGAGGCTAGGGTTTGTGTTATGTATATATATATGTGATTGATTTAGGTCAGAAACATGGATAGGTTATGTGAAAATTTGATCCAAAAAATATTCAAAAAGATCATAGTGTAAAATTCAAATATTTGATCATGAGTGCTTGCTATTTTGGGATAATTCACATGATTTCCTTCTCCTTCTAATTCAATCACTAATTATGAATTTCTAGAAGCAATATCTTCACCCAAAAATAGATTTTCATATTTTATATTTATTTAAAATGATTTTTATGAATTAAATCAATAATAAATAAATAAAAAATAGTAAAAATGCTGAATTTTGGTCAATTGGGTCGTGCACAATATTATGAGATGGATTGGGTCATAAATTAGGCAGCCCATTTGGAAAGAAATACTTCTAAGCCTCCATTTTCAACATAAACCATCACAAAATTGCCCAACTTTGCAAGGGCACATCTCCCTCAATTTTAAAGGTATGAGGGTGTTCTTGGACTTTTTGGAAAGCTTGAAGAGTCCTCTAAACAACCCCATTGGTTTCAGGTCCATACCATTTACCAATCTCATGTTATGCCCTTTTGAAGTTGTTGACTTTTTGTTGACTTTTGAAATGACCTATAATGTCTTAGATCATATCTTTCAAATGAAGCATTTTTAGGCTTAACTTTCAACATCAAAGTTGTAGAGAATTCAATTTCCTTCAAAATGAGCTTTGGATGGAGACTTGGTGATGAAGTATGTGAAAGTTATGCCTGGTCAAAGTTCAGTTGACTTTTACTGAGGAAACCCTAATTTAGAAACTCCTGATTATTGATGATCTGGAATCTCCTTGATGAATCATGATCAACCCTTGATCAAATGATGAATTTTATTTCATATACTTGATGTTGGCAAAAAATCATGAAGTTTGACTTTGGTTTGACCACAGTTGACCTCAGTTTGACTTTTTAACTGCATTGACTGATTTTGACTTATCTGATCATCTGACTGAGCAAACTTTTGAGAAAAGTCTTGAAACTTGACATGGGGGTTCTTACACACATATAAGATGTTATGAAACTCACTTGAGGTATTGGAAGTCCACTTAGCCTGATTAAAGTCAAAACCCTAGTTTTGGATGCACTGCTTAGGAGGTGCATTGTCTGAGGGAATTGTCAACTCCTTTGACCAATTGTGAACTTTGTGAACCTTGTGGATCATCATAAACTGTCTTGTGAACCTCATGGGAGGTATTGTGAAGCTTGTGAACCTTGTGAACCTCATGAAGTGGCTTTGTAGACCTCATAAACCTCAGGAAAGCTTTGTAACCATTGAGAAACTTGTGAACCTTGTGAACCTTCAAAAAGTGACTTGTAGACTTCATGAACCTCAAGAAAGGTATTGTAAATGTTGAGAAGCTTGTGAACCTTGTGAACCTTCAAGAAGTGGCTTTGTAGACCTCATGATCCTCAGGGAAGCTTTGTAATCATTGTGAAACTTGTGAACCTTGTGAACCTTCAAGAAGCAACCTATGGACTTCATGAACTTCATGAAAGGTCTTGTAAATGTTGAGAAGCTTGTGAACCTTGTGAACCTTCAAGAAGTGACTTGTAGACTTCATGAACCTCATGAAAGGTTATATAAGCATTGAGAAACTTGTGAACCTTGTGAACCTTCATAAAGTAACTTGTAGACTTCATGAACCTCATGAAAGGTTATGCAAGTGTTGGAGAACTTGTGAACCTTGTGAACCTTCTTAGAACACAAAGTCTTGTATTGTGAGGGCAAATTTTGGGGTGCAACAGCTGCCCCTGTTCAATTTTCTGAAACCTGAGGGGTTAGATTGGTATATTTGCCAGTCGTGACCTGGAAGGTTGAAGGGGATTGAACACAAAAGCCCAAAAATTTGCACTCACCAGTGCATAGAGTGATATTGATGGTTGGTTGAACATGATTGAGTGGGCTTAAAGATGCCACTAGGGGAAAGTTCTTCAGATATATTTCTTGGAAGATAAAGCAGTCCAAAATATGGAGGTATAATGAAAGCTGTCAAGAGTCTGGAGCAGTCCTGAGGTATTGATGATATGCTTTCAGGATACTGGAGTAATACTGATGTAACAGCATGTCTTCACGAGGATAGAGCAATCAATAATGATAACCCTAAAGCAGTCTTGAAGTAATAATATGATTTCAGGAGGATAGAGCAATGATAACTCTAAAGCAGTCTTGAAGTAATGATTTCAGGAGGATAGAGCAATGGATAGCTCTAAAGCAGTCTTGAAATAATAATGTGATATGTCTTCAGGAGGATAGAGCAATCAGTAGCTCTAAAGCAGTCTTGAAGTAGTAATATGACCTCAGGAGGATAGAGCAATCAATAATGATAACTCTAAAGCAGTCTTGAAGTAATGATATGATTCCAGGAGGATAGAGCCATAATAACTCTAAAGCAGTCTTGAAATAATAATGTGATTTGTCTTCAGGAGGATAGAGCAATGGATAGCTCTAAAGCAGTCTTGAAGTAATGAGAAGTTATCAGGAGGATAAAGTAACCCTGAGGTGACGATAAAGCAGTCCCAATAGTAATAAGAAGCTTATCAGGAGGATAAAGTAACCCTGAGGTTACAATAAAGCAGTCCCAAAGTAATAAGAAGCTTATCAGGAGGATAAAGTAACCCTGAGGTTACAATAAAGCAGTCCCAAAGTAATAAGAAGCTTATCAGGAGGATAAAGTAACCCTGAGGTTACAATAAAGCAGTCCCAAAGATCCTAAGCTTGTTTGTTAACCTGAAACAAGGTAGCATTCTGTATAATAACATTAGTTTATGCTTTATGTATGCATGTATGATATGATGCACTTAGGTAATGTACTATATGTCTATGGATATATATGTTATGGTATGATGTAAATGATGTATGTATGATATGATACTGCCGGAAGCGTCTGGATATCTTTGTATAACAACTGCTGGCCAGGGAAAATAAATCCCGATTCGTTGTTGAAGAATATGATGAACTCATTCCCGTCTTGATAAGTAGGTATATATAACCTCCCGTATGCTGGGGATAGCAGGGTATAGATAACCTCCCGTCTGCTGGGGATAGTAAGGTATATATAACCTTCATCTTAGTTCGATAGTAGAGTAGATACAACATCCCGTCTTCGTTCGTCGTACCCTTATTGGAAAGTAATTTCCCGAATATCCGTATGAGGATAAAAGAGATGGATATAAATTCCAGGGGAGATGAGACTTTTTGAAGATAGATTCGTCCTACTGAGGGTTTTGTAACTGTCTTGTAAAGATGAACCGGCGAAGCTTCGTTGAAATCTTTCCCTTGTTCGTCCTTAGTAAATACTATTACTGCATTTTCATGCATTTCTGGTAAACATCAATCATATTCAAAAGCACACATACATTCAAACACAACCAATGGACGTTTCGCTTAGGGTAAAAGTAAATCTGGATTCAGAGAGAAAAGTAAAGCTGAACTTGAAAACAGAATCGTTTCAACTTTCGAGAGCGTATAACCAAATGGATTTAGAGCTCCTGAAATCCTTAACTTTCCTGAATACCTTCCCAGAAATCTTCATGGTTGGATCTGAAGACATGATACTGACACCATCTGATACTACTGGCATAGACAATTAACTTCCATAATGGCTTCTGCTGAGAATCCAATATCAAGGTAATGTAATGAGAGGAATGTGTCTTCAAATTGTGATGGACCATATACGCTCCGGGTATTTTGAAGAGAAAGCATTGCCCCTTGGTTGAGGACGAATTATACCATAATGGAAGTATGTAATGAGCTACCTCAAGAGAAACAAGCAGAATTCCCCATAAGCATATGCCCCTGGCATTGTGAACTCTGTCATGTCACCTTTGGTAATTCACTTGTATGAGAGAAAAAAATGCCCCTGGCTATTAAGCACAGCTGAGTCTGGACCTAATTGCCCCAACTGAATTGAACAGTAACTTGGTATGCCTCTTGACTGGGAAACAGTGACTATGCCCCTGGCATTATGAATTCTGTAATGTTACCCTTGGCACTTCGGGTAGATGGGGAGATCTGCCTCTGGCTGCTTAAACATAGTTGAATCTTGTCCTGATTTCCCCAAATGAGTTAGACAGTATCATGGTCTGCCCCCTTGATTGGGAGATAATGATCATGCCCCTTTGTGTACATGGACTTTGATCCAGGAAGCAACTTTGTTTATCGGAAGGACTTTGGTTCATTGAACATTCGTCCTGTAAGTTTCTCCATTTGTCAAACACTCAGGTATATGCAAACAAATATATTCAAAAATGCAATGCTTATGTCTGTCTTGAAGTTTTGAAACAAGTTATTTTAGAAAAACTGTTTTTGTGAAAACTGTGATATTAACTCAAGTTTTATAATAAGCCCTAAAGGAGTCAGGATACCTTTTTGTAGCAGTATGCTTTCGAACTAACCATGCTTCAGTTAGGACTTTTAAAGGGTTATAACGTGACCTGGTTCATGGTTTAAGAAACAAAAGATAAAGGCTCAAATTTATTTGTACCCAACCCAATCTCCATGATGTTCTTCAGTCATATATTCGGTTAACTTATGCATTGAGGTTCCAACAGAGTCTGGAATTGTAACACTGACATTTGTGATGGTTTAGAAACCAAAAATTTATTTGAACATTCAGTCATCTTTCTTTGTTGAGGATTCATAATGACCTCTTTTTTTTTCTCTTTTGACTTTATTATCCCTTCTTTTTGCCTGAACTGTTTATTTCAAGGTTACAGTCAGCGGGATGTCTCAATTTTTTTACTAAGTCTCCTTCATAGGTTTTGACTTAGTGGGTTTTTCTTTTGCTGGATATTGACTGTCAGGTTTAATGATTACAGAGAACCATCATTAGTTGTGTACAACACAGATAATTGGCATATTTGAGTTAACCGAGTAACTACCCTGCCCCGGGTTATGAATAAGGGTTTTAATTTGTGCGAGAATAAAAACTCCTACTTCATAGGCTCAAAAGGGTTGACTAGGGATTAACTTCCTTATATCTCCACTGTTTAGGAATTGAAACAATGCCTGTACATCGTCAGCATAGTCTGTTCAAAAGCATATTGCCTAATATTATGGTATTGTTTTCGTCATCCTCCCTCTACAGGCTTATAGCTTTATCAGGAGTTAAATATCACAAAAAAGAAATATGAAGCATAGTTCAAAATATAGTGAAACGAATGGATTAATTCAAGACAAACATATGCAATGCATTAATGAAAACAAAAGTTTGACATAATAGTAAGTGTTTAAACAAACAAAAGAAATTACAAATGAAAATTCAAATGTTCTCAAAGTCTCTTCCTCTAAACTTGTCACTCCAGTTATCTGAAAACTTTGATGCTTGATGGACGATAGAAGAACTCAACCTGGCCTTCTAGAGTAACCTCGAGTATTCCTTCGTCAATTAGGTCTTGAATCTTATTCTTCAATGCCCAACAGTTATTAGTGTCATGTCCAGGACAATTGGAGTGGTACATACACCTTGCCTTGGGATTATAGCGAGGAGAAGAGGTATTAGGATTTTTAGGAGAATTTTCCAAGGAAATCATCTTCATCTCCAACAGGCATTGCAAAACTTGTGACATTGGAGTGCTGAACTTGATAAACTGCCTTCTACATTTCTGGCGTTGAGGTGGATTAACCTTATCAGGTCTTTCTTCTTCAATTGAAGAATAATCAATGGCAACCTGTCTCTTACCCTCTTTTATCCTCATCCTCCTTTCAACCAAATCAGCTTGTTTTAATGGAGGTTCACTGACAATTAGATCCCGGACTCTATTACTTTGAAGTTTGTGGACAAAGGTTCTTAGCTCTTCTTGCCCCTGAGCTAATCTTTGAATAAGAGCCACCTGGCCATTCATCTGGATCCTCATTCCTGTCATCTCAGCTTGTAGTTGTTTCAGCTGATCATCCTTGTTGTCCTCGGGATTCTTCTTCTTAGCCAGCAGTGTCTTCAATTCATCCTGCCCCTTGGTCAGGTTCAGGATCAGCTCTTGGAACTGTGCATTTTGTGCCTGGAGATCCTTAACTGTTTGTTCAAGAGCCATTGCTTGTAATAAACAGCGAGAAGATGAGAAACCTGTGCACAATTATAAACCTGTGATGCAATGATATGATATGTGAATGTACATGCAATGTATTCAAGGACCGCAGGATTTAAATTTGCTTAAACAAACAAGAAAGTAACTTTTTATTAGTAATAACTTTGTTTTGCCTTTTAGGCTTACAAAAAATGAAATGAAAAAGTACAAAAAGTGGGGTTTTAAGTCTCCCATGGACGCTTCCTCTTTGTGTTGAGGTATGAGTTGAGGTTTCGTTCCTCGTGAAGTTGCTTTGTTAGCTCTAGGATTCTTGCTTGGCTTGCTTTGTAATGAGCCTCGAAAGTATCCCTTTGCTCTTTCAGTTGGATCCATGATCTCTGCAAGTCTTCCTTATCAGTAGGCATGTCTGGGTGAAGGATGGTATAAGCAGTGTCTCCTTCAGCAACAGGTTCCATGGTAACTGGTAGGATGGCAGGATATGGCATCATGAGTGTCTGAGCACGAGATCGTACCCATCTGAGATAAGCCTCCATAGGAATAGTATACTTAGGCTCCAGTGTCTTGCTGTCAACCCTGTTTACTTTTCCCCAGGCTCGTATGAATCTCTGACGGTAACCCTGAAGATCATTGTCGTAGTCAAATACAATGCCCTGAATCAACATGTCATGTGGACCATCACTCCGGGCGTAACCAAATTGTCGCAAAGCTAGAGAGGGGTTGTAGGTGATGCCTCCTCTTATGCCTAGAAGTGGCACATTAGGAAACTCCCCACAACGGTCAATGATGGTGACATTCTCCATAGATCTGGAGCACCAATGGATATCTGAGTGAGAAAGTGACATGATCCTATTAGACCATCTGAACCCTTGCTCATTCTTCATTACTGAGCGAGGAAGGTGAGAAATAAACCACCTAGAAAGCAAAGGTATGCAGCACATCAAAGTTCCTCTTGCCCTTGTAGTACGGGTGTGAAGAGAATGCAGGATGTCTCCAAGCAATGTAGGCACTGGATTGTGACTCAGGAAAATGTTGATGGCATGAACATCTATGAACTGATCTGGATTGGGGAACAACACTAAGCCATATATCAGCAAGGCTAAGATCTCCTCAAAAGCATCATAGCTCATGGCCTTCAAGAACATTTGAGCTTTATCCACTAATACCTTGGCAAGAATACCCTTGACTCCACTTCTCGTCTCTAGAACAATGTCAGACTTCCTCAGATGTAGAGCTGCAGCAATAACCTCTGGTTTAAGCTCTTTTTCCAAGCCTGTGAATGGTTTCTGATCAAGAACAGGTATGCCCAGAAGTTTAGAGAACTCCTCCATGGTTGGAACTAGCTGGTAGTCAGGGAATGTAAAGCAATGGTGCTTAGGGTCAAAGAACTGGAACAGGACACTCGTCATGTCTTCATTGAACCCTGAAGTGACTAGATCCAATAGGTGACCATGTCTCTTGATGAACTGGGAGTGATCAGACACTTGAGAAACCAACTCTTTAAGCTTAGCAGGTATGCCCACAAAGTTGATCCTGATGGTGTTTCTACGAGCTGAAGCCATGACCTGCAACAAAGAACAAAAATAAATCCTTTGGTCCTTGAAATGGTTAGGGAAAATGACATGCTCATGATGCATGATGATGTCATGATGTTATGCTCAATCACAAACATGTGGCACACACAAACAAGTCACACAAGGGCCCTAGGTTCAAAGGCTTGCATGAGGTTCAAAGGTAAGTACCCTCCTCTGAAGTTAGATGGTTCATCCTGTCCTACAAAAGTAACTGGGTTCTAAGGGATCTCAATATCATTGATCCTTCACAAGGGTGGTTGTTCAGAAGGCAACTTACTTGCCAACCAAAACCCTCCAAGTTCAAGATCTCAATGAGCGTAGTATCGAGTGTCAACCAACTTCAGTCTGCACCAAAGCCGGTTACCTCACTACTTTCTAAAGGCCAAGATGAGTTAACTAGGGTTCTAAAAGTTAGTTAGTGCATTGACAACATATGGCAGCCTCATATTATCCTCAACTTGACTTAAGGAACATAAGCACCAACCAAGAAGTCGCACTAACTATGGCCACCAGATCAACCGTATCGATATACGTCGTACAGTTTCCTTGGTCTATTGCCATTTACCTAAGGTACACTAGATCCGGGTTAGGACCTTTCACACATAAGAGCACCCCAACAAGTAACATAAAGCAAACAAGGCAAACAATTTAAAGTGATCTTAATTCCTAAGGGTACCCCTCTTTAATTTAGTTCCCCAGCAGAGTCGCCAGTTCTGTAACACGGTGGGAGAACTGACTTTAAGTAATGTTGCGGATAGCAAGAGTCGCCACCGACTTTTATTTTATCCAAAAGGAAAGGTTATAAAAGAACAGGAAAGACCTTAGAGAATATTTTGGGTCCGGGGGGTAGGTTATGAAAAGGGAAGGTATTAGCATCCTTTTCATCCATGGTTATCCATGGGCTCTTAGGTACTTAAGCTCACTTTAAATTGTTTTTTTTTTTTGAAAGTGTAGTGTGTGAATAGAAAATTTTCAGAATAGTTAATAAATAATCCATGTAAGGATGTGTTAAAAACTTGTTTGAAAATTTGTTGGAAATTTGTTTAAGTGTGAAAAAGTTTTGAAGTGAGCAAGTACCTAGAAGTAACCTACCCTAATGTTTAAGGTCTTTCTTATTCTTTATCCTTTCCTTAGTAAGACTATCCCTACTATTAAGGAGTAGGTAGTCCTTACTTTGGATGTAAAGGGACATGTGAGGGACAATTTGATTTTGAAGGCCATTGTGGGGTGTAATAAGCATAAGGAAGGGACTATCATCATTTATTTCGAAGGGACTCGATTCGTATAGGCAACCATGAGGGACTTTGATGATTTTCTTTCGAGGGACTTGCTTTATACACCCCACTTAACCATTATTCGTAGGCAACCTGAGGGATAACCTTAGAAAGTGAGACGGCGATTTAAAATCGACTTACGTGTGTGTCGTGTTTAATTTAATTATCTTATATTAAAAATTATCTAAATTTATTTTTAAATAACAAACATGTTTTGTCACTCCCTAATTACTAACCATAACAAAAATAATATTTACAAAATTACATCCGGAAACAGTTACATAATTATAACAATAAGCAAAATAAATAATAAGCAAAATAATTAAAAAATAAATAAGATATAAATAAGCAATAGAAAATAAATAATAAAGGGTTAATGATAAATAATAATAATATAAGAGAGGTTAGTGAATAATAAAAATTAATAATAATATAAAATTAATAAAGCAAAATAATATGGTTAGTAAAATAATAATAAGAATAATTAGAATAAACAAAATGAGAATGTAATAATATAATAATTTAGTTAGTAATAATAAACAAAATTCTTTCAAAATTATAAGAAATTAATAAATTTTCCATATGAACAATTATATTAAAAAGAAAAAGAGATATGATCAAACAATTATTTTTATTTACAAAATTAAATTTTTAATAGCATGAAATATAATTGTATTTGATATGAGAAAAATAATTTATAATTATATTTACAATATGATAATAAATAAATTTACAATACAATTATATTAACAATTAGGGAATAAAACTATTTAGAAAAAATAGGATTAGGTTTTATTTTTGAAAATAGTTTTTAGGGTTTATACAAATTATTAAATAAACAAATATCTTATAATTTAATCATATAACAAAGAAAATATTTTAAGTTGAGAAAAATAGAAGTTTGGATTTTAGAAAAAAAAATAAAGGTTATTTTAAGCATACATACATATACAATTTATTCTTTTTTTATTAATATTAAGAAAACAATTAAGCTAATTAATCAAAGAAATAAAAATAGAAGAAAATGGTAAAAAGAAAACTTACCTGGGATGGGTTTGAACCCAGGACACCCAACTTGCAAGCCACAAAGCATACCACTAGGCTAACCCAGCGCAGGTAGTAAAAGAATGAATCAAGTTTGTTTTATGCCTTGCCTTGCAAAAATCCAGAAAAAAATAAGAAAACCAAAAGGCCTGGGGTGGGATTTGATCCCAGGACCTTTATACATTCACACACGCGCATCACCACCCGGCTGGAAGAGCCCACCTGATAATTGAATGAGAATAACACATAATATATTATATTCACTTAATCCCTGAAAAAAAAGAAATAACATGATCAAAAGCCAGGGATCGAACCCCTGCCCTTTGGTTTCACACGCCCAGGACCAAGCCAACAACCACTGGGACAACCACACAGTTGTGATAATAAATAATAAACAATCAATAAAATATTATATGAATAATTTGAATTCCTGAGCGCGCGGGAGATGACCTTCTTCTTCCTTGAGACTTACGGTTTTTCCTGCGAAAATAGTTACAAGTTTTCCTGCGAAACAAATATTCCCAGCAAAACCTATAAACATCAACAAGCAACCAAACTGTACGATTTTGCAAAATTGAAACCAGCATCATGATCCAAACATTCACACGATCAATTCTATGTCTTTAGAATCAATTTATGTTTCTTAAATCCAAAGTTCCTAAACCTAAGTCAAAACCCTAGCTATGGCATCTTGTGAATTGGCCACGGTTTCTTTGGTTTTCTTATCCAGAAACAAGCTACACAACATCATAAACAACATTAGTCAATCAAAATCCATTAAAATGCAGTGAATCATGGGAATCGAAAAAATGTTTTCAAGTATGAACAATGCTTCGGGTTCATCATATGTGCATGAATTGGATGCATTTGAGGATTGCTTTCGACTCAATGATGACTAAGGAAGCTAGCCATGTCCTTGTTTTACCTTGTAGAGCCTTGAATCTCCAAATCCGAATTTCACTTTTCTTATGAATTTTTGAACTATGAACTCACCTTGAAGCTGCTGGATTTCGTCCTTGAGGCTAGGGTTTGTGTTATGTATATATATGTGATTGATTTAGGTCAGAAACATGGATAGGTTATGTGAAAATTTGATCCAAAAAATATTCAAAAAGATCATAGTGTAAAATTCAAATATTTGATCATGAGTGCTTGCTATTTTGGGATAATTCACATGATTTCCTTCTCCTTCTAATTCAATCACTAATTATGAATTTCTAGAAGCAATATCTTCACCCAAAAATAGATTTTCATATTTTATATTTATTTAAAATGATTTTTATGAATTAAATCAATAATAAATAAATAAAAAATAGTAAAAATGCTGAATTTTGGTCAATTGGGTCGTGCACAATATTATGAGATGGATTGGGTCATAAATTAGGCAGCCCATTTGGAAAGAAATACTTCTAAGCCTCCATTTTCAACATAAACCATCACAAAATTGCCCAACTTTGCAAGGGCACATCTCCCTCAATTTTAAAGGTATGAGGGTGTTCTTGGACTTTTTGGAAAGCTTGAAGAGTCCTCTAAACAACCCCATTGGTTTCAGGTCCATACCATTTACCAATCTCATGTTATGCCCTTTTGAAGTTGTTGACTTTTTGTTGACTTTTGAAATGACCTATAATGTCTTAGATCATATCTTTCAAATGAAGCATTTTTAGGCTTAACTTTCAACATCAAAGTTGTAGAGAATTCAATTTCCTTCAAAATGAGCTTTGGATGGAGACTTGGTGATGAAGTATGTGAAAGTTATGCCTGGTCAAAGTTCAGTTGACTTTTACTGAGGAAACCCTAATTTAGAAACTCCTGATTATTGATGATCTGGAATCTCCTTGATGAATCATGATCAAACCTTGATCAAATGATGAATTTTATTTCATATACTTGATGTTGGCAAAAAATCATGAAGTTTGACTTTGGTTTGACCACAGTTGACCTCAGTTTGACTTTTTAACTGCATTGACTGATTTTGACTTATCTGATCATCTGACTGAGCAAACTTTTGAGAAAAGTCTTGAAACTTGACATGGGGGTTCTTACACACATATAAGATGTTATGAAACTCACTTGAGGTATTGGAAGTCCACTTAGCCTGATTAAAGTCAAAACCCTAGTTTTGGATGCACTGCTTAGGAGGTGCATTGTCTGAGGGAATTGTCAACTCCTTTGACCAATTGTGAACTTTGTGAACCTTGTGGATCATCATAAACTGTCTTGTGAACCTCATGGGAGGTATTGTGAAGCTTGTGAACCTTGTGAACCTCATGAAGTGGCTTTGTAGACCTCATAAACCTCAGGAAAGCTTTGTAACCATTGAGAAACTTGTGAACCTTGTGAACCTTCAAAAAGTGACTTGTAGACTTCATGAACCTCAAGAAAGGTATTGTAAATGTTGAGAAGCTTGTGAACCTTGTGAACCTTCAAGAAGTGGCTTTGTAGACCTCATGATCCTCAGGGAAGCTTTGTAATCATTGTGAAACTTGTGAACCTTGTGAACCTTCAAGAAGCAACCTATGGACTTCATGAACTTCATGAAAGGTCTTGTAAATGTTGAGAAGCTTGTGAACCTTGTGAACCTTCAAGAAGTGACTTGTAGACTTCATGAACCTCATGAAAGGTTATATAAGCATTGAGAAACTTGTGAACCTTGTGAACCTTCATAAAGTAACTTGTAGACTTCATGAACCTCATGAAAGGTTATGCAAGTGTTGGAGAACTTGTGAACCTTGTGAACCTTCTTAGAACACAAAGTCTTGTATTGTGAGGGCAAATTTTGGGGTGCAACAAATACGAAGCTTGTATCATGGGTCTTGAGGAAGCCATTGACCTCAAGATCAAAACCTTGAATGTATTTGGAGATTCAGCTTTGGTAATCAATCAGACCAACGACAAGTGGTACACCCATTAGAAGCATCTGATTCCCTACCGTGACTATACGAGGAGATTGTTGACCTTCTTCACAACAGTTAAGCTTGAGTACATCCCTCGAGATGAGAATCAGTTTGCAGACGCTTTGGCTACCATTTCATCCATGATCAAAGTACAGGATGCCAATTATGTACCTCAGATTTTGGTATCCAGATTAGACCGACCGACATATGTATTCTTTGTGGACACTGCTAGTGACAACAAGCCTTGGTACCATGACATAAAATGCTTCTTGGAAGATCAGACATACCCACCTGGGGCATCTTCAAATTATAAGAAGACATTAAGAAGGCTAGCCTGTAGTTTCTTCCTCAATACTAATGGTTCTTTGTACAAGTGAAACTTCAACATGGTCTTGCTCAGATGTGTTGACAAGAAGGAAGCAGACCTACTGATGCACGAAGTACATGAAGGTTCTTTCGGTACCCATGCCGGAGGACATGAAATGGCAAATAAGTTATTAAGATCAGGTTACTACTGGATCATAATGAATGCAGACTTTTGTGCCTATGCCATAAAATGCCACAAATGCCAGATCTACACAGATAAAGTGCATGTGCCTCTGAATCCTTTGAATGTAATGTCTTCACCTTGGCCCTTCACCATGTGGGGCATTGATATGATTGGAAAGATTGAACTGACTGCTTCAAATGGCCACAGATTCATCCTGGTAGCCATTGATTACTTCACCAAATAGGTCGAAGCAGCCTCGTATGCAAACGTCACCAGACAAGTGGTAGCTAGATTTATGAAAAGAGACATCATCTGCCGATATGGAGTTCCCGAGCAAATCATTACTGACAATGGTTCCAATTTGAATAACAAGATGATGGCAGAACTTTGCCGGGACTTCAAAATTCAACATCACAACTCTTCTCCTTACAGGCCAAATATGAATGGCTCTATTGAGCAGCTAACAAGAATATCAAGAAGATTGTGCAGAAGACGGTAGTCACCTACAAAGAATGGAACGAAATGCTACCATTTGCCTTGCATGGGTACCAAACCTCTATCAGAACATCTACTGGGGCAACACCTTATCAGCTTGTGTATGGTATGGAAGTTGTCATACCTGTTGAAGTTGAACTACCCTCCTTGCGGGTAATGATGGATGTGAAACTGGATGAAGCAGAATGGGTTGGTCTCGGTACAATCAACTGAATCTGATTGAAGAGAAAAGATTAGCAACCATCTACCATGGGCAGCTATATCAGAAGCGAATGAAGAAAGCCTTCGATCAGAAAGTCAGACCTCGGGAATACCAAGTGGGAGAGCTTGTTCTGAAAAGAATTCTTCCTCCTCATACAGACCACAGGGGCAAGTGGACACCAAACTATGAAGGTCCCTACGTAATAACCAAAGTCTTCTCGGGTGGAGCACTTATGCTCGCAACTATGGATGGTGAAGACTTCCCATCTCCTGTGAATTCAGATGCAGTTAAAAAATACTTCGCATAAAATGACCCACTGGACACAAAAATAGAATGTAAGTCCAGGCAAAAATATGGCATCCCGGCAAGTCAAAAACAGAATAAAAGACTCGGGAAAAAATAAGGGAAAAATCAAAAATATGTACACCCGCTGAATTGAAAAGCCACATCGGACAGCTCAGGCAAAAATGGGTATCCAGGTGGATTGAAAACCCGAAAGGGCGATCCACACAAAATCAGGGAAGGAGCGAACAACTGCATTCTGAATTCGTCTGTATCACTCACAACATGGCAAGCTTCAAAAGGATAAAGCATCGGTCAGAATCAACCTTCTTCAGAAAGCAAGATAAGAAGAACGTCAAGGTCATACGGGTCATAGCAAGGAAGTTACTGAAGAGTCAAATACAAACATTGCCAACACTTTTATTTTCTCAATTTACAACAATCTCCTCCTTTCAGGGGATTTGCTTCTTTGACTGTACTTGCCTATTCATGGCACACAAATCAATAAAATCAAAATTTTCAGTCACTTTTTTTGTACATTTTTGTTTTCGTTTGCAAAATGTCCAAAGTTCATAAAACAACACTTTCATGAAAAAAATATGAGCCATTTTTAATAAATGCTTGTAGGAAATATGTTGCTTTCAAACAAATCTAATTCTTATGACGAAATCTTGTTAAGGGAACCTCGGGACACTTTTTCATTTTCCTTTGTCTTAACAGGTTGCAGGTACTCAAGGCAGACAATCTTTCACAGCATGGGGCATATCAAGCATAGTATCCCCAGCCAAGTCAGCAATCACATCATCAGCAGAACTCCTTGACAAAAAGAATCCCCTCGCAAAAGTTTCATCCTCCCAAAGGACCCCTTGAGGAATTCATCAATCCCCAGCGTATTACTTCCCAAGAATTATCTCCTCTCCAGGCGGGATCTCCTGAGCAATGTCTGACGACTTTTCCACAGCGAAGTGGTCAACGAACTTTCCATTCCCTATCGGAAGTGCCAGAATTTGCTCATCCTTAGCAGAGTCGGTGGAATTGATTCCCCACAGAGTTGTCTCCCCCAGTAGAGCAATGCTTGACATACTTCTCCAGCGGAGTTGCTGAAACTTCCTCATCCCTAACAAAGTTCTCCTTCTGGACAGATCAGCCAATGATCTCTTTCCCCAACTGAGTTCTCCCTCCAGACAGATCGCCCAAAGATCTTTCTCCCTGCAGGATCCGGATCTCGGATCGATTTTTCTCATTTGCATAATCATAGCATTCGCATCATGTTCACCAAAATAAGCGTAGCGTTCCGTCTAATACGGAGCATTACGGCAAAAATCAAACATTTGCATGATCATGAGCCAGGTTTGATCCAGTCACCTGCAAATACCATATATCACTTCACCAACAATATACAAAACTCATATCCCCTGCAGATTAAAAACCAAAGTGTCCCCTTTGCACTCTCAAATACAGATGCTTGTTCATAGTTACACATGCTCTTTTCGACACTCGTCCGTGTTATCTTTTCCCAGTAAGGTCGCCGTAAAACCTTAAAAATTCTCAAAACACTTGTTCATACTTGTATGTGTTCCTTTCGGCACTCGTCCGTGTCATAATTCCCCAGCAAGTCAAAACACTCGTTCGTGTCCCTTGCTCAATCTTTTGACACTCGTCTGTATCTTGCACATATATCCCCAGAACACCATGCTTGTGCATACTTATACAGAAGTCTTTGATACTCGTCTGTATCTTGTATATATCACCTCCTCAGCAGATTCAACACTCGTCCATGTTCCTTGCTTAACCGATTGATACTCGTCCGTATCATCACCCTTAAACACGTGTCAGCGTTTGTTTCTACCGATGCTCGTCTGTATCATGGTTCTAAGGATGCTCGTCCGCATCTTTAGTCCATACACACCGTCAAACACTTATACCATTTATTTCAAGAGCGTAAGCACTCATCCGTGTTTACCATTCCACAGTAAGTCACCAACAAAACAACTTTCTCCTATTCGGCATTCGTCCTATGTTGTGATACTTTCGGCAGCCGTCCTTTGCCAGGTGGTCGTCCTTCACCTTTGGATGACTGTCCCTCATCCTTTCCCCAGTGGAATCCCCATTGTTGGAACTTTCTATCCAACATTCGTCTTATGTTGTGATATTTTCAACAGCCGTCCCCTGCTAAGTGATCGTCCTTCACCTTTCGATGGTCGTCCCCATTGTTGTTTACTTTATCTTCCAAGCCTGATGGTCGTCCCCATCAATGCTTTTCTCAATCCCCAGAGAATTTTATTTCCTTACTCGATGGCCGTCCCCGTCGCAGTTTCTTTATTTCCCAGCATGATGGTCATCCCCATCATTGCTTTGCTTACCGTTTACCCCCAGCAGTCGTCCTCTGCTCGATGGTCATCCTCCATCGCTTTCATTTGATACTCATACTATATTATCTTTTACAATTTATATCCATTTTCTTCTTCTCCCCAGCGAGTGCAAATTTCAGACTGTCTTTGGTATTCAACCACAAATTATCTTGTTTGTCTGTTAAGCCAGATGCTTACATCCTGCACAACTAACTCATGCTTGAATAGGGGCAGCTGTAAACACCCCAAATCATCAAAATAGGATTAAGCAAGGATATCAAAATATGTTCCAACATCGTTTAGAACATCATCTTCCTTATGCAAATCATCAACAACCACATTTATGGATTCCATCATAAATTTGGTTCTAGAATTGAATACTCTATAAGCTCTACTATTTATAGAATATCCCAGAAATATTCCTTCATCACTTTTAGGATCCATTTTTCTTCTTTGTTCATGATCTGCCAAGATGTAGCACTTACTACCAAACACATGGAAATATTTGACTGTAGGCTTTCTTCCCTTCCATATTTCATATAAAGTAGTCATGGTTCCTTTTCTTAAGGTCACTCTATTATGAACATAACAAGCAGTGTTCATTGCTTCATCCCAAAAATGATAGGGCAAATTCTTTGCAAGAATCATAGCCCTAGCAGATTCTTGAATGGTTTATTTTTTTGTTCAACAACTCCATTTTTCTGTGGAGTAATGGGAGATGAAAACTCATGCCCAATCCCTTCAGATGAGCAAAAATCAACAAATTTCTGGTTCTCAAATTACTTCCCATGGTCACTTCTGATTTTGATAACATTGCTCTATTTTTCTATTTGAAGTCTTTTGCAAAGATTTTTGAACACATCAAAAACTTTAGACTTTTACCTTATAAAATTCACCCAAGTGTATCTGGAATAGTCATCCACCACCACATAATCATACTTCTTTCCTCCAAGACTTTCCACCTGCATAGGACCCATCATGTCCATGTACAAAAGTTCCAACACTTTTGAAGTAGTGATATGTTTAATCTTTGGATGTGACATCTTAGTTTGTTTGCCAACTTGATATTCAGCATATACCATTCCTTCTTTAATCTTCAGTTTTTGAATTCCTCTGGCAACTTCTGTAGAGATGATTCTTTTCTCCCGTTTTAGGTGCAGATGACCAAGTTTTTAGTGCCATAAATTCACTTCATCTTCTTTGTCTAAAGCACATATGGATGAGTAACTAGAATCTTGAGGAACCCATAAGTAACATTTATCCTTAGACTTGACTCCATTCATAATCAATTCATTTTTTTCATTAGTAACCAAATATTCAGTCTTAGTGAAGTTGACATTGAATCTTTGATCACACAGTTGACTGATGCTAATCAGGTTAACAATTAATCCTTTAACTAGCAACACATTATCAAGGTTTGGAACCCCTAAGCAATTTAGCTTTCCAACCCCCTTGATTTCACCCTTGGCTCTATCACCAAATGTCACATAGCTGGTGGAATGAGACTTAATGTCTACTAAAAGATTTTTAATCCCATTCATGTGACTAGAACACCCATTGTCAAAATAACAATCCTCTTTAGCCGAGACTCTGAAAGAAGTGTGAGCTATTAAGATGGTATTTACATCCTTAGGAATCCATTTTTTTCTCTTAACAATGGTATTATGATTTATTATAGGTAGATAAGCAAGCTTGGGATATTCATATAGTTTGTATCAAAAAGGTTTTATATAACCAAACCTCCCACAATAGTGATATATCCACCTTTGGAAATTTTCTCTTAAGTTGTTGAATTGACCTCTGCTATGATGTTGAGACATGTGGTGAGACATCTTTGGTTTAGGTTCAGATGGACAATATTCTGAATAGGTTTTCTTTTCTTCAATGAATCATATCACAATCACGTCTCATGTCATTTTTCCAACATGAAGAATTTCATCTAAAATGTTAGAACCACTGTTCAACATTCTGATAGATTTGTACATTTGATCAAGTTTGGAATTCAATAGGATTACTTCATTTTTAAATTTAGAGATAGTTTCAAGATGATCTTCTTTTTCAACCTCCAGTTGGATTATTGTCGCTCCCCGGATTTCCATCCTAGTACAAACGCGAAAGTGGCGCGGAAAAGAATAGAGTCGCCAGCCAGACATTTTTATCCCGAAGGAACGGGAATGGTAATGCTGCACAAACCAGAAGAAAGAAGAGAAAGGACACGGGTCCTTCGAACCAAAGAGACTGAGTTCGAGAGTCGGTTACGACCTGGGAAGTTATTAGCACCCCAGATCATCCTCCGTACCCGACGGGATCCACGCTTGCAAATAAATTTGTTTCAAAGGGGGAAGGAATGAAAGTTGCTGCAAAGAAAAGGAACTGAAACTGGAAAAGGAAGTGAGAAAGAAAACAAAGGAAAAATGTAGGGAAAATAAATATTGTGCTCGAACGGGCCCTACCCGCTGCCTACGTACCTCATTGGGAAAATGAGGATCAGAGACGCCATAGTTCCCCTAACTAGGGGTGGAAAAGACTGCTTATGTCTTAAGGCTTGAACTGCCTATGCCAATGCTCAGGTGTTGCAGGCTCGGACGACGAGTGCGTTACCGTCTTGCATAATGACAAGAAGAAGCAAGTTCGCGGACGGAGCGAATGAGGTGAGAAAAGAATTCCCGAAGGAAAGACGATTATTGTTTGTTTGCGTTTTTTAGAGCTTTTTTTATTTGGTGTGGCACAAAAGAATGAATTCAAGCTCTTTTCTATGGAATATGGACTTGTACTACATTCCAAGATGGAATAATAGGACAAGCACACCAAGCAAGGAGAACGTATCCAAGACTTGTTTCCAAAGGCAAGGGCCTAATTTCATTGACTTGTTGACTTTATTAGGTGTTTTAGTGATAAAAAATGAAGAAGTGTTTTTTAGGGTTTTTCTTGATGAAGATGACTTCATGATCCGACTTGTGCATCATGCTAGACAAATGCACTATTCCAAGATGGAATGAATACATATGCCCCCCACGGAATAAGGCTATTACACAAGAAGTCACTTCTTTTTATTAATGTTTTTTTAGATTTTGTTTTGAGATGAGAAGAGAAAGAAACCAAAGGAGCAAAAAGGAAAAATCTAAAATGGGGAAAGAATAATCCTATTATTAGCATGCCAAAATGGTCCTAAAGTTAGTGAGATTTCAACTATCCTAATGAAGAAGAAGGAAAGAAAGAAACCAAAGAAGAGCAAGAAGAAAAGAGGAAACAATACCCGATGGCAAAAAGCACACCCAAACACCAAGAGAAAACAACTTAAAAGAGGAAAGGATGAAGATTTGAAATGTGGATGAACACCCACACTTCTCTTACCTTAAACCCCTGCAAGTGTTAGCAAAATTCCAACAAGTAAATCATCAACAGAATCATGGCAATGGCATGTTCAAAGCTCATGAACCAAGATCAAACAAACATATCAAACATAGCACAAACAAGCATTTACGTGTCGAGAACACGGAAGCATGCATCAATCAACAAGAAAATCACCCAAACAATCATATTCAATGATCATATAATGATCCATAGCATTTAGAACAAGTATGGAGATCAAACATGCTCAAAATAAGGCAAAAATGGCTCACTGTTTCAGTGTTAACCGGTTAACAAAAGCGTTAACCGGTTAACCATATCAAAACCTGCATAAACACAACACAATTCAGGTGCGTTAACCGGTTAACCAATCTGTTAACCGGTTAACACTGTTAAAACAGCAGCAAAAACCTGCAAAAACCAGCTCACGAACAGCTTATTCCAAACAATCTCATACCAGTCCAGCAAGCATTTGAACATGAAGATAGAGGATCAATTCACATTGAATGGCATCATCAACCTCATGAACATTAATACATAAATCCGGTCACAAATCAATCAATCAATTCAATCAACACAAGCAAATACGCAAACACATGGCGGATCTAAAGCGCAAGCATGCAAATAAGCTAAAAATAGAGCTAGATCTGAAATTAACCGACCTACAAAGCCGAGGTATGCTTTGGTAATTGTTGATCAAACTAAAAATGATAGATCTCGCGCACAACTTTGAAGATCCGGTGCTAAACTTCACACTTCGTGCAAAATAAATGCAAGAACAAGCTCTTGATGCAGAATTTTGGATCCAAAAGCACTTCTAGATCCCAAACCAGATCTGAATCACCACTTAAACCAGCAAAAAGATGCAATGAAACTATGGATGGAGGTCTAGTTCCAAGATCTACACACCTCAAGGCAAGGTTATGTGATCTTCAAAGAGGATCTTTGAGTGATTTGGAAAATTGGGAGAGAAAAGTGAGAGAATTGTGAGTGAGAGGAGAGAAAAATTCAGAAAATGAGAGTGAAAAATGAGGGAGAGCTCCTTTTAGTTTGGAGAGAAATGATTAAATATGGTTTAGGTTTGGGGCCCAAAAATTAGGCTTGGGATCCAAAATTATGGTTTGGGTAGTGTGGTTAGGATGTAGCAATGGGATTAGGCTTGGACAAGTGCTCTAGATCCTTCCTTTTAATTTCCAATTAATTCAAAAATGAATAAAATCAGAAAAATGAAAATTGGAGCAAAAATCACACATGCTGAATTGCTGCTGGAAATTCAAAATTCGTGGCCGTTAACCGGTTAACCAATCCGTTAACCGGTTAACGCCAGTAAATTTTGAATTTCCCTCCTTTTGGTGGGAACCTTAAAAAATAAGTCGGTGGCAACCGTTTTGATCTGATTTTGATCCTCAATCCTTTCTTATGGCTTTGACCCTGATGTCAACCTTGTAAAATCCCCTGTGAGCTTCGAATTTCCCTGATGATTGATCACATGCCTTATGTCGGAACATGCAAGTGTTATGCTTCATTTTACTATGCAATATGCTAAAGACATGACATGATGATAATGATTATGATATGATGATGATGCTAAACAGGAGAGGGCAAATTTGGGGTGTTTCAATTATGAGTTTCTTCTGCTTCTGTCATTGTTGATAAACTTCTTCACTTCTAAGAAACAACTTACTGTAGGAAGCTGCTAGTTCTTCAAAGGACATTTCATCATCACTAGAATCTTGATCGAAGACATATATCCCTGTCAGAGCAGTAACATTTTTAGCAGATTCTTCTTCAAGCTCACTTTCAGAGTTCTCATCAGACCAAACAATAGTTAGACCATTATTTTGCTTCTTGAGGTGAGTATGATATTCAACTCTAATGTGACCAAATCCTTCACATCCATGGCACTGAATCCCTTTGCCTTGAGTGGATTTTTCTTCAGATATTGTTCTTTTATCAGTATCATTAGACCTATTAATATTAGATGAGTTGTTCTTGACATTAGCTTTTGACTTCATGTCCATCTTATCCATCACTTTGTTAAATTGTCTTCCAAGTAGCACTATAGCATTGGATAGTCCTTCATCAGTATCTAGATCACAATCCTCTTCTCCATCTTCAGTATTGGACACAAAGGTTGTGCTTTTGTATTTCTTTTCAGATTTGTCACTAATCCCCAATTCAAATATTTGAAGAGATCCAATAAGTTCATCCACTCTCATCTTGTTGATATCTCGAGCTTCTTCTATAACAACTACTTTCATATCAAACATATTGGGAATAAACTTGAGAATTTTTCTAACAAGCTTTTCTTCATACATCTTTTCACCTAGGGCACTTGAGGAATTGACTATCTCAAGAATATTCATATGAAAGTCATGTATGATTTCATCATCTTTCATCGTTAGGTTATTAAACTTGATAGTAAGCAATTGAATTCTTGACATCTTCACTTTAGAAGTACCTTCATGAGCAGTTTTAAGAGTATCCCAGACATCCTTAGCTATCTCATAATTGTTCAATAATTTGAATATATTTATATCAATTCCATTGAATAAAGCATTCAAGGCATTGGAATTTCCAAGAGCCAATTCATCATCCTCTTTGTTCCATTCTTCCTCAGGTTTCAAATCAGAAGTAACTTTTCCATCTTTCCCAATTATGACAGGATGTTCCCATCCTTATACAACAACTTTCCAGGCCTTATTATCCAAAGATTTAAAGAATGCCACCATACGAGGTTTCCAATAATCATAATTAGTACCATCCAAAATAGGAGGTCTATTCACAAACCCTCTTTACTTGTCCATAATACCATAAAGTATTGTCCCTAGATCTCACCCAGAACCAGAGCAGGGTGTTTGCTCTTATACCAATTGAAATTATGGTATCAAATATGAGATGTCAAAGGAGATGTCACAAAATTAATATCTGAACAATGATTATAATATGAACAAGATAAATTAAGCATTAAACAATTATAAAAAGACACAAGCAATTGTTAACTCAGTTCGGTACAAACACACCTACGTCTGGAGGATACCAAGCCAAAAAAGGAAATCAACTAAACAAAATTAGCTTGAAGATTCACAATCTCCGGTTTACAATCTTCTCACCTAATATATACCTGTAAGATTTCTATCTAAGACACTCTTAGATAATAGACACATCTAACCCCCCCTCAATCAAAAGAAGTGATAATAACAGAAAATTATAAGAGAGAAGAACATTCTTCAAAAACAATACTTGATCTTGCTTAAAAGCTACAATTAATAACAATACACTTTTTCTTAAAAGCTTAGAGTGAACAACTTACAACTTAATAAAAACACAGTCCAATTCAAACATCTAGGTGGTGTGTGAATGACTCACAATTAACAAAAATAAAAGACACAACCCTAATTCTTGAACACACAACTTTCACTCTTTATTCTATGTATCTTGTAATTAGGGTTAACACCTCTTTAAATACATAATGATCTTCATGGGCTTGGGATATGGAAACAGACATATTTGTTCGTCAAATCTTCTTTAAATAAAATGCGTGAAAAGGGAAACAACTGATTCTTCCAAAAACGTGATAGTCTTCTCTAATATTAGCACCAATTATTACACAGTCAATAACTCAACATAAACATACAAAAAATTGTGAAATAACCACGCAACAAATAAACCATAACATTCTGATAGAATGTTCTGTCATCACATGTTAGAGCATCATACATGACATCATGAACAGACTGCTCCCACAACATATAAAACACCGGCAGAATGCTTAACACACATGTCAAGACATCAATCATAACATTATGAGGTAGTAACCTTTTTTACCAAAATTTCTGCAAACCATAGAACTAACAAGCTTAAACATAATAAATTAGGTGATGTGTTGAGTTGTAATTCCATGTGTCAAAAGCAGTATGTTGCTCGATACAAGGTGTGTCGATTTAGTCTATTGAAGTGTAGAAGCAGATTGTTACATACATATTTGATTTAGATTTAAAATAGATAGATTTGATTTAGTTCTAAAATAGGTATTTTGGGCTTTTATAGTTTTGGGCATTTTTAGCTTGGGGTGCAAGCTAACCTTAATCTATAAATATGGAGTAACCCTTATTTTGTAATCACTACAACACATTATAATTCACAAATGTCTGTCGTTGCAGAGTGAATAAGAAAAGAGGAAAACCCCACAGTTTGTGGGTAGTCATATGCATCATCTTTAAAACCCTAATTTTTCTCTTCTCAATTTTTCTTTTAATTTTCATTGTGCAAAAATCTTATTCATAAAAAGTGATTGAAATTCTCCATAGATTTTGGAGGATTTATAACATAAGGGACTCTAAAATTTACAATTTATGACTTTTAAATGGAAACCCAAAGACATTGAGCTTCAAAAATTGACAGAATCGAAATGATGGATTTGAAAGTTATATAGAAATGATGGATTTGAAAATTATAGTAAAATTATCTCTAATAATAAATTTATGAAAGGTGAAACAATGTTTTGCTCAATTTTCTTTCCAGTAATGTTCCAGCTAAGGTTTGAACACTTGAATGAATAAAAAAAGGAAATTTCAGGAGAGATGTTGCATTAATGCAAAAGATTACATTGTGATATGAAAATCCCAAATAATTGTAAGACATATTCAGAAATCATAAATTGAAAAGTTGAAACGATGAATAGAATATTAAAAGATTTAATGAAACAAATTTAAGAATTGTAAACGAATAAATTGTATCCACACTAAAACCAAAGCTTGCCTTTTAGACCTGAAATATAGTTGCCGATTGTAAAACAGGTTAGTCAAAACATCACGAACAACAACTTGAAAACATCAACATCATTAACAACAACTGGAAGTGAAGAAGAACAAAAATACAAAGTAAACGATTCATAGCAATTGCTAGAAGAATGAAAATTTTACCTTTTGAAGTAAGTATGCAAAATGATTTGGACTTTTGGGAAATTGGTTGAGGATTTTTGTCGAGCACTTGGCATGTATAGTTGCAAAGCATTAATTACGATAACAATTCGATTCCAATCATGAACCACAACCTTCCACAACTACAAATAACAATACAACATCAATTCCATAGCAGAGAAATCAAAAAAGAAAGAAGAGGAAGGAATTTGTTGGCAATTAGTAAGCGAAATGTGAATTATCGTGTTCTAGACAGGGATTTTGGACGCCATGAAATCAGAATCCAAAGCAGCATTTCGATCAGGGAATAAAATGTTTTCAGGGGTTAATTTCGACCAAAGAAATGTGAAGAATGTTTTCAACGTCTTCAAAAAAGATATGAAATAATGATGTTTCGACAACTTCAATGAGGCTAGTTGATGGTGGCAAGGGCTGGTCTTCGACGAGTTCGACAACTTTGAGAAGACGTGTTGTTTCGACGCATGCGCTGAAATTTAAAATTCAAAGATGAAAGACGTTTGGCAGAAGGGACACGTGGAAGCATTTGATAGAAAAAGACATGCCGAAGGCTAAATGTTGTAATCGTAGGATTTGTCAGTTAGGGGCAGTTATTTAGTTTATGTATAAATAGAGCAATTCTTGTCAGATTTGTGGGTGTGAAATTCATTTGTACAAATTCCTGTAAAACAACCCAAAGTACCTGTGTGAGAGAAAAGAGTGTGATTCTGGAAAAATGTACGTGTAAACACCATCTTTAATTCTTCAAGTTTAATAAATTTCAAGTTTATTTAACATCTTTGCACTTTTACAATCTAAGCAATTTACAAGTTTTGTTTTAGTTCGACTTTCTGCATTTGTTCTTATTCATTACTTTATACATTTTTAGAAGTTATTTCCTTTAAGTTTGCCAAGTTATTTTACCATTGTTCTTAGTTCTATGAATCATACAAACATATGAGAGAAACTTAATAAAAAGTGAAACCATCAATATTGCTAAAAATCAACACGTTCGACCAAATCAATTCACACTTATGTCCTAGGATTTGTATGGTTGATCCTGCAAGTAAACTAATCTAACGTTGGATTAGAAACCAGAGGTTGTTCGTCGAAAAACACCAGCGAAAACGTGTATTCTTGAAGCCACCACTCATCCAGTTTTAAACACCCCACCGATCAGTTTTGAACATCTCATCTTTGTGCGAATTATTTTCTTGGTTTTTATTGTGCGTCAATGTTGAGTGAGGTGGAGAGAATTAAAGAGAGAAGACAATCATGAGAAGATTGTAGTTATTTGCTTTTGATATGAACCGTGAGGAAGGAGAAAATTGAATTCGCTTTTCAAAATAAAAAATAAATGAAAAACGAATGGAAGAGAAATCGATTTGGAGGAATTATGTGGCATTGCATTGCTTCATATAATGGGTAGCCTCTTTATTTCCCACTGAATTATGATTATGTAGAGAATTTGAGAAAATGTAAAGTCTGATTGAACTTAACAAAATCTATCAAAGAAAGCGTGTAAAAACATTGGAATAATGTAAAGAATCACATATTATTGGCAGTATTAATTAGACTGCTCTTAATAATGATAAATAGGGGTATAATCGGTTCGGTTTGGATCATTTTTTAGTCAAAAAAATTGTCCAAATCGATGATATTTCCATCGGTTTGGTTTTTAGTGTTTTTTAAAAATGGAACCAAATCAAACTAATTTGTTTGGTTCGGTTCAATTTTGTTTGGTTGATCGATTTACAACACTTTTTTCTAAATATTATATTTATTTGTGTATCATTTGCTCTTATACTATTCGATATATTTTATGCTATTAATTTTTAAAATAATATATTTCATATGATATATTTCATGCTCTACTTTTCAAACCACTTACAAGTTGTTCTTAATCCATACAAAATATTTACATATTTTCATTACATTATTAAATAAGTTCACTATGGAACAAAAGTTGACAGGTATGACAAGATTTGGAAGAAATTTGAAAGTTTAACAAATAAAACACAACAATAAAGACAAAAGGTTTCAATACACATAAATTAACATGTTTCACATCTCAAACACACATTAAAATTATTTTGTAACAAGATTAGAAGGAAATTCGTTGAAGAAGAAATATAAAAGATAAAAAAAAATGAAAAGTAACAAAGAGAACTTGAAGATTAATAAGAAAACCATAACCTATAAGAATGACGGTGACGAGAGAAACAATTGTGACAGATAGCTAGATCAACAGTTTGGTGAGAGTAAGTTTTTTATGGTTTATGTTTTTTTTTTTTAATGTTTTGAGTTTGGTTTTGGTTAAATAAAAGATTAAATATGTATTTAAAATCATCGATTTGACGGTTCGTGAAAACTAAAATCGAGAACCAAACCAAACCACCTTGGTTTTTATTGATTTGGTTCATTTTTTGAACCAGACAAAAAACAATAGTTTTTTTCGATTTGGTTTGATTTGAATTATAATTTAATTATTTTTTTTTTCTGATTCGCTTACACCCTAATCATAAATGTTAGAAGGTAATAATTAGGATTATCAAATTACAATTAGAGACATAAAATTAGTGTCCTAAATAAAGTTTAAGAAGAGTATTAAATTAATTTTATATGTATATAAAAAAAATTTATATTACTTATTTAAAATGTCAACTTGCGTCCCTTTTATTTTTTTCACAAAAGACTGAGTCTTGCCTATATTTTTCACCCTTTGAATAAACATGTCACTAAATTATGGTGACCGGAAAGAAGTTGCGTCTTTAAATTTTAAACTACACACAGAGAATAACCCATCACCTTCTTGGAACCCAAAACTGACCTGTAAATAGTAATCATCTTTAATTTTACCTTTCTCTCCAGCATCACTATTACCAAATAAAATAAAAAGTAAAACTACACTTTTTGTGTTACAGTTAATAATGATAATAAAGTTTTAATTAATTTTTAAACCTCTTCAAATTTCTATTTCCTTAAACTTTCGTACAGCCGCCACTAGCAAGTTCGTAGAAAATTATTTATTATACAATGTTATTGAAATTCTTCAAAATAATGTTTTTGTAAATATAGCATTTTCATGAAATTATCTTAGATTTATTTTATGTAAAAATACTATATTTACAAATAAATGGACTAGGATTTTTTGGCTGGTGAAAAAAATTATGCATTCACTTATTCAAAATAAATAGTTATTTGATTAAGATCAAGTAATTCAAATTTAAAATTGATAATTTAAAAAAAAAATAAATTTATTCTTTTACCCTGCAATCAAAATCAAAGAGTTAATATCATTTTCACGGCGTAAATGATTCAATTTTCAAATAAATAACATGAAAAAGATAATATAATTTAAATATGATGTGATGTTATCAATATTTTATTTATAATAAGATATAATGCCATATCATCATTAATACAATTCATTTTATGTTTTTTTACCATTTGAGTAAAATATCTTTGTGCAACAAACATAAATTACTTAATAAAAATGAAATAAAAAACTTATTTTATTAATATTTAAACTAATTAATAAAGATATATGATACAAATAACCTATTTAATTAATATTTTTATTAAAATAAAAGATGTAAAATTGATATATTATCAACTTTAAACTACTTAAAATCACATAAAGAAAATACTATAATTTAATTTTAAAAAACTATAAACTCAAAATGGAATAATTATTATACAAGTATTTTCTGACCAGAACTGAAATCGGAATATGATATATTCGAACTCACGTTCTCACCTTCTGTATTTGATATTATTACACAATCAAAAATATTTTCAATTATATTAGAGTCTGTTTAAGACATAAAAAAAAACTTTTAGTTTATAACTTTTAACTTTCCAACTCGTATCAATGAAAAAAATTTGTTTAGTAAGTATCTTTTAGTTTTTAGCTTGTAGTCTTTTTACTAACTTTTCTTTTCAAAAACTATTTAAAGTAATTTTTGAATTTATAATTTTTAACTTATGATTTTTTCTTCCATTTATACCCTTATTATTTTATCAAAAACTCAATTTTACCATTTATATTAATATAATTTAAATTAAAATAATTGTATTTTAGTTGAGGGAATAAAAAAAAATTAGTCATTATTTTTACGAAACAAATTCAAGATGCAATTTATATTCCGTTTTGTTATTAACGAAATATTTTGATTTATTAAAATGAATTGATTTTATTATTTTTAAATTATTATTTTAATATATTTGTTTATTAGTAAATATAAAGATCAAACAAAAATATTATTTTAGATATTTAAATTTCATAAAAAAAATTATATGTAAGTGTTTAATATATTTTTGTATTATATTTAATTTTATAGTTATTTTGAAATTTTATAGTTATTGAAATATTGTTACAAAAATTAATTTGATAAATATAATCATTAATTATTTTAATTAATAATATTTTTTTATATTATTTTATATTTATCGGTTAGTATATAAATTATAAATTATAAATCAAAAATCATCCGTTATAATCTTTCAACTATAGTGGTACTTTGTCTCACTAAAAATACACCTACACCTTTTATTTTTATTATTACTAGTTTCTTTTCCAATGTTGTAATTGTTCTCTCTACTTAAATGTCTCTTTTCCCCAAATAACTTTTTTTTCTTCTTCTCATATATTCTTTGTTTGCCATGCCCTTTTCCGGTTCTCTCTAATACTGGAACAAGAAAAGATCTGTTTTTCCTTACCCTTTTCACTTCCTTAGCTATTATAGCTAGCTAGATTATCTATAATCAATCCTATTCAAACAAAGTAACTTTTTTTCATAATCTCTTTTCATCTTCCCCTCCCTGTTTGATTAATTCACCACTCTATTGCAGAATTGATTATCACAAAAAATGGAAGATAATAATGACCATGATTTCTTTTCACACAAATTCCCAACGACCACTCAGGTAAAATTTGTTTTGTTTTTCTTATGTATTTTCATGTTCTTTTTATCACAAAATGATTTTAAAAAAACCAAAACCTTAAACTGTGTCTATGTTTGAAAAATATTTTTCTAACAAGGTGGTGGAAGAGTTGAAAGAGCTATGGAGCATGGCGTTACCGATAACAGCTATGAACATGTTGGTTTTCGTGAGAGCTGTTGTTTCTGTTCTTTTCCTCGGTAGACTTGGTAGTTTAGAGCTGGCTGGTGGTGCACTCTCCATAGGCTTCACAAACATAACAGGGTACTCTGTTCTTGTTGGTCTTGCATCTGGTCTTGAACCTGTTTGTAGCCAAGCTTTTGGCAGCAAAAACTGGGACCTTCTTTCCCTTTCACTGCAAAGAATGGTGTTCATACTTTTAATGGCGATAGTACCGATTAGTCTTCTTTGGGTTAACCTGGAAAGAATCATGCTGTTCATGGGTCAAGACAGTGGGATAACTGAAATGGCGGCGGTGTATTGTTTCTATTCTCTGCCTGATCTTTTGACAAACACGCTGTTACAGCCTTTGAGGGTTTTTTTACGGTCGCAGAAAGTAACGAAGCCGATGATGTATTGTTCGTTGGTGGCGGTTGTTTTTCATGTTCCGTTGAATTATTTACTGGTGGTGGTGATGGAGCTGGGTGTGCCGGGTGTGGCGATGGCGTCGGTTTTGACGAATATGAATATGGTGGTTTTGATGGCGGGGTATGTGGGGGTGTTTAGGAGGAAGGAGATGAAGTTGAGGTGGAGTTGTGGTGGTGGCGGCAGCGGTTGTAGTGGTTTGGGTGAGTTGATGAAATTGGCTGTTCCTAGTTGTTTGATGATATGTTTGGAATGGTGGTGGTATGAGATTGTTACTGTTATGGCTGGCTATTTGGAGAATCCGACGTTGGCGGTGGCTGCTACTGGGATTTTGATTCAGACTACAAGTATGATGTATACGGTTCCTATGGCTCTTGCTGGTTGTGTTTCTGCTAGAGTATGTTTCTCTTCTCTTTATTTCTATTTGTTAATTTATTTATTTTATTTAATTGGTATTCATAGCACAATGCTAAAGAAATAAAATAGATTTAATCTGGTTAAATCAGGTGATAGTAGTGCAGAAATAATCAATTATATGGTTTGTTTGTCAGATAAACTCACTAATTGATAGTAGTGCCAAGACATTTAATTATAGGACAATGAATTCCAACCTTATTTTTATTCACTTTTAAGTAAAAAAAGATTATTTATAATTAGTTGTTTTAGTAAAAAAAGATTATTTATAATTAGTTGTTTTAGTGGTCATTGAAGTTGAATTTGATAGGAATGACTCTTCCATTGCATAAGATTCTCAATTTCTACTAAATATACAAAATTAGGGTGAGAAATATCTCATTATTGGCTATATATATATATATATATATATATATATATATATATATATATATATATATATATATATATATATATATATATATATATATATATATATATATATATATATATATATGAGTATGTAGATATCCATTTGACAATAAGTTAAAACATCAAAATATCATATCATATTATTAAAATTTAAATATTATTGAGATGAAAAAATATTTATTCTATTTTATTTTTTGGTTAAGTAGTCTTATTGGAGTTCACCTTAATAAAAATAAGACTATTGTTTGTGTCTTCTGTTAACTAATTTGATTTTGGTCTATCAAATTATTATAATGCGTAGAGACCACTATATTTAGTAACTAAAATGATTAATTTTAACAATTTTTTAAGAAGCTAATGTATACATTTTAAATGTCCCCATATTGACATTTTTGTTTGGAGGGAGGGAGTATATAATGCGTATTTAACCTTATTTTATTTTAACATTTTACTTTAGAAGCCAAAAAGTTTTGACAGCAATAACGAATATTTTTGTATATTATCCACTTGGAATAATATTGAGTGGGGCGCCATAAAGAATCATATAGTAGAAAATAGTGAGTAATGGAGTGAGGACTTTGTTTTTTCTACTCTATATGTGACTAGATCTTTTAACTTGCAAGCCGAAAAATATATATTTTTTGAATTGAAGGAATATATAGATAATAAATAAAGTTTGAAATTAATTTTTTAAAAATAAAGTCAAATATCTCCACATAATACTAAATCACATTTCCACACTGACTTGATTCCTAACATACTTGAAGAGGCAAAATAATGACTTTTCTTTGATATTAGATTCTACAAAAGTTGTTCTATTTTCAAAAATCTATTTGGTTTGAAATTTAATTATATTTTTATTCTGTATTTTTTGTTTTTTTATTCTTTTTATTCCATGTATCTAGTCTGCTAAAGATAGAAGTAAATGTCAACCTCAAAACCATGATTTTCTTCATATTATTTTTGTCCGACAAATCACTGTCCTTTACGGTTGTTTCCAACTACAGGAATATCTAAACTTTAAATTGTTTTCTTCTATAAATAAATAATTAGAAACAAAAATTAAAGAATTAATAGCTTGTATAAAAAAAATCAAAAAATTAGTGCTAAAACAAAAGTAGTTGTTTTATTTATTTATTTTTTACTTTTTCTCTATCTTATCGAGATGCCAAATCCACGTGTAGAGATATTATGTTGTTATTTTGTTTAAAGTTATTATTGTCTTGAATCTTTGATCTATCTCTTTTATTCCTTTTGTGCTAAACATAAATATTTGGTTTCTGCTTAATGAGGTATAACTTAAATTTGTTACATGATTGCGTCAAGTACAAGGACCCATTTGAGTTAAGTCACACTTGTAATATGATTCCACCAAACTAGAAATAATTAATCACTTATCAGTGGAATTCTGTTTGGCTTGCATAGGAACTCCATCATCATACATTTCTATTTTACCAAATATTCTAACTATCAAATCTCAAAAAGCATCCCATTTTCTTTGTGGGACTCCTACAATGATGATATTTTATCATGTATTTCACTTTAGATTTTAGTGTAGTTTAAATTACATCTTAATTTTATTATAGGGTTTTAATGTTGCGTTTGTAAAATTGTGATGTGATGTTAATCATGTTTGCTTTATTATTTTTAATTAAAATAATCACTTTAAATTTTTGTATTTGTTTTTAATATATTTTTAACAATTAGATTACATAGAATGATAAATAAATAAAATCCATTTTTAATAATTATTTAACATAATAATCTTTTTTGTAAATATAATTCGTCATATCACTATTTTAATGCCATATTTTAATAAAATAAATACAATAAAATATAAAATTAGTTTAAATTATTTAATATAAACAATTTTTTTTCAGAATCAATGACAAATTCTCTATAATTGGAGTAATTAATAAAAATCCATATGAAACTCATTAATTATTATGATGAGTAACGTTTAATAATTTTCTATTCAATAAATGCAGGTAGGGAATGAGCTTGGAGCACGTAAACCATATAAAGCAAAGCTAGCAGCCATGGTTGCTTTAGGATGTGCCTTTGTGATGGGTTTCATCAATGTAACATGGACCGTCGTTCTTCGATATGGCTGGGCTGGGCTTTTTACAAACGATGAACCCGTCAAAGCCTTGGTTGCATCCGTCATGCCAATAATGGGCCTATGTGAGCTCGCAAATTGCCCACAAACCACCGGTTGTGGCATCCTCCGCGGCACTGCCCGACCCGTTATTGGTGCAAACATCAACTTAGGTTCATTCTATTTTGTCGGCACTCCGGTGGCTGTAGGGTTGGCCTTTTGGTTCAAGATTGGATTTAGTGGGCTCTGGTTTGGGCTTTTATCAGCCCAAATGGCATGTGCTTTATCAATTCTATATGTTGTGATAGTACGTACGGATTGGGAAGCTGAGGCAATGAAGGCAGAGAAACTAACAAAGATAGAGATGGTGACTTGTAATGGAAGTAAGAATAAAGACATAACAAAAGAGGAAGAATGCAGGGGTTTGTTGGAGAATGTAAATGGGAACAAAATTGACATCTGCTAAAAAGACAGCACAACCTAGAATAGAATGATATCAATTATGAGATTTAGATTTTGTTGATGAAAAAGAATATATACTGTCGCCTAGTAAATTGGATAATGAGGCTTATGAGTGGTGCCTGCAGTGCATCTATGTGATGGGTTGGTTGCTTTAATATTTCGTATTTTCTTTTCATTTTTTGGAAAGTATTTTTGAGAAACAATGTCTTACTTTATATACTAACATGGTTACACTTATCACATGAAATGTTTTTATTTTTTGGACCGAGATTTGGACATGTCATTTAGTATTAATTTTTTTTTTTTCAATTTAGTTTCGCTTTTTTTTATAATTGATATTCGAATTTAAGGATATAGTTGAGATATGATTAAGATATTAAGAGATTTAAAATGAATTTTTAAATTTTTTTTAAACAAATTTGTTTTGGGAAGTCAAAATTTTGTTGAGGAGAAAATTGTATCTTAATGAAAATATGTTTTAATTTTTTAAGATTTTTTTCATTTGTCAATAAAGAATTTTATTTTGTAAAAATTGACTTTTAAAAAGAAAAAAAGTTAGAAAAAAATGATAGTAAGCATTAATCTCTTAGGTTTGAAAAAATATTGGATTTTCTTAAAATAAATCAGATGATTCATGCAAAGTTCTCATCGATATGATCGCATGACTCACTTAATAGTCGGTTTGAATCGATTGCTCTTTCGATCCTCAGTTCAATTGATTCAATCGAGTTATTAGAGATTGGTTTTATGGTTTGATTTAATAGACAACTTGGATGAGTATTATAGTTGGTTTGATTGATTCAACCGACTAATGCGAGCCGATTTTTAAAACTCTAAATTTCTAATAATTGAATATTTGTTGCTTATAATTTTTCTTTTAATTTTAGTCATTTTATATATATTTAAAACAACAAAATTATTCGTTATTTATATGTCATTTCATTTTCTTAATTATTAATTTATAAATATTAATATATATTCTTATATTAAAACATTAATATAAATAAATAGTCTTTTAAATTAATAATTTATATTTCTTTAATTCAATTATCATATATGCTACTTATTCATGCATTTTCATATTTCAATTAACTAGTACTATATCAAATGTAAATCATGATTAGTTTATCAATACAAAGTCATACTAATATTTTGGGAAGATAAGAAATATTTGTGATGTGAAAAAGTAGATTTTATTCTGTTATGATTATTGCATGAAGATATAGGTGAGATGTGGAAATCTAGTTCTGACATTTGATAATTTTTAGATATATGGTTGAGACGTAGAGATCAAACAGAAATCAGCTTTATGTTAAAGTTGTTCTAGAAAAATAGGACTTAATTATATTGGCAGTCGCATAACAATTCTTAGATCAGAGTAGGGAGGATGGCTCATTGTACCTATATTTTTCAATCCTTTTTAAGATATATAATATGATTGATGTTGTTTCACTATTTAAAATCTAATAGTACTATATAAAAATAAAATTATATCTACATCAATCCTGTTAAATTTTTTACTATAATAATCATCATTTGGGATAATAATATCCAAAATAAACAATATTTCTCATAATTTACCATTATATTTATTTTTCAAACAAAATATATATATTTTATATCGGACGTCAATAGAACTGGAATCCTCCTTAAAAATGGGAGAACGCCAATAGAGTTGGAGTTTTCTATAAATTTTGAGGGAACGTTAATACATTTTAAGATTTCTTTTGACTACTTTATTTTATATTTATGGGAGACTTCATCCCTATTAACGTCCTCCAACATTTTTTTAAGGGAGACTCTAATTCCACTGGCGTCCCATATAAAATATGGGACAAATAATGGTTATTATAGTAAAAAGATGAAACTTGTTAGACTAATTTTTAAAAAAAATGATTTATAAAATTAATAATTTATTTAATTTTACCTGATTCACAAAATTAATTTTCTTATTTTAAATTTAAATAAATTTTATTTTTCATTCATATTTTTACACTTAAATTTAACAAATTTTCCACTTTTTAAATAACAAATTTCTTATAAAACAAAACAAATTATTATATTTAAATTTGTGGAACATAAAAATATAAATTAAAAAAAGAATATCTAATTGACTTTTTATGAAAATATATGAGAAATAAATAAAATTTATTTAAATTTAAAATAAAAGAATTAATTTGTGAATGAGGTAAAATAGAGAGACTTTAATAAAATAAAATACTCTACTTATTACAAGAATTAATTTAAGAATATTAATTAAAGTGTTCCAATTTATTTTTGTTGATTTAATATTTTTATGAAAATTTGTGTCCATTTATTAAAATATGACAAACAAGTATTTTAATCACTCCCATTATAATTTAAGACTTTATCAAAATTATAAAAAATAATCCTGCGTTTTTACTTTGTTAATAATTTTATATTACTTATTTAAGTAACATAAAATTTCTTTAAAACTACACTAACCAACAAAATTTCCATTTAGATATATAACTCTTTTGATGATGTTTTTCTTCTTTATAATAACGTTAACCGAAAAGTTCAAAGAAAATAACCTCAAAATAGTTAATTAAATGGATAAATAAATAAAATAAACTCTTGAAACACCATAAGAAAGACGCGATATTAATTGTTGGATAAAACTCATGCGAAAATGGTTCATTTAAATATGAGTACCCCAAATGTTCATTTTAGTATTTGTTGGATAAAACTCATGCAAAACTCATTACTTTATGAAATTCATTTTTAAATACTGAGACTCAATAAATTTTATCGATTAGAAAAGTGGATTAAAATAAGTTTTTATAATCTATATAATATTGTTATTTTCTACTCTCCATTTTCTATGTCTTAAAATAAATGTTTCATTAAAATTTTAATACAATATTTATAATTTCTATTTTTACTACTATACCCCTATTTATTAACTTTCACGTCTTTTGATTACTTTATTACTTACTTTTAATAAGGTATTATAGTAAATGATATTAGTTTTTTCACTAAAACCAACACATTCAATCATTTTCTTAAGAACCGCGCATTATTCAAATATGACATTTTTTTATGAGACGAAGGGAGTGTAAATCTTCAAACAACTTTTTAACACGCTAAGTTATTTAATAATGATTAGGCATGACCCAATTCACTCCTGCATCCAGGACGCCCCAATAGTTCAATGTCAAAGGAATCCACTGGCTTTATGCCCCTCAATCGAGGAGGACTTATTGACCACGATTACCTGTGGTCAGATTCCTCTACTCCTTTCAGACTTCTGCCCGACACTTGGAGAAGTCACCCAGATTCAACCAAATGCGGCTCTTATTGAGAGGGCCAGATATCTAATATTCACTCTCTTAACTCACTTTACTCGTACTTGTCCATTCTTCTGCTCAGTCTTACTTTGGCATCAGAGTGTCTTGCAGGTACACCCTCGTCTCTCCTCGACGACCGAGCATCATCACCAACATCCGTGGGCAACCTCAGATTCTGATCTCCAAGAGCGATTAGTAGCGCCGTCTGCAGGAAACTTGTTTCCTCGTCTTTCATCCTCGGATCGTAAAGAATAAAACACTGCAATTCAAACTCTCTCAATGGCTAACCGTGACGACTCAGTTGATGCTCGAACTGTTACCAACGTCCCCGTCAGACAACGGGAAAGCAATGAAACCAATCCCCCACTCGGGGAGCCCAACCGTTTTCAGGAAGAACTCACCGCCTCCCCGTCACCTGAACCAATCGTTGAACCAAAGATCATTCATGCTGATCTTTCTCTTATTCCCATCCCCGAGGGAACCAATGCGACCCTCGGTGCGCTGGTCAAGACTATGAACCAGACCAACCTCCTGATCTTGCGCTAGGGCGAAAGAATAAAAGCTTTGGAGGATGCTCGACGTACCAGATCCCCCAACCCTACGAGAAGGCCCCACAAGTCCCGTAGCCGTTCGCCTGAACGAAGAAAGAATCGCCAACGCCCAGAAGAATCTGGGTTAGTCAAGAAACGTGACGACACAAGTCCCCAGAGACCAGGAAGGCGAGGAGGACACTCCATGCTATTACGCGACCATCCCCCGAGGGTGCAAGAAACCGATCTAGGTCTTCATGCCCTTGACGACACAAAGACAACCGCTTTCACTCTGTCTCCTACGACTCCAATGATGAGGATGAGTCATGTGGACCGCTCTCCCTAGAGATCATGTCCACGAAGTTGTTAAAGGGATTGGAGATGCTTCATCCTATAGGGTCCTATGATGGGACAATAGATCCAGACGAGCATATTGATGCCTTCCTCGACTATCGAGGCTTACGGGGAGCCATCAAATGCCGCCTCTTTCCAACTACACTCAGAAAGGGAGCCATGTCTTGGTACAAAATCCTCCCCTATGAGTCCATCACCTAGTGGAGACAACTCGGTAGGACATTCTCCCGACATTTCACCGCCTCTCGCCGACATCCAGAAATTGAGGCCTCTCTTGAGGAAATAATCTAGAGCAAGGATAAACCTTGCGGGTGTATATCGAAAGGTTTAATAAAGAATATGTCCAAGTCTCAACCACCGACGACATGAAGAAATACCTTCTCAAATGCGGACTCCGTCCCCATAGCGATTTTTCCAAGGCCGTTGGCATTGAAACACCGGCCACCTTGATGCTTTTCTCCTCAAAGCCCAGGCATATATACAATACGAGGAGAAAGAGGCAGCCAACACTGCCCGCGACACCAGACATCGGGAGGATGCCAAATCCTCTAAAATTGAAGACTCATCGACATCACGTCAGGGAGGTAACAAAATAAAGGAAGACCACTCCCGCGAACCACGGGAGCACAAAGGCCCCTCAAGGAGATTCCATTAATACACTCCCCTTACTGTATCAAGGGAGAAGATTTTATCTGAATGTGCAAACTCCGAATTCCACAACATGCATCATCAACTAAAATAACATATATCAACATCAACGACAACACATAACAACATCACAGTGTACATCAACAGTTACATCAACATATATCAGCATCAACGTCATGTAACAACAACAAAAAAACATAGAAACATCTACAACATATACACATACTAACTCATGTTTCTACTATGTTATAATCGTTGTCCTCCTAAACAAGCTCATAACACCTACATACATGTATCTAACATCACCACATCAATCCCCATTCATTAATAGATTAAATAAAGGATTTTGAAGAATTTTTCAGAATAAAATAATTTATTTTTTTCACTCCGGGTCTCGCTAAGCGACTTGGCTGCTCGCTAAGCGAACAACTCTATACCAAGAAGGGTTCAAAATTTCTACACGCTCGCTAAGCGAGAACTGCGATTTCACAGATTTTCCTTTGCGAACCAGCCAAACCCTGCTACGATTTCTATACCCCAAAACCATTCTTAAGGCCAGAAAACTCATAATTTTCACCATTCATTCTACAATCAATCACCTAATTCGTACAATTATCACAATTTCAACAATTCCTAATTGTTCTAACATGTTATACATAAAAATCCCTCCAACCTCGTGGATTCCTACTCAACAATCCTATGCCTAACATTTGCATTATAAAACCCTTAGGAGATGAAGAAATCCCACCCTTGCCTTAGTTTGACAGACAATTTCGTTCTCCTAGCCAGAAATTCTTCTCTTTAAGCTCTTTCTCTAGCCTTTTCCTCTTCCTCTGTTCACGCTTCTCACGATCAGTTTTCACTAACTGATTCTCTTTTTCCTAAATTTCAAACATAACCCTTAGACCCCAATTAAGGATTTCCTATCTTCCCTCACCATCCTCTTGTCCAATTACCAATTTACCTTTCCTTTTCATATTCCAATATTTTTAGTTATTCAATATAATATAATTTATTTCAAATTCATATATATTAAATAATATCATACTTCCTTCCATCTACTACCACTTTGTAAACACCCCAAATTTGCCCTCACCCATTCACACCATGGCTTGTGATCATTCTCATATGCATAAACACAGTCATATCATTTCACATCTCATTTTTAATTCACTGGATAGTTTCTAAGGCATCTGCACCTAGGGTTTGTGATCTGAGCAATCCCAAAGCATCTTGAGCCATTCCAAAGGCAACCAATCAACTCAAAGGGGTCCATGTGTGTTCTTATATCATATTTCATCTCCTCAAAGTCAAAAGTGCAGAGGAATCACAAGAGCTAGGGTTTGAGTGGATGCAGAGCCAGGATGAACTGCACAGTTGACTGAAAATTAGGGTTTTGGTTTCAGAGGCCATAACTCCAAATTTTTTGGTCATTCTTGTTTCCATTGATCTCTATAGGGTATAGGGAGTATGCATATCAATTTTCATGAAGAAATTCCATGGGGAAGTCATCTGATCAAGAGTTGACTTTTCAGACAAGTCAGTGCAAAATCAGGGCATCTGAGGCCCCCAATGACCCAACCAATGGGTGATCTTCATCATTTTGAGTGTATATGGTCTTTATTTGATCATGGAAGAAGATTGAAGTTCATAGAAATCAAGAATTTAGGGTTTTTGCAAATGTTGACTTTTTGGGCATAGTTGACTTTTTCAAGAATGCATCATTTTAGGTCATTTTTCAAGCCTTGATTCATGATCCAAAAATGCTTCAAATGGAAAAACTTTGGTCATGAAAGTTGTAGATCTCATCTTTCCCTTTTCAAAAAGTACAAGAACATGATCAAACTCTTCTTGGATCAAAAGTTATGGCCATGCAAAGTTGGCTAAAATCATTAATTTTCAAGGCATGCCTCATTTGGAAACTTTGCAAAATCTTGGACCAATGCATCATGTGACCTCTAATTCATTTCAAACCATTACACAAACATTCTCTAAGTCCTAAAAATCAGAATTGGATCAAATTTGCTCATGGCTTGGTTTGTGTAACAAGACTTTATCACATGTGAACCAAAATATCCCAACTTGCAAAAACCATCATGATCACTTCACCAACTTGATACATTGGCTGCTGAGCTTTGCTAGACCTCTCCCTCATCCTTGCTGCGCCAGCCCATGCCTTGTACTTGCCTAGACTTTGAGCCATGCCTCACTTACACAAAAGTTGACTTTTTGGCAAAAGCAAACATCCCAATCAATAAAGGACATGTCACATCTCCCAGCCACTTGCAATTGTTTATGCTATCCAAATGCTGGCCAAAACATAAGATACACAAGGCTGAAAACATCTCATTGACAACATACACAAAAACCTCTCATCTTGCAACTTGCTTCGAATTCTTCTCCACAGTCACTAAACATCCAAGCCAACTTCATTAATCATCTCATCTTGCTTCATAGACCTCAAAAAACCCAAAGCACAAGCCTGAAACAGCCAAGAAACCTCACTGCCATTTCTCACTCCATTTCTGCAGTTGCTTTCGAATCTCTTTCCCTAGCTCACAAACAGCCAAACAAACCTTGCAAAGCTTCTCCATACATCATTTGGACCTCAAACCATCATTCACAATGACCTGAAAGAGCCAGAACCTCCATAGCCATTGTTGACTGAGCTTGAAGCAGTTCCTTTCGAAACTCATTATCCAGCCAGCACAAATTCATTTTGAGTATTCAAACATCATCAAGGGGTTCTAAGGAGTAAACTGCACATAAAGAGAAGGCCAGAAAGTCCTCAAGTGGAAAGCTTCACATCTCAGGTAGCCTGAAATTTATTTTTCCAGAAATGACTTTTCTTGTTGCAAATTTGTTCTTCATGTCTTGCTGATCACTCTGGTACCATTGGTTTTGAAAATGGATGTGATTTGAGCGTTTAATTTGTGCCTGAAGCTTGCGTGACCTAGTTTTCTTTTTCTTCGATTCAGCTCATTTAGGAAATATAAATGTGTTTTAGGATGGGGGTTTGATTCGTGAGGATGTGAGGATCATTTCCCTGTTTTTGTTTTTCATTTTTGATACGTTTTTAGGAAGTTTGGAATTTTCAGGGGAGGAGGTCACCGGAGAAGACGACCGGAGCTCGTCTCCGGTGACCTGAAAGTAATTAATAATTAATTAGGGTTAGGGCACTGAGTTTGAATCTGGGCCTTTGGATCCTGGTTCCCGCGCGCGAATGAAAGGCTTGGATCGTTTCATTAAGTTCTAATTTTGATTTAATATTTAATTAATCAGGTTTAAGTGAGTTTGAATCCCCACCCTCAGATCGCGCGCGCAGTCAACATGTTCAAACTCTGGATCAATCTCATCCTTCCATTTGCTTGACTTTTTATTTTATTTAATTTTATTCATTTTTCTTTCATTTAATTTGCACAATTTATTTAAAATAGCAAAAATGTTTTAAAAATTATGAAACTTTTTGTCAAGAGTTTCACTAATTTTTAAAACCCAAAAATATTTTTATTTTATTTTTTGTCATTAAAAAAGTATTTTTAAATATTTAAAAGATTATTTTTAATTGATTAATGAGAATTAATTAATTAAAAATACTTTTAGGTATTTAAAAATTACAAAAAAATTCATGAAATGTTCTAAGACATTTAGAAACATTGTCCAACCTTCAAACCAAATTTCTTTTTTGATCTTGATGCATTTTAAGAATTTTTCATTGAATTAAATCATATTTTGTGCATTATTTTGATCATAGGTTCAAAAATTCATTTCTGTCAATTGGTGAAGGTTGTGACATTGATTCTTTTTGTTTTGCTTTGTGTTTAGCATGTATTTTCAAGGATAAAAAGGCCATGAATTGTTCTTGCATTTTCAAATTGATTGGCATTTGTCTTGTTAAGAACCCTAAAAAACCCTAATAACTTAGAAAAATCATATCTTGAGATTGGTTGAGAGTTGAGAGTTCCCCTTTGGGCAGTGGCTTGTTATGGGTCTAGGGTTTCCTTAGGTATCATTTTCCATTTTTACTTTAGGGTTTTGCTTCTGTTTTTGGTTTGTGTTTGATGTTTAATCCATGAACCCTAATTTGGGCTTTCATTTGCATCCACCTCTCATTTGCTTGCATACCATGACTTGTCTTTGCATTTTGTGCATTCTTGTGATTCATTTGACATCTTAAGACATGTAGGAAGAATCTTTGATCATTGCATCTCATATTTGCCATGTCATTTGTCTTGTATGATTCATAACTTTTCATGCTTGTTCATGCTCCTTAACTTGCATCATTTGCATTCATAATCTTGTATGAACATCCCCATGCCTTGCCTCATGTTTGCAGCACCTCATAGCATCATTTTCATCATTACCATGCTTCTGGTCTTGCTTTGCATCATATCATCTCATCTCATCTTGCATTGCATTGCATTTTCTTTCTAACATTGCAGGTGGTAAGTAAACTTGAGAAGTGGATTTGCCTTCACTTCTCATACCTTTTCTTTTCATCTCCCTTGCATCCATTGCTGCATTTTTGTTTGTGTTTGAGTTTGAGCTTGCTCATTCTTGTTCTTCTTACTTTCTTTCTTCAAGTGACTTGACTTCTTGAATGAAGCAAGTCACTTTGCTTCTCTTGATCCTGTTCATCTGCTTCCTGGTGGTTCCATTGAAGGCTTCTCTTGAAAACCCCATAAACCTTAGGACCATCCAAGCATGACAATGAATTAGGGTTTTGATTAGTCTCCCCTCATAGTTTTACCTTTGTGTCTCTCTTTGAGTCTTCTCTTCTCACCTCCTAATCAGGGACTAAACCCTAAAGGCTTTAAGACTTTGTGATTAAGCTTATGCCTGCATCCTTCTCTTAGGATGGAGTGTATAACTTTAATCCTAAGTGTCAAACCCTTAAGGTGTTTAAATCTCTTAATCAATTCACTTAATAAATATCAAGACATCACTTGTAACTTGGGCCTTGCATTAGGGTTCTAATTCTTCCTTAAGTGGTTAAGAAGGACTAACCCTAGTGTTAATGGACAAGTCCCCCTCAAGTTGTCTTACAAACCATAAAAAAACACTTCATCATCATATCATTAATCTAAATAAAATTCACTTAATAAAGGCTTGTTTTGTCATGGGCTTAATCCCTAATCATGGATTAAGTTGAGGAGTCTTCCTCAGCTTAAACATTCTCATCTATTATCCTTCTTTTAGGATGGTGTAATGAGTCTGTTTAATCCTTGATTATGGCTTAACCTCATTACTCAACACTAAACAAAAATCCCAAAAAACATCTAAATAATCACAAGTAGGTTAATGATCTTAATCCTACACCAAAGGTGATTAAGTGTGAGAATCTGACTTCACACTTAAGGTATTCTCATTACCCCTAATCAGAGGGAAGATGTGATGAGTTTACTAAATCCATTGGTTTAGACTTAAGCTCATTATCCTATGACAAACTCCAAAAAGCAATAAAAGACTGAAAACTCAAAAACAAACAATAATCGTCTCCTCCGGGATTCTTTTCTCATCATCTTCACTCACAATCGAGAACTCGCTTCTTCCGTCTAATGCAAGACAGTAAGCACCTGAGCCAGACAGGTCATACACTTGAGCATTGACAAGCAAGCAGTTCACCAGTCAATTCATCTTTCAGTCTCTTTGGGTCGAACTACGGCGTTCTGACTTCCTCATTGCACGAGAGGATACGTAGGCATAACTTAAAAGTTATCGAACAAAAGTCTCTGTATATTCCCCCTCCTTCTAGCCTCATTCTCTTAGCCTCATGATCATGAGCATACTCTTTCCTTACACTGACACTTCATTCACATCACTTACACACTTTACACTGACACCTGTACATCATCTTTCCAGCTCTTTATACACAGATTGCACTGACACTGCCCCTTTAAAACACAAATCTTTTAAGCGTGGATCCCGTCGAGTACGACGGACAATCTGGGTGCTAATACCTTCCCAGGTTGTAACCAACCCCCTTTCTCAGTCTCTCTGGTTCGCAACCGTCTTATCCATTTTCTTTTCTAGGTCTATGCAGCATTGCCTTTCCTCCGGGATAAAAATGCCTAGCTGGCGACTCTATTCATTCTCCAGTGAGTTCACGGCTGTGTGTTCTCACTGTTCCCTTCGCCGACCGTTCGCGTCTGTACCTTCATCTGATCCATCTTCATTTGTCGGGAGCGACAGCTTGGCGACTCTGCTGGGGACGCTTATACTGCAACCAGGGCTTCTGGTTCTTTTTGTGGGTTCCTCCTAGCGCTTGTTTGATTTGTGTTTACTGGGGTGTTATGTGCTTGCTTGTGCTTGTATTTATTTTTGTTTATTGCTTTATGTACAGTGGATTTATTGCTTTCTTTATAGCTTTATATTTTTCATACTGTCATACTGTGCTGGCTGGATCTGGTTTTTCTTTGGTGGGTGGGTATTTCATTGAGAGTTAAGGTCCTATACCTGGGACCTGAGTGACACCTAGGCTAGAGTGAATCATATTCTTTCCCATTCCATTTCGGTCTGGTGCGGGAATATGAAACACGGTTCAGATATGGGTTTCTTCTTGAGAACTCTGTGTTGCAGATTTCCTGCAATGCTAGGGCTATCTGGGAAGCCTGCTAAGTCTGGATGACCTTTTAGTTTTGACCTTCAGAAACTGAGGTGAATTAGAGGAGGGATTGTTATGGTTATTGTAAACACTGTACCTCCGGGTTAGAAGTGTTTACGCTTCTCATAACTGATCCAAGTCTGAGGATCCTTGTTCTAGATCACTACCTGTGAGGGGGTTGGGCTGTTTACAGGTTTGCAGGTACCTTGACCTCAGAATACCCTGTTACTTTGATTTTGTTAAGAATGCTCCATGTTGGACAGTTCTTGTGATTCTAAAACCCTGGACATGTGGCTCTTTATTTGAGTCCCCCACCCTGGTTACTGGATTTTTAGACCTCCCTCTGGAATCTTTGAACACACATGGATCTATACCAAGGCAGTTAATCAGATCCAGCTCAGTCACAAACCCTTGCATTTCATTTGCATACATACTCATTGCATCATATTAACATGTGCTTATTTGTGTTTCGGGGTATCCATATTCATCTGGTTTTGGTTTTGACCCCATCTGCAGTATTGACCTATCTCCATCAGCACTTGCTTCAATTTGTCAGCCATACTTCATTTACTTGCACTAGCCAGTCAGTGGCCCACTCCTCAGCATCTTCATCAGCACTTATTCTATTCAGTCTTCAGCATCATGGCTCCAAAGAAAAGCAACATCACCTATCATTTCTTCCAACCAGACTTGTCAGACATCAGGAGGATCCAAACCCTGATCACTCCAGAGCACATACCTTTGTTCAGGGAGAGTTATGGAGATATACTGGACATGGTTATGGATCTGGACCCTTCTCAGAGGAGTCTCATCCACACCTGCATTCAGTTCTATGATCCTCCATTGAGATGTTTCACCTTTCAAGACTTTCAGTTGGGGCCTCTTCTGGAAGAATACTCATATTTGGTTGGTCTGCCCATCAAAAGAGAAATCCCATTCAACCCTGAAATGGTCTTTCCTAGCAATGGAGAGATAGCAAAAGCTTTGTATCTGGAGCCTGTATTGATTGAACAGCACTTGACCTCTAAAGCTGGGATCCCTGGATTTCATCTGGACTTCCTGATTTCTCAAGCTAGTTTGAAAGCCTCTCTGGGAGAATGGAAAGCTGTTGGTGCTCTGTTGGCCATAAGTGTGTATGGAATTGTGTTGTTTGCAGATGAGCCTCGATTCATCAGTAAGAATGCAATCCACTTATTCATCCTGAAGAACCCAGTGCCAACTTTACTGGGTGATCTCTATTACTCAGTCCATCAGAGAAATGAGAAGCAGAGGGGAAGACTAGTGAGGATTTGTGCTCCATTATTCCATGCTTGGCTTCTCAGGCATCTACCCAGGACAGATGCATTTCTCAATCCTCATCAGCAAAGCAACTGGGCTAAGAGACTCACTGTCCTAACTTCAGCAGACATCAGATGGTGTGCTCAGAGCACCAAGGGCAGAGATATGATCACCAGCTGTGGGCACTTTCCCAATGTGCCTTTGATAGGAGTTAAGGGAAGTATCAACTACAACCCTCTGCTGTTCAGAAGGCAATTAGGCTATGCACTGGTTCATACTCCAAGGGAACAAGACTTGGTGGAGACCCTCTACTGTGAGAACAAGATTAGTCTGGCAACTGTTAGGCAGGTTGCCTGGGCCTGGGATCATGTTCAGACTAAGGGAATCACCATTCTGGGTAAGTGCAATAATGTGGCATCAGTCCAATATTATGAGTGGTCCCATGCTAGGGCCCAATTCTCTGGAATGCCCTTTACCATAGAAGACATGCCTGAGTCATCTTCAGCACCACCCCCTGCCACTATCAGTTTGGAAGAGTTTGAAAGCTTGAAGGAAAGAAATGAGAAGTTAACTCAAGCCTTGCAGAAGACCCTCCGGGAGAGGAGTGAAGGTGTGAGGGAGATTGAGAGATTGGAGAAATTGAGAGTGGAACACTTGACTAAGATTGAGAAGTCTGGGGAGTATATCAACAAGTCTAAAGCTGGTGAGCAGATTCTGAAGAATGCTTGTAAAGAAGCCCAGTTCCAAAGAGCAAGAACAGACTTGTATTTGAAAGAGAGTCAGGCCAGGTGGGTCCGGATCACTGAGGCCCGTACTCTAGAAGACAAGAGAGCTCAAGACAAGATGGAGCAGATGGAAAAGGCCCTGGCAGCAGCCCAGGAAGAAATATCAGAGCTGAAAATCAAAGCAGGATTGAAGAGGTCTAAGGACCAAAATCAAAATAAGAAGTTGACTGCAGCAGTTGCAACAAGAAACCTTCTCATCAGAAGTCTTACGGAGCATCCGGCTGATCCTGTGACCGAAGCACTTCTCAAGGAAGTTCGTGAGGATGAGTTTGGCCTTGGAGTTTGATCATTTGCTTGTTGTTGTTCCTTTTCCTTGTACTTTTGCTTTTGTGATGTATTTTGGCCCCTTTGAGGGTTTGTGTTGTAAAATGAACAAATTGTATTATTTCACCTTTGTAATATATTTGTGTTGGGGTTCACATCAAAAGCAACTTCAACAGCATCATCTTCAAGGGTCTGGAAGGGTCAAAACTGAAGGCCAAACCGGATACCTTGAGAACAAATAAGCATAACTGCATTGCATGCTAACCCTTTTGTTTGTTTTGTAGGTTTTTGTTTTGTTGTTGCTAACCTCTGTTGTGATGTTCAGGAATTATTGCTCGCCGCCGGGTATTTCCTCTCAACAGGCCTCACAGGTATCCAACTAGAAACAACCTTCCGGGAATTCAGATGGATCAGATGCAACAAGACCTTACGGAGGTCAGAAACCAGATGGCAAACGAAAGGTTAGAGATGAGAACGCAGATGACGCAGTTCATGGAAGTTATGAACAACATGGCTCAGAGCCAGGAGAGACTGAGGGCCATGGTGGAGAGGCAAAATCAAGAGGAGCCTCATGTAGGAACTGCAGGCACCAGTAATAATGAGAGGGTGCAACCACATGTTAACCCCCCTGTGTTTGGTCCACATCTACATCCTGAGGCCAATATTCCCGCAAACGTTCAAGGGACAGCCACAGCAGCCAGAGTACTTCAAGAAGATCCTCAGGAGGACCAGTATACAGTGATGGGTGCTGGAGAGGAAACATATGATAGACGGTTGGAAGAAATAGCTGAGAAGTTGAGGTCCTTAGAATCTCAAAATTCTTTGGGTTTCGACGTCATGGACATGGGGCTGGTAGAAGGGGTCAGGATTCCCCATAAGTTCAAACCTCCTTGTTTCGAAAAGTATAATGGGACTTCATGCCCCCGGACTCATTTGCAGTCATTTCTGGGAAGGCTGAAGGCCTATACAATGGATGAGAAATTGTGGATGTTCTATTTTGAAGATAGCTTGACTGGAGCATCGAGGGAATGGTATTCCCATTTGACAAGGGCAACTATTAGATGCTGGAAGGACCTGGCAGAAGCCTTCATCCGACAGTATCAATACAATTTAGACATGGCACCCAACAGGACCCTCCTAATGGGAATGTCACAGTCGTCCAGAGAGAGCTTCAGAGAATATGCTCAGAGATGGAGGCAACTGGCTGCTGCTGTTCAACCACCAATGTCTGAGAGAGAAATGGCAGACATGTTTATGAACACTCTTCAGGGAACCTATATTGACAGGTTGGCTGCTTTCTCTTCCACTAGCTTTGCGGATGTTGTCATAGCTGGGGAGAGAATTGAAAGCCTGTTGAAAATGGGTAAGATCTCAGATAATGGTGCCAGCTCGTCCAGTGGTACAAGAAAGCCTTTTACAGGCCCGAGAAGAACTGGCGAGACCAATGCCATCCACACCAACAGGGGTAGGCCCCAATATGTTCAAAGGTCAATAGCAGCAGTCACTATCCCTGCTCCAGCTCATCCTCAGCCAGTCTATCAACCTCCTCAACAAAACTTCCAACAACAACCTCAGTATCAGCAGAATCAATATCCTCCAAGAAACTACAACAACAACAACTCCAACAACAACAATCAACAGAGGCCATTCCAACAGAGGCCATCTCAAGCTAACCGAGTGATCGACCCAATCCCAATGCCATATGCTGCCTTGCTGCCACAACTTCTGAAACTCAACCTAGTTGAGCTAAGAACGTTGGCACCGCCGGATCCCAACAGTCTACCAAGGAACTATGACTCCAATGCTAGGTGTGCTTTCCATTCAAACGCACCTGGTCACAGTACAGAAAAATGCAGAGCTCTGCATATGAAGGTACAAGACTTGGTAGACTCCAAGGCTCTGAATTTTGCACCCCCGCCCAATGTCAATAAAAACCCAATGCCAAACCATGGTGGTCCTCGAATTAATGCTATTGAAGAAGACCAACCGTCTCATTTAATAACTAGTGTGGATCAGATCAGGACACCATTGGTGGAAATCAAAGCTCAACTCCGTGAAAACAATATATTTCCGGGGTGTGAACTAGGATGTCCCTACTGCAATATCTCATGGAATGGGTGTGAAGATTTAAGGAATGGCATTGACAGCCTTATTCAGAGTGGCCTGCTACAGATCACTACATCATTTCCGACAAATCCGGCAACTTCATCAACAACGGTTTCAGAACCTCCTACAACTACAGCAACTATTGTTCCCGACAATTCATCAGCACCATCAACAAGTACTTCACCTGTCCTTCCAAATGATCAGTTTTCAACAGTTTCTCCTGCTACAACTTCAGCTTCATTCCATTTCGACTCTCCATCAACAACAACAACAGTCCTTCCAGCAGTACCTCCTACAACTCCAGCAAACAATCATGAAGATGTCTCTACTGTTACCATATTCTATGATCCTGAAAATAACTCCGCTTACCATTCAGAAGATGCTGCTCCCACTAGAGCACCAGTTACAATCTTTTATGATCCACAAACAATTACAGTCCCTTCAGCAGCAGCAATCAGTCCAGTCACTGTCACGGTGCCTGGACCAGTACCATATGAAAGCAATAGGGCCATTCCCTGGCACTATGGCTCTGACGTGTACTGCGAAGGAAAAAGAATCACTCTGGAAACATCAACACCTGCACCACAAGTAGATAATGTGGGGGGAGGCGGAGGCTTCACTCGAAGCGGACGTCTCTTTGCTTCACAAGTTCAAAGACCTACAGCCGAAGCAGAAGCTGCTGCCAAGGCAAAGGGTAAAGGCCCGGTGCAGGAAGATTCAGCTGCCAAAGAAGCCCTGAAGACTCCATTTGATCAGGAAGTTGATGAGTTTATGCGGATCATCAAAAAGAGTGACTATAAAATTGTGGATCAGCTTCACCAGACGCCATCCAAAATCTCCATCCTCTCACTGCTTATGTGCTCCGAAGCCCATCGGAATGCACTGCTTAAAGTCCTGCACGCAGCTTACGTGCCCGAGGAGATTACTGTCAACCAATTGGAAACCGTGGTTGGAAACGTTACTGCTAGCAATGGGCTAGGGTTTACCAATTCTGACTTGACAGCGGATGGCCGCAACCACAACAAAGCCTTGCACATAACCCTGGAATGCAAAGGAGCTGTCCTTTCTCATGTGCTGGTGGACACAGGTTCTTCCCTGAATGTCTTACCAAAGAAGGCTCTGGTGAAGCTTGAATATGATGGATTGGCATTGAGACCCAGCAACCTGGTAGTAAGAGCCTTTGATGGTTCTAAGAGATCGGTTCTGGGAGAGATTGAGCTGCCTGTGACAATTGGCCCACAGAACTTTAAAACTATCTTTTATGTGATGGACATTCAGCCCGCCTACAGCTGTTTGTTGGGTAGACCCTGGATTCACGCCGCTGGCGCAATAACGTCTACCCTTCACCAAAAGTTAAAATTTGAGTGGGAAGGTCAAGTTGTCACAATCTGTGGGGAGGAGGACATTTTTGTTAGCCATCTGGCTACTTATAAATACATTGAAATGGATGGGGAGATCCATGAAACAATGAGCCAAGGTTTTGAAGCCTTGAATGTGAATGAAGCATCTGCTGTATCTGGTACTCCAATGTCATCATACCAGCAAGCCCGGAAGGTTGTTGAAGAAGGAACTGCCCTAGGCTGGGGCAAGGTATTAGCTGTGGAGGAGAAGAAGGACAAGTTTGGGTTGGGTTACAAACCAACTCAACATCAAGCGAAGGCTGCTGCAGAGCCAGGTTTTGTCAGTGGGGGAATGCTTACCCCCGATGCTATCAACTGTCTGGAAGACGAGCTGGAAGAGGAGCGCAATCTGGAGATTTGGATCCGTCCAAAGATCCCGGGGAGCAGTGTCTCGAACTGGTCTTCCCAGGAAATTATAAGAGTTACTCATGCAGAGTAATTATTATTTCCTGTATTTTTATAGCATGCATCAAAGTCTTGCATCTTGCCCAAGATAACAAGACTCATTTTGTAATCAGGGCCATCTGTACTTTTGTGCAAACAAGATTAAATTAATGAAATATCAGACATCTTTTTGCAAACGAGTCTTTTTCTTTTCTGCTCACTGTTTTTCCATTTTTCTTTTTGTACAAAAATAAATGGCGGTGTTTTCAAAATGATAACTTTCATTTCACTTTTTTCTAAAGCAAGATTAAAATCAATCACTAAAATGAACGAACTTAACCCTTGCAGAGAGTGCCTTCCAGACAGCACCGACAACAGCACGGCTATGACATCGTATGACTTTGACAATCCAATCAATCAAGCTGATGAAGGGGTTGAAGAAGAATATGAGCTTCCTGAAGAGCTAGCCAGGTTGTTAAGACAAGAGGAAAAGGTTATTACTCCTCACCAGGAGGAGATTGAAGTGATTAATCTTGGTACCGATGAAGACGTGAAAGAGGTTAAAATCGGGGCCTGCCTGCAGGATTCAGTGAAGAGACAACTGATAGATCTGCTTCAAGAGTATGTTGATGTGTTTGCTTGGTCGTATCAAGATATGCCAGGGTTGGATACCGACATTGTTGTGCACAAGCTGCCTTTGAGGGAAGAATGCCCACCAGTGAAACAGAAGCTGCGCCGAACTCGCCCAGACATGGCTATGAAAATCAAGGAAGAAGTACAAAAGCAATGGGACGCCGGGTTCCTTGCTGTGACTAGCTATCCGCCGTGGGTTGCTAATATAGTACCTGTGCCTAAGAAAGATGGCAAAGTAAGAATGTGTGTCGACTACCGGGATCTGAACAGAGCCAGCCCGAAAGATGACTTCCCATTACCTCACATTGATGTATTGGTGGATAACACGGCCCAGTTCTCGGTATTCTCCTTCATGGATGGATTTTCAGGATATAATCAGATCAAGATGTCACCTGAAGACATGGAGAAGACAACATTCATTACACCCTGGGGCACGTTCTGCTACAAAGTGATGCCATTCGGACTGAAGAATGCTGGTGCCACATATCAACGGGCTATGGTAACATTATTCCACGATATGATCCACAAGGAAATAGAATGTTATGTGGATGATATGATCGCCAAGTCCCTTACAGAGGAAGACCACTTGGTAAATCTGCTCAAATTATTCAAGCGTCTGAGGAAGTACCAACTGAAGTTGAACCCCAACAAATGCACATTCGGGGTGCGATCTGGTAAGTTGCTGGGTTTTATTGTAAGCGAGAAGGGGATTGAGGTTGACCCTGATAAAGTCAAGGCTATTCAAGAGATGCCTGCACCGAAAACTGAGAAAGAAGTTCGAGGGTTTTTAGGTCGATTGAACTACATTTCACGGTTCATATCTCACCTTACAGCGACCTGTGAACCCTTGTTCAAGCTGTTAAGAAAAGAACAAACGGTCAGGTGGAACGAAGATTGCCAGAAGGCTTTTGACAAGATCAAAGAATACTTACAGGAACCTCCAATCCTTATGCCTCCAGTTGAAGGAAGACCTCTGATAATGTACTTGACAGTATTAGAAGAGTCGATGGGGTGTGTGCTGGGCCAGCATGACGAGTCTGGTCGAAAAGAGTATGCAATATACTACCTAAGCAAAAAGTTTACCGACTGTGAACAGCGTTATTCACTGCTCGAGAAAACTTGCTGTGCTTTAGCGTGGGCTGCTCGCCGACTGAGGCAGTATATGTTGACCCACACTACCTTATTAATCTCAAAAATGGATCCAGTTAAGTACATTTTCGAGAAGCCAGCTCTTACCGGACGGGTTGCAAGATGGCAGATGATTCTCACAGAATACGACATACAGTACACATCTCAGAAAGCCATCAAGGGCAGTGTACTATCTGAATATCTTGCTGAGCAACCCATTGATGACTACCAGCCTATGAGGTTTGACTTCCCTGATGAAGACATCATGTTCATTAAAGAAAAAGATCACGAAGAGCCTATTCACACTGAAGGGCCTGACCCGGAAGAAGAATGGACTATGATGTTTGATGGGGCTGTTAACATGAACGGTCGTGGTGTTGGCGCAGTACTCATTACACCTAAAGGAGTTCACATGCCTTTCTCGGCAAAACTCACTTTCAACTGCACTAACAACGAAGCTGAATACGAAGCTTGCATTATGGGTCTTGAGGAAGCCATTGACCTCAGGATCAAGACATTGACCGTATTCGGAGATTCAGCTTTGGTAGTCAATCAAACCAACGGGAAATGGTACACCCACCAAGATCATCTGATACCTTACAGGGATTATACAAGAAGGTTATTGACCTTCTTCACAACAGTCAAGCTTGAGTATATCCCTCGGGACGAGAATCAGTTTGCAGATGCTCTGGCTACCATTTCATCCATGATCAAAGTTCAAACTGCTAACTTTGTACCTCAGATTTCAGTATCCAGACTCGATAGACCAGCATATGTATTCGCAGCGGATGTTGTAAAAGATGATAAGCCTTGGTTCCATGACATTAAGTGCTTCTTGGAGGATCAGACATACCCACCTGGGGCATCTTCCAATGATAAGAAGACTTTGAGAAGGCTCGCTGGAAGTTTCTTTCTGAATACTGATGGGTCTTTATACAAGAGGAACTTTGACATGGTACTTCTCAGATGTGTTGACAAGACGGAAGCAGATTTGTTGATGCATGAAGTGCACGAAGGATCTTTTGGTACCCATGCTGGAGGGCATGCCATGGCTAAGAAGTTGTTAAGATCAGGCTATTATTGGATCACAATGGATGCAGACTGTTGTGCTTACGCCAGAAAATGCCATAAATGCCAGATCTACGCAGATAAGGTGCATGTGCCTCCCAATCCTTTGAACATCATGTCTTCACCATGGCCCTTTGCTATGTGGGGCATTGATATGATTGGCAAGATTGAGCCAACTGCTTCAAATGGCCACAGATTCATCCTAGTCGCCATCGACTATTTCACCAAGTGGGTTGAAGCAGCCTCATATGCTAATGTTACAAGACAAGTGGTAGCCAGATTTCTGAAAAGAGATATCATCTGTCGGTATGGAGTGCCCGAGCGAATCATTACTGATAATGGTTCCAATTTGAATAACAAAATGATGGCAGAGCTGTGCCGGGACTTCAAGATCCAACATCACAATTCTTCTCCTTACAGGCCAAAGATGAACGGCGCTGTTGAGGCAGCAAATAAGAATATCAAGAAGATTGTGCAGAAGATGGTAGTCACCTACAAAGACTGGCATGAAATGCTACCGTTTGCCTTGCATGGGTACCGCACATCAATCAGAACATCCACTGGGGCAACACCGTATCAGCTTGTATATGGTATGGAAGCAGTCCTACCTGTTGAAGTTGAACTACCCTCTCTACGGGTATTGATGGATGTTAAGCTGAATGAAGCAGAATGGGTACGGTCCCGATTCGAACAACTGAGTCTGATCGAAGAGAAGAGATTGGCTGCAATCTGCCATGGGCAGTTATATCATAAAAGAATGAAGAAAGCCTTCGATCAGAAAGTCAGGCACCGAGAGTACCAAGTAGGGGATCTTGTGTTGAAAAGAATCCTCCCTCCTCATACAGACCACAGGGGCAAATGGACTCCAAATTATGAAGGACCATTCATTGTAAAGAAAGTTTTCTCTGGTGGAGCACTGATGCTCAGCACCATGGATGGTGAAGATTTCCCATCCCCTGTGAATTCAGATGCAGTTAAAAAATACTTCGCATAAAATGACCCGCTGGACATAAAAACAGAATGTAAGTCCAGGCAAAAATAGGGCATCCCGGCGAGTCAAAAACAGAATAAAAGACTCGGGCAAAAGTAAGGGAAAATAAACAAAAAATGTACACCCGCTGAGTTGAAAAGCCGCATTGGACAGCTCAGGCAAAAATGGGTATCCCGATGGATTGAAAACCCGAAAGGGCGACCCATGCAAAATAAGGGAATAAGCGAACAACTGCATTCTGAATTCGTCTGTATCACCTACAACTTGGTAAGCTTCAAAGGATCAAGCTTCAATCGGAATCAACTCTCTCCAGAAAGCAAGACGAGAAGAACGTCATTGTCATACGAGTCATAGCAGGAGAGGAAGCTCCTCAAAGCGTCGTCAGCATCGCCAACACCTTATTTCTCAATTTGTAACAATCTCCTCATTTCAGGAGATGTGTTTCTTTGACTGTATCTTTGCCAATTCAGGGCACATGAATTAATAAAATCAGATTTTCAGTCATGTTTCGTTTACATTTATGTTTCGCAAAGATTTGTCTGATATCTCTAAAATACAATTGCATAAGTACAGATGCCTTTCTCTAAAAATGAAAACACATGCTTACAGGGAATGTGATTATTCTCGAAAGTACTAAACTCCTATGACGGAATCCAGTAAGGGATACCTCGGGACCTTTTGTACGTTCCATTATCTTTGCAGGATTGCAGGTATCCAGAACGCAACCTGGGGCATGCAGGTTATGTCTCAGCAAGCTGCCAAATCAGCATACACTCAATCTCAGCATCCGAGGTGACCATTTCCCCAGCGGAGCTGCCAAATCAGCATACACTCAATCTCAGCATCCGAGGTGCCCATTTCCCCAGCGGAGCTGCCAAATCAGCATACACTAAATCTCAGCATCCGAGATGCTCTATCCCCAGCTGAGTTGCCTCTTGTTGCTCTCCCCAGCTGAGTTGCCTCTCGCTTCCCCAGCCGAGTGGCCTTTCTTCCTCAACAGAATACAGAAATCAGGGAATCATCTCCCCACAGAGTTCCAGCCTCTATCCAGAAGAGCAACGCATGAAGAGATCACAACAGAGTGAAGAAAGCTTCTACAAACCCCAGCTGGGTCCCGTATTACAAGGATATGTCAACCAGTGACCTATATCCCAAGCAGATATATCATTAGATCTACCAATGATCTCATCCCCAGCTGGGATGTTCACTTCAAGCAGATCAACCAGAGATCTTCGCAGCGACGGGATCCGAATCCTGGATCGGTGCCTCTTTGCATAATCATGGCATCCGCATCATATTCACCCCCCAGAGCGTAGCATTCCGTCTAATACGGAGCATTACGGCAAAAATCAAATACATAGCATAATCATAAGTCATGTTGTGAATTGAACGCTTGTGACTAGTAACCATTCATCAGAATACAGATTACTTTCCCCAGAATCCCCATCAGAGTCCCAGCAAGAGCAGCTGCCCTCATATTCACAAACACCCGCATATACACCTTTTGGCACCCGTCTGTGTCATCTTTCCCCAGTAAAGTCGCCTGAACACCCTTTACAAACAAATTACCCTCATTACAGATACATTCTGGCACCCGTCCGTGTCATAAATCCCAGCAGAAAGCCAAAGACATCCTTTTTGCACTCACATACTTTATATACACTCTTTTTGACACCCGTCCGTGTCATATCCCCAGCGCAGTCGCGTACACCTTCATCACCCATACACTTGTTAATATTATACTCTTGACGCTCGTCCGTGTCACTCTCCCCAGCAGATAAACACTCATCTATACAATACAATACTCTCATTACTCATGGTACGCTTATACAGATACTCGTCCGTATCTTGTATACATCATCACTCGTATCCCCACAGATTCGACAGTAGTCCTTGTTCTTTGTTAACCAGTTGGTACTCGTCCGTACCATCATCTCTGGACATGTGTCAGTTTGTTTATACATGATACTCGTCCGTATCATAAGTCTTAAGGATGCTCGTCCGCATCTTTAATCTATACACAATACCAAACACTTGTACCTTTTGTTTCTTGGATGTAAACGCTCGTCCGTGTTTACATTATCCCCAGTAGATCACCAACAAATTTTTCTTTTTATCTAACACTCGTCCTGTGTTATGATACCTATGAGAGCAGCCGTACCCTGCTGAGTGGTCGTCCTCCACTTCTTGATGGTCGTCCTCCATCATGCTCATCCGATGGCCGTCCCCATCGTTGTTTTTAGCAGCCGTCCCCTGCTAGGTGGTCGTCCTCCACCTTTTGATGATCGTCCTTCATCAACTTTATCCAATGGCCGTCCCCATTGTTGATTTTGGTTATCTAACACTCGTCCTGTGTTATGATAAACCTCGAGAGCAGCCGTCCCCTGCTGAGTGGTCGTCCTCCACTTCTTGATGGTCGTCCTCCATCTTGCTCGTCCGATGGCCGTCCCCATCGTTGACCTTTCCTATCCGATGGCCGTCCCCATCGTTGATATTTTCGGCAGCCGTACCCTGCCAGGTGGTCGTCCTCCACCTTTGATGGCCGTCCCCATCATATTTCTTTTTATACCCTACAGAGCAGCCGTCCCCTGCTAGGTGATCGTCCTTCACCTTTGATGGCCGTACCCCATCATCTGTTTATTTCATTCATTCTTTAACCCGATGGCCGTCCCCGTCGTGGTCCCTTTTCCTTTTTTAACCCGATGGCCGTCCCCGTCGTGGTCCCTTTTCCTTTTTAACCCGATGGCCGTCCCCGTCGTGGTCCCTTTTCTCTTAGCCCGATGGCCGTCCCCATCGTTGCTTTACCTTTATGAACTTGATGGCCGTCCCCGTCATGTTTCATTAATCCTCAGAATTTTACAGTTTTATCGTGATGGCCGTCCCCATCATGATTTTATTTTCCCCAGCTAGTCGGCCGTCCCCGTCTTAGCTTTACCTTTTATCCCCAGCATGTCGGCCGTCCCCGTCATTGCTTTATGCACTTTACCAGCATGTCGGCCGTCCCCGTCATCGCTTTGTTTCACATACCACCTTACCCAGCAGTCGTCCTCTGCTCGACGGTCGTCCTCCGTCGCCCATACTTTACAATATACTTTATTTTGCTTTTACAATCCATATCCCTTTTCTTCTTCATTCTGTGAGTGCAAATTTTGGACTGTCTTTGGTATTCAACCACAAGTTATCTTGTTTGGCCTGTTAAGCCGTCGCTTACAACCTGCACAGCTAACTCATGTTTGAATAGGGGCAGCTGTAAACACCCCAAATTTGCCCTCACCCATTCACACCATGGCTTGTGATCATTCTCATATGCATAAACACAGTCATATCATTTCACATCTCATTTTTAATTCACTGGATAGTTTCTAAGGCATCTGCACCTAGGGTTTGTGATCTGAGCAATCCCAAAGCATCTTGAGCCATTCCAAAGGCAACCAATCAACTCAAAGGGGTCCATGTGTGTTCTTATATCATATTTCATCTCCTCAAAGTCAAAAGTGCAGAGGAATCACAAGAGCTAGGGTTTGAGTGGATGCAGAGCCAGGATGAACTGCACAGTTGACTGAAAATTAGGGTTTTGGTTTCAGAGGCCATAACTCCAAATTTTTTGGTCATTCTTGTTTCCATTGATCTCTATAGGGTATAGGGAGTATGCATATCAATTTTCATGAAGAAATTCCATGGGGAAGTCATCTGATCAAGAGTTGACTTTTCAGACAAGTCAGTGCAAAATCAGGGCATCTGAGGCCCCCAATGACCCAACCAATGGGTGATCTTCATCATTTTGAGTGTATATGGTCTTTATTTGATCATGGAAGAAGATTGAAGTTCATAGAAATCAAGAATTTAGGGTTTTTGCAAATGTTGACTTTTTGGGCATAGTTGACTTTTTCAAGAATGCATCATTTTAGGTCATTTTTCAAGCCTTGATTCATGATCCAAAAATGCTTCAAATGGAAAAACTTTGGTCATGAAAGTTGTAGATCTCATCTTTCCCTTTTCAAAAAGTACAAGAACATGATCAAACTCTTCTTGGATCAAAAGTTATGGCCATGCAAAGTTGGCTAAAATCATTAATTTTCAAGGCATGCCTCATTTGGAAACTTTGCAAAATCTTGGACCAATGCATCATGTGACCTCTAATTCATTTCAAACCATTACACAAACATTCTCTAAGTCCTAAAAATCAGAATTGGATCAAATTTGCTCATGGCTTGGTTTGTGTAACAAGACTTTATCACATGTGAACCAAAATATCCCAACTTGCAAAAACCATCATGATCACTTCACCAACTTGATACATTGGCTGCTGAGCTTTGCTAGACCTCTCCCTCATCCTTGCTGCGCCAGCCCATGCCTTGTACTTGCCTAGACTTTGAGCCATGCCTCACTTACACAAAAGTTGACTTTTTGGCAAAAGCAAACATCCCAATCAATAAAGGACATGTCACATCTCCCAGCCACTTGCAATTGTTTATGCTATCCAAATGCTGGCCAAAACATAAGATACACAAGGCTGAAAACATCTCATTGACAACATACACAAAAACCTCTCATCTTGCAACTTGCTTCGAATTCTTCTCCACAGTCACTAAACATCCAAGCCAACTTCATTAATCATCTCATCTTGCTTCATAGACCTCAAAAAACCCAAAGCACAAGCCTGAAACAGCCAAGAAACCTCACTGCCATTTCTCACTCCATTTCTGCAGTTGCTTTCGAATCTCTTTCCCTAGCTCACAAACAGCCAAACAAACCTTGCAAAGCTTCTCCATACATCATTTGGACCTCAAACCATCATTCACAATGACCTGAAAGAGCCAGAACCTCCATAGCCATTGTTGACTGAGCTTGAAGCAGTTCCTTTCGAAACTCATTATCCAGCCAGCACAAATTCATTTTGAGTATTCAAACATCATCAAGGGGTTCTAAGGAGTAAACTGCACATAAAGAGAAGGCCAGAAAGTCCTCAAGTGGAAAGCTTCACATCTCAGGTAGCCTGAAATTTATTTTTCCAGAAATGACTTTTCTTGTTGCAAATTTGTTCTTCATGTCTTGCTGATCACTCTGGTACCATTGGTTTTGAAAATGGATGTGATTTGAGCGTTTAATTTGTGCCTGAAGCTTGCGTGACCTAGTTTTCTTTTTCTTCGATTCAGCTCATTTAGGAAATATAAATGTGTTTTAGGATGGGGGTTTGATTCGTGAGGATGTGAGGATCATTTCCCTGTTTTTGTTTTTCATTTTTGATACGTTTTTAGGAAGTTTGGAATTTTCAGGGGAGGAGGTCACCGGAGAAGACGACCGGAGCTCGTCTCCGGTGACCTGAAAGTAATTAATAATTAATTAGGGTTAGGGCACTGAGTTTGAATCTGGGCCTTTGGATCCTGGTTCCCGCGCGCGAATGAAAGGCTTGGATCGTTTCATTAAGTTCTAATTTTGATTTAATATTTAATTAATCAAGTTTAAGTGAGTTTGAATCCCCACCCTCAGATCGCGCGCGCAGTCAACATTTTCAAACTCTGGATCAATCTCATCCTTCCATTTGCTTGACTTTTTATTTTATTTAATTTTATTCATTTTTCTTTCATTTAATTTGCACAATTTATTTAAAATAGCAAAAATGTTTTAAAAATTATGAAACTTTTTGTCAAGAGTTTCACTAATTTTTAAAACCCAAAAATATTTTTATTTTATTTTTTGTCATTAAAAAAGTATTTTTAAATATTTAAAGATTATTTTTAATTGATTAATGAGAATTAATTAATTAAAAATACTTTTAGGTATTTAAAAATTACAAAAAAATTCATGAAATGTTCTAAGACATTTAGAAACATTGTCCAACCTTCAAACCAAATTTCTTTTTTGATCTTGATGCATTTTAAGAATTTTTCATTGAATTAAATCATATTTTGTGCATTATTTTGATCATAGGTTCAAAAATTCATTTCTGTCAATTGGTGAAGGTTGTGACATTGATTCTTTTTGTTTTGCTTTGTGTTTAGCATGTATTTTCAAGGATAAAAAGGCCATGAATTGTTCTTGCATTTTCAAATTGATTGGCATTTGTCTTGTTAAGAACCCTAAAAAACCCTAATAACTTAGAAAAATCATATCTTGAGATTGGTTGAGAGTTGAGAGTTCCCCTTTGGGCAGTGGCTTGTTATGGGTCTAGGGTTTCCTTAGGTATCATTTTCCATTTTTACTTTAGGGTTTTGCTTCTGTTTTTGGTTTGTGTTTGATGTTTAATCCATGAACCCTAATTTGGGCTTTCATTTGCATCCACCTCTCATTTGCTTGCATACCATGACTTGTCTTTGCATTTTGTGCATTCTTGTGATTCATTTGACATCTTAAGACATGTAGGAAGCATCTTTGATCATTGCATCTCATATTTGCCATGTCATTTGTCTTGTATGATTCATAACTTTTCATGCTTGTTCATGCTCCTTAACTTGCATCATTTGCATTCATAATCTTGTATGAACATCCCCATGCCTTGCCTCATGTTTGCAGCACCTCATAGCATCATTTTCATCATTACCATGCTTCTGGTCTTGCTTTGCATCATATCATCTCATCTCATCTTGCATTGCATTGCATTTTCTTTCTAACATTGCAGGTGGTAAGTAAACTTGAGAAGTGGATTTGCCTTCACTTCTCATACCTTTTCTTTTCATCTCCCTTGCATCCATTGCTGCATTTTTGTTTGTGTTTGAGTTTGAGCTTGCTCATTCTTGTTCTTCTTACTTTCTTTCTTCAAGTGACTTGACTTCTTGAATGAAGCAAGTCACTTTGCTTCTCTTGATCCTGTTCATCTGCTTCCTGGTGGTTCCATTGAAGGCTTCTCTTGAAAACCCCATAAACCTTAGGACCATCCAAGCATGACAATGAATTAGGGTTTTGATTAGTCTCCCCTCATAGTTTTACCTTTGTGTCTCTCTTTGAGTCTTCTCTTCTCACCTCCTAATCAGGGACTAAACCCTAAAGGCTTTAAGACTTTGTGATTAAGCTTATGCCTGCATCCTTCTCTTAGGATGGAGTGTATAACTTTAATCCTAAGTGTCAAACCCTTAAGGTGTTTAAATCTCTTAATCAATTCACTTAATAAATATCAAGACATCACTTGTAACTTGGGCCTTGCATTAGGGTTCTAATTCTTCCTTAAGTGGTTAAGAAGGACTAACCCTAGTGTTAATGGACAAGTCCCCCTCAAGTTGTCTTACAAACCATAAAAAAACACTTCATCATCATATCATTAATCTAAATAAAATTCACTTAATAAAGGCTTGTTTTGTCATGGGCTTAATCCCTAATCATGGATTAAGTTGAGGAGTCTTCCTCAGCTTAAACATTCTCATCTATTATCCTTCTTTTAGGATGGTGTAATGAGTCTGTTTAATCCTTGATTATGGCTTAACCTCATTACTCAACACTAAACAAAAATCCCAAAAAACATCTAAATAATCACAAGTAGGTTAATGATCTTAATCCTACACCAAAGGTGATTAAGTGTGAGAATCTGACTTCACACTTAAGGTATTCTCATTACCCCTAATCAGAGGGAAGATGTGATGAGTTTACTAAATCCATTGGTTTAGACTTAAGCTCATTATCCTATGACAAACTCCAAAAAGCAATAAAAGACTGAAAACTCAAAAACAAACAATAATCGTCTCCTCCGGGATTCTTTTCTCATCATCTTCACTCACAATCGAGAACTCGCTTCTTCCGTCTAATGCAAGACAGTAAGCACCTGAGCCAGACAGGTCATACACTTGAGCATTGACAAGCAAGCAGTTCACCAGTCAATTCATCTTTCAGTCTCTTTGGGTCGAACTACGGCGTTCTGACTTCCTCATTGCACGAGAGGATACGTAGGCATAACTTAAAAGTTATCGAACAAAAGTCTCTGTATATTCCCCCTCCTTCTAGCCTCATTCTCTTAGCCTCATGATCATGAGCATACTCTTTCCTTACACTGACACTTCATTCACATCACTTACACACTTTACACTGACACCTGTACATCATCTTTCCAGCTCTTTATACACAGATTGCACTGACACTGCCCCTTTAAAACACAAATCTTTTAAGCGTGGATCCCGTCGAGTACGACGGACAATCTGGGTGCTAATACCTTCCCAGGTTGTAACCAACCCCCTTTCTCAGTCTCTCTGGTTCGCAACCGTCTTATCCATTTTCTTTTCTAGGTCTATGCAGCATTGCCTTTCCTCCGGGATAAAAATGCCTAGCTGGCGACTCTATTCATTCTCCAGTGAGTTCACGGCTGTGTGTTCTCACTGTTCCCTTCGCCGACCGTTCGCGTCTGTACCTTCATCTGATCCATCTTCATTTGTCGGGAGCGACACACTTCACACCACACACAAAACACAACAATTCTAATTATTTAAATTAAATAATTAAATAAATAATCGGGACGTTACAAAGCCCCTGGGAGTTCTTCCCATCAGCAATTGTGATCTCAGGCGAAGGCTATAACAAAGTCATTGTGGGCTCGGTAAAACAAATGTTTGACTAGATGATCAACATGGGTTCTAACCAAAACTCCATACTTGATCCTCCCCACGGAGGGTTAGATCCCATCTCCTTTTACAAGGAGGAGATCCTCGGTGGCACACCCAATGCCAATATCCCCTGCTCATATGAGCACAGATGACCAAATCTGATGGACATCAAGTACTCTCAGCTCTTCGCCATCATGCAGCTCAGCAAGACACATCTGACACCTTACGTAGGTTCTAACCTATAGGGTTCAATGGATCAATATCCATACCCTGGGGATATGTCGACCTGATTGTAACTTTCGGAGAAGGAGAGACTGCAAGGGTAGTCAAAATTAAGTTCCTCGTCATATACTACCCTTCGTTGTATCAGTGTTTCTTGGGATGTCCGACACTGGCTGAGCTCATTATCGTACCTTCCACGGTACACTTGAAGATGAAGTATTATACTTCATATGGATAGGTGGCTACTTTCCATGGGGACATCGAGGTCGTTCGCCAATGTTTTGAAGCGGGGTCCAAAGGACTCAATACCATATTCGCCAAGCCTAAGCCAGCGGTAAAGCCCGCTCTGCCCAGCAGCTCGGAGGAACCAAAACCACTCCCTCGTGTCGATTAGATTGACCTCGACAACATGTTCACCGAGGAGGAGAAAGAAGCACAACTGGCAGCAAGAAGTTCTTCGTTAGCACACCTAGTGCCCGACGGTGACTTTGAGCTGATTATGCTCAGTGAATACCCCACCAAGGGGTAAAAATTGGAGCAGACCTCCCCGACCTGGCGAGGAAGCAGCTGAAAGCATGCCTCAGCGAGAACGTGAATCTATTCTCGTGGAGCGCAGCTGAGATGCCCTGGGTGGACCCAAAAACTACCTTCCATCATCTGATGATAGATCCATCTGTCTAGGTTGTGGCGCAATGTAGAAGGAAGCAGTACCTGAAGAAGATAGAAGCGGCCGAACAAGTAGTTAAAGACCTCCTAGAGGCACATTTTGTAACCGAGGGCAGGTAAACTATCTGGATCTCAAACGTTGTATTAATGAAAAAGAGTAATGGAAAATGGCGCATGTGGGTGGACTACACTGATCTCAACCGGCCTTGCCTGAAAGATGCTTATCCTTTACCTAACATAGATAAATTGGTAGATAATTCTGCATGTTTTAAATTACTTTCGTTCCTCGACGCCTACTCCAGGTACAATCAAATACCATGATCATGACCGACAAGAACTACATTGCCTTCATGACCGAATTGAGCAACTATTACTACAACGTAATGCCCTTCGGCTTGAAGAACACAAAAGCAACCTACCAACGCATGATGAACAAAGTCTTTCGAGCTGAGATCAGAGTCATGCTTGAATTTTACATGGATGACATGATCTTTAAATCCCATGAGGAAATCGATCACGATATCCATTTAAAGTAATACCAATCAGAATAAAATGTGATGACTTCGTCAATTTGTCAACAATTACCAAAATGGTATCATGCTCTCTCAGAGTATTAGGTAACCCCGTAATGAAATCCATCAAGATACTATCCCATTTCCACTATGGAATATCCAATGGTTGCATCAAACCAGCAGGTTTCTGATGTTCTACTTTTGACGTCTGACAAGTCAAACAAGCATAAACAAACTGAGCCACATCACGCTTCATCCCAGGCCACCAAAATATCTTCTTCAAATCTTGATACATTTTCGTATCCCCCAGATGAATACTCATACTACTTCTATGTTCCTCTTCAAGAATCATTCTCTTCAATTCGAGGTCATCAGGAATACAAATACGCTCCCAAAACCTTAGTACTCCCTGTTCATCAACTCAGAATTCATTACCTCCAGCCCATTCATCATTGACCATCAAGTCCACAAATTTCACATCCAATTTCTGACTCTCCCATATACGATCAAGAAAATCATTGTTAACCTTCAACATTCCCAACATTACATTGTGAGGTGTATGCTCGCAACCTAAACCCATATCTCTAAATTGTTCAATCAATTCAAAGTCTCTAGCCATCATGATCGACATATGAAATGTCTTTCGACTTAAAGCATCAACCACAACATTGGCTTTACCGGGATGATAATTCAAACTGAAATCATAGTCCTTCAAGAATTCCAACCAATGCCTTTGTCTCATATTTAACTATGTCTGGTCAAACAAATACTTCAAACTCTTATGATCACTATATAATTCAAATCTTGAACCGTACAGATAATGCCTCCAAATATTTAATACAACTACCATGGCTGCTAGTTCCAAATCATGGGTAGGATAATTCCTCTCATGAATTGTCAACTGTCGCGAGGCATACACCACCACTTGACCGTCTTGCATTAACACTCCATCCAAACCCATCAAAGAAGCATCGCAATAAACCACAAATGGTTTATCTGGTTTTGGTAAAGTTAAAACTCGAGCGGTAGTCAACTTCTTCTTTAGCTCAATGAAACTCTGTTCACACTGTGCGCCCCACTCAAACACCTTATCCTTACAAGTTAATTGAGTCAATGGAAGTGCAACCTTTGAAAAACCCTCAATAAACCTTCGATAATAACCAGCTAACCCCAAAAAGCTTCTAATTTCTGTCACCGACTTTGAAGTCTCCCATTATAGAACTGCATCTACCTTGGATGGATCCACAACAATCCCTTTTCCCGAAATCACATGACCAAGTGTAACACCCCAAAATTTTCCCTCTAAATTATTACTATCTAACTGGCTTATGCTTCGTTCATCTGCTTCTTTCATTAGGTCATAACACTTGCCATCATACATTTTTATTGGGCTCCTAAGACATGGGATCAATAATTCCTTTGAATTATGGTTTCTTATTTACTTTGAGGATCTTTCACTCAAGTTAAAGCAAGAGATTAAGTTTTGTCCATCATAATCATTTAGCTAAGGTTTATTTCCCTGATCGCATGGTTTTCGAAAGGTGCTGAAGGCATTGGTATAAAACATGGAAAAGAAAATTTGAAACCTATTCATACAAAGTGCTTTTCACATTAGTAACTCATCTTTCTTCGTCATTACGTTGATCGAATTCTATTTCAATTTGAAGTTTCATTACGATTCAAAAGATACATCCAGTGACCTTTACATAATTAATCGATTTTCACATTTTATTAGTAACTAGATTTGTTATTAATTGTACTTGGTTTCCATTGATAATACATTTAGTTATTACAATAATGTTTTCTTTCAAGGTTCCATTTTGTAGATAATCATTTCGACTTGTTTTCGAGGAGGGGAAATCTAAGTGTTCATGGTAAATCTTGATGGCGTCTCAAGTAGTTATGTTAGAGGTTTGGGAAAGTCTCATCATCAACGTGTATCTGAGTTGCAAAAGCTTCATTCAAACATTTGGAATAAGTGAAAGGCAATGGGTAGAAACACAAGTTGAGAATGCAAAGCAGCAGGCCTTTTTTAATGACACTTAAATCACAAGTATTATCAGATGAATCTTTATGATCATAAAGAAATATTAAAAAAAACTTCTATCAGAGACTATTCCAAAATTGTGCTAAGAACTAGCTCAACTCCAAGATATTTTACAAGGTGATTATGATTTGAATCCAAACTGATAACAAAATTTACTCAGTTCAAAATCCACGGAAAATCCATAAAAAAGAAACTAAAAAATTTCTTGAGTCCTATAGCAAAATTAAAAAGTCAGAAGAAAAAAACTCATCAGAAATAAAAGAAGTTCAGTTAGAGGAACTGAAAAATGATTACAATAAAAAAAATTCATTACAAGAAAATTAACGGAATTCTTCTTCCTCATCAAGCTCTAAAAACTCATATTTTTTTATCAGCCAAGAACTTCTTCAATCCTCTCATTATCACAGAGCATTACAAACTTCTTGTTCACTTCCTTATCACCTTCTGATAGTACCTGAAGATAAGCAACCTGGATAAACCATGCCAAAATAACAATAAAAAAATCCAAACTTTCACAACTATAACAAAAAAAAACAATTATCAACTGGCATCAATCTCAATTCACTATAACAGAACTAACAAAATTTGGGGGAGGAAGATATCAATCCATAAAAGGGGCAATATAAGAAATTCAATACAAAAAAAAAGCTACAAATACAATAACAAAAATCTCAACAAAACTTCCCGATTTCTAACAAAGTCTCAATTGAAACTTAACTGAATCACAAAAAAACTAACCTTTATAAAGCCAACGATCATTTTCTTCAGTAGACTCTGAACTCATCTCCATTTGAACTTCTTCTTCATTCCTCTTTCTCATTCACTCTCCCTCACTTCACTCTCGCTGATTTTTCATTCTTCCATCTCTCTCACTTCCTCCATTTTCACATATTTCATCACTCCAATCTCCAAACCTGGCATCATCTTCAAATCTTCAAGAATCTCCCTCAATCATTGATCACACTTCACAATTTTCGGATTTCACTATTCTCTAATCCTTTTCAACCTTGAACCTTCATCAATGATCATCATTAGTGTGCATAAGAATCTTCAATAGATTCAATAGAGTGTAACATATTTTTCACATCTTCATTAACTCTTCATCAACTTCAAGAGCCTCATCACTCTACCACCTATCACAGCAACATATAAATGTTTGCGCCATAGTTCAATAACAAGTTGATACAAAGAAGTCTCAGAATAAAATTGTGGAGGAACGGATTTCAGATAACAAGAAGAGGAGGGGAAGTCAAACGCGTACCTAAAAGGAGTTTCACACCACGACGGCATCGGAGCTACAAAAGCGTCGTTCTCCCTCATTGGCATCGCTAATACGACGTCGAATCACAAGGTACGAGCTCGAATCTCACGTATCCGAGATGATTGTTGTGTAGTTGCTTGATGTTCTTGATTTAGAGAGATATTAGGAGATTTTGTTTTCAGATCGGAGTCCAGAGGATAGAACAGTTTAAATTCATGGTAGAATCTTAGAGTAAGAGTCACCACGACTTTCGTCTTCCCCGATGACGGTTCGTGGAGGCGTTAGGTTTTTCAGGAAGAGAGTAGCGGCGAAGGATGAGTGAAGAAGAACGGTAGGGTTAGGAGAGTGAGTAGCGGCAGGAAGAAGGAGAATAAAGTATTAGTTTTTTTGATCTTGTTAATAAGATGTTAAGAAAAGTCATAAAGAAAATTATGAAAGATTTTAATGAAAATGTTTTAACGGATAAGGATAGGAAGATGTTTTTCAATTCCCACCATACCGGTGGTGACACTTGTCACCGTCCGGTAGGTTTTCCAACCACAATCTTACGCGTGCCATTCACCGTAACAATCATACTCCCTCGCTATGTGGATCGCTTGATGAGAATATATTAGCAGTCCATGAATCAGACTCTCCAGATTGGAGTCAAAGTATTTGACCGCGTCCTTACCATGCTCCTTCAGCCTCACTACATTATGTGCCCTATAACCATGCTTTTCGCACCCCCTTTATTCAGGACCAAGGCTCTTTTAACTAAAACATTGCTATTCTCACACCCCTTCCTATTTCTAGTTTTCTTTAATTTCTGTTTTCATACTTGTTCCATTTTAATTCATAAAAAATATTAAAACTGCTAATAAAATTCTATAAAAATTTCACAAACACATTAATTCATCTTATAATTTTTCCATGTTTTTACTTTCTGATTTTAGTGAAATTTCGATTTTATTTGTATTTTTCATTTAATTTCTTTTTCATTGGATTTTCATATTCACACTTTAGTTTGTACAAATTATTTCCCCCACCTCAAGAAACATTTTGACCCCATTCTTTTTGCACCTTTTAGAAGACTCAGAAAGGAACCTAAAATTATTTTTAGTATATTTTTAAACCCATTTTGTCCACTGTTTTGGTATAGTTAAATTATGAATTTTTAGGAGATATTTTAACACAATATTAGTTTCGGATTGGTGACCTTAGGGAGTTAATTTCACATTTTTAGTATAGTTTTGGTATAGTTAAATTGTGAAACTAATATTGTGTTAAAATATCCCCTAAAAATTCATATTTTTAGTATATTTTTAAACCCATTTTGTCCACTAGTTTATTGTCTTTTAGAAGAAGTGTTTTGACTTTATGTTTATTGTGGGTACAACACTAAAGACTATGATACAAGAGAGAATACTTTCCAAGGTCGCCCCCAATGGGACATTTGTAAAGTATCTTAGAAGAATGAAGGAGACCTCCACTAATAATTTTCCATATGGCTTAAGGCTCGTGGCGTATTATACCTACTTTCCTTTTAAATGTTTTTGATTTTCTTTAAAGGTGAGAAGTGATACTCAAATTGTAAAAGGAAAAACTCTAAGGGAAACTAGACTTACCCTAAGTTAATTGAGTTTAATGGTGACCTATGGTTAGTGAAGCTTGAAAGATTAAAGCTACCTAAGCGTATATTAGACTAGAAATAAAATTAATAGTGAATAATATGGTCCTCCTACGTCATGGTGGGTAAAAACGTGTGTAAATCGTAAGTGGGATGAAACAATGGATCGGGTGGGTTGATTGCGTGGTGCTGAGACGCACAACTTATGTTGTGCGACATACAAGGCTTGCTTTTAGGTATATTGGAGTGGAGCAATGATAATCGAGGGATCCTAATGTCACATGAAACTTTATTTATTTATTTATTTGAAATTCTTCGATTTTGGATCGAATAACTCCTTTTTTCTTTATTTTTGAAAATTGGTCATCTAACGCTTCATTTTATCTTTTTCTATCCTAATTATAGGTATCACACATAAAATTCCAATTATTACATCACAAAGTATAAACCGCAAAAATATAATCAAGGCATAATAAAAAAAAAATATAGTCCAAATCCATAAGCGAATCCTCGAAAAATACCTTGCACAAAAAGAAGATGTTAGTAAATGAGATCAACATGAATATGCAACAATATGACAAAAAATGAATTAATGTAAAAAAAATTGTAAGAATTTCTAAAGCATATAAGGCATAAAACCGAAATAATTGCGAAAGTAATCGAAAAAAAGAAATAAAAAAAACAATCTAATTTTTTTATTATGTCTAAAAGTATTATTAATATTTTCCTGGAATTTTTTATTACAAAAAACTATTTTTAAAAATGATTTCCTAAAGAGTTATTAAAAGAAAATAGAGAAAAACTAGAGAAAACCAGGGGGTGTGTAACACGGTGGGAGAACTGACTTTTAGTCATGTTGCGGATAGCAAGAGTCGCCACTGACTTTTATTTTATCCAAGTGGAAAGGACATAAAAGAACAGGAAAGACCTATTTTTAAAAGACTTGAGTTCAGGGGGTAGGCTATATAAAGGGAAGGTGTTAGCACCCTTTATATTCATGGTTATACATGGGCTCTTAGTTACTTAGCTCACTTTATTTGTTTTTGGAAAGTGTAGTGTGTGATTAGAAATTTTTCTTAGTACTTTGTAATGATCCTCGTATGGATGTATACAAAGCCTTATTTTGAAAAATTGTTTAAGAAAGTGAGGTGTAAAAAGTATTTTGAAATGTGAGCAAGCAACTAAGAGGTACCTACCCTAGATTAAGTCTTTCATGTTCTCGTATGTTCTTTAAATGGTAAAACTATCCCTATTATTAAGGAATAGGTAGTCATTACCTTGGATTTGTTAAGGGACGGGCGTAGGGTCATCGTATGGTCATAGAAAGCAACTTAAGGGATTTTTTTAGCAATTCGTAGGGACTATCATCTTTTACCGAAGGGACAAGATCATTATCGTAGGCAACATCGTATGGACTTGATATTTTATATTTGGGAGGGACTAGATGATTTATTTATGGAGGGACTTTGCTTAAGACACCCCATTTTCGAGGGACTTGACCATATTATTTTAAGGCAACCAAGAGGAATACCCTAGGAAGTGTAAGATGGTGACCAAAGATCGACTTACGTGTGTGAGTGTTTATTTTCAAATATTTATGTTTTTTAAATTAATTTTCTAAGTTAATTTTAATTACATTTAGGTTATACACACCCTAAAATTACTAACCATAACAATTATAATAAAGTAAATAAAATACGAAAATATAAAATCTATGCTATTACATAGCTTAGGGGCAGTTACAAAATAATCGAGCAAGAAAAATAAATTACAATATAATAACCTATACATTTTTCTAATAAGATAAATAAAATAAGAATTAAATATAGAATAATAAAGCAACATTAAATAAATAATAAAGCAAAGAGAATAACAAGATAAAAATATTAAAATAAAATATTAGGGTTAATAAGTTAGATTTTTTTTTAAGTTAGAAATTAATTAAAAGAAATAATATATTTAAATAATAATAAGAATAAAGTATTTACAAAATATAAAAAAGTTATTATGAAAATATTCCAATTAGGGTTTAGAAAAATAAATTTGATTTTTAGGTTTGATAGAAAAAAAATTAGGGTTAATTAATCATAATTGAAATACATTATTTTTATTTACAAAATATATATATAAATTCATTATATACAAATATATTTAAAAAAATTTAAGACAATTAATAAACATTAAGAAAATAAATATGAATTTTAGAAAATATAAAGTTTATATAAAAGATATTATTGATTATTTATTTAGAAAACATTTTAATTATATTAATTAAACAAAATAAAGAAAGAAAAATGAGAAAAATAAGAAGAAATATGAAAAATCACCAAAAAGATAGGACCTGGGATTTGAACCCAGGTCCCTTACCTCACTAACATCACACAAAACTAACTGAGCCAACATGCGTTGGTGTTATCCATATGCAACGCAATTAATATATTGTAAACCTGCAGTAAAAAATAATTATGAAAAATATGTTGGAACCTAGGATTCGAACCCCAGTCATTCCCTTTACTAAACCAAGCCATTACCATTAAGCCACATGGGGCGCGTCTGCACATAAATAGCAAGAAATAATTATATAATAAACCTAATGAATATTTGAAAAATAAACAAAAGGAATGGTTTCACCCAGTTTTGAACCTAAGACCTTCATAATACAAGCCAAACGCCTCAGCCACTAGGACATTCACGCACATGTGATAATTATATAACAAAATAACATAAAATTATTAAAACAAATTCAAAAACGAATTTGCGTGCGGAAGAGTCATCTCCTTCCTCAGGATTTCGTAGGGTTTCCTGCGAATTTTGATAGGAATTTTCCTGCGAAATTTCCTGCGTTCAAAACCTACAAATCACGTATTACCTCAAACACACATTGTTTTACCAAATTGATCACATAGACATGATTCACAACCATCACACAGTTCATTTATAGTATTAGAATTAATTTATAGTTGCTAAATTGAGAAACCCTAATTTTGGTCCAAGAACCCTAACAATGGCATCTCTACGGATTGGCCATGGTTCTTCAATCTCTTTGCCCAGAAACAATCTAAACATCATTGCTAACAAGAATACATGGTTAGAATTCATCAATAGCATACAAATAATCGAAATTGAAAAAAAAATAAAACATGAACAAGTTTGGTTCGGTTTATGCAAATGGTGATGATTTGGATGTTGTAAATGATGCATATACGTTCAATGAACACCCAGGAAGGTATTGCAACCTTTGTTTTGCCATGAAATAACCTGCAAATTGAAATCCTATTTTGACTTTTTAAACACTTTTTGGAATTTGAATGAGGTGTTCTTGACCTGCCAAAATCGTCCCTCATGTTGTGGTTCTCTTATGCTTATGTAGTAAAGTCAAATTAGGTCAAAAAACATATCACTTTGTGGGCTTTTTGGATACCTTGAGTGTGAAGAAATCTTCTTGCCTAATTGGTAAAAAATCAAATATATTCATGCCCAATTGTCTTAGCACAAATTTGTATGTGATCAAATCAATTTAATTGGTCTTTAAGAGTTTCTAGAAGAAGAATCACATCTAAATATTGAGTTTTCATATTTTATTTTTATTTAAATTGAATTTTAATGAATAAAATCAAAATAAATATAGAATAAAATATAAAAGTCTTAATAAATGAGAATTGTGTCATGTATGATGTCATGGTAAAGATTGGATCACAAAATTGTAAGCCCATTTGGAAAGAATTGGTTTTAAGACCCCATTTGCTCAATATACCTCTCAAAAATTTCCCAACTTTGCAAAGGCACAAATCCCTCAATTTTAAGGCTATGAAGGTGTTATTGGACATTTTGGAAAGCTTAAAGAGTCCTCTAACTAACCTCTTTGGTCTCATGTTCATATCATTTACCATTTTCAAATTATGCCCTTTGGAAGATGTTGACTTTTTGTTGACTTTTGAAATGACCTGTAATGTTTTAGCTCATACCTTCCAAATGAAGAATTTTTAGGCTTGGCTTGTGAGACACAAAGTTGTAGAGAATTAAATTTCCTTAATAATGAACTTTAGATGGAAATTTTTTGATGAAGCATGTGAAAGTTATGGCTGGTCAAAGTTCAATTGACTTTTCTTAAGAAAACCCTAATTTAGAAACTCCTGATTCTTGATGATCTGAAACTTCCTTGATGAATCATGATCAACACTTGATCAAAATGATGAATTTTACTTCATAAACTTGATGTTGGCAAAATATCTTGAAGTTTGACTTTGATTTGACCACAGTTGACCTCAGTTTGACTTTTTAACTACTTTGACTGATTTTTGCATATCTGATCATCTGACTGGACAAATTTAGTGGCAAAGCATTGAAACTTGACATGGGGATTCTTGAAATCATGTGGGATGTTATGAAGCTCACTTGATTCCTTGAAACTCATTTTTACCTGAGGAACCACAAAACCCTAGTTTTGGACACTTTGCTTAGGAGGAGGCATTGTCTGAGGAAACTTCCACACTTCATGACCAATTGGGAGTCTTGAGGATCTTATGACCATTTAGAAGTCTTGAGAGAGGTTGTCTTTATTATGGGAGGGCAAATTTTAGGGTTCAACAACTGCCCCTTTTTCAATTTTCTGGAATCTGAGGAGTTAGATTGGTATGTACGTCATTCGTGACTTGAAGATTTAAGAGGATTGGACACAAAAACCCAAAAATTTGCACTTGCTGATGTGTAGGATGATACTGTTGATTGATTGTGATGCTTGAATGGGCTTAAAGATGCCATTTGAATAAAGAGTCTTCTGATATGTTTCTTGAATAATGAGATAGCCTGCGGGAAGAATAAACGACAACCCGAGGTAACAGGATAACCATTGGGAAGAATGAACGACGACCCAAGGTAAGTTGATTTTTGGGAAGAATAAACGACGACCCAAAAATTGAGATAACCTGCGGGAAGAATAAACGACGGCCCGAGGTAACAGGGTAACCATTGGGAAGAATGAACGACGACCCAAGGTAAGTTGATTTCTGGGAAGAATAAACGACGACCCAAAAATTGAGATAACCTGAGGGAAGAATAAACGACGGCCCGAGGTAACAAGATAACCATTGGGAAGAATGAACGAAAACCCAAGGTAAGTTGATTTCTGGGAAGAATAAACGACGGCCCAAAAATTGAGATAACCTGCGGGAAAAATAAACGACGGCCCGAGGTAACAGGATAACCATTGGGAAGAATGAACGAAGGCCCAAGGTAAGTTGATTTCTAGGAAGAATAAACGACGGCCCAAAAATTGAGATAACCTGCGGGAAGAATAAACGACGACCCGAGGTAACAGGGTAACCATTGGGAAGAATGAACGACGGCCCAAGGTAAGTTGATTTCTGGGAAGAATAAACGACGACCCAAAAATTGAGATAACCTGCGGAAAGAATAAACGACGACCCGAGGTAGCAAGATAACCATTGGGAAGAATGAACGACGACCCAAGGTAAGTTGATTTCTGGGAAGAATAAACGACGACCCAAAAATTGAGATAACCTGCGGAAAGAATAAACGACGACCCGAGGTGGCAAGATAACCATTGGGAAGAATGAACGACGACCCAAGGTAAGTTGATTTCTGGGAAGAATAAACGATGGCCCAAAAATTGAGATAACCTGCGGGAAGAATAAACGACGGCCCGAGGTAACAAGATAACCATTGGGAAGAATAAACGACGACCCAAGGTAAGTTGTTGATGAAGTTTGTCTGCTGGAGAATTTAACCTGAAAAACAAGGTTAGTTTGATGCAAGATATAATGGTATATATAACAACCTGCAAGATAAAATTTTATGAGAATGTGTATGATATGATATGATATGATATGATGTATGTACTGGTGAATTATGTCGGGAAGTTAATCAGTAGCTTCATATAACAACTGCTGGCTGGGGAAAATAAATCTCGATTTGTTGCTGAGGAGTATGAAGACTTTGTTTCCATCTTGTTTAAGATTATTGTACTTAGAACCTTTTCGTTTTCGTTTGCCGTACTTCTTATTGAAGGAATAAGTTCCTGAATATCCTGACTGAGGATAAAAGAGATGGACATAGATCCGGAGTACCTAATTCTTTGGAGGATATGAAACTGCTTGAAGACTTCGTCGAGTGGGAAGTATGAGATATTACTTGAAGAATTCTATATGGATATCCGTAAAGATTACCCTGTGGGGATGAACCGGCGAAGCTTCGTTGAATTCCTACCTCCGTTCGTTCTTTGTAAATGCTATTATTGTATTTTATGCATTTCTGGTCAACATCAATCATATTCAAAGGCATATATTCATTCAAACATAATCAATGGACGTTTTCACTTTAGTAAAAGGGGAAAAGTAAAGCTGAATAAAGAGGGAAAAGTAAATCTGAATAAAGGAGGAAAAGTAAAGCTGAATATAAAATGGAATTTTTTCTTATTCTTAGAAATAAACTTATAACTAGACATGTTTTAATACGGAGACGGAAATCCTAGTAAGAGGAATTCGTCAAAGAAATTTTTACAAGGATAAATAGCTATGCGTACATAACCCTATTGAGTTTCAACTTTACTATTGCCATTATCTTCAATTATATACTCTTCAGCTGTTGGAGAAGAAACAATTGGACCGATCGGTATCTGTTGAACTTGACGTAGATAACACAACTAGTAGAGGTTGCATGGGTAATTCAACGAGACATAGTCATACGCTTTAATCCCTAACTTTTTCCTGGATTGCCCTTTTAGGTTTTCAATCCACCGGGATACCCTTTTTTGCCCAAGCCTCCTTTCCAGGTTTTCGACTTGCCGGGTGTACATTTTTTTTATATATCCCTAATTTTTTCCCGAACCCTTTTGGTTCGCCGGGATGCCCTTATTTTTTCCTAGGTCAGTCAACCTAGTGGGTCTCTTTTCATGCGTAGTATTTTTTAATTATGTCTGCGTTCACAGGCTGTGGAAGGTCTTCACCATCCATAGTGGTAAGCATCATGGCACCTCCAGAAAATATTCTCTTAACCACAAATGGCCCTTCATTGGTGGGAGTCCATTTGCCCCTGGGATCACCTTGTGGTAATATAATGTGCTTGATTACCAAATCACTAGTCTGATACACCTACTGCCTAACTTTCTTATTGAAGGCTTTGATCATTCGCTTCTGATACATCTGACCATGACAAACAGCTGCTAATCTTTTCTCATCAATCAAGTTTATCTGGTCAAGTCGGGTCTGAATCCACTCATCTTCATCCAAGCCTGCATCCTTCATAATTCTCAAAGAGGGAATCTGAACTTCAATGGGTAAAACTGCTTCCATACCATAGACAAGGGAAAATGGGGTTGCCCCTGTTGAAGTACGCATGGTGGTACGATAACCATGAAGAGAAAATGGTAACATCTCATGTCAATCCTTATATGTAACTGTCATCTTTTGCAAGATCTTCTTAATATTTTTGTTGGCGGCTTCCACTGCGCCATTCATCTTTGGACGATATGGAGAAGAATTGTGATGCTTAATCTTGAACTGCGTGCAGATATCAGTAATCATAGTGTTGTTCAAATTAGTACCATTATTTGTAATAATCCTTTCAAGGATGCCATATCTACATATAAGATTATATTTGATGAATCGAGCCACAACATTCTTAGTAACAGAGGCAAATGAAGCTGCCTCTACCCATTTTGTGAAGTAATCAATAGCTACAAGGATGCAACGATGTCCATTAGAGGCAGTATGTTTGATTTCACCAATCATATCAATGCCCCACATGGCAAAAGTCCATGGAGCAGTTAGAACATTCAACGGAACTGGAGGCACATGAGCCTTATCAGCATAAATCTGGCATTTGTGACAAGTTTTGGAGTGTTGATAGCAGTCAGCTTCCATGGTAGACCAAAAATACCCCGCTCTCAGAATTTTCTTAGCCATTGTATGCCTACTAGAATGAGTACCAAAGATCCCATCATGCACGTCTTCCATAATCTCCACTGCTTCTTTCTTATCCACACAGCGAAGCAAAGTTGAATCGTGGTTGCGCTTGTACAGAATTCCATTACTCAGGAAGAATTTAGCAGAAAACCTCCTTAGAAACTTCTTATCATTGACAGATGCCCCTTCAGGGAACTCCTGGGCTTCAAGATACCTCTTCACTTCATGGAACCAAGGCTTTTCTTCTACTCCTTCAGTACCCACTTCATTGCAGTATGCAGGTTTATCAAATCGATCAATAGTAATTCTCAGAGCTTCCTCTTCCCAACTGATTTCAAACATAGATGCCATGGTAGCTAATGCATCTGCCAACTGATTCTCTTCTCGTGGAATATGCCCAAAAGTAATATCTTCAAAATACGGGATCAAGGACAAAACATGCTCTTTGTAAGGGATAATATTAGGATGCCTGGTATCCCAATCTCCTTTAACCTGACTGGATACTAAGGCTGAATCTCCATACACATCCAAAAATTGAATCTTCATTTCAATAGCAACCTTGATACCCATGATGCACGCTTCATACTCAGCCATATTATTGGTACATTTAAAGCAAAGCTTTGCAGTAACTGGTGTATAACAACCTTTAGGAGAGATAATCACAACACCAACACCATTACCAAGCGCATTAGAAGCTCCATCAAAAACCATAGTCCATTGGGATCCTTGTCCGGGTCCTTCATATTGTCTGGGTTCTTTAGTAACAATCATAATATCCTCATCTGGAAACTCAAAATTCATAGATTGGTAGTCATCCACTGCTTGATGAGCCAAATGGGCAGCTACTACACTTCCTTTGATTGCTTTCTGAGTAGTATATTGTATGTCATATTTTGTCAAGATCATTTGCCATCTTGCTATTCATCCAGAGAGAGCAGGTTTCTCAAATATATACTTGATTGGATCCATTTTTGAAATCAATAAAGTGGTATGAGTCAACATATATTGTCTTAGTCGGCGAGCAGCCCATGCCAAAGCACAACAAGTTTTCTCAAGCAGTGAGTATCTTGTTTCACAGTCGGTAAACTTTTTGCTAAGGTAGTATATTGCCTGCTCTTTTCGACCAGACTCGTCATGCTACCCCATTACACACCCCATTGAGTTATCCAATACTGTTAAGTACATAATCAAGGGTCTTCCTTCAACTGGTGGCATCAATATAGGAGGTTCCTGTAAGTACCTTTTAATTTCATCAAAAGCTATCTGGCATTCATCATTCCATTCTAATACTTGATCTTTCTTCAGCAACTTGAAGATTGGCTCACAAGTAGTAGTTAACTGGAAAATAAATCTTGCAATGTAATTCAGTCGTCCCAGGAAACCTCTAACTTCTTTCTCAGTACGAGGAGCAGGCATCTCTTGTATAGCTTTTACCTTTGCAGGATCTACTTCAATACCTTTACCACTGACAATAAAACCCAAAAGTTTACCAGATCTAACTCCAAAAGTACATTTGTTTGAATTTAACCTCAACTTGTATTTCTTCAACCTCTCAAACAACTTGTGCAGGTGGTCAAGGTGCTCTTCTTCATTCTGAGATCTAGCTATCATATCATTCACATATACCTCTATCTCATGGTGAATCATATCATGGAACAAAGCTACCATAGCACGCTGATATGTTGCCCCAACATTCTTCAAACCAAATGGCATTACCTTATAGCAGAAAGTGCCCCATTGTGTAACAAATGTAGTCTTCTCCATATCTTCAGGTGCCATCTTGATCTGATTATACCCAGAGAAACCATCCATAAAAGAGAATATCTTATGCTAAGTTGTGTTGTCTACCAGAACATCAATATGTGGAAGCGAAAAATCATCTTTTGGGCTGGCTCTATTCAAATCCCTGTAATCTACACACATGCGTACTTTACCATCTTTCTTAGGCACTGGCACCACGTTTGCAACCCATTGTGGATAAGAAGTAACAGCTAGAAACCCTGCATTGAATTGTTTCATTACCTCTGCCTTAATCTTTTCTGACATATCTGGACGCATACGACGAACTTTCTGTTTTATCAGACGATAATCCTCTTCCACTGGTAGACGGTGAACCACAATATCTGTATCCAATCCTGGCATATCTTCGTAGGACCAAGCAAAAACCTCCACATATTTATGTAACATCTGAATCAACCTGTCTTTAACACTGTCTTCCAATTCAGCACCTATCTTGACTTCTTTCCTGTTTTCCTTGGTCCCCAAGTTCAAGACTTCAATTGGTTCCTCATGTGGTTGTATAACTTTCTCTTCTTGCTGTAGCAATCTAGCCAACTCTACAGGTACTTCACAATCTTCCTCCTTTCCATCCTCGGCTTGATAGATCGGATTTTCGAAGTCATAATTGGCGATAGCAAAATTGTTATTAATAGGATCCAGAGTGGATGAATATCTGCATTTAGTGATGTGGGTGTGTGTAAGAACACATAGCTTTTTTTTTATAAAAGGAAAAAGTAAAAGAAAGACAAAGAGCACAATATTTACGAAAACGAGAAACGTCCATTGATTTTATTGAATGAAAATATGCGAATGAAATGACAACCCTAACAAGCATACCTTTGTGCCCCGGGCAAGGCACAAGGCTTAAAAGTAATTAATTGTTCAAAGTTACAAAAATAATTTTTTTAAAAAGAAATAGCATTTACTCCTGACTAAAGGAGATAGGAATAACGTCTTCAGCTTTCCAATTGTTGAGTCAATCCCCTATGGTAGGAAAAATCCAATCGTCCAGGTTGTAACCTTCATCATAGTCTTCCACAGCATTGACTTGGTCCTTTATGATTCCTCCATGAGTGATACGAGCAACACGAGCACGACGAACAACCTTCTGAGATTCTGCAGTAAAACCCAAACCAAACTTGTCAGACTTGTAAGGAATGTCAGGAAGCTGACCCAAAATAGTACAACCACCTTCTTCAACCACAACTCTAGCATCTTTGAGGGAGGCCATTGTAGGAGGCACTCTAGTAATCACAAGAACTCTTTTGACAACAGGGGGAGCTTCAGTAGCAGGAACGACCCAAGGAACAACTTCAAATATCTGGCAAGGAGTCTCAACAAATTCACCCTCCATCTCAATATATTTAAAAGTATTCACGTGGCTGACCATATATTCTTCTTCCCCATAAACAGTGACAACTTTTCCTTTCACTGGATATTTCAACTTCTGATGTAAAGTGGAAGTCACAGCACCTGCCCCATGGATCCAGGGGTGCCCAAGCAAACAGGAGTACGCAGGACGAATATCCATCACATAGAAAGTGGAACAAAAAACTTGAGAACCTACTTTGACTGGAAGGTCCACCTTTCCATGCACCATTCTTATCGAACCATCAAAGGCCTTCACCACCACATTACTTGGCCTTAACGCCACATCATTCAAATTGATCTTGTCTAGAACCTCCTTTGCTAATACATTTAATGAAGAACCATTATCCACCAATACATGAGACAAAGTAGTGCCCCTACACTCAATAGAGACGTGCAGAGCTTTATTATGATTTATGCCGGCAGGAGTCAAATCAGCATCATTAAAACCCAATCCATTATCACTAGTTAGATGAGCAACACAATTTTCAAATTGGTCCACAGAGATTTCATGTGGCACATGAGCAGCCTTCAAGAATTTGATTAAAGCCTTGGCATGGGCTTCAGAACATAATAATAGAGATAACATGGAGATTTTGGAGGGAGTATGCCCCAACTGGTCAACAACATCATAATCACTCTTACGGATAATCTTCAGTACTTCTTCCATCTGCTTAGAGAGATCTTCATTAACTAGTGCTTCGGCTTGGAAAGGTTCAATCACTGGTCCTTTGCCCCAAGCCTCAATACTTGGCCCAGAGTTAGAGATATGAACTAGAGCAGCTGCTTTTGAGGTGTTTTCTAGAGAGAAAATTCTTCCACTCCTGGTAACCTTACTGGATCCAGCAATATTTTCCACATCAAGATTAACATCAGTAACAGGTGCATCAGTCAAAGGATCTTGTTTGACACCATGGACATAAACATCAGAACCATAATTCCAGGTGCTGCACCCCAAAATTTGCCCTCCACAAGACAAGACATTGTGTACTAAGAGGTTCACAAGGTTCACAAGACCTCTCATGAGGTTCACAAGGTTCATAAAGTTCACAATTAGTCAGAAGATTTGACAATTCCCTCACACAATGCATCCTCCTAAGCACTGCATCTTAAACTAGGGTTTTGACTTTAATAAGGCTAAATGGACTTCCAAGACTTCAAGTGAGCTTCATAACATCTCATATGTGTTCAAGAATCCCCATGACAAGTTTCAAGACTTTTCTCAAAGGTTTGCTCAGTCAGATGATCAGATAGGTTAAAATCAGTTAAAGCAGTTAAAAAGTCAAATTGAGGTCAACTGTGGTCAAACCAAAGTCAAACTTCATGATTTTTTGCCAACATCAAGTATATGAATTAAAATTCATCATTTGATCAAGGGTTGATCATGATTCATCAAGGAGATTTCAGATCATCAAGAATCAGGAGTTTCTAAATTAGGGTTTTCATAGGAAAAGTCAACTAAACTTTGACCAGCCATAACTTTCACATGCTTCATCAAGAATTTTCCATCCAAAGCTCATTTTGAAGGAAATTGAATTCTCTACAACTTTGTGTCTCACAAGCCAAGCCCAAAAATGCTTCATTTGGAAGGTATGAGCTAAAACATTATAGGTCCTTTTAAAGTCAACAAAAAGTCAACAACTTCAAAAGAGCATAACTTGAGAATGGTAAAAGATATGGACATGAGACCAATGAGGTTGGTTAGAGGACTATTTAAATTTCCCAACTTTGCAAGGGTACAAATCCTTCAATTTTAATGCTATGAGGGTGTTCTTAGACATTTTGGAAAGCTTAAAGAGTCCTCTAACCAACCTCATTGGTCTCATGTCCATATCTTTTACCATTCTCAAGTTATGCTCTTTTGAAGTTGTTGACTTTTTGTTGACTTTTAAAGGACCTATAATGTTTTAGCTCATACCTTCCAAATGAAGCATTTTTGGGCTTGGCTTGTGAGACACAGAGTTGTAGAGAATTCAATTTCTTTCAAAATGAGCTTTGGATGGAAAATTCTTGATGAAGCATGTGAAAGTTATGGCTGGTCAAAGTTCAGTTGACTTTTCCTATGAAAACCCTAATTTAGAAACTCTTGATTCTTGATGATCTGAAATCTCCTTGATGAATCATGATCAACCCTTGATCAAATGATGAATTTTAATTCATATACTTGATGTTGACAAAAAATCATGAAGTTTGACTTTGGTTTGACCACAGTTGACCTCAATTTGACTTTTTAACTGCTTTAACTGATTTTAACCTATCTGATCATCTGACTGAGCAAACCTTTGAGAAAAGTCTTGAAACTTGTCATGGGGATTCTTGAACACATATGAGATGTTATGAAGCTCACTTGAAGTCTTGGAAGTCCATTTAGCCTTATTAAAGTCAAAACCCTAGTTTAAGATGCAGTGCTTAGGAGGATGCATTGTGTGAGGGAATTGTCAAATCTTCTGACTAATTGTGAACTTTGTGAACCTTGTGAACCTCATGAGAGGTCTTGTGAACCTTGTGAACCTCTTAGTACACAATGTATTGTCTTGTGGAGGGCAAATTTTGGGGTGCAACAGCTGCCCCTGTTCAATTTTCTGAAACCTGAGGGGTTAGATTGGTATATGTGCCAGTCATGACCTGGAAGGTTGAAGGGGATTGAACACAAAAGCCCAAAATTTTTCACTCACCAGTGCGTAGATTAATACTGATGATTAGTTGTATATGCTTGAGTGGGCTTGAAGATGCCACTTGGAAGAGCTGGAGATGGGCTTAGAGATGCCATCAGGATGAACTGGAGATGGGCTTAGAGATGCCATCTAAAATATCAGGATGTGATGATGTCTTTATGTTGATACTGGATATCAGTACTAGGTCTTTGTATAGGCCGTCTCTGAATCGTTTATGCAACATGATTTGAACTGCTGAATGGACCAGTAGAAATGAATCTGGTGATAATTATCTCTTCTGGAAGTATTTTGGATTAGGGAATGAATCTTTGTACAGACCGTTTGCCTACTCTCCAAGGGCCAAAAGAATGTCAGGATTTGTTCTTAAGGGTCAAAAGAACGTCAGGATTTGTTCTTCTGAAAAATATCTTGAACCAAGGAAAGGATCTTTTTACGGACCGTTTGCCTGCTATTCAAGGGCCAAAAGAACGTCAGGATTTGTTCTTCTGAAAAATATCTTGAACCAGGGAATGGATCTTTTTACGGACCGTTTGCCTGCTATTCAAGGGCCAAAAGAACGTCAGGATTTGTTCTTAAGGGTCAAAAGAACGTCAGGATTTGTTCTTCTGAAAAATATCTTGAGCCAGGGAATGGATCTTTTTACAGACCGTTTGCCTGCTATTCAAGGGCCAAAAGAACGCCAGGATTTGTTCTTAAGGGTCAAAAGAACGTCAGGATTTGTTCTTCTGAAAAATGTCTTGAACCAGGGAATGAATCTTTTTACAGACCGTTTGCCTATTATTCAAAGACAACTTGAGCAAATGCATGGATCATTTCTGACCCGTTGTAAGTTGTTAATATTGTTTTACCTGCATATAACTATCCTGCAAGGAGAATGTTAGTTTATGCATTATGTATGCATGCATAGCATGATGCACTTAAGTAATGTATTATGTACTTATGGATATGTATGTTATGGTATGATGTAAATGATGTATGTATGAATCGTGCAGCCTGAAGCGTCTGGATATCTTCGTATAATAACTGCTGGCCAGGGAAAATAAATCCCGATTTGTTGCTGAAGAGTATGAGGAACTTGTTCCCGTCTTGTTTGATAGTATTCATAACTTCCCGTCTTCGATTGGTAGTATAGTATTCATAACCTCCCGTTTTCGTTCGTCGTACTCTTTTTGAAGGAATAAGTTCCTGAGTATCCGTTTGAGGATAAAAGAGATGGATATAAATTCCAGGGGAGATGTAACTCGAAATATTTATGAAGATGGATTTGCCCTACTGGGGGATTTGTAGCTGTCTTGTGGGGATGAACCGGCGAAGCTTAGTTGAATTCCTTCCCTCGTTCGTCCTTAGTAAATACTATTACTGCATTTCATGCATTTCTGGTAAACATCAATCATATTAAGCATTTTATGCATTTCTGGTAAACATTAATCATATTCAAAAGCATACATACATTCAAACACAACCAATGGACATTTCGCTTATGTAAATAGGGTAAAAGTAAATCTGGATTCAAAGATGAAATTTTATTTATATCACAAAGTGACCTATACATAGGCAAGTTTGTACAAGGAGACAAAAATCCTAGTAAGAGAAATTTGTCATAAATTTTTTACAAAACAAAGAAAATCAGCTATGTGGGAAATAATCCTATTGAGTTCCAATTCTACTATTGCCATTATCTTCAAGTATCTCATCTTCTGCTGTTGAGACAGAAACGATTGGATTGATCTTTATCTGTTCGAACTTGGGTTAAGTAGCACAACTGGTCATAGTTTCATGGGTGATCCAAACGAGGCATAGTCATACACTTTAATCCCTAACTTTTTTCCTAGATTGCCCTTTCAGGTTTTCAATCCACCGGGATACCCTTTTTTGCCCAAGCCGCCTTTTCAGGTTTTCGACTTGCCGGGTGTACATTTTTTATATATATCCCTAATTTTTGCCCGAACCCTTTTGGTTCGCCGGGATGCCCTTATTTTTGCCTAGGCCAGTCAACCTAGCGGGTCTCTTTTTATGCGTAGTATTTTTTAACTATGTCTGCGTTTACAAGATGCGGGAAGTCTTCACCATCCATAGTAATAAGCATCATGGCACCTCCTGAGAATACTGTTTTGACTACAAATGGTCCTTCATATGTAGGAGTCCATTTACCCCTAGGATCACCCTGTGGTAATATGATACGCTTGATTACCAAGTCACCAACCTGATATACCTTTGGCTTAACCTTCTTATTAAAAGCTTTGATCATCCGTTTCTGGTACATCTGGCCATGACAAACAGCTGCCAACCTCTTCTCATCAATCAAATTTATCTGGTCAAGTCGAGTCTGAATCCATTCATCTTCATCCAAGCCTACATCCTTCATGATTCTTAAGGAGGGAATCTGAACTTCAATGGGCAGAACTGCTTCCATACCATATACTAAGGAGAATGGGGTTGCCCCTGTTGAAGTACGTATTGTAGTACGATAACCATGAAGAGCAAATGGTAACATCTCGTGCCAATCCTTATAAGTGACAGTCATCTTCTGTATAATCTTCTTAATGTTCTTATTAGCATCTTCAACTTCCCCATTCATCTTCGGACGATACGGAGAAGAGTTGTGATGCTTAATCTTGAGTTGCGTGCAGAGATCAGTGATCATAGTGTTGTTCAGATTAGAGCCATTGTCCGTAATAATCCTTTCAGGGATGCCATACCTACATATGAGATTATTCTTAATGAATCGAGCCACCACATTCTTAGTAACAAATGCAAATGAAGCTGCCTCCACCCACTTAGTAAAGTAATCGATAGCAACCAGGATGAAACGATGCCCATTAGAAGTAGTAGGTTTGATCTCACCAATCATATCAATGCCCCACATGGCAAAAGGCCAAGGAGCAGTCAACACATTCAATGGTGATGGGGGTATATGTACTTTATCAGCATAGATTTGACACTTGTGACATGTTCTGGAATGTTGATAGCAGTCAGCTTCCATGGTAGACCAATAGTAACCTGCTCTCAGTATCTTCTTTGCCATGGTATGACCACTAGAATGAGTGCCAAAGATCCCATCATGCATGTCTTCCATAATCTCAGTTGCTTCCTTCTTATCCACTCAATGAAGCAAAGTTGAATCATGATTGCGCTTGTACAAAATTCCATTACTCAAGAAGAACTTCGCAGAAAACCTCCTCAGAAACTTCTTATCCTTGACAGATGCCCCTTCAGGGAACTCCTGAGCTTCAAGATATCTTTTCACTTCATAGAACCAAGGCTTCTCCTCTGCTTCTTCAGTGTCAATCTCATTGCAGTATGCAGGCTTCTCAAATCTGTCAATAGTAATCTTAGGAGCTTCATCATCCCAGCTAATCTCAAACATAGATGCCATGGTGGCTAGTGCATCTGCCAACTGATTCTCTCTTCGTGGAATATGTCCAAAGGTAATTTCTTTGAAATGTGGGATCAAAGACAACACATGCTCTCTGTAAGGGATGAGATTATCATGTTTGGTATCCCAATCTCCTTTGATCTGACTTACTACTAGGGCTGAATCTCCATACACGTCAAGGAACTGAATCTTCATATTAATGGCAGCTTTGATACCCAGGATACATGCCTCATATTCAGCCATGTTATTGGTACAATAGAAACAAAGTCTGGCAGTAATCGGGGTATGACAACCTTCAGGGGAACTGATCACAACACCAACACCATTACCAAGTGCATTAGAAGCTCCATCAAAAACCATAGTCCATTGGGATCCTTGTTCAGGTCCGTCATATTGTCCAGGTTCTTTGGTAATAATCATAATGTCTTCATCAGGGAACTCAAAACTCATTGACTGATAATCATCCACTGCTTGATGAGCCAAATGATCAGCTACAACACTTCCTTTAATGGCCTTCTTAGTAGTATACTGTATATCATATTCTGTTAAGATCATTTTCCATCTCGCTATCCGTCCGGAGAGAGCAGGTTTCTCGAATATGTACTTGATTGGATCCATCTTTGAAATCAAAAAGGTAGTATGAGTCAACATATACTGTCTTAGTCGGCGAGCAGGCCATGCCAAAGCGCAACAAGTTTTCTCGAGCAGTGAGTATCTTATTTCATAGTCGGTAAACTTTTTGCTAAGGTAGTATATTGCCTGCTCTTTTCGACCAGACTCGTCATGTTGCCCCAATACACACCCCATTGAGTTGTCTAACACTGTTAAGTACATAATCGAGGGTCTTCCATCAACTGGTGGCATCAAAATTGGAGGTTCTAGAAGATATTTCTTGATTTCATCAAAGGCTGTCTGGAACTCATCATTCCATTCCATTACCTGATCTTTCTTCAACAACTTGAAGATTGGCTCATAGGTAGCAGTTAATTGGGAAATAAATCTTGCAATGTAATTCAATCGTCCCAAGAAACCTCTAACTTCCTTCTTAGTACGGGGAGCTGGCATCTCTTGTTTAGCTTTCACTTTCGCAGGGTCTACTTTAATACCTTTTCCACTGACAATGAAACCCAGGAGTTTACCAGATCTAACTCCAAAGGTACACTTGTTTGGGTTCAATCTCAACTTGTATTTCTTCAACCTTTCAAACAACTTATGTAGATGATCAAGGTGTTGCTCTTCATTCTGGGACCTGGCTATCATATCATCCACATATACCTCTATCTCATGATGAATCATATCGTGAAATAAAGCCACCATAGCACGCTGATATGTTGCCCCGACATTCTTCAAACCAAATGGCATCACTTTATAGCAAAAGGTGCCCCACTGTGTAGCAAATGTAGTCTTCTCCATATCTTCAGGAGCCATCTTGATTTGATTGTAACCAGAAAAACCATCCATGAAGGAGAATAATTTATGTTGAGCAGTGTTGTCTACCAGAACATCAATATGAGGAAGTGGAAAGTCATCTTTGGGGCTGGCCTTGTTCAAATCCCTGTAATCTACACACATACGTACCTTACCATCTTTCTTAGGTACCGGCACCACATTTGCAACCCATTGAGGATAGGAAGTCACAACTAAGAACCCTGCATCAAACTGTTTCATCACCTCTGCCTTAATCTTCTCTGACATTTCAGGATGCATGCGACGAACCTTCTGCTTCTTTGGACGACAATCTTCTTTCACTGGTAAACGGTGAACCACAATGTCTGTATCCAACCCTGGCATATCTTCATAGTACCAAGCAAAGATCTCCACATAATCATGTAACATCTGAATCAATTTGCTTTTGACACCATCCTCTAATTCAGCCCATATCTTGACCTCTTTCCTGTTTTCTTCAGTTCCCAGATTCACAACTTCGATTGGCTCTTCATGTGGCTGTATAGCTTTCTCTTCTTGTTGTAACAACCTAGCAAGCTCTACAGGTACTTCACAATCGTCCTCATTTCCATCTTCAGCTTGATAGATCGGATTCTCGAAATTATAATTGGCAATAGTAGAACTGTTATCAATAGGATCCAGAGTGGATGAGGATCTGCATTTTAGTGATGTGGGTGTGTGTAAGAACACATAGCTGATGAAAAAATAAAATAAAATAAAGACAAGGAACACAATATTTACGAAAACGAAGCGTCCACTGATTTTTATTGAATGAAGTATGCAAATGAAATGACATCCCGAAACAAGCATACCATTGTGCCCCGGGTAAGGCACAAGGATTGAAAGTTTAATTGTTCAAGAAATTACAAACTTAAAAGTAACAACATAGTAATATTATTTACTCCTGACTAAAGGATATAGGAATAACATCTTCAACTTTCCAATTATTGAGCCCAACACCCACAGTAGGAAAAATCCAAGCATCCAAGCTGTAGTCTTCATCATAGTCACCCATAACATTAATCTGATCTTTCATAATCCCCTGATTGGTGATACGAACAGCACACGCACGACGAACAGCCTTCTGGGACTCTGCAGTGAAACCCAAACCAAATTTGTCAGACTTGTAAGGAATGTCAGGAAGCTGACCCCAAATAGTACAACCACCTTCATCCACCACAACTCTAGCATCCTTGAGGGAGGCCATTGTAGGAGGTACTCTGGTGACCACAGGAACTTTCTTGACAACAGGAGGAGCTTCAAAATTATTAACAACCCAAGGAACTATTTCAAACGTCTGGCATGGAGTTTCAACATATTCACCTTCCACTTCAAGATATTTAAATGTGTTCACATGGCTAATCATATATCCTTCCTCTCCGTAAACAGTGACAACTTTTCCTTCTACTGGATATCTCAGCTTCTGATGTAAAGTAGAAGTTACAACACCTGCCCCATGGATCCAGGGGCGCCCAAGCAAACAAGAATATGAAGGACGAATATCCATTACATAAAAGGTAGCATTGAAGACCTGAGAACCTACTTTTATTGGGAGAACAATTTCTCCATGCACCACTCTTCACGAGCCATCAAAAGCCTTCACCACTATATTACTGGGCCTTAACACATCATCTTCCGGACTAAGCTTATTCAAAACTTCTTTGGGAAACACATTCAGAGAGGAACCATTGTCTATTAATACATGTGACAGGGTAGTGCCCCTACATTCAATAGAGATATGTAGAGCCCTATTATGATCCCTCTTAGCAGGAGTCAAATCAGCATCGGAGAAACCTAACCCATTATCATAGGTCAAGTGCGCAACACAATTTTCAAACTGGTCTACAAAGATTTCATTTGGTACGTGAGCAGTCTTCAAGAATTTAATCAAGGCTTTATCATGAGCCTCAGAAAACAATAATAAAGACAACATGGAAATCTTGGAGGGAGTATGCCCCAATTGATCAACAACATCATAATCACTCTTGGGAATGATCTTCAGTACTTCTTCCATATGCTTAGAAAGGTCATCAGCAGTTGGTACATTAGTCTGTACAGGTTCAATAACAGGACCTTTGCCCCGAGCATCAGTAGTGGAGGTAGTAGTTGGAGTAACCGTATTCTTGGAGGTAGTCGGAGTAGAGAAAACTCTTCCGCTTCGTGTGATCTTACTAGATCCAGCAATATTATCAACATTAGGACTTTCATCAACAATAGGTGTCTCAGCTAAGGGTTCCTGCTTAACACCATGAATATAAACATCGGAGCCATAATGCCAAGGCACCGCTTTATCAGAAGTATACGGAATAGGGCCAGGAGTGGTAATGATCATAGGAGCCACTCTAGCTTCAGCAACAATCTTTACAGGACCTTCATCAGTAATCTTAATTGGACCCCTATGAGTGATTTTGACAGGACCCTTGGAAGTAATCCTTACCGGCACTTTATCAACCATATCCACTTCTACAGAAGGTGTCCTCTCAAACAATATGGTGTAATTGTCCATGAGGCGTTGAATGCCGTCATTCAACTTCCAGCAACTATCTGGTTTATAAGCACAATAGAAATAATCTTCATTACAACCTGGAAAGAACCCAGCTTGTACCAACTTCTTCTTAATAACAGACAATGGTGTAGTCACATCTTCAACTGAGGAAATGTGTGAAACTTCATCAATGGCATTGACAGTCTTCTCATGATTTGGCATGGGAGCAGTAATCACATTTGGAGTACCCGGAGGGTGAAACTCAATCTCTCCAGCATCTATCATATCTTGAATCTTATTCTTCAATATCCAACAATTATTGGTATCATGTCCCTGACAATTAGAATGATATGCACATCGTACATTAGGATTGTACCTGGGAGAGGTAACATTAGGGTTCTGAGGAGGATCCTTCAAAGTGATGAGTTCACCCTTCAACAAGTGTTGCAAGGCTTGGGCCATTGACATGTTGAGCTTGGTGAACTGTCTTCTAGGCCTTTGTTGATTGCCCTGTGGCAGCTCTGATGTTGTAGGAGTAGGATTGGAGATATGAACTGCACTTACAGACTGGTGCCTCCTGTTACGATCAGGTTGACCATAAACAACATTTGACTCTTTCTTCCCACTAGGGGGCTTCTTTGTAGTACTGGATGAAGAAGCACCCACTTGGATCTTGCCACTCCTTATACCACTTTCTACGCGCTCTCCTGTCATTATCAACTCAGTGAAGCCAGATGACGAGCTTCCAATGAGATGACTATAAAAAGGACCATTTAACGTACACATGAACATATCCACTAACTCTCTGTCAGTTAGAGGAGGTTGTACTCTTCCAGCCAAGTCTCTCCATTTCTGGGCATACTCCTTGAAATTTTCTTTAGCACCCATAGACATGCTCTGTAGTTGCATGCGAGTAGGGGCTAGATCATGGCGTGAACGTCTATGAACTGATCTGGATTGGGAACAACACTAAGCCATAAATCAACAAGGCTAAGATCTCCTCAAAAGCATCATAACTCATAGCTTTCAGGAACACTTGAGCCTTCTCTATCAACACCTTAGCAAGAATACCCTTAACTCCACTCCTTGTTTCCAGGACAATGTCTGATTTCTTCAGATGTAGAGCTGCAGCAATAACTTCAGTTTTAGGATCTTTTTCCAAGCCTGTGAAGGGTTTCTGATCAAGAATAGGTATACCCAGAAGTTTGGAGAACTCTTCCATTGTAGGAACCAGCTGATAGTCGGGGAATATGAAACAATGGTGCTTAGGATCAAAGAACTGAAACAGAACACTCATCATGTCTTCATTGAACCCTGAGGTGACTAGATCCAATAGGTGACCATGCCTCTTGATGAATTGGGAGTTTTCAAAAACTTGAGAAACCAACTCCTTAAGCTTAGGAGGTATCCCTACAAAGTTGATCCTGATAGTGTTTCTACGAGCAGAAGCCATTACCTGCAACAAAGAACAAAGATAAATCCTTTGGTACTTGAAATGGTTAGTGAAAATGCTATGCTTATGATGCATGATGATGCTATGATGTTATGCTCAATCACAAACATGTGGCACTCACAAACAAGTCACACCATAGCCCTAGGTTTAAAGGCTTGCATGAGGTTTAAAGGTAAGTACCCTCCCCTGAAGTTTAGTTGGTTCATCCTGTCCTATAAAGTAACCAGGTTCTAAGGGATCTCAATATCATTGATCCTTCACAAGGGTGGTTGTTCAGTAGGCAACTTACTTGCCAACCAAAACCCTCCAAGTTTAGGATATCAATGAGCGTAGTATCGAGTATCAACCAACTTCAGTCTTCACCAAAGCCGGTTATCTCACTACTTTTCTAAAGGCCAAGATGGGATAACTAGGGTTCTAAAAATTAGTTAGTGTATTGACAACGTATGGCAGCCTCATATTATCCTCAACTTGACTTAAGGAACATAAGCACCAACCAAGAAGTCACACTAACTATGGCCACCAGATCAACCATATCGGTATATGCCGTACAGTTTCCTTGGTCTATTACAATTTATCTAAGGTACACTAGATCCGGGTTAGGATCTTTCACACATAAGAGCACCCAACAGATAAGTATAAAGCAAACAAGACAAACAATTTAAAGTGATCTAATTCCTAAGGGTACCCCTCTTTTATTAAGTTCCCAACAGAGTCGCCAGTTCTGTAACACGGTGGGAGAACTGACTTTAGTTATGTTGCGGATAGCAAGAGTCGCCACCGACTTTTATTTTATCCAAAGGAAAGAGCATAAAAGAACAGGAAAGACCTTAAAAGATTTTTGGGTTCGGGGGGTAGGTTATGTAAAGGGAAGGTGTTAGCACCCTTTACATCCATGGTTATCCATGGGCTCTTAGTTACTTAGCTCACTTTAAAATGTTTTTTGAAAAGTGTAGTGTGTGATTAGAAATTTTTCTAAATACTTTATAATGATCCATGTACGGATATATATAAAGCCTTTGTTTTGAAAATTGTTTGAAATGTGAAGTGTTTTTGAAATATTTTGAAAAGGTGAGCAAGTACATAAGAGAAACCTACCCTAAGTTAAATATTTTCTGTTCTTAAATATCCTTTAAATGGTAAGACTATCCCTATTATTAAGGAATAGGTAGTCATTACCTTGGATGTGGTGAGGGACAAGTGAAGTGACAACTGTGATTAGGCAACTGTAAGGTGTATTTAGCAATTCGAAGGGACTTATCATCTTTATTCGAAAGGGACAAGATCATTTACGAAGGCAACCATGAAGGGACTTGATCTTATTATCTTTTAAGGGACAAGATGATGTTAATGAAATAAGGGACTTTGCTTTATACACCTTACTTAACCTTTTATTTAGGCAACATGAGAGGTATCCTTAAGAATGTGAGATGGCGATCCAAGATCGACTTACATGTGTGCGTGTACAAATTTCAAGTATTTATCTTACAAATTAGTGATCTAAATTCAATTTTAAATACAAACATGTTTACACTCCCTATTTTACTAACCATGGCAATTAAAAATAAATAATAAGAAATTCTACAACTATTACATAATGGGTACAATTACATAATAATAATAAAACAACTTAAATAAATGAGCATATAATAAATAAATAAATAAATAGGTTAGTAATAATAAACAAAATAAATATAAGAGAAGTTAGTATAATAATATAATATAGCAAAAAAATTAAAAGTTCAAATTTAAATAAATAATCATTTTTTAAGAATTTTAATAAAAAGAAATAAATAATAATAATTATATACTTATAAATATGATTAATAGTTCTAATAATTTAATTATATATACATCTTAAAAATATTTGTTAATTATAACTATACAAGCATAATAAAAAATAAGGAATTAAAATCATAAAGAAAATTAGGGTTTTGAATTGTTTTAAAAAAATAAATTAGGATTTATAAATATAATTAAGTTTTTTACATATAAAAATATTAGGATTAATTATTTAATCTAAATTTAATTAAATTATTTAAAAAAAAATACATACAATAATAATATAAGCAAATTATAAACTAAATATATATACAATTTAAATTTTAGATTTATAATATAATTAAGGTTTATAAAGAAAATAATTAGGTTTTACATAAAAGTATTAGGGTTTATAAGTTAATCTAAATATAATTAAGGAATCTATATACAAAAATATATGTACATAATAAATAAATAAAAATACTATTTTTTTTTAATTTTAGAAAATAATTTCAGAATTAGTAAACTATAAAGTATTTATATATATATATATATATATATATATATATATATATATATATATATATATATATATAATTATATTTTTTATTTATAATAAAATTAACAAAATAAAACAAATAAGCAAGAAAAAGAAGAAAAAATTGGAACTTACCTGGGGCAGGGATTGAACCCACGCCCTAGGCTTTAACCTCCTTAGGCCAATAAGCCAGCCACTGGACCAGCTGCGCGCTGGTGATAGTAAAACAAGTTCTATTCTTTTTATTTTTATCCTGCAAAAATTAATGAAAATCACCAAAAAAACAAATGGCCTGGGGATGATTCGAACCCAGGACCCTTCTTTCATCACACAAGCGCAATAACCAACTGAGCCATTACATTCTTCTGAAATAATAACAACAATAAATCATAAAATATTATGTCCAATTTTTGAATAGGAATTTTGGCGCGCTCAGACTTCGTCTTCCTCCTTTTTACTGCGAAAATGTTTGCGAAATTACCTACGAGTTTTCCTGCGAAATAACATTTGCAGGTAAACCTAGGTTTTCATATACAACGCATATAAGCATGGTTTGTCCAAATTAGTCACACCAATGTCTTGCTCATGACCTGAAACATCTCAATCCAGCATCAAATATAATTTATACGACCTAAATCGAAGGACCCTAATTTGAAGGTCCTAACCCTAACTATGGCGTATCTTGATACCTGCATGGAAAACGCAATCAAACAGCCTAGAAACAATCCAAACATCATTATAAACCATATTAGATAATCAAATTAAACAAAGAACAACCATACAATCGAAATCGAATTTCAAAAGAATAAAAACAAAGTCAGAATCGGTTTGCATGATTTATTGCATGAATGAATGTTTTCATGATTCAGAAACATTCTACAATCCTCAAGGAGCATGTTGGAACCTTCAAAAGTCTTTGGGATAGCTTGAATCCTTGAATCCGAATCCTACTTTTTTCTTGAAAATTTGAAATTTGGTGATGGCTTCTGACTCCTATTTTTCGTGTCCCCAGCCTTGTCTTGTATTGCATACTTATAATAGAAGTGATTTAGGTCAAAAAAAGTGATTGTCTTTTGGGCTTTTTGGATGCCTTGATGATGAAGAAATCTCCTTCCAAATTTTGCCAAAAATCAAATCTTTTCATGCTCTAAAGAGTGTGCACGAATTTGGACAATATATACTCATGTTAAATGGCTTTGATGATTTTCTAGAAGAAGAATCAAATTTAAATATTGATTTTTTTGATTTTATTTTGATTTAATATGTATTTAAATGAATAAAATTCAAATAAATATTAAATAAAATAAAAAAAATCATAATTTGCATGGGTTGGGTCGTGCTTGGTATTTTTGCTAAATGAGCCCACCAAATTGCTATCCCATCTTTACAAAAATACCAAGCACGACCCAACCCATGCAAATTCTGATTTTTTTTATTTAATATTTATTTGAATTTTATTCATTTAAATACATATTAAATCAAAATAAAATCAAAAAATCAATATTTAAATATGATTCTTCTTCTAGAAAATCATCAAAGCCATTTAACATGAGTATATATTGTCCAAATTCGTGCACACTCTTTAGAGCATGAAAAGATTTGATTTTTGGCAAAATTTGGAAGGAGATTTCTTCATCATCAAGGCATCCAAAAAGCCCAAAAGACAATCACTTTTTTTGACCTAAATCACTTCTATTAAAAGTATGCAATACAAGACAAGGCTGGGGACACGAAAAATAGGAGTCAGAAGCCATCACCAAATCTCAAATTTTCAAGAAAAAAGTGGGATTCGGATTCAAGTATTCAAGCTATCCCAAAGACTTTTGAAGGTTCCAACATGCCCCTTGAGGATTGTAGAATGTTTCTGAATCATGAAAACATTCATTCATGCAATAAATCATGCAAACCGATTCTGACTTTGTTCTTATTCTTTTGAAATTCGATTTCGATTGTATGGTTGTTCTTTGTTTAATTTGATTATCTAATATGGTTTATAATGATGTTTGGATTGTTTCTGGGCTGTTTGATTGCGTTTTCCATGCAGGTATCAAGATACGCCATAGTTAGGGTTAGAACCTTCAAATTAGGGTCCTTCGATTTAGGTCGTATAAATTATATTTGATGCTGGATTGAGATGTTTCAGGTCATGAGCAAGACATTGTTGTGACTAATTTGGACAAACCATGCTTATATGCGTTGTATATGAAAACCTAGGTTTACCTGCAAATGTTATTTCGCAGGAAAACTCGTAGGTAATTTCGCAAATATTTTCGCAGGAAAAAGGAGGAAGACGAAGTCTGAGCGCGCCAAAATTCCTATTCAAAAATTGGACATAATATTTTATGATTTATTGTTGTTATTATTTCAGAAGAATGTAATGGCTCAGTTGGTTATTGCGCTTGTGTGATGAAAGAAGGGTCCTGGGTTCGAATCATCCCCAGGCCATTTGTTTTTTTTTTGGTGATTTTCATTAATTTTTGCAGGATAAAAATAAAAAGAATAGAACTTGTTTTACTATCACCAGCGTGCAGCTGGTCCAATGGCTGGCTTATTGGCCTAAGGAGGTTAAAGCCTAGGGTGTGGGTTCAATCCCTGCCCCAGGTAAGTTCCAATTTTTTCTTCTTTTTCTTGCTTATTTGTTTTATTTTGTTAATTTTATTATAAATAAAAAATATAATTATATATATATATATATATATATATATATATATATATATATATATATATATATATATATATATATATAACATATAAATACTTTATAGTTTACTAATTCTGAAATTATTTTCTAAAATTCAAAAAAAATAGTATTTTTATTTATTTATTATGTACATATATTTTTGTATATAGATTCCTTAATTATATTTAGATTAACTTATAAACCCTAATACTTTTATGTAAAACCTAATTATTTTCTTTATAAACCTTAATTATATTATAAATCTAAAATTTAAATTGTATATATATTTAGTTTATAATTTGCTTATATTATTATTGCATGTATTTTTTTTAAATAATTTAATTAAATTTAGATTAAATAATTAATCCTAATATTTTTATATGTAAAAAACTTAATTATATTTATAAATCCTAATTTATTTTTTTAAAACAATTCAAAACCCTAATTTTCTTTATGATTTTAATTCCTTATTTTTTATTATGCTTGTATAGTTATAATTAACAAATACTTTTAAGATGTATATATAATTAAATTATTAGAACTATTAATCATATTTATAAGTATATAATTATTATTATTTATTTCTTTTTATTAAAATTCTTAAAAAATGATTATTTATTTAAATTTGAACTTTTAATTTGTTTGCTATATTATATTATTATACTAACTTCTCTTATATTTATTTTGTTTATTATTACTAACCTATTTATTTATTTATTTATTATATGCTCATTTATTTAAGTTGTTTTATTATTATAATGTAATTGTACCCATTATGTAATAGTTGTAGAATTTCTTATTATTTATTTTTAATTGCCATGGTTAGTAAAATAGGGAGTGTAAACATGTTTGTATTTAAAATTGAATTTAGATCACTAATTTGTAAGATAAATACTTGAAATTTGTACACGCACACACGTAAGTCGATCTTGGATCGCCATCTCACATTCTTAAGGATACCTTTCATGTTGCCTAAATAAAAGGTTAAGTAAGGTGTATAAAGCAAAGTCCCTTATTTCATTAACATCATCTTGTCCCTTAAAAGATAATAAGATCAAGTCCCTTCATGGTTGCCTTCGTAAATGATCTTGTCCCTTTCGAATAAAGATGATAAGTCCCTTCGAATTGCTAAATACACCTTACAGTTGCCTAATCACAGTTGTCCCTTCACTTGTCCCTCACCACATCCAAGGTAATGACTACCTATTCCTTAATAATAGGGATAATCTTACCATTTAAAGGATATTTAAGAACAGAAAATATTTAACTTAGGGTAGGTTTCTCTTATGTACTTGCTCACCTTTTCAAAACATTTCAAAAACACTTCACATTTCAAACAATTTTCAAAACAAAGGCTTTATATATATCCGTACATGGATCATTATAAAGTATTTAGGAAAATTTCTAATCACACACTACACTTTTCAAAAAACATTTTAAAGTGAGCTAAGTAACTAAGAGCCCATGGATAACCATGGATGTAAAGGGTGCTAACACCTTCCCTTTACATAACCTACCCCCCGAACCCAAAAATCTTTTAAGGTCTTTCCTGTTCTTTTATGCCCTTTCCTTTGGATAAAATAAAAGTCGGTGGCGACTCTTGCTATCCGCAACATAACTAAAGTCAGTTCTCCCACCGTGTTACACCAGAGTATAGCTTTGTAAGAAGTGTATGGGATAGGACCAGGAGTAGTAATAATCATTGGAGCCACCTTTGGCTCAGCAGTAATCTTCACAGGGCCTTTAGAAGTGATCCTTACTGGATCACTGGAAGTAATCTTCACACGGATCTTGTTAACCATAGCCACATCTTCAAATTTCACATCTCGAATCAAACCTCCACACAGACTTTCCATAGAAGGTATCCTCTCAAATAGTATAATATAGTTATCTATCAGGCGTTGAATATGTGACCTCAACCTCCAACAACTATCAGGTTTATAGGCACAGTAAAAACAATCTTCCCTGCAACCCGGAAATAAACCAGCTTGCACCAGCTTCTTCTTGACAATAGCTAGAGGTGTAGTTATTTCAGCCACAGTACGAACATAAACAACCTCATCAACAACATTAACAGTCTTCTCATGTTTGGGCATAGGAGCAGTAATTACATTAGGAGTCTCTGGAGGGTCAAATTCAATTTCTCCATTCTCAATCATATCTTGGATCTTGTTCTTCTACGACCAGCAACTGTTAGTATCATGGCCAGGGCTATTAGAATGGTATGCACACCTTGCATTGGGATTGTAACGAGAAGAGGAAGTATTAATATTCTGTGGTGGATCTTTCAAAGTAATCAATTCTCCTTTCAACATATGCTGCAAAGCATGAGCCAATGACATATTGAGCTTGGTAAACTGCCTCCTTGGCTTGGGATGATTATTTTGTTGTTGCTCCTGTGGTGGAGGTGTAGGATTAGAAATTAAAACAGCTCCCACCGATTGGTTAGGATCACTATGACTACGTTGGCTATACACAACATTGGATTCCTTCTTCCCAGGAGGGGGCTTCTTAGTAACACCTGAAGAGGCAACTATTTGAATCTTTCCACATCGTATCCCACTTTCCACACGTTCTCCAGTCATTATCAACTCAGTGAAGCCAGATGATGAGCTTCCAATGAGATGACTATAGAAAGGACCAGTTAACGTACTCATGAACATATCAACCAATTCCCTGTCAGTCAAAGGGGGTTGAACTCTACTTGCCAGATCCCTCCATTTCTGAGCATACTCCTTGAAACTTTCTTTGGCATCCATAGACATGCTTTGGAGTTGCATGCGAGTTGGTGCTAAATCAGAATTGTATTGGTACTACTTATAAAAAGCCTTAGCAAGATCATTCCAATTGCAAATATTGGTACTTTCCAGTTGATAATACCATTCCAGTTGGGATCCTGACAAACTCTCTTGAAAGAAATGTATCCATAACTTCTTATCAGGAGTATGAGGTTGAATTGTCCTGACATAAGACCTTAAATGCAGCTTTGGGCAAGACACACCATCATACACCAAAAAAGTTGGAACCTTGAAACCTATAGGGATGGAGACTCCAGAAATCAAACTCAAATCTTCGAAGTCGAACCCATAATTCTTTTGTAGTTCTATAACATTCATTCTATCTACCAGTATCTTGTACTTCTCCTCACTAGCAGGATCATAATAATAATTCTCCTCAAAATCAAAATCTTCCATAATGTCATGAAGACTGCGTCCTTCTCCCTCAGAATTTTCAGATTCCAAGTTCTCAACCTCTTCTTCTGTCTTGACAAGTCCTCTGAATCTTCTACCCAGGTTGATAAGGCCCACTGATTTTCTAGCCTTCTTCTTTTTCTTAGTAAGAAGTGTCTTCATCTCATCTTGTCCCTTGGACAAGTTCAGGATAATTTCTTGAAATTGTGAATTCTGAGTCTGGAGATCTTTAATAGTTTGTTCGAGAGCCATTTCTGCTGAAATAAATAGCGAGAAGATAAGATACCTGTTTATAAGAAACCTGTGATGCAATGATATGGTATGTAGATGCGTATGCAATGTTTTCAAGGACCACAGGATTTAAATTTGTTTAAACAAAAACAAGAACAAAATTTTATTAGTAAATACTTAATATAAGTTTTTCCCCTTGGGCTTACAAAGAAATGATAATAAAATACAAAAGGTAAATATATGAGGTTTTAAGTCTCCCATGGACGCTTCCTTTTTGTATGGAGATATTTGTTGAGGTTTTGCTCCTTGTGAAGTTGCCTTGTTAGATCCAAAATTCTTTCTTGACCAGCTCTGAAATGAGTCTCAAAAATATCCCTTTGCTCCTTCAACTGAATCCAGGACTTTTGCAATTCTTCCAACTCAGTGGGCATGTCTGGATGAAGGATGGTATAAGGAACATCTCCTTCAACAATAGGCTCCATAGTGACTGGTAGGACAGCAGGATATGGCATCATAAGAGTCTGAGCACGAGATCGAACCCATCTGAGATAAGGTTCCATAGGAACATAATACTTTGGCTCTAGAGTGTTGCTGTCAATCCTGTTCACCTTGTTCCAAGCTCGTATAAACCTTTGATGGTAACCCTGAAGATCGTTGTCGTAGTCGAACACAATACCCTAAATAAGCATGTCATGAGGACCATTACTCCGAGCATAACCAAAATGACGTAGTTCTAAAGAAGGATTGTAGGTAATTCCTCCTCTTATGCCAAGGAGTGGCACATTAGGGAATTCCCCACAACGATTAATGATAGTAACATTCTCCATAGATCGAGAGCACTAACAAATGTCTGAATGAGAAAGTGACATAATCCTTTTAGACCACCTGAACCCTTGTTCATTCTTCATCACTGATTGAGGAAGGTGAGAAATAAACCACCTAGACAATAAAGGTATGCAGCACATCAGAGTCCCTCTCGCTTTCGTAGTACGAGTGTGAAGAGAATGTAGGATATCTCCAAGTAATGTAGGCACTGGATTGTGAGTAAAATATATGTTGATGGCGTGTACGTCTATGAACTGATCTGGATTAGGGAACAATAATAAGGCATAGATTAATAAGGCTAAGATCTCCTCAAAAGCATCATAACTCATATCCTTCAAGAACACTTGAGCTTTATCCATCAATACCTTAGAAAGGATACCCTTAATCTGCTTCTCGTTTCTAGGATAATGTCTGATTTCTTCAAATGTAAGGCTGTAGCAATGACTTCAGGTTTAGGCTCTTTTTCTAAGCCTGTGAAGGGTCTCTGATCAAGGATAGGTATACCCAGTAGTTTGGAGAACTCCTCTATTGTAGGAACCAGCTGATAGTCGGAGAATGTGAAGCAATGATGTTTAGGATCAAAGAACTGAAACAAGACACTCATCATGTCTTCAGTGAAACTTGAAGTGACTAGATCTAGTAGGTGACCATGCTTCTTGATGAATTGGGAGTTTTCAGAAACATGAGAGACCAATTCCTTAAGCTTAGAAGGTATTCCTACAAAGTTGATCCGGATAGTATTCCTACGAGCAGAAGCCATGACCTGCAACAAAGAACAAAGATAAATCCTTTGGTCCTTGAAATGGTTAGTGAAAATGCTATACTTATGATGCATGATGATGTTATGATGTTATGCTCAATCACAAACATGTGGCACACACAAACAAGTCACACAATAGCCCTAGGTTTGAAGGCTTGGATGAGGTTTAAAGGTAAGTACCCTCCCCTAAAGTTCAGTTGGTTCATCCTGTCCTACAAAAGTAACCAGGTTCTAAGGGTTCTCAATATCACTGATCCTTCCCAAGGGTGGTTGTTCAGTAGGCAACTTACTTGCCAACCAAAACCCTCCAAGTTTAGGATCTCAATGAGCGTAGTATCGAGTATCAACCAACTTTAGACTTCTCCAAAGCCGGCTATCTCACTACTTTCTAAAGGCCAAGATGGGATAACTAGGGTTCTAAAAGTTAGTTAGTGTATTGACAACATATGGCAGCCCTATATCATCCTTAACTTACTTAAGGAACATAAGCACCAACCAAGAAGTCACACTAACTATGGCCACCAGATCAACCATATCGGTATACACCGTACAGTTTCCTTGGTCTATTGCCATTTACCTAGGGTATAGTAGATCCGGGTTAGGATCTTTCACACATAAAGCCCAACAAGTAATATAAAGCAAGCAAATCAAACAAATTAAAGTGATCTAATTCCTAAGGGTACCCCTCTTTTACTTAGTAACTCCCCAACAGATTCGCCAATTCTGTAACACGGTGGGAGAACTGAAAGGACATAAAAGAACAGGAAAAACCTATTCTTAAAAGACTTGAGTTCGGGGGTTAGGTTATATAAAGGGAAGGTGTTAGCACCCTTTATATCCATCGTTATCCATGGGTTCTTAGTTACTTAGCTCACTTTAATTGGTTTTGGAAAGTGTAGTGTGTGATTAGAAATTTTTCTAAGTACTTTGTAATGATCCTCGTATGGATGTATACAAAGCCTTGTTTTGAAAAATTGTTTAAGAAAGTGAGGTGTAAAAAGTATTTTGAAATGTGAGCAAGCAACTAAGAGGTACCTACCCTAGATTAAGTCTTTCATGTTCTCGTATGTTCTTTCAATGGTAAGACTATCCCTATTATTAAGGAATAGGTAGTCATTACCTTGGATTTGTTAAGGGACGAGCGTAGGGTCATCGTATGGTCATAGAAAGCAACTTAAGGGATGTCTTTAGCAATTCGTAGGGACTATAATCTTTTACCGAAGGGACAAGATCATTATCGTAGGCAATATCGTAGGGACTTGATCTTTTATATTTGGGAGGGACTAGATGATTTATTTATGGAGGGACTTTGCTTAAGACACCCCATTTTCGAGGGACTTGACCATATTATTTTAAGGCAACCAAGAGGAATACCCTAGGAAGTGTAAGATGGCGATCAAAGATCGACTTACGTGTGTGAGTGTTTATTTTCAAATATTTATCTTTTTTAAATTAATTTTCTAAGTTAATTTTAATTACATTTAGGTTATACACACCCTAAAATTACTAACCATAACAATTATAATAAAGTAAATAAAATACAGAAATATAAAATCGACGCTATTACATGGCTTAGTGGCAGTTACAAAATAATCGAGCAAGAAAAATAAATTACAATATAATAACCTATACATTTTTCTAATAAGATAAATAAAATAAGAATTAAATAGAGAATAATAAAGCAACATTAAATAAATAATAAAGCAAAGAGAATAACAAGATAAAAATATTAAAATAAAATATTAGGGTTAATAAGTTTGATTTTTTTTAAGTTAGAAATTAATTAAAAGAAATAATATATTTAAATAATAATAAGAATAAAGTATTTACAAAATATAAAAAGTTATTATGAAAATATTCCAATTAGGGTTTAGAAAAATAAATTTGATTTTTAGGTTTGATAGAAATAAAATTAGGGTTAATTAATCATAATTGAAATACATTATTTTTATTTACAAAATATATATATATAATTTAATTATATACAAATATATTTAAAAGAAATAATTAATACAATTAATAAACATTAAGAAAATAAATATGAATTTTAGAAAATACAAAGTTTATATAAAAGATATTATTGATTATTTATTTAGAAAACATTTTAATTATATTAATTACACAAAATAAATAAAGAAAAATGAGAAAATTAAGAAGAAATATGAAAAATCACCAAAAAGATAGGACCTGGGATTTGAACCCAGGTCCCTTACCTCACTAACATCACACAAAACCAACTGAGCCAGCATGCGCTGGTGTTATCCATATGCAACACAATTAATATATTGTAAACCTGCAGTAAAAAATAATTATGAAAAAAATGTTGGAACCTAGGATTCGAACCCCAGTCATTCCCTTTATCAAACCAAGCCTTTACCATTAAGCCACATGGGGCGCGTCTGCACATAAACAACAAGAAATCATTATATAATAAACCTAATGAATATTGGAAAAATAAACAAAAGGAATGGTCTCACCCAGTTTTGAACCCAAGACCTTCATAATACAAGCCAAACGCCTCAGCCACTAGGACGTTCACGCACATGTGATAATTATATAACAAAATAACATAAAATTATTAAAACAAATTAAAAAACGAATTTTTGGCACGGAAGAGTCATCTCCTTCCTCAGGATTTTGTAGGTTTTCCTGCTAATTTTGATAGGAATTTTCCTGCGGAATTTCCTACGTTCAAAACCTACAAATCACGTATTACTTCAAACACACATTTTTTTACCAAATTGATCACATAAACATGATTCACAACCATCACACAGTTCATTTACAGTATTAGAATTAATTTATAGTTGCTAAATTGAGAAACCCTAATTTTGGTCCAAGAACCCTAACAATGGCATCTCTACGGATTGGCCATGGTTCTTCAATCTCTTTGCCCAGAAACAATCTAAACATCATTGCTAACAAGAATACATGGTTAGAATTCATCAATAGCATACAAATAATCGAAATCAAAAAGAAATAAAACATGAACAAGTTTGGTTCAGTTTATGCAAATGGTGATGATTTGGATGTTGTAAATGATGCATATACGTTCAATGAACACCCATGAAGGTATTGCAACCTTTGTTTTGCCTTGAAATAGCCTGCAAATTGAAATCCAATTTTGACTTTTTTAACACTTTTTTGGAATTTGAATGAGGTGTTCTTGACCTGCCCAAAATAGTCCCTCATGCTGTGGTTCTCTTATGCTTATGTAGTAGAGTCAAATTAGGTCAAAAAACATATCACTTTGTGGGCTTTTCAGATACCTTGAGTGTGAAGAATCTTCGTGCCTAATTGGTCAAAAAATCAAATATATTCATTCCCAATTGTCTTAGCACGAATTTGTATGTGATCAAATCAATTTAATTGGTCTTTAAGAGTTTCTAGAAGAAGAATCACATCTAAATATTGAGTTTTCATATTTTATTTTTATTTAAATTGAATTTTAATGAATAAAATCAAAATAAATATAAAATAAATTATAAAAGTCTGAATAAAGGAGAATCGGTTCGTGCATGATGTCATGGTAAAGATTGGATCACAAAATTGTAAGCCCATTTGGAAAGAATTGGTTTTAAGACCCCATTTATTCAATATACCTCTAAAAAATTTCCCAACTTTGCAAAGGCACAAATCCCTCAATTTTAAGGATATGAAGGTGTTCTTGGAAATTTTGGAAAGCTTAGAGAGTCCTCTAACCAACCTCTTTGGTCTCATGTCCATATCCTTTACCATTTTCAAATTATGCCCTTTGGAAGATGTTGACTTTTTGTTGACTTTTGAAATGACCTGTAATGTTTTAGCTCATACCTTCCAAATGAAGCATTTTTAGGCTTGGCTTGTGAGACAAAAGGTTGTAGATAATTCAATTTCCTTCAAAATGAGATTTGGATGGAAAAATTTTGATGAAGCATGTGAAAGTTATGGCTGATCAAAGTTCAGTTGACTTTTCTTAAGAAAACCCTAATTTAGAAACTCCTGATTCTTGATGATCTGAAACTTCCTTGATGAATCATGATCAACTCTTGATCAAAATGATGAATTTTACTTCATAAACTTGATGTTGGCAAAAAATCTTGAAGTTTGACTTTGATTTGACCACAATTGACCTCAATTTGACTTTTTAACTACTTTGACTGATTTTTGCATATCTGATCATCTGACTGGGCAAACTTAGTGGGAAATCATTGAAACTTGACATGGGGATTCTTGAACTCATGTGGGATGTTATGAAGCTAACTTAAGGCCTTGAAACTCATTTTTACCCGAGGAAACACAAAACCCTAGTTTTGGACACTTTGCTTAGGAGGAGGCATTGTTTGAGGAAACTTCCACACTTCATGGCCAATTGGGAGTCTTGAGGATCTTATGACCATTTAGAAGTCTTGAGAGAGGTTGTCTTGATTGTGGGAGGGAAAATTTTGGGGTGCAACAGGGTGCATGGGAAGCAAATTGTAGTTAAAAAACAAACTGGGCCTGCGTTGGGGGTGTCAATAGTGATGGTTTCCAAGGCCCAAAGGGCGCAGGCCTGGAGGTCTACTGGATGGTCCTTAGTCAACCCTTGTTGACTAATCTGGGATGTTAGATCATGATTTTATGATGAGGATCAAGAAGAAACGCTTATGATGCAACACGTACAGTAATTACGATAGGGTCACGCACATGGTATCGAAATCTGGTGGTCCTACCGGACAGTGACAAGTGTCACCGTCAGAGTGGACCACCCTAGCCAAACCTTATCCCCCTAATCCAAAAATGGTGGTGAGCTTAATTGGTCTTTAATGCATTTTTTTTGGTTTTTTTATGTCTTTTAATGGTGTATTAACTAGGAGATTATGAAGAGTTATCATGTCAATTAAAACAAAATTAATTAAAAACACAAATCACGTTATACTTAAATCAAACGTGAAGTCTCTCTCTCAAGAACGCACACCTTCTTCTTCTCACCTTCGACTCCTTCCTCTAACCCTAAACGGCGCCGCCGCTGCGAATCAAACGAAGAAGACGAACATCCACCTCTCAATCACCGCCTAAACCTCACATTTACCCCAAATCCGAAACCTAACCCTCACAATTTCAAATATCACAAAAACCTAAACACGAATCCTTCCCAACTCAAACCTACAAGATTGCGAATCCGTGTTCAGATTCAAGGGGTTCTTGTTCACCTAATAAAAGCCTACACAATAATGGTGAATATTTGCAAGTTTCAAGGCGGAATCAACATACCTATAAAACGAAGGTGATCTCGACATGTTTCCTGTGTAAGTATCTGAATCGATCCCCTTTCCTTCTTCGACTTTCGTTTCCCCGTTGTTGATGATTTGTGTTGTTATTTTTGTGATCGAAACGAAAAGTTGAACTTGATTTGTAGTCCTTACTGTGTTGTTTCTTAAATTTTGCTGGTTAATGGATTACTGAGGCGCATAACCTTACTGAATCACTGTTTTATGATTGTAGGTTGGATCGATCTTGTGTCGGAGACGTTGGTGCACTGAGGAAGTCGATGGCGACACCCTACGAATCCGCACAATGAAGACGAAGATGCAAATGTATGTTGCAAGCAATGGTGACAATCGAAGGTGGAGTTCGATCGATGAGGTAACCAAAGCTTGGTTGAAGATTGAAGCAGAGATTGATGCAGCTGCATAATTGTTACTCGATCTCCTTTCTTGGTACGAATTCGAACTCTTCTTCTCTGTTATGCCGCGACCTTCTCCTTCCTCTATCTCGTTTTCTCTTTGTTCAATCGCAACCGATATATTTAGTAATGTTGTTGTTATGTAACTTGTAGGGTTAATTTGAAGATTGATGACTATGGGTGTTATGAAGATAACAGAGCAGAGATGGTGAAGACGAAGAAGAGTGTCGAGAAAGGATGAATGAAGAATGGTGGAGAGTGATTGATGAGGTTTAGATTTCTGAGAATTGAGGAAGGGTGATGCCTATTATGGAAGAAGAGTGAAGGAGATTGAAGATGGAAGGAATGAAGGAATGGTGAAGAAGTTTAGACATGGAGGAATGGTAAAAACCTGGTGAAGGAATGAGGGATTGAAGATTGGTGGAAGAATGAATGAGAGCTAATGAAGATGAAGATTCATGGAGAATGAATGAGAGCTAATGAAGATGAAGATTCATGGAGAATGAATGAGAGAGCCTTGAATCTGCAACAAGCTCCTGGTTTTATTATAGAAGGTAGATTGAAGGGTTCAATGGGAACTTCAGGTAAAAATAATCTGTTATGATTTCAGTTATAGTTTTCTATTATAGATTCAGTTAAGAGTATAACTATTTTGTAACTGAATCCTTCTCAATGAATTTTGTTCTGAACGACTTTCCTTCTAATAAATCCGATGTAATCCTGTTACTCTATGTTCTACATATTTTCCGACTTTCTGCTATGAGTTTTTTTCTTCTATTCTCAAGTCCTTTTTCTATATTCTGATGTAGTTATGTTCTTTTTTTCCTGCTATATCAGTTGGATGCATCCCCCAACCAACTTCTTTCTTGATAGATTTTGAAGAAGAGTTGATTAAGACTGATGAAGATTAGCGAAGGAGTTTCTGAATTTTTTCCTATCATCCCTGTGATTTTTCTGCTTTAAGTTTTTTTTCTTGTGAAAAATTCCTGGTGTGATTCTGCAATGTAATCCTCTTCTGGTGTAAACCCTTTAAATGATCCTCATTGTAACTGAACTCTATTGAGTTCCTTTCTTCTGATTTTCTTCTGAACTTTTTATTGATATATTTTTTTTTTGTATAAATTGTTTCTGCTATTGATGCTCATTTTCTTGACTTATTTTGGTTTGATACGTATGTTTTCTTAGAATGGGATGACTTATAATTCCCTGATAGTAAGTACCACTGAAAGAGTACACTAACATTATGATCAAATGAAAAGGAATTATGGTTGTCTTCCAAAATCACAGCTGGGGAATAGTCCGTAAAAATGAACCTTCTTGGGGCATCTTCTTGGGCCTGAAATCAACCATGACAAAAACCTCTTCGATTTCATACTTCGAAAGAACGATCCAGAATTTCCCCTTGTACTTGGTTACAATTAATAATGAGCCATAACAACAACACTAACACGTGGTTTAGTAATAAAGTGGAATTAGAATTAATCTGGATGATTTGGGTAATTGGATTTGATTAGAAGCATAAACCTAAGTTAAAAAAAGATAATACTATGGACATTTGGTCTTTGGGCTTGGATTAGGAGTATATTTAGGAAATGCATCTTATTTTGAAAAGGATAGATTCGGTTCGAATCGTTAAAAAAAAGTATACGGTTAAAAATAAGTCATGCTCGTGCATTTTCCCTCCTTAGTTTGAATCAATTTCTTGTACCAAAGATATTTGATTCCATGAATTCCAAAACCAGTACCTCAAACCATGCTCTATTTTAACCACTTAGAAACTCCATGCTTAAGATCACTTGTAAGCACCAAATAAAGGGCTTCAATTACGACGACTCGCTTGATGAAAATGAGTGATGCCCTACCAAAATAACTCGGCATGAGAACACTAAATCATTGCACTTCAGTCGGTAAGACATCCTCGAGCTTGAACATGAATAAAATCCTGATCCGTTTGGACGATGAGCCTGACGCACTACTGAACAAACATTATGAGTGAGGTCCCTAAGGATCACTTAATCAGGGAAATAAACCCGACTCGAGTAGCAAGCGTGTAAAAACTGATGTTATTAATAGCCCTACAACCAAAACTTTGGATTCACCTAACGGACACGCATAGGGTGTGAAGCCCCAATTCCGTAACCCATGAGACAAAATCCAGTGGAGTAGAAACCACAAACCAATGGAATAACCTGGTTCTTCGGAGTGCATTGATATCACGCCTTAGGAGTTTAATGAAATGTGTGATTGTGAATGTTATGACCTAATAGAAAATGCAGGTGAATGTGAACCATGAGCCCGTCAAGGTAATAAATATGAGGGCAAATTTTAGGGTGTTACAGCTGCCCCTATTCAATCACTGTAGACCTGAATGGATGATAGCAGTTGCTTTCAGACGTTTGAGGTATGCCGAGATTGAATACCTGAAACAACCAGAAAATTTGCACTCTGTGGCAGAAGAACAGGGAAATAAACTCAATCAAATGAACTCTGCTTGGATATAATTCTGATTGTAAGAATCATAAACGGGGGATGCCTTTTAAGGCTGCAACAATGCCTTAACGATATCTTTCGGATGGAATCAAACGACTAATGACTTGCCACACTGCGGGTGGAATTTTACCAATTTACGGTTGAACTTCCAGATACTTTGCCACCCTGAGGATGGACTTTCGCCAATCTACGATTGGACTTGAGAATGCTTTGCCATCATGAGGATGGATTTTCGCCAATCTGTGGTTGGACTTGAGAATGCTTTGCCACCCTGAGGGTGGATTTTCGCCAATTTGCGGTTGGACTTGAGAAACTTTGCCACACTGCGGGTGGTCTTTGGATGATTTGCCACACTACGGGGGCTGCTGCTCACTACGGGATACTTTTGCCATGCTACGGTGGACTTTTGCTCGCTACGGGAGACTTTGAGAATTTGCGACACTACGGGGGTTGCTGCTCGCTACGGGAGACTTTGGAAATTTTGCCACACTAGGGGGTTGCTGCTCGCTACAGGAGACTTTTGCTCGCTACGGGAGACTCTTGACTGCTACGAGAGACTTTTGCCACGCTACGGGGGACTTTGGAAATTTTGCCACACTACGGGGGCTGCTGCTCGCTACGGGAGACTTTTTCTCGCTACGAGAGACATTTGCTCACTACGGGAGACTTTTGCCACGCTATAGGGGACTTTTGCTCACTACGGGAGACTTTTAGAAATTTGACACCCAGAGGATGGACTTTCGCCAATCTACGGTTGGACTTTCAAGAATAATTTGCCACATGGCGGGTGGACACTTGCTCGCTACGGGAGACTTTTGATACTTTGCCACACTACGGATGGACTTTAGAAATTTTCCACACTGTGGGTGGACTTTAAGAATTCACCACCCGGAGGATGGACTTTGGCCATTCTATGGCTAGACTTTAGAAATTTTTCACCCAGAGGATGGACTTTGGCCAGTCTGCGGCTGGACTTTGCAAGATATCAAACTCGAATTATACTGGGTATGCATATGCTGAATTGCATGGCATCATGCCCCATGACATTGGGGATGATAGGTTTTGAACATGTCAATGAAATGACGCAAGTGCAAAGGGAGTTCCTGATGCGGAAGTAATAAGTTCCTGATGACTCTGCTGAGAATGCAATGATTGTGGATTCAATATCGAGAGGCCCTACGGAGATAACATTTCTGCTCGAATTATCACCTTTGCCAAAAATAAATTGGACTTTAGATTTGAGGACCATGCCAGGGGATACCTCGACTATTGGGGATTATCCACTCTTATTGATTTGCTGGGGAAGAGAATGATTTTTCTGAAATTTGCTAGGGGAATAGGAGTTACCTTAGATCTATTGAGGAAACAAGATCAAGGAAACCTGCTGAAGAAAAAGTTTGGCGACTCTACTGTGGATAAATTACATCTGTCTATTGGGGATGACAAAACCGAGACACGTCGTGCTGGGGAGGAAAAGATTTCAAGTTGTCTCGTGCAGGGGATCATTTTCTCTTGCCTGGACTTTACCTTAAGAGGATTTTACAAAAGACTTGGTGTCTTTAAACTCTTAGGTATCGTAGTGATTGCCTAAATTGGCGTAATAACCTTGCTGAGGAGGTAACCATTGGCAAAGCAGATGAGCTTGGAGCTGTCGGAAGCGCTGAACGAGATAATTGGTTTAACGAGCGACCGCTAGATGGGTAATAGACTCAATCAGTAAGAGTTATGACAAGAGGGTTCCATAGGAAATCTTTGAGAGTATAACTGTACCAGTACTCTGAACTCCGGGTAAATGCTTCTGATCATCTGTCTTCAGGAAAGAATGAATTCTCGTGCTATTGGGGTGGCCTGCCCCAGCACGAGTATTTGAATAGTTTTGCACTTCACTGACTAATCTTTGCTCTTGGAGAGATTTGAATCTTGAAGTGATTGCCCCAGTTTAGCTGAATTTTGAAGAGATTGCTCGACGTAACTGCCCTGGATTGGCTAGCTCTTGCCATGACTGGTTGGGAAAGTCCTTACTCAATGGAGCTTTCTCAGAAAATTGCACCTCGATGTGACTGTCTTTCAGAATTTTTAGACTTCTCAACTTGGCAAACTTAAGCTTCTGGACTGAATTTCCGCATGTGAAATTTTTATGATGCCAAACAAATGTATGCAAGTAGAAAATGTTTATTCTTAGAATGGAAATTCTAATGCAACACACATGTTAATTTTGAAGTATTTAGTGAAAAGGTTTCGCAAACCTTTGTGAGCAAATCACTGGTTAAGATACGACATTGTTTTTGAATAAATGAAAGTATGTACATGCAATACCAACAAGGATCTTTTAGCACAACTCATAAGAGTCAGGAACGTGTTCTCCTAGTAGTACGCTCTCAAAATAACTTTGTTTCAGTTAGGGATTTTGAGGGTTGTATCATGGCATGGTTCATGGTTATAGAAACAAAGGATATAGGCTCGGAATTTATTTGTGCCCACCCACTCTTCGTGATGTTCTTCATTCCTATGTTCAACTAATTTTCACAAGCATTCACCTTTCATAAGGATTTCATGTCGGTTGAGGAACCATTATTGCTATCGGTTCAAGCACCAATTAGGTTATTGTTGGGAGTCAGTCACCCCTTTATCTTTCGTGTCTGTTCCACACGACTTTGTTCTTGCTTAAGGATATTTCTTGTGTAATCCTCTTTGCATTTTTCGCCATTAATTCTTTTGCTTATCTCTAACTTTTGCCTGGACTGATTCTTGTGAATCTTAGATTGTGAAGTCTAGCGTGATGCCCTAACTTTTGCCTAAGTCGCTTGTTTTCAAGTTTCGACTTAGCGGGCTTTTCATTTCATTTTTTTTGAACAAATCGTGTGACACTGTTTGTCTTGATTGCTTTGCGAGGGCTGTGACTGCCTCATTCTTTGGTCGATGAAGGATAACCATTGTGGCTTCCAATCTTTGGACCTTTTGATTTGGATAACCATTTTGGTTTTCGGTTTTTGGACCTTTTGATTAGGATGATGGAATTTAATGGATCCTCAAATGCACTCCTTTATGAAAGTCTGAACTCTTGGTCCAACTAGATGACACTTACCCTACCCCTAGGTTAAACGTAAGGGTTTTTTTCATGCGGAAAGAAACTCCTACTTCAAGGCTCAAAGGGGTTAGCGAGGGTCTATCTCCCTTATATCTCTGGTGTTTAGGGATTGGAAAAAAGCTTGTACATCGTCAACAAGGTCTTATTCGAGAGCACACAATTAGATATTCTTGCGTTTTTGTTTCTTTATTCTCCTTCATAGAGTTTAAGCATGACAATTGGTATTGCGATGTAAACATGAAAAATTATAAGTGAATGCAAATGAATTACTTCAAAACAAACATGTGAGTTTTATTATTACTAACATTCAAAAGCAAACAAATTTCATACATGTAGACAAATGTTTAGCACATAAAAGAAACTACAAATGGAAATGCAGTAAAGAAACTGAATATTGCCGTTGTTGAGGAGGCTTGACTCCGTCTGGACCTGTCAGTCTTGGATACTTTCAGTGATCAATAGCTCTTTCACAGACTTGTAATCTTCAAGTTGCAACCGTATACCCAACCATGGAAATCATACCTTTTCTTCTAGTTATTCTGGCTCTGACACGAGACGTCTGAAGGAAAGAGTGAAGTTGGAGAGTAAAGTTGTCTAATAAGGTTGCTCGGAAAACCTGACGATCTTCTGCCTACGTATCTCCATTGACCAAAGACCAATGAAGAGTCAGAGCGACGTAGTTCCCCTCAATAGGGATGAAAATGTATTGAAGGAAGACAAACACACAATTTCCATCACTGAGAGTATTTGAATACTGCTGGCTTTATTTGCTTCCATGAATATCCTTGCAAACCTGGGTGATTAATTGTAAGACTTCAGCTTAAAACAGACCATCTGTTATAACAACCGTGACACTTTCATTTGCAAAGTTCATTCCGGATCCACCGTGATTAGACATTGGATTTCAGAGTGCATTTGGGTGAGGAGAAAAATTGATTGCCTTGGACTCAATTAAGTCTTGTACCTTGTTCTGAAAAGCCCAACATTTCTCAATACTGTGCCCCTGGGAACCCGAGTGGAACTTGCACCTGGCGTTTGAATCAAAATTTGGTGGTAGATTATCAGGAGAAGTGTCGCTCCCAAATATTTGCATCCCGGTACAAGCGCGAACGGTCAGCGAAAGGAGAGAATGAAGGTGAAGATGAATAGAGTCGACAACTAGGCATTTTTATCACGAAGGAAAGGTAATGCTGCATAAACCTGGGAAAAGATGGATAAGACGGTTGCGAACTAGAGAAACTTAGAAAGGGGGTTGGTTACAACCTGGGAAGGTATTAGCACCCAGATTGTCCGTCGTACTCGACGGGATCCACACTTAAAAGATTGTGTTTAAAGGGGTAGTGTACGTGCTATCTGTGTGCAAAAGCTAAGAAGAGAATATACATGTGTCATTGCAAAAGAATGAATGCTCAGTAACTGAGGCTTTAAAAAAAAGGAATGCTGAAAGAGGGGGAAGACAAAGAGACTTTTGTTCGATAACAATTAAGTTATGCCTACATATCCTCTCGTGCAATGAGGAAGTCAGAACACCATAGTTCGACTCAAAGAGACTGGAAATAAATTGATTGTGAACTGCCTGCTTGTCTATGCTCAAGTGTATGACTCGTCTGGCTCGAGTGCTAATTGTCTTGCATTAGACGGAAGAAGCAAGTTCTCGTTTGTGAATGAGTGTGATGAGAAAAGAATCCCGAAGGAGACGATTATTGTTTGTTTTTGTGTTTTCAATTTTGTTATTGTTTTTGGTGTTTTGCATAAGTTAATGATGAGGTAGGATTAAGATCATTAACCTACTTGTGATTAATTATATGTTTTTGGGTTTTTGTTTAGTGTTAAGTAATGAGTTTAATCTCTAATCACAGATTAGTGGGCTCATTACACCATCCTAATAGAAGGATAATAGATGAGAACACTTAAGCTGAGGAAGATACCTCAACTTAATCCATGGTTAGGGATTAAATTCATTATATAACAAAGCCTTTATTAAGTGGATTTTAGTTAAGGTATGAGATTAATAAATGAGTTTTATGGTTTGCAAGACAACTTGAGGGGGACTTGTCGATTAAACACTAGGGTTAGTCCTTCTTAACCATAAAGGAAGAATTAGAACCCTAATGTAAGGCCCAAGTTACAAGATAAAGTCTTAGTGATTATTAAGATGATTTGATTAATAGGTTTAAACAAATTAAAGGTTTAAAACTTAGGATTAAAGTTATACACTCCATCCTAAGAGAAGGATGCAGGCATAACCCTAATTCCAAAGTCCTAAAACTTTAAGAGTTTAATCTCTGATTATTGAGATGAGAAGAGAGACTCAAGGAGACTCAAAGGTAAAAAGCTAAGGGGAACTAATCACAACCCTAATTATTATCATGCTTGGATATCCTATGGTTTGTAAGGCTTAAGAAATATCTTCAAGGAAGCCACCAATGGAAGAAGCAGATGAAAGGAGGATGAAGCAGAAGAATAAGTTACTTACTTCATTGAAGAAGATAAGTAACTTAAAGAAAGAAGGTGAGAGAAATGGAACACAAGTGAACAAGTTCACTTAAAATACAAACAAAATGCAAATGAAAGAGATAAAGAGAAATGAGAAGTGAAGGCAAATCCACTTCTCAAAGTAACTTACCACCTGAGAATGTTAGCATGAATGCATAAAGTTCAAAACATAAAGAAATGAAATGAAATGAGATGCAATGAGAGGAAATGACCAAAGTCAGAATTTTTTATGCAATGTTAATGTCATGTGAGAGGATGCAAAGGTATATAAAGTGTATATGTATGATCATACAAGAATGAGATGTCATGTAAGCATGCTTTGAAGTTTGAAAACACATGAAAGTTAATGAAATAAAATGAATGAAAATCATGGCAAATGAATGAAGAAATGATCAAGCATGGTTCTAACATGTCCTAAGATGTCTAAAATGACTTATGAATGCAAGAAATGTCATGGCAAGTTCATGTAAGGATGCATATGCAAGGTGAATGCAAATGAACATGAGAAATTAGGGTTTTATGGAAGTATGAGATGCAAATGATCAAAACAGAAGCATATAACATGATAAAAATTTGAAACCAAGCTCAAACAAACCCTAATCCTATACTGGGTTACACCCCAAAGGAGAAGGTCGGAAGCCTAACCAATCAAAAGTTATGAATTTCCTAAGTTTTCTAGGGTTTTTGGGTTATTCAAAGGGAAAAATGCAAATCAAATTGAAAATGCAAGATAAATTCATGAGGAAAATTTCCTATAAACTACATGCAAGATGTAACACAATTCAAAAAGAATCATCTTCAAACTCTTATTGGTTAGGCAGAAATGATTTTTTAAAGTTAGGGTTCAAAAATATGATTTTTATGACCCTTAATTCAAAGAAAATTTACAAACTTTGATCAAACCTAAAAAGAAATTTGTATGAAGAGTTTGAAAATGTTTCTAAATGCATTGGGATGATTCATGATTTTTTTGATGATTTTTAGAAACCTAAATGTATTTTTAATTAATCAAAAGACTTTAATTAATTAAAAATAACATTTAAATATTTAAAAAATACTTTTTTAATGCAAAAAATAAAATAAAAATCATTTTTGGAATGAGAAAAATATTTAAAGTTAGAATGCAAAAGAAAATATTTTTTGGATGCTTTTTGGTATTTTAAATTAAATATGAAAGAAAATGCAATTAAAATGAAATAAAAATAACAAAAATGAGAAGTATGCTGATCTAAGGGGTGAGATTTGAACTCGAAAGGGAGGGAATTGACTGCGTGCGTAGATCAATGGCCCATAATGTTTGCTTTAGCCAATGGAAATGCTCAGAAAGTTGTTGAGGCACAGGTTGATTGATATGGGGTGTTTTGCAAAATAGTCAAGATTTGTGTACTTGAGGTATGGGCCATGGCAGGTTTTATTTCTTGGGGTGTATGGCCTCAGCTGACTTTGTGGAGAGCCATAGAATCAGATTGCATAAGCTGGCACAAGTGGATGAAGAGTTTCATACCATTTTGCAATTCTTGAAAGTTTTGGCCCTTTTTGATTTCTTGAAGTTCAAGTCATGAAAAGGCATGGTTCAAAGCATAATTCTGATGTTTAAAGGCCCCATTGACATGTTGTGAAATGTTTGTGTCCATTTGAAGTCATTAGAATGCTTGAATATGCCAATTTGCAAAATCCCTCTTTGACATCAAACTTGAAATTTTAGGATTTTTGCCAACTTTGAAAGGCCATATCTTGAGTTCTAGGATGAATCAAGACATGTTATTGTACTTTTTGAAAAGGGAAAGACCTAATCTACAACTTCCATGACCAATAATTTTTCATTTGAAGCATTTTTGGTTAAGAAAGAGGAGGTTGAAAATTTTTCCCAAAATGGAAAGTTTGCATTTCAAGTCATTTCCATTTTTGGCAAGTTTGCAAAGGGCCCAAAATTATTCAATATTGTGAACTTCTAACCTCTTCTAAGATCAAATAAAGATCATAGAACTTCATTTTGATGAAAATACCTCTTTGGTTCCATTGTTGGGAGCCTCAGATGCCCTGATTTTGACTTAACTTGCTCAAGAAGTTACCCAGTGAACAAATGACTTCCACAATGAATTTCTTCATCAAACTTGGTACATATGATCCTTATAATATATTAAGAACATTAGAAGCAAGAATGGCCCAAAAATTTGGAGTTAAGGCCTCTGAAACCAAAACCCTAATTTTGGTCATCTATGCTGTGAAAACCCTAGCTCTGCTTCCATGCATTGCCAGTTCTTGTGACCTCTTGACTTCCATGAACTTTGAGGGACATAATATGATGATAGAACACATATAGACCCTTTTGGAAAGCTTTGAGGCCTTTGGGATGGCTCAAATGGATCCTTGGATTGCTTAGATCACAAACCCTAGATGCAGATGAACTTGAACTATGCAGATGAAACAAATATGCAATATGAGGTGGTGTGCTTATGCTTATGTAGAAAATGAAAGATCACAAGCCATGGTATGATAAAGAGTGAGGGAAAATTTGGGGTGTTTACAACTGCCCCTATTCAAACATGAGTTAGCTGTGCAGGATGTAAGCGCTTGGATTAACAGACAAACAAGATAACTTGTGGTTGAATACCAAAGACAGTCCAAAATTTGCACTCGCTGGATAGAAGAAGAAAAGGGATATATATTGTTAAAGGTAGTATAGCATGATTATCAAATAAAACGATGGAGGACGACCATCGAGCAGAGGACGATTGTTGGGGATAAAGTGGTAAGTAAAGCAATAACGGGGACGGCCGACAAGCTGGGAAATAAAGAGACCATGATGGGGCTAGCCATCAGGTGAAGAAACAAGATTCTCTGGGGATTAAAGTAAAGGCAATGATGGGGACGACCATCAGGTTTTGGCAAGTAAAGTAAACAACGATGGGGACGACCATCGGGTTAAAGAATAAATGAAATGTTGATGAGGGACGGTCATCAAAGGTGAAGGAAGATCACCTAGCAGGGGACGACTGCTCTTTATCACGACATATGACGAATGTCGGATAGAAAAGGTCGACGATGGGGACGGCCATCAGATAAAATGATGAGGGACGGTCATCAAAAGGTGAAGGGCGATCACCTAGCAGGGTACGGCTTCTCTCGGGGTTTATCATGGCATAGGATGAAAGTTGGATAGAAAAGGTCGACGATGGGGATGGCCATCGGATAAAATGATGAAGGACGATCATCAATAGGTGAAGGACGATCACCAAGCAGGGGACGACTGCTCTTTATCACGACATAGGACGAATGCCGGATAGTAAAGGGTTCCATTAACGGGGACTCCGTTGGGAAAGGGGGTGTGAGACGGTCATCCAAAGGTGAAGGACGATCATCTGGCAGGGGACGGCTACCGAAAGTATCACGACATAGGACGAATGTCGAATAGAAGAAAAGTTGTTCTATTGGTGACTTACTGGGGAATGGTAAACACATACGAGTGCTTACACTTTCAAAAATAGGAGATATAAGTGTCTGACGTAGTGTATAGATTAAAGATGCGGACGAGCATCCTTAGGACAAGGATACAGACGAGTATCGATAGAAACAAACGCTTACGCGTGTTCAGAGATGATGATGTCGAATCTGTTTGAGGAGTGATATATATACAAGATACAAACGAGTATCAGAGAATTTTGTATAAGTATGAGTGAGTATTGATCTGTTGGTGAAGTATGAGCAAGACACGGACGAGTGTTTGATCTGCTGGGGAATGTATGACACAGACGAGTGTCAAATATGTACTCTATATAAACAAGCATTGGTTTCGGGAATGCAGAGGATATGCTTTGGCTTTTTGTGGGGATAGGATGACACGGACGGGTGTCAAAAAAGAGTGTGTTATAAATAAGTATCTTGTTTGCAGAAGGTGTTCTGGCAACCATGTTGGGGAAGGATGACACGGAAGAGTGTCAAAAGAGTATGTATAGGTATCCGTATTTGAGAGTGCAAAAGGTATTCTGGCGACCTGCGGGGGACAAGATGGCACGAACGAGTGTCGAAAAGAATATACACGAATATGAACATGAATTTGTGTTTGAGAGTGCAAAGGGGACGCTTTGGCTTTTATTTGCAGGGGATGTGAGTTTTTTTATATTCATTGCTGATGAAATACTGACGGTAATTGCAGGTGACTGGCTCGAACCTAGCTTGTGATCATGCAAATGTTTGATTTTTGCCGTAATGCTCTGTATTAGACGAAATGCTACACTTATTTGGTGAATATGATGCAAATGCTATGATTATGCAAAAGAGAAAACCAATTCGAGATTCGGATCTTTCTTGGGGAGGAGGTATCTTTCGGGAAGTAGCATGTTGGGGATGCGATGCTTGATATGCCCTATGTTGCGTATTGAATACCTGCAATCTGTTAAGACAAAAGAAACGCACAAGTATCCCGAGGTATCCCTTACCGGATTCCGTCATAGGAGTTAGATATTCCTGAAAGTAAGTATATTTCCTGCAAGCATTTATTAAAAATGGCTCATTTGTTTTATGCAAGTACTATATCATGAATATTGGACATTTTGCAAACGAAACATAGTATGTACAAAACGAGATGTTACTAAAAATTTTGATTTTATTAATCTGGGTGCCCTGAATTGACAAATACAGTTAAAGAAACAAATCCCCTGGAATGAGGAGATTGCTATAAATTGAGAAAAGTCAAAGTGTTGGCAATGTTAAAGACGCTCCGGTGAACTTCCTTTGCTATGACCTGTATGACCTTGACGTTCTTCTCATCTTGCTTTCTGGAGAAGGTTGGTTCTGACTAATGCTTTATCCTTTTGAGACTTGCCGTGTTGTGAGTGATACAGACGAATTCAGAATGCAGTTGTTCGCTTATTCCCTAATTTTGCGTGGATCGCCCTTTCGGGTTTTCAATCCACCGGGATACCCATTTTTGCCTGAGTTGTCCAATGCGGCTTTTCAACTCAGCGGGTGTACATTTTTTCCCTCCAATTTTCCCTTATTTTTGCCCGAGTCTTTTATTCTGTTTTTGACTCGCCGGGTGTAACACCCTAATTTTTGCCCTAAGATTTCGTCGCATATCATCTGCATTTTGCATACAAACAAGATCGCACTGGTTTCAAGTTTCTCCTCAGATGTGGGTCTATGCTTCGCAGGGGATCACCATTATTTTTACTTCGTTATATTTGTTTATTTACTGACTTTTAACCAAAATACAAAAATATGTTGCAGTGTTCTTCTTCTTCTCTGTGTTACAGGTTTTCAAAGACAGGGCAATGATTTTAATTCAGATGCGTTTGTTCAGTCATAATTCGATTTCAGATGGATGTTTGACCTAATCTGGTCAAACTATCAAAAGATTGTGTTGACTGCCAGTTTTGTGTGCCAATGGTTTATTTCTCGGGCAATGCGTTTTCAAAGTACAAGTTGGTTTGTGTGACTGTGTTTTTTGTGCGAAGTTTGGTTCGAATATTCAATGATCACCAGTTCATTTGTGGATTTATTTTCCAAGAGATCGATTCAGAAGTATTTGAAAATGTTCAGAAGTCCAAAAGTCATTGGTGATGGCTTGAATGGCAAGTTTCAATTTATCTGACTATTCAGTGGGGCTGTGTTGGTTGTTTTCATTTTATCAGAGGCTTGTGCAAGAGAAATCGAGATTTGTTGTGGGCTTGAGAACCAAATTCCATCCATTATCCACTTCGTGATTAGACCATCTCATCCAAATTACCCGATTATCCATTTTTTTTATCCACAAAAATTCCAAATTTTAAACTTTTCGATTCTTTTTTTTAAATAACCATTTCCAATCATTTTTTTATCCAATTTCCTTATCCATTTTTTTATTATCCATTTCATCTAAAACCCATAAAAAAAATCAATTACAAATAACTCATTTATATATATATATATCTCCATTTAATTTTTCTTCTTTTTCCCATTTATCAATATAAAAAATCACAATTTCCATATTTCAACTATAATTCTCTCCAAAAAAAAATTCTAATAAACCCATATGTTTTTTGTTGTTAGGCCCATTCATTTTTTTTTCTTTCTAAAAAAAAAAAGAGTACTAAAAAATATAGAAACTTTATTGAGTTTCTTTCAGCCTCTTCCCAATACACGCCTGGCCCACCAATTCACAAGCTTCACAAACTTCCCACATACCAGCTAGCCTCAAGCCGCGCACAGCATAACACTCCCAAGCAACTTTCCCAGCCAAAAGCAATTCCAACGCCTGGCCCCACCAGCCGAAACTTTAGCCGCATACCTCACGCAAACACCCCTGCAAGCCAACGCAAACAAAACCAGCTAGCCAGCTACAAGCGAACCAAACACTTACCAAACAGCTTCACGCCACAGCTCAAACTGTACCTTCCACGCCGTAGGCCTTTCACAAATCCAGCAACAACAAACAAAACAAACTACAAACCTCTTCCCGCACGCATGTACGCCAACAACAAAAACAACCAGCTCACAGGCTCACAATCCGCATCAAGCCGAAGCCAATCCGCACGAGAATCTCGTCACCAAAACGCCGAAGCCAGCCCAAAGCATTTCGAAAACATCACGCGTCCTGCACATGAGAGCAATCAAAAACTAAAACGCAAACAAAGTGAAAGAAAAACGCAGCAATACACACAACATCAAAATGCAACAAAGAGGAATCAACCGCAGAAAATGAAAAAAAAAGACTCAGCTAGCACGAGATTTCCGTGAGCGGCAAACCCCAATTTCTTCTTCTCCTCCTATAAATAAAGCCTTCATCTCATCTCGAAATCGAAGCTTACATAGCCCCTGAAACCGCTGCCAAATCAAAATCGGATTCAATTTTCCAATTCTCCGAAAACCCCCTTTTATCATCTTTACCTTCAATTCATTTTAAAATCTCCAATCATCTATCAAATTTCGGAAATCCTCTTTCAATTAGAAATCAAACACACAGTTATCTTTTAAGATTGAGAAGAGGAAGAAGAGAGAGGAAAGAATCCGCAAGGAGAGGAAGTGAGATTCCATGAGAGTTGAAGAAGAAGGAAATGAAATCGCGATTGAGAAGTGAGAGTTGTTTCCGGTTTTGTTGATTTTTGAGGTGAGGAAAGGATTTTGTTGATCTCCCCTGTTCGTGTGTGTGTTTGCGCAAGAAGAAGAAGACCTTGTTCTTCTTTCTTTTTTTTTCTTTTTTTCATTTATTCTTGTTTTTATAATTTTTTTATTTATTTATTTTTAAATGAGAAAGAATATATTGGTTGTTTGGGCTTGGATTTTGATTTTGGATCTATTTTGTGATTACCACCACCCGAGTTGCTCTTTCCCCCTCCCTTTTCTTTGTTTTCTTTTACTTTTAAAATTAGGTTTTCTTTATTTCTTTAGATTAGTATTACAATTTATTTTGATAAAAGATTTTTTAGAATATCTTTTAGAAAAGAGAATTAGAGAAAATGTTTTAGGAAAACAATTTGAAAAAGAATTTTTTAGAAAAGAGTTTTAAAAAATATTTTCTATTTCTTTTTTGGATCTATTTCTTTTAGATCCATTTTCTTCATCTTTTTAATTTTGGTCGATGACAATCTTCCGATTCGGGATTGTTGATTTCCGATTAAGTTTAATCTTCATTATTTCAAATCTATGGATGAATGATCATTTGGATCATTCTCCATACTTTGAGATCGTGATAGGTTGCTTTTCGATGAAATTCAACGATAATCTCGATTAAGATTAGACCTTCCTCTTTCTTTTAGTGTGTCATGTTTTCGGAGAACGATTCATTATATCGTTTCTCTAACATGTATTAACACGAATATTTTCCACTTTAATTAGTGGTGGCCGACCTCATTTGTAGGGTAATTACTTCGTAAATTACTCGGCGATTGCTTAACATAGACCTAAAGTTGTCCCGATTCGAATTAAGATCCACTTGGATCCGGTTGCCTCGATCTTATTTTTCTTTTTGTGGTTGTGCTTGATTAAGTTCATCATACCACCTTATATTGTAAATATTATAATAATGTGAATATAATTGTTTAAATTTAATCTCTTGCACCTTATCCTTTTATTTTAATCTCTTGCTCCCTTATCTCCTTATTATATTTTGTCATATTATATCATATATCATTTTTTTATATTCATATTGTGCTTGTTTGTTTTTATTTTGTCCATTTGGATATCAAAACACTTAATAAAGGATTGAATACTTAAAAGACTTGTGACTTCTAATTGTGGACTATGGTTACTATCCCTTTGCTTTTGGAGAATGGACATAGACCTTAAGATCTTCCCTTTGCTCAAGTTGGAATGGATTAGAAACCTCAGCCTCAAGATTATGTCATTAGCCTTTGAAGAGGAAATTTCGAATTTGAAGAATTGTGCATATTATGGTTTGGTAAATTCTTTCCTTAGCTTTTAATTCAAGCATTAGGACTAGTCTCTTCATCTCCTCCCCATTCTTTAATTTTCAAAACTTCTTCCTATTTCAAAACCTTCTTGTTTTCTAAACTTCAAACACTTTCATAAATAAACCTTGACTTAGGTCAAGCGATTTTTTTAATCTTTTCACTTTGTTTTCTTAATCAATGTTAATTCATATAAATATATCAAAACCATTTTCTCATATACTTTAAAAAATGCAAACCCACTCAATTGTTTTTGTGCTTTGTGCACCTTTTCTTTTCTCACATGTTTAGATATGATTCATCCTTTCTAGCGGAATTATTCGCTAAAGGATGACGACTTATCTCTACATTCTAAAATCAACTCAACCCATTTGTTCTTTTCAAATTTTGTACCACGAACTACGAGGTTTTGATCTCGCATTGCACTTTGTGGGTACGTAGGCATAAGGCGTTAAAACCTTATCAAACACAAAATCATTAAAAAATATTCTTCTCCTCGTCTCTTCCATCATTTTAAGCAAACCAATTTCATACCAAAAAGCAATAAGTATTTCAAAGGGCTCCCGTGGAATACCACAGATGAGTCGGGTGCCTAAAACCTTCCCGGTTCATAACCAATCCCCTTACCCAATCTCTGTTTATTTCTTTTACCTTTTGCTTTTAGAATCCTAGGTTTTTATTCGTTCTTTTACCTTTTTCCATTCGGAAATAAAGAAAAGTGCGGTGGCGACTCTGTGTTAATCGAGTTAAGTTAATCAATAGCTTACACTCACGATTTTACCGCTACAGAAAAGTGGCGACTCTGCTGGGGAGTAATCTCTAAGCGGATTTAGCCTACTTTGATTTATTTACTGCTTTGGTTTGATTTGTTTGTTATTTGTTTGTTCCGTTTTGGTTTTGGTGATCCTCTGTGTGAGATAGATTCTAACCCGGATCTGAGTGACACTTATGATAGGACGGCGATATTCGAAGCGATATGTGATGGAGTAGTCCAAAGCAATATGAATTTGATAATCTCCACTCGGTTAGGCTCTCTTGGACTATCAATGTCATGACGAGTAATCGCACGTGGCATTATTTTCCGACCTTGAGCTGATCATACTGAGGACCTTAGAACCCTTAACCCATCTAAGCCAATTTAGGAACGTAGTGCGGAAGCTGTCTGGATGTAAATCTAAGGCGGTTGTCACGCGATACTACACTCGGACGAGGTCTATTTTAAGAATGTTATCGGTTGGGGAGTAATCCAACATACCGATGATATTCTAAAGATGGCTGTTAACTCCGGGCACCTCTGTTAGCACCCTTTTGGTTTCTTGCAGGTACAATGAAGACAAAACCTTAGTACTTACCTGTGTGGGTTGGTGTTCTGTTACCTTGACTTCATGCTCGTGACTCGGAACCTAAGCCCGTGTGCCTTGTGTGATCTTGTTTGTGTTTGTTGCATACATGCCATCATACATTCATGAGCATTATTCGTAAGATTTCAAAGGACTTATAAGGAACTTTTGCAAAATTTCAGATGTCCATGGTTATGACTTTTGAAAGGAGGAACACAAAGAAGTACACTTTCAAGAATCCTAATGTTGTAGAGTTGAGAAAGCTAGGAGCTTTGGTTGTTGATACCCAAGAGTTCCGAAGATGTCATGGGAAGCTTTTGTATATGTTGGATATTGATGTACCTGAGGGGATTCTCCCTACTTTAGCTCAGTTTTATGACCCGTTGCACCATTGTTTCACTTTTCCGGATTATCAGCTTGTGCCGACTTTGGAGGAGTATTCTCATTGGTTAGGTTTGCCTATTCTGGACAAGGAGTTTCTTTTCACTGGTTTAGAGAAGGAGCTTACTATCAAGGTCATCGCCAAAGCACTTTTTCTTAAGGAATCCGATCTTAATGGGAAGTTTCTTCCAAAGGGGAGTGTTCGTGGTATCAATGCTAAGTTCTTAATGGGAAAGGCTTCTACTTCACTTGCTTTGGGTCATAAGGATGCATTTGAGGCTATTCTTGTTTTGCTTATTTACGGGATTGTCTTGTTTCCGAACTTGGATGGTATTGTGGATGAGAATGCTATTCAGATCTTCTTGAAGAAGAACCCGATTCCTACTTTGCTTGGAGATATGTATCACACTTTTCACTATAGGACTTCCAAAGGTGACAGAGAGATTGTTTGTTGTGCGCCTCTTCTTTATAGGTGGTTTATTTCGCACCTACCGAAGTCGGATGTTTTCAAGGACAATAGAGAGAATCGAAGATGGTCTCAGAGGTTGATGTCGCTTTCTCATAAGGACATGACATGGTATAGTTCTCATTATGACACTGGAGTTCTTATTGATAGTTGTGGAGAATTTCCTAATGTACCTCTTCTTGGTACACGTGGGGGAATTAGCTACAACCCCATTTTGGCTAGACGACAGTTCGGTTATTGTTTGAAGGATGTTCCAAACAATCTTGCTTTATCCTGTTTCTTCTTTCTTAATGGTGCTGATCATATAGAGATGAAGAAAAGGATTGCTCATTCTTGGCATGCTGTTCACCGGAAAGAGAGAGGTCAATTGGGTAGACAACACCTTCCTCCTTCCGATTGTTATATTCAGTGGGTTCGATCTAGAGTTTCCAAGCTCAAGATGCCTTATCCACCTGAGGAGCCTATGTTTCCCATATTGCCTTTGTCTGCTTTTCTTCCTCCCGTTGATGAGAAGTTGGTTCTTCAAGAAGAGTTAGAGAAGATGAAGAAAGAAAAAGAAGAATGGCTACTTGAGAGGACTACTATGCAGGAGCAACTTAAGGAGAAGGATGATCTTATTGAGCTACTTGAGCGGCGCGTCACGAAGAGACCGAGAGAGGATTTATTTTCCTCTAGTACTCTATCTGCTATTCCTCCTACTTCCGGTGCTTGGAAGGCCATTGTCGACAAGTTAGTGAAAGACAAGGAAGATATGGAAGAGCGGTACAAGAATGAGATCAAGAGGATTTGTATGAAGTATCAGCCAGGATTCGGAGCTTCTTCGGATATGATTCCTTAGGCCTAGTTTACTCTTTCTCTTATGTATTAGGATTATTTATGTTTGTACTTCATTTGTAATCATCACTTTGATATTAATGAGAATGAGTTTTTAAGTATTTCAAAAATGTTTCTTTATGAATATTGCAAGTTAACTTATAATCCTTTGAAATCTTTGCATTTGCATACGCATAGCATGCATCATATCCGCATTTGTCTTGCTTTTTGAGTGTTCTCCAGGGATCTTATGTTATTTTCTGGTCTTCATCCAGTGTTTCTGTCAAGCTGACTCACCGCTTTGATAATCGAGCTAATCGGAAAAGAGTGATGGATACTTTGCAACAAGAGAATCGCGAGCTGCGCGAAGAGGTTACTTATTTGAGGGAAAGCTTGGAAAGAGTGACTTCTATGATGGAAAATTTGATGGCTGCTCAGAATCAGCCACCTCCTAGTCCTCCTGTTCAGAATACTGTCATCTCAGAGGTTGTTACCGCATCAATTCCTGTTGAGACTGTGATTTCTCCTCGCTGTCGTATACCTGCTAGCACGCCTTGGGGCATGCCCGTTGACTTTTTTCCTGCTGGTTACCGTCCTCCTCATCGTCCGGAGATTGCTGCATTTAATACTCTCCCACCACCAGTTTGGACTACTCTTCCTCCAATTGTGACTATTGTACCGCCTGTTGTGCATAATATTCCGCGCCATGATGAAACGATTTACCATGCTGAGCCTAGTGAAGGTGCTGGAGTTGCTGAAAGACTTGATGACTTCCAGGGACGCTTTGTTGAGATCCAGAGGGAGATGAGAGCTTTGAAGCATAAGGATTTGTTCGGAAAAGATGCTTATGATCTTTGTCTGGTACCAAATGTTAAAGTTCCTTACAAATTCAAATTGCCCGAGTTTGAGAAGTACAAAGGCAACACCTGTCCGTTGAGCCATCTGACTATGTATGCTAGGAAGATGTCTGCTCAGACTGATAATGATAAGCTGCTGATTCACTATTTCCAGGACAGTTTGACCGGTGCACCCATGAGGTGGTATACGAGTCTGGATAATAGCCAAATCAAGACCTTTAATGATTTGGGAGAAGCTTTTGTGAGGCAGTACAAGTACAACGTTGATATGGCGCCTGATAGAGATCAACTTCGTGCTATGTCCCAGAAGGACAAAGAGACTTTTAAAGAATATGCGCAGAGATGGAGAGAGTTGGCAGCCCAGATTGTTCCCCCGCTGGAAGAAAAAGAAATGATGAAGATCTTCTTGAAGACGTTGGGTTCTTTTTATCATGAGAGGATGATAGCAAGCGCTCCTTCTGATTTCACTGAGATGGTGAGTATGGGGATGCGTTTAGAAGAAGGTGTCCGTGAGGGACGGTTGACTCAAGAGAATGGCAATGGTTCAAGCTCTAGAAGGTTCAACTTCAGGAAAAAGAAAGAAAATGAGACTAATGCAGTATCCCGTGAAAGTTATAGAAGGCCTCACAGTCGTGGGAATCACCATTCACAGCATGTAGCTTCTGTAACACCGATGATCAATGTGGCTCCAACTGTGCCGGCAGTTCCAAAGTTCCAACCTCGTTATCAACAACCTTCTGTGCAACAAGGTGGTAATCAACAAGCTCGGGCTAAGCCCAGTTTTGACCCTATTCCTGTGCCGTATGCGGATTTGCTTCCATCCTTGATTGCAAAGAATCTTGTGCAAACTCGTCCTCCACCTCCAGTTCCAGAGACTATTCCATGGTGGTATAAGCCAGAGGCTCGCTGTGCTTTTCATCAAGGTGCCCCGGGGCATGATGTTGAGAATTGTTATCCGTTGAAGTTTGAAGTACAAAAATTGATGAGGAACAATGTTCTGTATTTCAATGATGTTAATCCCAATGTGCAAAAGAATCCGTTGCCAAAGCATGGTAATGCGTCCGTGAATATGGTTGCTGGCTGTCCTGGGTTGTTTAAGATCTATGAAGTCCGTCATATCCGAAGATCTTTGGTGGAAATGCATGCTTTCTTGAGTGAATATCACGATATCGATCATGATTATGCTGGTTGTTGTATTTGCTCGGTGAATCCTCGAGGTTGCGTGATTGTTAAGAGGGATATTAAGAAGATGATGGACGATAAGCTGATTGAAGTAACAGCGAAGAGAGATGAATATGAGAATGAAGTGAATGTCATTATGCCTCAGTTCAATATTCCTGAGAGGGCTGATCCTGAAAGGGTGGTGTTTTCTTTTGATAGTCGCAAGACTGCTGTTACTCCATTGGTGATTAATGTGCCTGGTCCAATGCCATATGAGTCTGATAAAGCTGTTCCGTACTGGTATAATGCTACGATGATAGAAAATGGTAGGGAAGTTCCTCTTCCTACTCCAAAGTCTGTGGTTAGCATTGCTGATGTAACGAAGGTCACCCGAAGTGGTAGAGTGTATACTTCAGACCCTCCGAAGAGAGTTGAAGATACCAGTGCAAGCAAGCAGATTATGGAGGCTGTTTCTCAATCGGGTCAATATGGTAATAGTGATGATGAGGGGCTAAAGTTGATAAAGAAGAGTGAGTATAATATTTCTGAGCAGTTATTGCAGACTCCCTCGAAGATATCAGTGTTGTCTCTTTTGATGAGTTATGAGGCTCATAGGTAGTCATTGTAGAAGATTCTGGATCAAGCATATGTTGACCATGATGTGACTGTGGATCAATTTGATAGCATTGTGGCGAATATCACATCTTGCAACAATTTAAGCTTCTGTGATGAGGATTTTCCCGAAGAAGGAAGAAATCATAACTTGGCTTTGCATATCTCGGTGAATTGTCAAGAAGATGCTATGTCCAAGGTGCTAGTTGATACCGGCTCGTCTTTGAATGTTATGCCAAAATCGACTTTGTCAAAGCTTGCGTTTCAAGGTGCTCCCATGAGGCACAGTGGGATTATAGTGAAAGCGTTTGATGGGTCAAAGAAGACAATGATTGGAGAGGTGGATCTTCCTATTCTTATTGGACCGTTTATATTCAAGATTACTTTTCAAGTAATGGATATACGTCCCGCATACAGTTGTCTCCTCGGAAGACCATGGATCCACGAGGCAGGAGCTGTAACATCCACTCTTCATCAAAAGTTGAAGTTTGTGAGAGAGGGTAAATTGGTGACCATTGAAGGTGAAAGAGCGATGCTTGTGAGCAATTTGTCTTCTTTCTCTTATATTGATGCCGAGGAAGAGGTGGGAACTTCGTTTCAAGCTCTTTCTGTTGTGGATAATGTTGTTAAGAAGAATGCCATGCCCATGTCCTCTTTCAAGGATGCTCTGCGAGTGCTGGAGGCTAGTCAGTCTGATGGTTGGGGAAGAATTATTGATGCTGTCGACAATAAGGAAGGTTTTGGTATCGGCTTTGCGCCAGGTGCAGTTATCAAAGATCCCAAGACTATTCAAGAAGGCTTCAGAAGTGCTGGATTTATCAACGATCATTCCGCTGCTGCCATCATTGATGACGATGATGAAGATGAAGAAATGCTTGACTTTGTTACGCATGGAAAGATTTGCCAGAACTGGATCGCTGTTGATGTTCCTTTTATCATTCATTCTTCAAAGTAATTGTTTTTATTTTCTTTCAAAAATCCTTTCACTCTGCCCAAGGTGAAAGTGATGTTTTTCGGGCTTTGTTTCAAATTTTATCATCATCAATAAAATGTTATTTTGTTATTTCCATATGTGTTTTTCATTTTTTGCTTTATTCTGAAAAATGGTAACATAAAAAACCCAAAATATAATAATATTTGTTTATCTGCATAATGTTTGCACTTTTGTTCATGCTCTAAAATAAAAATAAAATCATTGTGCAGATTGTTTGATAAACCCATTGAAAATAATGATCCTATGCCCTCTCCTAACTTTGAATTCCCTGTGTTTGAAGCTGAGGAAGAGGATGATGAAGAGATTCCAGATGAAATTTCTCGGTTGCTTGAGCACGAGGAGAAGATTATTCAGCCTCATGGAGAGTCTATAGAGATGGTCAACTTGGGTTCTGAAGACGAAAAGAAAGAAGTCAAAGTTGGAGCATTGCTTGATCCTGATGTTAAGAAGAGGATTATAGAGCTTCTCAGAGAATATGTTGATGTATTTGCTTGGTCTTATCAGGACATGCCAGGTCTTGATACTGATATTGTGGAGCATAGATTGTCGTTGAAGCCTGAATGTCCACCTGTGAAGCAGAAGCTCAGAAGAACTCATCCAGACATGGCAGTAAAAATCAAAGAGGAGGTTCAAAAGCAGATTGATGCAGGTTTTCTTGTGACGTCAACTTATCCTGAATGGGTGGCCAATATCGTTCTTGTTCCAAAGAAAGATGGAAAAGTCCGAATGTGCGTAGATTACAGAGATTTGAACAAAGCTAGTCCGAAAGATGATTTTCCATTGCCACACATTGATATGTTGGTAGATAATACGGCTAAGTTTGATGTTTTCTCTTTTATGGACGGATTTTCCGGTTATAATCAAATAAAGATGGCACCCGAGGACATGGAAAAGACCACATTTATTACACCATGGGGAACATTCTGCTACAAAGTGATGCCCTTTGGATTGAAGAATGCTGGTGCGACGTATCAAAGAGCTATGTCTACACTTTTCCATGATATGATGCACAAAGAAATCGAAGTATATGTTGATGACATGATCGCCAAGTCGAAGACTGAAGAGGATCACGTGGAACATTTGCTGAAGCTGTTTCAAAGGTTGAGGAAGTATAAGCTTCGTCTGAATCCGAACAAATGCACATTTGGTGTACGTTCTGGAAAATTGCTAGGTTTCATTGTTAGCCAAAGAGGTATTGAAGTTGATCCTGATAAAGTGAAAGCTATTCAGGAAATGCCTGCTCCAAGAACCGAAAAGCAAGTCAGAGGATTCTTGGGCCGATTGAACTATATTTCGAGGTTTATCTCTCACATGACTGCCACATGTGCTCCGATCTTCAAATTGCTTCGGAAAGATAAAGGTTGTGTCTGGACAGATGATTGCCAAAAGGCGTTTGAAAGTATTAAAGAATATCTTCTTGAACCTCCTATCTTGTCTCCTCCGGTGGAAGGTAGACCGATGATCATGTACTTGACTGTTTTGGAAGATTCCATGGGTTGTGTGCTTGGTCAGCAAGATGAATCTGGAAGAAAAGAGTCTGCAATTTACTACTTGAGTAAGAAATTCACTGATTGTGAGTCTCGGTATTCCATGCTTGAAAAAACTTGTTGTGCCTTAGCTTGGGCTGCAAAGCGTCTTCGCCAGTATATGCTGAATCATACGACTGGGTTGATCTCTAAAATGGATCCAATCAAGTATATCTTTGAAAAGCCTTCTTTGACTGGGAGGATTGCCCGTTGGCAAATGTTATTATCATAATATGATATCGAGTACCGAACTCAAAAAGCTATAAAAAGTAGTATCTTGGCTGACTATTTGGCACATCAACCGATTGATGATTACCAACCTGTCAAGTTTGATTTTCCAGATGAAGATGTGATGTTCTTGAAAGTGAAAGATTGTGATGAACCTTTGATTGAGGAAGGGCCGGAGCCTGGATCTCGATGGAGTTTAGTTTTTGATAGTGCTGTGAATGCATGTGGAAGAGGAATTGGGGTAATGATCATTACTCCCCATGGTTCACATATTCCTTTTGCCGCAAGGTTGACTTTTCCTTGTACCAACAATGAAGCTGAGTATGAAGGCTATATTATGGGTCTTGAGGAAGCTGTTGATTTGAGAATTAAACATCTGGATGTGTATGGAGATTCTGCTATGGTAATTAATCAGATTCAGGGTACGTGGGTAACTCATCAACCCCACTTGATCCCCTATAGAGATTATGCCAGGAAGATATCAACTTTCTTAACCAAAGTTGAGTTCCATTATATTCCTCGTGATGAGAATCAAATGGCAGACGCTTTAGCAACTATAGCTTCTATGATAAAAGTGCACCAGTGGAATGATGTTCCCATGATCAGTGTGATGCGACTGGAAAGACCAGCTCATGTGTTTGCAGTTGAGGAAATCCATGATGACAAGCCTTGGTATCACGATATTAAATGTTTCCTCCAAAGTCAAGAATACCCGCTTGGGGCATCCGATAAAGATAAGAGGACTTTGAGGAGATTAGCAGGAAATTTCTTCTTGAATGGAAATGTGCTTTATAAAAGAAATTTCGACATGGTCTTGCTCAAATGCGTGGATAGACACGAAGCAAACATGTTAATGAAAGAAATTCATGAAGGATCGTTTGGTACTCATGCCAATAGGCATGCAATGGCTAAAAAGATGTTGAGAGCAGGTTACTATTGGTTGACAATGGAATCTGATTGTTGCAAATATGTGAAAAAGTGCCATAAGTGTCAGGTGTATGCTGATAAGATTCATATGCCACCAGCTTATCTCAATGTGATTTCTTCCCCATGGCCTTTCTCTATGTGGGGAATTGATATGATTGGCATGATTGAACCCAAGGCTTCGAATGGACATCGTTTTATCCTCGTAGCAATTGACTACTTCACCAAGTGGGTTGAAGCGGCATCGTATGTTAATGTGACCAAGCAAGTTGTGGTTCGGTTTATCAAGAATAATCTCATCTGCAGATATGGTGTTCCGAATAAAATCATTACTGATAATGGTTCGAACTTGAACAATAAGATGATGAAAGAGCTTTGTAAAGATTTCAAGATTCAACATCATAATTCCTCTCCTTATAGACCAAAGATGAATGGGGCTGTTGAAGCTGCGAATATCATCTGCATTTTGCGTACAAACAAGATCGCACTGGTTTCGAGTTTCTCCTCAGATGTGGGTCTATGCTTCACAGGGGATCACCATTATTTTTACTTCGTTATATTTGTTTATTTACTGACTTTTAACCAAAATACAAAAATATGTTGCAGTGTTCTTCTTCTTCTCTGTGTTACAGGTTTTCAAAGACAGGGCAATGATTTTAATTCAGATGCGTTTGTTTAGTCACAATTCGATTTCAGATGGATGTTTGACCTAATCTAGTCAAACTATCAAAAGATTGTGTTGACTGCCAGTTTTGTGTGCCAATGGTTTATTTCTCGGGCAATGCGTTTTCAAAGTACAAGTTGGTTTGTGTGACTGTGTTTTTTGTGCGAAGTTTGGTTCGAATATTCAATGATCACCAGTTCATTTGTGGATTTATTTTCCAAGAGATCGATTCAGAAGTATTTGAAAATGTTCAGAAGTCCAAAAGTCATTGGTGATGGCTTAAATGGCAAGTTGCAATTTATCTGACTATTCAGTGGGGCTGTGTTGGTTGTTTTCATTTTATCAGAGGCTTGTGCAAGAGAAATCGAGATTTGTTGTGGGCTTGAGAACCAAATTCCATCCATTATCCACTTCGTGATTAGACCATCTCATCCAAATTACCTGATTATCCTTTTTTTTTATCCATAAAAATTCCAAATTTTAAACTTTTCGATTCTTTTTTTTAAATAACCATTTCCAATCATTTTTTTTATCCAATTTCCTTATCCATTTTTTTATTATCCATTTCATTCTTCTAAAACCCATAAAAAAAATCAATTACAAATAACTCATTTTTATATATATATCTCCATTTAATTTTTCTTTTTTTTCCCATTTATCAATATAAAAAATCACAATTTCCATATTTCAATTATAATTCTCTCCAAAAAAAATTCTAATAAACCCATATGTTTTTTGTTGTTAGGCCCATTCATTTTTTTTCTTTCTAAAAAAAAAAGAGTACTAAAAAATATAGAAAATTTATTGAGTTTCTTTCAGCCTCTTCCCAATACACGCCTGGCCCACCAATTCACAAGCTTCACAAACTTCCCACATACCAGCTAGCCTCAAGCCGCGCACAACATAACATTCCCAAGCAACTTTCCCAGCCAAAAGCAATTTCAACGCCTGGCCCCACCAGCCGAAACTTCAGCCGCATACCTCACGCAAACACCCCTGCAAGCCAACGCAAACAAAACCAGCTAGCCAGCTACAAGCGAACCAAACACTTGCCAAACAGCTTCACGCCACAGCTCAAACTGTACCTTCCACGCCGTAGGCCTTTCACAAATCCAGCAACAACAAACAAAACAAATTGCAAACCTCTTCCCACACGCATGTACGCCAACAACAAAAACAACCAGCTCACAGGCTCACAATCCGCATCAAGCCGAAGCCAATCCGCACGAGAATCTCGTCACCAAAACGCCGAAGCCAACCCAAAGCATTTCGAAAACATCACGCGTCCTGCACATGAGAGCAATCAAAAACTAAAACACAAACAAAGTGAAAGAAAAACGCAGCAATACACACAGCATCAAAACGCAACAAAGAGGAATCAACCGCAGAAAATGAAAAAAAAGACTCAGCTAGCACGAGATTTCCGTGAACGGCAAACCCCAATTTCTTCTTCTCCTCCTATAAATAAAGCCTTCATCTCATCTCGAAATCGAAGCTTACATAGCCCCTGAAACCGCTGCCAAATCAAAATCGGATTCAATTTTCCAATTCTCCGAAAACCCCCTTTTATCATCTTTACCTTCAATTCATTTTAAAATCTCCAATCATCTATGAAATTTCGGAAATCCTCTTTCAATTAGAAATCAAACACACAGTTATCTTTTAAGATTGAGAAAAGGAAGAAGAGAGAGGAAAGAATCCGCAAGGAGAGGAAGTGAGATTCCGTGAGAGTTGAAGAAGAAGGAAACAAAATCGCGATTGAGAAGTGAGAGTTGTTTCCGGTTTTGTTGATTTTTGAGGTGAGGAAAGGATTTTGTTGATCTCCCCTGTTCGTGTGTGTGTTTGCGCAAGAAGAAGAAGACCTTGTTCTTCTTTCTTTTTTTTCTTTTTTTCATTTATTCTTGTTTTTATAATTTTTGTTATTTATTTATTTTTAAATGAGAAAGAATATATTGGTTGTTTGGGCTTGGATTTTGGTTTTGGATCTATTTTGTGATTACCACCACCCGAGTTGCTCTTTCCCCCTCCCTTTTCTTTGTTTTCTTTTACTTTTAAAATTAGGTTTTCTTTATTTCTTTAGATTAGTATTACAATTTATTTTGATAAAAGATTTTTTAGAATATCTTTTAGAAAAGAGAATTAGAGAAAATGTTTTAGGAAAACAATTTGAAAAAGAATTTTTTAGAAAAGAGTTTTAAAAAATATTTTCTATTTCTTTTTTGGATCTATTTCTTTTAGATCCATTTTCTTCATCTTTTTAATTTTGGTCGATGACAATCTTCCGATTCGGGATTGTTGATTTCCGATTAAGTTTAATATTCATTATTTCAAATCTATGGATGAATGATCATTTGGATCATTCTCCATACTTTGAGATCGTGATAGGTTGCTTTTCGATGAAATTCAACGATAATCTCGATTAAGATTAGACCTTCCTCTTTCTTTTAGTGTGGCATGTTTTCGGAGAACGATTCATTATATCGTTTCTCTAACATGTATTAACACGAATATTTTCCACTTTAATTAGTGGTGGCCGACCTCATTTGTAGGGTAATTACTTCGTAAATTACTCGGCGATTGCTTAACATAGACCTAAAGTTGTCCCGATTCGAATTAAGATCCACTTGGATCCGGTTGCCTCAATCTTATTTTTCTTTTTGTGGTTGTGCTTGATTAAGTTCATCATACCACCTTATATTGTAAATATTATAATAATGTGAATATAATTGTTTAAATTTAATCTCTTGCACCTTATCCTTTTATTTTAATCTCTTGCTCCCTTATCTCCTTATTATATTTTGTCATATTATATCATATATCATTTTTTTATATTCATATTGTGCTTGTTTGTTTTTATTTTGTCCATTTGGATATCAAAACACTTAATAAAGGATTGAATACTTAAAAGACTTGTGACTTCTAATTGTGGACTATGGTTACTATCCCTTTGCTTTTGGAGAATGGACATAGACCTTAAGATCTTCCCTTTGCTCAAGTTGGAATGGATTAGAAACCTCAGCCTCAAGATTATTTCATTAGCCTTTGAAGAGGAAATTTCGAACTTTGAAGAATTGTGCATATTATGGTTTGGTAAATTCTTTCCTTAGATTTTAATTCAAGCATTAGGACTAGTCTCTTCATCTCCTCCCCATTCTTTAATTTTCAAAACTTCTTCCTATTTCAAAACCTTCTTGTTTTCTAAACTTCAAACACTTTCATAAATAAACCTTGACTTAGGTCAAGCGATTTTTTTAATCTTTTCACTTTGTTTTCTTAATCAATGTTAATTCATATAAATATATCAAAATCATTTTCTCATATACTTTAAAAAATGCAAACCCACTCAATTGTTTTTGTGCTTTGTGCACCTTTTCTTTTCTCACATGTTTAGATATGATTCATCCTTTCTAGCGGAATTATTCGCTAAAGGATGACGACTTATCTCTACATTCTAAAATCAACTCAACCCATTTGTTCTTTTCAAATTTTGTACCACAAACTACGAGGTTTTGATCTCGCATTGCACTTTGTGGGTACGTAGGCATAAGGTGTTAAAACCTTATCAAACACAAAATCATTAAAAAATATTCTTCTCCTCGTCTCTTCCATCATTTTAAGCAAACCAATTTCATACCAAAAAGCAATAAGTATTTCAAAGGGCTCCCGTGGAATACCACGGATGAGTCGGGTGCCTAAAACCTTCCCGGTTCATAACCAATCCCCTTACCCAATCTCTGTTTATTTCTTTTACCTTTTGCTTTTAGAATCCTAGGTTTTTATTCGTTCTTTTACCTTTTTCCATTCGGAAATAAAGAAAAGCGCGGTGGCGACTCTGTGTTAATCGAGTTAAGTTAATCAATAGCTTACACTCACGATTTTACCGCTACACCGGGATGCCCTATTTTTGCCTGGACTTACATTCTGTTTTTATGTCCAGCGGGTCTTTTTATGCGAAGTATTTTTTAACTGCATCTGAATTCACAAGGGATAAGAAATCTTCACCATCCATAGTAGTGAGCATTAGTGCTCCACCAGAGAAAACCTTCTTTACTATGAATGAACCATCGTAATTTGGAGTCCACTTGCCCCTGTGGTCTGTATGAGGAGGAAGAAGTCTTTTCAGCACAAGATCTCCTACTTGGTATTCTCGAAGTCGGACTTTCTGATCGAAGGCTCTCTTCATTCTTTTCTGATATAACTGCCCATGACATATTGCAGCTAATCTCTTTTCCTCGATCAGATTCAATTGATTATACCGGGACCGGACCCATTCTGCTTCGTTTAGCCTTACATCCATCATCACCCGTAAGGAGGGTAGCTCAACTTCAACAGGTAGGACAACTTCCATACCATACACCAGCTGATAAGGCGTTGCCCCAGTAGAAGTTCTGATTGAGGTTCGATACCCATGCAAGGAAAATGGTAGCATTTCATGCCAGTCTTTGTAAGTAACCATTATCTTTTGCACAATCTTAATGTTTTTTTTAGCTGCCTCAACAACGCCATTCATCTTTGGCCTATAAGGAGAAGAGTTGTGATGTTGAATTTTGAAGTCCCGACACAGTTCTGCCATCATTTTGTTGTTCAAATTGGAACCATTATTAGTAATGATTCACTCGGGAACTCCATATCGACAGATGATGTCTCTTTTCAGGAATCTGGCTACCACTTGTCGGGTGACGTTTGCATACGAAGCTGCTTCAACCCATTTGGTGAAATAATCAATGGCTACCAGGATGAATCTGTGCCCATTTGAAGCAGTCGGTTCGATCTTTCCAATCATGTCAATGCCCCACATGGAAAAGGCCCAAGGGGAAGACATCACGTTCAAAGGATTTGGAGGTACATGCATTTTGTCTGCGTAGATCTGGCATTTGTGGCATTTTCTGGCATAGGCACAATAGTCTGCATCCATTGTGATCTAGTAGTAACCTGATCGTAATAATTTCTTGGCTATTGCATTCCCTCCAGCATAGGTACCGAAAGATCTTTCATGCACCTCGTGCATCAGCAAGTCTGCTTCTTTCTTATCAACACATATGAGTAGTACCATATCAAAGTTTTGCTTGTATAATGAACCATCAACATTAAGGAAGAAGCTACCGGCCAGCCTTCTTAATGTCTTCTTATCATTGGATGATGCCCCAGGTGGGTATGTTTGATCTTTTAAGAAGCATTTGATGTCATGGAACCACGGCTTGTCATCATTAGCAATGTCCACAGAGAATACGTATGCTGGTCGATCTAGTCTGGATGCCGAAATCCGAGGGACATAATTAGCAGTTTGAACCTTGATCATGGAGGAAATGGTAGGTAAAGCATCCACAAACTGATTTTCGTCTCGAGGGATGTACTCAAGTTTGACTATTGTGAAGAAAGTCAACAATCTCCTCGTATAGTCACGGTATGGAATCAGATGCTCTTGGTGAGTGTACCATTTGTCGTTGGTTTGATTGATTACCAAAGCCGAATCTCCGAATACTTTCAATGTCTTGATCCTGAGGTCAATGGCTTCCTCAAGACCCATGATACAAGCTTTGTATTTAGCTTCATTTTTAGTGCAGGCAAAAGTGATTTTTGCCGAGAAAGGCATATGAACTCCCTTAGGTGTAATGAGCACTGCACCAACTCCCCGACCATTCATATTGACAGCCCCATCAAACATCATAGTCCATTCTTCCTCTGGGTTAGGCCCTTCAGTGTGAACAGGCTCTTCATGATCTTTTGCTTTTAGGTACATGATGTCTTCATCAGGGAAGTCAAATCTCATTGGCTGGTAATCATCAATGGGTTGCTCAGCTAGATAGTCAAACAGTACACTGCCTTTGATGGCCTTTTGAGATGTGTACTGAATGTCATACTCTGTCAGAATCATTTGCCATCTTGCAACCCTTCCGGTAAGAGATGGCTTCTCAAATATGTACTTGACGGGGTCCATTTTTGAGATCAACAAGGTAGTGTGAGTCAGCATATACTGTCTTAGTCGGCGAGCAGCCCACACTAAAGTACAACAAGTTTTCTCGAGCAGTGAATAACGTTGTTCACAGTCGGTAAACTTTTTTCTTATGTAGTATATTGCATACTCTTTTCGACCAGACTCGTCATGCTGGCGCAACTCACACCCCATTGACCCTTCTAATACTGCCAGGTACATTATCAGAGGTCTTCCTTCAACTGGAGGCATAAGAGTCGGAGGCTCTTGTAGGTATTCCTTGATCTTGTTAAAATCTTTCTGACAACCGTCATTCCACCTGACTGTCTGTTGATGGGGCGAAGACGCGATATGTGTCTAGCGGTATCTGAACTGCAAGCGCACAACCTATCAAAGTAATATAAAATATTATCGATCCCACAGGGACTTTGTAATCACTCTAGTGCTAGAGGGTCTACTCGTTTAGCTAAGGTGGATATTTGTCACGAGTTTGGTTTTAAGGATTAAATGGGAATTAAATTTAGTTTTAAGGAAATAATGAGAAGGCGGTCGGTATGTAATTATATTAACCTATGCGGGTCAATCTAACCTAAGCTTATAAAGATGGTTCACTTAAATTGTTCTGTAGAGATTATCAGTCTAAATACCCTCGACTCACACTCTCGTGGTCTTATCTCAGATCTTACTCCTAAAGTCCTATGCCTGCTCTCGCTAGCCCATAAGTGTTTAGAAGATAATTTTTGAAAACTTAATAAGTCTAATTCATTTTAAAGCGCTCTCGTTGTATTTAAATCAAATGCCTAACTTTAGCTATCCGGTTAAAATCTCACACTCTCGTGGTCTCGACCTAACCTATTACACTTTTCTTACTCTCGTAACAAAAAGATTAATTTTAATTATAAAAAGTCACGGCCAAAATATAAGTTCTTAATTATTTTAGCTTAGATTCGATTTACCGGTTTGGTTTAGTTTATTACATACCGCCTAATTAATTTAGCTACTCATTTTTGTTGTACCAACAAACAGATGCAGAAATAAATAAATATTAATTAAAACATACATTATAAAATAATAATAATATCTTAACATAAACAATTAAATAAACTTAATATAAATGCAAAAATAAAAACCTGGATAATTAAAATCTTAAAACTCCTTCTTCCACAGATTGGCAAGCTCGGAGTGTTCGGAACCGGAATCAAAAATAAAATGCGAAACAAATTCTGAAGGCTAAAAAGAAATTAATTTAAATAACAATTTCCTAATGTTGGAAATTGTTATTGAATTTGGGTTGGATATAGAAACAAAAAAAATAAACAAGAACAATGCTGGAAAAATTAAATGAAAGGGTTCAACAAAATTACGGCAGAGCTTCCGCGTGAAAGTTAAAATAATACTCTGTAATTTTCAATTTGTAACTAAGGTATTTATAGAACCAGATTTTGGGCTTGGGCAGTTGAATTTGATCAGCGTGGGCATCGTCCAAAATGAGAGAATTTAGGGAAGGTGGCATACTGGGTCTGAGGAAAAGTAGGAGTCGTATTTGACTCGCGTGCACGTCTTCATGAACAATTCAATTACTTTAAACACATTTTCCTTGTCACGTTCGTGACAAGGGCGTAACGGGCAGATTTTACAATTCAAGCGTGTCACGGTCGTGACAATTGAGTAACGGTCATGAGACCTCAAAGTAGGGCGTCACGGCCGTGAGTAACATGTAACGACCGTGAGTGTTACAAAATATGCAGACTTAGAAGAATCCTTCTCTTCATCTTCTTTTCATGCTTGTTTTGGTTCATTTGATCTTTTTCTCATAATTTAGCTCTAGACATGTTATACCTGCAATGTGACATAAAAAACTCGAACAATCGGGAGTTAATAGGATTAATGTGCGATAAAATGGACTTAAAACGTAGTAATAAAGTGATACGATTTCTCGTTATCAAACTTCCCCAAACTTTAACCTTTGCTTGTCCTCAAGCAAATAGTCGGTTGAAAAATGATCGGACAATTTTCATCGGACGCATACACATAACAAACCATACGAGAAATCATTTAGTTAGATAAACCGGTACTAGAATAGAACACTAACGATACACTAATGACACAAGCAACAAGCTAAGTCGTTGACTTCCCGTTTAAACGAAACATTCGGTAATCGCGTTATGATTCTACCTAGAGTCCTTCGATCTTATTTCACCCGGTTACGTTCTAGCACAATCACATCAAGTCCTTTGCCTTAGTACGCACGTAGTGGAGTAGCCGGTTAGTGACTTTGATCCTATATAAGCACGGGGTCTGGTACACGAATGTGGCAACCCTTTACATATTATCCAAATTGGAGGTTGTGGGGGATCGAGCCGTAGCACGCCCTACCAAGTTCAGAACTAGGTACCTCTGAACCAACCCGCAATGGACTCCTTCTTATATTTCTTATCTCTTATATGCGACCGTGTAATTTGGTTCAATTTCTTTTTTTTTATGGCATCAAGATATGAAGGATCGTTTATAGATTAGGCATCAAACACTTATGTTCATCGGCTCCCCACGTGGTTTGTGTTCAGACGGTGCTGACTGCTAGTATAAACTACTAGGGGTTACTTTAGAACTAAGACTTAAGGTGTAGTCGTAACAAATATCAGAATGGAATGCTTAAGTAGGAAGTCTAAGGTGTCAAGACTGTATTGATCTTGTTGGATCTTTCTCAGCTTCCTAACTACGATTTTCATAGGTAAGTTGAGTAATGCGAAGATAAAGCAAAATTTTTCGGTATGGCTAAATAAACGGGGAAGAATTGAAACTGAAGAAATAACATAAATATTACTTTGTTTGATTGAAAATACGGAAAGGGAAATACAATGAAATGGAAAATGCGGAAAGGGAAAGGTATCTCTCCCACACTATATCAGACATTGTCCTCAATGTTGTGATATAATAGCGGGGAAAATACAATACAAAAACAGAAATGCAAAAACAAAAAGTAAACTATTGCTGCTGACGACCACGGCCTCGGCTTCTGGTGCGGGAGCGTCTGGTAGGAGTGGCTTCCTCATCAGAACCGGTGGTGGTGAGAGCAGTGATATCTATACGCAAAGCTTCCAGCTCACTGAAAATCTCTCCTAGCTTCTCATCTGTTGTGCAAGGAGTGCATCGTATTGCTCTTTCTGCCTACGCTCAAGTGCAACATTAATCTGATTCTGCTGATGAATGGCACGGAGGATTTCTTCAAGTGTGACATCAGCTGAAGGTGGCTGCCTGGTGGAGGACTCAGGGATGTCCTGAACTGGCTCAGCAACATCCATCGCATCTTGCATCTCGTCCACAGGTGCATCAGTCTGCTCGTCAATAATCGGAACATGGCCTGCAACATCCGGCAAATCAAATAGCCAATTGGCTCTGTTCTAGGGATCAATCCGGTTCCTGCAGGGCAAAGTGATGTGATGGTAAATGGTGCCTTGGATCACAGGGTTGAACCTGCCTTCCTCTCGCTGAGAGATCAAATGAGCGAACTTGCAATAGCTCTTAGTAAGCAGCTCCGGTGCTCTATGAGGCAGATGGGTGAGGTGGTCACCAAGCTCCAGCTGTATGGCAAGGGTAGTGACAATCCCGCCAATGTAAAAGGGAGTGGCGCCTCTATTCGCTATAGACTGAATATGGGCCAGAAGGAACGAAGCGGCATTGATGCGTTCTTCGTTCAAGGCACAGTGCAAGAATAAGAGCTCTTTTGAATTTAGCTTGTGGTTGCTCTCTCTTGCAAAGATAGTGTTGCATATGATCCGATGGAAGTACCGAATAGCTGGGTTATGGATATGAGTGGCATTTAGACTCTGGTAGGCGGAAGCACGGCTGTTAGTGATGTTGTGCCACAAGGTGAAAGCAGCTTCATTAAAGTTGTCGGGCACGCGAAGATGAGCATCGTCGCCGTGGCTGAAGCCTAACAGTTCAGAGATTCTGGATTGAGTGATTTGGAACTCTCTTCCAAGCATTCTGAATTTTGCAATGCCGGTGAGTTGACTCGTTGATCCGGGAGGCGTGATATATTGAAATGAACTTAGAAACACCAAGGTGAGGTTTTCGAATGTCGGTTGCGGTTGACTACACAAGTCCCATAAACTAACATGCTCAAGCAGTAGCTTCACTTCGTCGAGCAATCCTAACTCCCTCAAGCAATCGAGGTCGACGTACCGAGTGGGTTGGATGCCACAGTTTTGAAACCTTACAAACTTTTCTCTTTGTGCTTCTCCTTGGTCTCCATCTCTAAACTGAATATGCTCCATTGCATGCAAATGAAGTAAATGAGAGATAAGTGTTTTTGAGGTTTTGTGAGAAAATGTGAAGAAATTGTTCGGATTATAATGGAATGGAGTGAATGTGAGGAGTTGTGAATAAGTGAAAAGGTGGAACGGGTTAATGGAATTGATTGAGAGTAATGGGTGGTTACGGGAGAAGAGGAGATAATGGGAGGTTAGAGATTTATATGAAAATGGAATGGGGTTCTGCGAAGGTGAACGATTCTGTAACTTGAGAATTCGTAAATAGGGTTGTCACGGTCGTGAGGGGAGTCTTACGGTCGTGACGCGCTAAATAGCCCGTTACGATCGTGAGGGGATGGTGACGACCGTGAGGATCACTAAATGTGGAATTTTCACAGAATGGATTACCTTAGTTCAATTCAATTGCAATTCGTATTACTTCCAATTAATTCCAATATAAACATAATACATAATAGTGGATCAAATGTATCAGTAAATTTCATTACACGAGATTTCATAAAATATATAAGCAGTAATAGATGATATATATATAAGCATAATATACATAATAGATGATATATATATAAGCAGTAGATTTCATTACACGAGATTTCATAAAATATCCAGCAATTCAAATGTATCAGTAAATAATGAAAAGCATGAAAATTGATTAAATTGGAAAATTGCATAAATAGAAGTACTTTGCTTTTGACATTAATAGAAAGAAATTACAGTAATAAAAATAAGCTATGAAATGTTGCGAAATATCAAAACTAAACTAGAAACAAAAACGAAAATTAAAATAAATTCAAATCACTACAGCATTATCAAAGTTGCTTCTTCAGATCTTCAAGTGCGGAGTTTAAATGATAGAATTGTTCACATGTTATGTCAGTTAAACCTATAACGTCCAATCACATGCTTTTAACTTCATCCTTAACAACATTAATATCAGCTTGATAAACTACAAGTGTGTTCATAATTTTCTTTAAGCTGTCAGCATAACCTACTTGATTTATTTCAGGGGTTTCGATAACTTCATCAGTGTGGTCAATGTCATGGTAACCAGGAGGTGTCTCAGGGACACTTTCTACATCAGTCATTAGGTCATCCCGAATTTGGTAGGATTGTGGTGTTTTAGGTGTTGATGGATAGTCAGGAGGGGTAAGCTCATAAAGCCAATTATCTCTATTGTGAACACTGACTTTAGCATGGTTCGTTAATGTGAACAGGGTTACTATTTCATTTCTGATTAGGTACTCGTAAGATGGTTGTCCTAAATTTCTTATAATTTGACGGTTAAAGCAGAAGTTCAAATTCATAGGGCGGATGGTACCTAAACGGTTGCACTTGTGTAATTGGTATCTAAGTCTGAGGGCATCAGCAATCATGGTGACCAGGCCTCCTACCAATATTGGTAGATCAGGTTCCTCTTGGATTCGGGTAAAGGTTTGCATCATGAATGGTACAACATTAACTGGTTTTCCATTGGTCAAACAGGACATTATGAATATCTCATCTTTAGATACTCCAGTGAGGTTCTCTTCCTTTCCAAAGAAGGTATGGGCAAGGATCTTATGGGAATAGCGGATAGCAGGGTTATGTATTTCATCATTGTTCATGTTATCCGGCTCAGGGTGGTAATTTCCGGTTAAGGTTCCCCAAAAGAAGTCTAGCTCAATATCCATTAATTCTACCTGGGTGGTAGTAAAGGCAAAAGGTCCACTAGAGAATCCTAATAAGTCAGCTAGTTCCTTATGGTTAAAGTCATATTCGATCCCGAATAGTCGGAAACTAATAAATCCTTTCCTTAATCCAAATCCGCGCTCGGGTAAGTAAACTAAGGAGCTTAAAAACTCAAGGGTGAGCTCGCGGTAAGTTACAAATTTTTGTTTTATGAGAGCATTCTCCCATCCAAGTTGGTTAAACAGGTATAGGATGCTATCATGTATACCTAAAGTTTCCATAGTCAGTTCATCATGGTACAGAGTCAAATCCATTTGTCCCTGTGATAGTTCCTCAAATTTCATTCTTTGGTTCCTACCTCTAAATTTGGTTTCCATAATGTTTCTTGGTTGGTTAGCCATAGTTAGTGTAAATGTGGAGGAAACAAATCAGGGGGAAAAGGGAAGGTAGAAAAGACTTTAGAAAAATTTGTAGCAAAGTAAATTTAAAAGTGATTTAGAAAAGTAAAAATTAAAATAAAGAAAATAAGAAAATAAATGCATAAATAAAGTCAATAATAATAATAATGAAATAAAAACAATAAAGTGATAAAATGATAAAATGGATTGCCTCCCACTAAGCGCTGTTTTTATCGTCATAAGCCTGACGTAATGCTTAGGGGTAGATTAATTAGGGAAATTAGTGGACAACTCTAAAAGCTTTAAACTATTCGTATAATCTCTATTTTCAATGTTATGGTAATGTTTTAATCGTTGTCCTTTACTGTGAACGGTTCACTGTTCCTACCCTTAATTTCTATTGCTCCGCTCGGGAACACTCTAGTTATTTCAAAGGGTCCTGACCATCTAGATTTTAGTTTTCCAGGAAAGAGCCTAAGTCTTGTATTTAAGAGGAGTACAATGTCTCCCACACTAAATTCTTTCCTAGATAGGCGTTTATCGTGCCATCGCTTGGTTCTTTCTTTATATATCTTAGCATTCTCATAAGCGTCTAACCTTAATTCTTCTAATTCATTAATGTCGAGGATTCGCTTTTCTCTAGCGGCATTGTAGTTTATATTGAGTGTTTTAATCGCCCAATATGCTTTGTGTTCTAGTTCTACCGGGAGATGACAAGCCTTCCCATACATTAGTTTGAAGGGTGTAGTTCCTATGGGTGTCTTGTAGGCTGTCCTATAAGCCCATAAAGCTTCATTAAGTTTAGATGACCAATCTTTCCTAGATATGGCGACAGTCTTTTCTAGGATTTGTTTAATTTCTCTGTTCGAGACTTCGACCTGTCCACTTGTTTGTGGATGAAATGGTGTTGCTACACGATGTCTGACTCCATACTTGGACAGTAATTTGTCAAATATTTTCGAAATGAAATGCGAGCCACCGTCACTTATGACAAGTCTAGGCACACCAAATCTTGGAAAGATTATATTCTTGAAAAGCTTAATTACTACTCGTGTGTCATTTGTAGGAGAAGCTATAGCCTCAATCCATTTTGAAACATAATCGACAGCTACGAGTATGTACTTATTACCGAAAGATGATGGGAATGGTCCCATGAAATCTATTCCCCAGACGTCAAAGACTTCTACTTCTAATATTCCTTTTTGAGGCATTTCATCTCTTCTTGAAATATTACCGGTGCGTTGACACCGATCGCAATTTATAACAGCGATGTGGACATCTTTCCATAGACTGGGCCAAAATAGGTCGGCTTGTAAGATTTTTGCACAAGTCTTGGAAGTGCTTGCATGTCCACCATAAGGAGATGAATGACAATGAGCAATGACATCTTCTATTTCTTCTTCGGGAATACACCGACGAAAGATTCCGCCAGGTCCTCTTTTAAATAATAATGGTTCGTCCCAATAGTAATGCTTGAGATTGTGGAAGAATTTCTTTTTCTGCTGATAGGTTAAGTCAGGTGGAAGTGCTCCTGCAGCTAAGTAGTTGACAATGTCAGCGTACCATGGCAGTCCTACGGTTGTTTGTATTGTTTCCACGGTTTTTGGTTCATCTATGTCTAACTGAACTGGGTCGCTTCCTATTTGTGCTATCAGTTGTTCATACGGAAAATCATCGTTATCTGGCACTTGTTCGGGTTTAATACCTTCTATTCTAGATAAATGGTCCGCTACGACGTTTTCAGTACCTTTCTTATCTTTGATTTCGAGATCAAACTCTTGTAAGAGTAAAATCCATCTCAAGAGTCTTGGTTTAGCATCTTTCTTGGTTAATAGATATCTGATAGCAGCATGGTCTGTGTAGATGATTATTTTTGCTCCCACTAGATAGGAACGGAATTTATCAAGCGCAAAGACAACTGCTAACAGTTCTTTATCAGTAGTGGCCTAGTTCATCTGAACAAAATCTAAAGTTCTACTGGCATAGTAAATTGCATGAAGTTTCTTGTCCTTCCTTTGTCCTAGAACTGCGCCTACAACATAGTCACTCGCATCGTACATGATTTCGAAAGGTAATCTCCAGTCAGGTGGTTGCATGATTGGTGCGGTGATGAGGGCTGTTTTTAGAGTTTCGAATGCTTTAAGACAATCTTTATTGAATATGAACTCAGAGTGTTTCATTAATAAACCGATAAGAGGTTTAGTGATTTTCGAGAAATCTTTGATGAATCGTCGGTAGAAACCGACGTGTCCTAAAAAGCTTCGTATTTCTCGAACGGTCTTAGGGGGTTGAAGATCTTTTATGACTTCTATCTTAGCTTTATCAACTTCAATTCCCTTATCAGATATAACGTGTCCTAGTACGATTCCATCTCTGACCATGAAATGGCATTTCTCCCAGTTAAGCACGAGGTTTACTTTTACACATCTTTCTAATACCATTTCTAAATTTGATAGACATCCTTCAAAACTTTGCCCGCATACAGAGAAGTCGTCCATGAACACTTCCATGATGTTGTCTATGAAATCTGTGAAGATTGACATCATACATCTTTGAAAGGTTGCAGGAGCGTTGCATAATTCAAAGGGCATTCGTCTATAAGCGAACGTTCCATAAGGGCATGTGAATGTAGTCTTCTCTTGATCATCTGGGTGGATCGGGATTTGGAAAAATCCCGAGTAACCATCAAGATAGCAGAAATACGAGTGTTTGGCTAATCGCTCTAACATTTGATCTATAAAAGGTAGTGGGAAATGATCTTTTCGAGTGGCTTTGTTTAGTTTACGATAATCGATGCACACTATATGTCTGGTCACTACTCTTTGTGATATCAATTCGCCTTTAGCATTTTTCACAACAGTGATACCTCCTTTCTTTGGTACTACATGTACTGGACTAACCCATTGACTATCAGAGATTGGATATATTATTCCAGCGTCTAGTAGTTTCTTAACTTCTTCCTTTACTACAGTGCTAAGGATTGGGTTAATTCTTCTTTGAGATTCTCTGGAGGTTTTACAATCTTCTTCTAACAGAATACGATGCATACAAATTGAAGGACATATTCCTTTGAGATCAGATATGTTATATCCTAATGCAGTTGGGTATTTCTTTAAGACATCTAAAAGTTTCTTCGTTTCAATTGTTCCTAAACTGGAATTGATTATAACTGGTCTTGTACATTCAGTGTCTAGGAATTCGTATCTTAGGTTCTTAGGTAAAGTTTTTAACTCTAATGTAGGTTTCTTCTTACTTGGCATGGGATCCGGTGTAAGTGCTAAACTTTCGCTTAGACTATCATCCTGATACGGTTTACGCCAATTGTCATCTTCGAAAATCGAAGGGATTTGAATTTTCATAATTTCAGAATAAGTAGTTTCTTTCATTTCCATTTCTCTTACACATTCGTCAATTACATCCAATAAATAGCATGTATCCTCTATAGCTGGTGATTGTAAGAATTGTGTTAAAATAAATTCAACTTTCTCTTCACCTACTTCAAAGGTTAGCTTTCCTTTTTTTACGTCTATTATAGCTCCGAAGGTAGCTAAGAATGGTCTTCCTAGTATAATAGGTGTAGTGGAGTCTTCAGAGATGTCCATGATTATAAAATCAGTAGGAATGTAGAATTGTCCTATACGTACTGGGACATTTACTAGTATGCCTACAGGATATTTAATAGAGCGGTCAGCTAGTTGAACAAACATTTTAGTTGGTCTTAGGTCTCCCATGTCTAGCCTTTTGCAAATTGTTAAGGGCATAACACTGATACTGGCTCCTAAATCGCATAGAGCTTTGTCAATGACGAATTTTCCTATTACACAGGGTATAGAGAAACTACCTGGATCTTTTAACTTAGGAGACATATTGTTTTGAATTATCGCGCTACACTCAGCAGTAAGTGTAACGGTTCCGTTATCCTCTATCTTCTTCTTATTGGATAAGATTTCCTTTAGAAATTTAGCATACGAGGGCATTTGAGTGATAGCTTCTGTAAACGGAATAGTAATATTCAACTGTTTCAGAAGTTCAACAAATTTCTTAAGCTGGCCCATCATCTTGGAATTGGTTAATCTCTGAGGGTACGAAATTGGTGGTTTATAAGGTGGTGGAGGCACATAAGGCTTTTCTTTCTCCACTGCCTCTTGATTTTTATCTTCCTTTTCTTCTGGTTCATTCTCCTTTTCAGTCGGCTTATCTTGCTTTTGGTACATGGCTGGATTGTCAAGTCTTGGATCGGCAGGTCCGTCAAGTTCCTTGCCACTTCTTAGTATCACAGCATTGGCCTGTCCTTTTGGATTAGGTTGGGGTTGTCCAGAAAATACTCCAGCTGGTGCAGCGGTAGGCGCTTGTTGTTGAGCTACTTGTGAAATCTGACTTTCAAGCATTTTGTTATGTGTAGCTAACGCATCTACCTTGCTTACTAATTGTTTAATCTGCTCACTAGTGTGTATGTTTTGGTTTAGGAAATCCTTGTTTGTTTGAGATTGAGCAGCTATGAAGTTCTCCATCATCAACTCAAGGTTCGATTTTCTAGGAACATTAGGAGCAGTCTTTTGATATCCTAGTGGTGTAGCTGGTGCTTGACCTAGTGCATATAAAGCATTGTTGTTCTTATAAGAAAAGTTCGGATGATTCTTCCAACCTGGGTTGTATGTGTTTGAGTATGGGTTTCCTTGAGCATAATTCACTTGATCTGTGGGAATTCCTGCTAATAGTTGACAATCAGGGACAACATGTCCTGGAACTCCACATAACTCATAGTTAGGTGTTACCGCAGCCACGGTGGTTGTTGGTGTTATGGCCAAGTTGTCGATCTTTTGGTTAAGTTGGTCAAACTTTGCATTGACTTGTTCCATACTACTCACTTCGTACATACCTCCTTTTGTTGGTTTCTCAGTTGCGACTCTCTCGCTTCCCCATTGGTAATGATTTTTAGCCATACTCTTGATAAGTGCATAAGCATCATTATATTCTTTGTCCATTAGTGCGCCGCCTGCGGCAGCGTCAATCGTCATTCTTGTGTTGTACAAGAGTCCATTGTAGAAAGTATGGATGACCATCCATTCTACTAATCCGTGATGTGGACAAAGTCTCAGCATATCTTTATAGCGTTCCCAAGCTTCGAAAAGTGATTCGTTTTCCTTTTTCTTAAATCCGTTGATTTGAGCTCTGAGCATAGATGTCTTACTAGGTGGGAAATATCTTGTCAAGAATACTCTCTTTAGTTCCTCCCACGTAGTCACTGAATTCGAGGGTAGAGATTGAAGCCAGGCTCTCGCTCTCTCTCGAAGTGAAAAAGGAAAAAGGCGTAATCTAATAGCTTCTTGGGTAACTCCATTAGCTTTTACAGTATCTGCGTACTGCACAAATATCGAAAGATGAAGGTTCAGATCCTCGGTAGGATTTCCGGCGAATTGATTTTGTTGCACGGCTGATATCAGCGAAGGTTTCAATTCGAAATCGTTTCGGTTGATAGCCGGTGAAGCAATACTGGAATGCGGCTCAGCTTGTGAAGGACTAGCGTAATATTTGAGTGGGTGATTTGGTTCTTCAGCCATCTCTGCGTCCTTTGAAGTTCCAACTGGTTTAGGCGAATCAACTTGAAGATCTGGAATGTTGTATTTTCGTTCGTATTCTAATATTCGTCTTCTTACATGTAAGAAGCGTTCTAATTCTTGGAATGGAGGTTGCAAGTCTTCGCCTTGAGAGCGAGTACTTGGCATACACTCGGGAAATTAGATTAGGAAAAGAATAAGTTGTTACCTTAGTCTAGACAGTGCTACTCTAACAGTGCACTAGTGACTAAATCAAGGTCCCCGGCAACGGCGCCAAAAACTTGATGGGGCGAAGACGCGATATGTGTCTAGCGATATCTGAACTGCAAGCGCACAACCTATCAAAGTAATATAAAAGATTATCGATCCCACAGGGACTTTGTAATCACTCTAGTGCTAGAGGGTCTACTAGTTTAGCTAAGGTGGATATTTGTCACGAGTTTGGTTTTAAGGATTAAATGGGAATTAAATTTAGTTTTAAGGAAATAATGAGAAGGCGGTCGGTATGTAATTATATTAACCTATGCGGGTCAATCTAACCTAAGCTTATAAAGATGGTTCACTTAAATTGTTCTGTAGAGATTATCAGTCTAAATACCCTCGACTCACACTCTCGTGGTCTTATCTCAGATCTTACTCCTAAAGTCCTATGCCTGCTCTCGCTAGCCCATAAGTGTTTAGAAGATAATTTTTGAAAACTTAATAAGTCTAATTCATTTTAAAGCGCTCTCGCTGTATTTAAATCAAAGGCCTAACTTTAGCTATCCGGTTAAAATCTCACACTCTCGTGGTCTCGACCTAACCTATTACACTTTTCTTACTCTCGTAACAAAAAGATTAATTTTAATTATAAAAAGTCACGGCCAGAATATAAGTTCTTAATTATTTTAGCTTAGATTCAATTTACCGGTTTGGTTTAGTTTATTACATACCGCCTAATTAATTTAGCTACTCATTTTTGTTGTACCAACAGACAGATGCAGAAATAAATAAATATTAATTAAAACATACATTATAAAATAATAATAATATCTTAACATAAACAATTAAATAAACTTAATATAAATGCAAAAATAAAAACCTGGATAATTAAAATCTTAAAACTCCTTCTTCCACAGATTGGCAAGCTCGGAGTGTTCGGAACCGGAATCAAAAATAAAATGCGAAACAAATTCTGAAGGCTAAAAAGAAATTAATTTAAATAACAATTTCCTAATGTTGGAAATTGTTATTGAATTTGGGTTGGATATAGAAACAGAAAAAATAAACAAGAACAATGCTGGAAAAATTAAATGAAAGGGTTCAACAAAATTACGGCAGAGCTTCCGCGTGAAAGTTAAAATAATACTTTGTAATTTTCAATTTGTAACTAAGGTATTTATAGAACCAGATTTTGGGCTTGGGCAGTTGAATTTGATCAGCGTGGGCATCGTCCAAAATGAGAGAATTTAGGGAAGGTGGCATACTGGGTCTGAGGAAAAGTAGGAGTCGTATTTGACTCGCGTGCACGTCTTCATGAACAATTCAATTACTTTAAACACATTTTCCTTGTCACGTTCGTGACAAGGGCGTAACGGGCAGATTTTACAATTCAAGCGTGTCACGGTCGTGACAATTGAGTAACGGTCGTGAGACCTCAAAGTAGGGCGTCACGGTCGTGAGTAACATGTAACGACCGTGAGTGTTACAAAATATGCAGACTTAGAAGAATCCTTCTCTTCATCTTCTTTTCATGCTTGTTTTGGTTCATTTGATCTTTTTCTCATAATTTAGCTCTAGACATGTTATACCTGCAATGTGACATAAAAAACTCGAACAATCGGGAGTTAATAGGATCAATGTGCGATAAAACGGACTTAAAACGTAGTAATAAAGTGATACGATTTCTCGTTATCATCTGTTACTTTCTTAACAGTTTGAACAAGGGTTCACAGGTTGCGGTGAGGTGAGATATGAACCTTGATATGTAGTTCAATCTACCTAAGAACCTCCGAACTTCTTTTTCAGTCCTAGGTGCAGGAATCTCCTGAATGGCTTTGAATTTGTCGGGATCAACCTTGATTCCCTTTTCACTTACGATAAATCCCAACAACTTACTAGAACGTACCCCGAATGTGCATTTGATGGGGTTTAGCTTCAGCTGATACTTTCTCAGACGTTTGAACAACTTCAGCAGATTTACTAGATGGTTTTCTTCAGTAAGGGACTTAGCAATCATGTCATCCACGTAGCATTCAATTTCGTTGTGGATCATATCGTGGAATAACGTTACCATAGCCCGTTGATAATTCGCACCGGCATTCTTCAGTCCAAGTGGCATTACCTTGTAACAAAATGTGCCCCAAGGTGTGATGAAGGTTGTTTTCTCCATGTCTTCGGGTGACATCTTGATCTGATTATACCCAGAAAAACCATCCATGAAAGAAAACACCGAGAACTGAGTTGTGTTGTCAACCAATACATCAATGTGAGGTAATGGAAAATCATCCTTCGGGCTAGCTCTTTTTAGATCTCGGTAATCCACGCACATCCGTACTTTGCCATCTTTCTTAGGCATTGGTACAATATTAGTGACCCACGGCAGGTAACTAGTTACAGCAAGGAAACCGGCATCCCATTGTTTTTTTACCTCTTCCTTAATCTTCATGGCCATATCCGGGCAAGTAAGGCGTAGTTTTTGCTTCACTGGAGGGCAATCTTCTTTCAAAGGTAGCTTGTGCATAACAATATCCGTGTCTAGACCTGGCATGTCTTGATAGGACCAAGTAAAGACGTCGACGTATTCTCGAAGCATGTCAATGAGCTATTCTTTTATTGGAGCCTGCAGACTGGCCCCAATCTTTACTTCTTTCAAATCCTCTTCGGTACCAAGATTCACTGTTTCAACCTCCTCCTGATGAGGAGTGATCACTTTCTCTTCCTGTCTCAACAACCTAGCTAACTCTTCAGGTAACTCATAGTTTTCTTCAACCCCTTCATCTGCTTGATTAATTGGATTGTCGAAGTCATACAAGGTCATAGCGATGCTGTTGTTGGTGCAATCTGGAGGGTAATCTCTGCAAGGGTTGAGATTGATTCGTTTTAGTGATCAATTTTAATCTTGTTTAGAAAAGTGTAAAATGAAGTTATTTATTTTGAAAACATTGCCATTTTATTGTTTTGTACAAAAGTGAAAAATGAAAAGACAGTGAGCGAAAAAGAGACTTGTTTGCAAAAGATGTCCGATATTCATTGATAATCCATTTGCACAAAATTACAATATGGCCCTATTACAAAATGAGTCCTGACACCTTGGGCAAGATGTAGGACTTGATGCATGCTAAAAAAGGCAGGAAATAATAATTAATCTGCAGGAGTAACCCTTATAATTTCATGGGAAGACCAGTTAAGGACTTGGTGACCCGGGATCCTTGGACGTATCCAGCTCTCCAGGTTGAGGTTGCTTTCCACCTCGTCTTCCACGTTGTTAACATCATCTGGGGTGAGCATCCCCCCATTGATTAACTTGGGCTCTTCAGCAGCCTCTGTTTGATCTTGTCGGAATGGTTTGTAACCCAAACCGAATTTGTCCTCCTTCTTCTCTACCGGTAGCAGCTTGCCCCAGCCTTGGGCATTACCATCTTCAATAACCTTCCGGGCTTGCTGATAGGAGACAATTGAAGTACCCATCCTATCCTCCTGGGATGCAGCAAATACTTCAGTCGTCGCCTCATTGATGTTCAGTGCTTCGAACCCCTGGCTCATAGTTTCATGGATTTCACCATCCATCTCAATGTATTTGTATGTAGCCAGATGGCTAACAAAGATGTCCTCTTCACCACAGATGGTGATAATCTGTCCTTCCCACTCATATTTCAATTTCTGGTGAAGGGTCAACGTAACTACGCCAGCGGCGTGAATCCATGGTCGACCCAACAAACAACTGTAGGCTGGCTGAATGTCCATCACATAGAAAGTAGTCTGAAAGACCTGCGGACCAATTATCACAGGCAGCTCCACCTCTCCAAGAGCAGACCTCTTGGAGCCATCAAAAGCCTTGACCACCAAATTGCTTGGTCGGAGAGCTATACCATTATACTCGAGCTTGACAAGATCTTTCTTTGGCAAGACATTGAGTGAAGAACCAGTGTCAACAAGAACATTAGAGAGCACAGCCCCTTTACACTCCAAAGTGATGTGTAAAGTTTTGTTGTGGTGTCGTCATTCCGTTGTCAAGTCAACATTGGTGAAACCTAGCCCATGGCTAGTATTAACATTGGACACTACTGTCTCAAGCTGATTCACTGTGATCTCTTCCGGCACGTAGGCAGCGTGCAAGACTTTAAGTAGTGCATCCCGATGAGCTTCAGAACACAACAGCAGCGATAAGATGGAGATCTTAGAAGGAGTTTGGTGGAGCTGATCCACAAATTTGTAGTCACTTCTTTTAATTATCCTCATAAATTCACCCACATCCTGATCAAAGGAGGATTTATGAGTCTCTTTTTGCGCAGGTTCTTCAGGTGCCACACTTTTCCCTTTGGCTTTGGCAACAGCCTCTGCCTCAATATTGATCTTTGGAGCTTGTGACGCGAAGAGGCATCCGCTTCGGGTGAAGCCTCCGCCTCCCCCGACATTATCCACTTGTGAGGTAGGAACTGAAGAATCAAGGACTTTTTTTCCGTTGCAGTAAAGGTCTGCACCATAATGCCATGGTACATCATTGTCTTTAACATATGGAATGGGCCCTGGCACCGTGATGGTGACTGGGATAACTGCAGCAGAGGTTGGAACCGTTATTGTTTGTGGGTCATAAAAGATGGTGACAGGACTTCTGGTGGATGTTGGTGGTGATGAATAGAATCTTGGTTGTTGCTGAAACTGTTGCTGAGATTGTTGTTGAAAGTTGCTGGAGTTCGGGACTGTTGTAGGGTCATAATAGATAACGACAGTGGAGACGTCGTTGTTGGTGGTTGTTGTAGTTGTAGAAGTAGATGCAATGGGACTGTTGTTTGTTGAAGTGATGGAAGAAGTGGTTGCTGATTTTGTAGACGAGTCTGTAGGAACAATTGTCTTTACAGTTGTAGGAGGATCATTTGTTGTTGAAAAAGGAGTTGTTGGTGTTGTAGAAGCTGTTATGGTTATCTGCAGAATGCCTTCTTAATCAAGCCATTGATGCCATTCCTCAAGCTTGCACACCTATTCTCGGAAACCTTGCAAGATTCACAACAGGCCTCACAGCCTGGAAACACTTGGCATTTCAAAAGTCGAGCTTTAACCTCTGCCAGAGGTGTCTGAATACTTGCAGTATCTTCAATCAAACTCATGGGTGAGCCCTCCTCTATAGCATTTATCTTTGTCCCACCATGGATGGGCATAGGATTCTTCGTGACATTGGGAGGTGGTGCAAAATTCAGGGCCTTTGAATCTACCAGATCCTGGACCTTCATATGCAGAGCCCTGCACTTTTCCGTGGAATGACCAGGTGCATTAGAATGAAAAGCACACCTGGCATTGACGTCGTAATTTCTCGGAAGGTTTTGAGGATCTGGAGGAGCCAATGTCCTTAACTCGACAAGATTGAGCTTTAGGAGTTGTGGCAACAATGAGGCATATGGCATAGGAATAGGGTCAATTACCCTGTTGATCTGAGATGGCCGCTGCTGAAAAGGGCGTTGTTGTTGATTGTTGTTATTGTTGTTGTAGGATCGTTGTTGAGGAAACTGTGGTTGTTGAGGAAAGTGCTATGGTTGTTGAGTATATTGAGGAGATGGAGTAGGAATAGTGACGGCGACAACTGTCCTTGGCAGATACTGGGGTATCCCTCTTCCCATATGTATAGAGTTTGTTTCACCGGATCTGCGGGGTCCTGTAAATGGCTTCCTTGCACTGCTTGAACTGGCACCATTGTCAGAAAGCTCTCAATTCTTTCCCCGGCTATAACCACGTCTGCAAAGCTGGTGGAAGAAAATGCAGCCAACCTTTCAATATAAGTACCCTGGAGAGTGTTCATGAACATATCTGCCATCTCCCTTTCTGACATCGGGGGTTGAACGGCAGCAGCTAATTGCCTCCACCTCTGGGCATACTCTCTAAAGCTTTCTCGGGAAGACTGTGACATTCCCATCAGAAGGGTTCTATTTGGAGCCATGTCCAGATTATACTGATATTGAGGAATGAAAGCTTCGGCCAAGTCTTTCCAATTCCTAACTGTGGCCCTGGTCAAATGAGAATACCACTCTCGAGATTCCCCTGTCAAGCTATCCTCAAAGTAAAACATCCACAACTTCTCATCCATGGTGTAGGCTTTCAATCTCCCCAGGAAAGACTGAAAGGTACGTAGGCAGGATGTGCCATTGTATCTTTCAAAACAGGGAGGTTTGAACTTGTGAGGAATTCTAACCCCCTCCACTAATCCCATATCCATGACATCAAAACCCAGAGAGTTTTGGGATTCGAGAGACCTTAGCGTTTCTGCTATTTCATCCAACCGACGATCATAAACTTCGTCTCCAGCCCCGACCAAAGTAAACTGCTCTTCCTGAGGGTCTTCCTGCAAGGCCCTCCCTCCAGTGTTACCTTGGGTGTTTCTTATAGAATTGTTGTTTGGGTTAAGATGAGGTCCAACCTCTGGGGGATCAGTATGAGGCTGTACGTGATCGTTGTTGCTGGTACCCCATGTACCTGGATGGTTTTCCTCGGGAGTTTTCCGCTCGACTAACTCTCTCAATCTCTCCTGGCTCTGAGCCAAACCAGTCATCACTGCCATAAATTGATTCATTTGAGCCCTCATCTTTGTCCTTTCATTGGCCATTTGGGTCCTCACATCAGTCAAGTCTTGTTGAACCTGTTCCATTTGTAATCCCGGAAGGTTGTTTCTTGTCAGATACCGGTGCACTCTATTGACAAGGAACACTCTTCTACGAGAAATGTTTCCTGAAACCACAACAAAGTGAGAAACAACAAAACAAAAACTTACAAACAAAGAAATGATGTTAGTATGCAATGCAGGATGCCTATTTGTCTTCAAAGGGTATCCGATTTGGTTCTTTGGTTTTGACCTTTCCAGACCTCGGGGAATGATGATGTTGCAGAGAGATAAAAGCCCACAGAATGATACAAACCATATATTACAAAGAGTGAAGAAAAATAGTTTGATTACAATAAAGTCCCCATGGTGGGTTAAAATATAACAACAAAATCAAAATTACAAACAAAAGGAGGTAAAAATACAAAGGAATCAAACATCCAGTCCAAAGTCATCCTCTTTGACTTCTTTCAGGAGAGCCTCAGTCACTGGGCCAACTAGGTGCTCTGTGATGGTCCTGGCAAGTAGGTTCCTGATGGCAATGGCACTGGTCAACTTCTTGTGCTTATCCTGATCCTTTGACCTCTTTAACCCCGCCCGGAGTTTCAACTCAGAGATCTCCTTCTGTGCTGCTAACAAAGCTTCCTGATTCTTCTTCTCACTAGCCTCCAGCTGCTCTATCCTAGGTTGAGTTCTATGATCTTCCTATGCACGAGCCTCAGTGATCCTGATCCACCTAGCCTAACTCTCCTCTAAGTAATGCTCAGCTCTGGCCTTTTGAGTGTTAGCTTCCTTGCAAGCATTCTCCAGTACTAACTCTCCTGCTCTAGTCTTTCTGATGTAGTCATCCGTCTTCTCAATCTTGGTCAAGTGCTCAATCCGAAGCTTCTCTAACCTTTCATTATCTAGATGATTGTCATTCCTCTCCCAGAGGGTCTTCTTCAAGGCTTTAGAGAGTTGAGTATTCGTTTCCTTTAATTTCTCAAACTCCTCTAAGCTGACAGTAGCTGCAGGCTCCACTGCTGATGGACCAGGTACATCCTCTAAGGTGAATGGCATACGGGTGATCTCTCCCATGGTACGAGACTAATCAAGATACTGAGCTGAATCTATGTTGTTGCACTTGCCAATGATAGATGTCCCCTTAGTCTGAATGTTGTCCCAGGCCCAGACTTCATGTCTGACAATGGCAAGGTTGTGTTGGATGTCACAATAGAGGGTTTCTGTCAAGTCTTTCCCTCTTGGGGGATGTACCAAAGCATACCCTTGTAGTGGATGCAACCTTTTACTCCAATCAAGGGTACATTGGGATATTGCCCACAGCTAGTAATGATATCTTTGCCCTTGGTACTTTGAGTACACCATCTGATGTCTTATGATGTAAGGGCATTCATTCTCTTGGCCCAATTCCTTGGCTGATGAGGATTCAAGAAAGTGTTTGACTTCGTCAAGTGTCTTAACAACCAACAGTAGAAGAGGGGTGCACAACATCTGACCAATCTTCCCCTTTGCTTCTCATTCCTTTGATGCACTGAGTAGTAAAAGTATCCAAGCAAGGTAGGAACTGGGTTCCTCAGTAAGAACAAGTGAATAGCACTCTTGATTACAAACTTTGGCTCGTCTACAAACAAGATAACTCCATATATGCTGAGGGCTAGGAGAGCACAAACAGTTTCCCACCTCCCTACTACAGCATGCAGGGTGGCCTGAGTAACCAAGAAGTCTAAGTGAAGGCCTGGGATTCCAGCCTTAGTGGTCATGCTCTGGTCAATGAGGGTAGGCTCCAGGTGCAAAGCCTTAGCTATATCTTCATTCTTGGGAGCAACCATCTCAGGGTTGAAAGGAATCCCTCTCCTGATAGGGACACCTAACAACATGGAGAACTCTTCCATCAATGGTCCTAGCTGAAAATCTTGGAAAGTGAAGCATCTGAGAGGAGGATCATAAAACTGTAAGCAAGTGTGGATCATGCTCCTCTGGGATGCATCCAGGTCCATGATCATGTCCATAATGCCACCATAATGTTCCCTGAATAAAGGTACATGATCAGGAGTGATGAGAGACTGGATTTGTCTGATGTCTGTCAAAGTGGGCTCAAAGAAGTGGTATGTATTGTTGCTCTTCCTGGAAGTGTCCATGCTGACAATGGATGTTGGTGAAGAAAACTGAGGGTAACTGCTGATAGAGGCCACTGAAGAAGATGCTGAAGAAGAGTCTCTGATGAAGACAACTGGTGAAGAGAGCTAATGCAAATAGCTGAAGGAATCTGAGCAGTAGAACAGGTCAAAACCAAACCAAAGATAAAATGTGGATACCCTGTAAAACAAATAGACAAATGTTAAATGATGCAAAATGATGTATGCAGAATGATATGCAAAGGGTTTGTGATCAAGTGTTGGATCAGTTATCTGCCTTGATAGGGTCCATGTGTGTTCATAAGTCCGGATGAAGGCTTAGAAAACCAGTAACCAGGTGGGGGACTCAAATAAGGAGTCACAAGTCCAGGGTTTCACAAGAACAGTCCGAAATGATACAACCTTAACAAAACTAGTAACAATGTATGATGAGGCCAAGGGTACCTGCAAACCTGTAAACATCCCAACCCCTTCACATGTATTGTTCTAGAACAAGGATCCTCATACTTGGATCAGTTATGAGAAGTGTAAACACTTCTAACCCGGAGGTACAATGTTTACAATAACCATAAAGGATCCTCCTCTAATTCACCTCAGATACTGAAGGTCATAAAAGGTCATCCAGACTTAGCAGGCTTCCCAGATAGCCCTAGTACTACAGGAAATCCGTAGCACAGAGTTCTCAAGAAGAAACCCATGTCTGAACCGTGTTTCATATTCCCGCATCAGACTGAAATGGAATGGGAAAGAATATGAAGCCACTCTATCTTATGTGTCACTCAGGTCCCTAGTATGGAATCTTAGTCACTCAATAATCCTTCCCACCAAAGGAAACAACAGATCCAACACAGATGATGATAACAATATGAAATGCATAAAACTGTAAATAAAAGCAATAAATAAAGCTGTACAGAAAGCAATAAATAAAGCAATAAAAAAAATAAGCACAAGTAGCACATAACACCCACGTAAACACAAATCAAACAAGCGCTATGAGAAACCCACAAAAAGAACCAGAGTCCCTGGTTGCAAGATACGATTCCCCAGCAGAGTCGCCAAGCTGTCGCTCCCAAATATTTGCATCCCGGTACAAGCGCGAACGGTCGGCGAAAGGAGAGAATGAAGGTGAAGATGAATAGAGTCTCCAGCTAGGCATTTTTTATCCCGAAGGAAAGGTAATGTTGCATAAACCTGGGAAAAGATGGATAAGATGGTTGCGAACCAGAGAAACTGAGAAAGGGGGTTGGTTACAACCTGGGAAGGTATTAACACCCAGATTGTCCGTTGTACTCGATGGGATCCATGCTTAAAAGATTGTGTTTAAAGGGGTAGTGTACGTGCTATCTGTGTGCAAAAACTAAGAAGAGAATATACAGGTGTTAGTGCAAAAGAGTGAATCCTCAGGAACTAAGGCTTTAAAAAAAAGGAATGCTGAAAGAGGGGGAAGACAAAGAGACTTTTGTTTGATAACAGTTAAGTTATGCCTACGTATCCTCTCGTGCAATGAGGAAGTCAGAACACCGTAGTTCGACTCAAAGAGACTGAAAATAAATTGATTGTGAACTGCCTTCTTGTCTATGCTCAAGTGTATGACTCGTCTGGCTCGAGTGCTAACTGTCTTACATTAGACGGAAGAAGCAAGTTCTCGTTTGTGAATGAGTGTGATGAGAAAAGAATCCCGAAGGAGACGATTATTGTTTGTTTTTGTGTTTTCAATTTTGTTATTGTTTTTGGTGTTTTGCATAAGTTAATGAGCTTAAGCCTAAATCAAAGCCTTGTAAACTCATTATATCCTCCCTGATTAGGGATAATGAGCCTACTTAAGTATGCGATAAGCATCTCAACTTAATTACCATGATGAGGTAGGATTAAGATCATTAACCTACTTGTGATTAATTAGATGTTTTTGGGTTTTTGTTTAGTGTTAAGTAATGAGTTTAATATCTAATCACAGATTAGTGGGCTCATTACACCATCCTAATAGAAGGATAATAGATGAGAACACTTAAGCCGAGGAAGATACCTCAAATTAATCCATGGTTAGGGATTAAATTAATTATATAACAAAGCCTTTATTAAGTGGATTTTAGTTAAGGGATGAGATTAAGAAATGTGTTTTATGGTTTGCAAGACAACTTGAGGGGGACTTGTCCATTAAACACTAGGGTTAGTCCTTCTTAACCATAAAGGAAGAATTAGAACCCTAATGTAAGGCCCAAGTTACAAGATAAAGTCTTAGTGATTATTAAGATGATTTGATTAAGAGGTTTAAACAATTTAAAGGTTTAACACTTAGGATTAAAGTTATACACTCCATCCTAAGAGAAGGATGCAGGCATAACCCTAATTCCAAAGTCCTAAAACTTTAAGAGTTTAGTCTCTGATTATTGAGATGAGAAGAGAGACTCAAGGAGACTCAAAGGTAAAAAGCTAAGGGGAACTAATCACAACCCTAATTATTATCATGCTTGGATATCCTATGGTTTGTAAGGCTTAATAAAGATCTTCAAGGAAGCCACCAATGGAAGAAGCAGATGAAAGGAGGATGAAGCAGAAGAATATGTTACTTACTTCATTGAAGAAGATAAGTAACTTAAAGAAAGAAGGTGAGAGAAATGGAACACAAGTGAACAAGTTCACTTAAAAGACAAACAAAATGAAAATGAAAGAGATAAAGAGAAATGAGAAGTGAAGGAAAATCCACTTCTCAAAGTAACTTACCACCTGAAAATGTTAGCATGAATGCATAAAGTTCAAAACATAAAGAAATGAAATGAAATGAGATGCAATGAGATGAAATGACCAAAGTCATAAGTGTTTATGCAATTTTAATGTCATGTGAGAGGATGCAAAGGCATAAAAAATGCATATGTATGATCATATAAGAATTAGATGTCATGTAAGCATGCTTTGAAGTTTGAAAACACATGAAAGTTAATGAAATAAAATGAATGCAAATCATGGAAAATGAATGAAGAAATGATAAATCATGGTTCTAACATGTCCTAAGATGTCTAAAATGACTTATGAATGCAAGAAATTTCATGGCAAGTTCATGTAAGGATGCATATGCAAGGTGAATGCAAATGAACATGAGAAATTAGGGTTTTATGGAAGTATGAGATGCAAATGATCAAAACAGAAGCATAAGACATGATAAAAATTTGAAACCAAGCTCAAACAAACCCTAATCCTATACTAGGTCACACCCCAAAGGAGAAGGTCAGAAGCCTAAACAATCAAAAGTTATGAATTTCCTAAGTTTTCTAGGGTTTTTGGGTGATTCAAAGGGAAAAATGCAAATCAAATTGAAAATGCAAGATAAATTCATGAGGAAAATGTCCTATAAACTACATGCAATATGTAACACAATGCAAAAAGAATCATCTTCAAACTCTTTTTGGTTAGGCAGAAATGATTTTTTTTAAGTTAGGGTTCAAAAATATGATTTTTATGACCCTTAATTCAAAGAAAATTCACAAACTATGATCAAACCTAAAAATAAATTTGTATGAAGAGTTTGAAAATGTTTCTAAATGCATTGGGATGATTAATGATTTTTTTGATGATTTTTAGAAACATAAATATATTTTTAATTTATTAAAAGACTTTAATTAATTAAAAATAACATTTAAATATTTTTAAAATACTTTTTAAATGCAAAAAATAAAATAAAAATCATTTTTGGAATGATAAAAATATTTAAAGTCAGAATGCAAAAGAAAATATTTTTTGGATGCTTTTTGGTATTTTAAATTAAATATGCAAGAAAATGCAATTAAAATGAAATAAAAATAACAAAAATGAGAAGTATGCTGATCCAAGGGGTGAGATTTGAACTGGAAAGGGAGGGAATTGACTGCGCGCGTAGATCAATCGCCCATATTCAAACTGGCTAATTAACTGATTTAATTAATTAATTAAAATTAGGGTTTTAAGTGAAATGATCTGGACCCTCCAAACACGCGCTAATCCTAATCCTACGGCCCACATTCAAACTGGGGAGATTAGCCCTAATCCTAACCCTAATCACTTTCAGATGACCGGAGAAAGCTCCGGTCATCTTCTCCGGCCACACCAAAATGCTAACTTCTTCCCTAGGCCAATAAACACCAAATTTCTTGCCCAGAAATGATCCCCAAGCATCATACATTATGAATCAGCAAACAAAACACATTTATCATTCACCAAAAACAAGATTCGAAGCAAATCGTGAAAATGAACAAAACTTTCAGAAGTTCAATACATGCTCATTTCTTAATCATTTTCAAAACAAATTATATCAGGATGATCAGTGAAGCATGTAGATTCATTTAGAAACTTAAATAACGAGTTCTGGAAAAAACGTTCATGAAGCTACCTGAGTTGAAGCTTTGTGTTCTTGAGCTTTCTGGCCTCCCTCTTGGTTCAAAATCACCCCAATGATCTTCCTGATGATGAAGGTGAGCTTAGAGCAAGCTTGTGATGGCTATTTTGAGGTGTTTGGTTCTGAGGATGCAGAAATCGTATTTCTGATTTAGTGGCTTTTAGGCTATGGTGAAGGGTGCTTTGTGATCCTTAGGTTATGTGGAGATGATTGGTGAAAGAAAAATGAAGTTTCAGTGGTTGGTTTTTGAGTTTCGGAGAAGGGAAGTTTTTGACAAGTTTTGTGGATTCTGAGTTCTTGGATGATTCAGCTGCTTGTGTGTTATGAAATATGCTCCATAATGTTTGCTTTAGCCAATGGAAATGCTCAGAAAGTTGTTGAGGCACAGGTTGATTGGTATGGGGTGTTTTGCAAAAAAGTCAAGATTTGTGTACTTGAGGTATGGGCCATGGCAGGTTTGATTTCTTGGGGTGTCTGGCCTCAGCTGACTTTGTGGAGAGCCATAGAATCAGATTGCATAAGCTGGCACAAGTGGATGAAGAGTTTCATACCATTTTGCAATTCTTGAAAGTTTTGGCCCTTTTTGATTTCTTGAAGTTCAAGTCATGAAAATGCATGGTTCAAAGCATAATTCTTATGTTTAGAGGTCCCATTGACATGTTGTGAAATGTTTGTGTCCATTTGAAGTCATTAGAATGCTTGAATATGCCAATTTTCAAAATCCCTCTTTGACATGAAACTTGAAATTTTAGGATTTTTGCCAACTTTGAAAGGCCATATCTTGAATTCTAGGATGAATCAAGACATATTCTTGTTATTTTTGAAAAGGGAAAGACCTAATACACAACTTTCATGACCAATAATTTTTCATTTGAAGCATTTTTGGTTAAGAAAGAGGAGGTTGAAAAACTTTCCCAAAATGGAAAGTTTGCATTTCAAGTCATTTCCATTTTTGGCAAGTTTGCAAAGGGCCCAAAATTCTTCAATCTTGTGAACTTACAACCTCTTATAAGATCAATAAAGATCATAGAACTTCATTTTGATGAAAATACCTCTTTGGTTCCATTGTTGGGGGCCTCAGATGCCCTGATTTTGACTTAACTTTCTCAAGAAGTTACCCAGTGAACATATGACTTCCACAATGAATTTATTCATCAAACTTGGTAAACATGATCCTTATAACATCTTAAGAACATTAGAAACAAGAATGGCCCAAAAATTTGGAGTTAAGGCCTCTGAAACCAAAACCCTAATTTTGGTCATCTGTGTAGTGAAAACCCTAGCTCTACTTCCATGCCTTGCCAGTTCTTGTGATCTCTTGACTTCCATGAACTTTGAGGGACATAATATGATGATAGAACACACATGGACCCTTTTGGAAAGCTTTGAAGCCTTTGGGATGGCTCAGATGGATCCTTGGATTGCTCAGATCACAAACCTTAGATGCAGATGAACTTGAACTATGCAGATGAAACAAATATCCAATATGAGGTGGTGTGGTTATGCTTATTCAAAAAAATGAAAGATCACAAGCCATGGTGTGATAAAGAGTGAGGGCAAATTTGGGGTGTTTACAAGAAGGAGCCCTCATAGTACGGAGTTCAACCAGGTTCAACTTCAGCAGCTCTGGAAGCAATACAACATATGGACACGGGATAGGATCAAGACTGCGGTTCCTCGCTCTCGTTCTTTCCTGAAATGGTCTATGTGCCTATTGTTGCTGACCTTGAGGTTGTGATTGAACATTTTGTTGTTGATATTGATTTGAGTTCCTAACATGCCCCTGCACTCTCTTACTCATACTCGGCCGATGAGAGAATGGAGGTTATTGATGTAACCCCTTTGAAGACTTGGCCTGAGCAATGATTCTAGAAGAAGGAAAGTTGACCACCTCTTTTGTATTCCTTCATGCTTCATCTTGCGGCACTTCCGGCCCGGTCAGTCCAAAAGTGATTATCCCTTCATCAATTAAGTCTTGCACTTGATATTTAAACGCCTTGCAATCATTAACATCATGTCCAGGAGCTCCAGAGTGAAAAACACAGTAGGCGTAGGGATTCCAACCTTGGTGAAGTTTACCAGAAGGAGGAGTTAGCTTGCGACACTCAATCAACCCCATTTTGAGCAATTGTGGACACAACTCAGCGTAAGACACGGGTACCAGATCAATAACCCTTTCTTGCTCCTATTGATAACGGATTGCTGCTGATGGAGGCGTTACACACAAAACCTTTTGAAGTCTTTCTCCTGGAAACCAAGGCGTAGCAGTTGAGGAAGATCCCTGATAAGGAAAGAAAGTGCTTACTTCTTTGGCAACGATTGGTGTAGGATCATTCAGCTCACTTGTATCAAGCAAAGTGGAATTGGTTCCTATCTTAGGCTCTTCCCGACTGCCAAGTGGTGATTGCTGGTGAAGAGACTCAAACTGTAGAGGAAATCCACCAAACAACTCTTGATTTAGTGGAAATCCCAAAGAGATGGGAGAAACATGACCTTCTGTTTGAAAAGCAGATACATGGCTATTTTCCTTTTTCAACATATCATTCATGATTCCCGTAAGCAGCTTCATCTGAGTCTTCATCAAGTTGAATTCTTCTCTTAGCAGTTTCTGATCCTGGGATAACGCTTGAATGTCCACTATAAAATACCCCCAGCTGGGCCTTCATCTCCGTCACCTTCGCTCGGAGTTGTTCCATGCCCATTCCCTGACAGGCATGATTCAAGTTGGCCATTATGGAGAGAAACCTAGTCAGGATAAGAATCTGTTCCTGAACACCTATCACAAATGCAAGGATGTATGCAAATGCCATGTTCGATTATTTCCAAGGAATCTATCTGTTTTGATCTATGTTTTAATGCAGAAAAAATATGACGATTTCCGATACGTGATCCTTAGAAATAACTGAACATGTATGCTAAAATTCCATGATATCATGTATACAACTGGCATGTGGTCAGCAGTCCGACGCTGGTGTGGATCAGATAACTAAGTGTCGGTGAAGAGTCATAATGTCATTATCTCTGTGTAGAAATTCCAGAATTCTCAACCAAGTATCATATAGGACCGGATCATATCATGAACTAACACTGGTAAAGCGGGTATGTTGGAAGTTTAGGGTTCCTGCAAACTTGTAAACCTCTCCCAATCTCACGGGTTAGCTACTACAGGTCAACATCACATAATCTCAAAGCCGAGTAGCAATTATACGTTCACCATTTCCGAGAAATGGCTCATGACCAAATCAGGGAATCGGTTAGGCATTATGTACTACCCCGGGAGGTCTCAGCTGAGTCCGGGAAAATAAGCATCCCTCATAAGTTCTCGGCTTCAAGCACTGAAGTCGAGAAATATTAGTACACTCATCCCGAAGGGTACAATACTACCGTCATACGACCAGTTGCTTTAATTGGGTTCCTATGAGAGAACAAGGTTATCCTATGAAACTTCCCAGTGGGCCCTCGGGTGAGAATAGGTTTGCCACAAAATGTGGTCTGCCACTGTCACTACTGGAGAGGGTTGTTTCCACTAAGGTCCTCGATGATCGGTTCCCAGTGTTAGCAGCGTAGGTGTGAACATTATATGGTCTGCCTAGGCAGTATAGAATATATCCCAAGAGAGCCTGGTCTGGGTGTGGGACTCGTGAAAACTACACATGCTCAAGACCACGCAAGCCACACGAATGCCCACTCTAAATCCTATGTGTATACTCAAGCCAGGCAATTGGCTTATCTCACAATAATCCCATCTCGTCAAGGAAAACCAGAATAGCCAGTACAACATATGCCGGTATATGCAATAGTAAAGTAAAGTGCAGAAAGATGTAAATAAAGCTGTAAAGTAAAGCGATGAACTGTAAATAAAACAATAAAGCTAAACTAAAGCACAACAACAAATGAATAAACACCCAACGAAAACATAAACAGATAAGTGCTAGGATTGACTCTCAAAGGGGAAACTAGAGATTCTGGGTTCAATCCCCAGCAGAGTCGTAAGCTGTCGCTCCCAGGATTTTCATCCTAGTACAAACGCGAAAGTGGCGCGGAAAAGGTAGAGTCGCCTGCCAGGCATTTTTATCCCGACGGAACGGGAAAGGGAATGCTGCACAAACCCGAGGAAGAAGAAAAGGAAGAGGCCTTGCGAACCAATGATCTGGGTCCGGAAGTGGGTTACGAACTAGGAAGGTATTAGCATCCCAATTCGTCCGCCGTACCCGACGGGATCCACACTTGTAAGACTGTTTCAAAGGGTGAGAAATAAGATGCTGTTTTAATGAAAGAATTTCTGGATGGAATCAAAATGGAAATAAGAAAAGGAATTGGAAAAGAAATTGGAAAGAAAGAGGGAAATGTAGGGAAAATAAAGAATGTTCTCGAATGGGCCATACCCCACTGCCTACGTACCTCATCGGGAAAATGAGGATCAGAGTTGCCATAGTTCGTCTCACTAAGGCATAAACTTTGTGTTTTTTAGGATGATGTTTCCATAGCTCTAGCTCAGGTGTTACAGACTCTGACTCGAGGGTGTTTACCATATCACTATTTGAACTGTTGAGGCAAGTCGTATTCGTCCGTAAAGAATGGAAGATGAGAAGAGAAAACATGTTGTCTTGTTGGTTTATTGTCTTTTAGAAGAAGTGTGTTGACTTTATGTTTATCATGGGTACAACACTAAAGACTATGATACAAGAGCGAATACTTTCCAAGGTCACCCCCAATGGGACGTTTGTAAAGTATCCTAGAAGAGTGGAGGAGACCTCCACTAATCATTTCCCATATGGCTTAAGGCTCGTGGCGTATTGTACCTACTTTCCTTTTAAATGTTTTTGATTTTCTTTAAAGGTGAGAAGTGAGACTCAAATTGTAAAAGGAAAAACTCTAAGGGAAACTAGACTTACCCTAAGTTAATTGAGTTTAATGGTGACCTATGGTTAGTGAAGCTTAAAAGATTAAAGCTATCTAAGCGTATATTAGACTAGAAATGCGAGTACAAAAATTAATAGTGAATAATATGGTCCTCCTACGTCATGGTGGGTAAAAACGTGTGTAAATCGTAAGTGGGATGAAACAATGGATCAGGTGGGTTGATTGTGTGGTGCTGAGACGCACGACTTATGGTGTGCGATGTACAAGGCTTGCTTTTAGGTTTATTGGAGTGGAGCGATGATAATCGAGGATCCTAATGTCACATGAAACTTTATTTATTTATTTATTTGAAATTCTTCGATTTTGGGTCGAATAACTCCTTTTCTTTATTTTTGAAAATTGGTCATCTAACGCTTCATTTTATCTTTTTCTATCCTAATTATAGGTATCACACATAAAATTCCAATTATTACATCACAAAGTATAAACCGCAAAAATATAATCAAGGCATAATAAAAAAATATAGTCTAAATCCATAAGCGAATCCTCGAAAAATACCTTGCACAAAAATAAGATGTTAGTGTAAACACCCCAAATTTTCCCTCACCCATTCACACCATGGCTTGTGATCATTTCATATGCATAAACTCAATCATACCATCCCATATTACTTTTTGATTCACTGCATAGATTCAAAGTCATCTGCATCTAGGGTTTGTGATCTGAGCAATCCAAGAGCTTCTTGAGCCACTCCAAATGTCATCAATCACTTCACAGGGGTCTATGTGTGTTCAAACATCATATTATATCCTCTCAAAGTCAAGAATGCCAAAGAATCACAAGAACTGAGAATGGCATGGAAGCAGAGCCAGGTTTGACTGCACAGATGACCTACAATTAGGGTTTTGGTTTCAGAGGCCATAACTCCAAATTTTTTGGTCATTCTTGTTTCTATTGGTCTCTATGTGGTATAGGGAGTATGCATATCAATTTTCATGAAGAAATTCCTTGGGGAAGTCATCTGATCAAGAGTTGACTTTTCAAGCAAGTCAGTGCAAAATCAGGGCATCTGAGGCCCCCAATGACCCAACCAAAGGGTGTTATTCATCATTTTGATTGTATATGATCTTTATTTGATCATAGAAGAAGTTGTAAGTTCACAAAATTGAAGAATTCCAAGTCTTTTGCAAAGTTGACTTTTTGGGAAAGTTTGACTTTTAATGAAATTGCCATTTTAGGAAACTTTTTCAACCTTTACTTTTTGATTCAAAAATGCTTCAAATGGAAAAACTTTGGTCATGAAAGTTGTAGAATGGATCATTCCCTTTTCAAAAAGTACAAGAACATGACCTAATTCATTTTGGATCAAAAGTTATGGTTTGTCAAAGTTGGCTAAAATCACAAAATTTCAAAGTTTCCTCCAAAGAGGCAAAGTTGCAAATTCACTTCTCAAGGCAAATTAAGGCATCAAATGGACTTCTAAAATTCACAACATGATCACACAAGACCTAAAATTCAGAATGAGCCAAGAAATCTCACATTTTTATGGCTTATGAAGCAAGATATCTCATAAGGAGCAAAAGTGAACCAACTTGCAAAAACTCACTCAAGTGAAGATCCACTTGCTTGCTGACTTGCTGATCAATCCTAGGGTTCTCCCCACATCATGCTGCGCAGGACATACCTTTTGTCCTTGGCTAGAAAGTAGCCCATGCTTCTCTTACACCAACTTTGACATTTTGGCAACTTGAGCCATACCAATCAATAAAGCACACATCACTTCTTCTGACCAATCACTATAGTTTATGCAAATCAAAAGCAAGCCAAAGCATACAAAAACACAAGCCTGAAGCCCTCTCTAACTCAGCATTCTCATTTTCACACCAACTTGCAAGAGCATTCGAAACTCCCAGCACAAGCCACAAACACAAAAACTAGCTTCACAAATCAACTCAACACACTTCCCTGAACACAAACCAACCCTTAAAACAGCCTGAAAGCCATTGAATCAAAAACACGATCACCACTTGCCATTGAACAGAACTTCTGCCATCTTTCAAACCATCCATTCTAAACTTCAAACAAGCATTGCAAGCTTCTTAGGAGGATCATTGGAGTGGATTTGAGCCAAGGAAACAGCCAGAGAGCTCCTGAATCAAAAGCTTCAGTTCAGGTAGTCATCTCAAAACTTTTTTCCAGAAACATGTTTTTAAGTTCTTAAAAGCTTCTATGCACTCCCCTGATCATGAATATGTGTTTACTTTTGAAAATGATTGAGAAACTAGCATGTATGAACTGTCTGAAATTTTTTGCCCTATAAACGTTTTGCTTCGATTAGGCCGATTGATGAATGAAAAATGATGTTTGAATGGGGGTTTTGATTCAGTGATGTGTGGGGATGATTTATGGGCTGTTAGTTTTCATTTTTGTGAAGTTTTGAGGATTTTAGAGATTTTTAGGTGGGAGTCCCACCGGAGAAGACGACCGGAAGTCTTCTCCGGCCACCTGAAAATGATTAGGGCTAATCCCTGTAATTAATGAGAGTTTGAATTCTGAGCGTAGGATTGGTTGACCTTGCTTGACTGGCGCGTGTTTGGAGGGTCCAGATCTTCCATTAAACCCTAATCCAGTCATTTGTGTAATTAATCAGGATTAATTAAATTCAAATTTTAGAGTGAATCTCAGCCATCCAAACACGCGCCAGTCAACTCCCGCGCGTATCATTTGAATGCTGGCCATTGATCTGTTTGACTTTCCCATTAATTCATTTTATTTTGCATTTTATTTCATTTCTTTTCTCCAATTTATTTAAAATAGCAAAACAATATTAAAAATTCTGAAAATTTTTATACAAACTTTTATTAATTTTTCAGAAACCAAAAACATTTTTATTTTTATTTTTTGCATTAAAAAATATTTTTAAATCATTTAAAAGTTTATTTTTAATTAATTAATGAGAATTAATTAATTAAAAATCCTTTTAGGTATTTAAAAATCACAAAAAATTCATGAAACCTCTAAAAACATTTAGAAACATTGTCCAACCCTCAAACCAAATTTCTTTTTTGATCTTGATGCATTTTGACAATTTTCCATGGAATTAATTCATTTTCAAAGCATTATTTTGATCCAAACTTCAAAAAATCATTTCTGCCTAACCATTGAGAGTTGGACTTTGATTCTTTTTGCATTGTGTTTTGCATATCATGAAGTTTGCAAGATTAAATTGGCATGATTTGATCTTTCATTTTCAATTTGTTTGACATTTTTCTTGACAAGGTACCCAAAAACCCTAGAAATTTTAGGAAATTCATAACCCTAATTAGGTTAAGAGTTAGAACCCCTCCTTTGGGCAGTGAGTTTGTGTAGGGTTAGGGTTCCTTGGAATGCATTTTCAATTTTTTATCTTGATGTTTGCTTCTGGTTTTGATTTTTGTTTGTTGCATTGATCATAAACCCTAATTTGGGATTCCTTTTGCATTCATCTTGCATTTGCTCACATACCAGGACTTGCCATAGCATTTTGTGCATCCATTTGATTCATCATACATCTTAAGACATATTAGAAGTATGTTTGATCATTGTATCTTTCATTTGCCACTTTGTATGACACTTGCATTTCATAACTTTTCATGTATGATCATGGTTCTTAACTTGCTTCTTTTGGCATCCATAAGTTTGTATGATCATCCCCATGCTTTGTTTCATGTTTGCAGCATCTCATAGCATCATTATCATCTCATATATGCTTCTGGTTTTGGTTTGCATCATGTCATTTCATCTCATCTTGCATTGCATTGCATTTCTTTCACTAACTTTTCAGGTGGTAAGTCACTTTGAGAAGTGAATTTGCCTTCACTTCTCACAACTTCTTTTCATCTCTCTTATGCATCCTTGCTGCATTTTGTTATGTGTTTGAGATTGAGCTTGCTCTTTCTTCTTCATCTTACTTTCTTTCTTCAAGTGACTTGTCTTCTTAAATGAAGCAAGTTGCTTTGCTTCTCTCTGCTCCATTCATCTGCTTCCTGATGGTTCCTCTGAAGATTTCTTTCTTAAACCTCATAAACCTTAGGAACAACCAAGCATGACAATGATTAGGGTTTTGATTAGTCCCCCATTTAGTTTTACCTTTGTGTCTCATTGAGTCTTCTCTTCTCATCTCATAATCAGGGACTAAACCCTAAAGGCTTTAAGGCTTTGTGATTAAGCTTATGCCTGCATCCTTATATTAGGATGGAGTGTATAACTTTAATCCTAAGTGTTAAAACCTTAATGTGTTTAACTCTTTTAATCAATTCACTTAATAATCATCAAGACATCAAGCTTGTAACTTGGGCCTTGCATTAGGGTTCTAATTCTTCCTTAATTGATTAAGAAGGACTAACCCTAGTGTTAATGGACAAGTCCCCCTCAAGTTGTCTTACAAACCCTAAAAAATATTTCATCATCATACCATTAACTGAAATCCACTTAATAAAGGCTTTGTTTTGTCATGAGTTTAATCCCTAATCATGGATTAAGTTGAGGAGCTTTCCTCAGCTTAAACATTCTCATCTATCATTCTTCTATTAGGATGGTGTAATGAGTTTGTTTAATCCCTGATTATGGCTTAATCTCATTACTCAACACTAAACAAAAACAACAAAAAACATCTAAATAATCACAAGTAGGTTAATGATCTTAATCTTGCATCAAAGGTGATTAAGTGTGAGAAGCTGACTTCACACTTAAGGTATTCTCATTACCCCTAATCAGAGGGAAGATGTGATGAGTTTACTAACCCATTGGTTTAGGCTTAAGCTCATTAACTTATGACACACTTTCAAAAGCAATAAAAGACTGAAAACACAAAAACAAACAATAATCGTCTCCTTCGGGATTCTTTTCTTATCATCTTCACTCATAAACGAGAACTTGCTTCTTCCGTCTAATGCAAGACAGTTTGCACCTGAGCCAGACAGGTCATACACTTGAGCATAGACAAGTAAGCAGTTCACGAGTCAAATTTATCTTTCAGTCTCTTTGGGTCGAACTACGGTGTTCTGACTTCCTCATTGCACGAGAGGATACGTAGGCATAACTTAACAGTTATCGAACAAAAGTCTCTGTATATTCCCCCTCTTTCCAGCATTATTTTCTCAGCCTCATGATCTTGAGCATTTCACTCTTATTCTTACACTGACACATCATTTACACACTACACTTCTTTTACACTGACACCTGTACATCCTTTTCCAGCTCTTTATACACAAATTGCACTGACACTACCCCTTTAAAACACAAATCTTTTAAGCGTGGATCCCGTCGGGTACGACGGACAATCTGGGTGCTAATACCTTCCCAGGTTGTAACCAACCCCCTTTCTCAGTCTCTCTAGTTCGCAACCGTCTTATCCATCCTTTTTCTAGGTTTATGCAGCATTACCTTTCCTTCGGGATAAAAATGCCTAGCTGGCGACTCTTTCCTTTTCCTGTGAGTTCACTCCTGTGTGTCCTCACATCCTCCTTTCGCCGACCGTTCGCGTCTGTACCCTTATCTGGGCCATTCCCATTTATCGGGAGCGACAGCTTGGCGACTCTGCTGGGGAACCTTATACTGTAACCAGGGCTTCTGGTTCTTTTTGTGGATTCCTCCTAGCGCTTGTTTGATTTGTGTTTACTGGGGTGTTATGTGCTAATTGAGTTTGTATATTTATTGCTTTATGTACAGTTGTTTTATTGCTTTCTTTACAGCTTTACATATATCATATTGTCATACTGTGCTGGCTGGATCTGGTTTTGTTGCTTTGGTGGGTGGGGTTCTATTGAGAGTTAAGGTCCTATACCGGGGACCTGAGTGACACCTAGGCTAGAGTGGTTCATGTTCTTTCCCATTCCATTTCGGTCTGGTGCGGGAATATGAAACACGGTTCAGATATGGGTTTCTTCTTGAGAACTCTGTGCTACAGATTTCTTGTAGTGCTAGGGCTATCTGGGAAGCCTGCTAAGTCTGGATGACCTTTACTATTGACCTTCAGAAACTGAGGTGAATTAGAGGAGGATCTTTTATGGTTATTGTAAACATTGTACCTCCGGGTTAGAAGTGTTTACACTTCTCATAACTGATCCAAGTCTGAAGATCCTTGTTTTAGAACATCACCTGTGAGGGGGTTGGGCTGTTTACAGGTTTGCAGGTACCCTTGACCTCAGCATACCCTGTTACTTTGTTTTGATTAAGAGTACTCCATTTTGGAACAGTTCTTGTGATTTTTAACCCTGGACATGTGACTCTTTATTTGAGTCCCCCACCTTGGTTACTGGACTTATGAACCTCCATCTGGATTTCTTGAACATACATGGACTTATATCAGAGCACTTGATCAGATCCAGCTTGATCACAAACCCTTGCATATCATCTGCATACATCATCATCGCATCATTTGACATTTGCTTATTTGTTTTTTCAGGGTATCCATACTATATTTTGGCTTGGTTTTGACCCCTTCATCAGCATAGACCTATCTTCATCAGTATCTACTTCAGCTACCTGCTTCAGTCACCTGCACCACCAGTCTCAGCCTGTCAGTGGCCCATCTTCAGTGTTATTCTCAGCATCTGTCTCAGCTTTTCTTCAGCAACATGGCACCTAAGAAGAGCAACATCTCATATCATTTCTTTGAGCCTGAGCTAGCTAGCATCAGGAAGGTCCAGACCCTGATTACTCCAGACCATATACCACTATTCAGAGAACATTATGGAGGAATCCTTGATGTGATTATGGATTTGGACCCTTCACAGAGGAGCTTGATTCATACTTGCTTGCAGTTCTATGATCCCCCTCTGAGGTGCTTCACCTTCCAGAATTTTCAGTTGGGACCCTTGTTGGAAGAGTATTCATCATTGGTTGGTGTACCTATCAGGGGTGGAGTCCCCTTCAACCCTGAGATGGCTTTTCCTAGTAATGAAGAAGTAGCAAAGGCTTTGTATCTAGAACCAGTTCTGATTGGGCAGAATATGACCACCAAGGCTGGAATCTCTGGTCTACATTTGGATTTCTTGACCTCTCAGGCTATTCTGAAAGCCTCCTTGGGAGAGTGGAAGGCAGTCTGTGCATTATTAGCCCTTAGCATATATGGGGTTATATTATTTGCAGATGAGCCTAAATTTATTAGCAAGAATGCAATCCATCTTTTCATCCTGAGGAACCCAGTGCCCACCTTACTGGGAGATCTCTACTACTCTGTTCACCAAAGGAATGAAAAGCAAAGGGGAAGACTGGTGAGATGCTGTGCTCCTTTGTTCCATACTTGGCTGCTCAAACATTTGCCAAAGACTGATGCATTCTTGAACCCTCACCAGCAGAAAAATTGGGCTAGGAGGCTTGTTTCTCTAACCTCAGATGACATCAGGTGGTGCACTCAGAGCACTAAGGGCAGAGACATCATTACTAGTTGTGGGCAGTTCCCCAATGTACCTCTGATATGAGTGAAGGGTTGCATCAACTACAACCCTCTGCTATTCAAAAGACAACTGGGCTATGCATTAGTCCACCCTCCTAGAGTACAAGATCTAGCTGAGACCCTTTATTGTGAGATCAAGCCTAATCTGGCTATTGTCAGTCAAGCATCCTGGGCTTGGGACAATGTCCAGACTAAAGGGGTAACCATTCTTGGGAGATGCAACAATGTGGCCTCGACTCAGTATTATGAGTGGTCTCATGCCAGGGCTCAAATTTCTGGGATGCCCTTCACCATTGAAGATGTGCCTGGACCCTCCACAGCACCACCTCCAGCAACTGTCAGCCTGGAAGAGTTTGAGAAGCTCAAAGAGAGGAATGAGAATTTGTCTGAAGCCTTGAAGAGAACCCTCTGGGAGAGGAGTGATGGCCGGCTGGACATTGAAAGGTTAGAAAAGCTAAAGGTGGAGCATCTAGCCAGGATTGAAAAGTTAGAAGACTACATCAAGAAGTCAAGGGCTGGAGAACAGATTTTGAAGAATGCCTGCAAAGAGGCCCAGTTCCAGAGAGCTAGGACTGATCTTTATCTGAAGGAGAGCCAAGCTAGGTGGGTCAGGATCACTGAAGCTCACACTCAGGAGGATAAGAGGACTCAGGACAAGATTAAGCAGCTGGAGGCTAGTGCAAAGGAGCAGCAGGAAGCCCTGCTAGCAGCCCAGAGAGAGATCTCAGAGTTGAAGATTAGAGCTGGTGTGAAAAGGTCAAAGGACCAGAGTCGACACAAGAAGCTAACTGCAGTTGTTGCCACCAGGAATCTCCTTATCAGAAACCTCACGGAGCGTCCGGCTGATCCTGTGACTGAAGCACTTCTAAAGGAAGTTCAGGAGAATGAGTTTGGTCTTGGTGTCTGACTTTTGCTTGTTGTTGCTATCAGTTCATTGCACTTTTATTTTCTTTATGTTATATTTTTGACCCCTCAGAGGGCATGTATTGTAAAAAAAAACAAACTATGTATCATTCACTTTTTGTAATATATTCATTAGTTTGTTTTATCTGAGTTTCTTTCAAGCAACATCACAAGCATCTTCCTCAAGGGTCTGGAAAGGTCAAAACCAAGCGCCAAGCCGGATACCTTAGAAACAAATAGGCATACTGCATTGCATACTAACTTTTGTTTTGTTTTGTAGGTTTTTGTTTTGTTGTTACTAACTCTGTTGTGATCTCAGGAACTATTGCTCGACGTCGGGTGTTTCCACTCAACCGTCCACACAGATATCCAACCCGCAACAACCTTCCGGGTATACAGATGGACCAAGTAACACAAGACCTTACAGAGGTCAGGACTCAAATGGCCAATGAGAGACTAGAAATGAGGAATCAGATGACTCAGTTTATGGAGGTGATGAATAATATGGCTCAAAGCCAAGAGAGATTAAGAGCACTGGTAGAGAGGCAGAATCAGGAAGACCCCCATCTAGGGACTGCTGGGACAAGCAATAATGAGAGAGTTCAACCTCATGTTAATCCTCCAGTCTATGGACCCCACCTTCATCCAGAGATCAATATCCCTGTTAATGTGCAAGGGACTGCCACTGCAGGCAGAGTGTTACAAGAAGACCCCCAGGAAGATCAATTTACAGTGATGGGAGCTGGGGAGGAAGCCTCTGACAGACGGCTAGATGAGATTGCTGAGAAATTAAGATCCTTGGAGTCTCAAAACTCCTTGGGTTTTGATGTCATGGACATGGGCTTAGTGGACGGGGTCAGGATTCCCCACAAATTTAAACCTCCGTGCTTTGAGAAGTACAACGGAACCTCCTGTCCACGGACCCACTTGCAATCCTTTCTAGGGAGGCTGAAGGCATATACCATGGACGAAAAGCTATGGATGTTTTATTTTGAAGATAGCTTAACAGGAGCTTCAAGGGAATGGTACTCTCACCTGACTAGAGCAACCATCAGGTGCTGGAAGGACCTGGCTGAGGCCTTTATCAGACAATACCAGTACAACTTGGATATGGCTCCCAACAGGACCCTCCTGATGGGGATGTCTCAATCATCCAGGGAAAGCTTCCGGGAGTACGCTCAGAGGTGGAGACAGCTTGCTGCTGCTGTCCAGCCACCCATGTCAGAGAGGGAGATGGCTGATATGTTTATGAACACCCTCCAAGGGACATACATTGACAGGCTAGCTGCCTTTTCTTCCACTAGCTTTGCTGACGTGGTCATAGCCGGGGAAACAATTGAGAGCCTATTAAAGATGGGTAAGATTTCTGACAACGGTGCGAGCTCATCCAGCAACACAAGAAAGCCTTTTGTGGGCCCAAGAAGAGCTGGTGAGACCAATGCTATCCATACCAACAGGGGCAGACCCCAATATGTTCATAGGTATGTGGCAGCAGTCACCATTCCCGCTCCAATTCATCCACAACCAGCTTATCAACCGCAGCAGCAATCCCATTACCAGCAACAAACTCAGTATCCTTCTCAGAGAAATTATAACAACAACAACACCAGCAACAACAATCAGCAAAGACCGTTCCAACAGAGACCTTCTCAGGTCAATAGGGTGATCGATCCGATCCCTATGCCCTATGCCACATTATTGCCACAACTCCTAAAGCTCAACCTGGTTGAGCTAAGGACATTGGCACCTCCAGATCCTACCAGTCTGCCCAGAAATTATGACGCCAACGCCAGATGTGCTTTTCACTCAAATGCACCTGGCCATAGTACAGAAAAGTGCAGAGATTTGCACATGAAAGTGCAGGATCTAGTGGATTCCAAAGCTCTAAACTTTGCACCACCACCGAATGTTAACAAGAACCCTATGCCACACCACGGAGGACCCAGAATCAATGCTATTGAAGAAGATAAGCCGTCTTACTTGATAACCAGTGTGGGTCAGATTCGGACACCCTTGGTAGAGATTAAAGCTCAACTCCTTGAATGTCAAATGTTCCCGGGATGTGAGATAGGGTGTGCTTATTGCAACATTTCAGTGAATGGGTGTGATAACTTGAGAGATGGCATAGATGGTCTCATCCAGAGTGGCCTGCTTCAAATCACAACATCAATACCTACCAATCCAGCAATCTCCTTAACAACAATTCCTGAGTCTTCTACAACTGCAACAACCATTATTCCAAACAATGCTTCAGTGTCATTAACAAATGCTTCATCTATTACTTCAACGGACCAAATATCAACAAACATCCCTTCTACAACTTCAGCACCCCTTCATTCAGAAACTCCTATAACAGCAACATCTATCCAGTCAACAGTATCTCCTACAACATCAACAGCAAACAATGAGAATGTCTCAACGGTTACAATTTATTATGATCCTGCAAATGATTCTGCCTACAACTCACAAAATGCCACTCCTATCAGAGCACCAGTCACAATATACTATGATCCACATACTATCATGGTCCCTTCTGCAGCTGCCATCAGTCCAGTCACTATCACAGTGCCTGGGCCAGTTCCTTATGAAAGCAGTAATGCCATCCCTTGGCATTACGGCTCCGATCTATACTGCGAAGGACAGAAAATCACTTTGGAATCATCAACTTCTTCACCATAAATAGACAATGTGGGGTGAGGCGGAGGCTTCACTCGAAGCGGACGTCTTTTCGCCCCACAAATTCCAAGACCCATTGCTGAAGCAGAAGCTGCTGCCAAAGCTAAATGGAAGAGCTTGGTGCAAGAAGATCAAGTTGCTAAAGAAGCTTTGAAAACCCCGTTTGATCAAGAGGTTGATGAATTCATGAGAATCATCAAGAAAAGTGATTACAAGATAGTGGACCAGCTTCACCAGACGCCTTCCAAGATCTCCATTCTATCATTGCTTATGTGCTCCGAGGCTCATCGGAACGCACTATTAAAAGTCTTGCACGCAACTTATGTGCCAGAGGAGATTACCGTCAATCAGTTGGAGGCTGTAGTTGGATATGTTAACGCTAGTCATGGACTAGGATTTACCAACACTGATTTGACTACGGAAGGCCGCAATCACAACAAAGCTTTGCACATTACCATGGAGTGTAAGGGTGCAGTTCTTTCTCATGTGCTGGTAGACACGGGATCATCCCTCAACGTCTTACCTAAGAAGGCCCTTGTGAAGCTGGAGTATGAAGGATTGGCATTACGCCCCAGTAACTTGGTAGTGAGAGCCTTTGACGGTTCTAAGAGATCAGTTCTGGGAGAAATTGAGTTGCCTATAACGATTGACCCACAAACTTTCAAAACGACCTTCTACGTGATGGACATTCAGTCGGCCTACAGCTGTTTGTTGGGTAGACCATGGATTCATTCCGCTGGCGCAGTTGCGTCTACCCTTCACCAGAAGTTAAAATTCGAGTGGGAGGGCCAAGTCGTTACTATTTGTGGAGAGGAAGATATTTTTGTTAGCCATCTGGCTACATACAAATACATTGAGATGGATGGGGAGATCCACGAAACGATGAGTCAAGGGTTTGAGGCCCTTAATATTAATGAAACATCTGCTGTACTTGGGACTTCCATGACATCCTACCAGCAAGCCAGGAAGGTTGTTGAGGAGGGGAATGCTCAAGGCTAGGGCAAACTGTTGCCTGTGGAGAAGAAAGAGGATAGATTTGGGTTGGGTTACAAACCAACTCAACAAGATCAAGCAGAGGCTGCTAAGAAGCCCAACTTTGTTAGTGGGGGGATGCTCAACCCTGATGCTGTCAACAACTTGGAAGATGAGTCGGAAGATGAGCGCAACCTGGAGAGCTGAATACGTCAAGGGATCCCGGGGAGCCGTATCTCAAACTGGTCTTCCCAGGAAATTATAAGGGTTACTCCTGCAGAGTAATTATTATTTCCTGTATATTTTAAGCATGCATCAAGTCTTGCATCTTGCCCAAGATGACAAGACTCATTTTGTAATCGGGCCATCTGTAATTTTGTGCAACAAGATTAATCAATGAAATATCAGACATCTTTTGCAAATGAGTCTTTTTTTCTTTTCCGCTCACTGTTTTTCCATTTTTCTTTTTGTACAAAAAATAAATGGCAATGTTTTCAAAATGACAACTTTATTTCACTTTTCTAAACAAGATTAAAATCAATTACTAAAATGAACAAACTGAACCCTTGCAGAGAGTGCCTTCCAGACCGCACCGACAACAACACGGCTATGACTTCATATGACTTTGACAATCCGATCAATCAAGCTGATGAAGGGGTTGAAGAAGATTACGAGCTTCCTGAAGAGCTAGCCAGGTTGTTGAGACAAGATGAGAAGGTTGTCACTCCTCATCAGGAGGAGGTCGAAACGATTAATCTTGGTACAGATGAAGATGTGAAAGAAGTTAAAATCGGGGCCTGCTTACAAGACTCAGTGAAGAAACAACTGATTGACCTGCTTCAAGAATATGTGGATGTGTTTTCTTGGTCTTATCAGGATATGCCAGGGTTGGACACCGATATTGTTATGCACAAGCTGCCTTTGAGAGAAGATTGCCCTCCGGTTAAACAGAAACTGCGCCGTACTCGCCCGGATATGGCAATGAAAATCAAAGAAGAGGTACAAAAGCAGTGGGACGTCGGGTTCCTTGCTGTAACTAGCTATCCGCCGTGGGTTGCTAACATAGTACCTGTGCCTAAGAAGGACGGAAAAGTAAGAATGTGTGTTGACTACCGGGATCTGAACAGAGCCAACCCAAAAGATGACTTCCCATTACCTCACATTGATGTATTGGTTGATAATACGGCTCAGTTCTCGGTATTCTCCTTCATGGACGGATTTTCAGGGTACAATCAGATCAAGATGTCACCTGAAGACATGGAGAAGACAACCTTCATCACACCTTGGGGCACGTTCTGTTACAAGGTGATGCCATTCGGATTGAAGAACGCTGGTGCAACATATCAATGGGCTATGGTAACATTATTCCACGATATGATCCATAAAGAAATCGAGTGTTATGTGGATGACATGATTGCCAAGTCCCTTACAGAAGAAGACCACCTGGTAAATCTGCTGAAGTTATTCAAGCGTCTGAGGAAGTACCAACTGAAGCTGAACCCCAACAAGTGCACATTCGGGGTGCGATCTGGTAAGCTGCTGGGTTTTATTGTAAGCGAGAAAGGGATTGAGGTTGACCCTGATAAAGTCAAAGCCATTCAAGTAATGCCTGCACCGAAGTCTGAAAAAGAAGTTCGGGGGTTTCTAGGTAGATTGAACTACATCTCAAGGTTCATATCTCACCTTACAGCAACCTGTGAACCCTTGTTCAAGCTGTTAAGAAAAGAACAGACGGTCAGGTGGAATGAAGACTGCCAGAGGGCTTTTGACAAGATCAAAGAATACCTGCAAGAACCTCCAATCCTTATGCCTCCAGTTGAAGGAAGACCTTTGATAATGTACTTGACAGTATTAGAAGAGTCAATGGGGTGTGTGCTGGGCCAGCATGACGAGTCTGGTCGAAAAGAGTATGCAATATACTACCTGAGCAAAAAGTTTACCGACTGTGAACAACGTTATTCACTGCTCGAGAAAACTTGCTGTGCTTTAGCGTGGGTTGCTCGCCGACTGAGGCAGTATATGTTGACCCACACTACTTTATTGATATCCAAAATGGACCCAGTCAAGTACATTTTCGAGAAGCCAGCTCTTACCGGACGGGTTGCAAGATGGCAAATGATTCTCACGGAATATGACATTCAGTACACATCTCAGAAAGCCATCAAGGGCAGTGTATTGTCTGAATATCTTGCTGAGCAACCTATTGATGATTACCAGCCTATGAGATTTGACTTCCCTGATGAAGACATCATGTTCATAAAAGCGAAAGATCATGAAGAGCCTGTTCACACTGAAGGGCCTGACCCGGAAGAAGAATAGACTATGATGTTTGATGGGGCTGTTAATATGAATGGTCGTGGTGTTGGTGCAGTACTCATTACACCTAAAGGAGTTCACATGCCTTTTTCGGCAAAACTCACCTTTAACTGCACCAACAACGAAGCTGAATACGAAGCTTGCATTATGGGTCTTGAGGAAGCTATTGACCTCAGGATCAAGACATTGGCTGTATTCGGAGATTCAGCTCTGGTAGTTAATCAAACCAACGGCAAATGGTACACCCACCAGGATCATCTGATACCTTACAGGGATTATACAAGGAGGTTATTGACTTTCTTCACAACGGTCAAGCTTGAGTATATCCCTCGAGATGAGAATCAGTTTGCAGATGCTCTGGCTACCATTTCATCCATGATCAAAGTTCAAGCTGCCAACTTTGTGCCTCGAATTTCAGTATCCAGACTTGACAGACCAGCATATGTGTTCGCAACAGATGTTGTCAAAGATGATAAGCCTTGGGTTCCATGATATTAAGTGCTTCTTGGAGGATCAAACATACCCACCTGGGGCATCTTCCAATGATAAGAAGACTTTGAGAAGGCTTACTGGTAGTTTCTTCCTAAATGCTGATGGTTCCCTGTACAAGAGAAACTTTGATATGGTACTCCTCAGATGCGTTGATAGAACAGAAGCAGACTTGTTAATGCATGAAGTGAACGAAGGATCCTTTGGTACCCATGCAGGAGGGCATGCCATGGCTAAGAAATTGCTAAGATCAGGTTATTATTGGATCACAATGGATGCCGACTGTTGTGCCTACGCCAGGAAATGTCATAAATGCCAGATTTATGCGGATAAGGTGCATGTGCCTCCCAATCCTTTGAATGTGATGTCCTCACCCTGGCCCTTTGCTATGTGGGGCATTGACATGATTGGCAAGATTGAGCCAACTGCTTCGAATGGCCACAGATTCATCCTGGTAGCCATTGACTATTTCACCAAGTGGGTTGAAGCAGCTTCCTATGCAAACGTTACAAGACAAGTGGTAGCCAGAATTCTGAAAAGAGATATCATCTGTCGATACGGAGTTCCCGAGCGAATCATTACTGATAATGGTTCCAACTTAAACAACAAAATGATGGCTGAGCTATGCCGGGACTTCAAGATCCAACACCATAATTCTTCTCCTTACAGGTCAAAGATGAATGGCGCTGTTGAGGCAGCTAATAAGAATATCAAGAAGATTGTGCAGAAGATGGTAGTTACGTACAAAGACTGGCATGAGATGCTACCATTTGCCTTGCATGGGTACCGCACATCAATCAGAACATCCACTGGAGCAACACCGTATCAGCTTGTGTATGGTATGGAAGCAGTCCTACCTGTTGAAGTTGAATTACCCTCCCTACGGGTACTGATGGATGTTAAGTTGAACGAAGCAGAATGGGTCCGGTCCCGATACGAACAACTGAGTCTGATTGAAGAGAAAAGATTGGCTGCAATCTGTCATGGGCAGTTGTATCAAAGAAGAATGAAAAAAGCCTTCGATCAGAAAGTCAGGCACCAAGAGTACCAAGTAGGAGATCTTGTGCTGAAAAGAATCCTCCCTCCTCATACAGACCACAGGGGCAAATGGACTCCAAACTATGAAGGACCATTCGTAGTCAAGAAAGTTTTCTCTGGTGGAGTACTGATGCTCAGCACCATGGATGGTGAAGACTTCCCGTCCCCTGTGAATTCAGATGCAGTTAAAAAATACTTCGCATAAAAATGACCCGCTGGACATAAAAACAGAATGTAAGTCCAGGCAAAAACAGGGCATCCCGGCAAGTCAAAAACAGAATAAAAGACTTGGGCAAAAATAAGGGAAAATAAATAAAAATGTACACCCGCTGAGTTGAAAAGCCGCATTGGACAACTCAGGCAAAAATGGGTATCCCGATGGATTGAAAACCCGAAAGGGCGATCCATGCAAAATAAGGGAATAAGCGAACAACTGCATTCTGAATTCGTCTGTATCGCCTACAACTTGGTAAGCCTCGGAAGGATCAAGATTCTATTGGAATCAGCCTTCTTCAGAGAGCAAGACGAGAAGAACGTCAAATGTCATACGAGTCATAGCAAAGGGAAGCTCCTTAAAGCGTCGTCAACATTGCCAGCATTTTGTTTCTCAATTTGTAACAACCTCCTCATTTCAGGGGATATGTTTCGTTGATGTATCTTGCCAATTCAGGGCACATGAATTAATAAAAACAGATTTTTCAGTCACACGATGTCTCGTACATTTTTATTTGCAAAGAATGTCTGATTTCTTTAAAATACTGATTGCATAAATACAGATGTTTTTCTCCTGAAAATACGTACTTGCAGGGAATATACTTACTCTCAAGAGTGTCTAACTCCTATGACAGAATCCAGTAAAGGATACCTCGGGATTACTTGTGCGTTTCTCTATCTTTGCAGGATTGCATGTATCCGAAGCGCAACTCGGGGCATGAAAGCTTCATCCCAGCAAACTGGCAAATCAACACTCAGTCTTAGCACCCGAAGTGCTTTCTCCCCAGCTGATTTACCACTTGTCACTTCTCCCAGCCGAGGTGCCAATCATTCTTCCTCAGCCAAGTACAAAAAGCCAGGGAACCGCTTCCCCACAGAGTCTCAGCCTCTATCCATAAGAGCAACACATGAAGGAATCACAACAGAGTGACGAAAGCTTCTACAAACCCCAGCTGGGTCCTTCATTTACGGGAATAGGTCTATCATTGACCCATTTCCCCAAGCAGAATCATTTCATCAGATCTACCAACGATCTCATCCCCAGCTGGGATGTTCACTTCAAACAGATCGGCCAGAGGTCTTCGCAGCAATGGGATCCGAATCCCGGATCGGTATCTTTTGCATAATCATAGCATTCGCATCATATTCACCCCACAAAGCGTAGCATTCCGTTTAATACGGAGCATTACGGCAAAAATCAAACATGTAGCATAATCATAAGTCATGGTCTGAATCAAACACTTGTGAATATTAGCAACCCATCAACAGTATACGGAATGCTCCCCAGATTCCCCAACAGAGAGTTAAGGCATTTCCACTAACAAATACAGATACTTCCTGGCACCCGTCCGTGTCATGATTCCCCAGTAAAGTCGCCCGAGCTTTTCTTTACAAACAAACACTTGTATATTACAGACACTTCTCGACACCCGTCCGTGTCATATCCCCAGCAGAAAGCCAAAACGTCCCCTTTGCACTCACAAATACTTATATGTACAATTCCTTGACATCCGTCCATGTCATTTTCCCCAGCACAGTAACCTAAAACACTTTGTATACCAGATACTTGTTTATACTATACTCTTCTCCTTTTGACACTCGTCCGTGTCACTCTCCCCAGCAGGTGGAACACTTAAATATACACCAATCATACTTATACAGATACTCGTCCGTATCTTGTATACACCATTTATATCCCCGCAGATTCAACACTAGTCCTTGTTCTTTGTTAACCAGTTGGTACTCGTCCGTATCATCATCTCAGAACATGTGTCAAGCGTTTGTTTCTACCCGATACTCGTCCGTATCGTAGTCTTAAGGATGCTCGTCCGCATCTTTAATCCATACACCGTGTCAAACACTTTTGTCTTCTTGAATACAGACACTTGTCTGTGTCTACTATTCCCCAGAAGAGTCCCCTCAGATTCAACACTCGTCCGTGTTCCTTGTTAACCGGTTGATACTCGTCTGTATCATCATCTCTAAACACGTGTCGGTATTTGTTCTACCTGATACTCGTCCGTATCATAGTCTTAAGGATGCTCGTCCGCATCTTTAATCTATACACATCTAAACACTTATACCTTTTATTTCTTGGATATAAACACTCGTCCGTGTTTACTATTCCCCAGTAGATCGCCCGCAAAGCCAATTTCTTTTTTATCTGACATTCGTCCTATGTCATGATAAACCCTGAGAGCAGCCGTACCCTGCTAGGTGGTCGTCCTCCACCTCTTGATGATCGTCCTTCATCATGCTCGTCCGATGGCCGTCCCCATCATTGACCTTTTTATCCGACATTCGTCCTATGTCGTGATATATTTAGCAGCCGTCCCCTGCTAGGTGATCGTCCTTCACCTTTTTGATGATCGTCCTTCATCATTTTATCCAATGGCCGTCCCCATTGTTGATTTTGGTTATTTGACATTCGTCCTATGTCATGATAAACCTTGAGAGCAGCCGTCCCCTGTTAGGTGATCGTCCTTCACCTCTTGATGGTCGTCCTCCATCATGCTCATCCGATGGCCGTCCCCATCGTTGACCTTTTATCCGACATTCGTCCTATGTCGCGATATTTTCGGCAGCCGTACCCTGCCAGGTGATCGTCCTCCACCTTAGATGACCGTCCCTCATCTTAACCCTTACAGAGCAGCCGTCCCCTGCTAGGTGATCGCCCTTCACCTTTGATGACCGTACCTCATCATCTGTTTATTTCATTTATTCTTTAACCCGATGGCCGTCCCCGTCGTGGTCCCTTTTCTTTTTAGCCCGATGGCCGTCCCCATCGTTGGTTGCTTTGCTTTATGAACTTGATGGCCGTCCCCATCATTTTTCATTAATCCCCAGAGAATCTTACAGCTTTACTTGATGGCCTTCCCCATCATAATTCTTTTTATCCCCAGCATGTCGGCCGTCCCCGTCATCGCTTTATTTCCCGCACCTTTCCCAGCATGTCGGTCGTCCCCGTCATTGCTCTTTCCCAGCAGTCGTCCTCTACTCGACGGTCGTCCTCCGTCGCCCATACTTTATAATATACTTTATTTTCCTTTACAATCTATATACCTTTTTCTTCTTCATTCTGTGAGTGCAAATTTTGGACTGTCTTTGGTATTCAACCACAAGTTATCTTGTTTGCCTGTTAAGCCGTTGCTTACATCCTGCACAGCTAACTCATGTTTGAATAGGGGCAGATGTAAACACCCCAAATTTGCCCTCACCCATTCACACCATGGCTTGTGATCATTTCATATGCATAAACTCAATCATACCATCCCATATTACTTTTTGATTCACTACATAGATTCAAAGTCATCTGCATCTAGGGTTTGTGATCTGAGCAATCCAAGAGCTTCTTGAGCCACTCCAAAGGTCATCAATCACTTCAAAGGGATCTATGTGTGTTCAAACATCATATTATATCCTTTCAAAGTCAAGAATGCCAAAGAATCACAAGAACTGAGAATGGCATGGAAGCAGAGCCAGGTTTGACTGCACAGATGACCTAAAATTAGGGTTTTGGTTTCAGAGGCCATAACTCCAAATTTTTTGGTCATTCTTGTTTCTATTGGTCTCTATGTGGTATAGGTAGTATGCATATCAATTTTCATGAAGAAATTCCTTGGGGAAGTCATCTGATCAAGAGTTGACTTTTCAAGCAAGTCAGTGCAAAATCAGGGCATCTGAGGCCCCCAATGACCCAACCAAAGGGTGTTCTTCATCATTTTGATTGTATATGATCTTTATTTGATCATAGAAGAAGTTGTAAGTTCACAAAATTGACGAATTCCAAGTCTTTTGCAAAGTTGACTTTTTGGGAAAGTTTGACTTTTAATGAAATTGCCATTTTAGGAAACTTTTTCAACCTTTACTTTTTGATTCAAAAATTCTTCAAATGGAAAAACTTTGGTCATGAAAGTTGTAGAATGGATCATTCCCTTTTCAAAAAGTACAAGAACATGACCTAATTCATTTTGGATCAAAAGTTATGGTTTGTCAAAGTTGGCTAAAATCACAAAATTTCAAAGTTTCCACCAAAGAGGCAAAGTTGCAAATTCACTTCTCAAGGAAAATTAAGGCATCAAATGGACTTCTAAACTTCACAACATGATCACACAAGACCTAAAATTCAGAATGGGCCAAGAAATCTCACATTTTTATGGCTTATGAAGCAAGATATCTCATAAGGAGCAAAAGTGAACCAACTTGCAAAAACTCACTCAAGTGAAGATCCACTTGCTTGCTGACTTGCTGATCAATCCTAGGGTTCTCCCCACATCATGCTGCGCAGGACATACCTTTTGTCCTTGGCTAGAAAGTAGCCCATGCTTCTCTTACACCAACTTTGACATTTTGGCAACTTGAGCCATACCAATCAATAAAGCACACATCACTTCTTCTGACCAATCACTATAGTTTATGCAAATCAAAAGCAAGCCAAAGCATACAAAAACACAAGCCTGAAGCCCTCTCTAACTCAGCATTCTCATTTTCACACCAACTTGCAAGAGCATTCGAAACTCTCAGCACAAGCCACAAACACAAAAACTAGCTTCACAAATCAACTCAACACACTTCCCTGAACACAAACCAACCCTTAAAACAGCCTGAAAGCCATTGAATCAAAAACACGATCACCACTTGCCATTGAACAGAACTTCTGCCATCTTTCAAACCATCCATTCTAAACTTCAAACAAGCATTGCAAGCTTCTTAGGAGGATCATTGGAGTGGATTTGAGCCAAGGAAACAGCCAGAGAGCTCCTGAATCAAAAGCTTCAGTTCAGGTAGTCATCTCAAAACTTTTTTCCAGAAACATGTTTTTAAGTTCTTAAAAGCTTCTATGCACTCCCCTGATCATGAATATGTGTTTACTTTTGAAAATGATTGAGAAACTAGCATGTATGAACTGTCTGAAATTTTTTGCCCTATAAACGTTTTGCTTCGATTAGGCCGATTGATGAATGAAAAATGATGTTTGAATGGGGGTTTTGATTCAGTGATGTGTGGGGATGATTTCTGGGCTGTTAGTTTTCATTTTTGTGAAGTTTTGAGGATTTTAGAGATTTTTAGGTGGGAGTCCCACCGGAGAAGATGACCGGAAGTCTTCTCCGGCCACCTGAAAATGATTAGGGCTAATCCCTGTAATTAATGAGAGTTTGAATTCTGAGCGTAGGATTGGTTGACCTTGCTTGATTGGCGCGTGTTTGGAGGGTCCAGATCTTCCATTAAACCCTAATCCAGTCATTTGTGTAATTAATCAGGATTAATTAAATTCAAATTTTAGAGTGAATCTCAGCCATCCAAACACGCGCCAGTCAACTCCCGCGCGTATCATTTGAATGCTGGCCATTGATCTGTTTGACTTTCCCATTAATTCATTTTATTTTGCATTTTATTTCATTTCTTTTCTCCAATTTATTTAAAATAGCAAAACAATATTAAAAATTCTGAAAATTTTTATACAAACTTTTATTAATTTTTCAGAAACCAAAAACATTTTTATTTTTATTTTTTGCATTAAAAAATATTTTTAAATCATTTAAAAGTTTATTTTTAATTAATTAATGAGAATTAATTAATTAAAAATCCTTTTAGGTATTTAAAAATCACAAAAAATTCATGAAACCTCTAAAAACATTTAGAAACATTGTCCAACCCTCAAACCAAATTTCTTTTTTGATCTTGATGCATTTTGACAATTTTCCATGGAATTAATTCATTTTCAAAGCATTATTTTGATCCAAACTTCAAAAAATCATTTCTGCCTAACCATTGAGAGTTGGACTTTGATTCTTTTTGCATTGTGTTTTGCATATCATGAAGTTTGCAAGATTAAATTGGCATGATTTGATCTTTCATTTTCAATTTGTTTGACATTTTTCTTGACAAGGTACCCAAAAACCCTAGAAATTTTAGGAAATTCATAACCCTAATTAGGTTAAGAGTTAGAACCCCTCCTTTGGGCAGTGAGTTTGTGTAGGGTTAGGGTTCCTTGGAATGCATTTTCAATTTTTTATCTTGATGTTTGCTTCTGGTTTTGATTTTTGTTTGTTGCATTGATCATAAACCCTAATTTGGGATTCCTTTTGCATTCATCTTGCATTTGCTCACATACCAGGACTTGCCATAGCATTTTGTGCATCCATTTGATTCATCATACATCTTAAGACATATTAGAAGTATGTTTGATCATTGTATCTTTCATTTGCCACTTTGTATGACACTTGCATTTCATAACTTTTCATGTATGATCATGGTTCTTAACTTGCTTCTTTTGGCATCCATAAGTTTGTATGATCATCCCCATGCTTTGTTTCATGTTTGCAGCATCTCATAGCATCATTATCATCTCATATATGCTTCTGGTTTTGGTTTGCATCATGTCATTTCATCTCATCTTGCATTGCATTGCATTTCTTTCACTAACTTTTCAGGTGGTAAGTCACTTTGAGAAGTGAATTTGCCTTCACTTCTCACAACTTCTTTTCATCTCTCTTATGCATCCTTGCTGCATTTTGTTATGTGTTTGAGATTGAGCTTGCTCTTTCTTCTTCATCTTACTTTCTTTCTTCAAGTGACTTGTCTTCTTAAATGAAGCAAGTTGCTTTGCTTCTCTCTGCTCCATTCATCTGCTTCCTGATGGTTCCTCTGAAGATTTCTTTCTTAAACCTCATAAACCTTAGGAACAACCAAGCATGACAATGATTAGGGTTTTGATTAGTCCCCCATTTAGTTTTACCTTTGTGTCTCATTGAGTCTTCTCTTCTCATCTCATAATCAGGGACTAAACCCTAAAGGCTTTAAGGCTTTGTGATTAAGCTTATGCCTGCATCCTTATATTAGGATGGAGTGTATAACTTTAATCCTAAGTGTTAAACCCTTAATATGTTTAACTCTTTTAATCAATTCACTTAATAATCATCAAGACATCAAGCTTGTAACTTGGGCCTTGCATTAGGGTTCTAATTCTTCCTTAATTGGTTAAGAAGGACTAACCCTAGTGTTAATGGACAAGTCCCCCTCAAGTTGTCTTACAAACCATAAAAAATATTTCATCATCATACCATTAACTGAAATCCACTTAATAAAGGCTTTGTTTTGTCATGAGTTTAATCCCTAATCATGGATTAAGTTGAGGAGCTTTCCTCAGCTTAAACATTCTCATCTATCATCCTTCTATTAGGATGGTGTAATGAGTCTGTTTAATCCCTGATTATGGCTTAATCTCATTACTCAACACTAAACAATAACAACAAAAAACATCTAAATAATCACAAGTAGGTTAAGGATCTTAATCCTGCATCAAAGGTGATTAAGTGTGAGAAGCTGACTTCACACTTAAGGTATTCTCATTACCCCTAATCAGAGGGAAGATGTGATGAGTTTACTAACCCATTGGTTTAGGCTTAAGCTCATTAACTTATGACACACTTTCAAAAGCAATAAAAGACTGAAAACACAAAAACAAACAATAATCGTCTCCTTCGGGATTCTTTTCGCATCATCTTCACTCATAAACGAGAACTTGCTTCTTCCGTCTAATGCAAGACAGTTTACACCTGAGCCAGACAGGTCATACACTTGAGCATAGACAATAATCAGTTCACGAGTCAAATTTATCTTTCAGTCTCTTTGGGTCGAACTACGGTGTTCTGACTTCCTCATTGCACGACAGGATACGTAGGCATAACTTAACAGTTATCGAACAAAAGTCTCTGTATATTCCCCCTCTTTCCAGCATTATTTTCTCAGCCTCATGATCTTGAGCATTTCACTCTTATTCTTACACTGACACATCATTTACACACTACACTTCTTTTACACTGACACCTGTACATCCTTTTCCAGCTCTTTATACACAAATTGCACTGACACTACCCCTTTAAAACACAAATCTTTTAAGCATGGATCCCGTCGGGTACGACGGACAATCTGGGTGCTAATACCTTCCCAGGTTGTAACCAACCCCCTTTCTCAGTCTCTCTGGTTCGCAACCATCTTATCCATCCTTTTTCTAGGTTTATGCAGCATTACCTTTCCTTCGGGATAAAAATGCCTAGCTGGCGACTCTTTCCTTTTCCTGTGAGTTCACTCCTGTGTGTCCTCACATCCTCCTTTCGCCGACCGTTCGCGTCTGTACCCTTATCTGGGCCATTCCCATTTATCGGGAGCGACAGTTAGTAAATGAGATCAACATGAATATGCAACAATATGACAAAAAATGAATTAATGTAAAAAAAAATTTAAGAATTTCTAAAGCATATAAGGCATAAAACTGAAATAATTGCTAAAAATAATCGAAAAAAAGAAATAAAGAACAACAATCTAATTTTTTTATTATGTCTAAAAATATTATTAATATTTACCTGGAATTTTTTATTATAGAAAACTATTTTTAAAAATGATTTCCTAAAGAGTTATTAAAAGAAAATAGAGAAAAAATAGAGAAAACCAGGGGGGTGCATGGGAAGCAAATTGTAGTTAAAAAAACAAACTGGGCCTGCGTTGGGGGTGTCAATAGTGATGGTTTCCAAGGCCCAAAGGGCGCAGGCCTGGAGGTCTACTGGATGGTCCTTAGTCAACCCTTGTTGACTAATCTGGGACGTTGGATCATGATTTTATGATGAGGATCAAGAAGAAACACTTATGATGCAACATGTACAGTAATTACGATAGGTTCATGCACATGGTATCGAAATCTGGTGGTCCTATCGGACAGTGACAAGTGTCACCGCCGGAGTGGACCACCCAAGCTAAACCTTATCCCCCTAATCTGAAAATGGCGGTGAGCTTAACTGGCCTTTAATGCATTTTTGTGGTTTTTTTTGTCTTTTAATGTGGTATTAACTAGGAGATTATGAAGAGTTATCATCTCAATTAAAACAAAATTAATTAAAAATTCAAATCATGTTATACTTAAATCAAACGTGAAGTCTCTCTCTCAAGAACACACACCTTCTTCTTCTCACATTCGACTCCTTCCTCTAACCCTAAACGGCGCCACCACTGCGAATCAAACGAAGAAGACGAACGTCCACCTCTCAATCACCGCCTAAACCTCACATTTACCCCAAATCTAAAACCTAACCCTCGCAATTTCAAATCTCACAAAAACCTAAACACGAATCCTTCCCAACTCAAACCTTCAAGATTGCGAATTTTTATTCAGATTCAAGGGGTTATTGTTCACCTAATCAAAGCCTACTCAATAATGGTGAATATTTGCAAGTTTCAAGGCGGAATCGACATACCTATAAACCGAAGGTAATCTCGATGTGTTTCCCGTGTAATTATCTGACTCGATCCTATTTCCTTCTTCGACTTTCGTTTCCTCATTGTTGACGATTTGTGTTGTTATTTTTGCGATCGAAACGAAAAGTTGAACTCGATTTGTAGTTCTTACTGTGTTATTTCTTGAATTTCGCTGGTGTCGCTCCCCGAATTTTCATCCCGGTGCAAACACGAACTGGTGTCGGTGATGTTGAAGGTTGAGGTTGAATAGAGTCGCCAGCTAGGCATTTTAATCATGAAGGAAAGGTAATGCTGCATAAACCTAGAATGAGATGGATAAGACGGTTGCAAACCAAAGAGACTGAGTAAGGGGTAGGTTACGACCTGGGAAGGTATTAGCACCCAGATCGTCCGTCGTACTCGACAGGATCCATGCATACCTGATTGTGTTTAAAAGGGGATAGTGTATGTGCTAAACTGTGTATAAAAGGCTAGGGAGGAATGGATGTACAGAGTGTCAGTGCAAGAAGAAAGTGAGTGCTTAAAACTGAGGCTGATGAAAGAGAACTGGGAGGAAGAGAGGGGGGAACAAAGAGACTTTTGTTCGATAACTGTTAAGTTATATCTACGTATCCTCTCGTGTAATGAGGAAGTCAGAACACCGTAGTTCGACTCAAAGAGGCTTGGATATTTTTAATGTGAACTGCTTGCTTGTCTATGCTCAAGTGTATGACTCATCTGGCTCGAGTGCTAACTGTCTTGCATTTGACGGAAGAAACAAGTTCTCGTTTTCAGAGTGAATGTGATAAGAAAAGAATCCCGGAGGAGACGTTTATTGTTTTTTTTTGTGTTTTCAGTTTTTTTATTGTTTTTGGTGTTTTGCATAGGATAATGAGCTTAAGCCTTAATCAATGGTCGTAAACTCATTATGTCATCCCTGATTAGGGATAATGAGTCTACTTAAGCATGAGATGAAAATCTCAACTTAATTACTCTAATGATACAGGATTAAGATCATTAACCTACTTGTGATTATTAAGTGTTTTTGGATTTTTGTTTTGTGTTAAGTAATGAGTTTAATCTCTAATCAAGGATTAGTGAACTCATTACACCATCCTAAGAGAAGAATAATAGATGAGAACACTTAAGATGAGGAAGACTCCTCAACTTAATCCATGGTTAGGGATTAAAATCAATATATAACAAGCCTTTATTAAAGTGGATTTTAATTAAAGGTGGGATTAAGAAATGGATTTTATGTTTGTAAGACTAAACCTGAGGGGGACTTGTCCATTGAACACTAGGGTTAGTCCCTCTGAACCAACAGGCAGAGATGTAACCCTAATATAAGGCCCAAGTTACAAGATTAAGTCTTGATGATTATTAAGTGTTTTGATTAGGAGGTGTAAACAACTTAAAGGTAATAAGACCCTGAAATCCACATCCTAAACAACTTACCTGAAGCCCCTGAAAAGTTAGTATGAATACATAAGATATGAAACAAAAGGAAATAAGACAAATGAAGATGCAATGATCAAGACAAGAAGTGCAAACACAATGCAAATGTGTTATGAAATGATGCAAAGACATGTACAATGTTTATGCATGATCATATAAGAGATGGGATGCAAGGGAAAGCATGTTAGAAGCTTGAAATCACATGAATACACATAAGAAGTAATGAATGCAAAACATACCAAATGGATGCAACAATGATCAACCAATGTTCATACATATCCTAAGGTATCTAAGATGACATACAAATGCATGATATGTCATGACAAGTTCATATGATGAAGGTATGCAAAGATGAATGCAAATGAACATGGCAAATTAGGGTTTTAAGAAAGTATGAGATGCACATGTCCACAACAGAAGGATAACACATAATAAAAATTTGAAAATGCAACCAAATGAACCCTAAACACACATAAGATCACTCCCCAAAGATGGTGGTAAGAAGCTATACCAAAGTCAAGTTATGGTTTTTCTAAGTTAGGCTAGGGTTTTGGGTACTTCTTCATGAAAAATGCCAAACAAATAGAAAATGCAATGAAAAAATATGAGTTAAATGGCCTAGATACTACATGCAAAGTATGAAAGAATGAAAAAAGAACCATGTGCAAACTCATCTTGGTTGATCAGAAATGGATTTTTGAAGTTAGGGTTAGAAAAATAGGAAATTTCGAAACCCTAATTCATGGTTAATTTTCAAAACATGATCAAACCCTAAAATAAATTTGTAAGATGAGTTTGTAAATTGTTATAAAATGTTTATGGATGCTTCATGAATTTTTTTGTGATTTTTAAATCCCTAAAATTATTTTTAATTAATTAAAATGAATGAATTAATTAAATAATACAATTAAATGATTTAAAAATATATTTTTAATGCAAAAATTAAAAATTAAAATGTTTTTGGTTTCTGAAAAATATTTGAAGATAAAATGCAAAAGATCAAATTTTTATAAAATGATTTACTATTTTAAATAAATATGAGAAAACAAATGCAAAATAAATAAAAATAAAATGCAAAGTAAGCAAAGTTAATGGCCAGGATGCAAAGTTGATGAGATCAAGGACTGTGAAGGGAAGTCAGCGTGACTTGGGGTAATCTGATCCAAGGGTCTAGATTCAAAAATTCACTGCGCGCATTATCCAATGGTCCACAATTAATTTGATTTAATTAATTAGGGTTAATTTAATTAATTAGAAATTAGGGTTTAATGAAGAATTTTGGCCGTTCATTCGCTAATTAAAACAAGATCCTAGGGTTGTGGTTGCATCTGGAAACAAAAACAAGATTAACCCTAATTACATTCAGGTGGCCGGAGGGAAGCTCCGGTCACCTTCTCCGGCGAACCCCCAACCCTAGCTTCTTCTACAGGCCATCCCACTCCATGAAAATTGCCCAGAAACACTCTCCTAACTTCACTCAACTCAAATCAACAATCAAATGACATTTATATCACAAGAATCATGAGAATCAAAGCAAACATCAAACACGGGCAAAATTTTAGAGCATCATAAAATGGTCATTTTTCACTCATTTTCAATTCTAAACATATCATGATGATTAGGATTACATGTTGTCGCTCCCACAAAATGACACCTGGTCATAAGGGGTACAGACGCGAACGGTCGGCGGAAAGAGAGAGAGAACACACAGGGGTGAACTCAAGAGAAAGAAAGAGTCGCCAGCTAGGCATTTTTATCCCGGAGGAAAGGTAATGCTGCATAGACCTAGAAAGATATGGATAAGATAGTTGCGAACCAGAGAGACTGAGAAAGGGGGTTAGTTACAACCTGGGAAGGTATTAGCACCCAGATTGTCCGCCGTACTCGTCGGGATCCACGCTTGAAAGTTTGTGTTTTTAAAGGGGTAGTGTCAGTGCAATCTGTGTATCAAAGTTGGAAAGAATACAAGTGTCAGTGTAAAAGAAATGTGAGGTGTATAAGAGAAGTGTCAGTGTAAGAACAAGAATGTAAGGCTCAAGACTATGAGGCTTAAAGAATAATGCTGGAAGAGGGGGGATATACAGAGACTTTTGTTCGATAACTGTTAAGTTATGCCTACGTATCCTCTCGTGCAATGAGGAAGTCAGAACACCGTAGTTCGACCCAAAGAGACTGAAAGGTAAATTGACTTGTGAACTGCTTACTTGTCTATGCTCAAGTGTATGACCTATCTGGCTCAGGTGCAAACTGTCTTGCATTAGACGGAAGAAGCTAGTTCTCGTTTATGAGTGAAGATGATGAGAAAAGAATCCCGGAGGAGACGATTATTGTTTGTTTTTTGTGTTTTCAGTCTTTTATTGCTTTTTGGATTTGTCATAAGTTAATGAGCTTAAGCCTAAACCAATGGGTTAGTAAACTCATCACATCTTCCCTCTGATTAGGGGTAATGAGAATACCTTAAGTGTGAAGTCAGCATCTCACACTTAATTACCCTGATGCAGGATTAAGATCATTGACCAACTTGTGATTAATTAGGTGTTTTTGGTGTTTTTGTTTAGTGTTAAGTAATGAGTTTAAGCCATAATCAAGGACCTAATGGACTCATTACACCATCCTAATAGAAGGATAATAGATGAGAACATTTAAGCTGAGAAAGACTCCTCAACTTGATCCATGATTAGGGATTAAACTCATGACAAAACAAAGCCTTTATTAAGTGGATTTTAGTTAATGATGAGATTAAGAAGTGAGTTTTATGATTTGTAAGACAACTTGAGGGGGACTTGTCCATTAACACTAGGGTTAGTCCTTCTTAACCAATTAAGGAAGAATTAGAACCCTAATGCAAGGCCCAAGTTACAAGCTTGATGTCTTGATGATTATTAAGTGAATTGATTAAAGGATTTAAACACATTAAGGGTTTAACACTTAGGATTAAAGTTATACACTCCATCCTAATAGAAGGGTGCAGGCATAAGCTTAATCACAAAGCCTTAAAGCCTTTAGGGTTTAGTCCCTGATTATGAGATGAGAAGAGAAGACTCAAAGATGACACAAAGGTGAAACTAAGTGGGGGACTAAACAATCCTAAAAAGTTATCATGCTTGGAAGTCCTAGGTTTTGTGAGGCTTAATAAAGAAAGAATCTTCAAAGGCCACCAAGGAAGAGCAAGATGAAAGGATCAAGAAGCAAAGAGAAGCAAAACAACTTGCTTCACTTAAGAAGTCAAGTTGCTTGAAGAAAGAAAGTAAGAGATGAACAAGAATGAGCAAGCTCAATCCAATACACATACAAAATGCAGCAATGGAAGTATGAAAGAGATGGAAAGAGATTGTGAGAAGTGAAGGCAAATTCACCTCGCAAAGTAACTTACCACCTGAAAAGTTAGCAAAAGAAATGAAATGCAATGCAAATGAGGTGAAATGTGATGATGCAAACCAAAACCAGAAGCATAAGTATGATATCAATGATGCTAAGGGATGATACAAATATGAAGCAAGGAAAAATGATGATCAAACATGCATAAAGATGCAAATGAGACATGCTTAGAACCATGAACATACATGACAAGTTATGAAATGTAAATGACATACAATATGGCAAATGAAAGATGCAATGATCAAACATGGTTCTAATATGTCCTAAGATGTATTATGAATCAAATGGATGCACAAAATGTCATGGCAATTCATGGTATGCAAGCAAATGAGAAATGGATGCAAAAGGAGGCACCAATTAGGGTTTCATGCATCATGCAAAGCAAAAATCCAAAACCAGAAGCAAACAACATGATAAAAATTTGAAAATGCAATCAAAGATACCCTAGACCTATACAAACTCACTGCCCAAAGGAGGGGATCCAACTCTTAACCTAGTGGAAGTTATGAATTTCCTAAGATTGCTAGGGTTTTAAGGTACCTTGACAAGAAAAATGCAAAACAAATTGAAAATGCAAGATCAATTCAAACCAATTTTATCCTATAAACTACATGCCATACAAGATGCAATGCAAAAAGAATCATGATCCAACTCTCAAAGGTTAGACAGAAATGAATTTTTGAAGTTTGAGACAAAATAATGCCTTGAAATGAAATTAAATCCAAAGAAAATTATCAAAAGGCATCAAGAACAAAAAATAAATTTGGTTTGAGAGTTGGAAAATGTTTCTAAATGTTTTTAAAAGATACATGAATTTTTTTGTGATTTTTAAATACCTAAAAGTATTTTTAATTAATTAATTTTCATTAATTAATTAAAGATAATCTTTTAAATGATTTAAAAATAATTTTTAATGCAAAAAATAAAAATAAAAATATTTTTGTGTTCTGAAAAATAATGAAAACCTTGACAAAAAATTCCAGAATTTTTAAACATTTTTTGCTATTTTAAATTAAATGTGAAAGATAAAACAATTTAAATGAAAATAAAAATTAAAATAATGAGAAGTATGCACAATGGACGCACCAGATTGATTATGGGCTGGGAAAGGTTGACTTGGCGCCACATCTAATGGCCCAAGTTCAAACCTGGCTAATTCTGATTTTAAAATTAATTAAACTGAATTAATTAAGTTAATTGAGGATTAGGGCTAAATGAAGAGATCCTGGCCATCCAAACACGCGCGGGTCAAAGGAAGTCAAACGCATCCACGGCCAGAATTCAAAGTTCAATAATTACACAGATTAGGGCTAATGATTTTCAGGTGGCCGGAGAAGACTTCCGGTCGTCTTCTCCGGCGAACCAAAACCCTAGATTTCGCTACAGGTTACTAAACAAGCAATTTCTTCCACAGAAATGATCCTCTCCCCAATCTAAACCTAACCTCTCTTTCAAAAATCATTTATTTTCATTAACAAGCCTGAATCGAAGGAAAATACGAAACACGAGCAAACTTTCAGAGTGACATGAAATGGTCATCTCTTACTTATTTTCAAATCTAAATACATCCCGATGATCAGTGCAACATGTAGATTCAATTTGTAACAAGAAAATGAAGTTCTGAGAAAAAAGTTCTTAGGTTGTACCTGAGCTGGAGACCTTCAAAAATGAACTTTCAGAGCCTTCCTTTCGTGCCAATGATCTCTCTTGATCCTCCTGAGGTTGATGGAACCCTTGGATGAAGTTGAGAGTGGCTAGTTTTTGTGGTTCAGTTCTGGTGTAGCAGGAAATGAGGTTCTTGTGTGTGCTGTTTCAGATCATTGTGAGGGGTGGGATCTGTTCTATGGATTATTTCTGGTTGATTGGTGAAGGAAATATTGAAGTTTGATGGCTGTGTTGTGTGATTCGAAGAGGGAAAGGTTTTGACAGTTTTTGGAGTATGCTGCAATGTGTCTGTTTCAGGCTTGTGTATGTTATGTTTTATGATCCTTAGGTGATCCATAAACTATCCCAACAAATCTGGAGAGCAGGTGTGCACTGTGGGATTGGTATGGGATGATTGGCCAAAAAGTCAAGTTTTGTGTACTTGCAGCATGGGCTGTGGCAGAGGCAGTCTAGAGGCTTGTCCTGCCTCAGCTTGAGTCAAGGATGGCCCTTGGATGGCTCATGAAAGACTGCTGCATTTGGATCATGAGTTGGAAGGGTTCTTGCAATTTGACAACTTGTTACATTTCATGACTTTTGGCTATGTGAATGTGAGAAAACTTGCTGAATTGTTGGTGAGGAATGCTTCATTAGGTCATGGAAAAGTCTTGAAATCAGTTAGAGGTCAAACAAACCCTTTGAGAATCAAATTGCAAGAAATCCCTCTTTGCACTTTCATGAAAAATGAGTCATGGTTATGTGAAAATCAAGGCATAGAAATGGAAAATTCTTTGGGCCAAAATGATTTTTAGACATTGGTTCATGTTTGTATGAAGATTAGAAGTCCATTTGATAGCACAATTTGTCTTGGCAAGTGGTTTTGCAACTTTGCCTCTTTGGTAGAAAACTTGAAATTATGTGATTTTTACCAACTTTGACAAGCCATAACTTTTGATTCAAAATGAATTAGAACAAGTTCTTGTACTTTTTGAAAAGGGAATGATCCATTATACAACTTTCATGACCAAAGTTTTTCCATTTGAAGCATTTTTGAATCAAAAAGCAAGGGTTGAAAAAGTTTCCCAAAATGGCAAGTTTCCATTATAAGTCATTTTCCCAAAAAGTCAACTTTGCAAATGGCTTGAAATTCTTCAATTTTGTGAACTTCTAACATCTTCTATGATCAAATAAAGATCATAAACAATCAAAATGATGAAGAACACCCTTTGGTTGGGTCATTGAGGGCCTCAGATGCCCTGATTTTGCACTGACTTGCTCAAAAAGTCAACTCTTGATTAGATGCCTTCCCCATGGAATTTCTTCATGAAAATTGATATTCATGATCCCTATACCATATAGAGACCAATAGAAACAAGAATGACCAAAAAATTTGGAGTTATGGCCTTTGAAACCAAAACCCTAATTCTAGTTCATCTGTGCAGTCAAACCTGGCTCTGCTTCCATGCCATTCTCAGTTCTTGTGATTCTTTGACTTCCTTGACTTTGTGGAGATATAATATGATGATTGAACATACATGGACCCCTTTGAAGTGATTGATGACCTTTGGAGTGGCTCAATAAGCTCTTGGATTGCTCAGATCACAAACCCTAGATGCAGATGACTTAGAAGCAAATGCAGTGAAACAAAAATGCAATATGAGATGGTATGATTGAACTTATGCATATGAAAAGATCACAAGCCATGGTGTGAATGAGTGAGGGCAAATTTGGGGTGTTTACAGCTGCCCCTATTCAAACATGAGTTAGCTGTGTAGGATGTAAGCAACGGCTTAACAGGCAAACAAGATAACTTGTGGTTGAATACCAAAGACAGTCCAAAATTTGCACTCACAGAATGAAGAAGAAAAGGGATATAGATTGTAAAGGAAAATAAAGTATATTATAAAGTGCGGGCGACGGAGGACGACCGTCGAGCAGAGGACGACTGCTGGGGGAAAAAAACAATGACGGGGACGGCCGACATGCTGGGGATATGCGGGAAATGAAGCAATGACGGGGACGGCCGACAAGCTGGGGATATGAGATTATGATGGGGACGGCCATCAAGTAAAACTATAAGAGTCTCTGGGATTATAAGTAAATGAAATAAATGATAAGGTACGGTTATCAAAGGTGAAGGACGATCACCTAGCAGGGGACGGCTGCTCTGTTGGGGATAAGATGAGGGACGGTCATCTAAAGTGAAGGACGATCACCTGGCAGGGTACGGCTGCCGAAAGTACCACGACATAGGACGAATGTTGGATAAAAAGGTCGACGGTGGGGACGGCCATCGGATAAGCATGATGAAAGACGATCATCAAGAGGTGAAGGACGATCACCTAGCAGGGTACGGCTGCTCTCAGGGTTCATCATGACAAAGGACGAATGTCAGATAACAAGATCAACGATGGGGACGGCCATCGGATAAAGTGATGAAGGACGATCATCAAGAGGTGAAGGACGATCACCTAGCAGGGGACGGCTGCTGAGAGTATCGCGACATAGGACGAATGCCGGACAAAAAAGGGTTCCAATAATGGAGACTCCGCTGTGGAGAGGATGAGGGACGGTCATCCAAAGGTGAAGGACGATCACCTGGCAGGGTACGGCTGCCAAAAGGATATCATGACATAGGACGAATGCCAGATAAAAAGGAAATAGTTCAACAAGCTTTGTTGGGGACTTCGCTGGGGAAAAAGTAAACACGGACGAGCGTCTACATCCAAGAAATGAAAGGTTTGAGTGTTTAGACATTGTGTATAGACTAATGGTGCGGACAAGTATCAGGTAGAAACAAAAACTGACACATGTTCAGAGATGATGATACGGACGAGTATCAACTGGTTAACAAAGAACACGGACGAGTAATGATTCTGCGGGGACTCTTCTGGGGAATAGTAGACACAGACGAGTGTCTAAATTCAAGAAGACATAAGTGTTTAACACGTGTATGGATTAAAGACGCGGACGAGCATCCTTAAGACTGTGATACAGACGGGTATCAGGTAGAAACAAACGCTTGACGCATGTTCTGAGATGATGATACAGACGAGTACCAACTGGTTAACAAAGAACACGGACGAGTGTTGATTCTAAAGAGGGCATAAGTGGTGTATACAAGATACGGACGAGTATCTGTATGAGTGGAACAGGAGTAATAAGTATGAGTGGTGTACGGATGAGTGTTTAACTTGCTGGGGAGAGTGACACGGACGAGTATCAAGAAAGAGAAAGGTGTATTATAAACAGGTGTATGGTTTACAAAGTGTTCAGGTTACTATGCTGGGGAAAGTGACACGGACGGGTGTCAGGGAATCTGTATGGATATATGTATCAGTGAGTGCAAAGAGGACGCTTTGGCTTTTTGCTAGGGATATGACACGGACGGGTGTCAAGAAGCATCTGTAATATATAAGTGTCTGTTCGTAAAGAATGCTCGGGCGACTTTACTGGGGAATCATGACACGGACGGGTGCCAAAAGGAGTGTGCACTTGTATTTGTGGGTAAAAGGCAAATGCTTTGGCTCTCTGCCGGGGAATCTTGGGGAGTTTTCCGTATACCGTTGATGGATTGTCAGTATTCACAAGTGTTTGATTCAGAACATGGCTTATGATTATGCAATATGTTTGATTTTTGCCGTAATGCTCCGTATTAGACGGAATGCTACGCTCTGTGGGGAGAATATGATGCGAATGCTATGATTATGCAAAGGTACTGATCCGGGATTTGGGTCCCGTTGCTGAGGAGATCTCCGGCTGATCTGTTTGAAGTGAACATCCCAGCTGGGGACGAGATCATTGGTAGATCTGACATATGGGACTCTGCTTGGGGATATAGGTCACTGATAGACCTATTCCAGTGAATGAAGGACCCAGCTGGGGTTTGTAGAAGCTTTCGTCACTCTGTTGTGATTTATTCGCGCGTTGCTCATCCGGGTAGAGGCTGAAATTCTGTGGGGAGATGCTTCCCAGGCTTTTGTACTTGGCTGAGGAGGAGTAATGAATGGCAACTCAGCTGGGGAGAAAGCACCTCTGGTGCTAATTGAGTAAATGATGATTTTCCAGCTCGCTGGGGTGCAGCTTTCATGCCCCCTGTTGTGCTTGAATACCTGCAAACCTGAAAAGACAGAGAAACGCACAAGTAATCCCGAGGTATCCCTTACCGGATTCCATCATATGAGTCTAGACACTCCCGGGAGTAAGTATATTTCCTGCAAGCACATATTCTTAGTAGAAAGAGCATCTGTATTCATGTAATCGGTATCTTAGGGATATCGGACATTTTTTGCAACCAAAAAAATAAAATATACGAGACGGAACATGACTGAAAATCTGATTTTATTAATTCATGTACCCTGAATTGGCTAGATACAGTCAAAGAAACAAATCCCCTAAAATGAGGAGATCATTACAAATTGAGAAACAAGATGTTGGCAATGTTGGCGACGCTTCAAGGAGCTTCCCTTTTGCTATGACTCGTATGACATTTGACGTTCTTCTCATCTTGCTTTCTGAAGAAGGCTGATTCTGAAAGAAGCTTGATCCTTTCGAAGCTTACAAAGTTGTAAGTGATACAGACGAATTCAGAATGCAGTTGTTCGCTTATTTCCTTATTTTGCATGGATCGCCCTTTCGGGTTTTCAATCCATCGGGATACCCATTTTTGCCTGAGTTGTCTAATGCGGCTTTTCAACTCAGCGGGTGTACATTTTTTTATTTATTTCCCTTATTTTTGCCCAAGTCTTTTTATTCTGTTTTTGACTCGCCGGGATGCCCTATTTTTGCCTGGACTTACATTCTGTTTTTATGTCCAGCGGGTCATTTTTATGCGAAGTATTTTTTAACTGCATCTGAATTCACAGGGGACGGGAAGTCTTCACCATCCATAGTGTTGAGCATCAGTGCTCCACCGGAGAAAACTTTCTTTACAACGAATGGCCCTTCATAGTTTGGATTCCATTTGCCTCTGTGGTCTATATGAGAAAGGAGGAGTCTTTTCAGCACAAGATCTCCTACTTTGTACTCTCGGAGCTTGACTTTCTGATCGAAGGCTTTCTTCATTCTTTTCTGATATAGCTGCCCATGACAGATTGCAGCTAATCTCTTCTCTTCAATCAGATTCAGTTGTTCGTATCGGGACCGGACCCATTCTGCTTCATTTAACTTAACATCCATTAGTACCCGCAGGGAGGGTAATTCGACTTCAACAGGTAGGACTGCTTCCATACCATAAACAAGCTGATACGGTGTTGCCCCAGTGGATGTTCTGATTGACGTACGGTACCCATGCAAGGCAAATGGTAGCATTTCATGCCAATCCTTATAGGTAACCACCATCTTCTGCACAATCTTCTTGATATTCTTATTAGCTGCCTCAACAGCGCCATTCATCTTTGGCCTGTAAGGAGAAGAATTGTGGTGTTGGATCTTGACGTCTCGACATAGCTCTGCCATTATTTTGTTGTTTAAGTTGGAACCATTATCAGTAATGATTCGCTCGGGAACTCCATACCGACAGATGATGTCTCTCTTTAGAAATCGAGCTACCACTTGTCTTGTAACATTTTCATATGAAGCTGCTTCGACCCACTTGGTGAAGTAGTCAATGGCAACCAGGATGAATCTGTGGCCGTTTGAAGCTGTCGGTTCAATCTTGCCAATCATATCAATGCCCCACATAGCAAAAGGCCAGGGTAAAGACATCACATTTAGAGGATTGGGAGGCACATGCACTTTATCCGCATAAATCTGGCACTTATGGCATTTTCTGGTATAGGCACAACAGTCGGCATCCATTGTGATCCAGTAGTAGCCTGATCTTAGAAACTTTTTAGCCATTGCATGCCCTCCAGCATGGGTACCAAAGGATCCTTCGTGCACCTCGTGCATTAACAAGTCTGCTTCTGTTCTATCAATGCACCGGAGAAGTACCATATCAAAGTTTCTTTTGTACAGGGAACCGTCAGTATTCAAGAAGAAACTACCAGCTAGCCTTCTTAATGTCTTCTTATCATTGGAAGATGCCCCAGGTGGGTATGTTTGATCCTCCAAGAAGCACTTAATGTCATGGAACCAAGGCTTATTATCTTTAACAACGTCTGCTGCAAATACATACGCTGGTCTGTCTAGTCTGGATACTGAAATCCGAGGCACAAAGTTGGCGGCTTGAACTTTGATCATGGATGAAATGGTAGCCAGAGCATCTGCAAACTGATTCTCCTCCCGAGGGATATACTCAAGCTTGACCGTTGTGAAGAAAGTCAATAACCTCCTTGTATAATCCTGATAAGGTATCAGATGATCTTGGTGCGTGTACCATTTGCCGTTGGTTTGATTAACTACCAGAGCTGAATCCCCGAATACAGTCAATGTTTTGATCCTGAGGTCAATGGCTTCCTCAAGACCCATAATACAAGCTTCGTATTCAGCTTCGTTGTTAGTGCAGTTAAAGGTGAGTTTTGCCGAGAAAGTCATGTGAACTCCCTTAGGTGTAATGAGTACTGCACCAACACCACGACCATTCATATTGACAGCCCCATCAAACATCATAGTCCATTATTCTTCCGGGTCAGGCCCTTCAGTGTGAATAGGCTCTTCATGATCTTTTTCTTTTATGAACATGATGTTTTCATCAGGGAAGTCAAATCTCATAGGCTGGTAATCATCAATAGGTTGCTCAGCAAGATAATCAGACAATACACAGCCCTTGATGGCTTTCTGAGATGTGTACTGGATGTCATATTCTGTGAGGATCATTTTCCATCTTGCAACCCGTCCGGTAAGTGTTGGCTTCTCAAAAATGTACTTAACTGGGTCCATCTTTGATATCTATAAAGTAGTGTGGGTCAACATATACTGTCTCAGTCGGCGAGCAGCCCACGCTAAAGCACAGCAAGTTTTCTCGAGCAGTGAATAACGTTGTTCATAGTCGGTAAACTTTTTGCTTAGGTAGTAAATTGCATACTCTTTTCGACCAGACTCGTCATGCTGGCCCAGCACACACCCCATTGACTCTTTTAATACTGTCAAGTACATTATTAGAGGTCTTCCTTCAACTGGAGGCATAAGGATTGGAGGCTCTTGTAAGTATTCCTTGATCTTGTCAAAAGCCTTCTGGCAGTCTTCGTTCCACCTGACCGTTTGCTTTTTTCTCAATAGCTTGAACAAGGGTTCACAAGTTGCAGTAAGGTGAGATATGAACCTTGAAATGTAGTTCAATCTACCTAGAAACCCTCGAACTTCTTTTTCTGTCTTCGGTGCAGGCATTTCTTGAATGGCTTTAACTTTATCAGGGTCAACTTCAATCCCTTTCTCGCTTACAATAAATCCCAGCAACTTACCGGATCGTACCCCGAACGTGCACTTGTTGGGGTTTAACTTCAATTGGTACTTCCTCAGACACTTGAATAGTTTCAACAGATTTACCAGGTGGTCTTCTTCTGTGAGGGACTTGGCAATCATGTCATCCACAAAACATTCAATTTCTTTATGGATCATGTCGTGGAATAATGTTACCATAGCCCGTTGATAGGTTGCACCAGCATTCTTCTATCCGAATGGCATCACCTTATAACAGAACGTACCCCAGGGTGTGATGAAAGTTGTCTTCTCCATGTCTTCAGGTGACATCTTGATCTGATTATATCCTAAAAATCCGTCCATGAAGGAGAACACCGAGAAACTAAGCCGTATTATCCACCAATACATCAATGTGAGGTAATGGGAAGTCATCTTTCGGGCTGGCTCTGTTCAGATCCCGGTAATCCACACACATCCTCACCTTGCCGTCTTTCTTAGGCACAGGTACAATATTAGCAACCCACGGTGGATAGCTAGTTACAGCAAGGAATCCGGCGTCCCACTACTTTTGTACCTCTTCCTTTATCTTCATTTCCATATCTGGGCGAGTACGGCGCAACTTCTGTTTAACCGGCGGGCAGTCTTCTCTTAAAGGCAGCTTGTGCATGACAATATCGGTGTCCAACCCTGGCATATCCTGATAAGACCAAGCAAACACATCCACATACTCTCGAAGCATATCAATCAGTTGTTCTTTCACTGAGTCTTGTAGGCAGGCCCCGATCTTAACTTCTTTCACATCTTCTTCCGTACCAAGATTAACCGTTTCAATATCCTCCTGATGAGGAGTGATTACCTTCTCCTCTTGCCTTAAAAACCTGGCTAGCTCTTCAAGAAGCTCATAATCTTCTTCAACCCCTTCATCAGCTTGATTGATTGGATTGTCAAAGCCATACAGAGTCATAGCAGTGTTGTTGTCGATGCAGTCTGGAAGGCATTCTCTGCAAGGGTTTAGATTGTTCATTTTAGTGATTGATTTTAATCTTGTTTTAGAAAAAAGTGAAATGAAGTTTATCATTTTGGAAAACATTGCCATTTTATTTTTTGTACAAAAAGAAAAGTGAAAAACAGTGAGCGGAAAAGGAAAAGACTCATTTGCAAAAGATGTCCGATATTCATTGATTGATCTGTTTGCACAAAATTACAAGATGGCCCAATTACAAAATGAGTCTTGTCATCTTGGGCAAGATGCAAGACTTGATGCATGCTTAAAAATACAGGAAATAATAATTACTCTGCAGGAGTAACCCTTATAATTTCCTGGGAAGACCAGTTAAGGACTTGGCTCCCCGGGATCCTTGGACGTATCCAGCTCTCCAGGCTGCGGTCGCTTTCATCCTCGTCTTCCAAGTTGTTCACTGCATCAGGGGTGAGCATTCCCCCACTAACAAAATTGGGCTTCTTGGCAGCCTTTGATTGATCTTGTTGAGTTGGTTTGTAACCCAACCCAAATCTGTCCTCCTTCTTTTCCACGGGCAGCAGCTTGCCCCAGCCTTGGGCAGTCCCCTCTTCAACAACCTTCTTGGCTTGCTGATAGGACGTCATGGAGGTTCCTAGTACAACAGATGCTTCATTGATGTTCAGGGCCTCAAACCCTTGGCTCATAGTTTCATGGATCTCCCCATCCATCTCAATATACTTATACGTAGCCAGATGGCTAACAAAGATGTCTTCTTCACCACAGATGGTGATGATCTGGCCTTCCCACTCGAATTTCAGCTTCTGGTGAAGGGTAGACGTAACAGCGCCAGCGGCATGGATCCAGGGTCTACCCAACAAACAGCTGTAGGCCGGCTGAATGTCCATCACATAGAAGGTAATCTTAAACGTCTGCGGGCCAATCATCACAGGCAGATCAATCTCCCCTAGCACTGATCTCTTAGAGCCATCAAATGCTCTCACCACCAAATTACTTGGACGCAATGCCAAGCCATCATACTCCAGCTTCACCAAGGCTTTCTTTGGTAGAACATTGAGTGAAGACCCAGTGTCCACCAGTACATGTGATAGAACAGCACCCTTGCATTCTAGAGTGATGTGTAAAGCCTTGTTGTGGTTACGTCCCTCAGTTGTTAAGTCAGTATTGGTAAAACACAGTCCATGACTGGTTTTGACGTTGGCTACCACATTTTCTAGCTGATTAACAGTGATCTCCTCCGGCACGTACGCCGCGTGCAGGACTTTCAATAATGCATTCCTATGGGCTTCAGAACACATTAACAGAGATAATATGGAGATCTTTGAGGGAGTTTGGTGAAGCTGATCCACCACCTTGTAATCACTTCTCTTTATAATCCTCATAAACTCGTCTACATCTTGTTCAAAAGATGTCTTCTGAGTTTCTTTGACAGTTGTCTCTTCAACTACCACACTCTTTCCTTTTGCTTTGGCAACAGCTTCTGCTTCGGCGTTAGGTCTTTGCAATTGTAAGGCAAAAAGGCGTCCACTTCTGGTGAAGCCTCCGCCTCCCCCAACATTATCAATTTGTGGAGAAGAAGTTGAAGAGTCCAAAGTGATTTTCTCTCCGTTGCAGTAGAGGTCAGAGCCATAATGCCAAGGTATGGCATTACTGCTTTCATATGGAACTGGTCCAGGCTCCGTGATGGTAACTGGACTGACTGCTGCAGAGGAGGGTACAAAGATAGTGTGCTGATCGTAGTAGATGGTGACTGGTGACCTGGCAGGAAGTGCCACTGCTTGTTGTTGAAAGTTGTTGTTTGGAGGAACATCTGATGGATCATAGTAAATGGTGACTGCTGAGATATCTTGATTAATTTCTGTTGGTGTTGTAGAAGATTCTGCTGAATAAAGGGATGCTGATGTTGTAGAAGAAATGGTTGTTGACATTTGGTTGGTTGAAGTGATGGATGAAGCCATGGTTGATAGTACTGATGAATTGGTTGGAATGATTGTTGTTGCAGTTGTAGGAGAGTCAGGAATTGTTGTCAAAGGGATTGCTGGATTTGTAGGCGCCGTTGTTGTGATCTGAAGTATACCACTCTTGATAAGACCATCTATGCCGCTTCTCAAGTTATCACACCCGTTGACTGAAATGTTGCAATAACCACAACCGAGCTCACACCCGGGGAACATCTGGAACTCTAGAAGCTGAGCTTTAATTTCTACCAGAGGTGTCAGAATCTGCCCAACACTGGTGATTAAGAAAGATGGCTTGTCTTCCTCAATGGCATTAATTCTTGGCCCTCCATGATTGGGCATGGGATTCTTGTTGACATTTGGAGGGGGTGCAAAGTTGAGGGCTTTAGAATCCACCAGGTCTTGTACCTTCATTTGCAAAGCCCTGCATTTTTCCGTATTGTGGCCAGGTGCATTGGAGTGGAAAGCACATCTGGCGTTGACGTTATAATTTCTTGGAAGATTGGAGGGATCCGGTGGTGCCAATGTCCTTAATTCAACCAAGTTGAGTTTCAGGAGTTGTGGCAATAAAGCGGCATAAGGCATAGGGATTGGATCAATCACCCTATTGGCCTGTGATGGTCTTTGCTGAAAAGGTCTTTGTTGTTGATTGTTGTTATTGTTGTTGTAGGTCCTCTGTGGCGGATACTGAACTTGCTGTTGATAGTGTGGTTGTTGTGGTGGTTGATATGTCGGTTGCTGAGGAATCGGAGCTGGAATAGTGACAACTGCTACTGATCTGTGGACATACTGAGGTCTGCCCCTGCTGGCATGAATGGCATTTGTCTCACCAGTTCTTCTAGGTCCCATAAAAGGCTTCCTGGGGTTACTAGACGAACTTGCACCATTATCAGAAATCTTGCCCATCTTCAGAAGGCTTTCAATTCTTTCTCCAGCTATAACTACGTCAGCGAAGCTGGTGGAAGAAAAGGCATCTAGCCTATCAATATATGTTCCTTGCAGCGTATTCATAAACATGTCGGCCATTTCTCTTTCCGACATGGGTGGCTGGACAGCAGCAGCAAGATGTCTCCACCTCTGGGCATATTCCCTGAAGCTTTCTCTGGAGGACTGAGCATTCCTATCAAAAGGGTCCTGTTAGGAGCCATGTCCAGATTGTATTGGTACTGCCTGATGAAGGCCTCAGCTAGGTCCTTCCAGCATCTGATAGTAGCTCTGGTTAAGTGTGAGTACCACTCCCTGGAAGCCCCAGTCAAACTATCTTCAAAGTAAAACATCCACAGTTTCTCATCCATGGTGTATGCCTTAAGTCTTCCCAGGAAGGACTGCAAGTGAGTTCGTGGATAGGAAGTTCCATTGTACTTCTCGAAGCACGGTGGTTTAAACTTGTGAGGGATTCTTACTCCATCCACTAACCCCATATCCATGACATCAAAACCCAGGGAATTTTGAGACTCCAGAGATCTCAACTTCTCAGCAATTTCATCAAACCTTCTATCATAGGCTTCATCCCCAGCTACCATCACGGTGAATTGCTCTTCTTGGGGGTCTTCTTGTAAAATTCTCCCCCCAGTAGTATTTCCTTGCACATTAGTCGGGATGTTGATCTCCGGATGAAGATGAGGCCCATATACTGGTGGGTTAACATGAGGCTGACCCCTTTCATTGTTACTTGTTCCTCCAGTCCCTAGATGGGGTTCTTCCGGGTTTTGTCTTTCTACCAATGCCCTCAACCTTTCTTGACTTTGGGCCAAGCCATTCATGACTTCCATGAATTGGGTCATTTGGTTTCTCATCTCCAACCTTTCGTTAGCCATCTGAGTTCTGACCTCTGTCAGATCTTGCTGTACTTGGTCCATCTGGATACCAGGAAGATTGTTGCGAGTAGGATATCTGTGCGGACGGTTGAGAGGGAACACCCGACGGCGAGCAATAATTCCTGAGCCACAACAAAGTTAGAAACAAAAATAAAGCAAAGACAAACCTACAAAACAAAACAATAGTCAGTATGCAATGCAGTATGCTTATTTATTTTCCAAAGTATCCGGCTTGGCTCTTGGTTTTGACCTTTCCAGACCCTGAGGAAGATGTTTTGATGTTGCTTGAAAAAAGAAACTCAAATAAAACAAACTGACAAATACATTACAAAATGGTGGATCAATACATAGTTTGTTTTTACAACACATGCCCCTGAGGGGTCAAAATACAGCATAAAAAGAAAAGTACATGAAATGGAAATAACAACAAGCAAAGAAGTCAAACATCTAAGCCAACCTCATCCTCCTTAACCTCCTTCAAAAGTGCTTCAGTTACAGGACCAGCCGGATGCTCTGTAATGTTTCTGATAAGAAGGTTTCTGGTGGCAATAGCAGTGGTCAGCTTCTTGTGCCTGTCTTGGTCCTTTGACCTCTTCACACCAGCCCTAATCTTCAATTCTGAAATCTCCTTCTGGGCTGCTAGCAGAGCCTCCTGTTGTTTCTTTTCATTGGCCTCCAACTACTCAATCCTGTCTTGAGTTCTCTTATCCTCTTGAGTGCGAGCTTCAATGATTCTGACCCACCTAGCTTGACTTTCTTTCAGATAGAGATCAGTCCTAGCCTTCTGAAATTGGGCCTCTTTACAGGCATTCTTCAAAATCTGCTCTCCAGCTCTTGATTTCTTGATGTAGTCCTCTGCTTTCTCAATCCTGGCTAGATGCTCCACCTTAAACTTTTCCAACCTTTCAATGTCTAAACGACCATCACTCCTCTCCCAGAGGGTCCTCTTTAGAGCTTGAGACAGATTCTCATTCCTCTCCTTTAGTTTCTCAAATTCTTCCAGGCTGACAGTGGCTGGAGGTGGTGCTGTGGATGGTCCAGGTGCATCCTCAATGGTGAAAGGCATCCCCAAAATCTGAGCCCTTGCATGAGACCATTCATAATACTGAGCTGAAGCCACATTATTGCATCTCCCCAGAATGGCCATCCCTTTGGTCTGAATGTTGTCCCATGCCCAGGATGCTTGCCTGACAACAACTAGATTAGGCTTTATCTCACAATACAGGGTGAAATTCTGTGATCAGGTATGAGATGTCCTAAGAGATGTCCCAACACTTGATAGGACACTTGACAAATTTAACCAAAACTTAAATAACAAGAAAAGTAAACAACACAGAAGTTTGTTAACCCAGTTCAGTGTATAACCACACTTACATCTGGAGGCTACCAAGCCAGGAGGAAATCCACTATTAGTAATATTAATTCTAGACTTAAACCACCCTGTTTAATCTATCACTTAATACTTACCCAATGCAATTTCTACCTAAGACACACCTTAGATAAGAGTACCCTACTCACTCCCCCTCAATCACACAGTGATCAAGTTTACAAGTTTTCTAAAATTGAAGACATCCTTCAAACAATACAGCTTGATCTTACTTAACAGTTTCAATCAAGTCACAAATGCACTTTTGCTTAAAAGCTCATAAAGTGGTACAATAAAAACAACCTGCTATTAAAACTCTAGACACCCTATTTGGTCTTCTGAAATTCGTACTCAATTCTGTGAGTTTCTGTTGCTTAAATAGGTATCTGAATTTTGGGCTTTCTGTAGAATGATCCAGCCCTAATGTGCAGCAGCTGTCACCTTGAATTTAGGGTTTGTTACCTCCTATATTCTAGGTGATTTAGGTCTTCTGTTTTAATCTGAATCTTCAATATAAAACACCCTACAGAAGCGCCTTGTTCTGTTTTTATCCATCATTAATTAATTCCAGATACTTCTCCTTAAATATCTCTGATCAGTTAATCATTAATTAATTCTGGTAGCAGGTCTGAGATGTCTCAACATCTGTTGGGACATCCTGAAAAACTGAACTGAAGTTATTTACACAATGTCCCAACATCTGATGAGACATCCTGAAATAAGTTCACATACTCTGTTTGATAATGTCCCAACATCTGATAGGACATTCTGAACTGAATTCAACATTTCTTGTTTGTCAAAAATTCTGCCAATTCTTAAACATCTACAAACTCCCCCTTTGGCTAATTTTTGGCTAACATCTTTTCTAGTTTTCAGAGTGCAGCAGAAGTTCTTTTTATCAGAGTATAGCATTACTTTTCTGTTGATTCTTATTTGAGATTACTCCCCCTCAAATATATATGTATCCAATCTTGTTGCAACAGAAAAACACTTATTCAGTTCAGAAGCAAACAAACAGATTTTTTTTTCATTCATACTTAAACAGCAATTACAATCATTTGATTTGATGTTGTTCTCCCCCTTGGTAGACACAAAATTAGGGGCCAAAGACACTATTCCAAATACATTGCTGTCATTACATTTGCCTCACTGTCGCTCCCGATAAATGGGAATGGGCCCAAACAAAGGTACAGACACGAACGGTCGGCGAGAGGGACAATGAGAACACACAGCAGTGAACTCACTGGAGATGAAAAGAGTCGCCAGCTAGGCATTTTTATCCCGGAGGAAAGGCAATGCTGCATAAACCTAGAAAGAGATGGATAAGACGGTTGCGAACCAGAGAGACTGAGAAAGGGGGTTGGTTACAACCTGGGAAGGTATTAGCACCCAGATTGTCCGTCGTACTCGACGGGATCCACGCTTGAAAGATTTGTGTTTTAAAGGGGTAGTGTCAGTGCAATTTGTGTATAAAAGAACTGGAAAAGATGTACAGGTGTCAGTGTATGAGAAGTGTAAAGTGTAATAGATACAGTGTCAGTGTAGGAACAAAGATGAGATGCTCAAGAATATGAGGCTAAAGAATGAAGCTGGAAAGAGGGGGAATATACAGAGACTTTTGTTCGATAACTGTTAAGTTATGCCTACGTATCCTCTCGTGCAATGAGGAAGTCAGAACACCGTAGTTCGACCCAAAGAGACTGAAAGATGAATTGACTTGTGAACTGCTTACTTGCCTATGCTCAAGTGTATGATCTGTCTGGCACATATGCAAACTGTCTTGCATTAGACGGAAGAAGCAAGTTCTCGGTTGTGAGTGAAGATGATGAGAAAAGAATCCCGAAGGAGACGATTATTGTTTGTTCTTGAGTTTTCAATCTTTTATTGCTTTTGAAAGTTTGTCATAAGTTAATGAGCTTAAGCCTAAACCAATGGATTAGTAAACTCATCACATCTTCCCTCTGATTAGGGGTAATGAGAATACCTTAAGTGTGAAGTCAGCTTCTCACACTTAATCACCTTTGATGTAGGATTAAGATCATTAACCTACTTGTGATTATTTGAATGTTTTTGGTGTTTTTGTTTAGTGTTGAGTAATGAGATTAAGCCATAATCAGGGATTAAACAGACTCATTACACCATCCTAATAGAAGGATAATAGATGAGAATGTTTAAGCTGAGGAAAGCTCCTCAACTTAATCCATGATTAGGGATTAAACTCATGACAAAACAAAGCCTTTATTAAGTGGATTTTAGTTAATGATAAGATGATGAAGTGATTTTTATGATTTGTAAGACAACTTGAGGGGGACTTGTCCATTAACACTAGGGTTAGTCCTTCTTAACCACTTAAGGAAGAATTAGAACCCTAATGCAAGGCCCAAGTTACAAGTGTGGTGTCTTGATGATTATTAAGTGAATTGATTAAGAGATTTAAACACGTTAAGGGTTTAACACTTAGGATTAAAGTTATACACTCCATCCTAATAGAAGGATGCAGGCATAAGCTTAATCACAAAGTCTTAAAGCCTTTAGGGTTTAGTCCCTGATTATGAGGTGAGAAGAGAAGACTCAAAGAGAGACACAAAGGTAAAACTATGAGGGGAGACTAATCAAAACCCTAATTCATTGTCATGCTTGGTTGTCCCTAAGGTTTGTGAGGTTAAACAAGAACAATCTTCAAAGGAGCCACCAGGAAGCAGATGAACAAGATCAAGAGAAGCAAAGTGACTTGCTTCATTCAAGAAGTCAAGTCACTTGAAGAAAGAAAGTGGGAAGAAGAAGAATGAGCAAGCTCAAACTCAAACACAAACAAAAATGCAGCAATGGATGCAAGAGGGATGAAAAGAAAAGTTATGAGAAGTGAAGGCAAATTCACTTCTCAAGTCCACTTACCACCTGAAATGTTAGAAAGAAATGCAATGCAATGCTAAATGGAATGAAATGACATGATGCAAAACCAAACCAAAAGCATGTTGATGATGATGATGATGCTATGAGATGATACAAGTATGAGGCAGCATATGGGAATGTTCATACAAGTTTATGGATGTATATGGAGCAAGTTAAGAAGCATGAATGAACATGGAAAGTTATGAAACATACATGGCAAACAACATGGCAAATGCAAGATGCAATGATCAAACATGCTTTCTATATGTCTTATGATGTCAAATGAATCTCATGGATGCTTGAAATGTCATAGCAAGTCATGTTATGCAAGAGAATGCAAGAAGGATGCAAATGGAAGCCCAAATTAGGGTTCATGGATCAAACAACAAATAAAAACCCAAAACAGAAGCAAACCCTAAGATAAAAAATGGAAAATGCCACACAAAGGATCCCTAACCCTATACTAATTCACTGCCCAAAGGGGAGGTCTCAACTCTCAACCAATCTCAAGTTATGATTTTCCTAAGTTTCTAGGGTTTTTAGGGTTCCTAAACAAAACAAATGTCAAACAAATTGAAAATGAGGAAACAAATCATGGCCATTTTATCTTAGAAACTACATGCTAAACACAATGCAATGCAAGAAGAATCAATGTCCAACTCTTCATAGATAGGCAGAAATGATTTTTTGAACTTATGACCAAAATAATGCACAAAAATGATTTTAATTTAATGAAAAATTCTCAAAATGCATCAAGATCAAAAAAGAAATTTGGTTTGAAGGTTGGACAATGTTTCTAAATGTCTTAGAACATTTCATGAATTTTTTGGTGATTTTTAAATACTTAAAAGTATTTTTAATAAATTAATTTCCATTAATCAATTAAAAATAATCTTTTAAATATTTAAAAATACTTTTTTAATGATAAAAAATAAAATGAAATTATTTTTGTGTCATGAAAAATAATAAAACTTAAGAGAAAAAGTTTCATAATTTTTTAAGACTTTTTACTATTTTAAATTAATTGTGCAAATTAAATGGAAAAGAAATGAAATTAAAATAAATAAAATGAAAGTAAACAGAATGGAGGGATGAGATGAGCCCTGGGTTTGAATGCGTTGACTGGCGCCAGATCCAGTGGCTGTGGTTGATTCTGATTAAATTAAATTAATTATGGATTAATTAAATTAAACACGTGGATTAGGGCTAAGCAAACAGATCTGGACCACTCACTCACGCGCGAAGTCAACTGGTCAACCTAATCCAACGCCCCAGATTCAAATGACACTAATTACAGGATTAGGGCACAAATGACTTTCAGGTGGCCGGAGAAGACCTCCGGTCGTCTTCTCCGGCCAGCATCTCCCCTGAAAATCCTCAAAACTCTAAAAACCTAACTAAAATGAAATCTAAGAATTGGGAAATGATCCCCACTCACTCACGAACCAAAACCCCTAATCAAAGCAAATTTATATTTCCTAACAAGGCTGAATCGAAGCAAGAAAGAATTAGGGCACGCAAGTTTCAGAGAGCAATTAAACTCTCATTTCATCACCATTTGCAAAACCAAAGGCATATTCATGATCAGGAAGACACAAAGAACAAGTTTAGAACAAAAGAAATGATTTCTGGAAAAAATATTTCTTGAGCTACCTGAGATTCGAAGCTTTCACTCTGATGACTTTCTGGCCACTTCTCTTGGTGAAATCCACTCCTTATGACCTCCTGATGATGCTTGAATGCTTGGGAGAAATTTATGTTGGCTGGATGAAGAGTTTGATCAGTTTCTGCTCCAAGCTCAGTTGAGAATGTCAATGGTGATTCAGGCTGTTTCTGGCAATGGTGAGAGGTTATTTGTGGTCAGGGTGATGAATAAAGAAGGTCTATGGAGTTTGTTTTGATGTTTGTGAGCTGTGGTGAGAGTTTCGAAAGAAACTGCAACTTTGGGGTGAAAATGGTGAAGTGAGGTTACAGCTTGTTTCAGGCCTGGTTCTTGGTTGCTTTGAGCTTAATGAAGCATGGTGAGTGGATTGGTGAAGATGGTTTTGATGTTCTGAGTTTGTGGAGGCAGATTCGAAGGAATATGCAAAAATGGTGTGTTTTGGTGTATGTGATGGTGTGTAGTGTTTCAGCCTTGCTTGGTATCTGAAATGGCTTGCAAATGAAAAGTATAAACTAATCCAATTGGCTGGATGATGTGACATGGCCTGCTGTGATAGGTAAGTTTGCTTTTGCTCAAAGTCCACCTTTTGTGTAAGAGAAGTATGGTGTGGTTCTAGGCTTAGTACAAGGCATGGGCTATGCAGCAAGGGTGAGGGGAAGGGCTAGCAAAGTGCAGTAACCAATGCAGCAAGTGGGGGGAAAGAATGATCATGAGTTTTGCAAGTTGTTGCTTTATGGTTCACATGTGATTTCCTTAACCCACAAACCATAATACATGAGCATTCTTGGTTCAATTCTGATTTTTATGACTTATAGAATGTTTGCATACTGGTTTGAAGTGAACTAGAAGTTACAATTGGCTTTGTTTCATGATTTTGCAAAATTCTCACTTGAAGCATTCCTTGAAAATCAATGATTTTTGCCAACTTTGTCACACCATAACTTTTGATCCAAGAAGAGTTTGATCATGTTCTTGTACTTTTTGAAAAGGGAAAGATGTAATCTACAACTTTCATGACCAAAGTTTTTCCATTTGAAGCATTTTTGGATCAAGAATCAAGGCTTGAAAAATGACCTAAAATGAAGCATTCTTGAAAAGTCAACTATGCCCAAAAAGTCAACATTTGCAAAAACTCCAAATTCTTGATTTTTGTAAACTTCAACCCTCTTCCATGATCAAATAAAGATCATATACACTCAAAATGATGAAGATCACCCATTGGTTGGGTCATTGGGGGCCTCAGATGCCCTGATTTTGCACTGACTTGTCTGAAAAGTCAACTCTTGATCAGATGACTTCCCCATGGAATTTCTTCATGAAAATTGATATGCATACTCCCTATACCATATAGAGACCAATGGAAACAATAATGACCAAAAAATTTGGGGTTATGGCCTCTGAAACCAAAACCCTAATTTTAGGTCAACTGTGCAGTCTATCCTGGCTCTGCATCCATTCAAACCCTAGTTCTTGTGATTCTTTTGAAATCTTGACTTTGAGAGGATGAAATATGATATAGGAACACATGTGGATCCCTTTGGAGTGATTGGTAGCCTTTGGAGTGGCTCAAGAAGCTCCTGGATTGCTCAGATCACAAACCCTAGGTGCAGATGACTTAGAAACTATGCAGTGAATCAAAAATGAGATGTGAGATGATATGATTGTGTTTATGCATATGAGAATGATCACAAGCCATGGTGTGAATGGGTGAGGGCAAATTTGGGGTGTTTACAGCTGCCCTTATTCAATCATGAGTTAGCTGTGCAGGATGTAAGCAACGGCTTAACAGGCAAACAAGATAACTTGTGGTTGAATACCAAAGACAGTCCAAAATTTGCACTCACAGAATGAAGAAGAAAAGGGATATAGATTATAATGAAAAATAAAGTATATTGTAAAGTGTGGGCGACGGAGGACGACCGTCGAGCAGAGAACGACTGCTGGGTAAAGGGCAATGACGGGGACGGCCGACATGCTGGGAAAAAATGCGAAGTAAAGCGATGACGGGGACGGCCGACATGCTGGGGATAAAAGGTAAAGCCGAGACGGGGATGGCCGACTAGCTGGGAAAATAAGATATTGTGATGGGGACGGCCATCAAGATAAAGTTGTAAAATTCTCTGGGGATTAATGAAACATGACGGGGACGGCCATCAAGTTCACAAAGTAAAGTAACCAACGACGGGGACGGCCATCGGGCTAAAAAGAAAAGGGACCACGACGGGGACGGCCATCGGGTTAAAGAATAAATGAAATAAACAGATGATGAGGTACGGTCATCAAAGGTGAAGGACGATCACCTAGCAGGGGACGGCTGCTCTGTCGGGTTAAGACGAGGGACGGTCATCTAAGGTGGAGGACGACCACCTGGCAGGGTACGGCTGCCGAAAAGATCGCGACATAGGACGAATGCCGGATAAAAGGTCAACGATGGGGACGGCCATCGGACGAGCATGATGGAGGACGACCATCAAGAGGTGGAGGACGACCACCTAGCAGGGGACGGCTGCTCTCAAGGTTCCTCATGACATAGGATGAATGCCAGATAACCAAAATCAACAATGGGGACGGCCATTGGATAAAGTGATGAAGGACGATCATCAAGAGGTGGAGGACGACCACCTAGCAGGGGACGGCTGCTAAAATCAACGATGGGGACGGCCATCGGATGAGCATGACGGAGGACGACCATCAAGAGGTGGAGGACGACCGCCTAGCAGGGTACGGCTGCTCTCAAGGCTTATCATGACACAGGACGAGTGACAGATAAAAAAGAAAATTTGCTTTGTTGGCGATCTATTGGGGAATGGTAAACACGGACGAGTATTTACATCCAGGAAACAAAAGGTATAAGTGTTTAGATGTTTGCGTATAGATTAAAGATGCGGACGAGCATCCTTAGGACTATGATACGGACGAGTATCATGTAGAAACAAGTACTGACACATGTTCCGAGATGATGATACGGACGAGTATCAACTGGCTAATAGGGAACACGGACGAGTGTTGAATCTGAAGGGACTCTTCTGGGGAATAGCAGATACAGGCGAGTATCTATATTCAAGAAGACACAAGTGTTTGACACGGTGTATGGATTAAAGATGCGGACGAGCATCCTTAAGATTATGATACGGACGAGTATCATGTAGAAACAAACACTAGACGCAATGTTCTGAGATGATGGTACGGACGAGTACCAACTGGTTAACAAAGAACAAGGACTACTGTCGAATCTGCGGGGATATAAGTGATGTATACAAGATACGGACGAGTATCTGTATAAGTGTAACATGAGTAATGAGTATGAGTATTTCATAGATGGATACTTTAACTGCTGGGGAGAGTGACACGGACGAGTGTCAAAAGGAGAAAAGTATAATATAAACAAGTGTATGGGTGATGAAAGTGTAAGCGACTGTGCTGGGGATATGACACGGACGGGTGTCAAGAAAGTGTATATACAGATGTTTAGGAATTGCGAGGCAACTGCTTTTGCTGGGGACTCTGGGGATTTTTGTGGAGAGTGCTCTGTATATTGACGGAGTGTCATTATTCACAAAGTGTTCACTTCACAACATGACTTATGATTATGCTATGTATTTGATTTTTGCCGTAATGCTCCGTATTAGACGGAATGCTACGCTCTGAGGGGATAATATGATGCGAATGCCATGATTATGCAAGGAGGTACAAATCCGGGATTCGGATCCCGTCGCTGCGAAGATCTCTGGATGATCTGCGGAGGAATGAACCTCCCAACTGGGGATGAGATCAGTGATAGATCCGATGAGGTGTATTTGCTTAGGGATACATGTCACTGGTTGACATATCCTTGTAATATGGGACCCAGCTGGGGTTTGTAGCAGTCTTCTGTACTCTGTTGTGACTTCTTCATGTGTTGCTCTTCTGAACAGAGGCTGATGATTCTGTGGGGAGATGGTTCCCTGACTCTTCATATTCTGCTGAGGAAGAATGATTGGTACTACGGCTGGGGAATGTTGTTGGCAACTCAGCTGGGGGAGGAGCCAATCAGCTGGGGAGAGTGCACTTCGGATGCTGAGATTATTTGTTGATTGGCCAGCTTGCTGGGATGTAACTTGCATGCCCCAAGTTGCGTTCTGGATACCTGCAATCCTGCAAAGATAAGGAAACGCACACATGGTCCCAAGGTATCCTCTACTGGATTCCGTCATAGGAATTAAGTACCCTTGAGAGTAGGTATATTCCCTGTAAGCATGTGTTTTTATTATTTAGAGAAAAACCATCTGTACTTATGCAATTAGTTTCAGAGACATCAGACATTCTTTGCAAATAAAAAATGTACAAGACGAAACATGACTGAAAACTCTGATTTTATTAATTCAAATGCCCTGAATTGGCAAAGTACAGTCAAGGAAACAAATCTCCTAAAATGAAGAGATTGTTACAAATTGAAAAACAAAGTGCTGGCGATGTTGACGACGCTTTCAAGGAGCTTCCTCTTCTGCTATGACTCGTATGACAATGAATTTCTTCTCGTCTTGCTTTCTGAAGAAGGCTGATTCTGATTGAAGCTTGATCCTTTTGAAGCTTTCCAAGTTGTAAGTGATACAGACGAATTCAGAATGCAGTTGTTCGCTTATTCCCTTATTTTGCATGGATCGCCCTTTCGGGTTTTCAATCCATCGGGATACCCATTTTTGCCTGAGCTGTCCAATGCGGCTTTTCAACTCAGCGGGTGTACATTTTTTATTTATTTTCCCTTATTTTTGCCCGAGTCTTTTATTCTGTTTTTGACTCGCCGGGATGCCCTATTTTTGCCTGGACTTACATTCTGTTTTTATGTCCAGCGGGTCCTTTTTATGCGAAGTATTTTTTAACTGCATCTGAATTCACAGGGGATGGGAAATCTTCACCATCCATGGTGCTGAGCATCAGTGCTCCACCAGAGAAAACTTTCTTTACAACAAATGGTCCTTCATAATTAGGAGTCCATTTGCCCCTGTGGTCTGCATGAGGAGGGAGGATTCTCTTCAGCACAAGGTCTCCTACTTGGTACTCTCGGTGCCTGACTTTCTGATCGAAGGCTTTCTTCATTCTTTTCTGATACAACTGCCCATGACAAATTGCAGCCAATCTTTTCTCTTCAATCAGGCTCAGCTGTTCATATCGGGACCGGACCCATTCTGCTTCGTTCAGCTTAACATCCATTAGTACCCGTAGGGAGGGTAATTCAACTTCAACAGGTAGGACTGCTTCCATACCATACACAAGCTGATACGGTGTTGCCCCAGTGGATGTTCTGATTGACGTGCGGTACCCATGCAAGGCAAACGGTAGCATTTCATGCCAGTCTTTGTAGGTGATTACCATCTTCTGCACAATCTTCTTGATATTCTTATTTGCTGCCTCAACAGCGCCATTCATCTTTGGCCTGTAAGGAGAAGAATTGTGATGTTGGATCTTGAAGTCCCGGCATAACTCTGCCATCATTTTGTTGTTTAAATTAGAACCATTGTCAGTAATGATTCGCTCGGGAACTCCGTATCGACAGATGATATCTCTCTTCAGAAATCTGGCTACCACTTGTCTTGTAACGTTTGCATATGAGGCTGCTTCGACCCACTTGGTGAAATAGTCAATGGCGACCAGGATGAATCTGTGGCCATTTGAAGCAGTTGGCTCAATCTTGCCAATCATATCAATGCCCCACATGGCAAAGGGACATGGTGAAGACATGATGTTTAAAGGATTGGGAGGCACATGCACTTTATCTGCGTAGATCTGGCATTTATGGCATTTTCTGGCGTAGGCGCAACAGTCTGCATCCATTGTGATCCAGTAATAACCTGACCTTAGCAACTTTTTAGCCATGGCATGCCCTCCTGCATGGGTACCAAAAGATCCTTCGTGCACTTCATGCATCAACGAATCTGCTTCCGTCTTGTCAACACATCTGAGGAGTACCATATCAAAGTTCCTTTTGTATAAAGACCCGTCAGCGTTCAGAAAGAAACTACCAGCAAGCCTTCTCAAGGTCTTCTTATCATTGGAAGATGCCCCAGGTGGGTATGTTTGATCCTCCAAGAAGCACTTAATATCATGGAACCAAGGCTTATCATCTTTTACAACATCCGCTGCAAATACATATGCTGGTCTATCAAGTCTTGACACTGAAATCTGAGGTACAAAGTTAGCAGCTTGAACTTTGATCATGGATGAAATGGTAGCAAGAGCATCTGCAAACTGATTCTCGTCCCGAGGGATATACTCAAGCTTGACTGTTGTGAAGAAAGTCAATAACCTTCTTGTATAATCCCTGTAAGGTATCAGATGATCCTGCTGTGTGTACCATTTGCCATTGGTCTGATTGATTACCAAAGCTGAATCTCCGAATACAGTCAATGTCTTGATCCTGAGGTCAATGGCTTCCTCAAGACCCATAATGCAAGCTTCGTATTCAGCTTCGTTGTTAGTGCAGTTGAAAGTGAGCTTTGCCGAGAAAGGCATGTGAACTCCTTTAGGTGTAATGAGTACTGCACCAACACCACGACCATTCATGTTAACAGCCCCATCAAACATCATAGTCCATTCTTCTTCCGGGTCAGGCCCTTCAGTGTGAACAGGCTCTTCATGATCTTTTGCTTTTATGAACATGATGTCTTCATCAGGGAAGTCAAATCTCATAGGCTGGTAATCATCAATAGGTTGCTCAGCAAGATATTCAGACAATACACTGCCCTTGATGGCTTTCTGAGATGTGTATTGGATGTCATATTCTGTAAGGATCATTTGCCATCTTGCAACCCGTCCGGTAAGTGCTGGCTTCTCAAATATGTACTTAACTGGATCCATCTTTGAGATCAACAAAGTAGTGTGGGTCAACATATACTGCCTCAGTCGGCGAGCAGCCCACGCTAAAGCATAGCAAGTTTTCTCGAGCAGTGAATAACATTGTTCACAGTCGGTAAACTTTTTGCTTAGGTAGTATATTGCATACTCTTTTCGACCAGACTCGTCATGCTGGCCCAGCACACACCCCATCGACTCTTCTAATACTGTTAAGTACATTATCAGAGGTCTTCCTTCCACTGGAGGCATAAGGATTGGAGGCTCTTGTAAGTACTCCTTGATCTTGTCAAAAGCCTTCTGGCAGTCTTCGTTCCACCTGACCGTCTGTTCCTTTCTTAACAGCTTGAACAAAGGTTCACAGGTTGCTGTAAGATGAGATATGAACCGCGAAATGTAGTTCAATCGACCTAAGAACCCTCGAACTTCCTTCTCTGTTTTCGGTGCAGGCATCTCTTGAATGGCTTTGACTTTATCAGGGTCAACTTCAATCCCTTTCTCGCTTACAATAAAGCCCAGCAGTTTACCGGATCGCACCCCGAATGTGCACTTGTTGGGGTTCAACTTCAGTTGGTACTTCCTCAGACGTTTGAACAACTTCAGCAGATTTACCAGGTGATCTTCCTCTGTAAGGGACTTGGCGATCATGTCATCCACATAACATTCAATTTCTTTATGGATCATATCATGGAATAATGTCACCATAGCCCGTTGATACGTTGCACCAGCATTCTTCAGCCCGAATGGCATCACTTTGTAACAGAACGTGCCCCAAGGTGTAATGAATGTTGTCTTCTCCATGTCTTCAGGTGACATCTTAATCTGATTGTATCCTGAAAATCCGTCCATGAAGGAGAATACCGAGAACTGAGCCGTGTTATCCACCAATACATCAATGTGAGGTAATGGGAAGTCATCTTTCGGGCTGGCTCTGTTCAGATCCCGGTAGTCAACACACATCCTTACTTTGCCATCTTTCTTGGGCACAGGTACTATGTTAGCAACCCACGGCGGGTAGCTAGTTACAGCAAGGAACCCGGCGTCCCACTGCTTTTGTACCTCTTCCTTGATCTTCATAGCCATGTCTGGGCGAGTACGGCGCAGCTTCTGTTTAACCGGTGGGCATTCTTCCCTCAAAGGCAGCTTGTGCACAACTATATCGGTGTCCAACCCTGGCATGTCTTGGTACGACCAAGCAAACACGTCCACATATTCTTGAAGCAGATCAATCAGTTGTCTCTTCACTGAGTCTTGTAGGCAGGCCCCGATTTTAACTTCTTTCACGTCTTCGTCTGTACCAAGATTAATCACTTCAACCTCCTCCTGATGAGGAGTAATAACCTTTTCCTCTTGTCTCAACAACCTGGCTAGCTCTTCAGGAAGCTCATATTCTTCTTCAACCCCTTCATCAGCTTGATTGATTGGATTGTCAAAGTCATACGAAGTCATAGTCGTGCTGTTGTCGGTGCTGTCAGGAAGGCACTCTCTGCAAGGGTTCAGTTTGTTCATTTTAGTGATTGATTTTAATCTTGCTTAGTAAAAAAGTGAAATGAAGTTATCATTTTGAAAACACCGCCATTTATTTTTTTGTACAAAAAAGAAAAATGGAAAAACAGTGAGCAGAAAAGAAAAAGACTTGTTTGCAAAAAGATGTCTGATATTTCATTGATTTAATCTTGTTTGCACAAAAAGTACAGATGGCCCGATTACAAAATGAGTCTTGTCATCTTGGGCAAGATGCAAGACTTTGATGCATGCTATAAAAAATACAGGAAATAATAATTACTCTGCATGAGTAACTCTTATAATTTCCTGGGAAGACCAGTTCGAGATACTGCTCCCCGGGATCTTTGGACGAATCCAATTCTCCAGATTGCGCTCCTCTTCCAGCTCGTCTTCCAAATTGTTGATAGCATCGGGGGTGAGCATCCCCCCACTGACAAAACCAGGCTTCTCAGCAGCCTCTGCTTGATTTTGTTGAGTTGGTCTGTAACCCAACCCAAATTTGTCTTTCTTCTCTTCCACAGATACGACCTTGCCCCAGCCTTGGGCAGTTCCTTCTTCAACAACCTTCCGGGCTTGTTGATAAGATGACATGGAGATACCAGATACAGCAAAAGCTTCATTGATGTTCAAGGCCTCAAAACCTTGGCTCATTGTTTCATGGATCTCCCCATCCATCTCAATGTACTTATAGGTAGCCAGATGGCTAACAAATATATCCTCCTCCCCACAGATTGTAACAACTTGGCCTTCCCATTCAAATTTTAACTTCTGGTGAAGGGTAGACGTTACTGCGCCAGCGGCGTGAATCCAAGGTCTACCCAACAAACAGCTATAGGCGGGCTGAATGTCCATCACATAGAAGATAGTTGTAAAGGTTTGCGGGCCAATTGTCACAGGCAGCTCAATCTCTCCCAGAACCGACCTCTTAGAACCATCAAAGGCTCTTACCACCAGGTTACTGGGTCTCAATGCTAATCCTTCATACTCTAGCTTCACCAGAGCCTTCTTTGGTAAGACATTCAGGGATGACCCTGTGTCCACCAGCACATGGGAAAGGACTGCTCCTTTGCATTCCATGGTGATGTGCAAGGCTTTGTTGTGGTTGCGGCCATCCGTTGTCAAGTCAGTATTGGTGAACCCTAGCCCATTGCTAGCAGTAACATTTCCAACCACGGTTTCCAATTGATTGACAGTGATCTCTTCAGGCACGTAAGCTGCGTGCAGGACTTTGAGTAGTGCATTCCGATGGGCTTCGGAGCACATAAGCAGAGATAAGATAGAGATCTTGGATGGCGTCTGGTGAAGCTGATCCACAATTTTGTAATCACTCTTTTTGATGATCCTCATAAACTCATCAACTTCCTGATCGAATGGTGTCTTTAAAGCTTCCTTAACAGCTTGATCTTCCTGCACCGGGCTCTTTCCTTTTGCCTTGGCAGCAGCTTCTGCTTCGGCAGTGGGTCTTTGAATCGGTGGAGCAAAGAGACGTCCGCTTCGGGTGAAGCCTCCGCCTCCTCCCACATTATCTACTTGTGGTGCAGGTGTTGATGTTTCAAGAGTGATTCTTTTTCCTTCGTAGTACACGTCAGAGCCATAGTGCCAAGGGATGGCCCTATTGCTTTCATATGGTACTGGTCCAGGCACTGTGACAGTGACTGGACTGATTGCAGCTGCTGAAGGGACTGTGATTGTTTGTGGATCATAATAAATCGTAACTGGTGCTCTAGTGGGAGCAACACCTTCTGAATTGTAGGCAGAGTTGTTTTCAGGATCATAGAATATGGTGACAGTAGAGACATCTTCATGATTAGTTGCTGGAGTTGTAGGAGACATTGTTGGAAGAGTGGATGTTGTTGTTGTAGGAGATCCAAAATGGAATGAAGCTGAAGTTGTAGCAGGAGAAATTGTTGATAACTGGTCATTGGAGAAGACAGATGAAGTACTTGTTGATGAAGCCGAAGAATTGTCGGGAACAATGGTTGCTGCAGTTGTAGGAGGTTCTGAAACCGTTGCTGATGAGATCGCTGGATTCGTTGGAAATGATGTAGTGATCTGAAGCTGGCCACTCTGAATAAGGCCATCTATGCCATTCCTCAGATTATCGCACCCATTTACTGAGATATTGCAGTAAGCACACCCCAACTCGCATCCTGGGAACATGTTGCATTCCAAGAGCTGGGCCTTGATTTCTACCAATGGTGTCCTGATCTGTCCCACACTGGTTATTAAATAAGACGGTTTGTCTTCTTCAATAGCGTTAATTCGGGGACCACCATGATTTGGCATAGGATTTTTGTTGACATTGGGTGGCGGTGCAAAATTCAGAGCTTTTGAGTCCACCAGGTCTTGTACCTTCATGTGCAGGGCTCTACACTTTTCTGTACTATGGCCAGGTGCGTTTGAATGAAAGGCACACCTAGCGTTGGAGTCGTAATTCCTGGGTAGACTGTTGGGATCCGGAGGTGCCAACGTTCTTAGCTCAACTAGGTTGAGTTTCAGAAGCTGTGGCAGCAATGTAGCATACGGCATGGGGATCGGATCGATCACTCTGTTAGCTTGAGAGGGCCTCTGTTGGAATGGCCTTTGCTGGTTATTGTTGTTGGAGTTGCTGTTGTTGTAATTTCTTGGAGGATACTGATTTTGTTGATGGTACTGAGGTTGTGGCTGATAGTTTTGCTGAGGAGGTTGATAAACAGGTTGTGGATGAGCTGGAGCAGGGATAGTAACCGCAGCCACAGATCTGTGAACATATTGGGGCCTACCCCTGTTGGTGTGGATGGCATTAGTCTCACCAGTCCTTCTCGGGCCTGCAAAAGGCTTTCTTGTATTACTGGATGAGCTTGCACCATTGTCTGAGATCTTCCCCATTTTTAATAGGCTTTCAATTCTCTCCCCTGCTATGACAACATCTGCAAAGCTGGTGGATGAGAAGGCGGCTAGCCTATCAATATAGGTTCCCTGAAGGGTATTCATGAACATATCAGCCATTTCCCGTTCAGACATAGGTGGCTGGACAGCAGCAGCAAGCTGTCTCCATCTTTGAGCATATTCTCTGAAGCTCTCTCTAGATGATTGTGACATCCCCATTAGGAGGGTCCTGTTGGGTGCCATATCTAGATTATACTGATACTGTCGGATGAAGGCTTCTGCCAGGTCCTTCCAGCATCTTACAGTTGCTCTTGTCAGATGGGAATACCATTCCCTAGAAGCTCCAGTCAAGCTATCTTCGAAGTAGAACATCCACAACTTCTCATCCATGGTATAAGCTTTTAGTCTTCCGAGAAAAGATTGTAGATGAGTTCGGGGACAGGAAGTCCCATTATACTTTTCAAAGCATGGAGGCTTGAACTTGTGGGGAATCCTGACCCCGTCTACCAAGCCCATATCCATGACATCGAACCCCAAAGAGTTTTGAGACTCTAAGGATCTTAACTTCTCAGCTATCTCGTCCAACCTTCTATCATAAGCCTCCTCCCCGGCCCCCATTACTGTGAACTGGTCTTCTTGAGGATCCTCTTGCAGTACCCTCCCGGCTGTAGCAGTTCCTGGTATATTGACTGGAATGTTGGCCTCTGGATGGAGGTGTGGACCAAAGACAGGGGGATTGACATGTGGTTGGACCCTTTCATTGTTATTGGTCCCAGCAGTCCCAGGCTGATGATCTTCCTGATTTCTTCCTTCTACCAGAGCTCTGAGCCTCTCCTGGCTTTGAGCCATGTTGTTCATTACTTCCATAAACTGCGTCATTTGAGTTCTCATTTCTAACCTCTCGGTGGTCATCTGGTTTCTGACCTCCGTAAGGTCCTGCTGCATTTGATCCATCTGAATGCCCGGAAGATTGTTTCTGGTAGGGTATCTGTGTGGCCTGTTGAGTGGGAATCCTCGTCGCCGAGCAATAATTCCTGAACATCACAATAGAGTTAGCAACAACAAAAACAAAACCTACAAAACAAACAAAGGGTTAGTATGCAATGCAATATGCTTATTTGTTCTCAAGGTATCCGGCTTGGCATTCAGTTTTGACCCTTCCAGACCCTTGAAGATGCTGTTGATGTTGCTTTTGAAGAAAACTCAGATGAAGCAAACTAACACAAATATATATTACAGAAAGGGAAATAATACAACTTGTTCATTTTACAACACAAGCCCTCTAAGGGGTCAAAATACATCATGAGAAAATAAAAGTACACGGAAAGAAAACAACAACAAGCAAATGGTCAAACACCAAGTCCAAACTCATCCTCCCGAACTTCCTTGAGAAGTGCCTCGGTCACAGGATCAGCCGGACGCTCTGTAAGGTTCCTGATAAGAAGGTTCCTTGTAGCAATAGCTGCAGCCAGCTTCTTGTGTTGACCTTGGTCTTTTGACCTCTTCACTCCGGCTTTGATCTTCAGCTCTGATATCTCCCTCTGGGCTGTTGCCAGGGCTTCTTCCATCTGCTCCATCTTGTCTTGGACTCTCTTGTCCTCCAGAGTACGAGCCTCGGTGATCCTGACCCACCTAGCATGACTCTCCTTCAGATACAAGTCTGTCCTAACTTTCTGGAATTGGGCTTCCTTGCAAGCATTCTTCAGGATTTGTTCTCCAGCCCTAGACTTCTTAATGTAATCTTCAGACTTCTCAATCTTAGCCAGATGCTCTCTCTTCAGCTTCTCCAATCTTTCAATATCCAATCTTCCATCACTCCTCTCATAGAGGGTCTTCTGCAAAGCTTGGGTTAACTTCTCATTTCTCTCCTTCAACTTTTCAAACTCCTCCAGACTGACAGTTGCTGGAGGTGGTGCTGTGGAAGGCCCGGGCATATCTTCAATAGTAAAGGGCATCCCAGAGAATTGAGCCCTAGCATAGGACCAATCATAGTATTGTGCTGATGCCACATTGTTACACTTTCCCAAGATGGTTATCCCCTTAGTTTGAACATTGTCCCAGGCCCAGGCTGCCTGCCTAACAATAGCCAAACTAATCTTGTTCTCACAGTAAAGAGTCTCAACCAAATCCTGTGCCTTAGGAGTGTGGACCAGTGCATAGCCCAGTTGTCTTTTAAACAGCAGAGGGTTGTAATTAATACTGCCCTTAACTCCTACTAGGGGCACATTGGGAAAATGCCCACAGCTGGTGATGATATCCCTGCCTTTTGTGCTCTGAATGCACCACCTGATATCAGCTGAAGTGAGAGTAGTAAGTCTTCCAGCCCAATTTTTCTGTTGATGAGGGTTCAAAAATGCATCTGTCCTGGGTAGATGCCTGAGAAGCCAAGTATGGAATAATGGAGCACAACACCTCACTAGTCTCCCCCTCTGTTTTTCATTCCTCTGATGCACTGAATAGTAGAGGTCACCCAATAAAGTTGGTACTGGGTTCTTCAAAATGAATAGATGGATTGCATTTTTACTGATGAATCGAGGCTCATCTGCAAACAGTACAATCCCATATATGCACAAGGCCAGTAAAGCACAAACTGCTCTCCACTCTCCTAGAGAAGCTTTCAAAATAGCTTGAGAAATCAAAAAATCCAGATGCAGGCCAGGGATTCCTGCTTTAGAAGTCATATGTTGCCCAATCAAGACTGGCTCCAGATGCAATGCCTTTGCTACCTCCTCATTACTTGGGAAAACCATCTCAGGGTTGAAAGGGACTTCTCTCCTGATAGGTATACCAACTAATGATGAGTATTCTTCCAATAGAGGGCCCAGTTGGAAGTCTTGAAAAGTGAAACATCTTAGTGGGGGATCATAAAACTGAAGGCAGGTGTGGATCAGGCTTCTCTGTGAAGGGTCCAGATCCATAACCATATCAAGTATATCCCCATGGTGTTCCCTGAACAATGGTACATGGTCTGGAGTAATCAGGGTTTGAATCCTCCTGGTGTCAGCTAAGTCTGGTTGGAAGAAGTGGTAAGTGATGTTGCTTTTCTTTGGAGCCATGATGCTGAGACTGAGCAGAAACAAGTGCTGATGGTGATACTTAAGAAGGGGCCACTGATTGGCTGGTGCAAGTGACTGGAGTAAACAGCTGATGGCTGAAGCAGGTGCTGATGAAGACAGGTCAATACTGAAGATGGGGTCAAAACCAAAACCAAATGAAGATGGATACCCTGAAACACAAATAAGCAAATGTCAATATGATGCAATGATTATGTATGCAAATGATATGCAAAGGGTTTGTGACTGAGCTGGATCTGATCAAGTGCTCTGACATAAGTCCATGTAAGAAATCCAGATGGAGGTCTATAAATCCAGTGACCAAGGTGGGGGGACTCAAATAAAGAGTCACATGTCCAGGGTTTAGAACCACAAGAACTGTTCCAACATGAGGTATTCTTAATCAAACAAAGTAACAGGGTATTCTGAGGTCAAGGTACCTGCAAACCTGTAAACAGCCCAACCCCCTCACAGGTGGTGTTCTAGAACAAGGATCCTCAGACTTGGATCAGTTATGAGAAGTGTAAACACTTCTAACCCGGAGGTACAGTGTTTACAATAACCATAACAATTCCTCCTCTAACTCACCTCAGTTTCTGAAGGTCAATACTAAAAGGTCATTCAGACTTAGCAGGCTTCCCAGATAGCCCTAGCATTGCAGGAAATCTGCAACACAGAGTTCTCAAGAAGAAACCCACATCTGAACCGTGTTTCATATTCCCGCACCAGACCGAAATGGAATGGGAAAGAATATGATTCACTCTAGCCTAGGTGTCACTCAGATCCCAGGTATAGGATCTTAACTCTCAATGGAATACCCACCCACCAAAGCAAACAACAGATCCAGCCAGCAACATGACAGTATGATATATACAAAAGCAATAAAGAAAGCAGTAAAGCAACTGTACATAAAACAAGAATAAATACAAATATACAAACACCAATAAGCACATAACACCCCAGTAAACACAAATCAATCAAACGCTAGGAGGAACCCACAAAAAGAACCAGAAGCCCTGGTTGCAATATAAGGTTCCCCAGCAGAGTCGCCAAGCTGTCGCTCCCGATAAATGGGAATGGGCCCAAACAAAGGTACAGACGCGAACGGTCGGCGAGAGGGACAATGAGAACACACAGCAGTGAACTCACTGGAGATGAAAAGAGTCGCCAACTAGGCATTTTTATCCCGAAGGAAAGGCAATGCTGCATAAACCTAGAAAGAGATGGATAAGACGGTTGCGAACCAGAGAGACTGAGAAAGGGGGTTGGTTACAACCTGGGAAGGTATTAGCACCCAGATTGTCCGTCGTACTCGACGGGATCCACGCTTGAAAGATTTGTGTTTTAAAGGGGTAGTGTCAGTGCAATTTGTGTATAAAAGAACTGGAAAAGATGTACAGGTGTCAGTGTATGAGAAGTGTAAAGTGTAATAGATACAGTGTCAGTGTAGGAACAAAGATGAGATGCTCAAGAATATGAGGCTAAAGAATGAAGCTGGAAAGAGGGGGAATATACAGAGACTTTTGTTCGATAACTGTTAAGTTATGCCTACGTATCCTCTCGTGCAATGAGGAAGTCAGAACACCGTAGTTCGACCCAAAGAGACTGAAAGATGAATTGACTTGTGAACTGCTTACTTGCCTATGCTCAAGTGTATGATCTGTCTGACACCGATGCAAACTGTCTTGCATTAGACGGAAGAAGCAAGTTCTCGGTTGTGAGTGAAGATGGTGAGAAAAGAATCCCGAAGGAGACGATTATTGTTTGTTCTTGAGTTTTCAATCTTTTATTGCTTTTGAAAGTTTGTCATAAGTTAATGATCTTAAGCCTAAACCAATGGATTAGTAAACTCATCACATCTTCCCTCTGATTAGGGGTAATGAGAATACCTTAAGTGTGAAGTCAGCTTCTCACACTTAATCACCTTTGATGTAGGATTAAGATCATTAACCTACTTGTGATTATTTGAATGTTTTTGGTGTTTTTGTTTAGTGTTGAGTAATGAGATTAAGCCATAATCAGGGATTAAACAGACTCATTACACCATCCTAATAGAAGGATAATAGATGAGAATGTTTAAGCCGAGGAAAGCTCCTCAACTTAATCCATGATTAGGGATTAAACTCATGACAAAACAAAGCCTTTATTAAGTGGATTTTAGTTAATGATAAGATGATGAAGTGATTTTTATGATTTGTAAGACAACTTGAGGGGGACTTGTCCATTAACACTAGGGTTAGTCCTTCTTAACCACTTAAGGAAGAATTAGAACCCTAATGCAAGGCCCAAGTTACAAGTGTGGTGTCTTGATGATTATTAAGTGAATTGATTAAGAGATTTAAACACGTTAAGGGTTTAACACTTAGGATTAAAGTTATACACTCCATCCTAATAGAAGGATGCAGGCATAAGCTTAATCACAAAGTCTTAAAGCCTTTAGGGTTTAGTCCCTGATTATGAGGTGAGAAGAGAAGACTCAAAGAGAGACACAAAGGTAAAACTATGAGGGGAGACTAATCAAAACCCTAATTCATTGTCATGCTTGGTTGTCCCTAAGGTTTGTGAGGTTAAACAAGAACAATCTTCAAAGGAGCCACCAGGAAGCAGATGAACAAGATCAAGAGAAGCAAAGTGACTTGCTTCATTCAAGAAGTCAAGTCACTTGAAGAAAGAAAGTGGGAAGAAGAAGAATGAGCAAGCTCAAACTCAAACACAAACAAAAATGCAGCAATGGATGCAAGAGGGATGAAAAGAAAAGTTATGAGAAGTGAAGGCAAATTCACTTCTCAAGTCCACTTACCACCTGAAATGTTAGAAAGAAATGCAATGCAATGCTAAATGGAATGAAATGACATGATGCAAAACCAAACCAAAAGCATGTTGATGATGATGATGATGCTATGAGATGATACAAGTATGAGGCAGCATATGGGAATGTTCATACAAGTTTATGGATGTATATGGAGCAAGTTAAGAAGCATGAATGAACATGGAAAGTTATGAAACATACATGGCAAACAACATGGCAAATGCAAGATGCAATGATCAAACATGCTCTCTATATGTCTTATGATGTCAAATGAATCTCATGGATGCTTGAAATGTCATAGCAAGTCATGTTATGCAAGAGAATGCAAGAAGGATGCAAATGGAAGCCCAAATTAGGGTTCATGGATCAAACAACAAATAAAAACCCAAAACAGAAGCAAACCCTAAGATAAAAAATGGAAAGTGCCACACAAAGGATCCCTAACCCTATACTAATTCACTGCCCAAAGGGGAGGTCTCAACTCTCAACCAATCTCAAGTTATGATTTTCCTAAGTTTCTAGGGTTTTTAGGGTTCCTAAACAAAACAAATGTCAAACAAATTGAAAATGAGGAAACAAATCATGGCCATTTTATCTTAGAAACTACATGCTAAACACAATGCAATGCAAGAAGAATCAATGTCCAACTCTTCATAGATAGGCAGAAATGATTTTTTGAACTTATGACCAAAATAATGCACAAAAATGATTTTAATTTAATGAAAAATTCTCAAAATGCATCAAGATCAAAAAAGAAATTTGGTTTGAAGGTTGGACAATGTTTCTAAATGTCTTAGAACATTTCATGAATTTTTTGGTGATTTTTAAATACTTAAAAGTATTTTTAATAAATTAATTTCCATTAATCAATTAAAAATAATCTTTTAAATATTTAAAAATACTTTTTTAATGATAAAAAATAAAATAAAATTATTTTTGTGTCATGAAAAATAATAAAACTTAAGAGAAAAAGTTTCATAATTTTTTAAGACTTTTTACTATTTTAAATTAATTGTGCAAATTAAATGGAAAAGAAATGAAATTAAAATAAATAAAATGAAAGTAAACAGAATGGAGGGATGAGATGAGCCCTGGGTTTGAATGCGTTGACTGGCGCCAGATCCAGTGGCTGTGGTTGATTCTGATTAAATTAAATTAATTATGGATTAATTAAATTAAACACGTGGATTAGGGCTAAGCAAACAGATCTGGACCACTCACTCACGCGCGAAGTCAACTGGTCAACCTAATCCAACGCCCCAGATTCAAATGACACTAATTACAGGATTAGGGCACAAATGACTTTCAGGTGGCCGGAGAAGACCTCCGGTCGTCTTCTCCGGCCAGCATCTCCCCTGAAAATCCTCAAAACTCTAAAAACCTAACTAAAATGAAATCTAAGAATTGGGAAATGATCCCCACTCACTCACGAACCAAAACCCCTAATCAAAGCAAATTTATATTTCCTAACAAGGCTGAATCGAAGCAAGAAAGAATTAGGGCACGCAAGTTTCAGAGAGCAATTAAACTCTCATTTCATCACCATTTGCAAAACCAAAGGCATATTCATGATCAGGAAGACACAAAGAACAAGTTTAGAACAAAAGAAATGATTTCTGGAAAAAATATTTCTTGAGCTACCTGAGATTCGAAGCTTTCACTCTGATGACTTTCTGGCCACTTCTCTTGGTGAAATCCACTCCTTATGACCTCCTGATGATGCTTGAATGCTTGGGAGAAATTTATGTTGGCTGGATGAAGAGTTTGATCAGTTTCTGCTCCAAGCTCAGTTGAGAATGTCAATGGTGATTCAGGCTGTTTCTGGCAATGGTGAGAGGTTATTTGTGGTCAGGGTGATGAATAAAGAAGGTCTATGGAGTTTGTTTTGATGTTTGTGAGCTGTGGTGAGAGTTTCGAAAGAAACTGCAACTTTGGGGTGAAAATGGTGAAGTGAGGTTACAGCTTGTTTCAGGCCTGGTTCTTGGTTGCTTTGAGCTTAATGAAGCATGGTGAGTGGATTGGTGAAGATGGTTTTGATGTTCTGAGTTTGTGGAGGCAGATTCGAAGGAATATGCAAAAATGGTGTGTTTTGGTGTATGTGATGGTGTGTAGTGTTTCAGCCTTGCTTGGTATCTGAAATGGCTTGCAAATGAAAAGTATAAACTAATCCAATTGGCTGGATGATGTGACATGGCCTGCTGTGATAGGTAAGTTTGCTTTTGCTCAAAGTCCACCTTTTGTGTAAGAGAAGTATGGTGTGGTTCTAGGCTTAGTACAAGGCATGGGCTATGCAGCAAGGGTGAGGGGAAGGGCTAGCAAAGTGCAGTAACCAATGCAGCAAGTGGGGGGAAAGAATGATCATGAGTTTTGCAAGTTGTTGCTTTATGGTTCACATGTGATTTCCTTAACCCACAAACCATAATACATGAGCATTCTTGGTTCAATTCTGATTTTTATGACTTATAGAATGTTTGCATACTGGTTTGAAGTGAACTAGAAGTTACAATTGGCTTTGTTTCATGATTTTGCAAAATTCTCACTTGAAGCATTCCTTGAAAATCAATGATTTTTGCCAACTTTGTCACACCATAACTTTTGATCCAAGAAGAGTTTGATCATGTTCTTGTACTTTTTGAAAAGGGAAAGATGTAATCTACAACTTTCATGACCAAAGTTTTTCCATTTGAAGCATTTTTGGATCAAGAATCAAGGCTTGAAAAATGACCTAAAATGAAGCATTCTTGAAAAGTCAACTATGCCCAAAAAGTCAACATTTGCAAAAACTCCAAATTCTTGATTTTTGTAAACTTCAACCCTCTTCCATGATCAAATAAAGATCATATACACTCAAAATGATGAAGATCACCCATTGGTTGGGTCATTGGGGGCCTCAGATGCCCTGATTTTGCACTGACTTGTCTGAAAAGTCAACTCTTGATCAGATGACTTCCCCATGGAATTTCTTCATGAAAATTGATATGCATACTCCCTATACCATATAGAGACCAATGGAAACAAGAATGACCAAAAAATTTGGGGTTATGGCCTCTGAAACCAAAACCCTAATTTTAGGTCAACTGTGCAGTCTATCCTAGCTCTGCATCCATTCAAACCCTAGTTCTTGTGATTCTTTTGAAATCTTGACTTTGAGAGGATGAAATATGATATAGGAACACATGTGGATCCCTTTGGAGTGATTGGTAGCCTTTGGAGTGGCTCAAGAAGCTCCTGGATTGCTCAGATCACAAACCCTAGGTGCAGATGACTTAGAAACTATGCAGTGAATCAAAAATGAGATGTGAGATGATATGATTGTGTTTATGCATATGAGAATGATCACAAGCCATGGTGTGAATGGGTGAGGGCAAATTTGGGGTGTTTACACTCACATACATTGATCACTCAGATTCATCACTCTCAGTTTCTTCCTCCACTTCAGTTTCTTCATCAGCTTCACTTTCTTCATCAGCTTCACTGTCTTCATCAGATGCAGCTTTCTGGTCTTCTTCACTCTCCAACCTTTGAATGATTTCCTCAAGCTTCTGCTTTCTAGCTTCAAGCTCTTTGCAGGTGCTTTTGAGTTCAGCAATTAAGGCCTTCTTGGAGATTGGATTCCTAGTAGTTGAAGGACCTGCAGATGTCCCAGAAGGTGCTTCAATATCTGCTGCATGATGACTGAGGAATAACTTGTAGTGAAAAGCCAAGGGGCTTTCTCTTTTGCACGCTATATCCTTATCAGTGAGAATTCCAGGGTATTGATTGAGCACAATACCACACAGCAATGATGGAAAGGCTATTGGAAGCTTTGTTGCTGAGGAGCTGGCATGCTTCATGGTTTGATCAAAGATAAAAGCTCCATAGTCCATCTTGGTTTGAGTTCCCACAGCATAGATGAATCTGGCCAAACAAGTTGAGATTGAAGAAGTGTGATTGGTAGGCACCCAGTTAGCAGTTCCAATCCTGTTTAGCATGGCATACTTTCTGGTAAGCATGCTCACTGAGAGCTTACCCTTCACAGGCCATGCCTTGACCTGGTCTGCAGTGATCACTTTACAGACTTGATTATCTGTCTTCCCTAGCTCATTGGGTCCATCTGTTTCTCTTCCTAGATACTCATTGATGATTTGAGGAGAAAACTGTACACATTTGCCTCTAACAAAAACTTTTCTAAACTCAGAGGACTTACCATTTGAGCAATCCTCCTGAAGATTCACAATGAACTCTTTGACAAGAAGTTCATAGCAGGGAGAGAGGTCTGAGACTGTTTTGAATAGTCCTGCAGCAGAGATGAGATCAATCAGTTCTGTGCACTCAAGTGCATTGCTGCTCAGTTCTCTTTCTAGAGCAACCCTTCTTTGGTACACATATTTCCATCTGTTGACACTGGAGACATGATGGAATGATATGTTGTCCAAGGGAGCTTCTGGAACAGCAGTTGAAGCTCTGGATGATGCTGGTCTTTTCTTGGGAGGAGATGTTGGGACATCTGATCCAACATCTGAATCTGATGGTGTGACAGCTTTTCTCTTCTGGGTTTGGACTTTGCTCCATGGTTTTGTTGGACCAAAGGTAGCTTTAGTCTTGCCTTTCTTTGGACTAGCCTTCTTCTTCTCAGGGATGACAGGTTCAGCTTGCATCTTTCCCTTCCTGGATCTTAGCCTTTTGGCTATGCTGGGTTTAACAGATGCTATGATTTCTGCATCAGAGTCCTGCTCCAGATTGACCACTGGAGGAGATTGAGCAGTCTCCTCTTCAGCTGTTTGATCAGCAGGGACTTGATCTTCATTTGAGGTTTTGATCTGATCCTCAGAGTTATCTTTATCACTTTCACTTGAGGCCTTTTTCTGGTCCTCAGTCTGTTCAGTATCAGCATCAGATGAATTTTCTTTCTCATCTGCAGATGTTCCAACATTCATTGGGACATCTTGTTCTGCAGGAGTGTCTTCTGCAGTTTGAGCTGGTTCTTCTTGAGGTGCAGGAATGGTGTTCAAAGGAACAGAGATCCCTTTCACCACTCTTTGTTCAGAAAGGACTTGGTTGATAATCTCCTTGATGGAATCATCAACATATTTTGAAGAGTTTGGGGGCCTGTTAGCAGGAGAAGGAATTCCTTTTGCTTTGCTCCGTACTTGATCTTTAGCTCTCTTTGGAGTTCTTGCCTTTTTAGTGTGAGAAATGCTTCCCCTGAGTTCGTCCAATGGGGTTGATTGCATTGGTACTACAGAGATGGGAGTGGCATGAACTACGTCTTCTTTGTTGAGAATTTCTTCAGCTGATTTAGGGTTTTGAGACATTGTTGAAGAAGATGGAAGAAAGACTTTAGGGTTTATGATTTCTGTAGAATAGCTGGTGAATGTGATTCGCTTGTGATAGTATGATGAGAATCTTGATAGCTGATTATAAACAGTTACTAAATAAGTAGCCTTTACAGTGCAAATGATTAGAGATGGAATTCCCAAGGACCTTGTCCAGACTGGTTTTGCCATCTGGAACTTATGCCATGCAATATCATATGACATGTTGGCACATCTCATTAACTGCTAAATATCACATAAACAGATTCCAAGTTTGCCCCTTAAATTCTCAAATTGTGTAGCATCCAATGCTTTGGTAAAGATATCAGCTAACTGCAGATCTGTAGCTACATGCTCCAATGAAATCACCTTTTCTTCTACAAGATCTCTGATGAAATGATGTCTGATATCAATATGTTTTGTCCTGCTATGTTGGATAGGATTCTTTGATATGTTGATTGCACTTAAGTTGTCACAGTACAATGTCATGACATCCTGTGGGATATTGTACTCAGTGAGCATCTGCTTCATCCAAACCAACTGAGAACAACTGCTACCTGCTGCTATATACTCAGCTTCAGTTGTAGATAATGATACACAATTCTGTTTCTTACTGAACCAAGAAATCAGATTGTTTCCTAGAAAGAAGCATCCTCCTGAAGTGCTTTTTCTGTCATCAGCACTTCCTGCCCAATCAGCATCACAGAAGCCAGTGAGAATTGGTTTGCAACCATGAAAGTACATTATGCCATAGTCACAAGTACCATTAACATATTTAAGGATTCTCTTGACTTGATTGAGATGACAGACTTTTGGATCAGCTTGATATCTTGCACAAACTCCTATTGCAAAAGCAATGTCTGGTCTGCTAGCAGTCAAGTATAACAAGCTTCCAATCATGCTTCTGTATAAGCTTTGATCTACATTCTCACCCTTTTCATCTTTAGTCAGCTTTAAATGTGTGGGGGCAGGAGTTCTCTTGTGAGCAGCATTTTCCATTCCAAATTTCTTGACTATGTTCTTGGAATACTTGCTTTGTGATATGAACATTGAGTCTTCCATTTGCTTTATTTGCAGCCCAAGAAAGTAGGTTAATTCTCCTACTAGGCTCATTTCAAATTCAGATTCCATCTTCTTGACAAAATGTTTGACCATCCTGTCAGACATCCCACCAAAGACAATGTCATCAACATATATTTGTGCAATCATGACATTTCCTTCTTCATCTTTAACAAACAGGGTTTTATCAATCCCACCTTTTCTGTATCCTTGCTTGATAAGATATGTGGTCAGTCTTTCATACCATGCCCTTGGAGCTTGCTTCAATCCATAAAGTGCCTTCTTGAGTTTGTATACATGATTTGGACAGCTTGGATCAACAAATCCTTTAGGCTGTTCTACATATACTTCTTCATTAAGATAGCCATTTAAAAAGGCACTTTTCACATCCATTTGAAATAGCTTGAACTTCAAGATACAAGCAATTCCCAACAATAGTCTGATTGATTCAAGCCTTGCTACTGGTGCAAAGGTTTCATCAAAGTCTACCCCTTCAATTTGAGTGTATCCTTGAGCTACAAGTCTAGCTTTGTTCTTTGTAACAACTCCTTGTTCATTTGACTTGTTCTTATACACCCATTTTGTTCCAATTACATTTATCTCATCAGGTCTAGGAACAAGATTCCACACTTCATTCCTTGTGAATTGACCTAATTCCTCTTGCATAGCACAAATCCAGTATTCATCAGTGAGAGCTTCCTTGATATTTTTAGGTTCTATTTTGGAGACAAAACAAGAACCTGAAATCACTTCTCTTGATCTAGTGCTCACACCTCTGTTGGGATCACCAATTATCAAATCTTTGGGATGATCCTTTTGTATTCTGATGGAAGGAGGTTTGCTTGATTCTTCTGTCCTTGTATCAGTTTGAGTGAAGTTATATTGATCATTCTTTTCTTCAGCTTCAATCTTGATATCAGCAGATGTTCCAACATCCTCTGGGACATCTGTAGGAGCATCATCAATTATCACATTTATGGATTCCATGATAACCTTGGTTCTAGAATTAAATACTCTATATGCTCTGTTGTTTATGGAGTATCCAAGAAAAATCCCTTCATCACTTTTAGGATCCATTTTTCTTCTTTGCTCCCTATCTGCCAGAATATAACAGATACTTCCAAAAACATGGAAGTACTTAACTGTGGGTTTTCTGCCCTTCCAGACTTCATATATTGTGGACAAAGTTCCTTTCCTTAAAGTAACTCTATTATGGATGTAACAGGCAGTGTTCATAGCTTCAGTCCAAAAGTATAGAGGTAACTTTTTAGCATGGATCATAGCTCTTGCTGATTCTTGAATGGTTCTATTCTTCCTTTCAACTATCCCATTCTGTTGAGGAGTGATAGGTGAAGAATACTCATGATTGATTCCTTCTGAAGAACAGAAATCTAAGAACTTTTGATTCTCAAATTCTTTTCCATGATCACTTCTTATTCTGATCACACAGCTGGATTTTTCCCTTTGCAATCTTTGACATAATTCTTTGAATACATCAAATACATCTGACTTTTCTTTGATGAAGTTTATCCATGTATATCTTGAAAAATCATCAACCACAACATAGGCATACCTCTTACCACCAAGACTTTCAACCTGCATAGGTCCCATAAGATCCATATGTAGAAGTTCCAAAACTTTGGAAGTTGTCAGATGTTGGAGCTTTGGATGGGACATCTTGGTTTGCTTGCCTATTTGACATTCACCACATATTTTGCCATCATCAATCTTTAGTTTAGGAATACCTCTTACAGCATCCATAGATATGATCTTCTTTATGCCTCTGAAATGAAGATGACCTAGTCTTTGATGCCACAGTTTCACTTCTTCTTCTTTAGCTAGAGAACAGGTTGAAGTGAGACTGAGATTTTGGGATTCCCACATGTAACAGTTGTCTTTAGATCTGGCTCATTTCATGACAACCTCTTGTTCTTTGTTAGTCACTATACATTCAGATTTGGTAAAGTTTACACTGTATCCTTGATCACATAGTTGACTTATGCTGATCAGGTTAGCAGTTAAACCTTTGACTAGCAGCACATCATCTAGTCTTGGAACATCTTGACAATCCAAGGTTCCAACTCCCTTGATTTCTCCTTTAGCTCCATCTCCAAAGGTAACATACCTGGATGAATGTGATTTTAAGTTTACTAGCAAATTCTTCAATCCAGTCATGTGTCTTGAGCATCCACTGTCAAAGTACCAGTCTTCTTTAGCTGATACTCTCAGAGATGTATGTGCTATGTATGCAGTACTTTTCTTTGACCAGATGAGTTGAGATTTCTTTTGATGCCTCTGCCCTGTGTGTTGTTCAGCTGATCTCCAAGCTTGATTGTTGATCTTGTTCTTGGGTATGTGGCTTTGATCAGTCTGAATGTCAGCTTTTGGTCTCCAAACCTTCTTGATGACCTCTGTCTTCTGCTTAGGAGGTTGCTGATTTCTTTGAAGTCTATGCAGCACTTTCTTGGTACCTTCTACTTTCTGCTTGGAAGGTTGCTGATACATCTGATTTGGATATCCATGTAGCTTATAACAGTGAGGTTTGATATGCCCAAATCTTCCACAGTGATGGCATCTCCATCTTTGATACTTCTTCTTCATTTTGTTCTTTCCAGAATGTTGAGACATCTGTTGGAACATTATGTTTGTCTTTGTGTTCTGATGTTGGAGCATCTGTTGGGACATCTTGTTTGTAGTTTTTGAAGTAGTTTTGCTAGAGCTGGCTTCATCTCTGTTATATCCCAGTCCACTTTTGTCTCCTGAATGTTTATTATTGCTGAGAATAACATCCAGTGTGTTTGAGCTGCTGTTCAACATTCTAACAGATTTGGACATATGTTCCAACTTAGAGTTGATAAGGCTTACTTCACTTTTTAAGGTGTTAATGATCTCCTGATCATTTGCTTTGTTATCTTCTAATGCCTCATTCTGCTTCTTTAGCTTTATAACTTCACTGCATATTTCAGAGCTTCTTTTGTATAGATCTTTGAATGCTTGCTCAAGTTCTTCATAAGTAAGTTCTCCACAACTGGAATCACTATCATATTCACACAGTCCAGCTAAAGCAGTAATATGCTTAGCTGATTCTTCTTCTGAATCCCCTGAGTCTTCATCAGACCAGGTCACAGAGAGTCCTTTCTTTTGCCTCTTTAAGTAGGTAGGACATTCAAACTTGATGTGTCCATATCCTTCACATTCATGGCATTTGACTCCTTTATCTTGACTGGTCTTTTCAGCATACTTTAATCTTTTGTTAGCATCATAAGGTCTTCTGTTCTCAGAGTTTGTGTTTCTTCCACTAGGTTTGGATTTGCCTTCCATTCCTCTGAGAATCTGTTTGAATTGTCTTCCAAGCAAGGCAAGGTTTTCTGATAAGCTTTTATCATTTGCTGATTCATCATCTTCTTCTTCATCTGTATTTGACACTAAGGCTATGCTTTTGTTCTTTTTGGCATTTGTGTCATTCATTCCCATCTCAAAAGTTTGAAGAGAACCAATGAGTTCTTCAACTTTCATGGAGCATATGTCTTGAGCTTCTTCTATTGCAGTGACTTTCATGTCAAATCTTTTTGGCAAAGATCTGAGAATCTTTCTTACAAGCTTTTCATCAGTCATCTTTTCTCCCAAAGCTCCAAAAGTATTGGCTATATCCAAGATGTTCATATAGAACTCATGAATTGATTCATCTTCTTTCATTCTCAAGTTTTCAAACTTGGTGATGAGAAGTTGAAATCTTGACATTTTTACTTTTGATGTTCCTTCATGAGTTGTTTTGAGAGTATCCCAAACATCTTTGGCCAGCTCACAATGATGCACAAGTCTGAAAATGTTCCTATCAATGCCATTGAATAAAGCATTTAAGGCTTTTGAGTTGCCTAGTGCTGATTCTTCTTCCTCCTTACTCCATTCTTCTTCAGGTTTCAGCACTTTTGATCCATCTTTGGTGTCTTGAACAGGATGATCCCATCCAACATTGACTGCTCTCCATGCCCTGTTGTCAAGTGACCTTAGGAATGCAATCATTCTTGGCTTCCAGTAGTCATAATTAGATCCATCCAGTATAGGTGGTCTATTTACTGACCCTAAATCTCTGTCCATGTTACAGAATTTGTATTCCCTAGATCTCACCCAGTATAAACAGGCAGGGTGCCTGCTCTGATACCAATTGAAATTCTGTGATCAGGTATGAGATGTCCTAAGAGATGTCCCAACACTTGATAGGACACTTGACAAATTTAACCAAAACTTAAATAACAAGAAAAGTAAACAACACAGAAGTTTGTTAACCCAGTTCAGTGTATAACCACACTTACATCTAGAGGCTACCAAGCCAGGAGGAAATCCACTATTAGTAATATTAATTCTAGACTTAAACCACCCTGTTTAATCTATCACTTAATACTTACCCAATGCAATTTCTACCTAAGACACACCTTAGATAAGAGTACCCTACTCACTCCCCCTCAATCACACAGTGATCAAGTTTACAAGTTTTCTAAAATTGAAGACATCCTTCAAACAATACAGCTTGATCTTACTTAACAGTTTCAATCAAGTCACAAATGCACTTTTGCTTAAAAGCTCATAAAGTGGTACAATAAAAACAACCTGCTATTAAAACTCTAGACACCCTATTTGGTCTTCTGAAATTCGTACTCAATTCTGTGAGTTTCTGTTGCTTAAATAGGTATCTGAATTTTGGGCTTTCTGTAGAATGATCCAGCCCTAATGTGCAGCAGCTGTCACCTTGAATTTAGGGTTTGTTACCTCCTATATTCTAGGTGATTTAGGTCTTCTGTTTTAATCTGAATCTTCAATATAAAACACCCTACAGAAGCGCCTTGTTCTGTTTTTATCCATCATTAATTAATTCCAGATACTTCTCCTTAAATATCTCTGATCAGTTAATCATTAATTAATTCTGGTAGCAGGTCTGAGATGTCTCAACATCTGTTGGGACATCCTGAAAAACTGAACTGAAGTTATTTACACAATGTCCCAACATCTGATGAGACATCCTGAAATAAGTTCACATACTCTGTTTGATAATGTCACAACATCTGATAGGACATTCTGAACTGAATTCAACATTTCTTGTTTGTCAAAAATTCTGCCAATTCTTAAACATCTACACAGGGTTTCAGCCAAGTCTTGCACTCTAGGAGGGTGAACCAAAGCATAGCCCAATTGTCTTTTAAACAACAAAGGATTGTAGTTGATGCAACCCTTCACTCCTATCAGAGGTACATTGGGGAACTGTCCACAACTAGTAATTATGTCCCTGCCCTTGGTGCTCTGGGTGCACCATCTGATGTCATCTGAAGCCAGAGCAATAAGTCTCCTAGCCCAATTCTTCTGTTGGTGAGGATTCAGGAAGGCATCAGTCTTGGGTAAGTGTTTAAGCAGCCAGGTATGGAATAGGGGAGCACAACATCTTACCAATCTTCCTCTTTGCTTCTCATTCCTTTGGTGAACAGAATAATAGAAATCTCCCAGCAAGGTGGGTACTGGGTTCCTCAAAAGGAAGAAATGAATAGCATTCTTGCTGATAAACTTGGGCTCATCTGCAAAAAGTATAACCCCATATATACTGAGGGCTAACAATGCACAAACTGCCTTCCATTCTCCCAAGGAGGCCTTCAGGATAGCCTGAGAAGTCAAGAAATCCAAGTGTAGACCAGAGATTCCAGCCTTTGTTGTCATGTTCTGCTCAATCATAATAGGCTCCAGGTACAGTGCTTTTGCCACTTCTTCATTGCTGGGACAAACCATTTCAGGGTTGACGGGGACACCACCCCTGACAGGCACTCCAATCAATGATGAAAACTCCTCCAGCAAAGGTCCCAGCTGAAAGTTCTGGAAAGTGAAACATCTCAAAGGAGGGTCATAAAACTGTAGGCAGGTGTGGATCAAACTCCTCTAAGAAGGGTCCAGGTCCATAACCATATCAAGGATGCCTCCATAATGTTCTCTGAATAATGGTATGTGGTCTGGAGTGATAAGTTCCTGGACCTGCCTGATGCCAGCCAGCAGAGGCTCAAAGAAATGGTATGAAATGTTGCTCTTCTTGGGTGCCATGACTGTTGACAAATGCTGATGATAAAGACTGAGATTGGAGATGAGCCACTGATAGACTGAGGCTGGTGATGAAGGTAGTTGAAGCAGGCAACTGATGAAGATAGCTGAAGCAGATCACTGATGAACAGGGGTCTATGCAGATGAAGGGGTCAAAACCAAGCCAGATATGATGTGGATACCCTGAAAAACAAATAAACAAATGTTAAAATGATGCAATGATGATGTATGAAAATGATATGCAAGGGTTTGTGATCAAGCTGGATCTGATTACTGCCTTGATATAAGTCCATGTATGTCTAAGAAGTCCAGATGGAGGTTCAAAAGTCCAGTAACCAAGGTGGGGGACTCAAATAAAGAGTCACATATCCAGGGTTAAATCACAAGAACTGTCCAAAGTGGAGTGCTCTTAATCAAACAAAGTATCAGGGTATGATGTGGCCAAGGGTTCCTGCAAACCTGTAAACAGCCTAACCCCCTCACTGGTGGTGTTCTAAAACAAGGATCCTCAGACTTGGATCAGTTATGAGAGTGTAAACACTTCTAACCCGGAGGTACAGTGTTTACAATAACCATAAAAGATCCTCCTCTAATTCACCTCAGTTTCTGAAGGTCATAGTAAAGGTCATCCAGACTTAGCAGGCTTCCCAGATAGCCCTAGCACTACAGGAGATCTGTAGCACAAAGTTCTCAAGAAGAAACCCATATCTGAACCGTGTTTCATATTCCCGCACCAGACCGAAATGGAATGGGAAAGAACATGAACCACTCTAGCCTAGGTGTCACTCAGGTCCCAGGTATAGGACCTTAAACTCTCAATGAACCCCACCCATCAGAACAATAAACCAGATCCAGCCAGATAACAGTATGACAGTATGATGTATATAAAGTTATAAAGAAAGCAATAAATAACTGTACATAAAGCAAAAATAAATGCAAATATACAAACACAAACAGCACATAACACCCCAGTAAACACAAACCAAACAAGCGCTAGGAGGAACCCACAAAAAGAACCAGAAGCCCTGGTTACAGTATAAGGGTCCCCAACAGAGTCGCCAAACTGTCGCTCCCACCAAATGACACCTGGTCATAAGGGGTACAGACGCGAACGGTCGGCGGAAAGAGAGAGAGAACACACAGGGGTGAACTCAAGAGAAAGAAAGAGTCGCCAGCTAGGCATTTTTATCCCAGAGGAAAGGTAATGCTGCATAGACCTAGAAAGATATGGATAAGACAGTTGCGAACCAGAGAGACTGAGAAAGGGGGTTGGTTACAACCTGGGAAGGTATTAGCACCCAGATTGTCCGCCGTACTCGACGGGATCCATGCTTGAAAGTTTGTGTTTTTAAAGGGGTAGTGTCAGTGCAATCTGTGTATCAAAGCTGGAAAGAATGCAAGTGTCAGTGTAAAAGAAATGTGAGGTGTATAAGAGAAGTGTCAGTGTAAGAACAAGAATGTAAGGCTCAAGACTATGAGGCTTAAAGAATAATGCTGGAAGAGGGGGGATATACAGAGACTTTTGTTCGATAACTGTTAAGTTATGCCTACGTATCCTCTCGTGCAATGAGGAAGTCAGAACACCATAGTTCGACCCAAAGAGACTAAAAGGTAAATTGACTTGTGAACTGCTTACTTGTCTATGCTCAAGTGTATGACCTGTCTGGCTCAGGTGCAAACTGTCTTGCATTAGACGAAAGAAGCTAGTTCTCGTTTATGAGTGAAGATGAAGAGAAAAGAATCCCGGAGGAGACGATTATTGTTTGTTTTTTGTGTTTTCAGTCTTTTATTGCTTTTTGGATTTGTCATAAGTTAATGAGCTTAAGCCTAAACCAATGGGTTAGTAAACTCATCACATCTTCCCTCTGATTAGGGGTAATGAGAATACCTTAAGTGTGAAGTCAGCATCTCACACTTAATTACCCTGATGTAGGATTAAGATCATTGACCTACTTGTGATTAATTAGGTGTTTTTGGTGTTTTTGTTTAGTGTTAAGTAATGAGTTTAAGCCATAATCAAGGACCTAATGGACTCATTTACCATCCTAATAGAAGGATAATAGATGATAACATTTAAGCTGAGAAAGACTCCTCAACTTGATCCATGATTAGAGATTAAACTCATGACAAAACAAAGCCTTTATTAAGTGGATTTTAGTTAATGATGAGATTAAGAAGTGAGTTTTATGATTTGTAAGACAACTTGAGGGGGACTTGTCCATTAACACTAGGGTTAGTCCTTCTTAACCAATTAAGGAAGAATTAGAACCCTAATGCAAGGCCCAAGTTACAAGCTTGATGTCTTGATGATTATTAAGTGAATTGATTAAAGGATTTAAACACATTAAGGGTTTAACACTTAGGATTAAAGTTATACACTCCATCCTAATAGAAGGATGCAGGCATAAGCTTAATCACAAAGCCTTAAAGCCTTTAGGGTTTAGTCCCTGATTATGAGATGAGAAGAGAAGACTCAAAGATGACACAAAGGTGAAACTAAGTGGGGGACTAAACAATCCTAAAAAGTTATCATGCTTGGAAGTCCTAGGGTTTGTGAGGCTTAAGAAAGAAAGAATCTTCAAAGGCCACCAAGGAAGAGCAAGATGAAAGGATCAAGAAGCAAAGAGAAGCAAAACAACTTGCTTCACTTAAGAAGTCAAGTTGCTTGAAGAAAGAAAGTAAGAGATGAACAAGAATGAGCAAGCTCAATCCAATACACATACAAAATGCAGCAATGGAAGTATGAAAGAGATGGAAAGAGATTGTGAGAAGTGAAGGCAAATTCACCTCGCAAAGTAACTTACCACCTGAAAAGTTAGCAAAAGAAATGAAATGCAATGCAAATGAGGTGAAATGTGATGATGCAAACCAAAACCAGAAGCATAAGTATGATGTCAATGATGCTAAGGGATGATACAAATATGAAGCAAGGCAAAATGATGATCAAACATGCATAAAGATGCAAATGAGACATGCTTAGAACCATGAACATACATGACAAGTTATGAAATGTAAATGACATACAATATGGAAAATGAAAGATGCAATGATCAAACATGGTTCTAATATGTCCTAAGATGTATTATGAATCAAATGGATGCACAAAATGTCATGGCAATTCATGGTATGCAAGCAAATGAGAAATGGATGCAAAAGGAGGCACCAATTAGGGTTTCATGCATCATGCAAAGAAAAAATCCAAAACCAGAAGCAAACAACATGATAAAAATTTGAAAATGCAATCAAAGATACCCTAGACCTATACAAACTCACTGCCCAAAGGAGGGGATCCAACTCTTAACCTAGTGGAAGTTATGAATTTCCTAAGATTGCTAGGGTTTTAAGGTACCTTGACAAGAAAAATGCAAAACAAATTGAAAATGCAAGATCAATTCAAACCAATTTTATCCTATAAACTACATGCCATACAAGATGCAATGCAAAAAGAATCATGATCCAACTCTCAAAGGTTAGACAGAAATGAATTTTTGAAGTTTGAGACAAAATAATGCCTTGAAATGAAATTAAATCCAAAGAAATTTATCAAAAGGCATCAAGAACAAAAAAGAAATTTGGTTTGAGAGTTGGACAATGTTTCTAAATGTTTTTAAAAGTTACATGAATTTTTTTGTGATTTTTAAATACATAAAAGTATTTTTAATTAATTAATTTTCATTAATTAATTAAAGATAATCTTTTAAATGATTTAAAAATAATTTTTAATGCAAAAAATAAAAATAAAAATATTTTTGTATTCTGAAAAATAATGAAAACCTTGACAAAAAATTCCAGAATTTTTAAACATTTTTTGCTATTTTAAATTAAATGTGAAAGATAAAACAATTTAAATGAAAATAAAAATTAAAATAATGAGAAGTATGCACAATGGACGCACCAGATTGATTCTGGGCTGGGAAAGGTTGACTTGGCGCCACATCCAATGGCCCAAGTTCAAACCTGGCTAATTCTGATTTTAAAATTAATTAAACTGAATTAATTAAGTTAATTGAGGATTAGGGCTAAATGAAGAGATCCTGGCCATCCAAACACGCGCGGGTCAAAGGAAGTCAAACGCATCCACGGCCAGAATTCAAAGTTCAATAATTGCGGACAATCTGGGTGCTAATACCTTCCCAGGTTGTAACCAACCCCCTTTCTCAGTCTCTCTGGTTCGCAACAGTCTTATCCATATCTTTCTAGGTCTACCCTTGGATCATTTGTGATGAGCATTAACATTTGGATCATGAGATTGTATGTGTTTTGCATTTTCACAACTTTGATAATTCTTGAGATGCAAGTCATGAAAATCCTTGGTTCTTGGCACAATTCTGGTCTAAACAAGTTGAATTATGTTTCTATGATGTGTACAAGTGCATTAGAGGTCATAAGAAGGCATGGAAAGCAAAATTACACATTTCCCTCTTTGGCATGAACTTGAAAATTATGTGATTTTTTCCAACTTTGATCCATCATAACTTGAGTTCTAGGATGAATCAAGATGAGTTCTTGTACTTTTTGAAAATAGGAAGATCCAATCTACAACTTTCATGTTTGAAAAAATTTCATTTGAAGCCTTTTTGATTAAGAAAGAGGAGGTAGAAAATCTTTCCCAAAATGGAAAGTTTACATTACAAGTCATGTCCAAAAGTGGCAACTTTGCAAATGGCTCAAAATTATCCAATCTTGTGAATTTATAACCATTCCCAAGATCAAATAAAGATCATAGGACCTCAAATTGATGAAGATGACCCTTTGGTACCCTTGATGGAGGCCTCAGATGCCCTGATTCTGACTTTTCTTGCACAACAAGTTACCATTTGATTAGATGACTTCCACAATGAATTTTTGCTTCAAATTTGATACACATGCTCCTTATAACATATATAGACTAATAGAATCAAGAATGACCAAAATTTTTAAGTGTAAGGGCCTCAAACCCAAAACCCTAATTTATGGTCATCTGTGTAGGAAACCCTAAGCCTGCCTGTGTAGCTGTGCAATCCTCTGAGATTTTGTGATTTTAAAGCAAACTTGGAGGTATAATATGATCATAGAACACTCATGGAACCCCTTGGCATGCTTCATGGCCTCTGAGATAGCTCAAACCACTTCTAAGATTCATTTGATCACAAACCCTAGTTATGCAACTTATGCAGTGAAATAACTATGCAGTGTGAGATGGTATGCTTATGCATGCAATATGAAGGATCATAAGCCAAGGTGTGAGAAAAAAAGAGAGGGCAAATTTGGGGTGTTTACAGTTGCCCCTATTCAAGCATGAGTTAGCTGTGTAGGGTATAAGCGCATGGCTTAACAGACAAACAAGATAACTTGTGGTTGAATACCAAGACAGTCTAAAATTTGCACTCTTTATTATAAGAAGAAAAGGGATATAAATTGTAATAGACAGTATAAACTGAATATCAAATGATAGCGACGGAGGACAACCATCGAGCAGAGGACGACTGCTGGGGATAAAAACGGTGAGAAACGCACTGACGGGGACGACCATCATGTTGGGGAATAAAGAATCCGCGACGGGGACGACCATCGGGTAAAGTGATGAAGGAAGATCATCAAGATAAAGAAGAAAACCACGACGGGGACGGCCATCGGGTAAAGGATAAATGAAACAATGATGAGGGACGGTCATCAAAAAGGTGAAGGACGATCACCAAGCAAGGGACGACTGATGAAAAGATCACGACATAGGACGAATGTTGGATAGAAAAATCAACGATGTGGATGGACATCAGATAAAATGATGAGGGACGGTCATCAAAATAAATGATGAGGGACGGTCATCAAGAGGTGAAGGACGATCACCTAGCAGGGGACAGTTGCTCTTTTGGGGATTATCTCGACATAGGAGGAATGCCGGATAAAAAGATCGATGATGGGGACGACCATCAGATGAATGTTGAGGTACGGTGATCAAAAGGTGAAGGACGATCACCTAGCAGGGTACGGCTGCCGAGGATTATCGCGACATAGGACGAATGTCAGATAGAAAGTTGTTTTGTTGGCGACTTCTGGGGATAGATAAACACGGATGAGTCTTTAAGCCCTAAAAAAATGGTATAAGTGTTTTGACAGTGTGTATAGGTTAAAGATAAGGACGAGTATCCTTAGGACCGCGATACAGACGTGTATCGATAGAAACAAACAACGACGCGTGTTTAAGGAGTGATGATACGGACGAGTATCAACTGTTTGAACAAGGAACACGGATGAGTGTTGATCTGCTGGGGAGATGCGAGAATCAGAAGGATTGTGTATAAGTATCTACAAGTATTTGTATTGAGAGTGCAAAAGGATATTTTGGCTTTTATCTGCAAGGGATAAGTTTTTTGCGTATTGTTGGAGGAGTGATTTTGGTATTTGCAAGTGATTGGCTCGAACCTGGCTTATGATCATGCAAATGTTTAATTTTTGCCGCAATGCTCCGTATTAGATGGAATGCTACGCTATGTTTGGGGAGGAATGATGCGAATGCTATGATTATGAAAATGAGAGAAACGAGATCTGAGATCTGAAATCTGCTGGGAGAATGGATCACTGGGTGATCTGTGGGGAGAAAGGATCACTGCACGATCTTTCTAGAGAACTCTGGGGGAAGAACTATGTGGGGATCCAAGGCTGGGGATGAGAAGATCTGGCAACTCGCTGGGGAAAAGTGATTTAGGCATTGCTTTGGAGATCGTGCTTGGGGAGGAGAGGACTTCTGGGAAGTAATCTGTCGGAGGATCAGCTTTGTAGGGGATACTCTGAGGGGATAAGAAGCTCCGTAGGGGAATACTTTCGCCAAGTAGTCCATCTAATGATGTGACTGTCGGCTTGGCTGGGGATATAGTGCCTGATATGCCCTATGCTGTGAAAGGTTGTCTGCCTTGAGTACCTACAACCTGTCAAACAAAGGAAACACACAAGTGCCTTGAGGTATCCTCAACCGGATTTCGTCAAAGTGGTTAGGTTCGCTTAAGAGCACATATTTCCTGCAGGCATTTATTGAAAATGGCTTATATGTTTTCATGCAAATGTTGTATTACGAACTTTGGACATTTTGAAAACAAAACAAAAAGGTACAAAACAAAGTATGAATGAATATTTGACTTTATTGATTTGTGTGCCCTGAATAGGTGAGTACAGTGAGGAAGCTAATCCCTGAAATGAGGAGGTTGCTGTAAAATTGAAAAAAATAAAAGTCCTATTCGGCAATATTGAAGTTGACGCTCCAACGAGCTTCCTTTGCTATGACCTATATGACCTGAACGCTCTTCTTATCTTGCTTTCTAAAGAAAGTTGATTCTGACTGACGCCTTATCCTTTTGAAGCTTGCCATGTTATGTGAGTGATATAGACGAATTCAGAATGCAGTTGTTCGCTTATTCCCTGATTTTGTGTGGATCACCCTTTCGGGTTTTCAATCCATCGGGATACCCTTTTTGGCCCGAGCTGTCCGATGTGGCTTTTCAACTCAGCGGGTGTACATTTTTTTTCAATTTTCCCCTTATTTTTGCTCGAGTCTTTTATTTTGTTTTTGACTCGCCGGGATGCCCTATTTTTTCCTGGACATACATTCTGTTTTTATGTCCAGCGGGTCATTTATGCGAAGTATTTTTTAACTACATCTGAATTCACAGGAGATGGGAAATCTTCACCATCCATGGTTGCGAGCATCAGTGCTCCGCCCGAGAAGACTTTAGTTATCACATAGGGACCTTCATAAGTTGGTGTCCACTTACCCCTGTGGTCTGTATAAGGAGGAAGGATCCTTTTCAGTACAAGCTCTCCCACTTGATATTCCTGAGGTCTGACTTTTTGATCGAAGGCTTTCTTCATCCGTTTCTGATATAACTGACCATGACAGATAGCTGATAATCTCTTTTCTTCAATCAGGCTCAGTTGGTTATAACGAGATCGAACCCATTCTTCTTCGTCTAGTTTTACATCCATCATTACCCACAAGGAGGGTAATTCAAATTTAACAGGTAGGACGACTTCCATACCATACACAAGTTGATAAGGCGTTACCCCGATAGATATTCTGATGGAAGTTCAGTACCCATGCAAGGCGAATGGTAACATTTCATGCCAGTCTTTGTATGTGACTACCATCTTTTGCACAATCTTCTTAATGTTCTTGTTAGCCGCCTCAACAATGCCATTCATCTTTGGCCTGTAAGGAGAAGAGTTGTGATGTTGAATTTTGAAGTCTCGGCACAACTCTGTCATCATTTTGTTGTTAAGGTTTGAACCATTATCAGTAATGATTCGCTCAGGAACTCCATATCGACAAATGATATCCCTTTTCAGAAATCGGGCTACCACTTGCTTGGTGACGTTTGCATACGAAGCTGCTTCGACCCATTTGGTGAAGTAATCAATGGCTACCAGGATGAATCTGTGACCATTTGAAGCAGTTGGCTCGATCTTTCCAATCATATCAATGCCCCACATGGTGAAGGGCCAGGGTGAAGACAATATATTCAAAGGATTATGAGGCACATGCACTTTGTCAGCGTATATCTGGCATTTATGGCATTTTCTAGCATATGCACAACAATCTGCATCCATTGTGATCCAGTAGTAACCTGATCTTAACAATTTCTTTGCCATTTCATGTCCTCCGACATGGGTACGAAAAGAACCTGCATGTACTTCATGCATTAGCAGGTCTACTTCCTTCTTGTCAACACATCTGAGCAAGACCATGTCGAAGTTCCGCTTGTATAAGGAGCCATCAGTATTGAGGAAGAAACTGCCGGTTAGCCTTCTCAATGTCTTCTTATCATTAGACGATACCCCAGGTGGGTATGACTGAGTCTCCAAGAAGAATTTGATGTCGTGGAACCAAGGTTTGTTGTCAGTAATAGTGTCCACAGAGAAGACATATGCTGGTCGGTCCAGTCTGGATACTAAAATCTGAGGCACATAGTTGGCAGTCTGTACTTTGATCATAGATGAAATAGTGGACAAGGCGTCTGCAAACTGATTCTCATCTCGAGGGATGTATTCAAGCTTGACTGTTGTGAAGAAAGTCAACAATCTTCTCGTATAGTCACGGTAGGGAACCAAATGCTCTTGATGAGTATACCACTTGCCATTAGTTTGGTTGATCACCAAAGCTGAATCTCCAAATACATTCAGGGTTTTGATCCTGAGGTCAATGGCTTCTTCAAGACCCATGATACAAGCTTCGTATCCTACTTCGTTGTTAGTTTAGGCAAAGGTGAGCCTTGTTGAGAAAGGAAGATGGACTCCTTTGGGTGTAATAAGCACTGCACCAACTCCACGACCGTTACAATTAACTGCCCCGTCGAACATCATTGTCCATGCTTCTTCTAGATCTGGCCCTTCAGTGTGAATAGGCTCTTCACACTCTTTTGACTTTAAGAATATGATGTCATCATCAGGGGAATCAAATCTCATAGGCTGGTAGTCATCAATGGGTTGCTCAGCCAGATAGTCAGACAATACACTGCCCTTGATGGCTTTCTGAGAGGTGTACTGAATATCATATTCTGTTAGAATCATTTGCCACCTTGCAACCCTTCCGGTAAGTGTTGGCTTCTCAAATATGTACTTGACAGGGTTCATCTTTGAGATCAACGGTAGTATGAGTCAACATATATTGTCTTAGTCGGCGAGCAGCCCACGCTAAAGCACAACAAGTTTTCTCGAGTAGTGAATAACGTTGTTCACAGTCAGTAAACTTTTTGCTTAGGTAGTATATTGCATACTCTTTTCGACTAGACTCGTCATGCTGGCCCAACACACACCCCATTGATTCATCTAATACTGTCAGGTACATTATTAGAGGTCTTCCTTCAACTGGAGGCATGGGAATTGGAGGTTCTTGCAAATACGCTTTGATCTTGTCAAAAGCTCTTTGACAATCATCGTTCCACCTGACTATTTGTTCCTTTCTTAGCAGTTTGAACAAGGGCTCGCAGGTTGCAGTGAGATGAGATATGAACCTTGAAATGTAGTTCAATCTACCTAAGAAACCTCGAACTTCTTTCTCAGTCTTAGGTGCAGGCATTTCCTGAATTTCTTTGACTTTGTCGGGATCAACCTCAATTCCTTTTCCGCTTACAATAAAACCCAGCAGCTTACCAGAATGTACCCCGAATGTGCAGTTGTTGGGGTTCAACCTTAACTGATACTTCCTCAGACGCTTGAACAATTTACACAGGTTTACGAAATGGTCTTCTTCTGTAAGGGACTTCGCAATCATGTCATCCACGTAGCACTCGATTTCTTTATGGATCATATCGTGGAATAATGTTACCATAGCCCGTTGATATGTTGCACCGGCGTTCTTCAGAAAAAACGACATTACTTTGTAGCAGAACGTGCCCCATGGTGTGTTGAAGGTTGACTTCTCCATCTCTTCAGGTGACATCTTGATCTGATTGTATCTAGAAAATCCGTCCATAAAGGAAAATACCGAGAACTGAGCTGTATTTTCTACCAGTACATCAATGTGGGGTAATGGGAAGTCATCTTTCGGGCTTGCTCTGTTCAGATCCCGGTAATCGACACACATATGCACCTTGCCATCCTTCTTAGGTACGGGTACAATGTTAGCAACCTAAGGCGGGTAACTAGTTACAGCAAGAAAACTGGCGTCCCACTGCTTTTGTACTTCTTTGATTTACATGGCCATGTTTGGGCGAGTACAACGCAACTTCTATTTAACTGGCGGACAATCCTCTTTCAATGGTAGCTTGTGCATGACAATATCTATATCCAAACCTGGAATATCTTGATAGGACCAAGCGAACACATCGACATATTCTTGCAGCATACTGATAAGTTGTTCTTTTACTGGATCATGCAGACTGGCTCCAATCTTCACCTCTTTCACATCTTCCTCGGTACCAAGATTGATAGTTTCAACCTCCTCCTGATGAGGAGCAATCACCTTTTCCTCTTGTATTAATAACCTGGCTAGCTCTTCAGGTAAATCTTAGTCTTCTTCAAACCCTTCACCTGCTTGATTAATCGGATTGTCGAAGTCATACGAGGTCATAGCAGTGTTGTTGTCAGTACAATCTGGAGGGCTATCTCTGCAAGGGTTGAGATTTGGTTCATTTTAGTGATTGATTTTTTCTTATTTAGAAAAGTGAATGAAGTTATTATTGAGAAAAACATTTCCAATTATTGTTTTGTGCGAAAATAGGAAAAATGTAAAGACAGTGAGCTAAAATGATTGTTTGCAAAAAGATGTCCATTGTTCATTAATATTCATTTTGCACAAATACATATGGCCCTATTACAAAATGAATCCCGACATCTTGGGCAAGATGCAGGACTTTGATACTCTGCAGCAGTAACCCTTATAATTTACTGGGAAGACCAGTTGAGGACTTGTTGGCCCGGTACTCTTAGACGGATCCATATTTCCAGGTTGTAGTCACTCTCAGCCTCGTCTTCCAAAGTGTTGACAGCATCTGGGGTCAACATTCCCCCATTTATGAACTTGGGAGCTTCAGCAGCCTCCTCTGGAACTTGTCGGGATGGTCTGTAACCCAAACCGAATTTGTCTTCTTTCATCTGAACCTTCAGCAGCTTGCCCCAACCTTGGGAATTCCCTTCTTCCACAACCTTCCGAGCTTGTTTGTAGGAAGCAATTGAAGTGCCCATCCTTTCCTCTTGGGATGCAGCAAACACCTCAGTCGTAGCTTTATTGACGTTCATAGCCTCAAAATCATGACTCATGGTTTCATGGATCTCCCCATCCATTTCTATGTACTTGTATGTAGCCAATGACTGACAAAGATATCTTCTTCCCCATAGATAGTGATAATTTGACCTTCCCACTCATATTTTAACTTCTGGTGAAGGGTTGATGTAACCGCGCTGGCGGCGTGGATCCACGGTCGACCCAACAAACCGCTGTAGGCAGACTGTATGTCCATCACGTAGAAGGTAGTTTTGAAAACTTGTGGGCCAATTACCACGGGCAGCTCAATCTCTCTGAGAACCGATCTCTTAGAACCATCAAAAGCTCTGACAACTAGGTTGCTCGGACGGAGTGCAAGACCATCATACTCCAGCTTGACTAAAGCTTTCTTTGGCAACACATTGAGTGATAATCTGGTATCAACAAAGACATGAGAAAGTACAGCTGTAACACGGTGGGAGAACTGACTTTCTATAAATGTTGTGGATAGTAAGAGTCGCCACCGACTTTTATTTTATCCAAAAGGAAAGGACATAAAAGAACAGGAAAGACCTATTTTTAAAAGACTTGAGTTCGGGGGGTAGGTTATACAAAGGGAATGTGTTAGAACCCTTTATATCCATGGTTATCCATGGGCTCTTAGTTACTTAACTCACTTAAATTGTTTTTGAAGAGTGTAGTGTGTGATTAGAAATTTTTCTAAGTACTTTGTAATGATCCTCGTATGGATGTATACAAAGCCTTGTTTTGAAAAATGTTTAAGAAAGTATTGTGAGGTGTGAAAAGTATTTTTGAAGAGTGAGCAAGCAACTAAGAGATACCTACCCTAGATTAAGTCTTTCATATTCTCGTATGTTCTTTTAATGGTAAGACTATCCCTATTATTAAGGAATAGGTAGTCATTACCTTGGATGTAAGAAGGGACATGTATAGGGACATCTGAATATAGGCAACTGTAAGGTGTCTTTAGCAATACGTAGGGACTTATCATCTTTTATTCGAATGGACAAGATCATTTATCGTAGACAACCTCGAAGGGACTTGATCTTATAAACTCAAAGGGACTTGATGATATTTATGAATGGACTTTGCTTAAGACACCTTACTTGACCTTAGAAATAGGCAACATGAGAGGTAACCTTAGAAAGTGTAGGATGGCGATCAAAGATCGACTTACGTGTGTGCGTGTTCGTATTCAAGTATTTATCTTATTTAATTAGTTTTCTAAATCATTTTAATCACACATAGTTATACACGCCCTAAAATTACTAACCATGGCAATAAAAATATTTACAAAAATAAAATAGAAACAAAAAATAAATCTACGACTATTACATGGCTTTCGCAATTACATAATAATAGAAACAATTAATGATAAATATAATAAATAAACAATAATTTAAAGGATTAGCAATAATAATAATGATAATAACAAAAGGGTTAGTAAAAATATAAAGAAGATAAAAATTAAGAGAAAATATTATTTTTAAGTTAAATGACCATTTAGAAAAAAATTTAGAATAAAATAAAACAATTAATAATAATAATAATAAACAAATAATAATTATTTACATATTAAACAAATACTAAATAATTAATTATACTTTATAAAAATATTAAGTTAAATTTTAAAGGTTATGAAAAATTAGGGTTAAGAAAATTAGGATTTAGAAAATTAGGGTTTAGAAAATTAGGGTTTATGGAATTAATCTAAACCTAATTATTTAATTTATTTACAAAAATATATACATAACAATAATATAAACATATTACAAAATAAATAGAAACAATTTTACATTTAAGAAAATAAATTATGATTTTTAAGAATATAAAGAAAATAATATAATATTATTTAGAAATTAGTTTTATGATTTATATTTAATAATTTAAACAAAATAAAGTTATTATATGAAAAAAAAATAGAAAATAGGAAGAAAATATGCACAATTGGCCAAAGAGATAGGACCTGGGATTTGAACCCAGGTCCTTTACCTGGACAGACGTCTCCCAAAACCAGCTGAGCTACTGCGCGCGTTTGATATCTAAGACAAGGCAATCCTTATATTGTAAGCTTGTAGAACAAATGGAATTAAATCAAAAAATAGTTGGAGGCCAGATTCGAACACAAGCCATTTGCTTCTCACATGCGCCTCTTCACCAACTGAGCCACCAACACATTTGTGAAACAAAATACAAACAATTCATAAAATATTAAAACAAATTTTTAAAAATTAGAAAGCACGCGTTGCCTTCATCTCCTACCTCCAGATCCACGAATTTACCTGCGAATTTATTCACAATGTTTCCTGCGAATTTACCTGCACACGAATATTTACAGGAAACCTAGATTTTTGAAACACCATGAAAATCATACCAATCTTAAAAATTAACAACCCAGATCAATTGCCCATAGTTCATACATTTTGGCCATGGTCTTAGAATTCATTTAAATGAAGTAAATGGCAAAACCCCAACTTAAAGGTTCAAACCCTAATCATGGCCATTCACGCATTTGGTCACGAACCTGGAATTTTTTTATCCAGAAACCATCTACACACTATCACAAACAATATTACAAAGTCAAAAAACAACAATACTGCATGAATTAAGTGATTCGAAAATTTGAAAACTCAAGAAAATATTGATTCGGTTTGTATGATTCATGGAGTTCTGAATGTAATAAATGATCAGGAATGACTCAAGGATGTTCAATGAACATGTTTCAACCTTCAAAACTCTTTGGAATGACCTCTATCAAGGAATCCGAATGTGACTTTTCTTGAAATTTTTTGAAGTTTGATTGTTGTTCTTGGCTGCCAAATTTTCCTCCCTTTGTGTTTGTATGAGTTGTACATATATAGTATGACCTAACTAGGTCAAAAAATCAGATCATACTTTGGATATTTGGATCAATTGAGATTGAAAAAGATATGCCTCCAAATACTGAAATTTTTTGATATATCCTTGCTATTTTTGGTTGATCTGATTTTGTATGATCTCAATCACTTTTAATTGACCTTCATGATTTTCTAGAACAAAAATCTTATCAAATATTGCAAATTTTATATTTTATTTTGATTTAAAATGATTTTTAATGTATAAAATCATAATAAATAAAATAAAATGAATAAAAATTTAAATAAATGATTTTTAATTCGTGCATGATGTCATGGAAGTGTTTGGGTCATAAAAATGCAAGCCCATTTGGAGAAATTTGGTTCTAAAGTTCCATTTGCTTCATAAACCTCTAAAAAATTTCCCAACTTTGCAAAGGCACAAATCCCTCAATTTTAAGGCTATGAAGGTGTTCTTGGACATTTTAGAAAGCTTAGAGAGTCCTCTAACCAACATCTTTGGTCTCATGTCCATATCTTTTACCATTCTCAAGTTATGATATTTGGAAGTTGTTGACTTTTTGTTGACTTTTAAAATGACATATAATGTCTTAGCTCATACCTTCCAAATGAAGCATTTTTGGGCTTGGCTTGTGAGACACAAAGTTGTAGAGAATTCAATTTCCTTCAAAATGAGATTTGGATGGAAAATTTTTGATGAAATGTGAAAGTTATGGCTGGTCAAAGTTCAGTTGACTTTTCCTATGAAAACCCTAATTTAGAAACTCCTGATTCTTGATGATCTGAAATCTCCTTGATGAATCATGATCAACCATTGATAAAATGATGAATTTTACTTCATATAATTGATGTTGGCAAAAAATCATGAAGTTTGACTTTGGTTTGACCACAGTTGACCTCAGTTTGACTTTTTTACCACTTTGACTGATTTTTGCATATCTGATCATCTGACTGAGCAAACCTTTTGGGAAAGCCTTGAAATTTGACATAGGGATTCTTGAAGACATATAGGATGCTATGAAGCTCACTTGAATCCTTGGAAGTCCATTTAGCCTGATGAAAGTCAAAACCCTAGTTTAAGATGCATTGCTTAGGAGGATGCATTATCTGAGGGAATTGTCAAACTTTCTGACTAATTGTGAACCTTGTGAACCTCTTGAGATACCTTGTGAATCTTGTGAACCTTGTGAACTTCTTGAGATACCTTGGGAATATTGTGAACCTTGTGAACCTTGGGATACCTTAGTACACAATGTCTTGTCTTGGTGAGGGCAAATTTTGGGGTGCAACAGCTGCCCCTGTTCAATTTTCTGAAACCTGAGGGGTTAGATTGGTATATGTGCCATTCATGACCTGGAAGGTTGAAGGGGATTGAACACAAAAGCCCAAAAATTTGCACTCGCCAGTGCGTAAAGTAACACTGATGATTAGTTGTATATGCTTAAGTGGGCTTGAAGATGCCACTTCGAAGAACTGGAGATGGGCTTATAGATGCCATCCATACTATCAGGAAGTGATAATATCTTGATGTTGATACTGGATATCAGTACTAGGTCTTCGTATAGGCCGTCTCTGAATCGTTTATGCAACATGGTTTGAGTTGAGTGCTAGCACTAGATCTTCGTATAGATCGTCTCTGCATTATCTTTGGGGAAAAAGAATATCCTTCATTAAGTGTCAGGGCTTAGATCTTCGTATAGATCGTCTCTGAACCATATCTAAGAACATACTTTAATTGAAGTGTCTGAACCAAATCTTCGTGGCGATTTTTTTCTGAATTAAGTATCAGCACTAGATCTTCGTATAGATCGTCTCTGACCTGTTTTGAATTGTTGAATAGACCGGTAGAAATAAATCTTTGTGACGATTATCTCTTCTGGAAATATCCTGGATTAGGGAATAGATCTTTGTATAGACCGTTTGCCTACTATCCAAGGACAACTTGAGTAATGATTATCAGCAATGAATCTTCGTGGCGATCATCCTTGAATTAAGTATCAACACTAGACCTTCGTATAGAACATCTCTGACCTGTTGTGAATTGTTGATAGTATTTTATATGTATATAACCATCCTTCAAGGAAAAGGTTAGTTTATGCAATATGTATGCATGCATGGCATGGTGCATCTAAGTAAATGTATTATGCATTTATGGATATGCTATGATATGATGTAAATGATGTATGTATGAATCATGCAGCCTGAAGCGCTGATAACGAGAAAAAGTATCATTTTATTACTATGTTTTAAGGCCGTTTTATCGCACATTTATCGTATTAACACCCGATTCTTCGAGTTTTCTTTGTCATTTTGCAGGTATAACAATTATAGAGCTAAATCATAAGCCAAAAGTGAAATGAGCAATAACAAGCATGAAAAGAAGAAGAAGAGAGGAATTCTGCATAATGCTGCATAATTGTAGCAGTCACGACCGTCACCATGCTGTCACGACCGTGACACGCTAAATGGGCCAGTCACGACCGTAACCAAGCCGTCACGACCGTGACGCGCTAAATATGAAGATAACGCCCGTGACACCCTTGTCACGAACGTGACAAAGGGAAATTAGGTTTACTTGGAATGAATTGGTCATGAACGTGCTACGTGAAGTCAATAACGTTTCCTATTCTTCCGCAGACCCAGTAACACAAGTTTTTCCTGGATTCTCTCTTCAACACCGAAGCCCACGTATGGATTCCAACTGCCAAGCCCAAATTATGTTTCCTATAAATAGCTTTATTTCAAAGTAGAAACTACAGAGTTTTATTTTAATTTTTCTTGCGGAAGCTCTACCGTATTTCCATTGCACCCTATTTCATTATTTTTTCCAGCAATTGTTTCTGTTCTTGTTTTAATTTCCATATCCCAACCAAATCAAATAACAATTTCCAACATTAGGAAATTGTTATTATTTAATTTCTTTCAAGACTTCAGCATTTCGTTTTGTATTTTATTTTCGATTCCGGTTCGCACTCCGAGCTTTCCAGATTGTGGAAGAAGGAGTCTTACATTATTTTATTATTCAGGTTTTTAATTAATTCGCATTTATATTAATGTTAAGAATTTATTTTTATTATTATTTTATAATGCATATTTTAATTTGTGTTCCTCTGTTTCTGCATCTGGCTGGTACAACAAATATGAGTAACTAAACAATTTAGGCAGTATGTAATTAAAATACACTAAATCGGTAAAATCGAATCTAGGCTTAAAACAATTAAGAACTTGAAATTCTGGCTGTGACTTTTTATTATAAAAATTAATATTTTTTTTACGAGAGTAAGGAAAGTGTAATAGGTTAGGTCGAGACCACGAGAGTGTGAGATTTTAACCAGATAGTTAAAGTTAGGCATTTAATTTAAATACAGCGAGAGCGCTTTAAAATGAATTAGACTTATTAAGTTTCCAAAAATTATTTCTAAACACTTATGGGCTAGCGAGAGCAGGCATAGGGCTTTAGGAGTAAGATCTGAGATAAGACCACGAGAGTGTGAGTTAAAGATATTTAAACTGATAACCTCTACAGAATAAATTAAGTGAACCATCCTTATAAGCCTAGGCTAGATTGACCCGCCTAAGTTAACATAATTACATACCGACCGTCTTCTTATTATTTCATTAAACTAAAATTTAATTCCCGTCTTTAATTCTTAAAAACAAAATCTTGACAACCATACACCTTAGCTAAACTAGTAAACCCTCTAGCACTAAGTGATCATAAAGTCCCTGTGGGATCGACAATCTTTTATATTACTTCGATAGGCTGTGCGCTTGCAGTTAAGATACCGCTAGACACATAACATATTGCGTCTTTAGCCCATCAAGTTTTTGGCGCCGTTGCCAAGGACCTTAATTTAGTTACTAGTGCACTTTAGAGTAGCATTGTCTAGACTAAGGTAACAACTATTTATTTTCTTAATCTAATTTCCTGAGTGTATGCCAAGTACTCGCTCTCAAGGCGAAGACTTGCAACCTCTAATCCCAGAATCAGAACGCTTCTTACACGTAAGAAGACGAATATTCGATTACGAACGAAATTACAACATTCCAGATCTTCTAATTGATCCACCTAAACCAGTCGGAACATCAAAGGACGCAGAGATGGCTGAAGAACCGAATCATCCATTCAAATATTACGCTAGTCCTTCGCAAGCTGAACCGCATTCCAGCATTGCCGCACCGGCTATCAACCGAAACGATTTCAAATTGAAACCTTCGCTGATATCAGTCGTGCAACAAAATCAATTCGCCGGAAATCCTACCGAGGATCCGAACCTTCATCTTTCGATATTTGTGCAGTACGCAGATACTGTAAAAGCTAATGGAGTTACCCAAGAGGCTATTAGATTACGTCTTTTTCCTTTTTCACTTCGAGACAGAGCGAGAGCCTGGCTTCAATCTCTACCCTCGAATTCAGTAACTACGTGGGAGGAACTAAAGAGAGTCTTCTTGACAAGATATTTCCCACCTAGCAAGACAGCTATGCTAAGAGCTCAAATCAACGGATTTAAGCAAAAGGAAAACGAATCACTTTTCGAAGCTTGGGAACGCTATAAAGATATGCTGAGACTTTGTTCACATCACGGATTAGTAGAATGGATGGTCATCCATACCTTCTACAATGGAATCTTGTACAATACAAGAATGACAATTGACGCTGCCGCAGGCGGCGCACTAATGGACAAAGAATATAACGATGCTTATGCACTTATCGAGAGTATGGCTCAAAACCATTACCAATGGGGAAGCGAGAGAGTCGCAATTGAGAAACCAACAAAAGGAGGTATGTACGAAGTAAGTAGTATGGACCAAGTCAATGCAAAGTTTGACCAACTAAACCAAAAGATCGACAACTTGGCCATAACACCAACAGCCACCGTGGCTGCAGTAACACCTAACTGTGAGTTATGTGGAGTTCCAGGACATGCTATCCCTGATTGTCAACTATTAGCAGGAATTCCCACAGATCAAGTGAATTATGCTCTAGGAAACCCGTACTCAAACACATACAACCCAGGTTGGAAGAATCATCTGAACTTCTCCTATAAGAACAACAATGCTTTATACGCACCAGGTCAAGCACCAGCTACGCCACCAGGATATCAAAAGACTGCTCCTAATGTCCCTAGAAAATAGAACCTTGAGTTGATGATGGAAAACTTCATAGCTACCCAATCTCAAACAAACAAGGATTTCTTAAACCAAAACATACACACTAGTGAGCAGATTAAACAATTAGTGAGCAAGGTAGATGCGTTAGCTACACATAACAAAATGCTTGAAACTCAGATTTCACAAGTAGCTCAACAACAAGCACCTACCGCTGCACCAGCTGGAGTATTTCCTGGACAATCTCAACCTAATCCAAAAGGACAGGCTAATGCTGTGATATTAAGAAGTGGCAAGGAACTTGACGGACCTACCGATCCAAGACTTGACAATCCAGCCATGTACCAAAAACCGGATAAACCGACTGAAATGGTGAATGAACCAGAAGAAAAGGAAGATAATAGTCAAGAGGCAGTGAAGAAAGAAAAGCCTTATGTGCCTCCACCACCTTATAAACCACCAATTCCGTACCCTCAGAGATTAACCAATTCTAAGACGATGGGCTAGTTTAAGAAATTTGTTGAACTTCTGAAACAGTAGAATATTACTATTCCATTTACAGAAGTTATCACTCAAATGCCCTCGTATGCTAAGTTTCTAAAAGAAATCTTATCCAATAAGAAAAAGATAGAGGATAACGGAACCGTTACACTTACTACTGAGTGTAGCGCAATAATTCAGAATAATATGCCTCCTAAGTTAAAAGATCCAGGAAGTTTCTCTATACCCTGTGTAATAGGAAAATTCATCATTGACAAAGCTCTATGCGATTTAGGAGCCAATATCAGTGTTATGCCCTTAACGATTTGCAAAAGGCTAGACATGGGAGACTTAAGACCAACTAAAATGTCTGTTCAACTAGCCGATCACTCTATTAAATATCCTGTAGGAATACTAGAAAACGTCCCAGTACGTATAGGACAATTCTATATTCCTACTGATTTCATAATCATGGACATCTCTGAAGACTCCACTACACCTATCATACTAGGAAGTCCATTCTTAGCTACCGCCGGAGCTATAATAGACGTAAAAAAAGGAAAGCTAACCTTTGAAGTAGGTGAAGAGAAAGTTGAATTTATTTTAACACAATTCTTACAATCACCAGCTATAGAGGATACATGCTATCTATTGGACGTAATTGACGAATGTGTAAGAGAAATGGAAATGAAAGAAACTACCTATTCTGAAATTATGAAAATTCAAATCCCTCCAATTTTTGAAGATGACAATTGGCGTGAACCATATCAGGATGATAGTCTAAGCGAAAGTTTAGCACTTACATCGGATCCCATGCCAAGTAAGAATAAACCTACATTAGAGTTAAAAACTTTACCTAAGAACCTAAGATACGAATTCTTAGACACCGAATGTACAAGACCAGTTATAATCAATTCCAGTTTAGGAACAATTGAAACAAAGAAACTTTTAGATGTCTTAAAGAAATATCCAACTGCATTAGGATATAACATATCTGATCTCAAAGGAATATGCCCTTCAATTTGTATGCATCGTATTCTGCTAGAAGAAGATTTCAAAACCTCCAGAGAATCTCAAAGAAGAATTAACCCAATCCTTAGCACTGTAGTAAAGGAAGAAGTTAAGAAACTACTAGACGCTGGAATAATATATCCAATCTCTGATAGTAAATGGGTTAGTCCAGTACATGTAGTACCAAAGAAAGGAGGTATCACTGTTGTGAAAAATGCTAAAGGAGAATCGATATCACAAAGAGTAGTGACAGGACATAGAGTGTGCATCGATTATCGTAAACTAAACAAAGCCACTCGAAAAGATCATTTCCCACTACCTATAGATCAAATGTTAGAATGATTAGCCAAGCACTCATATTTCTGTTATCTTGATGGTTACTCAGGATTTTTCCAAATCCCTATCCACCTAGATGATCAAGAGAAGACTACATTCACATGCCCTTATGAAACGTTCGCTTATAGACGAATGCCCTTTGGATTATGCAACTCTCCTGCAACCTTTCAAAGATGTATGATGTCAATCTTTGCAGATTTCATAGACAACATCATGGAAGTGTTCATGGACGACTTCTCTGTATGCGGGCAAAGTTTTGAAGGATGTCTATCAAATTTAGAAATGGTATTAGAAAGATGTGTAAAAGTAAACCTCGTGCTTAACTGGGAGAAATGCCATTTTATGGTCAGAGAAGGAATCGTACTAGGACACGTTATATCTGACAAGGGAATTGAAGTTGATAAAGCTAAGATAGAAGTCATAAAAGATCTTCAACCCTTAAGACCGTTCGAGAAATATGAAGCTTTTTAGGACACGCCGGTTTCTACCGACGATTCATCAAAGATTTCTCGAAAATAACTAAACCTCTTACCGGTTTATTAATGAAAGACGCTGAGTTCATATTCAATGAAGATTGTCTTAAAGCATTCAAAACTCTAAAAACATCCCTCATCACCGCACCAATCATGCAACCCCCTGACTGGAGATTACCTTTCGAAATCATGTGCGATGCGAGTGACTATGCTGTAGGCGCAGTTCTAGGACAGAGGAAGGACAAGAAACTTCACGCAATTTACTATGCCAGTAGAACCTTAGATTCTGCTCAAATGAACTACGCCACTACTGAAAAAGAATTGTTAGCAGTTGTCTTTGCGCTTGACAAATTCCGTTCTTACCTAGTGGGAGCGAAAATAATCGTCTACACAGACCACGCTGCTATCAGATATCTATTAACTAAGAAAGATGCTAAACCAAGACTCTTGAGATGGATTTTACTCTTACAAGAGTTTGATCTTGAAATAAAAGATAAGAAAGGTACTGAAAACGTCGTAGCGGACCATTTATCTAGAATAGAAGGTATTAAACCCGAACAAGTGCCGATTAACGATGATTTTCCGTATGAACAGCTGATAGCACAAATAGGAAGCGACCCAGTTCAGTTAGACATAGATGAACCAGAACTCGTGGAAACAATCCAAACAACCGTAGGACTGCCATGGTACGCTGACATTGTCAACTACCTAGCTGCAGGAGCTCTTCCACCTGATTTAACCTATCAGCAGAAAAAGAAATTCTTTCACAATCTCAAACACTATTATTGGGATGAACCATTATTGTTTAAGAGAGGACCCGACGGAATCTTTTGTCGATGTATTCCCGAAGAAGAAATAGAAGATGTCATTGCTCATTGTCATTCATCTCCTTATGGTGGACATGCAAGCACTTCCAAGACTTATGCAAAAATCTTACAAGCAGGCCTATTCTGGCCTAATTTATGGAAAGATGTCCACATCGCTGTTATAAATTGCGATCGGTGTCAACGCACCGGTAATATTTCAAGAAGAGATGAAATGCCTCAAAAAGGAATATTAGAAGTAGAAGTCTTTGACGTCTGGGGAATAGATTTCATGGGACCATTCCCATCATATTTCGGTAATAATTACATACTCGTAGCTGTCGATTATGTTTCAAAATGGATTGAGGCTATAGCTTCTCCTACAAATGTCACACGAGTAGTAATTAAGCTTTTCAAGAATATAATCTTTCCAAGATTTGGTGTGCCTAGACTCGTCATAAGTGACGGTGGCTCGCACTTCATTTCAAAAATATTTGACAAATTACTATCTAAGTATGGAGTCAGACATCATGTAGCAACACCATATCATCCACAAACAAGTGGACAGGTCGAAGTCTCAAACAGAGAAATTAAACAAATCTTAGAAAAGACTGTCGCCATATCTCGGAAAGATTGGTCATCTAAACTTAATGAAGCTTTATGGGCTTATAGGACAACTTACAAGACACCCATAGGAACTACACCTTTCAAATTAGTATATGGAAAGTCTTGTCATCTCCCGGTAGAACTAGAACACAAAGCATATTGGGCGATTAAAACTCTCAATATAAACTATAATGCCGCAGGAGAAAAGCGAATCCTCGATATTAACGAATTAGAAGAGTTAAGGTTAGATGCTTATGAGAATGCTAAGATATATAAAGAAAGAACTAAGCGATGGCACGATAAACGCCTATCTAGGAAGGAATTTAGTGTGGGAGACGTTGTACTCCTCTTTAATTCAAGACTTAGGCTCTTTCCTGGAAAACTAAAATCTAGATGGTCAGGACCCTTTGAAATAACTAGAGTGTTCCTGAGCGGAGCAATAGAAATTAAGGGTAGGAATAGTGAACCGTTCACAGTAAACGGACAACGTTTAAAATATTACCATAAAGTTGAAAATAGAGATTATGCAAATAGTCTAAGGCTTTTAGAGTTGTCCACTAATTTCCCTGATTAATCTACCCCTAAGCATTACGTCAGGCTTATGACGATAAAAACAACGCTTAGTGGGAGGCAACCCATTTTTACCATTTTATTGTTTTATCGTTTTATTTTTTTGTCATTTTATTGTTTTATTGTTTTATTTCATTATTATCATTATTGCTTTTATTTATGCATTTATTTCCTTATTTTATTTATTTTAATTTTTATTTTCTAAATCACTTTTACAGATTTTCTAAAGTCTTTTCCACTTTCCTTCTCCCCCTGATTTGTTTCCTCCACATTTACACTAACTATGGCTAAGCAACCGAGAAACATTATGGAAACCAAATTTAGAGATAGGAACCAAAGAATAAAATTTGAAGAGTTATCACAGAGACCAATGAATTTGACTCTGTACCCGGATGATCTGACTATGGAAACTTTAGGAATACATGATAGCATCCTATACCTGTTTAACCAACTTGGATGGGAGAATGCACTAATAAAACAAAAGTTTGTGACTTACCGCGAGCTCACCCTTGAATTCTTAAGCTCCTTAGTTTACTTACCCGAGCGCGATTTTGGATTCAGGAAAGGATTTATCAGTTTCCGACTATTCGGAATAGAATATGACTTTAACCATAAAGAACTAGCTGACTTATTAGGATTCCCTAGTGGACCCTTTGCTTTTACTACCACACAGGTAGAATTGATGGACATTGAGCTGGACTTCTTTTGGGGAACCTTAACCGAAAATTACCATCCTGAGCCAAATAACATGAACAATGATGAGATACATAACCCTGCTATCCGCTATTTCCATAAGATCCTTGCCCACACCTTCTTTGGAAAAGAAGAAAACCTTACTGGAGTATCTAAATATGAGATATTCATTATGTCCTGTCTGACTAATGGACAGCCAGTTAATGGTGTGCCTTTCATGATGCAAACCTTCACCCGAATCCAAGAAGAACCTGATCTACCCATATTGGTAGGAGGCCTTGTCACCATGATTGTTGATGCCTTAGGACTTAGATACCAATTACATAGGTGTAACCGTTTAGGTACCATCCGTCCTATGAATCTGACCTTTTGCTTTAACCGTCAAATCATAAGAAATTTAGGACAACCACCTTACGAGTACCTAATCAGGAATGAAGTAGTGACCCTGTTCACATTACCAAACCATGCTAGAGTCAGTGTTCATAATAAAAATAATTGGCTTTATGAGCTTACCCCTCCTGGCTATCCATCCACTCCCGAAACACCACAATCTTACAAGATAAGGGATGATACAATGACCGATGTAGAAAGTGACCCTGAGGCACCTCCTGGTTACCATGACATTGAACACACTGATGAAGTGATTGAAACCCCTGAAGTAAATCAAGTAGAATATGCTGACAACTTAAAGAAAATTATGAATACTCTTGAAGTTTACCAAGCCGATATTAATGTTGTTAAGGATGAGATTAAAAGCATGCGATTGGACGTTATAGGTTTAACTAACATAACGTGTGAGCAATTCTACCACTTAAACTCTGCACTTGAAGATTTGAAGAAGCAACTTTGAAAAATGCTGTAGTGATTTAACTTATTTTACTTCTCGCTTTTGTTTCTAGTTAGTTTTAACATTTTGCAAACATTTTTGTACCTTATTTTTATTAATGTAATTTTCCTTCAATTATATCAAAAGCAAAGTACTTCTAGCTTTACCATTTTCCAAGTTAATCAATTTCTATGCTTTCCATTACTTACTGTTATATTTAAATTGATTAATATTTTATGATTTCTTGTGTGATGAAATTTGCTGCTAATATATGTTGATCCAATATTATATATAGTGTTTGTGTTGGAATTAAATAAAAAGTGATAATAAAGAAAAAACAATTGCATTGAACGTGTGAGATAATGCATTCTGTGAAGAAAAATTATAAGTTTTTAAACCCTCACGATCGTCATCCATCTCTCACGATCGTGACAAGCTAATTAGCGCGTCACGACCGTCACTCATCCCTCACGACCGTGACGACCCCTGTTATATGAATTCTGAGAAACAGAACCGTTCTTCTTTGCAGAAACCACTTTTCCACTTCCAAAAAAATTAGAAACCCCCCATTATCTCCTCACTATCCCGTAACCTCCCATTACCCTAAATCAATTTCATTAACCTCTCCATTTATTCCAAACCTCTCACATTCACTCCTTTCACTATAATCAGAACCAAATTCTTCACATTTTTCATCTTCTCACAAAACTCAAAAACCTCTCATCTCTCATTCCCGTACTTGCATGCAATGGAAGAAATCCAATTTAGAGATGGTGAACATGGAGAAACTCAAAGACAAAAGTTTATCAGGTTTCAGAACCGTGGCGTCAAGCCCACTCGGTATGTCGACATTGACTGCTTGAGGGAGTTGGGATTGCTCAACGGTGTGAAGCTCCTGCTTAGGAATGTTGGTTTGTGGCACTTGTGCAATCAACCACATCCAACATTCGAACTCCTCACATTGGAATTTCTGAGTTCGTTTCAATATGTTACACCTCCCGGTTCATCAAGTCAACTCACCGGCATTGCAAAGTTCAGAATGCTCGGACGAGAGTTCGAAATCACACAAACAAGGATCGCCGAACTATTAGGTTTCGATCACGGTGACGACGCTCATCTCCGCGTGCCGGACAACTTCAGCGAAACCGCTTTCACCTTGTGGCACGACATCACCAACACCCGTGCTACTGCCTTTCAGAGTCTGAATGCTACCAACATCCATAACCCGGCGATCCGATATTTCCATCGCATCATCTGCAATACTATATTCGCAAGAGAGAGCAATCACAAGCTGAACTCCAAGGTTGCTCTTGCACTGTGCCCTAAATGATGAGCGCATCAATGCTGCCCCATTCCTGTTGTCCCATATCCAGTCTATAGCGCAACGAGGCGCAACCCCCTTCTACATAGGCGGGATTGTCACCACCCTCGCCATTCAGCTGGAGCTTGGTGACCTGATTATCCAATTGCCTCGCAGAGCCGCAGAGTTGCTTACAAAGAACTATTGCAGGTCCGCCCACTTGATATCTCAAAGAGAGGATGGCAGGTTCAACCCTGTTATCCAAGGCACCGTTTATCATCACATCACCTTGCCGTTCCGTGACCGCATCGATCCGTCCAACCGAGCCAACTGGCTATTTGCTTTACCGGATGCTGCCGGCCACGTCCCCTTTATTGATGAGCAGGCCGATCCACCAGTGGACGAGATGCAGGATACCATGGATGCTGCTGAACCAGTACAGGACATTCCTGAGTCCTCCACCAGACAGCCACCTGCACCAGAATTCACACTTGAAGACGTCCTCCGTGCCATTCATCAGCAGAATCAGATGAATGCCGCACTAGAGAGAAGGCAAAAAGAGCAACATGATGCACTACTTTCAGCTGTTGCTAGGAACCAGAGGACGACCAATGAGAAGCTCGGAGAGATTTTTAGCGAGCTAGAGGCTTTGCGAATTGATATTACTGCTCTCACCGGCACCGGTTCTGATCTTGAAGCGACTCCGACCAGACGCTCCCGCACCAGAAGCCGAGGCCGTGGTCATCAGCAGCCTTAGTTTATGTTTATGTTTTTCCATTTCTGTTGTTTGTATTGTATTTTCCCCGCTATTATATCACAACATTGAGGACAATGTCTGATATAGTGTAGGAGAGATACCTTTCCTTTTTCCGCATTTCCCTTTTCGCACTTTCCATTCTGTTGTATTTCCTTTCGTATTTTAATGAAACAAAGTACTATTTGTGCTATTTCTTTAGTTTCGAATTTTCCCCGTTTATTTAGCCATACCGAAAATTTTTATATTTTTATCTTCGCATTACCCAACTTACCTATGAAATCATAGTTAGGAAGCTGAGAACGATTCAACAAGATCAATACAGTCTTGACACCTTAGACTTCCTACTTAAGCATTCCGTTCCGATAATTGTTACGACTACACCTTAAGTTTCAGTTCAAAAGTAACCCCTAGTAGTTTATACTAGCAGTCAGCACCGTCTGAACACAAACCACGTGGGGAGCCGATGAACATAAGGGTTTGATGCCTAAATCTATAATGATCCTTCATATCTCGATGCCAATAAAAAGAAATTGCACCAAAGTACACGGTCGCATATAAGAAATGAGAAATATGAGAAGGAGTCCATTGCGGGTTGGTTCTGAGGTACCTGGTTCTGAACTTGGTAGGGCGTGCTACGGCTCGATCCCCTACAACCTCCAAATCAGATAATATATATAGGGTTGCCACATTCGTGTACCAGACCCCGTGCTAATAAAGGATCAAAGTCACTAACCGGCTACTCCACTACGTGCGTGCAAAGGCAAAAGGCTTAATGTGATTGCGCTAGAATGAAACCGGGTGAAATAAGATCGAAAGACTCTAGGTAGAATCGCAACGCAATTACCGAATGTTTCGTTTAACGGGAAGTCGACGACTTAGCTTGTTGCTTGTGTCATTAGTGTATCGTTAGTGTTTTATTCTAGTACCGGTTTATCTAACAAAACGATTCCTCATATGGTTTGTTATGTGTATGCGTCGATGGAAACTTGTCCGATCATTTTTCAACCGACTATTTGCTTGAGGACAAGCAAAGGGTTAAGTTTGGGGAAGTTTGATAACGAGAAAAAGTATTGTTTTATTACTATGTTTCAATGTCGTTTTATCGCACATTTATCGTATTAACACCCGATTCTTCGAGTTTTCTTTGTCATTTTGCAGGTATAACAATTATAGAGCTAAATCATAAGCCAAAAGTGAAATGAGCAAAAACAAGCATGAAAAGAAGAAGAAGAGAGGAATTCTGCATAATGCTGCATAATTGTAGCAGTCACGACCGTCACCATGCTGTCACGACCGTGACACGCTAAATGGGCCAGTCACGATCGTAACCAAGCCGTCACGACCGTGACGCGCTAAATATGAAGATAACGCCCGTGACACCCTTGTCACGAACGTGACAAAGGGAAATTAGGTTTACTTTGAATGAATTGGTCATGAACGTGCTACGTGAAGTCAATAACGTTTCCTATTCTTCCGCAGACCCAGTAACACAAGTTTTTCCTGGATTGTCTCTTCAACACCGAAGCCCACATATGGATTCCAACTGCCAAGCCCAAATTATGTTTCCTATAAATAGCTTTATTTCAAAGTAGAAACTACAGAGTTTTATTTTAATTTTTCTTGCGGAAGCTCTGCCGTATTTCTATTGCACCCTATTTCATTATTTTTTCCAGCAATTGTTTATGTTCTTGTTTTAATTTCCATATCCCAACCAAATCAAATAACAATTTCCAACATTAGGAAATTGTTATTATTTAATTTCTTTCAAGACTTCAGCATTTCGTTTTGTATTTTATTTTCGATTCCGGTTCGCACTCCGAGCTTTCCAAATTGTGGAAGAAGGAGTCTTACATTATTTTATTATTCAGGTTTTTAATTAATTCGCATTTATATTAATGTTAAGAATTTATTTTTATTATTATTTTATAATGCATATTTTAATTTGTGTTCCTCTGTTTCTGCATCTGGCTGGTACAACAAATATGAGTAACTAAACAATTTAGGCGGTATGTAATTAAAATACACTAAATCGGTAAAATCGAATCTAGGCTTAAAACAATTAAGAACTTGAAATTCTGGCTGTGACTTTTTATTATAAAAATTAATCTTTTTGTTACGAGAGTAAGGAAAGTGTAATAGGTTAGGTCGAGACCACGAGAGTGTGAGATTTTAACCAGATAGTTAAAGTTAGGCATTTAATTTAAATACAGCGAGAGCGCTTTAAAATGAATTATACTTATTAAGTTTCCAAAAATTATTTCTACACACTTATGGGCTAGCGAGAGCAGGCATAGGGCTTTAGGAGTAAGATCTGAGATAAGACCACGAGAGTGAGTTAAAGATATTTAAACTGATAACCTCTACAGAATAAATTAAGTGAACCATCCTTATAAGCGTAGGCTAGATTGACCCGCCTAAGTTAACATAATTACATACCGACTGTCTTCTTATTATTTCATTAAACTAAAATTTAATTCCCGTCTTTAATTCTTAAAAACAAAATCGTGACAACCATACACCTTAGCTAAACTAGTAAACCCTTTAGCACTAAGTGATCATAAAGTCCCTGTGGGATCGACAATCTTTTATATTACTTCGATAGGCTGTGCGCTTGCAGTTAAGATACCGCTAGACACATAACATATTGCGTCTTTAGCCCATCAAGCGCCCAGATAACTTTGTATAACAACTGCTGGCTAGGGAAACTAAATCCTGATTCGTTGTTGAAGAGTATGAGGACCTCGTTCCCTTCTTGTTTGATAGTATAGTATTTATAACCTCCCATCTTCGTTCGTCGTACTTCTATTGAAGGAATAAGTTCCTGAGTATCCCGACTGAGGATAAAAGAGATGGACATAAATTCAAGGGGAGATGTAACTCGAAGTATCTATGAAGATAGACTTGCCCTGCTAGGGATTTGTAGTTTTCCTGTGGGGATGAACCGGCGAAGCTTCGTTGAATTCCTACCGTCGTTCGTGTTTAGTAAATACTATTACTGCATTTTATGCATTTCTGGTAAACATCAATCATATTCAAAAGCATACATACATTCAAACACAACCAATGGACATTTTCGCTTAGGTAAATAGGGTAAAAGTAAATCTGGATTCAAAGACGAAATTTTATTTATGTTATAAAGTGACCTATATACAGGTAAGTTTGTACAAGGAGACAGAAATCCTAGTAAGAGGAATTTTTCGTAAAAGTTTTATAAAACAAAGAAAACAGCTATGTGTGAAATGATCCTATTGAGTTTCAGTTCCACTATTGCCATTATCTTCAAGCATCTCATCTTCTGTTGTTGAGATGGAAACGATTGGATTGATCTTTATCTGTCCGAACTTGATTTAGGTAGCACCATCAGTTGAAGTTATGTGGGTGATCCAAACGAGACATAGTCATACACTTTAATCCCTAACTTTTGCCTGGATTGCCTTTTCAGGTTTTCAATCCACCGGGATACCCTTTTTTGCCCAAGCCGCCTTTTCAGGTTTTTGACTTGCCGGGTGTACACTTTTATATATATATATATATATATATATATATATATATATATATATATCCCTAATTTTTGCCCGAACCCTTTTGGTTCACCGGGATGCCCTTATTTTTGCCTAAGCCAGTCAACCTAGCGGGTCTATTCTTATGCGTAGTATTTTTTAACTATGTATGCGTTTACGGGCTGTGGGAAGTCTTCACCATCCATAGTAGTAAGCATCATGGCACCTCCTGAAAATATTCTCTTGACTACAAATGGTCCTTCGTATGTAGGAGTTCACTTGCCCCTAGGATCAACCTGTGGTAATATGATACGCTTGATTACCAAATCACCAGCCTGATATACCTTTTGCTTAACCTTCTTTTTAAAAGCTTTGATCATCCATTTCTGGTACATCTGACCGTGACAAACAGCTGCCAGCCTTTTCTCATCAATGAAATTTATCTGATCAAGTCGAGTCTGAATCCACTCATCTTCATCCAAGCCTGCATCCTTCATGATTCTTAAAGAGGGGATCTGAACTTCAATGGGCAGAACTGCTTCCATACCATAGACTAAGGAGAATGGGGTTGCCCCTGTTGAGGTACGTATTGTAGTACGATAACCATGAAGAGAAAATGGTAAAATCTCATGCCAATCCTTGTAAGTGACAATCATATTTTGTAGAATCTTCTTAATGTTCTTGTTAGCAGCTTCTATTGCCCCATTCATCTTTGGACGATACGGAGAAGAGTTATGATGCTTAATCTTGAACTGTGTGCAGAGATCGATAATCATGTTATTGTTCAGATTAGAGCCATTGTCTGTGATAATCCTTTCAGGGATGCCATATCTACATATGAGATTATTCTTAATGAATCAAGCCACCACATTCTTAGTAACAGATGCAAATGAAGCTGCCTCCACCCACTTAGTAAAGTAATCAATAGCAACCAGAATGAAACGATGTCCATTAGAAGCATTAGGCTTGATCTCACCAATCATATCTATGCCCCACATGGCAAAAGGCCAAGGAGCATTCAACACATTCAATGGAGCTGGAGGTATATGCACCTTATCAGCATAGATTTGACACTTGTGACATGTTCTGGAATGTTGATAGCAGTCAGCTTCCATGGTAGACCAATAGTAACCTACTCTCAATATCTTCTTTGCCATGGTATGACCACTAGAATGTGTGCCAAAGATCCCATCATGCATGTCTTCCATAATCTCTGTTGCTTCCTTCTTATCCACACAACGAAGCAAAGTCGAATCATGATTGCACTTGTACAAAATTCCATTACTTAAGAAGAATTTAACATAAAACCTCCTCAGAAACTTCTTATCTTTGACAGATGCCCCTTCAGGGAACTCTTGAGTTTAAAGATATCTTTTCACTTCATAGAACCAAGGCTTCCCTTCTGCTTCTTCAGTGTCAATCTCATTACAGTATCCAGGCTTCTCAAATCTATCAATAGTAATCTTGGGAGCTTCATCATCCCAGCTAATCTCAAACATAGATGCCATGGTGGCTAGTGCATCTGCCAATTGATTTTCTCCTCGTGGAATATGTCCAAAGGTAATCTCTTCAAAATATGGGATCAAAGACAACACATACTCTCTGTAAGGAATAAGATTTTCATGATTGGTATCCCAATCTCCTTTAATCTGACTTACTACAAGGGCTGAATCTCCATATACATCCAGGAACTGAATCTTCATTTCAATGGAAGCTTTGATACCCATGATACATGCCTCATACTCAGCCATGTTATTGGTACAATAGAAACAAAGTCTTGCAGTAATCGGGGTATGACAACCTTCAGGGGAAATGATCACAACACCAACACCATTACCAAGTGCATTAGAAGCTCCATCAAAAACCATAGTCCATCGGGATCCTTGTTCAGGTCCGTCATATTGTCCAGGTTCTTTGGTAATAATCATAATGTCTTCATCAGGGAACTCAAAACTCATTGATTTATAATCATCCACTGCTTGATGAGCCAAATGATCAGCTACAACACTTCCTTTAATGGCTTTCTGATTAGTGTACTGTATATCATATTCTGTTAAGATCATTTGCCATCTCACTATTCGTCCGGAGAGAGCAGGTTTCTCGAATATATACTTGATTGGATCCATCTTTGAAATCAACAAGGTAGTATGGGTCAACATATATTGTCTTATTCAGCGAGAAGCCCATGCCAAAGCACAGCAAGTTTTCTCGAGCAGTGAGTATCTTGTTTCACAGTCGGTAAACTTTTTGCTAAGGTAGTATATTGCCTGCTCTTTTCGACTAGACTCGTCATGCTGCCCCAACACACACCCCATTGAGTTATCTAGCACTGTTAAATACATAATCAAGGGTCTTCCATCAACTGGTGGCATCAAAATTGGAGGTTCCAACAAATATCTCTTGATTTCATCAAAGGCTGTCTGGCACTCGTCATTCCATTCCATCACTTGATCTTTCTTTAATAACTTGAAGATTGGCTCACAGGTAGCAGTTAACTGGGAAATAAATCTTGGAATGTAATTCAGTCGTCCCAAGAAACCTCTAACTTCCTTTTCAGTACGGGGAGCTGGCATCTCTTGTATAGCTTTTACTTTTGCAGGATCTACTTCAATACCTTTCCCACTGACAATGAAACCCAGGAGTTTACCAGATCTAACTCCAAAAGTACATTTGTTTGGGTTCAATCTCAACTTGTATTTCTTCAACCTTTCAAACAGCTTATGCAGATGATCAAGGTGTTGCTCTTCATTCTGGGACTTGGCTATCATACCATCCACATATACCTCTATCTCATGATGAATCATATCGTGAAACAAAGCCACCATAGCACGCTGATATGTTGCCCCAGCATTCTTCAAACCAAATGGCATCACTTTATAACAAAAGGTGCCCCACTGTGTAACAAATGTAGTCTTCTCCATATCTTCAGGTGCCATCTTGATTTGATTGTAACCAGAGAAACCATCCATGAAAGAGAATACCTTATGTTGAGCAGTGTTGTCTACCAGAACATCAATATGAGGAAGTAGAAAGTCATCTTTAGGGCTAGCCTTATTCATATCTCTGTAATCCACACACATGCGTACCTTACCATCTTTCTTAGGTACTGATACCACATTTGCAACCCATTGAGGATAAGAAGTCACAGCTAAGAACCCTGCATCAAACTGTTTCATCACCTCTGCTTTAATCTTTTCTGACATTTCGGGACGCATGCGACGAACCTTCTGTTTCTTTGGACGACAATCTTCTTTTACCGGTAAACGGTGAACCACAATGTATGTATCCAACCCTGGCATATCTTCATAGGACCAAGCAAAGATCTCCACATAATCACATAACATCTGAATTAATCTGCTCTTAACACTATCTTCTAGCTCAGCCCCTATCTTGACCTCTTTCCTGTTTTCTTCAGTTCCCAGATTCACAACTTCAATTGGCTCTTTATGTGGCTGTATAGCTTTCTCTTCTTGTTGTAATAACCTAGCAAGCTCTACAGGTACTTCACAATCTTCCTCCTTTCCATCTTCAGCTTGATAGATCGGATTCTCGAAATTATAATTGGCAATAGTAGAACTGTTATCAACAGGATCCAGAGTGGATGAGGATCTGCATTTTAGTGATGTGGGTGTGTGTAAGAACACATAGCTGATAAACAAAAATAAAAATAAAAGAAAGACAAGGAGCACAATATTTATGAAAACGAAACGTCCATTGATTTTTATTGAATGAAGTATGCAAATGAAATGACATCCCGAAACAAGCATACCATTGTGCCCCGAGCAAGACACAAGGCTTAAAAGTTTAATTGTTCGAAATTACAAACTTAAAATAAAAACACAGTAATAGTATTTACTCCTGACTAAAGGAGATAGGAATAACGTCTTCGGTCTTCCAATTGTTGATCCCATCACCCATGGTGGGAAAGATCCAATCATCCAGGTTGTAGTCTTCACTATAGTCACCCACATCATTAATTTGATCTCTCATGACCCCTTGATTGGTGATACGAACAGCACAAGCACGATGAACAGCCTTTTGGGATTCTGCAATGAAACCCAAACCAAACTTGTCAGACTTATAAGGGATGTCAGGAAGCTGACCCCAAATAGTACAACCACCTTCTTCAACCACAGCTCTAGCATCTTTGAGGGAGGCCATTGTAGGAGGTAATCTGGTAACCACATGAACTCTTTTAACAACAGGGGGAGTTTCAGTAGCAGGAACGGCCCAAGGAACTACTTCAAATGTCTGGCAAGGAGTCTCAACATATTCACCTTCCACCTCAACATATTTAAAAGTATTCACATGACTGACCATGTATTCCTCTTCACCATAAACAGTGACAATCTTGCCTTTCACCAGATATTTCAACTTCTGATGTAAAGTGGACATCACAGCACCTGCCCCATGGATCCAGGGGCGCCCAAGCAAACAGGAGTATGCAGGACGAATATCCATTACATAGAAAGTAGAGTCGAAGACTTGAGAGCCTACTTTGATCGGGAGATCTACTTCTCCATGTACTACTCTTCTTGAGCCATCAAAGGCCCTCACCACTAAATTACTTGGTCTTAACACAACATCCTCAGGACTGAGCTTGTCTAGAACCTCTTTGGGTAGTACATTTAATGAAGAACCATTGTCCACCAGAACATGAGACAAGGTAGTGCCCCTACATTCAATGGAGATATGCAAAGCTCTGTTATGGTTTCTCTTGGCAGGAGTCAAGTCAGCATCAGAAAAGCCCAACCCATTATCTTAAGTCAGATGTGCAACACAATTCTCAAATTGATCCACAGAAATCTCATTTGGCACATGAGCAGTCTTCAAGAACTTGATTAAGGCTTTAGCATGAGCCTCAGAACACAACAGTAAAGATAACATGAAAATTTTGGAGGGAGTATGCCCCAACTGGTCAACAATATCATAATCACTCTTGCGAATGATCTTCAGCACTTCTTCCATCTGTTTAGAGAGATTTTCAGCAGTCGGTGCCTCATCTTGCACAGGTTCAACCACAAGACATTTGCCCCGAGCATCAGTATTTGGCTCAGAAGTGGAGGTAGTAGTTGGAGTAATTTCACTTTTGGAGGTATCCCGAGGAGAGAAAATTCTTCCACTTCTAGTGATCTTACTAGATCCAGTAATATTATCAACATCAAGATTATCATCAGTAACAAGTGCATCAGTCAGAGGTTCTTGCTTGACACCATGGATGTAAACATAAGAACCGTAATTCCAGGGTATAGCTTTATCAGAAGTATAAGGAACAGGGACAGAAGTGGTAATAATCATGGGAGCCACTCTAGCTTCAGCAACAGTCTTTACCAGGCCTTCAGCAGTAATCTTGACAGGACCCTTAGAAGTGATTTTGACAGGACCTTTGGAGGTAATCTTCATTGGCACTTTATCAACCATAGCTACATCTTCCAGCTTCGTACCTCGAGTTAAATGTTCACACATACTTTCCACAGAGGGTGTCCTCTCAAACAATATAGTGTAATTGTCCATGAGGCGTTCAATACCATCTTTCAACTTCCAGCAGCTATCGAGTTTGTAGGCACAATAAAAACAGTCTTCATTGCAACCTGGAAAGAATCCAGCCTGCACCAACTTCTTCTTGATAATGGATAAGGGAGTAGTCACATCTTCTACTGAGGAAACATATGAAACTTCATCAACAGCATTAACAGTCTTCTCATGATTGGGCATAGGAGCAGTGATCACATTTGGGGTCCCAAGAGGGTCAAATTCAATCTCCCCAGCTTCAATCATATCTTGAATCTTGTTTGTTAACACCCAACAGTTGTTGGTGTCATGTCCTGGACTATTAGAATGATAGGCACATCGTGCATTAGGATTGTATCGAGGAGAGGAAGTATTAGGATTCTGAGGAGGGTCCTTCAAAGTAATGAGTTCCCCTTTCAACATGTGTTGCAAGGCTTGGGCCAGTGACATGTTGATCTTGGTGAATTGTCTTCTAGGCTTCGGTTGATTGTTTTGTTGTTATTCTAGTGCTGTAGGAGTAGGATTGGAGATGTGAACTGCTCCCACAGATTGGTGACTCCTGTTACGACTATGTTGACCATACACAGCATTAGACTCCTTCTTTCCACTAGGGGGATTCTTAGCAGTGCTTGACGAAGAGGCACCCACCTGTATCTTACCACTTCTTATACCACTCTCCACACGTTCTCCAGTCATTATCAGCTCGGTGAAACCAGATGACGAGCTTCCAATGAGGTGACTATAGAAAGGACCATTCAGCGTACTCATAAACATATCCACTAGCTCTCTGTCAGTCAGAGGAGGTTGAACTCTGCCAGCCAGGTCTCTCCATTTCTGGGCATACTCCTTGAAACTCTCCTTAGCACCCATTGACATGCTTTGGAGCTGCATGCGAGTAGGTGCTAAATCAACATTATATTGGTATTGCCTATAGAAGGCCTCAGCAAGATCATTCCAATCACGAATATTGACACTTTCCAATTGATAGTACCATTCCAATTGAGTTCCCGACAAACTCTCTTGGAAGAAGTGAATCCATAACTTCTTGTCAGCAGTATGTGGTTGAATCCTCCGGACATAGGATCTTAAATGCAGCTTAGGACATGAAACACCATCATATACCACAAAAACAGGAACCTTGAAGCCAATAGGTATAACCACTCCAGATACTAAACTCAGATCTTCAAAATCAAGCCTAAAAGATTTTTGTAACTCCATGGCATTCATTCTGTCTACCAGCATCTTGTACTTATCTTCACTAGCAGGATCATGATAATAATTTGCTTCAGAATCAGAATCTCCTACAATATCATGGAGACTACCTCCCTCTTTCTCAGAATTTTCAGACTTAGAATCCTCAATCTGTTCCTTTGTCTTGATAGTACCTCTGAATCTTCTTCCCAGATTGATAAAGCCTCATGATCTTCTAGTCTTCTTCTTCTTCTTAGCCAGCAGTGTCTTCAACTCATCTTGTCCCTTGGACAAGTTCAGAATCAACTCTTGGAATTGTGCATTCTGAGCCTGGAGATCTTTGACAGTCTGTTCAAGAGTCATTTCTGTTGAAATAAACAGCGAGAAGATAAGATACCTATTCGTAAGAAACCTGTGATGCAATGATATGGTGTGTAAATGTGTATGCAATGTTTTCAAGGACCGTAGGATTTAAATTTGTTTAAACAAACAGAAAGTAAACTTTTATTAGTAATCAAATAAACTTGTTTGCCCCTTGGGCTTACAATAAAAATGAAATGAATACAAAAATGGGGTTTTGAGTCTCCCATGGACGTTTCCTCTTTGTGTTGAGGTATGAGTTGAGATTCCGCTCCTCGTGAAATTGTTTTGTTAGCTCCAGGATTCTTTCTTGACTTGCTTTGTAATGAGTCTCAAAAGTATCTCTTTGCTCCTTCAACTAGATCCAGGACCTCTGTAACTCTTCCATGTCAGTGGGCATGTCTGGATGAAGAATGATATAAGAAGTATCTCCTTCAGCAACAGGCTCCATGGTAACTGGAAGGATAGCAGGATATGGCATCATAAGACTCTGAGCACGATATCGCACCCATCTGAGATAAGGTTCCATAGGAATGGTGTACTTGGGTTCCAGAGTCTTGCTGTCAACCTTGTTCACTTTACCCCATGCTCGTATGAAATTTTGACGGTAACCTTGAAGATCGTTGTCGTAGTCGAACATAATACTCTGAATAAGCATGTCATGAGGACCATCACTCCGAGCGTAACCAAACTGACGTAGAGCTAAAGAAGGATTGTAGGTAATGCCCCCTCTTATGCCAAGGAGTGGCACATTAGGGAACTCCCCACAACGGTCAATGATAGTAACATTTTCCATAGATCGAGAGAACCAATGAATATCTGAATGAGAAAGTGACATGATCCTCTTGGACCACCTGAACCCTTGTTCATTCTTCATCACTGATCGAGGAAGGTGAGAAATAAACCACCTAGACAATAGAGGTATGCAGCACATCAGGGTTCCTCGTGCCTTCGTAGTACGGGTATGAAGAGAGTGTAAAATGTCTCCAAGTAATGTAGGCACTGGATTGTGAGTCAGAAATATGTTGATGGCGTGTATGTCTATGAACTGGTATGGATTGGGGAACAACACTAAACCATAGATTAACAAGGCTAAGATCTCCTCAAAAGCATTATAACTCATAGCCTTCAGGAACACTTGAGCTTTCTCCATCAATAACTTAGCAAGAATACCCTTAACTCCACTTCTTGTTTCTAGAACAATGTCTGATTTCTTCAAATGTAGGGCTGCAGCAATGACTTCAGGTTTAGGCTCTTTTTCCAAGCCTGTGAAGGGTCTTTGATCAAGGATAGGTACACCCAGAAGTTTGGAGAACTCTTCCATTGTAGGAACCAGCTGATAGTCGGGGAATGTGAAACAATGATGTTTAGGATCAAAGAACTGAAATAGGACACTCATCATGTCTTCATTGAACCCTGAAGTGACTAGATCCAGTAGGTGACCATGCCTCTTGATGAACTGGGAGTTTGCAGAAACTTGAGAGACCAATTCCTTAAGCTTAGGAGGTATCCCTACAAAGTTGATCCGGATAGTATTCCTACGAGAAGAAGCCATGACCTGCAACAAAGAACAAAGATAAATCCTTTGGTCCTTGAAATGTTTAGTGAAAATGCTATGCTTATGATGCATGATGATGCTATGATGGTATGCTCAATCACAAACATGTGGCACACACAAACAAGTCACACAATAGCCCTAGGTTTGAAGGCTTGCATGAGGTTTAAAGGTAAGTACCCTCCCCTGAAGTTTAGTTGGTTCATCCTGTCCTATAAAGTAACCAGGTTCTAAGGGATCTCAATATCATTGATCCTTCACAAGGGTGGTTGTTCAGTGGGCAACTTACTTGCCAACCAAAACCCCTCGAAGTTTAGAATCTCAATGAGTGTAGCATCGAGTATCAACCAACTTCAGTCTTCACCAAAGCCGGTTATCTCACTACTTTCTAAAGGCCAAGATGGGATGACTAGGGTTCTAAAAGTTAGTTAGTGTATTGACAACATATGGCAGCCTCATATTATCCTCAACTTTCTTAAGGAACATAAGCACCAACCAAGAAGTCACACTAACTATGGCCACCAGATCAACCATATCGGTATACGCCGTACAGTTTCCTTGGTCTATTGCCATTTACCTAAGGTACACTAGATCCGGGTTAGGATCTTTCACACATAAGAGCACCCAACAAGTAAAGTAAAGCAAACAAAGTAAACAAATTTAAAGTGATCTAATTCCTAAGGGTACCCCTCTTTTATCGTATCCCCAGCAGAGTCGCCAGTTCTTTTACACGGTGGGAGAACTGACTTTCTATAAATGTTGCGGATAGCAAGAGTCGCCACCGACTTTTATTTTATCCAAAAGGAAAGGACATAAAAGAACAGGAAAAACCTATTTTTAAAAGACTTGAGTTCGGGGGGTAGGTTATACAAAGGGAAGGTGTTAGCACCCTTTATATCCATGGTTATCCATGGGCTCTTAGTTACTTAGCTCACTTAAATTGTTTTTGAAGAGTGTAGTGTGTGATTAGAAATTTTTCTAAGTACTTTGTAATGATCCTCGTATGGATGTATACAAAGCCTTGTTTTGAAAAATGTTTAAGAAAGTATTGTGAGGTGTGAAAAGTATTTTTGAAGAGTGAGCAAGCAACTAAGAGATACCTACCCTAGATTAAGTCTTTCACATTCTCGTATGTTCTTTTAATGGTAAGACTATCCCTATTATTAAGGAATAGGTAGTAATTACCTTGGATGTAAGAAGGGACATCTGAATATAGGCCACTGTAAGGTGTCTTTAGCAATACGTAGGGACTTATCATCTTTTATTCGAATGGACAAGATCATTTATCGTAGACAACCTCGAAGGGACTTGATCTTATAAACTCAAAGGGACTTGATGATATTTATGAATGGACTTTGCTTAAGACACCTTACTTGACCTTAGAAATAGGCAACATGAGAGGTAACCTTAGAAAGTGTAGGATGGCGATCAAAGATCGACTTACGTGTGTGCGTGTTCGTATTCAAGTATTTATCTTATTTAATTAGTTTTCTAAATTATTTTAATCACACATAGTTATACACACCCTAAAATTACTAACCATGGCAATAAAAATATTTACAAAAATAAAATAGAAACAAAAAATAAATCTACGACTATTACATGGCTTTCGCAATTACATAATAATAGAAACAATTAATGATAAATATAATAAATAAACAATATTTAAAGGATTAGCAATAATAATAATGATAATAACAAAAGGGTTAGTAAAAATATAAAGAAGAGAAAATATTATTTTTTAAGTTAAATGACCATTTAGAAAAAAATTTAGAATAAAATAAAACAATTAATAATAATAATAAACAAATAATAATTATTTACATATTAAACAAATACTAAATAATTAATTATACTTTATAAAAATATTAAGTTAAATTTTAAAGGTTATGAAAAATTAGGGTTAAGAAAATTAGGATTTAGAAAATTAGGGTTTAGAAAATTAGGGTTTATGGAATTAATCTAAACCTAATTATTTAATTTATTTACAAAAATATATACATAACAATAATATATATTACAAAATAAATAGAAACAATTTTACATTTAAGAAAATAAATTATGATTTTTAAGAATATAAAGAAAATAATATAATATTATTTAGAAATTAGTTTTATGATTTATATTTAATAATTTAAACAAAATAAAGTTATTATATGAAAAAAATAGAAAATAGGAAGAAAATATGCACAATTGGCCAAAAAGATAGGACTTGGGATTTGAACCCAGGTCCTTTACCTGGACAGACGTCTCCCAAAACCAGCTGAGCTACTGCGCGCGTTTGATATCTAAAGACAAGGCAATCCTTATATTGTAAGCTTGTAGAACAAATGGAATTAAATCAAAAAAATAGTTGGAGGCCGGATTCGAACACAAGCCCTTTGCTTCTCACATGCGCCTCTTCACCAACTGAGCCACCAACACATTTGTGAAACAAAATACAAACAATTCATAACATATTAAAACAAATTTTTAAAAATTAGAAAGCGCGCGCTGCCTTCATCTCCTACCTCTAGATCCACGAATTTACCTGCGAATTTATTCACAATGTTTCCTGCGAATTTACCTGCACACGAATATTTACAGGAAACCTAGATTTTTGAAACACCATGAAAATCATACCAATCTTAAAAATTAACAACCCAGATCAACTACCCATAGTTCATACATTCTGGCCATGGTCTTAGAATTCATTTAAATGAAGTAAATGGCAAAACCCCAACTTAAAGGTTCAAACCCTAATCATGGCCATTCACGCATTTGGTCACGAACATGCAATTTTTTTTATCCAGAATCCATCTACACACTATCACAAACAATATTACAAAGTCAAAAAACAACAATACTGCATGAATTGAGTGAATCGAAAATTTGAAAACTCAAGAAAATATTGATTCGGTTTGTATGAATCATGGAGTTCTGAATGTAATAAATGATCAGGAATGACTCAAGGATGTTCAATGAACATGTTTCAACCTTCAAAACTCTTTGGAATGACCTCTAGCAAGGAATCCGAATGTGACTTTTCTTGAAATTTTTTGAAGTTTGATTGTTGTTCTTGGCTGCCAAATTTTCGTCCCTTTGTGTTTGTATGAGTTGTACATATATAGTATGACCTAACTAGGTCAAAAAATCAGATCATACTTTGGATTTTTGGATCAATTGAGATTGAAAAAGATATGCCTCCAAATATTGAAATTTTTTGATATATCCTTGCTATTTTTGGTTGATCTGATTTTGTATGATCTCAATCACTTTTAATTGACCTTCATGACTTTCTAGAACAAAAATCTTATCAAATATTGCAACTTTTATATTTTATTTTGATTTAAAATGATTTTTAATGTATAAAATCATAATAAATAAAATAAAATGAATAAAAATTTAATTAAATGATTTTTAATTCGTGCATGATGGCATGGAAGTGTTTGGTTCATAAAAATGCAAGCCCATTTGGAGAAATTTGGTTCTAAAGTTCCATTTGCTTCATAAACCTCTAAAAAATTTCCCAACTTTGCAAAGGCACAAATCCCTAAATTTTAAGGCTATGAAGGTGTTCTTGGACATTTTAGAAAGCTTATAGAGTTCTCTAACCAACCTATTTGGTCTCATGTCCATATCTTTTACCATTCTGAAGTTATGCTCTTTGGAAGTTGTTGACTTTTTGTTGACTTTTAAAATGACCTATAATGTCTTACCTCATACCTTCCAAATGAAGCATTTTTGGGCTTGGCTTGTGAGATACAAAGTTGTAGAGAATTCAATTTCCTTCAAAATGAGCTTTGGATGGAAATTTTTTGATGAAGTATGTGAAAGTTATGGCTGGTCAAAGTTCTGTTGACTTTTCCTGTGAAAACCCTAATTTAGAAACTCCTGATTCTTGATGATCTGAAATCTCCTTGATGAATCATGATCAAAACTTGATCAAATGATGAATTTTAATTCATATACTTGATGTTGGCAAAAACTCATGAAGTTTGACTTTGGTTTGACCACAGTTGACCTCAGTTTGACTTTTTTTTACCACTTTGACTGATTTTTGCATATCTGATCATCTGACTGAGCAAACCTTTTGGGAAAGCCTTGAAATTTGACATAGGGATTCTTGAAGACATATAGGATGCTATGAAGCTCACTTGAAGCCTTGGAAGTCCATTTAGCCTGATGAAAGTCAAAACCCTAGTTTAAGATGCATTGCTTAGGAGGAAGCATTATCTGAGGGAATTGTCAAACTTTCTGATTAATTGTGAACCTCTTGAGATACCTTGTGAATCTTGTGAACCTTGGGATACCTAAGTACACAATGTCTTGTCTTGGTGAGGGCAAATTTTGGGGTGCAACAACAGCACCTTTACATTACAAAGTGATATGCAAAGCCTTGTTGTGGTTACGCCCCTCCGTAGTCAAGTCATCATTGGTGAAACCTAGTCCATGACTAGTATTGACATTGGCAACCACCATTTCTAAATGATTGACAATGATCTCATCAGGAACATATGCTACGTGCAAGACCTTGAGTAGTGCATTCCGGTGAGCCTCGGAACACATGAGCAGAGATAGTATGGAGATCTTAGAGGGTGTTTGGTGGAGCTGATCCACAACTTTGTAATCACTTTTATTGATAATCCTCATGAACTTGTCCACATCCTGATCATAGGACGTCTTCTAAGTTTATTTTGCAGCTGGTTCTTCTGGCACCACACTTTTTCCTTTTGCTTTGGCAGCAATTTCTGCTTAAGCATTAATTCTTAGAAACTGTGAAGCAAAGAGACGTCCGCTCTGAGTGAAGCCTCTGCCTCCCCCGACATTGTCAATTTGTGGTGTAGAAGTTGAAGACTCAAGGGTAACTTTACTTCCGTGGCGGTAAAGATCTAAGTCGTAGTGCCAAGGCACGACACTATTGCTGTCATAGGGAATTGGCCTAGGCACCGTGATGGTCACCAGATTAATTGCAGCAGAAGAAGGAATCATGACTGTCTGCGGATCGTAGTAGATGGTGACAGGAGGTCTAATTGAAGATGGTACAGGTACAAGAAGTTGTTGATGTTGATGAGGGTGTTGTTGAAAGTTGTTGTTGAGAGAATCCGGAACATGGATGGTTGTTGGATCAAAATAGATGGTAACCGTTGAGATGTCGTCACTGGTGTTGGTTGTTGTTGTAGTCGATTCTGTTGGAATGACTTCTGCTGGCGTTGTAGAAGATTTTGTTGAGATAATGTTTGCTGGTGCTGTAGGAGAGATTTTTGTTGTCTTTGTGGAGGATGGAATTGTTGATGTGATTTTCAGGATGCCTTCTCTGATAAGAATGCTAATACCATTCTTCAGATTTGCACAACCATTGGTAGAAACTTTGCAAGCTTCACAACGGGCCTCACAACCCGGAAACACTTGGCACTTCAATAGCTGAGCTTTTACTTCGGCCAGTGGTGTTTGAATACTTGCAACATCATCAACCAAAATCGTTGGTTGGTCTTCCTCGATAGCATTGATCTTTGGCTTACCATGATTTGGTATTGGATTCTTTGTGACATTTGGTGGAGGTGAAAAATTCAAAGCTTTGGAGTCAATCAAATCTTGGACTTTCATGTGCAGGGCCCTACACTTCTCTGTTGAATGACCAGGCACATTGGAGTGAAAAGCACATCTGGCGTTGACATCATAATTCCTTGGAAGATTCAGTCAGGTTAAGCTTCAATAGTTGTCGGAGTAAGACTGCATAGGGCATCGGGATGAGATCGATCACCCTATTAATCTGAGAAGGCCTTTGTTGGAAAGGACATTGTTGTTGGTTGTTGTTATTATAAGATCTTTATTGTTGTTGAGGATACTGTTGTTGCTGAGGTGCTGGAGTAGGGATGGTGACTGCAGCCACTGATCTTTGCAAGTACTGTGGTCTACCTCTACTAACATGCATTGCATTAGTCTCCCCTGTCCTTCTAGGTCCTGAGAAGGGTTTCTTTGCATTGCTGGAGATAGAACCATTGTCAGAAATCTTACCCATCTTCAATAGGCTTTCGATTCTCTCGCCTGCTATAACCACATCAGCAAAACTGGTAGAAGAGAAGGCAACAAGTCTATCAATGTAGGTCCCTTGCAAGGTATTCATAAACATATCAGCCATTTCCCTTTCAGACATAGGTGGCTGGATAACAACAGCGAGTTATCTCCACCTTTGAGCGTATTCGCGGAAGCTTTCTATCAAGGACTGAGACAAAACCATTAAGAGGGTCCGATTAGGTGCCATATCCAAGTTGTATTGATATTGGCGTACAAAGGCCTCAGCTAAGTCTTTCCAGTTCCTGACAGTAGCACTTGATAGGTGTGAATACCACTCACTGGATACCCCAGTTAAACTGTCTTCAAAGTAAAACATCCACAATTTCTCATCCATGGTGTATGCCTCCAGCCTTCCTAGAAAAGACTGTAAATGAGTGCGAGGGAAGGAAGTTCCATTGTACTTCTCAAAACACGGGGATTTGAACTTGTGAGGAATCCTTACTCCCTCAACTAGACCCATATCCATTACATCAAATCCCAAGGAGTTCTGGGATTCCAAGGATCTTAACTTTTTTGATATCTCGTCAAGCCGACGGTCATAAGCTTCATCTACCCCAACACCTATCTCTGTGAACTGCTCATCTTTGGGTCTTCCTGTAGCATACGATCTCCAGTGTTCCTTTGGCTATTCCCAATGATATTAACTTCAGGATTGTTGTCAGGTCCAAATACTACTTGTCGCTCCCCCGAAAAGACACCGGGTCAGATAAGGTACATACGCGAACGGTCGGCGAAAGGAGAACATGAGGTTGAATTGAATAGAGTCGCCAGCTAGGCATTTTTATCCCGAAGTAAAGGTAATGCTACATAAACCTAGAAAGAGATGGATAAGACGGTTGCGAACTAGAGAAACTGAGAAAGGGGGTTGGTTACAACCTGGGAAGGTATTAACACCCAGATTGTCCTTCGTACTCGACGGGATCCACGCTTAAAAGATTGTGTTTAAAGGGGTATGGTATGTACTATCTGTGTGCAAAAGCTGGAAAAGAATATACAAGTGTCAGTGCAAAAGGTGAATGCTCAGGAACTGAGGCTTTAAAAGAGAATGCTGGAAGAGGGGGGATGACAAAGAGACTTTTATTCGATAACAGTTAAGTTATGCCTACGTATCCGCTCGTGCAATGAGGAAGTCAGAACACCGTAGTTCGACTCAAAGAGACTGAAAAATAAATTGACTGTGAACTGCTTACTTGCCTATGCTCAAGTGTATGACTCGTCTGGCTCGAGTGCTAACTGTCTTGCATTAGACGGAAGAAGCAAGTTCTCATTTATGAATGAGTGTGATGAGAAAAGAATCCCGAAGGAGACGATTATTGTTTGTTTTTGTGTTTTCAGTTTTGTTATTGTTTTTGGTGTTTTGCATAAGCTAATGAGCTTAAGCCTAAATCAAGGGGCTAGTAAACTCATTATATCCTCCCTGTGATTAGGGATAATGAGAATACCTAAGTATGAGATAAGCATCTTGTCATACCCTAAAATTTGACCAGAAATTTTCAATTTTTTGTTCATGTTTGACACATATTTGTCGATATGTCGAGTCAATCATTTTGCATATGTTAGTTTAACGTCTCATTAATCATGCATTTTTATTTTTATTAGTCAATCTTACCGTTTTAATGACACATTTGTTTTTTAGAATTAATTATTTCAATTTTGGAATTTGTTTAGAATGTTGTCTCATTTTTCAATTTATTATGTTTAAGTTTAATTTTAGTTAACTAATTATATTAGATATTTTAGATTTATTTTTAGTTTAATTTTGTTTTCAGTCCAATTTTAATTTAGGTTTTAGAATTAGTGTTAATCTTATTAACCTTTGTTTAGATTTCACCTTAACTGATTATTTAATTTGTTTTATTTTTAAGATAGTTTAATTTAGTTTTTTTTTATTATCATTATAGTTTTATTATTTAAAGTTTATAATTATTTTAGCTAATTTTGATAAGTTTTTTATTTATTTAGGATAGTTTATTGACTTTATGTCATTTCAATTGGTATTCTATTTATTGTTTAGTCTTTACTTTTAAAAAATATAGTTCAGTCTCAATTGTCTCATTACTATACATTTCTACACCAACCAAATAAAATATTCTTGTTAACATTAGTTAAGATGTAGTGTAAATTCTATTAATCCTTGGTTAAAAAGCTTATTAGATTTTAATTACACTTTTAGTTGAATTTCTTTTATTAAAGATTTTACTAACCTTTTTCTTCTGTAGTACCTTTTTATCTTTTATGATTTGGTTTAGTCGATCTCGGATGCTAATTTACAACGTTAAGCACTAAAAGATTAATTTGGTTGATTAATGGTAAAACTTCTAATAAGTATCCTCAATTGCTTTGTGCGTGCATTGAAGAGGCAACGAACCTTCTCTGTTAGGTATCGTTAAAACTCAACTTTACCTCTTTTTGCGTTTCGATTTAGTCCTGATGCCACATTGGTGTTTATCTGATTATTTGTACATCACCATCGTGTCTAAACCATAAAACACCTAAAAACTTTAAAACTAATTAATTTGCAAAAGAACTGAACTCCGGAGTCTAGCACTCCACACGTTCTTGAGTGAATCACTCCTGGGCTAGCCCCACGCGTTGTGGATTCATTCGCCCTTTCGTATTTAAAACACTTGACTCAAAATCAATTAAACAATTCATCGCGCCTACATTTTGCACACACGTAAGTCGGTCATTTGTGATCGTCGTCTTCACGACATTACGCGTCTTAATTTACAAATCAAATAACGAGTAACTGAACTCCGGAGTCTAGCACTCCACACGTTCTTGGATTAAATCATTCCTGGGCTAGCCCCACGCGATGTGGTTTATTCACCCTCTCGTTTCTAAAACACGAAAAACTTTTAAATAAATTATATGAAGAACTGAAAGGATTAGACAATTCATTCACTTTTTCGTAATCAAAACAATTCAATAATCTTAAAAAGATTAGACATGACTCATCTCCATAGGAAAAATATCTTTTCTATCCCCATAAACACAAACAAAATCTTACAAACAACTTTTCTCAAAGGAAGAATGTGGCATTGCTTGTCGATACTCATATCCAAGTTTAAAGCTTCTTCCGATACAACTTGTCTCTTTCTTTAAAATACAACTTAAAACTTAAAACTTAAAACTTAAAGATGACGACTTGTCTCTTTCTTTAAAATACAACTTAAAACTTACCAACCAATACAAACTATTTTCCATAATTAATCAGCAAGTAACTGAACTCCGGAGTCTAGCACTCCGCATGTTCTTGAATGCGATCACTCCTGGGCTAGCCCCACGCGTTGTGGTTCATTTTCCCTCTCGTTTTAAAACACCTTAACAAAGGTCAAACATATTTTCTCTAAATGAACATTATTTAAATCTTTCTATCTCGCAAACAAGCTAGCGCTTCAACCTCCTATCGCGAGCAGATAAGCCAACGCTTAGCGGTAGAATGCATTTTCAAACAATCGTTCAATTAAAAAACACAAACCGTAGTTGCACGAACTACTGAGCTCTGACTTTCCCATTGCACAAGGGAATACGTAGGCACGTGGATTTTAATCCTTCGCGAGTACAATAATAAAAAAATTAACTATCTCTCTGTCACAATAATAATAAAACTTAACCTTTCTCCGTAATAAATAATAATTTTCTTTTCCCTTTAATAAACAATCTTAACAAACTTTAATCAGTGAAAGAAGACAATATAACAAGTTAACATTTTAAGCGCAAACTAGACTAAGAGGTTCTCGTTGAGTACAACGGACGTGAGGGGTGCTTAACACCTTCCCCTTGCGTAACTGACTCCCGAACTTAGATTAGTGGTTTCGTTGACCATTCTTATCCTTCATTTAGGTTGTATCTATATCTCCCTTTTCTTTAGTTAGAATAAATAGAATTAGGTGGCGACTCTGTTGTTTGTTCTAGGATCGTATTTTTTTCGAGGTACGACACATCTCAACTTAATTGCCATGATGATATAGGATTAAGATCATTAAACTACTTGTGTTTATTTAGATGTTTTTGGGTTTTTGTTTAGTGTTAACTAATGAGTTTAATCTCTAATCACAGATTAGTGGGCTCATTACACCATCCTAATAGAAGGATAATAGATGAGAACACTTAAGCTGAGGAAGATACCTCAACTTAATCCATGGTCAGGGAATAAATTCATTACATAACAAGCCTTTATTAAATGGATTTTAATTAAAGGATGAGATTAAGAAGTGGATTTTAAGTTTCTAAGACAACTTGAGGAGGACTTGTCCATTAAACACTAGTGTTAGTCCTTCTTAACCATAAAGGAAGAATTAGAACCCTAATGTAAGGCCCAAGTTACAAGCTTGTGTCTTAATGATTATTAAGTGTTTTGATTAAGAGGTTTAAACATATTAAAGGTTTAACACTTAGGATTAAAGTTATACACTCCATTCTAAGAGAAGGATGCATGCATAACCCTAATTCCTAAGTCCTAAAACTTTAAAAGTTTAGTCTCTGATTAAGAGATGGGAAGAGAGACTCAAAGAAGACTGAAAGGTGAAATACTAAAGGGGGACTATATACAACACTTAAGTTATCATGCTTGGTTATCCTATGGTTTGTGAGGGTCAAGAGAAGTCTTCAAGGAGGCCACCAAAGAAGAAACAAGATGAAAAGAGAAAGAGAAGAAAGGAAGGTTACTTACTTCATTTAAGAAGATAAGTAAACCTAAGAGAAAGAAAAGAAAGGAAGGGGCACAAGTGAGTGAAATTCACTTCAAAACACAAGTATAATGTACAAAAATAAAAAAGAAAGAGAAGTTAGATGTGGATGCATATCCACACCTTAAACAACTTACCATAAGCCCCTGAAATGTTAGTTGAACACTTAAAGAAAGAAAAGAAATGCAAATGCAACAAAAAAGGTGCTATGATCAAAGTCAGAAGTGCATATGCAAGGCAAATGAGTCATGAGATAATACAAAGTCACACATGATGTATATGTATGATCATACAAGAGATGGGTGCAAATGAAGGCATGTTAGAAGCTTGAAAACACATGTATGTTCATGAAATGTTATGAATGCAAAGCATACCAAATGGATGAAGAAATGATCAAGCATGATTTTGTCATGTCCTAAGATGTCTAAGATGACATATGAATGCAAGAAATGTCATGGAAAGTTCATATATTGGTGCATATGCATGATGAATGCAAATGAACATGTAAAATTAGGGTTTTATGAATGTATGAGATGCACATGACCAAAACAGAAGCAATGCACAAGATAAAAAATTGAAAATGCACTCAAAGGAACCTTAAAACTATACTAGGTTACCATACAAAGGGGGAGGTCAGAAGCTAAACCTAGGAGGAGTTATGAATTTTTAAGTTACCAAGGATTTTTGGGTGATCTTCAATGTAAAATACCAAACAATTGGAAAATGCAAGGTAAAAATGAAACAAAAATGTTTTTAGATTCTATAGGACATGTAAAAAGCAAGGAAAAAAGAATCATTCAGAAACTCAACTTGGTTCTAGGGTTATGAATTTTTGAAGATAGGGTTAGAAAAATGAACTTTTTAAGAACCCTAATTCATTGAAAAATCTCAAAGTATGATCAAAACCAAAAAGAAATTTGTAAGGTGAGTTTGTAAATGTTTATAAATGTCTAAAGATGCTCTCTGATTTTTTTTTTGTGATTTTTAAATAATTAAATGTATTTTTAATTAATTAAAATCAATTAATTTATTAAATAAAACATTTAAATGATTTAAAAATATGTTTTTAATGAAAAATTAAAAATAAAAATATTTTTGGGTTTTGAAAATTAATAAAAGGTTTGATAAATTTTTTCAGAATTTTTTGATGATTTTCACTATTTTAAATAAATATGAGAAATAAAATACAAAAGAAATAAAATAAAAATGAAAAGTATGCTGAAACAAGGGCCCATATTGATAGTCAATGAAACCAGTGGTCAAGATGCAAATCTACGTTGACTTGTGGTATGCACATCTAAAGGCTGGTGTTTAAACTTAAGGTTGGCGCGTGATCTAAGGGCTAGGATTGCCTCTGACTAATTAAACTAAATTAAATTAATTAATTAGAGATTATGGTTTAAGTGAGGGATCTGGACCATTCATGCGCGCGGTAAACATAAGATCCAAGGGTGGAGATTCAAACTTGGCTAATTAATGAGGCTTAAGCCTAACAACTTTTAGATGACCGGAAGAGTGTTCCGGTCATCTTCTCCGGCGAGCCAAAACCTTAACTCGCACCCTAGGTCTCTAAAACTCAATCTCTCTGCCCAGAATCAAACCCCAAACATCATACAACAAGAATCATCAACCAAAACACATTTATTTCACGTATTAAAGCTGAATCGAATCAAAACGTTTCTAGGTCAAAAACTTTCAAAGATCATGAAATGCTTATTTCTCAACCATTTTCAATTTTAAACATATCAGGATGATCAGTGCAACACATAGAATCATTCTATAACAAGAAATCAAGGTTCTGTAAAAATTGTTCTTAAGGTATACCTGAGATGAAGCTTTGCTATCTGAAGCTTTCTGGCCACCTCCTTGGTGCTTTTCCACTCTAATGAACCCCTTGATGCTTCTGGCAAGCTTGAAACAAGTTTATGTAGGTTGTTTTATGAGTTTCAGTTCAGGGGAAGCTGAAATCGTGTTTTGGTTAGAGGGTGTTTCATGCCAATGTGAGGGGTGGGAAATGATCCTGGGGTTATGTGGAGATGATTGGTGAAAGATTTTTGGATTTATGTTGGCTGAGTTGAGAGATTCAAAGAGATGAAGTTTTGAGGGGATTTTGTGTAATATGGGCTATAGAGAGTTTCAGGCTTGTGTGTTCTGTTCTTTGTGATCCATAAGGTTAGTATAAGCAACTGTGATTAGTCAGAGGAGTTGGTGTGGCTCAGTTTGATTGGTATGGATGGTTTTGCAAAAAGTCAAGCTTATGTGTACTTGAGGCATGGCATGAGTCAGAGCTGGATTAGGGGCATGGCTGGGCTCAGCATGGATCAAGAAAGGCCATAGGATTGAAATTGATGAGCTGGAACAGTTACAGCTAGGGTTTCTATGTGTTTTTCAAATTTTCCCTCTTTGGTGTTTCTTGTGATTCAAGGCATGAAATGATCCAATTCTTGGGCCAATTTTGATGCTTTGAAGTTTTTTGATCATGTTATGAAGTGTTTGAACACATTTGAAGTCATTTGAGGCCTTGGCAAGTGGTTTTGCAAAAATCCCTCTTTGGTGCATTCTTGAAAATTATAGGATTTTTGCCAACTTTGAAGGATCATAACTTGAGTTCTATAATGAATCAAGACATGTTCTTGTACTTTTTGAAAAGGGAAAGACCTAATTTACAACTTTCATGACCAAGAATTTTTCATTTGAAGCAATTTTGATCAAGAAAGAGGAGGTTGAAAAACTTTCCCAAAATGGAAAGTTTCCATTACAAGTCATTTCCATTTTTAGCAAGTTTGCAAATGGATCAAAATTCCTCAATTTTGTGAACTTCCAACCACTTATAAGATCAAATAAAGATCATATAACTTCAATTTAATGAAAATACCCCTTTGGTTCCATTGTTGGGGGCCTCAGATGCCCTGATTTTGGCTTAACTTGCTCAAGACGTTACATAGTGAACAAATGACTTCCACAATGAATTTCTTCATCAAACTTGGTACACATGATCCTTATAACATCTTAAGAACATTAGAAACAAGAATGGCCCAATAATTTGGAGTTAAGGCCTCTGAAACCAAAACCCTAATTATAGTCATCTGTGTAGTAAAAACCCTAGCTCTGCTTCCATGCCTTGCCAGTTCTTGTGATCCCTTGACTTCCATGAACTTTGAGGAGTATAATATGATGATAGAACACACATGGACCCTCTTGGAAAGCTTTGAGGCCTTTGGGATAGCCCATATGGAATCTTGGATTGCTCATATCACAAACCCTAGATGCAAATGAACTTGAACTATGCAGATGAATCAAAAACACAATATGAGGTGGTATGCTCATGCTTATGCAAAAATGAAAGATCACAAGCCATGGTGTGATATGAGTGAGGGAAAATTTGGGGTGTTTACAGCTGCCCCTATTCAAACATGAGTTAGCTGTGCAGGATGTAAGCGCCTGGCTTAACAGACAAACAAGATAACTTATGGTTGAATACCAAAGACAATCCAAAATTTGCACTCGCTGGATAGAATAAGAAAAGGGATATAAATTGTGAAAGATAGTATAGAATGATCATCAAATGAAGGCGACGGAGGACGACCATCGAGCAGAGGACGACTGTTGGTGATAAAATGGTAAGTAAAGCAATGACGGGGACGACCAACAAGCTGGGGAAAATAAAGAGACCATGATGGGGACGGCCATGAGGTAAGGAAACAAGATTCTCTGGGAATTAAAATAAAAGCAATGATGGGGACGACCATCAGGTTTGCAAAGTGAAGTAAACAACGATGGGGACGACCATCGGTTTAAAGAATAAATGAAATAATGATGAGGGACGGTCATCAAAGGTGAAGGACGATCACCCAGCAGGGGACAGCTGCTCTTTATCACGACATAGGACGAATGTCGGATAGAAAAGGTCGACGATGAGGACGGCCATCTGATAAGCACGATGAAGGACGATCATCTAGAGGTGAAGGATGATCACCTAGCAGGGTACGGCTGCTCTCGGGGTTTATCACAACATAGGACAAATGTCGAATAACAAGATCAACGATGGGGACGGCCATCGGATAAAATGATGAGGGACGGTCATCAAAAGGTGAAGGACGATCACCTAGCAGGGGACAACTGCTAAATATCACGACATAGGACGAATGTCAGATAGAAAAGTTCCAATAATGGAGATTCCGCTGGGGAAAGGGATGAGGGACGGTCATCCAAAGGTGAAGGACGATCACCTGGCAGGGGATGGCTGCCGAAAGTATCAAGATATAGGACAAATGTCTGATAGAAGAAAAGTTGTTCTGTTGGCGACTTACTGAGGATTGGTAAACACGGACGAGTGCTTACGCTTAAAAATAAAAAGGTGTAAGTGTTTGACGATGTGTATAGATTAAAGATGCGGACGAGCACCCTTAGGACCACGATACGGTCAAGTATCGGTAGAAACAAATGTTGACGTGTGTTCAGAGATGATGATACGAACGAGTACTAACCGATTAACAAAGAACACGGACGAGTGTCGGATCTGTTGGGGAGTGATATATATATATAAGAGATACGGACGAGTATCAGAGACTTCTATATAAGCATGAGCAATTATTGGTTTATTGGTGAAGTAAGAGCAAGACACAGATGAGTGTTCAACTTGCTGGGGGAAGTATGACGCGGTTGAGTGTCAAAAGAGAATATGTATAAGTTATGAACAAATACTTGTATGTGAGAGTGTAAAAGGTGTTCTGGCGACCTGTGGGGATAGGATGACACAGACGGGTGTCGAAAGGAGTGTGCTATAAACGAGTGTTTTGTTTGCACCAAGTGATTTGGCAACCATGCTGGGGAAAGGTGACACGAACGAGTGTCAAAAGAGCATGTATATCTATTTTTGAGAGTGCAAAGGAGGTGCTTTGGCTTTATATCTGCGGGGAATAATACGACACGACGAGTGTCAAAAAGGGTATATATGAACAGGCATTTGTGTTGGAGAGTGCAAAGGGGACGCTTTGGATTTTATTTGCAGGGGATGTGAGCTTTTATATCTATTGCTGATGAAATACTGATGGTAATTACCGGTGACCGGCTCGAACCTTACTTGTGATCATGCAAATGTTTGATTTTTTGCCGTAATGCTCCATATTAGACGGAATGCTACGCTTATTTCGGTGATTTATGATGCGAATGCTATGATTATGCATAAGAGAAACTTATCCGAGATTCGAATCCTGCTGTTATAAAGATCTCTGGCTGATCTGCTTGGAAGAATGTCCCAGATAGGGAAGAGATCATCGGTAGATCTGTCAGGAGATATAACTCTGCTTGGGAAAATTGATCATTGATAGATCTATCCCGTAAGGAGAACTCAGCTTGGGAGAAGGAAACTTTCGTCACTTTGTTGGATAAGAGTTTCAGGCATTGCTCTTCTGGGGAGAGGATGGAAATTCTGTGGGGAACTTGGCTGGGGATGCTCCTGTTGAGTAGACCTTTGCTAGGGATGAGGAGGCTTTGACAACTCCGCTGGGGAAAATCATTCCAGATATTGCTTGGGGAGGAGGTATGCTGGGGAAATGTGCTTGGCATGCCCCATGTTGCGTATTGAATATCTGCAATCTGTTAAGACAAGAGAAACACACAAGTATCCCGAGGTATCCCTTACCGGACTCCGTCATAGAAATTAGATATTCCTGAAAGTAAATATATTTCCCGCAAGCATTTATTAAAAATGGATCATTTGTTTTATGCAAGTACTTATTATGAATATTGGACATTTTGCAAACGAAACAAAAATGTACAAAAAGAGATGTGACTGAAAATTCTGATTTTATTAATCTGGGTGCCCTGAATTGGAAAATACAGTCAAAGAAACAAATCCCCTGGAATTAGGAGATTGCTATAAATTGAGAAAAGTAAAAGTGCTGGCAATGTTGACGATGCTCCGGTGAACTTCCTTTGTTATGACTTATATGACCTTGACGTTCTTCTCATCTTGCTTTCTGAAGAAGGTTGATTCTGACTGATGTTTTATCCTTTCGAAGCTTGCCGTGTTGTGAGTGATATAGACGAATTCAGAATGGAGTTGTTCGCTTATTCCCTGATTTTGTGTGGACCTCCCTTTCGGGTTTTCGATCCACCGGGATACCCATTTTTGCCTGAGTTGTCCAATGCGGCTTTTCAACTCAGCGGGTGTACATTTTTTTTGATTTTTCCCTTATTTTTGCCCGAGTCTTTTATTCTGTTTTTGACTCGCCGGGATGCCTATTTTTGCCTAGACTTACATTCTGTTTTTATGTCCAGCGGGTCATTTTATGCGAAGTATTTTTTAACTGCATCTGAATTCACAGGGGATAAGAAATCTTCACCATCCATAGTAGTGAGCATCAGTGCTCGACCAGAGAAAACCTTCTTTACTATGAATGGGCCATCGTAGTTTGGAGTCCATTTGCCCCTGTGGTCTGTATGAGGAGGAAGGAGTCTTTTCAGCACAAGATCTCCCACTTGGTATTCCCGAAGCCTGACTTTCTGATCGAAGGCTTTCTTCATTCTTTTCTGATATAACTGCCCATGACAAATTGCAGCTAATCTCTTTTCCTCGATCAAATTCAGTTGATTGTACCGAGACCGGACCCACTCTGCTTCGTCTCGCTTTATATCCATCATTACCCATAAGGAGGGTAGCTCCAATTCAACAGGTAGGACTGCCTCCATACCATACACAAGCTGATAAGGTGTTTCCCCAGTAGATGTTCTGATTGAGGTTCGATACCCATGCAAGGCAAATGGTAGCATTTCATGCCAGTCTTTGTAAGTAACTACCATCTTCTGCACAATCTTCTTGATGTTTTTGTTAGCTGCCTCAACAGCGCCATTCATCTTTGGCCTGTAAGGGGAAGAGTTGTGATGTTGGATTTTGAAGTCCCGACACAGTTTTTCCATCATTTTGTTGTTCAAATTGGAACCATTATGAGTAATGATTCGCTCGGGAACTCCATATCGACGGATGATGTCTCTTTTCAGAAATCTGGCTACCACTTGTCTGGTGACGTTTGCATATGAAGCTGCTTCAACCCATTTGGTGAAGTAATCAATGGCTACTAGGATGAATCATTGGCCATTTGAAGCAGTCGGCTCGATCTTTCCGATCATGTCAATGCCCCACATGGCAAAGGACCAAGGTGAAGACATTACGTTCAAAGGATTTGGAGGCACATGCACCTTGTCTGCATAAATCTGGCACTTGTGACATTTTCTGGCATATGCATAACAATCTGCATACATTGTGATCCAGTAGTAACCCGATCTTAACAATTTCTTGGCCATTGCATGTCCTCCAGCATGGGTACCAAAAGATCCTTCATGCACCTCGTGCATCAGCAAGTCTGCTTCTTTCTTGTCAACACATCTTAGCAGGACCATGTCGAAGTTTCGCTTGTATAATGAACCATCATCATTGAGGAAGAAACTACCGACCAACCTTCTTAGTGTCTTCTTGTCATTGGATGAAGCCATATGTGGGTATGTTTGATCCTCTAAGAAGCATTTTATGTCATGGAACCAAGGCTTGTCATCTTTAGCAATGTCCACGGAGAAAACATATGTTGGTCGGTCCAGTCTAGATACCGAAATCCGAGGCACATAATTGGCAGTTTGAACCTTGATCATGGAGGAAATGGTAGCTAAAGCATCTGCGAACTGATTCTCATCTCGAGGGATGTACTCAAGTTTGACTGTTGTGAAGAAAGTCAGTAATCTCCTCGTGTAGTCACGGTATGGGATCAGATGCTCTTGGTGAGTGTACCATTTGTCATTGGTCTGATTGATCACCAAAGCTGAATCTCCGAAGACATTCAAAGTCTTGATCCTGAGGTCAATAGCTTCCTCAAGACCCATGATACATGCTTCGTATTTTGCTTTGTTGTTAGTGCAGGCAAAGGTGAGTTTTACCGAGAAAGGCATATGAACTCCTTTAGGTGTAATGAGCACTGCACCAACTCCACGACCATTCATATTGACAGCCCCATCAAACATCATAGTCCATTCTTCCTCTAGGTTAGGCCCTTCAGTGTGAACAGGCTCTTCATGATCTTTTGCTTTTAAGTACATGTTGTCTTCATCTGGGAAGTCAAATCTCATTGGTTGGTAATCATCAATGGGTTGCTCAGCTAGATAGTCAGACAGTACACTGCCCTTGATGGCCTTTTGGGATGTGTACTGAATGTCATATTCTGTCAGAATCATTTTCCATCTTGCAACCCTTCCGGTAAGTGTTGGCTTCTCAAATATGTACTTGACGGGGTCCATCTTTGAGATCAACAAAGTAGTGTGAGTCAACATATACTGTCTTAGTCGGCGAGCAGCCCACGCTAAAGCTAATCAAGTTTTCTCGAGCAGTGAATAACTTTGTTCACAGTCAGTAAATTTTTTGCTTAGGTAGTATATTGCATACCCTTTTCGACCAGACTCGTCATGCTGGCCCAACACACACCCCATTGATCCTTCTAATACTGTCAGGTACATTATTAGAGGTCTTCCTTCAACTGGATGCATAAGAATTGGAGGTTCTTGCAATTACTCCTTGATCTTGTCAAAAGCTTTTTGACAATATTCGTTCCACCCGACCGTTTGTCCTTTCTTAATAATTTGAACAAGGGCTCACAGGTTGTAGTGAGATGAGATATGAATCTTGATATGTAGTTCAATCTCCCTAAGAACCCCCGAACTTCTTTTTCAGTCCTAGGTGCAGGCATCTCCTGAATGGCCTTGACTTTGTCGGGATCAACCTCAATTCCTTTTTCACTTACGATAAATCCCAGCAACTTACCATAACGTACCCCGAATGTGCATTTGTTGGGGTTCAACTTCGATTGATATTTTCTCAGACGCTTGAACAACTTCAGCAGATTTACCAGATGATCTTCTTCATTGAGGGACTTGGCAATCATGTCATCCACCTAGCATTCCATTTCTTTGTGGATCATGTCGTGGAATAATGTCACCACAGCCCGTTCATAAGTTACACCTACGTTCTTCAGTCCAAAAGGCATTACCTTGTAACAAAATGTTCCCCAAGGTGTGATGAAGGTTGTTTTCTCCATGTCTTCGTGTGACATTCTGATCTGATTATACCCAGAAAATCCATCCATGAAAGAAAATACCGAGAACTGAGTTATGTTGTCGACCAATACATCAATGTGAGGTAATGGGAAGTACCCCTTTAGGCTAGCTCTGTTCAGATCCTGGTAATCCACACACATCCGTACTTTTCCATCCTTCTTAGGCACTGGTACAATGTTAGCGACCCACGACGAGTAACTAGTTACAGCAAGGAAACCGGCGTCCCACTGTTTTTGTACTTCTTCCTTAATCTTTATGGCCATATCCGGGCGAGTACGACGTAGCTTTTACTTCACGGGAGGGCAATCTTCCTTTAATGGCAGCTTGTGCATCACAATATCCGTATCTAGACCTGGCATGTCCTGATAGGACCAAGCAAAGACGTCGACGTATTCTCGAAGCATGTCAATAAGTTGTTCTTTTACTAATGCATGCAGATTGGCCCCAATCCTTACTTCTTTCAAATCCTCTTCGGTACCAAGATTAACTGTCTCAACCTCCTCCTGATGAGGAGTGATCTCTTTCTCTTCTTGCCTCAACAACCTAGCTAACTCTTCAGGTAACTCATAGTCTTCTTCAACCCCTTCATCAGCTTGATTAATTGGACTGTCGAAGTCATACAAGGTCATAGCAGTGCTGTTGTCGGTGCAATTTGGAGGATTACTTTTGCAAGGGTTGAGATTTGTTTGTTTCAGTGATCAATTTTATTCTTGTTTAGAAAAAGTGAAAATGAAGTTATTTATTTTGAAAACATTGTCATTTTATTGTTTTGTACAAAAGTAAAAAAAAATGAAAAGACAATGAGAGAAAAAGAGACTTGTTTGCAAAAGATGTCCGATATTCATTGATGATTCGTTTGCACAAAATTACAATATGGCCCTATTACAAAATGAGTCCTGACACCTTGGGCAAGATGCAGGACTTGATGCATGCTAAGAAAAGCAGGAAATAATAATTACTCTGCAGGAGTAACCCTTATAATTTCCTGGGAAGACCAGTTAAGGACTTGGTGCCCCAGGATCCTTGGACGTATCCAGCTCTCCAGGTTGAGGTCGCTTTCCGCCTCGTCTTCCAGGTTGTTAACATCATCAGGGGTGAGCATCCCCCTACTGATGAACTTGGGCTCCTTTGCAGCCTCTGATTGATCTTGTCGGAATGGTCTGTAACCCAAACCGAATCTGTCCTCCTTCTTCTCCACCGGTAGCAGCTTGCCCTAGCCTTGGGCGTTTCCATATTCAACAACCTTCCGGGCTTGCTGATAGGAGACAATTGAAGTACCCATCCTATCCTCCTGGGATGCAGCAAATACTTCAGTCGTCGCCTCATTGACGTTCAGAGCCTCGAACCCCTGGCTCATAGTTTCATGGATTTCACCATCCATCTCAATGTATTTGTATGTAGCCAGATGGCTAACAAATATGTCCTCTTCACCACAGATGGTGATAATCTGTCATTCCCACTCATATTTCAATTTCTGGTGAAGGGTCGACGTTACTGCGCCAGTGGCGTGAATCCATGGTCGACCCAACAAACAGCTGTAGGCCGGCTGAATGTCCATCACATAGAAAGTAGTCTGAAAGACCTGTGGACCGATTATCACAAGCAATTCCACCTCTCCAAGAACAGATCTCTTGGAGCCATCAAAAGCCCTGACCACCAAATTGCTTGGTTGGAGAGCTATTCCATCATATTCGAGCTTGACAAGAGCCTTCTTCGGTAAGAAATTGAGTGAGGACCCAATGTCTACAAGAACATGAGAGAGTACAACCCCTTTGCACTCCAAGGTGATGTGCAATGCTTTTTTGTGGTGACTTCCTTCTGTTGTTAAGTCAGCATTGGTGAAACCTAGCCCATGGCTAGTATTGACATTAGACACCCCTGTTTCAAGCTGATTAAATGTGATCTCTTCTGGCACGTAGGCAGCGTGCAGAACATTGAGTAGTGCATCCCGATGAGCTTCGGAACACAATAGCATAGATAAGATTGAGATCTTAGAAGGAGTCTGGTGGAGCTGATCCACAACCTTGTAGTCACTTCTTTTAATTATCCTCATAAATTCATCCACATCTTGATCAAAGGATGATTTATGAGTCTCTTTTGGTGCAAGTTCTTCAGGTGCCACACTTTTCCCTTTGGCTTTGGCAGCAACCTCTGCCTCAGTACTAGTTCTTGGAGCTTGTGACACGAAGAGGCGTCTGCTTCGGGTGAAGCCTCCGCCTCCCCCGACATTATCCACTTGTGAGGTAGGAACTGAAGAATCAAGAAGGACTTTTTTTCCGTTGCAGTAAAAGTCTGCACCATAATGCCATGGTACAACATTGTCTTTAACATATGGAATGGGCCCTGGCACCGTGATGGTGACCGGGCTAACTGCAGCAGAGGTTGGAACCGTTATTGTCTGTGGATCATAGAAAATGGTGACAAGACTTCTTGTGGATGTTGGAGGTGATGAATTGAATCTTGATTGTTGTTGAAACTGTTGCTGAGATTGTTGTTGAAAGTTGTTGGAGTTTGGGATCGTTGTCGGGTCGTAATAAATAGTAACTATGGAAACATCATTGCTAGTGGTTGCTGAAGTTGTAGAAGGAGATGAAATGGAACTGTTGTTTGTTGAAGTGAAGGAAGAAATGGTTGCTGAAGCTGTAGATGAATCGGTAGGAAAAAATTTTGTTGCAGTTGTAGAAGAATCACTTGTTGTAAAAGGAGTTGCTGGTGTTGTAGAAGCTGTTGTGGTTATTTGCAGAATTCCTTCTTTGATTAAGCCATTGATGCCATTCCTCAAGCTTGCACACCCGTTCTTGGAAACCTTGCAAGATTCACAACAGGCCTCACAACCTGGAAACACTTGACATTTCAAAAGCTGAGCTTTAACCTCTGCCAGAGGTGTCTGAATACTTGCAATATCTTCAATGGGAATCATGGGTGAGCCTTCCTCTATAGCATTAATCCTTGGGCCACTGTGGCTTGGAATATGATTTTTCATGACATTGGGAGGTGGTGCAAAGTTCAGGGCCTTTGAATCTACCAGATCCCGGACCTTCATATACAGAGCCCTGCATTTTTCCGTGGAGTCCAGGTGCATTAGAATGAAAAACACACCTAGCATTGACATCGTAATTTCTTGGAAGGTTATGGGGATCAGGTGGAGCCAATGTCCTCAACTCAACCAGATTGAGCTTTAGGAGGTGTGGCAACAGTGTGTCATATGACATTGGAATAGGATCAATCACCCTGTTGATTTGAGATGGTCGCTGTTGAAAAGGGTGTTGTTGTTGATTGTTGTTATAGGATCTCTGTTGAGGAAACTGTGGCTGTTGAGGAAAGTGTTGTGGTTGTTGAGTATACTGAGGAGGTGGAGTAGGAATAGTGACGACAGCAACTGATCTGGGCAGATATTGGGGTCTTCCTCTTCCCACATGTACATAATTTGTTTCACCAGATCTACGGGGCCCAGTAAATGGCTTCCTTGCATTGCTTGAACAGGCACCGTTGTCGAAAATCTTTCCCATCTTTAGTAAGCTCTCAATTATCTCCCCAGCTATCACCACATCTGCAAAGCAGGTGGAAGAAAATGCAGCCAATCTGTCAATATAGGTACCCTGGAGAGTATTCATGAACATGTCTTTCATCTCCCTTTCTGATATCGGAGGTTGAACGGCAGCAGCTAGTTGCCTCCACCTTTGGGCATACTCTCTAAAGCTTTCACGGGAAGAATGTGACATTCCCATCAGAAGGGTCCTGTTTGGAGCCATGTCCAGATTATATTGATATTGACGGATGAAAGCTTCTGCTAAGTCATTCCAATTCCTTACTGTGGCTCTGGTCAAATGGGAGTACCATTCCCGGGATGCCCTGGTCAAGCTATCCTCAAAGTAAAACATCCAAAGCTTCTCATCCATAGTGTAGGCTTTCAATGTCCCCAAGCAAGACTGAAGATGGGTACATGGGCAGGATGTGCCATTGTATCTTTCAAAACAAGGGGTTTTGAACTTATGAGGAATTCTAACCCCTTCCACCAATCCCATGTCCATGACATCAAAACCCAGAGAGTTTTGGGATTCAAGAGACCTTAGCTTCTCTGCAATTTCATCCAACTGACGATCGTAAACTTCGTCTCTAGCCCCAACCACAGTAAATTGTTCTTCTTGAGGGTCTTCCTGCAAAGCCCTCCCTCTAGTGTTACCTTGGGTGTTTCTTATGGCATTGATGTCTGGGTTCAGATGAGGTCCAAACTCTGGTGGATCAGTACGAGGCTGTACGTGATCGTTGTTACTGGTACCCCCTGTACCTGGATGGTTTTCCTCGGGAGTTTGCCGCTCGACTAACTCTCTCAGTCTTTCCTGGCTCTGAGCCAAACCAGTTATCACTGTCATAAATTGATTCATTTGGGCCCTCATCTCTGTCCTTTCATTGGCCATCTGGGCCCTCACTTCAGTCAAGTCTTATTGAACCTGATCCATTTGTAATCCCGGAAGGTTGTTTCTTGTCGGATACCGTTGCACTCTATTGACATGGAACACTCTTCTGCGAGCAATGTTTCCTGAAACCACAACAATGTGAGAAACAACAAAACAAAAACCTACAAAATAAAGAAATGATGTTAGTATGCAATGCAGGATGCCTATTTTTCTTCCAAGGGTATACGGTTTGGTTCTTTGGTTTTGACCTTTCCAGACCTCGAGGAAATGCTGATGTTGGAGAGAGATTAAGCCCACAAAATAATACATACCATATATTACAAAAATGTGAAAATACATAGTTTGATTACAATAAAGTTCCCATGGTGGGTCAAAATACAAAAACAAAATCAAGAGTACAAACAAAAGGAAATACAAGTACAAGGAAATCAAACATCCAATCCAAAGTCATCCTCTCTGACCTCCTTCAGGAGAGCCTCAGTCACTGGACCTACTGGGTGCTCTGTGATAGTCCTGATGAGGATGTTCCTGGTGGCAATGGCATTGGTCAACTTCTTGTGCTTATCCTGATCCTTTGACCTCTTCAACCCCGCTCAGAGCTTCAACTCAGAGATCTCCTTCTGTGCTGCTAATAATGCCTCCTGATGCTTCTTCTCACTAGCCTCCAACTGCTCTATCTTAGCTTGAGTTCTTTGATCTTCCTGTGCACGAGCCTCAGTGATCCTGATCCACCTATCCTGGCTCTCCTCTAAGTAATGCTCTTCCCTGGCCTTCTGAGTCTTAGCTTCCTTGCAAGCATTCTTCAGTACTAACTCTCCTGCTATAGCCTTTCTAATATAGTCATCCGTCATCTCAATCTTGGTCAAGTGCTAAATCCGGAGCTTCTCTAACCTCTCATTATCTAGACGCTGTCATTTCTCTCCCAGAGAGTCTTCTTCAAAGCTGCAGAGAGCTGAGCATTCCTTTCCTTCAACTTCTCAAACTCCTCTAAACTGACAGTGGTTGCAGGCTGCATTGCGAATGGTCCAGGTGTATCCTCTAAGGTGAATGGCATCCGGGTGATATATGCCCTGGTACGAGACCAATCAAGATACTGTGCTGAGGCTATGTTGTTGCACTTGCCCCGAATGGTTGTCCCCTTAGTCTGAATGTTGTCCCAGGCTCAGGCTGCCTGTCTGACAATAGCTGAGTTATGCTGAATGCCACAATAGAGGGTCTCTGTCAAGTCTTGCCCTCTTGGAGGATGAACCAAAGCATACCCTAATTGCCTCTTAAAAAGCAAGAGGTTGTAGTTGATGCAACCTTTTACTCCAATCAAAGTCAAATTAGGATATTGCCCACAGCTAGTAATAATATCCTTGCCCTTGGTGCTCTGAGTGCACCATCTGATGTCTTCTGATGTAAGGGTAATCAATCTTTTGGCCCAGTTCCTTGGCTGATGAGGATTCAGGAAAGTTTCCGACTTTGGTAAGTGCCTTAACAACCAACAGTAGAAAAGGGGTGCACAAAATCTGACCAATCTTCCTTTTTGTTTCTCATTCCTCTGATGCACTGAATAGTAAAAGTCTCCAAGCAGGGTGGGGACTGGATTACTCAACAAGAACATGTGAATATCACTCTTGCTTACAAACTTTGGCTCATCTGCAAACAAGATAACTCCATATATGCTGAGGGCTAGAAGTACACAAACAACATCCCACTTCCCTGTTGCAACATGCAGGGTGGCCTGAGGGATCAAGAAGTCTAAGTGAAGGCCTGAAATCCCAGCCTTGGTGGTCATGCTCTGGTCAATGAGGGTGGGCTCCAAGTGCAAAGCCTTAGATATCTCTTCATTCTTGGGAGCAACCATCTCAGGGTTGAAGGGAATCCCTCTCCTGATGGGGACACCTAACAACATGGAAATTTCTTCTAGCAAAGGTCCCAACTAAAAATCAGGGAATGTGAAGCATCTGAGAGGAGGGTCATAAAACTATAAGCAAGTGTGGATCATGCTCCTCTGGGATGCATCCAGGTCCATGATCATGTCCAATATGCCTCCATAATGTTCCCTGAATAATGGGACATGATCAGGAGTGATGAGAGAGTGGATCTATCTGATGCCTGTCAGAGTGGGCTCATAGAAGTGATAGGTGATGTTGCTCTTTTTGGAATTGTCCATGCTGACAATGGATGCTGGTGAAGAATACTAAGGAGAAGCCCTGATGAAGATAACTGGAGAAGATGCTGAAGAAGGGTCTCTGATGAAGACAAACTGATGAAGGTGCTGGAGAAGAACCTCTGATGGAGATAACTGGAGGAATCTGAGCAGTAGAACAGGTCAAAACCAAACCAAAGATAAGAAGGTGTATACCCTGTAAGACAAATAGGAAAATGATAAATGATGCAAAAGTTTGTATGCATAATGATATGTAAAGGGTTTGTGATCAAGTGCTGGATCTTTTATCTGCCTTGATAGGGTCCATGTATGTTCATAAGTCCGGATGTAGGCTTAAAAAACCAGTAACCGGGTGGGGGACTCAAATAAAGAGTCACAAGTCCAGGTTTTCACAAGAACTGTCCAAAATAATACAACCTTAACAACTCAAGTAACAAGGGTATGATGAGGCCAAGGGTTCATGCAAACCTGTAAACATCCCAACCCCTTCACATGTATTGTTCTAGAACAAGGATCCTCAGACTTGGATCAGTTATGAGAAGTGTAAACACTTCTAACCCGGAGGTACAGTGTTTACAATAACCATAAAGGATCCTCCTCTAATTCACCTCAGATGTTGAAGGTCATAAAAGGTCATCCAGACTTAGCAGGCTTCCCAGATAGCCTTAGTACTACAGGAAATCCGTAGCACAGAGTTCTCAAGAAGAAACCCATGTCTGAACCGTGTTTCATATTCCCGCACCAGACCAAAATGGAATGGGAAAGAATATGAAGCCACTCTATCCTATGTGTCACTCAGGTCCCCGGTATGGAACCTTAATCACTCAAAAATACCTCCCACCAAGGTAAACACAAATCCAACACAGATGATGATGATAACAGTATGAAATTCATACAAACAATAGATGAAAGCAATAAATAAAGTTGTACAGAAAGCAATAAACAAATAAGCACAAGTAGCACATAACACCCCCGTAAACACAAATCAGACAAGCGCTAGGAGGAACCCACAAAAATAACCAGAAGCCCTGGTTGCAAGATAAGTTCCCCAGCAGAGTCACCAAGCCGTCGCTCCTGAGGATTTGCATCCCGGTACAAGCGCGAACGGTCGGCGAAAGGAGAAGATGAAATGAACTGAATAGAGTTTCCAGCTAGGCATTTTTATTCCGAAGGAAAGGTAATGCTACATAAACCTAGAAAGAGATGGATAAGACGGTTGCGAACTAGAGAAACTGAGAAATGGGGTTGGTTACAACCTGGGAAGGTATTAGCACCCAGATTGTCCGTCGTACTCGACGAGATCATCGCTTAAAAGATTGTGTTTAAAGGGGTAGGGTATGTGTTATCTGTGTGCAAAAGCTGGAAAAGAATATACAAGTGTCAGTGCAAAAGGTGAATGCTCAGGAACTGAGGCTTTAAAAGAGAATGCTGGAAGAGGGGGGATGACAAAGAGACTTTTGTTCGATAACAGTTAAGTTATGCCTACGTATCCTCTCGTGCAATGAGGAAGTCAGAGCACCGTAGTTCGACTCAAAGAGAATGGAAAATAAATTGACTCTGAACTGCTTACTTGCCTATGCTCAAGTGTATGACTCGTCTGGCTCGAGTGCTAACTGTCTTGCATTAGACGGAAGAAGCAAGTTCTCGTTTATGAATGAGTGTGATGAGAAACGAATCCCGAAGGAGACGATTATTGTTTGTTTTTGTGTTTTCAGTTTTTTTATTGTTTTTGGTGTTTTGCATAAGCTAATGAGCTTAAGCCTAAATCAAAGGGCTAGTAAACTCATTATATCCTCCCTGTGATTAGAGACAATGAGAATACTTAAGTATGAGATAAGCATCTCAACTTAATTGCCATGATGATGTAGGATTAAGATCATTAACCTACTTGTGATTATTTAGATGTTTTTGGGTTTTTGTTTAGTGTTAAGTAATGAGTTTAATCTCTAATCACAAATTAGTGGGCTCATTACACCATCCTAATAGAAGGATAATAGATGAGAACACTTAAGTTGAGGAATATACCTCAACTTAATCCATGGTTAGGGATTAAAATCATTATATAACAAGCCTTTATTAAATGGATTTTAATTAAAGGATGAGATTAAGAAGTGGATTTTAAGTTTGTAAGACAACTTGAGGAGGACTTGTCCATTAAACACTACGGTTAGTCCTTCTTAACCATAAAGAAAGAATTAGAACCCTAATGTAAGGCCCAAGTTACAAGCTTGTGTCTTAATGATTATTAAGTGTTTTGATTAAGAGGTTTAAACATATTAAAGGTTTAACACTTAGGATTAAAGTTATACACTCCATCCTAAGAGAAGGATGCAGGCATAACCCTAATTCCTAAGTCCTAAAACTTTAAAAGTTAGTCTCTGATTAGGAGATGATAAGAGAGACTCAAAGAAGACTCAAAGGTGAAAGACTAAAGGGGGACTATATACAACCCTAAAGTTATCATGCTTGGTTATCCTATGGTTTGTGAGGCTCAAGAGAAGTCTTCAAGGAGGCCACCAAAGAAGAAACAAGATGAAAAGAGAAAGAGAAGAAAGGAAGGTTACTTACTTCATTTAAGAAGATAAGTAAACCTAAGAGAAATAAAAGAAAGGAAGGGGCACAAGTGAGTGAAATTCACTTCAAACACAAGTATAATGTACAAAAGTAAGAAAGAAAGAGAAGTTAGATGTGGATGCACATCCACACCTTAAACAACTTACCATAAGCCCCTGAAATGTTAGTTGAACACTTAAAGAAAGAAAATAAATACAAATGCAACAAACAAAGGTGCTATGATCAAAGTCAGAAGTGAATATGCAAGGAAAATGAGTCATGAGATTATACAAAGTCACACATGATGCATATGTATGATCATACAAGAGATGGATGCAAATGAAGGCAAGTTAGAAGCTTGAAAACACATGTATGTTCATGAAATGTTATGAATGCAAAGCATAACAAATGGATGAATAAATGATCAAGCATGATTTTGTCATGTCCTAAGATGTCTAAGATGACATATGAATGCAAGAAATATCATGGAAAGTTCATATATTGATGCATATGCATGATGAATGCAAATGAACATGTAAAATTAGGGTTTTATGAATGTATGAGATGCACATGACCAAAACAGAATCAATGCACAAGATAAAAAATTGAAAATGCACTCAAAGGAACGTTAAACCTATACTAGGTTACCATCCAAAGGGGGAGGTCAGAAGCTAAACCTAGGAGAAGTTATGAATTTTCTAAGTTACCTAGGGTTTTTGGGTGATCTTCAATGTAAAATGCCAAACAATTTGAAAATGCAAGGTAAAAATGAAACAAAAATGTTTTTAGATGATAGAGGACATGTACAAAGCAAGGCAAAAAGAATCATTCACAAACTCAACTTGGTTCTAGGGTTATGAATTTTTGAAGCTAGGGTTAGAAAAATGAACTTTTTAAGAACCCTAATTCATTGAAAAATCTCAAAGTATAATCAAAACCAAAACGAAATTTGTAAGGTGAGTTTGAAAATGTCTCTAAATGTCTAAGGATGCTCCCTGATTTGTTTTGTGATTTTTAAATACTTAAATGTATTTTTAATTAATTAAAATCAATTAATTAATTAAATAAAACATTTAAATGATTTAAAAATATGTTTTTAATGCAAAAATTAAAAATAAAAATATTTTTAGGTTCTGAAAATTAATAAAAGGTTTGATAAATTTTTTCAGAATTTTTTGATGATTTTCACTATTTTAAATAAATATGAGAAATAAAATACAAAAGAAATAAAATAAAAATGAAAAGTATGCTGAAACAAGGGCCCAGATTGATAGTCAATGAAACCAGTGGTCAAGATGCAAAGCTACGCTGACTTGTGGTATGCACATCTAAAGGCTGGTGTTTAAACTTAAGGTTGGCGCGTGATCTAAGGGCTAGAATTGCCTCTGACTAATTAAACTAAATTAAATTAATTAATTAGAGATTAGGGTTTAAGTGAGGGATCTGGACCATTCATGCGCGCGGTAAACATAAGATCCAAGGGTGGAGATTCAAACTTGGCTAATTAATGAGGCTTAACCTTAACAACTTTCAGATGACCGGAACAGTGTTCCTGTCATCTTCTCCGGCGAGCCAAAACCTCAACTCTCTCCCTAGGTCTCTAAAACTCAATCTCTCTGCCCAGAATCAAACCCCAGACATCATACAACAAGAATCATCAACCAAAACACATTTATTTCACGTATTAAAGCTGAATCGAATCAAAACGTTTCTAGGTCAAAAACTTTCAGAGATCATGAAATGCTTATTTCTCAACCATTTTCAATTTTAAACATATCAGGATGATCAGTGCAACACATATAATCATTCTATAACAAGAAATCAAGGTTCTGGAAAAAATTGTTATTGAGGTATACCTGAGATGAAGCTTTGCTATCTGGAGCTTTCTGGCCACCTCCTTGGTGCTTTTCCACTCCAATGAACCCCTTGATGCTTCTGGCAAACTTGAAACAAGTTTATGTAGGCTGTTTTATGAGTTTTAGTTCAGGGGAAGCTGAAATCGTGTTTTGGTTAGAGGGTGTTTCAGGCCAATGTGAGGGGTGGGAAATGATCCTGGGGTTATGTGGAGATGATTGGTGAAATAATTTTGGATATTTGTTGGCTGAGTTGAGAGATTCGAAGAGATGAAGTTTTGAGGGGATTTTGTGTAATCTTAGATATGGAGAGTTTCAGGCTTGTGTGTGTAAACACCCCAAATTTTCCCTCACCCATTCACACCATGGCTTGTGATCATTTCATAAGCATAAACTCAATCATAACATCTCATATCTCATTTTTGATTCACTGCATAGATTCAGAGTCATCTGCATCTAGGGTTTGTGATCTGAGCAATCCAAAAGCTTCTTGAGCCACCCCAAAGGTCATCAATCACTTCAAAGAGGTCCATGTGTGTTCAAGTATCATATTATATCCTCTCAAAGTCAAGAATGTCCAAAATCACAAGAACTGAGGATGGTATGGAAGCAGAGCCAGGTTTAACTGCATAGATGACCTAAAATTAGGGTTTTGGTTTCAGAGGCCATAACTCCAAATTTTTTGGTCATTATTGTTTCTATTGGTCTCTATATGGTATAGAGAGTATGCATATCAATTTTCATGAAGAAATTCCATGGGGAAGTCATCTGATCAAGAGTTGACTTTTCAAGCAAGTCAGTGCAAAATCAGGGCATCTGAGGCCCCCAATGACCCAACCAAAGGGTGTTCTTCATCATTTTTATTGTATATGATCTTTATTTGATCATGGAAGATGGTAGAAGTTCACAAAATTGAAGAATTTCAAGTCTTTTGCAAAGTTGACTTTTTGGGCAAGTTTGACTTTTAATGAAATTGTCATTTTAGGTAACTTTTTCAAACCTTACTTTTTGATTCAAAAAAGCTTCAAATGTAAAAAACTTTGGTCATGAAAGTTGTAGAATAGATCTTTCCCTTTTCAAAAAGTACAAGAACATGACCTAATTCATTTTGGATCAAAAGTTATGGCTTGTCAAAGTTGGCAAAAATCACAAAATTTCAAAGTTTCTACCAAAGAGGCATTTTGCAAAATTACTTGATCAAGTGTTCTAAAGCTACCAAATGGACTTCTAAACTTCACAACATGATTACATAACCTCTAAAAGTCAGATTGCACCAAAGAATTATCTCATTTCATGCCTTGAAACTCAAGAATTCACAAAGGGGCCAAACTTGTGAAATTTGCAAAACATATCATAAACTTTATGCAAGTTGCTGAATCACCTCATAAATCATTCCATGGCTCTCCCTAAACTCAGCTGAACTCAACCATGCTCCTATCCTAGCCTGCCACTTGCCCATACTTCCAAGTACAACTTATTTGACTTTTTGCAATTTGAAGCCATACCAATCCCACAGTGACACAACCACTCTCTGCCCAATCCAGACCTTACAAACACATCCCAAGGCTTCATTTTCATAACACACACAAGCCTGAAACCTCCCACATCACAGCATTCTCATTTTCCACCTCTTGTGCAAAAGCATTCGAAATTCATCACACAATTTACAAACCTTCAAACAAACTTCATAGAGCAACTCACCATCATCCCCTGATCATTTCCCACCCTTCATCTTGCCCTAAAAACAACCATATCAAAAACACGATTTCCTCACTCCACTGAACAGAACTTGTTCAATCTCTCAAACCAGCCTTTGCAAACTTCAAACAAGCATTGCAAGCTTCTCAGGGGGTTCATTAGAGGCGTTTTGGATCAAAGGGCCAGCCAGAAAGCTCCAAAGATCAAAGCTTCAGTTCAGGTGAGCTCAAGAACATTTTTTCCAGAAACATGTTTTTAAGTTCCTAGATGATTCTCTATGCTTCACTGATCATGCTGATATGTTTAGTTTCGAAAATGATTGAGTATTGAGTATGTATGTTGCTTCTGAAATTTTTCTGACCTAAATGCATTTTGCTTCGATTCAGCTTTGTTGTGAAAAATAAATGTGTTTTGGTTGTTGATTCTTGCTCTATGATGTTTGGGGATGGATTCTGGGCAGAGAGATTAGGCTTTAGTGAGCTAGGGAAGAAGATAGCAATTTTCAGGGAGGATTCTGGCCGGAGAAGATGACCGGAAGTCTTCTCCGGCCACCTGAAAGTGATTAGGTGTTAATTAGGGTTAGGGCACCAGGTTTGAATATTGGCCATCAGATGTTGTTTCCCGCGCGTGTATAGAGGGCCTGGATCATCTCATTAACTTTTAATTTTGGATTAATAATTAATTAATCAAAATTAGGCTGGTTTGAACTTGGGCCGTCCAGATGCGCGCCCAGTCAAACATTTTAAACCCAGTTTCAATCTGAGCCTTCCATCCTGCATACTTCTCATTTAATTAGTTTTATTTTCATTTTTATTCATTTAATTTGTCCATTTAATTTAAAATAGTAAAACCTTTTTAAAAATTCTGAAAATTTTTGTATAAACTTTTATTAATTTTCAGAAACAAAAAACATTTTTATTTTTATTTTTTGTATTAAAAAATATTTTTAAATCATTTAAAAGTTTATTTTTAATTAATTAATGAGAATTAATTAATTAAAAATACTTTTAGGTATTTAAAAATCACCAAAAAATTCATGAAACCTTTAAAATCATTTAGAAACATTGTCCAACTCTCAAACCAAATTTATTTTTTGATCTTGATGCACTTTGATAATTTTCCATGGAATTAATTCATTTTCAAAGCATTATTTTGATCCAAACTTCAAAAAATCATTTCTGCCTAACCATTGAGAGTTGGACTTTGATTCCTTTTGCATTGTGTTTTGCATATCATGTAGTTTGTGAGATTAAATTGGCATGATTTGATCTTTCATTTTCAATTTGTTTGACATTTTTTCTTGTTAAGGTACCCAAAACCCTAGAAATTTTAGGAAATTCATAACTCTAATTAGGTTAAGAGTTAGAACCTCTCCTTTGGGAAGTGAGTTAGTCTAGGTTTAGGGATCCTTTAAGTGCATTTTCGATTTTTTATCTTGATGTTTGCTTCTGATTTTGGTTTTTGTTTGATGCTTTGATCATAAACCCTAATTTGGGCTTCCATATGCATCCATCTTGCATTTGCTTGCATACCTTGACTTGCCATAGCATTTTGTGTATCCATTTGATTCATTTGACATCTTAAGACATATTAAAAGCATGTTTGATCATTGTATCTTGCATTTTCCATGTTGTATGCCATTTGCACTTCATAACTTTTCATGTATGTTCATGGTTCTTAACTTGCTTCATTTGCATCCATAAGTTTGTATGATCATCCCCATGCTTTGTTTCATGTTTGCATCATCTCATAGCATCATTATCATCTCATATGTGCTTCTGGTTTTGATTTGCATCATGCCATTTCACTTTATTTTGCATTGCATTGCATTCCTTTCACTAACTTTTCAGGTGGTAAGCAACTTTGAGAAGTGAATTTGCCTTCACTTCTCACAATTTCTTTTCATCTCCTTTATGCATCCTTGCTGCATTTTGTTTTGTGTTTGAGGGTGAGCTTGCTCATTCTTCTCCATCTTACTTTCTTTCCCCAAGTGACTTGACTTCTTAAGTGAAGCAAGTTACTTTGCTTCTCTTTGTTCCTTTCATCTGCTTCCTAGTGGTTCCTCTGAAGATCTTCTTTTGTAAACTTCACAAACCTTAGGGACAACCAAGCATGACAATAATTAGGGTTTTGATTAGTCCCCCATTTAGATTTTACCTTTGTGTCTCATTGAGTCTTCTCTTCTCACCTCATAATCAAGGACTAAACCCTAAAGGCTTTAAGGCTTTGTGATTAAGCTTATGCCTGCATCCTTCTATTAGGATGGAGTGTATAAATTTAATCCTAAGTGTTAAACCCTTAATGTGTTTAAATCCCTTAATCAATTCACATAATAATCATCAATACATCACACTTGTAACTTGGGCCTTGCATTAGGGTTCTAATTCTTCCTTAATTGGTTAAGAAGGACTAACCCTAGTGTTAATGGACAAGTCCCCCTCAAGTTGTCTTACAAACCCTAAAACTCACTTCATCATCTTATCATTAACTAAAATCCACTTAATCAAAGGCTTTGTTTTGTCATGAGTTTAATCCCTAATCATGGATTAAGTTGAGGAGCTTTCCTCAGCTTAAACATTCTCATCTATTATCCTTCTATTAGGATGGTGTAATGAGTCTGTTTAATCCCTGATTATGGCTTAATCTCATTACTTAACACTAAACAAAAACACCAAAAACATCTAAATAATCACAAGTAGGTTAATGATCTTAATCCTGCACCAAAGGTAATTAAGTGTGAGAAGCTGACTTCACACTTAAGGTATTCTCATTACCCCTAATCAGAGGGAAGATGTGATGAGTTTACTAAATCCATTGGTTTAGGCTTAAGCTCATTAACTTATGAAAAATTCTCAAAAAGCAATAAAAGACTGAAAACTCAAAAACAAACAATAATCGTCTCCTCCGGGATTCTTTTCTCATCATCTTCACTCACAAACGAGAACTCGCTTCTTCCGTCTAATGCAAGACAGTTTGCACCTGAGCCAGACAGGTCATACACTTGAGCATTGACAAGTAAGTAGTTCACAAGTCATTTTATCTTTCAGTCTCTTTGGGTCGAACTACGGTGTTCTGACTTCCTCATTGCACGAGAGGATACGTAGGCATAACTTAACAGTTATCGAACAAAAGTCTCTGTATATTCCCCTTCCTCCCAGCCTTATTCTTTAAGCCTCATGGTCATGAGCATTTCATTCCTGATCTCACACTGACACTGTATATATTCCACTTTACACTTCTTTTACACTGACACCTGTACATCCTCTTCCAGCTTTTATACACAAATTGCACTGACACTACCCCTTTGAAACACAAATCTTTTAAGCGTGGATCCCGTCGAGTACGGCGGACAATCTGGGTGCTAATACCTTCCCAGGTTGTAACCAACCCCCTTTCTCAGCCTCTCTGGTTCGCAACCGTCTTATCCATATCTTCCCAGGTCTATGCAGCATTACCTTTCCTCCGGGATAAAAATGCCTAGCTGGCGACTCTTTTCACTCCCTGTGAGTTCACTCCTGTGTGTTCTCGCATCTCTTTTCGCCAACCGTTCGCGTCTGTACCCCATTTGACCCGGCTTCATTTGGCGGGAGCGACAGCTTGGCGACTCTGCTGGGGACCCTTATACTGTAACCAGGGCTTCTGGTTCTTTTTTGTGGGTTCCTCCTAGCACTTGTTTGATTTGTGTTTGCTGGGGTGTTATGTGTTATTTGTGCTTGTATATCTGTTTTATTGCTTTATGTACAGTTTGTTTACCACTTTCTTTACAGCTTTATATACACCATACTGTCATACTGTTCTGGCTGGATCTGGTTTTGTTGCTTTGGAGGGTGGGATTCTATTGAGAGTTGAGGTCCTATACCTGGGACCTGAGTGACACCTAGGCTAGAGTGGTTCATGTTCTTTTCCATTCCATTTCGGTCTGGTGCGGGAATATGAAACACGGTTCAGATATGGGTTTCTTCTTGAGAACTCTGTGCTACAGATTTCCTGTAGTGCTAGGGCTATCTGGGAAGCCTGCTAAGTCTGGATGACCTTTAGTATTGACCTTCAGAAACTGAGGTGAATTAGAGGAGGATCTTTTATGGTTATTGTAAACACTGTACCTCCGGGTTAGAAGTGTTTACACTTCTCATTACTGATCCAAGTCTGAGGATCCTTGTTTTAGAACATCACCTGTGAGGGGGTTGGGCTGTTTACAAGTTTGCAGGTACCCTTGACCTCAGCATACCCTGATACTTTGTTATGTTTAAGAATACTCCACTTTGGGACAGTTCTTGTGATTTTTAACCCTGGATATGTGGCTCTTTATTTGAGTCCCCCACCTTAGTTACCGGACTTATGAACCTCCATCTGGATTTCTTGAACACACATGGACCTATATCAAGGCAGTTAATCAGATCCAGCTCAGTCACAAACCCTTGCATATCATTTGCATACATCATCATTGCATCATTTTAACATTTGCTTATTTGTTTTCAGGGTATCCACATCATACATTTTGGCTTGGTTTTGACCCCTTCTTCAGCATAGACCTATCTTCATCAGTACTTACTCCAGCTATCAGCTACCTGCTTCAGTCACCTGCATCACCAGTCTCAGCCTGTCAGTGGCCCATCTTCAGTGTTATTCTCAGTATCTGTCTCAGCTCTTCTTCAGCAACATGGCACCCAAGAAGAGTAACATCTCCTATCATTTCTTTGAGCCTGAGTTGGCTAGCATCAGGAAGATTCAGACCCTGATTACTCCAGACCATATACCACTTTTCAGAGAACATTATGGAGGAATCCTTGATGTGGTTATGGATTTGGACCCTTCACAAAGGAGCTTGATTCATACTTTCCTGCAGTTCTATGATCCCCCTCTGAGGTGCTTCACCTTCCAGAATTTTCAGTTGGGACCCTTGTTGGAAGAGTATTCATCACTGATTGGTGTACCTATCAGGGGTGGAGTCCCCTTCAACCCTGAGATGGCTTTCCCTAGTAATGAAGAGGTGGCAAAGGCATTATATCTAGAACCAGTTCTGATTGGGCAGAACATGACAGCCAAGGCTGGAGTCTCTGGTCTTCACTTGGATTTCTTGACCTCTCAGGCTATTCTGAAGGCCTCCTTGGGGGAGTGGAAGGCAGTCTGTGCATTATTAGCCCTTAGCATATATGGGGTTATTTTATTTGCAGATGAGCCTAAGTTTGTTAGCAAGAATGCAATCCATCTTTTCATCCTGAGGAACCCAGTGTCCACCTTACTAGGAGATCTCTACTACTCTGTTCACCAAAGGAATGAAAAGCAAAGGGGAAGACTGGTGAGATGTTGTACTCCTGTGTTCCATACTTGGCTGCTCAAACATTTGCCAAAGACTGATGCATTCTTGAACCCTCACCAGCAGAAAAACTGGGCTAGGAGGCTTGTTTCTCTAACCTCAGATGACATCAGGTGGTGCACTCAGAGCACCAAGGGCAGAGACATCATTACTAGTTGCGGGCAATTTCCCAATGTATCTCTGATAGGAGTGAAGGGTTGCATCAACTACAACCCTCTGCTATTCAAAAGACAACTGGACTATGCATTAGTCCACCCTCCTAGAGCACAAGATCTAGCTGAGACCCTTTATTGTGAGAACAAGCCTAATCTGGCTATTGTCAGGCAAGCATCCTGGGCTTGGGACAATGTCCAGACTAAAGGGGTAACCATCCTTGGGAGATGCAACAATGTGGCCTCAGCTCAGTACTATGAGTGGTCTCATGCCAGGGCTCAAGTTTCTGGAATGCCCTTCACCCTTGAAGATGTTCCTGGACCCTCCACAGCACCACCTCCAGCTACTGTTAGCCTGGAGGAGTTTGAGAAATTGAAAGAGAGAAATGAGAATCTGACTCAGGCTCTACAGAAGACCCTCTGGGAGAGGAGTGATGGTCGCTTGGACATTGAAAGGTTAGAAAAGCTAAAGGTGGAGCATCTAGCCAGGATTGAAAAGTCAGAGGATTACATCAAGAAGTCAAGGGCTGGAGAACAAATTTTGAAGAATGCCTGCAAAGAGGCCCAATTCCAGAGAGCTAGGACTGATTTGTATCTGAAAGAGAGTCAAGCTAGGTGGGTCAGGATCACCGAAGCTCGTACTCAGGAGGATAAGAGGACTCAGGATAAGATTGAGCAGCTGGAGGCTAGTGCAAAGGAGCAGCAGGAGGCCCTGCTAGCAGCCCAGAGAGAGATCTCAGAGTTGAAGATTAAAGCTGGTGTGAAGAGTTCAAAGGACCAGAGTCGACACAAGAAGCTAACTGCAGCTGTTGCTACAAGGAATCTCCTTATCAGGAACCTCACAGAGCGTCCAACTGATCCTGTGACTGAAGCACTTCTCAAAGAAGTTCAGGAGGATGAATTTGGTCTTGGTGTCTGACTTTTGCTTGTTGTTGCTTTCATTTCATGTACTTTTCTTTATGTTGTATTTTTGACCCCTCAGAGGGCATGTATTGTAAAAAACAAACTATGTATCATTTACTTTTTGTAATATATATGTTGGTTTGTTTTATCTGAATTCTTCAAGCAACATCACAAGCATCTTCCTCAAGGGTCTGGAAAGGTCAAAACCAAGTGCCAAGCCGGATACCTTGGAAACAAATAAGCATACTGCATTGCATACTAACCTTTTGTTTTGTTTTGTAGGTTTTTGTTTTGTTGTTACTAACTCTGTTGTGACTTCAGGAACTATTGCTCGATGTCGGGTGTTTCCACTCAACCGTCCACACAGATATCCAACCCGCAACAACCTTCCGGGTATACAAATGGACCAAGTACAGTAGGACCTTACAGAGGTCAGGACTCAAATGGCCAATGAGAGATTGGAAATGAGGAATCAGATGACACAGTTTATGGAGGTGATGAATAATATGGCTCAAAGCCAAGAGAGATTAAGAGCACTGGTAGAGAGGCAGAATCAGGAAGACCCCCATCTAGGGACTGCTGGGACAAGCAATAATGAGAGAGTTCAACCCCATGTTAATCCTCCAATCTATGGACCCCACCTTCATCCCGAGATCAACATTCCTGTTAATGTGCAAGGGACTGCCACTGCAGGCAGAGTGTTATAGGAAGACCCCCAGGAAGATCAATTTACAGTGATGGGAGCTGGGGAGGAAGCCTATGACAAAAGGCTATATGAGATTGCTGAGAAACTGAGATCCCTGGAATCCCAGAATTCTTTGGGCTTTGATGTTATGGACATGGGCTTAGTGGACGGGGTCAGGATTCCCCACAAATTTAAACCTCCGTGCTTTGAGAAGTACAACGGAACCTCCTGTCCACGGACCCATTTACAATCCTTTCTGGGGAGGCTGAAGGCATATACCATGGACGAAAAGCTATGGATGTTTTATTTTGAAGATAGCTTAACAGGAGCTTCAAGGGAATGGTACTCTCACCTGACCAGAGCAACCATCAGGTGCTGGAAGGACTTGGCTGAGGCCTTTATCAGACAATATCAGTACAACTTGGATATGGCTCCCAACAGGACCCTCCTGATGGGGATGTCTCAATCATCCAGGGAAAGCTTCCGGGAGTACGCTCAGAGGTGGAGACAGCTTGCTGCTGCTGTCCAGCCACCCATGTCAGAAAGGGAGATGGCTGATATGTTTATGAACACTCTCCAAGGGACATACATTGATAGGCTAGCTGCCTTTTCTTCTACCAGCTTTGCAGATGTAGTCATAGCCGGGGAAAGAATTGAGAGCCTATTAAAGATGGGCAAAATTTCTGACAACGGTGCAAGCTCATCCAGCAACACGAGAAAGCCTTTTGTGGGCCCAAGAAGAACTGGTGAGACCAATGCTATCCATACCGGCAGAGGCAGACCCCAATATGTTCATAGGTCTGTGGCAGCAGTCACCATTCCCACTCCAGTTCATCCACAACCAGCTTATCAACCACAGCAACAAAATTATCAGCAACAAACTCAGTACCCTCCTCAGAGAAATTACAACAACACCGGCAACAGCAATCAGCAAAGACCATTTCAACAGAGACCTTCTCAGGCCAATAGGGTGATCGATCCGATCCCTATGCCCTATGCCACATTATTGCCACAACTCCTAAAACTCAACCTGCTTGAGCTAAGGACATTGGCACCTCCAGATCCTGCTAGTCTACCCAGAAATTATGACGCCAGCGCCAGATGTGCTTTTCACTCGAATGCACCTGGCCACAGTACAGAGAAGTGCAGGGCTTTGCACATGAAAGTACAGGATTTAGTGGATTCCAAAGCTCTAAACTTTGCACCACCACCAAATGTTAATAAGAACCCTATGCCACACCATGGTGGCCCCAGAATCAATGCTATTGAAGAAGACAAGCCGTCTTACTTGATAACCAGTGTGGGTCAGATTCGGACACCCTTGGTAGAGATTAAAGCTCAAATCCTTGAATGTCAAATGTTCCCGGGATGTGAGCTAGGGTGTGCTTATTGCAACATTTCAGTGAATGGGTGTGATAACTTGAGGGATGGCATAGATGGTCTCATCCAGAGTGGCCTGCTTCAAATCACAACATCAATACCTACCAATCCAACAATCTCCTTAACAACAGTTCCCGAGTCTTCTACAACTGCAACAACCATTGTTCCAAACAACTCTTCAATCTCATCAACAAATGCTTCATCTGTTACTTCAATGGACCAGATATCAACAAACATCCCTTCTACAACTTCAGCACCCCTTCATTCAGAGTCTCCTACAACAACAACACCTATCCAATCATCAGTGTCTCCTACAACATCAGCAGCAAACAATGAGGATGTCTCAACGGTTACAATTTATTATGATCATGCAAATGATTCTGCCTACAACTCACAAAACGCCACTCCTATCAGAGCACCAGTCACAATATACTATGATCCACAGACTATCATGGTCCCTTCTGCAACTGCCATCAGTCCAGTCACTATCACAGTGCCTGGGCCAGTACCTTATGAAAGCAGTAATGCCATCCCTTGGCATTACGGCTCCGATCTATACTGCGAAGGACAGAAAATCACTCTTGAATCATCAACTTCTTCACCACAAATAGACAATGTGGGGGGAGGCGGAGGCTTCACTCGAAGCGGACGTCTCTTTGCCCCGCAAATTCATAGACCCACTGCTGAAGTAGAGGCTGCTGCCAAGGCAAAAGGGAAGAGCATGGTGCAAGAAGATCAAATTGTTAAAGAAGCTTTGAAAACACCTTTTGATCAAGAAGTTGATGAATTCATGAGAATCATCAAGAAAAGTGATTACAAGGTAGTGGACCAGCTTCACCAAACGCCTTCCAAGATCTCCATTCTATCATTGCTTATGTGCTCCGAGGCTCATCGGAACGCACTACTAAAAGTCTTGCACGCAGCTTATGTGCCAGAAGAGATTACGGTCAATCAGTTGGAAGCTGTGGTTGGAAATGTTAATGCTAGCAATGGACTAGGATTTACCAACACTGATTTGACTTCGGAAGGCCGCAACCATAACAAGGCTTTGCACATTACCATGGAGTGTAAGGGTGCAGTTCTTTCCCATGTGCTGGTAGACACAGGATCATCCCTCAATGTCTTGCCTAAAAAAGCCCTTGTGAAGCTGGAGTATGAAGGATTGTCATTACGTCCCAGCAATTTAGTAGTGAGAGCCTTTGACGGTTATAAGAGATCAGTTCTGGGAGAAATTGAGTTGCCTGTAACGATTGGCCCACAAACTTTCAAAACGACCTTCTACGTGATGGACATTCAGCCTGCCTACAGCTGTTTGTTGGGTAGACCATGGATTCATGCCGCTGGCGCAGTTACGTCTACCCTTCACCAGAAGTTAAAATTTGAGTGGGAGGGCCAAGTCGTTACTATTTGTGGAGAGGAAGATATTTTTGTTAGCCATCTGGCTACATACAAATACATTGAGATGGATGGGGAGATCCACGAAACGATGAGTCAAGGGTTTGAGGCCCTGAATATTAATGAAACATCTGCTGTACTTGGGACTTCCATGACATCCTACCAGCAAGCCCGGAGGGTTATGGAAGAAGGGAATGCTCAAGGCTGGGGCAAACTGTTGCCTGTGGAGAAGAAAGAGGATAGATTTGGGTTGGGTTACAAACCAACTCAACAAGATCAAGCAGAGGCTGTTAAGAAGCCCAACTTTGTTAGTGGGGGGATGCTCACCCCTGGTGCTGTCAACAACTTGGAAGATGAGTCGGAAGATGAGCGCAACCTGGAAAGCTGGATACGTCCAAGGATCCCGAGGAGCCGTATCTCAAACTGGTCTTCCCAGGAAATTATAAGAGTTACTCCTGCAGAGTAATTATTATTTCCTGTACATTTTAAGCATGCATCAAGTCTTGCATCTTGCCCAAGATGACAAGACTCATTTTGTAATCGGGCCATCTGTAATTTTTGTGCAACAAGATTAATCAATGAAATATCAGACATCTTTTGCAAATGAGTCCTTTTTCTTTTCCGCTCACTGTTTTTCCATTTTTTCTTTTTGTACAAAAAAATAAATGGCAATGTTTTCAAAATGACAACTTTATTTCACTTTTCTAAACAAGATTAAAAGCAATCACTAAAATGAACAAACTGAACCCTTGCAGAGAGTGCCTTCCAGACCGCACCGACAACAGCACGGCTATGACTTCATATGACTTTGACAATCCAATCAATCAAGCTGATGAATGGGTTGAAGAAGATTACGAGCTTCCTGAAGAGCTAGCCAGGTTGTTAAGGCAAGAGGAGAAGGTTATCACTCCTCATCAGGAGGAGGTAGAAACGATTAATCTTGGTACGGATGAAGATGTGAAAGAAGTTAAAATCGGGGCCTGCTTACAAGACTCGGTGAAGAAACAACTGATTGACCTGCTTCAGGAATATGTGGATGTGTTTGCTTGGTCTTATCAAGATATTCCAGGGTTGGACACCAACATTGTTATGCACAAGCTGCCTTTGAGGGAAGAATGCCCACCGGTCAAACAGAAACTGCGCCGTACTCGCCCAGACATGGCAATGAAGATCAAAGAAGAGGTACAAAAGCAGTGGGATGCTGGGTTCCTTGCTGTAACTAGCTATCCACCGTGGGTTGCTAATATAGTACCTGTGCCTAAGAAAGACGGCAAAGTGAGAATGTGTGTTGACTACCGGGATCTGAACAGAGCCAGCCCGAAAGATGATTTCCCATTACCTCACATTGATGTATTGGTTGATAATACGGCTCAGTTCTCGGTATTCTCCTTCATGGACGGATTTTCGGGATACAATCAGATCAAAATGTCACTTGAAGACATGGAGAAGACAACCTTCATCACACCCTGGGGCACGTTCTGTTACAAGGTGATGCCGTTCGGATTGAAGAATGCTGGTGCAACATATCAACGGGCTATGGTAACATTATTCCACGATATGATCCATAAAGAAATCGAGTTTTATGTGGATGACATGATTGCCAAGTCCCTCACAGAAGAAGACCACTTGGTAAATCTGCTGAAGCTATTCAAGCGTCTGAGGAAGTACCAACTAAAGCTGAACCCCAACAAGTGCGCATTCGGGGTGCGATCTGGTAAGCTGCTGGGTTTTATTGTAAGCGAGAAAGGGATTGAAGTGGACCCTGATAAAGTCAAAGCCATTCAAGAAATGCCTGCACCGAAGTCTGAAAAAGAAGTTCGAGGGTTTCTAGGTAGATTGAACTACATCTCAAGGTTCATATCTCACCTTACAGCAACCTGTGAACCCTTGTTTAAACTGTTAAGAAAAGAACAGACGGTCAGGTGGAACGAAGACTGCCAGAGGGCTTTTGACAAGATTAAAGAATACTTGCAAGAACCACCAATCCTTATGCCTCCAGTTGAAGGAAGACCTCTGATAATGTACTTGACAGTATTAGAAGAGTCAATGGGGTGTGTGCTGGGCCAGCATGACGAGTCTGGTCGAAAAGAGTATGCAATATACTACCTAAGCAAAAAGTTTACCGACTGTGAACAATGTTATTCACTGCTCGAGAAAACTTGCTGTGCTTTAGCGTGGGCTGCCCGCCGACTGAGGCAGTATATGCTGACCCACACTACCTTGTTGATCTCAAAAATGGACCCAGTTAAGTACATTTTCGAGAAGCCAGCTCTTACCGGACGGGTTGCAAGATGGCAAATGATCCTCACAGAATATGATATCCAGTACACATCTCAGAAAGCCATCAAGGGCAGTGTATTGTCTGAATATCTTGCTGAGCAACCTATTGATGACTACCAGCCTATGAGATTTGACTTCCCTGATGAAGACATCATGTTCATAAAGGCGAAAGATCATGAATAGCCTATTCACACTGAAGGGCCTGACCCAGAAGAGGAATGGACTATGATGTTTGATGGGGCTGTTAACATGAATGGTCGTGGTGTTGGTGCAGTACTCATTAAGGGAGTTCACATGCATTTCTCGGCAAAACTCACTTTCAACTGCACTAACAACGAAGCTGAATACCAAGCTTACATTTTGGGTCTTGAGGAAGCCATTGACCTCAGGATCAAGACTTTAACTGTATTCGGAGATTCAGCTCTGGTAGTTAATCAAACCAACGGCAAATGGTACACGCATCAGGATCATCTGATACCTTACAGGGATTATACAAGGAGGTTACTGACTTTCTTTACAACAGTCAAGCTTGAGTATATCCCTTGGGACGAGAATCAGTTTGCAGATGCTCTGGCTACCATTTCATCAATGATCAAAGTTCAAGCTGCCAACTTTGTACCGCGGATTTCAGTATCCAGACTTGACAGACCGGCATATGTGTTCGCAGTAGATGTTGTCAAAGATGATAAGCCTTGGTTCCATGACATTAAGTGCTTCTTAGAGGATCAAACATACCCATCTGGGGCATCTTCCAATGATAAGAAGACTCTGAGAAGGCTTGCCGGTAGTTTCTTTCTGAACACTGATGGTTCCCTGTACAAAAGAAACTTTGATATTGTACTCCTCAGATGCGTTGACAGAACAGAAGCAGACTTGTTGATGCACGAAGTGCACGAAGGATCCTTTGGTACCCATGCTGGAGGGCATGCCATGGCTAAGAAATTGCTGAGATCAGGTTACTATTGGATCACAATGGATGCCGACTGTTGTGCCTATGCCAGAAAATGCCATAAATGCCAGATCTATGCGGATAAGGTGCATGTGCCTCCCAATCCTTTGAATGTGATGTCTTCACCCTGGCCCTTTGCCATGTGGGGCATTGATATGATTGGCAAGATCGAACCGACTGCTTCAAATGGCCACAGATTCATCCTGGTAGCCATTGACTATTTTACCAAGTGGGTTGAAGCAGCTTCTTATGCCAATGTTACAAGACAAGTGGTAGCCCGATTCCTGAAGAGAGATATTATCTGTCGGTATGGAGTGCCCGAACGAATCATTACTGATAATGGTTCCAACTTAAACAACAAAATGATGGCTGAGCTATGCCGGGACTTCAAGATCCAACACCACAATTCTTCTCCCTACAGGCCAAAGATGAATGGCGCTGTTGAGGCAGCTAATAAGAATATCAAGAAGATTGTGCAGAAGATGGTAGTCACCTACAAAGACTGGCATGAGATGCTACCGTTTGCCTTGCATGGGTACCGCACGTCAATCAGAACATCCACTGGGGCAACACCGTATCAGCTTGTGTATGGCATGGAGGCAGTCCTACCTGTTGAAGTTGAATTACCCTCCTTGCGAGTACTGATGGATGTTAAGCTGAACGAAGCAGAGTGGGTCCGGTCCCGATACGAACAACTGAGTCTGATTGAAGAGAAAAGATTGGCTGCAATCTGTCATGGGCAGTTGTATCAGAAAAGAATGAAAAGAGCCTTCGATCAGAAAGTCAGGCACCGAGAGTACCAAGTAGGAGATCTTGTGCTGAAAAGAATCCTCCCTCCGCATACAGACCACAGGGGCAAGTGGACTCCAAACTATGAAGGACCATTCGTAGTAAAGAAAGTTTTCTCTGGTGGAGCACTGATGCTCAGCACCATGGATGGTGAAGATTTCCCGTCCCCTGTGAATTCAGATGCAGTTAAAAATACTTCGCATAAAAATGACCCGCTGGACATAAAAACAGAATGTAAGTCCAGGCAAAAATAGGGCATCCCGGCGAGTCAAAAACAGAATAAAAGACTCGGGCAAAAATAAGGGAAATAAACAAAAAGGTGTACACCCGCTGAGTTGAAAAGCCGCATTGGACAACTCAGGCAAAAATGGGTATCCCGATGGATTGAAAACCCGAAAGGGCGATCCATGCAAAATAAGGGAATAAGCGAACAACTGCACTCTGAATTCGTCTGTATCACCCACAACTTGGTAAGCTTCGAAAGGATCAAGCCCCTTTCAGAATCAGCCTTCTTCAGAAAGCAAGACGAGAAGAACGTCAAAAGTCATACGAGTCATAGCAGGAGGGAAGCTCCTTGAAGCGTCGTCAACATTGCCAGCATTTTTGTTTCTCAATTTGTAACAATCTCCTCATTTCAGGAGATATGTTTCTTTGATTGTATCTTGCCAATTCAGGGCACACGAATTAATAAAACAGATTTTTTCAGTCACACGTTGTCTCGTTCATTTTATTTGCAAAGAATGTCTGATGTCTTTAAAATACTGATTGCATAAATACAGATGCTTCTCTTAAAACACATGCTTGCAGGAAATATACTTACTCCCGGGAGTGTCTGAACTCCTATGATGGAATCCAGTAAGGGATACCTCGGGATTACTTGTGCATTTCTCTGCCTTTACAGGATTGCGGGTATTCAAAAGCGCAACATGGGGCATGAAAGCTTCATCCCAGCAAACTGGCAAATCAACACTCACTCAATCTTAGCACCCAATTGCTTGCTCCCCAGCTGAGTTGCCACTTGCTGCTTCTCCCAGCCGAGTTGCCAATAATTCTTCCTCAGCTAAGCACAAAAGCCAGGGAACCATCTCCCCGCAGAGTTTCAGCCTCTATCCAGAAGAGCAACGCACGAAGGGAATCACAACAGAGTGACGAAAGTTTCTACAAACCCCAGCTGGGTCCCTCATTAACTAAGACAGGTCTATCAGTGACCTATTTCCCCAAGCAGAATCATTTCATCAGATCTACCAATGATCTCATCCCCGGCTGGGATGTTCACTTCAAACAGATCAACCAGAGATCTTCACAGCAATGGGATCCGAATCCCGGATCGGGATCTCTTGCATAATCATAGCATTCGCATCATATTCGCCCCACAAAGCGTAGCATTCCGTTTAATACGGAGCATTACGGCAAAAAATCAAACATATTGCATAATCATAAGTCATGGTCTGAATCAAATACCTGTGAATATTAACAATCCATCAGCAATGTACAGAATACCCCCCAGATTCCCCCAGCAAAAGCAGTTGCCTCACATTCACCAATACGAATACACACTCCTTGTGGCACCCGTCCGTGTCATCATTCCCCAGTAAAGTCACCCGAGCTTTTCTTTGCAAACAAACACTTATATATTACAGATACTTCTCGACACCCGTCCGTGTCATATTCCCAGCAGAAAGCCAAAGACATCCCCTTTGCACTCACAGATATATATATATATATAACTTCCTTGACATCCGTCCACGTCATTGTCCCCAGTACAGTAGCATAAAAACTTTGTATACCAAATATTTGTTTATACTATACTCTTCTCCTTTCGACACTCGTCCGTGTCACTCTCCCCAGCAGGTGGAACACTCAAATATACACTATTCACACTTATACAGATACTCGTCCGTATCTTATATACACCATTTACATCCCCGCATATTCGACACTCGTCCGTGTTCTTTGTTAACTAGTTGGTACTCGTCCGTACCATCATCTCAGAACATGCGTCAAGCGTTTGTCCGTATCATAGTCTTAAGGATGCTCGTCCACATCTTTAATCCATACACTGTGTCAAACACTTATGTCTTCTTGGATTTAGGCACTCGTCTGTGTCTACTATTCCCCAGAAGAGTCCCTTCAGATTCAACACTCGTCGTGTTCCTTGTTAACCAGTTGATACTCGTCCGTATCATCATCTCTGAACACGTGTCGGTATTTGTTTCTACCTGATACTCGTCCGTATCATAGTCTTAAGGATGCTCGTCCGCATCTTTAATCTATACACAATACCAAACACTTATACCTTTTATTTCTTGGATGTAAACACTCGTCCGTGTTTACTACTCCCCAGTAAAGTGAATTTTCTTCTTATCTGACATTCGTCCTATGTCATGATAAACCCTGAGAGCAGCCGTACCCTGCTAGGTTGTCGTCCTCCACCTCTTGATGGTCGTCCTCCGTCATGCTCATCCGATGGCCGTCCCCATCGTTAACCTTTTATCCGACATTCGTCCTATGTCGTGATATTTTAGCAGCCGTCCCCTGCTAGGTGATCGTCCTTCACCTTTCGATGATCTTCCTTCATCATTTTTATCCAATGGCCGTCCCCATTGTTGATTTTTGGTTATCTGGCGTTCGTCCTACGTCATGATGAACCTTGAGAGCAGTCGTCCCCTGCTAGGTGGTCGTCCTCCACCTCTTGATGGTCGTCCTCCGTCATGCTCATCCGATGGCCGTCCCCATCGTTGACCTTTTATCCGGCCTTCGTCCTATGTCGCGATATTTTCGGCAGCCGTACCCTGCCAGGTGGTCGTCCTCCACCTTAGATGACCGTCCCTCATCTTAACCCCAACAGAGCAGCCGTCCCCTGCTAGGTGATCGTCCTTCACCTTTGATGACCGTACCTCATCATCTGTTTATTTCATTTATTCTTTAACCCGATGGCCGTCCCCGTCGTGGTCCCTTTTCTTTTTAGCCCGATGGCCGTCCCCATCGTTGGTTACTTTGCTTTATGAACTTGATGGCCGTCCCCATCATTTTTCATTAATCCCCAGAGAATCTTACAGCTTTGCTTGATGGCCGTCCCCATCATAACCCCTTTTATCCCCAGCATGTCGGCCGTCCCCGTCATTGCTCTATTTCCCGCACTTTTCCCAGCATGTCGGCCGTCCCCGTCATTGCTCTTTACCCAGCAGTCGTCCTCTGCTCGACGGTCGTCCTCCGTCGCCCACACTTTACAATATACTTTATTTTCTTTTACAATCTATATCCCTTTTCTTCTTCATTCTGTGAGTGCAAATTTTGGACTGTCTTTGGTATTCAACCACAAGTTATCTTGTTTGCCTGTTAAGCCGTTGCTTACATCCTGCACAGCTAACTCATGTTTGAATAGGGGCAGCTGTAAACACCCCAAATTTTCCCTCACCCATTCACACCATGGCTTGTGATCATTTCATAAGCATAAACTCAATCATAACATCTCATATCTCATTTTTGATTCACAGCATAGATTCAGAGTCATCTGCATCTAGGGTTTGTGATCTGAGCAATCCAAAAGCTTCTTGAGCCACCCCAAAGGTCATCAATCACTTCAAAGAGGTCCATGTGTGTTCAAGTATCATATTATATCCTCTCAAAGTCAAGAATGTCCAAAATCACAAGAACTGAGGATGGTATGGAAGCAGAGCCAGGTTTAACTGCACAGATGACCTAAAATTAGGGTTTTGGTTTCAGAGGCCATAACTCCAAATTTTTGGGTCATTCTTGTTTCTATTGGTCTCTATATGTTATAGAGAGTATGCATATCAATTTTCATGAAGAAATTCCATGGGGAAGTCATCTGGTCAAGAGTTGACTTTTCAAGCAAGTCAGTGCAAAATCAGGGCATCTGAGGCCCCCAATGACCCAAACAAAGGGTGTTCTTCATCATTTTGATTTAATATGATCTTTATTTGATCATGGAAGATGGTAGAAGTTCACAAAATTGAAGAATTTCAAGTCTTTTGCAAAGTTGACTTTTTGGGCAAGTTTGACTTTTAAGGAAATTGTCATTTTAGGCAACTTTTTCAAACCTTACTTTTTGATTCAAAAAAGCTTCAAATGGAAAAAACTTTGGTCATGAAAGTTGTAGAATAGATCTTTCCCTTTTCAAAAAGTACAAGAACATGACCTAATTCATTTTGGATCAAAAGTTATGGCTTGTCAAAGTTGGCAAAAATCACAAAATTTCAAAGTTTCTACCAAAGAGGCATTTTGCAAAATGACTTGATCAAGTGTTCTAAAGCTACCAAATGGACTTCTAAACTTCACAACATGATTACATAACCTCTAAAAGTCAGATTGCACCAAAGAATTATCACATTTCATGCCTTGAAACTCAAGAATTCACAAAGGGGCCAAACTTGTGAAATTTGCAAAACATATCATAAACTTTATGCAAGTTGCTGAATCACCTCATAAATCATTCCATGGCTCTCCCTAAACTCAGCTGAACTCAACCATGCTCCTATCCTAGCCTGCCACTTGCCCATACTTCCAAGTACAACTTATTTGACTTTTTGCAATTTGAAGCCATACCAATCCCACAGTGACACAACCACTCTCTGCCCAATCCAGACCTTACAAACACATCCCAAGGCTTCATTTTCATAACACACACAAGCCTGAAACCTCCCACATCACAGCATTCTCATTTTCCACCTCTTGTGTGTCGCTCCCAAAGATTCGCATCCAGGTACAAGCGCGAACGGTCGGCGAGAGGGACAGTGAGAACACACAGCCGTGAACTCACTGGAGATGAATAGAGTCGCCAGCTAGGCATTTTTATCCCGGAGGAAAGGCAATGCTGCATAGGCCTGGAAAAAGATGAATAAGACGGTTGCGAACCAGAGAGACTGAGAAAGGGGGTTGGTTACAACTTGGGAAGGTATTAGCACCCAGATTGTCCGCCGTACTCGACGGGATCCACGCTTAAAAGATTTGTGTTTTAAAGGGGTAGTGTCAGTGCAATTTGTGTGTGAACAGCTGGAAAAGAATGTACAGGTGTCAGTGTAGAGTGTATAAGTGATGTGAAGTATGAAAGTGTCAGTGTGATATCAGGAATGAGAATGAATTGCTCAAGATAATGAGGCTTAAAGAATAAAGCTGAAAAGAGGGGGTATGTACAGAGACTTTTGTTCGATAACTGTTAAGTTATGCCTACGTATCCTCTCGTGCAATGAGGAAGTCAGAACACCGTAGTTCGACCCAAAGAGACTGAAAGTTGAATTGACTTGTGAACTGCTTACTTGCCTATGCTCAAGTGTATGATCTGTCTGGCACAGATGCTAACTGTCTTGCATTAGACGGAAGAAGCGAGTTCTCGTTTGTGAGTGAAGGTGATGAGAAAAGAATCCCGGAGGAGACGATTATTGTTTTTTTTTTTGTGTTTTCAGTCTTTTATTGCTTTTTGAAGTTTGTCATAAGTTAATGAGCTTAAGCCTAAACCAATGGATTTAGTAAACTCATCACATCTTCCCTCTGATTAGGGGTAATGAGAATACCTTAAGTGTGAAGTCAGATTCTCACACTTAATCACCTTTGATGTAGGATTAAGATCATTAACCTACTTGTGATTATTTAGATGTTTTTGTTGTTTTTGTTTAGTGTTGAGTAATGAGGTTAAGCCATAATCAGGGATTAAACAGACTCATTACACCATCCTAATAGAAGGATAATAGATGAGAATGTTTAAGCTGAGGAAAGCTCCTCAACTTAATCCATGATTAGGGATTAAACTCATGAAAAAACAAGCCTTTGATTAAGTGGATTTTACTTAATGGTATGATGATGAAGTGATTTTTATGATTTGTAAGACAACTTGAGGGGGACTTGTCCATTAACACTAGGGTTAGTCCTTCTTAACCAATTAAGGAAGAATTAGAACCCTAATGCAAGGCCCAAGTTACAAGTGTAATGTCTTGATGATTATTAAGTGAATTGATTAAGAGATTTAAACACATTAAGGGTTTAACACTTAGGATTAAATTTATACACTCCATCCTAATAGAAGGATGCAGGCATAAGCTTAATCACAAAGCCTTGAAGCCTTTAGGGTTTAGTCCCTGATTATGAGATGAGAAGAGAAGACTCAAAGAGAGACACAAAGGTAAAACTAAGAGGGGAGACTAATCAAAACCCTAATTCATTGTCATTCTTGGTTGTTCCTAAGGTTTGTGAGGTTTACAAGAACAAATCTTCAGAAGAGCCACCAGGAAGCAGATGAACAGGATCAAGAGAAGCAAAGTGACTTGCTTCATTCAAGAAGTCGAGTCACTTGAAGAAAGAAAGTGGAAAGAAGAAGAATGAGCAAGCTCAAACTCAAACATATGTAGGAATGCAGCAATGTATGCAAGAGAGATGAAAAGAAAAGGTATGAGAAGTGAAGGCAAATTCACTTCTCAAGTTTACTTACCACCTGAAATGTTAGAAAGAAATGCAATGCAATGCTAGATGAGATGAAATGACATGATACAAAACCAAACCAGAAGCATGTACATGATGATGATGATGATGCTATGAGGTGCTACAAACATGAGGCAGCACATGAAAATGTTCATACAAGATCATGGATACAAATGATGCAAGCTAAGGAGCATGGATGAACATGAAAAGTTATGAAGCATACAAGGCAAACAACATGGCAAATGCAAGATGCAATGATCACACATACTTTCTATATGTCTTATGATGTCAAATGAATCACATGGAGGCTTGAAATGTCATGGCAAGTCATGTTATGCAAGAGAATGCAAAATGGATGCATATGGAAGCCCAAATTAGGGTTCATGGATCAAACAACAAACAAAAACCCAAAACAGAAGCAAACCCTAGGATAAAAAATGGAAAATGCCACACAAAGGATCCCTAAGCCTATACTAAACCAAGGTCCAAAGGGGAGGTCTCAACTCTTAACCAGTCCCTAGTTATGATTTTTACAAGCTATTAGGGTTTTTAGGGCTCCTAAACAAAAGAAATGCCAAACAAATTGAAATTGAAAGATCAAATCAAGGCCATTTTATCCTAGAAACTACATGTTAAACACAATGCAATGCAAAAATAATCAATGTCCAACTCTTCATAGATGGGCAGAAATGAATTTTTGAACTTAGGATCAAATTAATGCACAAAAAATGATTTAATTCAATGAAAAATTCTTAAAATGCATCAAGATCAAAAAAGAAATTTGGTTTGAAGGTTGGACAATGTTTCTAAATGTCTTAGAACATTTCATGAATTTTTTGGTGATTTTTAAATACCTAAAAGTATTTTTAATTAATTAATTTTCATTAATCAATTAAAAATAAACTTTTAAATATTTAAAAATACTTTCTTAATGCTAAAAAATAAAATGAAAATATTTTTGTGTCATAAAAATTAATTAAACTCAGGAGAAAAAGTTTCATAATTTTTATGCATTTTTTGCTATTTTAAATAAATTATGCAAGTCAAATTAAAAAGAAAAAGAAAATAATTTAAATAAAATGAAGAGTCAAACAGATGGAAGGCTGGGATGGATCCAGGATTTGAATGCGTTGACTGGCGCGTGAATGGAGGGTCTAGATTCACTCTGGCCAAATTAATTTAATTACGAATTAATTAAAACTAATTAAGTGGATTAGGGTTAATGAATGAATCTGGGCCATCCAGGCTAGCGGGAAGTCAACAAGTCAAAGGGGATCTACGCTCCACATTCAAACGCCCTTAATGACCTGAGTTTAGGGCTAATCACACTCAGGTGACCGGAGAGAAGCTCCGGTCATCTTCTCCGGCACCCCAAAAACCCTAGAGCATGATTCAGACCACCCCAAGCAAAATTAAACGCCCAGAAACAATCCTCACACTTCTAGCAACTCAAATCAACATTCAATCATCATTTATGCATCATAAATCAAGCGAGTCGAAAGAAATGAAAATCACGGGCAAAATTTCAGAGGGACTATACAAGCTCAATTTTCACTCATTTTTGATTCTGAAACCAACCCCATGACCAGCAAGACATGAATAATCAATTTGTAACTCAAAAATCAAGCTTTGAGAGAAAAGTTTCCATGATCATACCTGAGCTGGAAAACTTCAAAACTGAGCTTCCAGAGCTTTCCTTGCGTGCAAATGGACTCCCTTGTATCCCCTGATGCTAATGGAAGGCTTCAAAGCTCTTGTGGATGACTGATTTGTGAGAACCAGTTCTGGTGTAGCAGGAAATGAGCTTGGTGTACAGGCTGCTTCAGATCAAAGTAAAGGGTGGTTTTGACTCCTTTGAATGTTTCTGATTTGTTGGTGAAGAGAAATGATGTGTTTGTTGGCTGGATAGTGAGATTCGAAGAGAACTGCAGGCTGAGGTGAAGAATGGTGAAGCTCAGTTCAGGCTGGTTTCAGGCTTGAGCTTTGGTGGTTTCTACTCAATGAAACATGGCAAGATGATTGGTGAAGATGGTTTTTGTGTTTGTATGCTGTGGGGACAGATTCGAAGGGATATGCAAAATGAGGTGTTTTTGTGAATGTGTTATTGTGAATGGTTTCAGCCTTGCTAGATGTATGGAATGGCTTGCTCTTTGTCCACATAAACCTCTCTCATTGGTCAGATGACAAGACATGTGCTTTTTTGATTGGTGAGTCTACTTTTGCAAAAAGTCAAATTTTGTGTAAGGAAAGTATGGGTTGATCTATAGCTAGTACATGAGCTGGTTCTGGTGCAGCAAGATGAGGTGAGAGGCTAGCCAAAGTGCAGCATCCAATGCATCAAGTTGGTGAAGTGATCATGATGATTTTGCAAGTTGTGGCTTTTTGGTTCACATGGAAAGATCTTGTCCCCAAAGCCATAAACCATGGGCATTCTTGGTTCAATTCTGACTTTCATGACTTATAGAATGTTTGCATACTGGTTTGAAATGAATTAGAAGTTGCAATTGGCCTTGGTTCATGATTTTGCAAAATTCTCACTTGAAGCATGCCTTGAAAATCAATGATTTTTGCCAACTTTGTCACACCATAACTTTTGATCCAAGAAGAGTTTGATCATGTTCTTGTACTTTTTGAAAAGGGAAAGATGAGATCTACAACTTTCATGACCAAAGTTTTTCCATTTGAAGCATTTTTGGATCAAGAATCAAGGCTTGAAAAATGACCAAAAATGAAGCATTCTTGAAAAGTCAACTATGCCCAAAAAGTCAACATTTGCAAAAACCCTAAATTCTTGATTTTTGTGAACTTAAACCTTCTTCCATGATCAAATAAAGATCATATACACTCAAAATGATGAAGATCACCCATTGGTTGGGTCATTGGGGGCCTCAGATGCCCTGATTTTGCACTGACTTGTCTGAAAAGTCAACTCTTGATCAGATGACTTCCCCATGGAATTTCTTCATGAAAATTGATATGCATACTCCCTATACCATATAGAGACCAATGGAAACAAGAATGACCAAAAAATTTGGAGTTATGGCCTCTGAAGCCAAAACCCTAATTTTCAGTCAACTGTGCAGTCTAACCTGGTTCTGCATCCATCCAAACCCTAGTTCTTGTGATTCTTTTGAAATATTGACTTTGAGTGGATGTAATATGATATAAGAACACATATGGATCCTTTTGAATTGATTGGTGGCCTTTGGAATGGCTCAAGAAGCTTTGAGATTGCTCAGATCACAAACCCTAGGTGCAGATGACTTAGAAACTATGCAGTGAATAAAAAATGAGATGTGAGATGATATGATTGTGTTTATGCATATGAGAATGATCACAAGCCATGGTGTGAATGGGTGAGGGAAAATTTGGGGTGTTTACAGCTGCCCCTATTCAAACATGAGTTAGCTGTGCAGGATGTAAGCTACGGCTTAACAGGCAAACAAGATAACTTGTGGTTGAATACCAAAGACAGTCCGAAATTTGCACTCACGGAATGAAGAAGAAAAGGGATATAGATTGTAAAAGAAAAATAAAGTATATTGTAAAGTGTAGGCGACGGAGGACGACCGTCGAGCAGAGGACGACTGCTGGGTAAAGAGCAATGACGGGGACGGCCGACATGCTGGGCAAGGTGTGTGAAGTAAAGCAATGACGGGGACGGCCGACATGCTGGGGATAAAAAGGTAAAGCCAAGACGGGGACGGCCGACCGGCTGGGAAAAGTATATTATGATGGGGACGGCCATCAAGATAAAGCTGTAAAATTTTCTGGAAAATAAATGAAACATGACGGGGACGGCCATCAAGTTCATAATAGTAAAAGTAACCGACGATGGGGACGGCCATCGGGCTAGAAGGAAAAGGGACCACGACGGGGACGGCCATCGGGTTAAAGAACAAATGAAATAAACAGATGATGAGGTACGGTCATCAAAGGTGAAGGACGATCACCTAGCAGGGGACGGCTGCTCTGTTGGGTATAAGATGAGGGACGGTCATCTTAGGTGGAGGACGACCACCAGGCAGGGTACGGCTGCCGAAAGTATCAACGATGGGGACGGCCATCGGATAAAAGGTCAACGATGGGGACGGCCATCGGACGAGCATGATGGAGGACGACCATCAAGAAGTGGAGGACGACCACTCAGCAGGGGACGGCTGCTCTCAAGGTTTGTCATGACATAGGACGAATGCCAGATAACCAAAATCAACAATGGGGACGGCCATTGGATAAAATGATGAAGGACGATCATCAAAAGGTGGAGGACGACCACCTAGCAGGGGACGGCTGCTAAAAATCAACGATGGGGACGGCCATCGGATGAGCATGATGGAGGACGACCATCAAGAGGTAGAGGACGACCACCTAGCAGGGTACGGCTGCTCTCAGGGTTATCATAACACAAGACGAGTGTTAGATAAAAAGAAAAATTTGCTTTGTTGGCGATCTACTGGGGAATAGTAAACACGGACGAGCGTTTACATTCAAGAAAAGAAAGGTATAAGTGTTTGGTATGTTGTGTATAGATTAAAGATGCGGACGAGCATCCTTAAGACTATGATACGGACGAGTATCATGTAGAAACAAGTACTGACACGTGTTCCGAGATGATGATACGGACGAGTATCAACTGGTTAACAGGGAACACGTACGAGTGTTGTATCTGGAGGGATCCTTCTGGGGAATAGTAGACACGGACGAGTATCTATATTCAAGAAGACATAAGTGTTTGACACGGTGTATGGATTAAAGATGCGAACGAGCATCCTTAAGACTATGATACGGACGAGTATCATGTAGAAACAAACACTAGACGCAATGTTCTGAGGTGATGGTACGGACGAGTACCAACTGGTTAACAAAGAACAAGGACTACCGTTGAATCTGTGGGGATATATACGTGATGTATACAAGATACGGACGAGTATCTGTATAAGCGTATCATGAGTAGCAAGTATGAATATTATACAGATGAGTGTTTAATCTGCTGGGGATGGTGACACGGACGGGTGTCAAGAGAAAAGTATAATATAAACAAGCATATGGGTGATGAAAGTGTAAGCGACTGCGCTGGAGACATGACACGGACGGGTGTCAAGAAAGTGTATGTATAGGTATATGTGAGTGCAAAGAGGACGTCTTTGGCTTTCTGCTGGGGATGTGACACGGACGGGTGTCCAAAGGTGTATATACTGGTGTTTGTGATTTGTGAGGCAACTGCTTTTGCTGGGAACTCTGGTGGGGATTTTGAGGAAAGTACTCAGTATTCTGATGATTGATTATTATTCACAAGTATTCAATTCACAACATGACTTATGATTATGCAATGCATTTGATTTTTTTGCCGTAATGCTCCGTATTAGACGGAATGCTACGCTCTGAGGGGATAATATGATGCGAATGCTATGATTATGCAAAGATACCAAACCGGGGTTCGGACCCCGTTGTTGCAAAGATCTCTGGCCGATCTGCTTGAAGTGGGCATCCCAGCTGGGGTTGAGATCACTGGTAGATCTGATGAGATGTAATTGCTTGGGGATACATGTCATTGGTTGACATATCCTTATAAGATAGGACCCAGCTGGGGTTTGTAGAAACTTTCTGTACTCTGTTGTGACTTCTTCATGCGTTGCTCCTTTGAACGGAGGCTAACGATTCTGTGGGGAGACGATTCCCTGACTCTTCCTATTCTGCTGAGGAAGGATGATCTGTACCATAGCTGGGGATAGTTGTTGGCCGCTCAGCTGGGGAGGAAGCAAATCAGCTGGGGAGAAAGCAACTCAGCTGGGGAGAAAAGCCTGGTGCTAAGACTGAGCGAGTGTTGATTTGGCAACTTCGCTGGGGAAATGGGCAACTTCCCATGCCACGTGGAAGATAGACCGAGTTGATAGTGATTTGCCAGCTTGTTGAGGGTGAAGCTTTCATGCCCTAAGCTGTGTTTCTGGATACCTGCAATCCTGCAAAGATAAGGAAACGTACAAATGGTCCCGAGGTATCCCTTACTGGATTCCGTCATAGGAGTTAAGCACTTTCGAGAGTAAGTATATTCCCTGTAAGCATGTGTTTTTTTATTTTCTTAGAGAAGAACATCTGTACTTATGCAATTAGCTTTCCCTTTTTAGAGACATCAGACATTTTTTGTAAATAAAAATGTACAAGACGAAACATGACTGAAAAATCTGATTTTATTAATTCAAATGCCCTGAATTGGCGAGATACAGTCAAAGAAACAAGTCTCCTAAAATGAAGAGACTGTTACAAATTGAGAAACAAAGTGCTGGCGATGTTGACGACGCTTTAAAGAGCTTCCTCTTCTGCTACGACTTGTATGACAATGACATTCTTCTCGTCTTGCTTCCTGAAGAAGGCTGATTCTGACTGAAGCTTGATCCTTTTGAAGCTTTCCAAATTGTAAGTGATACAGACGAATTCAGAATGCAGTTGTTCGCTTATTCCCCTACTTTGCATGGATCGCCCTTTCGGGTTTTCAATCCATCGGGATACCCATTTTTGCCTGAGCTGTCCAATGCGGCTTTTCAACTCAGCGGGTGTACACATTTTTTTTCATTTATCTCCCTTATTTTTGCCCGAGTCTCTTATTCTGTTTTTGACTCGCCGGGATGCCCTATTTTGCCTGGACTTACATTCTGTTTTTGTGTCCAGCGGGTCATTTTATGCGAAGTATTTTTTAACTGCATCTGAATTCACAGGGGATGGGAAATCTTCACCATCCATGGTGCTGAGCATCAGTGCTCCACCAGAGAAAACTTTCTTCACCACAAATCGTCCTTCATAGTTTGGAGTCCATTTGCCCCTGTGGTCTGTATGTGGAGGGAGGATTCTCTTCAGCACAAGATCTCCTACTTGGTACTCTCGGTGCCTGACTTTCTGATCGAAGGCTCTCTTCATTCTTTTCTGATATAACTGCCCATGATAGATTGCATCCAATCTCTTCTCTTCGATCAGGCTCAGTTGTTCGTATCGGGACCAAACCCATTCTGCTTCACTTAGTTTAACATCCATCAATACTCGTAGAGAGGGTAACTCAACTTCAACAGGTAGGACTGCTTCCATACCATACACGAGCTGATACGGTGTTGCCCCAGTGGATGTTCTGATTGACGTGCGGTACCCATGCAAGGCAAACGGTAGCATTTCATGCCAGTCTCTGTAGGTGACTACCATCTTCTGCACAATCTTCTTGATATTCTTATTTGCTGCCTCAACAGCGCCATTCATCTTTGGCCTGTAAGGAGAAGAATTGTGATGTTGGATTTTGAAGTCCCGACATAATTCAGCCATCATTTTGTTGTTTAAGTTGGAACCATTATCAGTAATGATTCGCTCGGGAATTCCATATCGACAGATGATATCTCTCTTCAGAAATCTGGCTACCACTTGTCTTGTAACGTTTGCATATGAGGCTGCTTCAACCCACTTAGTGAAATAGTCAATGGCGACCAGGATGAATCTGTGGCCATTTGAAGCAGTCGGCTCAATCTTGCCAATCATATCAATGCCCCACATGGCAAAGGGCCATGGTGAAGACATGATGTTCAAAGGATTGGGAGGCACATGCACTTTATCTACATAGATCTGGCATTTGTGACATTTTCTGGCGTAAGCACAACAGTCTGCATCCATTGTGATCCAGTAATAGCCTGATCTTAACAACTTCTTAGCCATGGCATGCCCTCCAGCATGGGTACCAAAAGATCCTTCATGCACTTCATGCATCAACAAATCTGCTTCCGCCTTGTCAACGCATCTGAGGAGTACCATATCAAAGTTCCTCTTGTATAAAGACCCATCAGTGTTCAGAAAGAAGCTACCAGCAAGCCTTCTCAAGGTCTTCTTATCATTGGAAGATGCCCCAGGTGGGTATGTTTGATCCTCTAAGAAGCACTTAATGTCATGGAACCAAGGCTTATCATCCTTGATAATATCTGCTGCAAATACATATGCTGGTCTATCGAGTCTGGACACTGATATCTGGGGTACAAAGTTAGCAGCTTGAACTTTGATCATGGATGAAATGGTAGCAAGAGCATCTGCAAACTGATTCTCGTCCCGAGGGATATACTCAAGTTTGACCGTTGTGAAGAAAGTCAATAACCTTCTTGTATAATCCCTGTAAGGTATCAGGTGCTCCTGGTGGGTGTACCATTTTCCGTTGGTTTGATTGACTACCAAAGCTGAATCTCCGAATACGGTCAATGTTTTGATCCTGAGGTCAATGGCTTCCTCAAGACCCATAATGCAAGCTTCGTATTCAGCTTCGTTGTTAGTGCAGTTGAAAGTGAGCTTTGCCGAAAAAGGCATGTGAACTCCTTTATGTGTAATGAGTACTGCACCAACACCACGACCATTCATGTTAACGGCCCCGTCAAACATCATAGTCCATTCTTCCTCCGGGTCAGGCCCTTCAGTGTGAATAGGCTCTTCATGATCTTTTGATTTAATGAACATGATGTCTTCATCAGGGAAGTCAAATTTCATAGGCTGGTAGTCATCAATGGGTTGCTCAGCAAGATATTCAGATAGTACACTGCCCTTGATGGCTTTCTGAGATGTGTACTGTATGTCGTATTCAGTGAGAATCATTTGCCATCTTGCAACCCGTCCGGTAAGAGCTGGCTTCTCGAAAATGTACTTAACTGGGTCCATTTTGGAGATCAATAAAGTAGTGTGGGTCAACATATACTGTCTCAGTCGGCGAGTAGCCCACGCTAAAGCACAGCAAGTTTTCTTGAGCAGTGAATAACTTTGTTCACAGTCGGTAAACTTTTTGCTTAGGTAGTATATTGCATACTCTTTTCGACCAGACTCGTCATGCTGGCCCAACACACACCCCATCGACTCTTCTAATACTGTCAAGTACATAATCAGAGGTCTTCCTTCAACTGGCGGCAAGAGGATTGGAGGTTCTTGTAAGTACTCCTTGATCTTGTCAAAAGCCTTTTGGCAGTCTTCATTCCACCTGACCGTCTGTTCTTTTCTTAACAGCTTGAACAAGGGCTCACAGGTTGCAGTGAGGTGAGATATGAACCGTGAGATGTAGTTCAATCGACCTAAGAACCCTCGAACTTCTTTCTCAGTTTTCGGTGCAGGCATCTCTTGAATAGCTTTGACTTTATCAGGGTCAACTTCAATCCCTTTCTCGCTTACAATAAAGCCCAGCAGCTTACCGGATCGCACCCCAAATGTGCATTTGTTGGGGTTCAGCTTCAGTTGGTACTTCCTCAGACGCTTGAATAACTTGAGCAGATTTACCTGGTGGTCTTCCTCTGTAAGGGACTTGGCAATCATATCATCCACATAACATTCTATTTCTTTGTGGATCATATCGTGGAATAATGTCACCATAGCCCGTTGATATGTTGCACCAGCATTCTTCAGTCCGAATGGCATTACTTTGTAGCAGAACGTGCCCCAAGGTGTAATGAATGTTGTCTTCTCCATGTCTTCAGGTGACATCTTGATCTGATTGTATCCTGAAAATCCGTCCATGAAGGAGAATACCGAGAACTGAGCCGTATTATCCACCAATACGTCAATGTGAGGTAATGGGAAGTCATCTTTCGGGCTGGCTCTATTCAGATCCCGGTAGTCAACACACATTCTTACTTTGCCATCCTTCTTAGGCACAGGTACTATGTTAGCAACCCACGGCGGATAGCTAGTCACAGCAAGGAACCCGACATCCCATTGCTTTTGTACCTCCTCTTTAATCCTCATTGCCATGTCCGGGCGAGTTCGGCGCAGTTTCTGTTTAACTGGTGGACACTCCTCTCTCAAAGGCAGCTTGTGCACAACTATATCGGTGTCCAACCCTGGCATGTCTTGATACGACCAAGCAAACACATCAACATATTCTTGAAGCAGATCAATCAGTTGTCTCTTCACTGAGTTTTGCAGGCAGGCCCCGATTTTAACCTCTTTCACGTCTTCATCTGTACCAAGATTAATCACTTCAATCTCCTCCTGGTGAGGAGTGATAACCTTTTCCTCTTGTCTCAACAACCTGGCTAGCTCTTCAGGAAGCTCATATTCTTCATCAACCCCTTCATCAGCTTGATTGATTGGATTGTCAAAGTCATACGAAGTCATAGCCGTGCTGTTGTCGGTGCTGTCAGGAAGGCACTCTCTGCAAGGGTTCAGTTGGTTCGTTTTAGTGATTGATTTTAATCTTGCTTTAGAAAAGTGAAATAAAGTTATCATTTTGAAAACATCGCCATTTATTTTTTTTGTACAAAAAAGAAAAATGGAAAAACAGTGAGCAGAAAAGAAAAAGACTCATTTGCAAAAAGATGTATGATATTTCATTGATTTAATCTTGTTTGCACAAAAGTACAGATGGCCCTGATTACAAAATGAGTCCTGTCATCCTGGGCAGGATGCAAGACTTTGATGCATGCTATAAAAATACAGGAAATAATAATTACTCTGCATGAGTAACTCTTATAATTTCCTGGGAAGACCAGTTCGAGACACTGCTCCCCGGGATCTTCAGACGAATCCAATTCTCCAGATTGCGCTCCTCTTCCAGCTCGTCTTCCAAATTGTTGATAGCATCGGGGGTGAGCATCCCCCCACTGACAAAACCAGGCTTCTCAGCAGCCTCCACTTGATGTTGTTGAGTTGGTCTGTAACCCAACCCAAACTTGTCCTTCTTCTCCTCCACAGATACGACCTTGCCCCTGCCTTGGGCAGTTCCCTCTTCAACAACCTTCCGGGCTTATTGATAAGATGACATGGAGATACCAGATACAGCAGATGCTTCATTGACGTTCAAGGCCTCAAAACCCTGGCTCATTGTTTCATGGATCTCCCCATCCATCTCAATGTACTTATAAGTAGCCAGGTGGCTAACAAATATATCCTCCTCCCCACAGATTGTAACAACTTGGCCTTCCCATTCAAATTTTAACTTCTGGTGAAGGGTAGACGTTACAGCGCCAGCGGCGTGAATCCAGGGTCTACCCAACAAACAGCTATAGGCGGGCTGAATGTCCATCACATAGAAGATAGTTGTAAAGGTCTGCGGGCCAATTGTCACGGGCAGCTCTATTTCTCCCAGAACCGACCTCTTAGAACCATCGAAGGCTCTTACCACCAGGTTGCTGGGTTTCAGTGCTAATCCTTCATACTCTAGCTTCACCAGAGCCTTCTTTGGCAAGACATTCAGGGATGACCCTGTATCCACCAGCACATGTGAAAGGACCGCTCCTTTGCATTCCATGGTGATGTGCAAGGCTTTGTTGTGGTTGCGGCCATCCGTTGTCAAGTCAGTATTGGTGAACCCTAGCCCATTGCTAGCAGTAACATTTCCAACCACGGTTTCCAATTGATTGACAGTGATCTCTTCAGGCACGTAAGCTGCGTGCAAGACTTTAAGTAGTGCATTCCGATGGGCTTCGGAGCACATAAGCAGAGATAAGATAGAGATCTTGGATGGCGTCTGGTGAAGCTGATCCACAATTTTGTAATCACTCTTTTTGATGATCCTCATAAACTCATCAACTTCCTGATCAAATGGTGTTTTCACAGCTTCTTTAACAGCTTGATCTTCCTGCACCGGGCTCTTTCCTTTTGCCTTGGCAGCAGCTTCTGCTTCGGCAGTGGGTCTTTGAATTGGTGGAGCAAAGAGACGTCCGCTTCGCGTGAAGCCTCCGCCTCCGCCCACATTATCTATTTGTGGTGCAGGTGTTGATGTTTCAAGAGTGATTCTTTTTCCTTCGCAGTACACGTCAGAGCCATAGTGCCAAGGGATGGCCCTACTGCTTTCATATGGTACTGGTCCAGGCACTGTGACAGTGACTGGACTGATTGCTGCTGCTGAAGGGACTGTAATTGTTTGTGGATCGTAATAAATTGTAACTGGTGCTCTAATGGGAGCAGCACCTTCTGAATTGTAGGCAGAGTTGCTTTCAGGATCATAGAATATGGTGACAGTAGAGACATCTTCATGATTTGTTGCTGGAGTTGTAGGAGACATTGTCGGAAGTATGGGTGTTGTTGTTGTAGGAGATTCGAAATGGAGTGAAGCTGAAGTTGTAGCAGGAGAAATTGTTGGAAACTGATCAGTTGAGATGATTGATGAAGTACTTGTTGATGAAGCCGATGAATTGTCAGGAACAATGGTTGCTGCAGTTGTAGGAGGTTCTGAAACCGTTGCTGATGAGATTGCTGGATTTGTTGGAAATGATGTAGTGATCTGGAGCTGGCCACTCTGAATAAGGCCATCAATGCCATTCCTCAAATTATCGCACCCATTTACTGAAATATTGCAGTAAGCGCAACCCAATTCACACCCTGGGAACATGTTGCATTCCAAGAGCTGAGCCTTGATTTCTACCAATGGTGTCCTGATCTGCCCCACACTGGTTATTAAATAAGACGGTTTGTCTTCTTCAATAGCGTTAATTCGGGGACCACCATGTTTTGGCATAGGATTTTTGTTGACATTGGGTGGTGGTTCAAAATTCAGAGCTTTCGAGTCTACCAGGTCTTGTACCTTCATGTGCAAGGCTCTGCACTTTTCTGTACTATGGCCAGGCGCGTTTGAATGAAAGGCACACCTAGCGTTGGAGTCGTAGTTCCTGGGTAGACTGTTGGGATCTGGAGGTGCCAACGTCCTTAGCTCAACTAGGTTGAGTTTCAGGAGCTGTGGCAGCAATGTAGCATATGGCATGGGGATCGGGTCGATCACTCTGTTAGCTTGAGATGGCCTTTGCTGGAATGGCCTTTGCTGATTATTGTTGGTGTTGCTGTTGTTGTAGTTTCTTGGAGGATATTGATTCTGTTGTTGATACTGGGGTTGTGGCTGATAGTTTTGCTGAGGAGGTTGATAAACAGGTTGTGGATGAGCTGGAGCGGGGATAGTGACTGCAGCCACAGATCTGTGAACATATTGGGGCCTACCCCTGTTGGCATGGATGGCATTAGTCTCACCAGTCCTTCTTGGGCCTGCAAAAGGCTTTCTTGCATTACTGGATGAGCTTGCACCATTGTCTGAGATCTTACCCATTTTCAACAGGCTTTCAATTCTCTCCCCTGCTATAACAACATCTGCAAAGCTGGTAGATGAGAAGGCAGCTAGCCTATCAATATAGGTTCCCTGAAGGGTATTCATGAACATATCAGCCATTTCCCGTTCAGACATAGGTGGCTGGACAGCAGCAGCAAGCTGTCTCCATCTTTGAGCATATTCTCTGAAGCTCTCTCTAGATGACTGTGACATTCCCATTAGGAGAGTCCTGTTGGGTGCCATATCCAGATTATACCGATACTGTCTGATGAAGGCCTCTACCAGGTCCTTCCAGCATCTTATAGTTGCTCTTGTCAGATGGGAATACCATTCCCTAGAAGCTCCAGTCAAGCTATCTTCGAAGTAGAACATCCACAATTTCTCGTCCATGGTATAAGCTTTTAGTCTTCCGAGAAAAGATTGCAGATGGGTTCGGGGACAGGAAGTCCCATTATACTTTTCAAAACATGGTGGCTTAAACTTATGGGGGATCCTGACCCCATCTACCAAGCCCATATCCATGACATCGAACCCCAAAGAGTTTTGAGACTCCAAGGACCTTAACTTCTCAGCTATTTCATCCAATCTTCTATCATAAGCCTCTTCCCCGACTCCCATTACTGTGAACTGGTCTTCTTGATGGTCTTGTTGCAGTACCCTCCCGGCTGTAGCAGTTCCTGGAATATTGGCAGGGATATTGGCCTCTGGATGGAGATGGGGACCAAAGACAGGGGGATTGACATGTGGTTGGACTCTTTCATTGTTGCTAGTCCCAGCAGTCCCTGGCTGATGGTCTTCTTGATTTCTCCCTTCTACCAGAGCTCTGAGCCTCTCCTGACTTTGAGCCAAGTTGTTCATTACTTCCATGAACTGTGTTATCTGAGTTCTCATCTCCACCCTTTCGTTGACCATTTGGTTTCTGACCTCAGTAAGGTCCTGCTGCATCTGATCCATCTGAATTCCCGGAAGGTTGTTTCGGGTAGGGTATCTGTGTGGCCTGTTGAGTGGGAATCCTCGTCGTCGAGCAATAATTCCTGAACATCACAACAGAGTTAGCAACAACAAAACAAAACCTACAAAACAAACAAAGGGTTAGCATGCAATGCAGTATGCTTATTTGTTCTCAAGGTATCCGGCTTGGCGTTCAGTTTTGACCCTTCCAGACCTTTGAGGATGTTGTTGATGTTGCTTTTGAAGAAAACTCAGATGAAGCAAACTAACACAAATATATATTACAGAAGGGGAAAATAATACAACTTGTTCGTTTTACAATACCAGCCCTCTAAGGGGTCAAAATACATAAGAAAAATAAAAGTACAATGGAAATAAAGCAACAACAAACAAATGGTCAAACACCAAGTCCAAACTCATCCTCCCGAACTTCCTTGAGAAGTGCTTCGGTCACAGGATCAGCCGGACGCTCCGTAAGGTTCCTGATAAGAAGGTTCCTTGTAGCAATAGCTGCAGCCAGCTTCTTGTGTTGACCTTGGTCCTTTGACCTCTTCACTCCTGCTCTGATCTTCAGTTCTGATATCTCCCTCTGGGCTGCTGCCAGGGCTTCTTCTATTTGCTCCATCTTGTCTTGAACTCTCTTGTCCTCCAGAGCATGAGCCTCGGTGATCCTGACCCACCTAGCCTGACTCTCCTTCAGATATAAGTTTGTCCTAGCTTTCTGAAACTGGGCTTCCTTGCAAGCATTCTTCAGGATTTGCTCTCCAGCCCTAGACTTCTTAATATAATCTTCAGACTTCTCAATCTTAGCCAGATGCTCTTTCTTCAGCCGCTCCAATCTTTCAATATCCAATCTCCCATCACTCCTCTCATAGAGGGTCTTCTGCAAAGCTTGGGTCAACTTCTCATTTCTCCCCTTCAACTTTTCAAACTTTTCCAAACTGACAGTTGCTGGAGGTGGTGCTGTGGAAGGCCCAGGCATATCTTCTATAGTAAAGGGCATCCCAGAGAATTGAGCCCTAGCATAGGACCAATCATAGTATTGTGCTGATGCCACATTGTTACATTTTCCCAGGATGGTTATCCCCTTAGTTTGAACATTATCCCAGGCCCAAGCTGCCTGCCTAACAATAGCCAAACTAATCTTGTTCTCACAGTAAAGAGTCTCAACCAAGTCATGTGCCTTAGGAGTGTGGACCAATGCATAGCCCAGTTGTCTCTTGAACAGCAGAGGGTTGTAGTTAATACTTCCCTTGACTCCTATTAGGGGCACATTGGGAAAATGCCCACAGCTGGTGATGATATCCCTGCCTTTTGTACTTTGAGTACACCACCTGATGTCAGCTGAAGTGAGAGTAGTAAGTCTTCCAGCCCAGTTTTTCTGTTGATGAGGATTCAAAAATGCATCTGTCCTGGGTAGATGCCTGAGGAGCCAAGTATGGAACAATGGAGCACAACACCTCACTAATCTCCCCCTCTGTTTTTCATTCCTCTGATGCACTGAATAGTAGAGATCACCCAATAAAGTTGGCACTGGGTTCCTTAGAATGAACAGGTGAATTGCATTTTTACTGATGAATCGAGGCTCATCTGCAAACAATACAATCCCATAGATACTCAAAGCCAACAAAGCACATACTGCCTTCCATTCTCCTAGAGAAGCCTTCAGAGTAGCTTGAGCAATCAAGAAATCCAGATGCATGCCAGGGATTCCAGCTTTAGAAGTCATGTGCTGCCCAATCAAGACTGGTTCCAGATGCAATGCTTTTGCTACCTCTTCATTACTTGGAAAGACCATCTCAGGGTTGAAAGGAACTTCTCTCCTGATAGGTATGCCAACTAATGATGAGTATTCTTCCAATAAGGGCCCCATCTGAAAATCCTGAAAAGTGAAACATCTTAGTGGGGGATCATAAAACTGAAGGCAGGTGTGGATTAGGCTTCTCTGTGAAGGGTCCAGATCCATAACCATATCAAGTATATCTCCATGGTGTTCCCTGAACAATGGTACATGGTCTGGAGTGATCAGGGTCTGAATCCTCCTGATGTCAGATAGCTCTGGCTGGAAGAAGTGATAAGTAATGTTGCTTTTCTTTGGAGCCATGATGCTGAGACTGAGTAGAGATAAGTGTTGATGAAGATACTGAAGAGTGGGCCACTGACTGGCTGGTGCAAATGACTGAAGTGAACAATTGATGGCTGAAGCAGGTGCTGATGAAGACAGGTCAATACCGAAGATGGGGTCAAAACCAGAACCAAATGAAGATGGATACCCTGAAACACAAATAAGCAAATGTCAATATGATGCAATGGTTATGTATGCAAATGATATGCAAAGGGTTTGTGACTGAGCTGGATCTGATCAAGTGCTCTGATATAAGCCCATGTGTAAGAAATCCAGATGGAGGTCTATAAATCCAGTAACCAAGGTGGGGGACTCAAATAAAGAGCCACATATCCAGGGTTTAGGATCACAAGAACTATTCCAACATGAAGTATTCTTAATCATATCACAGTGACTGGGTATTCTGAGGTCAAGGTACCTGCAAACCTGTAAACAGCCCAACCCCCTCACAGGTGGTGTTCTAGAACAAGGATCCTCAGACTTGGATCAGTTATGAGAAGTGTAAACACTTCTAACCCGGAGGTACAGTGTTTACAATAACCATAACAATTCCTCCTCTAATTCACCTCAGTTTCTGGAGGTCAAAACTAAAAGGTCATCCAGACTTAGCAGGCTTCCCAGATAGCCCTAGCATTGCAGGAAATCTGCAACACAGAGTTCTCAAGAAGAAACCCACATCTGAACCGTGTTTCATATTCCCGCACCAGACCGAAATGGAATGGGAAAGAATATGATTCACTCTAGCCTAGGTGTCACTCAGGTCCTAGGTATAGGACCTTAACTCTCAATGAATCACCCACCCACCAAAACAAAAACCAGATCCAGCCAGCAGTATGACAGTATGATATATACAAAAGCAATAAAGAAAGCAGTAAAGCAACTGTACATAAAGCAAAAATAAATACAAATATACAAACACAAGTAAGCACATAACACCCCAATAAACACAAATCAGACAAGCGCTAGGAGGAACCCACAAAAAGAACCAGAAGCCCTGGTTGCAGTATAAGGGTCCCCAGCAGAGTCGCCAAGCTGTCGCTCCCAAAGATTCGCATCCAGGTACAAGCGCGAACGGTCGGCGAGAGGGACAGTGAGAACACACAGCCGTGATCTCACTGGAGATGAATAGAGTCGCCAGCTAGGCATTTTTATCCCGGAGGAAAGGCAATGCTGCATAGGCCTGGAAAAAGATGGATAAGACGGTTGCGAACCAGAGAGACTGAGAAAGGGGGTTGGTTACAACTTGGGAAGGTATTAGCACCCAGATTGTCCGCCGTACTCGACGGGATCCATGCTTAAAAGATTTGTGTTTTAAAGGGGTAGTGTCAGTGCAATTTGTGTGTGAACAGCTGGAAAAGAATGTACAGGTGTCAGTGTAGAGTGTATAAGTGATGTGAAGTATGAAAGTGTCAGTGTGATATCAGGAATGAGAATGAATTGCTCAAGATAATGAGGCTTAAAGAATAAAGCTGAAAAGAGGGGGTATGTACAGAGACTTTTGTTCGATAACTGTTAAGTTATGCCTACGTATCCTCTCGTGCAATGAGGAAGTCAGAACACCGTAGTTCGACCCAAAGAGACTGAAAGGTGAATTGACTTGTGAACTGCATACTTGCCTATGCTCAAGTGTATGATCTGTCTGGCACAGATGCTAACTGTCTTGCATTAGACGGAAGAAGCGAGTTCTCGTTTGTGAGTGAAGGTGATGAGAAAAGAATCCCGGAGGAGACGATTATTGTTTTTTTTTTGTGTTTTCAGTCTTTTATTGCTTTTTGAAGTTTGTCATAAGTTAATGAGCTTAAGCCTAAACCAATGGATTTAGTAAACTCATCACATCTTCCCTCTGATTAGGGGTAATGAGAATACCTTAAGTGTGAAGTCAGATTCTCACACTTAATCACCTTTGATGTAGGATTAAGATCATTAACCTACTTGTGATTATTTAGATATTTTTGTTGTTTTTGTTTAGTGTTGAGTAATGAGGTTAAGCCATAATCAGGGATTAAACAGACTCATTACACCATCCTAATAGAAGGATAATAGATGAGAATGTTTAAGCTGAGGAAAGCTCCTCAACTTAATCCATGATTAGGGATTAAACTCATGACAAAACAAGCCTTTGATTAAGTGGATTTTACTTAATGGTATGATGATGAAGTGATTTTTATGATTTGTAAGACAACTTGAGGGGGACTTGTCCATTAACACTAGGGTTAGTCCTTCTTAACCAATTAAGGAAGAATTAGAACCCTAATGCAAGGCCCAAGTTACAAGTGTAATGTCTTGATGATTATTAAGTGAATTGATTAAGAGATTTAAACACATTAAGGGTTTAACACTTAGGATTAAAGTTATACACTCCATCCTAATAGAAGGATGCAGGCATAAGCTTAATCACAAAGCCTTGAAGCCTTTAGGGTTTAGTCCCTGATTATGAGATGAGAAGAGAAGACTCAAAGAGAGACACAAAGGTAAAACTAAGAGGGGAGACTAATCAAAACCCTAATTCATTGTCATGCTTGGTTGTTCCTAAGGTTTGTGAGGTTTACAAGAACAAATCTTCAGAAGAGCCACCAGGAAGCAGATGAATAGGATCAAGAGAAGCAAAGTGACTTGCTTCATTCAAGAAGTCAAGTCACTTGAAGAAAGAAAGTGGAAAGAAGAAGAATGAGTAAGCTCAAACTCAAACATATGTAGGAATGCAGCAATGTATGCAAGAGAGATGAAAAGAAAAGGTATGAGAAGTGAAGGCAAATTCACTTCTCAAGTTTACTTACCACCTGAAATGTTAGAAAGAAATGCAATGCAATGCTAGATGAGATGAAATGACATGATGCAAAACCAAACCAGAAGCATGTACATGATGATGATGATGCTATGAGGTGCTACAAACATGAGGCAGCACATGAAAATGTTCATACAAGATCATGGATACAAATGATGCAAGCTAAGGAGCATGGATGAACATGAAAAGTTATGAAGCATACAAGGCAAACAACATGGCAAATGCAAGATGCAATGATCACACATGCTTTCTATATGTCTTATGATGTCAAATGAATCACATGGAGGCTTGAAATGTCATGGCAAGTCATGTTATGCAAGAGAATGCAAAATGGATGCATATGGAAGCCCAAATTAGGGTTCATGGATCAAACAACAAACAAAAACCCAAAACAGAAGCAAACCCTAGGATAAAAAATGGAAAATGCCACACAAAGGATCCCTAAGCCTATACTAAACCAAGGTCCAAAGGGGAGGTCTCAACTCTTAACCAATCCCTAGTTATGATTTTTACAAGCTATTAGGGTTTTTAGGGCTCCTAAACAAAAGAAATGCCAAACAAATTGAAATTGAAAGATCAAATCAAGGCCATTTTATCCTAGAAACTACATGTTAAACACAATGCAATGCAAAAAGAATCAATGTCCAACTCTTCATAGATGGGCAGAAATGAATTTTTGAACTTAGGATCAAATTAATGCACAAAAAATGATTTAATTCAATGAAAAATTCTTAAAATGCATCAAGATCAAAAAAGAAATTTGGTTTGAAGGTTGGAAAATGTTTCTAAATGTCTTAGAACATTTCATGAATTTTTTGGTGATTTTTAAATACCTAAAAGTATTTTTAATTAATTAATTTTCATTAATCAATTAAAAATAAACTTTTAAATATTTAAAAATACTTTCTTAATGCTAAAAAATAAAATGAAAATATTTTTGTGTCATAAAAATTAATTAAACTCAGGAGAAAAAGTTTCATAATTTTTATGCATTTTTTGCTATTTTAAATAAATTATGCAAGTCAAATGAAAAAGAAAAAGAAAATAATTTAAATAAAATGAAGAGTCAAACAGATGGAAGGCTGGGATGGATCCAGGATTTGAATGCGTTGACTGGCGCGTGAATGGAGGGTCTAGATTCACTCTGGCCAAATTAATTTAATTACGAATTAATTAAAACTAATTAAGTGGATTAGGGTTAATGAATGAATCTGGGCCATCCAGGCTAGCGGGAAGTCAACAAGTCAAAGGGGATCTACGCTCCACATTCAAACGCCCTTAATGACCTGAGTTTAGGGCTAATCACACTCAGGTGACCGGAGAGAAGCTCCGGTCATCTTCTCCGGCACCCCAAAAACCCTAGAGCATGATTCAGACCACCCCAAGCAAAATTAAACGCCCAGAAACAATCCTCACACTTCTAGCAACTCAAATCAACATTCAATCATCATTTATGCATCATAAATCAAGCGAATCGAAAGAAATGAAAATCACGGGCAAAATTTCAGAGGGACTATACAAGCTCAATTTTCACTCATTTTTGATTCTGAAACCAACCCCATGACCAGCAAGACATGAATAATCAATTTGTAACTCAAAAATCAAGCTTTGAGAGAAAAGTTTCCATGATCATACCTGAGCTGGAAAACTTCAAAACTGAGCTTCCAGAGCTTTCCTTGCGTGCAAATGGACTCCCTTGTATCCCCTGATGCTAATGGAAGGCTTCAAAGCTCTTGTGGATGACTGATTTGTGAGAACCAGTTCTGGTGTAGCAGGAAATGAGCTTGGTGTACAGGCTGCTTCAGATCAAAGTAAAGGGTGGTTTTGACTCCTTTGAATGTTTCTGATTTGTTGGTGAAGAGAAATGATGTGTTTGTTGGCTGGATAGTGAGATTCGAAGAGAACTGCAGGCTGAGGTGAAGAATGGTGAAGCTCAGTTCAGGCTGGTTTCAGGCTTGAGCTTTGGTGGTTTCTACTCAATGAAACATGGCAAGATGATTGGTGAAGATGGTTTTTGTGTTTGTATGCTGTGGGGACAGATTCGAAGGGATATGCAAAATGAGGTTTTTTTGTGAATGTGTTCTTGTGAATGGTTTAAGCCTTGCTAGATGTATGGAATGGCTTGCTCTTTGTCCACATAAACCTCTCTCATTGGTCAGATGACAAGACATGTGCTTTTTTGATTGGTGAGTCTACTTTTGCAAAAAGTCAAATTTTGTGTAAGGAAAGTATGGGTTGATCTATAGCTAGTACATGAGCTGGTTCTGGTGCAGCAAGATGAGGTGAGAGGCTAGCCAAAGTGCAGCATCCAATGCATCAAGTTGGTGAAGTGATCATGATGATTTTGCAAGTTGTGGCTTTTTGGTTCACATGGAAAGATCTTGTCCCCAAAGCCATAAACCATGGGCATTCTTGGTTCAATTCTGACTTTCATGACTTATAGAATGTTTGCATACTGGTTTGAAATGAATTAGAAGTTGCAATTGGCCTTGGTTCATGATTTTGCAAAATTCTCACTTGAAGCATGCCTTGAAAATCAATGATTTTTGCCAACTTTGTCACACCATAACTTTTGATCCAAGAAGAGTTTGATCATGTTCTTGTACTTTTTGAAAAGGGAAAGATGAGATCTACAACTTTCATGACCAAAGTTTTTCCATTTGAAGCATTTTTGGATCAAGAATCAAGGCTTGAAAAATGACCAAAAATGAAGCATTCTTGAAAAGTCAACTATGCCCAAAAAGTCAACATTTGCAAAAACCCTAAATTCTTGATTTTTGTGAACTTCAACCTTCTTCCATGATCAAATAAAGATCATATACACTCAAAATGATGAAGATCACCCATTGGTTGGGTCATTGGGGGCCTCAGATGCCCTGATTTTGCACTGACTTGTCTGAAAAGTCAACTCTTGATCAGATGACTTCCCCATGGAATTTCTTCATGAAAATTGATATGCATACTCCCTATACCATATAGAGACCAATGGAAACAAGAATGACCAAAAAATTTGGAGTTATGGCCTCTGAAGCCAAAACCCTAATTTTCAGTCAACTGTGCAGTCTAACCTGGTTCTGCATCCATCCAAACCCTAGTTCTTGTGATTCTTTTGAAATATTGACTTTGAGTGGATGTAATATGATATAAGAACACATATGGATCCTTTTGAATTGATTGGTGGCCTTTGGAATGGCTCAAGAAGCTTTGAGATTGCTCAGATCACAAACCCTAGGTGCAGATGACTTAGAAACTATGCAGTGAATAAAAAATGAGATGTGAGATGATATGAATGTGTTTATGCATATGAGAATGATCACAAGCCATGGTGTGAATGGGTGAGGGCAAATTTAGGGTGTTTACATTGTGCAAAAGCAATCGAAATTCATCACACAAGTTACAAACCTTCAAACAAAATTCATAGAGCAACTCACCATCATCCCCTGATCATTTCCCACCCTTCATCTTGCCCTAAAAACAACCATATCAAAAACAAGATTTCCTCACTCCACTGAACAGAACTTGTTCAATCTCTCAAACCAGCCTTTGCAAACTTCAAACAAGCATTGCAAGCTTCTCAGGGGGTTCATTAGAGGCGTTTTGGATCAAAGGGCCAGCCAGAAAGCTCCAAAGATCAAAGCTTCAGTTCAGGTGAGCTCAAGAACATTTTTTCCAGAAACATGTTTTTAAGTTCCTAGATGATTCTCTATGCTTCACTGATCATGCTGATATGTTTAGTTTCGAAAATGATTGAGTATTGAGTATGTATGTTGCTTCTGAAAATTTTCTGACCTAAATGCATTTTGCTTCGATTCAGCTTTGTTGTGAAAAATAAATGTGTTTTGGTTGTTGATTCTTGCTCTATGATGTTTGGGGATGGATTCTGGGCAGAGAGATTAGGCTTTAGTGAGCTAGGGAAGAAGATAGCAATTTTCAGGGAGGATTCTGGCCGGAGAAGATGACCGGAAGTCTTCTCCGGCCACCTGAAAGTGATTAGGTGTTAATTAGGGTTAGGGCACTAGGTTTGAATATTGGCCATCAGATGTTGTTTCCCGCGCGTGTATAGAGGTCCTGGATCATCTCATTAACTTTTAATTTTGGATTAATAATTAATTAATCAAAATTAGGCTGGTTTGAACTTGGGCCGTCCAGATGCGCGCCCAGTCAAACATTTTAAACCCAGTTTCAATCTGAGCCTTCCATCCTGCATACTTCTCATTTAATTAGTTTTATTTTCATTTTTATTCATTTAATTTGTCCATTTAATTTAAAATAGTAAAACCTTTTTAAAAATTCTGAAAATTTTTGTATAAACTTTTATTAATTTTCAGAAACCAAAAACATTTTTATTTTTATTTTTTGTATTAAAAAATATTTTTAAATCATTTAAAAGTTTATTTTTAATTAATTAATGAGAATTAATTAATTAAAAATACTTTTAGGTATTTAAAAATCACCAAAAAATTCATGAAACCTTTAAAATCATTTAGAAACATTGTCCAACTCTCAAACCAAATTTCTTTCAATTTTCCATGGAATTAATTCATTTTCAAAGCATTATTTTGATCCAAACTTCAAAAATCATTTCTGCCTAACCATTAAAAGTTGGACTTTGATTCCTTTTGCATTGTGTTTTGCATATCATGTAGTTTGTGAGATTAAATTGGCATGATTTGATCTTTCATTTTCAATTTGTTTGACATTTTTTCTTGTTAAGGTACCCAAAACCCTAGAAATTTTAGGAAATTCATAACTCTAATTAGGTTAAGAGTTAGAACCTCTCCTTTGGGCAGTGAGTTAGTCAAGGTTTAGGGATCCTTTAAGTGCATTTTCAATTTTTTATCTTTATGTTTGCTTCTGATTTTGGTTTTTGTTTGATGCTTTGATCATAAACCCTAATTTGGGCTTCCATATGCATCCATCTTGCATTTGCTTGCATACCTTGACTTGCCATAGCATTTTGTGTATCCATTTGATTCATTTGACATCTTAAGACATATTAAAAGCATGTTTGATCATTGTATCTTGCATTTGCCATGTTGTATGCCATTTGCACTTCATAACTTTTCATGTATGTTCATGGTTCTTAACTTGCTTCATTTGCATCCATAAGTTTGTATGATCATCCCCATGCTTTGTTTCATGTTTGCATCATCTCATAGCATCATTATCATCTCATATGTGCTTCTGGTTTTGATTTGCATCATGCCATTTCACTTTATTTTGCATTGCATTGCATTCCTTTCACTAACTTTTCAGGTGGTAAGCAACTTTGAGAAGTGAATTTGCCTTCACTTCTCACAATTTCTTTTCATCTCCTTTATGCATCCTTGCTGCATTTTGTTTTGTGTTTGAGGGTGAGCTTGCTCATTCTTCTCCATCTTACTTTCTTTCCCCAAGTGACTTGACTTCTTAAGTGAAGCAAGTTACTTTGCTTCTCTTTGTTCCTTTCATCTGCTTCCTGGTGGTTCCTCTGAAGATCTTCTTTTGTAAACTTCACAAACCTTAGGGACAACCAAGCATGACAATAATTAGGGTTTTGATTAGTCCCCCATTTAGATTTTACCTTTGTGTCTCATTGAGTCTTCTCTTCTCACCTCATAATCAAGGACTAAACCCTAAAGGCTTTAAGGCTTTGTGATTAAGCTTATGCATGCATCCTTCTATTAGGATGGAGTGTATAACTTTAATCCTAAGTGTTAAACCCTTAATGTGTTTAAATCCCTTAATCAATTCACATAATAATCATCAAGACATCACACTTGTAACTTGGGCCTTGCATTAGGGTTCTAATTCTTCCTTAATTGGTTAAGAAGGACTAACCCTAGTGTTAATGGACAAGTCCCCCTCAAGTTGTCTTACAAACCCTAAAACTCACTTCATCATCTTATCATTAACTAAAATCCACTTAATCAAAGGCTTTGTTTTGTCATGAGTTTAATCCCTAATCATGGATTAAGTTGAGGAGCTTTCCTCAGCTTAAACATTCTCATCTATTATCCTTCTATTAGGATGGTGTAATGAGTCTGTTTAATCCCTGATTATGGCTTAATCTCATTACTTAACACTAAACAAAAACACCAAAAACATCTAAATAATCACAAGTAGGTTAATGATCTTAATCCTGCACCAAAGGTAATTAAGTGTGAGAAGCTGACTTCACACTTAAGGTATTCTCATTACCCCTAATCAGAGGGAAGATGTGATGAGTTTACTAAATCCATTGGTTTAGGCTTAAGCTCATTAACTTATGACAAATTCTCAAAAAGCAATAAAAGACTGAAAACTCAAAAACAAACAATAATCGTCTCCTCCGGGATTCTTTTCTCATCATCTTCACTCACAAACGAGAACTCACTTCTTCCGTCTAATGCAAGACAGTTTGCACCTGAGCCAGAAAGGTCATACACTTGAGCATTGACAAGTAAGCAGTTCACAAGTCATTTTATCTTTCAGTCTCTTTGGGTCGAACTACGGTGTTCTGACTTCCTCATTGCACGAGAGGATACGTAGGCATAACTTAACAGTTATCGAACAAAAGTCTTTGTATATTCCCCTTCCTCCCAGCCTTATTCTTTAAGCCTCATGGTCATGAGCATTTCATTCCTGATCTCACACTGACACTGTATATATTCCACTTTACACTTCTTTTACACTGACACTTGTACATCCTCTTCCAGCTTTTATACACAAATTGCACTGACACTACCCCTTTGAAACACAAATCTTTTAAGCGTGGATCCCGTCGAGTACGGCGGACAATCTGGGTGCTAATACCTTCCCAGGTTGTAACCAACCCCCTTTCTTAGTCTCTCTGGTTCGCAACCGTCTTATCCATATCTTCCCAGGTCTATGCAGCATTACCTTTCCTCCGGGATAAAAATGCCTAGCTGGCGACTCTTTTCACTCCCTGTGAGTTCACTCCTGTGTGTTCTCGCATCTCTTTTCGCCGACCGTTCGCGTCTGTACCCCATTTGACCCGGCTTCATTTGGCGGGAGCGACAGTGTGTTATGTTCTTTGTGATCCATAAGGTTAGTATAAGCAACTGTGATTGGTCAGAGAAGTTGGTGTGGCTCAGTTTGATTGGTATGGGTGGTTTTGCAAAACGTCAAGCTTATGTGTACTTGAGGCATGGCACGAGTCAGAGCTGGATTAGGGGCATGGATGGGCTCAACATGGACCAAGGAAGGCCATAGGATTGAAATTGATGAGTTGGAACACTTGCAACTAGGGTTTCTATGTGTTTTGCAAATTTTCCCTCTTTGGTGTTTCTTGTGATTCAAGGAAATGATCCAATTCTTGGGCCAATTTTGATGCTTTGAAGTTGTTTGATCATGTTATGAAGTGTTTGTACACATTTGAAGTCATTTGAGGCCTTGGAAAGTGGTTTTGCAAAAATCCCTCTTTGGTGCATTCTTGAAAATTATAGGATTTTTGCCAACTTTGAAGGATCATAACTTGAGTTCTATAATGAATCAAGACATGTTCTTGTACTTTTTGAAAAGGGAAAGACCTAATTTACAACTTTCATGACCAAGAATTTTTCATTTGAAGCATTTTTTATCAAGAAAGAGGAGGTTGAAAAACTTTCCCAAAATGGAAAGTTTCCATTACAAGTCATTTCCATTTTTGGCAAGTTTGCAAATGGCTCAAAATTCCTCAATCTTGTGAACTTCCAACCACTTATAAGATCAAATAAAGATCATATAACTTCAATTTGATGAAAATACCCCTTTGGTTCCATTGTTGGGGGCCGCAGATGCCCTGATTTTGACTTAACTTGCTCATGAAGTTACCCAGTGAACAAATGACTTCCACAATGAATTTCTTCATCAAACTTGGTACACATGATCCTTATAACATCTTAAGAACATTAGAAACAAGAATGGCCCAAAAATTTTGAGTTAAGGCCTCTAAATCCAAAACCCTAATTATGGTCATATGTGTAGTGAAAACCCTAGCTCTGCTTCCATGCCTTGCCAGTTCTTGTGATCCCTTGACTTCCATGAACTTTGAGGAGTATAATATGATGATAGAACACACATGGACCCTCTTGGAAAGCTTTGAGGCCTTTGGGATGGCCCAGATGGAATCTTGGATTGCTCAAATCACAAACCCTAGATGCAGATGAACTTGAACTATGCAGATGAATCAAAAATGCAATATGAGGTGGTATGCTCATGCTTATGCAAAAATGAAAGATCACAAGCCATGGTGTGTTATGAGTGATAGAAAATTTGGGGTGTTTACACTACTGGAGTCGTTCGCGGCTGCTCGCGCTCATTATTACTAGTAACTCCAGTGCCCACGTGGTTATCTTCCGGGGTTTGCCGCTCGACTAACTCCCTCAATATTTCCTGGTTCTGGGCCAGTCCAGTCATCACAACCATAAACTGATTCATTTGGGTCCTCACTTCTATCTTCACATCTGTCAGTTCCTGATGTAGCTGGTCCATTTGTAGACTCAGAAGGTTGTGTCGAGTTGGATATTTGTGGACTCGGTTGACGGGAAAGACTCTTCTGCGAGCAATATTTCCTGAAACAATCAGGAAAGTGAGAAAACAACAATAAAACACCTGCAAAACAAAGGATATGAGGTTAGAATGCAATATGCCTATTTGTCTTCAGAGGGTATCCAGTTTGGTTCTTGGTTTTGACCTTCCAGACCTCTGGGAGATGAAGATGTTGAAGCAAACGAAGTCCATAAGAAAATCCAATACATAACCATAAAAATACAAGTGGAAATGCCAAAATATAAATAGTTCAAGAATACAACAAAAACAAAAACTCCCATGGTGAGTTGAAATACAATAATAATCCATAAACTATAATACAATCAGTTCACGAATACAATAAAACAAACTCCCATGGTGAGTCGAAATACAAAAACAAGTACAAAGAAAATCAAACATCCAATCCATATGCATCCTCCCTGACTTCCTTCAGGAGAGCATCAGTCACTGGTCCAACTGGGTGCTCTGTAATGGTTCTGATGAGAAGGTTTCTGGTTGTAATCGCATTTGTCATCTTTTGATACTTGTCTTGTTCTTTGGATCTCTTTAACCCCGCCGAGAGTTTCAACTCTGAGATCTCCTTCTGAGCTGCTAGCAGTGCTTCTTGGCTTCTTTTCTCATTAGACTCTAACTGCTCTATCTTGGCTTGCATCTTCTGGTCTTCTTTCAGACGAGCCTCAGTTATCCTGACCCATCTATCCTAACTCTCCTCCAGATAATGCTCAGCTTTTGCCTTTTGAATCTTTGCTTCCTTACATGCATTCTTCAACACAAGTTTTCCTGCTCGGGCTTTCCTGATGAAGTCTTCAGTCTTCTCAATCTTGGTTACATGCTCGATGCGCAGCTTCTCTAACTTCTCAATGTCTAGACGACCATCTTTCCTTTCCCAAAGGGTCTTCTTCGAAGCTTCAGCCAAATGGGCATTCCTTTCTTTCATCTTTTCAAACTCTTCCAAGCTTACTGTAGTTATAGGCTCAACTGCTGATGGCCCTGATACATCTTCCAGGGTGAATGGCTTACAAGTAATCTGTCCTCTAATGCGTGACCATTTAGTGTACTGAGCAGAGGTTATGTTATTACACTTTCCCAGAATGGAGGTTCCTTTAGTCTGTATATTGTCCCAAGCCCAGGCTGCTTGTCGGACAATGGCATGATTGTTATGAATAGCACAATAAAGAGACTCTGCTAAGTCTTGCTCCCTAGGTGGATGTACCAAAGCATACCCCAACTATCTTTTAAAAAGTAAAGGATTGTAATTGATGCAACCCCTTACTCCAATAAGTGGCACATTTGGGTATTGCCCACAACTTGTTATTATGTCTCGCCCTTGGTGTTCTGAGTACACCACCTAATATCTTATGAAGTAAGGGCAATCATCCTCTTAGCCTAATTCCTTGTCTGGTGTTGATTCAAGAAAGCTTCCGTATTTGGCATGTGTTTCATCAACCAACTGTAGAAAAGAGCTGCACAACATCTTACCAGTCTTCCTCTCTGTTTCTCATTCCTCCGATGAACTGAGTAATAAAAGTCTCCTAACAAGTTAGGAACCGGTTTCTTTAGCATGAAGATGTGAATTTCATTCTTGCTTATAAACTTAGGCTCGTCTGCAAACAAAATGATACCATAAATGCTGAGAGCTAGGAGAGCACAGACAGTTTCCCAATTCCCTTTTGCAGCATGCTTTGTAGCTTGAGTAATCAAGAAATTCAGATGAAGGCATTGGATTCTAGCTTTGGAAGTCATGTGCTCATCAATGATAGTTGCTTCCAGATGTAATGCTTTGGCTATGTCTTCATTTTTTGGAGGATTCATTTCAGGATTGAAAGGAATTCCTCTTCTGATAGGGACACCCAATAGCATAGAGTATTCTTCCAGCAAAGGACCTATATGAAAATATGGGAAAGTGAAGCAACGGAGGGGAGGGTCATAAAACTAAAGACAGGTGTGAATCATGCTCCTATGTAATGTGTCCAAGTCCATGATCATGTCCAGGATCCCACCATAATGTTCTCTGAATAAGGGAACATGATCAGGGGTGATAAGGGTCTGTATCTCCCAGATGCCTGCTAGAGGGTACACAAAGAATTGGTAGGTGATGTTGCTTTTCCTGGTTGAATCCATGTTGAAGATGTGTGTTGAGGGAGATAACTGAAGAGGATAACTGAAGAAGATAGCTGAAGAAGATGGCTGAAGAAGTGTTGTAGCAGATAGGATGAGCAGAAGAATGGTCAAAACCAAACCAAGGGAAGATGGATACCCTGTAAAACAAATAGACAAATGTTAATTGATGCAATATGATGTATGCTTAGGATATGCAAAGGTTTGTGATCATGTGCTGGATTATCAATTGCCTTTTGATAGGATCCTTGAGTGTTCAAAGCTTCAGGTGAAGGCTTGAGAACCAGTAACCAGGTGGGGGACTCAAATAAAGAGTCAATAATCCAGGGTTTCAAGGAACTAGTCCAAAATAGTACAACCTTAAGAACAAATTCTAGTAACAAGGTATGTTGAGGTCAAGGGTGTAATACCTCAAAATTTGCCCTCATATTTATTCCCTTTACTGGCTTATCGTTTCGCATTCATCTGCATTTCTCACTAGGTCGTAACATCATAATCATGCATTTCATTGTTTCCTAAGGCATGTGATCAGGGCCCAGGGAAATTAGGGTTTCGTACCTTATCTGTATCTGTCAGGGAATGATGGAGAATATTCACTGGACATTGATTCCACTTCAAATGCGGTTGTTCAATCGTGTTTAGATTCAGATGGGAGTTTGACCTAGTTAGGGCCAAACTATCAAAAGATCACTACAACTGCAAGATTATTTTGGACCACTGGACTATATCTTAGACAGTGCATATTCGAAGTTCATGTTGTCGTGTGCTGAGATTCATTCGTTTATCGAACAGTGTTTTGTGTGAAGTTTGGTTCGAATCTTCAGTTTATCAGTGATTCATCTGGATTCGAATGGTCACGACGTGTTTTAGACGATTCAAAGAGTTGTGACTAATCTGGAAAATTGTGCAGTGGTTCAAAAGGAGCTGTGTTCATGGGCTTGTGGAGAGAATTTAAAATAGGCTTTGGGCTAAAATCGAGACATCATATCCATCCATTCTCATTGTTATAAACCATTCCTGATTATTCCATTCCACTTCCATTCTTTTCCAATTTTCATTTCTTTTCAATTTTTAGTATTCTATATGTTTTCATCAATCCATTTTCAGTTTCTTTTATTCACTTTTCCATTTTTTTTGTCCGTAATCCATTTTGAACCATCTTTCAATTTTCATAGCCCATGTCAAACTCATGTTTTCCCCTTGTCCATTTTACACCATTTAAACTCAATGGCAATTTCGCTTTAGAATCATCACAAATTTCTACAAAATAATAGGAGGTCAATTTCTTTTGTTTTCATCTTAGTATCCAAATCACTAAACCAATTTCCAATTAGTCATCTTAAGTTCAAGTCCATGTCTAATAAAATCCATTTCTAATACCTTTTATTTCCAATCAATATTCTTTTTGAGTTCTATTCCATATTTTAGGTCCATTAACCAATTCCATTGTTAATCCATGTCAAGTCAATGGTTTTAATTTCTTCAAACCCTTCATTTATTATCTTTCTTTTAAGTCTTAATTAAACCCATAAACTCTTTCCTTAATCAATTTTCAATAAATCTTTTAGAAACTCCTCCAATTACCCGTTATCATATCTAATTCCAAAGTTCTTCTTAAAAATATTTTCCAACCATTAGGTTCAATCTAACTCTAAGTCAAGTCAAAATTGACATTCGGGTTGAATCTTGATTTATTAATATCACAATAGAAGACTGTTAAAGCTTTTGAGTAAGAAGTCAATCAAATTCTCATGCTCAATTTCCATTCACAATTGTCACATAGAAATTTCATATGGGGTCCCTGGCTCGCCATTTCTTCAGTTGCCATGTTTGATACAAAAGCTTATGTAAGAAAAATCTATAGCAGAATGACAGAAACTTGGACATCGGAAAATCGGTAAAAAAAAAAGATAAATAATAATTAAATTATAACATAAAGTTCAATAACAGAAACTGGTTAATAGAATCAGTTACAGTTACATAAAGGGATAACTAGGAAAGAAAAGACTACAAAGGAACAGTCACAAGAACAGTTCAGGTACAGAAGAAATGGACAGAAAAATTGAGCAAATCTTGATGAGCTTCTTTACTCTCCTATCTCCATTCTGCACAATCTTTTCCATTCTGCAACCTAGCACCATCATCATCACGAATAAATGTACAACCTGCATAATCCATAGTGCAACTCAGAATCAACCAGTTAATATTGGTTAGTGGTGAGAGTGGGGCTGGTAAAACGGAAAGCACAAAGTTACTTATGTGCTATCTTGCTTACATGAGAGGGTGAGCTTTTGTTTCTGAAAGTAGAACAGTTGAGCAGAAAGTCCTGGAGTCCAACCCTGTTCTAAAAGCCTTTGGAAATGCAAAGACTGTTAGAGACACAAGTCGTTTTGGTAAGTTTGTGGAGATTCAATTCGATCAGAAGGGAAGAATTTCTGGTGCTGCTATCAGAACTTACCTACTGGAAAGATCATGCGTTTTCCAGTTGTCGGATCCAGAGAGGAATTACCATTGCTTCTATATGCTTTGTGCTGCACAGGCTGCAATTTGGTATCATGGGAATATTGAATTTGTGAAAGGGGAGGAGATGGATTCATTTATGCCCAAAGATGATAAATCCTGGTTTCACCTGCATATCACATAAATCAGTTTCAATAAGGCTCATAACCTGTTAGCAGAAAAATGATATCCAACAAACTCATAACAGGATCCTAACTGAATTCCAAAAAAACTATATAACTGAATCTTACCTGGGAAAGTTCTAGAATTACCTCTGATCCATTTCTATAAATCAGAAGCTCCTCCAATCTTCAGCTCCTTCACCATTTTTTTTCTTCAATCCCGCAACCATTTCTCTCCTTCACCTTTTTTTTCTCAATCTTCATCTCTCACAAATTCTCAATCTTCTTCCTCTCTTCTCCTTCAATCTTCTCCTTCACCGTTTCTCTTCAACCATAACCAACCTTCAAGTCGAGCTCTCATCAATCTCCAGTTCCGAATCTTCACACCACTCCTCTTCAATCATTTGAACCATTCTCCCTCAGCCATCCAACCTCCTCCAATCATCACCAAAGCAGAACCACAAATTTATATATAGCCTCCAATCATCTGAAATAAACCGAAAAATCAGTCAGCGAAAGCAATAATTGAGAGCAATAGCCAGAGGGAGATTTCAGAAGAAATAAGAGAAGACGCAATTCATTCAACAGCCAAACATCATATTGAAGGCGTAATCAAAATGTCATACCAAAGAACTCTGAAATCATTTTCTCGATGATCTTTTAGCGACTCCGCACAATCATCATCAGCGTCGTCTTCATCGTCGTCACAGCGCCGGCGGCTACGCCGCTCTAATCGCCATCTCCATCTTCAACAAGGTACAAATTTAGACCCTCATGAATATGGGATGTTTGGTGCATCTTGTTCAACAATCTTTCTGAGAAGTGGTTTGCGGAACAATAGGGATTGAAGGTTTAGCTTTTGTTGATTTCAGAATAGGAGAGGGAGCAGGTTGATTTTGTGATTTGATTTTTCAATTGGGGATAAGGTTAGGTTTTTGGTTTTGATAGAGGGTGAAGAAGATGAAGTCGTCGTGTTTCAATTGACGAAGAAGATGAGGGTGATGGAAAAGAAGAGGAAACGAAAGAGGATAGAGATCAGCGGCAGCAGGGGAAGAAGAAGAGAGGAGTTAGGGTTTTTTTTAGGGTTCTTGCGTTTTGATATGGCGTTGTTATGAATCTGATTCATTAATTGGAATTATAAGAAGATTAAGGTGCTTTAATTGGTGTTAATACTCATTGATTAAATTAATTTTCGTTTATTCCCCATAATTAACCATTAAAAAACTCATAACAAATTGATCTTTTCCATCGTCCCTTTGATTCTTAAGGATAAGGTTGAATTTTGGGGTTCAATCCAACGATGACACTTGTCACCGTTCGGTTGGGCCACCCTTCCATAATCGTATGCGGATCACATACCATAGTTATCATATACCCTCATAAACCTTGCACATGGGCCTTAAAGATTCTGCTACCAGCACCCCTAGCTTAAAGCCCAATACGAAAAACAGTTACACAAAAACTGCTCACTACACCTCCCTTAAATCCTGCGAAATTGTGCCTTCTATTTTTGCTAATCTCACCCCTGTCTTAGGCCCGTAGGAAAAAACAACATAAAAATTTGCTGAAGGCTCCTCTTCCCCTTTCTAGCGCAATTGGGCTTAGCCCTTTTGCTATCCGCACCCCTTTTAAAAGGCCCAGTAGAGAAAACAACTTTAAAAAATCACGAAATCCACCTCCCCCATTTTATTTCTTTAGAACTTATTTTTTTGTTTTATTACTTAGCATAATTTTAGTAGATTTTTTAGGACATTTTATCTCAGGTTTTAGTGGCTTAATCCTTAGGAAATAATGGTTAATCATTAGGTAGAAATAAATGATTTTTAGGCATAGTAAAATTCTGATTTTTTAGGATTCTTTTTAACACAATATTATAGGTAGTTTTAGGACCCTATAGAATTAAACTCATAATTTTTTCCAGAAGTTTTACTATTTTTTAGGGTATTAATCATTAGGCTTTATTACATATAAAACCCATTAGTTTAGGCTAGGATATTAAGTTTCATTAAAAATAGTTTAAGTAGATTTAATCTTAGGGTTTAATATGGATTTAGAATAGTTTAGGTTCTGATTTTTTAGAATGAAAATATTAGGTAATGCCTTTAGTTTTAGGACTTAGACTTAATGTTTCTACTAATTAGACTTAGAATAAATTTAGGTTGATTTTAGGCTTATACCTATAAATATGTTGTTTAGAATTTTATTCTTATATTCAATTTTTGTTATTTTGTTACATTGATTGATATTTTCACTTGAATAGGTTCCCCCTTTGCTTTAGAATCAACTTATCTTCCTTAGGAAGTAAGTTGCATTCTAGTAGTTTCTAAGTCCTTTCTCCATTAGGTTTAGAAACCTCATTAACCATAGGACCTCTCTTGTAAATAAACAAAAATTAGGGTTGTGTCTTAGTTCCCCTTTGATTTTGCCTTTTGCAATTTGAGTCATTCTTTCTCATCTTCAAACAAAATCCAAAAACAATTAACCAATAAATGAAAGGATTCCTTGTGTATAGCCTTATTCCATGAAGCACTTGCACTCATTCCATCTTGGAGTGGTGTAAGCTTGTCTATCATGATGTACAAGTCTCATCAAGGAATTGTTTCATAAAACAAACGAATTCAAAACACTTCTCTTAAAAGACAAAAAACAAATAACAAGCGACTATCCTGCGGGAACATCTCTTCTCATTTCATTTACTCATAACGCAAACTCGCGACGACTTGTCTCGCATGCAAGACGGTAAACGCACTCGTACCAGACGAGCCTGCAACACCTGAGCATAGACATATGCAGTTCCAACTGTAAAAAAAACGCAAACAAATAGTTCCCGTCTTAGTTAGGCGAACTACGTCGACTCTGATCCTCATTATCCCGATGAGGTACGTAGGCAGCGGGGTAGGGCCCGTTCGAGCACATTCTTTATTTTCCCTACATTTTCCCCATTCTATCTTTTTGTTCTTTTTCAACTCTTTTCTCATTTCAGTTCCAGTTCCAGTAGCATTTCTTTGTTCAGCAGCACTTTATTTCTCCCCCTTTGAAACAAAACAAACAAGCGTGGATCCCGTCGGGTACGGAGGACGATTTAGGGTGCTAATACCTTCCAAGGTCGTAACCGACTCCCGAACCCAGATCTTTGGTTCGCAGAACCTCGTCCTTTCCTTCTTCAGGTTTGTGCAACATTACCTTTCCCATTCATTCGGGATAAAAATGTCTGGCTGGCGACTCTACCTTTTCCGCGCCACTTTCGCGTTTGTACTAGGATAAAAATCCCGGGAGCGACAAAGGGTTCCTGCAAACCTATAAACAACCCAACCCACTCACAGGTATTGTTCTAGAACAAGGATCCTCAGGTACAGATCTATTATGAGAAGTGTAAACACTTCTAACCCGGAGGTACAATGTTTACCCTAATCATAAAGGATCACAAGGTTCACAAGATTCACAATGCTTACAAGACCTTTCATGAGGTTCATGAAGTCTACAAATCACTTTATGAGGTTCACAAGGTTCACAAGATTCACAATACTTACAAGACCTTTCATGAGGTTCATGAAGTCTACAAATCACTTTATGAGGTTCACAAGGTTCACAAGATTCACAATACTTACAAGACCTTTCATGAGGTTCATGAAGTCTACAAATCACTTTATGAGGTTCACAAGGTTCACAAGATTCACAATACTTACAAGACCTTTCATGAGGTTCATGAAGTCTACAAGACACTTTATGAGGTTCAAAAGGTTCACAAGACCTCCCATGAGGTTCACAAGGTTCACAAGACATTTTATGATGGTTCACAAGGTTCACAAAGTTCACAAATAGTCAAAAGCTTTGACAATTCCCTCAGACAATGCACCTCCTAAGCAGTGCATCCAAAACTAGGGTTTTGATTTTAATCAGACTAAATGGACTTCCAAGACTACAAGTGAGCTTCATAACATCTTATATGTGTGTAAGAACCCCCATGACAAGTTTCAAGACTTTTCTCAAAAGTTTGCTCAGTCAGATGATCAGATAAGTCAAAATCAGTCAAAGCAGTTAAAAAGTCAAACTGAGGTCAACTGTGGTCAAACCAAAGTCAAACTTCGTGATTTTTTGCCAACATAAGGTATATGAAGTAAAATTCATCATTTGATCAAGGGTTGATCATGATTCATCAAAGAGATTTCAGATCATCAAGAATCAGGAGTTTCTAAGTTAGGGTTTCCTCAGGAAAAGTCAACTGAACTTTGACCAGTCATAACTTTCACATGCTTCATCACCAATTATCCATACAAAGCTCATTTTGAAGGAAATTGAATTCTCTACAACTTTGTGTCTCACAAGCCAAGCCCAAAAATGCTTCATTTGGAAGGTATGAGCTAAGACATTATAGGTCCTTTTGAAAGTCAACAAAAAGTCAACAACTTCAAAAGGGCATAATTTGAGAATGGTAAAAGATATGGACATGAAACCAGTGGGGTTGGTTAGAGGACTCTTCAAGCTTTCCAAAATGTCCAAGAACACCCTCATAGCATTAAAATTGAAGGATTTGTGCCCTTGCAAAGTTGGGAAATTTTAGGGAAGTTTATGAAGCAAATAAGGCCTAAAATCAAATTTTTGCTAAATGAGCCCACCAAATTGCCATCCCATCTTTATAAAAACACCAAGCACGACCCAACCCACCTATTTTCTGATTTTTCATTTTTTATTTCATATTTATTTGAATTTTATTCATTAAAATACAATTTAAATTGAAATAAAATATGAAAATCATATATTTGGATGAGATTATGATTCTAGAAGGTTTTAAATATCATTTAGAGGTGATTGATTTGATCCAATTTCGTGCTAGCTTAATTTGGAAAGGTTAGATGAGATTTTTTTCAATATTTGAAAGTATGAAACTTCATGATCAAGTAACCAAGACAAGGCCCATAAATCCATATTGTTACAATCACAAGGACGATTTTTGCAGCCTCTTACATAACTTTCAAACTTCACAAAAACTCACCAAAAAACCTTGATTCGGATTCTTTGATAAAAGGCTTGTCAAAGCATTTTAAAGGTTGAAATAGGTTCCCTAGATATCATGGAACATAACCTGATCATTACATCGCCCTGTAGCATCTCACATTGATAAACCCGAATCAATTTTTCACGTTTTTTTTTTCGTTCATGATAATTTACATGTTATTAATGGATTTTGCTTATTGATTTGTGTTTCATGAAGGTTTGTGATGAATTCTGGACGGTTTAATTGAAGAAACCATGGCCGAATCGTATAGTGCCATTCTAGGGTTCATGACCTTCAAATTAGGGTTTAATAATTCAGTGAATATAAATGAATTATAAAACCGTAGATCAATTGCAAATGATGTCTGGATTATATTTATGTATTCAATTTAACAAAATTTTACGTAAATGATGATGTTTGAATTTCGTAGGGTTCCCTGCCATTTGAAATTTCGCAGGAAAACTGGTTGCAAATTTCGCAGGAAAATTCGCAAGTCTGGAGGTTGAAGATGAAGTGATCTGGCGCGAAAAATACAATTTGAAAATTGGACTTGTTTTATTATGAGTTGTTTATATTATATTTCAAAAACGCTGCAATGGCTCGGCTGGTAAATGCATGCGCATATGAAGACCAGGGCAGGGGTTCGAATCCCAGCTTCACCATTTTTTTTGCTTTATTTCACTTGTGTTTCCAGGATTAGTATATGAGGGCTTGTACTCATCCATTGTTCACAACGCGCGCGCAGCCTGGTGGTAGCTGTATGCGTACAGGGGTAGCAAAGCCTAGGGCGTGGGTTCAATCCCTGCCCCAGGTAAGTTTGATTTCTTTGTTTTTTTAATTATTATGCTTTGTTATTTTGTTTTCTAATTAATTATAATCATATTTCTTATATAATAATAGGTAAATATATATGATAATTTCATATTTTCTAAAAAAACTCTAATTTATTTTCAAAAATTTTAATCTTAGTTTTTTTTCTTATTTATTTAAATTAAATATATATATATATATATATATATATATATATATATATATATATATATATATATATATATATATATATATATATATATATATATATATTATCATTTATTTATTTTTGTAAATAATCAAATTAATATTGTAATTCAAATTATAAACCCTAATTTTATTTTTTAAATCTCTAACCCTAATTCTTATTTAATTTTAAATATTAACTTAATTAATTTTTCTAATACTTAATTAGATAATTAATTTTGTTTTTTTTTGTAAATAATTATTATATTATTTATTATCATTATTATAATTCCTTTATTATTTATTTCTTAAAAATTCTTAAAAATTGCTTATTTAATTTAAAAATGTTCTTTTAAATTCTATATATTTTTGTATATTTGTACTAACCTTTCTTTCTTATAATTATTTTGTCACTAACCCCATTTATTTTTAAATTGTGATTATTATTATTATTTTTACTAACCCCAATTATAATTGCTTATTTATTTTGCTTATTATTTTATTTTGCTTATTTATTTAAATTGCTTTTATTACTATTATTGTAATTGTTCCTGGATGTAATATTTTGTAATATTTAAATTATTTATTTTTATGTCATGGTTAGTAAAAATAGGGAGTGTAAACATGTATGTTATTTAAAATTAATTTAGGTCACTTAATTTAAAAGATAAATATTAAATTGTACACTCACACACATAAGTCGATCTTTGATCGCCATCTCACTTTCTAGGGTTGCCTCTCATTGTTGCCTAATCAAACAGGTCAAGTAGGGTGTATAAAGCAAAGTCCCTCAAAGTAAAGTCATCTAGACCCTTAAACAATAAAAGATCAAGTCCCTTAATGGTTGCCTTCATAATGATCTTGTCCCTTTCGAATAATGATGACAGTCCCTCCAAAATTGCTTAATACACCCCACAGTTGCCTACATTAACAGATGACCCTTACTTGTCCCTCACATCCAAGGTAATGACTACCTATTCCTTAATAATAGGGATAGTCTTACCATTCAAAGGATTCAAGAACAGATAGACTTAAACTTTAGGGTAGGTTTCTCATAGTTACTTGCTCACTATTCAAAAACTTTTCAAACACTTCACAATTTCAAGCAATTTTCAAACACAAGTTTTTTTACGCATCCGTACATGGATCATTATCAAACTCTTATGAAAATTTCTATTCACACACTTCACATTTTCAAAAACATTTTAAAGTGAGCTAAGTAACTAAGAGCCCATGGATAACCATGGATGTAAAGGGTGCTAATACCTTCCCTTTACATAACCTACCCCCCGGACCCAAAAATCTTTTAAAAGGTCTTTCCTGTTCTTTTATGTCTTTCCTTTGGATAAAATAAAAGTCGGTGGCGACTCTTGCTATCCGCAACATAACTAAAGTCAGTTCTCCCACCGTGTTACAGAACTGGCGACTCTGCTGGGGATTTAATAAAAGAGGGGTACCCTTAGGAATTAGATCACTTTAAAATTGTTTGCCTTGTTTGCTTTATGCTTACTTGTTGGGCTCTTATGTGTGAAAGATCCTAACCCGGATCTAGTGTACCTTAGGTAAATGGCAATAGACCAAGGAAACTGTACGGCGTATACCGATATGGTTGATCTGGTAGCCATAGTTAGTGTGACTTCTTGGTTGGTGCTTATGTTCCTTAAGTCAAGTTGAGGATAATATGAGGCTGCCATATGTTGTCAATGCACTAACTAACTTTTAGAACCCTAGTTATCCCATCTTGGCCTTTAGAAAGTAGTGAGATAACCGGCTTTGGTGAAGACTGAAGTTGGTTGATACTCGATACTACGCTCATTGAGATTCTAAACTTGGAGGGTTTTGGTTGGCAAGTAAGTTGCCTACTGAACAACCACCCTTGTGAAGGATCAATGATATTGAGATCCCTTAGAACCTGGTTACTTTGTAGGACAGGATGAACCAACTAACTTCAGGGGAGGGTATTTACCTTTAAACCTCATGCAAGCCTTTAAACCTAAGGCTATTGTGTGACTTGTTTGTGTGTGCCACATGTTTGTGATTGAGCATAACATCATGACATCATCATGCATCATAAGCATAGCATTTTCACTAACCATTTCAAGGACCAAAGGATTTATCTTTGTTCTTTGTTGCAGGTCATGGCTTCAGCTCGTAGAAACACCATCAGGATCAACTTTGTGGGCACACCTGCTAAGCTCAAAGAGTTAGTTTCTCAAGTGTCTGATCATTCCCAGTTCATCAAGAGACATGGCCATCTATTGGATCTAGTCGCTTCAGGGTTCAATGAAGACATGATGAGTGTTCTGTTTCAGTTCTTTGATCCTAAGCACCATTGCTTCACATTCCCCGACTACCAGCTGGTTCCTACAATGGAAGAGTTCTCTAAACTTCTGGGTATACCTGTACTTGATCAGAAACCATTCACAGGCTTGGAAAAAGAGCCTAAACCCGAGGTTATTGCTGCAGCTCTACATCTGAAGAAGTCTGACATTGTTCTAGAAACGAGAAGCGGAGTTAAGGGTATTCTTGCTAAGGTGTTGATAGAGAAGGCTCAAGTGTTCTTGAAAGCTATGAGCTATGATGCTTTTGAGGAGATCTTATCCTTGTTGATTTATGGCTTAGTGTTGTTCCCCAATCCTGATCAGTTCATAGACGTTCATGCCATCAATATATTCCTGAGTCACAATCTAGTGCCTACATTGCTTGGAGACATCCTACATTCTCTTCACACCCGTACTACAAAAGCAAGAGGAACTTTGATGTGTTGCATACCTTTGCTATCTAGGTGGTTTATTTCTCACCTTCCTCGCTCAGTAATGAAGAATGAGCAAAGATTCAGGTGGTCCAAGAGAATTATGTCACTCTCGCATTCAGATATCCATTGGTGCTCCAGATCTATGGAGAATGTCACTATCATTGACCGTTGTGGGGAGTTTCCTAATGTGCCATTTCTAGGCATAAGAGGAGGCATTACTTACAACCCTTCCTTAGCTTTACGACAGTTTGGTTACGCTCGGAGTGATGGTCCACATGACATGTTGATTCAGGGTATTGTATTTGATTACGACAATGATCTGCAAGGTTACCGTCAGAGATTCATACGAGCATGGGGAAAAGTGAACAAGGTTGACAGCAAGACTCTGGAGCCTAAGTACACTATTCCCATGGAAGCTTATCTCAGATGGGTACGATCTCGTGCTCAGACTCTCATGATGCCATATCCTGCTATCCTGCCAGTTACCATGGAACCTGTTGCTGAAGGAGATACTTCTTATACCATCCTTCACCCAGACATGCCTACTGACATGGAGGAGTTACAGAGATCCTGGATCCAGTTGAAGGAGCAAAGGGATACTTTCGAGGCTCATTACAAAGCAAGCCAAGAAAGAATCCTGGAACTAACAAAGCAACTTCATGAGGAACGGAATTTCAACTCATACCTCAACACAAAGAGGAAACGTCCATGGGAGACTTAAAACCCCATCTTTTGTATTTATTTCATTTCATTTTGTAAGCCCAAAGGGCAAATAAATTTATTACTAATAAAAGTTTACTTTCTTAATTGTTTAAACAAATTTAAATCCTGCGGTCCTTGAAAAACATTGCATATGCATTTACATACCATATCATTACATTACAGGTTTCTTGTGCACAGGTTTCTTATCTTCTCGCTGTTTATTTCAGCAATGGCTCTTGAACAGACTATCAAAGATCTCCAAGCTCAGAATGCACAATTCCAAGAGTTGATTCTGAACTTGTCCAAGGGACAAGATGAGTTGAAGACACTGCTGGCTAAGAAGAAGAGTCCTGAGGACAACAGGGATGATCATCTAAAACAACTGCAAGCTGAGATGACAGAAATGAGGACCCAGATGAATGACTAGGTGGCTCTTATTCAAAGTTTAGCTCAGGGGCAAGAAGAGCTAAAAACCTTTGTCCAAAAACTTCAAAGTAATGGAGTCAGGAATCTAATTATCAATCAACCTCCGTTAAAACAAGCTGATTTGGTTGAAAGGAAGATGAGGATAAAAGAAGGAAAGAAACAGGTTGCCATTGATTGTTCCTCAATTGAAGAAGAAGGACCTAATAAGGTTAATCCACCTCAACACAAGGAATGTAGAAGGCAGTTTATCAAGTTCAGCACTCCAATGTCACAAGTTCTGCAATGTTTGTTGGAGATGAAACTAATTTCCTTGAAAAATCCTCCTCAAAATCCTAAAACTTCCTCTCCTCGCTATAATCCCAAGGCAAGGTGTGAGTATCACTCCAACAGTCCTGGACATGATACTAATAACTGTTGGGCATTGAAGAAAAAGATCCAAGACCTGATTGACGAAGGAATCCTAGAGGTTACTCCAGAAGGTCAAGTTGAATTCTACTATCACCCATCAAACACCGAAGCTGCAAGACAAGTTGCCCAGTGTAGCAAGAAAGGAAGCCTACCTATTCCTGTTGAGATATGGGGCACCTTGGGACATCCAAGTGGTAAATTTGATTTCATGGTGAAGTATACTGCTCCTCAAAGTTCACAGATTGCAATTGAAGACATTCAGCCAACTGGATGGGACAACATTTGAACCTTCATTTGTAATTTCTTTTATTTTGTTTAAACACTTACTATTATGTTAAACTTTTGTTTTCATTAATGCATTGCGTATGTTTGTCTTGAATTAATCCATTCGCTTCACTATGTTTTGAACTACGTTTCATATTTCTATTTTGTGATATTTAACTCCTAATAAAGCTATAAGCCTGTAGAGGGAGGATGACGAAAACAATACCATAATATTAGGCAGTATGCTTTTGAACAGACTATGCTGACGATGTACAGGCATTGTTTCAATTCCTAAACAGTGGAGATATAAGGAAGTTAATCCCTAGTCAACCCTTTTGAGCCTATGAAGTAGGAGTTTTTATTCTCGCACAAATTGAAACCCTTATTCATAACCTGGGGAAGGGTAGTTACTCAGTTAACTCAAATATGCCAATTATCTGTGTTGTACACAACTAATGATGGTTCTCTGTAATCATTAAACCTGACACTCAATATCCAGCAAAAGAAAAGCTTACTAAGTCAAAACCTATGAAGGAGACTTAGTAAAACATTAAGACATCCCACTGACTGTAACCTTGAAATAAGCAGTTCAGGCAAAAAAAAAGGGATAATAAAGTCAAAAGAAAAAAAAAGAGGTCACTATGAATCCTCAACAAAGAAAGACGACTGAATTTTCAAATAAATTTTTGGTTTCTGAACCATCATGAATGTCAGTGTTACAATTCCAAACTCCTTTGAGCCTCAATGCATAAGTTAACTGAGCATAGGACTGAAGAACATCATGGAGATGGGGTTGGGTACAAATAAAATTTGAGCCTTTATCCTTTGTTTCTTAAACCGTGAACCAGGCCACGTTACAACCCTTTAAAAGTCCTAACTGAAGCATGGTTAGTTCGAAAGCGCACTGCTACAAAAAGGTATCCTGACTCCTTTAGGGCTTATTATAAAACTTGAGTTAATATCACAGTTTTCACAAAAAAATGTTTTTCTAAAATAATTCTTTTTCAAAAATTTCAAGACAGACATAAGCATTGCATTTTTGAATATATTTGTTTACATATACTTGAGTGTTTGATAAACAGAGAAACTTACAGGATGAATGTTCAAAGTCCTTCCGATAAACAAAGTTGCTTCCTGGATCAAAGTCCATGTATACAAAGGGGCATAGTCATTATCTCCCAATCAAGGGGGCAGGCCATGATACTTCCTAACTCATTTGGGGCAATCAGGACAAGATTCAACTATGTTTAAGCAGCCAGGGGAAGATCTCCTCATCTATCTAAGTTACCAAGGGTAACATTACAGAGTTCATAATGCCAGGGGCATAGTCATTGTTTCCCAATCAAGGGGGCATACCAAGTTACTGTTCAAATCATTCGGGGCAATCAGTTCCAGATCCAACAGTTTTTAATAGCCAGGGGCATTTTTCCTCATACAGTTGAATTACCAAAGGTGACATTACAGAGTTCACAATGCCAGGGGCATATGCTTATGGGGCATTCTACTTGTTTCTCTTAAGGTAGCTCATTACAGATACTTCCATTATGGGATAATTCATCCTCAACCAAGGGGCAATGCTTTCTCTTCAAATCTAAAACCTGGAGCGTATATGGTCCATCACAGTTTGAAGACACATTCCTCTCATTGTATTACCTTGATATTGGATTCTCAGCTGAAACCGTGACGGAAATTAATTGTCTATGCCGGTAGTATCAGATGGTGTCAGTATCATGTCTTCAGATCCAGCTATGAGGATTTCTGGGAAGGTACTCAGAAAAGTTAAAGAATTTCAGGAGCTATAGATCCAATTGGTTGTACACTCTCGAAGTTGAAACAATTCTGCTTTCAAGTTCAGCCTTACTTTTCCCTCTGAATCCAGATTTACTTTACCCTATTTACCTAGGCGAAAACGTCCATTCGTTGTGTTCGAATGTGTGTATGCTTTTTAATATGATTGATGTTTACCAGAAATGCATAAATGCTTAATATGATTAATGTTTACCAGAAATGCATGGAAAAGCAGTAATAGTATTTACTAAGGACGAACGAGGGAAGGATTTCAACGAAGCTTCTCCGGTTCATTCTCACTAAGACAGTTGCAAATCCCTCAGTAGGGCAAATCCATCTTCATAAAGTACTTCGAGTTACATCTCCCCTGGAATTTATATCCATCTCTTTTATCCTCATACGGATATTCGGGAATTTACTTTCCAATAAGAGTACGACGAACGAAGACGGGAGGTTATATATACCCTACTATCAAACGAAGACGGGAGGTTATGTATACCCTACTATCCCCAGCAGATGGGAGGTTATATATACCTTGCTATCCCCAGCAGACAGGAGGTCATGTATACCTTATTATCAAACAAGACAGGAACAAGTTCCTCATATTCTTCAGCAATAAACCGGGATTTATTTTCCCTGGCCAGCAGTTGTTATACGAAGATATCCAGGCGCTTCAGGCAGTATCATATCATACATACATCATTTACATCATACCATAACATACATATCCATAAAATACATAATACATTACTTAGGTGCATCATATCATACATGCATACATAATGCATAAAACTAATATTATCATACAGGATGCTACCTTATTTTCAGGTTAATTCTCCAGCAGACAAATTTCATCAACAAATTGTGACTATTGGGCCGTTGTTTATCTTCCCAAAAGACATTACTACCTCAGGACTGCTTTATCCTCCTGAAAGCATATTATTACCTCAGGACTGCTTTATCCTCCTGAAAGCATATCACTACCTCAGGGTTGCTTTATCCTCCTGAAAGCATATCATTACCTCAGGATTGCTTTATCCTCCTGAAAGCATATCATTACCTCAGGACGTTGTTATCCTCCTGAAAGCATATTATCTCCTCGGGACGTTGTTTATCTTCCTGAAGGCTATCACCCCTACCTCAGGACTGTTGTATCCTCCTGAAAGCATATTATCAATCCCTCAGGACTGCTTTATTCTCCTGAAAGCATATTATTACCTCAGGATTGCTTTATCCTCCTGAAAGCACATTACTACCTCAGGATTGCTTTATCCTCCTGAAAGCACATTACTACCTCAGGATTGCTTTATCCTCTTACCTTGGACTGCTTTATCCTCCAAGAAATGTATGTGAAGAACTTTTCTCCAAGTGGCATCTTTAAGCCCACTCAAGCATATATAACCCAAACATCAATATCACTCTACGCACTGGTGAGTACAAATTTTTGGGCTTTTGTGTTCAATCCCCTTCAACCTTCCCGGTCACGACTGGCAAATGTACCAATCTAACCCCTCAGGTTTCAGAAAATTGAACAGGGGCAGCTGTTGCACCCCAAAATTTGCCCTCACAATACAAGACTTTGTGTGCTAAGAAGGTTCACAAGGTTCACAAGATTCACAATGCTTACAAGACCTTTCATGAGGTTCATGAAGTCTACAAATCACTTTATGAGGTTCACAAGGTTCACAAGATTTACAATACTTACAAGACCTTTCATGAGGTTCATGAAGTCTACAAATCACTTTATGAGGTTCACAAGGTTCACAAGATTCACAATACTTACAAGACCTTTCATGAGGTTCATGAAGTCTACAAATCACTTTATGAGGTTCACAAGGTTCACAAGATTCACAATACTTACAAGACCTTTCATGAGGTTCATGAAGTCTACAAGACACTTTATGAGGTTCAAAAGGTTCACAAGACCTCCCATGAGGTTCACAAGGTTCACAAGACATTTTATGATGGTTCACAAGGTTCACAAAGTTCACAAATAGTCAGAAGATTTGACAATTCCCTCAGACAATGCACCTCCTAAGCAGTGCATCCAAAACTAGGGTTTTGATTTTAATCAGACTAAATGGACTTCCAAGACTACAAGTGAGCTTCATAACATCTTATATGTGTGTAAGAACCCCCATGACAAGTTTCAAGACTTTTCTCAAAAGTTTGCTCAGTCAGATGATCAGATAAGTCAAAATCAGTCAAAGCAGTTAAAAAGTCAAACTGAGGTCAACTGTGGTCAAACCAAAGTCAAACTTCGTGATTTTTTGCCAACATCAAGTATATGAAGTAAATTTCATCATTTGATAAAGGGTTGATCATGATTCATCAAAGAGATTTCAGATCATCAAGAATCAGGAGTTTCTAAGTTAGGGTTTCCTCAGTAAAAGTCAACTGAACTTTGACCAGTCATAACTTTCACATGCTTCGTCACCAAGTATCCATCCAAAGCTCATTTTGAAGGAAATTGAATTCTCTACAACTTTTTGTCTCACAAGCCAAGCCCAAAAATGCTTCATTTGGAAGGTATGAGCTAAGACATTATAGGTCCTTTTGAAAGTCAACAAAAAGTCAACAACTTCAAAAGGGCATAATTTGAGAATGGTAAAAGATATGGACATGAAACCAGTGGGGTTGGTTAGAGGACTCTTCAAGCTTTCCAAAATGTCCAAGAACACCCTCATAGCATTAAAATTGAAGGATTTGTGCCCTTGCAAAGTTGGGAAATTTTAGGGAAGTTTATGAAGCAAATAAAGCCTAAAATCAATTTTTTGCTAAATGAGCCCACCAAATTGCCATCCCATCTTTATAAAAACACCAAGCACGACCCAACCCACCTATTTTCTGATTTTTCATTTTTTATTTCATATTTATTTGAATTTTATTCATTAAAATACAATTTAAATTGAAATAAAATATGAAAATCATATATTTGGATGAGATTATGATTCTAGAAGGTTTTAAATATCATTTAGAGGTGATTGATTTGATCCAATTTCGTGTTAGCTTAATTTGGAAAGGTTAGATGAGATTTTTTTCAATATTTGAAAGTATGAAACTTCATGATCAAGTAACCAAGACAAGGCCCATAAATCCATATTGTTTTGACCTAATTTACATCACTATATGTATACAAACTCATCACAATCACAAGGACGATTTTTGCAGCCTCTTACATAACTTTCAAACTTCACAAAAACTCACCAAAAAACCTTGATTCGGATTCTTTGATAGAAGGCTTGTCAAAGCATTTTAAAGGTTGAAATAGGTTCCCTGGATATCATGGAACATAACCTGATCATTACATCGCCCTGTAGCATCTCACATTGATAAACCCGAATCAATTTTTCACGTTTTTTTTTCTTTTTTTCGTTCATGATAATTTACATGTTATTAATGGATTTTGCTTATTGATTTGTGTTTCATGAAGGTTTGTGATGAATTCTGGACGGTTTAATTGAAGAAACCATGGTCGAATCGTATAGTGCCATTCTAGGGTTCATGACCTTCAAATTAGGGTTTAATGATTCAGTGAATATAAATGAATTATAAAACCGTAGATCAATTGCAAATGATGTCTGGATTATATTTATGTATTCAATTTAACAAAATTTTACGTAAATGATGATGTTTGAATTTCGTAGGGTTCCCTGCCATTTGAAATTTCGCAGGAAAACTGGTTGCAAATTTCGCAGGAAAATTCGCAAGTCTGGAGGTTGAAGATGAAGTGATCTGGCGCGAAAAATACAATTTGAAAATTGGACTTGTTTTATTATGAGTTGTTTATATTATATTTCAAAAACGCTGCAATGGCTCAGCTGGTAAATGCATGCGCGTATGAAGACCAGGGCAGGGGTTCGAATCCCAGTTTCACCATTTTTTTTGCTTTATTTCACTTGTGTTTCCAGGATTAGTATATGAGGGCTTGTACTCATCCATTGTTCACAACGCGCGCGCAGCCTGGTGGTAGCTATATGCGTACAGGGGTAGCAAAGCCTAGGGCGTGGGTTCAATCCCTGCCCCAGGTAAGTTTGATTTCTTTGTTTTTTTAATTATTATGCTTTGTTATTTTGTTTTCTAATTAATTATAATCATATTTCTTATATAATAATAGGTAAATATATATGGTAATTTCATATTTTCTAAAAAAACTCTAATTTATTTTCAAAAATTTTAATCTTAGTTTTTTTTCTTATTTATTTAAATTAAAAAATATATATATATTATTATCATTTATTTATTTTTGTAAATAATCAAATTAATATTGTAATTCAAATTATAAACCCTGATTTTATTTTTTAAATCTCTAACCCTAATTCTTATTTAATTTTAAATATTAACTTAATTAATTTTTCTAATACTTAATTAAATAATTAGTTTTGTTTTTTTTGTAAATAATTATTATATTGTTTATTATCATTATTATAATTCCTTTATTATTTATTTCTTAAAAATTCCTCAAAAATTGCTTATTTAATTTAAAAATGTTCTTTTAAATTCTATATATTATTGTATATTTGTACTAACCTTTCTTTCTTATAATTATTTTGTCACTAACCCCATTTATTTTTAAATTGTGATTATTATTATTATTATTTTTACTAACCCCAATTATAATTGCTTATTTATTTTGCTTATTATTTTATTTTGCTTATTTATTTAAATTGCTTTTATTACTATTATTGTAATTGTTCCTGGATGTAATATTTTGTAATATTTAAATTATTTATTTTTATGTCATGGTTAGTAAAAATAGGGAGTGTAAACATGTATGTTATTTAAAATTAATTTAGGTCACTTAATTTAAAAGATAAATATTAAATTGTACACTCACACACATAAGTCGATCTTTGATCGCCATCTCACTTTCTAGGGTTACATCTCATTGTTGCCTAATCAAACAGGTCAAGTAGGGTGTATAAAGCAAAGTCCCTCAAAGTAAATTCATCTAGACCCTTAAACAATAAAAGATCAAGTCCCTTAATGGTTGCCTTCATAATGATCTTGTCCCTTTCGAATAATGATGACAGTCCCTCCAAAATTGCTTAATACACCCCACAGTTGCCTACATTAACAGATGACCCTTACTTGTCCCTCACATCCAAGGTAATGACTACCTATTCCTTAATAATAGGGATAGTCTTACCATTCAAAGGATTCAAGAACAGAAAGACTTAAACTTTAGGGTAGGTTTCTCATAGTTACTTGCTCACTATTCAAAAACTTTTCAAACACTTCACAATTTCAAGCAATTTTCAAACACAAGTTTTTTTACGCATCCATACATGGATCATTATCAAACTCTTATGAAAATTTCTATTCACACACTTCACATTTTCAAAAACATTTTAAAGTGAGCTAAGTAACTAAGAGCCCATGGATAACCATGGATGTAAAGGGTGCTAATACCTTCCCTTTACATAACCTACCCCCCGGACCCAAAAATATTTTAAAAGGTCTTTCCTGTTCTTTTATGCCTTTCCTTTGGATAAAATAAAAGTCGGTGGCGACTCTTGCTATCCGCAACATAACTTAAGTCAGTTCTCCCACCGTGTTACAGAAGGGAGTTACTGTGAGATAAGCCAACTACCCGGCTTGAGTGCACTATAGGATTAGCGTGGACAAACATTGTACTCCCATGGTATCTCACCATGATGAGTGGCGATGTGTTCCACACCCAGATTGCGACCGTCTTGGAACTATTCTGTGTGGGGATTACCTCACTTCAGGGTACGACCTTGATAGTTATGTGCATTTAGTGACCGATCTTCGAGGACCTTAATAGGAACACCCCTCTCCAGTGATAACAGTGGAAGACCACATTGGTTGGCAAACCCACTCGCATCCGAGGGTCCATTGGGAACTCACATAGGATGGCCTGGTTCTCTCATAGGAATTCAGTTAAAGAAAATTGTTCGTATGACAATAGTATTGTACCCTTCGGGATGAATGTACTATTGTTTCTCGATTCAGTGCTTGAAGCTGGAGACTTGTGAGGGATGCTTATTTTTCCGGACTCAACTGAGGCCTCCCTGAGTAGTACATAATGCCAAACCGATTCCCTGATTTGGTCATGAGCCATTTCTCGGAAATGGTGAACGTATTATTGCTATTCGGCTTTGAGAGTCCGTGATGTTGACCCGAGTAGCACACCCGTGAGATTGGGAGGGGTTTATAGGTTTGCAGGAACCCTAAGACCTTCAGCATACCTGTTTTGCCATTGGTTCAGTTTTATGATTTGGATTTCTGATTCTAAGATATGGATCCCGGATCAGAGGGATTGTTATTGTGATATGTGGATATTGTGACCTTGCACCGACACCTGATTATATGATTGGCACATCACAAACACTTCACTGATCACATGCCTTGCCTTGCATAAGCATCATATCATCATTAATCATTTGTGTTTCTTTTATTCTCAGGGTTTGCATTACTCCCGGTTCCTGGTCATATCATTGCTTCAGAATGGAAGACGTCAGAAAGAAGAATATTTTCTACAAATATTTTGATACCAAGGTGGACTTGCTCAAGCAGATGGTGTCTCTCATTACCCCGGGTCATTTAGAATTCTTCAAACAACAACATGGTGATATTCTGGATATGGTGTTCAATCTGGATAGTTCGCAAAGGAGTGCCATCCATACCTTGCTACAGTACTATGACCCTAGACTTCGATGTTTCACATTCCCCGATTTCCAGCTAGGTCCATTACTAGAAGAGTATGTTGAGATTTTGGGACTGCCTATCAAAGACCAGATTCCTTTCAATTCAGAAATGACAAGACCGACTCATGCTGACATCACTAAAGCTCTTTATTTGAGCCCATCAGAGGTATCTGCTAATCTGGTTTCCACCAAGGCGGGAGTACTTGGTTTTCCCTTAGAGTTTCTGGTCAGAAGAGCTGAAGAATGTGCGTGGAAAAGTAGTGGGATTCAGTTTGCGCCATCTTGGCATTATCTGTGTATGAGATAGTTTTGTTTGCTGACATGGAGAAGTTTGTGGATATGAATTCCATTCATTTGTTCGTGATGAAGAATCCGGTTCCCACTCTCCTAGGTGACTTGTATTACTCAGTGCACTATAAGAATGAGAAGAGATGAGGTGGCTTGGTTAGATGTTGTGCCCCGTTATTCTACACATGGTTTATGAAGCACATCCCTGTTACTGGAGTATTCACAGATCCCAAAGTAATATGGTCGCAAAAACTAAGCGCGTTGACCGCCAAAGACATTAGATGGTTCACCTTGAGGCTAAAAGGGAAAGAGCTCATCTCCAACTGTGGAGGGTATCCTAATGTTCCCCTCTTAGGAGTAGATGGGGGCATTAATTACAACCCCATACTCTTGAGAAGACAATTAGGATACGCTTTGAAGAATGTTCCCAAAGATTCGGAGTTGGATCAGACGTTTTATTTCCCCGTGAAGGACAATCTCCCATTGGTACGGGAAGCTGCAAGTGCTTGGAAATTGATTAATAGAAAGGGTATAGAACGCTTGGGCAGGAGTAATAACCAAATGTTTCCCGAGTTTGAAGCGTGGGTAAGAGAAAAAGCTCAAGTGACTCTAATCCCTTTCTCCGCACAATTACCACCACCTACCACAGTTCCTTTAGAAGATTATCAGAAATTGGAGGCTTTGGTCAAGCAGCTTAGGTTTGAGAATCAAGAGGCTTACAATTCTTGTCAAAAATTGATGATTCAGAACCGTCAGTTAGAGGATAGAGCTATACGAGCTGAAGAAACAGTTCGTCTCAAGCAGAAGGACTTCGAAGAAAGAGAGCTACACTTCAGGAAGAGAGGATTGGCTGAGATCCATAAGGCGAGTCAGTGCCGGAAGGATAAGAAGGAACTTAATGAGGCTAATGAAGCCATCACACTTTGGCAAAAGAAGTGGAGTGATAATCAGAAGAAGCAAAAGGAGGTAGAAGTTGAATTTGAGTTGAAGATCAAGAACCTCCAGGATGCTTTGGTGGAACAAGAGAAGCTAGCTCGGAGAGCACAAGAGCAATAGAGAGAGTGTCTTCTTCAAATGACAAAGAGTCAACAAATAGCCGAAGATGTCCAGAAAGAAGTTGAAGAGTTGAAGCTTTATGCTGATGTGAAGAGGTCAAAGGCTGAGCCTGGTCCGAGCAAAGAGAATGAGTTGATTTTCCTGTAGCAGATTGAAGAGTTACATGCTTCCTTTGATACAAGGGACCTCCTCATCCAGAGACTCATCCAGGAGCCTGATCATCCGGATATTGTTCAGTTGTTCCAGAATGTCAAGCGTCTTAGCTGGAGGCTGCGAGACTTAGAGTTCCCTAGGGTTTAGTTTCATGCTATTGTGCTTGGATTACCCACAGACTTGTTGTGGGATTCCTTTTATTTGATGTACTTTGTTGTTCTTTTGATTGGCACCCTTCGGGGACTTTGTTGTTTCAAACTTCAGTTTATATGATAGACTTGTTTTAAATCTCTTGTTCGTTATTTGTTGTACCGACACGGGGTAATGAGCATCAATTCTCCATGGCCGTCATTGTATTTGAGCATCGCTTGGGTATTCTTCCCAATTATTATTCTCTTAAATACCAGGACCGGAAACAGGGAGAGTCTTGGGAATAAAAGGAACACATTGCATTGAATACACATCATTTGCATTTTTTCTTTGTTTTTGCAGGTTTTTCTACAGGATGCTTAATTTATCTGTGTTTCAGGCAAAGATTGCGAGAGCTGCCAAGACCCGACATCTCCGATAAGATATCCCGCATTGCTACGCAACTCGCAGCAATCAGAGGACAGTCATGGACACTATGCAAACAGAGCTTAATGAGTTTCGCACCAGAATGGGAGAGTTCATGACCATGATGCAAGGGATGGCTCAGGGACAACAAGAGTTAAGGAATGCAATTCAAGGGCTCAACCTTCCTCAGACTAATACTCCTGTGACCACTTCTGACGGGCAAGGGGCTCCTCCCAACACCAGCAATGGCCTAGGTGGACCTCATATTCCAGAACCAGGCACGGCAACTTTTGTTCCAGTACAAGACAGGCAGGAGGATCAATTCCCTTATTTCAACAATGACATGGGGTTCGCTGGAGAGGGAAATCTTAATGACTTTTTGGTGCTTGCTGAGAAAGTCAAAGCCCTTGAGTGTAGGGATACTTTGGGGATAGATGTGTCCGACATGGGCCTAGTCCCCGGGGTGGTTATTCCTCACAAATTCAGACCACCTACGTTTGACAAGTACAACGGTAATTCCTGCCCAAAGACTCACTTGCAGGCTTTCTATCAGAAGATCGCTGCCCATACTCGGGATGAAAAGCTCTGGATGTACTACTTCCAGGATAGTCTCTCCGGAGGGTCCTTGGAATGGTATATGAAGCTAGAGAGAAGTTCTGTAAGAAACTGGAAGGAATTGGGAGAAGCATTCCTCAAGCAGTATCAGTATAATATTGACTTGGCGCCAAGTCGCACCCAACTTCAGAGTTTGACTCAGAGGAGCTCAGAGAGTTTCAAATATTACGCACAGAGGTGGCGTGAAATGGCCGCTCGAGTGCAACCTCCTTTGTTGGAGAGAGAAATGGTAGACCTGTTCCTGGATACCCTCCATGGGAATTTCATGGAAAGGCTAGATGGATGTTCTTCAAGTGGATTTTTGGATATCATCTTGACTGGCGAGAGGATAGAAAGTTGGCTCAAGCAAGGGAAGATTCAGAACGGAGGCGCTTCAAGTTCCGGTATTAAGAAACCCTTCATGAAAAGAAGAGAAGGAGAGACTGGTGTAGTTTACACGCAGAGGGGAGGAATCAACAGAGGATTTTATCAGCAAGTGGCCCCTGTCACTATCTCAGCTCAACCTGTTCAACAACAAGCCCAACCACCGCAGCCGCAACGCTCGCAAGGGTATCAATAAAGAACTTCCCGTCCATACTATTCTCAGAGGACCAGAGAAAGGCAGCTTGACACTCTGCCTATGTCCTATTCACAACTTTTGAAGAATCTCCTCCAACTCCAGTTGGTTCAGCTCAGAACTTTGCAACCCCCGAGGCCGGGGCAACTTCCTGAAGGGTACGATACAAACGCTAGATGTGAATTTCACTCCGGAGCTCCCGAACATACTATGGAAAACTGCAAGGCTTTGAAGTATGTATTCCAAGACCTAGTAGATTCCAAAGTGATTAACTTCGCTCCTACTCCTAATGTAATTCAGAACCCCATGCCTCCTCACGGAGGTACGGTTGGGGCAGTTGATGAAGGGGAGAATCTGAACATGGTATGTGATGTCAACAACCTGCAGACTCCGTTGAATGTTATTAAAGTTTGCTTGTCAAAGAAAGGTATCTTCCCTGGGTGTGAAGAAGATTGTCCAGAATGTGCTGAAGCTACAAATGGGTGTGAGCAGTTAAAGTCGGGGATCCAAAGTATGATTGATGAGGGAGTGTTGCAGTTCGACAAGATTGTAAAAGAAAGTGAAGTCTCCATGATAACTATCTTCTATGATCCATCTCAAGTTCCCTCACGGGCCAGAGCGGCACCGATAACCATCACCACGGCAGGACCCGTAATGTATCAGAGTGATAAAGTTATTCCTTGGAATTATGGTGGTGAAGTATACTGTAACGGCCAGAAGCAAGAGTTGGCCACGTCTAGTACAACCCCAGCTCAAGTAGAAAATGTTGGAGTGGGGGGCTTTACTAGAAGTGGAAGGTTGTTTGCGCCGGAAACACTAAGAAATAGTGTGATACCACCCAGAGACACCGCAGAAGCCCAGGCTAGAGCGAGAGGGAAGCAGCCAGTAGTTGTCAACGATCCTGCACCAACAACTGATCCAGACCTTACTTTTGATAAAGAAGCTGAAGAATTCCTAAGGATTATCAAAAAGAGCGACTACATGATTGTGGACCATCTGCAGCAGACTTCGTCGAAGATTTCCATCTTGTCCTTTCTCATGTGTTCTGATTCTCACATGAAGGCTCTCCTGAATATTCTGAACAAGGCGTACGTGCCTTAGGATATTTCAGTAAATCAGTTGGAAGCGGTGGTATCCAGCGTTAACTCCAGTCACAGATTGGGTTTCACAGACTTGGATCTGACTTCTGAAGGGCGTGCTCATAATCGGGCATTGCATATCTCTTTAGAATGTAAAGGCGCAGTACTCTCTCACGTGTTGGTAGATACTGGATCGTCATTGAACGTCTTTCCTAAGAAAGCATTGATGAAGTTGGACTATGATGGAGTAGTTTTAAAGCCCATCGACCTGGTAGTTCGAGCATTTGATGGGTCGAGGAGATCGGTGTTCGGGGAGGTGGAGTTACCAATCAAAGTAGGTCCACAGATCTTCAATACCACGTTCTACGTAATGGATATACAGCCTTCATACAGTTGTTTACTCGGAAGACCTTGGATACACTCAGCAGGGGCGGTATCGTCTACACTCCACCAAAAGCTAAAGTTCCTCTGGGAGGGTCAAATTGTAACTGTCAGTGGGGAAGAAGATATTTTCGTTAGTCATCTGGCTTCATTTAAATATGTGGAGATGGATGGCGAAATAGTTAAAAACCCATGTCAGGCTTTTGAGCCCATCAGATCTGAACAAGCCTCTGTAGTGGCAGTTTCTCCTGAAGAACCAAAGAAGAGGGTGTCCATAGCCTATTATAAGCAAGCGCTTGAATTGGTAGAATCAGGGGTGCGAGAAGGCTGGGGCAGTCCAGTAGAAGTGCCGAAGAAGATAGATATGTTCGGAATTGGCTATCATCCTGGGAAGTCATCGTCTGGACCAAGTGCTAAAGGTTGTTAGAGCCCAATCACTTTCACGAGTGCGGGAGTGGTCGATTATGGAAACATCAGTGCTGTGCAGGATGACGCAGTCGATAGTGACTGTGACCTAGATGAATGGATCAGGCCTGTCGTTCCAGGGACTCAACTTAGCAATTGGACATCAGAAAGGCTTATTTCGGTCACCTCTTTCGAAGAGTAATATTTTTTGTTTCTGTTTTTCCTGTATTAAAGCATTATGTCTTGCCCGGGGCATATTAGCTCTTTGTAAGGGTTCGTTTGTTCTTAACACAATCATAAATAAAGTTGACGTTTCACATTCATTCATGTCGCTCTCTATCTTTCATTTTTGCTTTTGTTTTTCAAAAAGAAATAAAAGTGTTAAAATGGCAATGTTTCTCATTTTCTCAAGTTGTTGCTAAAGCCTTGCATGAATATGACTTCGACAATCCAATTTATCAAGCCGATGAGGAAGGTGAAGAGGATTGCGAACTACCTGAAGAATTGGCCAGACTGCTTAAACAGGAGGAGAAGATGATTCAGCCGCACGAAGAAGCTGTCGAAGTAATAAACCTGGCTACTGAAGAAGACAAGAAAGACGTCAAGATCGGGGCTGCATTAGAAGAATCTGTCAAGACTCGTTTGATTGCCATGCTTCGGGAGTATGTTGATGTCTTCGCATGGTCCTACCAAGATATGTATGGTTTAGACACTGACATTGTGGTACACAAGCTGCCTCTCAGAGAAGATTGTCCTCCGGTAAAGCAGAAGTTGAGGCGCACGCGTCCAGATATGGCAATTAAAATAAAAGAAGAAGTACAAAAACAGTTTGATGCTGGTTTTTTGGCCGTGACCAGTTATCCTCTGTGGGTTGCCAACATTGTGCCGGTTCCCAAGAAAGACGGTAAAGTCAGGATGTGTGTAGACTACAGGGATTTGAACAGGGCCAGCCCCAAAGATGACTTCCCTCTACCTCACATAAATGTGCTCGTCGATAATACTGCTCAGTTTTCCGTGTTCTCCTTCATGGACGGATTTTCCGGCTATAATCAAATTAAGATGGCTCCCGAGGACATGGAGAAGACAACTTTCATCACTCCTTGGGGCACCTTCTGTTACAAGGTCGTGCCATTTGGTTTGAAGAATGCTGGAGCCACTTATCAACGGGCGATGGTGACGTTATTTCACGACATGATTCATCATGAAATTGAGGTTTATGTTGATTATATGATAGCAAAATCCCAAACGAAGGAAGAGCATTTGGTTAATCTAGCAAAGTTGTTTGACAGACTCCGGAAGTTCAGACTGAGGTTGAATCCAAATAAGTGTAACTTCGGGGTCCGTTTTGGCAAGCTACTCGGCTTCATTGTTAGTGAGCAAGGAATTGAGGTTGATCCAGCCAAAGTGAAAGCTATCCAAGAAATTCCTGAGCCGAAGACTGAAAAGCAAGTGTGTGGATTCTTAGGGTGACTAAACTACATTGCACGGTTTATTTCTCACCTAACGGCCACATGTGAGCCCATCTTTAAGCTTCTGAGGAAGAATCAGGCCATTAAATGGAACGAGGACTGCCAGCAAGCCTTTGACCGAATCAAAGAATACCTGCTAGAACCTCCAATTCTTATGCCTCCAGTGCCAGGGAGACCTTTGATTATGTATCTTACCGTGCTTGAAGGATCGATGGGATGTGTGCAGGGTCAGCAGGACGAGTCTGGTCGAAAAGAGCACGCCATTTATTACCTTAGCAAAAAGTTTACCGATTGTGAGATGCGCAACTCACTACTCGAGAAAACTTGTTGCGCTTTGGCATGGGCTGCTCGTCGACTAAGACAGTACATGCTGACTCACACTACTCTCTTAATTTCCAAGATGGATCCTATGAAATACATCTTTGAAAAGCCAGCTCTGACAGGAAGAGTAGCCCGGTGGTAGATGATACTAACAGAGTATGATATACAATACACTTCGCAAAAGGCAATCAAGGGAAGTGTATTGTCAGAATACTTGGCTCAGCAGCCAATCGATGATTATCAACCCATGAGGTTCGAGTTTCCGGATGAGGACATCATGTTCCTCAAGTCAAAATACTACGAAGAACCACTTCCGGAGGAGGGGCCAGACCCTGAATCCAAATGGAAATTGATGTTTGACGGGGTTGTGGACATGAATGAAAGTGGAGTAGGTGCTGTTATAATCTCTCCAGAAGGGGTCCATACACCTTTTGCTGCTCGGTTGACTTTCGAATGCACTAACAATGAGGCAGAGTATGAAGCTTGTATCATGGGGATTGAAGAGGCAATCGACTTGCGAGTCAAAAACCTCGAGATCTTCGGAGATTCTGCTTTGGTGGTAAATCAAGTCAATGGCAAATGGCTGGTTCATCAACCTCGTTTAATTCCTTACAGAGATTATGTCAGGAGGCTGTTAACTTTCTTCACCAAAGTCAAGTTGAATTATATCCCTCGAGATGAAAACCAATTTGCGGATGCTCTAGCAACTTTGTCGTCCATGATTAAAGTTTGTCAAGAGAATTTCGTGCCTCGAATTATGGTCTCCCGTCTTGAAAGGCCGGCTTATGTCTTTGCAGTCGATGATGGTGAAGATAACAAGCCTTGGTATCATGATATCAAGCAATTCCTGAAAGCTCAAGAATACCCGGTTGGGGCATCTAGTAAGGATAAGAAGACCCTTAGAAGACTGGCAGGAGGTTTCTTCTTGAATCAAGATGGCGTGCTGTACAAGCGAAACTTCGACATGATGCTGCTCAGATGCGTGGATAGACACGAAGCATACCTGTTGATGCAGGAGGTTCACGAAGGCTCCTTCGGTACCCATGCCGGAGGACATGCTATGGCCAAGAAATTGTTGAGATCGGGATACTATTGGATTACCATGGAATCTGATTGCTGTAAGTACTCCCGTAAATGCCACAAGTGTTAGATTTATGCCGACAAGGTCCATGTGCCTCCGAATTTGTTGAGTGTCATGTCTTCGCCATGGCCGTTCTCTATGTGGGGCATTGATATGATTGGTAAGATCGAGCCGACAACTTCTAACGGTCATCGCTTCATCTTGGTTGCTATAGACTATTTCACGAAGTATGTCGAAGCGGCGTCTTACACCAATGTCACTAAACAAGTGGTAGCCCAATTTATTAAAAGAGACATCATTTGCCGGTACGGAATTCCTGAAAGGATCATTACTAATAATGGTTCTAATCTCAACAACAAGATGATGGTGGACTTGTGTCGAGATTTCAAAATAGAGCATCACAACTCTTCTCCATATCGCCCGAAGATGAATGGCGTCGTCGAGGCGGCCAATAAGAACATCAAAAAGATTGTGAAGAAGATGGTTGTGACATACAAGGACTGGCATGAGATGCTACCATTCGCGTTGCATGGGTACAAAACGTCAATACGTACTTCTACAGGGCAACCCCGTTCTCACTGGTGTATGGTATGGAGGCAGTCCTACCAATTGAAGTGGAAATCCCCTCGTTGAGATTGATGATGGACATTAAGCTAGACGAAGCTGAGTGGCTCCGATCCAGGTATAATCAATTGAGCCTCATTGAAGAAAAACGTCTGGCAGTTGTATGCCATGGACAATTGTATCACCGACGGATGAAGCAGGCTTTTGACAAGAAGGTGCGGCCACAGAGGTACATGCCAGGGGACTTAGTGCTGAAAAGGATTCTTCCTTCTCTCAATGATTACAGGTGCAAGTGGACACCCAACTATGAAGGACCGTTCGTGGTTAAAAAGGTTTTCTCAGGTGGAGCCTTGATGCTGACAACCATGCACGGAGAAGACTTCCAATCCCCTGTTAACGCAGACGCAGTAAGAAAATACTTCGTGTAAAAAACACCCGCTGGATAAAAACAGAATAAAGATTCAGGCAAAAATAGGCATCCTGGCGAGCCAAAAACAGAATAAAAGGCTCGGGCAAAAGTTAGGGAAATCTTGAAAAAAAACGTACACCCGCTGAGTTGAAAAGCCACATCGGACAACTCAAGCAAAAAAGGGTATCCCGGTGGATTGAAAACTTGAAAAGGTGATCCACGCAAAAGAGGGATTAACACGAACGACTGCGATCTGCGAGATCCGTAACCTACATACAGTTGAGGCTATCCTAAGGGTTGAAGATAAGTTCATTTACTTTTTCTCAAGAGGCAGAGCGAGCAGAGCGTCTTGAAGGTATATGAGTTGTCGTACCTCAAAAAATACGATCCTAGAATAAACAACAGAGTCGCCACCTAATTCTATTTATTCTATTTAAAGAAATGGGAGATATAGATAAAACCTAATAAAGGATAAGAAATGGTTTACGAAACCAAATTCTAAGTTCGGGAGTCGGTTACGCAAGGGGAAGGTATTAGCACCCCTCACGTCCGGTACTCAAAGGGAACCTCTTAGCTAATTATGCGATTAAATGTTTGATCTTAAGTCTCTGCCTCTAAATGATTGTTAATATGTTTGTTCTTAAAGAAAAGTTTTAAATTAATATTAAGACGGAGAAAGGATTAAAGTTTTTTTATTATTGTGCTCGCGAAGGATTAAAATCCCCGTGCCTACGTATTCCCTTGTGCAATGGGAAAGTCAGAGCTTCGTAGTTCGTGCGACTACGGTTTGTGATTTTTAATTGAACGATTGTTTAAAACGCATTCTACTGCTAAGCGTTGGCTTATACTCGCGGTGGAGGCTAAAGCGCTAGCTTGCTTGCGAGATAGAATGATTTAAACAATGTTCGTTTAGAGAAAAGTGTTTGACTTTTGTTAAGGTGTTTTAAACGAAAGGGTGAATGAACCACGTCGCGTGGGGCTAGCCCAGGAGTGATTGCATTCCAAAACGTGCGGAGTGCTAGACTCCGGAGTTCTGTCTTTCGCTGATTAATTATGAAAGTGATTTAAATGTGGTTGGTAAGTTTTAATTTGTTTTAAGATATGAAAGAGTGAATGAAGCGCGTCGCGTGGGGCTAGCCCAGGAACGATTCATTCTAGAACGTGCGGAGTGCTAGACTCCGGAGTTCTGTTTTCGTATTTAAATTTATGAAATAAGTTGGATATATATTTTTTAGACGTTTTAGAATTAACGTGATTAATAACGAAGGAGTGAACGAAACAATACGCGTGGGGCTAGCCCTGTTGTGGTTCGTTCTAGAACGTGCAGAGTGCTAGACTTTGGAGCTCTATTCCTTGTTAAATTAGTTAAGGCGCGTAGAAGTCGTGCTGACGGCGATCACATAGTGACCGACTTACGTGTGTGCCAAAATGCAGGCGTATGAATTGATTAAATGAAGTGGATTCGATTCCTAATTCCTAAAGGTATTCCTAGTGAAAACGAAACCGGTAAAATAAAGGCGGAAGAAATAAATTACGTACAAAAACGGGAGAGGGATACAATAATAATTTTACACGAGAATGCAATGAAATAAAGGGTCTCGTTTTAATTTGTCCAAGAGAAAGCGTGTGTGTAGATCGGAACCGTTAGTATTAAATATTGTATAAAAGTGTGAGAAATAAATAAAATAAATAAATAGACTAAATAGAGTGAAATAAAAAATAGAATAAATTAAATAGAACGAAAATAAAAATAGAATAAATTAAATAGAATGAAAATAAAAATAAACAAATGGCCTCATATCGGTCATGATAGATTTATTGTGGCTTTGTTATATCATCGGCCCAAATAAAAATCAAAACGGAATTGAAAAGCAAAGACACATATTTTTGAATTTTTAGTTTATCAACAACTAAACAAAATTACGACTAAACTTAAAAACTAAATTTAAATAACTTACTACACAATAATATTTTTTATATTTTTAAGTGTTAATCACATATATACTTTACTTCTAACATTAATAAATAAATTAAACAAAACTATATTTTAAAAGGAAGAAACTAAGTCAATCTAATAACTTAAACTAATAAGGAATTTTTTTAATAATTTAAATAGATAACAAACTAAAATATAAAAAGAAAATGATGAATGATACTCACAAACTTCAAGGCTAGCAAAGGTTGAGCTTGTTGTGTAGAAGAAAATGAATGTGTTTTGATGGAGGTTGTTGTTGTGGTGAAGATGGTGAATGTTTATGGGTATTGTGTAAGTAGAAAAAAGAATTTTGACTTTGAAAAATATGTAATGAATGTGCTAGATTTTGAGAATATAAGGGTGATCTTGTTAGTCTCAAATGAGAGAAAGATAGATCTTATTTATATTGTGAATGAGGTAGGAGTGTTGATGTGGCAATCCATGTGACTTTATGAGCATAATTTTTGGTCATTGATAAGTATAAGTTGGCAATCCATGTGAAGTGTGAGAATGATTCTTGGTCATTGATAAGTCCAAGTTGGCAATCCATGTGACTTTATGAGAATAATTCTTGGCCATTGATAATTCAAAGTTGGCAATCCATGTGAAGTGTTTGTACTACATTGTAGTGGACCCCACTTGCTATTTTTCCTTTTTTGAATATGAAGAAAAACAAAAGAAAAGTAGTAATAATAAAAATAAATAATAATAATAAAACTAATAATAATAATAATAATAATAAAGAAAAAAAATTGAAAATGATTATCAAAAAATAAATTATATTGAATTAAATAAATTGAAGTTAAACTAAATAAATTGAAATTGAAATTAAACTAAAATCTAAATTAACTTATATAAAAAAAATTCTAAATAAGAATTGAACCAAAATAAAATTTAAATTAAAACTAATTCTAAAATATATAATATAATCTAAACTCCTATTCTTAAAGCGAAATAAGTAATTCTAAAAACATCAAGAATAAAATATAACATTAAAAATAAAATAAATAGAACTACATGATTGATGATTAATTGATTATAATGCAAAAATGACTGACTATCAAATAATTCGATAAAAATGCGCCAGATGAATAAAATTCGAAAAAGCTCGATCAAAATTTAGGGTGTGACAGTTGCCCCTATTTAATTTTCTTGGACCTGAATGTATAAATAACAAATCTTTTTGGACATTCAAGGTAGAAGAAGATTAAATATTAAAATAACTAAAATTTTGACCGAATGCAGATGAAATGCAATGTTATGAATTTATGAGGGACTCTTGTTGGGGATATGACATGTGAGATGCAATGAAACTTAACATGCTGATTTCTTTTAAAATGATGAATATGCTGAATATGGTATGATGCAGATAAATGCGACGACGATCCACATAAACGCAAACTGAGGGTGAAGACTCACTAGGGATAACAATATGCTGGGGATGACAAAACAAAAATAGGATGTATTCAAAGTGGTAAATCAACAGGTTCAAGTGTAACTGCTGGCACTAAGAATAACAAAAGATGGAAACAAAAGCAAATTCAAAGCGTTGGTTCAACTAACACAGGTAAAGTCTAATTGACACTTAGGATGACAAGAGAATATTCAAAGTGAATGCGCAGTGGCACGATATGACCAACTGTCACTAAGAATAATAACAAAGAAGAAGTAACGTCTGTGGATTGTATTGGATAAATATCACTATTCAGGGATGACATTGAAGGTAAATGCACATCCCTATATTCAGGAATGGCACTGAATATACAGATAAAACTTTCAGGAATGGCACTGAAGGTAAAGGCAAATCACTGTATCCAGGAATAGCATTGGATACGCAGACGAAGATTTCAGGAATGGCACTGAAGGTAAATGCAAATCACTGTATCCAGGAATAACATTGGATATGCATATGAAGATTTCAGGAATGGCACTAAAGGTAAATGCAAATCACTGTATCCAAGAATTGCATTGGATACGCAGATGAAGATTTTAGGAATGACACTGAATATACAAATAAAACTTTCAGGAATGGCACTGGAGGAAGAGTATAGCCAGGAATGGCATTGGAGGAAGAGTATATCCAGGAACGGAATTGGAGGAAGAGTATATCCAGGAACGACACTGGATATACAGATAAAATTTCCAGGAATGACACTGAAGGAACAAGATATAGACCCAGGAATAGCACTGGAGGAAGAGTATATCCTAGAATGGTATTGGAGTGAATAAAATATCCAGGAATGGCACTGGAGTAATAAAATACCCAGGAATGGCACTGGAGTGAATAAAAGGTAAGTTTTTGGTAGGCGCCAAGAAGTTGGACTTTCAAAGTGAGGTAAATATTTGACCACAACATGACCTACGGTAAATGAAAATAAGGATAAAACACTCTTGTTATGCATATCATATGAACTAGTTATGACATATGATCAAATACATGTAATGCAGGTGATGACAATATGGCTTGACTCTTTTGGAGATGACAAGATTGGAAGGCTGATTTTTCAACACTGCGAGATCAATGTTATTCCTCTCGGGGACTAAAGATGCTGATGTTGAAAAGACCTTTGCCACACTAATAAATTGTACCAAGTTGACGATCCTTGGAGAAGGGTTGAAAAAACTTTAGGGATTCTTCCAATGAATTGCCCCAGATAAGCTGATTGTTGTAGATGAGCTGATCGTTGCTTCAACTTGACTGACTCTAAAAATGATTGCCTTATGATGCGCTTGGAAGCCTGCTTCAGTATAAGTTTTGTAAATTCTTTTGTATAAACCAATTCTGAGATGTACTTTCACCGAACAACAACCTTGCCCTAATTCTTAACATGGTATGGAAGGAACTTGCCCCTGATAGGATCACTAGACCAGTTCTTAACTGTTTGAAAATTCCTTGCTAGAAAAGATAGTTTGCAAACAAAAACATTTATACAACCATGGTAATTAAAAGCAAATGCAACTTTTGAAATCAAAATTATTGTTGGAAGAAAAGAAAATGAATCATTAGTCCAAACACGATGGTTTATAACGTTCAAGGTGAAAGGTAAAGTGAAAATATGTACAAAACAAAATGAGTTGCAAAGATCTTTTTGGAGTCAATTTACACAACCTTACTGTAGTATGCTTTCAGAATAACCTTGCCTCAATTAGGTCTTTTAAGGGTTGTATCGTGGTCTGGTTCACGGTTCATGAAACAAGGATAAAAGCTCGAAATTGTGTTTGTACCCAACCTTCTTCGTGATGAATCTCCAATCCTACATTCAATTAAATCTACACACATTTATCTTGACAACGTAAGGGTAAAAAATGATGATTCGAGGTTTACTGGAAATGATAATCATTTTATTTGGCTTTGATGGATGTTTGTAGTGACCCAACGATTTTGGACATGGTGGTCACTAAATCTTACTTGTTTGATGTTGAGGGTTTGAGGGCCTCTTTTGCTTGATTTCTTTTTGAACTAATCCCTATCTTTTGCCTAAGTCCTTTTTTGACTTAGCGGGATTTATATTTTTTGTACTTTTGAAATTCTGAAAATTATAATTGCCAAACCATTGGTCATAATGGATCATCTTGTAATTTGAATGTGTAATCAAAATAATTGAACAACTACCCTGCCCCAGGTTAAACATAAGGATTTAAATCCGAAAGAAACTCCTACTTCTAGGCTCGAAGTGGTGAACTAGGGATTAACTCCTTATCTCTCCAGTGTTTGGGAATTGAAACAATGCCTGTACATCATCGACAAGATTTTATCTGAAAGCAAACCACAATATCTATCGGTGTTTTTTCATCATCCTCCTTCAAGCATTTGCATAATCAAAAGTTTTGAACAAAAGGTATATATGTATTTTTTTGAAATAGAAAATGTAAAGACATAAATAAACAGATGAACTGAATTCGAAAGATTGCAAATGCTCATTTCATTAATCAAAGAAGTACAAACATAATTGATAGGTAAACAGTCGATACAATTAAAGGAAAATGCAAACAGAAAAGAAATAAGGCCTAGTGACTAATTAGTTACAAGGATGAGCTGTCCTGTCTTGAAATACTGGCTTTTAGGGAGAACTGGTTGAAGTTGATTGAAGCTTCAAGTGGCATGCCCTGGAAAAGGATTGTCCTTGACACTTGGATTAGGATCACTGAAGGAGAGGACCTTGTCTTTGATCAACTCTTTCACTCTTGTCTTCAAAGCAAAACAATGTTCCAAATCATGGCCCACTCCACCCTGATGAAATTCGCAACGAAGATCTGCCCTATAGCTTGGTGGGAGAGGAACTGGAGGAGGAGGCATAGGTCTAGTGGTTATCAAACCTTTCTGAACCAAACCAGGATATAACTTAGTGTACGTCATGGGAATAGGGTCAAAGTGAACCCTATCACGATTCTGAGTTTGTCTAAAAGTCGGACGTTGAGGAGCTCTAGCTGGTTGAGCAGCAATCACAGGAGCAACAACAGCAACATAAGCTTGATTATCATGTTGGGCCCTGTATTGAGGTCTTCTACCCACATCGAAAATAGCATTGGTCTGATCTTCCCTCTTCCTTTGGAAATTCCCAAAAGGTTTCTTAGCAACATTGGAAGACTCAATAACTTTGGACACTTTTCCATTCTTAATTCCTTCTTCAAGCCTCTGTCCAATGGTAACTAGATTAGTGAAACTGGAAGAGACACTTCCAATCATTTTTTCCCAATAGAAGGGAGCCAAAGTATCCATGAACATACTAGTCATTTCTTTCTCAGCTAGAGGATATTCAACCTGAGATGCCAACTCTCTCCAACGTTGAGCATATTCCTTGAAGGATTCCCTCTCTTTCTGAGACATATTCTGCAGTTGACGGTGATCAAGTGCCATGTCCAAGTTGTACTTGTATTGTTTCACGAAAGCATCACCCAAATCCGCCAAGCTACGAATACGATCTCTATCAAGCCCCATGTACCACTTCATAGAGGCACCGCTCAAACTGTCTTGAAAACAATGAATAAGTATCTTGTCGTTCTTGGCGTAAGCAGCCATCTTGCGACAGTACATCGTTAAATGGAGCTTTGGACAGGTGTGCCCCTTGTATTTCTCAAATTCTGGAATCTTGAACTTGGAAGGCACGATGAGATCGGATACCAAACACATATCACTTGCATCAACATTGAAGAAGTCATTACCCTCTACAGCCCTTAATCGTTTGTCAATAGCTCGATACTGCTAACGACCAACTTCAGGTTCAACATAATCTTCAAGATCATCATCCTGAGCGCTAACCGCATTGTGTTCATAGGGAATTTGGCCAGTATGAATCACATGTCTGGATTCAGTGAAAATAGGAACTTGAAAAGCGGGTCTAGACACCTGACCGACCATAGAAGTAGTGACATGAGGTGGAAAGTAGTTGTGTGGAAAACCAAACTCCGACCAAGTTGAAGGTGGCAACTGGGTAGGTTGAGGTTTGACAATAGCGTTTTCAACCTCTTGGATCACTGTCCTCTGAGGTGGCTCTCCTCTGGAAATCAAAACTTGAAGCATTTCAGTCAGCTTCGTCACACTCGTCTTCAACTCCTCAATTTCCATTCGGACCTCAGCATTATGAACCTCTTGTTCTGACATCATGCGTCTGTGGTAAGCTCGGGTTCTGTATCGGCTACGAAGCTTCAGTTTGACGGTTGACAGATAACTGGAATACAGAGACAACTTGAATGAATTGACGAACAACCCGGTTGTGTACAAAAAATGCAAATGATGCATATGGCATGCGACACCATGCAAATGCAGATATGTTTAGGGTCACAGGCACAAACAGACTTGGAAACTGGAAATAAACTCGAAACTTCCTAATTGGTAGACTGTAAGAGATTGGTTGTATACTTTGTACCCATAAAGACCCCCTCACAGGATAGTTTCTACGGTGATGGTTTAAGGAAACTCAAAGTCACGGACATTTATCGTACTAACGCCCCGCTGCAGGCTAGCTGCATTGTGACGATAATAACGATAAGGTCTACCTTGAGTGAAGTTCTCATGCTAGGCTGATAAAGGGGCGAGCCCTCGGAGCCTAACATTACACAACTACCAAAATTGAAATAGGTCCTAGGGGGTCCCAAAATCACAGTCCTTTCGTGAATCAGGTCACGCGACAGGCTAGCTGCGTTGCGACAAGATCTACGAAAAGTCTAACTATCTGGGGGAGCTTTCATGCTAGGCGTGCAAGGAGCGAGTCCTTGGAGACTAACACTAATAACATCCAATTCTAAACTTAGGTGTTCCCTCTGCTTTTTCCACCACTCAAATTTTACTTGCAAAGTGACCCCAATATCCCACAGACAAGTAATATAATGAGCAATAAAAGGAAAGCGATAAAAGAATAAACAAATATAAATAATAAACAATAGAGAAGACAAGAAGAGACAAGGTCAAACAAATAAACACACAAAGCTAAGTTAGGTTCGACTCTCTCTAGCATGGAGCTTGTCCCCAACAAAGTCGCCAACTGTCGTACCTCGAAAAATACGATCCTAGAATAAACAACAGAGTCGCCACCTAATTCTATTTATTCTATTTAAAGAAAAGGGAGATATAGATACAACATAATAAAGGATAAGAAATGGTTTACGAAACCAAATTCTAAGTTCGGGAGTCGGTTATGCAAGGGGAAGGTATTAGCACCCCTCACGTCCGTTGTACTCAACGAGAACCTCTTAGCTAATTATGCGATTAAATGTTTGATCTTAAGTCTTTGTCTTCTAAATGATTGTTAATATGTTTGTTCTTAAAGAAAAGTTTTAAATTAATATTAAGATGGAGAAAGGATTAAAGTTTTTTTATTATTGTGCTCGCGAAGGATTAAAATCCTCGTGCCTACGTATTCCCTTGTGCAATGGGAAAGTCAGAGCTTCGTAGTTCGTGCAACTACGGTTTGTGATTTTTAATTGAACGATTGTTTAAAACGCATTCTACTGCTAAGCGTTGGCTTATACTCGCGATGGAGGCTAAAGCGCTAGCTTTCTTGCGAGATAGAATGATTTAAACAATGTTCGTTTAGAGAAAAGTGTTTGACTTTTGTTAAGGTGTTTTAAATGAAAGGGTGAACGAACCACGTCGCGTGGGGCTAGCCCAGGAGTGATTGCATTCCAAAACGTGCAGAGTGCTAGACTCCGGAGTTCCGTCTTTCGCTGATTAATTATGAAAGTGATTTAAATGTGGTTGGTAAGTTTTAAGTTATTTTAAGATATGAAAGAGTGAATGAAGCGCGTCGCGTGGGGCTAGCCCAGGAACGATTCATTCTAGAACGTGCGGAGTGCTAGACTCCGGAGTTCTGTTTTCGTATTTAAATTTATGAAATAAGTTGGATATATATTTTTTAGACGTTTTAGAATTAACTTGATTAATAACGACGGAGTGAACGAAACAATACGTGTGGGGCTAGCCCAGTTGTGGTTCGTTCTAGAACGTGCGGAGTGCTAGACTCCGGAGCTCTATTCCTTGTTAAATTAGTTAAGGCGCGTAGAAGTTGTGCTAACGGCGATCACATAGTGACCGACTTACGTGTGTGCAAAAATGCAGGCGTATGAATTGATTAAATGAAGTGGATTCGATTCCTAATTCCTAAAGGTACTCCTAGTGAAAACGAAACCGGTAAAATAAAGGCGGAAGAAATAAATTACGTACAAAAACGGGAGAGGGATACAATAATAATTTTACACAAGAATGCAATGAAATAAAGGGTCTCATTGTAATTTTCCCAAGAGAAAGCGTGTGTGTAGTGTACGAATTAATCGGAACCGTTAGTATTAAATATTGTATAAAAGTGTGAGAAATAAATAAAATAAATAAATAGACTAAATAGAGTGAAATAAAAAATAGAATAAATTAAATAGAACGAAAATAAAAATAGAATAAATTAAATAAAATGAAAATAAAAATAAACAAATGGCCTCATATCGGTCATGATTGATTTATCGTGGCTTTGTTATATCATCTGCCCAAATAAAAATCAAAACGGAATTGAAAAGCAAAGACACATCTTTTTGAATTTTTAGTTTATCAACAACTAAACAAAATTACGACTAAACTTAAAAACTAAATTTAAATAACTTACTACACAATAATATTTTTTATATTTTTAAGTGTTAATCACATATATACTTTACTTCTAACATTAATAAATAAATTAAACAAAACTATATTTTGAAAGGAAGAAACTAAGTCAATCTAATAACTTAAACTAATAAGGAATATTTTTAATAATTTAAATAGATAACAAACTAAAATATAAAAAGAAAATGATGAATGATACTCACAAACTTCAAGGCTAGCAAAGGTTGAGCTTGTTGTGTAGAAGAAAGTGAATGTGTTTTGATGGAGGTTGTTGTTGTGGTGAAGATGGTGAATGTTTATGGGTATTGTGTAAGTAAGAAAAAAGAATTTTGACTTTGAAAAATATGTAATGAATGTGCTAGATTTTGAGAATATAAGGGTGATCTTGTTAGTCTCAAATGAGAGAAAGATAAATCTTATTTATATTGTGAATGAGGTAGGAGTGTTGATGTGGCAATCCATATGACTTTATGAGCATAATTTTTGGTCATTGATAAGTACAAGTTGGCAATCCATGTGAAGTGTGAGAATGATTCTTGGTCATTGATAAGTCCAAGTTGGCAATCCATGTGACTTTATGAGAATGATTCCTGGCCATTGATAATTCCAAGTTGGCAATCCATGTGAAGTGTTTGTACTACATTGTAGTGGACTCCACTTGCTATTTTTCCTTTTTTGAATATGAAGAAAAACAAAAGAAAAGTAGTAATAATAAAAATAAATAATAATAATAAAACTAATAATAATAATAATAATGAAAAAAAAATTAAAAATGATTATCAAAAAATAAATTATATTGAATTAAATAAATTGAAGTTAAACTAAATAAATTTAAATTGAAATTAAACTAAAATCTAAATTAACTTATATAAAAAAAATTCTAAATTAGAATTTAACCAAAATAAAATTTAAATTAAAACTAATTCTAAAATATCTAATATAATCTAAACTCCTATTCTTAAAGCGAAATAAGTAATTCTAAAAACATCAAGAATAAAATATGACATTAAAAATAAAATAAATAGAACTGCATGATTGATGATTAAGTGATTATAATGCAAAAATGACTGACTATCAAATAATTCGATAAAAATGCGCCAGATGAATAAAATTCGAAAAAGCTCGGTCAAAATTTAGGGTGTGACACGAGTGATAACCAGGTTGAGACTTGATGAGATCCACTTCTCACATTGCCAATAGGATAGTTTGTTTTCCTTTTTGGCTGTTTCCTCTTTCCATGGAACTGATTCCTTTGTATTGCCTATTCATGGCCACTTTTTCCAAATCAATAAAAATTCCACTTCAGTCAATTTGACTATTTTGCTTCTTGTTTTTGCTTTTTTTTCATCTAGCATTGATTGATTGCGAAAACATCCAGCAAATTGTGTTTTACATTGTGTTGTGAACATTTGAATGCTTTCTAACTCATGCAGGAGGACAGAAACATTTGACATAACTCTGAAAGGGTGTCGAGATACCCAGATAATGATTCATACTACGAGTCTGGGGCAGGAAGGTCCCAAACTAACTCTTTATGTTGCAGATACTATCGATTGTGTTCATGGAGGTACAGGTACTGGTGTTGCTAACAGAGCTAAAATCAAATTTCCAGGAGGAGCATTTCTTTATGGTTGAGCATGGGCGGGTGTCTCCCAGGGTGTCCCCAATCATCCCCAGCAAAGTGGAAGTTGAAATTTCTCCCAGCAAGGTAGCAGAAGGTGGGTGTCATCCCCAAGCATATTTTTTCCTTCAGACAAGGGCAATTCCCAACAGTACAAGGAATGTTTTTCCTCCCCAGCAATTGGTTCCTCAGCAGTATCATGCCTTTGGTTCCCAGCCAAGTCAGGAGGTCTTCACTTCCCCACCAGAGTTCAAGAAGGGTTCGTCTCCAGTAGGGTCTTGGCGCTCCAATCTCAAAGTCCAATTTATTTTTGGCAATGGCGGCTGTTCAGAGCCGGTGTATCATTGACAGCTTTCCCCACAGAGTTGTCTCCTCCTCATCAGGATGAACCAAATCAATGCAGTGATCACCATTCCTCCCCAGTCAAGCCATCTGGGATACTTGCAGTCTCCTTGTCAGGATATCTCTTTGCATTTGCATATGCATAATCATCATTACATTTACATCCTCCAAAGCGTAGCATTTCCATCGTCATGGAGCATTATACCATAAATCCAACATGTGCATGCCAGCATGGGCCAGTTTTGAGGTGTTACAGTCAACCTATAACATCAATTTCAACCTGAAGTATTCCCTGCAGAAGATACTTAGGCCATTCTCCAGATATCTTGGTCCTTCAAAATCAATGTTATTTCTCCTCCGTGGCTTGGTCCTGCCCAGTAGTCGCGTGTTGTTTCTTTATGGCTTGGTGCTGCCCAGCAGTCATATTGATTTAAGCCATGTTCCGCCAACAGGCATCTTCTGTGGCTTGGTCCTTCCCAGCAGTCGCGTATTGTTTCTTTATGGCTTGGTCCTGCCCAGCAGTCATATTGATTTAAGCTCTGTTCCGCCAACAGGCATCTTCTGTGGCTTGGTCCTGCCCAGCAGTCGCGTATTGTTTCTTTATGGCTTGGTCCTGCCCAGCAATCATATTGATTTAAGCCCTGTTCCGCCAACAAGCATCTTCCGTGGCTTGGTCCTGCCCAGCAGTCGCGTATTGTTTCTTTATGGCTTGGTCCTGCCCAGCAGTCATATTGATTTAAGCCCTGTTCCGCCAACAGGCATTTTTCGTGGCTTGGTCCTGCCCAGCAGTCGCGTATTGTTTCTTTATGGCTTAGTCTTGCCCAACAGTCATATTGATTTAAGCCCTGTTTCGCCAACAGGCATCTTCCGTGGCTTGGTCCTGCCCAACAGTCGCGTGTTTTCTTTATGGCTTTGTCCTGCCCAGCTCTCATATTGATTTAAGCCCTGTTCCGCCAACAGGCATCTTCCGTGGCTTGGTCCTGCCCAACAGTCATATTGATTTAAGCCCTGTTCCGCCAACAGGCATCTTCCGTGGCTTGGTCTTGCCCAACAGTCGCGTGTTTTCTTTATGGCTTGGTCCTGCCCAGCAGTCATATCGATCTCGTTAAAGCCCTGTTCCACCAACAGGCATCCTCCGTGGCTTGGTCCTGCCCAGCAGTCATGTGTGTTTCTTTGTGACTTGGTCCTGCCCAGCAGTCACACTGATGAGTTTCTATTTTGTTGATGGTTTCGTTAAGCCCTGTTTCGCCAACAGGCACCCTCGTTGTGGCTTTGATTCGCTCAGTAGTCGTAGTGATTGCATTGATTCTATTCCACCTAGTTCTATCTCCGTTACCTATTCAGAGGTCAAAACAAATATATTTATATATATATATATATATATATATATATATAAATAAAAGGGCAGATGGCATTTCTATTATCCTGAGTTCAAATTTCCAGGTTTTATTCGAGTATTCAATCACTCCACACCTTGAACGTCTAAAAGCTGCTGCAATTATTCATTCAAGTCTGCAGATGATTGAATAGGGGCAGCTGTAATACCTCAAAATTTGCCCTCATATTTATTCCCTTTACTAGCTTATCGTTTCGCATTCATCTGCATTTCTCACTAGGTCGTAACATCATAATCATGCATTTCATTGTTTCCTAAGGCATGTGATCAGGGCCCAGGGAAATTAGGGTTTCGTACTTTATCTGTATCTGTCAGGGAATGATGGAGAATATTCACTGGACAATGATTCCACTTCAAATGCGGTTGTTTAGTCGTGTTTAGATCCATATGGGAGTTTGACCTAGTTAGGGCCAAACTATCAAAAGATCACTACAACTGCAAGATTATTTTGGACCACTGGACTATTTCTTAGACAGTGCATATTCGAAGTTCATGTTGTCGTGTGCTGAGATTCATCCGTTTATCGAACAGTGTTTTGTGTGAAGTTTGGTTCGAATCTTCAGTTTATCAGTGATTCATCTGGATTCAAATGGTCATGGCGTGTTTCAGACGATTCAAAGAGTTGTGACTAATCTGGAAAATTGTGCAGTGGTTCAAACGGAGTTGTGTTCATGGGCTTGTGGAGAGAATTTAAAATAGGCTTTGGGCTAAAATCGAGACGTCATATCCATCCATTCTCATTGTTATAAACCATTCCCGATTATTCCATTCCACTTCCATTCTTTTCCAATTTTCATTTCTTTTCAATTTTTAGTACTCTATATGTTTTCATCAATCCATTTTCAGTTTCTTTTATTCACTTTTCCATTTATTTTTTGTCCGTAATCCATTTTGAACCATCTTTCAATTTTCATAGTCCATGTCAAACTCATGTTTTCCCATTGTCCGTTTTACACCATTTAAACTCAATGACAATTTCGCTTTAGAATCATCACAAATTTCTACAAAATAATAGGAGGTCAATTTCTTTTGTTTTCATCTTAGTATCCAAATCACTAAACCAATTTTCAATTAGTCATCTTAAGTTCAAGTCCATGTCCAATAAAATCCATTTCTAATACCTTTTATTTCCAATCAATATTCTTTTTGAGTTCTATTCCATATTTTAGGTCCATTAACCAATTCCATTGTTAATCCATGTCAAGTCAATGGTTTTCATTTCTTCAAACCCTCCATTTATTATCTTTCTTTTAAGTCCTAATTAAACCCATAAACTTTTTCCTTAATCCATTTTCAATAAATCTTTTAGAAACTCCTCCAATTACCCGTTATCATATCTAATTCCAAAGTTCTTCTTAAAAATATTTTCCAACCATTAGGTTCAATCTAACTCTAAGTCAAGTCAAAATTGACATTCGGGTTGAATCTTGATTTATTAATATCACAATAGAAGACTGTTAAAGCTTTTGAGTAAGAAGTCAATCAAATTCTCATGCTCAATTTCCATTCACAATTGTCACATAGAAATTTCATATGGGGTCCCTGGCTCGCCATTTCTTCAGTTGCCATGTTTGATACAAAAGCTTATGTAAGAAAAATCTATAGCAGAATGACAGAAACTTGGACATCGGAAAATCCGTAAAAAAAAAAGATAAATAATAATTAAATTATAACATAAAGTTCAATAACAGAAACTGGTTAATAGAATCAGTTACAGTTACATAGAGGGATAACTAGGAAACAAAAGACTACAAAGGAACAATCACAAGAACAGTTCAGGTACAGAAGAAATGGACAGAAAAATTGAGCAAATATTGATGAGCTTCTTCACTCTCCTATCTCCAGTCTGCACAATCTTTTCCATTCTGCAACCTAGCACCATCATCATCACGGATAAACGTACAACCTGCATAATCTATAGCGCAACTCAGAATCAACCAGTCAATATTGGTTAGTGGTGAGAGTGGGGCTGGTAAAACGGAAAGCACAAAGTTACTTATGCGCTATCTTGCTTACATGGGAGGGTGAGCTTTTGTTTCTGAAAGTAGAACAGTTGAGCAGAAAGTCCTGGAGTCCAACCCTGTTCTAGAAGCCTTTGGAAATGCAAAGACTGTTAGAGACACAAGTCGTTTTGGTAAGTTTGTGGAGATTCAATTCGATCAGAAGGGAAGAATTTCTGGTGCTGCTATCAGAACTTACCTACTGGAAAGGTCACGCGTTTGCCAGTTGTCGGATCCAGAGAGGAATTACCATTGCTTCTATATGCTTTGTGCTGCACAGGCTTCAATTTTGTATCATGGGAACATTGAATTTGTGAAAGGGGAGAAGATGGATTCATTTATGCCCAAAGATGATAAATCCTAGTTTCACCTGCATATCACACAAATCAGTTTCAATAAGGCTCATAACCTGTTAGCAGAAAAATGATATCCAATAAACTCATAACAGGATCCTAACTGAATTCCAAAAAAACGGTATAACTGAATCATAACTAAATCTTACCTGGGAAAGTTCTAGAATTACCTCTGATCCACTTCTACAAATCAGAAGCTCCTTCACCATTTTTTTTCTTCAATCCCGCAACCATTTCTCTCATTCACCTTTTTTTCTCAATCTTCATCTCTCACAAATTCTCAATCTTCTTCCTCTCTTCTCCTTCAATCTTCTCCTTCAACGTTTCTCTTCAACCATAACCAACCTTCAACTCGAGCTCTCATCAATCTCCAGTTCCGAATCTTCACACCACTCCTCTTCAATCATTCGAACCATTCTCCCTCAGCCATCCAACCTCCTCCAATCATCACCAAAGCAGAACCACACCTTCATATATAGCCTCCAATCATCTGAAATAAACCGAAAAATTAGTTAGTGAAAGCAATAATTGAGAGTAATAGCCAGAGGGAGATTTCAGAAGAAAGAAGAGAAGACGCAATTCATTCAACAGCCAAACATCATATTGAAGGCGTAATCAAAATGTCATACCAAAGAACTCTGAAATCATTTTCTCGGTGATCTTTTAGCGACTCCGCACAATCATCATCAGCGTCATCTTCGTCGTCGTCACAGCACCGGCGGCTACGCCGCTCTAATCACCAATCCATCTTCAACAAGGTACGAATTTCAACCCTCATGAATATGGGATGTTTGGTGCGTCTTCTTCAACAATCTTTCTGAGAAGCGGTTTGCGGAACAATAAGGATGGAAGGTTTAGCTTTTGTTGATTTCGGAATAGGAGAGGGAGCAGGTTGATTTTGTGATTTGATTTTTCAATTGGGGATAGGGTTAGGTTTTTGGTTTTGATAGAGGGTGAAGAAGATGAAGTCGTCGTGTTTCAATTGACGAAGAAGATGAGGGTGATGGAAAAGAAGAGGAAAATGAAGAGGATAGAGATCAGCGGCGGCAAGGGAAGAAGAAGAGAGGAGTTAGGGTTTTTTTTAGGGTTCTTGCGTTTTGATGTGGTGGTGTTATGAATCTGATACATTAATTGGAATTATAAGAAGATTAAGGTGCTTTAATTGGTGTTAATACTCATTGATTAAATTAATTTTCGTTTATTCCCCATAATTAACCATTAAAAAACTCATAACAAATTGATCTTCTCCACTGTCCCTTTGATTCTTAAGGATAAGGTTGAATTTTGAGGTCCAATCCGGTGGTGACACTTGTCACCGTCCGGTTGGGCCACCCTTCCATAATCGTATGCGGATCACATACCATAGTTATCATATACCCTCATAAACCTTGCGCATGGGCCTTAAAGATTCTGCTACCCGCACCCCTAGCTTAAAGCCCAATACGTAAAACAGTCACAAAAAAAACTGCTCACTACACCTCCCTTAAATCCTGCAAAATTGGGCCTTCTGTTTTTGCTAATCTCACCCCTGTCTTAGGCCCGTAGGGAAAAACAACATAAAAATTTGCTGAAGGCACCTCTTCCCCTTTCTAGCACAATTGGGCTTAGCCCTGTTGCTATCTGCATCCCTTTTAAAAGGCCCAGTAGAGAAAACAACTTAACAAAATCACTAAATCCACCTCCCCCATTTTATTTCTTTAGAACTTATTTTTTTGTTTTATTAGTTAGAAAATAATTCAATAAAAATAGAAAAATGCTTAGGAAAATTCCCCAAAAAATCAAGTAGGATATTAATTCATTTTAGAAATGTGTGGCATTTTATTTTTCTGGATTTGCATTATTTTTGAATTAATTCTGAATTTTTCATGTAAGTAGTTTTTAATGAATTTCCTTCAACTGTACATAATTTTGTTGATTTTATTTTTTAGTCTTCCAGTAACGTTTTTGACCCACTCTGTTTACCATAGTTATAGGACTCATAATAGTACTTAGCATAATTTTAGTAGATTTTTTAGGACATTTTATCTCAGGTTTTAGTGGCTTAATCCTTAGGAAATAATGGTTAATCATTAGGTAGAAATAAATGATTTTTAGGCATAGCAAAATTATGATTTTTTAGGATTCTTTTTAACACAATATTATAGGTAGTTTTAGGACCCTATAGAATTAATCTCATAATTTTTCCATAATTTTTACTATTTTTTAGGGTATTAATCATTAGGCTTTATTACATATAAAACTCCATTAGTTTAGGCTAGGATATTAAGTTTCATTAAAAATAGTTTAAGTAGATTTAATTTTAGGGTTTAATATGGATTTAGAATAGTTTAGGTTCTGATTTTTTAGAATGAAAATATTAGGTAATGCCTTTAGTTTTAGGACTTAGGCTTAATGTTTCTACTAATTAGACTTAGAATAAATTTAGGTTGATTTCAGGCTTATACCTTTAAATGTGTTGTTTAGAATTTTATTCTTATATTCAATTTTTGTTATTTTGTTATATTGATTGATATTTTCACTTGAATAGGTTCCCCCTTTGCTTTAGAATCAACTTATCTTCCTTAGGAAGTAAGTTGCATTCTAGTAGTTTTTAAATCCTTTCTCCCTTAGGTTTAGAAACCTCATTAACCATAGGACCTCTCTTGTAAATAAACAAAAATTAGGGTTGTGTCTTAGTTCCCCTTAGATTTTGCCTTTTGCAATTTGAGTCATTCTTTCTCATCTTCAAACAAAATCCAAAAACAATTAACCAATAAATGAAAGGATTCCTTGTGTATAGCCTTATTCCATGAAGCACTTGCACTCATTCCATCTTGGAGTGGTGTAAGCTTGTCTATCATGATTTACAAGTCTCATCAAGGAATTGTTTCATAAAACAAACGAATTCAAAACACTTCTCTTAAAAGACAAAAAACAAATAACAAGCGACTATCATGCGGGAACTTCTCTTCTCATCTCATTCACTCATAACGCAAACTCGCGACGACTTGTCTCGCATGCAAGACGGTAAACGCACTCGTACCAGACGAGCCTGCAACACCTGAGCATAGACATACGCAGTTCCAACTGTAAAAAAACACAAACAAATAGTTCCCGCCTTAGTTAGGCGAACTACGTCGACTCTGATCCTTATTATCCCGATGAGGTACGTAGGCAGCGGGGTATGGCCCGTTAGAGCACATTCTTTATTTTCCCTACATTTTCCCCATTCTTTCTTTTTGTTCTTTTTCAACTCTTTTCTCATTTCAGTTCCAGTTCCAGTAGCATTTCTTTGTTCAGCAGCACTTTATTTCTCACCCTTTGAAACAAAACAAACAAGCGTGGATCCCGTCGAGTACGGCGAACGATTTGGGTGCTAATACCTTCCCAGGTCGTAACCGACTCCCGAACCCAGATCTTTGGTTCGCAGGACCTCGTCCTTTCCTTCTTCAGGTTTGTGCAACATTACCTTTCCCATTCATTCAGGATAAAAATGTCTGGCTGGCGACTCTACCTTTTCCGCGCCACTTTCACGTTTGTACTAGGATAAAAATCCCGGGAGCGACAAAGGGTTCCTGCAAACCTATAAACAACCCAACCCACTCACAGGTATTGTTCTAGAACAAGGATCCTCAGGTTCAGATCTATTATGAGAAGTGTAAACACTTCTAACCCGGAGGTACAATGTTTACCTTAATCATAAAGGATCATGCTTTAATTCACCTCAGATGCTGAAGGTCATCTAAAAAGGTCATCTAGACTTAGTAGGCTTCCCAGATAGCCCTAGCACTACAGGAAATCTGTAGCACAGAGTTCTGAAAATTAAACCCATGTCTGAAACGTGTTTTCATATTCCCGCACCAGACCGAAATGGAATGGGAAAGAATACAAAACCACTATAATTATATGTGTCACTCAAGCCTTTGTGTTAAACCTTTCTCACTGGAATACCCCTCCCACCAAAGCAAACCAGAAATCCAACACAATGATATGATAATAATAAATGAAATGCAGAAAGCAATAAATGAAAGCGATAAAGTAAATGCAATAGATAAAGTTGTACAGGAAGCAATAACTAAAGCAAAAACATAAACACAAATAGCACATAACACCCCCAATAAACACAAACAAACAAGCGCTAGGAGAAACCCACAAGAGAACCAGAAGCCCTGCTTGCAAAGTCCCCAGCAGAGTCGCCAAGCTTTCGCTCCCCGGATTTTCATCCCGGTGCAAACGCGAACTGGTGCCGGCGATGTTGAAGGTTGAGGTTGAATAAAGTCGCCAGCTAGGCATTTTTATCCCGAAGGAAAGGTAATGCTGCATAAACCTAGAATGAGATGGATAAGACGGTTACGAACCAAAGAGACTGAGTAAGGGGGTAGGTTACGACCTAGGAAGGTATTAGCATCCAGATCGTCCGTTGTACTCGACGAGATCCACGCATACCTGATTATGTTTAAAAGGGGATATTGTATGTGCTAAATTGTGTATAAAAGGCTAGGGAGGAATGGATCTATAGAGTGTCAGTGCAAGAAGAAAGTGAGTGCTCAAAACTGAGGCTGAGGAAAGAGAACTGGGAGGAAGAGAGGGGGGAACAAAGAGACTTTTTTTCGATAACTGTTAAGTTATGCCTACGTATCCTCTTGTGAAATGAGGAAGTCAGAACACCGTAGTTCGACTCAAAGAGACTTGGATATTTTTGATGTGAACTGCTTGCTTGTCTATGCTCAAATGTATGACTCGTCTGGCTCGAGTGCTAACTGTCTTGCATTAGACGAAAGAAACGAGTTCTCGTTTTCAGAGTGAATGTGATGAGAAAAGAATCCCGGAGGAGACGTTTATTGTTTTTTTTGTGTTTTTGTGTTTTCAGTTTTTTATTGTTTTTGGTGTTTTGCATAGGATAATGAGCTTAAGCCTTAATCAAGGGTCGTGAACTCATTATATCATCCCTGATTAGGGATAATGAGTCTACTTAAGTATGAGATGAAAATCTCAACTTAATTACTCTAATGATGCAGGATTAAAATCATTAACCTACTTGTGATTATTAAGTTTTTTTGGATTTTTGTTTTGTGTTAAGTAATGAGTTTAATCTCTAATCAGGGATTAGTGAACTCATTACACCATCCTAAGATAAGGATAATAGATGAGAACACTTAAGATGAGGAAGACTCCTCAACTTAATCCATGGTTAGGGATTAAAATCAATATATAACAAGCCTTTATTAAAGTGGATTTTAATTAAAGGTGGGATTAAGAAAATGGATTTTATGTTTGTAAGACTAAACCTGAGGGGGACTTGTCCATTGAACACTAGGGTTAGTCCCTCTAAACCAACAGGCAGAGATGTAACCCTAATATAAGGCCCAAGTTACAAGCTTAAGTCTTGATGATTATTAGGTGTTTTTATTAGGAGGTGTAAAAAACTTAAAGGTTTAACACTAAGTATTAAAGTTATGCACTCCATCCTAAGATAAGTATACGGGCGTAACCCTAATTCAGAGTCTTAAAACTTTAACTGTTTAGCCTTGATTATGAGATGAGAAGAAGAGACTCAAGGAGACTCAAAGGTAAAAACTAGGGGAGACTATGTACAAACCTAAAGTTATCATGCTTTAATATTCCTATGGTTTGTGAGGCTTAGAGAAAGATCTTCAAATGGCCACCAAGGAAGAAGAAGCAGATGAAAAGAGAAGAGAAAGGAGAATAGGTTACTTACTTCCTAAAGAAGTTAAGTAACCTGAGAGAAAGAAAGGGAGCAAGAGAGATCATAAGTGAGTCAAACTCACTTCAAATACAAATAAATATGCAAATGGAGAGATAAGAAGAAGTTGTATGTGGAGGCAAATCCACATCCTAAACAACTTACCTGAAGCCCCTGAAAAGTTAGTATGAATGCATAAGATATGAAACAAAAGGAAATAAGACAAATGAAGATGCAATGATCAAGACCAGAAGTGCAAACACAATGCAAATGTGTTATGAAATGATGCAAAGACATGTACAATGTTTATGCATGATCATACAAGAGATGGAATGCAAGGGAAGGCATGTTAGAAGCTTGAAATCACATGAATACACATAAGAAGCAATGAATGAAAAACATACCAAATGGATGCAACAATGATCAACCAATGTTCATACATGTCCTAAGGTATATAAGATGACATACAAATGCATGAGATGTCATGACAAGTTCATATGATGAAGGTATGCAAAGATGAATGCAAATGAACATGGCAAATTGGGGTTTTAAGAAAGTATGAGATGCACATGTCCATAACAAAAGGATAACACATGATAAAAATTTGAAAATGCAACCAAATTAACCCTAAACACACATAAGATCACTCCCCAAAGATGGAGGTCAGAAGCTATACCAAAGTCAAGTTATGGTTTTTCTAAGTTAGGCTATGGTTTTGGGTACTTCTTCATGAAACATTCCAAACAAATAGAAAATGCAATGCAAAAATATGAGTTTAATGCCCTAGATACTACATGCAAAGTATGAAAGAATGCAAAAAGAACCATGTGCAAACTCATCTTGGTTGATCAGAAATGGATTTTTGAAGTTAGGGTTAGAAAAATAGGAAATTTGGAAACCCTAATTCATGGTTAATTGTCAAAACATGATCAAACCGTAAAAGAAATTTGTAATATGAGTTTGTAAATTATTCTAAATGTTTATGGATGCTTCATGAATTGTTTTGTGATTTTTAAATCCCTAAATGTATTTTTAATTAATTAAAATGAATTAATTAATTAAATAATACAATTAAATGGTTTAAAAATATATTTTAATGCAAAAATTAAAAATAAAAATGTGTTTGGTTTCTGAAAAATATTTGAAGATAAAATGCAAAAGATCAAATTTTTATAAAATGATTTACTATTTTAAATAAATATGAGAAAAAAAATGAAAAATAAATAAAAAGAAAATGCAAAGTAAGAAAAGTGAATGGCCAGGATGCAAAGTTGATGAGATCAAGGGCTGTGAAGGGAAGTCAGCGTGACTTGGGGTAATCTGATCCAAGGGTCTAGATTCAAAAATTCACTGCACACATTATCCAATGGTCCACAATTAATCTGATTTAATTAATTAGGTTTAATTTAATTAATTAGAAATTAGGGTTTAATGAAGAATTTGGGCCGTTCATTCGCTAATTAAAACAAGATCCTAGGACTGTGGTTGCATCTGGAAACAAAAACAAGATTAACCCTAATTACATTCAGGTGGTCGGAGGGAATCTCCGGTCACCTTCTCCGGCGAACCCCCAACTCTAGCTTCTTCTACAGGCCATCCCACTCCATGAAAATTGCCCAGAAACACTCTCCTAACTTCACTCAACTCAAATCAACAATCAAATGACATTTATATCACAAGAATCATGAGAATTGAAGCAAACATCAAACACGGGCAAAATTTCAGAGCATCATAAAATGGTCATTTTTCACTCATTTTCAATTCTAAACATATCATGATGATCAGGATAACATGTAGATTCAATTTATAACAAGAAAACGAAGTTCTGGAAAAAATGTTCTTGGAGGCTACCTGAACTGAAGCTCTTCAAACTTGAACTTTCAAAGCCTCCCTTTTGTGCAAAATGGCTCCTCTGGTCCCCCTGAAGCTATTGAAATGCTTTGATGGAGTTTAAATGGGCTATTTTATGATGTGTGGTTCTGGTTTGGCAAAAAAAAAGGAGTTCTTATGTGTTGAGTTTTAGTCCATGGCAATAGGTGGTATTTGTTCCTTAGATGATGTGGAGTTGATTGGTGAAAGAAAATGTGAAGTTAGATGGCTTGGTGAAGAGATTCGAAGAGATGATGTTTTTGAGGATTTTTTGCAATCTGATGATATGGTATGTTTCAAGGATTGATGTTATGTGTTTTATGCTTCTTAGGGTTTGTATAAACAATGCTATTGGTCAGAAGAGTTGTTGTGGCACTATGGGATTGGCATGACTTGAAATGCAAAAAGTCAAGATTTTGTGTACTAGAGGCATGGGTTGGGACATAAATGTTTTGAAGGGTGGTTCTGCATCAGCTAACTTTAGGGAGCATCCTTGGATCATTTGTGATGAGCTGTAACATTTGGATCATGAGATTGTATGTGTTTTGCATTTTTACAACTTTGAGAATTCTTGATATGCAAGTCATGAAAATCCTTGGTTCTTGGCACAATTCTGGTCCAAAAAATTTGCATTATGTTTCTATGATGTGTAGAAGTGCATTAGAGGTCATGAAAAGGCTTGGAAAGCAAAATTGCACATTTCCCTCTTTGGCATGAACTTGAAAATTATGTGATTTTTGCCAACTTTGATCCATCATAACTTGAATTCTATGATGAATCAAGAGGAGTTCTTGTACTTTTTGAAAATGGGAAGATCCAATCTACAAATTTCATGTTTGAAAATATTTCATTTGAAGCCTTTTTGATCAAGAAAAAGGAGGTTGAAAATCTTTCCCGAAATGGAAAGTTTACATTACAAGTCATGTCCAAAAATGGCAACTTTGCAAATGGCTCAAAATTCTCCAATATTGTGAACTTCTAACCATTCCCAAGATCAAATAAAGATCATAGGACTTTAAATTGATGAAGATGGCCCTTTGGTACCCTTGATGGAGGCCTCAGATGCCCTGATTCTGACTTTTCTTGCACAACAAGTTACCATTTGATCAGATGACTTCCACAATAAATTTTTACTTCAAATTTGATACACATGCTCCTTATAACATATATAGACCAATATAATCAAGAATGGCCAAAAAAATTAAGTGTAAGGGCCTCAAACCCAAAACCCTAATTTCTGGTCATCTGTGTAGGAAACCCTAAGCCTGCCTGGGTAGCTGTGCAATCCTCTGAGATTTTGTGACTAAAGAAAACTTGGAGGTATAATATGATCATAGAACACTCATGGACCCTCTTGTCATGCTTCATGGCCTCTGAGATAGCTCAAACCACTTCTAAGATTCATTTGATCACAAACCCTAGTTATGCAACTTATGCAGTAAAATAACTATGCAGTGTGAGATGGTATGCTTATGAAATGCAATATGAAGGATCACAAGCCAAGGTATGAGAAAAAACGAGAGGGAAAATTTGGGGTGTTTACAGCTTCCCCTATTCAAGCATGAGTTAGTTGTGTAGGGTGTAAGCGCCTGGCTTAACAAATAAACAGGATAACTTGTGGTTGAATACCAAGACAGTCCAAAATTTGCACTCTTTATTATAAGAAGAAAAGGGATATAAAATGCAATAGACAATATAAACTGAATATCAAATGATAGCGAAGGAGGACGACCATCGAGCAGAGGATGATTGCTGGGGATAAAAACGGTGAAAAATGCACTGACGGGGACGACCATCATGCTGGGGAATAAAGAATCCGCGACGGGGACGGCCATCGGTTAAAGTGATAAAGGAAGATCATCAAGATAAAGAAGAAAACCACGGCGGGGACGACCATCGGGTAAAGGATAAATGAAACAATAATGAGGGACGGTCATCAAAAAGGTGAAGGACGATCATCGAGCAGGGGACAACTGCTGAAAAGATCACAACATAGGAAGAATGTCGGATAGAAAGATCAACGATGGGGATGGCCATCGGATAAAATGATGAGGGACGGTCATCAAAATAAATGATGAGGGACGATCATCAAGAGGTGAAAGAGGATCACCTAGCAGGGGACGACTTCTCTTTTGGGGATTATCTTGACATATGACGAATGCTGGATAAAAAGATCGACGATGGGGACGGCCATCAGATGAATGATGAGGTACGGTCATCAAAAGGTGAAGGACAATCACCTAGCAGGGTACGACTGATGAGGATTATCGCGACATAGGACGAATGTCGGTTAGAAAGTTGTTTTGTTGGCGACTTCTGGGGATAGATAAACACAGATAAGTGTGTAAGCCCTAAAAAATAAAATGGTATAATAGTTTCGACAATGTGTATAGGTTAAAGATACGGACGAGTATCCTTAGGACCACGATACGGACGCGTATCGATAGAAACACACAACGACACATGTTTAAGGAGTGATGATACAGACGAGTATCAATTGTTTGAACAAGGAGCACGGACGAGTGTTTATCTGCTGAGGAGATGCAAGAATCAGAAGGATTGTGTATAAGTATGTACAAGTATTTGTATTGAGAGTGCAAAAGGATATTTTGGCTTTATCTGCAGGGGATAGGTTTTTTGCATATTGCTGGAGGAGTGATTTTGGTATTTGCAGGTGACTGGCTCGAACCTGGCTTATGATCATGCAAATGTTTGATATTTGCCGCAATGCTCTGTATTAGACGGAATGCTACGCTCTGTTTGGGGAGGAATGATGTGAATGCTATGATTATGCAAATGAGAGAAACGAGATCCGAGATCTGAAATCTGCTGGGAGAACGGATCACTGGGCGATCTGTGGGGAGAAAGGATCACTACATGATCTTTTTGGAGAACTCTGGGGGAAGAACTCTGTGGGGATCCAAGGCTGGGGATGAAAAGATCTGGAAACTCGCTGGGAAAAGTGATTTAGGCATTGCTTTGGAGATCCTGCTTGGGGAGGAGAGGACTTCTGGGAAGTAATTTGTCGGAGGATCAACTTTGTGAGGGATACTCTGAGGGGATAAAAAGCTCCATGGGGGAATACTTTTGTCAAGTAGTCCTTCTGATGATGTGACTGTCGGCTTGGCTGGGGATATAGTGCCTGATATGCCCTATGCTTTGAAAGGTTGTCCGCCTTGAGTACCTACAACCTGTCAAACAAAGGAAACGCACAAGTGCCCTGAGGTATCCTCAACCGGATTCCATCATAGGAGTTAGGTTCGCTTAAGAGCACATATTTCCTGCAGGCATTTATTGAAAATGGCTTATATGTTTTCATGCAAATGTTGTATTACGAACTTTGGACATTTTGCAAACAAAACAAAAAGGTACAAAACAAAGTGTGAATGAATATTTGACATTATTAATTTGTGTGCCCTGAATAGGCGAGTACAGTGAGGAAGCTAATCCCTTAAATAAGGAGGTTGCTACAAATTTGAAAAAATAAAAGTCCTATTCGGCAATGTTGAAGTTGACACTCCAACGAGCTTCCTTTGCTATGACCTATATAACCTGAACGCTCTTCTTATCTTGCTTTCTGAAGAAAGTTGATTCTGACCGACGCCTTTTCCTTTCGAAGCTTGCCATGTTATGTGAGTGATACAAACGAATTCAGAATGCAGTTGTTCGCTTATTCCCTGATTTTGCGTGGATCGCCCTTTCGGGTTTTCAATTCACCAGAATACCTTTTTTGCCTGAGCTGTCCGATGTGGCTTTTCAACTCAGCGGGTGTACATTTTTTTTCAATTTTTCCCTTATTTTTTCCCGAGTCTTTTATTATGTTTTCGACTCACCGGGATGCCCTATTTTTTCCTGGACTTACATTCTGTTTTTATGTCCAGCGGGTCATTTATGCGAAGTATTTTTTAACTGCATCTGAATTCACAAGAGATGGGAAATTTTCACCATCCATGGTTGCGAGCATCAATGCTCCGCCCGAGAAGACTTTAGTTATCACATAGGGACCTTCATAGTTTGGTGTCTACTTGCCCTTGTGGTCTGTATGATGATGAAGAATTCTTTTCAGTACAAGCTCTCCCACTTGATATTCCCGAGGTCTGAATTTTTTATCGAAGGCTTTCTTCATCTGTTTCTGATATAACTGACCATGACAGATAGCTATAAACACCACAAATTTTCCCTCACTTTTCCTCACACCATGGCTTGTGGATTTTCATTTTTGCATTGGCATAAGCATACCATCTCATATTGCATATTTTTTTCACTACATAGTTCTATTTCATCTGCATCTAGGGTTTGTGATCTGAGCAATCCAAGAAGTGATCTAAGTCATCCCAAAGGTCTTGAAGCTTGCCAAGAGGGTCCATGTGTGTTCCATGATAATAATATGCTCCCCAAAATTCACAAAAGTCAAGGGATCACAAAGTATGGCAAAGCCATAGAGGCAGACTGAAGATTTCATGCACAGATGACCTAAAATTAGGGTTTTTGTTTCAGAGGCCTTAATCCCAATTTTTTTGGTCATTCTTGTTTCTAATGGTCTCAATATGTTATAAGGATCATGTGTATCAAATTTGATGAATAAATTCACTATGGAAGTCATATGATCATTGGGTAACTTCTTGAGCAAGTAAAGACAAAATCAGGGCATCTGAGGCCTCCCTCAAGGACACCAAAGGGTCCTCATCATCATTTTGAGTATCTATGATCTTTATTTGATCTTAGAAGGGGTTGGAAGTTCAAAGCGTTGGAGAATTTCAAGCCAAATGCAAAATTTCTATTTTTAGAAATGACTTGTAATGGAAACTTTCCATTTTGGGAAAGATTTTCAACCTATTCTTTCATGACCAAAAAAGCTTCAAATGAAAAATTCTTGGGCATGAAAGTTGTAGATTATGTCTTCCCATTTTCAAAAAGTATAAGAGAATGTCTTGATTCATCCTAGAACTCAAGATATGACCTTTCAAAGTTGGCAAAAATCCTATAATTTTCAAGTTCATGCCAAAGAGGGAATTTTACAATTTCACTTGCCAAGCCATTTCATGACCTCTAATCAACTTCTGTGCACCATAACATGTCAAGGAAACTTCAAAATATCAGAATTGGCCTTTGAACTTAGGGTTTTGATGACTTAATTCTTAAGAAATCTCAAAATGGCCAAAATGCATAACTTTGCAAAAACTCTTGAAACTCTTCATCCACTTGTGCCAGTTGCATAATCTTGATCCTAAGGACATCCTTGAACCAAGCTGAAGCCAAGACACCCCAAAAGCCAACTCTGCCATGGCCCATGCTTGAAGTACAAAGTTGTTGACTTTTTTTTCAACTTGCCCATACCAATCACACTATGCCACCACCCACTTTCTGAGCACTTTCATTGGCCTATACTAATCTTATGGAGCTCATTTCCCATAACACACAAGCTTGAATCCTCAAGAACTCAGAAATCCCAAAAATTGCCATAACACTTCCTCTCTTTGAAACTCACTCCTCAGCCATCAAAACTTAAAATTTCTTTCACCATTCAACTCCACATACCTCAAGGATCATTTCCCACCCCTTGCCATGGCCTAAAACCAACTCAAACCAAAACACGATTCCTTCTTCATAAGAACTGAAACCTCTAAACCAGCCACTATAAGCCTCATTCAAGCATTCCATTAGCACAAGGAGGACCAGAGGAGTTGATTTGCACAAGAGAGAGGCCCATAAAGCTCCATTATGAAGAAGCTCAGTTCAGGTAACCTTCAAGAACTTTTTTCAAGAACCTCTCTTTCTTGTTATAAATTAATTTTATGTGTTGCACTGATCATCCTGATGTGTTTAAAATTGAAAATGGTTGAGAAATAAGCATTTCATTATGTTTTGGAACTTTGCCCGTGAAAATGTTTTTAATTCGATTTGCATGATTCTTGTGATATAAATGATGTTTGATGAGTGATTTTGATTGTATGAGGCATGAGGAGTGTTTCTGGGCAGTTATTTTGGCTTGGGGTGGCCTGGGGAAGAAGATAGGGTGAGAGGTTGGCCGGAGAAGACGATCGGAGCTTATCTCCGGTCGCCTGAGATTAATTAGGGTTTGGTTTTCCAGTTTGAATGTGAGCGCTTGGATTAAGATTAGTTTAAGTGGCGTACGACCCAGATCATCCACTTAAACCCTAATCTTTAAATAATTAGATTAATCAAGTTTAATTAAATAATTTTCCAGAATGAATCCTAGCCACCCAATCACGCGCAGTCAACACAAATCTCCCAAGTTTAAATCCTGGCCTTTGGATCCTCTGAGTTTTCATTTTAATTCATTTTCTTTGTATTTCTTTTGATCATTTTATTAAAAATAGTAAAAACCATCAAGAAAATATCATTTCTTGCATTTTCATTTCAAATATTTTTCTCAACCTGAAAAAAAAATTTATTTTATTTTTTGCATTAAAAAAGTATTTTTAAAATATTTAAATGTTATTTTTAATTAATTAATGGATTTTAATTAATTAAAAATGCATTTAGTTTTCTAAAAATCACCAAAAAAATCATGAACCATTCCAATACATTTAGAAAAAATTTCAAACTTACCATAAAAATTTCTTTCTAGGTTTGATCACATTTTCACAATTTTCTTTGAATTAGGGTTCTTAAAAATTATATTTTCTAACCCTAATTTGAAAAATTCATTTCTTCCTAACCATGATGAGTTTGAACTTGGTTCTTTTTGAATTGTTTCACATATTGCATATAGTTTCTAGGTTATTTATCTCATGATTTTATCTTGCATTTTCAATTTGATTTGCATTTTTCCTTTAGAAGCACCCAAAAACCCTAGCAAAACATAGAAATTTCATAACTTCCACTAGGTTAAGCTTCTGACTTCCTCCTTTGGGGTGTGATCTTATATGGGATTAAGGTTTGTTTAAGCTTGATTTCAATTTTTTATCATGAAGTATGCTTCTGTTTTAGTCATATGCATCTCATGTTGTCTTAAAACCCTAATTTTGCATCTTCATTTGCATTCTACTTTGCATATCATCATCTTATGAACTTGCCATGACATTTAAAGCATTTGTATGACATCTTAGACATCTTAAGACATGCTTGAACATTGCTTGATAATTTCTTCATTCATTTTCTATGGTTTGCATTCATTTTTTTTCATGAACATTCATGTGTTGCCATGCTTCTAAACATGCTCCCATTGCATCTCACCCTTGTATGATCATTCATATGCATATTGTATGACTTTGCATCATCTCATATGCCTTTTACATTGCATTTTCACTTCTGAATTTGATCTTTACATCTCATTTCATCTCATTTCCTTTTGCCTTATGTTTTATGCATCCATACTAACATTTCAGGTACTTTTGGTAAGTTATCTGGGAGGTGGATTTGCCTTCACCTCCCACCTCTTCTCATTATTCAAATGCATTATTACTTGTCTTTGAAGTGAAATTGCTTCACTTATGTCTCTCTTGCTCCTTTCATTTCTCCTAAGTTACTTATCTTCTTTAGGAAGTAAGTAACTTATTCTTCCTCCTCCTTCTCTTTTCATCTGCTTCTTCCATTGGTGGCCTTGAAGATCGTTCCTCTTAAGCTTCACAAACTATAGGATATCCAAGCATGATAACTTTTAGGGTTGTATATAGTTCCCCCTAGTTTTTTTACCTTTGAGTCTCCTTGAGTCTCTCTTCTCATCTCTTAATCAGAGACTAAACTCTTAAAGCTTTAGGACTTTGGAATTAGGGTTATGCATGCATCATTCTCTTAGGATGGAGTGTATAACTTTAATCCTTTGTGTTAAACCTTTAATTTGTTTACATCTCTTAATCAAAACACATTAATAATCACTAAGACTTTATCTTGTAACTTAGGCCTTACATTAGGGTTCTATCTCTTCCTTATGGTTAAGAGTGACTAACCCTAGTGTTTAATGGACAAGTCCCCCTCAAGTTGTCTTGCAAACCATAAAATAAACTTCTTAATCTCATACTTTAATTAAAATCCATTTAATAAAGGCTTGTTATATAATGAATTTAATCCATAACCATGGATTAAGTTGAGGTATCTTCCTCAGCTTAAGTGTTCTCATCTATCATCCTTCTATTAGGATGGTGTAATGAGTTCACTAATCTGTGATTAGAGATTAAACTCATTAATTAACACTAAACAAAACCAAAAAAACACTTAATAATCACAAGTAGGTTAATGATCTTAATCCTACATCATCATAGTAATTAAGTTGAGATGCTTATCTCATACTTAAGTATGCTCATTATCCCTAATCAGGGAGGATATAATGGGTTTACAAGCCCTTGATTTAGGCTTAAGCTCATTATCCTATGAAAAACACCAAAAACAATAAAAAAAACTGAAAACACAAAAATAAACAATAATCGTCTCCTTCGGGATTCTTTTCTCATCACACTCATTCACAAACGAGAACTTTCTTATTTTGTCTAATGCAAGACAGTTAGCACTCGATCCAGACGAGTCATACACTTGAGCATAGGCAAGTAAGCAGTTCACAGTCAATTTATCATTCAGTCTCTTTGAATCGAACTACGTTGTTCTGACTTCCTCATTGCACGAGAGGATACGTAGGCATAACTTAACAGTTATCGAACAAAAGTCTATGTGTCTTCCCCCTCTTTCAGCATTCTTTTTAAGCCTCAGTTCCTGAGCAATTCACACCTTTTACATTGACACCTGTACTTTCTTTCCTTAGCTTTTGCACACAGATAACACATGCACTTACCCCCTTTAACATAATCTTATAAGCGTGGATCCCGTCGAGTACGACAGACGACTTGGGTGTTAATACCTTCCCAGGTCGTAACCAACCCCCTTTCTCAGTCTCTCTGGTTTGCAACCGTCGTATCCATCTCTTTCCAGGTTTATGCAGCATTACCTTTCCTTCGGGATAAAATGCCTAGCTGGAGACTCTATTCAATTCAACCTTTTTTCTCTTTCGCCGACCGTTCGTGTCTGCACCTTGGGACCCTGGTGTCTTTTCAGGGGAGCGACAGCTTGGCGACTCTGCTGGGGAAGACTTATCTTGCAACCAGGGTTTCTGGTTCTTTTTGTCGTTTTCTCCTAGCGCTTGTTTGATCTGTGTTTATGGGGGTTTTATGTGCATACTTTTTTATTGCTTTATTTATTGCTTTCTGTACATCATTATTTACTGAATTTATTTATCGCTTTCATTTACTGTTTTATACATTTCATATTATTGTCATTATATCATGTGCTGGATTAGTTGTTTGCCTTGATGGGAGGGCTATTGCAGTGAGTAAGGTTCCATACCGGGAGCCTGAGTGACACATAGGATTAGAGTGGCTTCATATTCTTTCCCATTCCATTTCGGTCTGGTGCGGGAATATGAAACACGGTTCAGACATGGGTTTCTTCTTGAGAACTTTGTGCTATGGATTTCCTGTAGTACTAAGGCTATATGGGAAGCCTGCTAAGTCTGGATGACCTTTTTAGATGACCTTCAACATTTGAGGTGAATTATAGGAGGGTCCTTTATGATTAATGTAAACACTGTACCTCCGGGTTAGAAGTGTTTACACTTCTCATAATAGATCCAAGTTCGAGGATCCTTGTTCTAGAACAATACTTGTGAGTGGGTTGGGATGTTTACAGGTTTGCAGGAACCTTTGGCCTCAACATACCCTGTTATTGGATATTGTTTTTAAGGTTACACTATTTTGGACTGATTCTTATGAAACCATGGACTTGTGACTCTTTATTTGAGTCCCCCACCTAGTTACTGGTTCTCTAGCCTTCATCTGGATTTCTAAACACTCATGGACCCTCTCAAAGCAAATGGCAAATCCAGCACCTGATCACAAACCCTTGCATATGATTCTGCATACATCATTTTGCATCATTTTAACATTTGTCTATTTGTTTTACAGGGTATCCACATCATCTTTGGTTTGGTTTTGACTGTTCTTCTGCTCAGCCATCTTCAGCAATTATCTTTATCAGAGATCTTCTTCAGCTGATATCTTCTCCAGTTGTCTTCATCAGTATTTCTCCTCAGTTATCTTCATCAGCATCCATTGTCATTATGGATTCATCTAGGAAGAGCAACATCACTTATCATTTCTTTGAGCCTTCCCTAGCAGGCATCAGGCAGATTCAGACACTTATCACTCCTGATCATGTCCCTTTATTCAAGGAACATTATGGTGGTATTATGAACATGATCATGGACTTGGATGCCTCACAGAGGAGCATGATTCATACTTGCTTGTAGTTCTATGACCCTCCTCTCAGATGTTTCACTTTTCCAGACTTTCATATGGGTCCTTTGTTGGAAGAGTTCTCCATGTTGTTGGGTGTCCCCATCAGGAGAGGGATCCCTTTCAACCCTGAGATGACTGCTCCTAGGAATGAAGACATAACTAAGGCTTTGCATTTGGAAAACACCATCATTTTTCAGCATATGACCACCAAGGTTGGAATCCTAGGCCTCCATTTGGACTTCTTGATCACTCAGGCCACCAGTCATGCTGCAGTTGGAAAGTGGGAAACTGTTTGTGCTCTCTTGGCTCTTAGTATATATGGAATCATCTTGTTTGCAGACAAGCCTAAGTTTTTAAGCAAGAATTCTATCCATCTCTTACTGCTGAAGAATCCAGTTCCTACCTTGCTATTGGATTTCTATTACTCAGTGCATCATAGAAATGAGAAGCAGGGGGGAAGATTAGTCAGATGTTGTGCACCTCTCTTCTACTGTTGGTTACTGAGACACTTGCCAAAGACAGAAGCTTTCTTGAATCCTCATCAGTCAAGAAATTGGGCTAAAATAATGATTGCTCTCACTTCAGAAGACATCAGGTGGTGTACTCAGAGAACCAAGGGCAGAGATATAATTACAAGTTGTGGGCAGTATCCCAATGTACCTCTTATTGGAGTGAAGGGTTGCATCAACTACAATACTTTGCTTTTCAAAAGTCAGCTAGGGTATGCCTTAGTACATCCACCAAGAGAGCAGGATTTAGCAGATACCCTTTACTGTGATATTCAGAATAATCATGCCATCGTTTGACAAGCATCATGGGCTTGGGATAACATACAGACAAAAGGGACTGCTATTCTTGGCAAGTGCAACGACATAGCTTCAGCTCAGTACATTGATTGGTCTCGCATCAGAGGACAGATCACCTGCATGCCATTCACCCTGGAAGATGTGTCAGGGCCATCAATATTAGAGCCTGTAGCTACAGTCAATTTAGAGGAGTTGGAGAAGCTGAAACAGAGGAATGCTTAGCTTTCTGAAGCTCTAAAGAAGACCCTCTGGGAGAGGAATGATAGCCGTCTGGACAATGAAAGATTAGAAAAGCTCCGGATCTAGCATATGACCAAGATTGAGAAGACAGATGATTACATCAGAAAAGCCCGAGCAGGGGAGTTGGTATTGAAGAATGCTTGCAAAGAAGCCAAAATTCAGAAAGCCAGAGCTAAGCACTATCTAGAGGAGAGTCAGGCTAGATGGATCAGGATCACTGAGGCTCGTTTGCAAGAGGATCAGAGGACACATGCTAGGATAGAGCAGCTAGAAGCTAATGAGAAGAAAAGTCAGGAAGCCTTGTTAGCAGCACAAAAGGAAATCTCTGAGTTGAAACTCCGGACGGGGTTGAAGAGATCAAAGGACCAAGACAAGTATAAGAAGTTGACAAGTGCTGTTGCTTCCAGGAACCTTCTTATCAGGACCATCACAGAGCATCCAGTTGGACCAGTAACTGATGCTCTTCTGAAGGAAGTCAAGGAAGATGACTTTGGGCTATATGTTTGATTTCTTTGTATTTGTATTTTATTTTGGTTGTACTTTATTTCTCTTGGTGATTTTGTTGTATTTCTCGACTTGATTGTATTTTGACCCACCATGGGAACTTGTTGTAATAATAAACTATGTATCTTTTGAATTTGTAATATATGGTTTATGTATTACTTGGATTTTCTCTTGGGCTTCATTTCTCTTCATCGTCTTCATTCCCAGAAGTATGGAAGGTCAAAACCAAAGAACCAAACCAGATACCCTTGGAAGACAAATAGACATACTGCATTGCATACTAACCTCATTCTTTGTTTTGTAGGTATTTTTGTTGTTGTTTTCTCACTTTGATGTTGTTTTAGGAAACATTGCTTGTAGGAGGGTTTTCCCCATCAACAGAGTTCACCGATATCCTACAAGAAACAACCTTCCAAGCTTACAGATGGACCAAGTTCAGCAAGATTTGATTGACGTGAGAACTCAGATGGCTAATGAGAAGGCTGAGATGCGGGCTTAGATGAACCAATTCATGGCAGTAATGACTGGGTTGGCTCAAAGCCAGGAAAGATTAAGAGAGTTGGTCGAGCGAAAAACTCCCGAAGAGAATCATCCAGGTACAGGAGGTACTAGTAACAATGATCACGGGCAGCCACGAACATATGCGCCAAAGTTTGGGCCTCACCTCAATCCTGAGATCAATGCTATCAAAAATACCAAAGGAAACACTAGAGGTCGTGCCTTGCAGGAGGACCCTCAGGAGGAACAATTTACAGTAATTGGTGTTGGGGATGAAGCATGTGATCGTCGTCTGGACGAAATGGCAGAAAAGTTGAGATCTCTGGAGTCCCAAAACTCTTTGGGATTTGATGTTATGGACATGGGTCTGGTTGAGGGAGTCAGAATTCCTCACAAATTCAAGCCTCCTTGCTTTTCGAGATATAATGGTACCTCTTGACCACGTACTCACCTGCAGTCCTTCCTGGGGAGACTGAAAGCTTATACCATCGACGAAAAGTTGTGGATGTTCTACTTCGAAGACAGTCTAACCGGGGTATCCCGTGCATGGTACTCTCACCTATACAGAGAAATAATCAGAAATTGGAAGGATTTGGCTGAAGCTTTCATACGCCATTATCAATATAACCTGGACATGGCTCCCAACAGGACTCTCCTAATGGGAATGTGACAGTCTTCAAGAGAAAGCTTCGGGGAGTATGCCCAAATATGGAGACACCTTGCTGCTGCTGTCCAGCCTCCAATGTCTGAGAGAGAAATGGCCGACATGTTTATGAACACCCTGCAAGGGACATACATTGACAGACTTGCTGCTTTCTCATCCACCAGCTTTACGGATGTAGTTATAGCTGGAGAGAGAATTGAGAGTCTTTTGAAGATGGGCAAAATTTCAGACAACGGTTCTAGTTCCAGTAATACAAGGAAACCTTTCGTATGACCTCGTAGGATAGGTGAAACAAATTCAGTACACATGGGCAGAGGGAGGCCTCAATACATGCCAAGATCAGTAGCTATTGTTACCATTCTAGCTCCAACACCTCAACAACAATATTCTCCACAACCACAACACTTTCCACTGCAACAACAATTTCCTCAACAAAGATCTTACAACAATAACAATCAGCAACAACGTCCGTTTCAACAGAGGCCTTCACAAGTCAACAGGGTTATCGATCCCATTCTGATGCCATATGCTGCCTTGTTTCCATAATTATTAAAGCTTAACTTGATTGAATTGAGGACTCTGGCTCCACCAGATCCCCGAAATCTTCCAAGAAACTATGATGTTAATGCCCAGTGTGCCTTCCACTCAAATGCACCTGGCCATACTACAGAGAAGTGCAGAGACTTGCACATGAAGGTTCAGGATTTGATCGATTCTAAGGCATTCAACTTTGTACCACCTCCAAGTGTTATTAAGAATCCTATGCCTAGCCATGGTGGGCCTAGGATAAATTCTATTGAGGAAGATAAATCGATGAACTTAATTGACAATGTTGCAAGCATTCAGACACCTCTGGCCGAGGTTAAAGCCCAGCTTTTAAAGTGCCAAGTGTTCCCGGGTTGTGAGGCCCACTGTGAAGCTTGCAAGATTTCTATCAACGGTTGTGCAGATTTGAAGACCGGTATCGACAATCTTATCAAGGAAGGCACCTTACAGATCACTTCAACAGTCATAGATCCTACAACATTAGCAACCATTCCTTCTACAACATCAACACACATCATTCCATCAAATATCACTCCTACAACTTCAACAACAATCATTCCAACGGATTCTTCTACAACATCAACAACCATTCTTTCTTCCACTTCAATAGACATCAGTTCAATACATCCTTATACCACAACAACAACCATCAACGAAGACATTTCCACAGTTACTATTTACTATGATCCTGCAACAAGCCACGTTCCAGATTCACATCAACACCTCCATCAACAGCAGCAGCCTTTATCACCAACACCTCCTCCGGTCAGACCTCCTATCATAATTTATTATGAACCTCAGACCGTCTCAATTCCTTCTTCCACATCAATCAATCCAGTTACTATCACAGTGCCTGGACCAGTTCCATATGATAGCAGCAGTGTCGTACCTTGGCACTTTGGCTCCGATTTGTAATGTGACGGAAAGAAAGTCACTCTTGACATCTCTACACCACAGATTGATAATGTGGGGGGAGGCAGAGGCTTCACTCGAAGAGGACGTCTCTTTGCCTCACAATTCCAAAGAACTAATGCTGAAGCAGAAGTTGCTGCCAATGCTAAGGGCGAGAGTGTGGTGCCTGAAGAGTTTATTGCCAAAGAAACTCAGAAGACGTCCTTTGACCAGGATGTAGACGAGTTCATAAGAATAATCAAGAAGAGTGACTATAAAGTTATGGACCAGCTCCATTAGACACCCTCCAAGATCTCCATATTATCACTGCTAATGTATTCTGAAGCTCACAGGAATGCACTTCTCAAAGTTCTGCATGCAGCTTACTTGCCAGAAGAGATTATGGTTAATTAGCTAGAAATAGTGGTTTCAAATGTCAATACTAGCCACGAACTAGGTTTCACTGATGCTGATCTAACTACGGAGGGCCGTAACCATAATAAGGCTTTGCATATCACCTTGGAGTGTAAGGGTGTTGTTCTCTCTCATGTCTTGGTTGACACTGGGTCTTCCCTCAATGTTCTTACGAAGAAAGCCTTGGTCAAAATGGAGTATGATGGTCTTGCTTTGCATCCAAGTAACCTGGTAGTGAGATCCTTTGACGGTTCTAAAAGATCGGTTCTTGGGGAAATTGAGCTGCCTGTGGTGATTGGCCCACAAATTTTCAAAACTATCTTCTACGTGATGGACATTCAGCCTGCATATAGATGTTTGTTGGGTCGGCCGTGGATTCATGCCGCTGGCGTTGTAACATCAACCCTTCACCAGAAGTTAAAATACGAATGGGAGGGCCAAGTTGTCATAATCTATGCGGAGGAGGATATCTTCGTCAGTCATCTAGCTACTTATAAGTACATTGATATGGATGGAGAGATCCATGAGACAATGAGTCAAGGGTTTGAGGCCCTCAATGTCAATGAAGCAACAACTGAAGTATTTGGAACTTCAATCTCTTCTTACAAGCAAGCTCGGAAGGTTGTTGAAGACGGGAATGCCCAGGGCTGGGGCAAGCTGCTACAAGTTCAGATCAAGGAAGACAAGTTCGAGTTGGGTTACAAACCAGCCCGACAGGTCCAACAGGAGGCTACTGAGGCTCCCAAGTTTATCAGTGGGGGAATGCTAACCCCGGAGGCAATCAACAATGTGGATGACGAGGCTGAAAGTGACTTCAACCTAGAGAGCTGAATTTGTCCAAGGGTCCCAGGCCAGCAAGTCCTCAACTGGTCTTCCCAGGAAATTATAAGGATTACTTCTGCGGAGTAATTATTATTTCCTATTTAAGCATGCATCAAGTCCTGCATCTTGCCCAAGGTGTCAGGACTCATTTTGTAATAGGGCCATATTTGTATTTTGTGAAAATGAATGATTAATGAACAAATGGACATCTTTTGCAAACGATCTTCTTTTTTGCTCACTGTTTTCATTTTTGTTATCTTCGCACAAAGCAATAAATGGCAATGTTTTTCAATAATAACTTCATTCACATTTTTTTCTAAACAAGATAAATTCAATCACTAAAATGAATAAATCTCAACCCTTGCAGAGATAGTCCTCCAGATTGCACCGACAACGACACTGTTATGACCTCGTATGACTTCGACAATCCGATTAATCAAGCAGATGAAGGGGTTGATGAAAACTATGATTTGCCTGAAGAGTTGGCCAGGTTATTGAAACAAGAGGAAAAGGTGATTTCTCCTTATTAGGAGGAGGTTGAGACTATCAATCTTGGTACAGAGGAAGATGTGAAAGAAGTGAAGATCGGGGCTAGTCTGTAAGCCCCAGTGAAAGAACAACTCATCAGTATGCTCCAAGAATATGTCGACGTCTTTGCTTGGTCCTATCAAGATATGCCAGGTCTGGATACAGATATTGTCATGCACAGGTTGCCATTGAAAGAAGATTGTCCGCCAGTTAAACATAAGTTGCACCGTACTCGTCCAGACATGGCCATGAAAATCAAAGAAGAAGTACAAAAACAGTGGGACGCCGGTTTTCTTGCTGTAACTAGTTACCCGCCGTGGGTTGCTAACATTGTACCCGTGCCTAGGAAGGATGGCAAGGTGCGTATGTGTGTGGATTACCGAGACCTGAACAAAGCTAGCCCGAAGGATGATTTCCCATTACCTCACATTAACGTATTGGTAGATAGCATAGCTCAGTTCTCGGTATTTTCTTTTATGGATGGATTTTCTGGATACAATCAGATCAAGATGTCACCTGAAGACATGGAGAAGACAACCTTCATCACACCTTGGGGCACGTTCTATTACAAGGTAATGTCGTTTGGTCTGAAGAACGCCGGGGCAACTTATCAATGGGCTATGGTAACATTATTCCACGAAATGATCCACAAAGAAGTCAAATGTTATGTGGATGATATGATTGCCAAGTCCCAAATAGAGGAAGAACATTTGGTGAATCTATTAAAGCTGTTCAAGCGTCTGAGGAAGTATCAGTTAAAGTTGAACCCCAACAAATGCACATTCGGGGTACGTTCTGGTAAGCTACTGGGTTTTATTGTACGTGAAAAGGGAATTGAGGTTGATCCCGACAAAGTGAAAGCCATTCAGGAGATGCCTGCACCTAAGACTGAGAAAGAAGTTCGAGGTTTCTTAGGTAGATTGAACTACATCTCAAGGTTCACATCTCATCTCAAAGGAACCTGCGAACCCTTGTTCAAATTGTTAAGAAAAGAGCAAATAGTCAGGTGGAACGATGATTGTAAGAGAGCTTTTGACAAGATCAAAGAATATCTGCAAGAACCTCCAATTCTCATGCCTCCAATCGAAGAAAGACCTCTAATCATGTACCTGGCAGTATTAGAAGAGTCAATGGGGTGTATGTTGGGCCAGCATGACAAGTTTGGTCGAAAAGAGTATACAATATACTACCTAAGCAAAAAGTTTACCGATTGTGAACAACGTTATTCACTTCTCGAGAAAACTTGTTGTGCTTTAGCGTGGGCTGCTCGCCGACTAAGACAATATATGTTGACTCATACTACCTTGTTGATTTCAAAGATGGATCCAGTCAAGTACATATTTTAGAAGCCAGCACTTACGGGAAGGGTTGCAAGATGGCAAATGATTCTAACAGAATATGACATTCAGTACACCTCTCAAAAAGCCATCAAGGGCAATGTATTGTCTGACTATCTGGCTGAGTAACCCATTGATGATTACCAACCTATGAGATTTGACTTCCCTGATGAAGACATCATGTTCTTAAAAGCAAAAGATTGTGAAGAGCCTGTTCACACTAAAGGGCCTGACCCAGAAGAAGCATGAACTATGATGTTTGATGGGGCAGTTAATTGCAATGGTCGTGGAGTTGGTGCAGTACTTATCACACCTAAAGGAGTTCATATGCCTTTCTCGACAAAACTCACCTTTGCCTGCACTATCAACGAAGCGGAATACGAAGCTTGTATCATGAGTCTTGAGGAAGCCATTGACCTCAGGATAAAAACTTTGAATGTATTTGGAGATTCAGCTTTGGTAATCAACCAGACCAACGACAAGTGGTACACCCATCAGGAGCATCTGATTCCCTACCGTGACTATATGAGGAGATTGTTGACTTTCTTCACAACAGTTAAGCTTGAATACATCCCTCGAGATGAGAATCAGTTTGCAGATGCTTTGGCTACCATTTCATCCATGATCAAAGTACAAGCTGCTAATTATGTGCCCCGGATTTTGGTATCCATATTGGACAGACCGGCATATGTATTCTCTGTGGACACTGCCACTAACAACAAGCCTTGGTTCCATGACATCAAAAGCTTCTTGGAAAATAAGACATACCCACTGGGGCATTGTCAAACGATAAGAAGACATTAAGAAGGCTAGCCGACAGTTTCTTCCTTAATACTGATGGTTCTTTGTCCAAGCGAAACTTTGACATGGTCTTGCTCAGATATGTTGACAAGAAGGAAGCAGACCTGCTGATGCACGAAGTACATGAAGGTTCTTTCGGTACCCATGCCGGAGGACATGCAATGGCAAGGAAGTTGTTAAGATCAGGTTACTACTGGATCACAATGGATGCAGACTGTTGTGCCTATGCCAGAAAATGCCACAAATGCCAGATCTACGTAGATAAAGTGCATATGCCTCTGAATCCTTTGAATGTGATGTCTTCACCTTGGCCCTTCGCCATGTGGGGCATTGATATGATTAGAAAGATTGAACCGACTGCTTCAAATGGTCACAGATTCATCCTGGTAGCCATTGATTACTTCACCAAATGGGTTGAAGCAGCTTCATATGCAAATGTCACCAGGCAAGCGGTAGCTCGATTTCTGAAAAGGGATATCATCTGTCGATATGGAGTTCCCGAGCGAATCATTACTGATAATGGTTCCAATTTGAACAACAAGATGATGGAAGAACTTTGTCGGGACTTCAAAATTCAATATCACAACTCTTATCCTTACAAGCCAAAGATGAATGGCGTTGTTGAGGTCGCAAACAAGAATATTAAGAAGATTGTGCAGAAGATGGTAGTCACCTACAAAGACTGGCACAAAATGCTACCATTTGCCTTGCATGGGTACCGAACCTCTATCAGAACGTCTATTGGGGCAACACCTTATCAGCTCGTGTATGGTATGGAAGCAGTCCTACCTGTTGAAGTTGAACTACCCTCTTTACGGGTAATGATGGATTTGAAACTGGATGAAGCAGAATGAGTCCGATCTCGATATAATCAACTGAGTCTGATTGAAGAAAAGAGATTAGCAGCCATCTGTCATGGATAGTTATATCAGAAGCGAATGAAGAAATCCTTCGATCAAAAAGTCAGACCTCAGGAATACCAAGTGGTAGAGCTGGTGCTGAAAAGACTTCTTCCTCCTCATACAGACCACAGGGGCAAATGGACGCCAAACTACGAAGGCCCATTCATAGTAAGGAAAGTTTTCTCTGGTGGGGCACTGATGCTCACTACTATGGATGGCGAGGACTTCTTATCTCCTGTGAATTCAGATGCAGTTAAAATATACTTCACATAAATGACCCGCTGGACATAAAAACAGAATGTAAGTCCAGGCAAAAATAGGGCATCCCGGCAAGTCAAAAAACAGAATAAAAAGACTCGGGAAAAAATAAGGGAAAATTGAAAAAATGTACACCCGCTGAGTTGAAAAGCCACATCGGACAACTCAGGCAAAAATGGGTATCCCGGTGGATTGAAAACCCGAAAGGGCGATCCACGCAAAATCAGGGAATAAGCGAGGAACTGCATTCTGAATTCGTCTGTATCATTCACAACATGGAAAGCTTCGAAAGGATAAAGCGTCGGTCAGAATCAACCTTCTTCATAAAGCAAGATAAGAAGAACGTCAAGGTCATACGGGTCATAGCAAGGAAGCTCATTGGAGTGTCATCTTCAAACATTGTCAACACTTTTATTTTCTCAATTTACAGCAATCTCCTCCTTTCAGGGGATTCGCTTCTTTGACTGTACTTGCCTATTCAGGGCACACACATAAATAAAATCAGAATTTTTAGTCACACTTTGTTTTTGTACTTTTTTTTTGTTTCGTTTGCAAAATGTCCAAAGTTCATAATACAACACTTGCATAAAACATATGAGCCATTTTAATAAATGCTTGCAGGAGATATGTTGCTCTCAGGTAAATCTAACTCCTATGACAAAATCCGATTGAGGATACCTCGGGACACTTGTGCGCTTTCCTTTTTCTTAACAGGTTGCAGGTACTCAAGGCAGACCATTTCACAGCATGGGGCATATTATGCATAGTACCCCCAGCCAAGTCAGCAATCGTATCCTCAGTAGGAATCCTTCACAAGAGGTATTTCCTCGAGAATCCCTTGAGGAATTCATCAATCCCCAGCAAATTACTTCCCGGAAGTTATCCCCTCCCTGAGTGGGACCTCCTGAGCAATGCCTGGCAACTTTTCCCAGCAAAGTGGCCAAGGACTTCCCATTCCACATCAGAAGTTCCAGAATTGGCTCATCCTCAGCAGAGTCGATGGAATTGATTCCCCACAGAGTTGCCTCCCCCAGTAGAGAAATACCTGACTTACTTCCCCAACGGAGTTGATAAAACTTCCTTATCCCCAACAGGAGTTCTCCCTCCGGACAGATCAACCAATGATCTTTTTCCCCAGCTGAGTTCTCCCTCCAAACAAATCGCATAAAGATCTTTCTCCCCGCAGGATCTGGATCTCGGATCGGGTTTCTCATTTGCATAATCATAGAATTTCACATCATTTTTCCCTAAATAAGCGTAGCATTCCGTCTAAAAAATGGAGCATTACGGTAAAATAAAAATCAAACATTTCCATGATCATGAGCCAGGATTGAGCCAGACACCTGTTGTCGCTCCCACCAAATGACACCTGGTCAAGAGGGGTACAGACGCGAACGGTCGGCGAAAAGGAGAGATAAATGAATAGAGTCGCCAGCTAGGCATTTTTATCCCGAAGGAAAGTTAATGCTGCATAAACCTAAGAAAAGATGGATAAGACGGTTGCGAGCCAGAGAGACTGAGAAAGGGGGTTGGTTACAACCTGGGAAGGTATTAGCACCCAGATTGTCCGTCGTACTCGACGGGATCCACGCTTAAAATATTTGTGTTTTAAAGGGGTAGTGTCAGTGCAATTTGTGTATCAAAGCTGGAAAAGAATGCAAGTGTCAGTGTAAAAGAGGTGTGGAGTGAAATAAAGAAGTGTCAGTGTAAGAACAAGAGTGAAATGCTCAAGACTATGAGGCTTAAAGAATAATGCTGGAAGGAGGGGGAATATATAGAGACTTTTGTTCGATAACTGTTAAGTTATGCCTACGTATCCTCTCGTGCAATGAGGAAGTCAGAACACCGTAGTTCGACTCAAAGAGACTGAAAGATAAATTGACTTGTGAACTGCCTACTTGTCTATGCTCAAGTGTATGACCTGTCTGGTTCAGGTGCAAACTGTCTTGCATTAGACGGAAGAAGCAAGTTCTCGTTTGTGAGTGAAGATGATGAGAAAAGAATCCCGGAGGAGACGATTATTGTTTGTTTTTTGTGTTTTCACTCTTTTATTGATGTTTGTGTTTGTCATAAGAAAATGAGCTTAAGCCTAAACCAAGGGTTAGTAAACGCATCACATCCTCCCTCTGATTAGGGGTAATGAGAATACCTTAAATGTGAAGTAAGCACCTCACACTTGATCACCATGGTATGGGATTAAGATCATTAACCTACTTGCATTTATTTAGATGTTTTTGGTGTTTTTGTGTTTAGTGTTAAGTAATGAGTTTAAGCCATAATTAAAGATTTAATGGACTCATTACACCATCCTAATAGAAGGATAATAGATGAGAACATTTAAGCTGAGGAAGGCTCCTCAACTTAATCCATGATTAGGGATTAACCTCATGACAAAACAAAGCCTTTATTAAGGTGGATTTTAGTTAATGGTAAGATTAAGAAATGGATTTTATGGTTTGTAAGACAACTTGAGGGGGACTTGTCCATTAACACTAGGGTTAGTCCTTCTTAACCAATTAAGGAAGAATTAGAACCCTAATGCAAGGCCCAAGTTACAAGCTTAATGTCTTGATGATTATTATGTGAATTGATTAAAGGATTTAAACACATTAAGGGTTTAACACTTAGGATTAAAGTTATACACTCCATCCTAATAGAAGGATGCAGGCATAAGCTTAATCATAAAGCCTTAAAACCTTTAGGGTTTAGTCCTTGATTATTAGGTGAGAAGAGAAGACTCAAAGAAAACTCAAAGGAAGGAGTATAAGGGGGACTAAAAAATCCTAAAATGTTATCATGCTTGGAAGTCCTAGGGTTTGTGAGGCTTAAGAGGAGAAATCTTCAAGGAAGCCACCAAGGAGAAGCAAGATAGGAAAGGGATGAGATGAGAAGAGAAAAGAGGGAAGAGAGGCACAAGTGAGCAAGCTCACTCCAAGACAAGTACAAATTCAGCAAGGATATAAAATGATGAGGTGAGAAGAGGTAGGAGGTGAAGGCAAACCCACCTCCCAAACAAACTCACCATTAACCTGAAAAGTTAGTACAAGATGCATAAGGGAAGAAATGAGATGAAACAATGCATATGGATGGGCAAAGGCCAAAGTCAGAAACATACACATGATGCAAATGATGTCAAGAGATGATGCAAAGTCATACAAGATGCATATATGTAAGCATACAAGAGAATGGATGCATATGGAGCATGCCTTGAACCATGAAAGTTCATGAAAGCTTATGAAATTATATGAATGCATAACATGGAAAATGAAAGATGCAATGATCAAACATTATTCTAATGTGTTCTAAGATGCATTATGGATCATGTGGATGCACAAAATGTCATGGAAAGTTCTTGAATGCAAACATATGAGAGATGAATGCAAAGGGAAGCATGAATTAGGGTTTATGAACAACATGCAACACAAAAATTCAAAATCAGAAGCAAATGACATGATAAAAAATTGAAAGTGGGATCAAAGGAACCCTAACCCTACACAAGTTCACTTCCCAAAGGATGAGACCTAAATCTAAACCTAATGCAAGTTATGATTTTTCTAAGTCAACTAGGGTTTCAAGGTACCTCAAAAGGAAAAATGCTCATTAAATTGAAAATGGAAGATAAATTCAAACCAATTTTACCCTAAAAACTACATGTTACGAAGAATGCAATGCAAGAAGAATCATTATCAAACTCATCATGGTTAGGCAGAATGGATTTTTTCAAGTTAGGATCAAAATATTGCCTTTAAATGAATTTAATTCCAATGAAAATTGTCAAAATACATCAAGGACCAAAAAGAAATTTGTTTTGAGAGTTTGATAATGTTTCTAAATGTTTTAAAATGTAATGTGAATTTTTTTGTGATTTTTAAATACCTAAATGCATTTTTAATTAATTAATTTTCATTAACTAATTAAAAATAAACATTTAAAATTTAAAAATAATTTTTAATGCAAAAAATAAAAATAAAAATATTTTTGGGTTCTGAAAATTAATGAAATGTTAGACAAAAAATTTCAGAATTTTTCAATGTATTTTCCTATTTTTAAAAATTCGTGTAAATAAAATACAAACAAAATGAATTAAAATTAATTAAAATGGAAAGTAATCTCATCCTAAGGCTGAAATTCAAACTTGGGGGAGGGAGTTTGACTGCGCGCACATATTGAGGGTCAGGATTGGCTCTGGCTTAATTAACTTAATTATAATTTATTAAATTAATAAAAACAGGTTAGGGTTTAATGACTTAATCTGGGCCACTCAAACATTAAACTAATCCGCATCCAATGGCTACAAACGCATCTGGCAAACTAATTAGGGTTAGGGCTTAATGACTTTCAGGTGACCGGAGGGAAGCTCCGGTCATCTTCTCCGGCGGGTTAAAAACCCTAAATCGTGCTACAGTCCACCCCACCTCAAATTGAACACAGGGAAATGATCCTCTACCCAAACCCCATTCAAATCACCCCTCAAACATCATTTCTAACCCAAGAACAGAGGGAATCGAAGCAAACAAATTTTACGGGTGAAATTTCGGAGAGCCATGAAATGGTCATTTCTTCACCATTTTCAATTCCAAAGATATCAGCATGACCATCACAACATATACTTTCATTTTATAACAAGAAAAACAAGCTCTGAAAAGTTTGAAGTTTGAAGCTACCTGAGGTGATGAACTGCGAATATGAGCTTTTCAGGCCTTTCTTTTGTGCAAAGTGTCACCTCTGAACCTCCTGATATCAATGGAATGCCCAAAATCTTTTGTTGGTGGCTGATTTGTGAGTTTGAGTTTTGGTGTGGCAGATTTCACAGTTGAGCTATAGGGGGTTTCAGGCTGTTTTAATGGTGGGCTTTTGTTCTATGGAGGATGTGTGGTTCACTGGTGAAGAAAGAATTGAGGTTTGATGGCTGTGTAAGGAATTTCGAAGAGAAAGAGTTTTTGACAGTTTTTGGGGATGCTGGATTGTGGGAGCTTTCTGGCTTGTGTATGGCCTGCTTTGGGATGCTTGAGGTCCACATATTAGACTCTGATTGGGCAGAGAGTTGTTGGTGGCACAATGTGATTGGCATGGGCAAAAATGCAAAAGTCAAAAGTTTGTGTACTACAAGCATGGGCTGGAACAGAAGTGGTTCAATGGGGTGTCTTGCCTCAGCATAGTTTGTGGTGAGCCCTAGGATCAAAAAGATGCAGCTGGATGGCTTGGATAACAAGATGGCATGAGTTTTGCATTTTGTCCTCTTTGAAGTTTCTTGTTAACCAAGGCATGAAATCTTACAATTTCTTGGACAATTTGTAGCAAAGTGAATTGTGTGATGTTGTTATGATATTTTGATACCAATTAGAGTTCAATTCAAGCATGGAAGGTTCCTTTTGCAAAGTTCCAATTTTGAAGCCTTCATGAAAAAAATGCCTTATGCAACTTGTAATCCAAGGCATGGAAGTGAAAAATTCTTGGCACAAATCTGACTTTTAAGCATTGAAATGTGTTTGTGTATTGGTTAGAGGCTGATTTGAAGTCACATAGATGCTTGGCATGAGAATTTGCAAGTTTTCCCTTTTGTGCAAAAGTGAAAATTTAGTGATTTTCCTCAACTTTGACAAGCCATAACTTTTGATCCAAAATGAATTAGAATGAGTTCTTGTACTTTTTGAAAATGGGAAGATCCATGCTACAACTTTCATGACAAATGTTTTCTCATTTGAAGCATTTTTGAATCAAAAAGAGGAGGTTGAAAAACTTTCCCAAAATGGCAAGTTTACATTATAAGTTACTTTCCCAAAATGGCAACTTTGCAAATGGCTTGAAATTCTTCAATTTTGTGAACTTCTAACACCTTATATGATCAAATAAAGATCATACACATTCAAAATTATGGAGAACACCCTTTGGTTGGGTCATTGGGGGCCTCAGATGCCCTGATTTTGCACTGACTTGCTCAAGAAGTCATCTCTTGATCAGATGCCTTCCCCATTGAATTTCCTCATGAAAATTGATATGCATGATCCTCATAACATATAGAGACCAATAGAAACAAGAATGACCAAAAAATTTGGAGTTATGGCCTCTGAAACCAAAACCCTAATTCTAGGTCATCTGTGCAGTTAAACCTGGCTCTGCTTCCATGCTTTTCTCAATTCTTGTGATTCTTTGACTTCCTTGACCTTGTGAGGATATAATATGATGATTGAACATACATGGACCCCTTTAAGATGATTGAGGACCTTTGAAGTGGCTCAAGTAGCTCTTGGATTGCTCAAATCACAAACCCTAGATGCAGATGACTTAGAAACAATGCAGTGAAGCAAAAATGCAATATGAGATGCTATGATTGAACTTATGCACATGAAAAGATCACAAGCCATGGTGAAAATGGGTGAGGGCAAATTTGGGGTGTTTACAGCTGCCCCTATTCAAGCATGAGTTAGCTGTGCAGGATGTAAGCAACGGCTTGGCAGGCAAACAAGATAACTTGTGGTTGAATACTAAAGACAGTCCAAAATTTGCACTCACTGAATGAAGAAGAAAAGGGATATAGATTGTAAAAGAAAATAAAGTATAATTATAAAATGCGAGTGACGGAGGACGACCGTCAAGCAGAGGACGACTGCTGGGGATGAAGCAATGACGGGGACGACCGACATGCTGGGGAAGATGCGGGAAATAAAGCAATGACGGGGACGGCCGACGAGCTGGGGATATGAGAGATTATGATGGGGACGGAAATCAAGTAAATCTATAAGACTCTCTGGGGATTATAGGTAAATGATGGGGACGACCATCGAGCTCAAGGCATGAATGAAATAAATGATGAGGTACGGTCATCAAAGGTGAAGAACGATCACCTAGCAGGGGACAGATGCTTTGTTGGGGATAAGATGAGGGACGGTCATCTAAGGTGAAGGACGATCACCTTGCAGGGTACGGTTGCCGAAAGTATCACGACATAGGACGAATGTCGGATGAAAAGGTCGACGATGGGGATGGCCATCGGATGAGCATGATGAAGGACGATCATCAGGAGGTGAAGGACGATCACCTAGCAGGGTACGGCTGCTCTCGGGGTTTACCATGACATAGGACGAATGTCAGATAACAGAATCAACGATGGGGACGACCATCGGATAAAATGATGAAGGACGATCATCAAGAGGTGAAGGACGATCACCTAGCAGGGGACGGCTGCTAAAAATATCACGACATAAGACGAATGTCGGATAGGAAGGGGTTCTAATGAATAGAGACTCCTCTGGGAATGATGAAGGACGATCATCAAAAAAAGGTGAAGGACGATCACTTGGCCGGGTACGGCTGCCGAAAGGTATCATGACATAGGACAAATGTCAGATAGAAAGGAAATAGTTCATCAAGATTTTCCAGGAATTCTTCTGGGGAAGGGTAGACACAGACGAGTGTCTAAATTCAAGAGATGAAGGTATAAGTGTTTGACACGGTGTATAGATTAAAGATGCGGACGAGAATCTTTAAGACTATGATACAGACGAGTATCAATAGAAACAAACGCTTGACGCATGTTTAGAGATGATGATACGGACGAGTACCAACTGGTTAACAAAAAACACGGACGAGTGTTGATTCTGAGGGGATTTAAGTGGTACATACAGGGTACGGACGAGTATCTGTATCAGTAAAAAGTATGAGTGAGACACAGACGAGTGCTCAACTTACTGGGGAGAACACGACACGGACGGGTGTCAGAAGAAGTGTATTATATACAAATATTTGATTTTACAATCATTGTTTAAGCAACTATGCTGGAGAAGGTGACACGGACGAGTGTCAGGGGATTATATATATATGTGTGTTTGTGAGTGCAAAGGGGACACTTTGGCTTTCTGCTGGGGTATGACACAGACGAGTGTCAAGAAACGTCTGTAACATAAGCATTTGTTTGCTCGGGCAATTTTACTGGGGAATGATGACACGGACGAGTGCCAAAGGGAGTGTGTATCTGTATCTGTGAGGGAAATGCTTTGGCTCTTTGATGGGGAATTGGGAAATATTCTGTATACTGTTGATGGATGGTCGGTATTTACAAGTGTTCAGTTCGACAGATGGCTTGTGATTATGCAATATGTTTGATTTTTGCCGTAATGCTCTGTATTAGACGGAATGCTACGCTCTGTGGGGAAAATATGATGCGAATGCTATGATTATGCAAAGATACCGATCCGGGATTCAGATCCCGTTGCTGTGGAGATCTTTGGCTGATCTGCTTGAAGTGGATATCCCAGCTGGGGATGAGATCATTGGTAGATCTGACATATATGACTCTGCTTGGGGAAATAGATCACTGATAGACCTATCATGGTAATGAGGGACCCAGCTGGGGTTTATGTGAGCTTTCGCCACTTTGTTGTGAGATCTTCAGGCGTTGCTCTTCTGGATAGAGGTTGAAACTCTGCGGGGAGATGGTTCCTTGTCTAGCACTCGGCTGGGGATGAAGAAAGATCACTGAAAGATCTTTCTAGAGATTCCTGTGGGGGATCCGGCTGAGGATGATACTTGACAACTCAGTTGGGGATATGAACACCTTCAGGTGCTTCTCTTTGAAGGAAATGTTGGAGAAGTGATGCCTGGCAAACCTGATGGGGAGAAAGCATCTTTGGTGCTGTTTGGAAGGTGTGCTGAGGAAACAATGATTTGGCAGCCTACTGGGGAGAAGTTTTCATGCCCCATGTTGCGCTTTGGATACTTGCAATCCTGTAAAGACAAGAAAACACGCAAGTACCCCGAGGTATCCCTTACTGGATTCCATCATAGGAGTTTAGACACTCCCGGGAGTAAGTATATTCCTTGTAAGCACGTATTTTTAGAAGGGAAGCATCTGTGTTTATGCAATCAATATCTTCAAGACATCGGACATTTTTGCAAACAGAAATAAAATGTACGACACGAAACATGACTGAAAATCTGATTTTATTAATTTGAGTGCCCTGAATTGGAAAGTACTGTCAAAGAAACGGATCCCCTGAAATGAGGAAATCGTTACAAATTGAGAAACAAAAAGATGCTGGCAATGTTGATGATTCTTCAAGGAGCTTCCCTTTTGCTATGACTCGTATGACATTTGACGTTCTTCTCGTCTTGCTTTCCGAATAAGGCTGATTCTGACCGACGCTCGAACCTTTCGAAGCTTACCATGTTGTAAGTGATACAGATGAATTCGGAATGCAGTTGTTCGCTTATTCCCTTATTTTGCGTGGGTCTCCCTTTCGGGTTTTCAATCCACCGGGATACCCATTTTTTGCCTGAGTTGTCCAATGCGGCTTTTCAACTCAGCAGGTGTACATTTTTTATTATTTATTTTCCCTTATTTTTGCCCGAGCCTTTTATTCTGTTTTTGACTCGCCAGGATGCCCTATTTTTTCCTGGACTTATATTCTGTTTTTATGTCCAGCGGGTCTTTTTATGCGAAGTATTTTTTAACTGCATCTGAATTTACAGGGGACAGGAAGTCTTCACCATCCATAGTACTGAGCATCAGTGCTCCACCGGAGAAAACTTTCTTCACTATGAACGGGCCATCATAATTCGGAGTCCACTTGCCCCTGTGGTCTGTATGAGGAGGGAGGAGTGTTTTCAGCACAAGATCTCCTACTTGGTACTCTCGAAGCCTAACTTTCTGATCGAAGGCTTTCTTCATTCTTTTCTGATACAGCTGCCCATGACAAATTGCAGCCAATCTCTTTTCTTCAATCAGATTCAGTTGCTCGTATCGGGATCGTACCCACTCTGCTTCGTTCAACTTAACATCCATCAGTACCCGCAGGGAAGGTAATTCAACTTCAACAGGTAGGACTGCCTCCATACCATACACAAGCTGATACGGCGTTGCCCCAGTGGATGTTCTGATTGATGTTCGGTACCCATGTAAGGCAAACGGTAGCATTTCATGCCAATCTTTATAGGTAACCACCATCTTTTGCACAATCTTCTTGATATTCTTGTTAGCTGCCTCAATGGCGCCATTCATCTTTGGCCTGTAAGGAGAAGAATTGTGGTGTTGGATCTTGAAGTCCCGGCATAGTTCTGCCATCATTTTATTGTTTAAGTTGGAACCATTATCAGTAATGATTCGCTCGGGAACTCCATACCGACAGATGATGTCTCTCTTCAGAAATCGGGCTACCACCTGCCTTGTAACATTTGCATAGGAAGCTGCTTCAACCCATTTGGTAAAATAGTCAATGGCAACCAGGATGAATCTGTGGCCATTTGAAGCAGTCGGTTCAATCTTGCCAATCATATCAATGCCCCACATGGCAAAGGGCCAGGGTGAAGACATCACATTTAGAGGATTCGGAGGTACATGCACTTTATCTGCATAAATCTGGCATTTATGACATTTCCTGGCATAAGCACAACAGTCTGCATCCATTGTGATCCAGTAATAGCCTGATCTTAATAGCTTTTTAGCCATAGTATACCCTCCAGCATGGGTACCAAAGGATCCTTCGTGCACCTCGTGCATCAGTGAGTCTGCTTCTGTCCTATCAACACATCTGAGGAGTACCATATCAAAGTTTCTCTTGTACAGGGAACCATCAGAATTCAGGAAGAAACTGCCAGCTAGCCTTCTTAATGTCTTATTATCATTGGAAGATGCTCCAGGTGGGTATGTTTGATTCTCCAAGAAGCATTTGATGTCATGAAACCAAGGCTTATCATCTCTGACAACATCTGCTGCAAATACATATGCTGGTCTGTCAAGTATGGATACTGAAATCTGAGGCACGAAATTGGCAGCTTGAACTTTGATCATGGATGAAATGGTAGCTAGAGCATCTGCAAACTGATTTTCGTCTCGAGGGATATACTCAAGCTTGACCGTTGTGAAAAAAGTCAATAATCTCCTTGTATAGTCCCGATAAGGTATCAGATGATCTTGGTGCGTGTACCACTTGCCGTTGGTTTGATTAATTACCAAAGTTGAATCCCCGAACACAGTCAAGGTCTTGATCTTGAGGTCAATGGCTTCCTCAAGACCCATAATGCAAGCTTCGTATTCAGCTTCGTTGTTAGTGCAGTTAAAGGTGAGTTTTGCCGAGAAAGGCATGTGAACTCCCTTAGGTGTAATGAGTACTGCACCAACACCACGACCATTCATGTTAACAGCCCCATCAAACATCATAGTCCATTCTTCTTCTGGGTCAGGCCCTTCAGTGTGAATAGGCTCTTCATGATCTTTTGCTTTTATGAACATGATGTCTTCACCAGGGAAGTCAAATCTCATAGGCTGGTAATCATCAATGGGTTGCTCAGCAAGATAGTCAGACAGTACACTGCCCTTGATGGCCTTTTGAGATGTGTACTGAATGTCGTATTCCGTGAGGATCATTTGCCATCTTGCAACCCGTCCGGTAAGTGCTGGCTTCTCAAAAATGTACTTAACTGGATCCATCTTTGAGATCAATAGAGTAGTGTGGGTCAACATATACTGCCTTAGTCGGCGAGCAGCCCACGCTAAAGCACAACAAGTTTTCTCGAGCAGTGAATAACGTTGTTCACAGTCGGTAAACTTTTTGCTTAGGTAGTATATTGCATACTCTTTTCGACCAGACTCGTCATGCTGGCCCAACACACACCCCATTGACTCTTCTAATAGTGTCAAGTACATGATTAGAGGTCTTCCTTCAACTGGAGGCATAAGGATTTGAGGCTCTTGTAAGTATTCCTTAATCTTGTCAAAAGCCTTCTGGTAGTCTTCGTTCCACCTGACCGTTTGTTCTTTTCTTAATAGCTTGAACAAAGGCTCACAGGTTGCTGTGAGGTGAGATATGAACCTCGAAATATAGTTCAATCTACCCAGGAACCCTCGAACTTCTTTTTCAGTCTTCGGTGTAGGCATCTCTTGAATGGCTTTGACTTTGTCAGGGTCAACTTCAATCCCTTTTTCACTTACAATAAATCCCAGCAGCTTACCAGATCGCACCCCGAATGTGCACTTGTTGGGATTTAACTTCAATTGGTACTTCCTCAGACGCTTGAATAACTTCAACAGATTTACCAGGTGGTCTTCTTCTGTGAGGGACTTGGCAATCATGTCATCCACATAACATTCAATTTCTTTGTGGATCATGTCATGGAATAATGTTACCATAGCCCGTTGGTAAGTGGCACCAGCATTCTTCAGTCCGAATGGCATCACCTTATAACAGAACGTGCCCCAGGGTGTGATGAAAGTTGTCTTCTCCATGTCTTCAGGTGACATCTTGATCTGATTGTATCCTGAAAATCCGTCCATGAAGGAGAATACCGAGAACTGAGCCGTATTGTCGACCAATACATCAATGTGAGGTAGAGGGAAGTCGTCTTTCGGGCTGAATCTGTTCAGATCCCGGTAGTCCACACACATCCTCACCTTGCCATCTTTCTTAGGCACAGGTACAATATTAGCAACCCACGGCGGGTAACTAGTTACAGCAAGGAAACCGGCATCCCACTGCTTTTGTACCTCTTCTTTAATCTTCATTGCCATATCTGGGCGAGTACGGCGCAACTTCTGTTTTACTGGTGGGCAGTCTTCTTTCAAAGGCAGCTTGTGCATGACAATATCGGTGTCCAACCCTGGCATATCCTGATAAGACCAAGCGAAAACATCCACATACTCTCGAAGCAAGTCAATCAGTTGTTCTTTCGCTGAATCTTGCAGGCAGGCCCCGATCTTAACTTCTCTCACGTCTTCTTCCGTACCAAGATTAACCGTTTCAATCTCCTCCTGATGAGGAGTGATAACCTTCTCCTCTTGCCTTAACAACCTGGATAGCTCTTCAGGTAGCTCATAATCTTCTTCAACCCCTTCATCAGCTTGATTGATTGGATTGTCAAAGTCATACAAAGTCATAGCAGTGTTGTTGTCGGTGCAGTCTGAAGGGCACTCTCTGCAAGGGTTTAGATTGGTTTATTTTAGTGATCAGTTTTATCTTATTTAGAAGAAGTAAAAATGAAGTTATTTATTTTGAAAAACATTGCCATTTTATTTTTGTACAAAAAGAAAAAATGAAAAGACAGTGAGCAAAAAAGAGACTCGTTTGCAAAAGATGTCCGATATTCATTGATTAATCCATTTGCACAAAATTACAAGATGGCCCGATTACAAAATGAGTCTTGACATCTTGGGCAAGATGCAAGACTTTGATGCATGCTTTAAAATACAGGAAATAATAATTACTCTGCAGGAGTAACCCTTATAATTTCCTGGGAAGACCAGTTAAGGACTTGGCTCCCCGGGATCCTTGGACGTATCCAGCTCTCCAGGTTGAGGTCGCTTTCCTCCTCGTCTTCCAAGTTGTTCACAGCATCCGAGGTGAGCATTCCCCCGCTGACAAAAATGGGCTCTTTTGCAGCCTCTGATTGATCTTGTTGAGTTGGTCTGTAACCCAACCCAAATCGGTCTTCTTTCTTTTCCACGGGCAACAACTTGCCCCAGCCTCGGGCGGTACCTTCCTCAACAACCTTCTGGGCCTCAAACCCATGGCTCATGGTTTCATGGATTTCTCCATCCATTTCTATGTACTTATACGTAGCCAGATGGCTAACAAAGATGTCTTCCTCCCCATAGATGGTGATGATCTGGCCTTCCCACTCGAATTTCAACTTCTGGTGAAGGGTAGACGTAACAGCGCCAGCGGCGTGAATCCAGAGTCTACCCAACAGACAGCTGTAGGCCGTCTGAATGTCCATCACATAGAAGGTAGTTTTGAAGGTCTGTGGGCCAATCATCACAGGCAGATCAATCTCTCCAAGCACTGATCTTTTAGAGCCATCAAATGCTCTCACCACCAAATTACTCGGACGCAGTGCCAAACCATCATACTCCAGCTTCACTAAGGCTTTCTTTGGTAGAACATTGAGTGATGACCCAGTGTCCACCAGTACATGAGATAGAACAACACCTTTGCATTCCAGGGTGATATGTAAAGCCTTGTTGTGGTTGTGTCCCTCCGTTGTTAAGTCAGCATTGGTAAAGCCCAGTCTGTGACTGGTATTGACATTTGCCTCCACAGTTTCTAGCTGGTTAATAGTAATCTCCTCTGGCACGTATGCTGCGTGCAAGACTTTCAATAGTGCATTCCTGTGAGCTTCAGAACACATCAACAGTGATAATATGGAGATTTTTGAGGGAGTTTGGTGAAGCTGATCCACCACCTTGTAATAACTTCTCTTTATGATTCTCATGAACTCGTCTACATCTTGTTCAAAAGATGTCTTCTGAGTTTCCTTGGCAATTGGCTCTTCAGATACCACACTCTTTCCTTTTGCTTTGGCAACAGCTTCTGCTTCAACATTAGGTCTTTGTGTTTGTGAGGCAAAAAGGCGTTCGCTTCTGGTGAAGCCTCCGCCTCCCCCAACATTATCAATTTGTGGAGAAGAGGTTGATGAATCCAGAGTGATTTTCTCCCCGTTGCAGTAGAGATCAGAGCCATAATGCCAAGGCACGACATTACTGCTTTCATAGGGAACTGGTCTAGGTACCGTAATAGTAACTGGACTGACTGCTGCAGAGGAGGGTATTGTAATGGTGTGCGGATCGTAGTAAATTGTGACTGGTGACCTGGCAGAAGGTGCCACTGTTTGTTGCTGAAAGTTGTTGTTTGGAGGAACATTTGATGGGTCATAGTAGATTGTAACTGCTGAGACATCTTCATTGATTTTTGCTGGCGTTGTAGAAGATTCTGTTAATAACATGGATGCTGATGTTGTAGAAGAAATGGTTGCTGAAATTTGATTTGTTGAAGTGATGGGTGGAGCCATTGCTAATGATGTTGATGAATTGGTAGGAATGATTGTTGTTGCTGTTGTAGAAGAATCGGGAATTATTGTCAAAGGAATTGCTGGATTTGTAGGCGCCGTTGTTGAGATCTGAAGGATACCATCCTTAATAAGACCGTCTATGCCGCTTCTCAAATTTTCACACCCGTTGACTGCAATGTTGCAATACCCACAATCGAGCTCACACCCGGGGAACACTCGACACTCTAGAAGCTGAGCTTTAATTTCGACCAAGGGTGTTCGAATTTGTGCAACACTGGTGATCAAAGTAAATGGTTTGTCTTCCTCGATGGCATTAATCCTCGGCCCACCATGATTAGGCATAGGATTTATGTTGACATTTGGAGGAGGTGCGAAGTTGAGGGCTTTAGAATCCACCAGATCTTGGACTTTCATTTGCAAGGCCCTGCATTTTTCCGTATTGTGGCCAGGTGCATTGGAGTGGAAAGCACACCGGGCGTTGACATCATAATTCTTTGGGAGATTGGAGGGATCTGGTGGTGCCAATGTCCTTAACTCAACCAAGTTAAGCTTTAGGAGTTGTGGCAATAAGGCAGCATAAGGCATAGGGATAGGGTCAATCACCCTATTTGCCTGTGATGGTCTTTGTTGAAAGGAGCGTTGTTGTTGATTACTGTTATTGTTGTTGTAGGTTCTCTGTGGCGGGTACTGAACTTGTTGTTGGTAATGTGGTTGTTGTTGTTGATATGCTGGTTAATGAGGAATCGGAGCTGGAATGGTGACAACTGCTACTGATCTGTGAACATACTGAGGTCTGCCCCTGCTGGCATGAATGGCATTTGTCTCTCCGGTCCTTCGGGGTCCCACAAAAGGCTTCCTGGGATTACTGGACGAACTTGCACCATTGTCAGAAATTTTGCCCATTTTTAATAGGCTCTCAATCCTCTCCCCTGCTATAACTACGTCAGCAAAACTGGTAGAAGAAAAGGCAGCCAGTCTATCAATATAGGTTCCTTGCAAAGTATTCATGAACATGTCAGCCATCTCCCTTTCTGACATGGGTGGTTGGACAGCAGCAGCAAGCTGTCTCCACCTTTGGGCATACTCCCTAAAGCTTTCTCTGGAAGATTGAGTCATTCCAATTAGGAGGGTCCTGTTGGGAGCCATGTCCAGATTGTATTGATATTATTTGATGAAAGCTTCAGCTAAGTCCTTCCAACATCTGATGGTAGCTCTGGTTAGGTATGAATACCATTCCCTTGAAGCCCCAGTTAGACTATCTTCAAAGTAGAACATCCATAGCTTTTCATCCATGGTATATGCTTTAAGTCTTCCTAGGAAAGACTGCAGGTGAGTTCGTGGACAAGAGGTTCCATTGTATCTCTCAAAGCACGGGGGTTTGAATTTGTGGGGAATTCTCACCCCATCCACTAGTCCCATATCCATTACATCGAAGCCCAAGGAATTCTGAGACTCCAAAGACCTCAACTTCTCAGCAATTTCATCCAACCTCCTATCATAGACTTCGTCTCCAGCTCTCATAACAGTAAACTGCTCTTCTTGGGGATCTTCCTACAAGATTCTCCCCCCAGCAGTATTTCCTTGCACATTTCCTGGGATTTTGACTTTCGGATCTAGATGAGGTCCAAATACTGGTGGATTAACATGAGGCTGACCCCTCTCATTGTTGCTAGTTCCTCCAGTGCCAGGATGAGGTTCCTCGGGGGTTTGTCTTTCTACCAATGCCCTTAACCTTTCTTGGCTTTGGGCCAAGCCAGTCATCACAGTCATGAATTGGGTCATTTGGTTTCTCATTTCCACTCTTTCATTAGCCATTTGAGTCCTGACCTCAGCCAGTTCCTGCTGTACTTGCTCCATTTGGATACCAGGAAGGTTGTTGCGAGTAGGGTACCGGTGCGTACGGTTGACAGGGAACACTCTTCTGCGAGCAATATTTCCTGAGATCACAACAGAGTTAGAAACAAATAATAATAAAACCTACAAAACAAAACAAGGTTAGTATGCAATGTAGTATGCTTATTTGTTTTCCAAGGTATCCGGCTTGGTTCTTGGTTTTGACCTTTCCAGACCTCGAGGACGATGCTTTGATGTTGTTGAGAAAAGAAACCCAATGAAATCAAACTAATATATTGTAAACACCCCAAATTTGCCCTCACCCATTCACACCATGGCTTGTGATCTTTTCATATGCATAAGTTCAATCATAGCATCCCATATTGCATTTTTGATTCACTGCATTGTTTCTAAGTCATCTGCATCTAGGGTTTGTGATCTGAGCAATCCCTGAGCCATTTGAGCCACTTCAAAGGTCTCCAATCAATTCAAAGGGGTCCATGTGTGTTCAAGCATCATATTACATCCCCACAAAGTCAAGAAAGTCAAATAATCACAAGAACTGAGAATGGCATGGAAGCAGAGCCAGGTTTAACTGCACAGATGACCTAGAATTAGGGTTTTGGTTTCAGAGGCCATAACTCCAAATTTTTTGATCATTCTTGTTTCTATGGGTCTCTATATGTTATAAGGATCATTCATATCAATTTTCATGAATAAATTCCATGGGGAAGGCATCTAATCAAGAGTTGACTTCTTGAGCAAGTCAGTGCAAAATCAGGGCATATGAGGCCCCCAATGACCCAACCAAAGGGGGTTCTTCATCATTTTGATTGTGTATAATCTTTATTTGATCATAGAAGATGTTAGAAGTTCACAAAGTTGAAGAATTTCAAGCCATTTGCAAAGTTGCCTTTTTGGGAAAGTGACTTGTAATGAAAACTTGCCATTTTGGGAAACTTTTTCAACCCTTTCTTTTTTATTCAAAAAAGCTTCAAATGAGAAAACTTTGGTCATGAAAGTTGTAGAATGGATCATTCCCTTTTCAAAAAGTACAAGAACTCATTCTAATTCATTTTGGATCAAAAGTTATGGCTTGTCAAAGTTGGGAAAAATCACATAATTTCATGTTTTACACCAAAGAGGCATTTTGCAAAATGGCATGATAAAGCATTCTAAAGACTTCAAATATGCACAAACTCTTCACAACATGTTCATGTGACTTCTAAAAATCAGAATTGGCCCAAGAATTATGCATTTTGATGCCTTGAACTTCATGAATTTCCAAAGGGGCCAAACTTTGGGAAAATTGCAAAACACTACATAAACTTCACTCAACTTGCTGATTTATCTCAAAACCAATTCCATGGACATCCTTAATCTCAGCTGAGCCAGGACAAGCCAATGAGCCAGCTACACCATTGCCTATACCTCAAGTACAACACTTTTGACTTTTTGGCAAAAACCCCCCATACCAATCAGCCTGTGCCACCACCAACTCTCTGCCCTATCACAGTTTGATAAGTGGAAAAAATGAAACTAAAACCACACAAGAGGAAAGCCTGAGGACACACACAAGTCAGCATACACAAAAACCCCTCCCCTTGCATTTTCTATCGAATCTCTCAACTCAGCAACTCAAACTTAAAAATTCTTTCACCATTCAACTCACCATGACCCACTGATCGTTTCCCACCCCTCACTTGTCCCTGAAACCACCACAATAAAAAACATGATTTCAACACTCCCTTGACCTGAGCTTCTGCAAACTTCCTCTGGAGGTCATATAAACTCCAGCTAAGTGTCAAAAGCTTCTGAGGAGGATCATTGGAGCTTGTTTGAAGCAAAGAGCTGGCCAGAAAGTCCCTGTTTCGAAAGCTCAAGCTCAGGTAGCCATGGAATTTATTTTTCCAGAACTCCCATTTTTAGTTTCTAAATGCTTCCTTATGCTTCACTGATTATCATGATGTGATTTATTTTGAAAATGAGTGAAAAATGACCATGTATGCTTGTTCTGAAACTTTGCCCGTGAAACGCGTTTTGGTTTGATTCTTGATCTTGAGTGAAAATAAATGATTTTGGTTGCTGGATTCTTGTTTAGAGTTGTCTAATGATTGATTCTGGAGAGTTTAGTGGGGTTTCATGGCGTATTGAGGGAGATTGAGTGAGGAGCTTGCCGGAGAAGATGACCGGAACACTGTTCCGGTCATCTGAGAGTCATTAGGGCTTCTGATTAGGGCTTAATCATAATTACGTAGGTTTGAATATGAGTCGTTTGTTTGCGCGCCAGGTCAACTCCCGCCTCTGTGAATTTGAATCTTAGCCTTCAGATTGTTTGACTTTCCCTTTTTTCCATTTTAATTCATTTTAATTTTATTTGTTTCATATTTATTTTGCACGAATTATTAAAAATAGCTAAAATCATTTAAAAATTATGAAAATTTTTGTCAAAGATTTCATTAATTTTTAAAACCCAAAAATATTTTTATTTTTATTTTTTGCATAGAAAATTATTTTTAAATCATTTAAGTGTTTATTTTTAATTAGTTAATGAAGATTAATTAATTAAAAATACATTTAGGTATTTAAAAATCACAAAAAAATTCATATTGCATTTAGAAACATTTAGAAACATTGTCCAACTCTCAAACCAAATTTCGTTTTGGTTCTTGATGCCTTTTGATCATTTTCATTGGAATTAAATTCATTTTAAGGCAATATTTTTGTGCAAACGTTGAAAAATCTCTTCTGCCTAACCATTGAGAGTTGGATGATGATTCTTCTTGCATTGCACCCTTCATAGCATGTAGTATATAGGATAAATTTGGTTTGATTTGATCTTGCATTTTCAATTTGTTTAGCATTTTTCTTGATGAGGTACCTTAAAATCCTAGTAATCTTAGGAATTCCATAACTTACACTAGGTTAAGAGTTGGATCCTCTCCTTTGGGAAGTGAGCTTGTATAGGTTTAGGGTATCTTTGATTTAATTTTCAAATTTTTATCATGTCATTTTCTTCTGGTTTTGGATTATTGCTTTGCATGACGCATGTAACCCTAATTTGTGCCTTCCTTTGCATTCATCTTTCATTTGCTTGCATCCAATGACTTGCCATGGCATTTTGTGCATCCACATGATTCATAATACATCTTAGGACATGTTAGAATCATGATTGATCATTGCATCATTCCCTTGCCATGTTATATGTCCATTGCATTTCATAACTTTTCATGTACATTCATGGTTCAATGCATGCTTCATCTGCATCCTTATGCTTGTTTGATCATTCCCATGTCTTGCCTCATGTTTGTATCATCTCTTAGCATCATTAAAATCATGTTTATGCTTCTGGTTTTGGTTTGCATCAAGGCATTGCATCTCATTCTCATTGCATTTCATGTTCTTGTGCTAACTTTTCAGGTGGTAAGTTGTTTTGAGAAGTGAATTTGCCTTCACTTCTCACAATCTCTTCTCATCTCTCTTGCATATTTGCTGAATTTTATCTTGTGTATTAGAGTGAGCTTGCTCATTCATGTTCATCTCTTACTTTCTTCCTTCAAACAACTTGTCTTCTTAAGTGAAGCAAGTTGTTTTGCTTTTCTCTGCTTCTTTCTCCTTCCATCTGCTTCTTTCCTTGGTGGCTCTTTGAAGATTCTTTCTCTCCTAAGCCTCACAAACCCTAGGATACCCAAGCATGATAATAATTAGGGTTTTATCAGTCCCCCATTTAGCTTTTACCTTTGTGTCGTCTTTGAGTCTTCTCTTCCCACCTCATAACTAAGGACTAAACCCTAAAGGTTTTAAGGCTTTGTGATTAAGCTTATGCCTGCATCCTTCTATTAGGATGGAGTGTATAACTTTAATCCTATGTGTTAAACCCTTAATGTGTTTAAATCTTTTAATCAATCCACTTAATAATCATCAAGACATCAAGCTTGTAACTTGGACCTTGCATTAGGGTTCTAATTCTTCCTTAACTGGCTAAGAAGGACTAACCCTAGTGTTAATGGACAAGTCCCCCTCAAACTGTCTTACAAATCATAAAAATCACTTCTTCATCTTATCATTAATTAAAATCCATCTAATAGAGGCTTTGTTTTGTCATGAGGTTAATCCCTAATCATGGATTAAGTTGAAGAGTCTTCCTCAGCTTAAATGTTCTCATCTATTATCCTTCTATTAGGATGGTGTAATGAGTCCATTAAATCCTTGATTATGGCTTAATCTCATTACTCAACACTAAATAGAAACAACAAAAACATCTAAATAATCACAAGTAGGTTAATGATCTTAATCCTACATCATGGTGATTAAGTGTGAGATGCTGACTTCACACTTAAGGTATTCTCATTACCCCTAATCAGAGGGAGGATGTGATGAGTTTACTAACCCATATGTTTAGGCTTGAGCTCATTAACTTATGACAAACTTCAAAAAGCAATAAAAGACTGAAAACATAAAAACAAACAATAATCGTCTCCTCCGGGATTCTTTTCTCATCACCTTCACTCATAAACGAGAACTTGTTTCTTCCGTCTAATGCAAGACAGTTTGCACCTGAGCCAGACAGGTCATACACTTGAGCATAGACAAGTAAGCAGTTCACAAGTCAATTTATCTTTCAGTCTCTTTGGGTCGAACTACGGTGTTCTGACTTCCTCATTGCACGAGAGGATACGTAGGCATAACTTAACAGTTATCGAACAAAAGTCTCTGTGTATTCCCCCTCTTTCCAGCATTATTCTTTTAGCCTCATGGTCATGAGCATTTCATTCTTGTTCTTACACTGACACTTCACTTATACACTTCACTTTTCTTTTACACTGACACTTGCATTCTTTTCCAGCTTTGATACACAGATTGCACTAACACTACCCCTTTTAAACACAAATCTTTCAAGCGTGGATCCCGTCGAGTACGGCGGACAATCTGGGTGCTAATACCTTCCCAGGTTGTAACCAACCCCCTTTCTCAGTTTCTCTGGTTCGCAACCGTCTTATCCATATCTTTCTAGGTCTATGCAGCATTACCTTTCCTTCGGGATAAAAATGCCTAGCTGGCGACTCTTGTCTTTCTGAGTCCACCCTTGTCTGTTCTCACCCCTTTTCGCCGACCGTTCGCGTCTGTACCTCATTTGACCGGGTGTCATTTTGGTGGGAGCGATAGCTTGGCGACTCTGCTGGGGACCCTTATACTGTAACCAGGGCTTCTGGTTCTTTTTGTGGGTTCCTCCTAGCGCTTGTTTGATTTGTGTTTACTGGGGTGTTATGTGCTATATGTGTTTTGTATTTATTTTTGCTTTATGTACAGTTTTGTTTACTGCTTTCCTTACAGTTTTATACATCATACTGTCATGCTATTCTTGCTGGATCTGGTTTTTGTTTTGGTGGGTGGGGTTCCACTGAGAGTTTAAGGTCCTATACCTGGGACCTGAGTGACACCTAGGCTAGAGTGGTTCATGTTCTTTCCCATTCCATTTCGGTCTGGTGCGGGAATATGAAACACGGTTCAGATATGGGTTTCTTCTTGAGAACTCTGTGCTACAGATTTCCTGTAGTGCAAGGGCTATCTGGGAAGCCTGCTAAGTCTGGATGACCTTTATTATGACCTCCCGAAACTGAGGTGAATTAGAGGAGGATCTTTTATGGTTATTGTAAACACTGTACCTCCGGGTTAGAAGTGTTTACACTTCTCATAACTGATCCAAGTCTGAGGATCTTTGTTTTAGAACACTACATGTGAGGGGGTTGGGCTGTTTGCAGGTTTGCAAGTACCCTTGACCACATCATACCCTGTCACTATTTGGTTTAAGAGTACCTCACTTTGGACAGTTCTTGTGATTTAACCCTGGACATGTGACTCTTTATTTGAGTCCCCCACCTTGGTTACTGGACTTCTAAACCTCCATCTGGACTTCTTGAACATACTTGGACTTTATATCAAGACAGATAATCAGATCCAGCTTGATCACAAACCCTTGCATATCATTTGCATACATCATCATTGCATCATTTAACATTTGTTTATATGTTTTTCAGGGTATCCAAATCACATTTGGCTTGGTTTTGACCCCTTCATCTGCAGAGACCTCTGTTTCACCAGTTATTTACTTCAGCTGCCTTCATCACCAGCACCAGCCTATCAGTGGCTCATCTCCAGTATTGAGTTTTGATCTTCATCAGCACTTGTCTTCAGCTCTTCATCAGCACTCATGTCTGCACCCAGGAAGAGCAACATTTCATACCATTTCTTTGAGCCTGTGTTGACTGGCATCAGGCAGGTCCAATCACTTATCACTCCAAACCACATCCCATTATTCAGAGAGCATTATGGAGGCATCCTTGATATGGTTACGGACCTGGACCCTTCTCAGAGGAGTATGATTCACACCTGCTTACAGTTCTATGACCCTCCTTTGAGATGCTTCACTTTCCAAAACTTTGAGTTAGGACCTCTGCTGGAAGAGTTCTCATCATTGATTGGAGTACCTGTCAGGGGTGGTGTCCCCTTCAACCCAGAGATGACTTCTTCCAGCAATGGAGAAGTGGCAAAAGCACTATACCTAGAGCCTATTTTGATTGAGCAGAACATGACAACAAAGGCTGGGATCCCTGGTTTGCACTTAGACTTTCTGATTTCTCAGGCCATCCTGAAGGCCTCCCTGGGAGAATGGAGGGCAGTTTGTGCATTATTAGCCCTCAGTATATATGGGGTTATACTGTTTGCAGATGAGCCCAAATTTATCAGCAAGAATGCCATCCATCTTTTCCTTCTGAGGAACCCAGTACCCACATTGCTGGGATATTTCTATTACTCCATCCACCAGAGGAATGAGAAACAAAGAGGGAAGTTTGTGAGATGCTGTGCTCCTTTGTTTCACACTTGGCTGCTCAAGAACCCAGTACCCACATTGCTGGGGGATTTCTATTATTCTGTTCATCAGAGGAATGAGAAACAGAGAGGGAAGCTGGTGAGATGCTGTGCTCCCCTTTTTCATACTTGGCTGCTCAAACACTTACCTAAGACAGATGCTTTCCTGAATCCTCATCAACAGAAAAATTGGGCTAAGAGACTTATTGCTTTGACTTCAGATGACATCAGATGGTGCACCTAGAGCACCAAAGGCAAGGACATAATCACTAGTTGTGGGAAGTACCCCAATGTACCTCTAGTAGGAGTGAAGGGTTGCATCAACTACAATCCTTTGCTGTTCAAAAGACAATTGGGCTATGCTTTGGTTCACCCTCCAAGAGTGCAAGATTTAGCTGAGACCCTGTGTTGTGAGATAAAGCCTAATCTAGCTGTTGTCAGGCAAGCATCCTGGGCTTGGGACAACATCCAGACCAAAGGGATGGCCATTCTTGGGAGGTGCAATAATGTGGCTTCAGCTCAGTATTATGAATGGTCTCATGCTAGAGCTCAGATTTCTGGGATGCCCTTCATCATTGAGGATACACCTGGACCTTCTACAGTGCAGCCAACAACCACTATCAGCCTGGAAGAATTTGAGAAGCTGAAGGAAAGGAATGAGAATCTGTCTCAAGCTCTGAAGAAGACCCTCTGGGAGAGGAGTGATGGTCGTCTAGACATTGAGAGGTTGGAGAAGCTTAAAGTGGAGCAGCTGGCCAAGATTGAGAAAGCAGAGGACTATATCAAGAAATCTTGAGCTGGGGAGCAAATATTGAAGAATGCTTGTAAGGAGGCCAAGCTTCAGAAGGCTAGGACTGATCTCTATCTGCAAGAAAGTCAAGCTAGGTGGGTCAGGATCACTGAGGCCCGTACTCAAGAAGATAAGAGAACTCAAGCCAGAATTGAGCAGTTGGAGGCCAATAAAAAGAAACAACATGAAGCTTTGATGGCAGCCCAGAAGGAGATTTCAGAGTTGAAGCTTAGGGCTGGCTTGAAGAGGTCAAAGGACCAAGACAGGCACAAGAAGCTGGCCACTGCTATTGCCACTAGGAACCTCCTCATCAGGACTATTACAGAGCATCTGGTTGGTCCTGTAACTGAGGCACTTTTGAAGGAGGTTAAGGAGGATGAGTTTGGGCTTGATGTTTGACTTTTTGTTTGTTGTTGCTTTCCATTTGATGTACTTTTCTTTTATGTCGTATTTTGACCCTTTAAGGGCATGTGTTGTAAAAACAAACTATGTATTATGCACCATTTGTAATATATTTGTTAGTTTGTTTTCATTTGGATTTCTTTCTCCCAAGCAACATCAAAGCATCTTCCTCGGGGTCTGGAAAGGTCAAAACCAAGAGCCAAGCCTGATACCTTGGAAAATAAATAAGCATACTGCATTGCATACTAACTTTTGTTTTGTTTTGTAGGTTTTGTCATTACTTTGTTTGTTTCTAACTCTGTTGTGATTCAGGAAATATTGCTCGCAGAAGAGTGTTCCCCGTCAACCGTGCACACCGGTATCCTACACGCAACAACCTTTCGGGTATTATAATGGAGCAGGTACAGCAAGACCCGACAGAGGTCAGAACTCAGATGGCTAACGAAAGAGTGGAGATGAGGAACCAAATGGCCCAATTCATGACAGTAATGACTGGCTTGGCTCAGAGCCAAGAAAGGTTAAGGGCATTGGTAGAAAGACAAACTCCCGAGGAACCTTATCCTGGGACTGGAGGCACAAGCAACAATGAGAGGGGTCAGCCTCATGTTAACCCACCTGTATTTGGGCCTCATCTAGATCCGGAAGTCAATGTCCCGGTTAATGTGCAAGGAAATACTACTGGGGGGAGGATCTAACAAGAAGACCCCCAAGAGGAGCAATTCACTGTCATGGGAGCTGGGAATGAAGTCTATGATAGGAGATTTGATGAAATTGCTGAGAAGTTGAGATCTCTGGAGTCTCAAAATTCCCTGGGTTTTGATGTCATGGATATGGGGTTAGTGGATGGGGTGAGAATTCCCCACAAGTTCAAACCCCCGTGCTTCGAGAAATACAATGGAACCTCCTGTCCACGAACTCACCTGCAGTCCTTTCTGGGAAGACTTAAAGCATACACCATGGATGAAAAACTATGGATGTTCTATTTTGAAGATAGTTTGACTTGGGCTTCAAGGGAGTGGTATTCACACTTGACCAGAGCTACTATCAGATGCTGGAAGGACCTAGCTTAAGCCTTCATCAGGCAGTACCAATACAATCTGGATATGGCTCCTAACAGGACCCTCCTAATGGGAATGTCTCAATCCTCCAGAGAAAGCTTCAGGGAATATGCCCAAAGGTGGAGACAGCTTGCTGCTGCTGTCCAACCACCCATGTCGGAAAGAGAGATGGCTGACATGTTCATGAATACTTTGCAAGGAACATATATTGATAGATTGGCTGCCTTTTCTTCTACCAGCTTTGCAGACGTGGTTATAGCCGGTGAAAGAATTGAAAGCCTGTTGAAAATGGGCAAGATTTCTGATAATGGTGCAAGTTCGTCCAGTAATCCCAGGAAGCCTTTTGTGGGACCTCGAAGGGCCTGTGAGACAAATGCCATTCATGCCAATAGGGGCAAACCTCAGTATGTCCACAGATCAATAGCAGCTGTCACTATTCCAGCTCCGATTCCTCAGCAACCAACATATCAACAACCACAACAACCACAATATCAGCAACAAATTCAGTACCCGCCACAGAGAACCTACAACAACAATAACAACAATCAACAACAAAGACCCTTTCAGCAAAGACCATCACAGGCAAATAGGGTGATTGATCCTATCCATATGCCCTATGTTGCCTTATTGCCACAACTCCTGAAGCTTAACTTGGTTGAGCTAAGGACATTGGCACCTCCAGATCCCTCCAATCTCCCTAAGAATTATGATGTCAACGCCAGATGTGCCTTTCACTCTAATGCACCTGGCCACAACATAGAGAAATGCAGGGCTTTGCAAATGAAAGTGCAAGATCTGGTGGATTCTAAAGCCCTCAATTTCGCACCTCCTCCAAATGTCAACAGAAATCCTATGCCTAACCATGGTGGGCCGAGGATTAACGCCATTGAGGAAGACAAACCATCTACTCTGATCACCAGTGTTGCACAAATTCGAACACCTCTGGTAGAAATTAAAGCTCAGCTTCTAGAGTGCCAGGTGTTTCCCGGGTGTGAACTTGGTTGTGGGTATTGCAACATCGCAGTCAACGGGTGTGATAATTTGAGAAGCGGCATAGATAGTCTTATCAAGGATGGTATCCTTCAGATCTCAACAACGGCGCCTACAAATCCAGCAATCCCTCTGAAGACATTTCCTGATGCTTCTACAACAGCAGCAACAGTCATTCCAACTGATTCATCAATATCATCAACAATGGCTTCATCCATTACTTCAACAAATCAAAAGTCAACAACCATCTCTTCTACAACATCAACATCCATTCCATCAGCAGAAACTTCTACAACACCAACAGAAATTAATGAAGACGTCTCAGCAGTCACCATTTACTATGACCCATCAGATGTTCCTCCAAACAACAATTTCCAACAACAAGCAGCGGCACCTCCTACCAGGTCACCAGTCACCATTTACTACGATCCGCACACCATCATAGTACCTTCCTCTGCAGCAGTCAGTCCAGTTACCATCACGGTGCCTGAACCAGTTCCATATGAAAGCAGTAATGCCATACCTTGGCATTATGGATCCGATCTCTACTACAATGGGGAGAAAATCACTTTGGATTCTTCAATCTCTTCTCCACAGATTGATAATGTTGGGGGAGGCGGAGGCTTCACCAGAAGCGGACGCCTTTTTGCCTCACAATTGCAAAGACCTAATGCCGAAGCAGAAGCTGCTGCCAAAGCAAAAGGAAAGAGTGTGGTATTTGAAGAGTCGGCTGTCAAAGAAACTCAGAAGACATCTTTTGAACAAGATGTAGACGAGTTTATGAGAATCATAAAGAGAAGTGATACAAGGTGGTGGAACAGCTTCACCAAACTCCCTCAAAAATTTCCATATTATCCTTGTTGATGTGTTCTGAAGCTCACAGGAACGCATTATTGAAAGTCCTGCATGCAGCATATGTGCCAGAGGAAATTACCGTTAATCAGCTAGAGACTGTGGTGGCAAATGTCAATACCAGTCATGGACTGGGCTTCACCAATGCTGACTTAACAACTGAGGGGCGTAACCACAACAAGGCTTTACACATCACTCTAGAATGCAAGGGTGCTGTTCTATCTCATGTACTGGTGGACACTGGGTCCTCGCTCAATGTTCTACCAAAGAAAGCCTTAGTGAAGCTGGAGTATGATGGTTTGGCATTGCGTCCAAGTAATCTGGTAGTGAGAGCATTCGATGGCTCTAAAAGATCAGTGCTTGGAGAGATTGATCTTCCTGTGATGATTGGCCCGCAGACTTTTAAAATTACCTTCTATGTGATGGACATTTAGCCGGCCTACAGCTGTTTTTTGGGTAGACCCTGGATCCATACCGCTGGCGCTGTTACGTCTACCCTTCACCAGAAGCTGAAATTCGAGTGGGAAGGCCAGATCATCACCATCTGTGGTGAAGAGGACATCTTTGTTAGCCATCTGGCTACGTATAAGTACATTGAGATGGATGAAGAGATCCATGAAACGATGAGCCAGGGGTTTGAGGCCCTGAATATTAATGAAGCATCTGTTGTACTGGGAACCTCCATGACGTCTTATCAGCAAGCCTAGAAGTTTGTTGAAGAGGGTACTGCCCAAGGCTGGGGCAAACTGTTGCCCGTGGAGAAGAAAGAAGACAGATTTGGGTTGGGTTACAGACCAACTCAACAAGATCAATCAGAGGCTGCCAAGAAGCCCAATTTTGTCAGCGGGGGGATGCTCACCCCGGATGCTGTGAACAACTTGGAAGACAAGGAGGAAAGCGACCGCAACCTGGAGAGCTGGATACGTCCAAGGATCCCGGGGAGCCAAGTCCTTAACTGGTCTTCCCAGGAAATTATAAGGGTTACTCCTGCAGAGTAATTATTATTTCCTGTATTTTTTAAGCATGCATCAAGTCTTGCATCTTGCCCAATATGGCAAGACTCATTTTGTAATCGGGTCATCTTGTAATTTTGTGCAAATGGATTAACCAATGAATATCGGACATCTTTTGCAAATGAGTCTTTTCCTTTTCCGCACACTGTTTTTCATTTTTATTTTTGTACAAAAATAAAATGGCAATGTTTTTCAAAATAAATAACTTCATTTTCATTTTTTCTAAACAAGATTAAAATTGATCACTAAAATAAACTAATCTAAACCCTTGCAGAGAGTGCCTTTCAGACTGCACCGACAACAACACTGTTATGGCTTCGTATGACTTTGACAATCCAATCAATCAAGCCGACGAAGGGGTTGAAGAAGATTATGAGCTTCCTGAAGAGCTAGCCAGGTTGTTAAGGCAAGAGGAGAAGGTTATCACTCCTCATCAGGAGGAGGTTGAAACAGTTAATCTCGGTACGGAAGAAGATGTGAAAGAGGTTAAGATCGGGGCCTGCTTACAAGACTCAGTGAAAGAGCAATTGATTGACATGCTTCGAGAGTATGTGGATGTGTTTGCTTGGTCTTATCAGGATATGCCAGGGTTGGACACCGACATTGTCATGCACAAGCTGCTTTAAAAGAAGACTGCCCGCCGGTAAAACAGAAGTTGCGTCGTACTCGCCCGGATATGGCAATGAAGATAAAGGAAGAGGTGCAAAAGCAGTGGGACGCCGATTTCCTTGCTGTAACTAGCTATCCGCCGTGGGTCGCTAATATTGTACTTGTGCCTAAGAAAGATGGCAAAGTGAGAATGTGTGTAGACTACCGGGATTTGAACAGGGCCAGCCCAAAAGACGTCTTCCCATTACCTCACATTGATGTATTGGTTGATAACACGGCTCAGTTCTCGGTGTTCTCCTTCATGGACGGATTTTCAGGATATAATCAGATCAAGATGTCACCTGAAGACATGGAGAAGACAACATTCATCGCACCCTGGGGCACGTTCTGTTATAAGGTGATGCCTTTCGGACTAAAGAATGCTGGTGCAACTTATCAACGGGCTATGGTAACATTATTCCACGACATGATCCATAAAGAAATTGAATGTTATGTGGATGACATGATTGCCAAGTCCCTCACAGAAGAAGACCACCTGGTAAATCTGTTGAAGCTATTCAAGCGTCTGAGGAAGTACCAGTTGAAGTTAAACCCCAACAAATGCACATTCGGGGTGCGATCCGGTAAACTGCTGGGATTTATTGTGAGCGAGAAAGGGATTAAAGTTGACCCTGATATGGTTAAAGCCATTCAAGAAATGCCTGCACCGAAGACAGAAAAAGAAGTTCGAGGGTTCCTAGGTAGATTGAACTACATTTCACGGTTCATATCTCATCTTACAGCAACCTGTGAACCTTTGTTCAAATTGTTAAGAAAAGAACAAACGGTCAGGTGGAACGAAGACTGCCAGAGGGCTTTTGACAAGATCAAGGAATACTTGCAAGAGCCTCCAATCCTTATGCCTCCAGTTGAAGGAAGACCTCTAATAATGTACTTGATAGTATTAGAAGGGTCAATGGTGTGTGTGTTGTGCCAGCATGACGAGTCTGGTCGAAAAGAGTATGCAATATACTACCTAAGCAAAAAGTTTACCGACTGTGAACAACGTTATTCACTGCTCGAGAAAACTTGCTGTGCTTTAGCGTGGGCTGCTCGCTGACTAAGGCAGTATATGTTAACCCACACTACTTTATTAATATCAAAGATGGACCCAGTTAAGTACATTTTCGAGAAGCCAGCTCTTACCGGACGGGTTGCAAGATGGCAAATGATCCTCAAAGAATATGACATTCAGTACACATCTCAGAAAGCCATCAAGGGCAGTGTACTGTCTGATTATCTCGCTGAGCAACTCATTGATGATTACCAGCCTATGAGATTTGACTTCCCGGATGAAGACATCATGTTCATAAAAGCAAAAGATCATGAAGAGCATGTTCACACTGAAGGGCCTGACCCAGAAAAAGAATGGACTATGATGTTTGATGGGGCTGTTAATATGAATGGTCGTGGTGTTGGTGCAGTACTCATTACACCTAAAGGAGTTCACATGCCTTTCTCGGTAAAACTCACCTTCAACTGCACTAACAACGAAGCTAAATACGAAGCTTGTATTATGGGTCTTGAGGAAGCCATTGACCTCAGGATCAAGACTTTGACTGTATTCAGAGATTCAGCTCTAGTAATCAATCAAACCAACGATAAATGGTACACTCACCAGGATCATCTGATACCTTACCGGGATTATACAAGGAGGTTGTTGACTTTCTTTACAACGGTCAAGCTTGAGTATATCCCTCGGGACGAAAATCAATTTGCAGATGCTCTGGCTACCATTTCATCCATGATCAAAGTTCAAGCTGCCAACTTTGTGCCTCGAATCTCAGTATCCAGACTTGACAGACCAACATATGTGTTCTCAGCAGATGTTGTCAAAGATGATAAGCCTTGGTTCCACGACATTAAATGCTTCTTGGAGGATCAAACGTACCCACCCGGGGCATCTTCCAATGATAAGAAGACATTAAGAAGGCTAGCTGGTAGTTTCTTCCTGAATACTGACGGTTCCCTGTATAAGAGAAACTTTGATATGGTACTCCTCAGATGCGTTGATAGAACAGAAGCAGACTTGTTGATGCACGAAGTGCACGAAGGATCCTTTGGTACCCATGCTGGAGGGCATTCAATGGCTAAAAAGTTGTTAAGATCAGGCTATTACTGGATCACAATGGATGCAGACTGTTGTGCTTATGCCAGAAAATGCCATAAATGCCAGATTTATGCGGATAAAGTGCATGTGCCTCCGAATCCTCTGAATGTGATGTCTTCACCCTGGCCCTTTGCCATATGGGGGATTGATATGATTGGCAAGATCGAACCGACTGCTTCAAACGACCACAGATTCATCCTGGTAGCCATTGACTATTTTACCAAGTGGGTTGAAGCAGCTTCTTACGCAAATGTTACCAGGCAAGTGGTAGCCCGATTTCTGAAGAGAGACATCATCTGTCGGTATGGAGTTCCCGAGCGAATCATTACTGATAATGGTTCCAAGTTAAACAACAAAATGATGGCAGAGCTATGCCGGGACTTCAAGATCCAACACCACAATTCTTCTCCTTACAGGCCAAAGATGAATGGCGTTGTGGAGGCAGCTAACAAGAATATCAAGAAGATTGTGCAGAAGATGGTGGTCACCTATAAAGACTGGCATGAAATGCTACCATTTGCCTTGCATGGGTACCGTACGTCAATTAGAACATCCACTGGGGCAACACTGTATCAGCTTGTATATGGTATGGAGGCAGTCCTACCAGTTGAAGTTGAATTACCCTCCCTGTGGGTACTGATGGATGTTAAGCTGAACGAAGAAGAATGGGTCCGGTCCCGATACGAACAACTGAATCTGATTGAAGAAAAGAGATTGGCTGCAATCTGTCATGGGCAGCTGTATCAGAAAAGAATGAAGAAAGCCTTCGATCAGAAGGTCAGGCTCCGAGAGTACCAAGTAGGAGATCTTGTGCTGAAAAGACTCCTCCCTCCTCATACAGACCACAGGGGCAAGTGGACTCCAAACTATGAAGGGCCATTCATAGTGAAGAAAGTTTTCTCCGGTGGATCACTGATGCTTAGCACTATGGATGGTGAAGATTTCCTGTACCCCGTGAATTTAGATGCAGTTAAAAAATACTTCGTATAAAATGACCCGCTGGACATAAAAACAGAATGTAAGTCCAGGAAAAAATAGGGCATCCCGGCGAGTCAAAAACAGAATAAAAGACTCGGGCAAAAATAAGGGAAATGAAAAATGTACACCCGCTGAGTTGAAAAGCCGCATTGGACAACTCAGGAAAAAATGGGTATCCCGATGGATTGAAAACCCGAAAGGGCGATCCATGCAAAATAAGGGAATAAGCGAACAACTGCATTCTGAATTCGTCTGTATCACTTACAACATGGTAAGTTTTGAAGGGTTCGAGCGTTGGTCAGAATCAGCCTTCTTCAGAAAGCCAGATGAGAAGAACGTCAAAAGTCATACGAGTCATAGCAAAAGGGAAGCTCCTTGAAGCGTCATCAACATTTCCAGCACCTTTTTTGTTTTTCAATTTGTAACGATTTCCTCATTTCAGGGAATTTGTTCCTTTGACTGTATCTTGCCAATTCAGGGCACATAAATTAATAAAATCAAATTTTCAGTCATATTTCGTCTCGTACTCTTTTATTTGCAAAATGTCCGATGTCATTAAGATATTTGATTGCATGAATACAGATGTTTCCTTTCTAAAAATGTGCTTACAGGAAATATACTTACTCCCGGGAGTGTCTAAACTCTTATGATGGAGGCCAGTAGGGGATACCTCGGGGTACTTGTGCGTTTCTTTGTGTTTACAGGATTGCAGGTATTCAAAGCACGACATGGGGCATGAAAGCTTCTCCCCAGCAAGCTGTCAAATCATTATCTACTCAGTCCGTCTTCCAGGTTAGCGCCAGAGGTGTTTTTCTCCCCAGCTGAGTTGCCAAGTAACATCTTCAGCAGGATCCCTGCAAGAATCCCTAGAAAGATCTTCCAGTGATCTTTCTCCTTCCCCGGCCAAGTGCCGACAAGGGAACCATCTCCCCACAGAGTTTCAACCTCTATCCAGAAGAGCAGCGCATGAAGAAATCACAACAGAGTGAAGAAAGCTTATGCAAACCCCAGCTGGGTCCCCCATTGCTGAGATGGGTCTATCAATGATCTGATTGCCCGTGTAGATACATCTTATCAGATCTACCGATGATCTTATCCCCAGCTGGGATGTCCACTTCAAGCAGATCAGTCAGAGATCTTCACGGCAATGGGATCCGAGTCCCGGATCGTTATCTTTGCATAATCATAGCATTCGCATCATATTTTCCCCACAGAGCGTAGCATTCCGTCTAATACGGAGCATTACGGCAAAAATCAAACATATTGCATAATCATAAGCCATGTGTCGAACTGAACACTTGTGAATACTGACAATCCATCGATGATATACAGAATGCTCCCCAAAGTTCCCCGGTAGAAAGCCGAGACATTTCTCTTACGGTACGGATACTTCCTGACACCCGTCCGTGTCATAATCCCCAGCAGAAAGCCAAAGCGTCCCCTTTGCACTCACCATACAAATACATATATATATATACAATTCCTTGACACCCATCCGTATAACCTTCTCCCAACATAGTTACCTAAACACTTTGTAAATCAAACTTGTTTATAATATACTTCTTCCGACACTCGTTCGTGTCGCACTCTCCCCAGCAGGATAGACACTCGTCCGTGTCTTACTCATACTTGTTACTCTTGTTGTTACTCATACAGATACTCGTCCGTATCTTGTATACACCACTTATCGTCCTCAGAATCAACACTCATCCGTGTTCTTTGTTAACCAGTTGGTACTCGTCCGTATCATCATCTCTGAACATGCGTCAAGCGTTTGTTTCTACCTGATACCCGTCCGTATCATAATCTTAAGGATGTTCGTCCATATCTTTAATCTATACATCGCATCAAACACTTATGTCTTCTTGAATTTAGACACTCGTCTGTGTCTATTGTTCCCTAGAAGAGTCCCCTCAGATCCGAAACTCGTCCGTGTTCTTTGTTAACTAGTTGATACTCGTCCGTATCATCATCTCTGAACATACGTCAAGCGTTTGTTTCTACCCGATACTCGTCCGTATCATAGTCTTAAGGATGCTCGTCCGCATTTTTAATCTATACACAGTGCCAAACACTTATACCTTTCATTTCTTGGATGTAAACACTCGTCCGTGTTTACTATTCCCCCGCAAAGTCCCCAACAAAACTTGTTAAACTATTTCCTTTCTATCTGACATTCGTCCTATGTCATGATACCTTTTCGGCAGCCGTACCCTACCAGGTGATCGTCCTTCACCTTTTTGATGATCGTCCTTCATCACCCCCAGTGGAGTCTCTATTCATTAGAACCCCTTCCTATCCGACATTCGTCCTATGTCGTGATATTTTTTAGCAGCCGTCCCCTGCTAGGTGATCGTCCTTCACCTCTTGATGATCGTCCTTCATCATTTTATCCGATGGCCGTCCCCATCGTTGATCTTGTTACCTGACATTCTTCCTATGTCATGATAAACCCTGAGAGCAGTCGTACCCTGCTAGGTGATCGTCCTTCACCTCTTGATGATCGTCCTTCATCATGCTTTTCCGATGGCCGTCCCCATCGTCGACCCTTTCGTCCGACATTCGTCCTATGTCGTGATACTTTTGAGCAGCCGTCCCCTGCTAGGTGATCGTCCTTCACCTTAGATGAATGTCCCTCATCTTATCCCCAACAGAGCAGCCGTCCCCTGCTAGGTGATCGTCCTTCACCTTTGATGACCGTACCTCATCATTTATTTCATTTACCTATAATCCCCAGAGAGTCTTATGGCTTCACTTGATGGCCATCCCCATCATAATCTCTTATATCCCCAGCATGTCGGCCGCCCCTGTCATTGCTCTTTCCCCAACAGTCGTCCTCTGCTCAACGGTCGTCCTCCGTCGCCCGCACCTTATAAACATACTTTATTTTCTTTTACAATCTATATCCCTTTTCTTCTTCATTCTGTGAGTGCAAATTTTGGACTGTCTTCGGTATTCAACCACAAGTTATCCTGTTTGCCTGCTAAGCCGTTGCTTACATCCTGCACAGCTAACTCATGTTTGAATAGGGGCAGCTGTAAACACCCCAAATTTGCCCTCACCCATTCACACCATGGCTTGTGATCTTTTCATATGCATAAGTTCAATCATAGCATCCCATATTGCATTTTTTATTCACTGCATTGTTTCTAAGTCATCTGCATCTAGGGTTTGTGATCTGAGCAATCCCTGAGCCATTTGAGCCACTTCAAAGGTCTCCAATCACTTCAAAGGGGTCCATGTGTGTTCAAGAATCATATTACATCCCCACAAAGTCAAGAAAGTCAAAGAATCACAAGAACTGAGAATGGCATGGAAGCAGAGCCAAGTTTAACTGCACAGATGACCTAGAATTAGGGTTTTGGTTTCAGAGGCCATAACTCCAAATTTTTTGATCATTCTTGTTTCTATGGGTCTCTATATGTTATAAGGATCATGCATATCAATTTTCATGAAGAAATTCCATGGGGAAGGCATCTAATCAAGAGTTGACTTCTTGAGCAAGTCAGTGCAAAATCAAGGCATCTAAGGCCCCCAATGACCCAACCAAAGGGGGTTCTTCATCATTTTGATTGTGTGTGATCTTTATTTGATCATAGAAGATGTTATAAGTTCACAAAGTTGAAGAATTTCAAGCCATTTGCAAAGTTGCCTTTTTGGGAAAGTGACTTGTAATGAAAACTTGCCATTTTGGGAAACTTTTTCAACCCTTTCTTTTTGATTCAAAAAAGTTTCAAATGAGAAAACTTTGGTCATGAAAGTTGTAGAATGAATCATTCCCTTTTCAAAAAGTACAAGAACTCATTCTAATTCATTTTGGATCAAAAGTTATGGCTTGTCAAAGTTGGGAAAAATCACATAATTTCATGTTTTACACCAAAGAGGCATTTTGCAAAATGGTATGATAAAGCATTCTAAAGACTTCAAATATGCACAAACTCTTCACAACATGTTCATGTGACTTCTAAAAATCAGAATTGGCCCAAGAATTATGCATTTTGATGCCTTGAACTTCATGAATTTCCAAAGGGGCCAAACTTTGGGAAAATTGCAAAACACTACATAAACTTCACTCAACTTGCTGATTTATCTCAAAACCAATTCCATGGACATCCTTAATCTCAGCTGAGCCAGGACAAGCCAATGAGCCAGCTACACCATTGCCCATACCTCAAGTACAACACTTTTGACTTTTTGGCAAAAAACCCCATACCAATCAGCTTGTGCCACCACCAACTCTCTGCCCTATCACAGTTTGATAAGTGGACAAAATGAAACTAAAACCACACAAGAGGAAAGCCTGAGGACACACACAAGTCAGCATACACAAAAACCCCTCCCCTTGCATTTTCTATCGAATCTCTCAACTCAGCAACTCAAACTTAAAAATTCTTTCACCATTCAACTCACCATGACCCACTGATCGTTTCCCACCCCTCACTTGTCCCTGAAACCACCACAATCAAAAACACGATTACAACACTCCCTTGACCTAAGCTTCTGCAAACTTCCTCTGAAGGTCATATAAACTCCAGCTAAGTGTCAAAAGCTTCTGAGGAGGATCATTGGAGCTTGTTTGAAGCAAAGAGCTGGCCAGAAAGTCCCTGGTTCAAAAGCTCAAGCTCAGGTAGCCATGGCATTTATTTTTCCAGAACTCCCATTTTTAGTTTCTAAATGCTTCCTTATGCTTCACCGATTATCATGATGGGATTTATTTTGAAAATGAGTGAAAAATGACCATGTATGCTTGTTCTGAAACTTTGCCCGTGAAACGCGTTTTGGTTTGATTCTTGATCTTGAGTGAAAATAAATGATTTTGGTTGTTGGATTCTTGTTTAGAGTTGTCTAATGATTAATTCTGGAGAGTTTAGTGGGGTTTCATGGCGTATTGAGGGAGATTGAGTGAGGAGCTTGCCGGAGAAGATGACCGGAACACTGTTCCGATCATCTGAGAGTCATTAGGGCTTCTGATTAGGGCTTAATCATAATTACGTAGGTTTGAATGTGAGCCGTTCGTTTGCGCGCCAGGTCAACTCCCGCCTCTGTGAATTTGAATCTCAGCCTTCAGATTGTTTGACTTTCCCTTTTTTCCATTTAAATTCATTTTAATTTTATTTGTTTCATATTTATTTTGCACGAATTATTAAAAATAGCTAAAATCATTTGAAAATTATGAAAATTTTTGTCAAAGATTTCATTAATTTTTAAAACCCAAAAATATTTTTATTTTTATTTTTTGCATAGAAAATTATTTTTAAATCATTTAAGTGTTTATTTTTAATTAGTTAATGAATATTAATTAATTAAAAATACATTTAGGTATTTAAAAATCACAAAAAAATTCATATTGCATTTAGAAACATTTAGAAACATTGTCCAACTCTCAAACCAAATTTCTTTTTGGTTCTTGATTCCTTTTGATCATTTTCATTGGAATTAAATTCATTTTAAGGCAATATTTTTGTGCAAACTTTGAAAAATCCCTTCTGCCTAACCATTGAGAGTTGGATGATGATTCTTCTTGCATTGCACCCTTCATAGCATGTAGTTTATAGGATAAATTTGGTTTGATTTGATCTTGCATTTTCAATTTGTTTAGCATTTTTCTTGATGAGGTACCTTAAAATCCTAGTAATCTTAGGAATTTCATAACTTACACTAGGTTAAGAGTTGGATCCTCTCCTTTGGGCAGTGAGCTTGTATAGGTTTAGGGTATCTTTGATTGCATTTTCAAATTTTTATCATGTCATTTGCTTCTGGTTTTGGATTATTGCTTTGCATGATGCATGTAACCCTAATTTGTGCCTTCCTTTGCATTCATCTTTCATTTTCTTGCATCCAATGACTTGCCATGACATTTTGTGCATCCACATGATTCATAATACATCTTAGGACATGTTAGAATCATGATTGATCATTGCATCATTCCCTTGCCATGTTATATGTCCATTGCAATTCATAACTTTTCATGTACATTCATGGTTCAATGCATGCTTCATCTGCATCCTTATGCTTGTTTGATCATTCCCAAGTCTTGCCTCATGTTTGTATCATCTCTTAGCATCATTAACATCATGTTTATGCTTCTGGTTTTGGTTTGCATCAAGGCATTGCATCTCATTCTCATTGCATTTCATGTTCTTGTTCTAACTTTTCAGGTGGTAAGTTGTTTTGAGAAGTGAATTTGCCTTCACTTCTCACAATCTCTTCTCATCTCTCTTGCATCTTTGCTGCATTTTATCTTGTGTATTAGAGTGATCTTGCTCATTCATGTTCATCTCTTACTTTCTTCCTTCAAGCAACTTGTCTTCTTAAGTGAAGCAAGTTGTTTTGCTTTTCTCTGCTTCTTTCTCCTTCCATCTGCTTCTTTCCTTGGTGGCTCTTTGAAGATTTTTTCTCTCCTAAGCCTCACAAACCATAGGATACCCAAGCATGATAATAATTAGGGTTTGATTAGTCCCCCATTTAGCTTTTACCTTTGTGTCTTCTTTGAGTCTTCTCTTTTCACCTCATAACTAAGGACTAAACCCTAAAGGTTTTAAGGCTTTGTGATTAAGCTTATGCCTGCATCCTTCTATAAGGATGGAGTGTATAACCTTAATACTAAGTGTTAAACCCTTAATGTGTTTAAATATTTTAATCAATCCACTTAATAATCATCAAGACATCAAGCTTGTAACTTGGGCCTTGCATTAGGGTTCTAATTCTTCCTTAACTGGCTAAGAAGGACTAACCCTAGTGTTAATGGACAAGTCCCCCTCAAACTGTCTTACAAATCATAAAAATCACTTCTTCATCTTATCATTAATTAAAATCCATCTAATAGAGGCTTTGTTTTGTCATGAGGTTAATCCCTAATCATGGATTAAGTTGAAGAGTCTTCCTCAGCTTAAATGTTCTCATCTATTATCCTTCTATTAGGATGGTGTAATGAGTCCATTAAATCCTTGATTATGGCTTAATCTCATTACTCAATACTAAACAGAAACAACAAAAACATCTAAATAATCACAAGTAGGTTAATGATCTTAATCCTACATCATGGTGATTAAGTGTGAGATGCTGACTTCACACTTAAGGTATTCTCATTACCCCTAATCAGAGGGAGGATGTGATGAGTTTACTAACCCATTGGTTTAGGCTTAAGCTCATTAACTTATGACAAAATTCAAAAAGCAATAAAAGACTGAAAACACAAAAACAAACAATAATCGTCTCCTCCGGGATTCTTTTCTCATCACCTTCACTCATAAACGAGAACTTGTTTCTTCCGTCTAATGCAAGACAGTTTGCACCTGAGCCAGACAGGTCATACACTTGAGCATAGACAAGTAAGCAGTTCACAAGTCAATTTATCTTTCAGTCTCTTTGGGCCGAACTATGGTGTTTTGACTTCCTCATTGCACGAGAGGATACGTAGGCATAACTTAACAGTTATCGAACAAAAGTCTCTGTGTATTCCCCCTCTTTCCAGCATTATTCTTTTAGCCTCATGGTCATGAGCATTTCATTCTTGTTCTTACACTGACACTTCACTTATACACTTCACTTTTTTTTTACACTGACACTTGCATTCTTTTCCAGCTTTGATACACAGATTGCACTGACACTACCCCTTTTAAACACAAATCTTTCAAGCGTGGATCCCGTCGAGTACAACGGACAATCTGGGTGCTAATACCTTCCCAGGTTGTAACCAACCCCCTTTCTCAGTTTCTCTGGTTCACAACCGTCTTATCCATATCTTTCTAGGTCTATGCAGCATTACCTTTCCTTCGGGATAAAAATTCCTAGCTGGGGACTCTTGTCTTTCTGAGTCCACCCTTGTGTGTTCTCACCCCTTTTCGCCGACCGTTCGCGTCTGTACCTCATTTGACCGGGTGTCATTTTGGTGGGAGCGACATATATTACAAATGATGAACAATACATAGTTTGTTTTACAACACATGCCCCTGGAGGGTCAAAATACAACAAAAAGAAAAGTACATAAAATGGAAATGAACAACAAGCAAAGAAGTTAAACATCCAATCCAAACTCATCCTCCTTAATCTCCTTCAGAAGTGCCTCAGTCACCGGACCAGCTGGATGCTCTGTAATGGTCCTGATGAGGAGGTTCCTGGTGGAAATGGCAGTGGTAAGCTTCTTGTGCCTGTCCTGGTCCTTTGATCTCTTCAATCTAGCTCTAAGCTTCAACTCCGAAATCTCCTTTTGGGCAGCCAACAAAGCCTCTTGCTGCATCTTTTCATTGGCCTCTAACTGTTCAATCTTGGCTTGAGTTCTCTGATCTTCTTGAGTCCGGGCTTCAGTGATCCTGACCCACCTAGCCTGACTTTCTTGCAGATAGAGTTCAGTCCTAGCCTTCTGAATCTTGGCCTCTTTACAGGCATTATTCAATATTTTCTCCCCAGCTCTTGATTTCTTGATGTAGTCCTCTGTTTTCTCAATCTTGGCCAGATGCTCCACCCTAAGCTTTTCCAACCTCTCAATGTCCAGGAGACCATCACTCCTCTCCCAGAGGGTCTTCTTCAGAGCTTGAGACATATTCTCATTCCTTTCCTTCAGCTTCTTAAATTCCTCCAGGTTGACAGTGGCTGCTGGCTGTACTGTAGATGGCCCAGGTATATCCTCAATGGTGAAAGGCATTCCAGTAATTTGAGCTCTAGCATGGGACCAGTCATAGTACTAAGCTGAAGCAACATTATTACACCTTCCTAAAATGGCCATCCCTTTTGTTTGGATGTTGTCCCAAGCCCAGGATGCTTGTCTGACAACAGCTGAATTTGGCTTTACTTCACAATACAGGGTCTCAGCTAAATCTTGCACTCTAGGAGGGTGGACCAAAGCATAGCCCAGTTGTCTCTTAAACAACAAAGGATTGTAGTTAATGCAACCCTTTACTCCTATTAGAGGTACATTTGGGTATTTCCCACAGTTGGTGATAATATCTTTGCCCTTGGTGCTCTGGGTGCACCATCTGATGTCATCTGAAGTCAAAGCAATGAGCCTCTTGGCCCAATTCTTCTGTTGGTGAGGATTCAGGAAGGCATCTGATTTAGGTAGGTGTTTGAGCAGCCAAGTGTGAAACAAAGGAGCACAGCATCTCACCAACTTCCCTCTTTGTTTCTCATTCCTCTGGTGGATGGAGTAATAGAAATCTCCCAGCAATGTGGGTACCGGGTTCTTCAGAAGGAAAAGATGAATGGCATTCTTGCTGACAAATTTGGGCTCATCTGCAAACAGTATAACCCCATATATGTTGAGGGCTAACAGTGCACAGACTGCCCTCCACTCTCCCAAAGAGGCCTTCAGGATGGCCTGAGAAATCAAGAAGTCCAGGTGCAAACCAGGGATCCTAGCTTTTGTTGTCATATTTTGCTCAATCAAGGCAGGCTCCAGGTACAGTGCTTTTGCTACTTCTCCATTACTGGGAGCTGGCATCTCTAGGTTGAAGTGGACTCCACCCCTGACAGGTACTCCAATCAATGATGAAAACTCCTCCAACAGAGGTCCTACCTGAAAGTATGGAAATGTGAACCATCTCAAATGAGGATCATAAAATTGTAGGCAGGTGTGGATCATGCTCCTCTGAGAAGGGTCTAGGTCCATAACCATATCAAGGATACCTTCATAATGCTCTCTGAATAATGGGATGTGGTCAGGGGTGATAAGTGACTGGACCTGTCTGATACCAGTCAACACAGACTCAAAGAAATGGTATGAAATGTTGCTTTTCCTGGGAGTAGTCATGAGTGCTGATGAGGATGATGAAGATAGGTGCTGATGAGAATCAAGACTGATACTGGAGATGAGCCACTGATAGGCTGGTGTTGGTGATGATGAAGACATCTGAAGTAGACAACTGATGAAGACAACTGAAGCAGAGGTCTATGTAGAAGAAGGGGTCAAAACCAAGCCAGATATGGTGTGGATACCCTGAAAAACAAATAAACAAATGTTAAATGATGCAATGATGATGTATGCAAATGATATGCAAGGGTTTGTGATCAAGCTGGATCTGATTACCAGTCTTGATATGAGCCCATGTATGTTCAAGAAGTCCAGATGGAGGTTCAGAAATCCAGTAACCAGGGTGGGTGCTCAAATAAAGAGTCACATATCCAGGGTTAAATCACAAGAACTGTCCAAAATGAGGTACTCTTAATCAAAACAAGTAACAGGGTATGATGTGGCCAAGGGTACCTGCAAACCTGTAAACAGCCCAACCCCCTCACAAGTAGTGTTCTAAAACAAGGATCCTCAGACTTGGATCAGTTATGAGAAGTGTAAACACTTCTAACCTAGAGGTACAGTGTTTACAATAACCATAACATATCCTCCTCTAATTCACCTCAGTTTCTAAAGGTCATAATAAAGGTCATCCAGACTTAGCAGGCTTCCCAGATAGCCCTAGCACTACAGGAAATCTGTAGCACAGAGTTCTCAAGAAGAAACCCATATCTGAACCGTGTTTCATATTCCCGCACTAGACCGAAATGGGATGGGAAAGAACATGAACCACTCTAGCCTAGGTGTCACTCAGGTCCCAGGTATAGGACCTTAAACTCTCAATGAAACCCCACCCACCAAGACAGAAGAACAGATCCAGCAATGATAATGACAGTATGAAATATGAAAAACTGTAAAGAAAGCAATAAATAAAGCTGTACGTGAAGCAATAAATAAAGCAATTAAAACACATATAGCACATAACACCCCAGTAAACACAAATCAAACAAGCGCTAGGAGGAACCCACAAAAAGAACCAGAAGCCCTGGTTACAGTATAAGGGTCCCCAGCAGAGTCGCCAAGCTATCGCTCCCACCAAATGACACCTGGTCAAGAGGGGTACAGACGCGAACGGTCGGCGAAACGGAGAGATAAATGAATAGAGTCTCCAGCTAGGAATTTTTATCCCGAAGGAAAGGTAATGCTGCATAAACCTAAGAAAAGATGGATAAGACGGTTGCGAACCAGAGAGACTGAGAAAGGGGGTTGGTTACAACCTGGGAAGGTATTAGCACCCAGATTGTCCGTCGTACTCGACGGGATCCACGCTTAAAAGATTTGTGTTTTAAAGGGGTAGTGTCAGTGCAATTTGTGTATCAAAGCTGGAAAAGAATGCAAGTGTCAGTGTAAAAGAGGTGTGGAGTGAAATAAAGAAGTGTCAGTGTAAGAACAAGAGTGAAATGCTCAAGACTATGAGGCTTAAAGAATAATGCTGGAAGGAGGGGGAATATACAGAGACTTTTGTTCGATAACTGTTAAGTTATGCCTACGTATCCTCTCGTGCAATGAGGAAGTCAGAACACCGTAGTTCGACTCAAAGAGACTGAAAGATAAATTGACTTGTGAACTGCATACTTGTCTATGCTCAAGTGTATGACATGTCTGGCTCAGGTGCAAACTGTCTTGCATTAGACGGAAGAAGCAAGTTCTCGTTTGTGAGTGAAGATGATGAGAAAAGAATCTCGGAGGAGACGATTATTGTTTGTTTTTTGTGTTTTCAGTCTTTTATTGATTTTTGTGTTTGTCATAAGAAAATGAGCTTAAGCCTAAACCAAGGGTTAGTAAACTCATCACATCCTCCCTCTGATTAGGGGTAATGAGAATACCTTAAATGTGAAGTAAGCACCTCACACTTCATCACCATGGTATGGGATTAAGATCATTAACCTACTTGCATTTATTTAGATGTTTTTGGTGTTTTTGTGTTTAGTGTTAAGTAATGCGTTTAAGCCATAATCAAAGATTTAATGGACTCATTACACCATCCTAATAGAAGGATAATAGATGAGAACATTTAAGCTGAGGAAGGCTCCTCAACTTAATCCATGATTAGGGATTAACCTCGTGACAAAACAAAGCCTTTATTAAGGTGGATTTTAGTTAATGGTAAGATTAAGAAATGGATTTTATGGTTTGTAAGACAACTTGAGGGGGACTTGTCCATTAACACTAGGGTTAGTCCTTCTTAACCAATTAAGGAAGAATTAGAACCCTAATGCAAGGCCCAAGTTACAAGCTTGATGTCTTGATGATTATTAGGTGAATTGATTAAAGGATTTAAACACATTAAGGGTTTAACACTTAGGATTAAAGTTATACACTCCATCCTAATAGAAGGATGCATGCATAAGCTTAATCATAAAGCCTTAAAACCTTTAGGGTTTAGTCCTTGATTATGAGGTGAGAAGAGAAGACTCAAAGAAAACTCAAAGGAAGGAGTCTAAGGGGGACTAAACAATCCTAAAATGTTATCATGCTTGGAAGTCCTAGGGTTTGTGAGGCTTAAGAGGAGAAATCTTCAAGGAAGCCACCAAGGAGAAGCAAGATAGAAAAGGGATGAGATGAGAAGAGAAAAGAGGGAAGAGAGGCACAAGTGAGCAAGCTCACTCTAAGACAAGTAAAAATTCAGCAAGGATGTAAAATGATGAGGTGAGAAGAGGTAGGAGGTGAAGGCAAACCCACCTCCCAAACAAACTCACCATTAACCTGAAAAGTTAGTACAAGATGCATAAGGGAAGAAATGAGATGAAACAATGCATATGGATGGGCAAAGGCCAAAGTTAGAAACATACACATGATGAAAATGATGTCAAGAGATGGTTCAAAGTCATACAAGATGCATATATGTAAGCATACAAGAGAATGGATGCATATGGAGCATGCCTTGAACCATGAAAGTTCATGAAAGCTTATGAAATGATATGAATGCATAACATGGTAAATGAAAGATGCAATGATCAAACATGATTCTAATGTGTCCTAAGATGTATTATGGATCATGTGGATGCACAAAATGTCATGGCAAGTTCTTGAATGCAAACATATGAGAGATGAATGCAAAGGGAAGCATGAATTAGGGTTTATGAACAACATGCAACACAAAAATTCAAAATCAGAAGCAAATGACATGATAAAAAATTGAATGTGGGATCAAAGGAACCCTAACCCTACACAAGTTCACTGCCCAAAGGATGAGACCTAAATCTAAACCTAATGCAAGTTATGATTTTTCTAAGTCAACTAGGTATTCAAGGTACCTCAAAAGGAAAAATGCTCATTAAATTGAAAATGGAAGATAAATTCAAACCAATTTTACCCTAAAAACTACATGCTATGAAGAATGCAATGCAAGAAGAACCATTATCAAACTCATCATGGTTAGGCAGAATGGATTTTTTCAAGTTAGGATCAAAATATTGCCTTTAAATGAATTTAATTCCAATGAAAATTGTCAAAATACATCAAGGACCAAAAATAAATTTGTTTTGAGAGTTTGATAATGTTTCTAAATGTTTTAAAATGCAATGTGAAATTTTTTGTGATTTTTAAATACCTAAATGCATTTTTAATTAATTAATTTTCATTAACTAATTAAAAATAAACATTTAAATGATTTAAAAATAATTTTTAATGCAAAAAATAAAAATAAAAATATTTTTGGGTTCTGAAAATTAATGAAATGTTTGACAAATAATTTCAGAATTTTTCAATGTATTTTCCTATTTTTAAAAATTCGTGTAAATAAAATACAAACAAAATGAATTAAAATTAATTAAAATGGAAAGTAATCTCATCCTAAGGGTGAAATTCAAACTTGGGGGAGGGAGTTTGACTGCGCATGCAGATTGAGGGTCAGGATTGGCTCTGGCTTAATTAACTTAATTATAATTTATTAAATTAATAAAAACAGGTTAGGGTTTAATGACTTAATCTGGGCCACTCAAACATTAAACTAATCCGCATCCAATGGCTACAAACGCATCTGGCAAACTAATTAGGGTTAGGGCTTAATGACTTTCAGGTGACCGTAGGGAAGCTCCGGTCATCTTCTCCGGCGGGTTAAAAACCCTAAATCGTGCTACAGGCCACCCCACCTCAAATTGAACACAGGGAAATGATCCTCTACCCAAACCCCATTCAAATCACCCCTGAAACATCATTTCTAACCCAAGAACAGAGGGAATCGAAGCAAACAAATTTTACGGGTGAAATTTCAGAGAGCCATGAAATGGTCATTTCTTCACCATTTTCAATTTCAAAGATATCAGCATGACCAGCACAACATATACTTTCATTTTATAACAAGAAAAACAAGCTCTGAAAAGTTTGAAGTTTGAAGCTACCTGAGGTGATGAACTGTGAATATGAGCTTTTTAGGCCTTTCTTTTGTGCAAAGTGTCACCTCTAAACCTCCTGAGATCAATGGAATGCCCAAAATCTTTTGTTGGTGGCTGATTTGTGAGTTTGAGTTCTGGTGTGGCAGATTTCACAGTTGAGCTATAGGGGGTTTCAGGTTGTTTTAATGGTGGGCTTTTGTTCTATGGAGGATGTGTGGTTCACTGGTGAAGAAAGAATTGAGGTTTGATGGTTGTGTAAGTAATTTCGAAGAGAAAGAGTTTTTGACTGTTTTTGGGGATGCTGGATTGTGGGAGCTTTCTGGCTTGTGTGTGGCCTGCTTTGGGATGCTTGAGGTCCACATATTAGACTCTGATTGGGCAGAGAGTTGTTGGTGGCACAATGTGATTGGCATGGGAAAAAATGCAAAAGTCAAAAGTTTGTGTACTACAAGCATGGGCTGGAACAGAAGTGGTTCAATGGGGTGTCTTGCCTCAGCATAGTTTGTGGTGAGCCCTAGGATCAAAAAGATGCAGCTGGATGGCTTGGATAACAAGATGGCATGAGTTTTGCATTTTGTCCTCTTTGAAGTTTCTTGTGAACCAAGGCATGAAATCTTATAATTTCTTGGACAATTTGTAGCAAAGTGAATTGTGTGATGTTGTTATGATATTTTGATACCAATTAGAGTTCAATTCAAGCATGGAAGGTTCCTTTTGCAAAGTTCCAATTTTGAAGCCTTCATGAAACAAATGCCTTATGCAACTTGTAATCCAAGGCATGGAAGTGAAAAATTCTTGGCACAAATCTGACTTTTAAGAATTGCAATGTGTTTGTGTATTGGTTAGAGGCTGATTTGAAGTCACATAGATGCTTGGCATGAGAATTTGCAAGTTTTCCCTTTTGTGCAAAAGTGAAAATTTAGTGATTTTCCTCAACTTTGACAAGCCATAACTTTTGATCCAAAATGAATTAGAATGAGTTCTTGTACTTTTTGAAAATGGGAAGATCCATTCTACAACTTTTATGACCAAAGTTTTCTCATTTGAAGCATTTTTGAATCAAAAAGAGGAGGTTGAAAAACTTTCCCAAAATGGCAAGTTTACATTATAAGTTACTTTCCCAAAATGGCAACTTTGCAAATGGCTTGAAATTCTTCAATTTTGTGAACTTCTAACACCTTCTATGATCAAATAAAGATCATAAACATTCAAAATGATGGAGAACACCCTTTGGTTGGGTCATTGGGGGCCTCAGATGCCCTGATTTTGCACTGACTTGCTCAAGAAGTCATCTCTTGATCAGATGCCTTCCCCATTGAATTTCCTCATGAAAATTGATATGTATGATCCTCATAACATATAGAGACCAATAGAAACAAGAATGACCAAAAAATTTGGAGTTATGGCCTCTGAAACCAAAACCCTAATTCTAGGTCATCTGTGCAGTTAAACCTGGCTCTGCTTCCATGCTTTTCTCAGTTCTTGTGATTCTTTGACTTCCTTGACCTTGTGAGGATATAATATGATGATTGAACATACATGGACCCCTTTTAGATGATTGAGGACCTTTGAAGTGGCTCAAGTAGCTCTTGGATTGCTCAGATCACAAACCCTAGATGCAGATGACTTAGAAACAATGCAGTGAAGCAAAAATGCAATATGAGATGCTATGATTGAACTTATGCACATGAAAAGATCACAAGCCATGGTGAAAATGGGTGAGGGCAAATTTGGGGTGTTTACACCTGCAAATATCAATATCACTTCACCCGGAATATACAAAAACTCATATCCCCTGCAGATAAAAGCCAAAGCATCCCCTTTTCACTCTCAAACCTAGATACCTGTTTATATTTATACACGCTCTTTTCGACATTCGTCCGTGTCATCTTTCCCCAGTAAGGTCACCAGGATACCTTCTTCTTTCTCAATACATATATTTGTTCATAACTTGTACATATTATTTTTGGCACTCGTCTGTGTCATATGTACCCAACAAGTTAAAACACTCGTCCATGTCCCTTGCTCAAGCTTTTGGTACTCGTTCGTGTCTTGCACATATGCCCTCGGCATATCATGCTTATACATACTCATATAGAAGTCTTCGATACTCGTCTGTATCTTGTATATATCACCCCTCAGCAGATTCAACACTCGTCCATGTTCCTTGCTTAACCGATTGATACTCGTTCTTATCATTATTTTCAAACACATGTCAGCATTTATTTCTACCGATACTCGTCCGTATCGTAGTTCTAAGGATGTTCGTCCGCATCTTTAATCTATACACACTGTCAAACACTTATACCTTTTATTTTAAAAATGTAAGCACTCATCCGTGTTTACCATTCCCCAGTAAGTCACCAACGAAACAACTTTCTCCTATCCGACATTCGTCCTATGTCGTGATATCTTTCGGCAGCCGTCCCCTGCCAGGTGATGATCCTTCACCTTTGGATGACCGTCCCTCATCCTTTCCCTAGTGGAATCTCCATTGTTGGAACCTTCTGTCTGGAATTCGTCCTATGTCGTGATAAAGAGTAGCTGTCCCCTGCTAGGTGATCGTCCTTCACCTTTTTGATGACCGTCCCTCATCATTTATCTGATGGTCGTCCTCATCATTGATCTTATTATCCGACATTCGTCCTATATCGTGATAATCCCCAAGAGCAGTCGTACCCTGCTAGGTGATTGTCCTTCACCTCTTGATGATCGTCCTTCATCATACTTATCTGATGGTCGTCCCGATCGTTGACCTTTTCTATCTGGAATTCGTCCTATATCGAGGTAAAGAGTAGTCTTCCCCTGCTAGGTGATCGTCCTTCACCTTTGATGGCCGTCCTTCATCAAATATTTCATTTATTCTTTAAACTGATGGTCGTCCCCGTCTCCGTCGTGGTCCTTTTTCCTTTTCCTGATGATCGTCCTTCATCAGCTTTACCTGATGGTCGTCCCCATCGTTGTTTACTTTACTTTCCAAGCCTGATGGCCGTCCCCATCATTGCTTTTCTTAAATCCCCAGAGAATTTTATTTCCTTAACCGATGGTTGTCCCCGTCGCAGTTTCTTTATTTCCCCAGCATGATGGTCGTCCCGTCATTGCTTTACTTACCGTTTTACCCCCAGCAGTCATCCTCTGCTCGATGGTCATCCTCCATCTCTTTCATTTGATAATCATACTATACTACCTTTTACAATATATATCCCTCTTCTTCTTCTTCTCCCCATCGAGTGAAAATTTTGGACTGTCTTTGGTATTCAACCACAAGTTATCTTGTTTGTCTGTTAAGTCAGGCGCTTACATCCTGTACAACTAACTCATGCTTGAATAGGGGCAGCTGTAAACACCCCAAATTTGCCCTCACTTTTCCTCACACCATGGCTTGTGGACTTTCATTTTTGCATTGGCATAAGCATACCATCTCATATTGCATATTTGTTTAACTGCATAGTTCCATTTCATCTTCATCTAGGGTTTGTGATCTGAGCAATCCAAGAAGTGATCTGAGCCATCCCAAAGGTCTTGAAGCTTTCCAAGAGGGTCCATGTGTGTTCCATGATCATAATATGCTGCCCAAAATTCAAAAAAGTCAAGGGATCACAAAGTATGGCAAAGGCATAGAAGCAGACTGAAGATTTCCTACACAAATGAACTAAAATTAGGGTTTTGGTTTCAGAGGCCTTAATCCCAAATTTTTTGGTCATTCTTGTTTCTAATGGTGTCAATATGTTATAAAGATCACGTGTATCAAATTTGATGAAGAAATTCACCGTGGAAGTCATCTGATCATTGGGTAATTTCTTGAGCAAGTAAAGTCAAAATCAGGGCATCTGAGGCCTCCCTCAAGGACACCAAAGGGTCCTCATCATCATTTTGAGTCTCTATGATCTTTATTTGATCTTATAAGGGGTTGGAAGTTCACAAAGTTGGAGAATTTCAAGACAAATGCAAACTTGCTATTTTTGGAAATGACTTGTAATGGAAACTTTCCATTTTGGGAAAGATTTTCAACCTATTCTTTCATGACCAAAAAAGCTTCAAATGAAAAATTATTGGGCATGAAAGTTGTAGATTATGCCTTCCCATTTTCAAAAAGTATAAGAACATGTCTTGATTCATCCTATAACTCAAGACATGGCCTTTCAAAGTTGGCAAAAATCCTATAATTTTCAAGTTCATGCCAAAAAGGGAATTTTGCAATTTCACTTGCCAAGCCATTTCATAACCTCTAATCAAATTCTATGCACCACTTTCTGAGCACTCTCATTGGCCTATACTAATCTTATGGAGCTCATTTCCCATAACACACAAGCTTGAATCCTCAAGAACTCAGAAATCCCAAAAATTGCCATAACACTTCCTCTATTTGAAACTCACTCCTCAGCCATGAAAACTTAAAATTTCTTTCACCATTCAACTCCACATACCTCAAGGATCATTTCCCACCGTTTTCCATGGCCTGAAACCAACTCAAACTAAAACATGATTCCTGCTTCATAAGAACTGAAACCTCCAAACCAGCCACTATAAGCCTCATCCAAGCATTCCATTAGCACAAGGAGGACCAGAGGAGTTGATTTGCACAAGAGAGAGGCCCAGAAAGCTTCATTTTGAAGAAGCTCAGTTCAGGTAACCTTCAAGAATGTTTTTTTCAGAACCTCTCTTCCTTGTTATAAATTGATTCTATGTGTTGCACTAATCATCCTGATGTGTTTAAAATTGAAAATGTTTGAGAAATAAGCATTTCATGATGTTCTGAAACTTTGCCCGTGAAAATGTTTTTGATTCGATTTGCATGATTCTTGTGATATAAATGATGTTTGTTGAGTGATTTTTATTGTATGAGGCATGAGGAGTGTTTCTGGGCAGTTATTTTGGCTTGGGGTGGCATGGGGAAGAAGATAGGGTGAGAGATTGGTCGGAGAAGACGACCGGAGCTTATCTCCGGTCGCCTGAGATTAATTAGGGTTTGGTTTTTCAGTTTGAATGTGAGCCCTTGGATTGAGATTAGTTTAAGTGGCATACGGCCCATATCATCCACTTAAACCCTAATCTTTAATTAATTAAATTAATCAGGTTTAATTAAATAATTTTCCAAAATGAATCCTAGCCACCCAATCACGCGCGCAGTCAACACAAATCTCCCAAGTTTAAATCCTGGCCTTTGGATCCTCTGACTTTTCATTTTAATTCATTTTCTTTGTATTTCTTTTGATCATTTTATTAAAAATAGTAAAAACCATAAAAAAAAATATCATTTCTTGCATTTTCATTTCAAATATTTTTCTCAACCTGAAAACAATTTTTATTTTAGTTTTTTGCATTAAAAAAGTATTTTTAAAATATTTAAATGTTATTTTTAATTAATTAATGGATTTTAATTAATTAAAAATGCATTTAGTTTTCTAAAAGTCACCGAAAAAATCATGAAACATTCCAATACATTTAGAAACATCAAGTTGTAACCAACCCCCTTTCTCAGTTTCTCTGGTTCGCAACCGTCTTATCCATCTTTTCTTAGGTTTATGCAGCATTACATTTTCTTCGGGATAAAAATGCCTAGTTGGCGACTCTATTCATTTCACCTTCATCTTCTCCTTTCGTCGACCATTCGCGTCTGTACCCTATCTGACCAGGTGTCTTTTCGGGGGAGCGACATGAGCGAATCAAGCCATAGAGAGGATGCCTATTGGCGAAACAGGGCTTAACGAGACCATTAGCGAAACAGAACTCGACAATGTGACTGCTGAGCGAATCAAGCCATAAAGAAAGGTGCATGTTGGAAAAACAGGGCTTAATGAGACCATTAGCGAAATGAGACTCGACAATGTGACTGCTGAGCGAATCAAGCCACAAAGAAAATACGCGACTGCTGAGCGAATCAAGCCACAGAAAGTTCATGTTGGTGAAACAGGGCTTAACGATACCATTAGCGGAATGGGACTCGACAATGTGACTGCTGAGAGAATCAAGCCACAAAGAAAAAACGTGACTGCTGAGCGAATCAAGCCACGAAAAGTGCCTGTTGGCGAAACAGGGCTTAACGAGACCATTAGCGAAATGAGACTCGACAATGTGACTGCTGAGCGAATCAAGCCACAAAGAAAACACGCGAGTGTTGAGCGAATCAAGCCACAGAAAGTGCTTGTTGGCGAAACAGGGCTTAACGAGGCCATTAGCAGAATGGGACTCGACAATGTGACTGCTGAGCGAATCCAGCCACAAAGAAAACACGCGACTGCTAAGCGAATCAAGCCACGGAAAGAATGACAAACATTGACTTGGAAAGACAAAGATGCCTGGAAAATGGTATAAGTATCTTTTGTGGGGAGTACTTCAGGTTGAGAAGATGTTATAGGTTGTATGTAAAATACCTCAAAAACTGGCCCATGCTGGTATGCACATGCTTGAATTTATGGCATAATGCTCCATGACAATGGAAATGCTACGCTTTGGAGGATGCAAATGTAATGATGATTACTAAATGTGAATGCAAATGCAAAGGAGATCTCCTTAAAGGAGACTGCAAGTATCCCAGATGGCTTGACTGGGGAGGAACTGATGATCACTGCATTGATCTGGTTAATCCTTGTAAGGAGAAAACAACTTTGCGGGGAATGTTGTTAATGGTATGCCGGCTCTGAACTGCCGACATTGCCAAAAATAAATTGGACTTCGAAATTTGAGAGCCAAGACCCTGCTAGAGATGGACCTTCTTGAACTTTGATGGGGAAGTGAAGACCTCCTGACTTGGCTAGGAACCATAGGTATGGCACTACTAAGGAAGCAACCTGTTGGGGAGGAAAGAAACTCCTTGTACTGCTAGGGATTGCCCCTATATTGAAGGGAAACCTCTGCTTGGGGAGGACAAACATCTTTTGTCTTTACTGCTGGGGAAGAACTTTAACTTCACTTCTACTGGGGATAACAGGTGACACACGGGAAGGCACCTGTTCTTGTTCAAGTACTGTCGGAATATTCCTCCTGGAAATCTGCTTTAACTTTGTTAGCAACACATGTACCTGCACCTGCGTAAGCACAACTGATAGTGCCTGCAACACGGAGAGTTAGTTCTGGACCTGTATGCCCCAGGCTTATGGTATGAATCATTATCCCAGCCACTTAACCTTTTTAGAGTTGTATTAAATGTTTTGATCCTCCTGCATTAGTTAGAAAGCATTCAAATGTTTACAACACAATATAAATCACAATTGGCTGGACGTTTTTGCAATCAAACAACACTAGATGAAAAACAAAAAAAAAGAAGCGAATAGTCACAAGTTGACTGAAATTGAATTTTATTGATTTGGAACATGGCCATGAATAGGTATTACAATAGGAAGCAATTCCCTGGAAAGAGGAAATAGCCAAAAAGGAAAACAGACTATCCTATTGGCAATGCGAAAAATGGATCTCATCAGGTTTCGACCCGGCTATGACTTGTATATCTTCAAGATTGTCCGCTCGCTCTTCCCCTTGAGAAAGGTGATTGGAATGGTCTTCAACCCTTAGAATAACCTTAGTTGCAGATGGATTACGAATTTCGCGGATCGCAATCGTTCATATTAGTCCCTTTTTGCGTGGATCTCCCTTTCGGGTTTTCAATCCACCGTGATACCCTTTTTTGCCTGAGCTGTCCGATGTGGCTTTTCAACTCAGGGGATGTACATTTTTTTTTCAAGATTTCCCTAATTTTTGCCCGAGCCTTTTATTCTGTTTTTGGCTCGCCGGGATGCCCATTTTTGCCTAGATCTTTATTTTGTTTTTATCCAGCAGGTCTTTTTACACGAAGTATTTTCTTACTACGTATGCATTGACAGGGGAATGGAAGTCTTCTCCATCCATGGTTGTTAGCATCAAGGCTCCACCTGAGAAAACCTTTTTAACCACAAATGGTCCTTCATAATTGGGTGTCCACTTTCCCCTGTAATCATTAATAGCAGGAAGATTCCTTTTCAGCACCAGGTCGCTTGGTATATACCTTTGAGGCCGTACCTTCTTGTCGAAGGCCTGTTTCATGCGTCGTTGATACAACTGTCCATAGCATACAGCTATTAGGCATTTTTCTTCAATGAGGCTCAGTTGATTATACCTGGACCGGAGCCACTCAGCTTCATCTAGCTTAATGTCCATCATTAACCTCAACGAGGGGATCTCCACTTCAATTCGTAGGACTGCCTCCATACCATATACCAATGAGAACGAGGTTGCCCCTGTTGAAGTACGCACGAATGTTCGGTACCCATGTAGCACAAATGGTAGCATCGCATGCCAGTCTTTGTATGTCACAACCATCTTCTGCACGATTTTCTTGATGTTCTTGTTGGCCGCCTCGATAGTGCCATTCTTCTTCGGGCGATATGGAGAAGAGTTGTGATGTTCTATTTTGAAATCCCGACACAAGTCAGCCATCATCTTGTTGTTGAGATTAGAACCATTATCAGTAATGATTCTTTCGGGAATTCCGTACCGGAAAATGATGTCTCTTTTAATAAACCGGGCTACCACTTGTTTAGTAACATTGGCATAAGATGCCGCTTCGACCCACTTTGTGAAATAGTCTATAGCAACCAGGATGAAGCGATGACCATTGGAAGTTGTTGGTTCAATCTTGCCAATCATATCAATGCCCTACATGGCGAACGGCCAAGGTGAAAACATGGCACTCAAAGGATTCGGAGGCACATGGACCTTATCGACATAAATCTGGCACTTGTGACATTTACGGGAATATTTACAACAATCAGATTCCATGGTGATCCAATAATATCCCGATCTCAACAATTTATTGGCCATATCATGTCCTCCAGCATGGGTACCAAAGGAACCTTCATGAACCTCTTGCATCAACAGGTCTGATTCGTGTCTATCCACGCATCAGAGCAGAACCATGTCAAAGTTTCGCTTGTATAGAACACCATCTTGATTCAAGAAGAAACACCCTGCTAGTCTTCTGAGGGCCTTCTTGTCTTTATTGGATGCCTCAGTCGGGTACTCTTGAGTCTTCAAGAAGTGCTTGATATCATGATACCAAGGCTTGTTATCTTCACCATTGTCAACTGCAAAGACATAAGCAGGTCTTTCAAGACAAGATACCATGATTCGAGGCACGAAATTCTCTTGACAAACTTTAATCATAGATGACAAAGTTTCTAGAGCTTCAGCGAACTGATTCTCGTCTCGGGGAATATAACTCAGCTTGACTTTGGTGAAGAAATTTAGCAACCTCCTGGTATAATCCCTGTAAGGAACCAAGTGAGGTTGATGAACTAACCATTTGCCATTGACTTGGTTCACCACCAGAGCAGAATCTTCGAAGATTTCGAGGTTCTAGATTCGCAAGCCAATTGCCTCTTCAACCCCCATGATACATGCTTCATACCCAGCTTCGTTGTTGGTGCATTCGAAGGTCAACCGAGCAGCGAAAGGCATATGGACACCCTCTGGTGAGATAATGACAGCACCTACTTCGCTTCCGTTTACGTTCACAGCTCCGTTAAACATCAACTTCCATTTGGATTCAGGGTCTGTCCCCTCCTCCGAAAGTGGTTCTTCACAGTCTTTCAACTTGAGGAACATGATGTCCTCATCCGGGAACTCGAATTTCATGGGTTGATAATCGTCAATTGGCTGTTGAGCCAGGTATTTTGACAATACACTCCCTTTGATTGCTTTTTGAAAAGTGTAATGGATATCGTATTCTGTTAGAATCATCTGCCATCGGGCTACCCCTCCTGTTAGAGTTGGCTTCTCGAAGATATACTTCACAGGATCCATTTTGGAGATGAGGAGAGTAGTGTGAGTTAGCAAGTATTGTCTTAGTCGGCGAGCAGCCCATGCCAAAGCGCAACAAGTTTTCTCGAGTAGTGAGTAGCGTGTCTCACAATCGGTAAACTTTTTGATAAGGTAATAAATGGCGTGCTCTTTTCGACCAGACTCGTCATGCTGACCTAACACACACCCCATTGATCCTTCGAGCACAGTAAGATACATGATCAAGGGTCTCCCTGGCACTGGAGGCATGAGAATTGGAGGTTCTAGCAGGTACTCCTTGATTCGGTCAAAGGCTTGTTGACAGTCTTCATTCCATTTGATGGTCTGATTCTTCCTCAAAAGCTTAAAGATGGGCTCACGCGTGGCCGTTAGGTGAGAGATAAACCGTGCAATGTAGTTTAGTCTCCCTAAGAAACCAAGCACTTTCTTTTCAGTCTTTGGTTCAGGCATCTATTGGATGGCTTTTACTTTGGTCGGGTCAACCTCAGTTCCCTGCTCACTAACAATGAAGCCCAGTAGCTTTCCGGAACAGACCCCCAAAGGTGCACTTGTTTGGATTCAACCTCAATCTGAACTTCCAGAGTCTGTCAAACAACTTTGCTAGATTGACCAAATGCTCTTCTTCTATTTGGGATTTCGCTATCATATCATCAACATAAACCTCAATTTCATGATGAATCATGTCGTGAAATAACGTTACCATTGCCCGTTGGTAAGTGGCTACATCATTCTTCAGACCAAACGGCATAACCTTGTAACAGAAGGTGCCCCAAGGCGTGATGAAGGTAGTCTTTTCCATATCATCGGGGGACATCTTAATCTGGTTAAAACCTGAGAACCCGTCCATGAAAGAGAACACAGAAAACTGAGCAGTATTATCAACAAGCACATCTATGTGAGGTAGAGGGAAGTCATCTTTAGGGATGGCCCTGTTCAAATCCCTGTAGTCTACACACATCCTGACTTTACCGTCTTTTTTAGGGACCGGTACAATATTAGCAACCCATGGAGGGTAACTGGTCACAGCCAAAAAACCAGCATCAAATTGTTTCTGTACTTCCTCCTTGATTTTGATTTCCATATCAGGGTGCGTCGGCCTCAACTTTTGCTTCACTGGCGGGCATTCTTCTCTCAAAGGCAACTTGTGTACCACAATATCAGTGTCTAAACCAGACATGTCCTGGTAAGACCAGGCGAAGACATCAACATATTCTCGAAGCATGGCGATTAGACGAGTTTTGATAGATTCTTCTAATGCGGCCCTGATCTTAACTTCTTTCTTGTCTTCTTCGGTACCCAGGTTTATCACTTCGATGGCCTCTTCATGCGGCTGAATCATCTTTTCCTCTTGTTTAAGCAGTCTGGCTAACTCTTCGGGTAGTTCGCAATCTTCTTCACCTTCCTCATCGGCTTGGTAAATCGGATTGTCAAATTCATACTTAGCCATAGCAGGGTCGTCATTGATAAGATCCGGTGACAAGCGCCTGCATGAATGGTGATTCATGCAAGGCTTTAGAAAGAGTTTGAGAAAACGAGAAACATTGCCACTTTAAAACTTTTCTTTCATATTGAAAAACAAAAGCAAAAATGAAAGACAAGGAGCAACATGGATGAATGCGAAACGTCAGCTTTATTAATGATTATGAATTGTGTTAGGAACAAAAGAAACCATACAATAAGCTACTATGCCCCGGGAAAGACAAAGAGCTTGAGTACAGGAAAGACAAAAGCAAAAATCATTACTCTTTAAAGGAGGTGACTGAGATAATCCTTTCAGACGACCAATTGCTGAGCTGAGTCTCTGGAGCACAAGGTCTGATCCACTCGTCTAAGTCACAATCATTATCAACTGTGTCGTCCTGCACGACACTGATGCTTCCATAATCCACCATTCCCGCACTCGTGAAGGTAATCGGGACTTGACGACCTCTAGCGCTCTGTTCAGATGATGACTGCCCAGGATGGTAGCCAACACCAAACATATCCTTCTTTTCTGACACTTCTATTGGACTGCCCCAGCCTTCAGAGACTTCTCTTTCTTTCACAATTATGTCAAACTATAAAACCCCTTCATTAATCATGCTTTGGATCCCTTTTTTCAACTGCTCACAACCATCTGGAGCTACAGCACACCCTGGACAATCATCTTCACAACCTGGAAAAACACCCCTCTGGGCCAAACAAGCCTTAACAGCATTCAACGGATTTTGCAGGTCGTTGACATCACATACCAGATTTAGACTCTCTCCATCACTAATTGCCCCAACTGCACCCCCGTGAGAAGGCATGGGGTTATGTATCACGTTTGGAGTAGGAGCGAAGTTAATCGCTTTAGAATCTACCAGGTCTTGGACTACATACTTTAAGGCTTTACAGTTTTTTGTGGTATGTTCGGGAGCTCCGGAATGAAATTCGCATCGGGCATTCGTATCATAACCTTCAGGGAGTTGCCCTGGCTTTAGGGGTTGCAAAGTTCTAAGCTGAATCATCTGGAGCTGGAGGAGATTCTTCAAAAGTTGTGAATAGGACATAGGTGGAGTTTCAAACTGCCTTTCTCTGGTCTTCTGGGAATAATATGGACGAGGAGCTCTTTGTTGATACCATTATTGGCGTTGCTGCTGCGGTTGTTGAACTTGTTGTTGAATAGGCTGAGCTGAGATAGTGACAGGGGCCACTTGCTGATAAACAACTATGTTACCTCCGCCTCTATGTGCGTATACTGCCCCAGTTTCTCCTTCTCTTCTCTTCAGGAAGGGTTTCTTGACACTAGAAGTTGAAGCGCCCCCATTATGAATCTTCCCTTGGTTGATCCAGCTCTCTATCCTTTCGTCGGTCAAGATAATATCTGAAAATCCGCTTGAGGAACATCCAGCCAACCTTTCTATAAAGTGCCCAGGAAGAGTATCCATGAAAAGGTCCACCATCTCCCTTTCAAGCAGCGGTGGTTGCACCCTAGCGGCCACTTCACGCCATCTTTGTGCGTAATCTTTGAAGCTCTCTGAATTCTTCTGAGTCAAACTTTGGAGCTGAGTGCGACTCGGCGCCATGTCAATATTATACTGATATTGTTTAAGGAATGCTTCCCCCAATTCCTTCCAGCTTCTTACAGAGCTTCTTTCCAACTTCATATACCATTCCAAGGAACCTGCAGAGATACTATCCTGGAAATAGTACATCCAGAGCTTTTCGTCCTTAGTATGGGCAGCAATCTTTCGGTAGAATGCCTGCAGGTGAGTTTTGGGGTAGGAGTTGCCGTTATACTTGTCAAAAGTAGGTGGCCTGAACTTGTGAGGAATGACTACCCCAGGGACTAGGCCCATGTCAGATACATTTATCCCAAGAGTGTCCTTACACTCAAGGGCTTTGACTTTCTCAGCCAGCAGCAAAAAGTCCTGGAAATTTCCTTCCGCACCAAATCCCATATCATTGTTAAAGGGGGAAACTAATCCTCTTATCTGTCTTGCACAAAGATGAAGGTTATACCAGGTTCTGGAACTGGAGGTCCACCTGGGCCATTGTTGGCGTTGGGAGGATTCACCTGTACTTTTGGAGTGACTAGAAAAGGATCAGTCTGAGGAGGGTTGAGCCCCTGAATTGCATTCCTCAAATCTTGTTGTCCCTGAGCCATCCCTTGCATCATGACCATGAATTTGCCCATCCTAGTGCGGAGTTCATTGAGCTCAGTTTGCATAGCATCCATGATTTTCCTCTGGTTGTTGCGTGTTACGTAACGATGGGGAATATTCTGTCTAAAGTGTCGGGTCTTGGCAGCTCGCGCAATCTTTGTCTGAAACGCAGATAAGTTAAGCAACATGTAGAAAACCTGCAAAAACAAAGAAAAATGCAAATGATGTGTATGCAATGCAATGTGTTCCTTTTATTCTCAAGGTTTTGTTACTTTCCATTTCTGGTGTTAAGAAAAAGAAGACATTGTGTGACATCCAGATGTGCAGTAGCAGCATTCAGTATCTTGTGTCCGTGCGACAGATAAACAATCAGAGACTTCAAGTGAATCAAAAGGAAACTATAATAACAAAAACCCTCAATGGGTACAAGTTCATACATCAAAAGGTACATCAAGAGAGAGAGGACTCCCACAACAAGCCTGTGGGTAATCCAAGTCATATGAATACAAGACTAAAGCTTAGGAAGATCTACATCCTGTAATCTCCAACTAAGGCGCTTGACACCTTGCAGCAGCTGAGCTATATCTGGATGCGTAGGTTCCTGCACAAGCTTTTGAATCAGGATATCCCTAAGTTCAAAGGAGGCATGCAATTCCTCAATCTGTTGTAGGAACACTTTTTCACTTTCCTGGCTTGTAGTGGAATCAGTCTTGGTTCTCTTGACATCAGCTTTCAATTTCAACTCTTCTATTTCTTTCTGAGCTTCCTTTATTGCTTGTTGACTTTCTGCTAGACCTTGGAGATGACTCTTCTCTTGATGATAAGCCTTCTAAAGGAGCTCTCTATGTCCATACAAAGAATCCTGAAGACTCTTGATTTCTAGCTTGTGATTGACTTCCAGCTCTTTCTGCTTCTTCAAATTGTCTTCCCACTTCTCTTGCCATAAGGTGATAACTTCATTAGCTTCATTCAACTCTTTCTTGTATTTCCGGCGCTGGTCCGCCCTGTGAGTTTCAGCTAATCCCCTTTTCTTGAAGTAAAGCTCCCTCTCTTGAAAGTCTTGTTGCTTGAGCCTGGCCATTTCTTCAGCTTTGTGAGCTCTTTCCTCCAATTTTTGATTTTTCATTTTCAACTTCTGGCATGAGTTGTAGGCTTCCTGATTCTCCAACCTGAGTTGCTTAACCAGGGCTTCTAATTTTTTATATTCCCGAAGAGGCACTGAAGTTGTGGGTGTTACCTCCTTAGGGTAAAGAGGTGGTTCCTTAGAGAATAGGAGCAACAAAGTCTCCACACGATTTTCCAACCAGGTGGCAAAAGGATCATAAGTTTTGGGATCTACTCTCCCAAATTCTTTCTTCCCCTTCATCACTCTAACCTCCCAAGCCTGGGATGCTAGTATACTCTTCTTAATAATTCCTTTTACTGGAAAGTATAAAGACTCACTCATCTCCTCAATCAAAGGTACAACTCTTAAGGGGTAACCAAATTGTTTTCTGGATAAGATAGGATTGTAGCTAATCCCACCTTTCCTTCCTATCAAGGGCACATTTGGGAAACTCCCGCAACTTATCAAGATATCTTTGCCTACAAGATCCTTATTGCATCCCTAAGCAATGTCAACTGAGGTTAAGCCCATTAATCTTTTGGACCACTTCCAAGATTGTTTCAAATCCTGAAAAGGTCCTGATTTAGGGAGTTGCCTTACAAACCAGTGAGCAAACAGGGGAGCACAACAATTCACATGTCCTTTTCTTTTCTCATTCCTGTGGTGAACCCCATAGTAAAAGTCACCTAGCAAAGTAGGCACTGGATTTCTTCTGGAAAATATAGTGATAGCTTCCATGCTGATCAAACCCTTTTCTCCTGGAAATAAATTGATCCCATACACTATCAAAGAAAGCAAGGTGCTGAACTTAGCCTATTTATTTTCAGATGCCAGATCATGAGCTTCCTTGATAAGAAAATCCAAGAAAGGTCCTTTGCCTTTGGTGGCATCCAGTCCTCTGCTAACCTTGGATAAATCCAAAAGAAAGGAATCGGCTATATCTTTGGATGAAGGAATCTTCTCTAAACCATAGTAAAGAGCGACATTTTTTATGGGAATTCTGAGGATGCTGGATATCTCTTCTAATGCAGGAGCCAAGATGTAGTCAGGGAAAACAAAGACCCTCAGCTGTGGATCATAGAATTGCAGTAGAGAATGCAATTTATCCCTATGTTCAGTGGTTGGCTTATTCACATAGTCTAGGATCTTTCCAAACTCTTTTCTAAAATCATCAAGCACTTTGTCACCCATCAAGCTAATTAACTTCTGAATACCATCTGTTTCTGGATGTGGGAAAGTATAATGGACATTTCTATTCCTTGGAATCTCCATGTTGAAGCAGCAAATATGACCGGTAATAGGAGGTAATGAACCTTGAGAATAAAAAGAACACAAATTATTATTGATGTCATGATGTTATGCAAGGCAAGGCATGTGATCAGTGATGTGTCTGTGTAGTGAATCAGGTAAGCAAGTGTCTGTGCAAGGCCACAACATCATCACAAGTATCTTTCTGATCAGGAGTTCATGATTTCAAAATCCATAACTAACAGAACAAGATCATATCACTAAAGTATGTTGGAATAATGGGTATGTTGAAGTTTAGGGTTCCTGCAAACTTGTAAACCCCTCCCCATTTCACGGGTGTGCTACTCGGGTCACACATCACGGACTCTCAAAGTCGAATAGCAATAATACGTTCACCATCTTCGAGAAATGGCTCATGACCAAATCAGGGAATCGGTTTGGCATTATGTACTACTCAGGGAGGTCTCAGCTAAGTCCAAGGAAACAAGCATCCCTCATAAGTCCTCAGATTCAAGCACTGAATCGAGAAACAATAGTACATTCATCCCGAAGGGTACAATACTATCGTCATACGAACAGTTTGCTTTAATTGGATTCTTATGAGAGAACCAGGCCATCCTATGCGAGTTCCTAGTGGGCCCTCGGATGCGAGTGGGTTTGCCAACAAATGTGGTCTACCACTGTCATCACTGGAGAGGGATGTTTCCACAAAGGTTCTCAATGATCGGTCCCTTGACTACACATAACTATCAAGGTAGTGTATTACCCCAGAAAGATTCCGGCGTCAATACATTTCCTAGAAGGTCACAAGTCAAGGCATGGAACTCACTAATACCAACATAGCAAGATGCCATGAAGCCAAAGTGGAACCACTCTAAATCCTAGGTGCACTCAAGACGGGTATTTTGCTTATCTCACAGTAACAAAGCCCATCCCGCAGAAAAAAATGAAACCAGCACAGTCCAGTATATGATGCATGTGAAAATAAATATTGAAAGCAGTAAATAAAACCGTAAAATAAACTGTAAACGAAAACAGTAAATAAACACAACAGCACACACATATAAACACCCAAAGAAAACAAAAAGAAACAGGCGCTAGGATTGACTCTACAAGGGAAACCAGAGATGCTGGGTTCGATCCCCAGCAAAGTCGCTAGTTGTCGCTCCTGGGATTTTCATCCTAGTACAAACACGAAAGTGGCACGGAAAAGGTAGAGTTGCCAACCATGCATTTTTATCCCGAAGGAACGGGAAAGGTAATGTTGCACAAACCTGAGGAAGAAGGAAGGACAAGGTCCTGCGAACCAAAGATCTGGGTTCGGGAGTCGGTTACGACCTGGGAAGGTATTAGCACCCAGACCGTCCGCCGTACCCGACGGGATCCACGCTTGCTTGTTTGTTTCAAAGGGTGAGAAATAAAGTGTTGTTGGACAAAAGAACTGCTAACTGGAATGGGAATGGAAACGAGGAAGGGATTTGGAAAAGAGAACTAAAATAAAGAATGGGGAAAATGTGGGGAAAATAAAGAATGTTCTCGAACGGGCCCTACCCCGCTTCCTACGTACCTCATCGGGAAAATGAGGATCAGAGTCAACGTAGTTTGCCTAACCAGACGGGAACTATTTGTTTGTGTTTTTTATAGCTAGAACTGCATATGTCTATGCTCAGGTGTTGTAGGCTCGTCTGATACGAGTGCGTTTACCGTCCTGCATGCGAGACAAGTTGTCGCAAGTTCGCGTTTAGAGTGAATGAGTTGAGAAGAGAAGTTCCCGCGGGAAATTCGCTTATTGTTTGTTGTTTGCTTTTTATGAGTTTCCATGAATTTGGCACAAGGAAGTGAATTCAAACTCTTTTCCATGGAATGTGTACTTTCTACTACATTCCAAGATGGAATAATAGAACAAGCACACCAAGCAAGGAGAATTTATCCAAGACTTGTTTCCATGAATTAGGGTTTAAGTTCACTAGCTTGTTGAACTTTATTAAGTGTTTTTGTAGCTTATGAATAAGTATCTTTTAGATTTTTCTTTGTGAAACAACCCCTTGATTAGACTTGTACATCATGCAAGACATGCCTACATCACTCCAAGATGGAATGAATGCAAGTGCCTCATGGAATAAGGCTATACACAAGGGATCCTTTCATGCATTTATTAAGTCTTTTTGGATTTTGTTTGAAGATGAGAAAGAAGACTCAAATCAGAAAAGGACAAAAATTAAGGGGGACTAAGACACAACCCTAAGTCATTTATTAAAATGGTGGTCCTAATGGTGAGTGAGGCTTTTCTAATCCTAAAGAGCAAAAGGAAAAGAAAGAAGAAAAAGGATGCAACTTACTTCCTAAGGAAGATAAGTTGGTCCTAACAAGAGGGAATCCTACCAATCACAAATATGGAAGTAAAAGGTGAATTAAATGCATAAAGGGAATGCATAAAAATAAAAGGATAAGGTGTAAGGAAACATACATTTTCCTCCCTACAAAACAAAGATCAGTGTGCATTTTATTAAAAATAATAAAGCAAACATACATCAATTAAATCCTAATAACTCTAGGACTCAATCTAAACTTTATCTTAATTCTAGAGAACTAAAAAAATGCTAAAACAATTCAGCACCTACTACAACCCCTAAAGTAACAACAGCTACCAAAACAATGCATAACACAAAGCAAACACAAGCAACTTTCTACAGCCAGCATACAACATGAAAAGATAGGGGTAGAAAGTCACATACAACATGAACAACATAACAAACAACATGTATTTTACAGCACCTATATGCAAAGTCAGCTGTGAAATGTAAAATGCAGATTTGATTATTTTCATTTTTTAATGCACAAACTCAATGAAATGTATCAATTAAACATGAATATGCATTTGAATATAGATCAACATACATAATTGAATGAACGTGAGCATTTTTGAGGAATTATGCAAGAATGCACCACATGATTTATTATGTAACAAGTATGCAAAATATGGCATATGAACATGGCATATGAACATAATGAGCATTGATCATGAATATGCAACATGATAGATCAACAAGAATGCCAAGCTCAATGCAAAATTCAGAATTGAATTGATGTGAATGATATGATCAAACATGCAACCAAATGCACATACATATATGGTTATGTGAAATGCAACATATATATTGATACAATGACATGTAAATGAGTTAATGAATTGTACGAAAGATGCAAAAACAGAATGCAACATGATTATTTACATGACAAAAAGTGTGTGGACATAGCAACAAAGTGCAAGAAGTCAAATTATACACAAATGAACACATAAACGCATAATATGCAACATGAACGGAAACGCGTCAAAACGACTCGAAATGGGGGAATGAGATGTTGAAACCAACCTAGAAAATTCCCTAAAATTAGTACCTAAGCATGTATGAACATTAGAGGCACAAAGAAGCAAGAACAAGCAAGCAAATAAGCTAAAATTCTGAATTTCTACAGCGTTAACCGGTTAACCAAATGGTTAACCCGTTAACGCACCCTAGACAGCACTAAAAATGGCCAAAAATGCATGTGTTAACCGGTTAATCAAAGCGTTAACCGGTTAACACTGAACAGAAAGTGAAAAATTGTTTTGAAATAAGGGATTTTGGCCACAATCTTACTTCTAAACAACCATAACACACATCTAATCATGTTAACACGAATTTCTACTCAATTAGGGCTTATTAACATATGTTAGAACCTATAACAAGCTACAACCTAGCTTCTAATCCATTAAACTCCACAAATCGCAAGCAAAACGTAACGGAAACATAATCAACCAAAAGTAATACGAAAAGCACTTAAAGAATGCCAAAATGGAGAGATGGGGAGAATAACTTAAATCTAGCATGGTTTTAGCCTACCAACCTACGAAGCGGAGAAGTGCTTCGGTAAATGTTGCAAGAATCAGAGCTTGATCGAAGAGAAAACCAAGAAAACCGTGAATCCGCAAAATAAATGCGTTCTTGATGCTTGAGCGTTCTTGCACTTCCGATAAGTCGAAATCTTCACAAAAATCAGTAGCTTCTTCTTCTACAATCCACAATTCAATGGAGGTTGGAGGCTAAGCTTTAAGATCTTCAAGTTTCAATGTGAAACTTGAAGAGCTTCTTCAAAAAAGCTTTGGTGAAAAGGGAAATGGAGGAAACGTGAGAGAGAGAAAAAGTGATTCTAGAAATTGTGAGAGAGTGAAAAAATTGGGAACCTTTTGCATTGAAGTGATTAGTGATTATATAGGGGTTAGGCTGGGAGCTAAGTTTGGGAATGGAGTTAGGTGTAGGAATAGAGTTAGGTTTGTAGTTAGTTAGGGTTAGGGTTGGAGAGGGAATATTTGGAATATTCCTTGGAATACTCTAGAATGTTGGGGAACATGGTAGACGCATCCAAAGGAAATGGAGTGGAATTGAAGTGGAAAAACAAGAGGGAAAGAATGAAAGGAAATGTGGATGGAAAACTGGAGGGAAAGGTGAAATCAACCATTTTTCAAATGATCTTTTTCCCCTTGATTTTTTATGATTCCTCCATCATTTCTTGACCAAATTTGAACCATAGGATCCTTGTAACCCTAATTTCATGATTTTGATCTTAAAAGTCAGGAGTCGACCTTTTTTTACCTAGCTCGGTTGCCTTTTCCCCGATTCCTCGATTTCCAGTCATCCGGCCAATTGAACCTCTTCCAAAATGATTTTGTGGATGAAATTTGAACCCTAGGAATTTGACATCATATATAAGACAATGAAATCCACTTTGAATCAAAACTTCATGCAGAAGCCCAGTAGAAGTGAAACCTTAATTTGGCCTTTTTCATCAGGAGATGTTTCACTGCTTGCCTCCTTTGATCAAACCAAATCTTTCCATGGCTTGTGGCTTCAAATGAGGACTTATGGGATGTTGTGAACCCTTTGCACAAGGTTGAGAAAATTTGTGGCCCTTTGGTTTCCTTTGTATAGCCTTCAATTGCTCCAACCAATGATCACATTCCTATGCCTCAGACATGATGAATATGATGCAATGTTGTTGGTTATTTTATGAATCTATGTATGCAAAATGTTGAAGGAATTGAGAGAGAAAATTTTGAGGTATTACACAATGGGTGCTGCAATGCAAGCGATGGCTCAGGCTGTGCAGAACTTGCCAAATGCGGGTGAAGATGCTGGATCACGTAACTTTGCGACTTTTCAGAGAGAGAATCCGCCGGTCTTTAAAGAAAAGCATGATCCAAATGAAAAGTTAGCATGGTTGAAGGAGATTGAGTGAATCTTCTGTGTTATGGACTATACTCCAGCATAGAAGATTCGGTATGGTACTCACATGCTAACAGTCGAGGAAGATGACTGGTTGCTAGAGACTCGTGAGAGGTTGGGTGTTGCAGGTGAAGTAATCACTTGGGATGTGTTCCATATGGAATTCATGAGAAAGTATTATTCAGAGGATGTCTGTGGCAAGAAGGAGATTTAGTTCCTTGTGCTAAAGTAGGGAAACATGTTTGTCATCGACTATGCTGCAAAGTTCGTGGAATTGTCTAAGTTCTATCCTCATTATACTGGAGTTGGTGCTGAATTTTCAAAGTGCATCAAGTTTGAGAATGGGTTGCACTCTGAATTCAAGAAAGTTGTTGGGTATCAGAAGATTCAAGTCTTTTCTGAGTTGGTTGATAGCTGTAGGATTTATGAGGAGGATAATAATGCTCACTACAAGATTGTTAGTGATAGAAGAGGCAAGCAACAACAGAACCGTGGCAAGCCTTATAATGCTCCAGCTAGAAAAGGTAAACAGAAAGTTTCTCCAGCTCAGAGAACTAGTGTGGGAAGTGCTCTTGCTGGTATAGTTTGCTTCAAGTGTAGTCAGGCAGGTCATAAGAGTAATGTGTGCACTGCTGAGGTAAAAAGGTATTTTCGCTATGGTGAGACTAGGCATGCAATAGCTGATTGCAAGCACAAGGAAATGATTTATTTTAATTATAGAGAAGAAGGACATATTGGTAGCCAGTGTCGAAGCCAAAGAAAGCTCAAACCAGGAAAGCATTCGCGTTGGCGGGAACTCAGATAGCTAATGAGGATAGACTTATCAGAGGTACATGCTTCATTAATAGTACTCCTTTAATTACTATTATTAATACGAGTGGTAAGCACTATTTTATTGCTTCTAGTTGTGTTCAAAGATTGGGTTTTGAATTGCCTACTATGAATGGTGAATTGATTGTCGAGATTTCGGCTAAGGGATCTGTAACTACTTCTCTTGTGTGTTTAAAATGTCCTTTATCGATCTTCTATAAAGACTTTTATGTTTATTTGGTGTGCTTACCTTTGTATGGGATGGATGTAATTCTTGGTATGAACTGGTTAGAGTATAACAACGTTCATATAAATTGTTATCGCAAGTCGGTGAGGTTTTCTACTTCTGAAGAGGAAGAAGTTGGATTGTTATCTTTCAGAGAGCTACAACGATTGATGAAAGAAGAAGCTTAGATGTTTTCGTTGATGGAAATGTTGTCTTTTGAGAGTAAAACTAAGATTGAGGAACTGTGGGTGGTTAATGCGTTTCCTGAAGTTTTCCCTGATGAAATTCCTAATGTACCGCCAGAGAGAGAGGTTGAATTTGCAATTGATCTGGTACCTGGCACTAGGCCTGTTATGATGGCACCGTACACAATGTCAGCATCTGAGTTATCTGAATTAAAGAAGCACTTGGAAGATTTACTTGAGAAGAAGTTTATAAAACCAAGTGTATCATCGTGGGGAGATCCAGTGTTGCTAGTAAAGAAGAAAGATGGTAGTAGGAGACTTTGTGTCGATTATAGACAGTTGAATAAAGTGACGATCAAGAATAAGTATCCACTTCCGAGAATAGATTATTTGATGGATCAGTTGGTGGGTGCTCGTGTGTTTAGTAAGATCGATTTGAGATCGGGTTATCATCAGATCAAAGTGAAAGACGAGGATATTCAAAAGACGGTGTTCAGAACACGGTATGGACACTATGAGTATTTGGTGATTCCTTTCGGTGTGACAAATGCGCCGGGAGTATTCATGGAATACATGAACCATATTTTTCATACTTATCTGGACCGTTTTGTAGTTTTATTCATTGATGATATTCTGATTTATTCTAAGTCATAAGAAGAGAATAAGGCACATTTGAGAATAGTTTTGGAAGTTTTGAAAGACAAGAAGTTGTATGCGAAGCTGTCCAAGTGCGATTTTTTGTTAAAGGAAGTCAGTTTTCTTAGTCATGTAATTTCAAGTAGTGATATTGTTATGGATCCTTCTAAGGTAGACGTTGTGTTGTAATGGGAAACTCCAAGGTCGGCTACTGAGATTATAAGTTTTTTGGGGTTAACTGGTTATTATAGAAAGTTTATTGAAGGATTTTATAATTTGGCACTTTCGTTAACTAGATTAACTTGTAAAAGTAAACCTTTTGTGTGGGATGTTCAGTCTGAAGAAAGTCGTACCGAATTGAAGAAGAGGTCAACGTTGGCTCGGGTTTTAACTTTACCGAGTCCAGAAGAACTGTTTGTAGTTTATTATGATGCTTAGTTTATGGGTTTAGGAGGTGTGCTTATGCTGAATAATAAGGAAATTGCTTATGCGTCACGAAGTTGAGAACTCATGAGAAGAACTATCATATGCATGATTTAGAACTTGCTGCAGTCGTTTTTGTGTTGAAGATTTGGAGGCATTATCTTTATGGTTCCAGATTTGAAGTTTATAGTGATCATAAGAGCCTAAAGTATTTGTTTGATCAAAAGGAGTTGAATATGAGACAACGAAGATGGTTAGAATTGCTGAAAGATTATGATTTCGGTTTGAAGTATCATCCAGGCAAAGCTAATGTTGTAGCCTATGCTTTAAGCTGAAAGACCTTGCATATGTCAGCAATGATGATTAAGGAATTGGAATTAATTGAGCAGTTTCGAGATATGAGTTTGGTTTGTAAAGTGACACCGCGGAGTGTTATGTTGGGCATGTTAAAGATTAATAATGACTTTCGGGATAGTATTCGAGAGGATCATAAACTGGATGTGAAACTAGTGGACATCATAAATAGTTGTGGTCAGTCAGAGAAGAGTGACTTTAAGATTGATGCAAGAGGTGTGTTGAGACTGCATGAATGAATTTGTATTCCTGATGATGCATATATGAAAAAGAAGATTCTTGAAGAGGGTCATAAGAGTAATCTGAGTATTCATCCGGGAGATACTAAAATGTATCAAGACTTAAATAAAATATTTTGGTGGTCCAGAATGAAAGAAGATGTGGCATGATTTGTATATGCGTACTTGACTTGTTAGAAGTCGAAGATTGAGCATCAGAAGCCTGTAGGGTTGATGCAACAGTTGCAAGTTCCAGAATGGAAATGGGATAACATTTCTATGGATTTTGTGATAGGGCTTCCTGTTACTCTAAGAGGGCATGATTCAATTTAGGTGATCGTTGATAGGCTTACGAATTCGACTCATTTAATACCTATGAACATCACATATCCAATTGTGAAGTTGACAGAGATTTATATCCGAGTAATTGTAAAGTTGCATGGTGTTCCTTTGTGTATTGTTTCAGATAGAGATCTGAGGTTTACATTGGATTTTTGGGAAAGTTTGCAAGAGGCGTTGGGTTCTAAGTTGAGGTTGAGTTTGGCATATCATCCTCAGAAAGATGGTCAAACTGAGAGAACTATTCATTCGTTGGAGGACTTGTTGAGAGCTTGTGTTCTTGAACAGGGAGGTTCATGGGATACTTATCTTCTGTTAATCGAGTTCACTTAATAATAGTTACCATTCTAGTATCGAAAGGGCACCTTTTGAAGTGTTATATGGTCGGAGGTGTAGGACTCTGTTGTGTTGGCATGAATCTGGTGAAAGTGTAGTACTTGAACCGAAACTAGTTCGAGAAACTACTGAGAAAGTAAAGTTGATCCGAGAGAAGATGAAGGCTTCTCAAAGTAGGAAGAAGAGTTACCATGACAAGCAAAAAAAGGATTTAGAATTTTAAGTTGATGATCATGTGGTTTTTAGAGTCATGCCTGTGACTGGTGTTGGGAGAGCTTTGAAGTCTAAGAAGCTCACTCCTCGTTTTATCTGTCAGTATCATATTTTGGACAGAGTAGGGAAAATTGCTTACCGGATGGCGTTACCGCCAAATATTTTGAATTTGTATGATGTGTTCCATGTGTCGCAACTTCGGAAATATATTTCAGATTCGTCTCATATGGTTAGTATGGATGATGTGCAAGTACCGGATAATCTCACCGTGGAGACGAAGCATGTACAAGTTGAGGATCGTGAAATGAAGAATCTTTGAAGGAAACAGATCGTGTTGGTGAAAGTTGTCTGGTGGGGAGATGCTGGAGAAAGCATGACCTGGGAGTTGGAGAGCAAGATGCGAGACTCCTATCCCGAGTTGTTTAAATCAGGCAAATTTTCGAGGACGAAAATATTCTAAGTGGGAGAGTGTTGTAATGCCCAAATATTAATTATTTAATTTATTGGATATTTAATTATTTATTTGTGTTTATTCGGTCGATTTTGAGTTGTGGTTAATTAAGTTGTTAAGTCGAAATTTTAAGTCGGAAAGTTGTGGAAATAATATTAGAGGTAATATTATGATTATTGAAGTGTGTTGGTTAATGGGCTAGAACATGTGTCCGAATTAGTAAATAGAGGGGTGCATTTGTTAGGCCCATTAGTTAATTATTAGAATAATAATATTTGATAAAAAGAAAAGAAATAGAGAGGTTAGATTTTGTATCATTAAGTGGGATAGCAGAATCATAGCACGATCATGAGAGACGAGGCTGTGGGAGAGAAACCGCAATCGGAGCAATTTCCCGGAATTCGATTGAGTCAGAGCTTCCTTTAATCCAAGGTAAGGGTGGGTTCAACTTTTATAATTGGGTATGATAATTGGTACGTAGGGTTGGGTAGCTTGTGTATGGTTTTAATTGTGGATGTGTTGTTGTAAACACCCCAAATTTGCCCTCACCCATTCACACCATGGCTTGTGATCATTCTCATATGCATAAACACAATCATATCATCTCACATCTCATTTTTGTTTCACTGCATAGCTTATAAGTCATCTGCACCTAGGGTTTGTGATCTGAGCAATCTCAAAGCTTTTTGAGCCACTCCAAAGGCCACCAATCACTTCAAAGGGATCCACATGTTTTCATCTATCATATTATATCCTCTCAAAGTCAAGGTTTCAAAGGAATCACAAGAACTGAGGTTTGTATGGAAGCAGAGCCAGGTTTGACTGCCCAGTTGACTGAAAATTAGGGTTTTGGTTTCAGAGGCCATAACTCCAATTTTTTGGTCATTCTTGTTTCCATTGGTCTCTATATGGTATAGGGAGTATGCATATCAATTTTCATGAAGAAATTCCATGGGGAAGTCATCTGATCAAGAGTTGACTTTTCAGACAAGTCAGTGCAAAATCAGGGCATCTGAGGCCCCCAATGACCCAACCAATGGGTGATCTTCATCATTTTGAGTGTATATGATCTTTATTTGATCATGGAAGAAGGTTGAAGTTCACAAAAATCAAGAATTTGGAGTTTTTGCAAATGTTGACTTTTTGGGCATAGTTGACTTTTCAAGAATGCTTCATTTTAGGTCATTTTTCAAGCCTTGATTCTTGATCCAAAAATGCTTCAAATGGAAAAACTTTGGTCATGAAAGTTGTAGATATCATTTTTCCCTTTTCAAAAAGTACAAGAACATGATCAAACTCTTCTTGGATCAAAAGTTATGGTGTGACAAAGTTGCCAAAAATCATTGATTTTCAAGGCATGCTTCAAGTGAGAATTTTGCAAAATCATGAACCAAGGCCAATTGCAACTTCTAATTCATTTCAAACCAGTATGCAAACATTCTATAAGTCATGAAAGTCAGAATTGAACCAAGAATGCCCATGGTTTATGGTTTGTTGGACAAGGAAATCACATGTGAACCAAAGTTGCAACAACTTGCAAAAGCACTCATCACACTTCCTACAACTTGCAACCTTGGAATGCTGACTTTGGCTGGCTTTTCTCCTCACCCTTGCTGCGCAGCCCATGCCTTGTACTAGCCTAGATCATGAGCCATGCTTCTCTTACACAAAAGGAGGACTTTGAGCAAAAGCAAACTTACCAATCACTATAGGCCAGGTCACATCATCTGACCTATAGGATTAAAATACAATATCCCTTGGCAAGCCAAAGATATGAAGAGGCAAGGCTGAAACACTTCATAACATCACATTCACAAAACACACCCCAGCTGCATAAGCCTTTGAATCTGCCTCCACAGCATACAAACACACAAACCATCTCCACCATTCATCTCACCATGTTCCATTGACCCCAAACCAACAAAGAACCAGGCCTGAATCAAACCAGAACACCCCATTGCCATTCTCACTCCATTTTGCAGTTTCTTTCGAAACTCTTTCCACAGCTCACAAACATCAAAACCAACTCCACAAACCTTCTCCACTCATCATCTGGACCACAAACAACCCTTCACCCTTGCCAGAAATAGCCAGAATCACCATTGCCATGTTCAACTGAGCTTGGAGCAGAAACTGATCAAACTCTTCATCCAGCTAACATAAATCTCTCCCAAGCATTCAAGCATCATCAGGAGGTCATAAGGAGTGGATTTCATCAAGAGGAGAGGCCAGAAAGTCATCAGAGTGAAAGCTTCGAATCTCAGGTAGCTCCAAAATTATTTTTCCAGAAATCGTTTTTCATGTTATAAACTTGTTCTCTATGCTTCACTGAGTATCCTGGTGCTTTTGGTTTTTGAAATGGTGTTGAAATGAGAGTTTAATTGCTCTCTGAAACTTGCGTGCCCTAATTCTTTCTTGCTTCGATTCAGCCATGTTAGGAAGAATAAATTTGTTTTGAGTGAGGGTTATGATTCGTGAGTGAGTGGGAAGTATTTCTGTGTTTTTAGATTTTGTTTTAGATACGTTTTAGAGGAGTTTGAAGTTTGGGGTCGCCGGAGAAGATGACCGGAGCTCCCCTCCGGTCACCTGAAAGTTGTTATGCCCTAATCCCTGTAATTAGTGCCATTTGAATTTGGGCCATAGGATCAGTTGACCCCATTGACCTCCCGCGCGTGTGAATGGTTCAGATCAAGCCATTATGCCCTAATCCACTTAATTAGTTTTAATTAATTATAATTAAATTAATTTGCCCAGAGAGAATCCAGACCCTCCATTCACGCGCGCAGTCCACCCTTTTGAACTCAGGATCAATCTCAGCCATCCTTTCTGTTGACTTTCTTTTTATTTCATTTTAATTCATTTTCTTTTCTTTTTATTTGCACATTTAATTTAAAATAGTAAAAAAGGTTTAAAAATTATGAAACTTTTTCTCCTGAGTTTTATTAATTTTTATGACACAAAAAATATTTTTATTTTATTTTTAGAATTAAAAAAGTATTTTTAAATATTTAAAAGATTATTTTTAATTGATTAATGGAAATTAATTAATTAAAAATACTTATAGGTATTTAAAAATCACCAAAAATTCATGGAATGTTCTAAGACATTTAGAAACATTGTCCAACCTTCAAACCAAATTTCTTTTTTGATCTTGATACATTTTGAGAATTTTTCATTGAATTAAATCATTTTTTGTGCATTAATTTGATCCTAAGTTCAAAAATTCATTTCTGCCTATCTATGAAGAGTTGGACATTGGTTCTTCTTGCATTGTTTTGTGTTTAGCATGTAGTTTCTAGGATAAAATGGCCATGATTTGATCTTGCATTTTCTTTTTGTTTGGCATTTCTTTTGTTTAGGAGCCTTAAAAACCCTAAAAACTTAGAAAAATCATAACTTAGGATTGGTTAAGAGTTGAGACCTCCCCTTTGGACTTTGGTTTAGTATAGGATTAGGGTTTCTTTGAGTGGCATTTTCCATTTTTTATCTTTGGGTTTGCTTCTGTTTTGGGTTTTTGTTTGTTGTTTGATTCATAAACCCTAATTTGGGCTTTCATTTGCATCTTCCTTGCATTCTCTTGCATAACATGACTTGCCATGACATTTCAAGCATCCATTGGATTCATTTGACATCATAAGACATATAGAAAGCATGTTTGATCATTGCATCTTGCATTTGCCATGTTGTTTGCCTTGTATGCTTCATAACTTTTCATGTTCATCCATGCTTCTAAGCTTGCTTCATATGCATTCATAATCTTGTATGATCATCTCCATGACTTGTCTCATGTTTGTAGCATCTCATAGCATCATTATCATCATCAACATGCTTCTGGTCTTGTTCATCATCATGTCATCTCATCACATTTAACATTGCATTGTTTTTCTTTCTAACATTTCAGGTGGTAAGTAAACTTGAGAAGTGAATTTGCCTTCACTTCTCATAACTTTTCTTCTCATCTCTCTTGCATCCATTGCTGCATTTTTTGTTTGTGTTTGAGCTTGAGCTTGCTCATTCTTCTTCTTCCCACTTTCTTTCTTCAAGTAGCTTGACTTCTTGAATGAAGCAAGTCACTTTGCTTCTCTTGATCTTGTTCATCTGCTCCTTGGTGGTTCTTTGAAGATTGTTCTTGTTTAACCTCACAAACCTTAGGATCAACCAAGCATGACAATGAATTAGGGTTTTGATTAGTCTCCCCTCTTAGTTTTACCTTTGTGTCTATCTTTGAGTCTTCTCTTCTCACCTCATAATCAGGGACTAAACCCTAAAGGCTTTAAGGCTTTGTGATTAAGCTTATGCCTGCATCCTTCTATTAGGATGGAGTGTATAACTTTAATCCTAAGTGTTAAACCCTTAACGTGTTTAAACCTCTTAATAAATTCACTTAATAATCACTAAGACATCAAGCTTGTAACTTGGGCCTTGCATTAGGGTTCTAATTCTTCCTTAATTGGCTAAGAAGGACTAACCCTAATGTTAATGGACAAGTCCCCCTCAAGTTGTCTTACAAACCCTAAAAATCACTTCATCATCATATCATTGAATAAAATCCACTTAATCAAAGGCTTGTTTTGTCATGAGTTTAATCTCTAATCATGGATTAAGTTGAGGAGCTTTCCTCAGCTTAAACATTCTCATCTATTATCCTTCTATTAGGATGGTGTAATGAGTCTGTTTAATCCTGGATTATGGCTTAACCTCATTACTCAACACTGAACAAAAACAACAAAAACATCTAAATAGTCAAGTAGGTTAATGATCTTAATCCTACATCAAAAGGTAATTAAGTGTGAGAATCTGACTTCACACTTAAGGTATTCTCATTACCCCTAATCAGAGGGAAGATGTGATGAGTTTACTATTCCATTGGTTTAGGCTTAAGCTCATTAACTTATGACAAACTTTCAAAGCAATAAAAGACTGAAAGCACAAAAACAAATAATAATCGTCTCCTCCGGGATTCTTCTCTCATCTTCACTCATAAACGAGAACTTGCTTCTTCCGTCTAATGCAAGACAGTTTGCACCTGAGCCAGACAGGTCATACACTTGAGCATAGACAAGCAAGCAGTTCACAAGTCAATTCATCTTTCAGTCTCTTTGGGCCGAACTACGGTGTTCTGACTTCCTCATTGCACGAGAGGATACGTAGGCATAACTTAACAGTTATCGAACAAAAGTCTCTGTATATCCCCCCTCTTTCTAGCCTTATTCTTTTAGCCTCATTATCATGAGCAATTCATTTTCATTCTTACACTGACACACCATTTATACACTTCACTTCTTTTACACTGACACCTGTACATCCTGTTCCAGCTATTTTACACACAAATTGCACTGACACTACCCCTTTAAAACACAAATCTTTTAAACGTGGATCCCGTCGAGTACGACGGACAATCTGGGTGCTAATACCTTCCCAGGTTGTAACCAACCCCCTTTCTCAGTCTCTCTGGTTCGCAAACCGTCTTATCCATCTTTTTATAGGTCTATGCAGCATTGCCTTTCCTCCGGGATAAAAATGCCTAGCTGGCGACTCTTTTCTTTTCCAGTGAGTTCACGGCTGTGTGTTCTCATTGTCCCTTTCGCCGATCGTTCGCGCTTGTACCGGGATGCAAATCTTTTGGGAGCGACAGCTTGGCGACTCTGCTGGGGAACCTTATACTGCAACCAGGGCTTCTGGTTCTTTTTGTGGGTTCCTCCTAGCGCTTGATTGATTTGTGTTCATTGGGGGTGTTATGTGCTTATTTGTGTTTGTATATTTGTACTTAGTTTACTTTATGTACAGTTTGCTTTACTGCTTTCTTTACTTGCTTTTGCATTATATCATATTGTCATACTGTACTGCTGGCTGGATCTGTTGTTTGCTTTGGTGGGTGGGTGATTCATTGAGAGTTAAGGTCCTATACCTGGGACCTGAGTGACACCTAGGCTAGAGTGAATCATATTCTTTCCCATTCCATTTCGGTCTGGTGCGGGAATATGAAACACGGTTCAGATGTGGGTTTCTTCTTGAGAACTCTGTGTTGCAGATTTCCTGCAATGCTAGGGCTATCTGGGAAGCCTGCTAAGTCTGGATGACCTTTTAGTTTTGACCTTCAGAAACTGAGGTGAATTAGAGGAGGAATTGTTATGGTTATTGTAAACACTGTACCTCCGGGTTAGATGTGTTTACACTTCTCATAACTGATCCAAGTCTGAGGATCCTTGTTCTAGAACACCACCTGTGAGGGGGGCTGGGTTGTTTACAGGTTTGCAGGTACCTTGACCTCAGAATACCCTGTTACTTTGATGTGATTAAGAATACTCCATGTTGGAACAGTTCTTGTGATTCTAAACCCTGGACTTGTGGCTCTTTATTTGAGTCCCCCACCTTGGTTACTGGATTTATAGACCTCCATCTGGATTTCTTATACATGGACTTATATCAGAGCATTTAATCAGATCCAGCTCAGTCACAAACCCTTGCATATCATTTGCATACATAACCATTGCATCATATTGACATTTGCTTATTTGTGTTTCAGGGTATCCATCTTCATTTGGTTTTGGTTTTGACCCCATCTTCAGCATTGACCCATCTTCATCAGCACTTGCTTCAGCTTTCAGCTATCTACTCCAGCCAATCAGTGGCCATCTCTCCAGCATCTTCATCAGCACTTATCTCTACTCAGTCTCAGCATCATGGCTCCAAAGAAAAGCAACATCACCTACCACTTCTTCCAGCCAGACTTGTCAGACATCAGGAGGATTCAGACCCTGATCACTCCAGACCATGTGCCATTGTTCAGGGAACACCATGGGGATATACTTGATATGGTCATGGATCTGGACCCTTCACAGAGAAGCCTAATCCACACCTGCCTTCAGTTTTATGATCCCCCACTAAGATGTTTCACTTTCCAGGATTTTCAGATGGGGCCCTTATTGGAAGAATACTCATCATTAGTTGGCATACCTATCAGGAGAGAAGTTCCTTTCAACCCTGAGATGGTCTTTCCAAGTAATGAAGAGGTAGCAAAGGCATTGCATCTGGAACCAGTCTTGATTGGGCAGCATATGACCTCTAAAGCAGGAATCCCTGGCATGCATCTGGATTTCTTGATTACTCAAGCTACTCTGAAAGCTTCTCTAGGAGAATGGAAAGCAGTCTGTGCTTTACTGGATTTGAGCATCTATGGGATTGTATTGTTTGCAGATGAGCCTCGATTCATTAGTAAGAATGCAATCCACTTGTTCATTCTGAAGAACCCAGTGCCAACTTTATTGGGGGATCTCTACTATTCAGTGCATCAGAGGAATGAAAAGCAGAGGGGGAGATTAGTGAGGTGTTGTGCTCCATTGTTCCACACTTGGCTTCTCAGGCATCTACCCAGGACAGATGCATTTTTGAATCCTCATCAGCAGAAAAACTGGGCTGGAAGACTTACTACTCTCACTTCAGCTGATATCAGGTGGTGCACTCAAAGCACAAAAGGCAGGGATATCATCACCAGCTGTGGGCATTTTCCCAATGTGCCCCTAATAGGAGTTAAGGGAAGTATTAATTACAACCCTCTGCTGTTCAAGAGACAATTGGGCTATGCACTGGTCCACACTCCTAAGGCACATGACTTGGTAGAGACTCTTTACTGTGGAAACAAGATCAGTTTGGCTATTGTTAGGCAGGCAGCCTGGGCTTGGGATAATGTTCAAACTAAAGGAGTAACCCTCTTGGGAAAGTGTAACAATGTGGCATCAGCACAATACTATGATTGGTCCTATGCTAGGGCTCAATTCTCTGGGATGCCCTTTACTATTGAAGATGTGCCTGGGCCTTCCACAGCACCACCTCCAGCAACTGTCAGTCTAGAGGAGTTTGAGAAGTTGAAGGAGAGAAATGAGAAGTTGACCCAAGCTTTGCAGAAGACTCTCTATGAGAGGAGTGATGGAAGATTGGATATTGAAAGATTGGAGAAGTTGAAGAAAGAGCATCTGGCTAAGATTGAGAGGTCTGAAGATTACATTAAAAAGTCTAGGGCTGGAGAGCAAATCCTAAAGAATGCTTGCAAGGAAGCCCAATTCCAGAAGGCTAGGACAGACTTGTATCTGAAGGAGAGTCAGGCTAGGTGGGTCAGGATCACCGAGGCTCGTACTCTGGAGGACAAGAGAGTTCAAGACAAGATGGAGCAAATAGAAGAAGCCCTGGCAGCAGCCCAGAGGGAGATATCAGAGCTGAAGATCAGAGCAGGAGTGAAGAGGTCAAAAGACCTAGGTCAACACAAGAAGCTGGCTGCAGCTATTGCTACAAGGAACCTTCTTATCAGGAACCTTACGGAGCGTCCGGCTGATCCTGTGACCGAAGCACTTCTCAAGGAAGTTCGGGAGGATGAGTTTGGACTTGGTGTTTGACCATTTGCTTGTTGTTGTTTTCTTTCCATGTACTTTTATTTTCTTGTAATGTATTTTGACCCCTTAGAGGGCTTGTGTTGTAAAATGAACAAGTTGTATTATTTCCCCTTCTGTAATGTATATTTGTGTTAGTTTGCTTCATCTGAGTTTTCTTCAAAAGCAACATCAACAGCATCTTCAAGGGTCTGGAAGGGTCAAAACTGAATGCCAAGCCGGATACCTTGAGAAAAAATAAGCATACTGCATTGCATGCTAACCCTTTGTTTGTTTTGTAGGTCTTTGTTTTGTTGTTGCTAACTCTGTTGTGATGTTTAGGAACTATTGCTCGTCGACGAGTGTTTCCCCTCAACAGGCCACACAGATACCCTACCCGAAACAACCTTCCGGGAATTCAGATGGATCAGATGCAGCAGGACCTTACTGAGGTCAGAAACCAAATGGCCAACGAAAGGGTGGAGATGAGAACTCAGATAACACAGTTCATGGAAGTAATGAACAACTTGGCTCAAAGCCAGGAGAGGCTCAGAGCTTTGGTAGAAGGAAGAAACCAAGAAGACCATCAGCCTGGAACTGCTGGGACTAGCAACAATGAAAGAGTCCAACCACATGTCAATCCCCCTGTCTTTGGTCCCCACCTCCATCCAGAGGCCAATATCCCTGCCAATATTCCAGGAACTGCTACAGCCGGGAGGGTACTGCAACAAGACCATCAAGAAGACCAGTTCACGGTAATGGGAGCCGGGGAAGAGGCTTATGATAGAAGATTGAACGAAATAGCTGAGAAGTTAAGGTCCTTGGAGTCCCAAAACTCTTTGGGGTTCGATGTCATGGATATGGGCTTGGTAGATGGGGTCAGGATCCCCCACAAGTTTAAGCCACCATGTTTTGAAAAGTATAAATGGACTTCCTGTCCCCGAACCCATCTGCAATCTTTTCTCGGAAGACTAAAAGCTTATACCATGGATGAGAAGTTGTGGATGTTCTACTTCGAAGATAGCTTGACTGGGGCTTCTAGGGAATGGTATTCCCATCTGACAAGAGCAACTATAAGATGCTGGAAGGACCTGGCAGAGGCCTTCATCAGACAGTATCAGTATAATCTGGATATGGCACCCAATAGGACCCTCCTAATGGGAATGTCACAGTCATCTAGAGAGAGCTTCAGAGAATATGCTCAAAGATGGAGACAGCTTGCTGCTGCTGTCCAGCCACCTATGTCTGAACGGGAAATGGCTGATATGTTCATGAATACCCTTCAGGGAACCTATATTGATAGGCTAGCTGCCTTCTCATCCACCAGCTTTGCAGATGTTGTTATAGCCGGGGAGAGAATTGAAAGCCTGTTGAAAATGGGTAAAATCTCAGACAATGGTGCAAGCTCATCCAGTAATGCAAGAAAGCCTTTTGCAGGCCCGAGAAGGACTGGTGAGACTAATGCCATCCACGCCAACAGGGGTAGGCCCCAATATGTTCACAGATCTGTGGCTGCAGTCACTATCCCTGCTCCAGCTCATCCACAACCTGTTTATCAACCTCCTCAGCAAAACTATCAACCACAACCCCAGTATCAACAACAGAATCAGTACCCTCCAAGGAACTACAACAACAGCAACACCAACAATAATCAGCAAAGGCCATTCCAGCAAAGGCCATCTCAAGCTAACAGAGTGATCGACCCGATCCCCATGCCATATGCTACATTGCTGCCACAACTCCTGAAACTCAACCTAGTTGAGCTAAGGACGTTGGCACCTCCAGATCCCAATAGTCTACCCAGGAACTACGACTCCAACGCTAGGTGTGCCTTTCATTCTAACGCACCTGGCCATAGTACGGAAAAGTGCAGAGCCCTGCGCATGAAGGTACAAGACCTGGTGGACTCAAAAGCTCTGAACTTCGCACCGCCACCCAATGTCAACAAAAATCCTATGCCAAATCATGGTGGTCCCCGAATTAACGCCATTGAAGAAGACAAACCGTCTTATTTAATAACCAGTGTGGGACAGATCAGGACACCATTGGTGGAAATCAAGGCTCAGCTCTTGGAATGTCAGATGTTCCCGGGGTGTGAATTGGGGTGTGCTTACTGCAATATCTCAGTAAATGGGTGCGATAATCTGAGGAATGGCATAGATGGCCTTATTCAGAGTGGCCAACTTCAGATCACTACATCATTTCCAACAAATCCAGCAATCTCATCAGCAACGGTTTCGGAACCTCCTACAACTGCAGCAACCATTGTTCCTGACAATTCTTCGGCTTCATCAACAAGTACTTCATCAATCATCTCAACTAATCAGTTTCCAACAATTTTTCCTGCTACAACTTCAGCTTCACTCCATTTCGAATCTCCTACAACAACAACATCCATACTTCCGACAATGTCTCCTACAACTCCAGCAACCAATCATGAAGATGTCTCTACTGTTACCATATTCTATGATCCTGAAAACAACTCTGCCTACAATTCAGAAAGTGCCGCTCCCATTAGAGCACCAGTTACAATTTATTACGATCCACAAACAATTACAGTCCCTTCAGCAGCAGCAATCAGTCCGGTCACTGTCACAGTGCCTGGACCAGTACCATATGAAAGCAATAGGGCCATCCCTTGGCACTATGGCTCTGACGTGTACTGTGAAGGAAAAAGAATCACTCTTGAAACACCAACACCTGCACCACAAATAGATAATGTGGGCGGAGGCGGAGGCTTCACCCGAAGCGGACGTCTCTTTGCTCCACCAATTCAAAGACCCACTGCCGAAGCAGAAGCTACTGCCAAGGCAAAAGGAAAGAGCCCGGTGCAGGAAGGTCAAGCTGTTAAAGAAGCCTTGAAAACACCATTCGATCAAGAAGTTGACGAGTTTATGAGGATCATCAAAAAGAGTGATTATAAAATTGTGGATCAGCTTCACCAGACGCCATCCAAGATCTCTATCTTATCTCTGCTTATGTGCTCCGAAGCTCATCGGAATGCACTACTTAAAGTCTTGCACGCAGCTTACGTGCCTGAAGAGATCACTGTCAATCAATTGGAAACCGTGGTTGGAAACGTTACTGCTAGCAATGGGCTAGGGTTCACCAATACTGACTTGACAACGGATGGCCGCAACCACAACAAAGCCTTGCACATCACCATGGAATGCAAAGGAGCAGTCCTTTCTCATGTGCTGGTGGACACGGGGTCATCCCTGAATGTCTTGCCAAAGAAGGCTCTGGTGAAGCTAGAGTATGAAGGATTAGCACTGAAAGCCAGCAACCTGGTGGTAAGAGCCTTCGATGGTTCTAAGAGGTCGGTTCTGGGAGAGATAGAGCTGCCTGTGACAATTGGCCCGCAGACCTTTACAACTATCTTCTATGTGATGGACATTCAGCCCGCCTATAGCTGTTTGTTGGGTAGACCTTGGATTCACGCCGCTGGCGCAGTAACGTCTACCCTTCACCAGAAGTTAAAATTTGAATGGGAAGGCCAAGTTGTCACAATCTGCGGGGAAGAGGATATATTTGTTAGCCATCTGGCTACCTATAAGTACATAGAGATGGATGGGGAGATCCATGAAACAATGAGCCAGGGTTTTGAGGCCTTGAACGTCAATGAAGCATCTGTTGTATCTGGTATCTCCATGTCATCTTATCAACAAGCCCGGAAGGTTGTTGAAGAAGGAACTGCCCAAGGCTGGGGCAAGGTCGTATCTGTGGAGGAGAAGAAAGACAAGTTTGGGTTGGGTTACAGACCAACTCAACAACATCAAGCGGAGGCTGCTGAGAAGCCTGGTTTTGTCAGTGGGGGGATGCTCACCCCCGATGCTATTAACAATTTGGAAGACGAGCTGGAAGAGGAGCGCAATCTGGAGAATTGGATTCGTCCAAAGATCCCGGGGAGCAGTGTCTCGAACTGGTCTTCCCAGGAAATTATAAGAGTTACTCATGCAGAGTAATTATTATTTCTTGTATTTTTATAGCATGCATCAAAGTCTTGCATCTTGCCCAAGATGACAAGACTCATTTTGTAATCAGGGCCATCTGTACTTTTGTGCAAACAAGATTAAATCAATGAAATATCAGACATCTTTTTGCAAATGAGTCTTTTTCTTTTCTGCTCACTGTTTTTCCATTTTTCTTTTTTGTACAAAAATAAATGGCGATGTTTTCAAAATGATAACTTTATTTCACTTTTCTAAAGCAAGATTAAAATCAATCACTAAAACGAACCAACTGAACCCTTGCAGAGAGTGCCTTCCTGACAGCACCGACAACAGCACGGCTTTGACTTCGTATGACTTTGACAATCCAATCAATCAAGCTGATGAAGGGGTTGATGAAGAATATGAGCTTCCTAAAGAGCTAGCCAGGTTGTTGAGACAAGAGGAAAAGGTTATCACTCCTCACCAGGAGGAGATTGAAGTGATTAATCTTGGTACAGACGAAGACGTGAAAGAGGTTAAAATCGGAGCCTGCCTGCAAGACTCAGTAAAGAGACAACTGATTGATCTGCTTCAAGAATATGTTGATGTGTTTGCTTGGTCGTATCAAGACATGCCAGGGTTGGACACCGATATAGTTGTGCACAAGCTGCCTTTGAGAGAGGAGTGCCCACCGGTCAAACAGAAGCTGCGCCGAACTCGTCCAGACATGGCTATGAAAATCAAGGAAGAGGTACAAAAACAATGGGACGCCGGGTTCCTTGCTGTAACTAGCTACCCGCCGTGGGTTGCTAACATAGTACCTGTGCCTAAGAAAGACGGCAAAGTAAGAATGTGTGTTGACTACCGGGATCTGAACAGAGCCAGCCCGAAAGATGACTTCCCATTACCTCACATTGACGTATTGGTAGATAATACGGCTCAGTTCTCGGTATTCTCCTTCATGGACGGATTTTCAGGGTACAACCAGATCAAGATGTCACCTGAAGACATGGAGAAGACAACATTCATTACACCTTGGGGCACGTTCTGTTACAAAGTGATGCCATTCGGACTGAAGAATGCTGGTGCAACATATCAACGGGCTATGGTGACATTATTCCACGATATGATCCATAAGGAAATCGAGTGTTATGTGGATGATATGATTGCCAAGTCCCTTACAGAGGAAGATCACCTGGTAAATCTGCTCAAGTTATTCAAGCGTCTGAGGAAATACCAACTAAAGCTGAACCCCAACAAATGCACATTCGGGGTGCGATCCGGTAAGCTGCTGGGCTTTATTGTAAGCGAGAAAGGGATTGAAGTTGACCCTGATAAAGTCAAAGCTATTCAAGAGATGCCTGCACCGAAAACTGAGAAAGAAGTTCGAGGGTTCTTAGGTCGATTGAACTACATTTCACGGTTCATATCTCACCTCACAGCAACCTGTGAACCTTTGTTCAAGCTGTTAAGGAAAGAACAGACGGTCAGGTGGAACGAAGACTGCCAAAGAGCTTTTGACAAGATCAAGGAGTACTTACAAGAACCTCCAATCCTCATGCCGCCAGTTGAAGGAAGACCTCTGATTATGTACTTGACAGTATTAGAAGAGTCGATGGGGTGTGTGTTGGGCCAGCATGACGAGTCTGGTCGAAAAGAGTATGCAATATACTACCTAAGCAAAAAGTTTACCGACTGTGAACAACGTTATTCACTGCTCGAGAAAACTTGCTGTGCTTTAGCGTGGGCTGCTCGCCGACTGAGGCAGTATATGTTGACCCACACTACTTTATTGATCTCCAAAATGGACCCAGTTAAGTACATTTTCGAGAAGCCAGCTCTTAGCGGACGGGTTGCAAGATGGCAGATGATTCTCACAGAATACGACATACAGTACACATCTCAGAAAGCCATCAAGGGCAGTGTACTATCTGAATATCTTGCTGAGCAACCCATTGATGACTACCAGCCTATGAGATTTGACTTCCCTGATGAAGACATCATGTTCATTAAATCAAAAGATCATGAAGAGCCTGTTCATACTGAAGGGCCTGACCCAGAAGAAGAATGGACTATGATGTTTGACGGGGCTGTTAACATGAATGGTCGCGGTGTTGGTGCAGTACTCATTACACCCAAAGGAGTTCACATGCCTTTCTCGGCAAAACTCACTTTCAACTGCACTAACAACGAAGCTGAATATGAAGCTTGCATTATGGGTCTTGAGGAAGCCATTGACCTCAGGATCAAAACATTGACCGTATTCGGAGATTCAGCTTTGGTAGTCAATCAAACCAACGGAAAATGGTACACCCACCAGGATCATCTGATACCTTACAGGGATTATACAAGAAGGTTATTGACTTTCTTCACAACAGTCAAACTTGAGTATATCCCTCGGGACGAGAATCAGTTTGCAGATGCTCTTGCTACCATTTCATCCATGATCAAAGTTCAAGCTGCTAACTCTGTACCCCAGATATCAGTGTCCAGACTCGATAGACCAGCATACGTGTTCGCAGCAGAAGTTGTTAAAGATGATAAGCCTTGGTTCCATGACATTAAGTGCTTCTTGGAGGATCAAACATACCCACCTGGGGCATCTTCCAATGATAAGAAGACCTTGAGAAGGCTTGCTGGTAGTTTCTTTCTGAACACTGATGGGTCTTTATACAAAAGGAACTTTGATATGGTACTCCTCAGATGTGTTGACAAGACGGAAGCAGATTTGTTAATGCATGAAGTGCACGAAGGATCTTTTGGTACCCATGCTGGAGGGCATGCCATGGCTAAGAAGTTGTTAAGATCAGGCTATTACTGGATCACAATGGATGCAGACTGTTGTGCTTACGCCAGAAAATGCCACAAATGTCAGATCTATGCAGATAAAGTGCATGTACCTCCCAATCCTTTGAACATCATGTCTTCACCATGGCCCTTTGCCATGTGGGGCATTGATATGATTGGCAAGATTGAGCCAACTGCTTCGAATGGCCACAGATTCATCCTGGTCGCCATTGACTATTTCACTAAGTGGGTCGAAGCAGCCTCATATGCCAACGTTACAAGGCAGGTGGTAGCCAGATTTCTGAAGAGAGATATCATCTGTCGATATGGAGTGCCCGAGCGAATCATTACTGATAATGGTTCCAACTTGAACAACAAAATGATGGCAGAGCTGTGCCGGGACTTCAAGATCCAACATCACAATTCTTCTCCTTACAGGCCAAAGATGAATGGCGCTGTTGAGGCAGCAAATAAAAATATCAAGAAGATTGTGCAGAAGATGGTAGTCACTTACAAAGACTGGCATGAAATGTTACCGTTTGCCTTGCATGGGTACCGCACATCAATCAGAACATCCACTGGGGCAACACCGTATCAGCTTGTGTATGGTATGGAAGCAGTCCTACCTGTTGAAGTTGAATTACCCTCTCTACGGGTATTGATGGATGTCAAACTGAGTGAAGCAGAATGGGTTCGGTCCCGATACGAACAACTGAGCCTGATCGAAGAGAAGAGATTGGCTGCAATCTGTCATGGGCAGTTATATCAGAAAAGAATGAAGAAAGCCTTCGATCAGAAAGTCAGGCACCGAGAGTACCAAGTGGGAGATCTTGTACTGAAGAGAATCCTCCCTCCGCATACAGACCACAGGGGCAAATGGACTCCAAACTATGAAGGACCATTCGTGGTAAAGAAAGTTTTCTCTGGTGGAGCACTGATGCTCAGCACCATGGATGGTGAGGATTTCCCGTCCCCTGTGAATTCAGATGCAGTTAAAAAATACTTCGCATAAAAAATGACCCGCTGGACATAAAAACAGAATGTAAGTCCAGGCAAAAATAGGGCATCCCGACGAGTCAAAAACAGAATAAAAGACTCGGGCAAAAATAAGGGAAATAAGTGGGGGAAAAATGGGTACACCCGCTGAGTTGAAAAGCCGCATTGGACAGCTCAGGCAAAAATGGGTATCCCGATGGATTGAAAACCCGAAAGGGCGATCCATGCAAAATAGGGGAATAAGCGAACAACTGCATTCTGAATTCGTCTGTATCACTTACAATTTGGAAAGTTTCAAAAGGATCAAGCTTCAGTCAGAATCAGCCTTCTTCAGGAAGCAAGATGAGAAGAATGTCATTGTCATACAAGTCATAGCAGAAGAGGAAGCTCTTTAAAGCGTCATCAGCATCGCCAGCACTTTGTTTCTCAATTTGTAACATTCTCTTCATTCTAGGAGATTTGTTTCTTTGACTGTATCTTGCCAATTCAGGGCATTTGAATTAATAAAATCAGATTTTTTCGGTCATGTTTCGTCTTGTACATTTTTATTTGCAAAAAATGCCTGATGTCTCTAAAAAACTAATTGCATGAGTACAGATGCTTTTCACTAAAAATAGAAACACATGCTTGCAGGGAATATATTTACTTTTGAGAATGCTTAACTCCTATGACGGAATCCGGTAAAGGATACCTCGGGACCATTTGTACGTTTCCTTGTCTTTGCAGGATTGCATGTATCCAGAAGCACAGCTTAGGGCATGAAAGCTTCACCCTCAGCAAGCTGGCAGATCATTATCAGCTCGGTCTATCTTCCACGTGGCACGGGAAGGTGCCCGTTTCCCCAGCGAAGTTGTCAAATCAATACTCGCTCAGTCTCAGCACCAGGTGTTCTCCCCAGCTGAGTTGCCTTCTCCCCAGCAGAGTTGCTTCCTCCCCAGCTGAGTGGCCAACAACTATCCCCAGCCATGATACAAATCACCTTCCCTCAGCAGAATAGGAAGAGTCAGGGAATCATCTCCCCACAGAATCATTAGCCTCCGTTCAGAAGAGCAACGCATGAAAAAGTCACAACAGAGTACAGAAGACTGCTACAAACCCCAGCTGGGTCCCATATCACAAGGATATGTCAACCAGTGACATGTATCCCCGAGCAATCACATCTCATCAGATTTACCAATGATCTCATCCCCAGCTGGGATATTCACTTCAAACAGATTGATCAGAGGTCTTCGCAGCGACGGGATCCAAGTCCCGGAGCTGTACCCTCTTTGCATAATCATAGCATTCGCATCATATTATCCCCTCAGAGCGTAGCATTTCGTCTAATACGGAGCATTACGGCAAAAATCAAATGCATTGCATAATCATAAGTCATGTTGTGAATTGAACACTTGTGAATAATAATCAATCATCAGGATACAGAATATTACCCCCAAAATCCCCACCAGAGTTCCCAGCAAAAGCAGTTGCCTCACAAATCACAAACACCAGTATATACACCTCCTGACACCCGTCCGTGTCAAATCACCAGCAGAAAGCCAAAGACATCCTCTTTGCACTCACATATACCTATACATACACTTTCTTGACACCCGTCCGTGTCATTTCCCCAGCGCAGTCGCTTACACTTTCATCACCCATATATTTGTTAATATTATACTTTTCTTTCTTGACACCCGTCCGTGTCACCATCCACAGCAGATTAAACACTCATCTGTACAATATTCATACTCACTACTCATGATACACTTATACAGATACTCGTCCGTATCTTGTATACATCACGTATATATCCCCACAGATTCAACAATAGTCCTTGTTCTTTGTTAACCAGTTGGTACTCGTCCGTACCATAATCTCAGAACATCGCGTCTAGAGTTTGTTTCTACATGATACTCGTCCATATCATAGTCTTAAGGATGCTCGTCCGCATCTTTAATCCATACACTGTGTCAAACACTTATGTCTTCTTGAATATAGATACTCATCCGTGTCTACTATTCCCCAGAGGAGTCCTTTCAGATACAACACTCGTACGTGTTCCCTGTTAACCAGTTGATACTCGTCCGTATCATCATCTCGGAACATGTGTCAGTACTTGTTTCTACATGATACTCGTCCGTATCGTAGTTTTAAGGATGCTCGTCCGCATCTTTAATCTATACACAGCATCTAAACACTTATACCTTTCTTTTCTTGGATGTAAGCGCTCGTCCGTGTTTACTATCCCCAGTAGATCACCAACAAAGCAAATTTTTCTTTTTTATCTAACACTCGTCCTGTGTTATGATAACCCTGAGAGCAGCCGTACCCTGCTAGGTGGTCGTCCTCCACCTCTTGATGGTCGTCCTCCATCATGCTCATCCGATGGTCGTCCCCATCGTTGATTTTTAGCAGCCGTCCCCTGCTAGGTGGTCGTCTTCCACCTCTTGATGATCGTCCTTCATCATTTTATCCAATGGCCGTCCCCATTGTTGATTTTTGGTTATCTGGCATTCGTCCTATGTCATGAGAAACCCTGAGAGCAGCCGTCCCCTGCTAGGTGGTCGTCCTCCACCTCTTGATGGTCGTCCTCCACCATGCTCGTCCGATGGTCGTCCCCATCGTTGACCTTTTATCCGATGGCCGTCCCCATCGTTGATACTTTCGGCAGCCGTACCCTGCCAGGTGGTCGTCCTCCACCTTAGATGACCGTCCCTCATCTTAACCCCAACAGAGCAGCCGTCCCCTGCTAGGTGATCGTCCTTCACCTTTGATGACCGTACCTCATCATCTGTTTATTTCATTTATTCTTTAACCCGATGGCCGTCCCCGTCGTGGTTCCTTTTCTTTTTAGCCCGATGGCCGTCCCCATCGTTGGTTACTTTTACTATTATGAACTTGATGGCCGTCCCCGTCATGTTTCATTTATTTTCCAGAGAATTTTACAACTTTATCTTGATGTCCGTCCCCATCATATTTTCTTACTTTTCCCAGCATGTCGGCCGTCCCCGTCATTGCTTTACTTCACACACTTTTTCCCAGCTAGTCGGCCGTCCCCGTCTTGGCTTTACCTTTTATCCCCAGCATGTCGGCCGTCCCCGTCATTGCTTTATCTTCACACACTTTGCCCAGCATGTCGGCCGTCCCCGTCATTGCTTTACCCAGCAGTCGTCCTCTGCTCGACGGTCGTCCTCCGTCGCCCACACTTTACAATATACTTTATTTTCCTTTTACAATCTATATCCCTTTTCTTCTTCATTCTGTGAGAGCAAATTTTGGACTGTCTTTGGTATTCAACCACAAGTTATCTAGTTTGCCTGTTAAGCCGTCGCTTACATCCTGCACAGCTAACTCATGTTTGAATAGGGGCAGCTGTAAACACCCCAAATTTGCCCTCACCCATTCACACCATGGCTTGTGATCATTCTCATATGCATAAACACAATCATATCATCTCACATCTCATTTTTGTTTCACTGCATAGCTTATAAGTCATCTGCACCTAGGGTTTGTGATCTGAGCAATCTCAAAGCTTTTTGAGCCACTCCAAAGGCCACCAATCACTTCAAAGGGATCCACATGTGTTCATCTATCATATTATATCCTCTCAAAGTCAAGGTTTCAAAGGAATCACAAGAACTGAGGTTTGTATGGAAGCAGAGCCAGGTTTGACTGCCCAGTTGACTGAAAATTAGGGTTTTGGTTTCAGAGGCCATAACTCCAATTTTTTGGTCATTCTTGTTTCCATTGGTCTCTATATGGTATAGGGAGTATGCATATCAATTTTCATGAAGAAATTCCATGGGGAAGTCATCTGATCAAGAGTTGACTTTTCAGACAAGTCAGTGCAAAATCAGGGCATCTGAGGCCCCCAATGACCCAACCAATGGGTGATCTTCATCATTTTGAGTGTATATGATCTTTATTTGATCATGGAAGAAGGTTGAAGTTCACAAAAATCAAGAATGTGGAGTTTTTGCAAATGTTGACTTTTTGGGCATAGTTGACTTTTCAAGAATGCTTCATTTTAGGTCATTTTTCAAGCCTTGATTCTTGATCCAAAAATGCTTCAAATGGAAAAACTTTGGTCATGAAAGTTGTAGATCTCATTTTTCCCTTTTCAAAAAGTACAAGAACATGATCAAACTCTTCTTGGATCAAAAGTTATGGTGTGACAAAGTTGCCAAAAATCATTGATTTTCAAGGCATGCTTCAAGTGAGAATTTTGCAAAATCATGAACCAAGGCCAATTGCAACTTCTAATTCATTTCAAACCAGTATGCAAACATTCTATAAGTCATGAAAGTCAGAATTGAACCAAGAATGCCCATGGTTTATGGTTTGTTGGACAAGGAAATCACATGTGAACCAAAGTTGCAACAACTTGCAAAAGCACTCATCACACTTCCTACAACTTGCAACCTTGGAATGCTGACTTTGGCTGGCTTTTCTCCTCACCCTTGCTGCGCAGCCCATGCCTTGTACTAGCCTAGATCATGAGCCATGCTTCTCTTACACAAAAGGAGGACTTTGAGCAAAAGCAAACTTACCAATCACTATAGGCCAGGTCACATCATCTGACCTATAGGATTAAAATACAATATCCCTTGGCAAGCCAAAGATATGAAGAGGCAAGGCTGAAACACTTCATAACATCACATTCACAAAACACACCCCAGCTGCATAAGCCTTCAAATCTGCCTCCACAGCATACAAACACACAAACCATCTCCACCATTCATCTCACCATGTTCCATTGACCCCAAACCAACAAAGAACCAGGCCTGAATCAAACCAGAACACCCCATTGCCATTCTCACTCCATTTTGCAGTTTCTTTCGAAACTCTCTCCACAGCTCACAAACATCAAAACCAACTCCACAAACCTTCTCCACTCATCATCTGGACCACAAACAACCCTTCACCCTTGCCAGAAATAGCCAGAATCACCATTGCCATGTTCAACTGAGCTTGGAGCAGAAACTGATCAAACTCTTCATCCAGCTAACATAAATCTCTCCCAAGCATTCAAGCATCATCAGGAGGTCATAAGGAGTGGATTTCATCAAGAGGAGAGGCCAGAAAGTCATCAGAGTGAAAGCTTCGAATCTCAGGTAGCTCCAAAATTATTTTTCCAGAAATCGTTTTTCATGTTATAAACTTGTTCTCTATGCTTCACTGAGTATCCTGGTGCTTTTGGTTTTTGAAATGGTGTTGAAATGAGAGTTTAATTGCTCTCTGAAACTTGCGTGCCCTAATTCTTTCTTGCTTCGATTCAGCCATGTTAGGAAGAATAAATTTGTTTTGAGTGAGGGTTATGATTCGTGAGTGAGTGGGAAGTATTTCTGTGTTTTTAGATTTTGTTTTAGATACGTTTTAGAGGAGTTTGAAGTTTGGGGTCGCCGGAGAAGATGACCGGAGCTCCCCTCCGGTCACCTGAAAGTTGTTATGCCCTAATCCCTGTAATTAGTGCCATTTGAATTTGGGCCATAGGATCAGTTGACCCCATTGACCTCCCGCGCGTGTGAATGGTTCAGATCAAGCCATTATGCCCTAATCCACTTAATTAGTTTTAATTAATTATAATTAAATTAATTTGCCCAGAGAGAATCCAGACCCTCCATTCACGCGCGCAGTCCACCCTTTTGAACTCAGGATCAATCTCAGCCATCCTTTCTGTTGACTTTCTTTTTATTTCATTTTAATTCATTTTCTTTTCTTTTTATTTGCACATTTAATTTAAAATAGTAAAAAAGGTTTAAAAATTATGAAACTTTTTCTCCTGAGTTTTATTAATTTTTATGACACAAAAAATATTTTTATTTTATTTTTAGAATTAAAAAAGTATTTTTAAATATTTAAAAGATTATTTTTAATTGATTAATGGAAATTAATTAATTAAAAATACTTATAGGTATTTAAAAATCACCAAAAATTCATGGAATGTTCTAAGACATTTAGAAACATTGTCCAACCTTCAAACCAAATTTCTTTTTTGATCTTGATACATTTTGAGAATTTTTCATTGAATTAAATCATTTTTTGTGCATTAATTTGATCCTAAGTTCAAAAATTCATTTCTGCCTATCTATGAAGAGTTGGACATTGGTTCTTCTTGCATTGTTTTGTGTTTAGCATGTAGTTTCTAGGATAAAATGGCCATGATTTGATCTTGCATTTTCTTTTTGTTTGGCATTTCTTTTGTTTAGGAGCCTTAAAAACCCTAAAAACTTAGAAAAATCATAACTTAGGATTGGTTAAGAGTTGAGACCTCCCCTTTGGACTTTGGTTTAGTATAGGATTAGGGTTTCTTTGAGTGGAATTTTCCATTTTTTATCTTAGGGTTTGCTTCTGTTTTGGGTTTTTGTTTGTTGTTTGATTCATAAACCCTAATTTGGGCTTTCATTTGCATCTTCCTTGCATTCTCTTGCATAACATGACTTGCCATGACATTTCAAGCATCCATTGGATTCATTTGACATCATAAGACATATAGAAAGCATGTTTGATCATTGCATCTTGCATTTGCCATGTTGTTTGCCTTGTATGCTTCATAACTTTTCATGTTCATCCATGCTTCTAAGCTTGCTTCATATGCATTCATAATCTTGTATGATCATCTCCATGACTTGTCTCATGTTTGTAGCATCTCATAGCATCATTATCATCATCAACATGCTTCTGGTCTTGTTCATCATCATGTCATCTCATCACATTTAACATTGCATTGTTTTTCTTTCTAACATTTCAGGTGGTAAGTAAACTTGAGAAGTGAATTTGCCTTCACTTCTCATAACTTTTCTTCTCATCTCTCTTGCATCCATTGCTGCATTTTTTGTTTGTGTTTGAGCTTGAGCTTGCTCATTCTTCTTCTTCCCACTTTCTTTCTTCAAGTAGCTTGACTTCTTGAATGAAGCAAGTCACTTTGCTTCTCTTGATCTTGTTCATCTGCTCCTTGGTGGTTCTTTGAAGATTGTTCTTGTTTAACCTCACAAACCTTAGGATCAACCAAGCATGACAATGAATTAGGGTTTTGATTAGTCTCCCCTCTTAGTTTTACCTTTGTGTCTATCTTTGAGTCTTCTCTTCTCACCTCATAATCAGGGACTAAACCCTAAAGGCTTTAAGGCTTTGTGATTAAGCTTATGCCTGCATCCTTCTATTAGGATGGAGTGTATAACTTTAATCCTAAGTGTTAAACCCTTAACGTGTTTAAACCTCTTAATAAATTCACTTAATAATCACTAAGACATCAAGCTTGTAACTTGGGCCTTGCATTAGGGTTCTAATTCTTCCTTAATTGGCTAAGAAGGACTAACCCTAATGTTAATGGACAAGTCCCCCTCAAGTTGTCTTACAAACCCTAAAAATCACTTCATCATCATATCATTGAATAAAATCCACTTAATCAAAGGCTTGTTTTGTCATGAGTTTAATCTCTAATCATGGATTAAGTTGAGGAGCTTTCCTCAGCTTAAACATTCTCATCTATTATCCTTCTATTAGGATGGTGTAATGAGTCTGTTTAATCCTGGATTATGGCTTAACCTCATTACTCAACACTGAACAAAAACAACAAAAACATCTAAATAGTCAAGTAGGTTAATGATCTTAATCCTACATCAAAAGGTAATTAAGTGTGAGAATCTGACTTCACACTTAAGGTATTCTCATTACCCCTAATCAGAGGGAAGATGTGATGAGTTTACTATTCCATTGGTTTAGGCTTAAGCTCATTAACTTATGACAAACTTTCAAAGCAATAAAAGACTGAAAACACAAAAACAAATAATAATCGTCTCCTCCGGGATTCTTCTCTCATCTTCACTCATAAACGAGAACTTGCTTCTTCCGTCTAATGCAAGACAGTTTGCACCTGAGCCAGACAGGTCATACACTTGAGCATAGACAAGCAAGCAGTTCACAAGTCAATTCATCTTTCAGTCTCTTTGGGCCGAACTACGGTGTTCTGACTTCCTCATTGCACGAGAGGATACGTAGGCATAACTTAACAGTTATCGAACAAAAGTCTCTGTATATCCCCCCTCTTTCTAGCCTTATTCTTTTAGCCTCATTATCATGAGCAATTCATTTTCATTCTTACACTGACACACCATTTATACACTTCACTTCTTTTACACTGACACCTGTACATCCTGTTCCAGCTATTTTACACACAAATTGCACTGACACTACCCCTTTAAAACACAAATCTTTTAAGCGTGGATCCCGTCGAGTACGACGGACAATCTGGGTGCTAATACCTTCCCAGGTTGTAACCAACCCCCTTTCTCAGTCTCTCTGGTTCGCAAACCGTCTTATCCATCTTTTTATAGGTCTATGCAGCATTGCCTTTCCTCCGGGATAAAAATGCCTAGCTGGCGACTCTTTTCTTTTCCAGTGAGTTCACGGCTGTGTGTTCTCATTGTCCCTTTCGCCGATCGTTCGCGCTTGTACCGGGATGCAAATCTTTTGGGAGCGACAGTTGTGATAATGTTGTTCTTACCATTGTTGACTTATCGATGTTGTTAAAGTCGTTTAGTTTATAAGTTGTTTATGTTGAACAAATGAATTGACTGAGAAAGTTGAATAAATCGTAAACGAATCATTTAGGAGTATCAGTGAGGAATCTGTGTATTTTTGTGAACCTTCGTGTAGAAATAATTGGATAACTGGTGTGAGAGATGCTTGGAATTAGTTGCAGAGTTGCAGAGAAATACAAAGAAACAGAGAGGAAAATGGAGACTTAGAGGCTGGGACGTTCTTCCCATGAGCCTGACGATCGTCAGGGAGAGGTGACGATTGTCACTTCCCTGTGTTGATCGTCACAAGTGTGACAATAGTCAAGTAGGTGTGACGGTAGTCACACTGTTATGGAAATCTTTTGCTTGTTCTGTTTCGTGACTATTTTGACTGGGTGTCTAGCTACAAGTATGCTTAGATTTTTAATGTAGAACCATAATTTAAACCCATAACTAAGTACAGAAAATAAATTTAAATAGTTTAGGATGCAGTAAGGATTTAACTAGAAATAATGAGATGAATTTACCAGGAATTAATTATGTAATTATGCCATAGAATTAATAGCAAATTTGGTGAATTGTTTACTGATAGGGGGTTAATAAGGGCTTAGTAATAGATTAGTTGATAAGTTCTTGTTGCAATGTTGATTGATAAGTTGTTGTTGTGGATTTAAGGCGAAAACCCAACATTGAATTGTAGTTGTTGTTGTTATGTTGAAGGCATTTGGCCAACGTTGATAAGTTGTATGTTGCTATGTCGTTAAGTTGTATTAGTTGTTGAAGTTGATGTTGTTTTATGTTGTAGTTGTTGTTGATGTATGCCATTTGCACGAGTCTCATATTTGCATGTTTAAGTTGGCCTAGATTGGCATCATGTTGAAACTTGAAGGCTTATGCATTGACGCCTCGATAACCTGGCAAGAATTTTAAGTTGGGAGTTTTACTCTGAATGGTACCACATGCATAACATAGTCGTATTAAAGTTGCATTATTTAAGTTGTTGTTGGATGTTGCTTTATTGATGATGTGAAGTGGTGATGGTTGTATGGTCCTTACTTATGTATTGTTTATCATATTTCGGTAATAACTTTCGATATCTCACCCCTTCTATTTGAATGTTGTCTCTATGTTGGCAACATGTAGGTAATCAAGAGGATTAGCTGGTTACCTTTTAGTCAAGTCAGTGGTTGTCGCTCTGATACATAGCACTCGGGGCGGAATGACGCGTGTCTTGTTTTGCTTTGTTGTCTTTAAATGCTGAATTTTTAAGTTGATTTATAGAAGACTACTTGTTGCTTTTTTTTAAAGTTGAATATTGTTGGTTAAAGATGTTATGATTTGAATGTTGTCTGGCTGACGACTCTACCTTTTTCGCGCCACTTTCGTGTTTGTACTAGGATGAAAATCCCGGGAGCGACAGCTAGCGACTATGTCGGGGACCGAACCCAGAATCTCTGGTTTCCCCTATGAGAGTCAATCCTAGCGCTTGCCTATTTCTATTTTCTTTGGGTGTTTATCTCCTTGTTATTGTGTGTTTTAGCTTTACTATTTTATGTACAGTTTATCGCTTTACTTTAAAGTTTCAGTTATTGCTTTCCGCACTTTACCTTACTATTGCATATACTGGCATATATTGTAGTAGTTGTTCTGGTTTTCCTTGGCGGGATGGGATTATTATGAGATAAGCCAACTACCCGGCTTGAGTATACACATAGGATTTAGAGTGGGCAGTCATGGCTTGCGTGGTCTTGAGCACGTGTAGTTTTCACGAGTCCCACACCCAGATCAGACTCTCTTGGGATATGTTATGTACTGCCTAGGCAGACCATAGAATGTTCTCACCTGAGTTGCTAACACTGGGAACCGATCACCGATGACCTTAGTGGAAACAACCCTCTCCAGTGGTGACAGTGGCAGACCACATTTTGTGGCAAACCCATTCGCACCCGAGGGCCCACTGGGAAATCGCATAGGATGACCTTGTTCTCTCATGGGAACCCAGTTAAAGTAACTGGTCGTATGATGGTAGTATTGTACCTGTAAACACCCCAAATTTGCCCTCACTTTTTCTCACACCATGGCTTGTGATCCTTCATTTTTGTTTTAACATAAGCATTACATCTCATATTACATATTTGTTTCATCTGCATAGTTCCATTTCATCTGCATCTAGGGTTTGTGACCTAAGCAATCCAAGAATCAATCTGAGCCATCCCAATGGCCTTGAAGCTTTCCAAGAGGGTCCATGTGTGTTCTATAATCATATTATGCTCCCCAAAGTTCATGAAAGTCAAGAGATCAAAAAGAATGGCAAAGGCATGGAAGCAGAGCTAGGGTTTTCCTACACAGATGAACAAAATTAGGGTTTTGGTTTCAGAGGACTTAACTCCATAATTTTTGGTCATTCTTGTTTCTAATGTTCTTAATATTTTATAAGGATCATGTGTACCAAGTTTGATGAATAAATTCATTGTGGAAGTCATCTGATCATTGGGTAACTTCTTGAGCAAGTTAAGTCAAAATCAGGGCATCTGAGGCCCCCAACAAGGGTACCAAAGGATCATTTTCATCAAATTGAAGTTCTATGATCTTTATTTGATCTTATAAGTGGTTTAAAGTTCACAAGATTGACGAATTTTGAGCCAATTGCAAACTTGCCATTTTTGGAAATGACTTGTAATGGAAACTTTCCATTTTGGGAAAGATTTTCAACCTCTTCTTTCATGACCAAAAATGCTTCAAATGAAAAATTCTTGGGCATGAAAGTTGTAGATTATGTCTTCCCATTTTCAAAAAGTACAAGAAGATGTCTTGATTCATCCTAGAACTCAAGATATGGCCTTTCAAAGTTGGCAAAAATCCTATAATTTTCAAGTTCATGCCAAAGAGGGAATTTTGTAATTTCACTTGCCAAGCCATTTCATGACCTCTAATCAACTTCTATGCACCATAACATGTCAAGGAAACTTCAAAACATCGGAAATGGCCCAATATTGGATGGTTTTCATGGCTTGGTTCACAAGAAATCTCAAAATGACAATTATGCATAAACTTTGCAAAACCATGACAACTCTTCATCCACTTGTGTCAGCTGCATAAAATTGATCCTATGGCCATCCTTGAACCAAGTTGAGGCCAAGACACCCCAAAATCCAGCTCTGACTCAACCCATGCTTAAGGTACCATAACTTTTGAATTTTTTCAAATCAAGCCATACCAATCAGCCTGTGTCACAACCACTCTCTGGCCAATCAGCATTGTTTATGCAAGCATCAAGGAGCCCATTTCACACAATCTTAGAGCCTGAAACCTCAAGAACTCATAAATCCCAAAAATTGCCATAGAACTTCATCTCTTCGAAACTCACTCCTCAGCTATGAAATCTCCAAATTTCTTTCACCATTAAACTCCACATAACCTAAGGATTATTTCCCACTCATTGCCATGGCCTGAAACAAGCTCCAACAAAAACACGATTTCTGCCACACCAGAACCAAACACCATAAACCATCCATTGCAAGCTTGCTCTAACCTCTCCATAAGCTTCAAGGGAACAAGTGGAGTGGTTTTACACAAAGGAGGGAGTCAGAAAGCTCAGAATCTCAAAGCTTCAACTTAGGTAGCTCCTTAGAACAATTTTTCCAGAACCTCTCTTTTAAGTTATAAAATGAATCTATATGCTCCCCTGATCACACTGATATAATTTGTTTTGAAAATGAGTGAGAAATGGACATTTATGGAGCTTCTGAAACTTTTTAACCTAAAACTTGTTTGATTCGATTCATGGGATTCATTGAGTATAAATGATTTTTTATGCTTGATTCTTGCTTATTGTTGTTTGGGGATGTATTCTGGAGATTTTGGGGGTCTGGGATGGCGTATTGAGAGAGATTGGATGAAGAGCTTACCGGAGAAGACGACTGGAACACTGTTCCGGTCGCCTGAAAAAGATTAAGGTTTAATTAGGTTTAAATGCCAGTTTGAATATAGGTCGAAGGATGAGTGTTTCCCGTGTGCGTTGGAGGGTCCATATTAGCCCATTAGCCCTAATTATAATTAATTAGTTTAATTAATTCAGATTAGCCCAAATTAGATCCAGGCCATCCAAACACGTGCCAGTCAACATATCTCTCCCCAGTTCAAATCTGAGCCCTTGGATCCTCTGACTTTCCATTTAATCCATTTTTAATTCATTTTCTTTTTATTTCTTTTGTTCATTTTATTTAAAATAGTAAAAATCATCAAAAAAAATTATTTCTTGCATTTTTGTTTCAAATATTTTTCTTAACATGAAAACATTTTTATTTTTATTTTTTGCATTAAAAAAGTATTTTTAAAACATTTAAATGTTATTTTTTATTAATTAATGGATTTTAATTAATTAAAAATACATTTAGGTTTCTAAAAATCACCAAAAAATTCATGAAGCATTTCAATACATTTAGAAACATTTTCAAACTCATCGTACAAATTTATTTTTAGGTTTGATCATAATTTCACAATTTTCTTTGAATTAGGGTTCTTAAAAATCACATTTTTTAACCCTAACTTGAAAAATTCATTTCTGCCTAACCATGATGAGTTTGAACTCGATTCTTTTTGCATTGTTTCACATATTTCATATAGTTTCTAGTTTATTTTCTCATGATTTTATCTTGAATTTTCAATTTGATTTGAATTTTTCCTTTATAAGCACCCAAAAACCCTAGCAAACTTAGGAATTTCATAACTTTCACTAGGTTAAGCTTCTGACTTTCTCCTTTAGGTTGTGATCTCATATGGGATTAGGGTTTGTTTGAGCTTGATTTCAATTTTTTATCATGTTGAATGCTTCTGTTTTGGTCATATGCATCTCATGTTGTCTTAAAACCCTAATTTTGCATCTTCATTTGCATTCTCCTTTGCATATCATCATCATATGAACTTTCCAGGACATTTCAAGCATTTTTAAGACATCTTAGACATCTTAAGACATGCTTGAACATTTCTTGATAATTTCTTCATTCATTTGTTATGCCTTGCATCCATTTCATTTCATGAACATCCAAGTGTTTTCATGCTTCTAAACATGCTTCCATTGCATATCATCCTTGTATGATCATTCATATGCATCTTGTATGACTTTGCATCATCTCATAACACATTGGCATTGCATAAACCACTTCTGAATTTGGTCTTTACATCTCATTTCACTTCATTTCCTTTTGCTTTATGTCTTATGCATTCTTACTAACATTTCAGGGGCTTTTGGTAAGTTAGCTGGGAGGTGGATTTGCCTTCACCTCTCACTTCTTCTTTCCTTTTCATATGAATTCTCACATGTCTTTGAAGTGAACTTTTTTCACTTATGCTCCCTCCTCCCCACTTTCCTTCTTTTAAGTTACTTATCTTCTTTAGGAAGTAAGTAATTTATTTTTCTTCCTCCTTCTCTTTTCATCTGCTTCTTCCATTGGTGGCCTTGAATATCTTTTCTCTTAAGCCTCACAAGCAATAGGATGTCCAAGCATGACAACTTTCAGGGTTGTGTATAGTCCCCCCTAGCTTTTTACCTTTGAGTCTCTTTGAGTCTCTCTTTTCATCTCTTAATCAGAGGCTAAACTCTTAAAGCTTTAGGACTTTGGAATTAGGGCTATACCTGCATCCTTATCTTAGGATGGAGTGTATAACTTTAATCCTAAGTGTTAAACCTTTAATTTGTTTACACTTCTTAATCAAAAGACATTAATTATCACTAAGACTTTATCTTGTAACTTGGTCCTTACATTAGGGTTGTATCTCTTCCTTATGGTTAAGAGGGACTAACCCTAGTGTTTAATAGACAAGTCCCCCTCAAGTTGTCTTACAAACCATAAAACTCACATCTTAATCTCATCCTTTAATTAAAATCCATTTAATAAAGGCTTGTTATATAATTAATTTAGTCCCTAACCATGGATTAAGTTGAGGTATCTTCCTCAGCTTAAGTGTTCTCATCTATCATCCTTCTATTAGGATGGTGTAAAGAGTTCACTAATCCCTGATTAGAGATTAAACTCATTACTTAACACTAAACAAAAACCCAAAAAACATCTAAATAATCACAAGTAGGTTAATGATCTTAATCCTATATCATCGTGGTAATTAAGTTGAGATGCTTATCTCATACTTAAGTAGGCTCATTATCCCTAATCAGGGAGGATATAATGAGTTTACAAGCCCTTGATTTAGGCTTAAGCCCATAATCCTATGCAAAACACCAAAAACAATAAAAAAACTAAAAACACAAAAACAAACAATAATCGTCTCCTCCGGGATTCTTTTCTCATCACACTCATTCACAAACGAGAACTCGCTTCTTCCGTCTAAAGCAAGACAGATAGCACTCGAGCCAGACGAGTGTTTAATGGACAAGTCCTCCTCAAGTTGTCTTACAAACCATAACATCCACTTCTTAATCTCATTCTTCAATTAGAATTCATTTAATAAAGGCTTGTTATATAATGAATTTAATCCCTAACCATGGATTAAGTTGAGGTATCTTCCTCAGCTTAAGTATTCTCATCTATTATCCTTCTATTAGGATGGTGTAATGAGCTCACTAATCTGTGATTAGAGATTAAACTCATTACTTAACACTAAACAAAAAAACCAAAAACATCTAATTAATCACAAGTAGGTTAATGATCTTAATCCTACATCATCATGGAAATTAGGTTGAGATGCTTATCTCATACTTAAGTAGGCTCATTATCCCTAATCAGGGAGGATATAATGAGTTTACAAGCCCTTGGTTATGCTTAAGCTCATTAACTTATGCAAAACACTAAAAACAATAAAAAAAACTGAAAACACAAAAACAAACTATAATCGTCTCCTTTGGGATTCTTTTCTCATCACACTCATTCTACAAAAGAGAACTTGCTTCTTCCGTCTAATGCAAGATAGTTAGCACTCGAGCCAGACGAGTCATACACTTGAGCATAGGCAAGTAAGCAGTTCACAGTTAATTTATTTTCAGTCTCTTTGAGTCTAACTACGGTGTTCTGACTTCCTCATTACACGAGAGGATACGTAGGCATAAATTAACAGTTATCGAACAAAAGTCTCTTTGTCATCCCCCTCTTTCAACATTCTTTTCTAACTCTTAGTTCTTGAACAATTCACACCTTTTGCACTGACACCTGTACTTTCTTTCCCTAGCTTTTACACACGGATAGCACACACACACACATACCCCTTTTAACACAATCTTGTAAGCGTGGCTCCCGTCGAGTACGACGGAAGATCTGGGTGTTAATACCTTCCCAGGTCATAACCAACCCCCTTTCTCAATTTCTCTGGTTCAGAACCGTCTTATCCATCTTTTTCCAGGTTCATGCAGCATTACCTTTCCTTCGGGATAAAAATGCCTAGCTGGCGACTCTATTCACATTCACCTTCACTTTCTCTTTTCGCCGACCGTTCGCGTCTGCACCAGGATGCAAATCTTCATGAGCGACAGTTTGGCGACTCTGTTGGGGAAGTTATCTTTTGCAACCAGGGCTTCTGGTTCTTTTTGTGGGTTTCTCCTAACGCCTGTTTGATTTGTGTTTATGAGGGTGTTATGTGCTATTTGTGATTTCTGTTTATTGCTTTTTGTACAACTTTATTTATTGCATTCATTTACTGTTTATGCATTTCATATTATTGTCATCATATCATGTGCTGGATTTGTTGGTTTGCCTTGGTGGGAGGGGTATTTCAGTGAGTAAGGTTCCACACCGGGAGCCTGAGTGACACATAGGATTATAGAGGCTTCATATTCTTTCCTATTCCATTTCAGTCTGGTGCGGGAATATGAAACACGGTTCAGACATGGGTTTCTTCTTGAGGACTCTGTGCTACGGATTTCCTGTAGTACTAAGGCTATCTGGGAAGCCTGATAAGTCTGGATGACCTTTTTATATGACCTTTAGAATTTGAGGTGAAATAGAGAAGGATCCTTTATGATTAATATAAACATTGTACCTCCGGGTTAGAAGTGTTTACACTTCTCATAACTGATCCAAGTCTGAGGATCTTTGTTCTAGAACAATACATGTGAGAGGGTTGGGATGTTTACAGGTTTGCAGGAACCCTTGACCTCATCATACCCTGTTACTAATATTGCTAAGGTTACACTATTTTGGACTGATCTTATGAAACCCTGGACTTGTGACTCTTTATTTGAGTCCCCCACCTGGTTACTGGTTCTCTGAGCTTTCATCTGGATTTCTAAACACACATGGACCTTATCAAAGCAGATAACAGATCCAGCACTTGATCACAAACCCTTGCATATCATTCTGCATACATCATTTTGCATCATTTTAACATTTGTCTATTTATTTTACAGGGTATCCACATCTTATCTTTGGTTTGGTTTTGAATGTTCATTTGCTTCAGCGATCTTCATCAGATATCTTCTCCAGTTGTTTTCATCAGTTATCTTCTCCAGTTATCTCCTTCAGCATCCATTATCAGTATGGACCCATCCAGGAAGAGCAACATTATCTATCACTTCTTTGAGCCCACTCTGTCAGGCATCAGGCAGATTCAGACATTCATCAATCCTGACCATGTCCCTTTATTCAGGTAACATTATGGTGGTATCATGGTCATGGACTTGGATGCATCACAGAGAAGTATGATCCAAACTTTTCTTCAGTTCTATGACCCTCCTCTCAGATGTTTCACCTTCCCAGACTTTCAGTTGGGCCCTTTTCTAGAAGAGTTTTCCATGTTGTTGGGTGTCCCCATCAGGAGAGGGATTCCTTTCAACCCTGAGATGACTGCTCCCAGGAATGAAGATATAACTAAGGCTCTGTGTTTGGAAACCACCACCATTGATCAGAATATGACCACTAAGGCTGAAATCCAAGACCTCCATTTGGACTTCTTGATTACTCAGGCCACCAGTCATGCTGCAGTTAGGAAGTGGGAAGTTGTTTGTGCTCTCCTGGCCCTTAGCATATATGGTATCATCTTGTTTGCAGACGAGCCTAAGTTTGTAATCAAGAATGCTATCCATCTCTTCTTGTTGTAGAATCCAGTTCCTACATTGCTAGGGGATTTCTACTACTCAGTGCGTCAGAGGAATGAGAAGCAGATGGGAAGATTAGTCAGATGTTGTGCACCTCTCTTCTACTGCTGATTATTTAGACACTTGCCAAAGTCAGAAGCCTTCTTGAACCCTCATTAGTCAAGAAACTAGGCTAAGAGAATGATTGCTCTCACTTCAGAAGACATTAGGTGGTGCACTCAGAGCACCAAAGGCAGGGACATAATCACCAGCTGTGGGCAGTATCCCAATATACCTCTGATTGGAGTGAAGGGTTGCATCAACTACAATCCTTTTCTGCTCAAAAGGAAATTAGGATATGCCTTGGTACATCCACCAAAAGAGCAAGACTTCTCAGAAACCCTTTACTGTGACATTCAGCATAATCATGCCATTGCCCGACAAGCAGCCTAGGCTTGGGATAATATTCAGACAAAAGGGACTGCCATTCTTGGCAAGTGCAACAACATAGCTTCATCTCAGTATATTGATTGGTCTCGTATCAGAGGATAGATCACCCGCATGCCATTCACCCTGGAGGATGTTCCTGGACCATCAGCAGTAGAGCCTGTAGCTACAGTCAGTTTAGAGGATTTTGAGATGTTAAGGGGAGGAATACTCAGCTTTTTGAAGCTTTGAAGAAGACCCTCTAGGAGAGGAATGATAGTCGTCTGGACAATGAAAGGTTAGAAAAGCTCTGGATCAAGCATATGACCAAGATTGAGAAGACATATGATTACATCAAAAGGGCCAGAGAAGGGGAGTTGGTATTGAAGAATGCTTGCAAATAGGCCAAGATTCAGAAAGCCAGAGTTGAGAACTACTTGGAAGAGAGTCAGGCTAGATGGATCAGAATCACTGAGGCTCGTTCACAGGAAGATCAGAAGACCCAGGCTAGGATAGAGCAGCTGGAAGCTAATGAGAAGAAGAGTCAGGAAGCCTTGTTAGCAGCACAGAAGGAAATCTCTGAATTAAAACTCTGGGCAGGGTTTAAGAGATCAAAAGACTAAGACAAGTACAAAAAGTTGACAAATGCTATTGCCACCAGGAATCTTCTTATCAGGACCATCACAGAGCATCCAGTTAGCCCGGTGACTGATGCTCTCCTGAAGGAAGTCAAGGAGGATGATTATGGGCTGGATGTTTGATTTCTTTGTATTTGTACTTCATTTTGTTTATACTTTTGCTGATTTTGTTGCATTTTGACCCACCATGGGGACTTGTTTGTAATCATGAACTATGTATCTTTACATTTTGTAATATATGGTTTGTGTGTTATTCTGTGGGCTTCATTTCTCTTCAACATCATCATTCCTCGAGGTCTGGAAGGTCAAAACCAAAGAACCAAATCGGATACCTTTGGAAGACAAATAGACATATTGCAATGCATACTAACCTCATTCTTTGTTTTATAGGTATTTTTGTTGTATTTTATCACTTTGTTGTGGTTTCATGAAACATTGCTCGTAGGAGGGTCTTCCCCATCAACAGAGTTCACCGGTATCCTACAAGAAACAGCCTTCCGAGCTTACAGATGGACCAGGTTCAGGAAAATCTGACTGACGTGAGAACCCAGATGGCTAATGAAAGAACTGAAATGAGGGCTCAGATGAACCAGTTTATGGAAGTAATGACTGGGTTGGCCCAAAGCCAAGAAAGACTAAGAGAGTTGGTCAAGCAACAAACTCCTGAAGAAAATCACCCAGGTACAGGGGGTACCAGCAACAATGATCATGTACAGCCTCGTACTGACCCCCCAGAGTTTGGACCTCATCTTAACCCTGACATTAATGCTATCAGGAATACCCAGGGTAATACTGGAGGGCGTGCCTTGCAAGAGGACCCTCAGGAGGAACAATTCACTGTAGTTGGAGCAGGAGATGAAGTCTATGATCGTCGGCTGGACGAGATATCAGAAAAGTTGAGATCTCTATAGTCTCAAAACTCCTTAGGGTTTGATGTTATGGATATGGGACTAGTGGATGGAGTAAGAATTCCTCACAAATTCAAACCTCCCTATTTTGAAAGATACAATGGAACATCTTGCCCTCGCACCCATCTTCAATCCTTTCTGGGAAGATTGAAGGCTTACACTATGGATGAAAAGCTATGGATGTTCTATTTTGAAGATAGCTTGACCGGGGTATCTCGTGAGTGGTACTCTCATCTGACTAGGGCAAAAATCAGAAATTGGAAAGATTTGGCTGAGGCTTTCATTCGCCAATATCAATACAATTTAGACATGGCTCCTAACAGAACACTTCTAATGGGTATGTCACAATCCTCTAGGGAAAGCTTCAGAGAGTATGCTCAGAGATGGAGGCAATTAGTTGTTGTCGTTCAACCTCCAATGTCGGAAAGAGAAATGGCAGATATGTTTATGAACACCCTACAGGGGACATACATTGACAGGCTGGCAGCATTCTCTTCCACTAGCTTTGCTGACGTGGTCATAGTAGGAGAAAGGATTGAGAGTTTGTTAAAAATGGATAAAATTTATGATAACGGCACCAGCTCAAGCAGCACAAGAAAACCATTTGCAGGGCCTCGCAGGTCGGGCGAAACCAATTCTATACACATGGGCAGAGGAAGGCTCCAGTATATGCCAAGATCAATTACCGCTGTCACAATTCCCATTCCACCACCTCAACAACAATACACTCCGCAACCATAAAATTTACCTCAGCAACATTTTCCTCAACAAAGGTCATATAACAACAACAACAACCAACAACAACGTCCTTTCCAGCAAAGGCCATCTCAAGTCAACAGGGTAATTGAGCCTATACCAATACTCTATGCCACTTTGTTGCCACAACTTCTGAAGCTTAATCTTGTTGAATTAAGGACTTTGGCTCCACCAGATCCTCAGAACCTTCCACGGAATTACGACGTCAATGCCAAATGTGCCTTCCATTCTAATGCACCTAGTCATACCACTGAAAAGTGCATAGCTTTGCACATGAAGGTCCAGGATCTAGTTGATTCAAAGGCTTTAAAGTTTGCACCACCTCCTAACGTCACAAAGAATCCTATGGCTGGTGGGCCCAGGATAAATGCAATTGAGGAGGATCAACCCATGAACCTAATTGAAGATACTGCAAGCATTCAAACACCTCTGGCAGAGGTTAAAGCTCAGCTTTTAAAATGCCAAGTGTTCCCACGTTGTGAGGCCTGCTGTGAACTTTGTAAAGTTTCCGCCAATGGTTGTACGATTTTAAGAAGTGGCATCAATGGCCTCATCAGAGAAAGTATCCTGCAGATAACATCAACAGTTTCTACAACATCAGCAATTCCTCTTACAGCAACAACAAACACTCCGCCTACAACTTCAAAAACGATTGTTCCGACAGACTCGTCTACAAAGTCAACAATCATCTCCTCTACCACTTCAACAAACATTAGTTCAACCGCATCCGCTTCTACAACTACAACAACCATTAACAACAACGTCTCCACAGTCACCATATACTACGACCCAACAATGGTCCCTGATTCCAACAATTCTCAGCAATAATCTCAATAACAACCTAGCTTCAGTCTTTTATCACCACCACCAGTCAGAAATCTTGTCACCATATATTACAATCCGCAAACGATCACAGTTCCTACTTCCGCTGCAGTCAGCCCAGTCACCATCACGGTACCTTGGCCCATCCCATATGAAAAAGATAATGATGTACCATGGCACTATATGTAAACACCCCAAATTTTCCCTCACTCTTCATCACACCATGGCTTGTGATCTTTCATTTTTTGTTTTTAACATAAGCATTACATCTCATATTGCATTTTTGTTTCACTGCATAGTTCAAGTTCATCTGTATCTAGGGTTTATGATCTGAGCAATCTAAGAATCCATATGAGCCATCCCAAAGGTCTCAAAGCTTTCCAAGAGGGTCCATGTGTGTTCTATCATCATATTATTCTCCTCAAAATTCATGAGAGTCAAGAGATCACAAGAACTGGCAAAGGCATGGAAGCAGAGCTAGGGTTTTCACTGCACAGATGACCAAAATTAGGGTTTTGGTTTCAGAGGCCTTAACTCCAAATTTTTGGGTCATTATTGTTTCTAATGTTCTTAATATGTTATAAGGATCATGTGTACCAAGTTTTATGAAGAAAGTCATTGTGGAAGTCATTTGTTTACTAGGTAACTTCCTGAGCAAGTTAAGTCAAAATCAGGGCATCTGAGGCCCCCAACAATGGAATCAAGGGGTCATTTTCATCAAATTGAAGTTCAATGATCTTTATTTGATCTTATAAGTGGTTATAAGTTCACAAGATTGAATAATTTTGAGCCAATTGCAAACTTGCCATTTTTGGAAATGACTTAAAATACAAATTTTCCATTTTGGGAAAGATTTTCAACCTCCTTTTTCATGACCATAAATGCTTCAAATGAAAAATTCTTGGGCATGAAAGTTGTATATTAGGTCTTTCCCTTTTCAAAAAGTACAATAACATGTCTTGATTCATCCTAGAACTCAAGATATGGCCTTTCAAAGTTGGTAAAAATCACATAATTTCAAGTTTCATGTCAAAGAGGGATTTTGCATTTTGGCATGTTCAAGCTTCTAAATGACTTCTAATGTGCACAAATATGTTACAACATGTCAAGACAACTTTAAAGGATCGAAATTGGCCCAAGAATTGAAGCATTTCATGGCTTGAATCACAAGAAACATCAAAGAGGGAAACTTGCATAAACCATGAGAACTCTCCAACCAAGCCTTCCAGCTGCATAACTTTGATCCAAAGGCCATCCTTGATGCAAGCTGAGGCCGGACACCCCATGAAAACACCTCTGAACCGTGTCATGCTTCAAGTACATATAACCTTGACTTTTTGCATTTTGGCCCATATCAATCAAACTATGCCACACCAACTCTCTGAACCAATCAGCATGACTTATGTGAACCTCATGGACCTCAAACAACACAACACACAAACCTGAAAGCTCTCATACAAGCAAAATCACAAAAAATTGCAAAAACGTCATTCCTTCGAAACTCTTTGCACAGCCATTCAAACTCACTCATTCCTTCACCATTCACCTCAAAATCATCTCTAGAACACAAAACACCATTCATTTTGCCCTAAAAGCCACTCTAACAAAAATACGATTTCTGCCAAACCAGAAATGTATCACACAAACCAAGCCATTTAAACTCCATTCAAGCTTTCCAGAAGCATCAGAGGGATCATTTGAGGCATTTTGCACAAAGGAAGAGGTCAGAAAGCTCCAGTTTGCAAAGCTTCAACTCAGGTAGCCATGATGAACATTTTTTCCATAACTCTTGTTTTAAGATTCTAAATGATTCTACATGTTTATCTGATCATTGTGATATGTTTATTTTCGAAAATGGTTGAGAAATGAGCATGTATTGTTCTTCTGAAACTTTGCCCGTGAATTTGTTTTTTCTTCGATTCATCATGTATGCTTGAAATAAATTGTTTTTGATGGTTGATTCTTGCTTATTGATGCTTGGGGAGTGATTTTGGAGAGTTGTGAAGGTTTTTATGGCCTGTGGAGAGAGTTAGAGAGAGGACCTTGCCGGAGAAGACGACCGGAACACTGTTTCGGATGTCTGAAAGTGATTAGGGCTAATCTCATTAATTAGCTGATTTTAAATGTAGACCCTTGGATTGGATTTTACCCGCGCACGTGTGTGGCTTGGATCAGTCATTAAAACCCTAAATCTTAATTAATTAGTTTAATTTATTTAATTATGTCAGATTAAAATGTGACCATTGGATCTCATTTAATTAATAAGTTTGAATCATGGCCCCAAGATCAAATTACCACAAGTCACGAAGACTTCACACCTGGACCACTGGATCCCTTAACTTCCAATCACAGCCTTTCATCTTGTATACTTTTGTTTTTATTTTATTTTTCTTTGCATTTTATTTCACAAAATTATTAAAAATAGCTAAAAAAAACTTCCAAAAATATTTTCTTTTGCATTCTGACTCTAAATATTTTTCTCAATCCAAAAATAATTTTTATTTTATTTTTTGCATTAAAAAAGTATTTTTAAAATATTTAAATGTTATTTTTAATTAATTAAAGTATTTTAATTAATTAAAAATACATTTAGGTTTCTAAAAATCACCAAAAAATCATGAACCATTCCAATGCATTTAGAAACATTTTCAAACTCTTCACACAAATTTCTTTTTAGGTTTGTTCATAGTTTGCCAATTTTCTTTGAATTAAGGGTCTTTAAAATCACATTTTTAAGCCCTAACTTTGAAAAATCATTTTTGCCTAACCAAGAAGAGTTTTAACTTGATTCTTTTTGCATTGTGTTACATATTGCATGTAGTTTATAGGTCATTTTCCTCATGAATTTATCTTACATTTTCAATTTGATTTGCATTTTCCCTTTTGAATCACCCAAAAACCCTAGAAAACTTAGGAAAATCATAACTTTTGATAGGATAGGCTTCTGACCTTCTCCTTTGGGGTGTGAGTTAATATGGGATTAGGGTTTGTTTGAGCTTGATTTCAAGTTTTAATCATGTTGATTGCTTCTGTTTTAGTCATTTGCATTTCACATGTTCATAAAACCCTAATTTCTCATGTTCATTTGCATTCACCTTGCATATTCATCATCACCTGAACTTTCCATGACATTTCATGTATTCATATGTCATCTTAGACATCTTAGGTCATGTTAGGACTTTTCTTAATCATTTCTTCATTCATTTTCCATGTTTTGCATTCATTTCATTTCATAAACATCCATGTGTTTTCAAACTTCTAAACATGCTTTCATGACATCTCATCTTTGTATGATCATTCATATGCATCTTGTATGACATTGCATCATCTCACATGCCATTTGCATTGCATAAAAACTTCTTACTTTGATCATTTCATCTCATTTCACTTCATTTCCTTTTACTTTATACCTTATGCATTCATACTAACCTTTTCAGGTACTTTTGGGTAAGTTATTTTGGGAGGTGGGTTTGCCTTCACCTCTCACTTATTCTTATCTCATTCATATGCATTTAACTTGTCTTTGAAGTGAATTGGATTCACTTATGTTATATCTCTCTCACTTTCTTCCTTTAAGTTACTTATCTTCTTAGGAAGTAAGTAACTTATTCTTCTGCTTCCTCCTCCTTTCATCTGCTTCTTCCATTGGTGGCTTCCTTGAAGATCCTTCTCTAAGCCTCACAAACCTTAGGAAATCCAAGCATGATAATAATTATGGTTGTAATTAGTTCCCCTTAGTTTTTTTACCTTTGAGTTTCCTTGAGTCTCTCTTCTCATCTCAATAATCAGAGACTAAACTCTTAAAGTTTTAGGACTTTGGAATTAGGGTTATGCTTGCATCCTTCTCTTAGGATGGAGTGTATAACATTAATCCTAAGTGTTAAACCTTTAATTTGTATAAACCTCTTAATCAAATCACTTAATAATCATCAAGACTTTATCTTGTAACTTGGGCCTTACATTAGGGTTCTAACTCTTCCTTATGGTTAAGAGGGACTAACGATAGTGTTTAATGGACAAGTCCTCCTCAAGTTGTCTTACAAACCATAACATCCACTTCTTAATCTCATCCTTTATTTAGAATTCATTTAATAAAGACTTGTTATATAATGAATTTAATCCCTAACCATGGATTAAGTTGAGGTATCTTCCTCAACTTAAGTATTCTCATCTATTATCCTTCTATTAGGATGGTGTAATGAGTTCACTAATCTGTGATTAGAGATTAAACTCATTACTTAACACTAAACAAAAAAACCAAAAACATCTAATTAATCACAAGTAGGTTAATGATATTAATCCTACATCATCATGGCAATTAGGTTGAGATGCTTATCTCATACTTAAGTAGACTCATTATCCCTAATCAGGGAGGATATAATGAGTTTACAAGCCCTTGGTTTAGGCTTAAGCTCATTAACTTATGCAAAACACTAAAAACAATAAAAAAAACTGAAAACACAAAAACAAACTATAATCGTCTCCTTTGGGATTCTTTTCTCATCACACTCATTCTACAAACGAGAACTTGCTTCTTCCGTCTAATGCAAGACAGTTAGCACTCGAGCCAGACGAGTCATACACTTGAGCATAGGCAAGTAAGCAGTTCACAGTCAATTTATTTTCAGTCTCTTTGATTCGAACTACGGTATTCTAACTTCACCATTGCACGAGAGGATACGAAGGCATAACTTAATCGTTATCGAACAAAAGTCTCTTTGTCTTCCCCCTCTTTCAGCATTCTTTTCTAAGCCTCAGTTCCTGAGCATTTAACTCCCTTTGGCACTGACACCTATATATTCTTTTCTTAGCTTTTGCACACAGATAGTACATACACCTACCCCTTTCAATTCACCTTCATTTCTCTTTTCTCCGACCATTCACGCTTGTACCTGGATGCAAATCTTTGGGAGCGACAGCTTGGCGACTCTGTTGGGGACTATCTCTTGCAACTAGGGCTTCTGGTTCTTTTTGTGGGTTTCTCCTAGCGCTTGTTTGATTTGTTTTTATGGGGTGTTATGTGCTACTTGTGCTCGTTGTTTATTGCTTTATTTATTGCTTTCTATACAGCTTTATTTATTAATTTATTTTATTGTTTTTATGCATTTCATATTATCCTCATATCATGGTGATGGATCTTTGGTTTGCCTTGGTGGGAGGGATATTGAGTGAGTAAGGTTCCATACTGGGAGCCTGAGTGACACATAGGATAGAGTGGCTTCATATTCTTTCCCATTCCATTTCGGTCTGGTCCGGGAATATGAAACACGGTTCAGACATGGGTTTCTTCTTGAGAACTTTGTGCTACGGATTTCCTGTATTACTAGGGCTATCTGGGAAGCCTGCTAAGTCTGGATGACCTTTTTATGACCTTCATCATCTGAGGTGAATTAGAGGAGGATCTTTATGATTATTGTAAACATTGTACCTTCGGGTTAGAAGTGTTTACACTTCTCATAACTGATCCAAGTCTGAGGATCCTTGATCTAGAACAATACATGTGAGGGGGTTGGTATGTTTACAGGTTTGCAGGAACCCTTGGCCTCATCATACCCTTGTTACTGATGCTGTTAAGGTCACATCATTTTGGACTGTTCTTGTGAAACCCTGGACTTGTGACTCTTTATTTGAGTCCCCCACCTGGTTACTGGTTTTCTAAGCCTTCATCCAGACTTATGAACACACATGGACCCTATCAAGTAAGATAACAGATCCAACACTTGATCACAAACCCTTGCATATCATTCTGCATACATCATTTTGCATCATTTTAACATTTGTCTATTTGTTTTACAGGGTATCCGCATTTTATCTTTGGTTTGGTTTTGACCTATTCTACTGCTCAGATTCCTTCAGCTATATGTATCAGCCTTCTTCATTAGTTATCTTCATCAGAGATCCTCTGCAGTATCTTCTTCAGTTATCTTCAGCAGTTTCCTCCAGTACTTATCCTCAGTCTTCTTCACCACCATCCATTGTCAGCATGGACCCATCCAGGAAAAGCAACATTACATACCATTTCTTTGAGCCCACTCTAGCAGGCATCAGACAGATTCAGACACTCATCACTCCTGATCATGTCCCTTTATTCAGGGAACATTATGGTGGAATTATGGACATGATCATGGACTTGGATGCATCACAGAGAAGTATGATCCACACTTATCTTCAGTTTTATGACCCTCCTCTCAAATGTTTCACCTTTCCAGACTTCCAGTTGAGCCCTTTGCTAGAGGAGTTCTCCATGTTGTTGGAATTCCAGGCCTCCATTTGGACTTCTTGGTTACTCAGGCCACCATTCATGCTACAGAAGGGAAGTGGGACATTGTTTGTGCTCTTCTGGCCCTTAGCATATATGGTATTATCTTGTTTGCAGACGAGCCTAAGTTTGAGAGCAAAAGTGATATCCACATCTTCTTGTTGAAGAATCCAGTCCCTACCTTGCTTGGAGACTTTTACTACTCAGTGCATCAAAGGAATGAGAAGCAGAGGGGAAGATTAGTCAGGTGTTGTGCACCTCTCTTCTATTGTTGGTTGTTGAGGCACTTGCCAAAGTCAGAAGCTTTCTTGAATCCTCATCAATCAAGAAATTGGGCTAATATAATGATTGCCCTTACTTCAGAAGACATCAGATGGTGCACTCAGAGCACCAAGGGCAGAGATATCATCACCAGTTGTGGGCAGTATCCCAATGTACCCCTGATTGGAGTGAAGGGTTGCATCAACTACAATCCTTTACTGTTCAAAAGGCAATTAGGGTATGCCTTGGTACATCCACCAAGAGAGCAAGACTTGTCAGAAACCCTTTACTATGACATTCAGCACAACCTTGCCATTGCCAGACAAGCAACTTGGGCTTGGGATAATATTCAGACAAAAGGGACTGCTATTCTTGGCAAGTGCAACAACATAGCTTCAGCTCAGTATCTGGATTGGTCACGTATCTGGGAACAGATCACCCGCGTGCCATTCACCCTAGAGGATGTGCCCGGACCATCAGCAGTAGAGCCTGCAACTACAGTCAATTTAGAGGAGTTTGAAAAGTTGAAGGAAAGGAATACTCAGCTTTCTGAAGCTCTGAAGAAGACCCTCTAAGAGAGGAATGATAGTCGTCTGGACAATGAAAGGTTAGAGAAGCTCCAGATTGAGCATATGACCAAGATTGAGAAGACAGATGATTACATCAGAAGAGATAGAGCAGGGGAGTTGGTATTGAAGAATGCTTGCAAGGAAGCCAAAATTCAGAAGGCCAGAGCTGAGCACTACTTGGAAGAGAGTCAGGCTAGGTGGATCAGGATCACTGAGGCTCGTTCACAGGAAGATCAGAGGACCCGAGCTAGGATAGAGCAGCTGGAAGCTAGTGAGAAGAAGAATCAAGAGGCTTTATTAGCAGCACAGGAAGAAATCTCTGAGCTGAAGCTCCGGGCGGGGTTGAAGAGATCAAAGGACCAAGACAAGCATAAGAAGTCGACAAGTGCCATTGCCACCAAGAACCTTCTTATCAGGACCATCACAGAGCATCCAGTTGGCCCAGTGACTGAGGCTCTCTTGAAGGAAGTCAGAAAGGATGATTATTGATTGGATGTTTGATTTCTTTGTACTTGTACTTCATTTTGATTGTATTTTTGTTGTTGTATTTTGACCCACCATGGGAACTTTGTTGTAATCAAACTATGTATCTTTACACTTTGTAATATATGATTTGTGTTATTTTGTGGGCTTTATCTCTCTTCAACATCATCATTCCTCGAGGTCTGGAAGGTCAAAACCAAAGAACCAAACCGGATACCCTTGGAAGACAAATAGACATCCTGCATTGCATACTGACCTCATTTCTTTGTTTTGTAGGTTTTTATTTTTTTTGTTGTTTCTCACTTTGTTGTGGTTTCAGGAAACATTGCTCGTAGAAGAGTTTTCCCCATCAACAGAGTTCACCGGTATCCGACAAGAAATAACCTTCTGGGCTTACAAATGGACCAGGTTCAGCAAGATCTGACTGACGTGAGAACCCAGATGGCCAATGAAAGGACTGAGATGAGGGCCCAGATGAACCAGTTCATGGCAGTGATGACTGGGTTGGCCCAAAGCCAAGAAAGACTGAGAGAGTTGGTCGAGCAGCAAACTCCTGAAGAAAATCACCCAGGTACAGGGGGTACCAGCAACAATGATCATGTACAACCTCGTATTGATCCCTCAGAGTTTAACCTCATCTTAACCCAGACATTAATGCTATAAGGAACACCCAGGGTAACACTGGAGGGCATGCCTTGCAGGAGGACCCTCAGGAAGAACAATTCACTATAGTTGGGGCAGGAGATGAAGTATATGATCGTCGGCTGGACGAGATAGCAGAAAAGCTGAGGTCTCTGGAATCTCAAAACTCTCTAGGGTTTGATGTCATGGATATGGGGCTGGTAGAGGGGGTTAGAATTCCTCACAAATTCAAACCTCCCTGCTTTGAAAAATACAATGGTACATCCTTCCCTCGCACCCATCTCCAATCTTTCCTAGGAAGATTAAAAGCCTACACCATGGATGAAAAGCTATGGATGTTCTATTTTGAGGATAGCTTGACAGGGGCATCCCGTGAGTGGTACTCTCATTTGACATGGGCCACAGTTAGAAATTGGAAAGATTTGGCTGAGGCTTTCATTCGCCAATATCAATACAATATGGACATGGCTCCTAACAGAACACTTCTAATGGGTATGTCACAGTCCTCCAGGGAAATCTTCAGAGAGTATGCTCAGAGAATGAGGCAATTAGCTGATGTCGTTCAACCACCAATGTCAGAGCGAGAAATGGCAGATATGTTTATGAACACCCTCCAGGGGACATACATTGATAGGTTGGTTGCTTTATCTTCCACTAGCTTTGCAGACATGGTCATAGCAGGAGAAAGGATTGAGAGCTTACTGAAAATGGAAAAGATTTCTGATAACGACGCCAGTTCAAGCAGTGCAAGGAAACCATCTGCAGGGCGTCGCAGATCCGGTGAAACAAATTCTGTACATATGGGCAGAAGAAGACCCCAGTATCTGCCAAGATCAATTGTCGTTGTCACTATTCCTACTCCACTTCCTCAATACACTCAACAACCATAACATATTCCTCAACAACAACAGTTTCCTCAACAAAGGTCCTATAACAACAACAATGCCCTTTCCAGCAAAGGCCATCTCAAGTCAAAAGGGTAATTGACCCTATACCAATGCCATATGCCACCTTATTGCCACAACTCCTGAATCTTAATCTTGTCGAGATAAGGACTTTAGCTCCATCAAATCCTCAGAACCTTCCAAGAAACTACGATGTCAATGCCAGATGTGCCTTTCATTCTAATGCACCTGGTCACACCACAGAAAAGTGCAGAGCTTTACACATGAAGGTCCAGGATCTGGTTGATTCAAAGGCCCTAAATTTTGCACCACCTCCTAATGTCACGAAGAACCCTATGCCCATCCATGGTGGGCCCAGGATAAACGCAATTGAGGAGGGCCAACCCATAAATTTAATTGAAGATACTGCAAGCATTCAAACACCTCTGGCAGAGGTTAAAGCTCAGCTTTTAAAATGCCAAGTGTTCCCAGGTTGTGAGGCCTGCTGTGAATCTTGCAAAGTTTTCGTCAATGGGTGTGCAAGCTTGAAAAGTGGCATCAATGGCCTGATCAGAGAAGGTATCCTGCAAATAACAACAACGGTTTCTACAACATCAGCAACTCCCTTTTCAGCAACAACAAATACTTCTCCTACAACTTCAAAGACAATTGTTCCGACGAACTCGTCTACAAAATCAACAACCACCTCTTCCATCACTTCAACTAACACTAGTTCAATTGCATCCGCTTTTACAACTACAACAACCATTAACAACGACGTCTCCACAGTCACCATATATTACTACCCTGCAATGGTCCCTGATTCCAACAATTTTTAGCAACAATCTCAACAACAGTTTCAGCAACAACCCAGCTTCAGTCAATCACCACCACCATCAATCAGAAGTCCTGTTACCATATTTTATGATCCACAAACAATAACGGTTCCTATCTCTGCTGCAGTCAGTCTAGTCACCATCACGGTACCTGGACCCATTTCGTACGAAAAAGATAATGATGTACCATGGCACTATGGTTCAGATCTTTATTGCAATGGAGAGAGAGTCCTTCTTGATTCTTCAGTTCATACACCACAAGTGGATAATGTCGGGGGAGGTGGAGGCTTCACCCCAAGCGGACGCCTCTTCGCGTCACAGGTTCCAAGATCTAATACTGAGGCAGAGGCTGCTGCCAAAGCCAAAGGAAAAAATGTGGTGCCGGAAGAGCCAACTTTGAAAGGATCCCATAAAACATCCTTTGATCAGGATGTGGATGAATTTATGAGGATAATTAAAAGAAGCGACTACAAGGTTGTGGATCAGCTCCACCAGACTCCGTCCAAGATCTCCATCTTATCCTTGCTATTGTGTTTCGAAGCTCATCGGGATGCATTACTTAAAGTCCTGCACGCAGCCTATGTGCCGGAGGAGATCACGGTAAATCAGCTTGAGACAGTAGTGTCTAATGTTAATACTAGCCATGGGCTAGGCTTCACAACCGCTGATTTGACAATGGAAGGTCGTCACCACAACAAAGCTTTACACATCACTCTGGAGTGTAAAAGGGTTGTGCTTTCACATGTTCTTGTTGACACTGGGTCTTCACTCAATGTCTTGCCAAAGAAAGCCCTTGTCAAGCTTGAATATGATGATATAGCTCTCCGACCAAGCAATCTGGTGGTTAGAGCTTTTGACGGTTCCAAGAGGTCTATTCTTGGAGAGGTGGAGCTCCCTGTGATAATTGGCCCTCAGGTCTTTCAAACTACTTTCTACGTGATGGACATTCAGCCGGCCTATAGTTGTTTGTTGGGTCGACCATGGATTCACGCCGCTGGCGCAGTTACGTCGACCCTTCACCAGAAATTGAAATATGAATGGGAAGGGCAGATTATCACAATCTGTGGTGAAGAGGATATTTTTGTTATCCATCTGGCCACCTACAAGTACATCGAGATGGATGGTGAGATCCACGAGACCATGAGCCAAGGTTTCGAAGCACTAAACGTCAATGAGGCGACAACTGAAGTATTTGTTGCATCCCAGGAAGATAGGATGGGTACTTCAATTGTCTCCTATCAACAAGCTCGGAAGGTTGTTGAAGATGGAAGTGCCCAAGGCTGGGGCAAGCTGCTACCGGTGGAGAAGAAGGAGGACAAATTCGGTTTGGTTACAAACCATTCCGACAAGATCAAGCAGAGGCTGCTAAGGAGCCCAAGTTCATAAGTGGGGGGATGCTCACCCCAGATGTTGTCAATAACGTGGAAGACGAGGTGGAAAGTGACCTCAACCTGGAGAGCTGGATTCGTCCAAGCATCCCCGGTCATCAAGTCCTTAACTGGTCTTCCCAGGAAATTATAAGGGTTACTCCTACAAAGTAATTATTATTTCCTGCTTTTTTTCAGCATGCATCAAGTCCTGCATCTTGCCCAAGGTGTCATGACTCATTTTGTAATAGGGTCATATTTGTAATTTTGTGCAAACGGAATATCAATGAATATCGGACACCTTTTGCAAACAATTTTTCTCTTTCGCTCACTGTCTTTTCATTTTTGTTATTTTTCGCACAAAACAATAAAATGGCAATGTTTTCAAAATAAATAACTTCATTTTCTGAACAAGATTAAAATTGATCACTAAAACGAACAAATCTCAACCCTTGCAGAAATAATCCTCCAGATTGCACCGACAACAACACTGCTATGACCTTGTATGACTTCGACAATCCAATTAATCAAGCAGATGAAGGGGTTGATGAAGACTATAAGTTGCCTGAAGAGTTAGCCAGGTTGTTAAGGCAAGAAGAGAAAGTGATTACTCCTCGTCAGGAGGAGGTTGAAACTGTTAATCTTGGTACCGAGGAGGATTTGAAAGAAGTGAAGATTGGGGCCAGTCTGCAAGCTCCAGTGAAAGAACAGCTTATCAACATGCTTCGAGAATATGTCGACGTCTTCGCTTGGTCCTATTAAGACATGCCAGGTCTAGATACGGATATTGTCATGCATAGGCTACCCTTGAAAGAATATTGCCCTCCAGTCAAGTAGAAGTTGCGCCGCACTCGCCCAGATATGGCCATGAAGATTAAGGAAGAAGTACAAAAATAGTGGGACGCCGGTTTCCTTGCTGTAACTAGTTACCCGCCATGGGTTGCTAACATTGTACCAGTGCCTAAGAAGGATGGCAAGGTGCATATGTGTGTGGGTTACCGGGATCTGAACAGAGCTAGCCCGAAGGATGATTTCCCATTACCTCACATAGATGTATTGGTCGACAACACAACTCAGTTCTCGGTATTTTCTTTCAAGGACGGATTTTCTAGGTATAATCAGATCAAGATGTCACCCGAAGACATGGAGAAAACAACCTTCATCACACCTTGGGGCACATTTTGTTACAAGGTAATTCCTTTTGGACTGAAGAACGCTGGTGCCACTTATCAACGGGCTATGGTAACATTATTCCACGATATGATCCACAACGAAATTGAATGCTACGTGGATGACATGATTGCCAAGTCCCTTACTGAAGAAGACCATCTGGTAAATCTACTGAAGTTGTTTAAGCGTCTGAGGAAATATCAGTTGAAGTTAAACCCCAACAAATGCATATTCGGGGTACGTTCTGGTAAGTTGCTGGGGTTTATCGTAAGTGAAAAGGGAATTGAAGTTGACCCCGACAAAGTCAAAGCTATTCAAGAAATGCCTGCACCTAGGACTGAGAAAGAAGTTTGAGGGTTCTTAGGTAGATTGAACTACATATCTAGGTTCATATCTCACCTCACTGCAACCTGTGAACCCTTGTTCAAGCTGTTAAGAAAGGAACAAACTGTCAGGTGGAACGACGATTGTCAGAAAGCTTTTGACAAGATCAAGGAGTACCTGCAAGAACCTCTGATTCTCATGCCTCCAGTTGAAGGAATACCTTTGATAATGTACCTGACAGTATTAGAAGGATCAATGGGGTGTGTGTTGGGCCAGCATGACGAGTCTGGTCGAAAAGAGTATGCAATATACTATCTAAACAAAAAGTTTACCGATTGTGAACAACGTTATTCACTGCCCGAGAAAACTTTTTGTGCTTTAGCGTGGGCTGCTCGCCGACTAAAACAGTATATGTTGACTCACACTACCTTGTTGATCTCAAAAATTGACCCCGTCAAGTACATATTTGAGAAGCCAGCACTTACCAGAAGGGTTGCGAGATGGAAAATGATACTGACAGAGTATGACATTCAGTACACATCTCAAAAGGCCATCAAAGGCAGTGTATTGTCTGATTATTTGGATGAGCAATCCATTGAAGATTACCAGCCCATGAGATTTGACTTCCCTGATGAAGACATCATGTTCTTGAAAGCAAAATATTGTGAAGATCTAGTTCACACTGAAGGGCCTGACCCCAAAAGAAGAATGGGCTATGATGTTTGACGGGGCTGTCAATATGAATGGCCGTGGAGTTGGTGCGGTACTCATTACACCTAAAGGAGTACATATGCTTTTCTCGGCAAAACTCACCTTTGCCTGCACTAACAATGAAGCAGAATATGAAGCATGCATCATGGGTCTTGAGGAAGCCATTGACCTCAGGATCAAGACATTGAATGTATTCGGAGATTCAGCTTTGGTAATCAATCAGACCAACGGCAAATGGTACACCCATCAGGAGCATCTGATTCCGTACCGTGACTATACGAGGAGATTATTAACTTTCTTCACAACAATCAAACTTGAGTACATCCCTCGAGATGAAAATCAGTTTGCGGATGCTTTAGCTACCATTTCCTCCATGATCATGGTTCAAACTGCAAATTATGTACCTCGGATTTTGGTATCCAGACTAGACCAACAAGCATACGTATTCTCTGTGGACACTGCTAATGATGACAAGCCTTGGTTCTATGACATCAAAAGCTTCTTAGAGGATCAAACATACCTACCAGGGGCATCATCCAATGATAATAAGACATTAAGAAGGTTGGCCGGTAGTTTCTTCCTTAATGCTGATGGTTCATTATATAAGCGAAACTTCGACATGGTTCATCTCAGATGTGTTGACAAGAAAGAAGCAGACCTACTGATGCACGAGGTGCATGAAGGTTCTTTCGGTACCCATGTCGGAGGACATGAAATGGCAAAGAAATTGTTAAGATCAGGTTACTATTGGATCACAATGGATGCAGATTGTTGTGCCTATGCCATAAAATGCCACAAATGCCAGATCTACACGGATAAAGTGCATGTGCCTCCAAATCCTTTGAATGTAATGTCTTCACCTTGGCCCTTTTCCATGTGGGGCATCGACATGATTGGAAAGATTGAACCGACTGCTTCAAATGGCCACAGATTCATCCTGGTAGCCATTAATTACTTCACCAAATGGGTCGAAGTAGCTTCATATGCAAACGTCACCAGATAAGTGGTAGCCAGATTTCTGAAAAGAGACATCATCTGTCGATATGGAGTTCCCGAGCGAATCATTATTGACAATGGTTCCAATTTGAACAACAAAATGATGGCAGAACTATGTCGGGACTTCAAAATGCAACATCACAATTCTTCTCCTTACAGGCCAAAGATGAATGGCATTGTGGAGGTAGCAAACAAAAACATCAAGAAAATTATGCAAAAGATGGTGGTCACTTATAAAGACTGGCATGAAATGCTACCATTTGCTTTGCATGGGTACCGAACCTCAATCAGAACGTCTACTGGGGCAACACCTTATCAGCTTGTGTACGGTATGGAAGTTGTCCTACCTGTTGAAGTTGAGCTACCCTCCCTACGGGTAATGATGGATGTGAAGCTGGATGAAGCAGAATGGATCCGGTCTCGGTACAATAAACTGAATTTGATCGAAGAGAAGAGGCTAGCTACCATCTGTCGTGGGCAGTTATATCAAAAGCGGATGAAGAAAGCCTTCAATCAGAAAGTCAGACTTCGGGAATACCAAGTGGGAGATCTTGTTCTGAAAATACTCCTTCCTCCTAATACAGACCACAGGGGCAAGTGGACGCCAAACTACGATGGCCCGTTCATAGTAAAGAAATTTTTCTCTAGCGGAGCACTGATGCTCACTACTATGGATGGCGAGGATTTCTTATCCCCTGTGAATTCAGATGCAGTTAAAGTATACTTCGCATAAAATAACTCGCTGGACATAAAAACAGAATGTACGTCCAGGAAAAAATAGGGCATCCCGGCGAGTCAAAAACAAAACAAAAAGACTCGGGCAAAAATAAGGGAAAATAGAAAAAATGTACACCCGCTGAGTTGAAAAGCCGCATTGGACAACTCAGGCAAAAATGGGTATCCTGGTGGATTGAAAACTCGAAAGGGAGATCCATGCAAAATCAGGGAATAAGCGAACAACTCCATTCAGAATTCGTTTGTATCATTCACAACCTGGCAAGCATCGAAAGGATAAAGCATCAGTCTGAATCAACTTTCTTCAAAAGCAAGATAAGAAGAACGTCAAGGTCATACAGGTCATAGCAAAGGAAGTCCAATGGAGCGTCGTCATCAACATTGCCAACACTTTTTCAATTTATAGAAATCTCCTCATTTTAGGGGATTTGTTTCTTTGACTGTATTTGCCAATTCAGGGCACCCAAATTAATAAAATCAGGATTTTCAGTCACAGCTTGTTTTGTAAATTTTTGTTTCGTTTGCAAAATTTCCAATATTCATAATACAATACTTGCATAAAACAAATGAGCCATTTTTAATAAATGCTTGCAGGAAATGTATTACTTTCAGGAAAGTCTAACTCCTATGATGGAATCCGGTTAAGGGATGCCTCGGGATACTTGTGCGTTTACTTTTGTCTTAACAGGTTGCAGGTATTCAATACACAACATGGGGCATGTCAAGCATTGAATCCCCAACATGTTACTTCCAGAAGTTATCTCCTCTCCAAGAAGGACCTCCCGAGCAATACTTGACAGCTCATCCTCAGCAAAGTCAATAGAACTGCCGTCCCACAGAGTTTCCATTCTTTCCCCAGAAGAGCAATGCCTGAAACCCATCCCCAACAAAGTGGTTGAAGCTTCCTTCTCCCCAGCTGAGTTTTCCTTACGGATAGATCTACCGATGATCTATTCCCTCAAGCAGAGTTCTCCCTCCTGACAGATCTACCAATGATCTCTTCCCCCAGTCGGGTTGTTCCTCCAAGCAGATCAGCCAGTGATCTTCATCCCAGCAGGATCCGGGTCCCAGATCAGTTTCTCCCCTTTGCATAATCATAGCATTTGCATCATATTCACCAAATAAGCGTAGCATTCTGTCTAATATGGAGTATTACGGCAAAAAAAATCAAACATTTGCATGATCACAAGCTGGGTTCGAGCCAGTCACCTGCAATTACCATCAATATTTCATCAGCAATATACAAATACATCCCTTGCACATAAACGCCAAAACATCCCCTTTTGCACTCTCAAGTACAAATACTTGTTCATAACATACTCTTTTCGACACTGTCCATGTCACCCTATCCCCACAGGTCGCCCGAACACCTTTTGCAAGCAGATACTTGTCCATAACATGTTCTTCTCGACACTCGTCCGTGTCATCTTAATCTCCCCACAAAAAGCCAAAGCATCTTCTTTGCACTCTCAAAACAGATGCATGTTTATATTTATACATGTTTGACACTCGTCTGTGTCATACCTTCCCCAGCAAGTCGAACACTCGTTCATGTCTTGCACATACCTCACCAATAGATCATACTTGTACATACTTATGCAGAAGTCTTTGATACTCGTCCGTATCTTATGTATATCACTCCTCAACAGATTTGACACTCGTCCGTATTCCTTGTTAACCAGTTGATACTCGTATGTATCATCATCTTTGAACATGCGTCAGCATTTTTTTCTACTGATACTCGTCCGTATCATGGTCCTAAAGATGCTCGTCTGCATCTTTAATCTATACACAACGTCAAACACTTATATCTTTTATCCTTGGAAGCATAAACACTCGTCTGTGTTTACCACTCCCCAGTAAGTCGCCAACAAAACAACTTTCCTTTATCCGACATTCGTCATATGTCGTGATGTCTTCGGCAGCCGTCCCCTGCCAGGTGATCGTCATTCACCTTTGGATGACCGTCCCTCATCCTTTCCCCAGTAGAATCTCCATTATTGGAACCTTCTATCCGACATTTGTCCTATGTCGTGATAAAGAGCAGTCGTCCCCTGCTAGGTGATCATCCTTCACCTTTTGATGACCGTCCCTCATCATTTTATTTGATGTCCATCCCCATCATTGATCTTGTTATCCGACATTCGTCCTATGTCGTGATAAACCCCGAGAGCAGCCGTACCCTGCTAGGTGATCGTTCTTCACCTCTTGATGATCGTCCTTCATCATGCTTATCTAATGGTTGTCCCCATCGTCGATCTTTTCTATCCGACATTCGTCCTATGTCGTGATATTTTTAGCAGCCGACCCCTTCTAGGTGATCGTCATTCACCTTTGATGACCGTTCCTCATCATTTATTTCATTTATTCTTTAAACCGATGGCCGTCCCCATCATTGTTTACTTTAATTTCCAAAACCTGATGGTCGTCCCTGTCGCTCCCGACAAATGGGACTGGCCCAGATAAAGGTACAGACGCGAACGGTCGGCGAGAGGGACAATGAGAACACACAGCCGTGAACTCACTGGAGATGAAAGAGTCGCCAGCTAGGCATTTTTATCCCGGAGGAAAGGTAATGCTGCATAGACCTAGAAAAAGATGGATAAGACGGTTTGCGAACTAGAGAGACTGAGAAAGGGGGTCGGTTACAACCTGGGAAGGTATTAGCACCTAGATTGTCCGTCGTACTCGACGGGATCCACGCTTAGAAGATTTGTGTTTTAAAGGGGTAGTGTCAGTGCAATCTGTGTATAAAATAGCTAGAACAGGATGTACAGGTGTCAGTGTAAAAGAAGTGAAGTGTGATAAGTGAAGTGTCAGTGTAGGAATGGAGTGAGATGCTCAAGATAATGAGGCTAAAGAATAAGGCTGGAGGAGGGGGAATATACAAAGACTTTTGTTCGATAACCGTTAAGTTATGCCTACGTATCCTCTCGTGCAATGAGGAAGTCAGAACACCGTAGTTCGACCCAAAGAGACTGATAGATGAATTGACTTGTGAACTGCTTACTTGCCTATGCTCAAGTGTATGACCTGTCTGGCTCAGGTGCAAACTGTCTTGCATTAGACGGAAGAAGCAAGTTCTCGGTTATGAGTGAAGGTGATGAGAAAAGAATCCCGGAGGAGACGATTATTGTTTGTTTTTGAGTTTTCAGTCTTTTATTGCTTTTGAAAGTTTGTCATAAGTTAATGAGCTTAAGCCTAAACCAATGGGTTAGTAAACTCATCACATCTTCCCTCTGATTAGGGGTAATGAGAATACCTTAAGTGTGAAGTCAGATTCTCACACTTAATCACCTTTGATGCAGGATTAAGATCATTAACCTATTTGTGATTATTTAGATGTTTTTGGTGTTTTTGTTTAGTGTTGAGTAATGAGGTTAAGCCATAATCAAGGATTAAACAGACTCATTACACCATCCTAATAGAAGGATAATAGATGAGAATGTTTAAGCTGAGGAAAGCTCCTCAACTTAATCCATGATTAGGGATTAAACTCATGACAAAACAAAGCCTTTATTAGATGGATTTTAGTTAATGGTATGATGATGAAGTGATTTTTATGATTTGTAAGACAACTTGAGGAGGACTTGTCCATTAACACTAGGGTTAGTCCTTCTTAACCAGTTAAGGAAGAATTAGAACCCTAATGCAAGGCCCAAGTTACAAGTGTAATGTCTTGATGATTATTAAGTGAATTGATTAAGAGATTTAAACACATTAAGGGTTTAACACTTAGGATTAAAGTTATACACTCCATCCTAATAGAAGGATGCAGGCATAAGCTTAATCACAAAGCCTTAAAACCTTTAGGGTTTAGTCCCTGATTATGAGGTGAGAAGAGAAGACTCAAAGAAGACACAAAGGTAAAACTAAGAGGGGAGACTAATCAGAACCCTAATTCATTGTCATGCTTGGTTGTTCCTAAGGTTTGTGAGGTTTGCAAGAACAATCTTCAATGGAACCACCAGGAAGCAGATGAAAGGATCAAGAAAAGCAAAGTGACTTGCTTCATTCAAGAAGTCAAGTCACTTGAAGAAAGAAAGTAAGAAGAACAAGAATGAGCAAGCTCAATCTCATACATAAACAAAAATGCAGCAATGGATGCAAGAGATATGAAAAGAAAAGTTATGAGAAGTGAAGGCAAATTCACTTCTCAAATTTACTTACCACTTGAAATGTTAGAAGGAAAAGCAATGCAATGCTAAATGAAATGGAATGACATGATGCTAGACCAAACCAGAAGCATACACATGATGATAATGATGCTATGAGATGCTACAAACATGAGGCAAGGCATGGAGATGTTCATACAAGTTTATGAATGCAAATGAAGCAAGTTAAGGAGCATGAATGAACATGAAAAGTTATGAAGCACACAAGACAAATGACATGGCAAATATGTGATGCAATGATCAAACATGCTTTCTATATGTCTTAAGATGTCAAATGAATCACAAGAATGCATAAAATGCTAAGGCAAGTCATGTTATGCAAGAGAATGCAAAAGGGATGCAAATGGAAGCCCAAATTAGGGTTCATGGATCAAGCATCAAACAAAAACCCAAAACAGAAGCAAACCCTAAGATAAAAAATGGAAAATGCCACACAAAGGGTCCCTAAACCTATACTAAACCAATGTCCAAAGGGGAGGTCTCAACTCTTAACCAATCCTAAGTTATGATTTTTACAAGTTATTAGGGTTTGTAGGGCTCCTAAACAAAAGAAATGTCAAACAAATAGAAAATGCAAAATCAAATCATGGTCATTTTATCCTAGAAACTTCATGCTAAACACAATGCAATGCAAGAAGAATCAATGTCCAACTCTTCTCAAATAGGCAGAAATGATTTTTTGAACTTAGGATCAAATTAATGCATAAAAAATGATTTAATTCAATGTAAAATTCTCAAAATGCATCAAGATCAAAAAAGAAATTTGGTTTGAAGGTTGGACAATGTTTCTAAATGTCTTAGAACAATTCATGAATTTTTTAGTGATTTTTAAATACCTAAAAGTATTTTTAATAAATTAATTTCCATTAATCAATTAAAAATAATCTTTTAAATATTAAAAAATACTTTTTTAATGATAAAAAATAAAATAAAAATATTTTTGGGTCATAAAAATTAACAAAACTTATGAGAAAAAGTTTCATAATTTTTAGATATTTTTAACTATTTTTAATAAATTAAACAAAACAAATAAGAAAAATATGAAAATAAATGAAAATAAAGGAAAGTCAACAGAATGGAGGGATGAGATTGGATCTGGATTTGAATTGGTTGACTGGCGCCAGATCCAGTGGCTGTGGTTCTTTCTGAGTTAATTTATTTAATTAATGATTAATTAAGCTAATTAAGAGGATTAGGGCAAACGAAGTGATCTGGGCCATCCAAACTGGAGGGAAGTCAACAAGTCAAAGGGGATCTACGCTCCACATTCAAATGGCCATAATGACCTGAGTTTAGGGTTAATCACATTCAGGTGACCGGAGAGAAGCTCCGGTCATCTTCTCCGGCTACACAAAAACCCTAGAACACGATTCAGGTACCTATTCTACAAATTAAGCACATCTAAATGATCCTCTAACTACCTAGGTCATGAATCCACCTTCAAACAACATTTAAACATCATGAATCAAAGGAATCGAAAGAAATGAAATTCACGGGCAAAAATTCAGAGGGACCATACAAGCTCAATATTCACTCATTTTTGATTCTGAAACCAACCCCATGACCAGCAAGACATGAATAATCAATTTGTAACTCAAAAATCAAGCTTTGAGAGAAAAGTTTCCATGATCATACCTGAGCTGGAAAGCTTCAAAACTGAGCTTCCAGAGCTTTCCTTGCGTGCAAATGGACTCCCTTGTATCCCCTGATGCTAATGGAAGGCTTCAAAGCTCTTGTGGATGGCTGATTTGTGAGAACCAGTTCTGGTGTAGCAGGAAATGAGCTTTGTGTACAGGCTGCTTCAGCTCAAAGTAAAGGGTGGTTTTGACTCCTTGTGGTATGCTTGACTTGTTGGTGAAGAAAAATGAAGTGTTTGATGGCTGGATGAAGGGATTCGAAGAGTTCTGGTTTTAGGGATGAGAAATGGTGCAGGTCAGTTCAGGCTGGTTCCAGGCTTGAGTCTTGTTGCTTACTACTCAATGAAACATGGCAAGATGATTGGTGAAGATGGTTTTTGTGCTTGTATGCTGTGGAGACAAATTCGAAGGATTTTGCAAAATGAGGTGTGTTTGTGAAATGTGTTGAATGAGAGAGTTTCAGCCTTGCTAGATGTATGGAATGGTTTGCTCTTTGTCCACATAAACCTCTCTCATTGGTCAGATGATTGGACATGTGCTTTATTGATTGGTAAGTCACCTTTTGCAAAAAAGTCAAATTTTTGTGTAAGGCAAGTATGGCTTGATCTATAGCTAGTACATGGGCTGGTTCTGGTGCAACATGATGTGTGTGTGAGGCTAGCTTGGTTCAGCAGCCAATGCATCAAGTGGTAGAAGTGTCATGAGTGTTTTTGCAAGTTGTTGCCTTTTTGTACTTCATGAAAGAAAGTCTTGTTACATGAACCATGAACATGTGATTTTGGTTCAATTCTGATTTGTATGACCTATAGAATGTTTGTATGCTGGTTTGAAATGAACTAGAGGTCACAAAAGGCATTGGCTCATGATTTTGCAAAATTTCCATTTGAGGCATGCCTTGAAAATCAATGATTTTGGCCAACTTTGTCACACCATAACTTTTGATCCAAGAAGAGTTTGATCATGTTCTTGTACTTTTTGAAAAGGGAAAAATGAGATCTACAACTTTCATGACCAAAGTTTTTTCATTTGAAGCATTTTTGGATCAAGAATCAAGGCTTAAAAAAGGGCCTAAAATGAAGCATTCTTGAAAAGTCAACTATGCCCAAAAAGTCAACATTTGCAAAAACCCTAAATTCTTGATTTTTATGAACTTCAACCTTCTTCCATGATCAAATAAAGATCATATACACTCAAAATGATGAAGATCACCCATTGGTTGGGTCATTGGGGGCCTCAGATGCCCTGATTTTACACTGACTTGTCCAGAAAGTCAACTCTTGATCAGATGACTTCCCCATGGAATTTCTTCATGAAAATTGATATGCATATTCCCTATACCATATAGAGACCAATGGAAACAAGAATGACCAAAAAATTTGGAGTTATGGCCTCTGAAACCAAAACCCTAATTTTCAGTCAACTGTGCAGTCAAACCTGGCTCTGCATCCATCCAAACCCTAGTTCTTGTGATTATTTTGAAATTTTGCCTTTGAGAGGATGTAATATGATATAAGAACACATATGGATCCCTTGGAAGTGATTGGTTGCCTTTGGAATGGCTCAAGAAGCTTTGAGATTGCTCAGATCACAAACCCTAGGTGCAGATGACTTAGAAACTATGCAGTGAACAAAAAAATGAGATATGAGATGGTATGATTGTGTTTATGCATATGAGAATGATCACAAGCCATGGTGTGAATGGGTGAGGGCAAATTTGGGGTGTTTACAGCTGCCCCTATTCAAACATGAGTTAGCTGTGCAGGATGTAAGCGATGGCTTAACAGGCAAACAGGATAACTTGTGGTTGAATACCAAAGACAGTCCAAAATTTGCACTCACAGAATGAAGAAGAAAAGGGATATAGATTGTAAAAGGAAATAAAGTATATTGTAAAGTGTGGGCGACGGAGGACGACCGTCGAGCAGAGGACGACTGCTGGGTAAAGAGTAATGACGGGGACGGCCGACATGCTGGGGATAAAAGGTAAAGCTAAGACGGGGACGGCCGACTAGCTGGGAAAAGTATATTATGATGGGGACGGCCATCAAGATAAAGCTGTAAAATTCTCTGGAAAATAAATGAAACATGACGGGGACGGCCATCAAGTTCATAAAAGTAAAAGTAACCAACGATGGGGACGGCCGACATGCTGGGGATAAAAGGTAAAGGGACCACGATGGGGACGACCATCGGGTTAAAGAATAAATGAAATAAACAGACGATGAGGTACGGTCATCAAAGGTGAAGGACGATCACCTAGCAAGGGACGGCTGCTCTGTTGGGGATTAAATGAGGGACGGTCATCTAAGGTGGAGTACGACCACCAGGCAGGGTACGGCTGCCAAAAGTATCAACGACGGGGACGGCCATCGGATAAAAGGTCAACGATGGGGACGGCCATCGGACGGGCATGATGGAGGACGACCATCAAGAAGTGGAGGACGACCACTCAGCAGGGGACGGCTGCTCTCAGGGTTTCTCATGACATAGGACGAATGCCAGATAACCAAAATCAACAATGGGGACGGCCATTGGATAAAATGATGAAGGACGATCATCAAGAGGTGGAGGACGACCACCTAGCAGGGGACGGCTGCTAAAAATCAACGATGGGGACGGCCATCGGATGAGCGTGATGGAGGACGACCATCAAGAGGTGGAGGACGACCACCTAGCAGGGTACGGCTGCTCTCAGGGTTATCATAACACAGGACGAGTGTTAGATAAAAAGGAAAAAAAAAGCTTTGTTGGCTATTTACTGGGGAATAGTGAACACGGACGAGCGTTTACATCCAAGAAAAGAAAGGTATAAGTGTTTAGATGCTGTGTATAGATTAAAGATGCGGACGAGCATCCTTAAGACTATGATACGGACGAGTATCATGTAGAAACAAGTACTGACACATGTTCCGAGATGATGATACGGACGAGTATCAACTGGTTAACAGGGAACACGGACGAGTGTTGTATCTGGAAGGAACCCTCTGGGGAATAGTAGGCACGGACGAGTATCTATATTCAAGAAGACATAAGTGTTTGACATGGTGTATGGATTAAAGATGCGGACGAGCATCCTTAAGACTATGATACGGACGAGTATCATGTAGAAACAAACACTAGACGCAATGTTCTGAGATGATGGTACGGACGAGTACCAACTGGTTAACAAAGAACAAGGACTACTGTCGAATCTGTGGGGATATATACGTGATGTATACAAGATACGAACGAGTATCTGTATAAGTGAAACATGAGTATTGTGAGTATGAGTATTGTATAGATGAGTGTTTATCTGCTGGGGAGAGTGACACGGACGAGTGTCAAGAGAAAAGTGTAATATTAACAAGTATATGGGTGATGAAAGTGTAAGCGACTGCGCTGGGGATATGACACGAACGGGTGTCAAGAAAGTGTATGTATAGGTATATGTGAGTGCAAAGAGGACGTCTTTGGCTTCCTGCTGATGATTTGACACGGACGGGTGTCAGGAGGGTGTATATACTGGTGTTTGTGATTTGAGAGGCAACTGTTTTTGCTGGGAACTCTGGTGGGGATTTCGGAGAGAGTATTCTGTATTCTGATGATTGATTATTATTCACAAGTGTTCAATTCACAGCATGACTTATGATTATGCTATGCGTTTGATTTTTTGCCGTAATGCTCCGTATTAGACGGAATGCTACGCTCTGAGGGTGAATATGATGCGAATGCTATGATTATGCAAAGAGTACAGCTCCGGGACTCGGATCCCGTCGCTGCAAAGATCTCTGGCTGATCTGCTTGAAATAGACATCCCAGCTGGGGATGAGATCATTGGTAGATCTGATGAGACGTATCTGCTTGGGGATAAGTCACTGATTTGACATATCTCTGAAATATGGGACCCAGCTGGGGTTTGTAGAAGCCTTCTGCACTCTGTTGTGACTTCTTCATGCGTTGCTCTTCTGAACAGAGGCTAGTGATTCTGTGGGGAGATGATTCCCTGACTCTTCCTGTTCTGCTGAGAAAGGATGATTTGTACCATGGCTGGGGATAGTTGTTGGCCACTCAGCTGGGGAGGAAGCAAATCAGCTGGGGAGAACACCTGGTGCTAAGACTGAGCGAGTATTGATTTGGCAACCTCGCTGGGGAAATGGGCATCTTCCCGTGCCACGTGGAAGATAGCCTGAGTTTGATAATGATTTGCCAGCTTGCTGAGGGTGAAGCTTTCATGCCCTAAGCTGCGTTCTGGATACCTGCAATCCTGCAAAGACAAGGAAACGTACAAATGGTCCCGAGGTATCCTTTACTGGATTCCGTCATAGGAGCTAAGCACTCTTGAGAGTAAGTACATTCCCTGTAAGCATGTGTTTCTATTTTTAGAGAAAAACATCTGTACTCATGCAATTAGTTTTAGAGACATCAGACATTCTTTGCAAATAAAATGTACAAGACGAAACATGACTGAAAAATCTGATTTTATTAATTCAAATGCCCTGAATTGGCGAGATACAGTCAAGGAAACAAGTCTCCTAAAATGAAGAGATTGTTACAAATTGAAAAACGAAGTGCTGGCGATGCTGATGACGCTTTAAAGAGCTTCCTCCTCTGCTATGACTTGTATGACAATGACGTTCTTCTCGTCTTGCTTCCTGAAGAAGGCTGATTCTGATTGAAGCTTGATCCTTTTGAAGCTTTCCAAATTGCAAGTGATACAGACGAATTCAGAATGCAGTTGTTCGCTTATTCCCTTATTTTGCATGGATCGCCCTTTCGGGTTTTCAATCCATCGGGATACCCATTTTTGCCTGAGCTGTCCAATGCGGCTTTTCAACTCAGCGGGTGTACACTTTTTTAATTATTTCCCTTATTTTTGCCCGAGTCTTTTATTCTGTTTTTGACTCGCCGGGATGCCCTATTTTTACCTGGACTTACATTCTGTTTTTATGTCCAGCGGGTCATTTTTATGCGAAGTATTTTTTAACTGCATCTGAATTCACAGGGGACGGGAAATCTTCACCATCCATGGTGCTGAGAATCAGTGCTCCACCGGAGAAAACTTTCTTTACAACAAATGGTCCTTCATAATTTGGAGTCCATTTGCCCCTGTGGTCTGTGTGAGGAGGGAGGATTCTCTTCAGCACAAGATCTCCCACCCGGTACTCTCGATGCCTGACTTTCTGATCGAAGGCTCTCTTCATTCTCTTCTGATATAACTGTCCATGACAGATTGCAGCCAATCTCTTTTCTTCGATCAGGCTCAGTTGTTCGTATCGGGACCGAACCCATTCTGCTTCGTTTAGTTTAACATCCATCAATACCCGTAGAGAGGGTAATTCAACTTCAACAGGTAGGACTGCTTCCATACCATACACAAGCTGATACGGTGTCGCCCCAGTGGATGTTCTGATTGATGTGCGGTACCCATGCAAGGCAAATGGTAGCATTTCATGCCAGTCTTTGTAGGTGACTACCATCTTCTGCACAATCTTCTTGATATTCTTATTTGCTGCCTCAACAGCGCCATTCATCTTCGGCCTGTAAGGAGAAGAATTGTGATGTTGGATCTTGAAGTCCTGGCATAATTCAGCCATCATTTTGTTGTTTAAGTTGGAACCATTATCAGTAATGATTCGCTCGGGAACTCCATATCGACAGATGATATCTCTTTTCAGAAATCTGGCTACCACTTGTCTTGTAACGTTTGCATATGAGGCTGCTTCGACCCACTTGGTGAAATAGTCAATGGCGACCAGGATGAATCTGTGGCCGTTTGAAGCAGTTGGCTCAATCTTGCCAATCATATCAATGCCCCACATGGCAAAGGGCCATGGTGAAGACATGATGTTCAAAGGATTGGGAGGCACATGCACTTTATCTGCATAGATCTGGCATTTGTGGCATTTTCTGGCGTAAGCACAACAGTCTGCATCCATCGTGATCCAGTAATAGCCTGATCTTAACAACTTTTTAGCCATGGCATGCCCTCCAGCATGGGTACCAAAGGATCCTTCATGCACTTCATGCATCAACAAATCTGCTTCCGTCTTGTCAACACATCTGAGGAGTACCATATCAAAGTTCCTTTTGTATAAAGACCCATCAGTGTTCAGAAAAAAACTACCAGCAAGCCTTCTCAAAGTCTTCTTATCATTGGAAGATGCCCCAGGTGGGTATGTTTGATCCTCCAAGAAGCATTTAATGTCATGGAACCAAGGCTTATCATCCTTGATGATATCTGCTGCAAATACATATGCTGGTCTATCGAGTCTGGACACTGATATCTGAGGTACAAAGTTAGCAGCTTGAACTTTGATCATGGATGAAATGGTGGCAAGAGCATCTGCAAACTGATTCTCGTCCCGAGGGATATACTCAAGCTTGACCGTTGTGAAGAAAGTCAATAACCTTCTTGTATAGTCCCTGTAAGGTATCAGATGATCCTGGTGGGTGTACCATTTTCCGTTGGTTTGATTGACTACCAAAGCTGAATCTCCGAATACGGTCAATGTTTTGATCCTGAGGTCAATGGCTTCCTCAAGACCCATGATGCAAGCTTCGTATTCAGCTTCGTTGTTGGTGCAGTTGAAAGTGAGTTTTGCCGAGAAAGGCATGTGAACTCCTTTGGGTGTAATGAGTACTGCACCAACACCACGACCATTCATGTTAACAGCCCCGTCAAACATCATAGTCCATTCTTCTTCTGGGTCAGGCCCTTCAGTGTGAACGGGCTCTTCATGATCTTTTGTTTTAATGAACATGATGTCCATATCAGGGAAGTCAAATCTCATAGGCTGGTAGTCATCAATGGGTTGCTCGGCAAGATATTCAGATAGTACACTGCCCTTGATGGCTTTCTGAGAGGTGTACTGGATGTCGTATTCTGTGAGAATAATCTGCCATCTTGCAACCCGTCCGGTAAGAGCTGGCTTCTCGAAGATGTACTTAACTGGGTCCATTTTGGAGATCAATAAAGTAGTGTGGGTCAACATATACTGCCTCAGTCGGCGAGCAGCCCACGCTAAAGCACAGCAAGTTTTCTCGAGCAGTGAATAACGTTGTTCACAGTCGGTAAACTTTTTGCTTAGGTAGTATATTGCATACTCTTTTCGACCAGACTCGTCATGCTGGCCCAGCACACACCCCATCGACTCTTCTAATACTGTCAGGTACATTATCAGAGGTCTTCCTTCAACTGGCGGCATGAGGATTGGAGGCTCTTGTAAGTACTCCTTGATCTTGTCAAAAGCTCTTTGGCAGTCTTCATTCCACCTGACCGTTTGCTCTTTTCTCAATAGCTTGAACAAGGGTTCACAGGTTGCTGTAAGGTGAGATATGAACCGTGAAATGTAGTTCAATCGACCTAAGAACCCTCGAACTTCTTTCTCAGTTTTCGGTGCAGGCATCTCTTGAATAGCTTTGACTTTATCAGGGTCCACCTCAATCCCTTTCTCGCTTACAATAAAGCCCAGCAGCTTACCGGATCGCACCCCGAATGTGCATTTGTTGGGGTTCAGCTTCAGTTGGTACTTCCTCTGACGCTTGAATAATTTGAGCAGATTCACCAGGTGGTCTTCCTCTGTAAGGGACTTGGCGATCATGTCATCCACATAACATTCTATTTCTTTATGGATCATATCATGGAATAATGTCACCATAGCCCGTTGATATGTTGCACCGGCATTCTTCAGTCCGAATGGCATCACTTTGTAACAGAACGTGCCCCAAGGTGTGATGAATGTCGTCTTCTCCATGTCTTCAGGTGACATCTTGATCTGATTATATCCCGAAAATCCGTCCATGAAGGAGAATACCGAGAACTGAGCCGTGTTATCCACCAATACGTCAATGTGAGGTAATGGGAAGTCATCCTTCGGGCTGGCTCTGTTCAGATCCCGGTAGTCAACACACATTCTTACTTTTCCGTCCTTCTTAGGCACAGGTACTATGTTAGCAACCCACGGCGGATAGCTAGTTACAGCAAGGAACCCGGCGTCCCATTGCTTTTGTACCTCTACTTTGATTTTCATAGCCATGTCTGGACGAGTTCGGCGCAGTTTCTGTTTAACTGGTGGGCATTCTTCCCTCAAAGGCAGCTTGTGCACAACAATGTCGGTATCCAACCCTGGCATGTCTTGATACGACCAAGCAAACACGTCCACATATTCTTGAAGCAGATCAATCAGTTGTCTCTTCACTGAGTTTCACAGGCAGGCCCCGATTTTAACCTCTTTCACGTCTTCATCTGTACCAAGATTAATCACTTCAATCTCCTCCTGGTGAGGAGTGATAACCTTTTCCTCTTGTCTCAACAACCTGGCTAGCTCTTCGGGAAGCTCATATTCTTCATCAACCCCTTCATCAGCTTGATTGATTGGATTGTCAAAGTCATACGCAGTCATAGCCGTGCTGTTGTCGGTGCTGTCAGGAAGGCACTCTCTGCAAGGGTTCAGCTGGTTCGTTTTAGTGATTGATTTTATCTTGCTTAGAAAAGTGAAATAAAGTTATCATTTTGAAAACACCGCCATTTATTTTTTGTACAAAAAAGAAAAATGGGAAAACAGTGAGCAGAAAAGAAAAAGACTCGTTTGCAAAAAGATGTCTGATATTTCATTGATTTAATCTTGTTTGCACAAAAGTACAGACGGCCCTGATTACAAAATGAGTCTTGTCATCTTGGGCAAGATGCAAGACTTGGATGCATGCTATAAAAATACAGGAAATAATAATTACTCTGCATGAGTAACTCTTATAATTTCCTGGGAAGACCAGTTCGAGACATTGCTCCCCGGGATCTTTGGACGAATCCAATTCTCCAGATTGCGCTCCTTTCCAGCTCGTCTTCCAAATTGTTGATAGCATCGGGGGTGGGCATCCCCCCACTAACAAAACCAGGCTTCTCAGCAGCCTCCACTTGATGTTGTTGAGTTGGTCTGTAACCCAACCCAAACTTGTCCTTCTTCTCTTCCACAGATACAACCTTGCCCCAGCCTTGGGCAGTTCCTTCTTCAACAACCTTCCGGGCTTGTTGATAAGATGACATGGAGATACCAGACACATCAGATGCTTCATTGACATTCAAGGCCTCAAAACCCTGGCTCATTGTTTCATGGATCTCCCCATCCATCTCAATGTACTTATAAGTAGCCAGGTGGCTAACAAATATATCCTCTTCTCCACAGATTGTAACAACTTGGCCTTCCCATTCAAATTTTAACTTCTGGTGAAGGGTAGACGTTACAGCGCCAGCGGCGTGAATCCAGGGTCTACCCAACAAACAGCTATAGGCGGGCTGAATGTCCATCACATAGAAGATAGTTGTAAAGGTTTGCGGGCCAATTGTCACAGGCAGCTCTATCTCTCCCAGAACCGACCTCTTAGAACCATCAAAGGCTCTTACCACCAGGTTGCTGGGTTTCAATGCTAATCCTTCATACTCTAGCTTCACCAGAGCCTTCTTTGGCAAGACATTCAGGGATGATCCTGTGTCCACCAGCACATGTGAAAGGATTGCTCCTTTGCATTCCATGGTGATGTGCAAGGCTTTGTTGTGGTTGCGGCCATCCGTTGTCAAGTCAGTATTGGTGAACCCTAGCCCATTGCTAGCAGTAACATTTCCAACCATGGTTTCCAATTGATTGACAGTGATCTCTTCAGGCACGTAAGCTGCGTGCAAGACTTTAAGTAGTGCATTCCGATGGGCTTCGGAGCACATAAGCAGAGATAAGATAGAGATCTTGGATGGCGTCTGGTGAAGCTGATCCACAATTTTGTAATCACTCTTTTTGATGATCCTCATAAACTCATCAACTTCTTGATCGAATGGTGTTTTCACAACTTCTTTAACAGCTTGATCTTCCTGCACCGGGCTCTTTCCTTTTGCCTTAGCAGCAGCTTCTGCTTCGGCAGCGGGCCTTTGAATTGGTGGAGCAAAGAGACGTCCGCTTCGGGTGAAGCCTCCGCCTCCGCCCACATTATCTATTTGTGGTGCAGGTGTTGATGTATCAAGAGTGATTCTTTTTCCTTCGCAGTACACGTCAGAGCCATAGTGCCAAGGGATGGCCCTATTGCTTTCATATGGTACTGGTCCAGGCACTGTGACAGTGACCGGACTGATTGCTGCTGCTGAAGGGACTGTAATTGTTTGTGGATCGTAATAAATTGTAACTGGTGCTCTAATGGGAGCAGCACCTTCTGAATGGTAGGCAGAGTTGTTTTCAGGATCATAGAATATGGTAACAGTATAGACATCTTCATGATTGGTTGCTGGAGCTGTAGGAGACATTGTCGGAAGTACGGATGTTGTTGTTGTAGGAGATTCAAAATGGAGTGAAGCTGAAGTTGTAGCAGGAAAAATTGTTGAAAACTGATCAAATGAGACGACTGATGAAGTACTTGTTGATGAAGCCGATGAATTGTCGGGAACAATGGTTGCTGCAGTTGTAGGAGGTTCTGAAACCGTTGCTGATGAGATTGCTGGATTTGCTGGAAATGATGTAGTGATCTGGAGCTGGCCACTCTGAATAAGGCCATCAATGCCATTCCTCAGATTATCGCACCCGTTTACTGAAATATTGCAGTAAGCACAACCCAATTCACACCCTGGGAACATGTTGCATTCCAAGAGCTGAGCCTTGATTTCTACCAATGGTGTCCTGATCTGTCCCACACTGGTTATTAAATAAGACGGTTTGTCTTCTTCAATGGCGTTAATTCGGGGACCACCATGATTTGGCATGGGATTTTTGTTGACGTTGGGCGGCGGTGCAAAATTCAGAGCTTTCGAGTCCACCAGGTCTTGTACCTTCATGTGCAGGGCTCTGCACTTTTCCGTACTATGGCCAGGTGCGTTTGAATGAAAGGCACACCTAGCGTTGGAGTCGTAGTTCCTGGGTAGACTGTTGGGATCTGGAGGTGCCAACGTTCTTAGCTCAACTAGGTTGAGTTTCAGAAGCTGTGGCAGCAATGTAGCATATGGCATGGGGATCGGGTCGATCACTCTGTTAGCTTGAGATGGCCTTTGCTGGAATGGCCTTTGCTGATTATTGTTGTTGGAGTTGTTGTAGTTTCTTGGAGGGTACTGATTCTATTGTTGATACTGAGGTTGTGGCTGATAGTTTTGCTGATGAGGTTGATAAACAGGTTGTGGATGAGCTGGAGCAGGGATGGTGACTGCAGCCACAGATCTGTGAACATATTGGGGCCTACCCCTGTTGGCACGGATGGCATTAGTCTCACCAGTCCTTCTCGGGCCTGCAAAAGGCTTTCTTGCATTACTGGATGAGCTTGCACCATTGTCTGAGATCTTACCCATTTTCAACAGGCTTTCAATTCTCTCCCCGGCTATAACAACATCTGCAAAGCTAGTGGAGGAGAAGGCAGCTAGCCTATCAATATAGGTTCCCTGAAGGGTATTCATGAACATATCAGCCATTTCCCGTTCAGACATAGGTGGCTGGACAGCAGCAGCAAGCTGTCTCCATCTTTGAGCATATTCTCTGAAGCTCTCTCTAGATGATTGTGACATTCCCATTAGGAGGGTCCTATTGGGTGCCATATCCAGATTATACTGATACTGTCTGATGAAGGCCTCTGCCAGGTCCTTCCAGCATCTTATAGTTGCTCTTGTCAGATGGGAATACCATTCCCTAGAAGCCCCAGTCAAGCTATCTTCGAAATAGAACATCCACAATTTCTCGTCCATGGTATAAGCTTTTAATCTCCCGAGAAAAGATTGCAGATGGGTTCGGGGACAGGAAGTCCCATTATACTTTTCAAAACATGGTGGCTTAAACTTATGGGGGATCCTAACCCCGTCCACTAAGCCCATATCCATGACATCGAACCCCAAAGAGTTTTGAGACTCCAAGGACCTTAACTTCTCAGCTATTTCATCCAATCTTCTATCATAAGCCTCTTCCCCGGCTCCCATTACCGTGAACTGGTCTTCTTGATGGTCTTGTTGCAGTACTCTCCCGGCTGTAGCAGTTCCTGGAATATTGGCAGGGATATTGGCCTCTGGATGGAGGTGGGGGCCAAAGACAGGTGGATTGACATGTGGTTGGACTCTTTCATTGTTGCTAGTCCCAGCAGTTCCAGGCTGATGATCTTCTTGATTTCTCCCTTCTACCAGAGCCCTGAGCCTCTCCTGGCTTTGAGCCAAGTTGTTCATTACTTCCATGAACTGTGTTATCTGAGTTCTCATCTCCACCCTTTCGTTGACCATTTGGTTTCTGACCTCGGTAAGGTCTTGCTGCATCTGATCCATCTGAATTCCCGGAAGGTTGTTTCGGGTAGGGTATCTGTGTGGCCTGTTGAGGGGAAACACTCGTCGACGAGCAATAGTTCCTGAACATCACAACAGAGTTAGCAACAACAAAACAAAAACCTACAAAACAAACAAAGGGTTAGCATGCAATGCAGTATGCTTTTTTGTTCTCAAGGTATCCGGCTTGGCGTTCAGTTTTGACCCTTCCAGACCCTTGAAGATGTTGTTGATGTTGCTTTTGAAAGAAACTCAGATGAAGCAAACTAACACAAATATATATTACCGAAAGGGAAATAATACAACTTGTTCATTTTACAACACCAGCCCTCTAAGGGGTCAAAATACATAAGAAAAATAAAAGTACAATGGAAATAAAGCCACAACAAACAAATGGTCAAACACCAAGTCCAAACTCATCCTCCCGAACTTCCTTGAGAAGTGCTTCGGTCACAGGATCAGCCGGACGCTCCGTAAGGTTCCTGATAAGAAGGTTCCTTGTAGCAATAGCTGCAGCCAGCTTCTTGTGTTGACCTTGGTCCTTTGACCTCTTCACCCCGGCTCTGATCTTCAGCTCTGATATCTCCCTTTGGGCTGCTGCCAGGGCTTCTTCTATTTGCTCCATCTTGTCTTGAACTCTTTTGTCCTCCAGAGTGCGAGCCTCGGTGATCCTGACCCACCTAGCCTGACTCTCCTTCAGATACAAATCTGTCCTAGCTTTCTGGAATTGGGCTTCCTTGCAAGCATTCTTCAGGATTTGCTCTCCAGCCCTAGACTTCTTAATGTAATCTTCAGACCTCTCAATCTTAGCCAGATGCTCTTTCTTCAGCTTCTCCAATCTTTCAATATCCAATCTCCCATCACTCCTCTCATAGAGGGTCTTCTGCAAAGCTTGGGTTAACTTCTCATTTCTCTCCTTCAACTTTTCAAACTCTTCCAGACTGACAGTTGCTGGAGGTGGTGCCGTGGAAGGCCCAGGCACATCTTCAATAGTAAAGGGCATCCCAGAGAATTGAGCCCTAGCATGGGACCAATCATAGTATTGTGCTGATGCCACATTGTTACATTTTCCCAAGATGGTAACTCCTTTAGTTTGAACATTATCCCAGGCCCAGGCTGCCTGTCTAACAACAGTCAAACTAATCTTGTTCTCACAGTAAAGAGTCTCAACCAAGTCCTGTGCCTTCGGAGTGTGGACCAGTGCATAGCCCAATTGTCTCTTGAAAAGCAGAGGGTTGTAATTAATACTTACCTTAACTCCTATTAAGGGTACATTGGGAAAATGCCCACAGCTGGTGATGATATCCCTGCCTTTTGTGCTTTGGGTGCACCACCTGATATCAGCTGAAGTGAGTGTAGTAAGTCTTCCAGCCCAGTTTCTCTGCTGATGAGGATTCAGAAATGCATCTGTCCTGGGTAGATGCTTGAGAAGCCAAGTGTGGAACAATGGAGCACAACACCTTACTAGTCTCCCCCTCTGCTTTTCATTCTTCTGATGCACTGAATAGTAGAGATCACCCAATAAAGTTGGCACTGGGTTCCTTAGAATGAACAGGTGAATTGCATTCTTACTGACAAATCGAGGCTCATCTGCAAACAATACAATTCCATATATACTCAAAGCCAACAAGGCACATACTGCTTTCCATTCTCCTAGAGAAGCCTTCAGAGTAGCTTGAGTGATCAAGAAATCCAGATGCATGCCAGGGATTCCAGCCTTAGAAGTCATATGATGTCCAATCAAGACTGGTTCCAGATGCAATGCTTTTGCTACCTCTTCATTACTTGGAGAGACCATCTCAGGGTTGAAAGGAACTTCTCTCCTGATAGGTATGCCAACTAATGATGAGTATTCTTCCAATAAGGGCCCCATCTGAAAATCCTGGAAAGTGAAACATCTTAGTGGGGGATCATAAAACTGAAGGCAGGTGTGGATCAGGCTTCTCTGTGAAGGGTCCAGATCCATGACCATATCAAGTATATCTCCATGATGTTCTCTGAACAATGGTACATGGTCTGGAGTGATCAGGGTCTGAATCCTCCTGATGTCTGACAAATCTGGCTGGAAGAAGTGGTAGGTGATGTTGCTTTTCTTTGGAGCCATGATGCTGAGACTGAGTAGAGACAAGTGCTGATGAAGATACTGAGGAGTGGGCCACTGACTGGCTGGTGCAAATGACTGAAGTGAACAGCTGATGGCTGAAGCAAGTGCTGATGAAGATGGGTCAATGCTGAAGATGGGGTCAAAACCAAAACCAAATGAAGATGGATACCCTGTAAACACAAATAAGCAAATGTCAATATGATGCAATGGTTATGTATGCAAATGATATGCAAAGGGTTTGTGACTGAGCTGGATCTGATCAAGTGCTCTGATATAAGTCCAAGTGTGTAAGAAATCCAGGTGGAGGTCTATAAATCCAGTATCCAAGGTGGGGGACTCAAATAAAGAGCCACAAGTCCAGGGTTTAGAATCACAAGAACTGTCCAACATGGAGTACTCTTAACAAAATCAAAGTAACAGGGTATTCTGAGGCCAAGGTACCTGCAAACCTGTAAACAGCCCAACCCCCTCTCAGGTGGTGATCTAGAACAAGGATCCTCAGACTTGGATCAGTTATGAGAAGTGTAAACACCTCTAACCCGGAGGTACAGTGTTTACAATAACCATAACAATTCCTCCTCTAATTCACCTCAGTTTCTGAAGGTCATAACTAAAAGGTCATCCAGACTTAGCAGGCTTCCCAGATAGCCCTAGCATTGCAGGAAATCTGCAATACAGAGTTCTCAAGAAGAAACCCACATCTGAACCGTGTTTCATATTCCCGCACCAGACCGAAATGGAATGGGAAAGAATATGATTCACTCTAGCCTAGGTGTCACTCAGGTCCCAGGTATAGGACCTTAACTCTCAATGAATCACCCACCCACCAAAGCAAACAACAGATCCAGCCAGCAGTACAGTATGACAATATGAGAATATGCAAAGCAATAAAGAAAGCAGTAAAGCAACTGTACATAAAGCAGAAATAACCACAAATATACAAACACAAGTAAGCACATAACACCCCAGTAAACACAAATCAATCAAACGCTAGGAGGAACCCACAAAAAAGAACCAGAAGCTCTGGTTGCAGTATAAGGGTCCCCAGCAGAGTCGCCAAGCTGTCGCTCCCGACAAATGGGACTGGCCCAGATAAAGGTACAGACGCGAACGGTCGGCGAGAGGGACAATGAGAACACACAGCCGTGAACTCACTGGAGATGAAAGAGTCGCCAGCTAGGCATTTTTATCCCGGAGGAAAGGTAATGCTGCATAGACCTAGAAAAAGATGGATAAGACGGTTTGCGAACCAGAGAGACTGAGAAAGGGGGTCGGTTACAACCTGGGAAGGTATTAGCACCCAGATTGTCCGTCGTACTCGACGGGATCCACGCTTAGAAGATTTGTGTTTTAAAGGGGTAGTGTCAGTGCAATCTGTGTATAAAATAGCTGGAACAGGATGTACAGGTGTCAGTGTAAAAGAAGTGAAGTGTGATAAGTGAAGTGTCAGTGTAGGAATGGAGTGAGATGCTCAAGATAATGAGGCTAAAGAATAAGGCTGGAGGAGGGGGAATATACAAAGACTTTTGTTCGATAACCGTTAAGTTATGCCTACGTATCCTCTCGTGCAATGAGGAAGTCAGAACACCGTAGTTCGACCCAAAGAGACTGATAGATGAATTGACTTGTGAACTGCTTACTTGCCTATGCTCAAGTGTATGACCTGTCTGGCTCAGGTGCAAACTGTCTTGCATTAGACGGAAGAAGCAAGTTCTCGGTTATGAGTGAAGGTGATGAGAAAAGAATCCCGGAGGAGACGATTATTGTTTGTTTTTGAGTTTTCAGTCTTTTATTGCTTTTGAAAGTTTGTCATAAGTTAATGAGCTTAAGCCTAAACCAATGGGTTAGTAAACTCATCACATCTTCCCTTTGATTAGGGGTAATGAGAATACCTTAAGTGTGAAGTCAGATTCTCACACTTAATCACCTTTGATGCAGGATTAAGATCATTAACCTATTTGTGATTATTTAGATGTTTTTGGTGTTTTTGTTTAGTGTTGAGTAATGAGGTTAAGCCATAATCAAGGATTAAACAGACTCATTACACCATCCTAATAGAAGGATAATAGATGAGAATGTTTAAGCTGAGGAAAGCTCCTCAACTTAATCCATGATTAGGGATTAAACTCATGACAAAACAAAGCCTTTATTAGATGGATTTTAGTTAATGGTATGATGATGAAGTGATTTTTATGATTTGTAAGACAACTTGAGGAGGACTTGTCCATTAACACTAGGGTTAGTCCTTCTTAACCAGTTAAGGAAGAATTAGAACCCTAATGCAAGGCCCAAGTTACAAGTGTAATGTCTTGATGATTATTAAGTGAATTGATTAAGAGATTTAAACACATTAAGGGTTTAACACTTAGGATTAAAGTTATACACTCCATCCTAATAGAAGGATGCAGGCATAAGCTTAATCACAAAGCCTTAAAACCTTTAGGGTTTAGTCCCTGATTATGAGGTGAGAAGAGAAGACTCAAAGAAGACACAAAGGTAAAACTAAGAGGGGAGACTAATCAGAACCCTAATTCATTGTCATGCTTGGTTGTTCCTAAGGTTTGTGAGGTTTGCAAGAACAATCTTCAATGGAACCACCAGGAAGCAGATGAAAGGATCAAGAAAAGCAAAGTGACTTGCTTCATTCAAGAAGTCAAGTCACTTGAAGAAAGAAAGTAAGAAGAACAAGAATGAGCAAGCTCAATCTCATACATAAACAAAAATGCAGCAATGGATGCAAGAGAGATGAAAAGAAAAGTTATGAGAAGTGAAGGCAAATTCACTTCTCAAATTTACTTACCACCTGAAATGTTAGAAGGAAAAGCAATGCAATGCTAAATGAAATGGAATGACATGATGCTAGACCAAACCAGAAGCATACACATGATGATAATGATGCTATGAGATGCTACAAACATGAGGCAAGGCATGGAGATGTTCATACAAGTTTATGAATGCAAATGAAGCAAGTTAAGGAGCATGAATGAACATGAAAAGTTATGAAGCACACAAGACAAATGACATGGCAAATATGTGATGCAATGATCAAACATGCTTTCTATATGTCTTAAGATGTCAAATGAATCACAAGAATGCATAAAATGCTAAGGCAAGTCATGTTATGCAAGAGAATGCAAAAGGGATGCAAATGGAAGCCCAAATTAGGGTTCATGGATCAAGCATCAAACAAAAACCCAAAACAGAAGCAAACCCTAAGATAAAAAATGGAAAATGCCACACAAAGGGTCCCTAAACCTATACTAAACCAATGTCCAAAGGGGAGGTCTCAACTCTTAACCAATCCTAAGTTATGATTTTTACAAGTTATTAGGGTTTGTAGGGCTCCTAAACAAAAGAAATGTCAAACAAATAGAAAATGCAAAATCAAATCATGGTCATTTTATCCTAGAAACTTCATGCTAAACACAATGCAATGCAAGAAGAATCAATGTCCAACTCTTCTCAAATAGGCAGAAATGATTTTTTGAACTTAGGATCAAATTAATGCATAAAAAATGATTTAATTCAATGTAAAATTCTCAAAATGCATCAAGATCAAAAAAGAAATTTGGTTTGAAGGTTGGACAATGTTTCTAAATGTCTTAGAACAATTCATGAATTTTTTAGTGATTTTTAAATACCTAAAAGTATTTTTAATAAATTAATTTCCATTAATCAATTAAAAATAATCTTTTAAATATTAAAAAATACTTTTTTAATGATAAAAAATAAAATAAAAATATTTTTGGGTCATAAAAATTAACAAAACTTATGAGAAAAAGTTTCATAATTTTTAGATATTTTTAACTATTTTTAATAAATTAAACAAAACAAATAAGAAAAATATGAAAATAAATGAAAATAAAGGAAAGTCAACAGAATGGAGGGATGAGATTGGATCTGGATTTGAATTGGTTGACTGGCGCCAGATCCAGTGGCTGTGGTTCTTTCTGAGTTAATTTATTTAATTAATGATTAATTAAGCTAATTAAGAGGATTAGGGCAAACGAAGTGATCTGGGCCATCCAAACTGGAGGGAAGTCAACAAGTCAAAGGGGATCTACGCTCCACATTCAAATGGCCATAATGACCTGAGTTTAGGGTTAATCACATTCAGGTGACCGGAGAGAAGCTCCGGTCATCTTCTCCGGCTACACAAAAACCCTAGAACACGATTCAGGTACCTATTCTACAAATTAAGCACACCTAAATGATCCTCTAACTACCTAGGTCATGAATCCACCTTCAAACAACATTTAAACATCATGAATCAAAGGAATCGAAAGAAATGAAATTCACGGGCAAAAATTCAGAGGGACCATACAAGCTCAATATTCACTCATTTTTGATTCTGAAACCAACCCCATGACCAGCAAGACATGAATAATCAATTTGTAACTCAAAAATCAAGCTTTGAGAGAAAAGTTTCCATGATCATACCTGAGCTGGAAAGCTTCAAAACTGAGCTTCCAGAGCTTTCCTTGCGTGCAAATGGACTCCCTTGTATCCCCTGATGCTAATGGAAGGCTTCAAAGCTCTTGTGGATGGCTGATTTGTGAGAACCAGTTCTGGTGTAGCAGGAAATGAGCTTTGTGTACAGGCTGCTTCAGCTCAAAGTAAAGGGTGGTTTTGACTCCTTGTGGTATGCTTGACTTGTTGGTGAAGAAAAATGAAGTGTTTGATGGCTGGATGAAGGGATTCGAAGAGTTCTGGTTTTAGGGATGAGAAATGGTGCAGGTCAGTTCAGGCTGGTTCCAGGCTTGAGTCTTGTTGCTTACTACTCAATGAAACATGGCAAGATGATTGGTGAAGATGGTTTTTGTGCTTGTATGCTGTGGAGACAAATTCGAAGGATTTTGCAAAATGAGGTGTGTTTGTGAAATGTGTTGAATGAGAGAGTTTCAGCCTTGCTAGATGTATGGAATGGTTTGCTCTTTGTCCACATAAACCTCTCTCATTGGTCAGATGATTGGACATGTGCTTTATTGATTGGTAAGTCACCTTTTGCAAAAAGTCAAATTTTTGTGTAAGGCAAGTATGGCTTGATCTATAGCTAGTACATGGGCTGGTTCTGGTGCAGCATGATGTGTGTGTGAGGCTAGCTTGGTTCAGCAGCCAATGCATCAAGTGGTAGAAGTGTCATGAGTGTTTTTGCAAGTTGTTGCCTTTTTGTACTTCATGAAAGAAAGTCTTGTTACATGAACCATGAACATGTGATTTTGGTTCAATTCTGATTTGTATGACCTATAGAATGTTTGTATGCTGGTTTGAAATGAACTAGAGGTCACAAAAGGCATTGGCTCATGATTTTGCAAAATTTCCATTTGAGGCATGCCTTGAAAATCAATGATTTTGGCCAACTTTGTCACACCATAACTTTTGATCCAAGAAGAGTTTGATCATGTTCTTGTACTTTTTGAAAAGGGAAAAATGAGATCTACAACTTTCATGACCAAAGTTTTTTCATTTGAAGCATTTTTGGATCAAGAATCAAGGCTTAAAAAAGGGCCTAAAATGAAGCATTCTTGAAAAGTCAACTATGCCCAAAAAGTCAACATTTGCAAAAACCCTAAATTCTTGATTTTTATGAACTTCAACCTTCTTCCATGATCAAATAAAGATCATATACACTCAAAATGATGAAGATCACCCATTGGTTGGGTCATTGGGGGCCTCAGATGCCCTGATTTTACACTGACTTGTCCAGAAAGTCAACTCTTGATCAGATGACTTCCCCATGGAATTTCTTCATGAAAATTGATATGCATATTCCCTATACCATATAGAGACCAATGGAAACAAGAATGACCAAAAAATTTGGAGTTATGGCCTCTGAAACCAAAACCCTAATTTTCAGTCAACTGTGCAGTCAAACCTGGCTCTGCATCCATCCAAACCCTAGTTCTTGTGATTATTTTGAAATTTTGCCTTTGAGAGGATGTAATATGATATAAGAACACATATGGATCCCTTGGAAGTGATTGGTTGCCTTTGGAATGGCTCAAGAAGCTTTGAGATTGCTCAGATCACAAACCCTAGGTGCAGATGACTTAGAAACTATGCAGTGAACAAAAAATGAGATATGAGATGGTATGATTGTGTTTAGGCATATGAGAATGATCACAAGCCATGGTGTGAATGGGTGAGGGCAAATTTGGGGTGTTTACAGTCCCCATCATTGCTTTTCTCATTACTTTAACCCCTAGAGAACCCTATTTCTTTACCCGATGGTCGTCCCCGTCGTGATCTCTTTATTTCCCCAGCTTGTCGGTCGTCCCCGTCATTGCTTTGCCTACCATTTTACCCCCAACAGTCGTCCTCTGCTCGGTGGTCTTCCTCCATCGCTTTCATTTGATAATCATACTATACTATCTTTTACAATTTATATCCCTTTTCTTCTTATCCCCAGCGAGCGCAAATTTCGGATTGTCTTTGGTATTCAACCACAAGTTATCTTGTTTGTCTATTAAGCCCAACGCTTACACCCTACACAGCTAACTCATGCTTGAATAGGGGCATCTGTAAACACCCAAAATTTTTCCTCACTCTTCATCACACCATGGCTTGTGATCTTTTTCTTTTTTTTTTAACATAAGCATTACATCTCATATTGCATTTTTGTTTCACTGCATAGTTCAAGTTCATCAGCATCTAGGGTTTGTGATCTGAGCAATCCAAGAATCCATCTGAGCCATCCCAAAGGTCTCAAAGCTTTCCAAGAGAGTTCATGTGTGTTCCATGATCATATTATGCTCCTCAAAATTCATGAAAGTCAAGAGATCACAAGAAATGGCAAAGGCATGGAAGTAGAGCTAGGTTTTCACTGCACAGATGACCAAAATTAGGGTTTTGGTTTCAGAGGCCTTAACTCAAACTTTTTGGGTCATTCTTGTTTCTAATGTTCTTAATATGTTATAAGGATCATGTGTACCAAGTTTGATGAAGAAACTCATTGTGGAAGTCATTTGTTTACTGGGTAACTTCTAAAGCAAGTTAAGTCAAAATCAGGGCATCTGAGGCCCCCAACAATGGAACCAAGGGATAATTTTCATCAAATTGAAGTTCAATGATCTTTATTTGATCTTAGAAGTGGTTATAAGTTCACAAGATTGAAGAATTTTGAGCCAATTGCAAACTTGCCATTTTTGGAAATGACTTGAAATACAAACTTTCCATTTTGGGAATGATTTTCAACCTCCTTTTTCATGACCAAAAATGCTTCAAATGAAAATTTCTTGGGCATGAAAGTTGTATATTAGGTATTTCCCTTTTCAAAAAGTACAATAACATGTCTTGATTCATCCTAGAACTCAAGATATGGCTTTTCAAAGTTGGCAAAAATCATATAATTTCAAGTTTCAGGTCAAAGAGGGATTTTGCATTTTGGCATGTTCAAGCTTCTAAATGACTTCTAATGTGCACAAATATGTTACAACATGTCAAGACAACTTCAAAGGATCAAAATTGGCCCAAGAATTGAAGCATTTCATGGCATGAATCACAAGAAACATCAAAGAGGGAAACTTGCATAAACCATGAGAACTCTCCATTCAAGCCTTCCAGCTGCATAACTTTGATCCAAAGGCCATCCTTGATGCAAGCTGATGCCAGACACCCCATGAAAACACCTCTGAACCGTGTCATGCTTCAAGTACATATAACCTTGAATTTTTTCATTTTGGCCCATACCAATCAAACTATGCCACACCAACTCTCTGAACCGATCAGCATGACTTATGTGAACCTCATGGACCTCAAACAACACAACACACAAACCTGAAAGCTCTCATACAAGCAAAATCAAAAAAACTTGCAAAAACTTCATTCCTTCGAAACTCTTTGCACAACCATTCAACCTCACTCATTCCTTCACCATTCACCTCAAAATCATCTCCAGAACACAAAGCACCCTCCATTTTGCCCTAAAAGCCACTCTAACAAAAATACTATTTCTGCCAAACCAGAAATGTATCACACAAACCAAGCCATTTAAACTCCATTCAAGCTTTCCAGAAGCATCAGGGGGATCATTGGAGGCATTTTGCACAAAGGAAGAGGTCAGAAAGCTCCAGTTTGCAAAGCTTCAACTCAGGTAGCCATGATGAACATTTTTTCCAAAACTCTTGTTTTAAATTTCTAAATGATTCTACATGTTTATCTGATCATTGTGATATGTTTATTTTCGAAAATGGTTGAGAAATGAGCATGTATTGTTCTTCTGAAACTTTGCCCGTGAATTTGTTTTTTCTTCGATTCATCATGTATGCTTGAAATAAATTGTTTTTGATGGTTGATTCTTGCTTATTTATGCTTGGGGAGTGATTCTGGAGAGTTGGGAAGGTTTGTATGGCTTGTGGAGAGAGTTAGAGAGAGGACCTTGCCAGAGAAGACGACCGGAACACTGTTCCGGCCGTTTGAAAGTGATTAGGGCTAATCTCATTAATTAGCTGAGTTTAAATGTAGACCCTTGGATTGGATTTTACCCGCACGCGTATGAGGCCAGGATCAGTCATTAAAACACTAAATCTTAATTAATTAGTTTAATTTATTTAATTAATTCAGATTAAAACGTGACCATTGGATCTCATTTAATTAATAAGTTTGAATCATGGCCCTAGGATCAGATTACCACAAGTCACGAAGACTTCACACCTGGACCACTGGATCCCTCAACTTTCAATCATAGCCTTTCATCTTGCATACTTTTGTTTTTATTTTATTTTTCTTTGCATTTTAATTCACAAAATTATTAAAAATAGCTAAAAAAAACTTCCAAAAATATTTTCTTTTGCATTCTGACTCTAGATATTTTTCTCAATCCAAAAATAATTTTTATTTTATTTTTTGCATTAAAAAAGTATTTTTAAAATATTTAAATGTTATTTTAAATTAATTAAAGTATTTTAATTAATTAAAAATACATTTAGGTTTCTAAATATCACCGAAAAATCATGAACCATTCCAATGCATTTAGAAACATTTTCAAACTCTTCACTCAAATTTCTTTTTAGGTTTGATCATAGTTTGCCAATTTTCTTTGAATTGAGGGTCTTTAAAATCACATTTTTAAGCCCTAACTTTGAAAAATCATTTATGCCTAACCAAGAAGAGTTTGAACTTGATTCTTTTTGCATTGTGTTACATATTGCATGTAGTTTATAGGTCATTTTCATCATGAATTTATCTTACATTTTCAATTTGATTTGCATTTTCCCTTTTGAATCACCCAAAAACCCTAGAAAACATAGGAAAATCATAACTTTTGATAGGATAGGCTTATGATCTTCTCCATTGGGGTGTGACCTAATATGGGATTAGGGTTTGTTTGAGCTTGATTTCAAGTTTTTATCATGTTGATTGCTTCTGTTTTAGTCATTTGCATTTCACATGTTCATAAAACCCTAATTTTTCATGTTCATTTGCATTCACCTTGCATATTCATCATCACATGAACTTGCCATGACATTTCATGTATTCATATGTCATCTTAGACATCTTAGGTCATGTTAGGACTTTTCTTAATCATTTCTTCATTCATTTTCCATGTTTTGCATTCATTTCATTTCATAAACATCCATGTGTTTTCAAACTTCTAAGCATGCTTTCATGACATCTCATCTTTGTATGATCATTCATATGCATCTTGTATGACATTGCATCATCTCACATTCCATTTGCATTGCATAAACACTTCTGACTTTGATCATTGCATCTCATTTCACTTCATTTCCTTTTACTTTATACCTTATGCATTCATACTAACCCTTTCAGGTACTTTTGGGTAAGTTATTTTGGGAGGTGGGTTTGCCTTTACCTCTTACTTATTCTTATCTCATTCATATGCATTTAACTTGTCTTTAAAGTGAATTGGATTCACTTATGTTCTATCTCTCTCACTTTCTTCCTTTAAGTTACTTATCTTCTTAGGAAGTAAGTAACTTATTCTTCTGCTTCCTCCTCCTTTCATCTACTTCTTCCATTGGTGACTTCCTTGAAGATCCTTCTCTAAGCCTCACAAACCATAGAAAATCCAAGAATGATAATGATTAGGGTTGTAATTAGTTCCCCTTAGTTTTTTTACCTTTGAGTTTCCTTGAGTCTCTCTTCTCATCTCAATAATCAGAGACTAAACTCTTAAAGTTTTAGGACTTTGGAATTAGGGTTATGTCTGCATCCTTCTCTTAGGATGGAGTGTATAACTTTAATCCTAAGTGTTAAACCTTTAATTTTTTTAAACCTCTTAATAAAATCACTTAATAATCATCAAGACTTTATCTTGTAACTTGGGCCTTACATTAGGGTTCTAACTCTTCCTTATGGTTAAGAGGGACTAACCCTAGTGTTTAATGGACAAGTCCTCCTCAAGTTGTCTTACAAACCATAAAATCCACTTTTAAATCTAATCCTTTAATTAAAATTCATTTAATAAAGGCTTGTTATATAATGAATTTAATCCCTAACCATGGATTAAGTTTAGGTATCTTCCTCAGCTTAAGTATTCTCATCTATTATCCTTCTATTAGGATGGTGTAATGAGTTCACTAATTTGTGATTAGAGATTAAACTCATTACTTAACACTAAACAAAAAAACCAAAAACATCTAATTAATCACAAGTAGGTTAATGATCTTAATCCTACATCATCATGGCAATTAGGTTGAGATGCTTATCTCATACTTAAGTAGGCTCATTATCCCTAATCAGGGAGGATATAATGAGTTTACAAGCCCTTGGTTTAGGCTTAAGCTCATTAACTTATGCAAAACACCAAAAACAATAAAAAAAACTAAAAACACAAAAACAAACAATAATCGTCTCCTTCGGGATTCTATTCTCATCACAGTCATTCTACAAACGAGAACTTGCTTCTTTCGTCTAATGCAAGACAGTTAGCACTCGAGCCAGACGAGTCATACACTTGAGCATAGGCAAGTAAGCAGTTCATAGTCAATTTATTTTCAGTCTCTTTGAGTCAAACTACGGTGTTCTGACTTCCTCATTGCACGAGAGGATACGAAGGCATAACTTAACAGTTATCGAACAAAAGTCTCTTTGTCTTCCCCCTCTTTTAACATTCTTTTCTAAGCCTCATTTCCTGAGCATTTCAATCCCTTTTACACTGACACCTGTATATTCTTTTCTTTGCTTTTGCACACAGATAGTACATACACCTACCTCTTTAAACACAATCTGTTAAGCGTGGATCCCGTCGAGTACGACGGACAATCTGAGTGCTAATACCTTCCCAGGTTGTAACCAACCCCCTTTTCTCAGTTTCTCTGGTTCGCAACCGTCTTATCTATCTTTTTCCAGGTTTATGCAGCATTACCTTTCCTTCGGGATAAAAATGCCTAGTTGGAGACTCTATTTAATATACCTTCATTTCTCTTTTCGCCAATCGTTCGCGCTTGTACCTGGATGCAAATCTTTGGGAGCGACACTATGGTTCAGACCTCTACTGCAACAGGGAGAAAGTTGTTTTTGATTCTTCAACTCATACACCACAGGTCGATAATGTTGGGGGAGACGGAGGCGTCACTAGAAGCGGATGTCTCTTTGCGTCACAAGTTCCGAGAGTTAATACTAAGGCAGAGGTTACTGCCAAAGCTAAAGGCAAAAATGTGGTGCCTGAAGAACCTGTTTTGAAGGAAGCTCATAAAACATCCTTTGATCAAGATGTGGATGAATTTATGAGGATAATCAAGAGAAGAGATTACAAGGTTGTGGATCAGCTCCACCAGACTCCTTCAAAGATCTCCATTTTATCATTGTTATTGTGTTCCGAAGCTCATCGAGATGCATTACTTAAAGTCTTGCACGCAGCCTACGTGCCTGAAGAGATCACGGTAAATCAGCTAGAGACAGTGGTTTCTAATGTTAATACTAGCCATGGACTAGGCTTCACCAATGCTGATTTGACTACGGAAGGACGCCATCACAATAAAGCTTTGCACATCACTCTGGAGTGTAAAGGGGTTGTGCTTTCACATGTTCTAGTTGACACTGGGTCTTCACTCAATGTATTGCCAAAGAAAGCCCTTGTTAAGCTTGAATATGATGGTATTGCTCTCCGACCAAGAAATCTGGTGGTTAGAGCTTTTGATGGTTCCAAGAGGTATGTTCTTGGAGAAGTGGAGCTGCCTGTGATAATTGACCCACAGGTCTTTCAAACTACTTTCTACGTGATGGACATTCAGCCGACCTACAGTTGTTTGTTGGGTCGACCATGGATTCACGCCGCTGGCGCAGTTACGTTGACCCTTCACCAGAAATTAAAATACGAGTGGGAAGGGAAAATTATCATAATCTGTGGTGAAGAGGACATTTTTGTTAGTCATCTAGCCACCTACAAATATATTGAGATGGATGGTGAAATCCACGAGACCATGAGCCAAGGTTTCGAAGCACTGAACGTCAATGAGGCGAAAACTGAAGTATTTGCTCCATCCTAAGAGGATAAGATGGGTACTACAATTGTCTCCTACCAACAAGCTCGGAAGGTTGTTGAAGATGGAAATGCCCAAGGCTGGGGCAAGCTGCTACCTGTGGAGAAGAAGGAGGACAAATTCGGTTTGGGTTACAAACCATTCCGACAAGATCAAGCAGAGGCTGCCAAGGAGCCCAAGTTCATAAGTGGGGGGATGCTAACCCCAGATGCTGTCAATAACGTGGAAGACGAGGCTGAAAGCGACCTCAACCTGGAGAGCTGGATTCGTCCAAGGATCACGGGCCAACAAGTCCTTAACTGGTCTTCCCAGGAAATTTTAAGAGTTACTCCTGCAGAGTAATTATTATTTCCTGATTTTTAGCATGCATCAAGTCCTGCATCTTGCCCAAGGTGTCAAGACTCATTTTGTAATAGGGCCATATTTGTATTTTGTGCAAATGGAATATCAATGAACAATGGACATCTTTTGCAAACAATTTTCTTCTTCGCTCAATGTCTTTTCATTTTTGTTATTTTTCGCACAAAACAATAAAATGGCAATGTTTTCAAAATAAATAACTTCATTTTTTTCTGAATAAGATTAAAATTGATCACTAAAAAGAACAAATCTCAACCCTTGCAGAGATTATCCTCCAGATTACACTGACAACATCACTGCTATGACCTTGTATGACTTCGATAATCCAATTAATCAAGCAGATGAAGGGGTTGATGAAGACTATGAGTTGCCTGAAGAGTTGGCCAGGTTGTTGAGGCAAGAAGAGAAAGTGATTACTCCTTATCAGGAGGAGATTGAAACTGTTAATCTTGGTACCGAGGAAGATATGAAAGAAGTGAATATTGGGGTCGGTCTGCAAGCTCCAATAAAGGAATAGCTCATCAGTATGCTTCGGGAATACGTCGACATCTTTGCTTGGTCCTATCAAGATATGCCAGGTCTAGATACGGATATTGTCATGCACAGGCTACCCTTGAAAGAAGATTGCCCTCCGGTTAAACAGAAGTTGCGCCGCACTCGCCCAGATATGGCCATGAAGATTAATGAAGAAGTACAAAAGCAGTGGGACTCTGGTTTCCTTGTTGTAACTAGTTACCCGTCGTGGGTTGCTAACATTGTACCCATGCCTAAGAAGGATGGCAAGGTGCGCATATGTGTGGATTACCGGGACCTGAACAGAGCTAGCTCGAAGGATGATTTCTCATGACCTCACATTGATGTATTGGTGGATAACACAGCCCAGTTCTCGGTATTTTCTTTCATGGACGGATTTTCTGGATACAATCAGATCAAGATGTCACCCGAAGACATGGAGAAAACAACTTTCATCGCACCTTGGGGCACATTTTGTTACAAGGTAATGCCGTTTGGACTGAAGAACGCCGGTGCAACGTACCAACGGGCTATGGTAACATTATTCCACGATATGATCCACAAAGAAATTGAATGCTACGTGGATGATATGATTGCCAAGTCCCTCACTAAAGAAGACCATCTTGTGAATCTGTTGAAGTTTTTTAAGCGTCTGAGGAAGTATCAGCTGAAGTTGAACCCCAACAAATGCACATTCGGTGTACGTTCCGGTAAGCTATTGGGTTTTATCGTAAGTGAAAAATGAATTTAGGTTGATCCCGATAAAGTCAAAGCCATTCAAGAAATGCTTGCACCTAAGACTGAGAAAGAAGTTCGAGGGTTCTTAGGTAGATTGAACTACATATCAAGGTTCATATCTCACCTCACGGCAACCTGTGAACCCTTGTTCAAGCTGTTAAGAAAAGAACAAACAGTCAGGTGGAACAACGATTGTCAGAAAGCTTTTGACAAAATCAAGGAGTACCTGCAAGAACCTCCAATTCTCATGCCTCCAATTAAATGAAGACCTCTGATAATGTACATGACAGTATTAAAAGGATCAATGGGGTGTGTGTTGGGCCAACATGACGAGTCTGGTTGAAAAGAGTATGCAATATACTACCTAAGCAAAACGTTTACCGATTGTGAACAACATTATTCACTGCTCGAGAAAACTTGTTGTGCTTTAGCGTGGACTGCTCGCCGACTAAGACAGTATATGTTGACTCACACTACTTTGTTGATCTCAAAAATGGACCCCGTCAAGTACATATTTGAGAAGCCAGCACTTACCGGAAGGGTTGCAAGATGGAAAATGATTCTAACAGAGTATGACATTCATTACACATCTAAAAAACCATCAAAGGCAGTGTATTGTCTGATTATCTGGCTGAGCAACCCATTGATGATTACGAGCCTATGAGATTTGACTTCCCTGATGAAGACATCATGTTCTTAAAAGCAAAATATTTTGAAGAGCTTGTTCACACTGAAGGGCATGATCCAGAAGAGGCATGGACTATGATGTTTGACGGGGCTGTCAATATGAACGGTCGTGGAGTTGGTGCAGTCCTCATTACACCTAAAGGAGTTCATATTCCTTTCTCGGCAAAACTCACCTTTGCCTGCACTAACAACGAAGCAGAATACGAAGCTTGTATCATGGGTCTTGAGGAAGCCATTGACCTCAGGATCAAAACTTTGAATGTATTCAGAGATTCAGCTTTTGTAATCAATCAGACCAATGGCAAATGGTACACTCATCAGGAGCATCTGATTCCATACCGTGATTATACGAGGAGATTATTGACTTTCTTCACAACAGTCAAACTTGAATTCATCCCTCGAGATGAGAATCAGTTCGTAGACACTTTAGCTACCATTTCCTCCATGATAAAAGTTCAAGCTGCCAATTATGTACCTCGGATCTTGGTATCCAGACTGGACAGACCGACATATGTATTCTCCGTGGACACTGCTAGTGATGACAAGCCTTGGTTCCATGACATCAAATGCTTCTTGGAGAATCAGACATACCCACCTGGGGCATCATCCAATAATAAGAAGACATTAAGAAGGTTGGTCGATATCTTCTTCCTCAATGTTGAGGGTTCATTATACAAGTGAAACTTCGACATGGTCCTGCTCAGATGTGTTGACAAGAAGGAAGCAGACCTGTTGATGCACGAGGTACATGAAGGTTCTTTCGGTACCCATGCCGAAGGACATGCAATGGCAAAGAAGTTGTTAAGATCAGGCTACTACTGGATCACAATGGATGCAGACTGTTATGCCTATGCCAGAGAATGTCACAAGTGCCAGATCTACGCGGATAAAGTGCATGTGCCTCCAAAACCTTTGAACGTAATGTCTTCACCTTGGCCCTTTGCCATGTGGGGCATTGACATGATTGGAAAGATTGAACCGACTGCTTCAAATGGCCACATATTCATCCTGGTAGCCATTGATTACTTCATCAAATGGGTTGAAGCAGCTTCGTACGCAAACGTCACCAGACAAGTGGTAGCCATATTTCTGAAAAGAGACATCATATGTCGATATGGAGTTACCGATAATGGTTCCAATTTGAACAACAAAATGATGGTAGAACTGTGTCGGGACTTCAAATTCCAATATCACAACTCTTCTCCTTACAGGCCAAAGATGAATGGCGTTGTTGAGGCAGCCAACAAGAACATTAAGAAGATTGTGCAAAAGATGGTAGTTACCTACAAAGACTGGCATGAGATGCTACCGTTTACCTTGCATGGGTACCGAACCTCAATTAGAACATCTACTGGGGCAACGCCTTATCAGCTTGTGTATGGTATGGAAGTTGTCATACCTGTTGAAGTTGAACTACCCTCGTTGTGGGTAATGATGGATGTGAAACTAGATGAAGCAGAATGGGTCCGGTCTCGGTACAATCAACTGAATTTGATTGAAGAGAAAAGATTAGCTGCAATCTGTCATGGGCAGTTGTATCAGAAGAGAATGAAGAAAGCCTTCGATCATAAAGTCAGACCTCGGGAATACCAAGTGGGAGAGCTTGTTCTGAAAAGAATCCTTCCTCCTCATATAGACCATAGGGGCAAGTGGACACCAAACTATGAAGGTCCTTATGTGATAACTAAAGTCTTCTCGGGTGGAGCACTGATGCTCGCAACCATGGATGGTGAAGACTTCCCGTCTCCTGTGAATTCAGATGCAGTTAAAAAATACTTCGCATAAAATGACCCGCTGGACATAAAAACAGAATGTAAGTCTAGGAAAAAATAGGACATCCCGGCGAGTCAAAAACAGAATAAAAGACTCGGGCAAAAAAAGGGGAAAATCAAAAAAATGTACATCCGCTGAGTTGAAAAGTTGCATTAGACAGCTCGGGCAAAACTGGGTATCCCGGTGGATTGAAAACCCGAAAGGGAGATCCACACAAAATCAGGGGATAAGCAAACAACTACATTCTGAATTCGTCTATATCACTCACAACATGGCAAGCTTCGAAAGGACAAAGCGTCAGTCAGAATCAGCCTTCTTTAGAAAGCAAGATGAGAAGAATGTCAAGGTCATACAGGTCATAGCAAAGGAAGCTCACTGGAGTGCCATCTTCATCATTGCCAACACTTTTATTTTCTCAATTTACAGCAATCTCCTCCTTCCAGGGGATTCGCTTCTTTTGACTATACTTGCCTATTCAGGGCGCGTAAATTAATAAAGTCAGAGTTTTCAGTCACACCTTGTTTTTTACATTTTTTGTTTCATTTGCAAAAATGTCCAACATTCATAATACAACACTTGCATAAAACATATGAGCTATTTTAATAAATGCTTGCAGGAAATATGTTGCTTTCAGGAAAAATTAACTCCCATGACGGAATCTGGTTAAGGATACCTCGGGACACTTGTGTGTTTTCCTTTATCTTAACAGGTTACAGGTACTCAAGACAAACAATCTTTCGCAACATGGGGCATATCAAGCATTGAATCCCCAGCACACTATGTTCCAGGAGTTATCTCCTCCCCGGACGGGATCTCCCGAGCAATGCCTGACAACTCTTTCACAGCAAGGTGGTCAAAGAGCCTTCTATTCCCCACTAGAGATGCCAGATTTCTCTCACCCTAAGTAGAGTTGGTGGAATTGATTCTCCCACAGAGTTGCCTCCCCCAGTAGAGCAATACCTGAAACATATCCCCAGCGGAGTTGCTAAAACTTTCTCATCCCCAGACAGATCTATCAATGATCTATTTCCCCGGACAGATCTATCAATGATCTATTCCCCCAAGCAGAGTTCTCCCTCTGGGAAAATCTATCAATGATCTCTTCCCCCAGCTGGGTTATCCCTTTAAGCAAATCAGCTAGAGATCTTTATCCCTGCAGGATCCGAGTCTCGGATCGAGTTTCTCATTTGCATAATCATAGCATTTGCATCATATTTACCGAAATAAGCGTAGCATTCTGTCTAATACGGAGCATTACGGCAAATATCAAACATTTGCATGATCACAAGCCGAGTTCGATCCAACCACTTGCAAATACCAATCATTATTTCATCAACAATATACAAAACTCATATCCCCCGCAGACAAAAGCCAAGGCATCCCCTTTCACTCCCGAGTACAGATACTTGTTCATAACATGTTTCTTTTCGACACTCGTCCGTGTCATCCTATCCCCGCAGGTCGCCAGAATACCTTCTGCACTTTCAAGTACACATCGTCAAACACTTATATCTTTCACTTTTGAAAAACGTAAGCACTCGTCCGTGTTTACCATTCCCCAGTAAGTCGTCAACAAAACAATTTTCTGCTATCCGACATTCGTCTTATGTCGTGATACTTTCGGCAACCGTCCCCTTCCAGGTGATCGTCCTTCACCTTTGGATGACCGTCCCTCATCCTTTCCCCAGTGGAATCTCCATCATTGGAACCTTATATCCGACATTCGTCATATGTCGTGATAAAGAGCAGTCGTCCCCTACTAGGTGATCTTCCTTCACCTTTTGATGACCGTCCCTCATCATTTATCTGATGGTCGTCCCCATCATTAATCTTGTTATCCGACATTCGTCCTATGTCGTGATAATCCCCGAGAGCAGTTGTACCCTGCCAGGTGATCGTCCTTCACCTCTTGATGATCGTCCTTCATCATGCTTACCCGATGGTCGTCCCCATCGTTTACCTTATCTATCCGACATTCGTCCTATGTCGAGATAAAGAGCAGCCGTCCCCTACTAGGTGATCGTCCTTCACCTTTGAGGACCGACCATCATCATTATTTCATTTATTCTTTAAACCGATGGTCGTCCCCATCATTGTTTACTTCACTTTCCGAGCCTGGTGGTCGTCCCCATCATTGCTTTTCTCATTACTTTAATCCCCAGAGAATCTTATTTCCTTACCCGATGGTCGTCCCCATCATGATCTCTTTGTTTCCCCAGCTTATCGGTCGTCCCCGTCATTGCTACTTACCACTTTATCCCCAGCAGTCGTCCTCTGCTCGATGGTCGTCCTCCATCGCCTTCATTTAATAAACATACTATACTACCTTTTACAATTTATATCCTTTTTCTTCTTCTCACCAGCGAGTTCAAATTTCGGACTGTCTTTGGTATTCAACCACAAGTTATCTTGTTTGTCTATTATGCCAGGTGCTTACATACTGCACAGCTAACTCATGTTTGAATAGGGGCAGCTGTAAACACCCCAAATTTTCCCTCACTTTTTCTCACACCATGGCTTGTGATCCTTCATTTTTGTTTTAACATAAGCATTACATCTCATATTACATATTTGTTTTATCTGCATAGTTCCATTTCATATGCATCTAGGGTTTGTGACCTGAGCAATCCAAGAATCAATCTGAGCTATCCCAATGGTCTTGAATCCTTCCAAGAGGGTATGTGTGTGCTCTATAATCATATTATGCTCCCCAAATTTCATGAAAGTCAAGAGATCACAAAGAATGGCAAAGGCATGGAAGCAGAGCTAGGGTTTTCCTACACATATGACCAAAATTAGGGTTTTGGTTTCAGAGGCCTTAACTCCATAATGTTTGGTCATTCTTGTTTCTAATGTTCTTAACATGTTATAAGGATAATGTGTACCAAGTTTGATGAATAAATTCATTGTGGAAGTCATCCGATCATTGGGTAACTTCTTGAGCAAGTTAAGTCAAAATCAGGGCATCTGAAGCCCCCAACAAGGGTACCAAAGGATCATTTTCATCAAATTGAAGTTCTATGATCTTTATTTGATCTTATAAGTGGTTGTAAGTTCACAATATTGAAGAATTTTGAGCCAATTGCAAACTTGCCATTTTTGGAAATGACTTGTAATGGAAACTTTCCATTTTGGGAAAGATTTTCAACCTCTTCTTTCATGACCAAAAATGCTTCAAATGAAAAATTATTGGGCATGAAAGTTGTAGATTATGTCTTCCCATTTTCAAAAAGTACAAGAAGATGTGTTGATTCATCCTAGAACTCAAGATATGGCCTTTCAAAGTTGGCAAAAATCCTATAATTTTCAAGTTCATGCCAAAGAGGGAATTTTGCAATTTCACTTGCCAAGCCATTTCATGATCTCTAATCAACTTCTATGCACCATAACATGTCAAGGAAACTTCAAAACATTATAAATGGCCCAAGATTGCATGGTTTTCATGGCTTGGTTCACAAGAAATCTCAAAATGACAATTATGCATAAACTTTGCAAAACCATGACAACTCTTCATCCACTTGTGACAGCTGCATAAATTGATCCTAGGGTCATCCTTGAACCAAGCTGAGGCCAAGACACCCCAAAAGCCAGCTCTGACTCAACCCAAGCTTAAGGTACCATAACTTTTGACTTTTTGCAAATCAAGTCATACCAATCAGCCTGTGCCACAACCACTCTCTGGCCAATCAACATTTATGCAAGCATCAAGGAGCCCATTTCACACAATCTTGGAGCCTGAAACCTCAAGAACTCAGAAATCCCAAAAATTGCCATAGAACTTCATCTCTTCGAAACTCACTCCTCAGCTATCAAAACTCCAAATTTATTTCACCATTCAACTCCACATAACCTAAGGATTATTTCCCACCCATTGCTATGGCCTAAAACAAGCTCCAACCAAAGCACGATTTCGGCCACACCATAACCAAACACCATAAACCAGCCATTACAAGCTTGCTCTAAGCTCTCCATAAGCTTCAAGGGACCAACTGGAGTGGTTTTGCACAAAGGAGGGAGTCAGAAAGCTCAGAATCTCAAAGCTTCAACTCAGGTAGCTCCTTAGAACAATTTTTCTAGAACCTCTCTTTTAAGTTATAAAATGAATCTATATGCTCCCCTGATCAAACTGATATAATTTGTTTTGAAAATGAGTGAGAAATGGTCATGTATGGAGCTTCTGAAACTTTTTAACCTAAAACTTGTTTGATTTGATTCATGATATTCATGGAGTATAAATGATTTTTGATGCTTGATTCTTGCTTATTGTTGTTTGGGGATGTATTCTGGAGATTTTGGGGGTCTGGGGTTGCGTATTGAGAGAGATTGGATGAAGAGCTTGCCGGGGAAGATGACCGGAACACTGTTCCGGTCGCCTAAAAAAGATTAGGGTTTAATTAGGTTTAAATGCCAGTTTGAATATAGGTCGTAGGATGAGTGTTTCCCGCGTGCGCTGGAGGGTCCAGATTAACCCATTAGCCCTAATTATAATTAATTAGTTTAATTAATTCAGATTAGCCCAGATTAGATCCAGGCCATCCAAACACGTGCCAGTCAACATATCTCTCCCCAGTTCAAATCTGAGCCCTTGGATCCTCTGACTTTCCATTTAATCCATTTTTAATTCATTTTCTTTTTATTTCTTGTGTTCATTTTATTTAAAATAGTAAAAATCATCAAAAAAAAATATCATTTCTTGCATTTTTGTTTCAAATATTTTTCTTAACCTGAAAACAATTTTATTTTTATTTTTTGCATTGAAAAAGTATTTTTAAAACATTTAAATTTTATTTTTTATTAATTATAGGATTTTAATTAATTAAAAATGCATTTAGGTTTCTAAAAATCACCAAAAAATTCATGAAGCATTTCAATACATTTGGAAACATTTTCAAACTCATCATACAAATTTATTTTTAGGTTTGATCATAATTTCACAATTTTCTTTGAATTAGGGTTCTTAAAAATCACATTTTTTAACCCTAACTTGAAAAATTCATTTCTGCCTAACCATGATGAGTTTGAACTCGATTCTTTTTGCATTGTTTCACATATTGCATATAGTTTCTAGGTTATTTTTCTCATGATTTTATCTTGCATTTTCAATTTGATTTGCATGTTTCCTTTAGAAGCACCCAAAAACCCTAGCAAACTTAGGAATTTCATAACTTTCACTAGGTTAAGCTTCTAACTTTTTCCTTTGGGTTGTGATCTCAAATGGGATTAGGGTTTGTTTGAGCTTGATTTCAATTTTTTATCATGTTGAATGCTTCTGTTTTGGTCATATGCATCTCATGTTGTCTTAAAACCCTAATTTTGCATCTTCATTTGCATTCTCCTTTGCATATCATCATCATATGAACTTGCCATGACATTTAAAGCATTTGTATGACATCTTAGACATTTTAATACATGCTTGAACATTGCTTGATAATTTCTTCATTCATTTGTTATGCCTTGCATCCATTACATTTCATGAACATCCAAGTGTTTTCATGCTTCTAAACATGTTTCCATTGCATATCATCCTTGTATGATCATTCATATGCATCTTGTATGATTTTGCATCATCTTGTAAACACCCCAAATTTGCCCTCACCCATTCACACCATGGATTGTGATCATTTCATATGCATAAACACAATCATACCACCTCATATTACATTTTTTGATTCACTGCATAGATTCAAAGTCATCTGCATCTAGGGTTTGTGATCTGAGCAATCCAAGAGCTTCTTGAGCCACTCCAAAGGCCATCAATCACTTAAAAAGGGTCCATGTGTATTCAAGTATCATTTTATATCCTCTCAAAGTCAAGAATTCCAAAGAATCACAAGAACTGGGATTGGTTTGGAAGCAGAGCCAGGCTTGACTGCACAGATGACCTAAAATTAGGGTTTTGGTTTCAGAGGCCATAACTCCAAATTTTTTGGTCATTCTTGTTTCTATTGGTCTCTATATGGTATAGGTAGTATTCATATCAATTTTCATGAAGAAATTCCATGGGGAAGTCATCTGATCAAGAGTTGACTTTTCAAGCAAGTCATTGTAAAATCAGGGCATCTGAGGCCCCCAATGACCCAACCAAGGGGTGATCTTCATCATTTTGAGTATATATGATCTTTATGTGATCATAGAAGAAGTTGGAAGTTCACAAAATTCAAGATTTTCAAGTCTTTTGCAAAGTTGACTTTTTGGGCAAGGTTGACTTTTAATGAAAATGTCATTTTATGTAACTTTTTCAACCCTTACTTTTTGATTCAAGAAAGCTTCAAATGGAAAAACTTTGGTCATGAAAGTTGTAGAATAGATCTTTCCCTTTTCAAAAAGTACAAGAACATGACCTAATTCATTTTTGATCAAAAGTTATGGTTTGTCAAAGTTGGCAAAAATCACTAAATTTCAAGTTGTGCACCAAATGGAAAACTTGCAAAATCTTGTACCAAGGCAATTTGTGACTTCTAATTGATGTCAAACCATTACACAAACATCACACAAGTCCTAAAAATCAGAATGGGCCAAGAGTTTCTCACATTGTTTGGCCTTTGGAGCAAGATCTTTTCATGAGAACCAAAGTGAACCAAGTTGCAAAATCCATCATAACATCTCATCCACTTGCTGCCTTGGTTGCTGAACCACCCTAGCCCTCTCCTCACCTTGTGCTGCGCAAGACAAGCCCCTTGTACCAAGCTAGCAAGTAGCCCATGCCCTTCTTACACAAAAGTTGACAATTTGCAAAAAGCACGCATACCTATCACAAAAGGACATGTCACATCTTCTGACCAATAGGATTAGTTTATACAAACCAAATGCAAGCTAAACATCACAAGACACAAGCCTGAAACAAGCAAGAACTCAGCATTCTCATTTTCCACCCTTGGAGCAAAAGCTTTCGAAACTCAGCATACAAGCCACAAACACTTAAACAAACTTCATAGATCAACTCAACTCATCACCCTGGTCACAAAGCACCCCTCATCTTTGCCTTAAACTGCCTGAATCATAAACACGATCCTCACCTGAGCTTGAACAGAACTTCTGTAAACTCTCAAACCAGCCCACATAAATTTGTTCTAAGCCTTTCAGAAGCATAAGGGAGGTCATAGGAGTGGATTGCGCAAAGAGAAAGGGCCAGAAAGTTGCAGATTGAAAAGCTTCAAACTCAGGTAGCTTCATGAAATTTTTTTTCAAGAAATGGATTTTTAAGTTCTTAATAGCTTCTTCATGCTTCCCTGATCATGAATATGTGTTTGTTTTCGAAAATGAGTGAAAGATGAGTATGTATGCAGTCTCTGAAACTTTTTGCCCTAGAAATTGTTTGCTTCGATTCTCTCTGATTATGAATGATAAATGATGTTTGAGTGAGGGGTTTGATCCGTTTTAGGGTGGGGATGATTTCTGGATAGTTGGTTTTCATTTTCATTGCGTGTGGAGTGATTTAGCATTTGAGCTCGCCGGAGAAGATGACCGGAACCACTGTTCTGGTCATCTGAATGTCATTAAGGCTGGATTAGGGCTAATTAATTAAGGTTAGTGAGTTTAAATGTGAGCCGTCCAAACCCGCGCGCAGTCAACTCCCGCCCCTGCCAGTTTGAATTTCGTCCATTGGATCTGATTACTTTCTTATTTTTCATTTAATTCATTTTATTTTTTCCCATTTAATTACATTGTTTTCTATATTTTATTTAAAATAGCAAAACTTATTTAAAAATTCTGAAATATTTTATACAAGTTATTATTTAATTTCAGAACACAAAAATATTTTTATTTTTATTTTTCGCATTCAAAAAGTATTTTTAAATATTTAAAAGTCTATTTTTAATTAATTAATGAGAATTAATTAATTAAAAATGCTTCTAGGTATTTAAAAATCACCAAAAAATTCATGAAACATTTAAAATCATTTAGAAACATTGTCCAACCCTCAAACCAAATTTCCTTTTTGATCTTGATGCATTTTGAGAATTTTTCATGGAATTAAAATCATTTTTATGCATTATTTTGATCCAAACTTCAAAAAATCATTTCTGCCTAACCCTTGAGAGTTGGACCTTGATTCTTTTTGCATTGCATTGTGTTTAGCATGTAGTATATGAGATTAAATGGCCATGATTTGATCTTTCATTTTCATTTTGTTTGGTAATTTTCTTGTTAAGGAACCCTAAAACCCTAAAAAACTTAGGAAAATCATAACTTGAATTAGGTTAAGAGTTGGAACTTCTCCTTTGGGCAGTGAGTTAGTATAGGTTTAGGGATCCTTTAAGTGCATTTTCAATTTTTTATATTGATGTTTGCTTATGATTTTGGTTTTTGTTTGTTGCTTTGATCATAAACCCTAATTTGGGCTTCCATATGCATCCATCTTGCATTTGCATTCATACCTTGACTTGCCATGACATTTTATGCATCCATTTGATTCATATTTCATCTTAGGACATATTAGAATCATGTTTGATCATTGCTTCTTGCATTTTCCATGTTGTATGTCATTTGCATTTCATAACTTTTCATGTATGATCATGGTTCTAAGCATGCTTCTCTTGCATCCATTTGTTCATGTGATCATCCTCATGCCTTGATTCATGTTTGCATCATCTCATAGCATCATTAGCATCATACTTATGCTTCTGGTTTTGATTTGCATCATGCCATTTCATCTCATTTGCATCACATTTCATTTCTTTTGCTAACTTTTCAGGTGGTAAGTTGTTTTGAGAAGTGAATTTGCCTTCACTTCTCACATTCTCTTTTCATCTCTCTTATGCATCATTGCTGCATTTTGTCTTGTGTTTAAGATTGAGCTTGCTCATTCTTCTTCATATTACTTTCTTTCTTCAAGTGACTTGTCTTCTTGGATGAAGCAAGTCACTTTGCTTCTCCTGATCCTTTCATCTGCTTCCTGGTGGTTTCTCTGAAGATTTCTCTTGTAAACCTCATAAACCTTAGGAACAACCAAGCATGACAATAATTAGGGTTTGATTAGTCCCCATTAGTTTTACCTTTGTGTCATCTTTGAGTCTTCTCCTCTCCTCTCATAATCAGGGACTAAACCCTAAAGGCTTTAAGGCTTTGTGATTAAGCTTATGCCTGCATCCTTCTATTAGGATGGAGTGTATAACTTTAATCCTAAGTGTTAAACCCTTAATGTGTTTAAATCTCTTAATCAATCCACTTAATAATCATCAAGACATCAAGCTTGTAACCTGGGCCTTGCATTAGGGTTCTAATTCTTCCTTAATTGGTTAAGAAGGACTAACCCTAGTGTTAATGGACAAGTCCCCCTCAAGTTGTCTTACAAACCCTAAAAATCACTTCTTCATCATACCATTAATTAAAATCCATCTAATAAAGGCTTTGTTTTGTCATGAGTTTAATCCCTAATCATGGATTAAGTTGAGGAGCATTCCTCAGCTTAAACATTCTCATCTATTATCCTTCTATTAGGATGGTGTAATGAGTCTGTTTAATCTTTGATTATGGCTTAATCTCATTACCTAACACTAAACAAAAATAACAACAACATCTAAATAATCACATGTAGGTTAATGATCTTAATCCTACCCCAAAGGTGATTAAGTGTGAGAAGCTGACTTCACACTTAAGGTAATCTCATTACCCCTAATCAGAGGGAAGATGTGATGAGTTTACTAACCCATTGGTTTAGGCTTAAGCTCATTTTCTTACGATAAATACCAAAAGCAATAAAAGACTGAAAACACAAAAACAAACAATAATCGTCTCCTTCGGGATTCTTTTCTCATCACCTTCACTCATAAGCGAGAACTTGCTTCTTCCGTCTAATGCAAGACAGTTTGCACCTGAGCCAGACAGGTCATACACTTGAGCATAGGCAAGTAAGCAGTTTATCAGTCAATTCACCTTTCAGTCTCTTTGGGTCGAACTACAGTGTTTTGACTTCCTCATTGCACGAGAGGATACGTAGGCATAACTTAACAGTTATCGAACAAAAGTTTTTGTACATTCCCCCTCTTTCTAGCATTATTCTTTAGCCTCATGATCTTAAGCATTCCATTCACTTCTTACACTGACACTTCATTTATACACTTCACTCTCTTCTACACTGACACCTGTACATCCTTTTCAAGTTATTTTATACACAAATTGCACTGACACTACCCCTTTAAAACACAAATCTTTTAAGCGTGGATCCCGTCGAGTACGGCGGACAATCTGGGTGCTAATACCTTTCCAGGTTGTAACCAACCCCCTTTCTCAGTCTCTCTGGTTCGCAACCGTCTTATCCATATCTTTCTGGGTCTATGCAGCATTACCTTTCCTCCGGGATAAAAATGCCTAGCTGGCGACTCTATTCATTCCCCGTGAGTTCACTCCTGTGTGTTCTCGCATCTCTTTTCGCCGACCGTTCGCGTCTGTACCCCATTTGACCCGGCTTCATTTGGTGGGAGCGACAGCTTGGCGACTCTGCTGGGGAAATCCCTTGTACTGTAACCAGGGCTTCTGGTTCTTTTTGTGGGTTCCTCCTAGCGCTTGATTGATTTGTGTTTACTGGGGTGTTATGTGCTGTTTGTGTTTGTATATCTGTTTTATTTATTGTTTTATGTACAGTCATTTATTGCTTTCTTTACAGCTTTACATATATCATACTGTCATACTGTCTGGCTGGATCTGGTTCTGTTGTTTTGGTGGGTGGGTGTTTTACTGAGAGTTAAGGTCCTATACCTGGGACCTGAGTGACACCTAGGCTAGAGGGGTTCATGTTCTTTCCCATTCCATTTCGGTCTGGTGCGGGAATATGAAACACGGTTCAGATATGGGTTTCTTCTTGAGAACTCTGTGCTGCAGATTTCCTGTAGTGCTAGGGCTATCTGGGAAGCCTGCTAAGTCTGGATGACCTTTAGTATTGACCTTCAGAAACTGAGGAGAATTATAGGAGGATCTTTTATGGTTATTGTAAACACTGTACCTCTGGGTTGGAAGTGTTTACACTTCTCATAATTGATCCAAGTCTGAGGATCTTTGTTTTAGAACACCACCTGTGAGGGGGTTGGGCTGTTTACAGGTTTGCAGGTACCCTTGACCTCAGATTACCCTGTTACTTTGTTTTGATTAAGAGTATTCCATGTTGGAACAGTTCTTGTGATTTTTTTTAACCCTGGACATGTGACTCTTTATTTGAGTCCCCCACCTTGGTTACTGGACTTATGAACCTCCATCTGGATTTCTTGAACATATATGGACCTATATCAAGGCAGCTTAATCAGATCCAGCTCAGTCACAAACCCTTGCATATCATTTGCATACATCCTCATTGCATCATTTTAACATGTGTTTATTTGTTTTTCAGGGTATCCATCCTATCATTTTGGCTTGGTTTTGACCCCTTCTTCAGCTTAGACCTGTCTTCATCAGTGCTTACTTCAGCTATCAGCTACCTGCTTCAGTCACCTGTATCACCAGTCTCAGCCTGTCAGAGGCCTATCTTCAGTATTATTCTCAGCACCTGTCTCAGTTCTCTTTCAGCAACATGGCACCTAAGAAGAGTAACATCTCCTATCATTTCTTTGAGCCTGAGTTGGCTAGCATCAGGAAGATTCAGACCCTGATTACTCCAGACCATATACCACTTTTTAGAGAACATTATGGAGGAATCCTTGATGTGGTTATGGATTTGGACCCTTCACATAGGAGCTTGATGCATACTTGCCTGCAGTTCTATGATCCCCCTCTGAGGTGCTTCACCTTTCAGAATTTTCAGTTGGGACCCTTGTTGGAGGAATATTCATCATTGGTTGGTATACCTATCAAGGGTGGAATCCCCTTCAACCCTGAGATGGCTTTCCCAAGTAATGAGGAGATAGCAAAGGCATTACATCTGGAACCAGTTCTGATTGGGCAGAATTTGACATCTAAAGCTGGAATCTCTGGTTTTCATCTGGATTTCTTGACTTCTCAGGCTATTTTGAAGGCCTCCTTGGGGGAGTGGAAGGCAGTCTGTGCTCTGTTGGCCCTTAGCATATATGGGGTCATACTTTTTGCAGATGAGCCTAGGTTTGTTAGCAAGAATGCAATCCATCTTTTCATCCTGAGAAACCCAGTACCCACCTTACTGGGAGATCTTTATTACTCTGTTCATCAAAGGAATGAAAAGCAAAGGGGAAGATTAGTGAGATGCTGTGCTCCTTTATTCCATACTTGGCTGCTCAAGCATTTGCCAAAGACTGATGCATTCTTGAACCCTCACAAGCAGAAGAACTGGGCTAGGAGGCTTGTTGCCCTAACCTCAGATGATATCAGGTGGTGCACTCAGAGCACTAAGGGCAGAGACATCATTACAAGTTGTGGGCAATTTCCCAATGTACCTCTGATAGGAGTGAAGGGTTGCATCAACTACAACCCTCTGCTATTCAAAAGACAACTAGGCTATGCATTGGTCCATCCTCCTAGAGCACAGGATCTGACTGAGACCCTCTATTGTGAAATCAAGCCTAATCTGGCTATTGTCAGGCAGGCATCCTGGGCCTGGGACAATGTGCAGACTAAAGGGGTAACCATTCTTGGGAGATGCAATAATGTGGCCTCAGCTCAGTACTACGAGTGGTCTCACGCCAGGGCTCAAATTACTGGAATGCCCTTCACTATGGAAGATGTGCCTGGACCTTCCACAGCACCACCTCCAGCAACTGTCAGCTTAGAGGAGTTTGAGAAATTGAAAGAGAGAAATGAGAAGCTGACTCAAGCTCTACAGAAGACCCTCTGGGAGAGGAGTGATGGTAGGTTGGATATTGAGAGGTTAGAAAAGCAGAAGGTGGAGCATTTGGCCAGAATTGAGAAGTCAGAGGATTACATTAAGAAGTCTAGGGCTGGAGAACAAATCTTGAAGAATGCCTGCAAGGAAGCTCAGTTCCAGAAAGCCAGGACTGATTTGTATCTGAAGGAGAGTCAGGCTAGGTGGGTCAGGATCACCGAAGCCCGTACTCAGGAGGATAAAAGGAATCAGGATAAGATTGAACAGATGGAAGCTAGTGCAAAAGAGCAACAGGAAGCCCTGGCAGCAGCCCAGAGGGAGATCTCAGAGTTGAAGATTAGAGCTGGTGTAAAAAGGTCAAAGGACCAGAGTCAACACAAGAGGCTAACTGCAGCTGTTGCTACCAGAAATCTTCTCATCAGGAATCTTACAGAGCGTCCGGCTGATCCTGTGACTGAAGCACTTCTCAAGGAAGTTCAAGAGGATGATTTTGGCCTTGGTGTTTAACTTTTGCTTGTTGTTGCTTTCATTTTATGTACTTTTTCTTTATGTTGTATTTTTGACCCCTCAGAGGGCATGTATTGTAAGAAAACAAACTATGTATCATTTACTTTTTGTAATATATATGTGTTGGTTTGTTTTATCTGAATTCTTCAAGCAACATCACAAGCATCTTCTTCAAGGGGTCTGGAAAGGTCAAAACCAAGTGCCAAGCCGGATACCTTGGAAACAAATAAGCATACTGCATTGCATACTAACCATTTGTTTTGTTTTGTAGTTTTTTGTTTTATTGTTACTAACTCTGTTGTGAACTCAGGAACTATTGTTCGACGTCGAGGGTTTCCACTCAACCGTCCACACAGATATCCCACCCGCAACAATCTTCCGGGCATACAAATGGACCAGATGCAGCAGGACCTTACGGAGGTCAGGAATCAAATGGCCAACAAGAGGTTGGAAATGAGGAATCAGATGACACAGTTTATGGAGGTGATGAACAATATGGCTCAAAGCCAGGAGAGGTTAAGAGCACTGGTAGAGGGGAGGAATCAGGAGGACCATCATCCAGGGACTGCTGGGACAAGCAACAATGAGAGAGTCCAGCCTCATGTTAATCCCCCAGTCTTTGGACCCCACCAGCATCCAGAGATCAATATCCCTGTCAATGTGCAAGGGACTGCCACAGCAGGTAGAGTGCTGCAAGAAGACCCCCAGGAAGATCAGTTCACAGTGATGGGAGCTGGGGAGGAAGCCTATGACAGAAGGCTAGAAGAGATTGCTGAGAAACTGAGATCTTTGGAGTCCCAGAATTCTTTGGGATTTGATGTTATGGACATGGGCCTAGTGGACGGGGTCAGGATTCCCCACAAATTTAAACCACCATGCTTTGAGAAGTATAACGGGACTTCCTGCCCCCGGACCCATTTACAATCCTTTCTGGGGAGGCTGAAGGCCTATACCATGGACGAAAAGCTATGGATGTTTTATTTTGAGGATAGCTTAATTGGAGCTTCGAGGGAATGGTACTCTCATCTGACCAGAGCAACCATTAGATGCTGGAAGGACCTGGCAGAGGCCTTTATCAGACAGTATCAGTACAACTTAGATATGGCTCCCAACAGGACCCTCCTGATGGGGATGTCACAATCATCCAGGGAAAGCTTCCGGGAGTACGCTCAAAGGTGGAGACAGCTTGCTGCTGCTGTCCAGCCACCTATGTCGGAGAGGGAGATGGCTGATATGTTTATGAACACCCTCCAAGGAACATACATTGACAGGCTGGCTGCTTTCTCCTCCACTAGCTTTGCTGACGTGGTCATAGCCGGGGAAAGAATTGAAAGCCTAATAAAAATGGGTAAGATTTCTGACAACGGTGCCAGCTCATCCAGCAACTCAAGAAAGCCTTTTGTAGGCCCAAGAAGAACTGGTGAAACCAATGCTACCCACACCAGCAGGGGCAGACCCCAATATGTTCATAGGTTTGTGGCAGCAGTCACCATTCCCGCTCCAATTCATCCTCAACCAGCTTGTCAACCTCAGCAACAAAATTATCAGCAACAAACTCAGTATCCTCCTCAAAGAAATTACAACAACAGCAACACCAACAACAACAATCAGCAGAGACCATACCAACAGAGACCTTCTCAGGCCAATAGGGTGATCGATCCGATCCCTATGCCATATGCCACATTACTGCCACAACTCCTGAAACTCAACCTGGTTGAGCTAAGGACATTGGCACCTCCGGATCCTAACAGTCTGCCCAGAAATTACGATGCCAGTGCCAGATGTGCTTTTCACTCAAATGCACCTGGTCATAGTACGGAAAAATGCAGAGCCTTGCACATGAAGGTACAAGACCTGGTAGACTCCAAAGCTCTGAACTTTGCACCACCACCAAATGTCAACAAGAACCCTATGCCACACCATGGTGGTCCCAGAATCAATGCTATTGAAAAAGACAAGTCGTCTTACTTGATAACCAGTGTGGGTCAAATTCGGACACCCTTGGTGGAGATTAAAGCTCAACTCCTTGAATGTCAAATGTTCCCGGGATGCGAGCTAGGGTGTGCTTATTGCAACATTTCAGTGAATGGCTGTGATAACTTGAGGGATGGCATAGATGGTCTCATCCAGAGTGGCCTGCTTCAAATCACAACATCAATACCTACCAATCCAGCAATCTCCTTAACAACGGTTCCAGAACCTCCTACAACTGCAACAACCATTGTTCCAAACAACTTTTCAGTTTCATCAACAAATGTTTCATCTGTTACTTCAACGGACCAAATATCAGCAAACATCCCTTCTACAACTTCAGCACCCCTTCATTCAGAGTCTCCTACAACAACAACACCCATCCTTCCAACAATGTCTCCTACAACATCAGCAACCAACAATGAAAGTGTCTCAACAGTTACAATTTATTATGATCCTGAAAATGACTCTGCCTACAACTCACAAAATGTCACTCCTATCAGAGCACCAGTCACAATATATTATGATCCACAGACTATCACGGTTCCTTCCGCAGCTGCCATCAGTCCAGTCACTGTCACAGTGCCTGGGCCAGTACCTTATGAAAGCAGTAATGCCATCCCTTGGCATTACGGCTCCGACCTATACTGCGAAGGACAGAAAATCACTTTTGAATCATCAACTTCTTCACCACAAATAGACAATGTGGGGGGGGGGGGCGGAGGCTTCACTCGAAGCGGACGTCTCTTTTCCCCGCAAATTCAAAGGCCCACTGCCGAAGCAGAAGCTGCTGCCAAGGCAAAAGGAAAAAGCATGGTGCAAGAAGAGCAGGTTGCTAAAGAAGCTTTAAAAACACCTTTTGATCAAGAAGTTGATGAGTTCATGAGAATCATCAAGAAAAGTGATTACAAGATAGTGGACCAGCTTCACCAAACGCCCTCCAAGATCTCCATTCTATCATTGCTTATGTGCTCCGAGGCTCATCGGAACGCACTACTCAAAGTCTTGCACGCAGCTTATGTGCCAGAAGAGATCACCGTCAATCAGTTGGAAGCTGTGGTTGGAAATGTTAATGCTAGTAATGGACTAGGATTCACCAACACTGATTTGACTTCGGAAGGCTGCAATCATAATAAGGCTTTGCACATTACCATGGAATGTAAAGGTGCAGTTCTTTCCCATGTGCTGGTAGACACAGGATCATCCCTCAATGTCTTGCCTAAAAAAGCCCTTGTGAAGCTGGAATATGAAGGATTGGCATTACGACCCAGTAACTTAGTAGTGAGAGCCTTCGACGGCTCTAAGAGATCAGTTCTGGGAGAAATTGAGTTGCCTGTAACGATTGGCCCACAAACTTTCAAAACGACCTTCTACGTGATGGACATTCAGCCTGCCTACAGCTGTTTGTTGGGTAGACCATGGATTCATGTCGCTGGCGCAGTTACGTCTACCTTTCACCAGAAGTTAAAATTTGAGTGGGAAGGTCAAGTCGTTACTATCTGTGGAGAGGAGGATATTTTTGTTAGCCATCTGGCTACTTACAAATATATTGAGATGGATAGGGAGATCCACGAGACCATGAGTCAAGGGTTTGAGGCCCTGAATATTAATGAAACCTCTGCTGTACTTGGGACTTCCATGACATCCTACCAGCAGGCCCGGAAGGTGGTGGAAGAAGGAAACGCTCAAGGCTGGGGCAAGTTGTTGCCTGTGGAGAAGAAAGAAGATAGATTTGGGTTGGGTTACAAACCAACTCAAGAAGATCAAGCAAAGGCTGCTAAGAAGCCCAACTTTGTTAGTGGGGGGATGCTCACCCCCGATGCCGTCAACAACTTGGAAGATGAGTCGGAAGATGAACGCAACCTGGAAAGCTGGATTCGTCCAAAGATCCCGGGGAGCAGTATCTCAAACTGGTCTTCCCAGGAAATTATAAGAGTTACTCCTGCAGAGTAATTATTATTTCCTGTATATTTTAAGCATGCATCAAGTCTTGCATCTTGCCCAAGATGACAAGACTCATTTTGTAATCGGGCCATCTGTAATATTTGTGCAACAAGATTAATCAATGAAATATCAGACATCTTTTGCAAACAAGTCTTTTTCTTTTCCGCTCACTGTTTTTCCATTTTTCTTTTTGTACAAAAAATAAATGGCAATGTTTTCAAAATGACAACTTTATTTCACTTTTTTAAACAAGACTAAAATCAATCACTAAAATGAACAAACTGAACCCTTGCAGAGAGTGCCTTCCAGACAGCACCGACAACAGCACGGCTATGACTTCGTATGACTCTGACAATCCGATCAATCAAGCTGATGAAGGGGTTGAAGAAGATTACGAGCTTCCTGAAGAGTTAGCCAGATTGTTGAGACAAGAGGAGAAGTTTATCACTCCTCACCAGGAGGAGGTAGAAACGATTAATCTTGGTACAGATGAAGATGTGAAAGAAGTTAAGATCGGGGCCTGCTTACAAGACTCAGTGAAGAAACAACTGATTGACCTGCTTCAGGAATATGTGGATGTGTTTGCCTGGTCTTATCAGGATATGCCAGGGTTGGACACCAACATTGTTATGCACAAGCTGACTTTAAGAAAAGAATGTCCACCAGTTAATAAGAAACTGCGCCGTACTCGCCCATACATGGCAATGAAGATCAAAGAAGAGGTACAAAAGCAATGGGACGCCGGGTTCCTTGCTGTAACTAGCTATCCACCGTGGGTTGCTAATATAGTACCTGTGCCTAAGAAAGACGGCAAAGTAAGGATGTGTGTTGACTACCGGGACCTGAACAGAGCCAGCCCGAAAGATGATTTCCCATTACCTCACATTGATGTATTGGTGGATAATACGGCTCAATTCTCGGTATTCTCCTTCATGGACGGATTTTCAGGATACAACCAGATCAAGATGTCACCTGAGGACATGGAGAAGACAACCTTCATCACACCCTGGGGCACGTTCTGTTACAAGGTGATGCCATTCGGATTGAAGAATGCTGGCGCGACATATCAACGGGCTATGGTAACGTTATTCCACAATATGATCCATAAGGAAATCGAATGTTATGTGGATGACATGATTGCCAAGTCCCTTACAGAGGAATACCACCTGGTAAATCTACTGAAGTTATTCAAGCGTCTGAGGAAGTACCAACTGAAGCTGAACCCCAACAAATGCACATTCGGGGTGCGATCCGGTAAGCTGCTGGGATTTATTGTAAGCGAGAAAGGGATTGAAGTTGACCCCGATAAAGTCAAAGCCATTCAAGAAATGCCTGCACCAAAAAATGAGAAAGAAGTTCGAGGGTTTCTAGGTAGATTGAACTACATTTCAAGGTTCATATCTCACCTTACTGCAACCTGTGAACCCTTGTTCAAATTGTTAAGAAAAGAACAGACGGTCAGGTGGAATGAAGACTGCCAGAGGGCTTTTGACAAGATCAAGGAATACTTGCAAGAACCTCCAATCCTTATGCCTCCAGTTGAAGGAAGGCCTCTAATAATGTACTTGACAGTATTAGAAGAGTCAATGGGGTGTGTGATGGGCCAGCATGACGAGTCTGGTCAAAAAGAGTATGCAATATACTACCTGAGCAAAAAGTTTACCGACTGTGAACAACGTTATTCACTGCTCGAGAAAACTTGTTGTGCTTTAGCGTGGGCTGCTCGCCGACTGAGACAGTATATGTTGACCCACACTACTTTGTTGATATCCAAAATGGACCCAGTCAAGTACATTTTCGAGAAGCCAGCTCTTACCGGACGGGTTGCAAGATGGCAGATGATTCTCACAGAATATGACATCCAGTACACCTCTCAGAAAGCCATCAAGGGCAGTGTACTATCTGAATATCTTGCTGAGCAACCTATTGATGACTACCAACCTATGAGATTTGACTTCCCCGATGAAGACATCATGTTCATAAAAGCAAAAGACCATGAAGAGCCTGTTCACACTGAAGGGCCTGACCCGAAGGAAGAATGGACTATGATGTTTGATGGGGCTGTTAATATGAATGGTCGTGGTGTTGGTGCAGTACTCATTACACCTAAGGGAGTTCACATGCCTTTCTCGGCAAAACTCACTTTCAACTGCACTAACAACGAAGCTGAATACGAAGCTTGCATTATGGGTCTGGAGGAAGCTATCAACCTCAGGATCAAAACATTAACCGTATTCGGAGATTCAGCTCTGGTAGTTAATCAAACCAACGGCAAATGGTACACCCACCAGGATCATCTGATACCTTACAGGGATTATACAAGAAGATTATTGACTTTCTTCACAACAGTCAAGCTTGAGTATATCCCTCGGGACGAGAATCAGTTTGCAGATGCCCTGGCTACCATTTCATCCATGATCAAAGTTCAAGCTGCCAACTTTGTACCTCAGATTTCAGTATCCAGACTTGACAGACCAGCGTATGTATTTGCAGCAGATGTTGTCAAAGATGATAAGCCTTGGTTCCATGACATTAACTGCTTCTTGGAGGATCAAACATACCCATCTGGGGCATCACCCAATGATAAGAAGACTTTAAGAAGGCTCGCTGGCAGTTTCTTTCTGAACACTGATGGTTCCCTATACAAGAGAAACTTTGATATGGTACTCCTCAGATGCGTTGATAAAACAGAAGCGGACTTGTTGATGCATGAGGTGCACGAAGGATCCTTTGGTACCCATGCAGGAGGGCATGCCATGGCTAAGAAATTGCTAAGATCAGGTTATTACTGGATCACAATGGATGCGGACTGTTGTGCCTACGCCAGAAAATGCCATAAATGTCAGATTTATGCGGATAAGGTGCATGTGCCTCCCAATCCTTTGAATATAATGTCTTCACCCTGGCCCTTTGCCATGTGGGGCATTGATATGATCGGCAAGATTGAGCCAACTGCTTCAAATGGCCACAGATTCATCCTGGTCGCCATTGACTATTTCACCAAGTGGGTCGAAGCAGCCTCATATGCAAATGTTACGAGGCAAGTGGTAGCCCGATTTCTGAAGAGGGATATCATCTGTCGGTATGGAGTGCCCGAGCGAATCATTACTGACAATGGTTCCAACTTAAACAACAAAATGATGGCTGAGCTCTGTCGGGACTTCAAGATCCAACACCACAATTCTTCTCCTTACAGGCCAAAGATGAATGGCGCTGTTGAGGCGGCTAATAAGAATATCAAGAAGATTGTGCAGAAGATGGTAGTCACCTACAAAGACTGGCATGAAATGCTACCATTTGCCTTGCATGGGTACCGCACGTCAATCAGAACATCCACTGGGGCAACACCGTATCAACTTGTGTATGGTATGGAGGCAGTCCTACCTGTCGAAGTCGAATTACCCTCTCTACGGGTATTGATGGATGTTAAGCTGAACGAGGCAGAATGGGTTCGGTCCCGATACGAACAACTGAGTCTGATTGAAGAGAAAAGATTGGTTGCAATCTGTCATGGGCAGTTGTATCAGAAAAGAATGAAGAGAGCCTTCGATCAGAAAGTCAGGCACCGAGAGTACCAAGTGGGAGACCTTGTGTTGAAAAGGATCCTTCCTCCTCATACAGACCACAGGGGCAAGTGGACTCCAAATTATGAAGGACCATTTGTTGTAAAGAAAGTTTTCTCTGGTGGAGCACTGATGCTCAGCACCATGGATGGTGAAGATTTCCCGTCCCCTGTGAATTCAGATGCAGTTAAAAAATACTTCGCATAAAAAAAATGACCCGCTGGACATAAAAACAGAATGTAAGTCCAGGCAAAAATAGGGCATCCCGGCGAGTCAAAAACAGAATAAAAGACTCGGGCAAAAATAAGGGAAAATAAACAAAAAAATGTACACCCGCTGAGTTGAAAATCCGTATTGGACAACTCAGGCAAAAATGGGTATCCCGATGGATTGAAAACCCGAAAGGGCGATCCATGCAAAATAAGGGAATAAGCGAACAACTGCATCCGGAATTCGTCTGTATCATTTACAACTTGGTAAACCTCGAAAGGATCAAGCTTCTGTCGGAATCAGTCTTCTTCAGAAAGCAAGACGAGAAGAACGTCAAAAGTCATACGAGTCATAGCAGGAGGAAGCTCCTTCAAAGCGTCGTCAACATTGCCAGCATTTTGTTTCTCAATTTGTAACAATCTCCTCATTTCAGGAGATACGTTTCTTTGACTGTATCTTGCCAATTCAGGGCACATGAATTAATAAGAAACAGATTTTTTTCAGTCACACAATGTCTCGTATATTTTTATTTGCAAAGAATGTCTGATATCTTTAAAATACTGATTGCATGAATACAGATGTTTACCCTCAGAAAATAAAACACGTGCTTACAGGGAATATACTTACTCTCAGAAGTATCTCACTCCTATGACGGAACCCCGTAAGGGATGCCTCGGGACATTTGTACGTTTCTCTGTCTTTGCAGGATTGCAGGTATTCAAAAGCGCAACATGGGGCATGAAAGCTTCACCCCAGCAAGCCGGCAAGTCAACACTCACTCATGTCTTAGCACTCAAGGTGTGTTCTCCCCGGCTGAGTTGCCACTTGCTGCTTCTCCCAGCCGAATTGCCCATAATTCTTCCTCAGCTGAGCACAAAAGCCAGGAAATCATTTCCCCACAGAGTTTCAGCCTCTATCCAGAAGAGCAATGCACGAAGGAATCACAACAGAGTGAAGAAAGCTTCTACAAACCCCCAGCTGGGTCCCTCATTACTGGGAAAGGTCTATCATTGACCCATTTCCCCAAGCAGAATCATTTCATCAGATCTACCAATGATCTCATCCCCAGCTGGGATGTTCACTTCAAGCGAGATTGACAAGAGATCTTCACAACAATGGGATCCGAATCCCGGATTGGTATCCTTTTGCATAATCATGGCATTCGCATCATATTCACCTACAAAAGCGTAGCATTCCGTCTAATACAGAGCATTACGGCAAAAATCAAACATGTTGCATAATCATAAGTCATGATCTGAATCAAACACTTGTGAATATTATCAACTCATCAACAATATGCAGAATACTCCCCAAATTCCCCAGCAAAAGCAGTTGCCCCACATTCACAATACAAATACACACCCCTTATGGCACCCGTCCGTGTCATATCCCCAGCAGAAAGCCAAAGATATTCCCTTTGCACTCACATATACTTGTTTATACTATACTTTTCCCCTTTCGACACTCGTCCATGTCATTTTCCCAGCACGGTAACCTAAACACTTTGTATACCAGATACTTGTTTATACTATACTTTTCCCCTTTCGACACTTGTCCGTGTCACTCTCCCCAGCAGGTGGAACACTCAAGTATATATTACTCATACTTATACAGATACTCGTCCGTATCTTGTATACGCCATTTATATCCCCGCAGATTCGACACTAGTCCGTGTTCTTTGTTAACCCGTTGGTACTCATCCGTACCATCATCTCTGAGCATGTGTCAAGCGTTTGTTTCTACATGATACTCGTCTGTATCATAATCTTAAGGATGCTCGTACGCATCTTTAAATCCATACACTGTGTCTTCTTGAATATAGATACTCGTCTGTGTCTATTATTCCCCAAAAGAGTTCTTTCAGATTCAACACTCGTCCGTGTTCCTTGTTAACCCGTTGATACCCGTCCGTATCATCATCTCTGAACACGAGACAGTTCTTGTTTCTACCTGATATTCGTCCGTATCATAGTCTTAAGGATGCTCGTCTGCATCTTTAATCTATACACAATACCAAGCACTTATACCTTTTATTTTTCTTGGATATAAACACTCGTCCGTGTTTACTATTCCCCAGTAAAGCAATTTTCTTTTTATCTGACATTCGTCATGATAAACCCTGAGAACAGCCGTACCCTGCTAGGTGGTCGTCCTCCACCTCTTGATGATCATCCTCCATCATGCTCATCCGATGGCCGTCCTTATCGTTGACCTTTTTATCCGACATTCGTCCTATGTCGTGATATATTTAGCAGCCGTCCCCTGCTAGGTGATCGTCCTTCACCTGTTGATGATCGTCCTTCATCATTTTATCCAATGGTCGTCCCCATTGTTGATTTTTGGTTATCTGGCGTTCGTCCTACGTCATGATAAACCTTGAGAGAAGCCGTCCCCTGCTAGGTGGTCATCCTCCACCTCTTGATGGTCGTCCTCCATCATGCTCATCCGATGGTCGTCCCCATCGTTGACCTTTTATCCGGCATTCGTCCTATGTCGCGATATTTTCGGCAGCCGTACCCTGCCAGGTGGTCGTCCTCCACCTTAGATGACCGTCCCTCATCTTAACCCAACAGAGCAGCCGTCCCCTGCTAGGTGATCGTCCTTCAGCTTTGATGACCGTACCTCATCATCTGTTTATTTCATTTATTCTTTAACCCGATGGCCGTCCCCGTCGTGGTCCCTTTTCTTGTTAGCCCGATGGCCGTCCCCATCGTTGGTTACTTTACTTTATGAACTTGATGGCCGTCCCCGTCATTCTTCATTTAATCCCCAGAGAATCTTACAACTTTATTTTGATGACCGTCCCCATCATAACCCCTTTTATCCCCAGCATGTCGGCCGTCCCCGTCATTGCATTATTCCCCGCACTTTTCCCAGCATGTCGGTCGTCCCCGTCATTGCTCCTTACCCAGCAGTCGTCCTCTGCTCGGCAGTCGTCCTCTGCTCGACGGTCGTCCTCCGTCGCCCACACTTTATAATATACTTTATTCTCCTTTTACAATCTATATCCCTTTTCTTCTTCATTCTGTGAGTGCAAATTTCGGACTGTCTTTGGTATTCAACCACAAGTTATCTTGTTTGCCTGTTAAGCCGTTGCTTACACCCTGCACAGCTAACTCATGATTGAATAGGGGCAGCTGTAAACACCCCAAATTTGCCCTCACCCATTCACACCATGGCTTGTGATCATTTCATATGCATAAACACAATCATACCACCTCATATTACATTTTTTGATTCACTGCATAGATTCAAAGTCATCTGCATCTAGGGTTTGTGATCTGAGCAATCCAAAAGCTTCTTAAGCCACTCCAAAGGCCATCAATCACTTCAAAAGGGTCCATGTGTATTCAAGTATCATTTTATATCCTCTCAAAGTCAAGAATGCCAAAGAATCACAAGAACTGGGATTGGTTTGGAAGCAGAGTCAGGCTTGACTGCACAGATGACCTAAAATTAGGGTTTTGGTTTCAGAGGCCATAACTCCAAATTTTTTGGTCATTCTTGTTTCTATTGGTCTATATATGGTATAGGTAGTATGTATATCAATTTTCATGAAGAAATTCCATGGGGAAGTCATCTGATCAAGAGTTGACTTTTCAAGCAAGTCATTGTAAAATCAGGGCATCTGAGGCCCCCAATGACCCAACCAAGGGGTGATCTTCATCATTTTGAGTATATATGATCTTTATGTGATCATAGAAGAAGTTGGAAGTTCACAAAATTCAATATTTTCAAGTCTTTTGCAAAGTTGACTTTTTGGGCAAGGTTGACTTTTAATGAAAATGTCATTTTATGTAACTTTTTCAACCCTTACTTTTTGATTCAAGAAAGCTTCAAATGGAAAAACTTTGGTCATGAAAGTTGTAGAATAGATCTTTCCCTTTTCAAAAAGTACAAGAACATGACCTAATTCATTTTTGATCAAAAGTTATGGTTTGTCAAAGTTGGCAAAAATCACTAAATTTCAAGTTGTGCACCAAATGGAAAACTTGCAAAATCTTGTACCAAGGCAATTTGTGACTTCTAATTGATGTCAAACCATTACACAAACATCACACAAGTCCTAAAAATCAGAATGGGCCAAGAGTTTCTCACATTGTTTGGCCTTTGGAGTAAGATCTTTTCATGAGAACCAAAGTGAACCAAGTTGCAAAATCCATCATAACATCTCATCCACTTGCTGCCTTGGTTGCTGAACCACCCTAGCCCTCTCCTCACCTTGTGCTGCGCAAGACAAGCCCCTTGTACCAAGCTAGCAAGTAGCCCATGCCCTTCTTACACAAAAGTTGACAATTTGCAAAAAGCACCCATACCTATCACAAAAGGACATGTCACATCTTCTGACCAATAGGATTAGTTTATACAAACCAAATGCAAGCTAAACATCACAAGACACAAGCCTGAAACAAGCAAGAACTCAGCATTCTCATTTTCCACCCTTGGAGCAAAAGCTTTCGAAACTCAGCATACAAGCCACAAACACTTAAACAAACTTCATAGATCAACTCAACTCATCACCCTGGTCACAAAGCACCCCTCATCTTTGCCTTAAACTGCCTGAATCATAAACACGATCCTCACCTGAGCTTGAACAGAACTTCTATAAACTCTCAAACCAGCCCACATAAATTTGTTCTAAGCCTTTCAGAAGCATAAGGGAGGTCATAGGAGTGGATTGTGCAAAGAGAAAGGGCCAGAAAGTTGCAGATTGAAAAGCTTCAAACTCAGGTAGCTTCATGAACTTTTTTTTCCAGAAATGGATTTTTAAGTTCTTAATAGCTTCTTCATGCTTCCCTGATCATGAATATGTGTTTGTTTTCGAAAATGAGTGAAAGATGAGTATGTATGCAGTCTCTGAAACTTTTTGCCCTAGAAATTGTTTGCTTCGATTCTCTCTGATTATGAATGATAAATGATGTTTGAGTGAGGGGTTTGATCCGTTTTAAGGTGGGGATGATTTCTGGATAGTTCGTTTTCATTTTCATTGCGTGTGGAGTGATTTAGCATTTGAGCTCGCCGGAGAAGATGACCGGAACCACTGTTCCGGTCATCTGAATGTCATTAAGGCTGGATTGGGGCTAATTAATTAGGGTTAGTGAGTTTAAATGTGAGCCGTCCAAACCCGCGCGCAGTCAACTCCCGCCCCTGCCAGTTTGAATTTCGTCCATTGGATCTGATTACTTTCTTATTTTTCATTTAATTCATTTTATTTTTTCCCATTTAATTACATTGTTTTCTATATTTTATTTAAAATAGCAAAACTTATTTAAAAATTCTGAAATATTTTATACAAGTTATTATTTAATTTCAGAACACAAAAATATTTTTATTTTTATTTTTCGCATTCAAAAAGTATTTTTAAATATTTAAAAGTCTATTTTTAATTAATTAATGAGAATTAATTAATTAAAAATGCTTCTAGGTATTTAAAAATCACCAAAAAATTCATGAAACATTTAAAATCATTTAGAAACATTGTCCAACCCTCAAACCAAATTTCCTTTTTGATCTTGATGCATTTTAAGAATTTTTCATGGAATTAAAATCATTTTTATGCATTATTTTGATCCAAACTTCAAAAAATCATTTCTGCCTAACCCTTGAGAGTTGGACCTTGATTCTTTTTGCATTGCATTGTGTTTAGCATGTAGTATATGAGATTAAATGGCCATGATTTGATCTTTCATTTTCATTTTGTTTGGTAATTTTCTTGTTAAGGAACCCTAAAACCCTAAAAAACTTAGGAAAATCATAACTTGAATTAGGTTAAGAGTTGGAACTTCTCCTTTGGGCAGTGAGTTAGTATAGGTTTAGGGATCCTTTAAGTGCATTTTCAATTTTTTATATTGATGTTTGCTTATGATTTTGGTTTTTGTTTGTTGCTTTGATCATAAACCCTAATTTGGGCTTCCATATGCATCCATCTTGCATTTGCATTCATACCTTGACTTGCCATGACATTTTATGCATCCATTTGATTCATATTTCATCTTAGGACATATTAGAATCATGTTTGATCATTGCTTCTTGCATTTTCCATGTTGTATGTCATTTGCATTTCATAACTTTTCATGTATGATCATGGTTCTAAGCATGCTTCTCTTGCATCCATTTGTTCATGTGATCATCCTCATGCCTTGATTCATGTTTGCATCATCTCATAGCATCATTAGCATAATACTTATGCTTCTGGTTTTGATTTGCATCATGCCATTTCATCTCATTTGCATCACATTTCATTTCTTTTGCTAACTTTTCAGGTGGTAAGTTGTTTTGAGAAGTGAATTTGCCTTCACTTCTCACATTCTCTTTTCATCTCTCTTATGCATCATTGCTGCATTTTGTCTTGTGTTTTAGATTGAGCTTGCTCATTCTTCTTCATATTACTTTCTTTCTTCAAGTGACTTGTCTTCTTGGATGAAGCAAGTCACTTTGCTTCTCCTGATCCTTTCATCTGCTTCCTGGTGGTTTCTCTGAAGATTTCTCTTGTAAACCTCATAAACCTTAGGAACAACCAAGCATGACAATAATTAGGGTTTGATTAGTCCCCATTAGTTTTACCTTTGTGTCATCTTTGAGTCTTCTCCTCTCCTCTCATAATCAGGGACTAAACCCTAAAGGCTTTAAGGCTTTGTGATTAAGCTTATGCCTGCATCCTTCTATTAGGATGGAGTGTATAACTTTAATCCTAAGTGTTAAACCCTTAATGTGTTTAAATATCTTAATCAATCCACTTAATAATCATCAAGACATCAAGCTTGTAACTTGGGCCTTGCATTAGGGTTCTAATTCTTCCTTAATTGGTTAAGAAGGACTAACCCTAGTGTTAATGGACAAGTCCCCCTCAAGTTGTCTTACAAACCCTAAAAATCACTTCTTCATCATACCATTAATTAAAATCCATCTAATAAAGGCTTTGTTTTGTCATGAGTTTAATCCCTAATCATGGATTAAGTTGAGGAGCATTCCTCAGCTTAAACATTCTCATCTATTATCCTTCTATTAGGATGGTGTAATGAGTCTGTTTAATCTTTGATTATGGCTTAATCTCATTACCTAACACTAAACAAAAATAACAAAAACATCTAAATAATCACATGTAGGTTAATGATCTTAATCCTACCCCAAAGGTGATTAAGTGTGAGAAGCTGACTTCACACTTAAGGTAATCTCATTACCCCTAATCAGAGGGAAGATGTGATGAGTTTACTAACCCATTGGTTTAGGCTTAAGCTCATTTTCTTACGATAAATACCAAAAGCAATAAAAGACTGAAAACACAAAAACAAACAATAATCGTCTCCTTCGGGATTCTTTTCTCATCACCTTCACTCATAAGCGAGAACTTGCTTCTTCCGTCTAATGCAAGACAGTTTGCACCTGAGCCAGACAGGTCATACACTTGAGCATAGGCAAGTAAGCAGTTTATCAGTCAATTCACCTTTCAGTCTCTTTGGGTCGAACTACGGTGTTCTGACTTCCTCATTGCACGAGAGGATACGTAGGCATAACTTAACAGTTATCGAACAAAAGTTTCTGTACATTCCCCCTCTTTTTAGCATTATTCTTTAGCCTCATGATCTTAAGCATTCCATTCACTTCTTACACTGACACTTCATTTATACACTTCACTCTCTTCTACACTGACACCTGTACATCCTTTTCAAGTTATTTTATACACAAATTGCACTGACACTACCCCTTTAAAACACAAATCTTTTAAGCGTGGATCCCGTCGAGTACGGCGGACAATCTGGGTGCTAATACCTTCCCAGGTTGTAACCAACCCCCTTTCTCAGTCTCTCTGGTTCGCAACCGTCTTATCCATATCTTTCTGGGTCTATGCAGCATTACCTTTCCTCCGGGATAAAAATGCCTAGCTGGCGACTCTATTCATTCCCCGTGAGTTCACTCCTGTGTGTTCTCGCATCTCTTTTCGCCGACCGTTCGCGTCTGTACCCCATTTGACCCGGCTTCATTTGGTGGGAGCGACACATCTCATAACACATTGGCATTGCATAAATAACTTATGACTTTGGTCTTTACATCTCATTTCAATTCATTTCCTTTTGCTTTATGTCTTATGCATTCATACTAACATTTCAGGGGCTTTTGGTAAGTTATCTGGGAGGTGGATTTGCCTTCACCTCTCACTTTTTCTTTCCCTTTCATATGCATTCTTACTTGTCTTTGAAGTGAACTTGTTTCACTTATGCTCCTTCCTCCCCACTTTCCTTCTTTTAAGTTACTTATCTTCTTCAAGAAGTAAGTAATTTATTCTTCTTCCTCCTTCTCTTTTCATCTGCTTCTTCCATTGGTGGCCTTGAAGATCTTTCCTCTTAAGCCTCACAAACCATAGGATGTCCAAGCATGACAACTTTCAGGGTTGTGTATAGTCCCTCCTATATTTTTACCTTTGAGTCTCCTTGAGTCTCTCTTTTCATCTCTTAATCAGAGGCTAAACTCTTAAAGCTTTAGGACTTTGGAATTAGGGTTATGCCTGCATCCTTATCTTAGGGTGGAGTGTATAACTTTAATCCTAAGTGTTAAACCTTTAATTTGTTTACACTTCTTAATCAAAACACATTAATTATCACTAAGACTTTATCTTGTAACTTGGGCCTTACATTAGGGTTCTATCTCTTCCTTATGGTTAAGAGGGACTAACCCTAGTGTTTAATGGACAAGTCCCCCTCAAGTTGTCTTACAAACCATAAAACTAACTTCTTAATCTCATCCTTTAATTAAAATCCATTTAATAAAGGCTTGTTATATAATGAATTTAGTCCCTAACCATGGATTAAGTTGAGGTATCTTCCTCAGCTTAAGTGTTCTCATCTATCATCCTTCTATTAGGATGGTGTAATGAGTTCACTAATTCCTGATTAGAGATTAAACTCATTACTAAACACTAAACAAAAACCCAAAAAACATCTAAATAATCACAAGTAGGTTAATGATCTTAATCCTATATCATCATGGTAATTAAGTTGAGATGCTTATCTCATACTTAAGTAGGCTAATTATCCCTAATCAGGGAGGATATAATGAGTTTACAAGCCCTTGATTTAGGCTTAAGATCATAATCCTATGCAAAACACCAAAAACAATAAAAAAAACTAAAAACACAAAAACAAACAATAATCGTCTCCTCCGGGATTCTTTTCTCATCACACTCATTCACAAACTAGAACTCGCTTCTTCCGTCTAATGCAAGACAGTTAACACTCGAGCCAGACGAGTCATACACTTGAGCATAGACAAGCGAGCAAATCACAGTCAATTTATCTCCAGTCTCTTTGAGTCGAACTACGGTGTTCTGACTTCCTCATTGCATGAGAGGATACGTAGGTGTTGCACCCCAAAATTTGCCCTCACCTATACAAGACATTGTGTACTAAGGTGTCCCAAGAGGTTCACAAGGTTCACAATATTCACAAGGTATCTCAAGAGGTTCACAAGGTTCACAATTAGTCAGCAAGTTTGACAATCCCCTCAGATATTGCATCCTCTTAAGCAATGCATCTTAAACTAGAGTTTTGGATTTCATCAGGCTAAATGGATTTCCAAGGCTTCAAGTGAGCTTCATAGCATCCTATATGTCTTCAAGAATCCCTATGTCAAGTTTCAAGGCTTTCCCAAAAGGTTTGCTCAGTCAAATGATCAGATAGGCTAAAATCAGTCAAAGTAGTCAAAAAGTCAAACTGAGGTCAACTGTGGTCAAACCAAAGTCAAACTTCATGATTTTTTGCCAACATCAAGTATATGAAGTAAAATTCATCATTTGATCAAGGGTTGATCATGATTCATCAAGGAGATTTCAGATCATCAAGAATCAGGAGTTTCTAAATTAGGGTTTTCACAGGAAAAGTCAACTGAACTTTGACCAGCCATAACTTTCACATGCTTCATCAAAAATTTCTAATCCAAAGCTCATTTTTAAATAAATTGAATTCCCTACAACTTTTTGTCTCACAAACCAAGCCCAAAAATGCTTCATTTGGAAGGTATGAGCTAAGACATTATAGGTCATTTTAAAAGTCAACAAAAAATCAACATCTTCCAAAGGGCATAACTTGAGATTGGTAAAGGATATTGACATGAAAACAAAGAGTTTTTTTAGAGGACTCTTTAAGCTTTCCAAAATGTCCAAGAACACCTTCATAGCCTTAAAATTGAGGGATTTGTGCCTTTGCAAAGTTGGGAAATTTTTGAGAGGTTTATGAAACAAATGGGACCTTGGAACCAAATTTCTCCACATGGGCTTGCATTTTTATGACCCAATCACTACCATGACATCATGCACGAATTAAAAATCATTTATTCAAATTTTTATTTATTTTATTTTATTTATTATATTTTATACATTAAAAATCATTTTAAATCAAAATAAAATATAAAAGTCTCAATATTTGATATGATTTTTGTTCTAGAAAGTCATAAACACCAATTAAAGATGATTGAGATCATGAAAAATCAGATCAACCAAAAATAGTAAGATATCAAATTTTTTCAATATTTTGAAGCATATCTTTCTTCAATCTCAAGTTATCCAAAAGTCCAAAATAGGATGTGATTTTTTGACCTAATTAGGTTCTATTATATATGTATAACATAAAGCAATGCAAGGGCACGAAATTGGCAGCCTCTAAGACAAGAATCAAACTTCAAAAATTCACCAAAAAACTCACATTCGGATTCTTGGATAGAGACAATTTCAAGGCGTTTCAAAGGTTGCAATACGTTTATAGGTGATCATTGAAGGATTCTGGATCATTTGCAGCATCAAAAGCATTGCCATAAGCATAAACCGAATCAATGTTATCACACTTTTATGATTTTTTTCGTTTTTTATTGTTTATGCATTATAAATTATGTTTGATGATTGTTTTGTGTTTGTGATAAGCTCAGGAACGTTTCTGGACAATTTAATTAGAGTTTCATGGCCAAACCGTAAGAACACCATTGTTAGGGTTCCAAGCTTCGAATTAGGGTTTCACGTTTAACCAAATATAAATGGATTCAAAGAACATGGATAGATTGTATGAATCATGAGGAATTCATTGGCATAGTTAATTTGATGAAATTTTACTGTTTGGTTGATGTTTGAAATTCGCAGGTCATGAACATGAAGGAATTCGTAGAAAAAATCGCAACTGAATTCATGTGAATTTTCGCAGGAAAATTGGGGAAGATGAAGTTCAGGTCGCGCCAAAATTCAATTCAAAAAGTTTTTTTAAAATATAATGTTTGTTTATTGGTTATATGTTGAATACGCAGTGATAAATTTTCTCAAAAAATCAAATTATCCATATTTATTTTATTATATGTTCATATTATTAAATATATATATATATATATATATATATATATATATATATATATTGTAAATAAATTGATTTATTTTATAAATTAATAAGTAAAACCCTAATTCTCACAATTATAACCCTAACCCTAATTTTTTCTAACCCTAACCCTAATTCTAATATTTTCTTAACTTTAGAATTTAACTTAATATTTTTGTAAATCATAATTAATTATTTATTATTTATTAATATGTATATAATTTAATTATTATTATTAAAATACTATTTTAAAATATTTAAAATACCTCCTAATATTAATTTATTTTGCTAATTTATTATTTCCTCTTTATTTTATAATTATTTTCTAACCATTTATATTCACTCTTATTATTATTGATTATTATTGCTTATTTATTATTATTTATCATTATTTATATTTCTCGATTATATTGTAACTATCCCAAAGCTTTGTAATAGTTTAGGTTTATATTTTTGCTTTATTTTTATTGTAAATATATTAACTGTGTGGTTAGTAACTATAGGGTGTGTATAACATGTTTGTAATTAAAAATTAATTTAGAATAACTAATTTAAAAAGATAAATATTTGAACATGAACACTCACACACGTAAGTCGATCTTTGATCGCCATCTTGCACTTTCTAGGGTTACCTCTCATGTTGCCTATTTCTAAGGTCAAGTAAGGTGTCTTAAGCAAAGTCCCTTCAGTTTAAAAGATCAAGTCCCTTCGAGGTTGCCTACGATAAATGATCTTGTCCCTTCGAATAAAAGATGATAAGTCCCTATGAATTGCTAATGACACCTCACAGTTGGCTATATTCAGATGTCCCTATACATGTCCCTTATCACATCCAAGGTAACGACTACCTATTCCTTAATAATAGGGTTAGTCTTACCATTGAAAGAACATATAAGAACAGTAAAGATTTCATATAGGGTAGGTTTCTCTTAATTACTTGCTCACCTTTTCAAAATACAATTTACACTTCACATTTCAAACAAATTTTCAAAACAAAGTCTTTATATACATCCATACGAGGATCATTATAAAGTACTTATAAAATTCTTAATCATACACTACACCTTTCTCAAAACAATTTAAAGTGAGCTAAGTAACTAAGAGCCCATGGATAACCATGGATATAAAGGGTGCTAACACCTTCCCTTTGTATAACCTACCCCCCAAACTCAAAATCTTCTTAAGGTCTTTCCTGTTCTTTTATGTCCTTTCCACTTGGATAAAATAAAAGTCGGTGGAGACTCTTGCTATCCGCAACATTTAACTAAAGTCAGTTCTCCCACCGTGTTACAGAATTGGCGACTTTGCTGGGGAAATATTAAAAAGGGGTACCCTTAGGAATTAGATCACTTTAAATTGTTTGCTTTGTTTGCTTTATATTATTTGTTGGGCTTTATGTGTGAAAGATCCTAACCCGGATCTAGTGTACCTTAGGTAAATGGCAATAGACTAAGGAAATTGTACGGCGTATACCGATATGGTTGATCTGGTGGCCATAGTTAGTGTGACTTCTTGGTTGGTGCTTATGTTCCTTAAGTAAGTTGAGGATAATATAAGGCTGCCATATGTTGTCAATACACTAACTGACTTTTAGAACCTTAGTCATCCCATCTTGGCCTTTTAGAAAGTAGTGAGATAACCGGCTTTGGTGAAGAGTGAAGTTGGTTGATACTCGATGCTACACTCATTGAGATCCTAAACTTGGAGGGTTTTGGTTGGCAAGTAAGTTTCCTACTGAACAACCACCCTTGTGAAGGATCAATGATATTGAGATCCATTAGAACCTGGTTACTTTATAGGACAGGATGAACCATCTAAACTTTAGGGGAGGGTACTTACCTTTAAACCTCATGCAAGCCTTCAAACCTAGGGCTATTGTGTGATTTGTTTGTGTGTGCCACGTGTTTGTGATTGAGCATAACATCATCATGCATCATAAGCATAGCATTTTCACTAACCATTTCAAGGACCAAAGAATTTATCTTTGTTCGTTGTTGCAGGTCATGGCTTCTGCTCGTAGGAATACTATCCGGATCAACTTTGTAAGGATACCTCCTAAGCTTAAGGAATTGGTCTCTCAAGTTTCTGAAAATTCCCAGTTCATCAAGAGGCATGGTCACCTACTGGATCTAGTCACTTCAAGGTTCAATGAAGACATGATGAGTGTTCTATTTCAGTTCTTTGATCCTAAACATCATTGCTTCACATTCCCCGATTATCAGCTGGTTCCTACAATGGAAGAGTTCTCCAAACTTTTGGTTATACCTATCCTTGATCAGAAACCCTTCACAGGCTTGGAGAAAGAGCCTAAACCTGAAGTCATTGCTACAACCCTACATTTGAAGAAATCAGACATTGTTCTAGAAACAAGAAGTGGAGTTAAGGGTATTCTTGCCAAGGTATTGATGGAGAAAGCTCAAGTTTTCCTGAAGGCTATGAGTTATGATGCTTTTGAGGAGATCTTAGCCCTATTGATCTATGGCTTAGTGTTGTTCCCCAATCCAGACCAGTTCATAGACGTACACGCCATCAACATATTTCTGACTCGCAATCCAGTGCCTACTTTACTTGGAGACATCTTACATTCTCTCCATACCCGTACTATGAAGGCACGAGGAACTCTGATGTGTTGTATACCTCTATTGTCTAGGTGGTTTATTTCTCACCTTCCTCGATCAGTGATGAAGAATGAACAAGGGTTAAGGTGGTCTAAGAGAATTATGTCACTTTCACATTCAGATATTCATTGGTGTTCTAGATCTATGGAGAATGTTACTATCATTGACCGTTGTGGGGAGTTCCCTAATGTACCACCCTTGGCATAAGAGGGGGCATTACCTACAATCCTTCCTTAGCTCTACGTGCGTTTGGTTATGCTCGGAGTAATGGTCCTCATGACATGCTTATTCAGGGTATTGTGTTCGACTACGACAATGATCTACAAGGTTACCCTCAAAGGTTCATACGAGCATGGGGGTAAAGTGAACAAGGTTGACAGCAAGACTCTGGAACCAAAGTACATTATTCCTATGGAACCTTATCTCAGATGGGTACGAGCACATGCTCATACTCTTATGATGTCATATCCTGCCATCCTGCCAGTTACCATGGAGCTTGTTGCTGAAGGAGATACTTCTTATATCATTCTTCATCCAGACATACCCACTGACATGGAGGAGTTACAAAGGTCCTAGATCCAGTTGAAGGAGCAAAGGGATAATTTTGAGACTCATTTCAAAGCTAGTCAAGAAAGAATCCTGGAGATAACAAAACAACTTCACGAGGAGCGGAATCTCAACTCATACCTCAACACAAAGAGGAAACGTCCATGGGAGACTTAAAATCCCATCTTTGTATTCATTTCATTTTTGTTGTAAGCCCCAAGGGGCAAACAAGTTTATTGATTACTAATAAAAGTTTCATTTCTGGTTGTTTAAACAAATTTAAATCCTGCGGTCCTTGAAAACATTGCATATGCATTTACATACCATTTCATTGCATCACAGGTTTCTTATGAACAGGTATCTTATCTTCTCGCTGTTTATTTCAGCAGAAATGGCTCTTGAACAGACTGTCAAAGATCTCCAGGCTCAGAATGCACAATTCCAAGAGTTGATTCTGAATTTGTCCAAGGGGCAAGATGAGCTGAAGACACTGTTGGCTAAGAAGAAGAAGAAGACTAGAAGATCAGGAGTCCTTATCAATCTGGGAAGAAGGTTCAGAGGTCTTATCAAGACAAAGGAACAGATTGAGGATTCTGAGTCTGAAAATTATGAGAAAGAGTTAGGTAGTCTCCATGATACTGTGGGGGATTCTTATTCTGAGGCAAATTATTATCATGATCCTGCTAGTGAAGAAAAGTACAAGATGCTGGTAGATAGAATGAATGCTATGGAACTACAAAAATCTTTAGGGCTTGATTTTGAAGATCTGAGTTTAGTTTCTAGAGTGGTTATACCTATTGGTTTCAAGGTTCCTGTTTTTGTGGTATATGATGGTGTTTCATGTCCTAAGCTGCATTTAAGATCTTATGTCCGGAGGATTCAACCACATACTGCTGACAAGAAACTGTGGATTCATTTCTTCCAAGAGAGTTTGTCTGGAGCTCAATTGGAATGGTACTACCAACTGGAAAGTGTCAATATTCGTGATTGGAATGATCTTGCTGAGGCCTTCTATAGGCAATACCAATATAATGCTGATTTAGCACCTACTCGCATGTAGCTCCAAAGCATGTCAATGGGTGCTAAGGAGAGTTTCAAGAAATATGCCCAGAAATGGAGACACCTGGCTGGCAGAGTTCAACCTCCTTTGACTGACAGGGAGCTGGTGGATATGTTTATGAGTATGCTGAATGGTCCTTTCTATAGTCACCTCATTGGAAGCTCATCATTTGGTTTCACTGAGCTGATAATGACTGGAGAGCGTGTGGAAAGTGGTAAAATACAAGTGGGTGCCTCTTCATCAAGCACTGCTAAGAAGCCCCCTAGGGGAAAGAAGGAGTCTAATGATGTGTATGGTCAACATAGTCGTAGCAGGAGTTACCAATCTGTGGGAGCAGTTCACATCTCCAATCATACTCTTGCAGCACCAGAACAACCACAAAACAATCAACAGAAGCCTAGAAGACAATTCACCAAGATCAACATGTCATTGGCCCAAGCCTTGCAACACATGTTGAAAGCGAAACTCATTACTTTGAAGGACCCTCCTCAGAATCCTAATACTTCCTCTCCTCGATACAATCCTAATGCACGATGTGCCTATCATTCTAATAGTCAGGGACATGACACCAACAACTGCTGGGTGTTGAAAAACAAGATTCAAGACATGATTGAAGCTGGGGAGATTGAATTTGACCCTCCTGGGACTCCAAATGTGATCACTGCTCCCATGCCCAATCATGAGAAGACTGTTAATGTTGTTGATGAAGTTTCATATGTTTCCTCAGTAGCATATGTGACTACTCCCTTATCCATTATCAAGAAGAAGCTGGTACAGGCTGGTTTCTTTCCAGGTTGTAATGAAGACTGTTTTTATTGTGCCTACAAACCTGATAGTTGCTGGAAGTTGAAAGATGGTATTCAACGCCTCATGGACAATTACACTATATTGTTTGAGAGGAAACCTTTTGTGGAAAGTATGTGTGAACATCTAACTCGAAGTATGAAGCTTGAAGATGTAGCCATGGTTGATAAAGTGCCATTGAAGATTACCTCCAAAGGTCCTGTCAGGATCACCTCTAAGGGTCCTGTCAGGATCACTGCTGAAGGCCCTGTAAAGACTGTTGCTGAAGCTAGAGTGGTCCCCATGATTATTACCATTCCTGGCCCTGTTCCCTATACTTCTGATAAAGCTATACCCTGGAATTATGGTTCTGATGTTTACATCCATGGTGTCAAGCAAGAACCTCTGACTGATGCACTTGTTACTGATGATAATCTTGATGTTGATAATATTGCTGGATCTAGTAAGATCACCAGAAGTGGAAGAATTTTCTCTCCTCAGGCTACCTCCAAAGATGCAGTTACTCCAACTACTACCCCACTTCTGAGCCAAGTACTGATGCTCGGGGCAAAGGTCTTGTGGTTGAACCTGTGCAAGCTGAGGCACCGACTGCTGAAAATCTTTCTAAACAGATGGAAGAAGTGCTGAAGATCATTCGCAAGAGTGATTATGATATTATTGACCAGTTGGGGTATACTCCCTCCAAAATCTCCATGTTATCTTTACTACTGTGTTTTGAGGCTCATGCTAAAACCTTAATCAAGTTCCTGAAGACTGCTCACATACCAAATGAAATTTTTGTGGATCAATTTGAGAATTGTGTTGCACATCTAACTTATGATAATGGGTTAGGCTTTTCTGATGCTGACTTGACTCCTGCCAAGAGGAACCATAACAGAGCTTTGCATATCTCCATTGAATGTAGGGGCACTACCTTGTCTCATGTGCTGGTGGACAATGGTTCTTCATTAAATGTGCTCCCCAAAGAAGTTATGGACAAGCTCAATCCTGAGGATGTGGTGTTAAGACCAAGTGATGTAGTGGTGAGGGCCTTTGATGGCTCAAGAAGAGTGGTACATGGAGAAGTAGATCTCCCGATCAAAGTAGGCTCTCAAGTCTTCGACTCTACTTTCTATGTAATGGATATTTGTCATGCGTACTCTTGTTTGCTTGGGCGCCCCTGGATCCATGGGGCAGGTGTTGTGACTTCCACTTTACATCAGAAGTTGAAATATCCAATGAAAGGAAAGATTGTCACTGTTTATGGTGAAGAAGAATACATGATCAGTCATGTGAATACGTTTAAATATGTTGAGATGGAGGGTGAATATGTTGAGACTCCTTGCCAGACATTTGAGGTAGTCCCTTGGGTCGTTCCTGCTACTGAAGCTCCCCCTATTGTTAAAAGAGTTCCTATGGTTACCAGAGTACCTCCTACAATGGCCTCCCTCAAAGATGATAGAGTTGTGGTTGAAGAAGGTGGTTGTACTATTTGGGGTCAGCTTCCCGACATCCCTTACAAGTCTGACAAGTTTGGTTTGGGTTTCACTGCAGAATCCCAGAAGGTTGTTCGTCGTGCTCGTGCTGTTCGTATCACCAATCAAGGGGTCATGAGGGATCAAATCAATGATGTGGGTGACTATAGTGAAGACTACAACCTGGATGACTGGATCTTTCCTACCATGGGTGATGGGCTCAACAATTGGAAAACCGAAGACGTTATTCATATCTCCTTTAGTCAGGAGTAAATACTATTACTGTGTTTTTATTTTAAGTTTGTAATTTTGAACACTTAAACCTTTAAGCCTTGTGTCTTACCCGGGCCACAATAGTATGCTTGTTTCGGGATGTCATTTCATTTGCATACTTCATTCAATAAAAATCAATGGACGTTTCGTTTTCGTAAATATTGTGCTCCTTGTCTTTCTTTTATTTTTTATTTCTGTTTTATTAGCTATGTGTTCTTACACACACCCACATCACTAAAATGCAGATCCTCATTGTAAACACCCCAAATTTGCCCTCACCCATTCACACCATGGCTTGTGATCTATTCATATGCATAAGTTCAATCATAGCATCTCATACCACATTTTTGATTCACTGCATGGCTTCAAAGTCATCCGCATTTAGGGTTTGTGATCTGAGCAATCCAAGAGCCATTTGAGCCACTCCAAAGGTCATCAATCACTTCAAAGGGGTCCATGAATGTTCAAGCAGCATATTATATCTTCTCAAAGTCAAGAAAGTCAAAGAATCACAAGGATTGAGAAAGGCATGGAAGCAGAGCCAGGTTTAACTGCACAGATGACCTAGAATAAGGGTTTTGGTTTCAAAGGCCATAACTCCAAGTTTTTTGGTCATTCTTGTTTCTATTGGTCTCTATATGGTACAAGGGTCATGCATATCAATTTTCATGAAGAAATTCCATGGGGAAGGCATCTAATCAAGAGTTGACTTCTTGAGCAAGTCAGTGTAAAATCAGGGCATCTGAGGCCCCCAGTGACCCAACCAAAGGGTGTTCATCATCATTTTGATTATGTATGATCTTTATTTGATCATAGAAGATGTTATAAGTTCACAAAATTGAAGAATTTCAAGCCATTTGCAAAGTTGCCTTTTTGGGAAAGTGACTTGTAATGGAAACTTTCCATTTTGGGAAAGTTTTTCAACCCTTCCTTTTTGATTCAAAAATACTTCAAATGGGAAAACTTTGGTCATGAAAGTTGTAGAATGGATCATTCCCTTTTCAAAAAGTACAAGAACTCATTCTAATTCATTTTGGATCAAAAGTTATGGCTTGTCAAAATTGGGAAAAATCACATAATTTCAAGTTTTGTACAAAAGAGGCATTTTGCAAAATGGTATGATCAAGCATTCTAAAGACTTCAAATGTGCACAAACTCTTCACAACATGCTCATGTGACTTCTAAAAATCAGAATTGGCCCAAGAATTATGCATTTTGGTGCCTTGAACTTCATGAATTTCCAAAGGGGCCAAAGATGTACCAACTTGCAAAAACTCATGAAGCCATGCCTCTACTTGTTACAGCTCATAGAATCTGATCCACAAGAATTCCATGATCTCAGCTGAGCCCAACCATGCCCCTATCACAACCTCACACTTGCCCATACCTCAAGTACACCTAACTTGGATTTTATGCAAAAACACCCATACCAATCAGCCTGTGCCACACCAACTATTCTGACCAATCAAGACTTTACAAACACACTTCAAGCAAGCCATTTCATAACATCTTGGAGCCTGAACACACACACAAGTCAGCATACACAAAAATCCCTCCCTTTGCATTTTATGTCGAATCTCTCAACCCAGCAACAAAAACTTGAAAATTCTTTCACCATTCAACTCACAATGACCCACTGATCATTTCCCACCCCTCACTTGTCCCTGAAACCACCATAAACAGAAATACGATTTCTTCCCCTCACTGACCAGAACTTCTTCAAACTCACAAACCAGCCAAAATAAACTCCAAACAAGCTTTGCAAACACTTGAGGGAGGTCAGTAGAGGTGATTGGAAGCAAGGAGACAGGCTGAAAGCTCCAAACTGAAAGCTTCACCTCAGGTAGCTTCGAAATTTATTTTTTCCAAAAGCTCCATTTTAAGTTCTCAACTTGCTAAGTTTGATCCCCTGAGTTCATTGAACTTTTTATTTTTGAAAATGATGAAGAATTGAGAGCGTATTGTCTGCCTGAAATTTCTGCCATTTTTGTTCATAGCTTCGAATCTTGTTATTGGTGAGAAATAAATTCCATTTGAGGGCAGGGATGAGTTTAGGGAGGTGAGAGGAAGTGATCTGGAGCTTTAGAGCTCCATAAATGACCTAGAAAGTGAGTTTGAGAATTTCAGGGAAGGATGTCACCGGAGAAGACGACCGGAGCTCTTCTCCGGTGACCTGAATGTCATTAAGTCTTTAATTATGATTAGGGTTTGGTTTGAATATAGGCCTTAGATCCAGTTGACTGGCATTGACCCGCGCGCAAACGAATGGTTCAGATTCATCACTTAAGCCCTAATCCACGTCATTTAGTTAATTAATTAGGTTTTTAAATTAATCTGGTCAGTTTGAATTGCAGTCGTTGGATGACGCGCCAGTCAATTCCCTCCTTTTCCATTTGAATGTCAGCCTTCAGATTTGCATACTTTTCATTATTCTCATTTTTATTGCATTTTCTTTTCATTTTATTTATACGAATTATTTAAAATAGTAAAAATCATTTAAAAATTATGAAAATTTTTGTCAAAGATTTCATTAATTTTTAAAACCCAAAAATATTTTTATTTTTATTTTTTGCATTAAAAATCATTTTTAAATCATTTAAATGTTTATTTTTAATTAGTTAATGAAAATTAATTAATTAAAAATACATTTAAGTATTTAAAAATCACCAAAAAATTCACATAGCATTTAGAAACATTTAGGAACATTGTCCAACCCTCAAACCAAATTTCTTTTTTGTTCTTGATGCCTTTTGATCATTTTCATTGGAATTAATTTCATTTCAAGGCAATATTTTGGTTCAATCTTCAAAAATTTCATTCTGCCTAACCATTGAGAGTTGGATGATGATTCTTCTTGCATTGCACTCTTCATAGCATTAGTTTATAGGATAAATTTGTTTTGATTTGATCTTGCATTTTCAATTTGTTTAGCATTTTTCTTGATGAGGTACCCCAAATCCCTAGCAATTTTAAGAAATTCATAACTTTCACTAGGTTAAGAGTTGGATCCCTTCCTTTGGGCAGTGAGCTTGTATAGGTTTAGGGTATCTTTGATTGCATTTTCAATTTTTTATCATGTCATTTGCTTCTGGTTTTGGATTTTTGCTTTGCATGATGCATGTAACCCTAATTTGTGCCTTCCTTGGCATTCATCTCCCATTTGCTTGCATACCATGACTTGCCATGACATTTTGTGCATCCACATGATTCATAATACATCTTAGGACATAGTAGAATCATGTTTGATCATTGCATCTTTCATTTGCCATGTTATATGTCCATTGCATTTCATAACTTTTCATGTACATTCATGGTTCAATGCATATCTCATTTGCATCCTTATGCTTGTATGATCATTCTCATGCCTTGCCTCATGTTTGTATCATCTCTTAACATCATTAACATCATGTAATTGCTTCTGACTTTGGTTTGCATCATGACATTTCATCTCATTTGCATTGCATTTCATTTCTTTTGGCTAACTTTTCAGGTGGTAAGTTGTTTTGAGAAGTGAATTTGCCTTCACTTCTCACAATCTCTTCTCATCTCTCTTGCATCTTTGCTGCATTTTATCTAGTGTATTGGATTGAGCTTGCCCATTCATGTTCATCTTATATTCTTTCTTCAAGCAACTTGTCGTCTTAAGTGAAGCAAGTTGTTTTGCTTTTTCTTGCTTCTTCCTCCTTTCATCTGCTTCCTTCCTGGTGGTTTCTCTGAAGATCTTCTTGCAAACCTCATTAACCCTAGGAACAACCAAGCATGACAATAATTAGGGTTTGATTAGTCCCCCTTAGACTCTTGCCTTTGATTTTTCTTTGAGTCTTCTCTTTTCACCTCATGGTCAAGGGCTAAACCCTAAAGGCTTTAAGGCTTTGTGATTAAGCTTATGCCTGCATCCTTCTATTAGGATGGAGTGTATAACTTTAATCCTAAGTGTTAAACCCTTAATGTGTTTAAATCCTTTAATAAATCCATCTAATAAATCACTAAGACATCAAGCTTGTAACTTGGGCCTTGTATTAGGGTTCTAATTCTTCCTTAATTGGTTAAGAAGGACTAACCCTAGTATTAATGGACAAGTCCCCCTCAAGTTGTCTTACAAATCATAAAATCCACTTCTTAATCTTACCATTAACTAAAATCCATTTAATAAAGGCTTTGTTTTGTCATGAGGTTAATCCCTAATCATGGATTAAGTTGAGGAGTCTTTCTCAGCTCAAATGTTCTCATCTATTATCCTTCTATTAGGATGGTGTAATGAGTCCATTAAATCTTTAATTATGGCTTAAACTCATTACTTAACACTAAAAAAAAACCACAAAAACATCTAAATAATCACAAGTAGGTTAATGATCTTAATCCTACATCATGGTAATTAAGTGTGAGATGCTGACTTCACACTTAAGGTATTCTCATTACCCCTAATCAGAGGGAGGATGTGAAGAGTTTACTAACCCATTGGTTTAGGCTTAAGCTCATTTTCTTATGACAAACTCCAAAAAAAGGGCAATAAAAGATTGAAAACACCAAAAACAAACAATAATCGTCTCCTCCGGGATTCTTTTCTCATCATCTTCACTCACAAACGAGAACTCGCTTCTTCCGTCTAATGCAAGACAGTTAGCACCTGAGCCAGACAGGTCATACACTTAAGCATAGACAAGCAGGCAGTTCACAAGTCAATTTACCTTTCAGTCTCTTTGAGTCGAACTACGATGTTCTGACTTCCTCATTGCACGAGAGGATACGTAGGCATAACTTAACAGTTATCGAACAAAAGTCTCTGTATATTCCCCCTCCTTCCAGCACTATTCTTTAAGTCTCATAACCTTGAGCATTTCATTCTTGTTCTTACACTGACACTTCACATATTTCGCTTCACATCTCTTTTGCACTGACACTTGCATTTTTTCCAGCTTTGATACACAAATTGCACTGACACTACCCCTTTAAAACACAAATCTTTTAAGCGTGGATCCCGTCGAGTACGGCGGACAATCTGGGTGCTAATACCTTCCCAGGTTGTAACCAACCCCCTTTCTCAGTCTCTCTGGTTCGCGACCGTCTTATCTATCTTTTCTTAGGTTTATGCAGCATTACCTTTCCTCCGGGATAAAAATGCCTAGCTGGCGACTCTTGTCTTCTGAGTTCACCCTTGTGTGTTCTCTCTCCTTTCGCCGACCGTTCGCGTCTGTACCCCTTCTGACCAGGTGTCATTTTGGTGGGAGCGACACTCATCCACTCTGGATCCTGTTGATAACAGTTCTACTATTGCCAATTATAATTTCGAGAATCCGATATATCAAGCTGAAGATGGAAAGGAGGAAGATTGTGAAGTACCTGTAGAGCTTGCTAGGTTATTACAACAAGAAGAGAAAGCTATACAGCCACATGAAGAGCCAATCGAAGTTGTGAATCTGGGAACTTAATAAAACAAGAAAGAAGTCAAGATATGGGCTGAACTAGAAGATGGTGTTAAGAGCAGACTAATTCAGATGTTACGTGATTATGTGGAAATCTTTGCTTGGTCCTATGAGGATATGCCAGGGTTGGATACAGACATTGTGGTTCACCGTTTACCAGTAAAAGAAGATTGTCATCCAAAGAAACATAAGGTTCGTCGCATGCATCCTGAAATGTCAGAAAAGATTAAAGCAGAGGTGATGAAACAGTTTGGTGCAAGGTTCTTAGCTGTGACTTCTTATCCTCAATGGGTTGCAAATGTTGTACCAGTACCCAAGAAAGATGGTAAAGTACGCATGTGTGTGGATTACAGAGATGTGAATAAGGCTATCCCTAAAGATGACTTTCCACTTCCTCATATTGATGTTCTGGTAGACAAAACTGCTCAGCATAAGGTATTCTCTTTCATGGATGGTTTCTCTGGTTATAATCAAATCAAGATGGCACCTGAAGATATGGAGAAGACTACATTTGTTACACAGTGGGGCATATTTTGTTATAAAGTGATGCCATTTGGTTTGAAGAATGTCGGGGCAACATATCAGCGTGCTATGGTGGCTTTGTTTCACGATATGATTCATCATGAGATAGAGGTATACGTGGATGGTATGATAGCTAGGTCCCAGAATGAAGAACAACACCTTGATCATCTGCATAAGCTGTTTGATAGGTTGAAGAAATACAAGTTGAGATTTGTAACACCCCAAATTTGCCCTCTTCATTTTAAGCATCATATCACATCATATTAATCATGAACATACCATTTTCTCAGCATCATATCATAGAAAGATAAGGCATAACATCCCTCATGTCCTAGCATCAAGCATATGGTCATTTGTGGAGGTCCTTGAAGCATTTCAAGCCATGGCATGGGTCCCATTGGTTGTATACAAGTCCTATGAGGGGTCTACACTCCATTCACAAGATCAAGTCCATTGGCAAAGCTCAGAAGATTGCATGATCATCAGAGATCTCAGGACAAGGCATAGCTCCTATACAAGGCACCCAAATTAGGGTTTGTGATTCAATCACCAAGATCTCACAACTTTGGCCATTTAATTTGGGCAAAGTCTTCTATATGTTTAGAGGATCCTAGGTGACAATTTTCATGAGAAATTTCCATGTGGAAGTCAGGCAATGCCTCAGTTGCTTGCAGATGAAGCAAAACGTCAATTGTGCCCTTAAAAAGTCAACTGTGCAATTTCAAGGGGTCTAACCCAAATTTTTTGGCCAATAGGGGTCCTTACAATGTTATAAGAGGTTTGGAATGATCAAAGTTCAAGAATCATGGAGATTTGAAGGGTTTTGCAAAAATGGTACAAAGTTGGTTTTCAGAATTTTCCAAATTTGGCAACTTTTGCCCTAATTTTCAAATGGCCTTAACATGATCAAAATTTTTTTAAATGGACCAAAGTCAAACATGAAAGTTGAAGATTAAGGGCTCCCATTTTCAAAAATTACAAGTACATTTTCATAGGATTTGTGGATCTCCCTATATGTCCTTCGAAAATTCCATGTATTATAGGGCAAAATCAAATTTTCATGAAGGCACCAAATGCAAAATGCTCCAAAGCTTAATTGTGAGACTTGGTATGGGTTCAAACTTGTTTCCAACTTAAAATGCATTGTATTATGACCAATTTTCTCCAAAGAAAATCACATTTTCGTGCACTATGAGAAAATCCCTCCAAACATGCAAATTTGGCAAAAGTCATGAAATAAGTGTGCGGGCTTGATCTAAAGGCTAGGATTGATTGGATTTGAATCAAGGGTGGTAAATTCCTTGCACATGTGCTGAGAGGCCCAAGGAAGCATGATCATAGCATGCTTATCTCACATGTTGCCAATTATGCAAAATCACACAAAACTCATGATTCATTCGTGCATTTCATTTCATTCTTTCAGCAAGGGCTTGTGAGGTCACACAAAGAGCAATTAGGGTATTAGAAAGCCAGATCTCTCTCTCTCATTCTCTCATTCACAAACTTCATGCAACTTTGCATTTTCTCTCATTCCTCTTCACCCAAGCATCCAAACTCAAAACCAATTGTGGATCTGTGATCTAGGCAAGCTCAGGATCATTAAACACTCCTTCATTGAAGCTTATTCTCAAGTTTAGTAACATTGCCATTTCAGGGAAACTTGCTTTGAAACCTCAGATCCAGCTTGTTTCAAGACCTTAGATGCATTTATTTTGCATCTAGGGAGTAAGTGGAGTAATTTGCACGCATTATCTAGTCCTATATCTCACTGAATCAGGATCTAAACCTCAGGTATACCTTGAAACTTTGTGATCTGGAAATGGAATTAATGTGTTGCTTTGTGTTATTTGATGTTTGTTGATCATGCTGCACTCTTTGGATTTGAATTTGGTGCATCATAGTGATAGAAATCTTGATTTCAGTTTTGATGGTCAGTTATGTTTTGCTTCGATCCATTCAATCCATTGAGTTTTAGGTGTTTTTGAGGCCATTTTTTAATTCAGGGGAGTTGATTTAGTGGATCTGGGTTATTTTTATTCATTTATTTGTTGGTTTGTGGTGCTGTCATAAGTTCCGATGCCGGAGCCCTAGCTCTGGTCACCGGAATCTGCTTGTGTTCTTGTTTAGGGTTTGCGTGAAGAAGACAAAGCCCTGGCCGTTTGATCCATCCATCCAAGCGTCCTTACGCTGCCACCTAGCCCTAGCAATCTCTCCGTCTCATGTGTTCTTTTTCATTTCATTTAAATCCCCCATGTTTCGCCTCCCACCGTAGTTATTATGCACTCACCACTCACATCTCTCCATCCCTCCACCTCATTTAATGAAGCATTACCCGCGTGCGTGGGATCCATCATGTGGTTCCTGTTTTTTCCAGCTTTTTTTCCTTTATTTTCACAAAAATCACACCATAAGACTCTTGTACATGCGCCAGACTGGGCTTAGCAAGTGCTAAGCGCACCCCCATGTCCCCAGGCCCAATTGATTTACACGCAGCCTCCTTACTTTTGACACCCCTTTCCATTTTTCTTTTAATTTCTTTCTCACTTTTATTTTCTTTTATTCAGGTTAGATTTCAATTTATTAAAAATAGTTTCCTTCATATAAAAAATCCCAAAAAAATCATGAGTATTATTTAATGTCTCTTTTATTTTCTCATTTTTTTTTTTCATTTCCACGTGTCTGAATTAAATCATCCTTTCACTTAGTTTCTTTTGAATCCTCTTTTGACCACACTGCCTTGTTCATTTTCCATACTCTTCAATATTTTGAATTTTGATCCCATTCTTATTGCTCTGGATTCTTAAGACATTGTATTTCCCATGTGATTTTTCTCTGAATTTTAGAAACTTATTTATTGACTCTTAGTCTTGTGACTTGTGATGGAAGTTTGTAACCCTAGCTTGTGCTTTTGCCTCCATTTGACCTTGTTTGTTTCTGAATCTTTCCAAATCCTTTTGGCCCATTGTTATATTATGTTTAAATATCATTTGGTTTCATTTATGGAATTTTTAGATGCTTGGTTGTTTTGATGTGGATTTTATCTTGAGCCTTGTCCCATTTTGCTTCCTTTGGACATTTAGGTCTCTTATAAGCTTAGAAGGGCACTTGTGCCAACTTCTTCTTCTCATTCGGGGTTCTTTTGGGGTGTGGGTACCTTCCTGGTCCTAGGATAGGGTTTGAGTCTTAGGAATTTTTGTGTCTTGCTTCCTTGTGTGTTCTTTCTTTTCTTAAGTTTGAATTCACTTTTTCCTTACTTCTTTCACTTCCATTTTGTAATTGTTTGGTCTTGTACCTTTCTTCTCTTCATATTTTTGGCTTCTTAAGCCTTTCTTCATCTTGTTTTGGTTCTGGTTGTGAGCTTTGAGTCCATGTCTTGTGCATTTTGCTTTGCATCTTTCATAAGTGTGCATTTGTTTTCATATGTGTTTCATGTTGCATCTTTAGCTTGCATACTTCTTCTCTCATTCTTTTAAGTTGCATTTGCATGGTGCATATGTTTATATCATTTCACTTATGATTGTGTGATGTTAGCATGTTATCTTGCTCATTTTGTTTCATTTGTATGCTTGATACTAACCTTGCAGGGGCTATGGTAAGTGTGAGATGTGGGAATTGAGTTCCACATCTCCAATTCCCATCTTCTCCTCTTGTGTTTATCTTGAGCTAACCTCTTTGCTTGTTGGGCTTAGGCCTTACTCATCCCTTCTTTTATCTTCTTCTTCTCTTCTTCTTCCTTCTTCATTAGGATAGAAACCTCACTAACCCTTAGGACATCCATGCATGCTAACACTTAGGAATATTTAGTCCCCCTTTAGAATTTTTCCTTTGAGATCCCTTTAGTGCTTTCTCTTCTCATCTTTAAACTCAATTCTAATTTACTTAATAAAGGTTGAGTACTTTCATGTGACATAAGACTTTGCTATGAGATACTTGCACGCGTTCTGTTTCGGGGCGAGGTGTGAGTTATCACTCGTGGTGGATAGGTCTTAGCATGAGTACCTCACAAAGAAAAGCTTAAAAAACACTTCTCAATCCAAAACCCACAAAAATAATTAATATTGGTAATAGGCCAGTGTGCTCAAGTCTTCACTTGTGGGACTAGCTTTGGGGATTTCCTCCATAGATAGGTGTGCCTCTTGCGCATTCCATTTCAGGATGATGTGAGATGTACACATACCATTGAGTAAGACTTAGGTACACTTACCTATGCAAACTTTCACTCATAAAAGCTTCTAAAAAACACCAAACAAACAATAAGCATCTTTTCTTCGGGAATTCTTTTCTCATCTCATTCGCTTTGTACGTGAACTTGCTCCTACTTGTCATTTTACAAGACGGTTACGCATTCGTCGTCCGAGTCTGCAACACCTGAGCAATGGCATAAGCAGTTCAAGCCTTAATTCACAAGCAATTTTCTTGTTACCCCTAGTTAGGGGAACTACGGCGTCTCTGATCCTCATTATCCTGATGAGGTACGTAGGCAGCGGGGTAGGGCCCGTTCGAGCATAATCTTTATTTTCCCTACATTTTTCCTTGTCATTTCTTATTCAGTTCTTTGCTCAGTTTCTTTTCCAGTTCTTGTTATTTTCTTTTGCAGCAGCTTTCATACCCTCACCCTTTGAAACAGTTTCTCTTGCAAGCGTGGATCCCGTCGGGTACGGCGGACGATCTGGGTGCTAATACCTTCCCAGGTCGTAACCGACTCCCGAACTCAGTCTCTTTGGTTCGTAGGACCTGTGTCCTTCCTCTTTCTTTTCTTCTGGTTTGTGCAGCATTACCATTCCCTTTCTTCGGGATAAAAATGCCTGGATGGCGACTCTATTCTTTTTCCGCGCCACTTTCGCGTTTGTACCAGGATGGAAATCCGGGGAGCGACAGCTGGCGACTCTGCTGGGGACCGAACCCAGAATCCCTGGTTCCCCTGTGAGTCTCTCCTAGCGCTTGTGTGTTTCTGTTTCATTGGGTGATGTTTGTTTGTTGTGGCTTGTTGTATTGTACTGTTGGTTTTTTACAGGTTTATTTACAGTTTTCAGTATTTATTTTCCGCATCATGTATATCATACTGGACTGTCTAGACTGGTTTTCTGTTTGGTGGGCTCGGGTGATACTGTTTCTTAGAGATAAGCCAAGTACCCGGCTTGAGTGCACTATAGGATTAGAGTGGACATATTGTACTCACATGTGACATGATGAGTGGCAGTGTGTTTCACGCCCAGATTGCGACCGTCTCGGAAATATCTTGTGTGGGGATTTCCTCCACTTCGGGATAGGACCTTGATAGTTATGTGCATCTGGGGACCGATCATTGAGAACCTTTGTGGAAACAACCATCTCCAGTGGTGGCAGTGGCAGACCATATTTTGTGGCAAACCCATTCGCACCCGAGGGTCCACTGAGGACTCGCATAGGATGGTCAGGTTCTCTTATAGGAACTCAGTCAAAGCATATGGTCGTATGACATTAGTAGTGTATCCTACGGGCTGAATGTACTATTATTTCTCGATTTCAGCGCTTAAAGCTGAGAACTTATAGGGGATGCTTGTTTTTCCCGGACTCAGCTGAGGCCTCCCTGCGTAGTACATAATGCCTAACCGATTCCCTGATTTGTTCACGAGCCATCTCTCGGAAATGGTGAAAGTATTATTGCTATTCGGCTTTGAGAGTCCGTGATGTTTGACCTGGAGCACGCCTGTGAGAAGGGGAGGGGTTTACAGGTTTGCAGGAACCCTTGACCTCATCATACCCTCATTACCAGTACAGTTTCATGTTCTGATACAGTTACTTTGGTTCCAAAGTTCTTGGGTTTATCTGGTCTTTGATTGGGAGTACCTGAGCTTATCTGAGTATTTATGGGCTGATATCCAGAGGATTTGGGGTTTCTGATCATGTGGCCTTGGTATCCAGATTCCAGACAGTCCCAGATGATCATATGTCTTTGCATTTGCATCTGCATTGCATCATTTCATCATTAATCATGTTTCGTTTTCATTCACAGGTTCATATCTTTGCTTCCGGTTCCGGTATTCTCTTCAGAGATGGAAGATCCTCGCAAGCAGAATATTCATTTCAAGTTTTTTGATACCAAGGTTGGCCTGTTAAAGAAGATGGTGAAGCTGATTACACCCAACTATGTGGAGAGATTCAGGAAGGCTTATGGGAGTATTCTGGATGTGGTGGTAGAGTTAGATCCTTCTGAGAGAAGTGTCATTCATACCCTGCTTCAGTATTATGATCCTCAGCTCCGCTGCTTCACTTTTCCTGATTTTCAGATAGGTCCTTTGCTGGAGGAGTATGCTCTGATCTTGGGAGTGCCTGTTCGAGACCAGATTCCGTTCAATGCTGAGATGAGTAGACCTGCACCTGAGGCTATTGCTAAGGCTCTTTATTTGAGCACTTCTGCTGTGAATTCTTTGACCATCATTAAGGGAGGTGTACCTGGATTTTCTTTAGAGGCTCTCGTTAAGAAGGTGGAAGAGTTGGTTGTTGAGGAAGAATGGGATGTTGTCTGTGCTATCTTGGCTCTTTCTATTTATGGCATTATCCTGTTTGCTGATATGGAGAAGTTCATAGATATGAATGCCATACATCTCTTTTTGCTGAAGAATCCTGTGCCTACATTGCTCGGAGATTTGTATTACTCAGTGCACTACAAGACTGAGAAGAAGAGGGGAGGTTTAGTTCGTTGCTGCGCTCCTTTATTTCATATGTGGTTCATGAGGCATCTGCCTAGTACTGGAGTGTTTAGTGACCACACCTTGGTATGGGCTCAGAAGCTGGAAAAGTTGCTTGCCAAGGATGTCAGGTGGATTACTCAAAGGCTGCAGGGTGCACGTTTCATCACTAGCTGTGGGAGTTATCTTAGTGTACCTTTATTGGGAGTAACTGGAGGGATCAATTACAATCTAATCTTGTTAAGAAGACAATTGGGATATGCCTTGAGAGAGGTACCAGAAGAACTGAAGCTGACCCCTATTTTCTACTTCCCAATGAAGGACAATATGCCCTTAGTGAGGAAGGTTGCTGGAGCTTGGAAGTGCATTAAGGGAGAAGGGATAGCTAGCTTTGGAAAGTGCAACAATCGACATTCCCATAGTATGAAGCTTGGTTGAAAGACAGAGCCAGAAGGGTTTTGCTACCATTCTCACCACCAGTTCCTCCAGTTGCTGAGTCCATTGATACTGTGTCTTTAGAGGAGTTTAAGAAGTTGGAAGCCCAACTGCATGCAGTCAGAGTGGAGAACATTGAAGTAGTTAGTCTGTATCATCTTGCCAATCGGGCCAAGAATGAAGCTGAAGAGAAGTTGTTGGAGATGCAGACTACCTTGGAGGCTAAAGAGAAAGACTTTGCTGGAAGGGAAGCTCACTTCCACAGGTTGGGTATGATGGAAGCAAAAAGAGAAGCTGAACGGAAGAAGAATTCAAAGACTCTCAAGGAAGCTCGTCAGTCTATTGTCTGGTTGCAGGGACAGAGAGAGCAAGAGCTGAAGAGATATAAGGAAAAAGAAGAGTTCTTCGAAGTGCAGATGGCCTACAAAAAGGAAGAGGTGGAGCAAGTCCACAAGGTTCGAAGGGAGAAGACTCAGCAGTTAGCAGATAGTCAACAAGCCCTAGAAGAAGCACTTAAAGAGATTGAAGACGTCAAGTTGATGGCTGGAGTCAAGAAGGTTAGGTCTGATGTGAGGCTTAGTGAGGGAGGTTCAGAGTCCTCAGGCAGTGGTTTTGCTTCTTAGTTTGTTTTCCTTGTATCTGGATTACCTACAGACATGTTGTAGGAGTCCTGGTTGTTTGTTTTCCTTTTAGAAACTTGTACCCTATGGGGAATTCTGTTTTGTTTACCTAATAGGCTGATTTATGTTATGACTTTTTCACCATTTCTTGGTGTGCCTGCTGTTATGGTTTGAATGTGGTTTTTCGCAAAGGTTTCTGAAAGTCGAGGATCAGTACCCATCTGGTTTTCTTTGCTAAATACCGGAACCGGGGCATGAATAACCTGGGGTTGGAAACATAAACAACTGCATTGCATACATATGACCTGTTTGTTTGTTTTGCAGGTAGTGTCTCAGTTGCTACGTGTTTTGTGTTTCAGGCACTATAGCTCCCCGGAAAGTTCGGGAACAACCAGTAACACATAGATATCCAACAAAGATCAACAGAGAGAGAATCATGGACCAGATGCAAGCGGAATTAGCTGACCTGAGGCTAAGGATGGATAACTTTATGACATTGATGGCAGGCATGGGTCAGAACCAAGAGCGTCTGCGGGAGATGATAGAAAATAGTCAACCCAGGAACAACACTTCTGCTGCTGATAATCATACCGGTGCGGGCGCACGTCAGGTTGAAGCTCCTGTAACACATCCAGGGGTGACTATATTCAATGATGGATTGAATAATATTCAAATGGATAATCAGGACGAACAGTTCACTCTGCTTGACGAAGCTGAAGGTCAGGGGGCTGAGATGAACAAGAGGTTTGAAGAAATGGCAGAACAAATCAGAGCCATTCAATCCCAGAGTTCTTTGGGATTTGACATAACAGATTTGGGCTTGGTTCCTGGGGTTAGGATCTCATACAAGTTCAAAGTACCAACCTTTGAGAAATACAATGGCACTGCATGCCCGAAGACCCATCTTCAATCTTTCGTTGGGAGAATTGCTGCTCACACGGATGATGAAAAACTCTGGATGTACTATTTCCAAGATAGCTTGGTTGGAGCTTCGCTGGAATGGTACATGAAGCTTAGCAGAGTTAATATCAAGAGTTGGAAGGACCTAGCAGAAGCTTTTGTGAGACAATATCAATATAATTTGGACATGGCTCCAAACCGCACGCAGTTGCAGCACATGGCTCAGACTGCTAAGGAAGGTTTCAAAGAGTATGCTCAGAGGTGGCGTCAGCTTGCTGCCAGAGTGCAACCACCGCTGCTAGAGAATGAAATGGATGACATGTTTATGGGGACTTTGCAGGGTGTGTTTCTTGAAAGATTGGCGTCCAGTTCTGCCACTAAATTCAATGACATTGTTATTGTTGGAGAGAGGGTTGAGACCTTGTTGAAGATGGGGAAGATCCAAGATACAAGTGCTAGCAGCTCAAATGGAGCGAGGAAAGCTTTCAGTGGACCTCCTAGGAGAAGAGAGGGTGAGACAAATGTTGTATTTGCCCGGGGCTGAGGCCGTGGTTATAGAAGACCGTATAAGCATGTGGCAGCAGTCACAATTCCTTCTACTCCTGTGCAACAGATGCAACCTCAACATCAACAACAACAACAACCTCCCCGTACCAACTATCAACAGAGACCGTATCAGCCAAGGCAAACTCGCCCGGCTAATAGGGTGATTGAAGCCATCCCTATGACTTATGCTGCTTTACTTCCAAGACTGCTGGACTTGAACCTGATTCAACTGAGAACTTTAGCACCATCAACTCCTGGAGAGCTTCCAGTTGGTTATGATGTCAATGCACGATGCGCTTTCCACTCTGGAGAACCTGGGCACTCGACTGAGAAGTGCAGGGCTTTGCATCACAAAGTTCAAGACCTTATAGACTCCAAAGCAATCAACTTTGCACCACCGCCGAATGTTAATTTGAACCCTATTCCGAATCACGGAGGGGCAAGAATCAATGTTGTTGAGGATGGTGACAAGTTGAGTCTGGTGCTGGATATTGAAGAAGTGAAGACTCCTTTGAGGGTAGTGAAAGAGAGATTGTTGAACGGTCAAGTGTTTCCTGGTTGCAGTGCTGATTGTGAAGAATGTCTGAGTTCAGAGAATGGTTGTGAGAAACTGAAGAGAGGTTTGCAGGGTTTGATTGATGATGGATCCTTACAGTTCAACAAAGTTGGTAATGAAGTAGTTGATGATGTGTCAACAATTACCATATTCTATGATGAAGATGACATTCCTGTCAGAAGAAAGCCTGTTACAATCTATGCTCCAGAGATTAGTCCCGTGACTATCACCGTGCCTGGGCCTGTTCCGTACACAGACGATAAAGCCATTCCTTGGCATTATGGCTCAGATGTTTATGTGGCTGGACAAAAGATGGAGAGCAAATCTGTTGTTGTTGACCCGACTGTAGAGAATGTCGGAGGAGTTGGAGGTTTCACCAGAAGTGGTCGTTTGTTTGCTCCCCCTGTGCTGAGAGGAGATCCTGAGGCTGAGGCTTCATCCAAAGCCAAAGGAAAGTAAGTTGTATCTGATGAATCAACTACTCCTGTGGTTGGGTAGGGTACATTTGAAAAAGAGGTCGAGGAATTCATGCGGATTATCAAAAAGAGTGACTATAAGGTGGTCGATCAGCTGAACCAGACACCTTCCAAGATATCCATCTTATCACTGCTGATGTGTTCTCCTGCACACAGAGAGGCCTTATTAAAGTGCTACAAATGGCCTATGTTCCTCAGGAAATCACTGTCAACCAACTTGAAGTTGTTGTAGGAAGTGTCAATGCAAGCCATGGCCTAGGCTTTACAGACAGGGACCTCACGTCTGAGGGCAGAAACCACAACAAAGCACTACATATCACTATGGAGTGCAAGGGTGCTGTGTTGTCACATGTTCTTGTAGACACAGGCTCTTCCTTGAATGTGCTTCCGAAGAAGGCATTAATGAAGCTTAACATCGATGGTATAGTCTTGAGACCAAGTGATCTGATTGTCAAAGCTTTTGATGGTTCGAGAAGATCAGTTTTTGGAGAGGTTGAGCTGCCCGTCAAGATAGGCTCTCAGGTTTTCAAAAGTGTTTTCTACATCATGGGCATCCAGCCTGCGTACAGCTGTTTGTTGGGACGCCCGTGGATACATGTTGTTGGAGCTGTTACTTCAACCCTGCATCAGAATCTCAAGTATGTGGTTGACGGCCAAGTCATCACAGTCTGCGGAGAGGAGGACATCTTCGTAAGCCACTTGTCGACATTCAAGTATGTGGAGATGGATGGAGAAATCCATGAAACTTTATGCCAAGCCTTCGAAGCAGTCAACGTCAGCATCTTGACTCCTGTGGAGAAGAGCAGCGAGAAGGAGGGCACATCTATTCACTCCTACAAAGAAGCAAAATAGGTTGTTCAGTCCGGAAGTGCCCAAGGCTGGGGCAAGATGCTGGAGCTAGAAAAGAAAGATGATAAGTTTGGCTTAGGGTATCAGCCTGGTGGATCTACTCCAAGTGGTAAGGCTATCACATTTACAAGTGTTGGGTTGCTCGACCGCAACCAGATCTGTACAGCAAGCCAAGATGGGGACAGTGACGGTGACTGGGACAACTGGATCCACCCGTGTGCGCCCGGCGATGAGCTAACAAACTGGTCTGCTGAAGAGATTGTTCAAGTCACCTGGCTCTCAGAGTAATTATTTTGTTTCCTTTTATTAGCATACTGCATTGTCAAATCCAGCATTCTGCCCAAGATGCTAGGATCCATTGTATTGGGCCACCATGTTTTGTATTGCATCTTATTTTGCTATGAAATAAAAGGACATTTTCAGACAAATTGTGTTCTCTTTCTTTGTTTTTAATCTTTTTCACAAAAATATAAAAAAAATTGGCAATGTGTTTTCCTTTTTATTTTTGTGTTAGCGTCTCTTTTTCAAAATAAGTAGATTCTGAATAAGCACATCATCTGTGCAGTGTTGATCAGCCGGATTCCATTGATAACGTTCCTGCTATGACTACGCATGACTTTGACAATCCAGTCTACCAAGCTCATGAAGGGGTTGAGGAAGACTGTGACTTCCCTGAAGAATTGGTCAGATTGTTGAAACAAGAGGAACGGGTTATTCAGCCTCATCAAGAAGAGATTGAGATCATCAACATTGGCAGTGAAGATGTGAAGAAAGAAATCAAAATCGGGGCCAGTCTGCAGGCCGACGTCAAGAAAGAGCTGATTAGTATGCTGAAAGAGTATGTGGATATCTTTGCTTGGTCATATCAAGATATGCCAGGGTTGGATACCGACATCGTTGTGCATAAGCTGCCTTTGAGAGAGGACTATCCTCCTGTGAAACAGAAATTGAGAAGAACTCGTCCTGACATGGCGATGAAGATTAAAGAGGAGGTTCAGAAGAAATGGGATGCCGGTTTCCTTGCTGTGACTAGTTACCCACCTTGGGTAGCTAACATCGTACATGTACCAAAGAAGGACGGCAAGGTCCGGATGTGCGTTGACTACCGGGATTTGAATAGAGCAAGCCCAAAAGATGATTTTCCGTTGCCACACATTGATGTGTTGGTGGACAATACTGCTCAATTCTCGGTATTTTCCTTCATGGATGGCTTCTCCAGATATAATCAGATTAAGATGGCGCCGGAAGACATGGAGAAGACAACGTTCATTACCCCGTGGGGTACATTATGCTATAAGGTCATGCCTTTTGGTTTGAAGAACGTCGGGGCAACTTATCAACGGGCGATGGTCACGTTGTTCCATGACATGATCCACAAGGAGATTGAGTGTTATGTGGACGATATGACTGCTAAGTCCCGAGACGAAGAAGAGCATCTGGTCAACCTGAAGAAGTTGTTTGATAGGCTGATCAAGTACAAGCTGAGGTTGAATCCAAACAAGTGCACTTTCGGAGTGCGTTCCGGGAAACTGCTGGGTTTCATTGTTAGTCAAAGAGGAATTGAGGTAGATCCTGCTAAAGTAAAAGTTATTCAAGATATGCCTGCACCGAAGACAGAAAAAGAAGTGCACGGGTTTTTAGGGAGGTTGAACTACATTTCTCGGTTCATATCTCATCTAACGGCCACGTGCGAACCAATATTCAAATTGCTAAGAAAGGAGCAAACGGTCAGGTGGAACGATGACTGCCAAAGAGCTTTCGACAAAATAAAAGAATATTTGCAGGAGCCTCCAATTCTAATGCCTCCAGTGGAAGGAAGACCTTTAATCATGTACTTGACTGTGCTAGAGGGGTCAATGGGGTGTGTTCTAGGCCAACATGACGAGTCTGGTCGAAAAGAGTATGCTATTTATTACCTTAGCAAAAAGTTTACCGACTGTGAATCCCGTTACTCACTGCTCGAGAAAACTTGTTGCGCTTTGGTATGGGCTGCTCGCCGACTGAGGCAGTACATGTTGACTCATACCACACTGCTCATTTCCAAAATGGATCCTGTCAAGTACATCTTTGAGAAACCAGCGTTAACCGGAAGGGTTGCTAGGTGGCAGATGATTTTAACTGAATACGACATCCAGTATACTTCTCAGAAAGCCATCAAGGGAAGTGTATTGTCGGATTACCTTGCACAGAAACCTCTTGAAGATGATTATCAGCCAATGAAGTTTGATTTCCCTGATGAGGACATCATGTACCTCAAAGCAAATGATTATGAGGAACCACTTTCGGAGGAGGGGCCAGACCCTGAATCCAAATGGAAGTTGATGTTTGATGGGGCAGTCAATATCAATGGACGTGGAGTTGGTGTCGTACTTATTACTCCCGAAGGTGTTCACTTACCGTTCGATGCCAGAATTACATTTGGATGCACCAACAATGAAGCGGAATACGAGGCATGCATAATGGGAATAGAGGAGGCTATTAATCTTCGGATTAAGAACCTCGATATATTCGGAGATTCAGCCCTCGTCATTAACCAAGTTACCGGCAAGTGGTATACGCATCAAGAGCATCTAATTCCATACAGGGATTATGCTAGAAAATTGTTGATGTTCTTCACGACAGTTAAACTTCGGTACATACCACGTGATGAAAATCAGTTTGCCGACGCATTGGCCACTCTTTCTTCGTCAATCAAAGTCTTGTGTTGGAATTATGTGCCCAGAATTGACATATCCAGCTTGACGCTCCAGCTCATGCTTTCTCTGTAAACGCCGTGTCTGACGAGAAACATTGGTATTTTGATATCAAGTTATTCCTGGAAAAGTAAGAATACCCAACTGGGGCATCTTCCAATGACAAGAAGACCTTAAGGCGACTTGCTGCTAGCTTCTTCTTGAACACAGATGGGGTTTTGTACAAGAGAAACTTTTACATGGTTTTGCTCAGATGCGTGGATAGACACGAAGCAAGCCTGTTGATGCAGGAAGTCCACGAGGGATCTCTCGGTACCCATGCAGGAGGGCATGCTATGGCAAAGAAATTGCTGAGATTAGGGTATTACTGGATGACAATGGATGCAGACTGTTGTTCATTCGCTCGTAAGTGCCACAAGTGCCAAATATATGCAGACAAAGTGCATGTTCCTCCTAGCCCGCTCAACGTCATGTCATCTCCTTGGCCCTTTTCTATGTGGGGCATTGACATGATCGGGAAGATAGAGCCTACTGCTTCAAATAGTCATTGCTTCATCTTGGTCGCGATTGATTACTTCACCAAATGGGTGGATGCAACATCTTATGCCAACGTCACTCGTCAAGTGGTGGCAAGATTTCTGAAAAGGGATATCATATGCAGATACGGAGTGCCCGAAAGGATCATTACTGACAATGGTTCTAATCTCAACAACAAGATGATGGCAGACTTGTGTCGGGACTTCAAGATACAGCATCACAATTCTTCTCCTTACCGACCAAAGATGAATGGTGCGGTAGAGGCAGCTAACAAGAATATCAAGAAGATTGTGCAGAAAATGGTTGTCACTTACAAATATTGGCATGAGATGTTACCGTTTGCTTTGCATGGGTACCGAACGTCAGTCAGGACGTCAACTGGGGCAACCCCCTTCTCTCTGGTGTATGGTATGGAAGCAGTCCTGCCTGTTGAAGTTGAGATTCCTTCACTGCGTGTGATGATGGATGTAAAGCTTGATGAGGCTGAATGGGTGCGTGCTCGTTACAATCAGCTATGTCTAATTGAGGAAAAGAGATTAGCGGCTATTTGTCATGGTCAGCTTTATTAGAGGAGAATGAAGCATGCATTCGACCAACGAGTACGTATTCGAGAGTACCAAGTGGGAGAGCTTGTGTTGAAGAGGATCATTCCTCCAGGTTCAGATCACATGGGCAAGTGGACCCCAAACTACGAAGGACCATTCATAGTGAAGAAAGTCTTCTCAGGAGGAGCATTGATGCTCACCACTATGGATGGAGATGACTTCCAATCCCCTGTTAACTCGGACGCAGTTAAAAAATACTTCGCATAAAGATACCCGCTGGACACAAAAACAGAATTAAAGTCCAGGCAAAAAAGGGCATCCCGGCGAGCTAAAAACAGAATAAAAAGCTCGGGCAAAAGTTAGGGAAATAAATAAAAAAATTGTACACCCGCTGAGTTGAAAAGCCACATCGGACAACTCAAGCAAAAAAAAGGGGTATCCCGGTGGATTGAAAACCCGAAAGGGAGATCCACGCAAAACAAGGGAATAAGCGAACAACTGCGATCCGAGTAATCTGAACCACATCATCGTTTCGTACAACCTGACAATATCAGAAGGATAGGAAACAGTCCCCTCGTCCTCTCAGAAAGCCAAAGCAGAATGGAGAGTCTCGAAGACATGTTGGTCATAGCAGAAATGGAACTCCTTGGAACGCCGTGTCCATTGCCATTAGGATAGTTTATTTTCTCAATTTTATGGTGGCTACCTCTTTCCAGGTGGTTGCTTCCTGATGTAAATATTTTCCTATTCAGAGGCCATTCAATAAAAAGAATATTCAGTCAAAAAGCTGTGTGTGTTTATTTTTGTTTGCAAAATGTCCTGAATTTTTGGCAAAAATAGTATTGCATTCTAAACATGGTGATAATTTTGAACAAATCATACCATGCAAGTCCCTGGGGCACACTTGTGTTTTCTGTTGTTGCAGGTTGCAGGATGGCGTCGCATTCTCCCAAGCAAATTTACTCTTCCCCAGTAGAGTGTTTCCCCAAGCAGAGATTTCTTCCCCCAACAGGTATCTGAAATCCTGACATCTCCAGCTAAGCCTTGGCAGCAGCCCAAGCAGTTTATGCTTCCCCAGTGAAGTAGCAGTCCATTCTTCCCCAGTGGAGTATGCCCAACAGGTATCTGAAAGCCTGACATCATCAGAGTTGAAATTATCAGAATTCTATCCTCAGCAAGAGTCTTTCCCAGCAAAAGTCTTTCCCAGCAAGAGTCTTTCCCAGCCAGAGCTTTGAATCAGCAAATGCTCTCCCCAGCTAGAGTATGATTGAAGCATATTTTCCAACCAAGGCTGAAGATGATCCTGTCCCCACAGAGTTCATATGTGATCTTCACTTCCGTCAGTGAAATATTCCCCAGCAAGGTTGCCATACTTTTGGGTCAATTTGATGATACAGTCAGGTATTCATCACCTCAGTCAAAGTTAGGTATCCAGACCTCTTGACTTGTCTTCCCCTGCAGAGTTGTAACTCTTGTGGCCAATCAGGCATTGGTCTACCGCTCGTCTGCAATCTTCAACACTCGTCTGTGTTATCCCTAAGCAGAATATTCCCCAGCAGTGACATATTACTGCTTTATTGCTGCTAGTCTGCAACTTCCCAACACTCGTCTGTGTTTGGTATATAATCTTTGTGATTGCTCGTCTGCAATTCTCAACACTCGTCTGTGTTGTGATATCTAATATGTTGTTGTTCGTCTGCAACTCCCAACACTCGTCTGTGTTTGATATTGGATCCTTTGTTGCACTTGTCTGTGCCTTGATATGTAATTTCAATTGTTGCTCGTCTGCAACTTTCCAGCACTCGTCTGTGTTTGGTATGCCTGATATTTGTGGATACTCATCTATATCATTTCCAGCACTCGTCTGTGTTGATTATATGTTTGAAGCTCATCTGCTTTGCTTGGATACTCGTCTGTATCATCTCCAGCACTCGTTTGTGTTAGCTTATATTTGTATGTGAGGATTTGCTGATTATCCTGGTACTCTTGTCTGTATTGCTACTTCAAATGCTCGTCTGTGTTTGAATTTCTGGTATTCGTCTTTACCAGTTGCTGATACTCGTCTGTATCATTGCCTGAAGCGCTCGTCTGTGTTTCTCAGATCATCGTCTGATACTCGTCTATATCATTGACTTATGACACTCGTCTGTGTTATCTTGATGATCATCCAATAGTCGTCTGTATTGAAGAGGTTTAAAATCCTGACAGTGGGAATTAATGTCAAAATGGTTACCGGTCCTGGCGTAACAAGTAAATTCGAAGGAGGCTCGTCTGTCTCAAGCACCAATTGTTATTGTTACTGCACCTGGCGTCACAAGTTTGCTCAAAGAAGACTCGTCTGTCTTATACCATATATCCACGGATAATATATGAAGAAGGTTCGTCTACCTTGATTGCATGTCTATCCCATAGACTTAAATGCATCCCGGTCCTGGCGTAACAGGTATATCCGAAGGAGACTCGTCTGTCTCAAGTTATTATGTTCTTCTAGTGTTTGAGGACTCGTATGTCCAACTCCTGGCGTCACAGGATTGTTTGAAGACTCGTCTGTCTCAGAGTTTGTTCTTGAAGTATTTGAGGACTCGTATGTCTAGTTCCTGGCGTAACAGGATTGTTTGAAGACTCGTCTGTCAACGCATTCTTATTCCAGATATCAGTTTCAACTTGGACGAGGCTCGTCTGCTTTTCCTCCCTTTCATATCCCCAGAGCGTCATCTAGTTGGGTTTATTTCCCAGTGTTGCATTCTTCTTCAGAGTGCAAATTTCTAGTCTTCCTGGTATTCAACCACAGTTTATCTTGAATGGTCGATAGCTCGTGCTACCGTCCTTTTCAGATTAACTGATGTTTGAATAGGGGCAGATGTAACACCCCAAATTTGCCCTCTTCATTTTAAGCATTATATCACATCATATTAATCATGAACATACCATTTTCTCAGCATCATATCATAGAAAGATAAGGCATAGCATCCCTCATGTCCTAGCATCAAGCATATGGTCATCTGTGGAGGTCCTTGAAGCATTTCAAGTCATGGCATGGGTCCCATTGGTTGTATACCAGTACTATGAGGGGTATACACTCCATTCACAAGATCAAGTCAATTGGCAAAAGCTCAGAAGATTGCATGATCATCAGAGATCTCAGAACAAGGCATAGCTCCAATACAAGGCACCCAAATTAGGGTTTGTGATTCAAGTACCAAGATCTCACAACTTTGGCAATTTAATTTGGGAAAAGTCTTCTATATGTTAATAGGATCCTAGGTGTCAATTTTCATGAGAAAATTCCATGTGGAAGTCAGGCAATGCCTCAGTTGCTTGCAGATGAAGCAAAAAGTCAATTATGCCCTTAAAAAGTCAATTGTGCAATTTCAAGGGGTCTAACCCAAATTTTTTGGCCAAGAGGGGTCCTTAAAATGTTATAAGAGGTTTGTAATGATCAAAGTTCAAGAATCATGGATATTTGAAGGGTTTTGCAAAAATGGTACAAAGTTGGTTTTGAGAATTTTCCAAATTTGGCAACTTTTGCCCTAATTTTCAAATGGCCTTAACATGATAAAAAATTCTTCAAATGGACCAAAGTCAAACATGAAATTTTAAGATTAAGGGCTCCCATTTTCAAAAATTACAAGTACATTTTCATAGGATTTGTGGATCTCCCTATATGTCCTTCGAAAATTCCATGTATTCTAGGGCAAAATCAACTTTTCATGAAGGCACCAAATGCAAAATGCTCCAAAGCTTAATTGTGAGACTTGGTATGGGTTCAAACTTGTTTCCAACTTAAAATTCATTGTATTATGACCAATTTGCTCCAAAGAAAATCACATTTTCGTGCACTATGAGAAAATCCCTCCAAACATGCAAATTTGGCAAAAGTCATGAAATAAGTATGAGGGCTTGATCTAAAGGCCAAGATTGATTGGATTTGAATCAAGGGTGGTAAATGCCTTGCACATGTGCTGAGAGGCCCAAGGAAGCATGAGAATAGAATTCTTATCTCACATGTTGCCAATTATGCAAAATCACACAAAACTCATGATTCATCCGTGCATTTCATTTCATTCTTTCAGCAAGGGCTTGTGAGGTCACACAAAGAGCAATTAGGGTTTTAGAAAGCCAGATCTCTCTCTCATTCACTCATTCACAAACTTCATGCAACTTTGCATTTTCTCTCATTCCTCTTCACCCAAGCATCCAAACTCAAAACCAATTGTGGATCTGTGATCTAGGCAAGCTCAGGATCATTAAACACTCCCTCATTGAAACTTATTCTCAAGTTTAGTAACATTGCCATTTCAGGGCAACTTGCTTTGAAACCTCAAATCCAACTTGTTTCAAGACCTTAGATGCATTTATTTTGCATCTAAGGAGTAAGTGGAGTGATTTGCACGCATTATCTGGTCCTATATCTCACTGAATCAGGATCTACACCTCAGGTATACCTTGAAACTTTGTGATCTGGAAATGTAATTAATGTGTTGCTTTGTGTTATTTGATGTTTGTTGATCATGTTGCACTCTTTGAATTTGAATTTGGTGCATCATAGTGAGATAAATCTTGATTTCAGTTTTGATGGTCAGTTATGTTTTGCTTCGATCCATTCAATCCATTGAGTTTTAGGTGTTTTTTAGGCCATTTTTTAATTCAGGGGAGTTGATTTAGTGGATCTGGGTTATTTTTATTCATTTATTTGTTGGTTTGTGGTGCTGTCATAAGTTCCGGTGCCGGATCCCTAGCTCCGGTCACCGGAATCTGCTTGTGTTCTTGTTTAGGGTTTGCGTGAAGAAGACAAAGCCCTGGCCGTTTGATCCATCCATCCAAGCGTCCTTACGCTGCCACCTAGCCCTAGAAATCTCTCTGTCTCATGTGTTCTTTTTCATTTCATTTAAATCCTCCATGTTTCGTGTCCCACCGTAGTTATTATGCACTCACCACTCACATCTCTCCATCCCTCCACCTCATTTAATGAAGCATTACCCGCGTGCGTGGGATCCATCATGTGGTTCCTGTTTTTTCCAGCTTTTTTCCCCTTATTTTCACAAAAATCACACCATAAGACTCTTGTACATGCGCCAGACTGGGCTTAGCAAGTGCTAAGCGCACCCCCATGTCCCCAGGCCCAATTAATTTACACGCAGCCTCCTTACTTTTGACACCCCTTTCCATTTTTCTTTTAATTTCTTTCTCACTTTTATTTTCTTTTATTCAGGTTAGATTTCAATTTATTAAAAATAGTTTCCTTCATATAAAAAATCCCAAAAAAATCATGAGTATTATTTAATGTCTCTTTTATTTTCTCATATTTTTTTTATTTTTTTTCCATTTCCACGTGTCTGAATTAAATCATCCTTTCACTTAGTTTCTTTTGAATCCTCTTTTGACCACACTGCCTTGTTAATTTTCCATACTCTTCAATATTTTGAATTTTGATCCCATTCTTATTGCTCTGGATTCTTAAGACATTGTATTTCCCATGTGATTTTTCTCTGGATTCTTAGAAACTTATTTCTTGAGTCTTAGTCCTGTGACTTGTGATGGAAGTTTGTAACCCTAGCTTGTGCTTTTGCCTCCATTTGACCTTGTTTGCTTCTGAATCTTTCCAAATCCTTTTGGCCCATTGTTATATTATGTTTAAAGATCATTTGGTTTCAATTGTGGAATTTTTAGATGCTTGGTTGTTTTGATGTGGATTTTATCTTGAGCCTTGTCCCATTTTGCTTCCTTTGGACCTTTAGGTCTCTTATAAGCTTAGAAGGGCACTTGTGCCAACTTCTTCTTCTCATTTGGAGTTCTTTTGGGGTGTGGTTACCTTCCTGGTCCTAGGATAGGGTTTGAGTCTTAGGAATTTTTGTGTCTTGCTTCCTTGTGTGTTCTTTCTTTTCTTAAGTTTGAATTCACTTCTTCCTTACTTCTTTCACTTCCATTTTGTAATTGTTTGGTCTTGTACCTTTCTTCTCTTCATCATGTTGCCTTCTTAAGCCTTTCTTCATCTTGTTTTGGTTCTGTTTGTGAGCTTTGAGTCCATGTCTTGTACATTTTGCTTTGCATCTTTCATAAGTGTGCATTTGTTTTCATATGTGTTTCATGTTGCATCTTTAGCTTGCATACTTCTTCTCTCATTCTTTTAAGTTGCATTTGCATGGTGCATATGTTTATATCATTTCACTTATGATTGTGTGATGTTAGCATATTATCTTGCTCATTGTGTTTCATTTGTATGCTTGATACTAACCTTGCAGGGGCTATGGTAAGTGTGAGATGTGGGAATTGAGTTCCACATCTCCAATTCTCATCTTCTCCTCTTGTGTTTATCTTGAGATAACCTCTTTGCTTGTTAGGCTTAGGCCTTGCTCATCCCTTCTTCTATCTTCTTCTTCTTTTCTTCTTCCTTCTTCTTTAGGATAGAAACCTCACTAACCCTTAGGACATCCATGCATGCTAACACTTAGGAATATTTAGTCCCCCTTTAGAATTTTGCCTTTGAGATCCCTTTGGTGCTTTCTCTTCTCATCTTTAAACTCAATTCTAATTTACTTAATAAAGGTTGAGTACTTTCATGTGACATAAGACTTTTCTATGAGATACTTGCACGCGTTCCGTTTCGGGGCGAGGTGTGAGTTATCACTCGTGGTGGATAGGTCTTAGCATGAGTACCTCACAAAGAAAAGCTTAAAAAACACTTCTCAATCCAAAAGCCACAAAAATACTTAATAATGGTAATAGGCCAGTGTGCTCAAGTCTTCACTTGTGGGACTAGTTTTGGGGATTTCCTCCATAGATAGGTGTGCCTCTTGCGCATTCCATTGCGGGATGATGTGAGATGTACACATCCCATTGAGTAAGACTTAGGTACACTTACCTATGCAAACTTTCACTCATAAAAGCTTCTAAAAAACACCAAACAAACAATAAGCGTCTTTCCTTCGGGAATTCTTTTCTCATCTCATTCGCTCCGTACGTGAACTTGCTCCTACTTGTCATTTTGCAAGACGGTTACACACTCGTCGTCCGAGTCTGCAACACCTGAGAAATGGCATAAGCAGTTCAAGCCTTAATTCACAAGCAATTTTCTTGTTACCCCTAGTTAGGGGAACTACGGCGTCTCTGATCCTCATTATCCTGATGAGGTACGTAGGCAGCGGGGTAGGGCCCGTTCGAGCATAATCTTTATTTTCCCTACATTTTTCCTTGTCATTTCTTATTCAGTTCTTTGCTCAGTTTCTTTTCCAGTTCTTGTTATTTTCTTTTGCAGCAGCTTTCATACCCTCACCCTTTGAAACAGTTTCTCTTGCAAGCGTGGATCCCGTCGGGTATGGCGGACGATCTGGGTGCTAATACCTTCCCAGGTCGTAACCGACTCCCGAACTCAGTCTCTTTGGTTCGTAGGACCTGTGTCCTTCCTCTTTCTTTTCTTCTAGTTTGTGCAACATTACCATTCCCTTTCTTCGGGATAAAAATGCCTGGCTGACGACTCTATTCTTTTTCCGCGCCACTTTCGCGTTTGTACCAGGATGGAAATCCGGGGAGCGACAAGATTGAATCCAAATAAGTGTACTTTTGGAGTTAGGTCTGGTAAACTCCTGGGTTTCATTGTTAGTGGAAAAGGTATTGAAGTAGATCCTGCAAAAGTGAAAGCCATACAAGAGATGTCAGCTCCCCGTACTGAGAAGGAAGTTAGAGGTTTCTTGGGACGACTAAATTACATTGCAAGATTTATTTCCCAATTAACTCCTACCTGTGAGCCAATCTTCAAGTTTTTGAAGAAAGATCAGGTGATGGAATGGAATGACGAGTGCCAGACAACCTTTGATGAAATCAAGAGATATCTGTTGGAACCTCCAATTTTGATGACACCAGTTGATGGAAGACCCTTGATTATGTACTTAACAGTATTAGACAACTCAATGGGGTGTGTGTTGGGGCAACATGACGAGTCTGGTCGAAAAGAGCAGGCAATCTACTACCTTAGCAAAAAGTTTACCGATTGTGAAACAAAATACTCACTGCTCGAGAAAACTTGCTGCGCTTTGGCATGGGCTGCTCGCCGACTAAGACAATATATGTTGACTCATACTACCTTGTTGATTTCAAAGATGGATCCAATCAAGTACATATTCGAGAAACCTGCTCTCTCTGGAAGAATAGCAAGATGGCAAATGATCTTAACAAAATATGATATACAGTACACTACTCAGAAGGCCATTAAAGGAAGTGTTGTAGCTAATCATTTGGCTCATCAAGCAGTGGATGATTATCAATCAATGAGTTTTGAGTTCCCTGATGAAGAAATTATGATTATTACCAAAGAACCTGGACAATATGACGGACCTGAACAAGGATCCCGATGGACTATGGTTTTTGACGGAGCTTCTAATGCACTTGGCAATGGTGTTGGTGTTGTGATTATTTCCCCTGAAGGTTGTCATACCCCGATTACTGCAAGACTTTGTTTCTATTGTACCAATAACATGGCTGAGTATGAGGCATGTATCATGGGTATCAAAGCTGCCATTGAGATGAAGATTTAGTTCCTAGACGTATATGGAGATTCAACCCTGGTAGTTAGTCATATTAAAGGAGATTGGGATACCAAGCATGAAAATCTTATTCCTTACAGAGAGCATGTGTTGTCTTTGATCCCATATTTTGAAGAGATTACCTTTGGACATATTCCACGAGGAGAGAATCAGTTGGCAGATGCACTAGCCACCATGGCATCTATGTTTGAGATTAGCTGGGATGATGAAGCTCCTAAGATTACTATTGACAGATTTGAGAAGCCTGCATACTGTAATGAGATTGACACTGAAGAAGCAGAGGAGAAGCCTATGTTCTATGAAGTGAAAAGATATCTTGAAACTCAGGAGTTCCCTGAAGGGGCATCTGTCAAAGATAAGAAGTTTCTGAGGAGGTTTTCTGCTAAGTTCCTTCTGAGTAATGGAATTTTGTACAAGCGCAATCATGATTCAACTTTGCTTCGTTGTGTGGATAAGAAAGAAGCAGCAGAGATTATGGAAGACATGCATGATGGGATCTTTGGCACTCATTCTAGTGGTCATACCATGGCAAAGAAAATATTGAGAGCAGGTTACTATTGGTCTACTATGGAAGATGACTGCTATCAACATTCCAGAACATGTCACAAGTGTCAAATCTATACTGATAAAGTGCATATACCTCCAGCTCCATTGAATGTGTTGACTGCTCCTTGGCCTTTTGCCATGTGGGGCATTGATATGATTGGTGAGATCAAGCCTACTACTTCTAATGGGCATCGTTTCATCCTGGTTGCTATTGATTACTTTACAAAGTGGGTGGAGGCAGCTTCATTTGTATCTGTTACTAAGAATGTGGTGGCTCGATTCATTAAGAATAATCTCATATGTAGGTATGGCATCCCTGAAAGGATTATCACAAACAATGGCTCTAATCTGAACAACACCATGATTACTGATCTCTGCACGCAATTCAAGATTAAACATCACAACTCTTCTTCGTATCGTCCGAAGATGAATGAGGCAGTAGAAGCTGCTAATAAGAACATCAAGAAGATTCTACAGAAGATGACTGTTACTTACAAGGATTGGCATGAGATGTTACCATTTGCTCTTCATGGTTATCGTAATACAATACGTACTTCAACAGGGGCAACCCCATTCTCCTTAGTCTATGGTATGGAAGCAGTACTGCCCATTGAAGTTCAGATCCCCTCCTTAAGAATCATGAAGGATGCAGGCTTGGATGAAGATGAGTGGATTCAGACTCGACTCGACCAGATAAATTTGATTGATGAGAAAAGGCTGGCAGCTGTTTGTCATGGCCAGATGTACCAGAAACGGATGATCAAAGCTTTTAATAAGAAGGTTAAGCAAAAGGTATATCAGGTTGGCGACTTGGTAATCGAGCGTATCATATTATCATAGGGTGATCCTAGGGGCAAGTGGACTCCTACATATGAAGGACCATTTGTAGTCAAGAGAGTATTTTCAGGAGGTGCCATGATGCTTACTACTATGGATGGTGAAGACTTCCAACAGCCTGTAAACGCAGACATAGTTAAAAAAATACCACGCATAAAAAGAGACCCGCTAGGTTGACTGGCCTAGGCAAAAATAAGGGCATCCCGGCGAACCAAAAGGGTTCGGGCAAAAATTAGGGATATATATATATATATATATATATATATATATATATATATATATATAATGTACACCCGGCAAGTCGAAAACCTGAAAGGGCGGCTTGGGCAAAAAAGGGTATCCCGGTGGATTGAAAACCTGAAAAGGCAATCCAGGCAAAAGTTAGGGATTAAAGCGTATGACTATGTCTCGTTGGATCACCCATATAACTCCAACTGTCAGTACTACCTAACTCAAGTTCAAACAGATAAGGATCAATCCAATCGTTTCCGTCTCAACAACAGAGGATGAGATACTTGAAGATAATGGCAATAGTGGAATTGAAACTCAATAGGATTATTTCTCACATAGCTGTTTTCTTTGTTTTGTAAAATGTTTTACGACGAATTCCTCTTACTAGTGTAACACCCCAAAATTTGCCCTCTCATTTCACAGCATCCAACGCATCATTTTCGTATACCCCGACGTCCATATCATATAAAAGTCTAGAGGTGATCAATGGTTATTTTGGTTCAGAGGTCAAGGTTATCAAGTTATGGAATTCAGAAACTTCAAGGTTGAAAATTATCACAGAGCCAGATCATTTCCAACTAAGGGTTTTGTGCCGTATGTTGAGTTTAATGTTTCAAGCCGTAATTATACCTTCAAGACACGTTCATAGTGAGTATTTTGGGGTTCAACACGTTTCAAAAGGTTGCAAGTGTAGGGTTGATTCCTTTGTGGTTCAAGACTTTAATCCATTCAAAAGAAGAAAGAAGTCTAAGATAAATCCATTTTTGACTTCGTTCTCAAAAGCCTATCCAAAATCTTATCTTTTTCAAGCAATAATTCAAGAGGATTGAAATTTGGTTCTAATGAAGCTCTCGAATTACCGTGAGAATTCAAAATTTTGTGTGTGACAATTTCATTCAAGAATTAAAAATTACGTCGACGTTTAAAATTTACGTGTGGAGGTGTGGATAGTTCTTCGAAATTGTCACATTAAAAATTTATATTCTAAGGTCCTTCAAGAGAGTAAGTATGTACAATATCTCGGTCCAAGGTTTGCAAGGAAAATTACAAGATTGGTTCATGGAATCTCTTCACTCGAGCCACAAATTCTAAAATCGAGACTACCACGGAGTTAACCTAAGGTTTATGGATAATTGGTTGATTTTTTGGTCGTTCTTTTAAGAGGTAGCCTCTTGATTTTATGGAAAATAAACTCGAAAAAATTATTATGATTCTATCTCCCAAATGTGGATACATGTCCAATTCATATTAGGCCCATCATTAATGGATTTTCCTAAGTCGTTGTGATTAAACCCTTTTCCTCATTAATTATCATCCTTCTTAGTCCAAATTATTTTCCTAAGCCGTTGTGATTAAACCCTTTTCCTCATTAATTATCATCCTTCTTAGTCCAAATTAATGTCTTTTAGAAAATAATAAAAATAAAACAATACACCAAGCCTTTCTTAAGCCCACTAATCCACACTTTTAATTCATTAACCTATCCAAAATTCGTCCCCCTTAATTCATCCAAATTGCTTTCATTTTTCTTATTGTTATTACTTAGTAGAATTCAAAAATAATAATAATAATAATAGGGCAAAGTCAAAGGGAAAGTCAAAAGAATAGTATGGTTATTCCAAACTCCATAGTCTAAATCAAATTACAAAATTTAAGATCTAAAAAAAGGGAAAAAACACAAGGGAGAATTGATGCTTGGTGAAGCTACATATGCACACGTAAAAATGGACTCGTCGGCAAGAGTCGGGACAAGAACTTTTCTTGAGCCAAAGTCCGAGATTGTCAACCTTCGTACCATGGCCCATCCGCATCATACCAAAAGACTTTTCATCACTTTCTATGGAACTGCGGCTGAATGACGAAAGACCGATTCTTTGGCAAACAGTAAGGACTCTTCTAGCAGCTTGACAGGCTCCTGATTCATAAGAGATAAAAAAAAGAAACTGAAATTGGGATATCAACAAAGAAAAGGGAAGAAGGAGTTGAAAAGGGAAAGTTACAGTTTATAACAGATTTCTCAGTATACTTCAGCCATTTACAACAGAATTTCTAACGGACTTCAAAGCAAAATTCATTCATAACAATTTCTAACAGAATCGTAACAGAAAATAACAAAAAATAACTGAATCACAACTGAATTTATTTCCAGAAGGTGCACCTGATAATCTTCTAGAATCATCTTCAAGCATTCGATAAATAAGAAGCTCCATGGCATTTTCAAATTTCTTCTCTTCACCAGTTTTCAATCTTTTCCCCCATCATTCTCATACCCTCCTCACTCTTCTGAAATCATCCAATACCTTAAGTTTACAATAATCCATCACCTCCAATCTGAGTCGATATCAGCATCATCTCCATCAATCTGCCACAACAGGATTCATTGAACCACCACAAACAAAACCTGCAAAATTCGGATTGGAGGAAACTCAACAAGCAGAAGAACACTCCATAGAAAGTGAATGAGTATAACAAAAGGAAGCGGAATAAGATCAACAAGCAAGCAAAATCGCACCTGAGAATTGTTGATCTCTCGGACTTGATGCCGTAACCAAGCCAACACTTTTGATGACTCTTCGCAACAGCTCTTTCACCGTCATTAAACCGAACCTCATCCACCGTGTTCTCCAATCAGCATCAAGATTTTAGCCGTGAAATCGTCCTCTGCAAATTTATCGTCACTGAATAGTTAGTGACCTCCGGCTCTACAACTTCATCGGTAGTTTGCTTCGCCGTATCCGCAACAGCCTTGAATCATCCGCAACCAAATCACCAATTCGCAGAGTAGCCTTCAAAGAGCTTTGTTAACCTTGCTTCAATCTTTGTGTTCCAAAAGCATACGGCACGGATACGACAACGCAAGACATGAAATCACGAAGTTGATCTAATAAGCAGAAGAAACAAAATCGCAGCAAGAAGAAGAAAAGTGAAGCCTTACCTCTGTTTAATCCGCCATCACCCTCGCTGATTACAGGTACAAATTCGGAGAAGATCCTCAGTTTCATTTTTGCCTTGCTGTTTCGTTCAAATCATGTTGTGTGAGTAGGAAGTTGAGAAATCTAAGTATGTATTTTTGGTTATGAACAAAAGCAAGGTGGATTTAGTGTTGAGTGTTCAAGATTTTTAGGGAGGTTATTGAGGTGGCGCCTCCGCCGCCGCCGTTAGGTTTTCAGGAAAGGGAAATTAGGGTTCGGAAGGTGGAGAAAGGAAAAAGGGTGGGTGAGAAATCAGTGGTCTTGATTTGTTATAACTTTATGTTTTCTTATATTGTTTTAATTAAAGAACAATTATATTATGTTAATGGAGATTAATGCCCATAAATCAGCATCAATGTGCCGTTAAGAATAGGAAAGAACCATTAAATCCTCTTAATCATGTTTACACCGCCAAGTCAATGGAGGAGATAGGGTTTAGTGGGTGGTCCACTCCGACGGTGACACGTGTCACCGTCCGGTTGGACCAATCTGGCTGAAATCTCATCCATTCCCTCCCTGTGAATTGGACCCCTGCGAATTCCTAATGGCACCCCCCAGTGCAAGCCCAATTAGTTTTTTTTTAAAATAGAATTTTTATTCCTGCACCCCTTTCCTTTTTCCATTCGCTTTTAATTTCTGTCTTCACACCCTTTTAATTTAATTCCCAAAAAAATATTAAAATACATATAAAAATTTTATAAAAAATACAGTAGAATATTAAGTCAATTTAGAAACATCCCCAATTTTTATTTTCTGAATTTTTTGCATTTTTCGATTTAATTTCGATTTTTCCATTTAATGGACTTATATTGAATTTCCATTTGGACATATAAATTTGTACAATTTGTTTCTACCACTTCCCATAATATTTTCTGCCCATTATTTTTGCTATGATTAAAGGACAAATAGAAGTACCTAGAATATTTTTTGTGTATTTTTTAAGACATTTTTTCTACTGTTTTGGTAGTATAATTTGTGTATATTTGTGATTAAACTTTAGTTAGATTTAAGTGACCATTTGCCTTAGTTAGAATGAGAATTCTTTAGAGATTTTTTAGCATAGTGTTATAATCAGGTTCAAGACCTTAGGAAATTAATTTCATATTTTTCTCATGACTTTTAATATTTTTGTCATTTTTATTCATTCCTTCACATTATGCATATTCATAATTCATATCATTCACTAACTATTTGTTTTTTCTTTGTGCAAGGTATGTTTTCAAGGATTGGCTTAATGGACTTGGATATTTTATGCTTAAATTGTGTTTTATACTTTGTGTATTTTGTGATTGTAATAGCTTAGAACTTGTATGTTTTTATAGTTTCCATAAGTAGGATAGAAAAGATAAAACGAATCGATAGAAAACCAAATTTTCAAAAAAAACAAATAAAGTATTCGATCCAACGTCGAGTATATTTTTTAAATAAATAAATAAAGTTGCATGTAACTATAGGGTTCCTCGATTACCATCGTTCCATTCCATTCAACCAAAATCAAACCTTGTATGTTTCACACCATAAGTCGTGTGTCTTAGCACCACGCAATCGACCCACACACCTCATTGTTTCATCCCGTTTACATTTCATATGCGTTTTTACCTACCATGACCTAGGAGGACCCTATTGCTCATTACTAACTTCTTTTACTTGAATGTTTAGTCTTATATCTCTTATATCTCTTAGGTAGATTCTAATTGCAAACCTCACTAACCATAGGTTATCCATGAATTCAAACTAACTTAGGGTAAGTCTAGTTCCCCTTAGAATGTTTACCTTTTATAACTTGAGTCTCTTCTCATCTTTAAATAAAATATAAAAAAAAACACTTAATAAAGGAAAAGGTGTACAATGCGCCACGAGCCTTAAGCTACACGGGAAATGATTAGTGGAGGTCTCCTTCACTCTTCTAGGATGCTTTACAAACGTTCCATTGGGGGCGATCTTGGAAAGTATTCGCTCCTGTGTCATAGTCTTTAGTGTTGTACATTAAAAAAAACACAAATTCAAAACACTTCTTATAAAAAACAACAAACCAAGAAGTCACGTCTTCTCATTTCATCTCATACTCTTTGCGGACGAACATGACTTGTCTCGACAATTCAAACAGCGATACGGTAAACACCCTCGAGTCAGAGCCGGTAACACCTGAGCTAGAGCTATGGCAACGTCATCCTAAAAATCACAAACGAGTGTAAGCCTTAGTTAGACGAACTACGGTGTCTCTGATCCTCATTTATCACGATGAGGTACGTAGGCAGTGGGGTAGGGCCCATTCGAGCACAATCTTTCTTTTTCCCTACATTTTTCCCCTTTATTCCCATTTGTTAATTTCATTTCTTTTCTCATTTCATTTCCATTCTAGATAGCTATTCTTTCAGTTAAACAACATATTATTTCTCACCCTTTGAAAACAGACTTATAAGCGTGGATCCCGTCGGGTACGGCAGACGGATTGGGGTGCTAATACCTTCTCAATTCGTAACCGACTCCCGTATCCAGATCTTTGGTTCGCAAGGCCTCGTCCTTTTCCTTCTCCCTTAGGTTTGTGCAACATTACCTTTCCCATTCCTTTGGGATAAAAATGTCTGGCTGGCGACTCTACCTTTTCCGCGCCACTTTCGCGTTTGTACTAGGATGAAAATCCCGGGAGCGACAGCTGGCGACTCTGCTGGGGAGCTTTAGAAATTCTAAATTCCCCTTTGAGAGTCAATCCTAGCGCTTGTCTGTTTTGTTTTCTTTGGGTGCTTATTCATTCGCTGTTATGCTTTAGTTTAGCTTTACTGTTTTGTTTACAGTTTATCGCTTTCCTTTACAGCTTTATTTACGGCTTTCTGCACTTTACTTTACTGTCGCATATACTGGCATATATTGTACTGGCTGTTCTGGTTTTCCTTGGCGGGATGGGATTATTGTGAGATAAGCCAAATACCCGGCTTGAGTATACACATAGGATTTAGAGTGGGCAATCGTGTGGCTTGCGTGGTCTTGAGCACGTGTAGTTTTCACGAGTCCCACACCCAGATCAGGCTCTCTTGGGATATGTTCTATACTGCCTAGGCAGACCATAGAATGTTCCCACCTGAGCTGCTAACACTGGGAACCGATCATCGAGGACCTTAGTGGAAACAACCCTCTCTAGTGGTGACAGTGGCAGACCACATTTCGTGGCAAACCCATTCGCACCCGAGGGCCCACTAGGGAATCGCATAGGATGACCTTGTTCTCTCATAGGAACCTGGTTAAAGCAACTGGTCGTATGACGGTAGTATTGTACCCTTCGGGATGAATGTACTATTGTTTCTCGACTTCAGTGCTTGAAGCCGGGAACTTATGAGGGATGCTTGTTTTTTCCGGAATTCAGCTGAGGCCTCCCTGAGTAGTACATAATGCCAAACCGATTCCCTGATTTGGTCATGAGCCATTTCTCGGAGATGGTGAACGTATTATTGCTATTCGGCTTTGAGAGTCCGTGATGTTGACCCGTAGTAGCAACACCCGTGAGATTGGGAGGGGTTTACAGGTTTGCAGGAACCCTAAAACTTCCAACATACCCGTTGTTGCCAGTGTTACTCAATGATATGATCCGGTCCTATATGATACTTGGTTAAAGAATTATGGAACTTCTGCACAGAGATACTGATATCATGATCTTCACCAACACTTGGTTATCTGATCCACGCCAGCGTCGGACCGCTGACCGCATGCCAGTTGCATACATGACATCATAGCATTTTAGCATACATGTTCAGTTACTTCTAAGGATCCCATATCTGAATTATGTCGGATTTTCCTCTGCATTAAAACTTGGATCAAAACAGATGGATTCCTTGGAAATAACCGAACATGGCATTTGCATACATCCTTGCATTTTTTTTTACAGGTGTTCAGAGACAAATTCTTATCATGACCTGGTTTCTCTCCAGAATGGTCAATTTGAATCACGACTGTCAAGGCTTAGACATGGAACAACTCCGAGCGGAGATGACCGAGATGAAGGCCCAACTGGGGCATGTTGTAGTGGACATTCGAGCGTTGTCCCAGGATCAAAAGTTGTTGAGAGAAGAATTCAACCTGATGAAGACTCAGATAAAGCTACTTACAGGAATCATGAATACTATGTCGAAAAAGGAAAACAGTTGTGTGTCTACTTTTCAAACAGAAGGTCATGTTTCTCCCATCTCTTTGGGATGTCCAATAAATCAGGGTTCTTTAGATGGGTTTCCTCTACAGTTCGAATCTCTTCACCAGCAATCGTCACTCGTCAGTCAAGAAGAGCATCAGATAGGAATCAACTCCACATGTGAACTGAATGATCCTACACCAATCGTTACCAAAGAAGTGAGCACTTTCTTTCCTTATCAGGGATCCTCCTCAGCTGCTACGCCTTGGTTTCCAGAAGAAATACTTCAACCGATTTCGGTTATAGCTCCTCTATTGCTAGCAACCCGTCACCAACAGGTTCAAGAGAGGGTTATTGATCCGATACCCATGTCTTATTCTGAAGTATGTTCACCACTGCTCAAAATGGGATTTATTGAGTGTCACGAGCTAACTCCTCCTTCAGCATGCAGGAATACAAAAGAAATGGTCGACTTTCCTTCTTCTAGAATCATTGCTCAGTCCAAGTCTTCAAAGGGGCTGCATCAACAATCTTCATCCACTTCTCGGCCGAATATGAGTAAGAGAGTACAGGGACATGTCAGGCGTCCAATGCAGTGTCAACAACGAAGTTTTCAGTCACGACCACAGGGTCAGCAACAACAGGTACAGAGACTGTTTCAGGAAAGAACAAGAGCGAGAAACCGCAGACTTGATACCATCCCATGTCCATATGCTGTATTGCTTCCAGAGCTTCTGAAGTTGAACCTGGTTGAGCTCTGTATCATGAGAGTTCCTTCTGCTGATAATCTACCACCAAATTTTGATCCACACTCCATGTGCGAATTCCATTCAGGTGCCCAGGGGCACAATATTGAGAAATGTTGGGCTTTTCAGAACAAGGTACAAGACTTAATTGAGTCCAAGACAATCATTTTTTCTCCCCATCCAAAGGTATTCCAGAATCCGATGCCTAATCACGACGGAACCGGTGTCACGGTTATTCTACCAGATGGTCCACGTTAAGCTGAAGTCTTCGAGTTGATCACCCAGGACGCCAGGGTATTCATGAAGCAAATAGAGCCAGCAGTATTCAAATAATCTCAGTGATGGCATTTATGTGTTTGCCTTTCTTCATTGTTCATTTTCATCCTTATTGAGGGGAACTACGTCGCTCTGATTCTTCATTGGTCATCAGTCAATGGAGATACGTAGGCAGAAGATCGTCAGGTCTTTCCGAGCAAACTTATGGGGCAACTTTACTCCCCAGCTTCACTTTTTTCCTTCGAATGTCTCGCGTCAGAGTCAGAGTAGCTAGAAGAGGAAGTATTACTGCCATGGTTGGGCATACAACTGCGAATTGAAGATTACAAGTCCGTAAAAGAGCTATTCATCATTGAAAGTATCCAAGACTGACAGGTCCAGACGGAGCCAAGCCTCCTCAACTACGGCAATATTCAGTTTCTTTACTGCATTTCCATTTGTAGTTTCTTTTATATGTTAAACATTTGTCTACATGTATGAAATTTGTTTGCTTTTGAATGTCAGAAATAATAAAACTCACATGTTTTTCTTGAAGTAAGTTCATTTGCATTCCCTTATAATTTTGCATATGTATATCGCAATACCAATTGTCATGCTTAAATTCTATGAAAGGAGAATGACGAAACAAAAACGCAAAATCTCTAATTGTGTGCTCTCAAGTAAGACCTTGTTGACGATGTACAGGCATTGTTTCAAATCCTAAACACTGGAGATATAAGGAAGATAAACCCTTGCCAACCCCTTCGAGCCTTGAAGTACGAGTTTCTTTTCACATAAAAAACCCTCACATGTAATCCAGGGGCAGGGTAGACGTCAGCTAGTCAGACCAAGCGTTCAAACTTTCATAAAGGAGTGTATTTGAAGATCCATTGCATTCTACTATGCTAATCAAGAGGTCCAAAGACCCGAAACCACAATGGTTATCCAAGTCAAAAGGTCCAAAGAATGACAACCACAATGGTTATCCGTCGTCGACCACAAAATGAGGTAGTCACAACCCTCGTGAAGCAATCAAGACAAACAATGTCACGCGACTTGTTCAAAATGCAAAAAGAAAAAGAAAAGAAAAGGCCCGCTAAGTCGAAACTTGAAAACAAGCGACTTAGGCAAAAGTTAGGGCATCCCGCTGGACTTCACAATCAAAGATTCACAAGAATCAGTCCAGGCAAAAGTTAGGGATAAGCAAAATAACGCAAAAGCGAAAGACAGAAAGGATTACATAAGAAAGATCCTCAAATGAGAACAAGGTCGTGTGACACAAACACGAAAGATAGAGGAGTGACTGACTCTCAGTAATAACCTGATTGGTGCTTGAACTAATAGTAGCAATGGTTCTTCAATCAACACGAAACCTTTATGAAAGGTGAATGCTTGTGAAAACTAGCTGAATATAGGAATGGAGAACATCACGAAGAGTGGAGGGCACAAATAAATTTCGAGCCCATATCCCTTGTTTCTATAACCGTGAACCAGGCCACGATACAACCCTTAAAAGTCCTAACTGAAACAGGGTTAATTTGAGTGCGTACTATCACGAGACCGCGTTCCTGACTCCTATGAGTTGTGCTAAAAGACGTTTGTTGATATTGCGTGTACATACTTTCATTCAAATAAAGGTCGTATCTTAACCAGTGATTCGCTCACGAAGGTTAACGATCCGTTTTCAAAACTTCAAGATTAACATGTTTGTTGAAATTAGGATTTTCATTCTAAGAATAAACATTTTCTCACTTGCATACATTTGTTGAGCATCATAAATGGTTCACATGCGGAAATTCAATTCAGAAGCTCAAGCTTGCCAGGTTGAGAAGTCTAAAACTTCTGAAAGACTGTCACGTCAAGGTGCACTTTTCCGAAAAAGCTTCATTGAGCAGGGACTTTCCCAATTGGTCACAGTAAGAGCTATCCAATCCGGGGCATTTACGTCGAGCAATCTCTTCAAAATTAAAGTACTGAGCCAAACCGGGGCAGTTACGTCGAGCAATCTCTTCAAATTTCAATCAAACTGGGGCAATCACCTCGAGATTCAGATCTCTCCAAGAGCGAAGATCAGTCAGTCAGGCGCAAAGCTATTCAAATACTCGTACTAGGGGCAGGCCATCCCAATAGTACGAGAGTTCATTCCTTCCCGAAGACAGACGATCAGAAGTATTTACCCGGAGTTCCAAATACCGTGGTTACTTGTCAAGTCAACTATCTCGTTCAGCACTTCTGACAGATACAAACTCTTCTGCATTGGCAATGGCTATCTCCTCAGCAAGGTTGTTACAGTGATTCATGCAGTCGTTATAATACCTAAGAGTTTAAAGACGCCAAGTCTTTTTGTAAAATCCTCTTGAGGTAAAATCCATACGGAAGCAGCTGATCCCCAGCCCGGGACAATTTGAAATCTTTCCTCCTCAGCAGGACGTGTCTCGGTGTTGTCATCTCCAACAGGCAAATGGAAGTTATCCTCACTAAAGTCAGCATTTTTTTCCTTCAGATGGTTTCAGATAAATCATTCTCCTCTCCAGCAGATCCATAAGAGTGGGTAATTCCCAATAGTCGAGGTATCCCCAGGCACGGTCCTCGAATCTGAAAGTCCAATTTATTTTTGGCAAAGGTGATAATTCGGGACAGATGAATTATTCACGCTCCTCTCCGACAGAGATGTTATCCCCACGGGACTACTTGGGAGCGAATACGCGATCAGTGTGTCTCCCCACAGAGTTAGCAGAGACTTATTACTTCCGCGTCAGGAATTTCTTTTACATTCACACCAGTTCAGTAATAATACTCAAGACATAATATCCCCAGTGTCATGGGGCAACATGCTGTACGATTCAACATATGCAAAAGTCCAGCCGCAGACTGGCCAAAGTCCACCCGTAGTGTGGCAAATCTCAAAAGTCCAGCCGCAGACTGGCCAAAGTCCATCTTCGGGTGGCAAGTTTCAAAAGTCTCCTGTAGTGAGCAAAAGTCTCCCGTAGTGAGCAAAAGTCTCCCGTAGTGAGCAAAAGTCTCCCGTAGTGAGCAAAAGTCCAGCCGCAGACTGGCCAAAGTCCATCTTCGGGTGGCAAGTTCCGAAAGTCCAGCCGCAGACTGGCCAAAGTCCATCTTCGGGTGGCAAGTTTCAAAAGTCCCCCGCAGTGGGCAAAAGTCTCCCGTAGTGAGCAAAAGTCTCCCGTAGTGAGCAAAAGTCTCCCGTAGTGAGCAAAAGTCCAGCCGCAGACTGGCCAAAGTCCATCTTCGGGTGGCAAGTTCCGAAAGTCCAGCCGCAGACTGGCCAAAGTCCATCTTCGGGTGGCAAGCTTCAAAAGTCCACCCGCAGTGTGACAAATCTCAAAAGTCTCCCGTAGTGAGCAAAAGTCCAGCCGCAGACTGGCCAAAGTCCATCTTCGGGTGGCAAGTTCCGAAAGTCCAGCCGCAGACTGGCCAAAGTCCATCTTCGGGTGGCAAGTTTCAAAAGTCCCCCGCAGTGGGCAAAAGTCTCCCGTAGTGAGCAAAAGTCTCCCGTAGTGAGCAAAAGTCTCCCGTAGTGAGCAAAAGTCCAGCCGCAGACTGGCCAAAGTCCATCTTCGGGTGGCAAGTTCCGAAAGTCCAGCCGCAGACTGGCCAAAGTCCATCTTCGGGTGGCAAGCTTCAAAAGTCCACCCGCAGTGTGACAAATCTCAAAAGTCTCCCGTAGTGAGCAAAAGTCCAGCCGCAGACTGGCCAAAGTCCATCTTCGGGTGGCAAGTTCCGAAAGTCCAGCCGCAGACTGGCCAAAGTCCATCTTCGGGTGGCAAGTTTCAAAAGTCCCCCGCAGTGGGCAAAAGTCTCCCGTAGTGAGCAAAAGTCTCCCGTAGTGAGCAAAAGTCTCCCGTAGTGAGCAAAAGTCCAGCCGCAGACTGGCCAAAGTCCATCTTCGGGTGGCAAGTTCCGAAAGTCCAGCCGCAGACTGGCCAAAGTCCATCTTCGGGTGGCAAGTTTCAAAAGTCCCCCGCAGTGGGCAAAAGTCTCCCGTAGTGAGCAAAAGTCCAGCCGCAGACTGGCCAAAAGTCCACCCGCAGTGTGGCAAGTCTCTAAAAGTCCCCCGCAGTGGGCAAAAGCCTCCCGTAGTGAGCAAAGGCCTCCCGTAGTGGGCGAAAGTCTCCCGTAGTGAGCAAAAGTCTCCCGTAGTGAGCAAAAGTCTCCCGTAGAGAGCAAAAGTCCACCCACAGTGTGACAATTCCAAAGTCCACCCGTAGTGTGGCAATGTATTTTGAAGTCCAACCGCAGATTGGCGAAAGTCCATCCTCAGGGTGGCATCATATCACAAATCCACCCACAGTGTGGCAAGTCAGTAGCCATCTGACATCATTCAAAAGGCATCCCATGTTTACTATTTCTTCCCATCATAATTATATCCAAGCAGAGTTCGTTCGGTTGAGTTTACTTCCATGATCTCCTGCCATAGAGTGCAAATTTTCTGGTTGTTTTTAGTATTCAATCCCTGCATACTTCAAATGTCTAAAAGCCACTGCTGTCATCCATTCAAGTCTACAGTGATTGAATAGGGGCAGCTATAACACCCCAAAATTTGCCCTCTCATTTCACAGCATCCAACGCATCATTTTCGTATACCCCGACGTCCATATCATATAAAAGTCTAGAGGTGATCAATGGTTATTTTGGTTCAGAGGTCAAGGTTATCAAGTTATGGAATTCAGAAACTTCAAGGTTGAAAATTATCACAGAGCCAGATCATTTCCAACTAAGGGTTTTGTGCCGTATGTTGAGTTTAATGTTTCAAGCCGTAATTATACCTTCAAGACACGTTCATAGTTAGTATTTTGGGGTTCAACACGTTTCAAAAGGTTGCAAGTGTAGGGTTGATTCCTTTGTGGTTCAAGACTTTAATCCATTCAAAAGAAGAAAGAAGTCTAAGATAAATCCATTTTTGACTTCGTTCTCAAAAGCCTATCCAAAATCTTATCTTTTTCAAGCAATAATTCAAGAGGATTGAAATTTGGTTCTAATGAAGCTCTCGAATTACCGTGAGAATTCAAAATTTTGTGTGTGACAATTTCATTCAAGAATTAAAAATTACGTCGACGTTTAAAATTTACGTGTGGAGGTGTGGATAGTTCTTCGAAATTGTCACATTAAAAATTTATATTCTAAGGTCCTTCAAGAGAGTAAGTATGTACAATATCTCGGTCCAAGGTTTGCAAGGAAAATTACAAGATTGGTTCATGGAATCTCTTCACTCGAGCCACAAATTCTAAAATCGAGACTACCACGGAGTTAACCTAAGGTTTATGGATAATTGGTTGATTTTTTGGTCGTTCTTTTAAGAGGTAGCCTCTTGATTTTATGGAAAATAAACTCGAAAAAATTATTATGATTCTATCTCCCAAATGTGGATACATGTCCAATTCATATTAGGCCCATCATTAATGGATTTTCCTAAGTCGTTGTGATTAAACCCTTTTCCTCATTAATTATCATCCTTCTTAGTCCAAATTATTTTCCTAAGCCGTTGTGATTAAACCCTTTTCCTCATTAATTATCATCCTTCTTAGTCCAAATTAATGTCTTTTAGAAAATAATAAAAATAAAACAATACGCCAAGCCTTTCTTAAGCCCACTAATCCACACTTTTAATTCATTAACCTATCCAAAATTCGTCCCCCTTAATTCATCCAAATTGCTTTCATTTTTCTTATTGTTATTACTTAGTAGAATTCAAAAATAATAATAATAATAATAGGGCAAAGTCAAAGGGAAAGTCAAAAGAATAGTATGGTTATTCCAAACTCCATAGTCTAAATCAAATTACAAAATTTAAGATCTAAAAAAAGGGAAAAAACACAAGGAAGAATTGATGCTTGGTGAAGCTACATATGCACACGTAAAAATGGACTCGTCGGCAAGAGTCGGGACAAGAACTTTTCTTGAGCCAAAGTCCGGGATTGTCAACCTTCGTACCATGGCCCATCCGCATCATACCAAAAGACTTTTCATCACTTTCTATGGAACTGCGGCTGAATGACGAAAGACCGATTCTTTGGCAAACAGTAAGGACTCTTCTAGCAGCTTGACAGGCTCCTGATTCATAAGAGATAAAAAAAAAGAAACTGAAATTGGGATATCAACAAAGAAAAGGGAAGAAGGAGTTGAAAAGGGAAAGTTACAGTTTATAACAGATTTCTCAGTATACTTCAGCCATTTACAACAGAATTTCTAACGGACTTCAAAGCAAAATTCATTCATAACAATTTCTAACAGAATCGTAACAGAAAATAACAAAAAATAACTGAATCACAACTGAATTTATTTCCAGAAGGTGCACCTGATAATCTTCTAGAATCATCTTCAAGCATTCGATAAATAAGAAGCTCCATGGCATTTTCAAATTTCTTCTCTTCACCAGTTTTCAATCTTTTCCCCCATCATTCTCATACCCTCCTCACTCTTCTGAAATCATCCAATACCTTAAGTTTACAATAATCCATCACCTCCAATCTGAGTCGATATCAGCATCATCTCCATCAATCTGCCACAACAGGATTCATTGAACCACCACAAACAAAACCTGCAAAATTCGGATTGGAGGAAACTCAACAAGCAGAAGAACACTCCATAGAAAGTGAATGAGTCTAACAAAAGGAAGCGGAATAAGATCAATAAGCAAGCAAAATCGCACCTGAGAATTGTTGATCTCTCGGACTTGATGCCGTAACCAAGCCAACACTTTCGATGACTCTTCGCAACAGCTCTTTCACCGTCATTAAACCGAACCTCATCCACCGTGTTCTCCAATCAGCATCAAGATTTCAGCCGCGAAATCGTCCTCTGCAAATTTATCGTCACTGAACAGTTAGTGACCTCCGGCTCTACAGCTTCATCGGTAGTTTGCTTCGCCGTATCCGCAACAGCCTTGAATCATCCGCAACCAAATCACCAATTCGCAGAGTAGCCTTCAAAGAGCTTTGTTAACCTTGCTTCAATCTTTGTGTTCCAAAAGCATACGGCACGGATACGACAACGCAAGACATGAAATCACGAAGTTGATCTAATAAGCAGAAGAAACAAAATCGCAGCAAGAAGAAGAAAAGTGAAGCCTTACCTCTGTTTAATCCGCCATCACCCTCGCTGATTACAGGTACAAATTCGGAGAAGATCCTCAGTTTCATTTTTGCCTTGCTGTTTCGTTCAAATCATGTTGTGTGAGTAGGAAGTTGAGAAATCTAAGTATGTATTTTTGGTTATGAACAAAAGCAAGGTGGATTTAGTGTTGAGTGTTCAAGATTTTTAGGGAGGTTATTGAGGTGGCGCCTCTGCCGCCGCCGTTAGGTTTTCAGGAAAGGGAAATTAGGGTTCGGAAGGTGGAGAAAGGAAAAAGGGTGGGTGAGAAATCAGTGGTCTTGATTTGTTATAACTTTATGTTTTCTTATATTGTTTTAATTAAAGAACAATTATATTATGTTAATGGAGATTAATGCCCATAAATCAGCATCAATGTGCCGTTAAGAATAGGAAAGAACCATTAAATCCTCTTAATCATGTTTACACCGCCAAGTCAATGGAGGAGATATGGTTTAGTGGGTGGTCCACTCCGGCGGTGACACGTGTCACCGTCCGGTTGGACCAATCTGGCTGAAATCTCATCCATTCCCTCCCTGTGAATTGGACCCCTGCGAATTCCTAATGGCACCCCCCAGTGCAAGCCCAATTAGTTTTTTTTTAAAATAGAATTTTTATTCCTGCACCCCTTTCCTTTTTCCATTCGCTTTTAATTTCTGTCTTCACACCCTTTTAATTTAATTCCCAAAAAAATATTAAAATACATATAAAAATTTTATAAAAAATACAGTAGAATATTAAGTCAATTTAGAAACATCCCCAATTTTTATTTTCTGAATTTTTTGCATTTTTCGATTTAATTTCGATTTTTCCATTTAATGGACTTATATTGAATTTCCATTTGGACATATAAATTTGTACAATTTGTTTCTACCACTTCCCATAATATTTTCTGCCCATTATTTTTGCTATGATTAAAGGACAAATAGAAGTACCTAGAATATTTTTTGTGTATTTTTTAAGACATTTTTTCTACTGTTTTGGTAGTATAATTTGTGTATATTTGTGATTAAACTTTAGTTAGATTTAAGTGACCATTTGCCTTAGTTAGAATGAGAATTCTTTAGAGATTTTTTAGCATAGTGTTATAATCAGGTTCAAGACCTTAGGAAATTAATTTCATATTTTTCTCATGACTTTTAATATTTTTGTCATTTTTATTCATTCCTTCACATTATGCATATTCATAATTCATATCATTCACTAACTATTTGTTATTTCTTTGTGCAAGGTATGTTTTCAAGGATTGGCTTAATGGACTTGGATATTTTATGCTTAAATTGTGTTTTATACTTTGTGTATTTTGTGATTGTAATAGCTTAGAACTTGTATGTTTTTATAGTTTCCATAAGTAAGATAGAAAAGATAAAACGAATCGATAGAAAACCAAATTTTCAAAAAAAACAAATAAAGTATTCGATCCAACGTCGAGTATATTTTTTAAATAAATAAATAAAGTTGCATGTAACTATAGGGTTCCTCGATTACCATCGTTCCATTCCATTCAACCAAAATCAAACCTTGTATGTTTCACACCATAAGTCGTGTGTCTTAGCACCACGCAATCGACCCACACACCTCATTGTTTCATCCCGTTTACATTTCATATGCGTTTTTACCTACCATGACCTAGGAGGACCCTATTGCTCATTACTAACTTCTTTTACTTGCATGTTTAGTCTTATATCTCTTATATCTCTTAGGTAGATTCTAATTGCAAACCTCACTAACCATAGGTTATCCATGAATTCAAACTAACTTAGGGTAAGTCTAGTTCCCCTTAGAATGTTTACCTTTTATAACTTGAGTCTCTTCTCATCTTTAAATAAAATATAAAAAAAAACACTTAATAAAGGAAAAGGTGTACAATGCGCCACGAGCCTTAAGCTACATGGGAAATGATTAGTGGAGGTCTCCTTCACTCTTCTAGGATGCTTTACAAACGTTCCATTGGGGGCGATCTTGGAAAGTATTCGCTCCTGTGTCATAGTCTTTAGTGTTGTACATTAAAAAAAAAACACAAATTCAAAACACTTCTTATAAAAAACAACAAACCAAGAAGTCACGTCTTCTCATTTCATCTCATACTCTTTGCGGACGAACATGACTTGTCTCGACAGTTCAAACAGCGATACGGTAAACACCCTCGAGTCAGAGCCGGTAACACCTGAGCTAGAGCTATGGCAACGTCATCCTAAAAATCACAAACGAGTGTAAGCCTTAGTTAGACGAACTACGGCGTCTCTGATCCTCATTTATCACGATGAGGTACGTAGGCAGTGGGGTAGGGCCCATTCGAGCACAATCTTTCTTTTTCCCTACATTTTTCCCCTTTATTCCCATTTGTTAATTTCATTTCTTTTCTCATTTCATTTCCATTCTAGATAGCTATTCTTTCAGTTAAACAACATATTATTTCTCACCCTTTGAAAACAGACTTATAAGCGTGGATCCCGTCGGGTACGGCGGACGGATTGGGGTGCTAATACCTTCTCAATTCGTAACCGACTCCCGTATCCAGATCTTTGGTTCGCAAGGCCTCGTCCTTTTCCTTCTCCCTTAGGTTTGTGCAACATTACCTTTCCCATTCCTTTGGGATAAAAATGTCTGGCTGGCGACTCTACCTTTTTCGCGCCACTTTCGCGTTTGTACTAGGATGAAAATCCCGGGAGCGACAACTAGGATTTCTGTCTCATTGTACAAACTTACCTATATACAGGCTACTTTCTAAAAAATAAATAAAATCTTGTCTTTGAATCCAGATTTACTTTTACCCTGTTTACATAAACAAAAACGTCCATTGGTTGTATTTGAATGTATGTATGCTTTTGAATATGATTGATGTTTACCAGAAATGCATAAAATGCAGTAATAATATTTACTAAGGACGAACGACGGTAGGAATTCAACGAAACTTCGCCGGTTCATCCCCACAAGACGATTACAAATCCCTAGCAGAGCAAATCTATCTTTATAGATACTTCGAGTTACATCTTTCCTTGAATTTATGTCCATCTCTTTTATCCTCAGTCAGGATACTCAGGAACTTATTCCTTCAATAGAGGTACGACGAACGAAGACGGGAGGTTATAAATACTATACTATCAAACAAGACGGGAATGAAGTCCTCATACTCCTCAGCAACAAGCCGGGATTTATTTTCCCTAGCCAGCAGTTGTTATACAAAGACATCTGGACGTTTCTAGTAACATGATTCATACATACATCATTTACATCATACCATAGCATATCCATAAATGCATAATACATTTACTTAAGTACATCATGCCATACATGCATACATATCGCATAAACTAACCTCTTCTTTTAAGGATAGTTGCAGGCGGATAAACACTATCAACAACTCAAAACAGTTCAGAGACGATCTATACGAAGATCTAGTGTTGATACTTAATTCAGGGATAATCGCTACAAAGATTCATTTCTGATGATCAATACTCAAGTTGTCCTTGGAGGGTCTATACGAAGATCTATTACCTCATCCAGGATATTTCCAGAAGAGATAATCGTTACGAAGATTTATTTCTACTGGTCTATTCAACAACTCAAAACAGTTCAGAGACGATCTATACGAAGATCTAGTGCTGATACTTAATTCAGAAAAAGATCGCCACGAAGATTTGGTTCTGATACTTAAATTAAAGTATGTTCTTAGATATAGTTCAGAGATGATCTATACGAAGATCTAAGCCCTGACACTTAATGAGGGATATTCTTTTTCCCATAGATAATGCAGAGACGATCTATACTAAGATATAGTGATAGCATCCAACTCAAACCATGTTGCATAAACGATTCAGAGACGGCCTATACGAAGACCTAGTACTGATATCCAGTATCAACATAAAGATATTATCACCTCCTGATATTATGGATGGCATCTATAAGCCCATCTCCAGTTCTTCCAAGTGGAATCTTCAAGCCCACTTAAGCATATACAACTTATCATCAGTATTACTTTACGCACCGGCGAGTGCAAATTTTTGGGCTTTTGTGTTCAATCCACTTCAACCTTCCAGATCACGAATGGCATATATGTCAATCTAACCCCTCAGGTTTCAGAAAATTGAACAGGGGCAGCTGTTGCACCCCAAAATTTGCCCTCACCTAGACAAGACATTGTGTACTAAGGTGTCCCAAGAGGTTCACAAGGTTCACAAGATTCACAAGGTATCTCAAGAGGTTCACAAGGTTCACAATTAATCAGCAAGTTTGACAATCCCCTAAGACAATGCATCCTCCTAAGCAATGCATCTTAAACTATGGTTTTGGATTTCATTAGGCTAAATGGATTTACAAGGCTTCAAGTGAGCTTCATAGCATCCTATATGTCTTCAAGAATCCCTATGTCAAGTTTCAAGGCTCTCCCAAAAGGTTTGCTCAGTCAAATGATCAGATAGGCTAAAATCAATCAAAGCAGTCAAAAGGTCAAACTGAGGTCAACTGTGGTCAAACCAAAGTCAAACTTCATGATTTTTTTCCAACATCAAGTATATGAAGTAAAATTCATCATTTGATCAAGGGTTGATCATGATTCATCAAGGAGATTTCAGATCATCAAGAATCAGGAGTTTCTAAATTAGGGTTTTCACAGGAAAAGTCAATTGAACTTTGACCAGCCATAACTTTCACATGCTTCATCAAAAATTTCTTATCCAAAGCTCATTTTTAAGGAATTTGAATTCCCTACAACTTTGTGTCTCACAAGCCAAGCCCAAAAATGCTTCATTTGGAAGGTATGAGCTAAGACATTATAGGTCATTTAAAAGTCAACAAAAAGTCAACATCTTCCAAAGGGCATAACTTGAGATTGGTAAAGGATATTGACATGAAACCAAAGAGGTTTGTTAGAGGACTCTTTAAGCTTTCCAAAATGTCCAAGAACACCTTCATAGCCTTAAAATTGAGGGATTTGTGCCTTTACAAAGTTGGGAAATTTTTGAGAGGTTTATGAAACAAATGGGACCTTGGAACCAAATTTCTCCACATGGGCTTGCATTTTTATGACCCAATCACTACCATGACATCATGCACGAATTAAAAATCATTTATTCAAATTTTTATTAATTTTATTTTATTTATTATATTTTATACATTAAAAATCATTTTAAATAAAAAAAATATAAAAGTCTCAATATTTGATATGATTTTTGTTCTAGAAAGTCATAAACACCAATTAAAGATGATTGAGATCATGAAAAATCAGATCAACCAAAAATAGTAAGAAGATATCAAATTTTTTCAATATTTTGAAGCATATCTTTCTTCAATCTCAAGTTATCCAAAAGTCCAAAATAAGATGTGATTTTTTGACCTAATTAGGTTCTATTATATATGTATAACATAAAGCAATGCAAGGACACGGAATTGGCAGCCTCTAAGACAAGAATCAAACTTCAAAAATTCACCAAAAAACTCACATTAGGATTCTTGGATAGAGACAATTTCAAGGCGTTTCAAAGGTTGCAATACGTTTATAGGTGATCATTGAAGGATTCTGGATCATTTGCAGCATCAAAAGCATTGCCATAAGCATAAACCGAATCAATGTTATCACACTTTTATGATTTTTTCGTTTTCTATTGTTTATGCATTATAAATTATGTTTGATGATTGTTTTGTGTTTGTGATAAGCTCAGGAACGTTTCTGGACAATTTAATTAGAGTTTCATGGCCAAACCATAAGAACACCATTGTTAGGGTTCCAAGCTTCGAATTAGGGTTTCACGTTTAACCAAATATAAATGGATTCAAAGAACATGGATAGATTGTATGAATCATGAGGAATTCATTGGCATAGTTAATTTGATGAAATTATACTGTTTGGTTTATGTTTGAAATTCGCAGGTCATGAACATGAAGGAATTCGTAGAAAAAATCGCAACTGAATTCATGTGAATTTTCGCAGGAAAATTGGGGAAGATGAAGTTCAAATGACGCCAAAATTCAATTCAAAAAGTTGTTTTAAAATATAATGTTTGTTTATTGGTTATATGTTGAATACACAATGATAGCTCAGTTGGTTTGTGCGCGTGTATGTGATATTGATGGTCCTGGGTTCGAATTCCCCCAGACCATTTTGTTTTGTTTTATTTTTCTGGATTTTTTGCAGGTTAACAATAAAATAAATTAGACTCCTGATGCTAACACCAACGCATGCTTGGCCTGGTGGTGATGTTGCTGGTCTTGTGAATGTAAAGCCTAGGGCCTGGGTTCGAATCCCAGCCCCATGTATGTTTTTTTCCATTATTTTCACTATTTTTTTGATTTATTTGTTAATTAAAATTAATTCTTTAAATAATAATTTATAAAATATATGTATATATTATTTCTTTTTTATAAAAACTTATATTTTTTCAATTCAAATTATTTTCTCAAAAAATCAAATTATCCATTTTTATTTTATTATATGTTCATATTATTAAATATATATATATATATATTTTGTAAATAAATTGATTTATTTTATAAATTAATAAGTAAAACCCTAATTCTCACAATTATAACCCTAACCCTAATTTTTTCTAACCCTAACCCTAATTCTAATATTCTCTTAACTTTAGAATTTAACTTAATATTTTTGTAAATCATAATTAATTATTTATTATTTATTAATATGTATATAATTTAATTATTATTATTAAAATACTGTTTTAAAATATTTAAAATATCTCCTAATATTAATTTATTTTGCTAATTTATTATTTCCTCTTTTTTTATTATTATTTTCTAACCATTTATATTCACTCTTATTATTATTGATTATTATTGCTTATTTATTATTATTTATCATTATTTATATTTCTCGATTATATTGTAACTATCCCAAAGCTTTGTAATAGTTTAGGTTTATATTTTTGCTTTATTTTTATTGTAAATATATTAACTGTGTGGTTAGTAATTATAGGGTGTGTATAACATGTTTGTAATTAAAAATTAATTTAGAATAACTAATTTAAAAAGATAAATATTTGAACATGAACACTCACACACGTAAGTCGATCTTTGATCGCCATCTTGCACTTTCTAGGGTTACCTCTCATGTTGCCTATTTCTAAGTTCAAGTAAGGTGTCTTAAGCAAAGTCCCTTCATAAATATCATCAAGTCCCTTCAGTTTAAAAGATCAAGTCCCTTCGAGGTTGCCTACGATAAATGATCTTGTCCCTTCGAATAAAAGATGATAAGTCCCTACGAATTGCTAAAGACACCTCACAGTTGCCTATATTCAGATGTCCCTATACATGTCCCTTATCACATCCAAGGTAACGACTACCTATTCCTTAATAATAGGGCTAGTCTTACCATTGAAAGAACATATAAGAACAGTAAAGATTTCATATAGGGTAGGTTTCTCTTAATTACTTGCTCACCTTTTCAAAATACATTTTACACTTCACATTTCAAACAAATTTTCAAAACAAAGTCTTTATATACATCCATACGAGGATCATTATAAAGTACTTAGAAAATTCTTAATCATACACTACACCTTTCTCAAAACAATTTAAAGTGAGCTAAGCAACTAAGAGCCCATGGATAACCATGGATATAAAGGGTGCTAACACCTTCCCTTTGTATAACCTACCCCCCGAACTCAAAATATTTTTAAGGTCTTTCCTGTTCTTTTATGTCCTTTCCACTTGGATAAAATAAAAGTCGGTGGCGACTCTTGCTATCCACAACATTTAACTAAAGTCAGTTCTCCCACCGTGTTACAGTAGGCATAACTTAACAGTTATCGAACAAAAGTCTCTTTGTCATCCCCCTATTTCAACATTCTTTTCTAAGTCTCAGTTCCTGAGCAATTCACACCTTTTGCACTGACACCTGTACTTTCTTTCCCTAGCTTTTACACACAGATAGCACACACACATACCCCTTTTAAACACAATCTTGTAAGCGTGGATCCTGTCGAGTACGACAGACGATCTGGGTGTTAATACCTTACCAGATCGTAACCAACCCTCTTTCTTAGTTTCTCTGGTTCGCAACCGTCTTATCCATCTTTTTCCAGGTTTATGCAACATTACCTTTCCTTCAGGATAAAATGCCTAGCTGGCGACTCTATTCACATTCACCTTCACTTTCTCTTTTCGCCGACCGTTCGCGTCTGCACCGAGATGCAAATATTCGGGAGCGACAATACCCTTAGGGATGAATGTACTATTGTTTCTCGACTTCAGTGCTTGAAGCCGGGAACTTATGAGCGATGCTTGTTTTCCCAGACACAGCTGAGACCTCCCTGAGTAGTACATAATTCCAAACCGATTCCTTGATTTGGTCATGAGCCATTTCTCAGAAAGGGTGAACATATTATTGCTGCTCGGCTTTGAGAGTCCGTGATGTTGACCCGTAGTAGAACACCTGTGAGAATGGGAGGGGTTTACAGGTTTGCAGGAACCCTAAAAATTCCAACATACCCGCTTTGCCAGTGTTACTCTATGATATGATCCAGTCATGTATGATATTTGGTTGAGAATGCTGGAATTTCTGCATAGAGATAATGATATTATGACTCTTCACCAACATTTGGTTATCTGATCCACACTAGCGTCAGACCGTTGATCACATGTTAGCTGCATACGTGACATCATGGCATTTGAGCATAGATGTTAAGTTATTTCTAAGGATCACATATCTGAATTAAATCGTCAGATTTTTTGTGTATTAAAACATGGATCAAAATAGATAGATTCCTTGGAAACAACCGAACATGGAATTTGCATACATCCTTGCATTCATGATATGTGTTCAGGGATAGATTCTTATCCTAACTGGGTTTCTCTCCAGAATGGCCAACTTGAAACATGAGCGTCAGGGTATGGGCATGGAACAACTCCGAGCAGAGGTGACTGAGATGAAAGCCCAGCTGGGGCATTTTATAGTGGACATTCGAGCGTTGTCCCAAGATCAAAAACTGCTGAGAGAAGAATTCAACTTGATGAAGACTCAGATGAAGCTGCTTACGGGAATCATGAATGTTATGTTGAAAAAGGAAAATAGCCATGTGTCCTCTTTTCAAACAGAAGGTCATGTTTCTCCCATCTCTTTGGGATTCCCACTAAATCAAGAGTTGTTAGGTGGATTTCCTCTACAGTTTGAGTCTTTTCACCAGCGATCAACACTTGGCAGTCGGGAAGAGCCTAAGATAGGAACCGACTCCATGTTGTCTGATACAAGTGAGATGAATGATCCTACACAAATCGTTACCAAAGAAGTGAGCACTTTCTTTCCTTACCAGGGATCTTCCTCAGCTGCTGCGCCTTGGTTTCCAGGAGAAAGACTTTAGCAGGTTTCGTTTGTAGCTCCTCCATTGGCAACAACCCGTTATCAATAGGAGCAAGAAAGGGTTATTGATTCGGTACCTGTGTCTTATGCTGAGTTGTGTCCACAAATGCTCAAAATTGGGTTGATTGAGTGTTGCAAGCCAACTCCTCCTTCTGGTAAACTTCCCCAAGGTTGGAATCCTTACGCCTACTATGTTTTTCACTTTGGAGCTCCTGGACATGACGTTAATGATTGCAAGGCCTTCAAGCATCAAGTGCAATATTTAATTGATGAAGGAGTAATCACTTTTGAACTGACCGGGTGGGAAGTGCTGCAAGTTGACGCATGCAGGAATACAAAATAGGTGGTCAACTCTCCTTCTTCTAGAGTCATTACTCAGGCCAAGTCTTCAAAGGGGTTACTTCAACAACCTTCATTCACTCCTCGGCCGAGTATGAGTAAGAGAGTGTAGGGGCATGTTAGGCGCTCAAAGCAATATCAACAACAAACTGTTCAATCACAACCTCAGGGTCAGCAACAACAGGCGCAAAGAACAATTCAGCAAAGAACAAAAACAAGGGAACAAAAAGTTGACTCTATACCATTTCTGTATGTTGTGTTGCTTCCAGAGTTGCTTAAATTGAACCTGGTTGAACTCCGTACCATGAGAGCTCCTTCTGCTGACAATCTACTGCCAAATTTTGATACAAATGCCAGATGCGAGTTCCATTCGGGTGCCCATGGGCACAGTATTGAAAAACGTTGGGCTTCTCATAACAAGGTACAAGACCTAATTGACTCCAAGGCGATCAATTTTGCTCCTAACCCAAATGTACTTCAGAATCAGATGCCTAATCACGGTGAAGTCGGTGTCACGGTAGTTCTACCAGATGGTCCGTGTTAAGAAGAAACATTCGAGTTAATCATCCAGGTTTCAAGGGTATTCATGAAGCAAATAAAGCCAACAATATTCAAATACTCTCGGTGATGGTAATTGTGTGTTTGTTTTTCTTCAGTGCATTTTCATCCCTATTTAGGGGAACTACGTCGCTCTGATTCTTCATTGGTCATAGGTCAATGGAGATACATAGGCAGAAGATTGTCAGGTCTTTCTGAGCAACCTTGTGGGGCAACTTTATTCCCCAGCTTTACTCCTTCCTCCAGACGTCTCGTATCAGAGCCTTAAGGTTAGAAATGAAGAGGTATGATTGCCATGTTGGGCATGCATCCATTTACTTGAAGATTACAAGTCCATGAAAAGTTATTGATCGCTGAAGGTATCCAAGACTGATAGGTCCAGATGGAGTCAAGCCTCCTTAACAATGACAATATTCAGTTTCTTTACTGCATTTTCATTTGTAGTTTCTTCTATTTTGCTAAACATTTGTCTACATCTATGAAATTTGTTTGCTTTTGAATGTTAGTAATAATAAAACTCACATGTTTTTCTTGAAGTAATTCATTTGCATTCACTTATAATTTTGCATGTGTGCATCGCAATACCAATTGTCGTGCTTAAATTCTATGAGGGAGGATGACGAAACAAAAACACAAGAATTTCTAATTGTGTGCTCTCGAATAAGACCTTGTTGACGATGTACAAGCTTTGTTTCAAATCCATAAACACCGGAGATATAAGGGAGATAGACCCTCGTTAACCCCCTTGAGCCTTGAAGTAGGAGTTTTTTCTCGCACAGAAAAACCCTCACATGTAACCCAGGGGCAATGTAGGTATCAACTAGTTGGACCAAGCGTACACACTTTCATAAAGGAATGCATTTGAGGATCCATTACATTCCGTTATGCTAATCAAGAGGTTCAAAGACCAGAAACCACAATGGTTATCCAAATCAAGAGGTTCAAAGGTCGAAAGCTATAATGGTTATCCTTCATCGAACAAAGAATGAGGCAGTCACAACCCTCGCGAAGCAATCATGACAGACAGTGTCACACAATTTATTAAAAAAAAAGAGAATTAAAAAAGAAATGAAAAAGCCCGCTAAGTTGAAACTTGAAAACAAGCGACTTAGGCAAAAATTAGGGCATCCCGCTGGACTTCACAATCAAAGATTCACAAGAATCAATCCAGGCAAAAGTTAGGGATAAGCAAAAGAATGAAAGGCGAAAATTCAAAGAGGATTACACAAGAAAGATCCTTAAGCAAGAACAAAGTCGTGTGATATAAACAGGAAAGACAAAGGGGTGACTGACTCCAAACGACAAACTGATTGGTGCTTGAACCGATAGTAGCAATGGTTCCTCAACCGACACGAAACTCTTATGAAAGGTGAGCGTTTGTGAAAATTAGCTGAACATAGGAATGGAGAACATCACTAAGAGTGGGTGGGCACAAATAAACTTCGAGCCTATATCCTTTGTTTCTATAACCGTGAACCAAGCCACGATACAACCCTCAAAAGTCCTAACTGAAACATGTTTATTTTGAGAGCGTACTACCACGAGACCGCGTTCCTGACTCCTATAAGTTATGCTAAAAGATCCTTGTTGGTATTGCATGTGCATACTTTCATTAAAAAATAATGTCGTATCTTAACTAGTGATTCTCTCACAAAGGTTTGCGACACCTTTTCAATAAAGACTTCAAGATTAACATGTGTGTTGCATTAGAATAATCATTCTCAGAATAAACATTTTCTGCTTGCATACATTTGTTTGGCATCATAAAAAGTTCACATGCGGAAATTCAGTCCAGAAGCTTAAGCTTGCCAAGTTGAGAAGTCTAAAACTTCTGAAAGACAGTCACATTGAGGTGCACTTTTCCGAGAAAGCTCCATTGAGTAAGGACTTTCCCAACCAGTCATGGTAAGAGCTAGCTAATCCGGGGCAATTACGTCGAGCAATCTCTTCAAAATTCAGCCAAACTGGGGCAATCACCTCGAGATTCAAATCTCTCCAAGAGCAAGGATTAGTCAGTCAAGTGCAAAACTATTCAAATACTCGTACTAGGGCAGGCCACCCTAATAGCACGAGATTCTCTCTTTTTAAGAGTACTAAGACAGTTTTACTATTGAAGGGTTTCTATATCACCCTTTTGTCACAAATTTTACTGATTTAGTCCATTACTCATCTAGCGGTCGCTCGTCAAGCCAATTATCTCGTTCAGCGCTTCCAGCAGCTACAAGCTCATTTGTGTTGACAATGGCTACCTCCCCAACAAAGTTATTACGCTAATTCATGCAATCACTGCGATACCTAAGAGTTTAAAGACACTAAGTCTTTTGTAAAATCCTCTTAAGGTAAAGTCCAGGCAAAAAAAAAATGATCCCCAGCACGAGACTACTTGAAATCTTTCCTCCTCAGCAGGACGTGTCGGTTTTGTTATCCCCAGTAGACGGATGGAAATTATGCCCAGTAAAGTCGCCAAAATTTTTCTTCAGCAAGTTTCCTTGATCCTGTTTCCTCAACAGATCTCAGGTAACTCTTATTCCTCCAGCAGATCTCAGACACATCTTTCTCTTCCCCAACAGATCTCAGAAGATTTCCTTGCTCCAGCAGAGCAATAAGGATCCTTAATCCCCAAATAGAGAGTCGTCTTCTCACGGTGAAGTATTTCTTACAAGAGTTCACGTATTCCCAACAACCAGCTGAATGGTTCCCTTCCCCATAAAGTTTTGGAAAATACAGGTTGATAGAAAGTTCTCCTCAGTAGAGCCTTGATAAAACCTTTCCCCGGCTAAGACGAAAAGTTGCAGATCCCCCAACAAAGATCTTACGGGTGTGATTCAATCCCCAGTAGTTGAGGTATCCCCTAACAGGGCCTTCAAATCTACAAGTCCAATTATTTTTGGCAAGTGTGATAATTCGAGACAAACAGATTATTCACGCTCTTCTCTAGTAGAGATGTTATTCCCGCATGACTTCTTGAGATCGAGTCCGCGATCATTGCATTCTCAGCAGAGTCAGCAAGGACCTATTACTTCCGCGTCAGGAATTCCCTTTACACTCACATCAGTTCATTAACAATACTCAAGACATAGCATCCCCAGTGTCATAGGGCATCATGCCACGCAGTTCAACATATGCATACCCAACATAATCCAAGTTCAAAATTTCTAAATCCCAACCATAAACTGGCAAAAGTCCATCCGCTGGGTGGCAAATTCTTAAAGTTCAGCCATAGACTGGCCAAAGTCCATCCGCTGGGTGGCAAATTCTTAAATTCCAGCCATAGACTGGCCAAAGTCCATCCACTGGGTGGCAAATTTCAAAGGTTCAGTCGTAGACTGGCCAAAGTCCATCCACTAGGTGGCAAATTCTTAAAGTCCAGCCGTAGACTGGCCAAAGCCCATCCTCCGGGTGGCGAATCCCTAAAGTCTCCCGTAGCGAGCAGAAGTCTCCCGTAGCGAGCAGAAGTCTCCCGTAGTGAGCAGAAGTCCCCCGTAGTGTGGCAAAAGTCTCCCGTAGTGAGCAGAAGTCCCCCATAGTGTGGAAAAAGTCTCCCGTAGCGAGCATAAGTCTCCCATAGCGAGCAGAAGTCCCCCGTAATGTGGCAAAAGTCTCCCGTAGTGAGCAGAAGTCCCCCATAGTGTGGAAAAAGTCTCTCGTAGTGAGCAAAAGTCTCCTGTAGTGAGCAAAAGTCTCCTGTAGCGAGCAAAAGTCTCCCGTAGCGAGTAGAAGTCTCCCGTAGTGAGCAGAAGTCCCCCGTAGTATGGCAAAAGTCTCCCGTAGTGAGCAAAAGTCTCCCGTAGCGAGCAAAAGTCTCCCGTAGTGAGCAAAAGCCCCCCGTAATGGGCAAAAGTCCACCCACAGTGTGGCAAATTTCAAAAGTCTCCCGCCGTGAGCAAAAGTCCAACCGCAGATTGGTAAAGTATAGAAAGTCCACCCGCCGTGTGACAAAGTATCTGAAAGTCCAACTGCAGATTGAGGAAAGTCCATCCTCGGTATGACAAAGTATCTGAAGTCCTACCGCAGATTGGTGAAAATCCACCCGCACTGTGGCAAAATATTATTAAAGTCCAACCGTAGATTGGCGAAAGTCCGTCCTCAGGGTGGCAAAGTATCTTGAAGTCCGACCGTAAATTGATGAAAGTCCACCCGTAGTGTGGCAAGTCTTTAATCGTTCGAATCTATCCAAAATACAAGACATTATTATTGCTCTATTGCAGCCTATCAGAAGTTCACCCGCTGTGTGGCAAACCAGTAGTCGTCTGATGTGGTTCAAAAGACAGAGTTTCAAAGTCCACCCGCAGCATAACAAGTTAGTAGCCTTATGGCATCACTCAGAAAGGAATCCCCTGTTTATGATTCTTACCATCATAATTATATCCAAGCAGAGTTCATATGGTTAAGTTTATTTCCCTGTTCTTCTGCCATAGAGTGCAAATTTTCTGGTTGTTTCTGGTATTTAATCCATGCATACCTCAAACGTCTGAAAGCAACTACTATCATCCATTCAGGTCTATAGTGATTGAATAAGGGCAACTGTAACACCCCAAAATTTTCCCTCTTATTTATTACCATCTAATTGGTTTGTGTTTCATATTCACCTGTATCATCCATTAGTTCATAAACTCATAATCGTGCATTTCATTGGGCTCCTAAGACATGGGATCAAGAATTTCTTTGTAATATGGTTTCCTGTTACTTTGAGGATAGTTCATTCAGGTCCAAGCAGGAGATTGGATGGTGTCCATCATAATCATTTAGATAGGGTTTATTTCCCTAACTAAGTGACACTCAAGGGAACTTAAGGGTGGTGTTTGTCCATCAATGGATTTTATTCGTCGATGGATATTATCATCACTTGAGATGTAAGGTATTGAAGAATAATATGCACTCAAACTTGGGGCTATGATAAAGGGACGTTGGGTTGGGATACAGGATATCTAGTCACATGTGTGATACAGTTTGTTGCTTGCAATAACAAGATCATGATGTTTAAGTTTAAAGTGGACTAAAGATTGATGGTTCAGTGAAGATACAAGTGTGCTTTGGAAGGAAGTTTTGTTGTAAATTAAACATGTGCAATGGGATTACTTGGAATTCAAGATTTATGTCCATTCATCAAAGTCAATAGCCCACATCCATATCAGTGGCTTGAAAATTAAATATTTTTGATCCAATGTCTCCTTATATGCCCACAGTCCTTTCTTAGTCTCAATTAACCCCATTTTTAGATCCAAATTTCATTTTTTTTAATTATTTATCCATTTTAGATTTAATCAATATCCAAGTTGTTTGGAAAATTCACATTGCTCATTCTAAACATTAACCCAAATAATTCCATAAACTCATTTGTAAATATCATAAACTCACAACTCAATATTCATCAATTTAAGGTTACAAGACTCGATTCCAAAAAAGAAGAAGAGAAAAGAGGTCTTTCCATCCAATGTTCATAACATTTATCTTCAAGTGTTCATAGCATGTTCATTATCTTAGAAAAAGAGGATCCTCATATTGTTAAGTTGCTTGATATTGTTAGAGAATAATAGTCAAAGACCCCAAGTCTCATAATTGAATATGTCAATAGCATTGATTTTAAAGTATTTCATCCTTTGATGTCAAACTATGATTATTCTTTAAATTTGTGGGGTCTTGGTTATAGTGTTGGGATCTATGAAATACATGCCATATTGAGTCAGATTTTGAATATCTCGGTTCAGAGTTTATCAATGTAGAAAATCAGTATCCTGAATTTAATTGATGGTCTTAATAAGCTCCTTTGTATGACTATCAAGACAGTTATCAAAAAAAGAATCTATAAAGGAAATTTGCGGAAAAATCTCCACAATAGAAACTCATGGCAATCAAAGTTACAGAAACTCGTCGCAAAAGTTAAGACCAAATTCATAATCAAAGTTTGGAAGTATAACAAAAAATAAAAGGGATTTTTACACAAGGAAATTCAGAAAATAGGAAAAAACTATAACAGGAAAAATCACAAAGTTTCTTCATTTGATAGTGATGAAAGTTACACCAGAAAATCAAAGGAAAAAATGGTGAAAGAAGAAATCCGAAAAAAATGCAGTTAGAACCATAACAGAACTCTAACAAATCCTAACCGATTTCTAACTAATTTTACCAGTGAAATTCCATAATCATCCTCTGAGATTCATCTATAAAGCTGATTCTTCATTCACTCTTCAGGACCCTTTTTTCTACTGATTCCTCCATCTCCTTCACTTCAAAATATTCTTCAATTTCAATATTCACCATTTTCATCTCCCATTTTCCTGTGATTTTCGGTTTTCACTTCTGGATTACAAAACTTCATCACTTTTCATGGCAAAGCCTTGAATCTTGATCATCTTTGATCCCTCTTCTCAAATCAAACCTTCAACATTCAGCCATCTTCATCAATCTCAAGAACACACAAAACACGCACAAATTCAGCATGAAAACAACGAATGTAAGCAGAAGCCGAAGCGATTTGAAAGAAGAGTGAGTCAAAAAACGCTTACCTAACATCATCAATTCACCGTCGAGATTCGTCATAACTCTTCATCGCACTCACCATTTTCACATCACCATCGTCATCTTTAATATTCCGCAACAATCCACATCAGTCTTCAACAATTTCCACAAAAAAAACTGAAACCAATTAAGAACAGATCGTTCGAAACTCTTCAATGGATCCTACACTCTTCTTCCATGGTCCAATTCCTCAGCTCTCAACTCCCCAACAATCACAAAAATCTTCACGACATAGATCTTTTAACCTGCATCTAGAACGGTACATCATCATCTTCAAAACCTGTAGCAGATCAGAGTAATGGAGTTGAAATAACCACAACAACAACATGAATCACGAGAAATTCAAGAAAGTTCAGAATAAAAAAGGAGAAGACGTCGATGTCGACCTATATCCACAAATCTAATCGACGTGTTTATATGAGTTTTTCTAACCCTACACGAAGCAAGTCAACATGTTTGTGGGCGACCTATGTACACAGATTTAATCGACGTGTTTATAGGAGTTTTTCCAACCTTACGCGGAGCAAGTCAACATGTTTGTGGGCGACCTATGTACACAAATTTAATTGACATGTTTATAGGGGTTTTAAAGTGAGTTATAGCTCTCAAAGCATAATACCTTCAACTAAAATGTAAACATTTTTGTTAAGGTCGAGCGCCTCATTAAAAACCCTTGTATTACAAGGGAAAATAGTGCGACTCGACTCTTTTCATATATTTTATAAAAGAAATTTACATAAAGTTTGACAGAGATACTATCTAAGCTTGAGTGTATTCATAGCCTAAATATTTCTATTCCCTCTAATCATGCGAAACAATTTTTTTAAAGGGAGACTCTATGTGCTATTTTTATTCATAAGGGTTTTCCCAACCGGTTGGTTGGATGTCCTTGTAGGCGATGCTGAAGCTTTTAGGAGCCATGTACTTTATCAGAAAATCAAACTTGCCGCTCGGCTGACCTAAGGTGTCGCAAACTCCTATCGACTGGTCTCTTTATGTCCTTATCCTCTTCATAACTGCATTAAAAACATGCATTCGGTGAATGACTTAGACTTTTAATACCTTTCTCCAAATCAACCGTTAGTTGTATATTAGGAACTTCGAGTATATCATGTAGTACAACTTTGTTAACTCTTAAGCTTTCAGAACTGATTAGGCGGGTTGTTAGATCGACTAGGGCATTATATTTTCTTGAGGGATACAATATCCTAAGCTTGGAAAGCGTTGTGTACATTGCTGATGCCTCTTGGAAGTATTTCATCAAGTTAGGGTCTTTTGCCCAGAACATACATGTCATTTTCCCGACCACCAGCTGGGAATCTACTTCCACTATGAGGCAGTTTGTTTCGACTTCTCTTGCTAGTTGCATCCCAGTAATCAAGGCTTTATGCTCCGCCCGATTATCACAATCATGGAATTTAAAATACAGAGAACATGTTGATGTTAGTTTAGTTGGATCTTTTAGTATTATGTTGGTTATGCATCCTTCAATGATGAAGAGCACGTCTCCACACAGGACCCCTCTGTTTGGGATTTCTTCTTCAACAATTGCTTTGTCTTCTCCTTGTCAACACACACCCCTCTCTGAGGAGCAAGCTTGATGGCTGGATTAACTTTTTTTGGGAGAAAACTGTCTCCAACGAGCGTTATCGGAAACGACAGTCACTTCAGCTGGTCCTGATTTGCATCTTCAACAAGCACTATACCTTTTTCCACCGAGTCCTTACGCATGTGGATATTGACCATATGGACCTTAAGGTCTGCTTTAGGATTTTCCTCACTTTGTGACTCATTTCTTCTTAGTTTTAGGCTATCTTTGTAGCACTTTCTTGCCATCCCCTGGTCGCCTTTGATAATATCAACCCGACCTTCACTGAGTGGGAGTTTCATGGCGAGGTACAAAATTGGCAGCGAAGCTTCCAGGGCATTGAATGAGGGTCTCCCTATAATAATATTATAGGGTGAGGCGATGTTGATAATAAGATATCTAACTCAAACTATCTTTGCATTGAGCGTTGATAATACCAACCAATTCATATTGATGCGCCGTAATCGCTACAATCCTTTGGTATACATAGTGGGTGCGTGCCCAGATGTCGGGTTGTGGAGATATGATACCCGACCTTATAGGAGGCGGGTTATAGGTTGGTGGTTGGTTCGGGTAAGATGAGGTATGCGATTGACTCAGTTTGTAACAGGTACCCCCTTTAGCTCTTTGTGCTGGCCCCGTCACTCTCGTCATGTCCGTTTATATTGCCCGACCTGAAATATATATTGTGTATGTACAATTTTAACTCCTCATTGTTTAACACCAGGAAGTATCTCCCTAAGATCTCATCCAGACACAAACAAGATGCCTACTCTAATACCAATTGAAATTCTGGTAGGCAGATCATAGATGTCCTAACCACATGTCGGAATATTGATCTCTACAACATATTAAAAAATGGCAAAGGCGCGTAGACTGTTATTCAACAATATCAGCGCATGAACATGTCAGATGTTCCAACATCTATTTCGACATGTTTGAACAACAAGCACAATAACATAGTTATATAATTGCAGTATGATAAATAACACATTAATTTGTTAACCCAGGTTGGTCGAACTCACCTACTCTGGGGGATACCAATCTAGGAAAAAGATTACAGTATTAGTAGATTATTGCTTGTACTAAATCTCCGTTGTACAAGTAAACACCCTCTGTTTTACCTAATGCTACCCAATGTAATCTTTATCTCAAAAACTCCATCTTTGATAAGAGAACCTTAAAGAAAGAAATGTTTTAGAGGATAAGAAAAGACAAACGATTCAAAAATAAGGGGTAAGAAAATCCTAAAATAAAGAAGTGATTATACTTCTTCCCACATTTATGAGCCGACTTACAAAATGACATTTGTTTTATCAAATAGTCATTTCTCTTGCATGTAGTACTTGAGTATTTTAGATCCCTAGAAATATCGTAATCACTCCTCCAAAGACATTCAAAGTTACAAAATACTAGTTGAAAGAAAGAAAGTATGGTCAGTAACCGATGTATGAAAATCCTTCAAACCCTCACACCTATATCCTCCGTGATCCGGACACACCTTTCGAGATCTAACCACCATAAGAAAAGAACTCCCCACAAGGTGCAACATCCTGACTCCACCTCAAGTATTTTATAAAGCTTCTAGAATGTTCTTCTGACCATTGAACCTTTTGAAATATAAAAACATGAGATTCGTTCCTCCAACGCATCCAACGGTCTTCCACATTCTACGCCATAAAGTTAACAAGGTAGTTATTATTCTCATATATATATATATATATATATATATATATATATATATATATATATATATATATATATATATATATATATATATATTAAATATGCTTATGGTCCCTATAAATATCTCAATTTTGATTTTTAGTCCCTGTAAAAAAACGTCGAGTTTTAGTCCCCAAAATCTGCATGCAAAAATAATTTTATAAGGACTAAAACTCGACGTTTTTTTGTAGGGACTAAAAATCAAAATTGAGATATTTATAGGGACCATAAGCATATATATATATATATATATATATATATATATATATATATATATATATATATATATATATATATATATATATATATATATATATATATATATATATATATATATATATTGGAGATCAACTTACTCCATTTTAACTTACTTCATAATCGTAGCCTTTAAATTAGATTCAATCGATGGTTAAATTAACACTTATACTTATAAATTAGATTCAATCCAATGTTTATAAGGATAAATGTTAATTTAACCATTGATTGAATCTAATTTAAAGACTACAATTATGAAGTAAGTTAAAAAGATTTATTCTTGGAGTAAGTTGATCTGATCCTAACTCTATATGAATGAAGATCAACTTATTCCAAAAATAAATCTTTTTAACTTACTTCATAATCAAAGCCTTTAAATTAGATTTAATCCAATAATTATAAATATAAATATTAATTTAATTATTAATTGAACAATTATGAAGACATTTTTGAATAAATTGATCCTAACTAACTAAATAATGACTTGAAGATTATAAGTCCACCCCTCCATCACATCTCTTAAAGAGTAAATTGATCCTAACTAACTAAATGACTTCAAGATTATAAGTACACCCCTCCATCACATCTTAAAGCAGCTATCGTAACACTATACACATTTCTGGTTCAAGAAAAGAAGAAATTGTAATAAAAGTGAAAAAGAAAAAGACATAACCTTTTGTTTTTTTGACCAAAAAAAGAGACAACCTTAAACCCTAAATTCACAACACACTTTAAACCTCCTCATCGCAGTCTGTCCTCTTTTACCGGCGAATGAAGACAGAGTAGCAATGCGGTTCACCATCTTCATCACCCGACACAACACTGCCTTCCCTCCTCCTCCTCACCGTCAACACCTCCGAACCCTATTCGATGGAGATTTCACCCTAGTCCGAGACCGTGGCCTTGACCACGCCGTGGAAAGAGAGAAGAATCTCAAACCATTGCTTAATCTCAGAAACCTAATCAAACGCGAACCTTCAAAGTCTCTTCCAGTTTCGTTAATCAGAGAATCAATCCAACTTCCTTTCCGTCCCATAGATTTCATCCGGAAGTACCCTTCTGTATTTGAAGAGTTCAACCTTGGTGGTGGATTTGAACCTCATATTAGACTCACTCCTGAAGCCGTCGAACTCGATGTGGAGCAAGTGTTTATGTATAATAGCGAATTGTTTAAGCAGCAAGTTGCTGATAGGCTTTTGAAGCTTTTGATGATATCAAAGATTCACAAGATTCCATTGAGAGTTATTGAAGGTTTGAGATGGGACCTCGGCCTTCCTCAGGATTATGCCAAGTCCATGATTCCGCAATTTCCGGATTATTTTCGTGTAATTGGTGTGGGCGGAAATGCTGTTTTGGAGTTGGTTTGTTGGAGCAAAGAACTTGCTGTTTCAGTGTTGGAGAAAAAATTGGGTAGTAAAGGGAAAGGATTGGCTTTTCCATTGCAGTTTTCGACTGGTTTTCGGATGGATAACAAGTACGAGAAATGGTTAAGAGAATGGAACAAATTGCCTTATGTGTCCCCGTATGAAAATGCCGGTCATTTTCTGGCTTCCAGTGATGAATCTGATAGGTGGGTTGTTGGTGTTTTGCATGAGATTCTTCACCTATTGGTTTCTAAGAAAACTGATAAAGATAATGTATTGGTGCTCGGTGAGTGGTTGGGTTTAGCGTCGAGGTTTAAGAGAGCTATTTTGCAGCATCCGGGCATATTTTATTTGTCTAGTAAGAATAGAACCTACACTGTTGTTCTTAGGGAGGGATACAAGAGGGGTTTGCTTGTTGAAGATAATCCGGCGATGGAGTTTAGGAGAAAGTATATTCACCTCATGAGCACTGTTAAGGAAGATAGCAAAAAACAAAAGGTTGTGAAAGGCAAAAGCAGCACAAAAGAGGGTATTGTTAAAGACTGTGAAGGAAAGGAAGGTGAGGAAAAGTGTGACAGTGACGAGAATCGCGAGGAGGAGCAAGAAGAAGGGAGTTCTGAGTTGTCTGACTCTGAAGATGAGGATGCTAGTGAAACTGTCATTGATGATGACGAAGAGGGGTCTGCGAGGGGTAATCGTAGATCCTCTGCTAATAGAAGGGGAAAAAACCTTGTTGAAATGAAGTTAGGTGATAAGAAACGTTCGGGAGATTCTCATAGAGAAAGACCAGGCGGGAAGATTACACGAAAAACGTGGGAGAAAAATCCATCAGAAGATTCTAAAAAAATACAAACGCGTGGTGAATATAAAGATGTTAGGAGTTCACCACAACGACCAAGACTGTCTAAAAGCGGAGAAAGGTCATTTACTAAGAATACTGTTGTTTAGTGAAGATTTATCCTTTTCTCGACTTGTATGCAGGTTGGTTATTCCTCCTATTGATCCTTTCATGTTATAAATTAACATCTTTAAAGTTACAGATTCGGTGTTTTACCCTGTGCTGTTTTTCTTTTTGGGAATGTTCTAGAAATCATGGTAATCAGATACAATATTACATGTCTTCAAGCCTTGTAATTAGTACAAAAACAGATTATATATTAAAAGAGGGAAAAGAGAAAGTAAAAGTTAGCAAGAGTTATTGTGAACATATGCTATCTTTTTGTTTACTACTAGTTATTAGATGAATGAATTTAGTACGCATTTCGCATCTAGTATACAAAAGCTCCAAAAATTGATGAAAAAAATAATTATGAAATGTAACAAAGTGTTGAGTATTCATGCTTCTTTGGTTGGTCGTGTCTTAGCTTATTGTGATTTTCATAGTAGCAACACCAACATGCTAAATTTTTATTGGAAAAGTGAATTTGTTTATTCTCTCAAGCTCTTTGTTGGAGCATAGTAATCATATCTTCAAGAAGGCTTAATTTGTCTTAGAATTTGAGTTGGACTTTAGTCAATCTTGGAAAGTTGGTCTGTAAGTTGAGGATTGTTCCCACTTATAAGCACATGTTTATGATGTGTATCGTTCGTTGTGAGACTCTTAATACACCCCCTTACACACAGAACTAGACACCTGGAGCGCGAATATAAATGGTGGGTGGATCCGATAGCGGAAATCTGATAGCAGATGACCCAACAGATCTTAAACTTGACTCTAATATCATCTTAGAATTTGGGTTGGACCTAACTCATCCCTACAAAACCAACTAGTAAGATGAGGATAGTCCCCACTAATAAACACATGTTTAAGCCATATATTGTCCAATACGAAACTCTTAACAATTTGCATTAGATGCGAAGCACAATATCAGTTTAGTATCAGTTTAAGGGGATTACAAATATGGGCAATGTTAGTAAGTAGCAAAACACTCTTCATATAGGGGAATCCAGGTGAAATGAACTCAATTAATTTGTTTACCTAAAAGAGTGAGGAAAGTATGATGCTAGTATTTCTCTTCATAAGACATGTATATAGATCGGGGAAATTTTCTCTATTGATATTTTTCCTTGTTTTATTTTCCTTCTTTTTTATTTATATTGGAGGGTCCCTTATAATCCACATTCTTTGTAATTTGTTCCATTTGCATTAGTCAATTTCTAATTTTTGGGGAAATACATATCAGCCATATGGTTTTTCTCCCATCAAAAACAACACCTCCCACTGTCCTAATTTCCTTCCTTCGATCGAAATCTCTATGTTGCCTCCTTCGTATTCTCCTCGTCACTACTACCAATTTTATTGTGCCAGAATAGTTGTCAACCATTGTAGCATAGAATCAACCATTTGTCTATTTTCCTCCTTCATTTTTGGCTACAGATGCTTCTAGAATTGTAGCTCGGGTACCGATTTGATAGGACACAGGTCAGAATTTAAGAAGATATAACAATCTGTATGCTGTATTGAACTAAGTCAACTGAAATATTCTCTTACAATGGGTTTGAATAAAGAAAAATAGCAACTCTACGGAAAATGGAAATGATCACTGCTTCATACAAGTAGGTAATTATCTCCAGTGAAACTGACTCGATTGGACACAAATATCTGCGTAGACAAGTTCTAGTTTTTTTCTTTTTTGCAGGATGTTGAATTTGAATGCATTTTTGGTCTGATTTCTTATAAAACACTCTTCCTATAAATCCTTTGGTTGCTTTATTGAGGGTAAACCGTTCCGTCCCTTATTTTTTCAGTAGACTTAGGCTCCTAAAGTTCAAATGCTCACATATGAGGTGCCAAAGCTAGTTTTGATCTTCCACTGCAAGTGCCTATCATCAATTTTCAGCAATCTGAATCCCAATTCCAAATGTTTTGTTCCTTGATATAGAACCTTCAAAATCAGTTTTCACCTGTTCTTATACACAATCATATTATTCTCTGTATTAATGTTATAGCCTTTCTCCAGCAGCTGGGCCAAAGTTCACAGACTGTTCTTCATCGTGGCACATAAAAAACATCTGTTATGTATGATTGCTTTCCATCCCTTTTTGAATTTGAACTTTGCCCTTTCCTTTAGCTGTGACAGTGCAGTTATCAACATATTTATTAGGTTTGGTTACAATGTTTGGCAGAAAGGGGATTTTTTGCCCCTTAGCATTATTGACGAACAAAGGAAAAGTTTACACAAAATAGAGCTATTTCATCTCACACTGGTATTCCAGCCAAAGTGCAATCTAAATGTCTGCCTTAAACTGATCAAACAATCCTATTTAAAGAAACAAGATCTTATATAACAAACCAAAACAAATAAAACTGTACAAACAGAAATAACTGCTTACACAGAAGGCTTAGCAGCTAAAACCCAAAATATGATAGTATATTCGCATTTTGACGTTTCATCTTTTTTTCTATAATAGATTTATGAAGTCTTCTAGCTTATCGGCTTGCCGTGGTGCTAAGACTCTGACATATTGACCAGAATCTCCATAACCGGTTGTGGCGTCTTCATGACTTATCAATCAGATATTCACTCCGATTGTGGCTTCTTCATGACTTATCAATCGGATATTCATTCCGACTGTGGCGTCTATCACAAATCCACCATTGCGGCTCCTAATTCAGTTCCGACGGCTCTGGTTCTCATCAGTTTCAGTGCCCTGTCAAAAAAATTCACCCTGCTTTTGTCCCTTTATTTCTAGTAATATGGTACCCAGTGTCCAAATACCAACAATCAGATTTTTCAGATTCATCGGCCTCCATTCTTCTTGCGACTCTCATCACTAGAATTCTGATTTGAGATCGTGCTAGGCCTGCACCAGACACTTTCCATTTTCCTTTTTGATTTTTCTTTTGCCACCATCATTTTCCTGAAAGGTATGTGCCTGCAAGGCCCAATCAGCGGCTCTCTCATCACTTATCTCAGGAAGCATATGTTCTTAAGCTTCAAGAGGCAGCTCCTCCACCTTCATCGTGTAAAGATCCTTTGGTTCCTTAACTACTAACTAACTGAATTATAATTTTTTCGGAATAATATTATAAAGTAAGTAACAATATAATGAACGGAATACTAACCTGTAGTATTATTGATTAAACCACTTTTGTTCAGCCGTGTACATTTGTTAGGGTTTTTATGTTACTTTCACTGTCTTTTTTTGAAATTTTAAATTGATTTTTTTTATTTGGTTTACAGAAAGGCAATGAGCAGGATATTCTTCTAAATTACAAAGAGGATATTTTCTAGTATTATTGAATTTTTTTTTTTATTTGGTTTACAGAAAGGCAATTTACAATATCTTCATCCTTCGCCTCCTATTTTTATCGCTTGCTCAAGGTGAACTTCAGAGTTCGCTATTATTATTCTTAGTCAAGTGTAACACCAGAAATGACAAAACCTACAAGTTTGTACCTTGTATGTCAATTAACTTCTGCAACTGTTCCATATCCTATGATATCTTCATAATCACATAATTGTGAGTTAAGATCTTCTCTGTTTCTTAAAAGAAATGGAAACTCAATTGCCAAAATTTTTGTTGCATAATATTTTCTTAGAACTAGTGACATAAATTTTCATAATTTGATTTTTATACACTCGTTAACATTAGTAATGGACAACTTCATTTTTTAGAGAAATGAAGATGAAGAGGATCCCCATGATTGTTTTCAGTTGCTTGTGTATGGTAGCGTCGGATATAAAATATATATAACACTTCATATCTATCTAATATCTATCTATACAATTCAATTGTACATACTCATAAAATTGTCCTTTTATTATAAATTATTTACAGCAATAAAATGATATTTTAATAATCAATTAATATTTATTTATTTTCATTCTCATCTCCTATTTCATCAATAATCAATTAATATTTATTTATCAATTTTTATCAATTAAATAGTATATGTACTCATTCTCTCTATTTAAATTTCAAAATTTTTTAATATTTTTTTTCCACACTTTCTCACTTTTATTTCTTTATTTATTTATTATCATTAAAAATATTAATAACCTGGTTTTTAATTTTAATAAAATAACACTATATTTATCTTACGGATCACATTATCAACATAATATCTATTTTATTTTAATTAACAACTGTCTTAATTTGAGTGACAATCTTTATTTTTAAATACATATTAAAATATATTTTATATCATACTAAATTTATATATACATTTAATATATTTTATATCATATCAAATAATTTTACACATGAATATTTTACTAGGTATCTTAAGAGTTTGAAGGCTTAAGAAATCTTTGGAAAATAGCAAAATAGAGAGGGTTTTGAATATAAAACTTAAGAACTGCCGAGAGAAGTTATGGATTTAGAAAGACTATGTCAAGAGATGGAACTTAGAAAGAAGTTAAAGTGATTAGGTATCTTACTAATTTGAAGCTTAAGAAATCTTTGAAAAATAGCAATATAGAGGGAGGGTTTTGAATATAAAAATTAAGAGGGAAGTTATGGATTTAGAAACTATTTTGAATATAAACTTAAGAACGACCGAGGGAAGTTATGGATTTAAAAATACTATATCAAGAGAGGGAACTTAGAAAGAAGTCGTTCGATTGTTAGTTTAAAGTGATTATTAATCATGTGACGTTATGTAAGAAGAATGTTATTTTTAGTAAAGCAAAATCCACTATTTAAGAAGTTTCATTTTTCATTAAAAATTTATCAAAAAAATAAGTTTCGCATCCATATACACAAAAGATAATATAAAATTTGGTCTGGGGAAGAAATATTGTATGTTCCTCAATTATGTAGTATTTTGCTATGTAATTTTTCTATTTATAAATTTAAGATCATATTAAATTTTTTCAAAATATTATTATATTAAAATTATTGGCATTGAGAATGGAAGACAATCAACATAGGCGGTGCGCTTAGCCTAACGATGCAACTAAGGCCACATGGAAGACCATCAACATTGCTTAAGTGAGAAGTAAGTAAGCTCGCTAGGTGCAAAGGCGATGCACACAGCAAGAGGTCTGAGATCTTTCCTATAAATATGAGTTTCCAATTCATCACAAAGAGAATTTTGATGGATGGAGGTAATATAAAATTGGAGTAGGTTCAATTTGGTATATAACAAGATAATATGAGAGAGAGCCTGAAGGCAGAAGCGCTGCTCAAGTGACATGGCAAATAAATTTCCAAGTTGCGGGATTATGATCGGAAAAATAGCAAGTGTACCATTTTTACCAATTGTAATTAAAATAGAGGTTTTATTCCCAATATCGATCTCGAGGACTGCGTAGAAATACCAGTTCTAATAGTAATTCAATTAAACAAAAAACAATTGGGGGTTTGGAATTTGGTTTTAAAAAATTATAAGAAATTTGTAATAAAATGCTAAAAAATAAAATATACTTTTAACAATTATGAGAAACATGCTAGGGTAAGGTGTATGAAATGCCTTGTAACAATCTTAATCCTTATTTCAGAAACATGGCTCAAAATAATCATTTACCGATTCTCAAGTGTATTTTTACCTAATGCCTTAGGAAGATAAACATTTGATATTCATCCTAGGAAGATAAACCTTTGATATTCATCCTAAACCTTAAGTACTTAGAGATTTAGGATGAAATCAAGCATTTAGTTTTATCAAAAAGGTTACGGTTACTATAGGGTATCCTTAGTCCTAGGTGATATATATTATAATATTATAGTATTATCGTACAAAACTGTTAACAATGGTTTGTCCGACCTAAGGTTAACCGTAAATCGATTCCTATTTATCTGATAGGAAAAACATTAAAAACATTGTACGATAAAAATGATTATGAGAAAGCAGTGAAATTACTGAATAAAGGTGTTGCACCCTAATTTTTGCCCTAGGTTTTCTTCGTTTTTTTCATATACATCTTGCATACAAACAAGATTGCACTAGTTGCACGGTTCTTCTCGGGTTAGGTTTATGGCTCGTAGGGAATCACCGTTGTCTTTAATTACTTTATTTGTTTATGTTTACTAACCATTAATAAAAATTCAAAAATATTTTTGTTTCCTTTTACTAACCTTTTTCAGGAAGAGGAACCATGTGAAAATGCCAAAAATAGCAGTCCCGCAGCTCGAGTAAATTTCACAGACAAAAGTCGAAGTTGATCCGCAAATAATTCAAATTTTTATCTGATCAAGAATTTCCCAAGTTAATTGATTCATTCAAAGGATTTCCAAGGTTCATGTGTTTATTTCTTCGACGCACAATAAGAATCGGGCCGAAACAACCAAGCAACCATGTTTGAATAAAAAAATTCAAATTTCAGCTTGGTTAACCGGTTAACCAATTGGTTAACCGGTTAACCAATTGGTTAACCGGTTAACCAGTGCGAAATTTGAATTTTTTATTCAAATTCAGCACCCTTAGATCATTGATTTAATTGGAATATTCTATATCCATTGGTTTCTGATTTCTCTACATCACTTTGATCATTTCCTACCATAAACCCCATTAATCACCACTCTTTTCCATTTCCCACCAAAATTCCAATTACCAAACCTAAATTAAAATTACCAAAGCAAGCTTCATTCCACTAAATTTCCATACCTAAGGCCTTTAAATAGGACCACAATTTCATTAATTCCACAAGCTTTTGATACCCATAAAACCTCTTGCAAAATACTCCCTCAACACCAAAATTCTCCAAAGCTCACCTTTCTTTCTTTTGAAGTTATCAAGAATTCACATTGAATTCTTGACTAACTTGAGCTAAAACGTTCATCCTTTTACTCTTTTGCTCATCAATTTCAGTAGATCTAAGCTTGTGTTGGTCCAATTTGAAGAAGAACTTTTGGTAATTCATCTTCCTCCATAAACCCATATTCACCATCAACATTCAAGATGTAGATCTTTGGTTCCTTTGATTCTAGATCCATTGGATCTTTATTTGTTGTTTGATTGTAGGGATTCCACTGTATTTTGGTTTTAAAATTCGTGCAAATTCAGATCATGATCATCCAATGTTTGAGAAAAAGTTTCAAAATGGATCATGCTGAATTTTCTGCATTTTTCAGCTTCAGGTACAATGTTAACCGGTTAATTATTTCGTTAACCGGTTAACCATCTTAAAAACAGTGCAAATTATTCAAAATCTGCTTGCGTTAATCGGTTAACCAATTGGTTAACCGGTTAACACAAGTCAGAATGGTGTTTTTGGCTTGTTTCAAGCCCCTTTTTGGTTCCTCTTTCTTCTTCTTCTTCCTCCTTTTTATTTTTACCTTGGGAAGCACTTTTGGGAGTGATTTCTCCTTAATTTCAATGAACTTTGGGTGTAGACTAGAGTAGTTAATGTTTATTAATTCAAAACTACCTTTAAGTGGATTATTCAATTCATTTAAGGTACTTTGCATTAGTGATACATTTTCATGCTTGAATCCACCAAGAAGAGTGATTGAACTTAAGGATGGAAGAATACAATAAGTACGGCTCAATTTGGTATTCACCTTTAGTTTTGTGCGGTATCGCGTCCGGATAACGATTTACATATCGTTTATCTCGCATGCATTAACACTAACATTATGCACCTTAATTGGTGGTGGCCGACCTCATTTGTAGGGTAATTACTTCGTAAATTACTCGGCGATTGCTTAACATAGACCTAAATGTGTCCCGACTTTGGAATAAAAATCTAATTGGGTACTTGCACTTTCGTGGACCGGATCTCTTGTTGATCGCGTAATCCCAAAGTGGTTAATCATATTGCATTAAGAATCGAGACTTATGAATGTTTGATGCGTAGGTGCTTTGGGTCTCCCAATCGCCTTTCAAATTTCATCGAATTCGGTTCGGTTTGCCTTGATTAATCGCTATAGTGTAAGATGCTAAGTGGATCCGGTTGCCTTTCGGTTTTGGTTACTTTTTTTTTGGTTGTGGTTGATTAAGTTCACCATACCATTATTATGTAAATATTATTATACTATTACTACCATTAATATTTTAGATTCTTGCACTTTAATTTCTTTTTGTTACTAAGATTTAATTTCTTGCACTTTTATTTCCTTTATTCTATTTTGCTTTATTCATCCATATCATGTTTATTATTTGTTCTTATTATTTTAATTGTTGATTTTCCTTTTGTCCATTTGGATACCAAAAAACATTAATAAAAGATTAAACTTATAAAAGACTTGTGACTTTAATTTGTGGACTTTTGGTTACTATCCTTGGCATTGGAATATAGATTTTTGGACTTAGATTTTAGGATCCCTTCCCCTTGCTTTGATCTTCATGAATTTGGATTTAGCCTTTATTTGGCTATTTGCTAGCTCATAAGGATGAAACTCTTATGCTCAAAATTTGGAATGTCATCAAGTTTGGTTAGATCTTTCTTCCCTTATCTCCTTATTTTCTTTTTTTAGGATAGTCCCTTCATCTCCTCCCATTCTTTAATTTTCAAAACCTTCTCCCTTTTTCAAAGGATTCATTCTTTTTAAATCATCACCTCTTTAATAACCAAAAACCTTGACTTTTGTCAAGTGGCTTTTACTTTATTTTTCTTTTCTTTTAAAATCAATGAATCTAATCATGTTAACCTTAATTCAAAAAATAAAAATAATCAAACTCATTCAAGTTGTTTTGTGCTTTTGTGCACTTTTGTTTATTTTCTTAAAAGAGTGCCGATTATGACTCATTATTCTTTAGCCGGGTGCAAGTCTCTCAATCTCCATGATTGTAGTTTGATGTAATTGAGTCTCTTGTCATTTGTGGGGGTTTAGTGGCATACTCGTCGGTTTTATCCGAGTTGGCGCCCTCCCTATAATGATGTATGAGTCCATGCCTTCATTCTCATGGTAGTTTGTTTGGCCATCCACTTGAAGATGACAAATTCTCTTCACTTAATAAAATTAATCATAACCCACCTTTTCACTATTTGTACCACGAACTACGGGGTTTTGATCTTGCATTGCACTTTGTGGGTACGTAGGCATGAGGTGGTAAACCTCTCCAAACCCAAAAATATTAAAAAATAATTCTTTCTCTCACCTCTCCACTCTTATTTTTGCAAACCATTTTCAAACCAAATGCAATAAACTTTTCAAAGGGCTCCCGTGGAGTACCACAAACATTTTGGGTGCGTAAAACCTTCCTATTGTGTAACCTATCCCCTTACCTGTTTCTCTGTTGTGTTTCTTTAGCTTTTTTTTTTACTTTTAGATTCATTAGGATTTATTCGCTCTTTTTTCCTTTTCCTCTTGGAATAAAAATAAAGCGCGGTGGCGACTCTGTTTACTTTGAGTTAAGTTAACTAATAGCTTGCACTCATGTTTTTACCGCTACAGAAAAGTGATGACTCTGCTGGGGAGTAATCTCTAAGTGGATTCGGCCTACTTTGATTTATTTACTACTTTGGTTTGATTTGTTTGTTATTTGTTTGTTCTGTTTCAGTTTCGGTTATCCTATGTGAGTGAGATAGATTCTAACCCGGATCTGAGTTGAACTTAGGATAGGACAACGATATTCGAAGCGATAAGCGATGGAGTAGTCCAAAGCTATATCAATTTGATAATCTCCACTCGGTTAGGCTCTTTTGGATTATCAATGTCATGATGAGTAATCATACGTGGCATTATTTTCTGACCTTGAGCTTATCATACTGAGGACCGTAGAACCCTTAACCCATACCCGGACGAGGTATATTTTAAGAATGTTATCGATTGGGGAGTAATCCAACGTACCGATAATATTCTAAAGATGGCTATTAACTCCGGGCACCTCTGTTAGCACCCTTTTGGTTTTCTGCAGGTACAATGAAGACAAAACCTTAGTACTTACTTGTGTGAGTTGGTGTTCTGTTACCTTGACTTCATGCTCGTGACTCGGAACCTAAACCCGTGTGCTTTGTGTGATCTTGTTTGTGGTTGTTGCATACATGCACTCATGCATTCATGAGCATTATTTTTGAGATTTCAAGGGACTCAAGGAACTTTTGAAAAATTTCAGATATCTATGGTTATGAATTTTGAAAGGAGGAACACAAAGAAGTACACCTTCAAAAATCCTAATATAGTAGAATTGAGAAAGCTAGGAGCGTTGGTGGTTGACACCCAGGAGTTCCGGAAGTGTTATGGAAAACTCTTGTTTCTCTTGGATACCGATGTACTAGAGGGGATTCTCCCTACCTTAACTCAGTTTTATGATCCGTTGCATCATTGTTTCACCTTTCCGGATTATCAGCTTGTGTCGACTTTGGAGGAGTACTATCATTGGATTGATCTACCTATTTTGGATAAGGAATTTCTTTTCAGTGGTTTAGAGAAGGAGCTTATGACCAAAGTCATCGCCAAAGCCCTTTTTCTCAAGGAGTCCGATCTTAATGGGAAGTTTCTTCCAAAAGGGAGTGTTCGTGGTATTAATGCTAAGTTCTTGATGGGGAAAGCTTCTACTTCTCTTACTTTGGGTCATAAGGATGCATTTGAGGCTCTTCTTGCTTTGCTCATTTATGGGATTGTCTTGTTTCCTAACTTAGATGGTATTATGGATGAGAATGCCATTCATATTTTCTTGAAGAAGAATCCGGTACCTACTTTTCTTGGAGACATGTATCATGCTTTTCACTATAGGACCTCTAAAGGTGATGGAGAGATTGTGTGTTGTGCGCCTCTTCTCTATAGGTGGTTTATTTCGCACCTACCAAAGTCCGATGCCTTCAAGGATAATAGAGAGAAGCGAAGATGGTCTCAAAGGATTATGTCTCTTTCTCACAAGGATATGACTTGGTATTGTTCCCATTATGATACTGGAGTGCTTATTGACAGTTGTGGAAAGTTTCCTAACATACCTCTTCTTGGTACACGTGGGGGAATTAGTTACAACCCTATTCTTGCTAGGCGACAGTTGGGATATTGTTTGAAGGACGTACCAAGCAACCTTTCCATATCCCGTTTCTTCTTTCTTAATGGTGCAGATCATGTAGAAATGAAGAAAAGGATTGCTCATTCTTGGCATGCGGTTCATCGGAAAGAGAAGGGTCAATTGGGTAGACAACACCTTGCTCCCTCCGAGGAGCCTTTGTTTCCTATACTACCATTGTCTGCTTTTCTTCCTCCCGTTGATGAGAAGGTTGCTCTTCAAGAAGAGTTTGACAAGATGAAGAAAGAGAAAGAAGAATTGCTACTTGAGAAGACAACGATGCAAGAGCAACTGAAGGAGAAGGATGATCTCATTGAGTTACTTGAGCGGCGTGTTACGAAGAGGCCAAGAGAGGATTTACTTTCCTCTAGTACTTCATCTACCATGCCTCTTACGTCAGGTGCTTGGAAGGCCATTGTTGACCAATTGGCGAATGATAAGGAAGACATGGAGAATCGTTACAAGAAAGAGATTAAGAGGATTCACATGAAGTACCATCCAGGATTCAGATCTTCTTCGGATGTGATCCCCTAGGCCTAGTTTACTTTTTCTCTCATGTATTAGGATTGTTGAGGCTTGTACTTCACTTGTAATCCTTATTTTGATTTTAATGAGAATGAGCTTTAAGTACTTCAAAAAGTGTTTCTTTATAAATATTGCAATTTATCTTATGGTCCTTTGAAATCTTTGCATTTGCATATGCATACCATGCATCATACCTGCATTTGTCTTGCTTTTTGAGTGTTGTCCAGGGATCTTATGTTGTTTCTTGGTCTTCATTCAGTTCTCCTGTCAAGCTGACTCACAAGGTTGATACTCGAGCTAATCAGAAGAAGATGTCGGAAACCTTACAACAAGAGAATCGCGAGCTGCGCGAAGAAGTTGCATATCTGAGGGAAAGGTTGGAAAGAGTTACTGCCATGATGGAAAGCTTGGTAGTTGCTCAGAATAAGCCACCTCCTCCTAATTCTCCTGTTCAAAATACAGTCATCTCTGAGATTGTCACTGCATCGATTCCTGCTAAAACTGTCCTTTCTCCTCGCTACCGCATGCCTGCTAGTACACCGTGGGGCATGCCAATTGATTTCATTCCTGCTGGTTATCATCCTCCTCCTCTTGAGACTGCTGCATTTAATACTCTTCCGCCGGTGATGACTACTCTTCCGCCAGTGATGACTACTACACCGCCCGTGATGCACACTATTCCACACCATGATGAAGCATATCATCCATCGTTTGAAGCATAGTACATATGATCAATGACTGATTAGATTGGTGATCATTCAAAGGAAATGACAAAGGTCACATGGCTATCAACAAGACCCAAAGGGTTCTTAACATCCCACATGATCTCAAATGATTCCTCAAGACTTTGAAAGAAGTGGATTGATCAAAGAAGTCAAGCCGTGCAACATCTCCTAGCAAAAAGGGGCTAAAATTAGGGTTTCTGATTAAAAGGGATTCTCAATGAAATTTTGGTTCAAACTTGATTTCAATATTTTCCACATGATGTCAAGTACCTAGGGCTGAAAAATTATCCATTGAATCATTTCAGAAGGTCTTCAATTGATCAGTTACTTGAAAATCAAGAAATTGGGGAAAAGTCAACTATGCAAAGGAAAAAGTCAACTCCCGACTTCTTGAGGTCTAAATCATGAAATTCATGTTACAAGTGATCATTGGAAAAAATTTGATCAAGAATGATGGGTGAACCATCAAAAAATCAAGAAAACCTAAACTTGCCATTTTTGGAAAATTAGGGTTTCTAAATATAATATGTTTTGACTACTTTGGCAGCCATGTTCAAGAAGGGCCATTTCAAAATCCAAAGGTCAAATGAAAATTTCATCTGGACTATTTGAAAATGCATTCAACAAGCTTCAATTCCATAGTTGGATCATGTTCATAGGATCAAAATTGAAGAAGATATGATCATTCAAAGTATGACAAAACTAGGGCAAAAACCTGGCAAAGCAAGTCATGGGTGTGCCAGAGGCCAGGCATTACATCAAGCAATTTGTGTGCAAAAATGTCAAGTCAAATTACACCATCAAGAAATCTCCAAATGAAAATTCTTTAAACATCAAAGTTGTTCATGAGCTTGTCCTCCACAACTTTGATGTTTAATGTTTTTTATTTGAGCAATGGTTAGAGAGACATGGTGGTTCAAAGTAAGAAGCAAATGGTCGGTTTCTTGTGCCCTAAGGCTCTTGCCCTATGGGCGAGCCAAGATGCATATCAAACCAGAATCGTGACACCAATTTCCCATGCACTTTTCTTCACCTTCAAGCCATTCATTCACTTCATTCCAAACACAAAACTTGTTCTATGACCATTCCCTTATCATTTGCACTTTGAATCTCTCCATTTCATCATGTGATCATGCATATATCACTCCTCAAAAATGGCATCTTTCATTTATGGAGGGAAGGCCAAGGTAGCATTTGGTTGCTGTTTCCTTGATATCAGGTTCACAAACACACACATACTCCTTTCCTCTTGTGCTCTTTGCTTCAAATAGCTAAGTCATAGGAAGCTTTACATGCTAAAAAGGGAAAATGATACAATATGGCATTGTTAGCATAGGAAATTGCACAGCTACTACCATCATCATCTATGCTTTCAGAATAGCATCATCATCTCATTTATGACCTTGTGATCATGTGCATAAGTTCGACAAGCTCACCATTATTGCCATGTACCTCAATGCACCATAACACCTCTCATCAAGTTTACCATGGTTCTAACTGTTAACCAAGGTGGTTAACAGTTAACCAGAGGTATAAGAGTCATCAATAACAGATTTTGCACAGACACTCTCATTTTTCTTCGAATCACACAGTCACATTTCATAATTCTCTCACTTTTTGCTATGCAATTTTAACCTTGTTCTTCATCATTCTATACACTTCTTCATCTCTGATTCACTCATCTTCATAGAATCATCATCATCAACAAGTTCAGAGTATCAACAACATCAAGATCAAAGCAGAGCTAGCATTGGTTGAAGTTTGGTTCAAATCTGAAATCATATTTCACTTTAATTCGTGAAGATTCAAAGCATTTGAAGCCTTTATTTGGCCATATTGAAGCTCAAGGACCTTCAATATCATCTATATATTTCTTGTAATTGAAGGATTCTGTTCATACATGTTTGAATTCTCGAAACTAATTTTTGTAGATTCAACTTGTTTTAAGCTTGGTTTTGAATGATTTGAGCTTATTAGAAGCAATGTGAATGAATCTGGCTAGTTGATTGGTCTCTTAGAGGCATAGTGGATTTTTAGGGCAAAACTGTTTGGCTTCGATTCTCACTGAATATGCAATGTTTTTTGTTTTTGAGGTTAGATTCATGATCTACTCCATCTTAGCTTTCGAATGATGTAGAGTTTATGCATTTCTAGGAATTTTAGGTTGATAGCTCAGGTGAGTTGACCAGAGAAGACGACTGGAGGTCGTTCTCCGGCCGATGAGAGGTGGATTAAGGTTTTAGGTTCAGGAAATAACGTTACTGTAGGATTCACTTTCATCAATGGCCAGAATGGTGCCAACGCATAAATGAGGGAGGGTGTCCCTCACGTGTTTCATTTTTCACAATTTATGACTTTGACTTTTGTAGTGTACTGCATTGACTAGCGTGTTTGGTGCTACTCAGATCATGACCATTGCTTGTGCTTACCTTTTAAATCTGATCTATTGCATGTGAGCCATTAAATGCATTGTAGGGTGAGGATTCAGGTCAATTTGTTGACCAGGTGCATAATAGGGATTGCATAGAACACGCTTGTTGGACTGAGCCATTCCTTTTGCTTTTCACGTCCCTCCAGGCCCAATCTCTTGATTTCAACTGAAAATTTGCTCACGCCACACCCCTCCCTCATTTCTTCTCATTATATTTTATTTTTTATATACTTTTCCATTTTAATTTCATAAAAATATCAAAACATCTTCTAAAATTCCAGAAAAATTACACAAACTTCCTCACACATTTAAATAATTTTTAGAATTTTTATCTTGCATTTTTCATTCTGTTATTTTTCAACATTTTACTTTATTTTCATTTTTCAAATGACTTCTCCATTGATACCTTTATTCAACATTGTGTTTTCATATTTTTCAAATGACTTCTCCATTTTACTTTATTTACCTTTTTGCATTACTTAAAGGACTCATAAAAGAACCTACAAATATTTTTTTTTTGCAAATTTTTAAACTCACTTTATCATTAATTTTAGAAGGCCTCTTGGTGCATTTTCTTTAATCATCCTCAAGTGACTTTGGATGACCATTTGATGGGGTTTAATTGTGAGTTTTTGAGAGCCATTTTGACACAATGTTTTCCTCTGGTTGAGGTCTTTGGAGACCTAATTTCATTTTTTTTCATGACCATTTCTATTTGGTTTGATTCCTTTCTTCTCAAGTAGCTTTTTATGCTTCTTTATTCCCTCTTCCTAACATAGTTTGAGGAAGGCATTTATGCCATCCTATTAGGTTCATCTTGCTTGATATCCTAAGTCACCATTAGACATTTATAGGTCTCTTGCTTGCAATTATAGGTCATCCATATGTGTTTGATGCTTGCTTGACTTACATGTTCAATGTTTATTCACATGTGTTTTTTTGACCTATTTCTCCACATCCTTTCATCTTTGATCCTTCTTGACTTGCAATGTGATTATTGATACCATGCCATGGCATTCATTTGCATCTCATATGATGTATGATTCTGACTTTACATTATCTCATCCATTTAAAATTCCATTCATTTCATATGTTGGGCGATTAAAAACCTTAACTTTAACAGCACAAACACATGTGAGAAACGTATTCTAGACTTACATGAATTGGAAGAACTAAGACTATACGCTTACCAAAAGGCCCGCATATATAAGGAGGTAACCAAGATCCAGGGGACCCCTTGGACTAACAGTCGTCTCATCCTCCTCGTTCATGGTCACTGCTCGACGCTGAAAGAGACCACCCGGATTTGGCCTGGACAGTTCCTGCTCAGAGGACTTATGTCCGACACATCACCCCCGACCAGGATGACGTCCTCTGAGCAGAAACTGTCCAGGCCAAATCCGAGTGGTCTCTTTCGTTGTCGAGCAGTGACCATGAACGAGGAGGATGAGACGACCGCTAGTCCAAGGGGTCCCCTGGATCTTGGGTCATTGGGTTTTTTCATGGGCCAAAGAGGATTGGGTCATGCCTAGTCGTTGGTCCAGTCCATAACAATATGTATGCTATATGATATGCTAAATGCTATGAAATGAGAGAACTAAGACGTCATTCATTTATTCAATTCTAGACTTAGGTTGTTTTCAGGAAAATTATGATCTAGATGGTCCGGTCCTTTCGAAGTAACAAAGGTTTTAATTATTGGCGCTATAGAAATTAAGGGTAGGTTTAGTGCCCCATTTATAGTAAATGGGAAATGCCTTAAACATTATAATTGAGTAAAAGATAAAGAATATTCAACAAGTTTGAAATTTGCAGAATTTCCATTAGAAACCATAGATTAGTTCCCTTAAACCGTGTCGAGCTCCGACAATAAACAAAGCGCTTTATGGGAGGCAACCCATAATTTTGTCGATTTTAGTTTACTTTTTTTTTTCAAAAATTCTATTTTCCCAAAATGCATTAAATTCACTGATTGTTGTTTTTGTTTTATTATGTGACTCCAAGATTTTTCAAAGTTTTCTACTCCCTATCTGTTTTTCATCCTCACTAACTCTGATCATGACTACCAATATGACTGTGGATTTTAGAGATGGCGTCCAGAGGCACCGTTATGAAGCTTTAGCCCTACGACCCATGTATCTGACCAAATTTTCTCATGTACCTACCATGAAAGCCTTATGCATAGGTGCTAGCATTGACTACCTGATGGATTTGCACTTAGGAAACATAGAACCTACTATGAGCTGACCTTAGAATTCCTAAGTTCACTAGCTTACAACCCAAACCGTGGAAAAGGCTTTACAAGAGGAAAGATAGCATTTAGACTCTTTGGATACCCCTACCAGTTTAACATTCATGAGATGACTAACCTTCTAGAGTTTCCAGATGGCCCTTCCGTTTTCTCGGAACCACAAGAGGATTTGCTTGCACATGGTGAGTTAGACCATTTTTGGAGTAGTATCTCAGGACGACCTGATCATGATTTATACCCTATGTTGTCCAGTGAGATTCACAACCCAACTATCAGGTACTTCCATATGATCCTAACATACTCATTGTTCAGAAAAGTTGAGAGTGATAACACTGTTTCAAGAGAGGAATTATTCATTATGTTTTGTGCTTTCACCTCCAAAGAGGTTAATACAGTGACTTTCATGTTTGCAAATTTCTGCAAAATTATTCAGAGTGAGAACCGTCAAATCATGATAGGTGGCTTAGTCACCAAGATTACTGATGCAATGGGATTTAGAGCCTGCCTTACTAAGATTAACCCACTTGAAAAGTTTAGTCCTATGAATATCACATTCTGTTTTAAGAGAGGAATGCTGTATGACCGAGGTCCTGACCATTTTAAGCTTCTGATCAATGGCGTAGTTGTGCCACATTTAATACTACCTGACCATGAGCGCAGGAGTGTGCATAGTAAATGCAACTGGCTTTATGATCTAGATGAGCCGATTTATGAACCGGGAGATGCTTGGTCAGAAATATGGTTGAAGAAGAGAAGCCTAAAGAGGAAAAATTCAAACCTGCTGAGACACCTGAACCTACTCCAACCAATCTTGAACTTACTTTAGAAAGTCTCTGAGCTGAAATGAAAATCATGCAGTATGATATCCACGACCTGCGTATAAATATCATTACATTGAGAGATATGGCCATTGATCAATTTGACCATTTGAGAGAAGCGTTAGAGTCCATCCGCAAAAATCGTGGCTAATTCTTAGCATAAACCGTTTCAGAGTTTTTCTTGCATTTTAGTTTTTCAAATTCAACATTTTTATTTTAGTCCAATTTGATTTCTAGTTACTTTGAATTTTCCAGTTTATTTTAATTTATGACTCTTGCGAATTTTCTAAGTTTTAATAAAGAATTTTGGTCCCGTTCTTATTTTGTAGTGCCCAATTATATTAGATCAAATGTGTTATGTGTGCTTTAATTAAATATTATTATTCATTTGTTATTTATAATGCACTAATATATTGGGCTGATGCAATTATTACACTGCTAGTTTAATACTAACTATTGCAATACTGTTACCTACTGCTAAAATAAGAGCTACCTACTTATATAAAAAGTATTACCTACTACAAATAATTTTGCTACCTGCTACACTAGGAAAGGAATATATGAAGTGTATCACGTGAGAAACAAAATTGAGGAAACCAAAATTGGGAATTTTTAATGCCTGAGGACTGTCACCCTAATGTGACGAGTGTCTCATAGGTGTGACGAGCGTCAAGAATCCATGACGAGTGTCCCAAGTTGCAGAAACCAATAACGTTCACCTGCAACGATCATGAAGACCATTGCAACCACAATAACCCCATTTCCTCTAACGGAATTGTCCCACCACCTCCTATAAATAGCCATTCCCTTCTTCCACTTTCACACAACAATTTACAACATCCTATTCATAGAAAAATTCTAGCAACCCCACTCACCCACTCTCTGTTTTCATTTTATATTTAATTGCAACACTAATTACATTTTATACCAACCCCATCTCTTCACAAAAATTCAGTTTCTCTTCACTTCATCTTTTTCTTTCCAAACCTTTCTAAAAAAATGGCAGCCCAAACACCATTAACCATATTCCAAGAGAAGGTGCCGCCAGAGAACTTCAGTGTGCATGCTTTGCCAAGTTCCATGATAGAATTGTGAATGTCAGTAGTTATATTGACGAGGATTTCCTGACTCGACTGGGTCTCCTCTACAGTCTCAACTATATGCTTGAAAAAACTGGTCTCACGACACTGTGCAAGAGTAACAGGCCCACCTATGCTACACTCATCTTAGAATTTCTGAGCTCCTTCGCATATAACACGCCCAATGATGCAACAAAATTTCTGGTAGGGAATATTATGTTCCACCTTTTCGGAACTGAATATTTCGTCACTTAGGAGCAGTTCAACGAATGGTTCGGATGTCCACATGGCGATGGCGTGCACATAACTGTTCCAAGGGATGTGAACTGGAAAGCTGATGCTTTCCAGCTTTGGGAGGAGTTATCTAGAGAGAGTCGATAGGGGTGGGATGATTTGTATGCAACTCATATCCATAACCCCGCCATCCACTATTTTCAGAGGATGGTGTCCAACACAATATTAGGAAGGTATAATAACCACAAAGTGAATCAATGGGAGCTTTTCTTAGTCAAATACGCTTTCTACGACATCCCGGTAAACCCCGTAGCATTCATCGTCTTCAACATCGAAAGTACCTGCAACAGTGGGAGTGCACTTTTTTTTTGGCGGGATGATCACTGAAATTGCCATCAAGCTTGGTCTAAAGGAAAACCTAAACCAGCTGTTAGCAACTACCGCTCTGTACCTCGATATGGAGTATTGTAAGAGCAGCCACATCGTCAGACAAAGGAGGGGTAACAAATATAACTTGGTTGTTAAAAACTGGGTTATCAGAAGAATTGTCCTCCCATGCCCCTCCCGCACAGACGTGAAGGTCAGAGCCAACTAGCACTATGACATCGATGCTCCTTCACCAGGTGCGGCTGCACAGGAAGAGGAGCAAGATGCCGGGATCGATGAGGTACAACAGCCTATGGACAAAGAGGAAGCTGCTGATACCAGAGCCACTGATTTCTCCAACACCAACACCTCCACTAGATGCCAACGTAGGAATCAACAACATGTTTCTATGGATGATATTATGGTGGCCGTCATTCAAAGCCAAGAGATGCAACAGAAGCATTACGAGGAGATGTCAAAGAGAATGGGAAGGATGAAGCTTGCTCAGACAGCTCAGGGAGCACTCATTGCTGCTAACACTAAAGCATTGGGTGGCCTGACATGCGAAGTTCATGATCTAAATGATTTTATCTATCATGTAGGTGTACCAGACCATATAGCAATATATGGATAGAGAGCTATTAGAGGCAGAGCCAGAGGACGAGGCCAGAGACCACCACCACCACATGAGTAGTTTAGTTCTTTTTATTTTTTATTTTTTATTGTTTTTATTATTTTCTTTATTTAGAAGTGTACCTATATCTCGCAACATTGAGGACAATGTCCGAGATAGTGTGGAGAAGGTATTAGTTTTCCCTCTTATTGTACGAAACTTTATAAATTAATCGAAGTATTCAATTTTAAATTCTCTCAAGTATTTTTAGCAATACCAATTTTTTTATTCCTTTAGAATTCTTTCATTTAACACACCCTACAAGTATATAAGTTGATAGGTTTTGTTAGAGACTGAGAAAAGACTTAACAAAATTTATACAGTCTTGAAACCTCAGACCCTTAGAAGCGATATCAATTTGGATACCTGTTATACCAAAATCCGTAGCTTTAGTTCTAAACTAGCCCCAAGTAGTTTATATTAGTAGTCAGCACCGCATGAAGTACAAGCTACATGGAGATCCGATGCAAATAAGTGATTGACCGTAAAATTGCAAAAAAGAAGAAAAAGAAAAAAAAATCTTAAGAATATGAAAGCCATTGGTAAGATAATCAAGCTGCACAAAAGGCAAAGCAAAAAGACTGATGTCAGTTGGTTCAGATGAATCTGGTTTTGAACTCAGTAAGGCGAATTACTATTTGATCCCCCACGACTTACACTCAGTATGATAAAGGGTTACCACACTTGTGTACCAGACCCCGTATAAAAAGAAGGATCAAACTCACTAACAGGCTACTCCATGATGCGCGTGCAAAGGTAAATGGCTTAATGTGATTGCGTTGGAATGAAACCGATTGAAATCGAAACAAGAGCATTAGGTTGAGCTATAATAGCATGATTCATATTGGTTTGTACGAGGGGTTTAAGAATATTATTCGATTTTAGTGTCATTAGTGTATTTTTAGTGTTCGAGTCAATATTAGTTCCTTTAACATAAAGCCACACAACCACGTATGGACGGGTGATGTGTTTCGTGTCTGCATATGAAGGTTATTTTTTTCAAAACATATTTGTTTGTTTGCTTGAGGACAAGCAAAGATTCAAGTCTGAGGGAATTTGATAACTTGAATTTATATCGATTATTTAATACGGTTTCCGATCATTTAACATGGTAACATAAAGCCGCACAACCACGTATGGACGAGTGATGTGTTTCGTGTCTGCATATGAAGGTTATTTTTTCAAAACATATTTGATTGTTTGCTTGAGGACAAGCAAAGATTCAAGGCTGAGGGAGTTGATAACTCGAATTTATATCGATTATTTAATACGGTTTCCGATCATTTAACATGTTAATTTATGTATTTTGGATAATATTATACGAGATTTGTGTTTGTTTTGCAGATATTTGATCAAACATGACTTTTGGAGGCAAAAATATAAAAAGGAGACTTATTGGACAAGAAATGTAGAAAACAGATCAAGAAAATGCCAATTCTGCATAATTGACTGTGGGACGCCCGTCACCCATGAGTGACGATCGTCACCTTCTCAAGACGCTCGTCCCATGTTTGTTACGCTCGTCACAAGGCCAATTTGTCCGTCTCATAATTGTTATGCTCGTCACAAGCTCAAGTCAAGTATCCTAATTATGAAACAAAATTCAAAATAGAGAGAGACGTTATGAAAATTTTTCGCATTCATTAGAGAGTTTCTCTCTACCCTAATCAACCTCAGTCCAAGCAACTCAATCAAGGCCCAACCTAAGTCCATGCCTTCAAGTTCTCAACAAACCAAAGCTGCCACCTATAAATAGAAGCTACTGCAAATTGCAACAAGAGCTTCATTCAAGTCCCGAATTTCTGTCGTTTTTCCGTTCGAAGTTCAATTTTAATTTCAGCATCGCCTTTAATTTCCTTTACCAACCCCAAGTGATAGTTTCCATCATTAGGAATCTATCACTATATTTATTTGTTTCTAGCCACTAAATAATCGTCTCAGTTTCTAAATTTCGCAAAGTTTGGTTGATCAAGAACATTGCAACTAGTTTTCTAATTTTAATGTTTTATTGTTTATTTATTATTGCATTTATTTATATCATGAAATTCTTCTCCTCCTACCATTCTTTGTTTTTATTTAATATGTCTGGCTAAACCGTTAATTGGTATGTAGTTGTCTAGTCAGAACAAATTCGGTAGAATCAGGCTAATACTTTAAATTAAGTTAGTCTCCGACTTTCTATTTCTTAATATAAATAACTTTCTTTACGAGAGTAAGAAAGTATAAAAGATTAGGATTAAGACCACGGGAGTGTGAGATCATAATTAGATAGCTGAAATCAGGCATTGTTTTAAATACAATGGAAGCACTTTAAAACTAATTAGAACCTTTAGGTTTCCAAAAAGTATTTCCAACTTGAATTGACACAGTGAGAGCGCTCAATTGAACTTAGGAGTATAGTAATAGACAAGACCATGAGAGTTTGAGTTAACGACTTTTAAACCGAGAGATTCTATGGAGAGATAACTTAATAAACCTTAACAAACCGACTCTCTATTGAATTCGCGAAGGAGAATCAATTATGTAGCGATATTTCTTATTATAAATTTAACTTAATTATTTTTTCACCTTCTAAAACTAAAAACATCACCCGCCTTAGCTAAACATAGTAACACCCGACAGTACTAGGTTGATTATCGAGTCTTTGTGGGATCGATATCTTTTATTACTATGCGATAGACTATGCACTTGTAGTTAGTAACCATTAGACTCAGAAAATCGCAACCAACATACCTTCTGTAGAGCAGAGAGATAGTCTTCACACTATGCTATGATTTTATGATCCCCAATTGCGGTGTTTCATGTTCCCATATTACATCTTGGTTCCTACTCTAGAAGAAATTTCCAGAATGTTGAAGGTTCCAATCCAGGATAGTCTGCCATTCTATGGCTCAAAGAGAGATCCTCAAGAGGAAGATATTGCCAGAGCTACTCATCTGACTTTGGCTAAGTGTAACACCCCAAATTTTCCCTTTCCTTTTTACCATCATTTTCACATCATAAGCATATCATAAGCATACCATATCCTAGCATTTAGCATAGAAAAATGAAGCCTAACACCCATATGTTCTAGCATAAGGCATATGATCAATCATCTGGAGATTTGTGGTTCTACAAGTCAAGAAATGATCCAAGTGACATTGCAAGAAGCTCACAAGGGTTTCTAACATCCCATACAATCTCAAGAGCATCCACAAAGGCCTTTAAGGGTGAGAGATCATCAAAAGATCAAAGAAACAACATCCTCCTACACAGTTAAACCCTAATTAGGGTTTTGCCTCAGAGCAAGGATTTCTCATATCTTTGACCAATTCTTGTGGTTAAAGGATTTATATGATATATGAGGCCTATGTATGAAGTCTTGTGAGAAAATTCCTTGAGGAAGTCAGCTAATTCCTCAGTTACTTGTAAATGAAGAAACTGGTCAATTGTGCATCTGAAAAAGTCAACTGTGAGATTTCAAGGACTTCAATCATGTTTTTCAAGGAAAGGGACTTTCTTAAGGTCCAAGAAGAGCTTTGATGGTCTCAAATATCAAGAATCAAGAGGTTATGAAGAAATTTCCGTTTTGGCAAGTGACTTGTAATGAAGGTTACTATTTTTGGCAAGTTTTGCCCTAATCTTCAAGGGATTCTTTCATCATCAATATGGCTCCAAATGAAATTTTCTAAAACATAAAAGTTGTAGGGTATGTTCTTCCATTTTCAAAAATTACAAGAACTTGTTCATAGCATGTGTGGAACACAATATATGATCATTTGAATTTGAGCCATTTTTAGGGTTTTACCACTTTTCAAGTTTTTACCATTGTGCAATTTGGTTTGTAACTCATTTCCAAGCCATTCTATGTACCAAATATGATCATAATCTCTTATTACATTTCATAAGGAGTGATTTGGTGCAAATAAATGCAAGAACCCGTGGGTAGAATAAGAGATATTCCTTGAAGAGCAAATTTGCAAAATCATTGGAAAAGCATGACTCACTTAATCCCAATGGCCGAGATTGATCCAAGGGTGAATATTGAGTGAAATGGAATCAGCTTGTGGACATGGATGGCAAGATGCACACAGAAATCATTCATTCACACTTTTCATGCAAGTTTGCCAAAATGCTCTCATCACACTTTGCTTTCTCTCTCCAAATACAAAACCCTAATCAGTGTAGTACACACATGATATAAAGGCCATTGCACACAAGTTTGAACCCTCAGGCTCTCTCATTCTTAAGCTTCACATTCTCTTGCATTTTTGCATTTTTCTTCGAAACTCACAATCTCTCCACACATTTCTATTTCTTCTTCCACATTTGTGATCAGTGAAGAGTAAGGAGCAATAATCCACCATTAATTCAAGCAGAGAGTGAAGATTTCACAAGGTGCCATTCAAGTGCAGTTGCTTTCGAATTCCAAGATCTAGAGGCTTCCAAGCTCTTTCTTGCATTTATTTTGCAAGAAAAGGTTCAAAGGCTTTGATTTGCAGCATTTGGAGGCTTATCTTATTCTGATTTGTGCTCTGCAAATTTCAGGTGAACTTCAAATTCATAGATCTGAATCTTTAATTTCTTGTGTGATAAATGATCTATATGATTCACTGAACACGTTGATATGTTTTGTTTTGAAAATGAGTGGATACTGAGCTTGTATTGATGAATTAAAGTTTGGTGTATGAAAATGTTTTCGTTCGATCTGCTTTGATCTTGATCATTTGTGAATTCTAATGGCATATTCATGATCTGCGTGCTCTAACTGTTGGATTTGGAGAACTTTGTGAATTTTGGTGAATGTTTGTTCATGAGTTTGAATTTTCCGGTGCTAGAGATAAGGCTCCGGTCACCGGTTTATGTATTTGTATGAAGCTGGTTCATTGGAGAAGAAACAATCTGAGGCGTTCATTCTTTGATCTGTGCGGTTGATGGAGTGCCAACACATTAAAAATCCCCCATCCCTTGCACGTGCCTTGTTTTTGTATTTTAAATCTGATAATGTTGTTGTGTGCTATACTACATTACTTACTATGTGCACACACGTATCATGACTTGATCTGTTGACTTGTTCATTGTGTTGACTTGGTTTCATGCGCTGGATTGATCTAATGGCCATTTGTTTTTTCTGAATATTTGAATTTACATGATAAACTGTGTGTTATGCGCTGAAGGCCTTTGGACCAAGGTTTCTATTCTCACCCCCATATTTGCAGGCCCATACCAATTGAACTGAGTTTTGTTGCTGTCTACGCCTCCCTTTGTGTATTGGATTTTATTTTATTTTATTTTTAATTGTTCCATTTTATTTTAATTAAAATAGTTAGGATTATCTAAAAATCACCAAAAAAAATCATGTTAATCAATTTTAATTTTCTTTAATTTTGTACGGTTTTATTTTCCATTTATTTTAATTTTTCATAACTGAATTAATTGAATGTTATATTTTCCTTATTTTAATTCCTTTAATGCATGTTCTGACTTGTTGAATTTTTATCTTGAGCATGATAGTAGATATGGACCTGGTTCATTTTGCTTATGATTCTTAATTGGTTTAAGACCATTTGATATTTATTTCATGAATTTTAGATCTTGTTTTCTTGCCTTTTGCCTTGTTACTTTGTGATGAAGTTTCAAAACTCTAATTGATCTCTATGCAATTCTTTGACCTACTTTGCTTCTGATTTTGATCTTTTACTTTTAGTATGATTATTCCATATGTTTTAGGAACCTTTGTGTTTAATTGTGGATTTTTATGGGGCCTGCTTTTATTTTATTTGAATTTTGTGCTTGCTATGCCCAATTTGTGAGGTTTTGTGATATTTTTCTTGCTTATTAGGTTAGGAGGGCACTTGTTCCAACTCTTATAGGTTGCTTTGAGGTCTCATAACATGTTGTTACATCCCTGGTGTAGCGGTAAAATCATGAGTGTAAGCTATTAGCTAACTTAACTCAAGGTAAACAGAGTCGCCACCACGCTTTTATTTTATTCCAAATGGAAAAGGGAAAAAGAGCGAATAAAACCTAATGAATCTAAAAGCAAAAAGCTAAAAGAATAAAAAAGAGAACGGGTAAGGGGATAGGTTACACAATGGGAAGGTTTTACGCACCCAAAATGTCCGTGGTACTCCACGGGAGCCCTTTGAAATATTTAATGCTTTTTTTGGTTTGAAATTGGTTTGTTTGAAAGAGATTGAGGAGATGAGAAGAGAAACGTTTTTTAATATTTTTGTGTTTGAAGAGACGATTGTCTCATGCCTACGTACCCACAAAGTGCAATGCGAGATCAAAACCCCGTAGTTCATGGTACAAATTGTGAAAAAGAAGCAATGAGTTGAATTGATTTTAAAATGTGAAGATAATTCGTCATTCTTTAGCGAATAATTCCGCTAGAAAGAATGAATCATATCTAAACATGAAAAATGGTTAAAAGGAAACGTGCACGAGGGCACAAAAACAATTGAATGAGTTTTGAATGTTTTAAATTTTTTTGAGAAGAAAGTTTCAATATGCTTATGTGGTTAGCATTTATTAAGGAAATGAAATGAAAAAAGTAAAACCGCATGACCTAAGTCAAGGTTTGATTGCGAAAATGTTTGAAGTTTGAAAACAAAGAAAGTTTGAAAATAGGGAGAAGATTTGAAAATTTAAGAAGTGGGAGGAGATGAAGGGACTATCCTAAAACTTGAAAATAAAAGCTAAAGGAAGAACGATCAAACCGCATGGTGAACATTCCTTGAAACAATCGGATTTCCATCTTCATAAACAAGTGAACTCAATCGGAGCCAAAGTCTTCAATCCATAATAGCTCCAGCAAGGGAATGATCCTAGAATCTAAGTCCAACTCCAAGTCCAATGCTAAGGATAGTGGCCATAGTCTGAAATTAAAGTCACAAGTCTATTTTTAGATGTTTAATCCGTTATTAATGTTTTTGTGTCCAAATGGACAAAGGAAAAATCACAAGCATAATAATATAAACATAAACAATATGATGAATGATATAATATAATAAAAGCATAATAAGAGATATAAGGAGCGAGAGATTGAAATAAAGAGGATAAGGTGCGAGAGATTGAATTTAAATGGTTAGTATATTAATAGTATAATATTATTTACATAGAAATGGTATGATGAACTTAATCAAACACAACCACAAAAAGATAACCAAAATCGAGGAAACCGGATCCAAATGGATCTTATTCCGAATTCGGGACAAGTTTAGGTCTATGTTAAGCAATCGCCGAGTAATTTACGAAGTAATTACCCTACAAATGAGGCCGGCCACCACCAATTAAGGTGGACAATATTTGTGCTAATACACGTTAGAGAAATGATATGATGAATCATTCTCCGAAAACATGTCGCACGAAAAGAAAAGGTAGCGGTCTAATCTTAATCGAGATTTCACATTAGATTATCGAAGGCAATCTATCACGATTCCAAAGTATGAAGAATGATCCAAATGATCATTCATCCATAGATTTGAAATAATGAAGATTAAACATCTTCGAAAACCAATAATCGTCGAATCGGAGATCTCATCGACCAAAAATAAAAATAAGATGAAATAAAGTAATATGGATCTAAAATAGAATCCATAAAAAACAAATAGAATTAAAAACTAAAACATCATAAAGAAAATCCAAATGAAATTCACTAAAATATTTCTTTATAAAATATTTTCACCATAATCCTATTAAGAAAAACTCTTTCAAAAAAAATCATGACTAAAAAAAAAAAAGAAAATAAGAAGTAACAATTGAATTAAAAAAAGAAATAAAAGCCTTCCAAGGGGAGTGTGGCGCAAGATTTTGGAGGTGGATGCTGCTGTTCGCGTGAAGATGATGACAAAAGTGGCTTTGGCTGGTGGCTTGGGGAAGTTGGCTAATGAATGACTTTGTTGCTGGGAAAACTGCTTGAGCTGTTGTTGCGTGAGGGCTGTTCGGCGTGACTGAAGTTTGGCTGCGTGTTGCAAGTTGTTGCTGCGGCGTGAAATTTGAGGTATTGAAGGCTGGCTGGTTCACGTGTGCTTTCGGCTGGTGTTGCAGCTGTAGTTCACGTGCGGGAATTGTGTGGTGGAGTTTGTATGAGTCAGCGTGATGTGGGGCCTTGGCTTCTCATCATTTTCCCCTTTTCTTTTTTTCAATTTTTTTTGATAAACATGGGCTTCAAACATATGGGTTTATGGTAAAAGGTTATGAAAATTTTGGATTGGGTGGTAAATGAAAAATGAATTGGAAATATGGATATTTTGACTTAATTGAATAGTTTTTATTTTTATTTTTATTTTGAAGTGGATATTTTGAGATATGGATAATGGCTAGAAATTGATGAAAAGATGGAAATGGAAAATGTTTATTTGGATAATAATGTGATATATGGATAATCGAAAAAAAATGGATATTGGAAATTAAAAATGGTTTAATGGATGATGATTTTTTTTAAGGCCCACGACCAACTCCTGATTTTTTCGCAAACCACTTGACTAAACTGAACACAGTCATTCTTGAACCACTTGCAACCATTCACAACTCAAGCTACGACCATCGTCTGAAATTTTCCTCGATTATTTGAATCCATGCTGAGGAAAATAAATCCTCAGATGAATTATTGGTGAACTGATGAACTGATGAACTTGAAGATTCAAACCAAACATCGCACAAAACACTGTCTGATAACTAATGACTTTCACACACCACACAAATTGAACTTTGAAAACGCATTGTCTGAGGAATAGACCACTGGCACACATAACTTGCAATTGAAACAAATCTTCTGATAGTTTGACCAATGATTAGGTCAAACATCCATCTGAATCGAATCATAATTGAACAAACGCCTCTGAATTGAAAATACTTCCCTATCTTTTAAATCCTGCAACACAGAGAGAAGAAGAAGCAAACTGCAACATTTTTTGGTATTTTGGTTAGAGGTTAGTAAATATAAACAAATAATGACAAGTAAAAAACATGATGATCCCCTGCAAAGCAAAGACCTGCAACCGAGAAGGATACATGAACTAGTACGTGATCTTGTTTGTATGCGAAATGCATATGAGATGCGAAAAATATTAGGGTAAAAAATTAGGGTATGACACCTGGTCCTTACATGATGTTGTTGCATTGTTTTGCTTTGAGTTACTTGTTCTTGAATTCTCACACTTATATGTATGCTCATATCACTTCTTATGTCTACCTACCTCTCTTGTTTGACCCCAATTGAACTTGTATGCTTTCTTGAGTGATTCTATTTGTTGCTTAGGAACTTATTTTCAATGTTAGGGTTCTGGTATTGAAGTTTGTAGTTCATGATTAGCTTGTATGCTCTCTTATCATCTCATGTGCGTGTGATTTCTTCATGGTAACTTGTATTGCCTTGTGTTGTTTTGTTTGCTCTAATTATTTCATGATGTTACTTGATTAATCTTAGCTTGTGAATGGAAGGTGTTATTTCTAGTTGTGATGCTTTGATATGGTCTTTTTGTGTGTTTGAATCTCATTTCATCCTATTTGTGTTCATCTTATCACTTGTACATGTTATAACCTTTTCTTGTAGGAGCACATGGTAAGTGAAGTGTGGATGTGATCCACATTTCAAACCTTCATGTCTTCTCTTTATTACTTTCATGTTTGTCTTTGTGATGTGCCTCATGCCATCCTTTGTATAACTTCATTACTTCTCCCTCTTAGGAGCAACTTAACTTCATTAGAGAAGTAAGTTGTTTTCTAGCTTCTTCTTCTTCTTCCTCCTCCTCTTCTTTCTCCTTCTTCTTCATTTAGATAGACTTCAAACCGCACTAACCCAGGGCTTCCATGCATGAAAATTTTAGGATTAGTCCCCTTTAGTTTTTTCCCTTTACTCCTTTGGTTCTCTTCTCCCCCCATATTCATACAAAACCTATAAAATACTTTAATAATGTTTGAAGTGGTCTCTTGTGTATAACCTTATTCCATGGGACACTCATATTCATTCCATCTTGGACTAGTGTGGGCTTGTCTAGCATGATGTGCAAGTCGGATCATGAGACCATCTTCATCAAGGAAAATCATAAAAAACACTTCTTCACATAACCACTTAGACATTTAATAACTTCAACAAGTTAGTGAACTTAAACCCTAATCCTTGGAAAAAAGTCTTGGATAAATTCTCCTTACTCAGTGTGCTTGTTCTATTATTCCATCTTGGAATGTAATAGTATAATACCTCAAAATTTGCCCTCATTCCTTTTTACCTTAACTGGCTTATCGCTTCGCATTCATCTGCATTTCTCACTAGGTCATTAACATCATAATTATGCATTTCATGGATTCATAAGGCATGGATCAAACATTCTCTTGTGACTCAAATTTTCCTATTCCTAGGTGATTCGTCTTACCATCACATTGAGACAAAGGTTAAGCCCATACCATCATAGAATATTCATATGCAGAGGAACATCGTACTCCAAAGTTTTCCTTGTTTAAAGGATTATTCGAAAGCGTCAGATCTGGAGGTTATCGGTGTGAGTTAAGGGCCGGTTTCTCCATTTTCTCAGAAGATCGGGGTTTCGTTCTTTTGGTGTATGGATTGATTTGGGATCTCATGGTAAAAATATTTTGTTATTCTGGGTGCAAGAATTGGGTTCAAATCAAAGGTGCAAGTTGTGCAACTATGGTTGATTTGGATGGTGTCGATTACGTTAAAGCTCAAGTTTTCAATAACCATTTCCAATACAAGACATTACCATTTTGTTTAATTCAAAATCACACGTAAAAACTCCTATTTGTTCTTACCTAAGCCCATTATCCGAATTAATCCATTAACCTGTTCTTTTTATTCGTTTTAATTCCAATTTTGGTCCATTCTCTAAAACTCCCACAAATATCCAAACTTAATCTAATTTTTATCCATTTCAAGCCCATAAATTTTTTCCTTGATCCATTCTTAACATATCTTTTAGAAATTCCTCCAATTACCCATTACCATATTTAATTCCAAAGTTTTTCTTAACAAAGATTTTCTAACCATTAGGCTCAATATAACTCTAAGTCAAGTCAAAATTGACATTCATGTAGAATTTTGATTTATTATCATATGAAAGGAGCATCACAATAGAAGAGTGTTAAAGCCTTTGAGTAAAATTCCACCGAATTCATATGCCCAATTTTCATTCGTAATTGCATTGGGTGAAATAAGATCAGTACATAGAAATTTTGTTTGGGTTCCTGACCCGCCATTGTTTTAGTTGCCATGTTTAACTCAAAAGCTCATATAAGAAAAATCGGAACAGAAATAAAAAATTAAGGGATATAGCATAAAATCAGAACTGATAAAATAGCAAAAAAAACTCAGTTATAGTTGGAGACCAGAATCAGTTGCATTCACAACAAAAAAATTCAACTACAAAATAAAGAAAAGTCAGTTGCAGTTGGGGAAGGAGGATAACAAAATTAATAATAGAAACTTCATCAATTATCAGGAGCATTCATCAATGGATTATTCTTCATCAATCTGCACCAATCCATCTCTCTGAATCTTTTCCAACCTCCATAAAAAACTTAGAAAAACTCCAACTTCAATCTTCAATCAACCAAAGCTCACGGTCCAATCTCAATTTTCTTCAGAATCTGAATATCATCTTTAGCCAACCACATCTTCATCTAAAAAACCTTCTCCACAAATCATCTGTCTACGCCAATCTTCATAGATATCAATCATCATCTTCATATAACCTGCAGATCATCGATACACGATTCAAGAGTACACCGTAAAAACAATCGCAGAAAAATAATTCCAGAAACGTCACAACAATAACAACGTAGATTCAGAATGAATTAGAAGAACGAGATGAGAAGAAAATTGAGAACCGATCAGCGGTGACTTCGTGAAATCACAAAAGCAATAATAATTGCAGAGTCGAGCCGAGAATGAAGATGGGTCCGTACCTGAAAGCATGGAGGTGCCACCGTTATCATCAACACAACAAGAATTACGCATACATAGAAAGAAGACGAAAATATTATTAACGAAATGTGTTAACCTCCAAGCTTTCTCTCAGGACCTTCTCAACAATCTTCAATTGTCATCAACATCACCATCGGTAACTTCCATCTTATACCTACAACTCAAAGAGAAAAATCTCAGGAGCAAAATAAACGATAACAGATTCACAGAGTTCTTGGTCAATCTCTCTGCGTCCTCATCAATCCCCATTCGCGTCCACCTTCAAGAATCTTCACCATCATCAATGCCAAGCTTCAACCTTCATCGGTAACCTACATAGATCAACTCAATTTAAGCTTAAGCAACAACAAAAAATTGAAGAATCTTGTGCCAATCAACTAGAAAAATGAGATTGAAGACAAATAGATACTAAGTCGGAACCACGAATCTGAGACGGAGTACAACCACGAAGAAGGATAGTGATGAGTTTGACGCTGAGGTGATGAAAGGATGAAACACGAAGGAATCATTGTGCGGTGGAGAACCTTGCACTGACGACTTGATTGTGTGAGGACGTGAATCGCGCAATAGATAGTAGTCGACGAAGGAGTTTTGAGGTGAGAAGGTGAAGTGAAGATTCACGACCGTGTTTTATGAAGAAGAAGGAAATGTTTTTCTTAGATGAAGGATTCAATGACGCGTTCGAAAGGAGAGATTGAGGGAGAAGAAACAGGAAAGAACACTGAAGAAGGTGAATATTGATGATCGGCGGTGATGTTGAGTTACCGGCGGCGGAGAATTTTATGAAGAAGAAGAAGGAAACGGCGTGTGAGTATGAAGAAGGAGAAGCTCATAACTTATTCTAATTCTTCCTTAGGGTTAAGGTTTCAAATTAGGGTTTCTCAAACAAATATTGGATTGTGCTTGGATCAAGATTCCATGGATGTTCTAATCGCACCCTCCATTTTCCGTTTCACACCCCACCTGCGATTTTGACTCAAGCCAAATTGGGCCAAGCCCCATGTTAATGCTAGTCACACCTTCATATTACTCCAGCACCTCCCTTATGAGCTTCCTGGCGAATTGGGCCTATAAGACCGTGTAAATTGTTATTCACATGCACATGTTTGCTCAAAGCACCACATCCCGTGCAAGACTTCCATGGATTGGGCCTAGCAACACTCAGAGCCATGGATCAATTTCTGGACCCTATATTTTCTACATGCACCTCCCTATTCCTCTATATTTCTTTATTTTTAGAATTTGTCAATTGATTTTTTCTTGTAGATTTTTAATTAATTTTGCTTGTTAAAATAATTTTTGTGGATTTGTATATTAATCTTTTTTTTAATAACTTCTAGTTAGATTTTTTTAGCATTATTTTTAGTTATGGTATACATTAATTTTAGATTAATTGGTTCATGAGCTTTTTTATCGATATTGGATTGATTTCGGATATGGTGGATCTTCGCGAAGTAATAATGGAAGATAAGCATTTATTTTGCTTATGGAGATCGCAAGACCTTGCTTGAAGTTTTTTTTTGGGATTTCTTTTATGTGAAAAATCGGCACTTCGATCAAGTAAGTAATTTCGACTTTCCACTTTAACGCACCATTCTAGTTGTATGCGGCTTAGGATCATATAACTTAAGGTGCATATTGAGACCTCCCACCTGAGGCATCAGATTTATTTGTGAATTATGATTATATGTGTTGATTTCGGAGCTTAGGGATTATGTTACGGATTGTAGAATTCACTTCCTCTCGCTTTCCCTTAAAACACCCTTTTTTGCCCGTTTCGTCGCAATTATTAAAAATAGGTTTAGGTGGGATAAAATTCTGGAAAAATTCATGAGTGATCCTTATCCTCTTATTTAATTTTTCAAATTTTTTGATTCCATATTTGGTTTTTTTTAGTAATTAATTTGGATTTTTCATTCCAAGCTGTCCCAAAAGGAATGGTATTGACATAAGAGACCAAAAACCATTTTTCCCATAGGTGTGAGACTTATTTTTTGTGAGTGATTAACCACTGTAATTTGGGATATTTTGATGCTACTTAGGAATTTTTTTTCATAATTTTTGGTGCCATTTGTAATCCACTTTGTGGTGTTGTTTTTCGGCGATCATGCCTTGTTATCTTGCTCATCAAGTAATTGTTTTGACACTTTGGTGCATAAGTTTTTGAAATCCTTTTAGACCATGTTATATACTGACTTCAAAATTCCATGGATTTATTTTCATAATTTTTAAAGCCTTTTTTCTATTTTTCCATGTCACTTAGATTGTAGGTCCAATTATGTATTTATTTGCTCCATATCCTAGGTTTTAGCAAGGCATTCATGTCATTTGCTTGAGATGTTTTTTGGTAACTTTTAGGAGTTAATTATAGGTTATTTATAGGTCCTTAATCCCAGTTATAAGTCACTTTTTGAACCATACCCATTTGGTTTTTTTGTGTGTTTCAAAGTGCATACTTATTTGAATATGTTTAACTTAAACTAGTTTCTCTTCTCCTCTAATTGTTAACATGAATTATGTGGAAATAATTAATGGAAATTCATGCACTTTAATTGCATCTCATATCTTATATGCTACTGACTCATAATCGTCTCATGCATATTCATATGCCATTCATCTTTAATTTGCATCCTTTGTGGTCTTATGCGATGTTTGTTCACTTCTTCCCACATCTTCTTCTCCTTGCTCCATATGCTTACACCATTGCATCCATGATTGTATATTCATTCATACATATTCTTAAGCATTCACTACTGACTTTGATACTCATTTCATGTATTGATTCATGCTTGTAAGCCATATGCATTCATACTTCATCCATAAGCCCTAACTTGCATTTAGGTGAACTTATGTGAACTTTTTGTACATAGTTTGACATAGTTTGATCTTGTGAGGTATCCTAGAATCCTTAGGGACCTATAGCATGTAGCTACTGACTTTAGAATTCATGTAACCTTTAGGTACCTTCACCTTTAGAATTAAGTCTCATTTTGAACCCTGGTTCCATTCTAGGACGTTTATGGTACTTAATCGCTTTTATGCTTTGATTTTACTTTCAATAGGAATTGCCATGCTAACCTTTGTTTTGTAGGGGGGAAGATTGAGGTAAGCCTCACTTCATTCCTATCTCTTATGCATTATAATTGTGTTTTCCTTAGCACCTTGTTCTTTTCTCTTAGGCTTTCCATTTCTTTAGAGACAACTTAACTTCCTTAGGAAGTAAGTTAGTTTCTAACTCTCTTTTATTCTTTTCCTTTTCTTCCTTAGGATTAGAAAACCTCACAAACCATTAGGATCTCCCTTTTGTATATAATAAATAACTTAGGGTTGTGTCTTAGTCCCCCTTAGTTTTTCCCTTTTGCAACTTGAGTCTTTCTTTCTCATCTCATAAAGAAAAACAATAAAACACTTAATAAAAATCGAACGTTCTTGTACGACACGAGACTTTGTTGCAGAGTACTTATACGCGTCCTGTTTCGGAGCGAGGTGTAAGTATTTACCACAATGGATAGGTCTTAGTATGAGAATGTTCACAAACAAATTCAAAACATTTCTCATAAAATACAAAAACAAACAATAAGCGACTATCCTGCGAGAACTTCTTTTCTCATCTCTTTCATTCTGAACGCGAACTCGCGACGACTTGTCTCGCATGCAAGACGGTAAACGCACTCGTACCAGACGAGCCTGCAACACCTGAGCATAGACATACACAGTTCAAGCTATAAAAAACACAAACAAATAGTTCCCGCCTTAGTTAGGCGAACTACGTCGACTCTGATCCTCATTTTCCAGATGAGGTACGTAGGCAGCGGGGTAGGGCCCGTTCGAGCACATTCTTTATTTTCCCTACATTTCCCCCTTTTTATTTTTATTCTCTTTTCCAATTCTTTTCTGATTTCTCATTTTTATTTCCAATTCCAGTAGCAGTTCTATTCAGCAACATCTTATTTCTCACCATTTGAAACAAAACAAACAAGTGTGGATCCCGTCGGGTACGACGAACGATTTGGGGTGCTAATACCTTCCCAGGTCGTAACCGACTCCCAAACCCAGATCTTTGGTTCGCAGGACCTTGTCCTTTCCTTCTTCCTTAGGTTTGTGCAACATTACCTTTCCCATTCATTCGGGATAAAAATGTCTGGCTGGCGACTCTACCTTTTTCGCGCTACTTTCGCATTTGTACTAGGATGAAAATCCTGGGAGCGACAACTGGCGACTCTGCTGAGGACCGAACCCAGAATCTTTGGTTTCCCTTGTAGAGTCAATCCTAGCGCCTGTTTGGTTTTGTTTCTTTAGGTGTTTATCTGTTTGCTGATGTGTTCTTTAGTTTAGCTTTACTGTTTTTATTTACAGTTTTTACTTTACAGCTTTACTTTACAACGTTTATTTATTGCTTTCAGTATTTATTTTCCATGCATCATATTATACTGGACTGTCTGGCTGTGCTGGTTTTCATTTATTTTGTGGGATGGGAGTTACTGTGAGATAAGCCAAATACCCGGCTTGAGTGCACTATAGGATTAGCGTGGACAGACATTGTACTTCCATGGTATCTCACCATGATGAGTGGCGATGTGTTCCACACCCAGATTGCGACCGTCTTGGAACTATTTTGTGTGGGGTTTACCCCACTTCAGGGTACGACCTTGATAGTTATGTGCATCTAGTGACCGATCTTCGAGGACCTTAATGGGAACACCCTCTCCAGTGATGATAGTGGCAGACCACATTTGTTGGCAAACCCACTCGGATCCGAGGGTCCATTAGGAACTCGCATAGGATGGCCTGGTTCTCTTATAGGAATCCAGTTAAAGAAAATTGTTCGTATGAAGGTAGTATTGTACCCTTAGGGATGAATGTAATATTGTTTCTCAATTCAGTGCTTGAAGCTAGGGACTTATGAGGGATGCTTGTTTTTCCGGACTCAGCTGAGGCCTCCCTGAGTAGTACATAATGCCAAACCGATTCCCTGATTTGGTCATGAGCCATTTCTCGGAAATGGTGAACGTATTATTGCTATTCGGCTTTGAGAGTCCGTGATGTTGACCCGAGTAGCACACCCGTGAGATTGGGAGGGGTTTACAAGTTTGCCGAAACCCTAAACTTCAACATACCCACTTTGTCAGTATTGTTCAGTGTTCAATGGTTCTTTGATTCTGAGATTTGGGATTTCTATTCAGAGAAATTGTTACTGTGATTACCATTGTGATCTTGATATTGTGACTGTTATTATGACTCTCCACAGACACTTGGCTCGTTGTTCAAACTTCAACACCATCAGTGACTATTCTATTATGTGATCCAGTTCTACAATTATTAGGTTCTCAGTTATGGGGTTCTATACAGAGAGGGTGCTGCTATTGTGGTTCTATACACCGTTGGTTCACTGCTCAACATTGACACCAACATCATACCATTGATCACATGCCTGTTGCATATATGACATCATAGCATTTCTGCACACATGTCCAGTTATTTCCGAGGATCACATATATGAATCATGCTGTTGGATTTTTCTGTGTCAAAACATGAATCAAAGCAGATAGATTCCTCAGAAATAACTGAACATGGCATTTGGATACATCCTTGCATTCTTGACAGGTGTTTAGAGACATATTATTATCTTGATTTGGTTTCTCTTCAAATGGTCAACTTGAATCACAATCATCGAGGTATATATTTGAGGCAACTCCGGGCAGAGGTAACCGAATGAAGACCCAGCTGGGGCAATTCAGGCAAAGGTGCAAGCTTTATTTCAGAACTAGAAACTGCTGAAACAGGAAGTCAACTAGATGAAGACTCAGAGGAGCTTGGTTATGGAAATTCTGAACGAAACTATTTGCATCCCTTGTGAGGGGAACTACGGTGCTCTGATTCTCCATTAGTCAATGGAGATACGTAGGCAGGAGATCACATGAGATCTTTCCGAGCAACCTTATTTATTAACTTTATCAACCTCTTCCCTTCAGATGTCATTGTCAGCATCCAACCTCAACTTCCCAAGAGAGTCCTAGGACCAAAGCATATGGGTAAAGGCCAGAACAACTTGAGAAGAAGTTTGATCATATTCCGAGGTCGTACGCGCAACAAGTTTCCTCATTTTCTCAGATTCAAATTGGTTGAAATAATCGCATCAGGATCATCTCCGAAAAACCTTCCTTGGGGGTTTCAATGCCAAGTATGACTACCATTCTGGGGAACCTGGCCCTTTAATTGAAGATTTCAAGTCTTTCAGAGGCAAAGGTAAAGACAAGACCGCAAATTTGATTGACTCCAAGACTATTGTGTTCACACTAGGTAAAAGTGGGAATATGGCACCAAAACAGTAATGGAATGAATATCCAGACTGCTGACTATTGAGAGTCTCTGAGAGCAATAAATCCAGACGGAGTCAGGCCTCCTCAATAATGGCAACCACGATGGGAATGCTAGATGCAAATACCACTCAGGGGCATTTAGGCATACCATTTGACAACTGTGATGCGTTCAGGCGCAAGGTTCAAAATTTGATCGACTCAAAGGTCATCATGCCAGAAAGTATGCTCAGATATTGAAGTCTCCTCCTCAAATTGACCTCCCAATTTGCAAAGGCATCTTCAGAAGCAATAAGTCCAGACGAAGTCAAGTCTCCTCAATGACAGCAATGTTCAGCTTCTTTACTGCATTTTTATTTGTAGTTTCCTTTATTTGTTTAAACATTTGTATGCATGCATGAAACTTATTTGTTTTTGAATGATAACCATAATAAAATACACATGTTTTTCTTGAAGTAATCCATTCGTATTCACTCATGATTTTGTGTGTGTGCATTGCAATACCAACTGTTGTGCTTAAACTCTGTGAGGGAGGATGACGAAATAAAAACGCAAAAATCTCTAATTGTGTGCTTTTGAGAAAGACCCTATTGACGATGTACATGCATTGTTTTAAATCCTAAACACCAGAGATATAAGGGAGATAGACCCTCGCCAACCCATTTGAGCCTTGAAGTAGGAGTTTCTTTTCGCATGAAAAAAACCCTTGCATTTAACCCAGGGGCAGGGTAGGCGTCAGTTAGTTTGACCGAGCGTTCAAATTTCAAAAAGGAGTGCAAATCTGAGGATCCATTACCTTTCGTTGTACCAAATCAAGAGGTCCAATGACCAGAAACCACAATGGTTATCCCAATCAATAGGTCCAAAGACCAGAAACCACAAAGGTTATCCTTCCTCAACCAAGAAGTGAGACAGTCACGACCCTCACAAAGCAATCAAGACAACTAGTGTCACACGATTTGTTCAAGAAAAAGAGATAATTGAAAAAAAAGAAATGAAAAATCCCGCTAAGTCGAACTTGAAAACAAGCGACTTAGGCAAAAATTAGGGCATCCCGCTAGACTTCACAATCAAAGATTCACAAGAATCAGTCCAGGAAAAAGTTAGGGATAAGAAAAATAATGCAAAAACGAAAGACGAAAAGGATTACAAAAGAAAGATCCTTGAACAAGAACAAAGTCGTGTGATGCAGACACGAAAGAGGAAGGGGTGACTGACTCCAAACAACAATCTGATTGGTGCTTAAACTGTTAGAGTAATTGGTTCCTTAATCATCACAAAACCCTTTTTGAGAGGTGAGCGCTTGTGAAAGCTAGCTGAACATAGGAATGGAGAACATCACGGAGATGGGTGGGCACACAAAAATTTCGAGCCTGTATCCTTTGTTTTTATAATCGTGAACCAGGCCACGATACAACCCTCAAAAGTCCTAACTGAAACAGGGTTATTTCAAGAGCGTACTACCACAAGATCGCGTTCCTGACTCCTATGAGTTATGCTAAAAGTTATTTGTTGGTGTTGCATGTGCATACTTTCGTTCATCAAAGATCAATGTCGTATCTTAACCAGTGATTCACTCACAAAGGTTGGCGACATCTTTTTACAGTAAAACTTCAAAATAAACATGTGTGTTGCATTGGAATTTTCGTTCTCAGAATAAACATTTTCCGCTTGCATACATTTGTTTGTCATCATAAAAGTTCACATATGGAATCTCAGTCCGGAAGTTTAATCTTGCAAAGTTGAGAAGTCTGAAACTTCCAAAGGACCATCATATGAAGATGCACTTTTCCAAGAAATTCCATTGAGTGGCGACTTTCCCAACAGTCGTGGTAAGAGCCAACTAATATGGGGAAATCACGTCGAGCAATCTCTTTAGAATTCAACCAAACTGGGGCAATCACTTCGAGATTCAAATCTCTCAAAGAGCCATTAGTCTGAGGCATGCATTCAAATTTCAGCCAAACTGGGGCAGTTACTTCGAGATCCAATCTCTCAAAGAACAGTTGGTCTGGGTGTTTTCTTCAAAGCACAGTCAGTCAGAGGTGATCACTTTAAGGCTCATACTCGGGAAGGCCACCCCAAGAGCATGAGAAATCACCCTTTCCCGAAGACGGTCAATCCAAAGCACTTATCCAGAGTTGAAAATAATGGGGCAGGATATCTCACCATGATATGAGGTTTTTCATGAATCCTCGCGAGGCAAATTCTTTCACGGGCTATGCAGTCAGGGGCAGTTATTTCGAGATCCGACGAATCTCTCCAAGAGTTTGAAGACACTGAGGCTTTTCGTATGTCATATTTTCTATAAAATCCTCTTGAGATAATTACTTATGATAGATCCTTAATCTGAGGCAAGTTGAAAATTGCAAAGAACCATTATTCGATCATGGTTAGATGGCAATCTATCAACCCAGAGGCTGGAAGCAAAGCCATTGTTGGCACAGTACTTTGAGAGTTGTTTCATCAGCAGACTTTATTGATCAGAATTCCTTAGCAAGTCTCATTAGACCATCTCTTCTCCACCGGAGTGACAAGGAGAAAGTTGTTTCCCGAGCAAAATGGTATCATCACCATCTCATCCCCAGCATGATATTGTATTCTCTCATCCCCAGCATGAGACCCTTCTTACCTCTCAATCTCAATGACAGACGACCAAAGCTTTTATTTTCAACAGGAGTTATTCTCATTTGATATTATCCATCATCCCCAGTAGAGGTGGAAGTTGAAATCTCCCTCAGCTAGGAAGCAGAAAGTTGGTGTCCTCCATAAGCAGAGACTTCCCTTCGATATAGGGGAAATCCCCAACAGTACAAGGAATGTCATTCTCCCCAGCAGTTTGCTCCCTCAGCAATGTCATGCCTATGGTTCCCAGCCAAATCAGGAGGTCTTCACTTCCCCACCAAAGTTCAAGAAGGGTCCATCTCCAACAGGGTCTTGGCTCTCCAATCCCAAAGTCCAATTTATTTTTGGCAGTAGAGGCATTTCAGTGTCGGTGCATCATTAACAACATTCCCCTTAGAGTTGTTTCCTCCTCACCAGGTCAATGCAATGATCACCAGTTCTCCCTAGTAAAGCCATCTGGGATACTTGCAGTCTCCTTGTCAGGAGATCTCTTTGCATTTTCATTTGTATCTAGTAATCATCATTACATTTGCATCCTCAAACGAGTAGCATTTCCATTGTTGTAGAGTATTACGCCATAGTAAAATTCAAACATATGCATACGAAGCATAAGCCAGTTGTGGTACCTTGCAAAAACGCCCGAAACGTTACATCTCCAATCAGACTGAAGTGTTCCCCATAGAAGGCAACTTCATTTCCCAGTGTGGTTATTTCTACCAAGTCTTGTTTGTTATCCCCGGTTGAGTCTTGTTTCAGTACAACAATCTCATTTTATACGGTCGTGTCTCGGGATCTCGTTTAAGTACAACGATCCCGTTCCTTTTGAGTCTCCATTTAAGTGCAATAGTCTCGTCTTTGGGTCTTGTTTCAGTACAACAGTCTTATTTTTTATTCGCGTCCCCGTTTCGGTACAACAGTTTCATGTCAGGTTATCATTTAAGTACAATGATCCCATTCTTTTTGGTCTTGTCTCAGTATGATGGTTTCATTTTCTTGGTTATGGATCAGCTGATACCATTTCCTAGTTAGATCGGTTGATCTTATTTGAGTTGTAAATCGGTTGATATTACTTCTCTTCGAGTCGTAAATCGGATGATATTACGTTCTCGTTTTTTCCAGGTTATGGATCGGTTGATACCATTTCCTGGTTGGATCGGTTGATCTTATTTGAGTTGTAAATCGGTTGATATTACTTCTCTTCGAGCCGTAAATCAGATGATATTACGTTCTCGTTTTTTGGGTTATGGATCGGTTGATACCATTTCTCGGTTAGATCGGTTGATCTTGTTCGAGTTGTGAATCGATTCATATCCTCTCCATGATAGATCGGTTGATATTATTTGAGTCGTAAATCGGTTGATGTTGCTTCTCTTTTTTTTTGCTTTTTCCAAGTCATTGTTTTGTCATTACCTTCGAGTTCCGTTTTGTACAATGGTCTCATTTCAAAGCCCTGTTTTGTACAACAGGCTCCCAGTCTGTGGCTTGATTCGCTCAGCAGTCACGTTGTTAAGCCCTGTTTCGCCAATAGGCTCCCTTTCCATGGCTTGATTCGCCCAGCAGTCACATCGCAGGTTATCGTTATGTACAACGATCCTGCTCCATCTTGTCCTATTTTCTTTGTGTTTCTGGTTACCGCCTAAGGCCGGTATACCATTGCGTCTCCATTTGAGGATGGTTTCGTGTTAAATCCGAGGATCTTTTGAGAATTGTCATTCGAGGATGGCATTCTTTTCTTCAAGTCCTTCCTAGGTTGGTCTTGTTTGTTGTTGTTGTGGCTATCATTCGAGGATGATAGACCATTTTGAGCTTATTGATTGAGGTCAGTTTGTCTCTTTTGCAAAGTCTGTCTGAGGGTAGTCTTTGTGTTTCTGGTTACCACCTGAGGCCGTTATACCATTGCATCTCCATTCGAGGATGGTTTCGTGTTAGATCTGAGGATCTTTTGAGAATTGTCATTCGAGGATGGCATTCTTTTCTTCAAGTCCTCCTGAGGTTGGTCTTGTTTGTTGTTGTTGTGGCTATCATTCGAGGATGATAGACCATTTTGAGCTTATTGATTGAGGTCAGTTTCTCTCTTTTGCAAAAGTCTGTCTGAGGTCAGTCTTTGTGTTTTTGGTTACCGCCTGAGGCCGGTATGCCATTGCGTCTCCGTTTGAAGATGGTTTCGTATTAGATCCGAGGATCTTTTGAGAATTGTCATTAGAGGATGGCATTCTTTTCTTCAAGTCCTTCCGAGGTTGGTCTTGTTTGTGTTTGTTGTGGCTATCATTCGAGGATGATAGACCATTTTGAGCATATTGATTGAGGGCAGTTTGTCTCTTTTGCAAAGTCTATCTGAGGTCAGTCTTTGTGTTTCTGGTTACCGTCTGAGGTCAGTATACCATTGCGTCTCCATTTGAGGATGGCTTCGTGTTAGATCCGAGGATCTTTTGAGAATTGTCATTCGAGGATGGCATTCTTTTCTTCAAGTCCTTCCGAGGTTGGTCTTGTTTGTTGTTGTTGTGGCTATCATTCAAGGATGATACACCATTTTGAGCTTATTGATTGAGGTCAGTTTGTCTCTTTTGCAAAGTCTGTCTGAGGTTAGTCTTTGTGTTTCTGGTTACCGCCTGGGCCGATATACTATTGCGTCTCCATTTGAGGATGGTTTCGTGTTAGATCCGAGGATCTTTTGAGAATTGTCATTCGAGGATGGCATTCTTTTCTTCAAGTCCTTCTGAGGTTGGTCTTGTTTGTGTTTGTTGTGGCTATCATTCGAGGATGATAGACCATTTTGAGCTTATTGATTGAGGTCAGTTTGTCTCTTTTGCAAAGTCTGTCTGAGGTCAGTCTTTGTGTTTCTGGTTACTGCCAGAGGTCGGTATACCATTGCGTTTCAATTTGAGGATGGTTTCGTGTTAGATCCGAGGATCTTTTATAAGTTGTCATTCGAGGATGACATTCTTCCCAACATATTTTATTACCCACTGTCGCTCCCGGGATTTTCATCCTAGTACAAACGCGAAAGTGGCGCGGAAAGGTAGAGTCGCCAGCCAGACATTTTTATCCCGAATGAATGGGAAAGGTAATGTTGCACAAACCTGAGGAAGAAGGAAAAGGACGAGGCCTTGCGAACCAAAGATCGGGGTTCGGGAGTCGGTTACGACCTGGGAAGGTATTAGCACCCCAGATCGTCCGTCGTACCCGACGGGATCCACGCTTGCTTGCTTGTTTCAATGGGTGAGAAAAATAACTGCTGAATAAAACCGCTACTGGAATAAAGGGAATGGAAAATGAGAAATGAACTGAAATGAGAATGAAAAGAAAGGGGGAAATGTAGGGAAAATAAAGAATGTGCTCGAACGGGCCCTACCCCGCTGCCTACGTACCTCATCGGGATAATGAGGATCAGAGTCGACGTAGTTCGCCTAACCTAGGCTTACATTCGTTTGTGGTTTTTAGGATGACGTTGCCATAGCTCTAGCTCAGGTGTTACCGGCTCTGACACGAGGGTGTTTACCGTATCGCTGTTTGAACTGTCGAGACAAGTCATGAAGAGTATGAGATGAGAAAGAAGACGTGACTTCTTGGTTTGTTGTTTTTTAGAAGAAATGTTTTGAATTTGTTTGTGAACGGTCTTGTACTAAGACCTATCCATCGCGAGAAGTATTTACACCTCGCCCCGAAACAGGACGCGTATAAACACTCCGCAACAAAGTCTCGTGTCGTACAAGATTGTTCGGTTTTTATTAAGTGTTTTATTGCTTTTCTTTTGAGATGAGAAAGAGAATGACTCAAGTTGATAAAAGGAAAAATCTAAGGGGGACTAAGACACAACCCTAAATTATTTATTATGCACAAAGGGAGATCCTAATGGTTAGTGAGGTTTTTCTAATCCTAAGGAGCAAAAGGAGAAGAAAGAAAGGAAAAAGGATGCAACTTACTTCCTAAGGAAGATAAGTTGGTCCTAACAATGGGGAATCCTACCAATCACAAATATGGAAGGAAAAATGAATTAAAAAGCCTAAAAGAAATGCATAAAAAATAAAGGATAAAGTGGAGTAAACTTACCTCAATCTTCCCCACTACAAAACAAGTGTTAATGCACATTTTTATTAAAAAGAATAAGGCAAACACACATTAATTAAATCCTAATTAAATCCTAAGACACCTTAGACCTAAACTAGACTCTATTTTAATCCTAAAGGAACTAGAAAAAGCTAGGACAAAAATACAGCACCTATTACAGCCCCTAATACACAAATAGCTATGAAACTAAGCCTAACACCCACCAGCTTTTTACAGCCAGCATGCAACATGAAAAAGTAGGTGTAAAGAGTCAAATACATCATGCACACAACAAACAAATTTTACAGCAGCTATATACAAAAACAGCTATGAAATGCAAAATTCAGAATTGATTATTTTCATTTTTTATACACAAACTCAATAAAACATGCATTACTTTCCACATGAACATGCATTTTAACATGGATCAACATACCTAAATGGAAGAACATGAACATTTTTTAGGATTATTCAAGAATGCATCACATGTGGATTATGCAACAAGTATACAAAATGTGGCACATGAACATGGCATATGAACATGATGATTATTGATTATGAACATACAACATGATAGCTCAACAAACATGCTAAACTCAATGCATAATTCAGAATTGAATTGATAACATGCTATGATCAAACATGCAAACAAATGCCACCAAATGCACATATATATGATTATGCAAAATGCAACATACATCAACATAATGAAATGCAAAATGATTTAATGCAATGTGAAACATGTAAAAACAGAATGCAACATGATTATTACATACCTAATGATGCATGAACATAGCAACAATATGCAAGAACTCAAGCCATACACAAAGAACACAAAAAACACATAATATGCGACATAAACGGAATTGTGTCGAAACGACTCGAAATGGGGGAATGAGCTACTGGAAATGGACTCAAAAATTCCCTAAAATCACTACCTAAACATGTATGAACGTTAAAGGCACTAGGAAGCAAGATTGATCACTCAAATAAGCTAAGAATCCAAAATTCAACAGCGTTAACCGGTTAACCATATGGGTTAACCGGTTAACGGACCTAAAACAGAAGCATTTTGTGGCAAAACGCATGCGTTAACCGGTTAACCCAATGCGTTAACCGGTTAACACTGAACAGAATTGAAAAAAAAGCTTTTAAAATAAGTGCTTTTAGCCACAAAATCACTTCTAATGATCCCTAACATACCTAGGAACATGCTAACACTAATTTCTACTTATTTTGAGCTTATTTACACATGCTAGCACCTACATCTATTAACACCTTAAACTTTTAAATCAACAAAAATCACGAATCACAAGTAAACATAATCGAAACGGAACAATTTCAAGCAAAGCGAAAAAAAAGCAATTAAAGAATGCCAAAAGTGGCGAGATGAAGAGAATAACTTAAAGAAGAAGTGATTAAGATCACCAACCTACGAAGCGGAGGAGTGCTTCGGTAATTGTTGCAAAAATCGGAGCTTGATCGAAGAGAAAACCGTGAAAACCGAGAAACCGCAAAATAAATGCGTTCTTGATGCTTGAACCTTTGCACACTTCCGATAAGCCGAAATCTTCAACAAAATCACTAGCTTCTTCTTCTACGATCCACAATTAATGGAGGTTGGAGGCTTAAGCTTCAAGATCTTCAAGTTTCAATGTGAAACTTGAAGAGCTTATTCAAAGAAGCTTTGGTGAAAGGAGGGAAAATGGAGGAAAAGTGAGAGAGAAAAAGTGATTATGAAAAAAAGTGAAAAATTTGGAATTGTGGGAACCCTTTTGGTTTGGATGAAAATGGCTTAAATAGAGACTAGGCTAGGAGCTAGGTTTGGGTTTGGGGCCCAAAAATTAGGTTTGGGATCCAAAATTAGGTTTGGAAGTTAGTTAGGGTTAGGGTTGGAAAAGGGAATATTCCTTGGAATATTCCTTGGAATATTCCTTGGAACACTCTAGAAGATGGTGGAAGGTGGTGGAAGTTTCCAAGGGAAATGGAGTGGAATTGAAGTGGAAAAATGAGATGGAAAGAATGAAAGGAAGTGTGGAAAGAAAGTGGAAGGAAAAGCGGAAAGAAAAGGGGAGGAAAGTGGTGAATTCTTCCTTTTTAATGGGTTAGCTTGAAAGTGGTGTGGATTATTTTTGGTACATCATTTTCTCTCGAACTCCAATGTTTGCCAAGCCTCGATCAACCACACACCTCATGCAAAGGACGATGAATGACTTATTTATTTTTTCAAATGCGATGCGATGATATGCGGAATGATGCAAGAATGAAGCGTGAATCGCTCGAGGTTGATGATAAATAAGAGGGCAAATTTTGGGGTGTTACAGCTGCCCCTATTCAATCACTGTAGACTTGAATGGATGACAGCAGCTGCTTTCAGACGTTCGAAGTATGCAGGGATTGAATACTAAAACAACCCAAAAATTTGCACTCGCACTGGAAGAACAGAGAAATAAGCTCAACCAAACAAACTCCGCTTGGATATAATTATAATGGTGAGAATCATGAACGGGGGATGCCTTTTGAGTGATGCCAGAAGGCTACTGGCTTACCACACTGTGGGTGGACTTCAAAATACATTGCCACTCTGCGGGTGGACTTTTGAGATTGCCACGCTGCGGATGGACTTTTGCCAATCTGCGGTTGGACTTCAGATACTTTACCACACTGCGGGTGGATTGCTGAATAACTTGCCACACTGCGGGTGGACTTTGAAGGTTTGCCACACTGCGGGTGGACTTCTGAAACCTGCCACGCTGCGGGTGGACTTTGGAAATGATGCCACCCTGAGGATGGACTTTCGCCAATCTGCGGTTGGACTTCAAAATACGTTGCCACACTGCGGGTGGACTTTGGATATGATGCCACCCTGAGGATGGACTTTTGCTCATTACGGGAGACTTTTGAAATTTGCCACCCGAAGATGGACTTTGGCCAGTCTACGGCTGGACTTTTGCTCACTACGGGAGACTTTTGCTCACTACGGGAGACTTTTGCTCACTACGGGAGACTTTTGCTCACTACGGGAGACTTTTGCTCACTACGGGAGACTTTTGCTCACTACGGGAGACTTTAGAGGTTTGCCACACTGCGGGTGGACTTTAGAGATTTGCCACCCGAAGATGGACTTTGGCCAGTCTGCGGCTGGACTTTGAAGCTTGCCACCCGAAGATGGACTTTGGCCAGTCTGCGGCTGGACTTTGAAATTTGCCACCCGAAGATGGACTTTGGCCAGTCTGCGGCTGGACTTTGCATATGGAATTGCATGGTATATTGCCCCATGACACTGGGGATATTATGTCTTGAGTATTGTTGATGAACTGGTGACTTGTAAAAGAAATTCCTGACGCGGAAGTGATAAGTCTCTGTTGACTCTGTGGGGAAACACAATGATCGCGAATTCAATATCAAGTAGCCCTGTGGGGATGACATCTCTGTTGGAGAGGAGCGTGAATAATTCATCTGTCCCGAATTATCACCTTTGCCAAAAATAAATTGGACTTTTAGATTTGAGGGCCGTGCCCGGGGATACTCGGACTATTGAGGAATATCCACTCTTATGGATCTGCTGGGGAGGAGAATGATTTATCTGAAATCTTCTAGGGGAATAGGAATTGCCTTAGACCTGTTGAGGAACCGAGATCAAGGAAACCTTCTGAAGGAAAAACTTCTGACTTTAGTGAGGATAGATTTTACTTGCCTGTTGGTGATGACAACACCGAGACACGTCCTGCTGAGGAGGAAAGATTTCAAATTGTCTCGTGCTGGGGATCAGTTGCTTCTGTATGGATTTTACCTTAAGAGGATTTTACAAAAGACTTGGCGTCTTTAAACTCTTAGGTATCATAACGACTACATGATTCAGTGTAACAACCTTGCTGAGGAAGTAACCATTGTCAATGCAGATGAGTTTGTATCTGTCAGAAGTGTTGAACGAGATAGTTGACTTGACAAGTAACCACGGTATTCTAGACTCCGGGTAAATGCTTCTGATCGTCTGTCTTCGGGAAAGAATGAATTCTCGTACTATTGGGGTGGCCTGCCCCAGGATGAGTACTTGAATAGTTTTGCTCGTGACTGACTAATCTTCGCTCTTGGAGAGATTTGAATCTCGAGGTGCTTGCCCCAGATTAGCTGAAATTTGAAGGGATTGCTCAACATAACTGCCCCAGATTAGCTGGCTTTTACCATGACTAACTGGGGAAATCTCTACTCAATGAAGCTTTATTCGGATAAGTGCACCTTGACGTGACAGTCTTTCAGAAGTTTTAGACTCCTCAACCTGGCAAGCTTGAGCTTCTGGATTGAATTTCCGTATGTGAACCATTTATGATGCTCAACAAATGTATGCAAGTGAGAAAATGTTTATTCTTAGAATGAAAATCCTAATTCAACAAACATGTTAATCTTGAAATTTTGAAAACGGATCGTTAACCTTTATGAGCAAATCACTGGTTAAATACGACCTTTATTTGAATGAAAGTATGTACATGCAATACCAACAAACGTCTTTTAGCACAACTCATAGGAGTCAGGAACGCGGTCTCTTGTTAGTACGCTCTCAATTTAACCCTGTTTCAGTTAGGACTTTTAAGGGTTGTATCGTGGCCTGGTTCATGGCTGTAGAAACAAAGGATATAGGCTCAAAGTTTATTTGTGCCCACCCGCTCTTCGTGATGTTCTCCATTCCTATGTTCAGCTAGTTTTCACAAGCATTCACCTTTCATAAGGGTTTCGTGTTGATTGAGGAACCATTGCTGCTATCCGTTCAAGCACCAATCAGGTTATTATTGAGAGTCAGTCACTCCTCTATCTTTTGTGTTTATGCCACACGACTTTGTTCTTATTTGAGGATCTTTCTTGGTGATCCTTTCGGTCTTTCGTTTTTGCGTTATTTTGCTTATCCCTAACTTTTGTCTGGACTGATTCTTGTGAATCTTCGATTGTGAAGTCCAGCGGGATGCCCTAACTTTTTCCTAAGTCGCTTGTTTTCAAGTTTCGACTTAGCGGGCCTTTTTTCCTTCTCTTTTTTTTTCTTTTTTTTTTTTTTTTTTTGCATTGTGAACAAGTCGCGTGACATTGCTTGTCTTGATTGCTTCACGAGGGTTGTGACTGCCTCATTTTGGGGTCGGCGAAGGATAACCATTGTGGTTGTCAATCTTTGGACCTTTTGACTTGGATAACCATTGTGGTTTCGGGTCTTTGGACCTCTTGATTAGCATATTAGGATGCAACGGATCTTCAAATACACTTCTTTAGGAAAGTCTGAATGCTTGGTCTGACTAGCTGACGTCTACCCTGCCCCTGGGTTACATGTGAGGGTTCTTTTTTTTTTTTTTGTGTGAAAAGAAACTCCTACTTCAAGGCTCAAGGGGTTAGCGAGGGTCTATCTCCCTTATATCTCCAATGTCTAGGATTTGAAACAATGCCTGTACATCGTCAACAGGGTCTTACTTGAGAGCACACAATTCAGAGATATTGCATTTTTGTTTCGTCATCCTCCCTCATAGAATTTAAGCACGACAATTGGTATTGCGATATACATATGCAAAATTATAAGGGAATGCAAATGAATTTACTTCAAGAAAAACATGTGAGTTTTATTATTTCTAACATTCAAAAGCAAACAAATTTCATACATTGACAAATGTTTAACACATAAAAGAAACTACAAATGGAAATGTAGTACAGAAACTGAATATTGCCATAGTTGAGGAGGCTTGGCTCCGTCTGGACCTGTCAGTCTTGGATACTTTCGACGATCAATAGCTCTTTTCACAGACTTGTGATCTTCAATTTGCAGTTGCATGCTCAACCATGGCAGTAACACTTCCTCTTCTAGCTATACTGACTTTGACGCGAGACATCTGGAGGAAAGAGTGAAGCTGGGGAGTAAAGTTGCCCCAAAAGTTTGCTCGGAAAGACCTGACGATCTTCTGCCTACGTATCTCCATTGACTGATGACCAATGAAGAATCAGAGCGACGTAGTTCCCCTCAATAGGGATGAAAAACGAACAATGAAGAAAGGCAATCACATAAATGCCATCACTGAGAGTATTTGAATACTGCTGGCTTTATTTGCTTCATGAATACCCTGGTGTCCTGGGTGGTCAGCTTGAAGACTTCAGCTTAACGTGAACCATCTGGTAGAACGACCGTGACACCAGTTCCATTATGACTAGGCATCGGATTATGAAGTACATTGGGGAGAGGAGCGAAATTGATCGCCTTGGAGTCAACTAGGTCCTGTACCTTGTTCTGAAAGGCCCAACATTTCTCAATACTGTGCCCCTGGGCACCTGAATGGAATTCGCACCTGGCGTTAGCATCAAAATTCGGAGGTAGATTGTCAGGAGCGGGAGGTCTCATGGTACGAAGCTCGACCAGGTTCAACTTCAGCAGCTCTGGGAGCAATACAGCATACGAGCATGGGACGGGGTCGAGTCTGCGATTTCTCGCTCTTGCTCTTTCTTGAAACGGTCTCAGTACCTGTTGTTGCTGACCCTGTGGTCGTGGTTGTTGAACCTGTGGAGTAATAGTCACTGCAGCCGTTTGGTAGTAACCTTGAGAATAATTTCTGTCTCGGCCCCTATACACAACATTCGTCTCGCCTTCTCTTCTTCTTTGGCCATTGCCAAAAGGTTTTCTCACACCAGAAGAACTAGCACTGCTTGCATCCTGGATCTTTCCCATTTTCAGAAAATTCTCTATCCTTTCTCCAGCAATGACGATATCAGAAAAACCAATGGACGGGCAGGCGGCCAGACGATCCAAGTAAACACCTTGCAAGGTGCCCATAAACATGTCTGCCATCTCCCGATCCAGCAAGGGAGGTTGAACCTGTGCGGCCAGCTCACGCCACCTCTGGGCATACTGCTTAAAACTCTCTTTAGGTCCTTGAGACAAGTTCTGCAACTGAGTGCGATTCGGAGCCATATCAATATTGTATTGATACTGCTTGAGGAATGCCTCTGCTAAATCTTTCCAACTTCGAATAGAGACCCGACTCAGCTTCATGTACCAGCTCAACGAAGCTCCAGATAAACTGTCTTGGAAGAAATGCATCCAAAGTTTCTCGTCATCAGTATGAGCCGAGATTTTTCCGAAGTACGCATGAATGTGAGTCCTAGGACACGTGCTGCCGTTGTACTTGTCAAACGATGGTGCCTTGAACTTTGGAGGGATTCTGACTCCTGGCACTAACCCGAGACTGGTTACATCGATACCCAAGGAATTCTGACATTCCATGGCCTTGATCTTCTCTGACAGCTCTTCATACCTGCGATTGTTGATCTCATTCATGTTACCCATATCAGCATCCAGTAGAGTGAACTGGTCCTCTTGATTGTCTTCTAAACCTGCATTACGTGTTGCGGTCCTATTTGGATGAGGCTCTCCGTTACGGGCAGCGTTAGCATCCACGTTCTCAGCTGGTGTTCCCGTATTAACATTCCCATGAGGTTGCTCAACCATCAACCGGAGACGCTCCTGGTTCTGGGCCATGCCAGTCATCATTTCCATGAACTGATCCATCCTCTGTCGGAACTCATTGAGATCGGTCTGCACTCGATCAGCCATCCTTACTCGGTTTCTTTTGGTCGGATATCGGTGAATGCGTTGACCAGCTATATTGCCTACGATCAAATAAGTTAGAAACCCTGGGTAACCTGCAAAAATACAAGAATATGGTATGCAGGAAATGAATGCTATGGCATGTTGATTCATTTTTAGGGCATCCCATCCCCTGATTCCAGTTTTGTGAGTTTGATGAAGACAGGAGCTCTTTTGTTGTAAATAACACTTCTTGGGTTCCATGCTCATAGATCAATACCCACAACCGGAATCACGGATGTAATATGCAGCCCTGTAAATGAATAAACATGCGTTAGGAATGCAAGTATGCGGATGATGTGATGCAATGCACTGGTATGTGATCAATGATCTGATGTTGGTGTCGGTGCATGGTCTCAAAATCCAGATATCACAATAATCATCCCTCTGATCCGGGGTCCATAACTTAAGAACAGAAATCCAGATCACAAAACTGAATCAAAGGCAAAGTGGGTATGCTGAAGGTACCAGGGTTCCTGCAAACCTATAAACCCCTCCCAATCTCACGGGTATTGCTACTCGGGTCAACATCACGGACTCTCGAAGCCGAATAGCAATAATACGTTCACCATCTCCGAGAAATGGCTCATGACCAGATCAGGGAATCGGTTTGGCATTATGTACTACTCAGGGAGGTCTCAGTTGAGTCCGGAAAAACAAGTATCCCTCATAAGTCTCCAGCTTCAAGCACTGAATCGAGAAACAATAGTACATTCATCCCGAAGGGTACAATACTATCGTCATACGAACAGTTTGCTTTAACTGAATTCCTATGAGAGAACCAGGCCATCCTATGCGAGTTCCCAATGGACCCTCGGATGCGAGTGGGTTTGCCAACAAATGTGGTCTGCCACTGTCATCACTGGAGAGGGGTGTTTCCATTAAGGTTCTCAATGATCGGTCACCAGATGCACATAACTATCAAGGTCGTACCCTGAAGTGAGGTAATCCCCACACAGAATAGTTCCAAGACGGTCGCAATCTGGGTGTGGAACACATCGCCACCCATCATGGTGAGATACCATAAGAGTACAATGTCTGTCCACGCTAATCCTATGGTGCACTCAAGCCGGGTATTTGGCTTATCTCACAGTAACTCCCACCCACAGAAAAAATGAAAACCAGCACAACCAGACAGTCCAGTATAATATGATGCATGGAAAATAAAATACTGGAAGCGGTAAATAAATGCGATAAAGTAAAGCTGTAAATAAAACTGTAAATAAAAACAGTAAAGCTAAACTAAAGCACTCAGCATCAAACAGATAAACACCCAAAGAAACAAAACCAAACAGGCGCTAGGATTGACTCTACAAGGGAAACCAGAGATTCTGGGTTCGATCCCTAGCAGAGTCGCCAGCTGTCGCTCCCGGGATTTTCATCCTAGTACAAACGCGAAAGTGGCGCGGAAAGGTAGAGTCGCCAGCCAGACATTTTTATCCCGAATGAATGGGAAAGGTAATGTTGCACAAACCTGAGGAAGAAGGAAAAGGACGAGGCCTTGCGAACCAAAGATCGGGGTTCGGGAGTCGGTTACGACCTGGGAAGGTATTAGCACCCCAGATCGTCCGTCGTACCCGACGGGATCCACGCTTGCTTGCTTGTTTCAATGGGTGAGAAAAATAACTGCTGAATAAAACCGCTACTGGAATAAAGGGAATGGAAAATGAGAAATGAACTGAAATGAGAATGAAAAGAAAGGGGGAAATGTAGGGAAAATAAAGAATGTGCTCGAACGGGCCCTACCCCGCTGCCTACGTACCTCATCGGGATAATGAGGATCAGAGTCGACGTAGTTCGCCTAACCTAGGCTTACATTCGTTTGTGGTTTTTAGGATGACGTTGCCATAGCTCTAGCTCAGGTGTTACCGGCTCTGACACGAGGGTGTTTACCGTATCGCTGTTTGAACTGTCGAGACAAGTCATGAAGAGTATGAGATGAGAAAGAAGACGTGACTTCTTGGTTTGTTGTTTTTTAGAAGAAATGTTTTGAATTTGTTTGTGAACGGTCTTGTACTAAGACCTATCCATCGCGGGAAGTATTTACACCTCGCCCCGAAACAGGACGCGTATAAACACTCCGCAACAAAGTCTCGTGTCGTACAAGATTGTTCGGTTTTTATTAAGTGTTTTATTGCTTTTCTTTTGAGATGAGAAAGAGAATGACTCAAGTTGATAAAAGGAAAAATCTAAGGGGGACTAAGACACAACCCTAAATTATTTATTATGCACAAAGGGAGATCCTAATGGTTAGTGAGGTTTTTCTAATCCTAAGGAGCAAAAGGAGAAGAAAGAAAGGAAAAAGGATGCAACTTACTTCCTAAGGAAGATAAGTTGGTCCTAACAATGGGGAATCCTACCAATCACAAATATGGAAGGAAAAATGAATTAAAAAGCCTAAAAGAAATGCATAAAAAATAAAGGATAAAGTGGAGTAAACTTACCTCAATCTTCCCCACTACAAAACAAGTGTTAATGCACATTTTTATTAAAAAGAATAAGGCAAACACACATTAATTAAATCCTAATTAAATCCTAAGACACCTTAGACCTAAACTAGACTCTATTTTAATCCTAAAGGAACTAGAAAAAGCTAGGACAAAAATACAGCACCTATTACAGCCCCTAATACACAAATAGCTATGAAACTAAGCCTAACACCCACCAGCTTTTTACAGCCAGCATGCAACATGAAAAAGTAGGTGTAAAGAGTCAAATACATCATGCACACAACAAACAAATTTTACAGCAGCTATATACAAAAACAGCTATGAAATGCAAAATTCAGAATTGATTATTTTCATTTTTTATACACAAACTCAATAAAACATGCATTACTTTCCACATGAACATGCATTTTAACATGGATCAACATACCTAAATGGAAGAACATGAACATTTTTTAGGATTATTCAAGAATGCATCACATGTGGATTATGCAACAAGTATACAAAATGTGGCACATGAACATGGCATATGAACATGATGATTATTGATTATGAACATACAACATGATAGCTCAACAAACATGCTAAACTCAATGCATAATTCAGAATTGAATTGATAACATGCTATGATCAAACATGCAAACAAATGCCACCAAATGCACATATATATGATTATGCAAAATGCAACATACATCAACATAATGAAATGCAAAATGATTTAATGCAATGTGAAACATGTAAAAACAGAATGCAACATGATTATTACATACCTAATGATGCATGAACATAGCAACAATATGCAAGAACTCAAGCCATACACAAAGAACACAAAAAACACATAATATGCGACATAAACGGAATTGTGTCGAAACGACTCGAAATGGGGGAATGAGCTACTGGAAATGGACTCAAAAATTCCCTAAAATCACTACCTAAACATGTATGAACGTTAAAGGCACTAGGAAGCAAGATTGATCACTCAAATAAGCTAAGAATCCAAAATTCAACAGCGTTAACCGGTTAACCATATGGGTTAACCGGTTAACGGACCTAAAACAGAAGCATTTTGTGGCAAAACGCATGCGTTAACCGGTTAACCCAATGCGTTAACCGGTTAACACTGAACAGAATTGAAAAAAAAGCTTTTAAAATAAGTGCTTTTAGCCACAAAATCACTTCTAATGATCCCTAACATACCTAGGAACATGCTAACACTAATTTCTACTTATTTTGAGCTTATTTACACATGCTAGCACCTACATCTATTAACACCTTAAACTTTTAAATCAACAAAAATCACGAATCACAAGTAAACATAATCGAAACGGAACAATTTCAAGCAAAGCGAAAAAAAAGCAATTAAAGAATGCCAAAAGTGGCGAGATGAAGAGAATAACTTAAAGAAGAAGTGATTAAGATCACCAACCTACGAAGCGGAGGAGTGCTTCGGTAATTGTTGCAAAAATCGGAGCTTGATCGAAGAGAAAACCGTGAAAACCGAGAAACCGCAAAATAAATGCGTTCTTGATGCTTGAACCTTTGCACACTTCCGATAAGCCGAAATCTTCAACAAAATCACTAGCTTCTTCTTCTACGATCCACAATTAATGGAGGTTGGAGGCTTAAGCTTCAAGATCTTCAAGTTTCAATGTGAAACTTGAAGAGCTTATTCAAAGAAGCTTTGGTGAAAGGAGGGAAAATGGAGGAAAAGTGAGAGAGAAAAAGTGATTATGAAAAAAAGTGAAAAATTTGGAATTGTGGGAACCCTTTTGGTTTGGATGAAAATGGCTTAAATAGAGACTAGGCTAGGAGCTAGGTTTGGGTTTGGGGCCCAAAAATTAGGTTTGGGATCCAAAATTAGGTTTGGAAGTTAGTTAGGGTTAGGGTTGGAAAAGGGAATATTCCTTGGAATATTCCTTGGAATATTCCTTGGAACACTCTAGAAGATGGTGGAAGGTGGTGGAAGTTTCCAAGGGAAATGGAGTGGAATTGAAGTGGAAAAATGAGATGGAAAGAATGAAAGGAAGTGTGGAAAGAAAGTGGAAGGAAAAGCGGAAAGAAAAGGGGAGGAAAGTGGTGAATTCTTCCTTTTTAATGGGTTAGCTTGAAAGTGGTGTGGATTATTTTTGGTACATCATTTTCTCTCGAACTCCAATGTTTGCCAAGCCTCGATCAACCACACACCTCATGCAAAGGACGATGAATGACTTATTTATTTTTTCAAATGCGATGCGATGATATGCGGAATGATGCAAGAATGAAGCGTGAATCGCTCGAGGTTGATGATAAATAAGAGGGCAAATTTTGGGGTGTTACACCCACAATGTGCAAATTTCCAGGTTTTATTCAAGTATTCAATCACTCCAAACCTTGAACGTTTGAAAGTCGTCGCTATAATCCATTCAGGTCTGCAGATGATTGAATAGGGGCAGGTGTAATACCTCAAAATTTGCCCTCATTCCTTTTTACCTTAACTGGCTTATCGCTTCGCATTCATCTGCATTTCTCACTAGGTCATTCACATCATAATTATGCATTTCATGGATTCATAAGGCATGTGATCAAACATTTTCTTGTGACTCAAATTTTCCTATTCCTAGGTGATTCGTCTTACCATCGCATTGAGACAAAGTTTAAGCCCATACCATCATAGAATATTCCTATGCAGAGGATCATCGTACTCCAAAGTTTTCCTTGCTTAGAGGATTATTCGAAAGCATCGGATCAGGAGGTTATCGGTGTGAGTTAAAGGTTGGTTTCTCCAATTTCTCAGAAGATCGGGGTTTTGTTCTTTTGGTGTATGGGTTTATTTGGGATCTCATGGTAAAAATATTTTGTTATTTTGGGTGCAAGAATTGGGTTCAAATCAAAGTTGGAAGTTGCGCAACTATGGTTGATTTGGATGGTGTCGATTAAGTTTAAGCTCAAGTTTTCAATAACCATTTCATATACAAGACATTACCATTTTGTTTAATTCAAAATCACATGTCAAAACCCCTATTTGTTCTTACCTAAGCCCATTATCCGAATTAATCCATTAACATGTTCTTTTTATTCGTTTTAATTCCAATTTTGGTCCATTCTCTAAAACTCCCACAAATATCCAAACTTAATCTAATTTTTATCCATTTCAAGCCCATAAACTTTTTCCTTGATCCATTCTTAACATATCTTTTAGAAATTCCTCCAATTACCCATTACCATATTTAATTCCAAAGTTTTTCTTAACAAAGATTTTCCAACTATTAGGCTCAATATAACTCTAAGTCAAGTCAAAATTGACATTCATGTAGAATTTTGATTTATTATCATATGAAAGGAGTATCACAATAGAAGAGTTTTAAAGCCTTTGAGTAAAAGTCCACCAAATTCTTATGCCCAATTTTCATTCGCAATTGCCTTGGTTGAAATAAGATCAGTACATAGAAATTTTGTTTGGGTTCCTGGCCCGCCATTGTTTTAGTTGCCATGTTTAACTCAAAAGCTCATATAAGAAAAATCGAGAACATAAATAAAAAATTAAGGGATATAGCATAAAATCAGAACTGATAAAATAACAAAAAAAACTCAGTTACAGTTGGAGACCAGAATCAGTTGCATTCACAACAAAAAAATTCAATTACAAAATAAAGAAAAGTCAGTTGCAGTTGGGGAAAGAGGATAACAGAATTAATAATAGAAACTTCATCAATTATCAGGAGCATTCATCAATGGATTATTCTTCATCAATCTTCACCAATCCCTCTCTCTGAATCTTTTTCAACCTCCATCAAAAACTCAGAAAAACTCCAACTTCAATCTTCAATCAACCAAAGCTCGTGGTCCGATCTCAATTTTCTTCAGAATCTGAATATCATCTTCAGCCAACCACACCTTCATCTAAAAAACCTTCTCCACAAATCTTCTGTCTATGCCAATCTTCATAGATATCAATTATCATCTTCATATAACCTGTAGATCATCGATACACGATTCAAGAGTACACCGCAAGAAAAATCCGCATAAAAATAATTCTAGAAACGTCACAACAATAACAACGTAGATTTAAAATGAATTAGAAGAATGAGATGAGAAGAAAATCGAGAACCAGTCAGCGGTGACTTTGTGAAATCACAAGAGCAATAATCATTGCTGAGTCGAGCCGAGAATGAAGATGGGTCTGTACCTGAAAGCATGGCGGTGCCACCGTTATCATCAACACAACAAGAATTGCGCATACATAGAAAGAAGACGGAAAAATTATTAACGAAATGCGTCAACCTCCAAGCTTTCTCTCAGGACCTTCTCAACAATCTTCAATCTTCAATCGTCATCAACATCACCATCGGTAACTTCCATCTTCAACCTATAACTCAAAGAGAAAAATCTCAGGAGAAAAAAAAAACGATAACAGATTCACAGAGTTCTTGGTCAATCTCTCTGCGTCCTCATCAATCTCCATTTGCGTCCTCCTTCAAGAATTTTCATCATCATCAATGCCGAGCTTCAATCTTCATCGCTAACCTATATAGATCAACTCAATTTCAGATCAAGCAACAACAACAAAATTGAAGAATCTTGTGCCAATCAACTAGAAAAATGAGATTGGAGACAAAGAGATACTAAGTCGGAACCACGAATATGAGACGGAGTACGACCACGACGAAGGATGGTGATGAATTTGACGCTGAGGTGATGAAATGACGAAACACAAAGAAATCATTGTGCGGTGGAGAACCTTGCACTGATGACTTGATTGTGTGAGAATGTGAATCGTGCAATGGATAGTAGTCAACAAAGGAGTTTTGAGGCAATAAGGTGAAGTGAAGATTCACGACCGTGTTTTATGAAGAAGAAGGAAATGTTTTGCTTAGATGAAGGATTCGATGACGCGTTCGAAAGGAGAGATTGAGGGAGAAGAAACGGGAAAGAACACTGAAGAAGGTGAATATTGAAGATCGGCGGTGATGTTGATTTACCGGCGGCGGAGAATTTTGTGAAGAAGAAGAAGGAAACGGCGTGTGAGTATGAAGAAGGAGAAGCTCATAACTTATTATAATTCTTCCTTAGGGTTAAGGTTTCAAATTAGGGTTTCTCAAACAAATATTGGATTGGGCTTGGATCAAGACTCCATGGATGTTCTAATTGCACCCTCCACTTTCCGTTTCAAACCCCACCTGTGATTTTGACTCAAGCCAAATTGGGCCAAGCCCCATGTTAATGCTAGTCACACCTTCATATTACTCCAGCACCTCCCTTATGAGCTTCCTGGCGAATTGGGCAAATAAGCCCGTGTAAATTATTATTCACAAGCGCATGTTTGCTCAAAGCACCGCATCCTGTGCAAGACTTCCATGGATTGGGCCTAGCAACACTCAGGGCCATGGATCAATTTCTGGACCCTATATTTTCTACAAGCACCTCCCTGTTCCTCTATATTTCTTTATTTTTAGAATTTGTCAATTGATTTTTTCTTGTAGATTTTTAATTAATTTTTCTTGTTAAAATAATTTTTGTGGATTTTTATATTAATCCATTTTTTTAATAACTTCTAGTTAGAACTTTTTTTGCACTATTTTTAGCTATGGTTTACATTAATTTTAGATTAATTGGTTCATGAGCTTTTTTATCGATATTGGATTGATTTCGGATATGGTGGATCTTCGCGAAGTAATAATGGAAGATAAGCATTTATTTTGCTTATGGAGATCACAAGACCTTGCTTGAAGTTTTTTTGGGATTTCTTTTATGTGAAGAATCGACACTTTGATCAAGTAAGTAATTTCGACTTTCTACTTTAACGCACCATTCTAGTTGTATGCGGCTTAAGATCATATAACTTAAGGTGCATATTGAGCCCTCCCACCTGAGGCATTGGATTTATTTGTGAGTTATGATTATATGTGTCGATTTCGGAGCTTAGGGATTAGGTTACGGATTGTAGAATTCACTTCCTCTCGCTTTCCCTTAAAACACACTTTTTTGCCCGTTTCGTCACAATTATTAAAAATAGTTTTAGGTGGGATAAAATTCTGGAAATATTCATGAGTGATCCTTATCCTCTTAATTAATTTGTCATATTTTTTGATTCTAGATTTGGTTGGTTTTAGTAATTAATTTGGATTTTTCATTCCAAGCTGTCCCAAAAGGAATGGTATTGACATAAGAGACCAAAAACCATTTTTCCCATAGGTGTGAGACTTATTTTTTGTGAGTGATTAACCACTGTAATTTGGGATATTTTGATGCTACTTAGGAATTTTTTTTCATAATTTTTGGTGCCATTGTTGATCCACTTTGTGGAGTTGTTTTTCGGCAATCATGCATTGTTATCTTGCTCATCAAGTAATTGTTTTGACACTTTGGTGCATAATTTTGTGAAATCCTTTAAAAACATGTTATATACTGCCTTCAAAATTCCATGGATTTAATTTCATAATTTTTAAAGTCTTTTTGCTATTTTTCCATGTCACTTAGACTGTAGGTCCAATTATGTATTTATTTGCTTCATATCCTAGGTTTTAGCAAGGCATTCATGTCATTTGCTTGAGATGTATTTTGGTAACTTTTAGGAGTTAATTATAGGTCATTTATAGGTCCTTAATCCCAGTTATAGGTCAGTTTTTGAACCATACCCATTTGGTTTGTTTTTGTGTTTCAAAGTGCATACTTATTTGAATATGTTTAACTTAAACTAGTTTCTCTTCTCCTCTAATTGTTAACATGAATTATGTGGAAATAATTAATGGAAATTCATGCACTTTAATTGCATCTCATATCTTATATGCTACTGACCCATAATCATCTCATGCATATTCATATGCCATTCATCTTTAATTTGCATCCTTTGTGGTCTTATGCGATGTTTGTTCACTTCTTCCCACATCTTCTTCTCCTTGCACCATATGCTTACACCATTGCATCCATGATTGTATATTCGTTCATACATATTAATAAGCATTCACTACTGACGTTTATACTCATTTCATGTATTAATTCATGCTTGTAATCCATATGCATTCATACTTCATCCATAAGCCCTAACTTGCATTTAGGTGAACTTATGTGAACGTTTTGTACATAGTTTAACATAGTTTGATCTTGTGAGGTATCCTAGCATCCTTAGGGACCTATAACATGTAGCTACTGACTTTAGAAGTCATGTAACCTTTAGGTACCTTCACCTTTAGACTTAGGCCTCATTTTGAACCCTAGTTCCATTCTAGGACGTTTATGGTACTTAATCGCTTTTATGCTTTGATTTTACTTTCAATATGCATTGTCATGCTAACCTTTGTTTTGTAGGGGGGGAAGATTGAGGTAAGCATCACTTCATTCCTATCTCTTATGCATTATAATTGTGTTTGCCTTAGCACCTTGTGTTTTTCTCTTAGGCTTTCCATTTCTTTAGAGACAACTTAACTTCCTTAGGAAGTAAGTTAGTTTCTAACTCTCTTTTATTCTTTTCCTTTTCTTCCTTAGGATTAGAAAACCTCACAAACCATTAGGATCTCCCTTTTGTATATAATAAATAACTTAGGGTTGTGTCTTAGTCCCCCTTAGTTTTTCCCTTTTGCAACTTGAGTTTTTCTTTCTCATCTCATAAAGAAAAACAATAAAATACTTAATAAAAACCGAACGTTCTTGTACGACACGATACTTTGTTGCGGAGTACTTATACGCGTCCTGTTTCGGGGCGAGGTGTAAGTATTTACCACGATGGATAGGTCTTAGTATGAGAATGTTCACAAAGAAATTCAAAACATTTCTCATAAAAGACAAAAACAAACAATAAGCGACTATCCTGCGGAAACTTCTTTTCTCATCTCTTTCATTCTGAACGCGAACTCGCGACGACTTGTCTCGCATGCAAGACGGTAAACGCACTCGTACCAGACGAGCCTGCAACACCTGAGCATAGAAATACACAGTTCAAGCTATAAAAAACACAAACAAATAGTTCCCGCCTTAGTTAGGAGAACTACTTCGACTCTGATCCTCATTTTCCCGATGAGGTACGTAGGCAGCGGGGTAAGGCCCGTTCGAGCACATTCTTTATTTTCCCTACATTTCCCCCTTTTTATTTTTGTTCTCTTTTCCATTTCCCTTCTCATTTCTCATTTTTATTTCCAATTCCAGTAGCAGTTCTATTCAGCAGCGTCTTATTTCTCACCCTTTGAAACAAAATAAACAAGTGTGGATCCCGTCGGGTACTACAGACGATTTGGGGTGCTAATACCTTCCCAGGTCGTAACCGACTCCCGAACCCAGATCTTTGGTTTGCAGGACCTTGTCCTTTCCTTCTTCCTTAGCCATTCATTCGGGATAAAAATGTCTGGCTGGCGACTCTACCTTTTCCGCGCCACTTTCGCATTTGTACTAGGATGAAAATCCCGGGAGCGACAAATAGCAAGAAGACATTCCATAGAAATGGACTTGAATTCAATTTCTTGTGCCACACCAATAAAAAACTCCTAAAAAGCACAAAAAAAGAATAAGCGTCTCTCCTTTGGGACTTCTTTTCTCATCTCACTCACTCTCATCGTACGAACTTGCTCCTACTTGTCGCTTTGCAAGACGATAACGCATTCGTGCCAGACGAGCCTGCAACACCTGAGCATTGACATAAGAAATTGAAGCCTTAAAACACAAGCAATTTTTCCACCCCTAGTTAGGGGAACTACGGTGACTCTGATCCTCATGTCTAGATAAGGTACGTAGGCAGCGGGGTAGGGCCCGTTCAAGCACACTCTTTTATTTTCCCTACATTTTCCCCTTTCTTTTCTTTTCTTATCCAGTTCATTTTCTTTTGTAGCAGCTTCATTCTATTACCCTTTGAAACATTTTATTTGCAAGCGTGGATCCCGTCGGGTACGACAGACGATCTGGGGGGCTAATACCTTACGAGGTCGTAACTGAATCCCAAACCCAGATTCTTTGGTTTACAGGACCTTTGTCCTTCCTTTTCTTTTCTTTGGTTTGTGCAGCATTACCATTCCCGTTCTTTCGGGATAAAAATGCCTGGCTGGCGACACTACCATTTTCCGCGGCACTTTCGCTTTTGTACCAGGATGGAAATCCAGGGAGCGACAGCTGGCGACTCTGCTGGGGACTGAACCCAGAATCTCTGGTTTCCCCTTGAGAGTCTATTCTAGCGCTTGTGTGTTTCTGTTTCGTTGGGTGTTTGATTGTTTGCTGTTGTGTGGTTATTTTACTATTTTTATTTACAGTTTTTATTTACAACTTTATTTACATTTTTCAGTATTTTATTTCATGCATCATATGTATATACTGGACTGTCTGGCTTTGTTGGTTTTCTTTTGGTGGGTTTGGGATTTGTTACTGTGAGATGAGCTCATAACCGGAGTTCGAGTGCACCTTAGAACTTAGCGTGGACAGTCACTTTGGCTTCATGGAATCTTGCTATGTTGGTAGTAGTGAGTTCCACACCCAGACTTGTGACCATCTTGGAAATGTTTTGATGCAGGAATCTTTCTTGGATCATTACACGACCTCAATAGTTATGTGCATCTGGGGACCAATCATTGAGGACCTTTGTGGAAAAATCTCTCTCCAGTGGTGACAGTGGCAGACCACATTTTGTGGAAAACCCATTCGCACCCGAGGACCCACTCGGAACTTGCATATGATGGTCTTGTTCTCTTATAGGAACTCAGTCAAAGCATCTGGTCGTATGACGATAGTACTGTATCCTACGAGCTGAATGTACTATTGTTTCTCGATTTTTGCGCTTGAATGTACTATTCCTTATTATGCTTCAAAGAGGGTTCCCCCATATGAGGACATAACAAGTGCTTGCCACCTGAGTATCCTTAGGGTGAAGACAGGCTTGGAGGCTGGTAAAGGAAAATGGTTTGCTTTGGACTTTCTTATCACATAAGCTCATGTTTTTTCCTTGGGAAACAAGTGGTTAAAGTTCAACGCATTTTTGTCCTTAATGGTGTATGGGATAAGTTTGTTCCCTGGAGAGAAGGGTTGGATCAGTGTGGAGGCCATCACTATTTTCATCAAAGGAAACCCAGTGCCCACATTGCTAGGGGATTTCTATTATGGTGTCCATTACAGAAACGAGAAGAGAAAATGATATGTGAATTGTTGTGCTCCTTTATTTGTTGAGTGGTTTGCTAAGAGGCTTCCAAAGTTAGGGCCATTCAAGGATCTTAAGTAGGAGTGAAAGTGGGCTAGAAGATTGATGGGGCTAACTTCTGATGACATAGCTTGGGGATGCAACAAAGATCTAATGGTAAAGGAGATCATTACCAGGTGTGGTGAATTCCCTAATATACCTTTACTAGGAAGAAAAGGAGTGATAAGTTACAATCCGGTGTTGTCCAGAAAGCAGTTTGGCTACGCTCTGAAGAATCCTCCACACAATGAAGAGTTACCCGAGTCTCTGTATTTTCTAGCAGAAGGAAATGAGAAGTTGGTTATTCAGGAATCCCAAGCTTGGAAAATGAAGACAAGGGAAGGTAAGAAGGAGTATGGAAAGGTGGATCCGAAGACATACCCTCCTTTAGTTGCTTGGTTACAAGTTAGAGTGGACACTTTCCTTCTTCCATTTTCAGCTGAAGCTCCATTGTACCCAAAGGAAGTACCTGCTCATGCCACTGTTTCTGTTGAGAGTTATAAGAAGCTGGAAGCATTGATACATGACTTAAGGGTTGAAAATAGGGAGATGACATGATTTTACCATCATGTAATCAGTTCTAAGGAAGAAGTAAAAGAGAAGATGCAGAAGATGCAGATAGCCCAAGAAGCTAAAGAGAAAGAGTTTGTTGGGAGGGAAGCTTATTTCCAAAGAAGAGGCTTGATGGACTCAAAGAGATAAGTAGAGTATAAGAAGACCAAGAATACTCTTAGAGAAGCTAGACAATCCATTACCTGGTTTCAAGAGATGAGAGACAAAGATCAGGAGATGTATGAAGAAAAAGAGAAAACTTACAAGTCGCAGATCCAAGACCAGAAAGAAGAGATGGAAAAGGTTCACAAGATCCATCGGGAGAAGTCTCAACAACTGGTGCAAAGTCAACAGGCCTTGGAGGAAGCACTCAAGGAGATTAAAGATCTCAAGCTGAGGGTAGAGGTTAAGAGAGCTAGGTCTGGGCCAGGATCTAGTGGGGAAGGATCAAAATCTTCTTGTAGTCTCGCCTTTTAGCTTTTTGTACTTGGATTACCTACAAGCTTGTTATAGGAATCTGTGTTTATTGCTTTCAACTTTCTTTTCTTTGCTTTGTAAGACTTGTAAACCCTCGGGGTTGTTTTGTATGACTTTTGCCTTGGGAGGCTGTTCAGTTTATGCATATTTGTTTGGTTTCTCACTTACTCTCCTGAATCATTGAAACTGGTCGTTCAAAGTCATCAGAATTTGAATAACTCTCAAAGAAATCCAGTATTGGAAAAATCAGTCTCCAAAAGGCCATCTGGTTTATTTTATATCAAATACCGGAACTGGGGCACCAAATGCATGACCATGGGAACACAAATAGTGGCATTGCATGCATGTAACTTTGTTTTTGTTTTGCAGGTACAGTTACCGGATTTCTAACATCTCTTCCTTTACAGGCATTATTGCTGCACGAAGAGTGCATAAGTATCCGACAAAAGAAAACAGAAGCCGAATCATGGACCAAATGCAGGCTGAGCAGGAAGAATTTCATAACCGCATAGATCAATTCATGACATTAGTGACTGACATGAACCAGAATTAGGAACATCTGAGAGATATGTTAGTTGCTAATGCTAATAATGGTACCGGAGCTCGTGGTAATAACAATAGTGATCCTCAGCCTAAGGTGGTTGTCAATGCTAGAGAAGGTCCTCAACCTCAGATGGACCATCAGGATGACCAATTTACTATCTTGGAAGACGTGGAAGGTCAGGGTGCGGTGGTCAACCGTCGTTTTGAAGAAATGGTTGAGCATATCTATTCTATCCAATCCCAAAACTCTTTGGGGTTTGACATTACTGGCTTAGGTTTGGTACATGGAGTAAGGATTCCTCATAAGTTCAAGGCTCCCGTTTTTGAAAAATATAATGGCACTTCATGCTCATAGACTCATCTTCAAGCTTTTGTCGGGAGGAGTGCTTCCTACACAGACGAAGAGAAGCTGTGGATGTATTACTTTCAAGATAGTCTTGTCGGAATGTCTCAGGAGTGGTATATGAAATTGAGCAGGGTTTCCATCAGAAGCTGGAAGGATTTGGATGAGGCTTTTGTTAAACACTACCAATACAACCTAGACATGGCTCCCAATCGCACCTAGTTGCAGAACATGTCATAAAACTCGAAAGAAAGCTTCAAGGAGTATGCCCAAGGGTGGCGTCAACTGGCTTTAAGGGTACAACCCCCACTACTAGAGAATGAGATGGTTGTTATGTTTATGGGCACCTCAAGGGGTATTAATTGATTGCTTGGTGCCATGTCCGGCAACCAAGTTTAATGACATTGTGATAGCAGGAGAGAGGGTTGAGACTTTGATGAAGTTGGGAAAAATTCAAGACAATGGTGCTGGTAGTTCATCAGGGTCGAGGAAGCCTTTTGCAGGTCCTCCAAGGAGAAGAGAAGGAGAAACCAATGCTCTTTATGGTCGAGGAAGAGGACGTGGATACATAAATTCATATGACCAAGTGGAAGCTGTCACTATTCCTTTAAGTCCTGCTCCTCAACATCAGCAGCCACACAACAACTATCAACAAAGTCCATAACAACAACGTCAACCTCGTCCTGCTAATCGTGTTATTGAAGCAATTCCCATGACTTATACAACGCTGTTACAGAGGCTGTTGGATCTAAACATGATACAATTGAGGACTATAGCTCCAGCACCACCAGGTGATCTTCCCATGGGATATGATGTCAATGCTAAGTGTGCTATCCATTCGGGTGCTCTGGGGCACTCCACGAAAAAATGTAGAGTGTTTCATAACAAGGTTCAAGATTTGATTGATTCTAAGGCTATCAACTTCTCACCTCCGCCGAACGTTACCAATAACCCTATTCCTAATCATGGTGGGGCTAGGGTGAATGCTGTTGAGAGCGGAGAAAGTTTGAATTTAGTTCTGGATGTGGAAGAGGTGTAAACTCCCCTTTTGGCTATGAAAGAAAGGCTATTGAGAGGGTATGTGTTTCCTGGATGTGATTTTGATTACGAATAATGTATGGTTTCCTTTAATGGTTGTGATAAACTGAAAGTTGGGCTCTAGAGCTTGATAAGTGAAGGTTCATTACAGTTTGATAGAAAGAACAACCAAAATGATTGTGTCTTTACTGTGACAATTTACTATGATCCTGCTGATGTTCTAGCTCCCCACAGGGAACCTGTTACAATATACGTTCCACAAGATGTAAACCCTGTCACAATTACTATTCCTGGTCCTGTTCCCTATGATGATGACAAAGCTATTCCTTGGCATTATGGTTCTGATGTCTACGTGAGGGGACAGAAGGTGAAAGACTGACCAGTAATGATTGACCCTGCTGTTGTAAATGTTGGAGGATTAGGCAACTTTACTCGTAGTGGACATTTGTTTGCTCCACAAACTCTCCGGACTAATAATGAAGTTGAAGCAGCTGTTAAAGCCAAGAGCAAGCAGACAACTACTGAAGTGGTTGTGACCCCAACTACTGATCAGAGTGTCTTCGAGAAAGAAGTGGAAGAATTTATGAGGATCATAAAGAAAAGTGACTATAAATAGTGGAGCAATTGAATCAGATGCCATCCAAAATTTCCATCCTGTCATTGCAAATGTGTTCGAAGGCGCATAGGGAGGCTCTATTGAAAGTACTGCAGTTGGCCTATGTACCTCAGGAGATTACCGTTAATCAGTTGAAGGAAGTAGTGGCCAACGTAAATGCTAGTCATGGGCTAGGGTTTACTGAAAGAGATCTTACAACTGAAGGGAGAAACTATAATAAAGCTTTGCACATAACGATGGAATGCAAATGTGTTGTTTTGTCACATGTCCTGGTTGATACAAGTTCCTCCCTAAATTTGCTCCCGAAGAAAGCCCTGATGAAATTGGATGTGGATGGTCTTATTCTCCGACCCAGTGATCTAGTTGTGAAGGCCTTTGAAGGTTCTCGGAGATATGTCTTTAGGGAAGTAGAATTACCAGTGAAGATAGGGTCACAAGTGTTTAAAATCACTTTCTATGTCATGGACATTCAACCAGCATACAGCTGTCTGTTGGATCGTCCCTGGATTCATGTTGCGGGAGCGGTGACGTCTACTCTTCACCAAAATCTGAAGTATGTGGTGGATGGCCATGTGGTTATTGTTTGTGGTGAGGAAGATATCTTTTTTAGCCACCTGTCCACATTTAAGTATGTTGAGATGGATGGTGAAATCCATGAAACATTGTGCCAGACATTTGAGGCAGTGAATGTCAGTTCAGTTTCTCCTACTTCTACAATCAAGGGCAGTGAGAAGGTGGGAACTTCCATTTCTTCTTATAAGCAGACCAAAGAGGTAGTACAATTAGGGCATGCCCAATGCTGGGGCAAGTTGCTGGAAGTTAAGAAGAAGGAGGACAAATTTGGCATTGGCTATCACCCGGGGCAAGCTAGAGGGTCTCAAGGTAGCAGAACAATGAACTTCACTAGTGCTAGGGTGATTGATCCAAACTATATGTGTGTTGTGGATGAAGAAGATGCTGACAATGATTGCGATATGGACAACTGGGTGAACCCATGTGTTCCCGGGGAAGAGCTGCAGAACTGGTTTGCTGAGGATTTCGTCCAAGTTACCAGTCCACCAGAGTAATTTTTCCTGTTTTCCATTTATTCATTTGCATGCTAAGTCCTACACTATGTCCAAGGTGTATGGATCCATTATAGGGCCACCATTGCATTTTATGCAGTTAACTTTACCATGAATAAAGGACATTTTTTCATTCAAATTGTGTTCTCTTTCTTTCTTTTAAATTTTTCAAAAAAATAAAAATAAAAAATGGCAATGTTTTTCTTTTGTTTTGGTCTTGTTTGTTTTCATAAACGCAAAATCTGAAATAAGCACATCACTTGTGCAAAGTCAATCATCCAGATTTCTTTGATAACTCTTCTACTATGACCAAGTATGACGTTGATAATCCGATCTACCATGCTGATGGAGAAGGGGTTGAAGAAGACTGTGAGCTTCCTAAAGAATTAGCCAGGTTACTGAGACAAGAGGAAAGGGTTATTAAAACTTATCAAGAAGAGCTCGAAGTTATCAACATTGGGTCTAAAGACATGAAGAAGGAAATTAAGATTGGGGCCAGTCTGCAAGCCAATGTAAAGGAAGAACTGATTGGCATGCTTCGAGAGTATGTGGATATCTTTGCTTGGTCATATCAGGATATGCCAGGTCTAGATACCGACATCTTTATGCATAAGCTGCCATTGAGGGAAGACTCCCCTCCTGTTAAGCAAAAGTTTAGAAGAACCCGTCCTGACATGGCATTGAAGATTAAAGAAGAGGTTCAGAAGCAATGAGACGCCAATTTCATTTCCATAACTAGTTTTCCACCCTGGGTAGCTAATATTGTACCTGTATCGAAGAAGGACGGCAAGGTCCGGATATGCGTTGACTACCGGGATTTGAATAGAGCAAGCCTGAAAGATGATTTCCCACTACCTCACATTGATGTATTGGTGGATAATACGACTCAATTATCAGCATTCTCCTTTATGGATGGCTTCTCCGGTTATAATCAGATTAAAATGGCTCTGGAAGACATGGAGAAGACGATGTTCATTACCCCTTGGGGTATGTTATGTTACAAGGTCATGCCCTTTTGTTTGAAGAACGCCGGGGAAACTTATCAGTGGGCAATGGTGACTCTTTTTCATGACATGATCCACAAAGAGATTGAATGCTATGTGGATGACATGATTGCCAAATCCCGAGACAAAGAAGAGAATCTGGTTAACCTCAAAAAATTGTTTGAACGACTGAGAAAGTATTGTTTGAGGTTAAATATAAATAAGTTCACCTTTGGGGTGCGTTCCGGAAAGCTGCTAGGTTTCATTGTAAGTCAAAGAGGAATCAAGGTAGATCCCACAAAAGTTAAAGCAATATAAGACATGCCTGCACCGCGAACTGAAAAAGTAGTGTGTGGTTTCCTAGGGAGGTTGAACTACATTTCCCGGTTCATACCTCACCTTACAGCCACGTGTGAGCCAATATTTAAGTTTCTAAGAAAAGAGTAGGTGGTCAGGTGGAATGAAGATTGTCAAAGAGCATTTGACAAGATAAAAGAATACTTGCAGGAGCCTCCAGTTCTAATGCCTCCGATTCCAGGAAGGCTACTTATTATGTATTTGACCGTGCTATAAGGGTCAATGGGGTGTGTTCGAGGCCAACATGACGAGTTTGGTCGAAAAGAGCATGCAATATACTACCTTAGCAAAATGTTTACCGAATGTGAATCCCGTTATTACTGCTCGAGAAAACTTGCTACGCTTTGGCATGGGTTGTTCGCCGAATGAGACAGTACATGTTGACCCACACAACCCTATTAATTTCAAAGATGGATCCTGTTAAATACATTTTTGAGAAACCAACGCTAACCGGAAGGGTTGCAAGGTGGCAGATGGTGCTGACAAAGTACGATATTCAATATACTTCTCAGAAAGCCATCAAGGGAAGTATACTTTCAGACTATCTTGCGCAACAACCCCTTGAAGATGAGTATCAGCCAATGAAATTTGATTTTCCTGACGAGGACATCATGTACCTCAAAGCAAAAGATTGTGAGGAATCACTTTCGGAGGAGGGGCCAGACCCTGAATCCAAATGGAAGTTGATGTTTGATGGGACAGTCAATATCAACGGACATGGAGTTGGTGCTGCTCTAATTACTCCTGAAGGTGTCCAGTTTCCCTTTGCTGCCAGAATCACTTTTGGCTGCACCAACAATGAAGTGGAATACGAGGCGTGCATTATGGGAATAGAGGAGGCTATTAGTTTCAAGATTAAAACCCTCGATATATTCGGAGACTCCGCCCTCGTGATAAATCAGATTACCGGCAAGTGGTATACGCACCAAGAACATCTAATTCCTTACAGGGATTATGCCAGAAGACTATTGACGTTCTTCACAACAGTAAAACTTCATTATATACCACGAGATGAAAACCAATTTGCTGATGCATTGGCTACGCTCTCTTCATCTATCAAAGTTTTGTGTTGGAATTATGTCCCCATAATTGACATCTCTAGGCTCGATATACCTGCTTATGTGTTCTTTGTAGATGCAGTGTCTGATGAGAAGCCTTGGTTTCATGATATCAAGCATTTCCTGGAAAGAAAAGAATATCTAGCTGAGGCATCTTCCAATGACAATAAGACCTTAAGGCGACTAGCTACTAGTTTCTTCTTAAACGCAAATGGTGTTCTGTATAAGAGGAACTTTGACATGGTTCTGCTCAGATGCGTGGATAGACACGAAGCAGACCTGTTAATGCAGGAAGTCCACGTGGGATCTTTCGGTACTCATGCAAGAGGACATGCAATGGCTAAGAAGTTATTGAGATTGGGGTATTGCTGGTTAACAATGGATGCATATTGTTGTTCATACGCCCGTAAATGTAACAAATGCCAGATCTATGCAGACAAAGTGCATGCTCCTCCAAGCCCGTTCAATGTCATGTCATCTCCTTGGCCCTTTTCTATGTGGGGCATTGACATGATCGGAAAAATAGAGCCTACTGCTTAGAATGACCATCGTTTCATATTGGTCGCAATTGATTACTTCACCAAATGGGTTGAAGCAACATCTTATGCCAATGTTACTCGCCAGGTGGTGGCCATATTTCTGAAGAAAGATATCATCTGCAGATATGGAGTTCCCGAGCGAATCATCACTGATAATGGTTCCAATCTAAACAACAAAATGATGGCTGAGCTATGCCGAGACTTCAAAATCCAACATCACAATTCTTCACCTTACCGACCAAAGATGAATGGTGTAGTTGAGGCTGCAAACAAGAATATTAAGAAGATTATGCAGAAGATAGTCATCACCTATAAGGATTGGCATGAGATGTTACCGTTTGCGTTGTATGGGTACCGATCGTCAGTCAGGACGTCTACTGGGGAAACTCCCTTTTCCCTAGTATATGGTGTGGAGGCAGTCTTACTTGTGGAGGTGGAAATTCCTTCTTAGCGTATGATAATGGACGTCAAGCTTGATGAGGCTAAATGGGTGTGTGCCCGATATAACCAATTGTGTCTAATTGATGAAAAGAGATTAGCTGATGTGTATCATGGTCAGCTTTATCAGAGGAGAATGAAGCGAGCATTTGATCAGCGGGTATGCACTCGAGAGTACCAAGTTGGTGAGATTGTACTCAAGAGAATCATTCCTCCAGGTTTAGATCACAAGGGCAAGTGGACACCGAATTATGAAGGCCCATTCATAGTAAAGAAGGTTTTCTCTGGTGGAGCACTGGTGCTAACTACTATGGATGGTGAAGACTTCCAATCCCCTGTTAACTCAAACGTAGTTAAAAAATACTTCGCATAAAAAGACCCGCTGGACACAAAAACAAAATTAAGTCCTGGAAAAAAGGGGCATCCCGGCGAGTTAAAAACATAATAAAAAGCTCGTGGAAAAGATAGGGAAATAAAAAAAAATGTACACCCGCTGAGTTGAAAAGCCACATTGGACAACTCAGGCAAAAAAAGGGTATCCCGGTGGATTAAAAACTCGAAAGGGCGATCCACGCAAAATAAGGGAATAAGCGAATGATTGCAATCCGGGTAATCTATACCATGTAATCATCTCAGTTAATCTGGCAATCTCTGAAAGGTAGGAATCAGTCCAATCTTCTTCAGAAGGCGAAGGCAAGAATGGAAAATATCGAAGATATACTGGTCATAGCAGAAAAGAAACTCATTGGAATGCCGTGCACATTGCCATTATGATAGTTTCTTTTTCTCAATTTTATGGTGGCTACCTCTTTCCAAGTAGTTGCTTCCTGATGTAAATTTTTGCCTATTCAGAGGCTCATCAATAAAAGAATATTCAGTCCAAAAGCTTCGTCCTTGTTTCTTGTTTTATTTGTTTTGTTTGCAAAAAATGTCCTGAATTTTTTGGTAAAAGAACATTGCATTTAAACTGGGTGGTTTTATAAATGACGTGCGAAAAGGGAAATGTTTAAAATCACTTTGAGTGACAGGTGACATGGGATGATTAACTCGTACCATGCACTTTCCCGGGGTATATGGATGTACTTTTATTGTTGCAGGTTTGTTGGTAGTAGAGGACTGCTCCAGACAATATTCCCCAAGTAGGGTATTCCTCCCCCAGCAGGATATTACTCTTCAGTTTTATTCCCCAACAGAGCATGTTGAGTCCCAACATCCTTAGAAGAGTAGAGAAGGGGATTTCCCCAGCTGAGTGTAAACACCCCAAATTTTCCCTCACCCATTCACACCATGGCTTGTGATCATTTCATATGCATAAGTTCAATCATAACATCTCATATTACATATTTGCTTCACTGCATTGGTTCAAAGTCATCTGCATCTAGGGTTTGTGATCTGAGCAATCCAAGAGCCCTTTGAGCCACTCCAAAGGTCATCAATCACTTCAAAGGGGTCCATGTGTGTTCAAGCATCATATTATATCCTCTCAAAGTCAAGGAAGTCAAAGAATCACAAGAACTGAGGATGGCATGGAAGCAGAGCCAGGTTTGACTGCACAGATGACCTAGAATTAGGGTTTTGGTTTCAAAGGCCATAACTCCAATTTTTTTGGTCATTCTTGTTTCTATTGGTCTCTATATGGTATAGGGATCATGCATATCAATTTTCATGAAGAAATTCAATGGGGAAGGCATCTGATCAAGAGTTGACTTTTTGAGCAAGTCAGTGCAAAATCAGGGCACCTGAGGCCCCCAATGACCCAACCAAGGGGTGTTCATCATCATTTTGATTATGTATGATATTTATTTGATCATAGAAGATGTTATAAGTTCACAAATTTGAAGGATTTCAAGCCATTTGCAAAGTTGACTTTTTGGGAAAATGACTTGTAATGGAAAATTGCCATTTTGGGAAACTTTTTCAACCCTTGCTTTTTGATTCAAAAATGCTTCAAATGGGAAAACTTTGGTCATGAAAGTTGTAGAATGGATCATTCCCTTTTCAAAAAGTACAAGAACTTATTCTAATTCATTTTGGATCAAAAGTTATGGCTTGTCAAAGTTGGGAAAAATCACATAATTTCAAGTTTTCTACCAAAGAGGCAAAGTTGCAAAACCACTTGCCAAGACAAATTGTGCTATCAAGTGGACTTATAATCTTCATACAAATATAAACCAAGGCCTAAGGATCAGATTGCATCAAAAGTTTGCTCATTTTCATGACTTGTGGATCAAGAAACTTCAAAAGGGGCAAAGTTGATCAAAGTTGCAAAACCTCACTCAAACCCTAATCCATGTGCTGGCTGACTTCAAAACTGATCCTAGGGCTCTCCACACTTCTTGCTGCGCAGGACACCCCTCTTGTCCTTGGCTAGCCATGAGCCCATACCTCTCTTACACAAAGCTTGACTTTTTTGCAAAAGACCCATACCAATCACCATAGGCCACCAACAACTCTCTGACCTATCACCACTTGATACATGGACCAAAAGCAGCTCAACACAATACACACACAAGCCTGAAACTCTCTCTAAGCCAGCATTCTCATTTTCACCTCTTATGCAACTTCCTTAGAAACTCATCATACAAGCATCAAACATTCAAACAAACTTCACAAAACATCTCAGCATACTCCCCTGATCGTTTCCCTGCCCTCATTCATCCCTGAAACATCCTCAAACTGAAACACGATTTCTCTCCCTCACTGAACAGAACTCACTCAATCTCTCAAACCAGCCAAAAGAAACTCCAACCAAGCATTGCAAGCTTCTCAGGAGGTCCATTAGAGGCGTTTTGGATCAAAGGGGCAGCCAGAAAGTTCCAGAAATCAAAGCTTCAGTTCAGGTGAGCTCAAGAACATTTTTTCCAGAAACATGTTTTTAAGTTCCTAAATGATTCTCTATGCTTCACTGATCATGCTGATGTGTTTTGTTTCGAAAATGATTGAGTATTGAGTATGTATGATGCTTCTGAAACTTTTCTGACCTAAATGCATTTTGCTTCGATTCAGCTCTGTTATGAAAAATAAATGTGTTTTGATTGTTGATTCTTGCTCTATGATGTTTGGGGATGGATTCTGGGCAGAGAGATTAGGTTTTAGGGACCTGGGGAAGAAGTTAGCAACTTTCAGGTGAGGGTCTGGCCGGAGAAGACGACCGAAAGTCTTCTCCGGCCACCTGAAAGTGATTAGTGTCTTAATTGCGTTTAGGGTTCAGTTTGAATATGGACCATAGATTAGGCTGACTTTGTTTGACTCCCGCGCGTTTGAAGGGTCCAGATCCATTCACTTAAGCCCTAATCCACGCCATTAACCTAATTAATTGAGTTTTATTTTAATCTGGCCAGTTTGAATGAGAGCCGTAGGATAGCGCGCTAGTCTTTCCCTCCATTCCCAGTTTTAATCTCAGCCTCAGGATGCGCTGACTTTCCTTTATTTATAATTTTTTATTTCATTTAATTTCATTTCTTTTCCTCATTTTATTTAAAATAGCAAAACCCTTTTAAAAATTATGAAATTTTTTGCCAAAAGTTTGATTAATTTTTAAAACCCAAAAATATTTTTATTTTTATTTTTTGCATTAAAAATTATTTTTAAATCATTTAAAAGATTATTTTTAATTAGTTAATGAGAATTAATTAATTAAAAATACTTTTAGGTATTTAAAAATCACAAAAAAATTCACATAGCATTTGAAAACATTTAGAAACATTGTCCAACTCTCAAACCAAATTTCTTTTTTGTTCTTGATGCCTTTTGATCATTTTCAATGGAATTAAAATCATTTTTAGGTAATATTTTGTGACAAACTTCAAAAATTCATTTCTGTCTAACTATTGAGAGTTGGACAATGATTCTTTTTGCATTGCATCTTGCATAACATGTAGTTTATAGGATAAACTTGGCATGAATTGATCTTGCATTTTCAATTTGTTTTGCATTTTGCTTGAAAAGGTACCTCAAAACCCTAGCAATCTTAGGAAATTCATAACTTTCAATAGGTTAAGAATTGGATCCCCTCCTTTGGGCAGTGAGTTTGTATAGGTTTAGGTTTCCTTTGATTGCATTTTCAAATTTTTATCATGTCATTTGCTTCTGGTTTTGGATTTTGCTTTGTGTGTTGATCATAAACCCTAATTTATGCCTTCCTTTGCATCCATCTTCCATTTGCTTGCATACCATGACTTGCCATGACATTTTGTGCATCCATTTGATTTATAATACATCTTAAGACATATTAGAATCATGTTTGATCATTTCATCTTTCATTTGCTATGTTATATGTCTTTTGCATTCCATAACTTTTCATGAACATCCATGGTTCAAAACATGCTTCTCTTGCATCCATATGCTTGTATGATCATTCTAATGCCTTGCCTCATGTTTGCATCATCTCTTAGCATCATTAAAATCATACTTATGCTTCTGGTTTTGGTTTGCATCATGACATTGCATCTCATTTTGCATTGCATTTCATTTCTTATGCTAACATTTCAGGTGGTAAGTTATTTGAGAAGTGAATTTGCCTTCACTTCTCACATTCTCTTCTCATCTCTTTCATACTCCCCTTGCTTCATTTTGTATGTGTATTGGATTGAGCTTGCTCATTCTTATTCATCTTACCTTCTTTCTTCAAGCAACTTGTCTTCTTAAGTGAAGCAAGTTGTTTTGCATCTCTTTGCTCTTCTTATCTCTTTCTCTCCTTGGTGGTTCCTTGAAGATTTCTTTCTTGAGCCTCACAAACCCTAGGATCACCAAGCATGATAATAATTAGAGTTTTATTAGCCCCCCATTAGTTTTACCTTTGTGTCATCATTGAGTCTTCTCTTCTCATCTCATAATCAGGGACTAAACCCTAAAGGTTTTAAGGCTTTGTGATTAAGGTTATGCCTGTATCCTTCTATTAGGATGGAGTGTATAACTTTAATCCTAAGTGTTAAATCCTTAATGTGTTTAAATCCTTTAATCAATTCACTTAATAATCAACAAGACATCAAGCTTGTAACTTGGGCCTTGCATTAGGGTTCTAATTCTTCCTTAATTGGTTAAGAAGGACTAACCCTAGTGTTAATGGACAAGTCCCCCTCAAGTTGTCTCACAAATCATAAAAAGCATTTCTTCATCTTATCATTAACTAAAATCCACTTAATAAAGGCTTTGTTTTGTCATGAGGTTAATCCCTAATCATGGATTAAGTTGAGGAGCCTTCCTCAGCTTAAATGTTCTCATCTGTTATCCTTCTATTAGGATGGTGTAATGAGTCCATTTAATCCTTGATTATGGCTTAAACTCATTACTTAACACTAAACAAAAGCACCAAAAACATCTAAATAATCACAAGTAGGTTAATGATCTTAATCCTACATCAGGGTGATTAAATGTGAGATGCTGACTTCACATTTAAAGTATTCTCATTACCCCTAATCAGAGGGAGGATGTGATGAGTTTACTAACCCATTGGTTTAGGCTTAATCTCATTAACTTATGACAAACTTCCAAAAGCAATAAAAGTCTGAAAATACAAAAAACCAACAATAATCGTCTCCTCCGGGATTCTTTTCTCATCATATTCACTCACAAACGAGAACTCGCTTCTTCCGTCTAATGCAAGACAGTTTGCACCTGAGCCAGACAGGTCATACACTTGAGCATAGGCAAGTAAGCAGTTCACAAGTCAATTTATCTTTCAGTCTCTTTGAGTCGAACTACGGTGTTCTGATTTCCTCATTGCACGAGAGGATACGTAGGCATAACTTAACAGTTATCGAACAAAAGTCTCTGTATATTCCCCCCTCTTCCAGTATCATTCTTTTAGCCTCATATTCTTGAGCATTTCATTTCTGTTCTTACACTGACACTTCTCTTATACACTTCGCATTTCTTTTTACACTGACACTTGCATTCTTTCCAGCTTTGATACACAAATTGCACTGACACTCCCCCTTTAAACACAAATCTTTTAAGCGTGGATCCCGTCGAGTACGACGGACAATCTGGGTGCTAATACCTTCCCAGGTTGTAACCAACCCCCTTTCTCAATCTCTCTGGTTCGCAACTGTCTTATCCATATCTTTCTAGGTCTATGCAACATTACCTTTCCTTCGGGATAAAAATGCCTAGCTGGCGACTCTATTCATCCTCCTCCTTTCGCCGACCGTTCGCGTCTGTACCCCTTATGACCAGGTGTCATTTGGTGTGAGCGACACTGAGTTAGAACAAATGTTATCCCCAGTAGAACTACAAGATTAGTTTAACAATTATTTTCCCCAAGCGGAGTCAACAGTGAAGTATTCCCAGCAGACAACTGAATGTTTGATCCCCACAGAGTCATAAGGGCATAATCCTTCTCCCAGCCAGGGTTATTTGACTTAGCATCTTCCCAGTCAAGCCTGAAGATTGCCATTTCCCCAGAGTTCATGATTGGGATCCACTCTCATTAGTGAAATATTCCCCAGGAAGTCGCCAATTTATTTTTGGGCTAGTGTGATAAGTAGCATGGGAAGTTGTTTATTTCCCAGCCAGAGTCAAGGATTGTCAAGATATATTGGTCTCGTTCTTCAGCAGAATGTTAGCCAGGACATTATCTTACCTAACGGGGTTTTACAGAAAGTATTTTCCCCTGCAGAGTTGTTACTCTCCTCTCAAATCAAGTATTATTATTTGATACTCGTCTGCATCAGTTTTTAACACTCGTCTGTGTTAGTTCACAAGTTTTTTAACACTCGTCTGTGTTAGTTTCTCCACTTTAACACTCGTCTGTGTTAATTCATCATATTTTAAATACTCGTCTGTGTTTGATATTCTTTTGATGCTCGTCTGTATCATTCTCAACACTCGTCTATGTTAACTCCTTGGCTTTGTTCACTCTTCTGTGGTTGATACCTTTCGGTATGTGTTTGTATCATTTGTAACACTCGTCTGTGTTGTTTTTAGCTTCATTAGCTCATTTGTGTTCGATTTGATAACATTTTGATACTCGTCTGTATCATATTTCCATTCACTCGTCTGTGTTGGATTCCTATACTTTTCTGGTACTCGCCTGTATCATTGTTTGGTACTCTTCTGTATTAGTGGTTGATACTCGTTTGTATCATTGCCTGAAGTACTCGTCTATGTTTCTTAGATCATCGTCTGATACCCATATGTGTTATTGACTTAGGGCACTCATATGTGTTTCCTTGATGATCATCCAATACTTGTCTGTATTGAAGAGGTTTGAAGTCCTGACGGTGGAATTAAATGTCAAAATGTTGCAGTTCAGTAGAACATATGCATGTTTACCGGTTCCCTGGCGTAACTGGTTATCTGAAGAAGACTCGTCCATCTTAACCACCACATATCTACGCAAGATTTGTGAAAAGGACTCGTCCGTCTAGAGCCATATATCGACGCAAGGTATATGAAGAGGGTTCTTCTATCCTGATTGTGGATGTCTATTCCACATACTCAAATGCACTGCGGTTTCCTGGCGTAACAGGTCAATCGAAGAAGACTCGTCTTTATTAAGCACTATATATCTACGCAAGGTATATGAGGAGGGCTCGTCTATCCTAGATGTTTTTCACCTGGCGTAACAGGTTTGTCTGAAAGGAGCTTGTCTGCTCTGTTTGTCATGTATTTACACAAGATATTGGATTTCTTCTGGGTTACCTTTCACCTCATCAGGGTTTGTAGTAGTTCTCCTTGGTTGGGTTTATTTCCCATTTCTTTCGATTCTACAGCAGAGTGTAAATTTATGGTTGTCTTGGTATTCAACCACAATTCATCTCGAACGGCTGACAACCGTTGCTCTCGTCCTTTTCAGATTAACAGTTGCTTGAATAGGGGCAGCTATAACACCCTAAATTTTCCCTCTCCTTTTTACCATCAGTTGCACATCATAATCATATCATAAGCATACCATATCCTGGCATTTGGCATAGAAAAATGAAGCCTAACACCCATATGTTCTAGCATAAGGCATATGATCAATCATCTGGAGATTTGTGGTTCTACAAGTCAAGCCAGGATCCAAGTGACATTGTAAGAAGCTCACAAGGGTTTCTAACATCCCATACAATCTCAAGAGCATCCACAAAGGCCTTTAAGGGTGAGAGATCATCAGAAGATCAAAGAAAAAACATCCTCCTACACAATTAAACCCTAATTAGGGTTTTGCCTCAGAGCAAGGATTTCTCATATCTTTGACCAATTCTTGTGGTCAAAGGATTTTATATGATATATGAGGCCTATGTATGAATTCTTGTGAGAAAATTCCTTGAGGAAGTCAACTAATTCCTCAGTTACTTGTAAATGAAGAAACTGGTTAATTATGCATCTGAAAAGTCAACTGTGAGATTTCAAAGGATTCAATCATGTTTTTCAAGGCAAGGGACTTTATTAAGGTCCAAGAAGAGCTTTGGTGGTCTCAAATATCAAGAATCAAGAGGTTATGAAGAAATTTCCATTTTTGGCAAGTGACTTGTAATGAAGGTTATTTTTGGCAAGTTTTGTCCTAATCTTCAAGGGATTCTTTCATGATCAAGATGTCTCCAAATGAAATTTTCTCAAACATGAAAGTTGTAGGGTATGTTCTCCCATTGTCAAAAAGTACAAGAAATTGTTCATAGCATGTGTGGAACTCAAGATATGATCATTTGAATTTGAGCCATTTTTAGGGTTTTACCACTTTTCAAGTTTTTACCATTGTGCAATTTGGTTTGTAACTCATTTCCAAGCCATTCTATGTACCAAATATGATCATAATCTCTTAGTACATTGCACGAGGAGTGATTTAGTGCAAATAAATGCAAGAACATGTGGGTAGAATAAGAGATATTCCTTGAAGAGCAAATTTGCAAAATCATTGGAAAAACATGACTCACTTAATCCCAATGGCTGAGATTGATCAAAGGGTGAATATTGAGTGAATTGGAATCAGCTTGTGCACATGGATGGCAAGATGCACGCAAAAATCATTCATTCACACTTTTCATACAAGTTTGCCAAAATGCCCCCATCACACTTTGCATTCTCTCTCCAAATACAAAACCCTAATCAATGTAGTACACACATGATATAAAGGCCCTTGAATACGAGTTTGAACCCTCAACCTCTCTCATTCTTCAGCTTCACATTGTTATTTCTTTTTCCACATTTGTGATCAGTGAATAGTAAGGAGCAATAATCCACCATTAATTCAAGCAGTGAGGGAAGATTTCACAATGTGCCATTCAAGTGCAGTTGCTTTCGAATTCCAAGATCCAGAGGTTTGCAAGCTCTTTCTTGCATTTATTTTGCAAGAAGAGGTTCAAAGGCTTTGATCTGCAACATTTGGAGGCTTATCTTGATCTAATTCGTGCTCTGCTTATTTCAGGTGAACCTCAAATTCATAGATCTGAATCTTTAATTTCTTGTGTGATAAATGATTTATATGATTCACTGAACACATTGATATGTTTTGTTTTGAAAATGAGTGGATATTGAGCTTGTATTGATGAATTAAAGTTTGATGTAAAAAAGGTTTTCATTCGATCTGCTCTGATCTTTGATCATTTGTGAATTCTAATGGCATATTCATGATCTGCATGCTTTAATTGTTGGATCTGGAGAATTATGTGCATTTTGGTGAATGTTTGTTCATGAGTTTGAATTTTCCGGTGCTGGAGATAGGGCTCCGGTCACCTGTTTCTGTGTTTGTATGAAGCTGGTTCATTGGAGAAGAAACAATCTGAGGCGTTCATTCTTTGATCTGTGCGGTTGAAGGAGTGCCGGCACATTAAAAATCCCTCATCCCTTGCACGTGCCTTGTTTTTGTATTTTAAATCTGATAATGTTGTTTGTGTGCTAGACTACATTACTTACTATGTGCATGCGCATATCATGACTTGATCTGTTGTGTTATGCGCTGAAGGGCTTTAGGCCTAGGTTTCTATTATCACCCCCATATTTATAGGCCCATACCAATGGAACTGAGTTTTGTTGCTATCTACGCCTCCCTTTGTGTATTGGATTTTATTTTATTTTCTTTTTAATTGTTCCATTTTATTTTAATTAAAATAGTTAGGATTATCTAAAAATCACCAAAAAAATCATTTTAATCAATTTTAATTTCTTTAATTTTGTATGGTTTTATTTTCCATTTATTTTAATTTTTCATAACTGAATTAATTGAATGTTCTATTTTCCTTATTTTAATTCCTTTAATGCATATTCTGACTTGTTGAATTTTTATCTTTAGCATGGTAATAAATATGAACCTGGTTCTTTTTGCTTTTGTTTCTTAATAGGTTGAAGATCATTTGAGATTTATTTTCTCATCTCACTCACTCTAATCGTACGAACTTGCTCCTACTTGTCGCTTTGCAAGATGGTAATGCACTCGTGTCAGACGAGCCTGCAACACTTGAGCATTGACATAAGCAGTTCAAGCCTTAAAACACAAGAAATCTTTCCACCCCTAGGTAGGGGAACTAAGGTGACTCTGATCCTCATGTCCAGATGAGGTACGTAGGCAGCAAGGTAGGGCCCGTTCGAGCACACTCTTTTATTTTTCCTACATTTTCCCCTTTCTTTTCTTTTCTTATCCAGTTCATTTTCTTTTGCAGCAGATTCATTCTTTTACCCTTTGAAACAGTTTATTTGCAAGCATGGATCCTGTCGGGTACGACAGACGATCTGGGGTGCTAATACCTTCCCAGGTCGTAACCGAATCCCAAACCCAGATTCTTTGGTTCGCAGGACCTTTGTACTTCCTTTTCTTTTCTTCGGTTTGTGCATCATTTCCATTCCCGTTCTTTCGGGATAAAAATGCTTGGCTAGCAACTCTACTTTTTTTTGTGCCACTTTCTTGTTTGTACCGGGATGGAAATGCAGGGAGCGACACTAAGGTAAAAAGGAATTTAAAGATCAGCAAAGGTAAATGGTTCTATTTGGATTCTCTTCTTGCATAGGCCCAGGCATGTGCTTTAGAGAGCAGGTGGATGGACTTCATTGCCCTGTTAGCTTTAAGGGTGTATGGGACTAGTCTATTACCAGGAGAAAAAGGATTTATAAGTATGGATGCCATATCCATCTTTGTTAAGAGGAATCCTGCTCCTACCCTACTAGGAGATTTCTTCTATGCAATTCATTATAAGAACAAAAAGAAAAGTGGTGGTTATGTGAACTGTTGTTCTCCTCTATTTACTGCTTAGTTTGCTAGATATCGGCCGAAGTCGGGACCTTTTGTAGTTCTGAAGGATGATTGAAGTCGTCCAGGAGGTTGATGGGGTTGACCGCTGATGACATATATTGGTGCTACAACAGAGATCTGGTAGGAAAAGAGATAATCACCAGCTGTAGAGATTTCCTAAATGTGCCTTTACTTGGAAGGAAGGGGGTGATTTCTGTTAGGAAAGAAACAATATGGGTATCATTTGAAGACTCCTCCAGTGGATGAAGAGGTGGTTGAATCTCTGTACTTTCATGTGGAAGGAAATGAAATACTAGCTATACAAGTATCCCAGGCTTGGGAGCCGAGATTCAGAAAAGGGAAGAAAAAGTTTGGGAGAGTAGACCCAAAGACATATGATCCTTATGCTACATGATTCAAGAATAGTGTAGAAGTCTTACTCCTTCCTTTTTTAGTGGAACCTCCTTTGTACCCGAAGGTGGTTATGCCACAAACTACAATACCTATAGAGGAATATCAGAAGCTGGAAGCTGAATTGCATAAGATCATGCTTGAAAACTCAGAGGTTAGTAGCCTTCACCAGCATACAGTTTACATCAACACAACCTTGGAAGAAAATGTTCAGTTTCTTTAGAAGACTATGAAAGACAAATAGAAAGACTTTGCTGATAGAGAGCTGTACTTCCAGAAAAAGGGCTTGGCAGAAACCAGTAAAGCCAACGCGCAAAGGCAAGTGAAAAAGTCTTTGATAGAAGCTAACAAAACTATCACCCTCTGGCAGGATAAGTGGGATAAAAAGCAGAAAAAGCAGAAGGAAAAGGAAGAAAGTGTAAACACCCCAAATTTTCCCTCACTCATATCCCACCTTGTCTTGTGATCTTTCATGTTTGCATAAGCATAAGCATACTACCTCACATTGCATATTTGTTTCATCTGCATAGTTCAAATTCATCTGCATCTAGGGTTTGTGATCTGAGCAATCCAAGGATCCATCTGAGACATCCCAAAGGTCTCAAAGCTTACCAAGAGGGTCCATGTGTGTTCTATAATCATATTATTTCCCTCAAAGTTCATGGAAGTCAAGAAATCACAAGAGCTGGCAAGGCATGGAAGCAGAGCTAGGGTTTTCGCTGCATAGATGACCAAAATTAGGGTTTTGGTTTCAGAGGCCTCAACTCCAAATTTTTGGTCCATTCTTGTTTCTAATGTTCTTAAGATGTTATAAGGATCATGTGTACCAAGTTTGATGAAGAAATTCATTATGGAAGTCATCTGTTCAATGGGTAACTTCTTGAGCAAGTCAGAGCAAAATCAGGGCATCTGAGGCCCCCAACAATGGAACCAAAGGGGTATTTTCATCAAATTGAAGTTCTATGATCTTTATTTGATCATTTAAGTGCTTGTAAGTTCACAAAATTGAAGAAATTTGAGCTAAACCAAAAGTTGCCAAAAATGGAAATGACTTGTAATGGAAACTTTCCATTTTGGGAAAGTTTTTCAACCTCCTCTTTCTCAACCAAAAATGCTTCAAATGAAAAATTCTTGGTCAAGAAAGTTGTATATTAGGTCTTTCCCTTTCAAAAAGTACAAGAACATGTCTTGATTCATTATGGAACTCAAGTTATGATCCTTCAAAGTTGGCAAAAATCTCATAATTTTCACATTCATGCCAAAGAGGGATTTTTGTAACTTCACTTGCCAAGCTTCTAAGTGACCTCTAATTGACTTCTAAAAATTGTAACAACATCACATGACTCATTAAGATCAGAATTGTGCCAAGAATTATTCATTTTCATGCCTTGAACTTCAAGAAATTCCAAAGGGCCAAAACTTCTCAAAATTGAAAAATGGTACAAATCTTTCCATCCACTTGTGCCAACATGCCAAATCTGATCCAAAAGCTTTCCTTGATCTCTGTTGAGCCCAGCCATGCATCAAAACCAGACCTGCCATGACCCATACCTCAAGTACAACCAAGCTTGACATTTTTCAAATGAAGCCATACCAATCAGCATAGCCCACAATAACTCTTCTGACCTATCACAGCTTCACATACATGCCCTAAGGATCACATTCCATAACATCTTGGAGCTGGAATCAACACACACACACTCAGATTCAAAAATCCTCAAGAAACTTCATCTCTTCGAAATTCTCAAACCACTCAGCCAAACTTAAAAATTCTTTCACCAATCATCTCCATACATCCTCCAGATCATTTCCCACCCCTTACACAAGCTTGAAACCCTCTAAAACAAAAACACGATTACACCCCCCTCTGAACTGAAACTTCAAAAACAGCCCAAATAAATCCATTCCAAGCATCAAAGCATCCTCAGGAGGTCCATTGGAGTTGATTGGCACCAAGGAGAGGTCCAGATAGCTCAGATTGAGAAAGCTTCATCTCAGGTATCATCAAGAACAAATTTTCCAGAAATCTCTTTTTAGGTTATAGAAATGTTCTTCATGCTTCACTGATCACACTGCACCTTTTATTTTTGAAAATGGTTGAGTATTGAGCTTGTATCGTGCTTCTGAAAATTTTGCAGTTTTTATGTTTTGATTTGTATCTAGATTTTGATGCATGATAAATGTTGTTTGAGGTTTGATTCTTGTTTAGGATGAGTAGGAGAGTGAATATGGAGAGTTAGAGCTCCTAATTTGGCCTAGGGAGGAAGTTGGAGTTTTGGTCTCGCCGGAGAAGATGACTGGAGCTAGCTCCGGTCACCTGAAAATGTTTAGGGTTAGTAATTAGGGATAATCTCCCCAATTTGAATTCTGGAATGCTTAATCAGAAAATGGTTTTTATTTTATTTTTTGCATATAAAAAGTATTTTTAAAATATTTATATGTTTATTTTAATTAATTAATTAAAATAGCATTTAGGTTTCTAAAAGTCACCAAACAAATCATGTTGCATCTTAACACATTTAGAAACATTTTCAAACCCTTCATACAAATTTCTTTTTGGTTTTGATCATAACTTGACAATTTTCTTTGAATTTAGGGTTCATAAAATCACATTTTAAACCCTAACCTTTGAAAAATCTTTTCTGCCTAACCATGAAGGGTATGAAGATGGTTCTTTTTGCATTATTTTACATATATAATGTAGTATCTAAAATATTTTTGGCATGAATTTATCTTGCATTTTCAATTTGTTTGGCATTTTACATTGAGGATCACCCAAAAAACCCTAGAAACTTAGGAAATTCATAACTTCTTCTAGGTTTAGTTTCTGACCTCCCCCTTTGGATGGTAACTTAGTATATGTTTAGGGTTCCTTTGAGTGCATTTTCAATTTTTTATCATATCATTTCCTTCTGTTTTGGTCATTTTCATCTCATCCTTTCATATAACCCTAATTTTGCATCTTTACTTGCATCTTACATTGAATTGCATGAACATATGAACTTGCCATGGAATTCTAAGCATTTGTATGCCATCTTAGACATCTTAAGACATTGCTTGAACATTTATTCATCATTTGTTCATACATTTGCTATGCTTTGCAACCATTTTATTTCATGAACATCCATGTGTTTACATGCTTCCTACATGCTTCATTTGCATTCATCCTCTTGCATGATCACACATATGCATCTTGTATGTCTTTGCATCATATAATAGCATCATTTACATCATGTGTATGCTTCTGGTCTTGGTCTTTGCCCTTGCATATGCATTGTTTCATTTCATTTCTTTCCTTATGCATCTTGTACTAACTTTTCAGGGTTAATGGTAAGTTGTTTGGGAGGTAGATTTGCCTTCACCTCCCACCTTTTCTCATACTTCCATATTGCATCCTTGCTGAATTTTTACTTGTCCTTGAGTGAGCTTGCTCACTTGTGCTTCTCTTTCTCTCTTTCTCTCTTTCTCTTCTCATCTCTTTCCTATCTTGCTTCTCCTTGGTGGCTTCCTTGAAGACTTCTCCTTTTAAGCCCCACAAAACCCTAGGACTTCCAAGCATGATAACTTTCTAAGATTTATTAGTTTCCCTTTAGTCTTTTCCTTTGAGTCTTCTTTGTGTCTCTCTTCTCATCTCATCATTAGAGACTAAACCTTTAAGGTTTTAGGACTTTGGAATTAGGGTTATGCCTGCATCCTTCTATTTGGATGAAGTGTATAACTTTAATCCTATGTGTTAAACCTTTAATTTGTTTAAACCTCTTAATCAAATCATCTTAATAATCACTAAGACTTCATCTTGTAACTTGGGCCTTACATTAGGGTTCTAATTCTTCCTTTATGGTTAAGAAGGACTAACCCTAGTGTTTAATGGACAAGTCCCCCTCAAGTTGTCTTGCAAACCATAAAACTCATTTCTTAATCTCATCCCTTAATTAAAATCCATTTAATAAAGGCTTTGTTATATAATGAATTTAATCCCAAACCATGGATTAAGTTGAGGTATCTTCCTCAGCTTAAGTGTTCTCATCTATTATCCTTCTATTAGGATGGTGTAATGAGTCCACTAATATGTGATTTGAGATTAAACTCATTACTTAACACTAAAAAAAAACCCAAAAACATCTTAATAATCACAAGTAGGTTAATGATCTTAATCCTTCATTATCATGGTAATTAAGTTGAGATGTTTATCTCATACTTAAGTATTCTCATTATCCCTAATCAGGGAGGATATAATGAGTTTACAAGCCCTTGATTTAGGCTTAAGCTCATTAACTTATGACAAACACCAAAAACAATAAAAAACTCAAAACACAAAAATAAACAATAATCGTCTCCTTCGAGATTCTTTTCTCATCATACTCATTCATAAGCGAGAACTTGCTTCTTCCGTCTAATAAAAGACAGTTAGCACTCGAGCCAGACGAGTCATGCACTTGAGCATAGACAAGCAAGCAGTTCACAGTCAATTTTCTTTCAGTCTCTTTGAGTCGAACTATGGTGTTATGACTTCCTCATTGCACGAGAGGATACGTAGGCATAACTTAACTGTTATCGAACAAAAGTCTTTGTGTCTTCCCCCTCTTTCAGCATTCTCTTTTAAGCCTCAGATAAATATGGCGCCGAAAGACGCTTATTCATTACCTCACATTGATTTATTGGTTAACAATACCACTAAGTTCTCGGTATTTTCTTTCATGGATTTTTTGTGTGGGTATAATCAGATAAATATGGCGCCGAAAGACATGGAGAAAACAATGTTCATTACCCCGTGGGGTATGTTCTGCTACAAAGTGATCCCTTTTGGGTTAAAGAATTCCGGACAACGTATCAGCAGGCCATGGTAACATTTTTCCAAGATATGATTCAGAAAGAGATAGAATTCTATATGGATGACATGATTACCAAGTCCAAAAATGAGAAAAAACATCAAGATAATCTCAAGAAGTTATTCGAGAGACTGAGGAAGTTTCGTCTGAGATTAAATCCAAACAAATGCACTTTTGGAGTGCGATCTGGTAAACTGTTGGGTTTCATCGTGAGTCAAAAAGGGATAGAGGTTGATCCTTCCAAAGTAAAAGAAATACAAGATATGCTTGCACCGAGGACGGAAAAAGAAGTACGTGGTTTTCTGGGTAGATTGAACTACATTTTAAGGTTCATATCTCACCTCACAGCCACTTGTGAACCAATATTCAAATTGCTAAGAAAAGAGTAAGCAGTCAGGTGGAATGAAGATTTCCAAAGGGCTTTCGAAAAGATAAAAGAATATTTGCAAGAACCTCCTATTATGATGCCTCAAATTCCAGGGAGGCCAATTATAATGTATCTGACAGTGCTTAAATGATGCATGTGTTGTATTCTCGGTCAACACAGCGAGACAAGTAGGAAAGAGCACGCCATATACTACATGAGCAAGAAGTTCAATGATTATGAATCCAGGTACTCCATGCTTGACAAGACATGTTGTGCACTTGCATGGGCTGTTAAGCGATTGAGACAATACATGCTCACACACACAACCTTGTTAATTTCAAAGATGGATCCTGTCAAGTACATTTTCAAGAAACCAATATTGACCGGAAGGGTGGCTCGTTGGTAGATGGTGCTGACTGAATATGACATCCAATACACTTCCCAAAAGGCCATCAAAGGAAGATTTCTTTCAGACTATCTTGTGCAACAACCTCTGGACGATTATCAACCCATGCATTTTGATTTCCCTGATTAAGAAACCATGTACCTCAAAGCTAAGGACTACGAGGAACCACTCCCGGAGGAGGAGCCAGACCCCAAATCCAAATGGAGTATGATGTTTAATGGGGCTGTCAATGTGAATGGGCGCGAAGTAGGTGCCATTCTTATTACTCTTGAAGGTGTTCACTTTCCTTTCACTGCCAGATTGACATTTGGCTTCACCAACAATGAAGAGGAATACGAGGCTTGTATCATGGGAATAGAGGAGGCTATTAATATGAGGATTAAGACCCTCAATATATTTGGATATTCAGCTCTCATGATTAACCAGATCACTGGCAAGTGGTATACACATCCGCCTCACTTAATTCCATACCGGGATTATGCGATAAGATTGTTGACATTCTTCACAACAGTAAAACTTCAATATATACCACGTGATGAGAACCAGTTTACCGATGCGTTGGCTATGCTTTCTTCAATGATCAAAGTGTTGTGTTGGAATTATGTTCCCAAGATTGACATATCTCGGCTTGACATACCTGCATATTTGTTTTCTGTTGATGTAGTGTCTGATGACAAGCCGTGGTATCTTGACATCAAGTGTTTCCCGAAGAGTCAGGAATATCCATTCGGGGCATCTTCCAATGATAAAAAGACTTTGAGACGACTTGCTGCAAGTTTCTTCTTGAATGCTGATGACATGCTTTATAAAAGAAACTTTGACATGGTTTTGCTTAGATGTGCGGACAAACAGGAAGCAGACAAGTTAATGCAGGAAGTCCATGAACGATCTTTCAGTACCCATGCCGGAGGACATGAAATGGAAAATAAATTGTTAAGATCGGGGTATTACTGGTTAACAATGGATTCATATTATTGTTCATATGCCCAAAAGTGCCACAAGTTCCAGATTTATGCAGACAAAGTGCATGTGCCTCCGAACCCGCTGAATGTCATGTCATCTCCTTGGCCCTTTTCCATGTGGGGTATTGACACGATCAGGAAAATTGAGCCTACTACTTCAAACGACCATCGTTTCATCTTGGTCGCGATTGACTACTTTACCAAATGGCTTGAAGCAGCATCTTATGCCAATGTCACCAAGCAAGTGGTTGCTAGATTTCTGAAAAGAGACATTATATGCAGATATTGGTTCTAACCTTAACAACAAGATGATGGCTGAGTTATGTTGGGACTTCAAAATACAACATCATAATTCTTCTCCTTACCTTCCAAAGATGAATGTCACGGTTGAGGTGACCAATAAGAACATAAAGAAGATTGTACAGAAGATGGTTGTCACCTACAAAGATTGGCATGAAATGTTACCATTTTCTTTTCATGGGTACAAAACGTCAGTAAGGACGTCCATTGGGGCAACACATATCTCCCTTGTGTATGGTATGGAAGTTGTCCTGCCTATTAAAGTTGGGATCCCTTCCTTGATGGTGATGATGGATGTCAAGCTGGATGAGGCTGAATGGGTACGCGCCAGGTACAATCAGTTGTGTTTAATTAAGGAGAAGAGATTGGAAGCTGTATGACATGGTCAACTTTATTAGAGGAGAATGAAGCGGGCATTTTATTAGAGAGTACATCCTCGAGAGTACCAAGTGAGTGAGCTGGTGCTCAAGAGAATTCTTCCTCTAAGTACAAATCACAGAGGCAACTGGACTCCAAACTATGAAGGTCTATTCGTGGTTAAGAGGGTTTTCTCAGTTGGAGTCTTGATGCTGACAACCATGGATGGCGAAGATTTCCTGTCTACTATTAATTCAGATGCAGTTAAAAAATACTTAACTTGAAAAGACCCGCTGGACAAAAACAGAATGAATAGTCCAGGCAGAAAAGGGCATCTCGGGGAGCCAAAAACAAAATAAAAGGCTCAAGCAAAAGTTAGGGATATAAATAAATTTTTTACACCCGGTGAGTTGAAAATCCACATTGGACAACTCATGCAAAAAAGGGTATCCCGGTGGATTGAAAACCTGAAAGGGCGGTCCACGCAAAAGAGGGAATACGCGAATGACTGCGGATATGAGTCATCTGTACTACATCTTCGTCTCACTCAACTTGATAATCTCCAAAGGGTAGGAATCAATCCAATCTTCTTCTTCAGAAAGCAAGACCAAAAAGGGGAAATCTTGAAGACGTACTGGTCATAGATTAATTGGAACTCAATGAAACACCATTTTCACATTGCTATAAGGATAATTTCTTTGATCAATTTATAGTGATCACCTCTTTCCAGGGGATTACTTCCTGATGTATCTTTTCCCGTTTAGAGGCCCATCAATAAAAGAATTATTTAGTCAAAAGCTTTCTTTTTGTTTTAAGTGTTTTGTTTGCAAAAATGTCCTGAGTTTTTGATAAAAGAACATTGCGTTTAAACAGGGTGGTTTTACAAATAACATGTGAAGGGGAAACACATTTAAAATCACTTTGAATGTTGAATATCACTGGATGGTTGATTCATACCATACAATTCCCCGGGGCATACATATGCATTGTTTGTTGTTGTAGGTTTTGTAGCCAAAAGACCAAAAAGTTATAAAGTGATCCTAAGCAGGTTCTTCAACCAAGCGCGAGACGCCTTACAACTCTTATCTTCAACAGAAAAGGTGATCCCCACATCATCCCCGATAGAGTTCAAGATATAAACATTCCCCAACTGAGTCAGAGTAGGGTGATATCCCCAACATAACTTCAAGGTAGGTTGAACATTTTTCATCCTCGAGTGAAGTATTCCCTGCAGGCAGCTGAATGCGTTGCCTCCCCCACAGAGTTCAGAATGTCAGATTCCCTCCCCAACAAGAGTATTTGACTAAGTATCTCCCCGACCAAGTTGGAAGATTGTCATTCCCCCACAATTTATTGGAATTCATCTATCATTGAAGTATTCCCCAGTGAATTCACCAATTTAGTTTTTTCCGGTGTGACAAGTGATGCAAATAGTTATTCACATTCCTCAATCAGAGTCAGATCATAAGAATATTCTGGTCTCATTTCCTTAGCAGAATGTTAGTCAGAGTGTTCTCATCCCTAGTAGAGTTATAAATAGTATTCACCCCTGCAAGTCTTTACTCTCCTCTTAAATCAAGTTTTCTTGATATGATCGTCTGTCCGGTGTCAACGGATCTATCTTGAATTGATCGCCTTGTCCGACGTCAACGGACCTATCTTGAATTGATCGCCTTGTCCGGTGTCAATGGAACTATTTTGAATTGATCACCTTGTCCAGTGTCAGTGGACCTATATTGAATTGATCGCCTTGTCCGGTGTCAATGAACCTATATTGAATTGATCGCCTTGTCTGGTGTCAACAAACCTATATTGAATTGATCACCTTGTCTGGTGTCAACAAACCTATATTGAATTGATTGCCTTGTCAGGTATCAACAGACCTATCTTGAATTGATCGCCTTGTCCAGTGTCAACGGACCCATATTATATTGGTCGCTTTGTCCCGTGTCAATGGAACAACCTTGTATTGATCACTTTGTCCAGTGTCAACGGACCAATCTTGGATTGCTTATCTTTCGGAGATAGTATATCTTTTCCTTAGAGAATATTACAACACATTTCTTAACACTCTGTCCAGCCACTAAAATCACAAACAAACTTCACCATTCAATTCACCATCATCATTAGAACATAAACCAACCCTCAAACAAACCTAAAAGCCAGTCAAACAAAAACACGATTCCTGGCCAGTTGAGTTGCAAGCCTTCATTCCAGCCATTCTAAGCTCCTTCCAAGCATTGCAACTTCATCAGGAGGTTAAGAGGAGTGGGTTTGCACAAGAGAGGAGGTCCAGAAGCTCCAAACTGAGAAAGCTTAAGCTCAGGTAACCTCGAGAACATTTTTTCCAGAAATGAAATTTTAAGTTCTTAAATGATTCCTTATGCTCCACTGATCATTGGGATGTGTTTAGTTTTGAAAATGATTGAGAAATGAGTATGTATGGTTGTTCTGAAATTTTTGACCTAGAACTTGTTTTCTTCGATTCAGCTTTAATATGCGTGATAAATGATTTTTGTTTGTGGATTCATCTTCTTGGATGTTAGAGGAGTGATTCTGGGTAAGAAATTAGGAGTTTTGATGCGTGTGTTAGGTTCTGAAAATTTGGATGGCCGGAGAAGATGCTCCGGTCACCTGAAAATGATTAGGGTTAGCAATTAGGGTTAATCAGCCGAGTTTAAATCTGGACCCTAGGATCTTAGTTCCCGCGCGCATGGTTGGTTCAAATCACTTCACTTAAGATTAATTATTAATTAATTAGGTTAATTATATAATTAAGCCAGATTCAATCCTACCCACACATCTGCGCGCGCAGTCAACACAAGTTCAAATCCAGACCTTTAGATCAGTTGACTTCCCCTTATTTCATTTTTTATTTCATTTAATTGCATTTTTCTTTACCAATTTATTTAAAATACTTAGAAAATTCCAAAAATATTTTTCTTCTGCATTTTGACTTCAAATATTTTTCTTCACCCAAAAATATTTTTTTTTTATTTTTTGCATTAAAAAATCATTTTAAAAATATTTAAATGTTTATTTTAATTAATTAATGGAAATTAATTAATTAAAATATTATTTAGGTTTCCAAAAATTCCAAAAAAATTCACATTGCATCTTAGGACATTTAGAAACATTGTCAAACCATTCATACAAATTTCTTTTTTGGTTTTGATCCAACTTTGACATTTTTCTTTGAATTTAGGGTTCATAAATTTCCTTTTTGAAACCCTAACTTTAAAAATTCTTTTCTGCCTAACCATGAAGGGTTTGACAATGGTTCTTTTTGCATTGTTTTCCATATAACATGTAGTTCCTAGGATAATTTGTTCATGAATTTATCTTGCATTTTTCATTTGATTTGCATTTTCCCTCTTAAGATACCCAAAAACCCTAGTTAACTTAGAAAATTCATAACTTTCTTTAGGTTAAGAGTTAGATCTTCTCATTTGGGGTGTGATATCATATGGGGTTAGGGTTCCTTTGAGTTCATTTGCAATTTTTTATCTTGTGATTTGCTTCTGTTTTTGACATTTTCATCTCATCCTTTCATGTAACCCTAATCTTGCATCCACACTTGCATCTTACATTGCATTACATGAACATGTGAACTTTCCATGACATTCTAAGCATTTGTATGCCATCTTAGACATCTTAAGACATTGCTTGAACATTTATTGGTAATTTATTCATACATTTGCCATGCTTTGCATCCATTTCATTTCATAAGCATACATGTGTTTTCATGCTTCCTACATACTTCATTGGCATTCTTCCTCTTTGTATGAACATTCATTGCACTTGATTGGCCTTTGCATCATCTCATAGCCTCATTTGCATCATGTATTTTCTTCTGGTTTTGGTTTTTTACCTTTGCATACATTTCATTTTCATTTCATTCCTTTCCTTATGCTAACATTTTCAGGTGGTAAGTAACTTGAGAAGTGGATTTTCCTTCACTTCTCATTTCTCTTCTCATTCTTCTTATACATCCTTGATACATTTTCATTTGCCTTAGAGTGAGCTTTCTCATTCATTTTCATCATTCACTTTCTTTCTTCAAGTTACTTATCTTCTTCAATGAAGTAAGTAACTTGTTTCTTCTGCTTCTCCCTCTCTCATTTGCTTCTTCCATCGGTGGCTTCTTTGAAGATCTCTTTTAAGCCTCAAAAACCATAGGAACATCCAAGCATGACAATAATTAGGATTATGATTAGTCCCCCTTAGTTTTCACCTTTGTGTCATCTTTGTGTCTCTCTTCTCATCTCATCATTAGAGACTAAACCTTTAAGGCTTTAAGACTTTGTGATTAGGGTTATGCCTGCATCCTTCTCTTAGGATGGAGTGTATAACTTTAATCCTAAGTGTTAAACCCTTAATTTGTTTAAACCTCTTAATCAATACATCTTAATAATCACTAAGACATTAGCTTGTAACTTGGGCCTTGCATTAGGGTTCTAATTCTTCCTTTATTGGTTAAGAAGGACTAACCCTAGTGTTAATGGACAAGTCCCCCTCAAGTTGTCTTACAAATCATAAAACTCACTTCTTAATCTTACCCTTAATTAAAATCCACTTTAATAAAGGCTTGTTTGTCATGAGGTTAATCCCTAATCATGGATTAAGTTGAGGTATCTTCCTCAGCTTAAGTGTGCTCATCTATTATCCTTCTATTAGGATGGTGTAATGGGTTCACTAATCTTTGATTATGGCTTAAACTCATTACTTAACACTAAAAAAAAAACTCAAAAACATCTAAATAATCACAAGTAGGTTAATAATCTTAATCCTACATCATCATGGTAATTAAGTTGAGATATTTATCTCAGACTTAAGGTATTCTCATTATCCCAAATCAAAGGGAGGATATGATGAGTTTACTAACCCTTGGTTTAGGCTTAAGCTCATTAACTTATGATAAACACAAAAAAGCAATAAAAGATTGAAAACACCAAAAACAAGCAATAATCGTCTCCTCTGGGATTCTTTTCTCATCATCTTCACTCACAACCGAGAACTTGCTTCTTCCGTCTAATGCAAGACAGTTAGCACTTGAGCCAGACAAGTCATACACTTGAGCATAAACAAGTAAGCAGTTCATCAGTCAATTCATCTTTCAGTCTCTTTGAGTCAAACTACGGTGTTCTGACTTCCTCATTGCACGAGAGGATACGTAGGCATAACTTAACTGTTATCGAACAAAAGTCTATGTCTCATTCCTCCTCTTTCAGCATTCTCTTTTAAGCCTCATCCCTGAGCATTTCACTTCTCTTTTGCACTGACACTTGTATATTCTTTTCCATCTTTTGAACACAGATAGCACATACACTACCCCTTTTAAACACAAACTTTCAAGCATGGATCCCGTCGAGTACGACGGACAATCTGGGTGCTAATACCTTCCCAGGTTGTAACCAACCCCCTTTCTCAGTTTCTCTGGTTCACGACCAACTTATCCATATCTTTCCAAGTTTATGCAGCATTACCTTTCCTTCGGGATAAAAATTCCTAGCTGACAACTCTATTCACTTCACCTTCATTTCTCCTTTCGCCGACCATTCGCGTCTGTACCTTGTTTGACCTAGGTGTCTTTTCGGGGGAGCGACAGTATGGAATTTGGTTTTGCAAAATTATAAGAAAATTATAATAAAATGCTACAGAATGAAATTTACTATTAACAATTATGAGAAACATGCTAGGGTAAGGTGTATGAAATGCCTTGTAACAATCTTAATCCTTATTTCAGAAAAATGACTCAAAACAAACATTTACCGATTTTCAAGTGTATTTTTCCCTAATGCCTTAGGAAGAAAAACCTTTGATATTCATCCTAAACCTGAAGTCCTTAGAGATTTAGGATAAAATCAAGCATTTAGTTTTATCAAAAAGCTTACGGTTACTATAGGGTATCCCTAGTCCTAGGTGGCATCTACTGTCGCTCCCGATAAAATGGGGAATGGCCCAAATAAAGGTACAGACGCGAACGGTCGGCGAGAGGAACAATGAGAACACACAGCCGTGAACTCACTGGAGATGAATAGAGTCGCCAGCTAGGCATTTTTATCCCGGAGGAAAGGCAATGCTGCATAGACCTAGAAAGAGATGGATAAGACGGTTGCGAACCAGAGAGACTGAGAAAGGGGGTTGGTTACAACCTGGGAAGGTATTAGCACCCAGATTGTCCGCCGTACTCGACGGGATCCACGCTTAAAAGATTTATGTTTAAAGGGGTAGTGTCAGTGCAATTTGTGTGCAAAAGAGAGCCGGAAATGATGTACAGGTGTCGGTGTAAAAGGAGTGAAGTGTAATATATACAGTGTCAGTGTAAGGACAAGAGTGAAATGCTCAAGAAAATGAGGCTAAAGAATAATGCTGAAAGGAGGGGGAATATACAGAGACTTTTGTTCGATAACCGTTAAGTTATGCCTACGTATCCTCTCGTGCAATGAGGAAGTCAGAACACCGTAGTTCGACCCAAAGAGACTGAAAGATGAGTTGACTTGTGAACTGCTTGCTTGTCAATGCTCAAGTGTATGACCTGTCTGGCTCAGGTGCTAACTGTCTTGCATTAGACGGAAGAAGCAAGTTCTCGTTTGTGATTGAATGAGGTGAGAAAAGAATCCCGGAGGAGACGATTATTGTTTGTTTTTGAGTTTTCAGTCTTTTATTGCTTTTGAAAGTTTGTCATAAGTTAATGAGCTTAAGCCTAAACCAATGGATTTAGTAAACTCATCACATCTTCCCTCTGATTAAGGGTAATGAGAGTACCTTAAGTGTGAAGTCAGATTCTCACACTTAATCACCTTTGGTGCAGGATTAAGATCATTAACCTACTTGTGATTATTTAGATGTTTTTGGTGTTTTTGTTTAGTGTTGAGTAATGAGGTTAAGCCATAATCAGGGATTAAACAGACTCATTACACCATCCTAATAGAAGGATAATAGATGAGAGTGTTTAAGCTGAGGAAAGCTCCTCAACTTAATCCATGATTAGGGATTAACTTCATGACAAAACAAAGCCTTTATTAAGTGGATTTTAGTTAATGATATGATGAAGAAGTGAGTTTTAGGGTTGGTAAGACAACTTGAGGGGGACTTGTCCATTAACACTAGGGTTAGTCCTTCTTAACCAATTAAGGAAGAATTAGAACCCTAATGCAAGGCCCAAGTTACAAGTGTGATGTCTTGATGATTATTAAGTGAATTGATTAGAGGATTTAAACACATTAAGGGTTTAACACTTAGGATTAAAGTTATACACTCCATCCTAAGAGAAGGATGCAGGCATAAACTTAATCACAAAGCCTTAAAGCCTTTATGGTTTAGTCCTTGATTAGGAGGTGAGAAGAGAAGACTCAATAGAGACACAAAGGTAAAAACTAAGGGGGGACTAATCAAAACCCTAATCATTGCCATGCTTGGTTGTTCCTAAGGTTTATGAGGTTTGCAAGAACAATCTTCAATGGAACCACCAGGAAGCAGATGAAAGGATCAAGAGAAGCAAAGTGACTTGCTTCATTCAAGAAGTCAAGTCACTTGAAGAAAGAAAGTAAGAAGAAAAAGAATGAGCAAGATCAAACTCAAGCACATACAAAAATGAAGCAAGGATGCATAAGAAGAGATGAAGAGAAGTTATGAGAAGTGAAGGCAAATTCACTTCTCAAAGTCACTTACCACCTGAAAGGTTAGAAAAGAAATGCAATGCAATGCAAAATGGGATGCAATGTCATGATGCAAGACAAAACCAGAAGCAAATATGAGATGATAATGATGCTATGAGATGATGCAAACATGAATCAAGACATGGGGATGATCACATGAACAAATGGATGCAAATGAAGCAAGTTAGGAAACATGAACATACATGGAAAGTTATGGAATGCAAATGGCATACAACATGACAAATACAAGATGCAATGGTCAAACATGCTTCCAATATGTCTTATGATGTCAAATGAATCAAATGGATGCTTGAAATGTCATGGCAAGTCATGTTATGCAAGAGAATGCAAGATGTATGCAAATGGAAGCCCAAATTAGGGTTTATGAACAATACATCAAACAAAAATCAAAATCAGAAGCAAACAACATTATAAAAAATTGAAAATGCACTCAAAGGACCCCTAATCCTATACTAAACCAATGCCCAAAGGATAAGTTTCAACTCCTAACCAAGTTCAAGTTATGGTTCTTACAAGTTTTCTAGGGTTTTAGGGTTCCTAAACAAAAGAAATGCCAAACAAATTGAAAATGAAAGATCAAATCATGGCCATTTAATCTCACAAACTACATGCTAAACACAATGCAATGCAAGAAGAATCAATGTCCAACTCTTCATGGATAGGCAGAAATGATTTTTTGAACTTAGGATCAAAATAATGCACAAAAAATGATTTTAATTCAATGAACAAATCTCAAAATGCATCAAGATCAAAAAAGAAATTTGGTTTGAAGGTTGGACAATGTTTCTAAATGTCTTAGAACATTTCATGAATTTTTTGGTGATTTTTAAATACCTAAAAGTATTTTTAATAAATTAATTCTCATTAATCAATTAAAAATAAACTTTTAAATATTTTAAAATACTTTTTAAATGCTAAAAATAAAAATAAAAATATTTTTGTGTTTTAAAAATTAATGAAACTCTTGGAAAAAAGTTTCATAATTTTTAAAACAATTTTGCTATTTTAAATAAATTAGGTAAAACAATTATGAAATAAATGAATTAAACAAAGAAAAATGGAAAAGTCAACAGAATAGAAGGCTGGGATTGATCCTGGGTTTGAAACTGCTGACCACGCGCGCTATCCAAGGGCTGTGGTTGGTTCTGATTAAATTAATTTAATTAAGATTAATTAAACTAAATAAAATGGATTAGGGCTAATTGAGTGAATCCAGGCCACACATGCGCGCGGGAGGTCAACGAAGTCCACTGATCCAACGTGCCAGATTCAAATGGAAATTAATTACAGGATTAGGGTTAATTAAACTCAGGTGACCGGAGGGGAGCTCCGGTCATCTTCCCCGGCGACCCCAAAACCCTAAAATACGATTCAGGCCACCATTCTTCAAATTAATGCCAGGGAAATGTTCCTCTACTCAACCCTTACTCGAATCAACTCTCAAAATGAATTTCTCATGCTTAAACTAAGGGAATCGAAGCCATGAAGTTTCACGGGCAAAATTTCAGAGCCCTGGTAAATCCTCATTTCTCACTCATTCTTAAATCTAAAACCATCCCCATGACCAGCAAAGCATACATAATCAATTTTTAACATAAAAATCAAGCTCTGAAAAGTTGTAAACCTGAAGCTACCTGAAGTGATGAACTGTGAATTTGAGCTCTCCTGACCTTGCTCTGGTGCAGAATGCCTTCTCTGGACCCCCTGAAGCCAATGGGATGTTCACAACCTCTTGCTAGTGGCTATTTTGGAAGCTTGAGTTCTGATATGGCAGGTTTGGCAGTTGTGATTAGTGGGGTTTCAGGCTGCATTCATGGTGGATTATGGTTCTTTTTTATGTATTTGATTCGTTGGTGAAGAGAAATGGGATGTTTGATGGCTGGAAAATGAGATTCGAAGGGAGAAGAGTTTTGGACAGTTTTGTGATATGCTGTGTTCTGGCCAGCTTCAATGCTCAATGCTTAGCTATATCATCTCCAACTTGTGTGGATAGACTGTGAGGCAGGTCAGTAGGGTGGCTGGGCACTGTGCCAAGAGTATGGGAGCCTTTTGCAAAAAAGTCAAGTTTGTGTCCTTGAGAGTATGGGTCATGGCAGCAGCAGGTTCAAGTCATGTCTTGCTCCAGCTTGAGTTGAGGAGGGCCCTTGGATTGTTTGTAGTTGACTGCAACATGTGGATGACAAGCTATGCTAGCTTTTGCAACTTGACAACTTGTGTTTCCTCATGATTTTGTGCCATACACATGAAACATTGCTTGCTGAATTTTGTAGCATAACACTTCTTTTAGTCATGGCAATGTTTAAAAGTCAGCTAGAGACCACATAATTCCTTGGAGAATGGTTTTGCCAAGAATCCCCCTTTTGCACTCTTATGAAAAATGCTTTATGGAACTTTGAAAATCAAGGCAAGCCATCCAAAATTCCTTGGGCCAAATCTGTTTTTGGGGTCATGTGTGATCATGTAATGCAGCTTTGAAGTCATTTTGAAGTCACTAGAATGCTTGATTCATGAAATTGCAAGTTTTCCTTTTAGTGCATATCTTGAAAATTAGTGATTTTTTCCAACTTTAACACACCATAACTTTTGATCCAAGATGAATTAGATCATGTTCTTGTACTTTTTGAAAAGGGAAAGATCTAATCTACAACTTTCATGACCAAAGTTTTTCCATTTGAAGCTTTTTTGGATCAAAAATCAAGGCTTGAAAAATGGCATAAAATGACATATTCTTGAAAAGTCAACCATGCCCTAAAAAGTCAACTTGCAAAAACTTGTAATTCTTGAATTTTGTGAACTTCAACCTTCTTCCATGATCAAATAAAGATAATATACACTCAAAATGATGAAGATCACCCCTTGGTTGGGTCATTGGGGGCCTCAGATGCCCTGATTTTACACTGACTTGTCTGAAAAGTCAACCCTTGATCAGATGACTTCCCCATGGAATTTCTTCATAAAAATTGATATGCATACTCCCTATACCATATAGAGACCAATGGAAACAAGAATGACCAAAAAATTTGGAGTTATGGCCTCTGAAACCAAAACCCTAATTTTAGGTCATCTGTGTAGTCAAGCCTGGCTCTGCTTCCATACCAAACCCAGTTCTTGTGATTCTTTGGCATTCTTGTCTTTGAGAGGATATAATATGATGATTGAACACACATATATCCCTTTGAAGTGATTGGTTGCCTTTGGAGTGGCTCAAGAGGCTCTTGGATTGCTCAGATCACAAACCCTAGGTGCAGATGACTTTGAACCAATGCAATGAATCAAAAATGTGGGATGAGGTGATATGATTGTGTTTATGCATATGAAATGATCACAAGCCATGGTGTGAATGGGTGAGGGCAAATTTGGGGTGTTTACAGCTGCCCCTATTCAAACATGAGTTAGCTGTGCAGGATGTAAGCGAAGGCTTAACAGGCAAACGAGATAACTTGTGGTTGAATACCAAAGACAGTCCAAAATTTGCACTCACAGAATGAAGAAGAAAAGGGATATAGATTGAAAAAAAGAAAGTAAAGTATATTGTAAAGTATGGGCGACGGAGGACGACCGTCGAGTAGAGGATGACTGCTGGGTAAAGAGCAATGACGGGGACGGCCGACATGCTGGGAAAAGCGCGGGAAATAAAGCAACGACGGGGACGGCCGACATGCTGAGGATAAAAGGTAAAGCCAAGACAGGGACGGCCGACTAGCTGGGAAAAATAATATATTATGATGGGGACGGCCATCAAGTAAAGCTGCAAGATTCTTTGGGGATCAAATGAAACATGACGGGGACGGCCATCAAGTTCATACAGGTTAGGTAACCGACGATGGGGACGACCATCGGGCTAAAAAGAAAAGGGACCACGACGGGGACGGCCATCGGGTTAAAGAATAAATGAAATAAACAGATGATGAGGTACGGTCATCAAAGGTGAAGGACGATCACCTAGCAGGGGACGGCTGCTCTGTTGGGGTTAAGATGAGGGACGGTCATCTAAGGTGGAGGACGACCACCTGGCAGGGTACGGCTGCCAAAAATATCGCGACATAGGATGAATGCCGGATAGAAAGGTCAACGATGGGGACGGCCATCGGACGAGCATGATGGAGGACGACCATCAAGAGGTGGAGGACGACCACCTAGCAGGGGACGGCTGCTCTCGAGGTTTGTCATGACATAGGACGAATGTCAGATAATCAAAATCAACAATGGGGACGGCCATTGGATAAAGTGATGAAGGATGATCATCAAGAGGTGGAGGACGACCACCTAGCAGGGGACGGCTGCTAAATATCAACGATGGGGACGGCCATCGGATGAGCATGATGGAGGACGACCATCAAGAGGTGGAGGACGACCACCTAGCAGGGTACGGCTGCTCTCAAGGTTATCATAACACAGGACGAGTGTTAGATAAAAAAGAAAATTGCTTGTTTGGCGATCTACTGGGGATATAGTAAACACGGACGAGTATTTACAACCAAGAAAAGAAAGTATAAGTGTTTAGATGTTAGTGTATAGATTAAAGATGCGGACGAGCATCCTCAAGACTACGATACAGACGAGTATCGGGTAGAAACAAAAACTGACACGTGTTCAGAGATGACGATACGGACGAGTATCAACGGGTTAACAAAGAACACGGACGAGTGTTGAATCTGAGAGAATTCTTCTGGGGAATGGTAGACACAGGCGAGTATCTATATTCAAGAAGACATAAGAGTGTTTGACACGGTGTATGGATTAAAGATGCGGACGAGCATCCTTAAGACTGTGATACGGACGAGTATCATATAGAAAACAAACACTTGACACATGTTCTGAGATGATGATACGGACGAGTACCAACTGGTTAACAAAGAACATGGACCAATGCCGAATCCGTGGGGATATAAGTGGTATATACAAGATACGGACGAGTATCTGTATAAGTATAACATGAGTAGTGAGTATGAGTATTGCATAGATGAATATTTTAACTGCTGGGGAGAGTGACACGGACGAGTGTCAAAAGGAGAAGAGTATAATAATATCAACAAGTATATGGGTTGCAAAAGTGTAGGCGACTGCACTGGGGAAATGACACGGACGGGTGTCAAGAAAGTGTATATATAGGTATATGTGAGTGCAAAGAGGATGTCTTTGGCTTTCTGCTGGGAGCATGACACAGACGGGTGTCAGGAAGTATCTGTAATACGGGTGGTTTTGTTTGTAAAGAGTGTTCAGGCGACTTTACTGGGGAGTGATGACACGGGCGGATGTCAAAAGGAGCATATACTGGTGTTTGTGATTTGTGAGGCAGCTGCTTTTGCTGAGGACTCTGGTGGGGATTTTTGTGTATTGTATTCTGTATATTGACGGATTGTCATTATTCACAAGTATTCGATTCACAACATGACTTATGATTATGCTATGTGTTTGATTTTTGCCGTAATGCTCCGTATTGGACGGAATGCTACGCTTTGTAGGTGAATATGATGCAAATGCTATGATTATGCAAAGATACCAAACCGGGACTTGGATCCCGTTGCTGCGAAGATCTCTGGCTGATCTTGTTTGAAATGGACCTCCCAGCTGGGGATGAGATCATTGATAGATCTGGTGAGATGTATTTGCTTGGGGGTGTAGGTCACTGATTGACATATCCCTGTAATATGGGACCCAGCTGGGGTTTGTAGAAGCTTTCCGTACTCTGTTGTGACTCCTTCATGCGCCGCTCTTCCGAATAGGGGCTGAGACTCTGTGGGGGGATGGTTCCCTGACTTGTATTCTGCTGAGGAAGAATCAACAACTTGGTTGGTGGGAATGACAAGTGGCAAACTAGCTGGGGAAAGTTGTTGGCAACTCAGCTGGGGAGAAAACACTTGGGTGCCAAGACTGAGCGAGCATTGATTTGTCAGCCTGCTGAGGTGTAACTTGCATGCCCCAAGGGGCGTTCTGGATACCTGCAATCCTGCAAAGATAAGGAAACGCACAAATGGTCCCGAGGTATCCTTTACTGGATTCCGTCATAGGAGTTAAGCACTTTTGAGAGTAAGTATATTTCCTGCAAGCACGCGTTTTTATTATTTTTTAGAAAAAAACATCTGTACTTATGCAATTAGTTTTTTAGAGACATCAGACATTCTTTGCAAATGAAAATGTATAAGACGAGACATGACTGAAAAATCTGATTTTATTAATTCAAATGCCCTGAATTGGCGAGATACAGTCAAAGAAACATATCTCCTAGAATGAGGAGGCTGTTACAAATTGAGAAACAAAGTGCTGGCGATGTTGACGACGCTTTCAAAGGAGCTTCCTCTCTCGCCATGACTCGTATGACTTTCGACATTCTTCTCGTCTTGCTTTCTGAAGGAGGCTGATTCTGATTGAAGCTTGATCCTTTCGAGGTTTGCTAAGTTGTAGGCGATACAGACGAATTCAGAATGCAGTTGTTCGCTTATTCCCTTATTTTGCATGGGTCGCCCTTTCGGGTTTTCAATCCATCGGGATACCCATTTTTGCCTGAGTTGTCCAATGCGGCTTTTCAACTCAGCGGGTGTACATATTTTTTGTTCATTTTCCCTTATTTTTGCCCGAGTCTTTTATTCTGTTTTTGACTCACCGGGATGCCCTATTTTTGCCTGGACTTACATTCTGTTTTTGTGTCCAGCGGGTCATTTTTTATGCGAAGTATTTTTTAACTGCATCTGAATTCACAGGGGACGGGAAGTCTTCACCATCCATGGTGCTGAGCATCAGTGCTCCACCGGAAAAAACTTTCTTTACTACAAATGGTCCTTCATAATTCGGAGTCCACTTGCCCCTGTGGTCTGTATGCGGAGGGAGGATCCTTTTCAACACGAGATCTCCCACATGGTACTCTCGGCGCCTGACTTTCTGATCGAAGGCTCTCTTCATCCTTTTCTGATACAACTGCCCATGACAGATCGCAGCCAATCTTTTCTCTTCGATCAGACTCAGTTGCTCGTATCGGGCCCGAACCCATTCTGCTTCACTCAGTTTAACGTCCATTAGTACCCGTAGAGAGGACAATTCAACTTCCACAGGTAGGACTGCTTCCATACCATACACAAGCTGATACGGTGTTGCCCCAGTGGATGTTCTGATTGACGTGCGGTACCCATGCAAGGCAAACGGTAGCATTTCGTGCCAGTCTTTGTAAGTGACTACCATCTTCTGCACAATCTTCTTGATATTCTTATTAGCTGCCTCAACAGCGCCATTCATCTTTGGCCTGTAAGGAGAAGAATTGTGATGTTGGATCTTGAAGTCCCGGCACAGCTCTGCCATCATTTTGTTGTTTAGATTGGAACCATTATCAGTAATGATTCGCTCGGGAACTCCATATCGACAGATGATATCTCTCTTCAGAAATCTGGCTACCACTTGTCTTGTAACGTTTGCATATGAGGCTGCTTCAACCCACTTAGTGAAATAATCAATGGCGACCAGGATGAATCTGTGGCCATTTGAAGCAGTTGGCTCAATCTTGCCAATCATATCAATGCCCCACATAGCAAAGGGCCATGGTGAAGACATGATGTTCAAAGGATTGGGAGGCACATGCACTTTATCTGCGTAGATCTGGCATTTGTGGCATTTTCTGGCGTAGGCACAACAGTCTGCATCCATTGTGATCCAGTAATAACCTGATCTTAACAATTTCTTAGCCATGGCATGCCCTCCAGCATGGGTACCAAAGGATCCTTCGTGCACCTCGTGCATCAACAAGTCTGCTTCTGTCTTATCAACACATCTGAGGAGTACCATATCAAAGTTCCTTTTGTATAAAGACCCACCAGTGTTCAGAAAGAAACTACCAGCAAGCCTTCTCAAAGTCTTCTTATCATTGGAAGATGCCCCAGGTGGGTATGTTTGATCCTCCAAGAAGCACTTAATCTCATGGAACCAAGGCTTATTATTTTTGACAATATCTGCTGCAAACACATATGCTGGTCTATCAAGTCTGGACACTGAAATCTGAGGTACAAAGCTAGCAGCTTGAACTTTGATCATGGATGAAATGGTAGCAAGAGCATCTGCAAACTGATTCTCGTCCCGAGGGATATACTCAAGCTTGACCGTTGTGAAGAAAGTCAATAACCTTCTTGTATAATCCCTGTAAGGTATCAGATGATCTTGGTGTGTGTACCATTTTCCGTTGGTTTGATTAACTACCAGAGCTGAATCTCCGAATACAGTCAATGTCTTGATCCTGAGGTCAATGGCTTCCTCAAGACCCATAATGCAAGCTTCGTATTCAGCTTCGTTGTTAGTGCAGTTGAAAGTGAGTTTTGCCGAGAAGGGCATGTGAACTCCTTTGGGTGTAATGAGTACTGCACCAACACCACGACCATTCATGTTAACAGCCCCATCAAACATCATAGTCCATTCTTCTTCCGGGTCAGGCCCTTCAGTGTGAATAGGCTCTTCATGATCTTTTGATTTAATGAACATGATGTCTTCATCAGGGAAGTCAAATCTCATAGGCTGGTAGTCATCAATGGGTTGCTCAGCAAGATATTCGGATAGTACACTGCCCTTGATGGCTTTCTGAGATGTGTACTGTATGTCATATTCTGTGAGAATCATTTGCCATCTTGCAACCCGTCCGGTAAGAGCTGGCTTCTCGAAAATGTACTTAACTGGGTCCATTTTTGAGATCAACAAGGTAGTGTGGGTCAACATATACTGTCTCAGTCGGCGAGCAGCCCACGCTAAAGCACAACAAGTTTTCTCGAGCAGTGAATAACGCTGTTCACAGTCGGTAAACTTTTTGCTTAGGTAGTATATTGCATACTCTTTTCGGCCAGACTCGTCATGCTAGCCCAGCACACACCCCATCGATTCTTCTAATACTGTCAAGTACATTATCAGAGGTCTTCCTTCAACGGGAGGCATAAGGATTGGAGGCTCTTGTAAGTACTCTTTGATCTTGTCAAAAGCCTTATGGCAGTCTTCATTCCACCTGACCGTCTGTTCTTTTCTTAATAGTTTGAACAAGGGTTCACAGGTTGCAGTGAGGTGAGATATGAACCTTGAAATGTAGTTCAATCTACCTAGAAACCCTCGAACTTCTTTCTCAGTATTTGGTGCAGGCATTTCTTGAATGGCTTTGACTTTATCAGGGTCAACCTCAATCCCTTTCTCGCTTACGATAAAGCCCAGCAGCTTACCAGATCGCACCCTGAATGTGCACTTGTTGGGGTTCAACTTCAGTTGGTATTTCCTCAGACGCTTGAATAACTTCAGCAGATTTACCAGGTGGTCTTCTTCTGTGAGGGACTTGGCAATCATGTCATCCACATAACACTCGATTTCCTTATGGATCATATCGTGGAATAATGTTACCATAGCCCGTTGATATGTTGCACCAGCATTCTTCAGTCCGAATGGCATCACCTTGTAACAGAACGTGCCCCAGGGTGTGATGAAAGTTGTCTTCTCCATGTCTTCAGGTGACATCTTGATCTGATTGTATCCTGAAAATCCGTCCATGAAGGAGAACACCGAGAACTGAGCCGTGTTATCCACCAATACATCAATGTGAGGTAATGGGAAGTCATCTTTCGGGCTGGCTCTGTTCAGATCCCGGTAGTCAACACACATCCTTACCTTACCATCTTTCTTAGGCACAGGTACTATGTTAGCAACCCACGGCGGGTAGCTAGTTACAGCAAGGAACCCGGCGTTCCATTGCTTTTGTACCTCTTCCTTGATCTTCATTGCCATGTCTGGGCGGGTGCGGCGCAGTTTCTGTTTAACTGGTGGGCACTCTTCTCTTAAAGGCAGCTTGTGCACAACTATATCGGTGTCCAACCCTGGCATATCTTGATACGACCAAGCAAACACATCCACATATTCTTGAAGCAGATCAATCAGTTGTCTCTTCACTGAGTCTTGCAGGCAGGCCCCGATTTTAACCTCTTTCACGTCTTCATCTGTACCAAGATTAATCACTTCAACCTCCTCCTGATGAGGAGTAATAACCTTTTCCTCTTGTCTCAACAACCTGGCTAGCTCTTCAGGAAGCTCATATTCTTCTTCAACCCCTTCATCAGCCTGATTGATTGGATTGTCAAAGTCATACGAAGTCATAGCCGTGCTGTTGTCGGTGCTGTCTGGAAGGCACTCTCTGCAAGGGTTCAGTTTGTTCATTTTAGTGATTGATTTTAATCTTGCTTAGAAAAGTGAAATAAAGTGAATCATTTTGAAAACATCGCCATTTATTTTTTGTACAAAAAGAAAAATGGAAAAACAGTGAGCGGAAAAGAAAAAGACTCATTTGCAAAAAGATGTCTGATATTTCATTGATTAATCTTGTTTGCACAAAAAGTACAGATGGCCCGATTACAAAATGAGTCTTGTCATCTTGGGCAAGATGCAAGACTTTGATGCATGCTATGAAAATACAGGAAATAATAATTACTCTGCATGAGTAACTCTTATAATTTCCTGGGAAGACCAGTTTGAGATACTGCTCCCCGGGATCTTCGGACGAATCCAATTCTCCAGATTGCGCTCCTCTTCCAGCTCGTCTTCCAAATTGTTGATAGCATCAGGGGTGAGCATCCCCCCACTGACAAAACCGGGCTTCTCAGCAGCCTTTGCTTGATGTTGTTGAGTTGGTCTGTAACCCAACCCAAATTTGTCTTTCTTCTCCTCCACAGATAAAACCTTGCCCCAGCCTTGGGCAGTTCCTTCTTCAACAACCTTCCGGGCTTGTTGGTAAGATGACATGGAAATTCCAGATACAGCAGATGCTTCATTAACATTCAAGGCCTCAAATCCTTGGCTCATTGTTTCATGGATCTCCCCATCCATCTCAATGTACTTATAAGTAGCCAGATGGCTAACAAATATATCCTCCTCCCCACAGATAGTAACAACTTGGCCTTCCCACTCAAATTTTAACTTCTGGTGAAGGGTAGACGTTACTGCGCCAGCGGCGTGAATCCATGGTCTACCCAACAAACAGCTGTAGGCAGGCTGAATGTCCATCACATAGAAGATCGTTGTAAAAGTTTGTGGGCCAATTGTCACAGGCAGCTCAATTTCCCCCAGAACCGATCTCTTAGAACCATCAAAGGCTCTTACTACCAGGTTACTGGGACGCAATGCCAATCCTTCATACCCTAGCTTCACCAGGGCCTTTTTCGGTAAGACATTAAGGGATGACCCTGTGTCTACCAGCACATGGGAAAGGACTGCACCTTTGCATTCCATGGTGATGTGCAAGGCTTTGTTATGGTTGCGGCCTTCCGTTGTCAAGTCAATATTGGTGAACCCTAGCCCATTGCTAGCAGTAACATTTCCAACCACGGTTTCCAATTAATTGACAGTGATCTCTTCAGGCACGTAAGCTGCGTGCAAGACTTTGAGTAGCGCATTCCGATGGGCTTCGGAGCACATAAGCAATGATAAGATTGAGATCTTGGATGGCGTCTGGTGAAGCTGATCCACTATTTTGTAATCACTCTTTTTGATGATTCTCATGAACTCATCAACTTCTTGATCGAATGGTGTTTTCAAAGCTTCCTTAACAGCTTGATCTTCTTGCACCGGGCTCTTTCCTTTTGCCTTGGCAGCAGCTTCTGCTTCGGCAGTGGGTCTTTGAATTTGTGGAGCAAAGAGACGTCCGCTTCGAGTGAAGCCTCCGCCTCCTCCCACATTATCTATTTGTGGTGCAGGGGTTGATGTATCAAGAGTGATTCTTTGTCCCTCGCAGTATATGTCAGAGCCGTAGTGCCAAGGGATGGCCCTACTGCTTTCAAAAGGCATTGGTCCAGGCACTGTGACAGTGACTGGACTGATGGCTGCTGCTGAAGGGACTGTGATAGTTTGTGGATCATAATAAATTGTGACTGGTGCTCTGATGGGAGCAGCACCTTCTGAGTTGTAGGCAGAGTTGTTTTCAGGATCATAAAATATTGTGACAGTAGAGACATCTTCATGAGTTGTTGCTGGTGTTGTAGGAGACATTGTCGGAAGGATGGACGTCGTTGTTGTAAGAGATTCAAAATGGAGTGATGCTGAAGTTGTAGCAGAAAAATTTGTTGATAATTGATCAGTTGAGAAGACAGATGGAGTACTTGTTGACGAAGCCGAAGAATTGTCAGGAACAATGGTTGCTGCGGTTGTAGGAGATATCGGAACTGTTGCTGATGGGATTGCTGGATTTGTTGGAAATGATGTGGTGATCTGAAGCTGGCCACTCTGAATAAGGCCATCTATGCCATTCCTCAGGTTATCGCACCCATTTACTGAAATATTGCAGTAAGCACACCCTAACTCACAACCCGGGAACATGTTACATTCGAGGAGCTGAGCCTTGATTTCTACCAACGGTGTCCGGATCTGACCCACACTGGTTATTAAATAAGACGACTTGTCTTCTTCAATAGCGTTGATTCTGGGACCACCGTGGTTTGGCATGGGGTTCTTATTGACATTGGGTGGTGGTGCGAAATTCAGAGCCTTAGAGTCTACCAGGTCTTGTACCTTCATGTGCAAGGCTCTGCACTTTTCTGTACTATGGCCAGGTGCGTTTGAATGGAAGGCACATCTGGCGTTGGAGTCGTAGTTCCTGGGTAGACTGTTGGGATCTGGAGGTGCCAATGTCCTTAGCTCAACTAGGTTGAGTTTCAGGAGTTGTGGCAGCAATGTAGCATATGGCATAGGGATCGGATCGATTACCCTGTTGGCTTGAGATGGCCTCTGCTGGAAAGGCCTTTGCTGGTTATTGTTGTTGGTGTTACTGTTGTTGTAATTTCTCGGAGGGTACTGATTTTGTTGATGGTACTGAGGTTGTTGCTGATAGTTTTGCTGCGGAGGTTGATAAGCTGGTTGTGGATGAGCCGGAGCAGGAATGGTGACTGCTGCCACAGATCTATGAACATATTGGGGCCTGCCCCTGCTGGTGTGGATGGCATTAGTCTCACCAGTCCTTCTTGGGCCTGCAAAAGGCTTTCTTGCATTACTGGATGAGCTTGCACCGTTGTCTGAGATCTTACCCATCTTCAATAGGCTTTCAATTCTCTCCCCGGCTATGACTACATCTGCAAATCTGGTAGATGAGAAGGCAGCTAGCCTATCAATGTAAGTCCCCTGAAGGGTGTTCATGAACATATCAGCCATTTCCCTTTCTGACATAGGTGGCTGGACAGCAGCAGCAAGCTGTCTCCATCTTTGAGCATACTCTCGGAAGCTCTCTCTAGATGATTGTGACATTCCCATTAGGAGGGTCCTGTTGGGTGCCATATCCAGATTATACTGATACTGTCTGATGAAGGCCTCTGCCAGGTCCTTCCAGCATCTAATAGTTGCTCTTGTCAGATGGGAATACCATTCCCTCGAAGCTCCAGTCAAGCTATCCTCAAAATAGAACATCCATAGCTTCTCGTCCATGGTATAGGCCTTTAGCCTCCCGAGAAAAGATTGTAGATGAGTTCGGGGACAGGAAGTCCCATTATACTTCTCAAAGCATGGTGGCTTAAACTTGTGGGGAATCCTGACCCCGTCTACCAAGCCCATATCCATAACATCAAAACCCAAAGAGTTTTGAGACTCCAAGGATCTTAACTTCTCGGCTATCTCATCCAACCTTCTATCATAAGCTTCTTCCCCGACTCCCATCACTGTAAACTGGTCTTCTTGGGGGTCTTCTTGCAGTACCCTCCCTGCTGTGGCAGTCCCTTGTATATTGACTGGGATGTTGGCCTCTGGATGGAGGTGGGGTCCAAAGACTGGGGGATTGACATGAGGTCGGACTCTTTCATTGTTGCTAGTCCCAGCAGTCCCTGGCTGATGATCTTCCTGATTTCTTCCTTCTACCAGTGCTCTGAGCCTCTCCTGGCTTTGAGCCATGTTGTTCATTACCTCCATAAACTGTGTCATTTGGTTCCTCATTTCCAACCTCTCGTTGGTCATTTGGTTCCTGACCTCAGTAAGGTCCTGCTGCATCTGATCCATCTGTATGCCCGGAAGATTGTTACGGGTGGGGTACCTGTGTGGTCGGTTGAGTGGAAACCCTCGTCGTCGAGCAATAATTCCTGAGATCACAACAGAGTTAGTAACAATAAAACAAACACCTACAAAAAAAACAAAGGGTTAGCATGCAATGCAGTATGCTTATTTGTTCTCAAGGTATCCGGCTTGGCATTCAGTTTTGACCCTTCCAGACCCTTGAAGATGGTGCTGATGTTGCTTGAAGAAAACTCAGATGAAACAAAGCCAACACAAAATATATATTACAGAAAGTAAAATAATACAACTTGTTCTTTTTACAACACAAGCCCTCTAAGGGGTCAAAATACACCATAAGAAAATAAAAGTACATAAAATGAAAGCAACAACAAACAGAAGTCAAACACTCAGGCCAAACTCATCCTCCTGAACTTCCTTGAGAAGTGCTTCAGTCACAGGATCAGCTGGACGCTCCGTGAGATTCCTGATAAGGAGGTTCCGGGTAGTAACAGCTGCAGTTAGCTTCTTGTGTTGACTTTGGTCCTTTGACCTCTTCACTCCAGCTCTGATCTTTAGCTCTGATATCTCCCTCTGGGCTGCTGCCAGGGCTTCTTGTTGCTCTTTTGCACTAGCTTCCAGTTGCTCTATCTTGTCTTGGACCCTCTTGTCCTCCAGAGTACGAGCCTCGGTGATCCTGACCCACCTAGCCTGACTCTCCTTCAGATACAAATCAGTCCTGGCCTTCTGGAACTGAGCTTCCTTGCAAGCATTCTTCAAGATTTGTTCTCCAGCCCTAGACTTCTTAATGTAATCTTCAGACTTCTCAATTTTAGCCAAATGCTCCACCTTCAACTTCTCCAACCTCTCAATATCCAGTCTGCCATCACTCCTCTCCCAGAGGGTCTTCTGTAGGGCCTGAGTCAGCTTCTCATTTCTTTCTTTCAACTTCTCAAACTCCTCTAAGCTGACAGTTGCTGGAGGTGGTGTTGTGGAAGGCCCAGACATATCTTCTATAGTAAAGGGCATCCCAGAGAATTGAGCCCTGGCATGGGACCAATCATAGTATTGTGCTGATGCCACATTGTTACACTTCCCCAGGATGGTTATCCCCTTAGTCTGCACATTGTCCCAGGCCCAGGCTGCCTGCCTAACAATAGCCAAACTAAGCTTGTTCTCACAGTAAAGAGTCTCAACCAAGTCTTGTGCCTTAGGAGTGTGGACCAGTGCATAGCCCAGTTGTCTTTTGAACAGCAGAGGGTTGTAATTAATACTACCCTTAACTCCTATCAGGGGCACATTGGGAAAATGCCCACAGCTGGTGATGATATCCCTACCTTTTGTGCTTTGAGTGCACCACCTGATATCAGCTGAAGTTAGAGTAGTAAGTCTTCCAGCCCAGTTTTTCTGCTGATGAGGGTTCAGAAATGCATCAGTCTTTGGCAAATGTCTGAGAAGCCAGGTGTGGAACAAAGGAGCACAACATCTTACTAATCTTCCCCTCTGCTTTTCATTCCTCTGATGCACTGAATAGTATAGATCCCCCAATAAAGTTGGCACTGGGTTCTTCAGGATGAAAAGATGGATTGCATTCTTGCTAACAAATCGAGGCTCATCTGCAAATAATATGATCTCATATATGCTCAAGGCCAATAAAGCACAGACTGCTTTCCACTCTCCTAAAGAAGCTTTCAAGGTGGCTTGAGAGATCAAGAAATCCAGATGCAGGCCAGGGATCCCAGCCTTAGAAGTCATATGCTGCCCAATCAAGACTGGTTCCAGATGCAATGCCTTTGCTACCTCCTCATTACCAGGAAAGACCATCTCAGGGTTGAAAGGGACTCCACCCCTGATAGGTATACCAACTAATGATGAGTATTCTTCCAATAAGGGGCCCAGCTGAAAGTCCTGAAAAGTGAAACATCTCAGTGGGGGATCATAAAACTGAAGGCAAGTGTGGATCAGGCTTCTCTGTGAAGGGTCCAGATCCATAACCATATCAAGTATATCTCCCTGGTGTTCCCTGAACAGTGGTATATGGTCTGGAGTGATCAGGGTCTGAATCCTCCTGATGTCAGCTAACTCTGGCTGGAAGAAGTGGTAGGTGATGTTGCTTTTCTTAGGTGCCATGATGTTGAGACTGACTGGAGACAAGTGCTGGTGGTGATACTGAAGAATGGGCCACTGACTGGCTGGTGCAGGTGACTGAAGTAGACAGCTGATAGCTGAAGCAGGTGCTGATGAAGATAGGTCAATACTGAAGATGGGGTCAAAACCAAAACCAAATGAAGATGGATACCCTGAAACACAAATAAGCAAATGTCAATATGATGCAATGATTATGTATGCAGATGATATGCAAGGGTTTGTGACTGAGCTGGATCTGATCAAGAGCTCTGATATAAGTCCATGTGTGTAAGAAATCCAGATGGAAGTCTATAAGTCCAGTAACCAAGGTGGGGGACTCAAATAAAGAGTCACATGTCCAGGGTTAAAATCACAAGAACTGTTCCAAAATGGAGTATTCTTAATCAAAACAAAGTAACAGGGTATGCTGAGGTCAAGGGTACCTGCAAACCTGTAAACAGCCCAACCCCCTCACAGGTGGTGCTCTAAAACAAGGATCCTCAGACTTGGATCAGTTATGAGAAGTGTAAACACTTCTAACCCGGAGGTACAGTGTTTACAATAACCATAAAAGTTCCTCCTCTAATTCACCTCAGTTTCTGAAGGTCAATACTAAAAGGTCATCCAGACTTAGTAGGCTTCCCAGATAGCCCTAGCATTGCAGGAAATCTGCAACACAGAGTTCTCAAGAAGAAACCCATATCTGAACCGTGTTTCATATTCCCGCACCAGACCGAGATGGAATGGGAAAGAATATGATTCACTCTAGCCTAGGTGTCACTCAGGTCCCAGGTATAGGACCTTAACTCTCAATGAAACACCCACCCACCAAAGCACACAAACAGATCCAGCCAGCAGCATGACAGTATAATATATACAAAAGCAATAAAGAAAGCAGTAAACAACTGTACATAAAGCAAAAATAAATAAAAATAAATATACAAGCACAAATAAGCACATAACACCCCAGTAAACACAAATCAAACAAGCGCTAGGAGGAACCCACAAAAAGAACCATAAGCCCTGGTTGCAATATTAAATCCCCAGCAGAGTCGCCAAGCTGTCGCTCCCGATAAAATGGGGAATGGCCCAAATAAAGGTACAGACGCGAACGGTCGGCGAGAGGAACAATGAGAACACACAGCCGTGAACTCACTGGAGATGAATAGAGTCGCCAGCTAGGCATTTTTATCCCGGAGGAAAGGCAATGCTGCATAGACCTAGAAAGAGATGGATAAGACGGTTGCGAACCAGAGAGACTGAGAAAGGGGGTTGGTTACAACCTGGGAAGGTATTAGCACCCAGATTGTCCGCCGTACTCGACGGGATCCACGCTTAAAAGATTTATGTTTAAAGGGGTAGTGTCAGTGCAATTTGTGTGCAAAAGAGAGCCGGAAAGGATGTACAGGTGTCGGTGTAAAAGGAGTGAAGTGTAATATATACAGTGTCAGTGTAAGGACAAGAGTGAAATGCTCAAGAAAATGAGGCTAAAGAATAATGCTGAAAGGAGGGGGAATATACAAAGACTTTTGTTCGATAACCGTTAAGTTATGCCTACGTATCCTCTCGTGCAATGAGGAAGTCAGAACACCGTAGTTCGACCCAAAGAGACTGAAAGATGAGTTGACTTGTGAACTGCTTGCTTGTCAATGCTCAAGTGTATGACCTGTCTGGCTCAGGTGCTAACTGTCTTGCATTAGACGGAAGAAGCAAGTTCTCGTTTGTGATTGAATGAGGTGAGAAAAGAATCCCGGAGGAGACGATTATTGTTTGTTTTTGAGTTTTCAGTCTTTTATTGCTTTTGAAAGTTTGTCATAAGTTAATGAGCTTAAGCCTAAACCAATGGATTTAGTAAACTCATCACATCTTCCCTCTGATTAGGGGTAATGAGAGTACCTTAAGTGTGAAGTCAGATTCTCACACTTAATCACCTTTGGTGCAGGATTAAGATCATTAACCTACTTGTGATTATTTAGATGTTTTTGGTGTTTTTGTTTAGTGTTGAGTAATGAGGTTAAGCCATAATCAGGGATTAAACAGACTCATTACACCATCCTAATAGAAGGATAATAGATGAGAGTGTTTAAGCTGAGGAAAGCTCCTCAACTTAATCCATGATTAGGGATTAACTTCATGACAAAACAAAGCCTTTATTAAGTGGATTTTAGTTAATGATATGATGAAGAAGTGAGTTTTAGGGTTGGTAAGACAACTTGAGGGGGACTTGTCCATTAACACTAGGGTTAGTCCTTCTTAACCAATTAAGGAAGAATTAGAACCCTAATGCAAGGCCCAAGTTACAAGTGTGATGTCTTGATGATTATTAAGTGAATTGATTAGAGGATTTAAACACATTAAGGGTTTAACACTTAGGATTAAAGTTATACACTCCATCCTAAGAGAAGGATGCAGGCATAAACTTAATCACAAAGCCTTAAAGCCTTTATGGTTTAGTCCTTGATTAGGAGGTGAGAAGAGAAGACTCAATAGAGACACAAAGGTAAAAACTAAGGGGGGACTAATCAAAAACCTAATCATTGCCATGCTTTGTTGTTCCTAAGGTTTATGAGGTTTGCAAGAACAATCTTCAATGGAACCACCAGGAAGCAGATGAAAGGATCAAGAGAAGCAAAGTGACTTGCTTCATTCAAGAAGTCAAGTCACTTGAAGAAAGAAAGTAAGAAGAAAAAGAATGAGCAAGCTCAAACTCAAGCACATACAAAAATGCAGCAAGGATGCATAAGAAGAGATGAAGAGAAGTTATGAGAAGTGAAGGCAAATTCACTTCTCAAAGTCACTTACCACCTGAAAGGTTAGAAAAGAAATGCAATGCAATGCAAAATGGGATGCAATGTCATGATGCAAGACAAAACCAGAAGCAAATATGAGATGATAATGATGCTATGAGATGATGCAAACATGAATCAAGACATGGGGATGATCACATGAACAAATGGATGCAAATGAAGCAAGTTAGGAAACATGAACATACATGGAAAGTTATGGAATGCAAATGGCATACAACATGACAAATACAAGATGCAATGGTCAAACATGCTTCCAATATGTCTTATGATGTCAAATGAATCAAATGGATGCTTGAAATGTTATGGCAAGTCATGTTATGCAAGAGAATGCAAGATGTATGCAAATGGAAGCCCAAATTAGGGTTTATGAACCATACATCAAACAAAAATCAAAATCAGAAGCAAACAACATTATAAAAAATTGAAAATGCACTCAAAGGACCCCTAATCCTATACTAAACCAATGCCCAAAGGAGAAGTTTCAACTCCTAACCAAGTTCAAGTTATGGTTCTTACAAGTTTTCTAGGGTTTTAGGGTTCCTAAACAAAAGAAATGCCAAACAAATTGAAAATGAAAGATCAAATCATGGCCATTTAATCTCACAAACTACATGCTAAACACAATGCAATGCAAGAAGAATCAATGTCCAACTCTTCATGGATAGGCAGAAATGATTTTTTGAACTTAGGATCAAAATAATGCACAAAAAATGATTTTAATTCAATGAACAAATCTCAAAATTCATCAAGATCAAAAAAGAAATTTGGTTTGAAGGTTGGACAATGTTTCTAAATGTCTTAGAACATTTCATGAATTTTTTGGTGATTTTTAAATACCTAAAAGTATTTTTAATAAATTAATTCTCATTAATCAATTAAAAATAAACTTTTAAATATTTTAAAATACTTTTTAAATGCTAAAAATAAAAATAAAAATATTTTTGTGTTTTAAAAATTAATGAAACTCTTGGAAAAAAGTTTCATAATTTTTAAAACAATTATGCTATTTTAAATAAATTAGGTAAAACAATTATGAAATAAATGAATTAAACAAAGAAAAATGGAAAAGTCAACAGAATGGAAGGCTGGGATTGATCCTGGGTTTGAAACTGCTGACCACGCGCGCTATCCAAGGGCTGTGGTTGGTTCTGATTAAATTAATTTAATTAAGATTAATTAAACTAAATAAAATGGATTAGGGCTAATTGAGTGAATCCAGGCCACACATGCGCGCGGGAGGTCAACGAAGTCCACTGATCCAACGTGCCAGATTCAAATGGAAATTAATTACAGGATTAGGGTTAATTAAACTCAGGTGACCGGAGGGGAGCTCCGGTCATCTTCCCCGGCGACCCCAAAACCCTAAAATACGATTCAGGCCACCATTCTTCAAATTAATGCCAGGGAAATGTTCCTCTACTCAACCCTTACTCGAATCAACTCTCAAAATGAATTTCTCATGCTTAAACTAAGGGAATCGAAGCCATGAAGTTTCACGGGCAAAATTTCAGAGCCCTGGTAAATCCTCATTTCTCACTCATTCTTAAATCTAAAACCATCCCCATGACCAGCAAAGCATACATAATCAATTTTTAACATAAAAATCAAGCTCTGAAAAGTTGTAAACCTGAAGCTACCTGAAGTGATGAACTGTGAATTTGAGCTCTCCTGACCTTGCTCTGGTGCAGAATGCCTTCTCTGGACCCCCTGAAGCCAATGGGATGTTCACAACCTCTTGCTAGTGGCTATTTTGGAAGCTTGAGTTCTGATATGGCAGGTTTGGCAGTTGTGATTAGTGGGGTTTCAGGCTGCATTCATGGTGGATTCTGGTTCTTTTTTATGTATTTGATTCGTTGGTGAAGAGAAATGGGATGTTTGATGGCTGGAAAATGAGATTCGAAGGGAGAAGAGTTTTGGACAGTTTTGTGATATGTTGTGTTCTGGCCAGCTTCAATGCTCAATGCTTAGCTATATCATCTCCAACTTGTGTGGATAGACTGTGAGGCAGGTCAGTAGGGTGGTTGGGCACTGTGCCAAGAGTATGGGAGCCTTTTGCAAAAAAGTCAAGTTTGTGTCCTTGAGAGTATGGGTCATGGCAGCAGCAGGTTCAAGTCATGTCTTGCTCCAGCTTGAGTTGAGGAGGGCCCTTGGATTGTTTGTAGCTGACTGCAACATGTGGATGACAAGCTATGCTAGCTTTTGCAACTTGACAACTTGTGTTTCCTCATGATTTTGTGCCATACACATGAAACATTGCTTGCTGAATTTTGTAGCATAACACTTCTTTTAGTCATGGCAATGTTTAAAAGTCAGCTAGAGACCACATAATTCCTTGGAGAATGGTTTTGCCAAGAATCCCCCTTTTGCACTCTTATGAAAAATGCTTTATGGAACTTTGAAAATCAAGGCAAGCCATCCAAAATTCCTTGGGCCAAATCTGTTTTTGGGGTCATGTGTGATCATGTAATGCAGCTTTGAAGTCATTTTGAAGTCACTAGAATGCTTGGTTCATGAAATTGCAAGTTTTCCTTTTAGTGCATATCTTGAAAATTAGTGATTTTTGCCAACTTTAACACACCATAACTTTTGATCCAAGATGAATTAGATCATGTTCTTGTACTTTTTGAAAAGGGAAAGATCTAATCTACAACTTTCATGACCAAAGTTTTTCCATTTGAAGCTTTTTTGGATCAAAAATCAAGGCTTGAAAAATGGCATAAAATGACATATTCTTGAAAAGTCAACCATGCCCTAAAAAGTCAACTTGCAAAAACTTGTAATTCTTGAATTTTGTGAACTTCAACCTTCTTCCATGATCAAATAAATATCATATACACTCAAAATGATGAAGATCACCCCTTGGTTGGGTCATTGGGGGCCTCAGATGCCCTGATTTTACACTGACTTGTCTGAAAAGTCAACCCTTGATCAGATGACTTCCCCATGGAATTTCTTCATAAAAATTGATATGCATACTCCCTATACCATATAGAGACCAATGGAAACAAGAATGACCAAATAATTTGGAGTTATGGCCTCTGAAACCAAAACCCTAATTTTAGGTCATCTGTGCAGTCAAGCCTGACTCTGCTTCCATACCAAACCCAGTTCTTGTGATTCTTTGGCATTCTTGTCTTTGAGAGGATATAATATGATGATTGAACACACATAGATCCCTTTGAAGTGATTGGTTGCCTTTGGAGTGGCTCAAGAGGCTCTTGGATTGCTCAGATCACAAACCCTAGGTGCAGATGACTTTGAACCAATGCAATGAATCAAAAATGTGGGATGAGGTGATATGATTGTGTTTATGCATATGAAATGATCACAAGCCATGGTGTGAATGGGTGAGGGCAAATATGGGGTGTTTACATCTACTATATTATATCGTACAAAAGCATTAATAATGGGTTTTCCGACCTAAGGTTAACCATAAATCGATTCCTATTTTTCCGATAGGAAAAATGTTAAAAACATCGCACAATAAAAATAATTATGAGAAAGCAGTGAAATTACTGAATAAAGGAAAATAAGGTCATTACAGAGTAAATTCGGGGACACCCCATAACATTGAGGGGTTTAGCTACTCATAGTATTCAAAGAAATTACAAAGTAAAAATTAGACATTACAAGATAGAAGGATTGCTTTGATCTTCAATCGTGATTGCTCATGAAAATATCTATTCTCCCAATTCCTTGATCGCACAAATCTTTCTCGTAAAATTCTCCTCCGATTAAAAAGATCCCTAATTCTTCTTCAAAACTCATCTAAATAGCAAACATTCACTCAGAACAGTTGGAAATACCTAAAACGCACCTACAACTTAACCAATGGAGTAAATATGAAAAAAATTAGCGTCACATGCTGACACGGACGTAGGTTGCAATTTATTTGAATACAATGAGTAGCTAAACCCCTCAATACTAGGGGGTGTGTCAGACCTCTAGTTTTTCCCAATTTTCATACAAGTCTTCAGACCTCATGACATGTGCAATGTCAACCTGACACAGATGTAGGTTTGTAATTTATTTGAATACAATGAGTAGCTAAACCCCTCAATGTTAGGGGGTGTCCCCGAATTGACTCTGTAATGACCTTATTTTCCTTTATTCAGTAATTTCACTGCTTTCTCATAATCATTTTTATTGTTCAATGTTTTTAACATTTTTCCTATCGGACAAATAGGAATCGATTTATGGTTAACCTTAGGTCAGAAAACCCATTATTAACGTTTTTGTACGATAAAGAGACATAACTAAAGCATAAAATGCGGTAAATAGAAATAAAATGCAATTAAACATATAACAAGATTAACTAAAATTAATGGTAAAATAACGTATAAAAACCACCGATTAGATTACCAACAGTTACATTAAGATGAGTAAACGTAGTTAAAATCTTTTTGTTGAGAGTTAGATGTAGTCATTATATTCATCTACTAAATCGTTCATGGCGTTCTATGTAAATCTATTCATACTTTAATTTTTGTGACTCTTTAATCTTAATGTTTGTTTTAGCTTTGTTTCCTAAAAATTGTTTTCATGGTATAATATCAAAAGGTGTTTGTCATTAGTAAATCTAAGATAATAAACTATTGGATAATAATGCCTAGAGATTAGGTTAGGTTCAATATCTGTACATACTGTAGTATGAATCAATGTGGATTTTTGATGCCTTATAACTATTGGAACTTATTGCTTTGTGTTGGTAATAGACATATATATCATCTATTGGGTAATGCACTGTCGCTCCCACCAAAATGACACACAGGTCAGAAGGGGTACAGATGCGAACGGTCGGCGAAAAGGAGAGATGAGAACACACAGGAGTGAACTCAAGAGAAAGAAAGAGTCGCCAGCTAGGCATTTTTATCCCGAAGGAAAGGTAATGCTGCATAAACCTAGGAAAAGATATGGATAAGACGGTTGCGAACCAGAGAGACTGAGAAAGGGGGTTGGTTACAACCTGGGAAGGTATTAGCACCCAGATTGTCCGCCGTACTCGACGGGATCCACACTTAAAAGATTTGTGTTTTAAAGGGGTAGTGTCAGTGCAATTTGTGTATCAAAGCTGGAAAAGAATGCAAGTGTCAGTGTAAAAGAAGTGTGAAGTGTATAAGTGAAGTGTCAGTGTAAGAACAAGAGTGGAATGCTCAAGACCTTGAGGCTTAAAAGAATGATGCTGAAAAAGGGGGAATATACAGAGACTTTTGTTCGATAACTGTTAAGTTATGCCTACGTATCCTCTCATGCAATGAGGATGTCAGAACACCGTAGTTCGACCCAAAGAGACTGAAAGATAAATTGACTTGTGAACTGCTTACTTGTCTATGCTCAAGTGTATGACCTGTCTGGCTCAGGTGCAAACTGTCTTGCATTAGACGGAAGAAGCTAGTTCTCGTTTGTGAATGAATGAGATGAGAAAAGAATCCCGGAGGAGACGATTATTGTTTGTTTTTGAGTTTTCAGTCTTTTATTGCTTTTGTAGTTTGTCATAAGTTAATGAGCTTAAGCCTAAACCAATGGGTTAGTAAACTCATCACATCATCCCTCTGATTAGGGGTAATGAGAATACCTTAAGTGTGAAGTCAGCATCTCACACTTACTCACCCTGATGTAGGATTAAGATCATTAACCTACTTGTGATTATTTAGATGTTTTTATTGCTTTTGTTTAGTGTTAAGTAATGAGCCTAAGCCATAATCCGGGATTAAACAGACTCATTACACCATCCTAATAGAAGGATAATAGATGAGAATGTTTAAGCTGAGGAAGACTCCTATACTTAATCCATGATTAGGGATTAACTTCATGAAAAAACAAAACCTTTATTAAATGGATTTTAGTTAATGATAAGATGAAGAAGTGATTTTTAGGGTTTGTAAGACAACTTGAGGGGGACTTGTCCATTAACACTAGGGTTAGTCCTTCTTAACCAATTAAGGAAGAATTAGAACCCTAATGCAAGGCCCAAGTTACAAGCTTGATGTCTTGATGATTATTAAGTGAATTGATTAAAGGATTTAAACACATTAAGGGTTTAACACTTAGGATTAAAGTTATACACTCCATCCTAATAGAAGGATGCAGGCATAAGCTTAATCACAAAGCCTTAAAACCTTTAGGGTTTAGTCCCTGATTATGAGATGAGGAGAGAAGACTCAAAGATGACACAAAAGTAGAAGCTAAATGGGGGACTAATCAATCCTAAAAAGTTATCATGCATGGAAGTCCTAGGGTTTGTGAGGTCTAAGAGAAAGATCTTCAGAGAAACCACCAGGAAGCAGATGAAAGGAGCAAAGAGAGGCAAAACAACTTGCTTCACTTAAGAAGTCAAGTTGCTTGAAGAAAGAAAGTAAGGGATGAACATGAATGAGCAAGCTCAAACCCAAACACATACAAAATGCATCAGGGGAAACATAAAGGATATGAAAAGAAATTGTGAGAAGTGAAGGCAAATTCACTTCTCAATACAACTTACCACCTGAAAAGTTAGTAAAGAAATGAAATGCAATGTAAATGAGATGCAATGTCATGATGCAAACCAAAACCAGAAGCATAAGTATGAGGTTAATGATGCTAAGAGATGATGCAAACATGAAACAAGGCAAGAGAATGATCAAGCAAGCATAAAGATGCTAATGAGGCATGTATTGAACCATGAAAGTTCATGAAAAGTTATGAAATGCAAATGACATATAACATGGCAAATGAAAGATGCAATGATCAAACATGATTCTAATATGTCTTCAGATGTATTATGAATCAAATGAATACACAAAAGTTCATGGCAAGTCATGGTATGCAAGCAAATGGAAGATGGATGCAAGGGAAGGCATGAATTAGGGTTATATGCAACATACAAAGCAAAAATCCAAAACCAGAAGCAAATGACATGACAAAAATTTGAACATGCAATCAAAGGAACCCTTAACCTATACAAACTCACTGCCCAAAGGAGGGGATCCAACTCTTAACCTAGTGAGAGTTATGAATTTCCTAAGATTGCTAGGGTTTTAAGGTACCTTGTCAAGAAAAATGCCAAACAAATTGAAAATGCAAGATCAAATCATTCCAATTTTATCCTATAAAATACATGATATGCAAGATGCAATGCAAAAAGAATCATTGTCCAACTCTCAATGGTTAGGTAGAAATGAATTTTTGAAGTTTGAAGCAAAATAATGCCTTGAAATGAAATTAAATCCAAAGAAAATTATCAAAAATCATCAAGAACAAAAATGAAATTTGGTTTGAGAGTTGGACAATATTTCTAAATGTTTTTAAATGTTACATGAATTTTTTTGGAATTTTCATAAACCTAAATGCTATTTTAATTAATTAATTTTCATTAAATAATTAAAATAAACACTTAAATATTTTTAAAATACGAAAATTATGCAAAAAATAAAAATAAAATTATTTTCAGAAAGTCACTGGGGGCCTCAGATGCCCTGATTTTACACTGACTTGCTCAAAAAGTCAACTCTTGATTAGATGCCTTCCCCATGGAATTTATTCATGAAACTTGATATGCATGATCCTTATAACATATAGAGACCAATAGAAACAAGAATGACCAAAAAATTTGGGGTTATGGCCTTTGAAACCAAAACCCTAGTTTTAGGTCATCTGTGTAGTTAAACCTGGCTCTGCTTCCATGCCATTCTCAGTTCTTGTGATTCTTTGACTTTCTTGACTTTGAGAGGATATAATATGATGCTTGAACATACATGGACCCCTTTGAAGTGATTGATGACCTTTGGAGTGGCTCAAGTGGCTCTTGGATAGCTCAGATCACAAACCCTAGATGCAGATGACTTAGAAACAATGCAGTGAATCAAAAATGCAATATGAGATGCTATGATTGAGCTTATGCATATGAAGAGATCACAAGACATGGTGTGAATGGGTGAGGGCAAATTTGGGGTGTTTACATCTGCCCCTATTCAAACATGAGTTAGCTGTGTAGGATGTAAGCAACGGCTTAACAGGCAAACAAGATAACTTGTGGTTGAATATCAAAGACAGTCCAAAATTTGCACTCACAGAATGAAGAAGAAAAGGGATATAGATTGTAAAAGGAAAATAAAGTATAATTATAAGGTGCGGCGACGGAGGACGACCGCTGAGCACAGGACGACTGCTGGGGATGAAGCAATGACGGGGACGACCGACATGCTGGGGAAAATGCGGGAAATACAGCAATGACGGGGACGGCCGACAAGCTGGGGATATAAGAGATTATGATGGTGACGACCATCAGGCTGGGGATATAAGAGATTATGATGGGGACGACCATCAGGTAAAGATATAAGACTCTCTGGGGATCATAGGTAAGTGAAATAAATGATGAAGTACAGTCATCAAAGGTGAAGGACGATCACCTAGCAGGGGACGACTGCTCTGTTGGGGATAAGATGAGGGACGGTCATCTATTGGGGAAGGACGATCACCTGGCAGGGTACGGCTGCTGAAAAGATCACAACATAGGACGAATTCCGGATAGAAAGGTCGACGATGGGGACGGCCATCGGATAAGCATGATAAAGGAAGATCATCAAGAGGTGAAGGACGATCACCTAGCAGGGTACGGCTGCTCTCAGGGTTTATCATGACATATGACGGATGTCAGATAACAAGATCAACAATGGGGACGGCCACCAGATAAAGTGATGAAGGACGATCATCAAGAGGTGTAGGACGATCACCTAGCAGGGGACGGCTGCTGAGAGTATCGCGACATAGGACGAATGCCGGATAGAAAAGGGGTCTAATGAATAGAGACTCCGCTGGGGAAAGGATGAGGGACGGTCATCCAAAGGTGAAGGACGATCACCTGGCAGGGTACGGCTGCCGAAAGGGTATCATGACATAGGACGAATGCCAGATAAAAGGAAATAGTTCAACAAGCTTTGTTGGAGACTTTGCTGGGGAATAGTAAACACGGACGGGTGTTTACATCCAAGAAATGAAAGGTACAAGTGTTTGGACATTGTGTATAGACTAAAGATGCGGACGAGCATCCTTAAGACTATGATACAGACGAGTATCAGGTGGAAACAAATGCTGACACATGTTCAGAGATGATGACACGGACGAGTATCAACTGGTTAACAAAGAACACGGACGAGTATTGATTCTGCGGGGACTCTTCTGGGGAAAAGTAGACACAGACGAGTGTCTAAATTCAAAAAGACATAAGTGTTTGACACGTGTATGGATTAAAGATGCGGACGAGCATCCTTAAGACTATGATACAGACGGGTATCAGGTAGAAACAAACACTTGACGCATGCTCTGAGATGATGATACGGACGAGTACCAACTGGTTAACAAAGAACACGGACGAGTGTTGAATCTGAGGGGATATAAGTGGTGTGTACAAGATACGGACGAGTATCTGTATGAATGAAAACATGAGTAATAAGTATGACTGGTATACGGATGAGTGTTTAACTTGCTGGGGAGAGTGACACGGACGAGTGTCAAAAGGAGAAAAGTATAGTATAAACAAGTATCTGATATACGAAGTGTTCAAGTGACTATGCTGGGGAAGGTGACACGGACGGGTGTCAAGGAATTGTGTATATATGTATCTGTGAGTGCAAAAGGGACGCTTTGGCTTTCTGCTGGGGGTATGACACGGACGGGTGTCACGAAGTATCGGTAATACAAATGGTCTGTTTGTAAAGAGTGCTCGGGCGACTTTACTGGGGAATGATGACATGGACGGGTGCCAAGAGGATTGTGCATTTGTATTTATGAGTGTAAGGCAAATGCCTTGGCTTTCTGCCGGGGAATCCGGGGAGTTTTCTGTATATCTCTGATGGATTGCCAGTATTCACAAGTGTTGGATTCAGAACATGGCTTATGATTATGCAATATGTTTGATTTTTGCCGTAATGCTCCGTATTAGACGGAATGCTACGCTCTGTGGGGAGAATATGATGCGAATGCCATGATTATGCAAAGATACCGATCCGGGATTCGGATTCCGTTGCTGTGATGATCTCTGGCTGATCTGCTTGAAGTGGACATCCCAGCTGGGGATGAGATCATTGGTAGATCTAGCATATATGACTCTGCTTGGGGAAATAGGTCACTGATAGACCTGTCTTGGTAATAAGGGACCCAGCTGGGGTTTATAGAAGCCTTCTTCACTCTGTTGTGATCCCTTCGCTCGTTGCTCTTCTGGATAGAGGCTGGCACTCTGTGGGGAGATGGTTTCCTGACTTTTGTACTTGGCTGAGGAGGAATAATGAACGGCAACTCAGCTGGGGAGAAAGCAACTCTGGTGTTGAGACTGAGTAGATATTGATTTGCCAACTTGCTGGGGTGAAGCTTTCATGCCCCATGTTGTGCTTTGAATACCTGCAAATCCTGAAAAGACAGAGAAACGCACAAGTAATCCCGAGGTATCCCTTAACGGATTCCATCGTAGGAGTTTAGACACTCCCGGGAGTAAGTATATTTCCTGCAAGCACGTATTCTATAGAAGAGAAGCGTCTGTATTTATGCAATCAGTATCTTAAAGACATCGGACATTCTTGCAAATGAAAATAAAATGTACGAGACGAAACATGACTGAAAATCTGATTTTATTAATTCATGTGCCCTGAATTGGCAAGATACAGTCAAAGAAACAGATCCCCTGAAATGAGGAGATCGTTACAAATTGAGAAACAAAAAGATGTTGGCAATGTTGATGACGCTTCAAGGAGCTTCCCTTTTGCTATGACTCGTATGACATTTGACGTTCTTCTCGTCTTTGCTTTCTGAAGAAGGCTGATTCTGAAAGAAGCTTGATCCTTTCGGAGCTTACCAAGTTGTAAGTGATACAGACGAATTTGGAATGCAGTTGTTCGCTTATTCCCTTATTTTGCATGGATCGCCCTTTCGGGTTTTCAATCCATCGGGATACCCATTTTTGCCTGAGTTGTCCAATGCGGCTTTTCAACTCAGCGGGTGCATAATTTTTTTATTTATTTCCCTTATTTTTGCCCGAGTCTTTTATTCTGTTTTTGACTCGCCGGGATGCCCTATTTTTGCCTGGACTTACATTCTATTTTTATGTCCAGCGGGTCATTTTACGCGAAGTATTTTTTAACTGCATCTGAATTCACAGGGGACAGGAAGTCTTCTCCATCCATAGTGTTGAGCATCAGTGCTCCACCAGAGAAAACTTTCTTTACTACGAATGGTCCTTCATAGTTCGGAGTCCACTTGCCCCTGTGGTCTGTATGAGGAGGGAGGAGTCTTTTCAGCACAAGATCTCCTACTTGGTACTCTCGGAGCCTGACTTTCTGATCGAAGGCTTTCTTCATTCTTTTCTGATACAGCTGCCCGTGACAGATTGCAGCCAATCTTTTTTCTTCGATCAGACTCAGTTGTTTGTATCGGGACCGGACCCATTATGCTTCGTTCAGATTAACATCCATTAGTACCCGCAGGGAGGGTAACTCAACTTCAACAGGTAGGACTGCCTCCATACCATATACAAGTTGATACGGTGTTGCCCCAGTAGATGTTCTGATTGATGTGCGGTACCCATGCAAGGCAAACGGTAGCATCTCGTGCCAGTCTTTGTAGGTGACTACCATCTTCTGCACAATCTTCTTGATATTCTTATTAGCTGCCTCAACAGCGCCATTCATCTTTGGCCTGTAAGGAGAAGAATTGTGGTGTTGGATCTTGAAGTCCCGGCATAGCTCTGCCATCATTTTGTTGTTCAAGTTGGAACCATTGTCAGTAATGATTCGCTCTGGAACTCCATACCGACAGATGATATCTCTCTTCAGAAATCGGGCTACTACCTGCCTTGTAACATTTGCATAGGAAGCTACTTCAACCCACTTGGTGAAATAGTCAATGGCAACCAGGATGAATCTGTGGCCGTTTGAAGCAGTCGGTTCAATCTTGCCAATCATATCAATGCCCCACATAGCAAAAGGCCAGGGCGAAGACATCACATTCAGAGGATTCGGGGGCACATGCACTTTATCCGCATAAATCTGGCATTTATGGCATTTCCTGGCATAAGCACAACAGTCAGCATCCATTGTGATCCAGTAATAACCTGATCTTAGCAACTTCTTAGCCATGGCATGCCCTCCTGCATGGGTACCAAAGGATCCTTCGTGCACCTTGTGCATCAACAAGTCTGCTTCTGTTCTATCAACGCATCTGAGGAGTACCATATCAAAGTTTCTCTTGTACAGGGAACCATCAGTGTTCAGGAAGAAACTACCAGCAAGCCTTCTTAAAGTCTTCTTATCATTGGAAGATGCCCCAGGTCGGTATGTTTGATCCTCCAAGAAGCACTTAATGTCATGGAACCAAGGCTTCTCACCTTTGACAGTGTCAGCTGCAAATACATATGCTGGTCTGTCAAGTCTTGATACTGAAATTCGAGGCACGAAGTTGGCAGCTTGAACTTTGATCATTGATGAAATGGTAGCCAGAGCATCTGCAAACTGATTCTCGTCCCGAGGGATATACTCAAGCTTGACCGTTGTGAAGAAAGTCAATAACCTTCTTGTATAATCCCTGTAAGGTATCAGATGATCTTGGTGTGTGTACCATTTGCCGTTGGTTTGATTAATTACCAGAGTTGAATCTCCGAATACAGTCAAAGTCTTGATCCTGAGGTCAATGGCTTCCTCAAGACCCATAATACAAGCTTCGTATTCAGCTTCGTTGTTAGTGCAGTTGAAGGTGAGCTTTGCTGAGAAAGGCATGTGAACTCCCTTAGGTGTAATGAGTACTGCACCAACACCACGACCATTCATGTTAACAACCCCATCAAACATCATAGTCCATTCTTCCTCCGGGTCAGGCCCTTCAGTGTGAATAGGCTCTTCATGATCTTTTGCTTTTATGAACATGATGTCTTCATCAAGGAAGTCAAATCTCATAGGTTGGTAATCATCAATGGGTTGCTCAGCAAGATAATCAGACAGTACACTGCCCTTGATGGCTTTCTGAGATGTGTACTGGATGTCATATTCTGTGAGGATCATTTGCCATCTAGCAACCCGTCCGGTAAGTGCGGGCTTCTCAAAAATGTACTTAACTGGGTCCATCTTTGATATCAATAAAGTAGTGTGGGTCAACATATACTGTCTCAGTCGGCGAGCAGCCCACGCTAAAGCACAACAAGTTTTCTCGAGCAGTGAATAATGTTGTTCACAGTCGGTAAACTTTTTGCTCAGGTAGTAAATTGCATACTCTTTTCGACCAGACTCGTCATGCTGGCCCATCACACACCCCATTGACTCTTCTAATACTGTCAAGTACATTATCAGAGGTCTTCCTTCAACTGGAGGCATAAGGATCGGTGGCTCTTGCAAGTATTCCTTGATCTTGTCAAAAGCCCTCTGGCATTCTTCGTTCCACCTGACCGTTTGCTCTTTTCTCAACAGTTTGAACAAGGGTTCACAGGTTGCTGTAAGGTGAGATATGAACCTTGAAATGTAGTTCAATCTACCCAGAAACCCCCGAACTTCTTTTTCTGTCTTCGGCGCAGGCATTTCTTGAATGGCTTTGACTTTATCAGGGTCAACTTCAATCCCTTTCTCACTTACAATAAATCCCAGCAGCTTACCAGATTGCACCCCGAATGTGCACTTGTTGGGGTTCAACTTTAGTTGGTACTTCCTCAGACGCTTGAATAACTTCAACAGATTCACCAGGTGGTCTTCTTCTGTGAGGGACTTGGCAATCATGTCATCCACATAACATTCAATTTCTTTATGGATCATGTCGTGGAATAACGTTACCATAGCCCGTTGATAGGTCGCACCAGCATTCTTTAGTCCGAATGGCATCACCTTATAACAGAATGTGCCCCAGGGTGTGATGAAAGTTGTCTTTTCCATGTCTTCAGGTGACATCTTGATCTGATTATATCCTGAAAATCCGTCCATGAAGGAGAACACCGAGAACTGAGCCGTATTATCAACCAGTACATCAATGTGAGGTAATGGGAAGTCATCTTTCGGGCTGGCTCTGTTTAGATCCTGGTAATCCACACACATCCTCACCTTGCCATCCTTCTTAGGCACAGGTACAATATTAGCGACCCACGGCGGGTAGCTAGTTACAGCAAGGAATCCGGCGTCCCACTGCTTTTGTACCTCTTCCTTTATCTTCATTGCCATATCTGGGCGAGTACGGCGCAACTTCTGTTTTACTGGCGGGCAGTCTTCTTGCAGCTTGTGCATGACGATATCAGTGTCCAACCCTGGCATATCCTGGTAAGACCAAGCAAACACATCCACATATTCACGAAGCATATCAATCAGTTGTTCTTTCACTGAGTCTTGTAGGCAGGCCCCGATCTTAACTTCTTTTACATCTTCTTCCGAACCAAGATTAACCGTTTCAACCTCCTCCTGATGAGGGGTGATAACCTTCTCCTCTTGCCTTAACAACCTGGCTAGCTCTTCAGGAAGCTCATAATCTTCTTCAACCCCTTCGTAAGCTTGATTGATTGGATTGTCAAAGTCATACGAAGCCATAGCTGTGCTGTTGTCGGTGCAGTCTGAAAGGCACTCTTTGCAAGGGTTTAGATTGTTCATTTTAGTGATTGATTTTAATCTTGTTTAGAAAAAAAGTGAAATGAAGTTTATCATTTTGAAAACATTGCCATATTATTTTTGTACAAAAAGAAAAAATGAAAAACAGTGAGCGAAAAAGGAAGAAACTCATTTGCAAAAGATGTCCGATATTCATTGATTGATCTGTTTGCACAAAATTACAAGATGGCCCGATTACAAAATGAGTCTTGTCATCTTGGGCAAGATGCAAGACTTGATGCATGCTTAAAATATACAGGAAATAATAATTACTCTGTAGGAGTAACCCTTATAATTTCCTGGGAAGACCAGTTAAGGACTTGGCTCCCCGGGATCCTTGGACGTATCCAGCTCTCCAGGTTGCGGTCGCTTTCATCCTCGTCTTCCAAGTTGTTCACTGCATCCGGGGTGAGCATTCCCCCGCTGACAAAACTGGGCTTCTTAGCAGCCTCTGATTGATCTTGTTGAGTTGGTTTGTAACCCAACCCAAATATGTCCTCCTTCTTCTCCACGGGCAGCAACTTGCCCCAGCCTTGGGCAGTCCCCTCTTCAACAACCTTCCTGGCTTGCTGATAAGACGTCATGGAGGTTCCAAGTACAGCAGATGCTTCATTAATGTTCAGGGCTTCAAACCCCTGGCTCATAGTTTCATGGATTTCTCCATCCATCTCAATATACTTGTACGTAGCCAGATGGCTAACAAAGATATCTTCTTCACCACAGATGGTGGTGATCTGGCCTTCCCACTCAAATTTCAGCTTCTGGTGAAGGGTAGACGTAACAGCGCCAGCGGCATGGATCCAAGGTCTACCCAACAAACAGCTGTAGGCCAGCTGAATGTCCATCACATAGAAGGTAATTTTAAAAGTCTGCGGGCCAATCATCACAGGTAGATCAATCTCCCCAAGCACTGATCTCTTAGAGCCATCAAATGCTCTCACCACCAAATTACTTGGACGCAGTGCCAAGCCATCGTACTCCAGCTTCACCAAGGCTTTCTTTGGTAGAACATTGAGTGAAGACCCAGTGTCCACCAGTACATGGGATAGAACAGCACCCTTGCATTCTAGAGTGATGTGTCAAGCCTTGTTGTGGTTACGTCCCTCAGTCGTTAAGTTAGCATTGGTAAAGCCCAGTCCATGACTGGTGTTGACATTTGCCACCACAGTTTCTAGCTGATTAACAGTGATCTCCTCTGGCACGTATGATGCGTGCAGGACTTTCAATAATGCATTCCTGTGAGCTTCAGAACACATTAGCAGGGATAATATGGAGATCTTCGAGGGAGTTTGGTGAAGCTGATCCACCACTTTGTAATCACTTCTCTTTATAATCCTCATAAACTCGTCTACATCTTGTTCAAAAGATGTCTTCTGAGTTTCTTTGACAGCCGGCTCTTCAACTACCACACTCTTTCCTTTTGCTTTGGCAGCAGCTTCTGCTTCGGCATTAGGTCTTTGTAGTTGTGAGGCAAAAAGGCGTCCGCTTCTGGTAAAGCCTCCGCCTCCCCCAACATTATCAATCTGTGGAGAAGAAGTTGAAAAGTCCAAAGTGATTTTCTCCCCATTGCAGTAGAGGTCAGAGCCATAATGCCAAGGTATGGCATTACTGCTTTCATATGGAACTGGTCCAGGCACCGTGATGGTAACTGGACTGACTGCTGCAGAGGAGGGTACAGAGATAGTGTGCGGATCGTAGTAGATGGTAACTGGTGACCTGGTAGGAGGTGCCACTGTTTGTTGCTGAAAATTGTTGTTTGGAGGAACATCTGATGGATCATAGTAAATGGTGACTGCTGAGATATCTTGATTAATTTCTGTTGGCGTTGTAGAAGATCCTGCTGAATAAATGGATGCTGATGTTGTAAAAGAGATGGTTGTTGACATTTGACTTGTTCAAGTGATAGATGAAGCCATTGTTGATGATATTGATGAATTGGTTGGAATGATTGTTGTTGCAGTTGTAGAAGAGTCAGGAATTGTTGTCAAAGGGATTGCTGGATTTGTAGGCGCCGTTGTTGTGATCTGAAGTATACCACTTTTGATAAGACCATCTATGCCACTTCTCAAGTTATCACACCCGTTGACTGAAATGTTGCAATAACCGCAACCGAGCTCACACCCGGGGAACATCTGGCATTCTAGGAGCTGAGATTTAATTTCTACCAGAGGTGTCCGAATCTGCCCAACACTGGTGATTAAGAAAGATGGCTTGTCTTCCTCAATGGCATTAATTCTTGGTCCTCCATGGTTGGGCATGGGATTCTTGGTGACACTTGGAGGGGGTGCAAAGTTGAGGGCTTTAGAATCCACCAGGTCTTGCACTTTCATTTGTAAAGCCCTGCATTTTTCCGTATTGTGGCCAGGTGCATTGGAGTGGAAAGCACATCTGGCGTTGACATCGTAATTTCTTGGGAGGTTAGAGGGATCTGGTGGTGCCAATGTCCTTAGCTCAACCAAGTTGAGTTTCAGGAGTTGTGGCAATAAAGTGGCATAAGGCATAGGGATAGGGTCAATCACCCTATTTTCCTGTGATGGTCTTTGCTGAAAAGGTCTTTGCTGTTGATTGCTGTTATTGTTGTTGTATGTCCTTTGTGGCGGATACTGAACTTGCTGCTGATAGTGGGGTTGTTGTTGTTGTTGATATGCTGGTTGCTGAGGAATCGGAGCTGGAATAGTGACAGCTGCTACTGATCTGTGGACATACTGAGGTCTGCCCCTGTTGGCATGGATGGCATTTGTCTCATCGGTTCTTCTAGGTCCCACAAAAGGCTTCCTGGAGTTACTGGAAGAACTTGCACCATTATCAGAAATCTTACCCATCTTCAGAAGGCTTTCAATTCTTTCTCCAGCTATAACTACGTCAGCGAAGCTAGTGGAAGAAAAGGCAGCTAGCCTATCAATATATGTTCCTTGCAGGGTATTCATAAACATGTCGGCCATTTCTCTTTCCGACATGGGTGGCTGGACAGCAGCAGCAAGCTGTCTCCACCTCTGGGCATATTCCCTGAAGCTTTCCCTGGAGGACTGAGACATTCCCATCAAAAGGGTCCTGTTAGGAGCCATGTCCAAGTTGTATTGGTACTGTCTGATGAAGGCCTCAGCTAGGTCCTTCCAGCATCTGATAGTAGCTCTGGTTAAGTGAGAGTAGCATTCCCTTGAAGCTCCAGTCAAACTATCTTCAAAGTAAAACATCCACAGTTTTTCATCCATTGTGTATGCCTTAAGTCTCCCCAGAAAGGACTGCAAGTGAGTTCGTGGACAGGAAGTTCCATTGTACTTCTCGAAGCACGGGGGTTTAAACTTGTGGGGAATCCTTACCCCATCCACTAGCCCCATGTCCATGACATCAAAACCCAAGGAATTTTGAGACTCCAGAGATCTCAATTTCTCAGCAATTTCATCAAACCTTCTATCATAGGCTTCATCCCCAGCTCCCATCACAGTGAATTGCTCCTCTTGGGGGTCTTCTTGTAAACTTCTCCCTCCAGTAGTATTTCCTTGCACATTAGTCGGGATGTTGATCTCCGGATGAAGATGAGGCCCATATACTGGTGGGTTTACATGAGGTTGGCCCCTCTCATTATTACTTGTTCCTCCAGTCCCTAGATGGGGTTCCTCCGGGGTCTGTCTTTCTACCAATGCCCTTAATCTTTCTTGACTTTGGGCCAAGCCATTCATTACTTCCATGAACTGGGTCATTTGGTTTCTCATCTCCAGCCTTTCGTTAGCCATCTGAGTTCTGACTTCTGTCAGATCTTGCTGTACTTGGTCCATCTGTATACCAGGAAGATTGTTGCGAGTAGGATATCTGTGCGGACGGTTGAGAGGGAACACCCGACGGCGAGCAATAATTCCTGAACCACAACAGAGTTAGTAACAAACAAAACAAAACCTACAAAACAAAACAACAGTTAGTATGCAATGCAGTATGCTTATTTATTTTCCAAGGTATCCGGCTTGGCTCTTGGTTTTGACCTTTCCAGACCCTGAGGAAGATGCTTTGATGTTTCTTGAGAAAAAGGAACTCAAATGAAACAAACTGACAAATACATTACAAATGGTGGATCAATACATAGTTTGTTTTTTACAACACATTCCCCTGAGGGGTCAAAATACAACATGAAAAGAAAAGTACATGAAATGAAAGCAACAACAAACAAAAAGTCAAACATCAAGACCAAACTCATCCTCCTTAACCTCCTTCAGAAGTGCTTCAGTTACAGGACCAGCAGGATGCTCTGTAATGTTTATGATAAGAAGGTTTCTGGTGGCAATAGCAGTGGTCAGCTTCTTGTGTCTGTCTTGGTCCTTTAACCTCTTCACACCAGCCCTAAGCTTCAATTCTGAAATCTCCTTCTGGGCTGCTAGCAGAGCCTCCTGTTTTTTCTTTTCATTGGCCTCCAACTGCTCAATCCTGTCTTGAGTTCTCTTATCTTCTTGAGTGCGAGCTTCAGTGATCCTGACCCACCTAGCTTGACTTTCTTTCAGATAGAGATCAGTCCTAGCCTTTTGAAACTGGGCCTCTTTACAGGCATTCTTCAAAATTTGCTCCCCAGCTCTTGATTTCTTAATGTAGTCCTCTGCTTTCTCAATCCTGGCTAGATGCTCCACCTTAAGCTTCTCCAACCTTTCAATGTCCAGACGACCATCACTCCTTTCCCAAAGGGTCTTCTTCAAAGCTTGAGACAGATTCTCATTCCTTTCCTTCAGTTTCTCAAACTCTTCCAGGCTGACAGTGGCTGGAGGTGGTGCTGTGGATGGTCCAGGTGCATCCTCAATGGTGAAAGGCATCCCAGAAATCTGAGCCCTTGCATGAGACCATTCATAGTACTGAGCTGAAGCCACATTATTGCATCTCCCCAGAATGGCCATCCCTTTGGTCTGGATGTTGTCCCAAGCCCAGGATGCTTGTCTGACAACAGCTAGATTAGGTTTTATCTCACAATAAAGGGTTTCAGCCAAGTCTTGCACTCTAGGAGGGTGAACCAAAGCATAGCCCAACTGTCTCTTAAACCGCAAAGGGTTGTAGTTGATGCAACCCTTCACTCCTATTAGAGGTACATTGGGGAACTACCCACAGCTAGTGATTATGTCTTTGCCTTTGGTGCTCTGGGTGCACCATCTGATGTCATCTAAGGTCAAAGCAATAAGCCTTCTAGCCCAATTCTTCTCTTGGTGAGGATTCAGGAAGGCATCAGTCTTGGGTAAGTGTTTGAGCAGCCAGGTATGAAATAGAGGAGCACAGCATCTCACCAATCTTCCTCTCTGCTTCTCATTTCTTTGGTGAACAGAATAATAGAAATCCCCCAGCAATGTGGGCACTGGGTTCCTCAGAAGGAAAAGATGAATGGCATTCTTGCTGATAAACTTGGGCTCATCTGCAAATAACATCACCCCATAAATGCTGAGGGCTAACAATGTGCACACTGCCCTCCATTCTCCCAAGGAGGCCTTCAGGATGGCCTGAGAAGTCAGAAAGTCCAAGTGCAGGCCAGGGATCCCAGCCTTTGTTGTCATGTTCTGCTCAATCAAAATAGGCTCCAGGTACAATGCTTTTGCCACTTCTTCATTGCTGGGAAAAGCCATCTCAGGTTTGAAGGGGACACCACCCCTGACAGGTACTCCAATCAAAGATGAGAACTCCTCCAGCAAAGGTCCCAGCTGAAAGTTCTGGAAAGTGAAGCATCTCAAAGGAGGGTCATAAAACTGTAGCCAGGTGTGGATCAAACTCCTCTGAGAAGGGTCCAAATCCATAACCATATCAAGGATGCCTCCATAATGCTCTCTGAATAAAGGGATATGGTCTGGAGTGATAAGTGCCTGGATCTGTCTGATGCCAGTCAGCACAGGCTCAAAGAAGTGGTATGAAATGTTGCTCTTCTTGGGTGCCATGACTGCTGATGAAGAGCTGAAAACAGATGCTGATGATGAAGACTGACACTGGAGATGGGCCACTGATAGGCTGAGGCTGGTGGTAAAAGTAGCTGAAGCAGGCAACAGGGTCTATGCAGATGAAGGGGTCAAAACCAAGCCAAATATGATGTGGATACCCTGAAAAACAAATAAACAAATGTTAAAATGATGCAATGATGATGTATGCAAATGATATGCAAGGGTTTGTGATCAAGTTGGATCTGATTACTGCCTTGATATAGAGTCCATGTATGTCTAAGAAGTCCAGATGGAGGTTCAAAAGTCCAGTAACCAAGGTGGGGGACTCAAATAAAGAGTCACATGTCCAGGGTTAAATCACAAGAACTGTCCCAAAATGGAGTACTCTTAATCAAAACGAAGTATCAGGGTATGTTGTGGTCAAGGGTACCTGCAAACCTGTAAACAGCCCAACCCCCTCACAGGTGGTGTTCTAAAACAAGGATCCTCAGACTTGGATCAGTTATGAGAAGTGTAAACACTTCTAACCCGGAGGTACAGTGTTTACAATAACCATAAAAGATCCTCCTCTAATTCACCTCAGTTTCTGAAGGTCACAGTAAAGGTCATCCAGACTTAGCAGGCTTCCCAGATAGCCCTAGCACTACAGGAGATCTGTAGCACAAAGTTCTCAAGAAGAAACCCATATCTGAACCGTGTTTCATATTCCCGCACCAGACCGAAATGGAATGGGAAAGAACATGATCCACTCTAGCCTAGGTGTCACTCAGGACCTAAAACTCTCAGTAGAACCCCACCCACCAAAACAAAACCAGATCTAGCCAGATGACAATATGACAGTATGATGTATATAAAGCTGTAAAGAAAGCAATAAACAACTGTACATAAAGAAAAAATAAATACAAATATACAAACACAATCAGCACATAACACCCCAGTAAACACAAATCAAACAAGCGCTAGGAGGAACCCACAAAAAGAACCAGAAGCCCTGGTTACAGTATAAGGGTCCCCAGCAGAGTCGCCAAGCTGTCGCTCCCACCAAAATGACACACAGGTCAGAAGGGGTACAGACGCGAACGGTCGGCGAAAAGGAGAGATGAGAACACACAGGAGTGAACTCAAGAGAAAGAAAGAGTCGCCAGCTAGGCATTTTTATCCCGGAGGAAAGGTAATGCTGCATAAACCTAGGAAAAGATATGGATAAGACGGTTGCGAACCAGAGAGACTGAGAAAGGGGGTTGGTTACAACCTGGGAAGGTATTAGCACCCAGATTTTCCGCCGTACTCGACGGGATCCACGCTTAAAAGATTTGTGTTTTAAAGGGGTAGTGTTAGTGCAATTTGTGTATCAAAGCTGGAAAAGAATGCAAGTGTCAGTGTAAAAGAAGTGTGAAGTGTATAAGTGAAGTGTCAGTGTAAGAACAAGAGTGGAATGCTCAAGACCTTGAGGCTTAAAAGAATGATGCTGAAAAAGTGGGAATATACAGAGACTTTTGTTCGATAACTGTTAAGTTATGCCTACGTATCCTCTCGTGCAATGAGGAAGTCAGAACACCGTAGTTCGACCCAAAGAGACTGAAAGATAAATTGACTTGTGAACTGCTTACTTGTCTATGCTCAAGTGTATGACTTGTCTGGCTCATGTGCAAACTGTCTTGCATTAGACGGAAGAAGCTAGTTCTCGTTTGTGAATGAATGAGATGAGAAAAGAATCCCGGAGGAGACGATTATTGTTTGTTTTTGAGTTTTCAGTCTTTTATTGCTTTTGTAGTTTGTCATAAGTTAATGAGCTTAAGCCTAAACCAATGGGTTAGTAAACTCATCACATCATCCCTCTGATTAGGGGTAATGAGAATACCTTAAGTGTGAAGTCAGCATCTCACACTTAATCACCCTGATGTAGGATTAAGATCATTAACCTACTTGTGATTATTTAGATGTTTTTGGTGCTTTTGTTTAGTGTTAAGTAATGAGCCTAAGCCATAATCAGGGATTAAACAGACTCATTACACCATCCTAATAGAAGGATAATAGATGAGAATGTTTAAGCTGAGGAAGACTCCTATACTTAATCCATGATTAGGGATTAACTTCATGACAAAACAAAACCTTTATTAAATGGATTTTAGTTAATGATAAGATGAAGAAGTGATTTTTAGGGTTTGTAAGACAACTTGAGGGGGACTTGTCCATTAACACTAGGGTTAGTCCTTCTTAACCAATTAAGGAAGAATTAGAACCCTAATGCAAGGCCCAAGTTACAAGCTTGATGTCTTGATGATTATTAAGTGAATTGATTAAAGGATTTAAACACATTAAGGGTTTAACACTTAGGATTAAAGTTATACACTCCATCCTAATAGAAGGATGCAGACATAAGCTTAATCACAAAGCCTTAAAACCTTTAGGGTTTAGTCCCTGATTGTGAGATGAGGAGAGAAGACTCAAAGATGACACAAAAGTAGAAGCTAAATGGGGGACTAATCAATCCTAAAAATTTATCATGCATGGAAGTCCTAGGGTTTGTGAGTTCTAAGAGAAAGATCTTCAGAGAAACCACCAGGAAGCAGATGAAAGGAGCAAAGAGAGGCAAAACAACTTGCTTCACTTAAGAAGTCAAGTTGCTTGAAGAAAGAAATTAAGGGATGAACATGAATGAGCAAGCTCAAACCCAAACACATACAAAATGCAGCAGGGGAAACATAAAGGAGATGAAAAGAAATTGTGAGAAGTGAAGGCAAATTCACTTCTCAATACAACTTACCACCTGAACAGTTAGTAAAGAAATGAAATGCAATGTAAATGAGATGCAATGTCATGATGCAAACCAAAACCAGAAGCATAAGTATGATGTTAATGATGCTAAGAGATGATGCAAACATGAAACAAGGCAAGAGAATGATCAAGCAAGCATAAAGATGCTAATGAGGCATGTATTGAACCATGAAAGTTCATGAAAAGTTATGAAATGCAAATGACATATAACATGGCAAATGAAAGATGCAATGATCAAACATGATTCTAATATGTCTTAAGATGTATTATGAATCAAATGAATGCACAAAATGTCATGGAAAGTCATGGTATGCAAGCAAATGGAAGATGGATGCAAGGGAAGGCATGAATTAGGGTTATATGCAACATACAAAGCAAAAATCCAAAACCAGAAGCAAATGACATGACAAAAATTTGAAAATGAAATCAAAGGAACCCTAAACCTATACAAACTCACTGCCCAAAGGAGGGGATCCAACTCTTAACCTAGTGAGAGTTATGAATTTCCTAAGATTGCTAGGGTTTTAAGGTACCTTGTCAAGAAAAATCCCAAACAAATTGAAAATGCAAGATCAAATCATGCCAATTTTATCCTATAAACTACATGATATGCAAGATGCAATGCAAAAAGAATCATTGTCCAACTCTCAAAGGTTAGGCAGAAATGAATTTTTGAAGTTTGAAGCAAAATAATGCCTTGAAATGAAATTAAATCCAAAGAAAATTATCAAAAAGCATCAAGAACAAAAAAGAAATTTGTTTTGAGAGTTGGACAATATTTCTAAATGTTTTTAAATGTTACATGAATTGTTTTGGAATTTTCAGAAACCTAAATGCTATTTTAATTAATTAATTCTCATAAACTAATTAAAATAAACACTTAAATATTTTTAAAATACGAAAATTATGCAAAAAATAAAAATAAAATTATTTTCAGAAAGATAAAAATATTTTAAAGTATGATGCAAAAAATGAGATTTTTTAGAAATGATTTGATATTTTAAATAAAATGTACAAAACAAATGAAAGAAAATGAAAATAAAATTAACTTAAGTGAGAAGTATGCTGATCCAGTGGCCAGTATTTGAATAGAATTGGAGGGAGTTGACCCGCGCGAAAATGGGTGGTTCAGATCAATCCTGGGATTTAAATTCTCCTAATCTTAATTAACCTAATTAATCCTGAATTAGGGCTAATACACGAAATCTGGGCCATTGGATGCGCGCGGGAAAAGAAAATCAAAGGCTCACATTCAAACTCAGCCTAAACCCTAACCCTAATTTAATCACCTTCAGATGACCGGAACAGTGGTTTCGGTCATCTTCTCCGGCGAGCCCAAAAACTAACTTTCTCCCTAGGCAAAATCAAAAGCTCTAAAGCTCCAGATCACACCCCCTAATCACCCTGAACACGAATCAAGCATCAAAACAAATTTATATAACCTACAACTCAAGATATGGATCAAAACATAAAATCTGGAAAAGTTTCAGAGCTTCGATACAGGCTTATTTCTCAACAATTTCAAAAAGTAAAAACATCAGAGTGATCAGCAAAGCATGAGGAACAATCTAGGAACTTAAAAACTCATTTCTGGAAAAAAAGTTCTTGAGGTACCTGAGCTTGAGCTTTCTCAGTTTGCAACTTTCTGGCCAGCTCTTTGCTTCCAATCACCTCCAATGATCCCCTTGAGAAGTTTGCAAGGCTTGGTTGGAGTTTAAAATGGTTGGTTTGTGAGTTTGCAGAAGTTTTGTTCAGTGAGGGGTGAGGATCGTGTTTCTGATTGAGGAGGTTTCAGGGATGAATGAGGGTATGGAAATGATCAGGGGAGTGTGCTGAGTGATTCTATGGAGTTTGTTTGAATGTTTGATGCTTGTGCTGTGTGTTTCGAAAGGTTTTGCATAAGAGGTGAAAAAATGAGAATGCTGGCTTGGAGAGTGTTTCAGCATGAGTTGTGTTATGTGTTGGGTTGCTTTTGGTACACATTTCAATCCTTGATAGGTCAGAGAGTTGTTGTGGAGCAGTGTGATTGGTATGGAGCAAAATGCATAAAGTCAACTTTTTGTGTAAGAGAGGTATGGGCCATTTCTGTCAAGGTACAAAGCATGGCTTGGCTGCAGCTTGAAACAAAGAGAACCATGTAAGAGGTTTAGAGGCAATGCAGCAAGTTGAATGAAGTTTATGAGATGTTTTGCAAATTTCACAAAGTTTGGCCCCTTTGGAAATTTATGAAGTTCAAAGCATCAAAATGCATAATTCTTAGGCCAATTCTGATTTTTAGAAGTCACATGATCATGTTGTAATGAGTTTGTGCACATTTGAGGTCTTTAGAACACTTGATCATACCATTTTGCAAAATGCCTCTTTGGTGGAAAACTTGAAATTATGTGATTTTTACCAACTTTGACAAGCCATAACTTTTGATCCAAAATGAATTAGAACAAGTTCTTGTACTTTTTGAAAAGGGAATGATCCATTCTACAACTTTCATGACCAAAGTTTTCCCATTTGAAGCATTTTTGGATCAAAAAGCAAGGGTTGAAAAAGTTTCCCAAAATGGCAATTTTCCATTACAAGTCATTTTCCCAAAAAGTCAACTTTGCAAATGGCTTGGAATTATTCAATTTTGTGAACTTATAACATCTTCCATGATCAAATAAAGATCATACACAATCAAAATGATGAAGAACACCCTTTGGTTGGGTCACTGGGGGCCTTAGATGCCCTGATTTTACACTGACTTACTCAAAAAGTCAACTCTTGATCAGATGCCTTCCCCATGGAATTTCTTCATGAAACTTGATATGCATGATCCTTATAACATATAGAGACCAATAGAAACAAGAATGACCAAAAAATTTGGGGTTATGGCCTTTGAAACCAAAACCCTAGTTTTAGGTCATCTGTGTAGTTAAACCTGACTCTGCTTCCATGTCGTTCTCAGTTCTTGTGATTCTTTGACTTTATTGACTTTGAGAGGATATAATATGATGCTTGAACATACATGGACCCCTTTTAAGTGATTGATGACCTTTGGAGTGGCTCAAGTGGCTCTTGGATAGCTCAGATCACAAACCCTAGATGCAGATGACTTAGAAACAATGCAGTGAATCAAAAATGCAATATGAGATGCTATGATTGAGCTTATGCATATGAAGAGATCACAAGCCATGGTGTGAATGGGTGAGGGCAAATTTGGGGTGTTTACATGCACCAATCTCATGAAATTGGGTCTGAATGAAGATACAAATGAGAGTAATATGTGGTAATATTAATAGCCGAGTAGATGACGATATTACTAACCTACGAGTGTGCATGATAAATACATAATGACGAAATCTACCCCTAACAAGTTTCTTATCTTTAACACCGAAATATCCATTTTACTTTTTGTCATTTATTATATGTCATTTAATTTCACGCGTCACAAAAAATAGAAAACCATTATCTACTTCAGATCTTAAAAACTGTTGAGCGGGTTTTGAAACCTATATTTGTGGTTATGATAATTGTAAAACTTTTATTTCTCAGAGAGCTAAATGACATCGTTGCTTGGAACTCATGCTAAGTTTTAAAGATAAAACATATTTTTTCTTATTTGAATTATTGTCTATATTTGTGTATACCTTTTAATAACTTTATATTTTGTTTATAAACACTAACCGAATAACATTTAGAATAAGCTTTATTTTTACTAGCTTGTGCAATGTAAGTTTCTTGCATAAGAATTATTATTTAATCTCGAAATCGAAGAACTGCATAAAGAAACCACAAAAAATAAGAAAAAGACACAAATAATAGAATGGCTAGATCTAGAAGATTCTTTTGTCTTGAAACAAAGAACCATGGTTGAAGTCGACAATAACACCAATAATAATGGAAACAAAAATTGTGACACACTATGTCACAATAGTTCTAGAAGTCTAGCTCATTTATCTAGGCACAAAGGAATTCCAGACAAAGTGAAAATAAAATGGACATATTACAAATTTTGCATGCTAACCCTTTTTCAAGATTATATAATAAAGATCCATACATACAACATACAAAGTTCTATGAAATAATTGGTACATTAGGAGCTTTAGAAAATAAGGAAGAAGTGGTATTCCTATGATTGTTTTCACACTATCTGATTGGAAAAGCAAATGAGTAATATCTAGATCAATCCACATCGAAGATAACAAATTGGAGGAAAAATTATTAAATAGGTTCTTTCCTCACAATAAATTTTTGGAAGCTAAGACAACCATTGCGATGTTTTTCAAGGCACAACGAAAACTCTCTGTGAACCATGGGAAAGATACAAGTCCATGTTAAGACGATTTCCAACCCACGATTTGACAAAATCAAGCAAATAAACATCTTCAAGAATGAACTTCAATAACAACAAATTTGCTACTAGATGCTACTACTGTGGGTTCTCTTATGCCCAAAAGTGAAAAAGATGCAAAAATAATCATTGAGTGAATGATGCTCAATGATCATCAGGGAAAACACAACAGAAACCATTATCAAAGGAATAATAGTATCATATAACAAAACACTAATAATGCCATTCTTGCTCAAATAAGTTGTTAACTCAAACAATGGCTAAACTAACTAACAATTGTCAAAGTTGCCACAACTAAAATAAATGCATGAAGTACCTCAACCAACATAGGTTGCATTTTGTGAACTCTCCAGCGCATACTATCAAACAAGATTTTGCCCCTAGTGATGTGGAAGTAAACTATTTGGGAAACCAATGTCCTGGGAAATATTAGAATAACAACTTCCCACATAACAAAATTTTGAATCAAGGATGGAGATTCGAGGCTGGTCCATCCAACATATAGGTTTTTCAGCATTACTCACAATCACCTCCATAACAAGAAAAAATTAAAAATTGGAGGATACACTTAACCAATTCATGCAGGTGTATATGGACAATCACAAAAATACCGAAGCCTTCATTAAAAATCTTGAAACACAGGTGGGCCAGTTAGCCAAGCAGTTCTCATATCTTCCAAGTAACACATTCAGTGTAAACATGAAGAATGATCCAAATGATCACTATAATGTTATTCTTGAGGATGATAAAAAAATTTTCAAAGAAAAATAAGAAAGACTAGAAGGAGGAGTCGAAGGATCAGAGGAGTTGTATAAACATTACAGATGGAAGACAAAATATGTAGGACACTAGTGGGAACAATCAAAGATGTAATGATACAAATTGGTAAGTTCTTATTTCATATAGACTTTGTGATACTGGACATCAAGGAAGACTCAAAGACACCTCTCATCTTAGGAAGACCATTTATGAAAACTGCGAGGATGCTCGTGGACATTAACTAAGATAAAGTAAATGACAAAATAAACTATCGTTAGGTATATTATAAGGTAATTGATAATACATAACTAATAATTTTCAAGCTACTAACATTAAACAAGTTCTTATAGGGAGGCAACCCAACCACATTTTACACTTTTTCTTTAAATTAATCTTTAGTTTAACCATTACATTTACAAACACTTTGAGAAAAAATGTTGTAGTGCACAAATAGGTGGGCTCACTAAGCACAACAAGGCCAGACCATTCCTCACATAGCGCGCCCAAAGGTAAATCCAAAAGACCAAAATACGAGTCCTTAATTAGTGAAACCTAACTCTCCTAGCGAGAACTCGAAAATTGAATAATATCATAATGGGTATTGTTATATGATACATACTCATTTTCCAAAAGAGACGCAAACCAACACTGTTTGCATGGTCAAAATTTGACTTGAAGTAAGTCACATTATCTCTCCTCGTTTTTCTTTGAACTCAAAAAAGAACCTTTGTTGTTATTGTGAAAAAAAATCCTTCATAGCTTCAAGATCATCCCATCTTCACCCCTAATTCAAGAACAAGTATAAGGTATGTTGAACTTTTTACTAATTTTACAAATGATTAATATCTCTTAATGTATCATATATGATTATATTTGTTCTAGCCAAATTTGGTTAGAACACCAAAGGTGATACCCCTATCCTTCTTGGTCGGAGAGATCTACGCCATCTGTGTTGTGTAACAATTTGGGGGATTCGAGAGCAATGCTAATGTAACAAGTCTCAAGATAATCGTGTCTTGCTTATCCCTCTGTCGAGAGACCCTTTATATAATTTTTGCTCATTAGGAAGCCCATTAAGTGTTTTCTTCCATCCTTCCCATCGTTGCAAGATCTACGCCGTTACATCTTTTACGCTGCTTGGTATGTAAATACCCGGGTGTCGGGTTAGATCGAGTTGGACTCCGACCTCTATAAAGGTGGGTTGAAGATGACAAGTTGTTCAAGTATGATGTACCTCCTGGTAACTTAGATCATGCCCCGTGAGTCCTACTACACAGCCCAACCATAATATATTTGGGTGTGAACATAAGCCCCCGAGCTCTGTTTCCGTGTAATGGACATAATGCTCGGTCATAATTGAAACCCATGTGTATTCTGCTGGCCTTATAGCCCGACTGTTACGTGGCAGGAAGGTCATGTCCCTTCATCTCTTCTAGCATAATGGTGTTTTTATAGGTTCTACTTTTCTAGACTCTTTAAATATTGTACTTTTAACATTTTCTTTCCACTTCGTTTCTTACTCCAGTTCTTACCATCCCTCCACATTTCAAAAGAAAAGCTTTATCATTTTCCCCAATTTTTCCTCAATCTCAGGTAACGCTTACCTTCCTTTCTAAAATTTATTTTTGTAACGCAATAGTATTTCTTAGGTGTTGCAATAGGTTGTAGTTATTTAGATGATAGAGATAGTACTTATGAACACCTTGGAAAGGAAAAAGTTGTAGGATGAATGCATGTGGGAGATAGAGAACTCTCTAGGATCAAACGAGGTCTATGGTGACCTTCCCATTCCTGAGAGTAATTTTACTTCTGGCTCCTCTTCCCCAGGTTTACCAGATGTTTCAATGTCGTTTGCCTCATGCTTTGATCCCGACATCACTAGCCACAAACAAAGAATTATGGATAAGGAAGGGATTGTTGAACTATGATCGAGAAAATAATTATCTTCAAATGGATCCGAGGACGACGTTATCTTGGATGCATGTGTTTTTGGGTAGCCAATTTGTCTTCTTTTCCTAAAGGGCATTAAAGAAGATATTTTTTATTTTTATGTTGGAGTTTTAGAAGATTTCGAAATCAAGATCCCCTTTTCTGATTTCGAATCAGACATACTGAAAACCGCTAACATAGCCCTTCCCAACTCCGTCCTAATAGTTGGGGATTCATGAAACCCTTTTGAGAATATTTATGAAGTCCTAAAGATCACACCCTCAAGGGGTTTATTCTTCTCTCTCTTTGAAGTAAAGAATGTTGATAAAAGTAGTTGGGTGTAGATTAGTGGGATTCCCGGCCGTAGCTTCCTTCAACCATATTCCTCTAATTACAAACACTACAAAAACCGGTTTGTAAGTGTGAGAAGTGGTCCAACATGTCCTCGAGTGTTTTATTCATCGAACGAATTGCCTTGTTTCCCCATTTATTGGGTTAAAAACCCTATTGTTATTACTGGGCTTAACCATGATAAACTGAATGAGTTAGAGACTTTGGCGTTTGAAATTCTTAGCTCCTTTCGGATGATGAAAGTTAAAGAGCTGTTGACTCTAGATGACGAGAAACTACTCTCTTCCTGGGTAATCGTCTCTCTCTTGCTATTTATACCTGAGTCTATTAAAATTCTCATTTGTATACTCTACTTTGTAGGAACAGTGACTCAAATCTCATTAGCCAAGAAGAAGAAATTGATGCCGGTAACTCATGAGGCTAGAAAGGGTACTGGAAGTATCACATCCAAGTCGGATATGTCTGGGATGGAAACATGACAGTCAGAGCATACTAGGGCGGCCAGTTCTAAAGATGTTTCTAGTGTTACTTTGGTTCCTCCTCCTTCATCCCTAGAAGAACTCTCTCAAGGTGCCCCTAAGAGATTCAAAAACCTTATATCTAACAAGGTTTGTAAAGCCGATGCAGAGATTGCCTCTCTTATGTGTGTTCTTGAAGGAGAGACGTCCTCCAAAGAGTTTAAGTTTTGGTCCAACAACTTTGATGGGCTTAAATTCTTGAACGACCATTTAAATGCGATTGAGGACATCAACAAGGTAAGAATGATAGGTCAAGAAAAGATTACTCAAAACCCGAGTTCTTATTTAATACGGTGCGCCATACTTGCTCGGGGCTTGTATGAATACGATATCGACTCTAAGAAAGCCGAGTTAAGGTTGAAAGGAGAGGTTTCTCAATTTCAGGAGAAGCTCTTTAGCTTGGAGAAGGACTTGGCTGATGAAAAGAAAGCCAAGACGACTTTGGAAATGGAGCATGAGAAGACTTTATCAAAGCTGAAGTTAGCCCAGTCTTCTAGTCAAGAGCTTACTGAGTCCTTGAGAACTTCTCAGATAGAAGTCCTCTCTGCCCGTGATGAAGCGTTTGAGAAAGCTAAGGAACAAGTCCTCTGTCTTTATCCTGATCTGAATTAATCAGAGTTGCATTTCTTCAAGGTGGTGCAAGATGGACGCCTTGTAGACCTTGAGGACCCGAAGAAGGATCAGGAGAAGGAAAATCTAGCCGACTCTATTTACACTGCCACTGCCGAGAACGTGAACCCAGAGGATAACACCACCAACAATGTTATTTCTAGTTGATTTATTTTTATGCTAGGTTCTGTTAGTCATCTTTTGAGATGCATTTTATGTAATCTTTTGTGAGGGAGTGTGGTATCGTCCCCCTTTTTGTTTTGTAATGTTAACTGCCTCCGGGCATGTAAAATGTTTTGGCCCTTTTGTGGCCCTGTACTCTTCAGCTTTGTAATGTCGTTTTGACTTTTCAGCTTTTATTGTCATAACTTAAAATAATCATGTGCATATATCCTAGCCCCTCAGGAACTAAGTCAACGTGACTTGTAGTGTCTGATCCAGAACTGCCGAGCATTATTTAAATTTTTAGAGCTTTGGAATGGCTTATTACTCGGCTATGCCTTATTATAAGAAGCCCCATGTATGCCTCCTGGGAATTTTTATCATAGACTTGTTCCAAGATTTTACTAGCACTAATAATTTGATTATAAACGAATACCAACCCCAAGTTGGTGACTTACTGGGGAATGGTAAACACGGACGAGTGCTTACGCTTTAAAATAAACGGTATAAGTGTTTGACAGTGTGTATAGACTAAAGATGCGAACGAGCATCCTTAGGACCACAATACGGATGAGTATCGATAGAAACAAACGCTGACACGTGTATGAGGATGATGATATAGACGAGTATCAATCGGTTAAGCAAGGAACACTGACGAGTGTTGATCTGCTGAGGAGATGATACATACAAGATACAGACGAGTATTAGAGGATTGTGTATACGTATGTACAAGTGTTTGACCTTCTGGGGAAATATGTGCAAGACACGGACGAGTGTCAAAAAGATTGAGCAAGGGACACATACGAGTGTTTGACTTGCTGGGGAAGTATGACACGGGCGAGTGTCAAAAAGAATATGTACAAGTATGAACAAGTATCTGTATTGAGATTGCAAAAAGTATTCTGGCTTTGTGTACGGGAGATAAGTTTTATATATTGTTGGTGAAGTGATTTAGATGTTTGCAGGTGATTGTCTCGAACCTGGCTTATGATCATACAAATGTTTGATTTTTGTTGTAATGCTCTGTATTAGACGGAATGCTATTCCTATTTTGGGGGGAAAATGATGCGAATGCTATAATTATGCAAAATGAGAGAACCGACCCGAGATCCGGATCCTGCGGGGAGAAAGATCTTTGGGCGATCTGTCTGGAGGGAAAACTCCACTGGGGAAAGAGATCATTGGCCGATCTGTGGGGATAGAGGATCACCGAACGATCTTCCTAGGGAACTCTGTGGGGATCTCGGCTGGGGAAGCTTCTGTTGAAGAGACTCATGCTGGGGATGAGGAGGCTTCGGCAACTCCGCTGGGGAGGAACTGGCAACTCTGATAGGGAACAGAAAGTCCTGGCGAATGGCTGAGGACAAGGAAAACTATGGCAACTTGCTGGGGAACAACGGTTCAAGCATTGCTTAGGAGATCCTGCTTGGGGAGAAGAGAACTTCTGAGAAGTAATCTGTTGTAACTCCTTCGACCAAGCGACACACTAGGGATTTAATGAGTTTCTCGAAGGATCCTCTAAGGGGATGACAACTTCGTGGGGGAAAACCCTGTTAAGTAACCCGGCTGATGAGGTGATTGCTTACTTGGCTGGGGATACGAGGCTTGATATACCCCATGTTGTGAGATTGTCTGTCTTGAGTACCTACAACCTGTTAAAAAGAAATGCACAAGTGTCCCGAGGTATCCTCAACCGGATTCCATCATAGGAGTTAGATTTGCTCAAGAGTGCATATTTCCTGCAGGCATATATTGAAAATGGCTTATATGTTTTCATGAAAGTGTTGTATTATGAACTTCGGACATTTTGCAAACGAACCAAAATGTACAAAACAAAGTGTGACTGAATATTCTAATTTTATTGATTTGTGTACCCTGAATGGGCAAGTACAGTGAAGAAGCGAATCCCTGAAAGGAGGAGATTACTGTAAATTGAGAAAATAAAAGTGTTGGCAATGTTGAAGTTGGCGCTCCAGTGAGCATCCTTGCTATGACCTGTATGACCTGAACGCTCTTCTTATCTTGCTTTTTGAAGAAGGTTGATTCTGATTGTCGCTTTATCCTTTCGAAGCTTGCCATGTTGTGAGTGATACAGACTAATTCAGAATGCAGTTGTTCGCTTATTCCCTGATTTTGCGTGGATCTCCCTTTTGGGTTTTCAATCCACCGAGATACCCATTTTTTCTTGAGCTGTCCGATGTGGCTTTTCAACTCAGCCGGTGTACATGTTTTTCAATTTTTCCCTTATTTTTTCCCGAGTCTTTTATTCTATTTTTGACTCGCCGGGATGCCCTATTTTTTCCTGGACTTACATTCTGTTTTTATGTCCAGCGGGTCTTTTTATGCGAAGTATTTTTTAAATGCATCTAAATTCACAGGAGATAAGAAATCCTCGCCATCCATAGTAGTGAGCATCAGTGCCCCACCAGAGAAAACTTTCTTTACTATGAATGGGCCTTCGTAGTTTGGCGTCCATTTTCCCCTGTGGTCTGTATGAGGAGGAAGAAGTCTTTTCAGAACAAGCTCTCCCACTTGGTATTCCCGAGGTATGACTCTCTGATCGAAGGCTTTCTCCATTCACTTTTGATATAACTGCCCATGACAGATGGCTGCTAATCTCTTTTCTTCAATCAGACTCAGTTGATTATATCGAGCTCGGACCTATTCTGCTTCATCCAGTTTCAAATCCATCATTACCCGTAAGGAGGGTAGTTCAACTTCAACAGGTAAGACAACTTTCATACCATACACAAGCTGATAAGATGTTGCCCCAGTAGATGTTTTGATAGAGGTTTGGTACCCATGCAAGGAAAATGGTAGCATTTCGTGCCAGTCTTTGTAGGTGACTACCATCTTTTGCACAATCTTCTTAATATTCTTGTTAGCGGCCTCAACAGCGCCATTCATCTTTGGTCTGTAAAGAGAAGTTGTGATGTTGAATTTTAAAGTCCTGACAAAGTTCTTCCATCATCTTGTTGTTCAAAATGGAACCATTATCAGTAATGATTCGCTTGGGAACTCCATATCGACAGATGATATCCCTTTTCAGAAAGCGAGCTACCACTTGCCTGGTGACATTTGCATACGAAGTTGATTCAACCCATTTGGTGAAGTAATCAATGGCTACCAGGATGAATCTGTGACCATTTGAAGCAGTCAATTCAATCTTTCCAATCATATCAATGCCCCACATGGCGAAGGGCCAAGGTGAAGACATTACATTCAAAGGATTCAGAGGCACATGCACTTTATCTGCGTAGATCTGGCATTTGTGACATTTTCTGGCATAGGCACAACAGTCTGCATCCATTGTGATCCAGTAGTAACCCGATCTTAATAACTTCTTTGCCATTGCATGTCCTCCGGCATGGGTACCGAAAGAACCTTCATGTACTTCGTGCATCAGTAGGTCTGCTTCCTTCTTGTCAACACATCTGAGCAAGACCATGTCAAAGTTTCGCCTTGTACAAAGAACCATCAGTATTGAGGAAGAAACTGCCGGCTAGCCTTCTTAATGTCTTCTTATTGTTTGACGATGCCCCAGGTGGGTATGTCTGAGTTTCCAAGAAGCATTTGATGTCATGGTACCAAGGCTTGTTATCAGTGACAGTGTCCACAGAGAATACATATGTCGGTCTGTCCAGTCTGGATACCAAAATCCGAGGTACATAATTGGCGACCTATACTTTGATCATGGATGAAATGGTAGCCAAAGCGTCTGCAAACTGATTCTCATCTCGAGGTATATATTCAAGCTTAAATGTTGTGAAGAAGGTCAAAAATCTCCTCGTATAGTCACGGTAGGGAATCAGATGCTCCTGATGAGTGTACCACTTGCCGTTGGTCTGGTTGATTACCAAAGTTGAATCTCCGAATACATTCAAGGTTTTGATCCTGAGGTCAATGGCTTCCTCAAGACCCATGATACAAGCTTCATATTCTGCTTTGTTGTTAGTGCAGTCAAAGGTGAGCCTTGCTGAGAAAGGCAGATGAACCCTTTTAGGTGTAATAAGCACTGCACCAACCCACAACCGTTGCAATTAACTGCCCCGTCAAACATCATAGTCCATGCTTCTTATGGGTCAGGCCCTTCAGTGTGAATAGGCTCTTCACAATCTCTTGCTTTTAAGAACATGATGTCTTCATCAGGGAAGTCAAATATCATAGGCTGGTAATCATCAATGGGTTGCTCAGCCAGATAGTCAGACAATACACTGCCCTTGATGGCTTTCTGAGAGGTATATTGAATGTCATATTCTGCTAGAATCATTTGCCACCTGGCAACCCTTTCGGTAAGTGTTGGCTTCTCAAATATGTACTTGACTAGATCCATCTTTTAGATCAATAAGGTAGTATGAGTCAACATATACTGTCTTAGTCGGCGAGCAACCCACGCTAAAGCACAACAACTTTTCTCGAGCAGTGAATAATGTTGTTCACAGTCGGTAAACTTTTTTCTTAGGTAGTATATTGCATACTCTTTTCAACCAAACTCTTCATGATGGCCCAACACATACGCCATCGACTTTTCTAATATTGTCAGGTACATGATTAGAGGTCTTCGTTCGACTGGAGGCATGAGAATTGGAGGTTATTGCAGATATTCTTTGATCTTGTCAAAAGCTCTCTGGCAATCATCGTTCCACCTGAATGTTTGCTCTTTTCTTAACAGCTTGAACAAGGGTTCGCAGGTTGCAGTGAGATGAGATATGAACCTTGAGATGTAGTTCAATCTACCTAAGAACCCTCGAACTTCTTTCTCAGTCTTAGGTGCATGCATTTCCTGAATAGCTTTGACTTTATCGGGATAAACCTAAATTCCTTTTTCACTTACAATAAAACCTAGTAGCTTACCAGAACGTACCCCGAATGTGCATTTGTTGGGGTTCAACTTCAATTGATACTTCCTCAGACGCTTGAACAGTTTTAGAAAATTCACCAAATGATCTTCTTCTGTGAGAGACTTGGCAATCATATCATCCACATTGCACTCGATTTCCTTATGGATCATATCATGGAATAATGTTACCATAGCCCGTTGATATGTTGCACCGGCGTTCTTCAGACTAAACGACATTACCTTGTAGCAGAACGTGCCCCATGGTGTGATGAAGGTTGTCTTCTCCATGTCTTCAGGTGACATCTTAATCTGATTGTATCTAGAAAATCCATCCATAAAAGAAAATACCGAGAACTGAGCCGTGTTATCCACCAATACGTCAATGTGAGGTAATGGGAAGTCATCCTTCGGGCTGGCTCTGTTCAGGTCCCGGTAATCAACACACATACGCACCTTGCCATCCTTCTTAGGTACGGGTACAATGTTAGCAACCCACGGAGGGTAACTAGTTACAGCGAGAAAATCGGTGTCCAACTGCTTTTTTACTTCCTCTTTGATTTGCATGGCCATGTCTGGGCGAGTACGGCGCAACTTCTGTTTAACTGGCGGACAATCTTCTTTCAATGGCAGCCTGTGCATGACAATGTCTATATCCAGACTCGGCATATCTTGATAAGACCAAGCGAACACATCGACATATTCTCGGAGTATACTGATGAGTTGTTCTTTCACTAGAGCTTGCAGACTGGCCCCGATCTTAACCTTTTTCACATCTTCCTCGGTACCAAGATTGATAGTCTCAACCTCCTCCTGATGAGGAGTGTCGCGGCCGGCTTAAAATCTAAGAGTCGTCATCACATTTTTAGGTAAAAAATAGTGATAAACCTAAATCCCTAGGGTAGAGACCATAAGTTCGGAAGTCGGTTAAATGAGAGGAAGGTGTTAGGCACCCCTCACTTCTATTGTATCCAATAGGATCCTTTTTAGGTTCTAGGGTATGTCTTGTTTGTTTATTTTAATATTTTAATATAAATCCCATGCTTATAAATTCCAAATAAATTCCGATTTCATAAATCCAAAAATTATAATTTTATCCCTTATTGTACTCGCTAAGGTCTTTGTAAAAAGACCATATGCCTACGTACCCTCAAAAGAGGGATCAGAGCGTCGTAGTTCAATTCCCCTAATCCTCCACCCCTTACTAAGTGATAAAAACCCTTATTTTTTTAAAACCCCATTTTGATCAAGTATTTAAGAAAACCCTGATTTTCTCTTTATAAAAACTTTTAATTAAAATCTCATTTAAAACCCCCAAAATAATAATAAAACCCAAAAACAATTATAAAAATCCCAAAATAATTTGTAAGACCCCAAAATAGTTATGAAATCCCAAAACCCCTATTAAGAAACCCCATATTAAATCCCTTTAATAAATATATTTGAAACCCCAAAAATGCCATTAATTCCCACATATTTTGAAATCCAAAAAATAATAAAATTTAATCCCGAAATAGTTTAATCTCCAAATTTCTAAAGAAAATATCTCAACATATTTTTTGTAGAAGATAATATAAAATACTTTTTCTATTAAATATTAACATATAATTATTAACAAAATAGTGATTATAAAATCTAATAATTATGAAAATCCAAATAAACCCCAAAATAAGTCATAATTGTTTATTCCTAATTCCCCATGAAAATCTATAATTATTATTATAAATTCTAATTAATTAATTAATCAAGTAATCAATTAATTAATTAATAAATCCCTAAACAAAATAATAATATTTCACAATCCACAAGATTCTAATAATTAAATCCCTTAAAATACCAAAACCTAATTTAAAATAATTAATTAGGTAAACTAATTAATTAATTAATTATCATAAAGGTTCATAATTTGTAAAAATTATGATTTTTGATTCTTAGTTTAGTATGGGATTTTGGCTTAAAAAATTATTTTGATATTTATCGTTGTTTCTTACATATATGATAATTCAAGCAATTCATTCACAAAATAAGCAAATTAAATCCCAATATCAAACTCACAAGTGTTAAAAATGGTTTTACTAAAAAGGTTAGCAGACAATCAATTTAGTATACCATAATTTAAGAAATCAAGATCATCCATAAAAATTAGTTCATTAGAACTTTATAACATTTTTTTAATAAACTATACAACACACCACAATATATATAACACAATAATAAGAATAATAAGATAAGAATTTACCCGCCCGAAAGTTATCAGGAGAAGAAATCCACGTTGTGAGCCTCATCCTCTCCTTTTCCCTTGTTCTTCTCCTTTAGTTCATTTTCTTTCGTAATTTTTCTTCATTCTCCTTTGATGGAAGATCTTTTTTTTTGTAGTGCAAGATCCCGACCCCTATTCTCTTTTAGTGTTGTTGTTCTTCAATGTGAAGAACAACAACTTTTTATACTGATTTTTGTGTGAATTCTGGGTGTATGAAAAGTGCAAATATTAAACATATTTATACTAAAAAGTTAGGTTATTGAAAAAGGAAAAACATCAATAATAATTAAGACTATTAACAAACTTGATTGATTTTAATTTTTTCTTTGCAAAAATAGAAAAATCTTATAAAAAAGTTTCCTTATTCATATTTTTATTATATTTATGATTTTTGGAAATTTATACATAAAATTATGATTTAAATGAAAAATGATATTTTTAAGAAATACCTAATAAATTAATACGAAAATTAATAATAAAATATTAAAAAAATACCATTTTTGTGATTTTTTAAGATTTGAACATAAATATAAGAGTTTGAAATAAATCAAAGAAAAAAAACCCAAAAATTAGAAACCAATAATTATTCAATTACCCATAATAATTATTTCAATAAAGGAAAATATAATCCTTAAAAATAGAATGATCTAGAAGAGAACAACAATTTTTAAATATTTGTATATCAAAAAATTAATTGAAATGTTAAATGACATTAAATTTCTATCCTCAAATAAATTGTGAATAAAATATTTTCAAGTACTTTATTTTTTGATATTTTTTTGAGATTTTATTCATAAAATAATAATTTTAATGAAAAAACCAATATTTTAAAATTTGAATTAAATAAAATATGAAAATTAATATTTAAATAATAAAAATAGATTTTTTATGATTTAAAAAAATAAAAAGTTAGAAATAAATAAAAGAGAATAAAAACACAAAAGTAGGTAAGGTGAGATTTAAACTCATGACCTCCCCCTCTTGTAATTCCTTTAATACCCTTGCTACCAACTATGTCATTTTATTTATTTAAGCATGTATAATAATAATAATAATAATAATAATAATAATAATAATAATAATAATAAGATATAGTTAATCCTATAAAAATCTCTCTTAACTTATTTTATAATAAGATCTAAAAATCAAAGAAATTTAATTAAATATATACAGAGATACACTAGACAAACCTCTAAACTAAATAGAAACTATATATTTAATTCTCTATTTTTTATTAAAAACTAAATAAAATTAAAAATCTCAAATAATAAAATAATAAACCCTAATCCCCTTTTAAATATTTTTCAAATCAAAACAATAAAAATTCATTTTCTAAAACTTAAAAACAAAGATTTTTATTTTAATAATCTAATAAGTAATTATTAGATTTTAAAATAATTTTCTAGAATAAATACATCACCCATTTTTTCTATATAAAAAATCTATTTTATATTTGAAATTCTGTGATCAGGTATGAGATGTCGAATGAGATGTTTAAACACTTGAAGACTTAACTAAAACTTAAAGTGCAAGAAAATTAAACAACACAGGAATTTGTTAACCCAGTTCAGTGTATAACCACACTTACATTTGGAGGCTACCAAGCCAGGAGGAAATCCACTATAAGTAATATTAATTCTAGACTTAAACCACTCAGTTTAATCTTTCATTTAATATCTACCCAATGCAATTTCTACCTAAGACACAACTTAGATATGAGTACCAACTCACTCCCCCTCAATCACACAGTGATCTTGTTTACAAGTTTAATAAAATTGAAGACATTCTTCAAACAAAAAAACAGCTTGATCTTACTTCAAAGTTTCAATCAAGACACAAATACACTTTTGCTTAAAAGCTCATAAAGTGGTACAATAAAACAACCTGCTATTAAAACTCAAAACACCCTATTTTGTCTTCTGAAATTCGTGCTCTATTCTGAGAGTTTCTGTTGCTTAAATAGGTGTTTGGATTTTGGGCTTTCTGTAGGTTTATCCAATCCTAAAACGCATGCTGCTTCCACCTTGAATTAGGGTTTGTTACTTCCTAGATTCTAGGTGATTCAGTTGTTCTGATTATGCTGAAGACATATAACAATACTCCCTACAGATGCGCCTTGTTCTGTTTTATCCATCCATAATTAATTCCAGATAACTTTCCTTAATTTACTCAGTTCTGTTAGTCATTAATTAATTCTGGTAGCAGGTTTGAGATGTCACAACATCTGTTGGGACATCCTGAAAACTGAACTTATTTCATTAACTGATACAATGTCACAACATCTGATGTGACATCCTGTAAACTGAACTTATATCATTAACTGATGCAATGTCCCAACATCTGGTGTGACATCCTGAATTAAGTTCATTTACTTATACTCTGTTTGATAATGTCCCAACATCTGATAGGACATCCTGAACTAAATTCAACAATTCTTGTTGGTAAAAAATTCTGCCAATTCTAAACATCTACAAACTCCCCCTTTGGCTAATTTTTGGCTAACATTCTTTTCTGGTTATCAGAGTGCAGCAGAAGTTCTTTTATCAGAGTATAGCAGTTCTTTTCTGTTGAGTTATGTGTGAGTTTACTCCCCCTCAAACATACATGTCTTTCAGTTTTGTTGCAACATAAATTTTCATTAAAACACAGCTTTAGTTCAGAAGCAAACAGAAGTTTTTCATTAATCAGTAATTTGGATTCATACATTGTTGTTGTTGTTCAGTTCTCCCCCTTGTTAGACATAAATTAGGGCCAAAGATACTAATACAAAATTACAATGCAGCAGTCATTACATTTTCCTCACGTACAATTTTTCACTCAGACTCCTCACAGTCAGTTTCTTCCTCTTCCTCAGTCTCCTCATCAGAAGTAGCAGCTTTCTGAGCACTTTCTTCAATATCTAGCCTTTGGATAATCTCCTCAAGCATCTTCTTCCTTGCATCCAGTTCTTTGCATGTGATCTTCAGCTCAGCAATCAAGGCAGCTTTGGAGATTGGAGACTTTGCCTTTGAAGGACCAGCAGATGTCCCAGAGGGAGCTTCAACATCAGCTGCATGATGACTCAAGAACAGCTTGTAGTGGAAGGCCAGAGGGCTTTCTCTTTTTCAAATGGAGTCCTTCTCAGTGAGGATACCTGGATATTGACTAAGCATAATTCCACACAGCAGAGAAGGGAAGGCAATTGGCAGCTTTGTTGCAGAGGATCCAGCATGCTTCAATGTCTGATCAAAGATATAAGCCCCATAATCCAGCTTTGTTTGGGTGCCCAACGCATATATGAACCTGCCCAATCCAGTTGCTATTGAAGAGGTATGGTTGGTAGGGACCCAGTTTGCAGTGCCAATCCTATGTAGCATGGCATACTTCCTTGTCAGCATGCTAACAGATAGCTTCCCTTTGACTGGCCAAGTCTTGACCTGATTGGCAGTGATAACCTTGCAGACCTGGTTATCAGTCTTCCCTAACTCATTTGGACCATCAGATTCTCTTCCAAGGTAGTGGTTGATAACCCTAGGAGAGAATTCTACACACCTCCCTCTTACATAGACTTTTCTAAAGTCAGCAGACTTACCATCAGCACAGTCTTCTTGGAGGTTGACTATGAATTCCTTGACTAGCAGCTCATAGCAAGGAGAGAAGTTGGAGACAGTTTTGAATAGGCCAGCAGAAGAGATGAGATCAATTACCTCTGTGTACTCAAGTGCATTACTGCTCAGCTCTCTTTCAAGTGCTATCCTTCTTTGATAGACAAACTTCCATCTGTTCACACTTGACACATGATGAAAAGAGATGTTGTCCAGAGGAGCTTCTGGAACAGTAGTTGATGACCTTGAAGGTGCTGGTTTCTTCTTTGGTGGGGATGTTGGGACATCCTCTTCAACATCTAAATCTGGAGGAGTGACAGCTTTCCTCTTTTGTGTTTGCACCTTGCTCCATTATTTTGTAGGACCAAAGACAACTTTAGCTTTGTCCTTCTTTGGTGTAGCTTGCTTCTTCTCAGGAGTTGCATGTCCTGCATTCTTCTTTTCCTTTCTGGTTCTAAGCCTTTTGGCTATGCTAGGGTTGACAGAAGCAATGATTTCTGTATCAGAATCATGCTCTATATTCACAACAGGAGGAGGTTGAGCAGTCTCCTCTTCAGCAGGTGGTTCAACAGAGATTTGATCTTCAGTGGAGGCCTTGTGCTGGTCCTCAGATATTTCTTCATCATTATCAGTGGAGGCCTTTTTCTGGTCCTCAGATGTTTCATCAGCAGCATCAGATGAGGCCTTTTGCTGGTCCTCAGATGTTTCAACATCTATTGGGACATCCTGTTGAGCAGGAGTGTCCTTTTCAGCCTGAGTTTGTTGATCTTCTTGTGGAGATGGCATGGTGTTCAGAGGAATAGATATGCCACTTACCACTCTTTGCTCAGATAAGATCCTGGTTACCAGCTCCTTTATGGAATCATCCACATAATCAGAAGCTTTTGGAGTGATGTTTGATGGTGAAGGCAAGCCTTTGGCCTTGCTGAATACAGGATCCTTTGTTCTTTTAGGGGTTCTTGGTTTTTGAGCAAGAGGAACACTTCCTCTGATTTCGTCCATTGGAGTTGAATCCATAGGTACAACAGAGATGGGGGTTGCATGCACCACATCTTCCTTGTTGAGGATTTCTTCAGAAATGTTAGGGTTTTGGTGATGAGCCATTTTCGAATGTGGTGAAGAAAGAGATTGAGATTGGTTGAGTTTGATGATCTCTTAAAGTTAGCTATAGCAAGCAAGTTGTTGTGAGAGAATGATGAGAAGATGAATAGCTGAAAGTGAGCTGTTATTCTTATAAGAGCCGTTACTTGGAGAATTTCTAGGAGTGGAATACACACGGTGCTTGACCAGACTGGTGTTGCCATCTGGTGATCATGCCACACAATGTCATATGACATGTTGGCATATCTCCATAACTGCTAAATTTCACATAAACAGATTCCCAATTTACCCCTTAGGTTTTCAAATTGGGTAGCATCCAAGGCTTTAGTAAATATATCAGCTAACTGCAGATTTGTAGCTACATGTTCCAATGAAATCACTTTCTCTTCCACAAGATCTCTTATGAAATGATGTCTGATATCAATATGCTTGGTCCTTCTATGTTGGATAGGATTCTTTGATATGTTAATAGCACTTAAGTTGTCACAGTACAATGTCATGACATCTTGTGGGACATTGTACTCAGTGAGCATTTGCTTCATCCAAACCAATTGTGAACAACTGCTTCCAGCTGCAATATATTCAGCTTCAGCAGTAGATAAGGATACACAATTTTGTTTCTTACTGAACCAAGAAATCAAATTGTTTCCTAAAAAGAAGCATCCTCCTGAAGTGCTTTTTCTGTCATCAGCACTTCCAGCCCAATCAGCATCACAGAAGCCAGTGAGAATTGGTTTGCATCCATGAAAGTACATTATGCCATAGTCACAAGTACCATTGACATATTTCAGAATTCTCTTGACTTGGTTTAGATGACTGACTTTTGGATCAGCTTGATATCTTGCACAAACACCTACTGCAAAGGATATGTCTGGTCTGCTAGCAGTCAGATATAATAAGCTTCCAATCATACTTCTGTATAGACTTTGATCCACATTCTCACCCTTGTCATCTTTAGTCAGCTTTAAATGTGTGGGGGCAGGAGTTCTTTTATGAGTAGCATTGTCCATCCCAAATTTCTTGAAAATATTCTTAGCATACTTGCTTTGGGAAATGAACATGGAATCCTCCATTTTATTTATTTGCAATCCAAGGAAGTAGGTTAGTTCTCCTACTAGGCTCATCTCAAATTCAGATTCCATTTGAGTGACAAAATGTTTAACCATCCTGTCTGACATCCCACCAAAAACAATGTCATCTACATATATTTGAGCAATCATGACATTTCCTTCTTCATCTTTAACAAACAAGGTTTTGTCAATTCCACCTTTCCTGTACCCTTGCTTGATAAGAAAAGTAGTCAGCCTTTCATACCATGCTCTTGGAGCTTGCTTCAGACCATAAAGAGCCTTCTTTAGTTTGTATACATGATTTGGACAGCTTGGATCAACAAATCCTTTAGGCTGTTCTACATATACTTCTTCATTAAGATATCCATTTAAAAAGGCACTTTTCACATCCATTTGAAATAGCTTGAACTTTAAGATACAAGCAATTCCCAAAAGTAGTCTGATTGATTCAAGCCTTGCTACTGGTGCAAAGGTTTCATCAAAGTCTACTCCTTCAATTTGTGTGTATCCTTGAGCTACAAGTCTAGATTTGTTCTTTGTAACAACTCCTTGCTCATTTGACTTGTTCTTATACACCCATTTAGTTCCAATCACATTAATGTCATCAGGTCTAGGAACAAGGTTCCACACTTCATTCCTTGTGAATTGTTCTAATTCATCTTGCATAGCACAGATCCAGTACTCATCAGTAAGAGCTTCCTTGATGTTTCTAGGTTCTATTTTTGAAATAAAACAGGAACCTGAAATTACTTCTCTTGATCTAGTGCTTACACCTCTATTGGGATCACCAATTATCAAATCTTTGGGATGATCCTTCTGGATTCTGATGGAAGGAGGTTTGCTGGATTGTTCTGTCCTTGCATCAGTTTGAGTGAAGTCAGAATGATCACTCTTTTCTTCAGCTTCAGTTTGGCTGTCAGCAGATGTTCCAACATCTTCTGTAACATCTGTAGGAGCATCATCAATTATCACATTTATGGACTCCATGATAACTTTAGTTCTAGAATTAAATACTCTATATGCTCTGCTGTTTATAGAGTATCCAAGAAAAATTCCTTCATCACTTTTAGGATCCATTTTTCTTCTTTGCTCCCTATCAGCCAGAATATAACAATTACTTCCAAACACATGGAAGTACTTAACTGTGGGTTTTCTGCCCTTCCAGACTTCATAGATTGTGGTCAAAGTTCCTTTCCTTAGAGTGACTCTATTATGGATGTAACAAGCTGTGTTCATAGCTTCAGCCCAGAAGTACAAAGGTAACTTTTTAGCATGGATCATAGCTCTTGCTGATTCTTGAATAGTTCTATTCTTTCTTTCAACAATACCATTCTGTTGAGGAGTGATTGGTGAAGAGTATTCATGATTTATTCCTTCTGAAGAACAGAAATCTAAGAATTTTTTATTCTCAAACTCCTTTCCATGGTCACTTCTTATTGTGACCACACAGCTGGCTTTTTCTCTTTGTATTCTTTGGCATAAATCTTTGAATACATCAAATACATCAGACTTCTCTTTGATAAAATTTATCCATGTATACCTTGAGAAGTCATCAACCACCACATAGGCATACCTCTTACCACCAAGGCTCTCAACCTGCATAGGTCCCATAAGATCCATATGCAATAATTCCAAAACTTTGGAAGTTGTCAGATGTTGAAGCTTTGGGTGGGACATCTTGGTTTGTTTGCCTATTTGACATTCACCACATATTTTGCCATCATCAATCTTCAGTTTAGGAATACCTCTCACAGCTTCCATAGATATGATTTTCTTTATGCCTCTGAAGTGAAGGTGACCCAGTCTTTGGTGCCATAGTTTCATTTCTTCTTCTTTGGCTAAAGAGCAAGTTGAAGTGGGACTGAAATCTTGAGGTTCCCACATATAACAGTTGTCTTTAGATCTGGCTCCTCTCATGACAACCTCCTGTTCTTTATTTGTCACTATGCATTCAGTTTTGGTAAAGTTTACACTGTAACCTTGATCACATAATTGACTTATGCTGATCAAGTTAGCAGTCAATCCTTTTACTAGCAGCACATCATCCAGTCTTGGTACATCTGGATAGTCCAAGGTCCCAACACCCTTGATTTCTCCTTTAGCTCCATCTCCAAATGTTACATATCTGGATGAATATGACTTTAAGTCTACTAGCAGATTCTTCAATCCAGTCATGTGTCTTGAACAACCACTGTCAAAGTACCAGTCTTCTTTAGCTGATACTCTTAGAGATGTATGAGCTATATATGCCACATTTTTCTTTGACCATTTGTATTGAGGTCTCTTTTGATGCCTCTGCCCTGTGTAGTGTCCATTAAAAGAGCTCCCAGCTTGTTTGTTGAACTTGCTCTTGGACATGTTACTTTGATCAGCATGAAGACTAGCTTTAGGAACCCATACTTTCTTGATGTCCTCTATCTTCTGCTTAGGGGTTTGCTGATACATCTGATTTGGATATCCATGAAGCTTGTAACAATGAGGTTTGATGTGTCCAAATCTTCCACAATGATGACATCTCCATCTTTGGTACTTCTTCTTCATTATGTTCTTTTCATGATGTTGAGACATCTGTTGGAACATACTGTTTGACTTTGTGTTCTTTTCATGATGTTGAAGCATCTGTTGGGACATCTTGTTTGACTGTATGGAATTTGAAGTAGTTTTGCTGGTGCTAGCTTCAGCCTTATAAGCTTTGTTAAATCCCAGTCCACTTTTATCCCCTGAATGCTTATTGTTGTTGAGAATAACATCCAGTGTGCTTGAGCTACTGTTCAGCATTCTAACAGATTTGGACATATGTTCCAACTTGGAGTTGAGAAGACTTACTTCATTTTTTAAGGTGTCAATGATCTCTTGATCACTTGATTTTTCATCCTTTAGTGCCTCAATCTGCTTCTTTAGCTTTATACTCTCCCTGCATATTTCAGTGCTTCTTTTGACTAGTTCTCTGTATGATTGCTCAAGTTCTTCAAAAGTAAGCTCCCCATCACTGGATTCACTTTCAGATTCACATAATCCAGCTAGAGCAATGATATGCTTAGCTGATTCTTCTTCTGAATCACCTCCTGAGTCTTCATCAGACCAGGTTACAGAGAGACCCTTCTTTTGCCTTTTTAAATAAGTAGGACATTCATTCCTGATGTGTCCATATCCTTCACATCCATGGCATTTAATTCCTTTTTCTTGACTGGTCTTTTCATCATAATTTGACCTTCTATTAGCATCATAAGGTCTTTTGTTCTCAGAAGAGTTTGTATATCTTCCACTTGGTCTGGACTTGTCTTCCATCCTTCTGAGAATCTTTTTGAATTGTCTTCCAAGCATAGCAATGTTTTCTGATAAATTTTCTTCAGTTTCTGACTCATCATTTTCTTCTTCTTTATCAGTATTTGACACCAAGGCTATGCTTTTGTTCTTCTTTACAATTGTGTCATTCATTCCCATCTCAAATGTTTGAAGGGAACCAATGAGCTCTTCAACTTTCATTGTGCATATGTCTTGAGCTTCTTCTATTGCTGTGACCTTCATGTCAAATCTTTTTGGCAAAGATCTGAGAATCTTTCTTACAAGCTTTTCATCAGTCATCTTTTCTCCCAAAGCTCCAAAAGTATTGGCTATTTCTAAGATGTTCATGTAGAATTCATGAATTGTCTCATCTTCCTTCATTCTCAAGTTTTCAAACTTGGTGGTGAGAAGTTGAAGTCTTGACATCTTTACCTTTGATGTTCCTTCATGAGTTGTTTTAAGAGTGTCCCAAACATCTTTGGCCAGCTCACAATGATGCACAAGTCTAAAGATGTTCCTATCAATGCCATTGAATAAAGCATTTAAGGCCTTGGAGTTGCCAAGTGCTGAATCTTTTTCCTCCTTACTCCATTCTTCTTCAGGTTTCAACACTTTTGCTCCATTCTTGGTGTCTTGGACAGGATGCTCCCATCCATTGTTGACTGCCTTCCAGGCCCTATTGTCAAGTGATCTTAAGAATGCAACCATTCTTGGCTTCCAGTAGTCATAATTAGATCCATCCAATATAGGTGGTCTATTTACAGATCCTACATCTCTGTCCATATTTTCAGAATTTGCAGTCCCTAGATCTCACCCAGTATAAACAGGCAGGGTGCCTGCTCTGATGCCAATTGAAATTCTGTGATCAGGTATGAGATGTCGAATGAGATGTTTAAACACTTGAAGACTTAACTAAAACTTAAAGTGCAAGAAAATTAAACAACACAGGAATTTGTTAACCCAGTTCAGTGTATAACCACACTTACATCTGGAGGCTACCAAGCCAGGAGTAAATCCACTATAAGTAATATTAATTCTAGACTTAAACCACCCAGTTTAATCTTTCACTTAATATCTACCCAATGCAATTTCTACCTAAGACACAACTTAGATATGAGTACCAACTCACTCCCCCTCAATCACACAGTGATCTTGTTTACAAGTTTAATAAAATTGAAGACATTCTTCAAACAAAAAACAGATTGATCTTACTTCACAGTTTCAATCAAGACACAAATACACTTTTGCTTAAAAGCTCATAAAGTGGTACAATAAAACAACCTGCTATTAAAACTCAAAACACCCTATTTTGTCTTCTGAAATTCGTGCTCTATTCTGAGAGTTTCTGTTGCTTAAATAGGTGTTTGGATTTTGGGCTTTCTGTAGGTTTATCCAATCCTAAAACGCATGTTGCTTCCACCTTGAATTAAGGTTTGTTACTTCCTAGATTCTAGGTGATTCAGTTGTTCTGATTATGCTGAAGACATATAACAACCCTACAGATGCGCCTTGTTCTGTTTTATCCATATATAATTAATTTCAGATAACTTTTCTTAATTTACTCAGTTCTGTTAGTCATTAATTAATTCTGGTAGCAGGTTTGAGATGTCACAATATCTGTTGGGACATCCTGAAAACTGAACTTATTTCATTAACTGATACAATGTCACAACATCTGATGTGACATCCTGTAAACCGAACTTATATCATTAACTGATGCAATGTCCCAACATCTGGTGTGACATCTTGAATTAAGTTCATTTACTTATACTCTGTTTGATAATGTCCCAACATCTGATAGGACATCCTGAACTAAATTCAACAATTCTTGTTGGTCAAAAATTCTGCCAATTCTAAACATCTACAATATTCTTTAAGTTTGAATCCTGGCCCTTGGATCTGCATACTTCCCCTTTATTTTATTTTTATTTCATTTTCTTTGTATTTTTCTTTCTCATTTTATTTAAAATAGCAAAAATCATTCAAAAAATATTTCCTTTTGCATTTTTGTTTCAAATAATTTTCTCAACCTGAAAGTTATTTTTATTTTATTTTTTGCATTAAAAGAGTATTTTTAAAATATTTAAATGTTATTTTTAATTAATTAAAGTCTTTTAATTAATTAAAAATACATTTAGGTTTCTAAAAATCACCAAAAAAATCATGAATCATCCCTTTGCATTTAGAAACATTTTCAAACTCTTCACACAAATTTCCTTTTAGGTTTGATCATAACTTGAGAATTTTCTTTGAATTAAGGGCCATTTAAATCATATTTTTGAAACCTAAATTAAAAAAATATTTTCTGCCTAACCAAGAAGAGTTTGAAGATGATTCTTTTTGCATTGTTTTGTGCATATCATGTAGTTTATAGGTCATTTATCTCATGAATTTATCTTGAATTTTTGAATTGATTTGCATTTTCCTTTGAGAATCACCCAAAAAACCCTAGGAACTTAGGAAATTCATAACTTTTGAGTGATAAGGCTTCTGACCTTCTCCTTTGGGGTGTAACCTAGTATGAGATTAGGGTTTGTTTGAGCTTGGTTTCAATTTTTTATCATGTCATATGCTTTTGTTTTGTTCATTTGCATCTCATACTTTTATATAACACTAATTTCTCATGTTCATTTGCATTCATATTGCATATGCATCCATACATGAACTTGCCATGACATTTCTTGCATCCATATGTCATCTTAGACATCTTAGGACATGTTAGAATCATACTTTATAATTTCTTCATCCATTTGCCATGATTTGCATTCATTTCATTTCATTAACTTTCATGTGTTTTCAAACTTCAAAGCATGCTTACATGACATCTCATTCTTGTATGATCATACATATGCACTTGGTATGCCTTTTCCTCATCCCACATGACATTAACATTTTATACACACTTCTGACTTTGGTCATTTCATCTCATTTCATCTCATTTCACTTCATTTCTTTATGCTTTGTATCTTATGCATTCATGCTAACATTTTCAGGTGGTAAGTTACTTTGAGAAGTGAATTTGCCTTCACTTCTCACTTCTTCTTATCTCTTTCATTTGCATTCTTAATTGTCTTTGAATTGAACTTGTTCACTTGTGTTCATTCTTTTTCACTTTCTTTCTTTAAGTTACTTATCTTCTTCAATGAAGTAAGTAACTTATTCTTCTGCTTCTTCCTCCTTTCATCTACTTCTTCCATTGGTGGCTTCCTTGAAGATCTCTCTTGTGCCTTATAAACCATAGGATATCCTAGCATGATAATAATTAGGGTTGTGATTAGTCCCCCTTAGCTTTTTACCTTTGAGTCTCCTTGAGTCTCTCTTCTCATCTCAATAATCAGAGACTAAACTCTTAAGTTTTAGGACTTTGGAATTAGGGTTATGCCTGTATCCTTCTCTTAGGATGGAATGTATAACTTTAATCCTAAGTGTTAAACCTTTAATTTGTTTAAACCTCTTAATCAAATCATCTTAATAATCACTAAGACTTCATCTTGTAACTTGGGCCTTACATTAGGGTTCTAATTCTACCTTTATTGTTAAGAAGGACTAACCCTAGTGTTTAATGCACAAGTCCTCCTCAAGATGTCTTACAAACTTAAAATCCATTTCTTAATCTCATCCTTTAATTAAAATCCACTTAATAAAGGCTTTGTTATATAATGAATTTAATCCCTAACCATGGATTAAGTTTAGGTATCTTCCTCAGCTTAAGTGTTCTCATCTATTATCCTTCTATTAGGATGGTGTAATGAGTCCACTAATCTATGATTAGAGATTAAACTCATTACTTAACACTAAACAAAAACCCAAAAACATCTTAATAATCACAAGTAGGTTAATGATCTTAATCCTTCATCATTAAGGTCATAAGTTGAGATGCTTATCTCACACTTAAGTAGACTCATTATCTCTAATCAGGGGTGATATAATGAGTTTACGACCCTTGATTAAGGCTCTCATTATCTTATGCGAAACACCAAAAACAATAAAAAACTGAAAACACAAAAAACAAACAATAAACATAACCTCCGGGATTCTTTTCTCATCACACTCATTCTAAAAACGAGAACTTGCTTCTTCGTCTAATGCAAGACAGTTAGCACTCGAGCCAGACGAGTCATACACTTGAGCATAGACAAGCAAGTAGTTCACAGTCAAATTTATCTTTCAGTCTCTTTGAGTCGAACTACAGTGTTCTGACTTTCTCATTGCACGAGAGGATTCGTAGGCATAACTTAACAGTTATCGAACAAAAGTTTATGTGTCTTCCCCCTCTTTCAGCATTCTCTTTTAAGCCTCAGTTCCTGAGCATTCACCTTTTTGCACTGACACTTGTATATTTTGTTTCCAGCTTTTGCACACAGATAGCACATACACTACCCCTTTAAACAAAATCTTTTAAGTGTGGATCCCGTCGAGTATGACGGACAATCTGGGTGCTAATACCTTCCCAGGTTGTAACTAACCCCCTTTCTCAGTTTCTCTGGTTCGCAACCGTCTTATCCATCTCTTTCCAGGTTTATGCAGCATATCCTTTCCTTCGGGATAAAAATGCCTAGCTGACGACTATATTCAATTCACCTTCATTTTCTCCTTTCGCCGACCGTTCGCGCTTGTACCGGGATGCAAATCTTCGGGAGCGACAGCTTGGCGACTCTGCTGGGGACCCTTATATTGCAACCAGGGCTTCTGGTTCTTTTTGTGGGTTCCTCCTAGCGCTTGTTTGATTTTTGTTTACGGGGGTGTTATGTGCTACTTGTGCTTATTTATTTATTGCTTTATTTATTTATTTCTGTACAACTTTATTTATTGCTTTCATTTACAATTTTATGCATTTCATACTGTCATTATCATTTGTGCTGGATCTATTGTTTCCTTGGTGGGAGGGACTGCTGAGTGATTAAGGTTCTATACCGGGGACCTGAGTGACACATAGGATAAAGTGGCATCATATTCTTTCCCATTCCATTTTGGTCTGGTGCGGGAATATGAAACACGGTTCAGACATGGGTTTCTTCTTGATAACTTTATGCTACGGATTTCCTGTAGTACTAGGGCTATCTGGGAAGCCTGCTCAGTCGGGATGACCTTTTTATGACCTTCAGCATCTGAGGTGAATTAGAGGAGGATATTTTATGGTTATTATAAACACTGTACCTCCGGGTTAGAAGTGTTTACACTTCTCATAACTAATCCAAGTCTAAGGATCCTTGTTCTAGAACAATACATGTGAGGGGGTTGGGATGTTTACAGGTTTGCAGGAACCCTTGGCCTCATCATACCTTGTTACTAGTTTTGTTAAGGTTGTATCATTTTTGGACATTTCTTGTGAAACCCTGGACTTGTGACTCTTTATTTGATTCTCCTACCTGGTTACTGGTTTTCTAAGCCTTCATCCGGACTTATGGACACACATGGACACTATCAAGGCAGATAACAGATCCAGTACTTGATCACAAACCCTTTGCATATCATTCTGCATACATCATTTTGCATCATTTAACATTTGTCTATTTGTTTTACAAGGTATCCACATCTTATCTTTGGTTTGGTTTTGACCTGTTCTGCTGCTCAGACTTCTTCAGTTATCTGCACCAGCATCCTCATCAGTTGCCTTCACCAAAGTTCCTTCTTCGGCATCTTCTCCAGTTGTCCTCACCAGTTGTCTTCATCAGAGACTCTTCTCCAGCATCTGTTTCAGTGGCTTTTATCAGCAGTTGCTCTTAGTCTTTTTCACCAGCATCCATTGTCAGTATGGACACTTCCAGAAAGTGCAACATCACCTATCATTTCTTTGGGTCCACTTTGATAGGAATCAGGAAGATCCAGTCTCTCATCACTCCTGATCATGTCCTTTTATTCAGGGAACATTATGGAGGCATTATGGACATGATCATGGACCTAGATGCGTCCCAGAGGAGCATGATCCACACCTGCTTGCAGTTTTATGATCCTCCTCTCAGATGTTTCACATTCCCTGATTTTCAGTTGGGACCTTTGCTAGAAGAATTTTCCATGTTGTTAGGTGTCCCCATCAGGAGAGGGATTCCTTTCAACCCTGAGATGGTTGCTCCCAAGAATGAAGATATAGCTAAGGCCTTGCATTTAGAGCCTACCCTCATTGATCAGAGCATGACCACTAAGGCTGGGATTCCAGGCCTTCACATAGATTTCTTGATCTCCCAGGCCACCCCGCATGCTGCAGCAGGGAAGTGGGATGTTGTTTGTGCACTTCTAGCCCTCAGCATATATGGAGTTATCTTGTTTGCAGACGATCCAAAGTTTGTAAGCAAGAATGCTATTCACTTGTTCTTATTGAGGAACCCAGTTCCTACCTTGCTTGGATACTTCTACTAGTCAGTGCACCAAAGGAATGAGAAGCAAAGAGGAAGATTGGTCAGATGTTGTGCACCCCTCTTCTACTGTTGGTTGTTAAGACACTTGCCGAAGTCAGACACTTTCCTGAATCCTCATCAGCCAAGGAACTAGGCTAAGAGATTGATTGCCCTTACATCAGAAGACATCAGATGGTGCACTCAGAGCACCAAGGGCAAGGATATCATTACTAGCTGTGGGCAATATCCCAATGTACCCTTGATTGGAGTAAAAGGTTGCATCAACTACAACCCTTTGCTTTTCAAGAGACAGTTAGGGTATGCTTTGGTACATCCCCCAAGAGGGAAAGATTTGACAGAAACCCTTTATTGTGACATTCAGCACAACTCTGCTATTGTCAGGCAGGCAGCCTGGGCTTGGGACAACATTCATACTAAGGGGACAGCTATTTTGGGCAAGTGCAACAACATAGCCTCAGCTCAGTATCTTGATTGGTCTCGTACCAGGGGAAAGATCACCCGGATGCCATTCACCTTAGAGGATGTACCTGGACCATCAACAGTGGAGCCTGCAGCTACTGTCAGTTTAGAAGAGTTTGAGAAATTAAAGGAAATGAATACTCAACTCTCTGAAGCCTTGAAGAAGATCCTTTGGGAGAGGAATGACAATCATTTAAATAATGAGAGATTAAAGAAGCTCCGGATTGAGAACTTGACCAAGAATGAGAGGACGGATGACTACATCAGAAAGGCTAGAGCAGGAGAGTTAGTACTGAAGAATGCTTGCAAGGAAGCTAAGACTCAAAAGGCCAGAGCTGAGCATTACTTAGAGGAGAGTCAGGCTAGGTGGATCAGGATCACTGAGGCTCGTGCACAGGAAGACCAGTGAACCCAAGCTAAGATAGATCAGTTGGAGGCTAGTGAGAAGAAGAATAAGGCAGCTTTGTTAGCAACACATAAGGATATCTCTGAGTTGAAAATCCGGGCGGGGTTAAAGAGGTCAAAGGACCAAGATAAGCATAAGAAGTTGACCAGTGCCATTGGCACCAGAAACCTCCTCATCAGGACCATTACAGAGCACTTTGTAGGTCCAGTGACTAAGGCTCTCCTGAAGGAAGTCAGAGAGGATGACTTCCTTGTACTTGTATTTCCTTGTGTTTGTACTTTTGATTTTGTTGATTGTATTTGGACCCATCATGGGGATTTTAATGTAATCAAACTATGCATCTTCACATTTTTGTAATATATGATTTGTATTATTTTTGTGGGCTTAATCTCTTTTCAACATCAGCATTTCCTCGAGGTCTGGAAAGGTCAAAACCAAAGAACCAAACCGGACACCCTTGGAATTAAAATAGGCATCCTGCATTGCATACTAACTTCTTTTCTTTGTTTTGTAGGGGTTTTTTTTTGTTTTTGTTTCTCACTTTGTTGTGGTTTCAGGAAACATTGCTCGCATAAGAGTGTTCCCTGTCAATAGAGTGCACCGGTATCCGACAAGAAACAACCTTCCGGGATTACAAATGGATCAGGTTCAACAAGATGTGACTGAAGTAAGAGCCCAAATGGCCAATGAGAGGACAAAGATGAGGGCCCAAATGAATCAATTTATGATAGTGATGACTGGTTTAGCTCAGATCCAGGAAATACTGAGAGAGTTATTCGAGCGGCAAACTCCCGAGGAAAACCATCCAGGTACAGGGGGTACCAGTAACAACGATCACGTGCAGCCATGGATGAGAAGCTGTGGATGTTTTACTTTGAGGATAGCTTGACAGGTGTAAACACCCCAAATTTTCCCTCACCCATTTCACCATGGCTTGTGATCTTTTCATAGTTCAATCATAGCATCTCATATTGCACTTTTGCTTCACTGCATTGTTCCCAAGTCATCTGCATCTAGGGTTTGTGATCTGAGCCATCCCTGATCCATTTAAGCCACTCCAAAGGCCTACAATCACTTCAAAGGGGTCCATGTATGTTTAAGCATCATATTATATCCTCACAAAGTCAAGAAAGTCAAAGAATCACAAGAACTGAGGAAGGCATGGAAGCAGAGCCAGGTTTAACTGCACAGATGACCTGAAATTAGGGTTTTGGTTTCAGAGGCCATAACTCCAAATTTTTTGGTCATTCTTGTTTCTATTGGTCTCTATATGTTATGAGTATCATGCATATCAATTTTCATGAAGAAATTCCTTGGGGAAGGCATCTGATCAAGAGATGACTTCTTGAGCAAGTCAGTGCAAAATCAGAGCATCTGAGGCCCCCAATGACCCAACCAAAGGGTGTTCTCCATCATGTTGAATGTGTATGATCTTTATTTGATCATATAAGGTGTTAGAAGTTCACAAAATTGAAGGATTTCAAGCCATTTGCAAAGTTGACTTTTTGGGAAAGTGACTTGTAATGAAAACTTGCCATTTTGGGAAAGTTTTTCAACCTTCTATTTTGATTCAAAAATGCTTCAAATGAGAAAACTTTGGTCATGAAAGTTGTAGAATGGATCCTCCCATTTTCAAAAAGTACAAGAACTCATTCTAATTCATTTTGGATCAAAAGTTATGGCTTGTCAAAGTTGGATAAAATCATTGAAATTTCACTTTTACACCAAAGAGGGAAAAGTTGCAAAACCTTTGCCAAACCAATTTGTGACTTCAATGTGACCTCTAATCATCATACAAACACAATGCATGACCTAAAATTCAGTTTGGCCCAAGGAATTTCCCATTTTCATGTCTTAAATTTCAAGTAGCCATAAGCCATTTTCCATAAAAGTGCAAAAGGGGGAATTCTTGCAAAATGATTCCCAAAGGTTTGTATGATCTCTAGCTGGTCTCAAGACATTGCCATGACCTCATGAGACATCTCACACCAAAAATGCAGCAAGGGATATTACATGTTCATGACCAAAAAACCACCAAATGTGACAAGTTGCCAAAATGCAAAACTCATGCCATCTTGCTATCCAAGCCATCCAGCTACACCTTGTTGATCCCATGGCTCACCATAAATCATGCTGAGGCAAGACACCCCTTTAGATCTCTTCTGTCACAGCCCATGCTTGTAGTACACAAACTTTTTGACTTTTGCATTTTTGCCCATGCCAATCACACTGTGCCACCAACAACTCTCTGCCCAATCAGAGTCTAATATGTGGACTTCAAGCATCCTAAAGCAAGACATACACAAGCCACAAACCTCCCACAATCCAGCATCCACAAAATCTGCCAAAAGCTTCCTCTCTTCGAATTTCTTCACACAACCATCAAACCTTCATTTTTCTTCCACCAACAAGTCACAAATCACTCATAGAATCAGAACCACCCCCTGAAATAGCTTGAAACATCACACACAAAGTTCACCATTTCTGCTACACCAGAGCTGAATCATTCAAACCAGCCACTCCCCAAGTTTTCTAAGCTTCATTCCATCATCAGGAGGTTCAAAGAAGCAGGCTTGCACAAAGGGAAAGTCCAGAAAGCTCGAAAACAGAGAAGCTCCATCTCAGGTAACATGAAGAACATTTTTCCCAGAAACTAAATTTTAAGTTCTTTTATGATGCTATGTGCTCTCCTGATCATGAATATGTATCTATTTTTGAAAATGGTGAAGAAACCAACATGTATGACATCTCTGAACATTTGCCCGTGTTTTGTATTTTGTTTCGATTCGTGCTTATGAGTTGAAATAAATGAATTTGAGATGAGGGTTTAAGTTTAGATTGATGAGAGGATCATTTTGGTGGAAGAAATTTGTTGTTTGGTAACCTGTAGAGAAAACTAGGGTTTATGCTTGCCGGAGAAGATGACCGGAACCACTGTTCCGGTCATCTGAGAGTGATTAATGATAATTAGGGTTTAGGGGCAAGTTTGAATGTAGGTCGTGCGATATTTCTTTCCCGCGTGCATTGGATGGATGAGATTTGATCATTAGCCCTAATCCAGATTTAATTAAATGTTAATTAATTAATTAATTGAGTTTAGGGAAGTTTGAACCTGGGTCGTCCAGATGCGCGCCAGGTCAAACTTCCCAAGCCCAGATTCAATCTGGACTCTTCATTATGCTTACTTTCTTTTATTTCAATTTAATTTCATTTCTTTTTCATTTTATTTACACGAATTATATAAAATAGCAAAACACATTTAAAAATTCTGAATTTTTTTGTCAAACATTTCATTAATTTTCAGAACCCAAAAATATTTTTAATTTTATTTTTTTGCATTAAAACTCATTTTTAAATCATTTAAATGTTTATTTTTAATTAGTTAATGAAAATTAATTAATTAAAAATGCATTTAGGTATTTAAAAATCACAAAAAAATTCACATTGCATTTTAAAACATTTAGAAACATTATCCAACCCTCAAAACATATTTCTTTTTGGTCCTTAATGCATTTTGACAATTTTCATTGGAATTAAATTCATTTTAAGGCAATATTTTTGTTCAAACTTGGAAAAATCCAATCTGCCTAACCATTGAGAGTTGGATAATGGTTCTTCTTGCATTGCATCCTTCATAGCATGTAGTTTATGGGATAAAATTGGTTTGAATTTATCTTCCATTTTCAATTTGTTTAGCATTTTTCATTGTGAGGTACCTTAAAACCCTAATTGACTTGAGAAATTCATTACTTTCACTAGGTAAAGAATTAGGTCCCCTCCTTTGGGCAGTGAACTTGTATAGGTTTATGGTATCTTTGATTGCATTTTCAATTTTTTATCACATCATTTGCTTCCGAAACTCCAATGCTAAGGATAGTAACCATAGTCCGAAATTAAAGTCACCAATTTTTTAGATGTTTAATCCGTTATTAATGTTTTTGTGTCCGAATGGACAAAAGGAAAAATAACAAGCAACAATATAAACAAAAAGCAATATGATGAATGATATAGTATAATAAGCATAATAAGAGAGATAGGGAACGAGAAATTGAAATAAAAGGATAAGGTGCGAGAGATTAAATTTAAATGAATTATTATATTCACATTATTATAATATTTACTATATAAGTGGTATGATGAACTTAATCAAGCACAACCACAAAACAAAAATAACAAAATTGAGGCAACCGGATCCAAGTGGATCGCATTCCGAATCGGGACAACTTTAGGTCTATGTTAAGCAATCGCCGAGTAATTTACGGAGTAATTACCCTACAAATGAGGCCGGCCACCACTAATTAAAGTGGGAAATATTCGTGTTAATACATGTTAGAGAAACGATATTATGGATCGTTCTCCGAAAACATGCCACACTAAAAGAAAAGGTAACGGTCTAATCTTAATCGGGATTTCACATTGTGTTTATCGAAGGCAACCTATCACGATTCCAAAGTATGGAGAATGATCCAAATGATCATTCATCCATAGATTTGAAATAATGAAGATTAAGCATCTTCGAAAACCAATAATCGCGAATCGGAGATCTCATCGACCAAAAAGAAAAATAAAGGATGAAAAAGAAATGGATCTAAAGCTAAATCCATAAAAGAATTAAAATGCTTTTTAAACTCTTTTTTTCTAAAATATCTTTTTCTAAATTGTTTTTTAAGTAATTTTCTAAAATCTTTTATAAAATACTTTTCTTAAAATATTATCTAAATCTCTTTCTAAAAACAAACTTAAACTAAACCATTAAACAAAAATAAGAAATAAACTAACAAAATGAAAAAAAAATAATGGAGAGGGGAGGGGGATACAGCGCACAGATTGAGGTGTAAATAATATGGATCCAAAAGGATCCACCAGCCTAAACCATAATACCTCACTCTTTTATTAAAATAAAAATGAAAAAAAAAAAACAAAATAAATCAAAAAGGAACAAAAACGCAGAAGCCTTGAGCTTCTTCCTCACTAAGTGCCGACGACACTCCTCCCCTTTGAAAAAGATGACAACTAAAAATCCGTCGTTCTCACCATTCAAAAACAAATCCGAGACGCAAATGGTTATCTTCCTCAATTAATTTCGTCAATTTCTCCTAATCTCTAGGATTTCTTTTCTCAAATCACCGCGGCTTTCTCAGTGCTTATTGTTGTTGTTGTTGTTGATTCGTGACGCTATCGTCGAAGAAAGGGAGCGTTTTCGGATTTAAGAGGAATAAAGATTGAAGGAAAGTAACAATGGAGGATTGAAGATGATATTCAATTTTTTTGAGATTTGGTTTCTGAAATTGAAGCTTTGGTTTTATGATTTTGCAGGGATTTGGTATGCTCTCAAAGCTTGGAAATTAAGAGAAGTAAGTGTTCCTTTTATAGAGTAAAAGAGGGATGAAATGTGAGGCTGCTTTTGATTTCCGTTTTGGGTTTTCTTTCCGCGTTTTGACACTGTGAGTTTGCGTTTTATTTCAATTTGTTTTGCGTTTTGATATTGCTTTTTCTACGTTTTTAGGTGTTGCGGTAAGCGTGAATTTCGTGTGGATTGGCTTGGATGTTGGCTTTGTTTTCGGTGGTACGACTTGGGCTTGAAGTTCTTAGTTGGCCTGCTGTTGTTGTTTTTATTTGACAGGTGAAGGCTGGTGTGGCGCGGCTTGGACAATCGTGCCTATGGTACTTGCTTGTGGAAGCTGAGAGTGAGCTGGGAAAGGGCTTGGTGATGGAAGGCGTGAAACTGCGGCGTATTTGCTTAGGCTTGTGAAGCTGTTGTTATGTGCGTTTGATGTTCGGTTGGCTTATGAATGTTGGGCTTGGGCATTGTTTCGAGGATGGGCTTGTGTATTGTTATGTTAGTCGATATTTTGAATTTATTTGGCTGATGTTTAAGCCTGGTGAAGTGAAGGCGTGAGGTATGCGTGGGGTGTTTACGGCGTAATGCTTGCCGAAGTGATGCGGCGTGTATTTTTTCAAGTGTGAAGCTGGTGTTACTTTGTTGGCTGAAGTTTGGTTTGGAGTTGACGCCTTGCTGCAGTTGGCTTGTGCGGCGTGATGTATGTTGTTGTGAGGCTTGGGAATATTTCTTGGGAATGAGCGTGAGGCTAAGCTGGTATTAGGCAGGCTGGAACAAAGTTGGCGTGATACAGCTTGGAAGGCATGATGGCTGGGTAGCTTAAAGGCTTGTGGGATGGCATGTGCAAGTTAATGATTGTGGGGTCAGCTTGTAGTTGTAGTGGCTTGACTTTGGGCAAGTGATGTTGTGTACGGCTGGAAAAAAAATTGGACGGTGTATACATGCCGAATGCGGCTTGGGCTGAGAGTTTTGAAACATGGGCAAAGTTTCCTTGATTTTCTTAATTGCTTCATGTAGTACCTTTTTTTTTGTAATATTTTCATGTAAATGTAATGGGCCTTGGTGTAAATGAAATTTTGAAGTGGATTAAAGAAAATGGTGGACATGGACTAAAGAAAAAAAAATTTAGTAATGATTTTATAAAATTGGATGGATAATTGAGAATTATTAGGATGTATGGAAAATGGATAATTAGACTAAAAAAAATGTGTACGAATCGAGTAATCGAGAAAGAAATAAATAATAATATGATTATTTGAATGAACATGGACAATAGAAATTGGAGAATAAAATGGTTTAATTGACCAATGGATGATGGATATATTTTGTAGATGGATGAGAATGGATATGAAGTTTGGTCTTAAGCCCATAACCGAATTTGAACTTTTCACGCACATGATGAACGAAACCAATCACAAACCACTGTCTGATGACTGATGACCACCCAACCAAAACATACTGGCCCACATTTCTCACAAACCACTGTCTAATGACTGATGCCTTCACACATAACACAATCCTGAACTTTGAATACGCACAGTCTGAGGAAAACCAATGGCACAAACAACTTGCAGTTGAAACAATCTTTTGATAGTTTGACCAAGATTAAGTCAAACGTCCATCTGAATCGAATCGTGACCTGAACAAACGCCTCTGAATTGGAACCACAACCCTGTCTTTTAAATCCTGCAACACAGAGAGAAGAAGAGGCAAACTGCAACATATTTTTTTTTGGTATTTTGGTTAGAAGTTAGTGAATATAAACAAATAACAGAAATTAAACATAGTGATCCTCTGTAAGGCATAGACCTGCACCTGAAAAAGAATAAACGAACCAATGCGTGATCTTGTTCGTATGCGAAATGCAGATGAGATGCGAAAAATCTTAGGGTAAAAAATTAGGGTCTGACAAGAACATGTTTGAACATTGCTTGATCATTTCTTCATTCATTTGGTATGCTTTGCATTCATTTCTTTTCGTGTTTGTTCATGCATTTTTCAAGCTCCTAACATGTTTGTTTTGCATATCATCCCTTATATGAACATTCATAAGCATCTCATATGTCTTTGCATCATTTCATAGCACATTTGCATAGCACATTCACTTTTGGTCTTGGTCTTTGCACCTTCATTTGCTTTATTTCCTTTTTCTTTGCATCTTATGCATTCACACTAACCTTTCAGGGGCTCATGGTAAGTTGTTTGGGATGTGGATTTGCCTCCACATCTTACCTTCTTCTCGTATTTTCATATGCATATTTACTTGTCTTTGAAGTGAATTTGCTTCACTTGTGCTCTCTTGCTCTTATCTTTTCCTTTTAGGTTACTTATCTTCTTCAGGAAGTAAGTAACCTATTTTCCTCTCTCTTCTCTTTTCATCTGCTTCTCTTCCTTAGTGGCCTTCTGAAGATCTTCTCTTTAAGCCTCACAAACCATAGGAACATCCAAGCATGATAATTTTAGGGTTGTACATAGTCTCCCCTAGTTTTTACCTTTGAGTCTCCTTGAGTCTCTCTTCTCATCTCATAATCAGAGGCTAAACACTTAAAGCTTTAGGACTTTGAATTAGGGTTATTCCTGCATCCTTATCTTAGGATGGAGTGTATAACTTTAATCATTAGTGTTAAACCTTTAATTTGCTTACACCTCTTAATCAAAACACCTAATAATGATTAAGACTTAAGCTTGTAACTTGGGCCTTATATTAGGGTTACATCTCTTCCTTTTGGTTAAGAGGGACTAACCCTAGTGTTTAATGGACAAGTCCCCCTCATGTTAAAGTCTTGCAAACATAAAAAACACTTCTTAATCCCATATTTAATTAAAATCCACTTAATAAAGGCTTGTTATATAATGAATTTAATCCCTAACCATGTATTAAGTTGAGGAGTCTTCCTCAGCTTAAGTGTTCTCATCTATCATCCTTCTCTTAGGATGGTGTAATGAGTTCACTAATCCCTGATTAGAGATTAAACTCATTACTTAACACTAAACAAAAACTCAAAAACACTTAATAATTACCAAAGTAGGTTAATGATCTTAATACTATATCATCATGGTAATTAAGTTGAGATCTTCATCTCATGCTTAAGTAGGCTCATTATCCCTAATCAAGGAGGATATAATTAGTTTATAACCCTTGATTTAGGCTTAAGCTCATTATCTTACGCAAAACACCAAAAATAATAAAAAACTGAAAACACAAAAACAAACAATAAACGTCTCCTCCGGGATTCTTTTCTCATCACACTCACTCTGAAAACGAGTACTCGCTTCTTTCGTCTAATGCACGACAGTTAGCACTCGAGCCAGACGAGTCATACACTTAAGCATAGAAAAGCAAGCAGTTCACACAAATCATCCAGTCTCTTTAAGTCGAACTACGGTGTTCTGACTTCCTCATTGCACGAGAGGATACGTAGGCATAACTTAACAGATATCGAACAAAAGTCTCTTTGTCTTCCCCCTATCCTCCTCCCATTTTCTCTTTCCTTAGCCTCAGTCTTGAGCCTCTCACTTCTTTTGCACTGACACTCTGTATGTTCATGCTTTCCCTAGCTTTTTAACACACTCAGCACATACACTATCCCCCTTTTAAACACAATCTAGTAAGTGTGGATCCCGTCGAGTACAACGGACGATCTGGGTGCTAATACCTTCCCAGGTCGTAACCAACCCCTTACTCAGTTTCTTTGGTTCGCAACCGTCTTATCCACCTTTTTTCTAGGTTTATGCAGCATTACCTTTCCTTCGGGATAAAAATACCTGGCTGGCGACTCTATTCAACCTCAACCTCCAACATCGTCGACCGTTCGCGTTTGCACCAGGACGAAAGTCTGGAGGAGCGACAGCTTGGCGACTCTGCTGGGGATCTTTGCAACCAGGGCTTTTGGTTCTCTTGTGGGTTTCTCCTAGCGCTTGTTTGTTTGTGTTAATGGGGGTGTTATGTGCTATATGTGTTTGTTTTTTCTTTATTTATTGCTTTCTGTACAACTTTATTTACTGCATTTACTTTATCGCTTTCATTTACTGCTTTATGCATTTCATTTTATTATCATATCATGTGTTGGTTTGCTGGTTTGCTTTGGTGGGAGGGGTATTCCAGGGAGAAAGGTCCAACACAAAGGCCTGAGTGACAGACATAGGATTATAGTGGATTCATACTCCTTACCATTCCATTTTGGTCTGGTGCGGAAATATGAAAACACGGTTCAAACATGGGTTTCTTCTTGAGAACTTTGTGCTAAAGATCTCCTGTAGTGCTAGAACTATCTGGGAAGCTTGCTAAGTACCTTTTTTAGATGACCTTCAGCATCTAAGGTGAATTAGAGGAGGATCTTTTATGATTAGGGTAAACATTGTACCTCCGGGTTAGCAGTGTTTACACTTCTCATAATAGATCTGAATTTGAGGATCTTTGTTCTAGAACAATACCTATGAGTGGGTTGGGTTGTTTACAGGTTTGCAGGAACCCTTGGCCTCATCATACCCTGTTACTGGAATTGTTTTAAAGTTACACTATTTTGGACTAGTTCTTTGAAACCTTGGACAAGTGACTCTTTATTTGAGTCCCCTACCTGGTTACTGGTTTTCTAGCCTTCATCCGGATTTCTGAACACTCAAGGACCCTATCAAAGTAACTGACAATCCAACACCTGATCGCAAACCCTTGCATATCATTCAGCATACATCATACTGCATCATTTAACATTTTGTCTATTTATTTTACAGGGTATCCACCTTTTTGTTGGTTTGGTTTTGACCGTTCTTATGCTCAGATATCTGCTTCAGCCATCCTTTTCAGCTATCTGCTTTGGTTATCTTCTCTAGTTATCTTCATCAGCATATCTTAAGTATGGATTCAACTAGAAAGAGCAACATCACTTACCACTTCTTTGAGTATCCTCTAGCAGGTACCAGACAGATACAGGCTCTTATCACCCCTGATCATGTTCCCTTATTCAGAGAGCATTATGGTGGGATCCTGGACATGATCATGGACTTGGATACATCACAGAGGAGCATGATACACACATGTCTTCAGTTCTATGACCCTCCTCTCCATTGCTTCACTTTCCCAGATTTTCATATTGGTCCTTTGCTGGAAGAGTATTTATGTTATTGGGTGTCCCTATCAGAAGATGAATCCCTTTCAACCCTGAAATGACCTCTCCAAAAAATGAAGACATAGCTAAGGAACTACATCTGGAAGTAGCAACTATTGATTAGCACCTAACTTCTAAGGCTGGAATCCCAGGCCTCCATTTGGACTTCTTGGTCACACAGGCTACAAAGCAGGCTACAACAGGAAATTAGGAATCTGTTTGTGCTCTCCTGGCTCTCAGTATTTATGGTATCATCTTGTTTACAGACGAGCCTAAGTTTGTAAGAAAAAATGCCATCCACATATTCATTCTCAAGAACCCAATTCCCACCTTGTTAGGAGACTTTTACTACTCAGTTCATCAGAGGAATGAGAAACAGAGAGGAAGACTGGTAAGATGTTGTGCACCTCTCTTCTACAGTTGGTTGATAAGACATATGCCGAAGACGGAAGCTTTCCTGAATCCACAGCAGTCAAGGAATTGTGCTAAGAGGATGATTGCCCTTGCTTCAGAAGATATCAGGTGGTGTACTCAGAACACCAAGGGCCGAGACATAATAACAAGATGTGGACAGTATCCAAATGTACCACTTATTGGAGTAAAGGGTTGCATCAATTACAATCCTTCACTTTTCAAGAGACAGTTGGGGTATGCCTTGATACATCCACCTAGGGAGCAGGACTTAGCAGAGTCCCTTTATTGTTCCTTTCAGAACAATCATGCCATTATCCGACAAGCAGCCTGAGCTTGGGACCATATACAGACTAAAGGGACTGCCATTTTGGGGAAGTGCTAAAACATAGCTTCTGCTCAGTACATTGAATGGTCACACATCAGAGGATAAATCACTCGCATGCCATTCACTCTGGAAGATGTGCCAAGGCCATCAGCAGTAGAGCCCGTAGCTACAGTAAGCCTGGAGGAATTTGAGAAGCTGAAAGAGAGGAATGCCCAGCTTGCTGAAGCCTTGAAGAAGACCCTTTGGGAAAGGAATGATAGTCGTCTGGACAATGAAAGATTAGAGAAGTTTCGCCTCGAGCATGTGACCAAGATAGAGAAGACATAGGACTTCATCAGAAAAGCCCGAGCAGGGGAACTGGTATTGAAGAATGCATGCAAAGAAGCCAAGATTCAGAAGGCCGGAGCTGAGCACTACATAGAGGAGAGTCAGGATAGGTGGATCAGGATCACTGAAGCTCTTTTGCAAGAAGATCAAAAGACACAGGCTAAGATAGAGCAGTTGGAAGCCAATGAGAAGAAGAGTCAGGAAGCCCTGTTAGCAGCACAGAAGGAAATCTCCGAGCTGAAACTTCGAGCGGGGTTGAAGAGATCAAAAGAACAAGACAAGTACCAGAAGATGACAAGTGCCATTGCAACCAGAAACCTTCTCATCAGAACCATCACAGAGTACCCAGTTGGGCCAGTGACTGATGCTCTCCTGAAAGAAGTCAAGGAGGATGACTTTGGGCTGGATGTTTGATTTCCTTTACTTGTATTTTATTTTGGTTGTACTTTAATTCTCCATGGTGATTTTGTTTGTATTCTTGACTTGATTGTATTCTGGCCCACCATGGGAACTTGTTGTAATCACAAACTATGTATTTTGGCATTTTGTAATGTTATGGTTTATGTGTTACCTGGATCTTCTTTTGAACTTCGTTTGCTTCAACATCTCCATCATTCCCAGAGGTCTGGAAGGTCAAAACCAAACAACCAAACTAGGATACACTCTGAATACAAATAGACATATTGTATTGCATGCTAACCTCATCCTCATTTGTTTTGCAGGTGTTTTGTTGTTGTTTTCTCACTTTGCTGCTTGTTTCAGGAAATATTGCTCGTAGGAGAGTCTTTCCCGTTAATCGCATCCACCGGTATCCGACCAGAAACAACCTTCCGAGTCTACAGATGGATCAGCTACAACAAGAACTGACAGATGTGAGGACTCAGATGACTGGTGTGAGGACAGAAGTGAGGATTCAGATGAATCAATCCATGGTTGTAATGACTGGGCTAGCACATACCCTCGAAAGGTTAAGGGAGTTAGTCGAGCGGCAAACTCCAGAAGATAACCATGCAGGCACTGGAGGTACAAGTAACAACGCGCGTGATCAGCCGCAAACAAATCCACCAGAGTTTGGACCCCACTGAAGTCAATGTTATTGGAAATACCCAGAGAAACACTGGAGATCATGTTCTACAGGAAGATCCTCAAGACGAGCAGTTTACAGTGTTAGGTGTTGGGGCTGATGAAGTTTATGATCGTCGTCTGGATGAGATATCAGAGAAGTTAAGATCCTTGGAATCCCAAAACTCTTTGGGATTTGATGTGATGGATATGGGCCTAGTTGAAGGAGTAAGGATTCCTCACAAGTTTAAGCCTTCATGCTTTGAGAAGTATAACGGTACCTCCTGTCCTCGTACCCATCTTCAATCTTTTTTGGGGAGATTGAAAGCTTATACCATGGATGAAAAAACTGTGGATGTTCTACTTTGAAGACAATTTAACCGGGGCATCCAGAGAGTGGTATTCACACCTATCAAGGGCTATTGTCAGGAACTAGAAAGACTTAGCTGAGGCCTTTATACGCCAATATCAGTACAACCTGGATATGGAACCTAATAGGACCCTCTTGATGGGTATGTCTCAATCTTCAAGGGAAAGTTTCCGTGAGTACGCTCAAAGGTGGAGACAACTTGCTGCCGTTGTCCAGCCACCTATGTCTGAAAGGGAGATGGCTGATATGTTCATGAATACTTTGCAAGGGATATACATTGATAGACTTGTTGCTTTCTCTTCCACTAGTTTTGTTGATGTGGTCATAACGGGAGAGAGAATTGAAAGTTTGCTAAAGATGGGTAAGATTTCTGACAACGGTGCTAGCTCCAGCAATGCAAAGAAACCCTTCTCAGGACCTCGAAGGACAGGAGAAACTAATACAGTGCATGTTAATAGAGGTAGACCCTAGTACTTGCAGAGATCAGTGGCCGCAGTCACCATTCCTGCTCCAGCACCTCAGCAACAATAGTATCCTCAACAACAACAGTTCCCACAACAGCAACAAAGACCTTACAACAACAATAACCAACAACAACGTCCTTTCCAACAAAGGCCTTCTCAAATTAACAGGGTGATCGATCCCATCCCGATGCCCTATGCAGCCTTACTCCCACAACTATTGAAGCTTAACCTGACTGAACTAAGAACTTTGGCTCCACCAGATCCTTTGAATCTTCCAAGGAACTATGATGTTAATGCCAGATGTGTTTTTCACTCCAATGCACCTGGTCATTCAAAAGAGAAATGAAAGTCCCTGCCATGAAAGTCCAAGATCTGATTGATTCCAAGGCTTTGAATTTTGCACCTCCACCAAATGTCAAAAGAATCCAATACTGAATCACGGTGGACCAAGGATTAATGCTATTGAGGAAGACCAACCAACAATTCTGATTGATGACATTGCAAACATTCAAACACCACTGGCCGAAGTGAAAACTCAGCTATTGAAGTGCCAAGTGTTTCCAAGTTGTGAGGCCTGTTGTGAAGCTTGCAAAGTTTCGACCAATGGTTGTGCAAATCTGAAGATTGGTATCAGTAGTCTTATCAAAGTAGGCATCCTACAAATCACTTCAACAGTTCCAACTCCTACAACTTCAACAAACATCTTTCCTACAACATCAGCAAACACCATTTCAGAGGTATCTCCTACAACATCAGCAAACATCATTCCAACGGAGTTCACTACAACAACAGCAACCATCAATGAAGACATCTCAACGGTCACCATTTATTATGACCCAGCAATCATTCATGTTCCGAATTCTTTTGAAAACAACTCACATCAACATCAACATCAACATCAACAAGTTCCTGCAATTGCATCACCTACAATCATACCTCCTGTCACCATATACTATGATCCACAAACTATCACAACTCCTTCTTCTGCAGCAATCAGTCCGGTTACCATCATGGTACCTGGACCAGTTCCATATGACAACAACAGTGTTGTGCCTTGACATTACGGCTCATATCTTTATTGCAACGGAAAGAAAGTCACTCTTGACTCTTCTACTTCTACACCAAAGATTGATAATGTATGAGGAGGCGGAGGCTTCATTTGGAGAGGACATCTCTTCGCCTCACAGTTCCCAAGAGTTAATGTTGAAGCAGAAGCTACTGCCAAAGCTAAAGGCAAGAATGTGGTGCTAGAAGAATCAATTGCTAAAGAGACTCAAAAGACGTCCTTTGATCAGGATGTAGATGAGTTCATGAGGATTATCAAGAAGAGTGACTATAAAGTTGTGGACCAGCTCCACAAGACACCCTCCAAGATCTCCATTCTATCTCTGCTCATTTGTTCTAAGGCTCACAGGAATGCATTACTCAAAGTCTTGGACGCAGTTTACGGCCTGAGGAGATTACAGTTAATCAGTTAGAAACGGTGGTTTCAAATGTCAACACTAGCCACGAGCTAGGTTTCACCGATACTGACTTGACTACGGAGGGGCATAATCACAATAAGGCTTTACATATCACCTTGGAGTGCAAAGGTGTTGTACTTTCTCATGTTTTGGTTGACACTGGGTCATCTCTCAATGTCCTTCAAAAGAAAGCCTTGGTCAAGCTTGAATATGATGGTCTTGCACTCCGTCCGAGCAACCTGGTTGTGAGAGCCTTCGATGGTTCTAAGAGATCGGTTCTTGGAGAAATTGAGCTTCCTGTGGTAATTGGCCCACAGATTTTCAAAACTACCTTCTATGTGATGGACATTCAGCCTGCCTACAACTGTTTGTTGGGTAGACCTTGGATTCATACCGCTGACGCAGTAATGTCTACCCTTCACTAGAAGTTAAAATACGAGTGGGAAGGCCAAATTATCACCATATATGGAGATGAGGACATCTTTGTCAGTCACTTGGCTACTTACAAGTACATAGAGATGGATGGGGAGATCCATGAGACAATGAGTCAGGGTTTCGAAGCTCTTAATGTCAATGAAGCAACAGCTGAAGTATCAGGTACTTCAATTTCCTCTTACAAACAAGCTCGGAAGGTTGTTGAAGACGGGAATGCCTAAGGCTGGGGCAAGCTGCTACAAGTTCAGATAAAAGAAGATAAGTTCGGTTTGGGTTACAGACAATCCCGACAGGTCCAAAAGGAGGATGCTGAAGCTCCCAAGTTCATAAGTGGGGGAATGATGACCCCGAATGATGTCAACACATTTGAAGACGAGACTGAGAGCGACTACAACCTGGAGAGTTGGATTCGTCCAAGAGTCCCGGGCCGACAAGTCCTCAACTGGTCTTCCCAAGAAATTATAAGGGTTACTGCTGCAGAGTAATTATTGTTTCCTGTTTTAAGCATGATTTAAGTCCTGCAGCTTGGCCAAGGTGTCAGGACTCATTTTGTAATAGGGCCATATATGTATTTTGTGCAAATTAAAATTAATGAACAATGGACATCTTTTTGCAAACGATCTTCTTTTTCGCCCACTGTCTTTTCATTTTATTTTCACACAAAACAATAAATGGCAATGTTTTTCTTAATAATAACTTCATTCACTTTTTCAAAATAAGATAAAATCAATCACTAAAATGAACAACTCTCAACCCTTGAAGAGATAGCCCTCCAGATTGCACCGACAACGACACTGCTATGACCTCGTATGACTTCGACAATCCGACTAATCAAGCAGATGAAGGGGTTGATGAAGACTATGATTTACCTGAAGAGTTGGACAGGTTGTTGAGACAAGAGGAAAAAGTGATTGCTCCTTGTCGTACCCTAAATTTTGACCCGAGATTTTTTTGTCTGTCTAAAAATCAAAGAGGAACTCTTTTGACCTTTTAGACTGACTTTTGAATTTTCATTGGATTTATCATTTTTTTACTTTTAGAGCTTAAGGGGTACCGCATTATAAATTTTTTATTATTACAAATTTTTTATTATAATTTTATACATAATTATAATGAGGGTTTTATTTAAAAAAAAAAGAAGACGTATATTGGGTTTGTTAATAATATTACTACTAACATTATTATTAATCATAACTGGGATTTTATTAACAGTATTGTTAAAGGGTCATGATAATCTTTTTGTTTTTACTAATAGTAATAAGGGTTTTATTATTTTTAAGTAAAATGATATATTTGGGTTACTAATATTATTGTTAGTTTTATTAAAAATTATTATTTTAGTTTTAATATATTAAGAGAGGGGGTTCCGTTTATTCGTTACTAATAATATTATTACTACTATTATTATTTTTAATTAATAGGGATTATTAAAACTATTGGTTTATTTTATATAATTAGTTTTAAATTTATAGATTTATAAGGGGCGGAGATATTTTATTTTAAAATTTTAGAAATAATATTATAAAGTTTTTATTAATTGGGATATTTTTATGAAGACTTCGTATATAATTGTTTTAGTCATTTTTATTATGTTGGACATATAAGAATATAAAATAGGTTTTTTATATAGAAAAAATGGGTGATGTATTTATTCTAGAAAATTATTTTAAAATCTAATAATTACTTATTAGATTATTAAAATAAAAATCTTTGTTTTTAAGTTTTAGAAAATGAATTTTTATTCTTTTGATTTGAAAAATATTTAAAAGGGGAGTAGGGTTTATTATTTTATTATTTGAATTTTTTATTTTATTTAGTTTTTAATAAAAAATAGATAATTAAATATATAGTTTCTATTTAGTTTAGAGGTTTGTCTAGTGTATCTCTATATATGTAATTAAATTTCTTTGATTTTTAGATCTTATTATAAAATAAGTTAAGAGAGATTTTTATAGGATTAACTATATCTTATTATTATTATTATTATTATTATTATTATTATTATTATTATTATTATTATTATTAATATTATAATTATAATAATAATTATTATTATACATGCTTAAATAAATAAAAGGACATAGTTGGTAGCAAGGGTATTAAAGGAATTACAAGAGGGGGAGGTCATGAGTTTAAATCTCACCTTACCTACTTTTGTGTTTTTATTCTCTTTTATTTATTTCTAAATTTTTATTTTTTTAAATCATAAAAAATCTATTTTTATTATTTTAATATTAATTTTCATATTTTATTTAATTCAAATTTTAAAATATTGGTTTTTTCATTAAAATTATTATTTTATGAATAAATTCTCAAAAAAATATCAAAAAATAAAATACTTGAAAATATTTTATTCACAATTTATTTGAGTATAGAAATTTAATGTCATTTAACATTTCAATTAATTTTTTGATATACAAATATTTAAAAATTGTTGTTCTCTTCTAGATCATTCTATTTTTAAGGATTATATTTTCCTTTATTGAAATAATTATTATGGGTAATTGAATAATTATTGGTTTCTAATTTTTGGGTTTTTTTTCTTTGATTTATTTCAATCTCTTATATTTATGTTCAAATCTTAAAAGATCACAAAAATGGTATTTTTTTAATATTTTATTATTAATTTTCGTATTAATTTATTAGGTATTTTTTAAAAATATCATTTTTCATTTAAAATCAATCAAGTTTATTAATAGTCTTAATTATAATTGATGTTTTTCCTTTTTCAATAACCTAACTTTTTATTATAAATATGTTTCATATTTGCACTTTTCATACACCCAGAATTCACACAAAAATCAGTATAAAAAGTTGTTGTTCTTCACATTGAAGAACAACAACACTAAAAGAGAATAGGGGTCGGGATCTTGCACTACAAAAAAAAGATCTTCCATCAGAGAATGGAGAAAAAGTACGAAAGAAAATGAACTAAAGGAGAAGAACAAGGGAAAAGGAGAGGATGAGGCTCACAACGTGGATTTCTTCTCCTGATAACTTTCGGGCGGGTAAATTCTTATCTTATTATTCTTATTATTATGTTATATATATTGTGGTGTGTTGTATAGTTTATTAAAAAAAATTATAAAGTTCTAATGAACTAATTTTTATGGATGATCTTGATTTCTTAAATTATGGTATACTAAACTGATTGTCTTGCTAACCTTTTTAGTAAAACCATTATTAACACTTGTGAGTTTGATATTGGAATTTCATTTGCTTATTTTTTTAATGAAATGCTTGAATTATCATATATGTAAGAAACAACGTTAATATCAAAATAATTTTTTAAGCAAAATCCCATACTAAACTAAGAATCAAAAATCATAATTTTTACAAATTATGAACCTTTATGATAATTAATTAATTAATTAGTTTACCTAATTAATTATTTTAAATTAGGTTTTGGTAGTTTAAGGGATTTAATTATTAGAATCTTGTGGATTGTGAAATATTATTATTTTGTTTAGGGATTTATAAATTAATTAATTGATTACTTGATTAATTAATTAATTAGGATTTATAATAATAATTTTAGATTTTCATGGGGAATTAGGAATAAACAATTATGACTTATTTTGGGGTTTATTTGGATTTTCATAATTATTAGATTTTATAATCACTATTTTGTTAATAATTATATGTTAATATTTAATAGAAAAAGGATTTTATATTATCTTCTACAAAAAATATGTTGAGATATTTTCTTTAGAAATTTGGAGATTAAACTATTTCGGGATTAAATTTTATTATTTTTTGGATTTCAAAATATGTGGGAATTAATGGCATTTTGGGGGTTTCAAATATATTTATTAAAGGGAATCCCCCACCCCTTATTTGTGTCCTCTCATACATTTTTGAAAGGATATTCTTGGAGGGAAATCCAAAATCAAGGCTCGAGAAAAAACAATAAGTATTAAGTAGGGGATCGTCCTGTCTTGGCCGACATGGATTTCCATCCGTGGGGTCTTTGATGACGATACCCGACTAGAGTAGATCAATTCAAATAGCCGATCATGAGTGAGCTAGCCGCACTTCATGGTAATGACTTTGACTTTGGTTAGTAACTTTAGTGGCCTTTAGAACCCCCACCAACCTATGGTAACCTTGTGTACCTACCCCCATAGGGGTCGTTACCAGGTTATTGCCTAAGTTGGACTTATCCCGAAATATTATCATAGGAAGGCTTGCTCCTTCTCATGGTAATACCAGGGTATAATCCTAGACTTAATGGCTTATCCAAACTTTATGTCCTACATGTGAGGGGAATGGGTAGATAAACAATAGAACCAATCCATTGTAGGAAGCCTACCTGGTTAAGGTCATACTTGCATATACCTTAAACTCGTTTGGGTTCCCCATGTCGGTCATTATCCCTATATATAAGGAGACCTCTTGAACAAGGTGTCCTTATATTCGACATTATCCTTAACCAATATATAGGTTTTATATTCATAACTATCATAAATATGTTAGGGTTTCCTCCTATCTATCATTATCCTAATATGACACTTGCATTGCATCCCAATTTTTTTTAGCATACCTTAAAAATAAAGGAATAAATATTTTTTCATACCCATGCATTTTCATGCATTTACATACATATTTATACACTTGCATATCCTTTCCGGTTTTACCCTTATCCAATTGCCAAAAGCTAAGAGATTTCTCGATACTCACAATTAAACTCAAGGGATATATCAAGAAGCCATGAAAGAACTCAAGAGGGGCAAGTACCATTGAAAAAAGAGGGCAACATTTCGCCATGACAATCACAGGTTTATTCAGATACAACAACTTCATGCTCTTCATTAATCACTACAAAGGGAGTTTGGAAGGGAACTGGATCCTACACCAATGTGTCATGACTTACCTAGAAGTGTCCTAATAAATTAAGGAATTACATGATCCTATTGAGATCCTACAAGGGATGAATACCAAGTCCAAGACCTGATCGACAACAAGAAATTGACTTTCAAAGGAGGAGTCCCAATGGTGAAGAGTCATCCCTTACCTTCATAAGTGGAAAAACATTGAGGAACATCCCCCAAAGAAAATGGATTAACAAGGAAGCTTACCCCTGGGATCAAAGGACTTTATCATTTCCAGTTGTTTTCCTTTTCTGCTAAGTGTTGGTTGTATTAAAGTTGTACTTTTTGGGAAATCATTTTAATAAAATGAGCATGCATGTTTTTGGAATCAATCCATTCGTTTTCACTCATTTTTATGCCATCATGGAAATAAAAAAATTAAAAAAATCAATCAATACCCATTTCGCTTCTCACCTATTAACAAACTTAGGAGGAGAATGAGGTAATTTTAAAACAAACGAACTTGTTGATGTATGCTTTAATGGTAAGACCTGGATGACGATGTAAGGCATTGTTTCATTCCCTAAACACTGGAGAAATAAGGAGATAATCCGTAGTCAACCCCCTTTAGCCAGAAGTCAGTGTTCTTTCTAAAAAAACCTTAATCTTAACCAGGGGCAGGGTAGATTTCAATTAATCATACAGTGCGTCCTAATGCAAGAGAGACAATACCAATCATATGGATAATGGTTTAAACTCATCTTCTTCCTCGCGTAAATCATCAAAGGTCGAGGAAGTAATGAAGCAATAAAGCTCACAATGTTTTATTCCTCACAACATTCAACATTGAGGAATCAAAGGAGGAAAGGATCATAATATCAAACTATGGAGTCACACCCTTTCGGAATCAAAGACAAAGTCAATCAGAAATTGTTTTAAAAAAAGAGAAAAAAGCCCGCTAAGTCAAAGAGAAAAAACGCTTAAAAAAGTTGACTTTGACTTAGGCAAAAATTAGGGTATATCGATGGACCATAAATTCAAAAGGATCGGTCCATGCAAAAAAAAAAGATTAAAAGCAAAGTAAAAAAAAATTGAACAATCTTATAAATGGAAGTAAGGGATGGCCATCTCAACGATCTCATCAAGGGTTTAAACCATTGTCACCATGACTAAAGAAATTCTCTTGCAAGATGAACGCATTTGTTGGGTTAATTGGATTTAGGAATGGAGAACATCAAGGAGAATGGGGAGGGTTAAATTTTAAATTTTGAGCCTTATATCTTTTGTTTCATAAACCGTGAACCAAGCCAAGTTATAACATATAAAAGTCCTAATTGAAGCTATGGGCACTATAAAATCATACTCGGCAAAGTCTTTGTTAAACTGAATCAAAATCCGAAGGTTTGTTAGATCATTATTTTCTCATCTTGATGTGTGCCAACCTCATGGCCAGGTATCATCATACTTGTTTCTACACCTATTTTCAATTTTGAAAACTTGCATGAACATGGCGTTTTAATTACTTTTCAAAGGGAATAATTTTACATGCAAATCAATACTTAGCATTTAAGGACTATTAACAAGGGTTTAATTAAAGGCGTGTCGATTCAAGAAGCTTTTGACTAGGGGAAATTATCAAGGAATCATTCTAATTGAGGGGAAAATCCTTATGATCCTAAGGACATATCATATGAAGATCCAACTCACTAGGGGAAAACCATTTCAAGATTTGACGCACCTATGTCAAGAAACAATTCCATAGCTCTAATAATAAGGGGTAAATATTTTCAAGAGGCTCATACTGGGGCATACCAACTCAAGGGTGTAGTGAGGCCAATCATTCCAGAAGTCATCTAATCAGGGGCATACTTTTCAATATTCAAATACTGGGGCAAGTCATATAAAGGTCATATTGCAGCATTGTGGTACCCAAGTCCCTTTCATGCAGTTCATCTAGGCCTCACGTATTAGGGGCATATCTTTCAAGGACTCAAACAATGGAACACACTTTTCAAGATGTAAATATTAAGGGCAATTCATATAAAAGTCATATCACATTATGGTGGGATCCAAGTTCCTCTTCAAACAATACCTCCATGACAAAGGGAAGTACATTCAAAAATTACATATTGGGGCAGGACACTTTAACGACATGGTGAAATTGATCATTCCAATGGTTAATCAATTCAGGGTATACTTTTCCGAGACTTAAATATTGGGGCAGTTCATCTCAAGCTCGTATCAAGGAAGGGTGGGATCTAAGTTCCTTTTCAGGAACAATCCTTCAAAACTCAATCAATCAAGGGCAATACCCTCTGAAGCACAATCAATATGGGACAGACTGCTGCAAGGATTAATCAAAGGAAATCGCTTCATAAAACGAGTTATCTGGGGCACTTATGGAGACATTCAGATACCGGATCGTCGTTGAATGTTCTGCCCAAGAAAGCATTGATGAAGTTGGATTATGATGGAGTAGTTTTAAAGCCTAGAGACCTGGTAGTTAGAGCATTTGATGGGTCGAGGAGATCAGTGTTCGGGGAGGTGGATTTACCAATTAAAGTAGGTCCATAAATCTTCAATACCACATTCTACGTAATGGATATACAACCTGCATACAGTTGTTTGTTGGGAAGGCCTTAGATACATTCAGTAGGAGCAGTATCATCCACACTTCATCAAAAGCTAAAGTTCGTATGGGAAGGCCAAATTGTAACAGTCAGTGGGGAAGAAGACATTTTTGTTAGTCATCTGGCTTTATTCAAGTATGTGGAGATGGATGGAGAAATAGTTGAGACTCTATGTCAGGCTTTGAGCGCCTGAAAACTGAACAAGCGTCTGCATTGGCGGCTTCTCCTGAAGAACCAAAGAAGGGGGTTTATGTGGCCTCTTATAAGCAAGCTCTTGAGTTGGTAGAGTCGGGGTTCGAGAAGGGTGGGGTAGTCCAGTAGAAATGCCAGAAAAGAAAGATATGTTTGGGATTGGTTACCATCCTGGGCGGTCATCATCGGAACCGAGTGCTAGAGGTCGTCAAAGTCCGATTACTTTCACGAGTGCATGAATGGTGGATTATGGAAGTATCAGTGTCGTGCAGGATGACGCAGTTAATAGTGACTGTGACTTAGATGAGTGGATCAGGCCTGCTTTTCCAGGGACTCAACTTAGCAATTGGACATCTGAAAGGCTTATCTCAGTCACCTCTTTCGAAGAGTAATAATCTTTGTTTCTGTTTTTTCGGTATTCAAGCACTGTGTCTTGCCCGGGGCATAGTGGCTTTTTATAAGGGTTCTTTTGTTCTTAACACAATTCATAATCATAAATAAAGCTGGCATTTCACATTCATTCATGTTGTCCTTTGTCTTTCATTTTTTTCTTTTATTTTTCAAAAAGAAAAAAAAATTTTAAAATGGCAGTGTTTCTCATTTTCTCAAGTTTTTGCTAAAGCCTTGCATGAATCACCATTCATGCAGGTGCTCATCACTGGATCTTATCAATGACGACCCTGTTATGGCTGAGTATGACTTTGACAATCCAATTTATCAAGCCGATGAGGAAGGTGAAGAAGATTGCGAACTACCTGAAGAATTGGTCAGACTGCTTAAACAGGAGGAGAAGATGATTCATCCGCATGAAGAGGTCGTCAAAGTGATAAACCTAGGTACCGAAGAAGACAAGAAAGAAGTCAAGATCGGAGCCGCATTAGAAGAATCTATCAAGACTCGTCTAATTGCTATGCTTCGAGAGTATGTTGATGTCTTTGCATGGTCCTACCAAGATATGCCTGGTTTAGACACTGACATTGTGGTGCACAAGTTACCTCTGAGAGAAGACTGCCATCCAATGAAGCGGAAGTTGAGGCGCACACGTCCTGATATGGCAATCAAGATAAAAGAGGAAGTACAAAAGCAATTTGATGCTGGTTTCTTGGCCGTGACCAGTTACCCTCTGTGGGTTGCAAATATTGTGCCGGTCCCTAAGAAAGATGGTAAGGTCAGGATGTGTGTAGACTACAGGTATTTGAACAGGGCCAGCCCCAAGGATGATTTCCCTCTGTCTCACATAGATGTGCTTGTTGATAATACTGCTCAATTTTCTGTGTTCTCTTTCATGGACGGGTTTTCCGGTTATAACCAGATTAAGATGTCTCCCGATGATATGGAAAAGACTACCTTCATCACGCCTTGGGGCACTTTCTGTTACAAGGTTATGCCATTTGGTTTGAAGAATGCTGGAGCCCCTTACCAACGGGCGATGGTGACGTTATTTCACGACATGATTCATCATGAAATTGAGGTTTATGTTGATAATATGATAGCAAAATCCCAAACAGAAGAAGAGCACTTGGTCAATCTAGCAAAGTTGTTTGACAGACTTCGGAAGTAACTTGACTTCATTGTTAGTTGTAACACCCCAAAATTTGCCCTCTCATTTATCACCATCTAACGAGTTTGTGTTTCACATTCACCTGCATCATCCATTAGTTCACGAACTCGCAATCATGCATTTCGTTGGACTCTTAAGACATGGGATCAATTTCTTCTCAATTAGGGCTTCACACCCTATCTACATTCATAAGATAAACTCAAGGTTTTGGTTATGTGGCTAATAACATCTGCTTGTGCTCTCATTTCTTGATTAGGGTTTATTTCCCTAATTAAGTGATTTTTGAGGCTTTCAATCGCAAATACTGTTCAATCAGACTCATGGTTTTTAATTCAGATTTGTTGGCGTCTGGTTTCAGTACAATATGTTGGCACTTGGTTTTATTCATGATTAACCCTATTTTCTCATGGATTGATTCCATCTGGTTCTGAATTTGGGTTCGATCAAAACATCTTCGTTCAAGAGTGAGAGGATTTCATTATGGCATTTTTTGGGGTTATTTAGATTAAGATACATGTTGGTTCCATTTGGTTTCTCAGTTTATCACCCTTACCATGACAATTCAAATGTGAGTTTGTGCAAATATCAGGAAAATTATGAAAACAAAAAGCCCATTGGTTGCTTATTGTTTTTCTCATTGTCCGATTGTTAAAAGCCCATTAAACCAAACTTCCCATTTTAGTCAGCCCATTTTAATTAAAAACCATATTTTATTTACATATCATTTAAATCAATGTTCATATTCATTGATAAATCTTTTTTTTCTTATGCACTTTCAAAAACAAAAAAAAAACAATCCGCAAACTGATGTTCGATGCATATTCAATTCGAATTAAAAAAAAAAACCATATCCATTTTTGTCCAATACCAATTTCGATTGTCTTAATACATCCCCATCTTAGTTTGATTCTAAACTAAAGATCATTCATGAATCAATCGGTTTAAGCCCATTAAGCTTGTCTCATTTAAACCTATTTTCCAATTAAATTCCATTATATTTATTTTGAGTTCCTTCTTAATCTCCATTCGATTTCATACTAATTCAAACCATTATCCAAATCCATTTTTTTTGTCCAATTCATTTTATTTGTCCATACTATAATCCTTAAATCACTTTTGATTAAATCCAAAATCCCTTTTGTTATTTAAGCCTAAGCCCATTTAAAATCATAACCTTTCAAATTCTGAAGTTAATTCATTTTTTTTGGGGCCCATCAAGAGAAGTGAATATGTTTGTAAAATTTTGGTCCTAGTTTGCAAGAACTACAAGATTGAGCCATTGAAGCTCAAAATTCCAATTACAAGCCAAGATTATCACTTGAGGTATATTGAGTTTGGAAAATTAATTCAGAAAATTAATTAAACCTCATTTGGAAGAATACATCCACAAAACCATGACAAAATACATTAGAAAAATCTGATACAAAATTTAACGGAATACCAAATTCAACCTAAAAGAAAAAAAAAAAACTCTTGGGTCATCATTTTGTGATTCAATCGCCTCGTTTCGCAATCATCATCATTTCTGCGATTCAGCAAAAAAGTCTTCAATCAACAAGGAGACATCATCTTACTGTCTTCAACAAATCCTGCAAACGAAAAATCCGATTTGCAAAGAATCAGGACTTGATCAAAATTCAGAATAAAAACCAAGAGAAGAAATTCATAATATAAAAGAAAGACGGATATCATAAAAGGAAGCAGAACTCCAAAAGTGAATGGATCCAAAAAATCCCTAACCGAATTCGGTTAGAACTCTAACAAACCAATAGAAAAGATAACTGAATTTATAACAATTTTTTTTACTTGATTCTTCCACTTTTCATCTTCATAATCTTCTTCCCTTATTCAATCTTCTTCCTCTTTTCTTGATACCTTCATCAACATTCCTCTCCTTCCATTTTTCACCCCTATTTTCTTCATCATCTTCAAACTAAATCATCCCTTTCGCTGGACTTCCGCAACCTGCAACCTCCTTCATCTTCATCACACAAGCAACCATAATAACCTGCAAATTCCGAATACAATAAGCAACCAAAAAGAGGATCATGTTGATCGCAGTAACAGAAGCATAGAGTGTAGCGGTAAAATCGTGAGTGTAAGCTATTGATTAACTTAACTCGATGAACACAGAGTCGCCACCGCGCTTTTCTTTATTTCCGAAAGGAAAAAGGTAAAAGAACGAATAAAAACCTAAGATTCTAAAAGCAAAGGCTAAAAGAAATAAACAGAGATTGGGTAAGGGGATTGGTTATGAACCGGGAAGGTTTTAGGCACCCGACTCATCCGTGGTACTCCACGGGAGCCCTTTGAAATACTTATTGCTTTTTGGTCTGAAATTGGTTTGTTTAAAATGAGGGAAGAGATGAGGAGAAGAATATTTTTTAATGATTTTGTGTTTGATAAGGTTTTAACGCCTTATGCCTACGTACCCACAAAGTGCAATGCGAGATCAAAACCTCGTAGTTCGTGGTACAAAATTTGAAAAGAACAAATGGGTTGAATTGATTTTAAAATGTAGAGATAAGTCGTCATCCTTTAGCGAATAATTCTGCTAGAAAAGATGAATCATATCTAAACATGTGAAAAAAGAAAAGGTGCACAAAACACAAAAACAATTGAGTGGGTTTGCATTTTTTAAAGTATGTAAGAAAATGGTTTTTGATGTATTTACATGAATTAACATTGATTAAGAAAATAAAGTGAAAAGTTTAAAAATCGCTTGACCTAAGTCAAGGTTTGTTTATGAAAGTGTTTGAAGTTTAGAAAACAAGAAGATTTTTGAAATAGAGAGAAGTTTTGAAAATTAAAGAATGGGGAGGAGATGAAGGGACTAATCCTAATGCTTGAATTAAAAGTTAAGGAAAGAGTTTACCAAACCAAAATATGCACAAATCTTCAAAGTTCGGACTTCCATCTTCAAAAGTTAATGACATAATTTGAAGTCGAGGTTTCTAATCCATTCCAACTTGAGCAAAGGGAAAGATCTTAAGGTCTAAGTCCATTCTCCAAAAGAAAAGGGATAGTAACCATAGTCCGCAATTAGAAATCACAAGTCTTTTAAGTGTTCAATCCTTTATTAAGTGTTTTGATATCCAAATGGACAAAATAAAAAAAACAAGCAACAATATGAATATAAACAAATGATATATGATATAATATGACAAAATATAATAAGGAGATAAGGGAGCAAGAGATTAAAATAAAAGGATAAGGTGCAAGAGATTAAATTTAAACAATTATATTCACATTATTATAATATTTACAATATAAGGTGGTATGATGAACTTAATCAAGCACAACCACAAAAAGAAAAAAATAAGATCGAGGCAACCGGATCCAAGTGGATCTTGATTCGAATCGGGACAACTTTAGGTCTATGTTAAGCAATCGCCGAGTAATTTACGAAGTAATTACCCTACAAATGAGGCCGGCCACCACTAGTTAAAGTGGAAAATATTAGTGTTAATACATGTTAGAGAAACGATATAATGAATCATTCTCCGAAAACATGCCACACTAAAAGAAAAAGGAAGGTCTAATCTTAATCGGGATTTTCGTTGAATTTCATCGAAAAGCAACCTATCACGATCTCAAAGTATGGAGAATGATCCAAATGATCATTCATCCATAGATTTGAAATAATGAAGGTTAAACTCATCGGAAATCAACAATCCCGAATCGGAAGATTGTCATCGACCAAATAAAAAGAAAAGATGAAGAATAAATGGATCTAAAAGTAGATCCAAAAAGAAATAGAATATTTTTTTAATCATTTTCTAAAAACTCTTTTTCTTAAAATCTTTTTCTAAAAAAATATTTTCTTAACATATTTTCTTAAACCTCTCTTCTAAGAAAAACACAATCTAAAAATCATTTAAAAAAAACATAATATAATAGTACTATTAAAAAAAATAAAGAGAATTAAATAAAAAAAAGTAGAAAAGGGGAGGGGGGAGAAGGTAGAACCCGCGGGTCAGGTAGCAACAACAGTGGCCTTGGGCCCAAAACAAACTCACATCTCTCTTATTCTTAAAACAAATTAAAAAAAAAGAAAATATAAAAAATAAGAACAAAAGAAGAACTGGTCTTCTTCTTATCCACGATGAAAGGCAACGGAAACAGGGCGAACAACAAAAAATTCACGACGGCTTCTCAAAGCTCACCTTCAAGACTCGCGGACCTCTCTTCTTCTTCTCAATCGCACGATTTCCTTCTTCTCCTTTTTCGGATTCAAACGCAAACTCTTCTTCTTCTATGAATTCGCAACTTTCCTTTTCTCTTTTTCGATTTGATTTAGGTTTTCAAGTAATTTGGGAACGGAGATGTGTTTAGGGAATTGAGATTGGAAATTCAATTGAGGGAATGAATTTGGGCAGCGGTTTTGTATGCTATTGAAGCTTGGAGGATTAAAGGAAGAATGAATTGGTTTTATAGAGGGATTCAATTGAAGTTTGTGATGCCGTTTCATTGCGTTTTCGGATGCACGGGAATTTCGTGTGCCAGCTGAATTTTTGATGCATCTGCGTTTTGCATTTTTATTTCTTGCGTTTTGATTTCAGGTGGTTTCTCGTGCTTGTATGCGTGACGCGGATGTTGGCTTTGGTACAACTTGAATAAGCTGAAGCTGTTTTGTTGTTGTTGCTGACGGAAAAGCTAGGCAAGGCTTGGCTTGTTATTTGCTTGTAGCTGTACGGATTTGGAAGTTGGAAGCATGTGCGTGATAGCTTTGGATAAGCTGATGGGCGTTAGCCAGCAAAAAATTGTAGCTGGGCCTGTTGCTTAGAGTTGTTGGCTTGGGCCTGAATGCGTGATGGAAATCTGGGCGTGCGGCTGAAATTAGCTTGTTATTTTTGCAGCTGGTTGTTATTCACGCAGGAGAAGGCTTGGAGTCTTGTGGCTTGCTATTTGTTGTTTTGATTTGCAACAAAGGCTTGCGGATTAGCTTTTTGTGTTGGCTTGAAGTGTTGGCAAAAGGCTTACGGCATAGGCTTGGAAGGCTGTAGCGCGTGAACTCGCTTGAGGTGTATGGCTTACGTGTTGTTTTGCTTGAGTTGAAACTGTTTGCGGCTGGGTGAAAGCTGGAAAGAATTGACGCGTGAGGCTTTGTGAAATGGCTGAGGGTGTGTTACGGATTGAGGAAAGTGTGGGGCCTCAAGTGGCTGGACAAGTTGTGGATGGGAGTGTGGTATCCCGCGTGAGATGAAGCTAGGCGTGTGACTTGGATTGTTACGGCTTGTTACGGATTGTTTTGCTTCAAGCGTATCCGTGTGAGCTTGATGCTATTGTTGTTGACGGATACAGCTTGGGCTTGGCAAGGAGTGCTGATGGCTGGATGTTGCTTTTGTTTTGAAGCTGGCTTGATTGAGTTTGGAGTCTTGGCTTATGAGTTGTTGCTGACGCGGGATGGGTGTTTGAACTTGTGACGTACGACTGGGAGAATTTTGTATGGTCTTTTTGTAAAACAAAAAATACAATAAAATAAAAAACATTGACTTAATCAACTATTTTTTGTTATTTATATTTTTTTTATATCTAATACTAATTGGATTAAAAAAAAATGTATGGGCTTATGACTAATATGAATTGAATAGAAACAAAATGAAAAAAAATGGAAATTGATGGATGTAAAATATAATGAGAATATTAAAAAATGGGTTTTGATGTAAGATTAAAAATTGGAATATGGATGGAAAATATGAATTGAATATAAAATGGATTAAAAGTGAATAGAATAATCGAGATAAATTTGGATGACAAAAAAAACCGAAATATGAATGGATATAGGTAAAACGGATAAGGAAAAGGATATGACAGAAAAATGAATAGAAAATGGGTAATGGTTAAAATTGAAAATAAAAAGAAATGGTTTAAGCAGAAAATAACTGATGGATAATATCTGAATAATGTGATTTGGTAAAAAAGAATCGAAAAACAATGGATAATGAAAAATGGTCATAAAAATATACGGATGGATAAATGGTTTAATCGGAAAGAAAATGGATAATGGATGGAATTTGGTTTTCAAGCCCACAACAAATCTCGATTTCTCTTGCACAAGCCTCTGATGAATACAGCCAACACAGACCCACTGAACAGCCAGATAATTTGCAACTTGCCATTCAAGCCACCACCATTGACTTTTGGACTTCTGAACATTTTCAAATACTTCTGAATCGATCTCTTGGAAAATAAATCCACAAATGAACTGGTGATCATTGAATATTCGAACCAAACTTCTCACAGGTCACTGTTTGATAACTGATGAACCAACCAAACTTTGCACCAAAAACACTGTCCCACAACCCCACTTGTACTTTGAGAATGCATTGCCTGATGAATAAACCGCTGGCACACACAACTGGCAATCGAAGCAATCTTTTGATAGTTTGACCAGATTAGGTCAAACATCCATCTGAAATCGCCTTGAGACTGAACAAACGCATCTGAATGAAATTACTGTCTCATCTTCGCAAACCTGCAACACAGAGAAGAAGAAGAACACGGCAACATATTTTTTTGTATTTTGGTTAGAAGTCAGTAAATATAACAAATGTAAAACAGTAAAAATAATGGTGATCCCCTGCGAAGCATAGACCCTTCATCCGAAAAGAAACTCGAAGGCCAGTGCGATCTTGTTTGTATGCAAAATGCAGATGATATGCGAAACAATCTTAGGGCAAAAATTAGGGTGTTACATAGAGGAATCAGAATCAAGAATTGAAGTGGGTCGAAGTGTGCATAACTAAACGGTTGAGTATCCGTTGTCGATTGATCGGACAAGGTGATTTTGCTCCAAACTTCAGCCTGCTGCATCATCTTTAGAAAATATGCAGCAAATTCAACAGGAGTCCGAGTCTTCCATCATCAATAACCTTCTTATCATCACCAATTATTCCCAACCTTCACCCTGACTTGCAACTTCACCATCCTGTATCGGCATCCGTCGCCTTCATAGCATCATCACCACCTTCATACTCTTCCGCCTCCACCACATACAATCAACAAAACCTCCTTCATCTTCATCAGTAATCCACCTGCGAGAAGGAAAAGCATATCAACAAATATGAGCCATCGGCCACACAACAATCCGACTGAGGAGTTTGTGAGAGTTTTCGTCAAAATTTCGGTTTCAATAATAAATCAAGGAAAATCACGAGCAAGGGTTGAAGAAGGAGCAGCAAGACAGAACCGTACCTGAACACCGTATCATTCGAAAGCGCCATCGCTCATCCATTAGCATCCGTGTTGCATTCTTCTTCGAAGATTCATTGTCAACAAGCCGAGGTCCTCCATTGGAACTTTCGTCGGTGTCGAAAGAGCAAGGTTAGGTGTTCTTCTTAGAAGGTGAGGATTTCGGTTCGTGATGCGGCATTAGGATTAGGTCAGTGAAATAGGTGTGGCGGAAAGGAGGGAGAATGGCGACGAGGCTTGTAGCAGCGGCGGGTGGTGATTGAGAAGGAAAAGGTTGTTGCAGCGGCGATGAGAATGAGAGAGATTAGGGTTTGAGAGGGATGAGGGATGAAGTGATGAAAGAAGAAGATGAAGGCGATGAGGAGAAGAGGATGGTGATACAGCAGTGGCAATTGGGGAAGAAGAAGACCTAGGGTTCGGTAAGCATATTTCTGTTCAGAATTTTGTTTTTTTTTTCTTCTTTTGTTTTATAAATCCTTCAATTTGGTTAAGTTTAATGAAAATATTATAAGTTAATGGTATATTAAGATTCATAAACTTAGTTAATACACCATTAAAATAATAAAACTCATTAAACTCTCTTAATGTGATCATAATCCTCATTCAACTCCACCGCCCAAATCCATTAGTGATAGGGTTATATTTTTCGGTCCTCTCCGGCGGTGACAAGTGTCACCGTCCGGTTGGACCTCTCCGTTTTGCATCACACACATATCACACACCATTACCAGTCATAATCCCTCACCTCATAACCGTTGGATGAAAATACTTGTAAGGAGACTTGATCAAACGTTTAGTAATGAGTCAACTAAAGTTGACTGAGTGCCCATGCAATGCACTTCAGCTCCTCTGTGAATTGGGCCCTGAGAGCTGCTTTTCCCACCCCCATTTTGGCCCAGTTCTCATTATAGACTAATAATCCACTCTTCTCACCCCCATTCTCTTCTTCTTTTATTCTTTTAATTTCTATTTTATACCAGTTCAATTTAATTCACAAAAAATACTAAAACAAATAATAAAAATCCCCAAAACTTATATTAGAATATTAAGCCAATTTAGAACTTTTCCCAATTTTTACTTTCTGAATTTAATCATTTTTCAATTTAATTTCGATTTTTAATTTAATTGATTTTATATTGAATTTTCACATGGACACATAAATTTGTACAAATTATTTCTGCCACTTCCCATGACATTTTTGATCCATTCTTTTTGCTATAATTAGAGGACAAATAAAGGTACCTAGAATATTTTTGATGTATTTTTTAGGGAATTTCATCTATTGTTTTGGTAGTGTGATTTGTATAAATTTGTGATGGAACCTTAGATAGATTTAGGTGGCAATTTGACATAGTTAGAATTAGAATTTTTAAGAGATTTTTTAATACAATGTTATAACCAGGTTAGAGATCTTAGGGAATTAATTTCACAATTTTCCCATGAATTTAGATATTTTTGTCATTTTAATTCATTTCCATCATATTATGCATATTCATGGTCCATTTCACTTACTAACTATTTGCTTTTTGTGCAAGGTATTTTCCGAGGGTTTGCTTATGGACTTGGATTGTTATTATGCTTCAATTATATTTAGTGTGATTTGTGATGTAATAGCTTAGAACTTGTATGCTTGTATAGTGCTATAATTAGGATAGAAAAGATAACATGAATCGATAGAAAAAACTAAAATCTCAAAAATCAAAATAAGATACTCGATCCAACGTCGAGTAAATTTTCAAATAAATAAATAAAGTTGCAAGTGACTTTAGGATCCCTCTATTACCATTGTTCCACTCCATTACAACCAAAAGCAAGCCTTGTATGTTGCACACCATAAGTCGTGCGTCTTAGCACCACGCAATTGACCCACCCGATCCATCGTTTCATCCCATTTACATTTCATTCACGTTTTTACCCACCATGACTTAGGAGGACCATATTGTTCACTATAACTTCTCGTATTCTCATTTTTAGTTTAATATCTCTTAGGTAGATTTAATCTTCAAACCCCACTAACTATAGGTCATCCTTGAAATTCAACTAACTTAGGGTAAGTCTAATTTCCCTTTAGAGTTTTCCTTTTATAACTTGAGTCTCACTTCTCATCTTAAAATAAAATCAAAAACACTTAAATAAAGGAAAAGGTTTATAATGCGCCACGAGCCTTAAGTTATACAGGAAATGACTAGTGGAGTTCTCCTTCACTCTTCTAGGATACTTTACAAACGTTCCATTGGGTGCGATCTTGGAAAATATTCGCTCTTGTGTCATAGTCTTTAGTGTTGTACTTACAACAAACACAAACTCAAAACACTTCTTTTAAAAGACAACAAACCAAGAAGTCATGTCTTCTCATCTGATCTCATACTCTTTGCGGACGAATGTGACTTGTCTCGACAGTTCAAACAGCGATACGGTAAACACCCTCGAGTCATAGCCGGTAACACCTGAGCTAGAGCTATGGCAACGTCATCCTAAAAATCAAAAACAAGTTTCAACCTTAGTTAAACGAACTACGGCATATCTGATCCTCATTTATCCCGATGAGGTACGTAGGCAGTGGGGTAGGGCCCATTCGAGCACAATCTTTCTTTTTCCCTACATTTTCCCCCTTTATTTCCATTTGTCAATTCCATTTCTTTTCTCAGTTTCATTCCATTCCAGATAGCAATTCTTTTCATTCAACAACATCGTATTTCTTACCATTTGAAAACAGACTTATAAGCGTGGATCCCGTCGGGTACGGCGGACGGATTGGGATGCTAATACCTTCCTAATTCGTAACCGACTTCCGGACCTAGATCTTTGGTTCGCAAGGCCTCGTCCTTTTCCTTCTTCCTTAGGTTTGTGCAACATTACCTTTCCCATTCCTTTGGGATAAAAATGTCTGGCTGGTGACTCTAACTTTTCCGCGCCACTTTCGCGTTTGTACTAGGATGAAAATCCCGGGAGCGACAGCTGGCGACTCTGCTGGGGACTTTTAGAAATTCTAATTTCCCCTTTGAGATTCAATCCTAGCGCTTGTTTGTTTCTGTTTTCGTTGGGTGTTTATTCATTCGCTGTTATGCTTTCGTTTAGCTTTACTATTTTGTTTACAGTTTGTCGCTTTACTTTACAGCTTTATTTACAGCTTTATGCACTTTACTTTACTGTCGCATATACTGGCATATATTGTACTGGCTGTTCTGGTTTTCCTTGGCGGGATGGGATTATTGTGAGATAAGCCAAATACCCGGCTTGAGTATACACATAGGATTTAGAGTGGGCAGTCGTGTGGCTTGCGTGGTTTTTAGCACGTGTAGTTTTCACGAGTCCTGCACCCAGATCAGGCTCTCTTGGGATATGTTCTATACTGCCTAGGCAGACCATAGAACGTTCCCACTTGAGCTGCTAACACTGGGAACCGATCATCGAGGACCTTATTGGAAACAACCCTCTCTAGTGGTGACAGTGGCAGACCACATTTTGTGGCAAACCCATTCGCACCCGAGGGCCCACTAGGAAATTGCATAGGATGACCTTGTTCTCTCGTAGGAACCTGGTTAAAGCAACTGGTCATATGAAGGTAGTATTGTACCCTTCGGGATGAATATACTATTGTTTCTCGACTTCAGTGCTTGAAGCCGGGAACTTATGAGGGATGCTTGTTTTTTCCGGAATTCAGCTGAGGCCTCCCTGAGTAGTACATAATGCCAAACCGATTTCCTGATTTGGTCATGAGCCATTTTTCAGAAATGGTGAACGTATTATTGCTATTCGGCTTTGAGAATCCGTGATGTTGACCCGTAGTAGCATACCCGTGAGATTGGGAGGGGTTTACAGGTTTGCAGGAACCCTAAACTTCCAACATACCCGCTTGTGCCAGTATTACTCTGTGTTATGATCTGGTCCTATATGATACTTGTTTGAGAATTCTGGAATTTCTGCACAAAGATAATGATGTTATGACTCTTCACCAGCATTTGGTTATCTGATCCACACCAGCGTCAGACCGCTGACCCCATTCCAGTTGCATACATGACATCATGGCATTTTAGCATACATGTTTAGCTACTTCCAAGGATCGCATATCTGAATTATGTCGGATTTTTTCTGCATTAAAACTTGGATCAAAACAGATGGACTCCTTGGAAATAACTGAACATGGAATTTGCATACATCCTTGCATTTTTGACAAGTGTTTAGGGACAAATTCTTATCCTGACTTGGTTTCTCTCCAGAATGGCCAATTTGAATCACGATTGTCAAGGTTTAGACATGGAACAACTCCGAGCGGAGGTGACTGAGATGAAGGCCCAACTGGGGCATTTTATAGTTGACATTTGAGCATTGTCCCAGGATCAGAAATTGCTGAGAGAAGAATTCAACTTGATAAAGACTCAGATAAAGTTGCTTACAGGAATCATGAATGCTATGTCGAAAAAGGAAAATAGCTGTGTGTCTACTTTTCAAACAGAAGGTCATGTTTCTCCCATCTCTTTGGGATGTCCACTAAATCAGGGTTCTTTAGGAGGATTTCCTCTACAGTTCGAATCTCTTCACCAGAAATCGCCACTTGGCAGTCAGGAAGAGCATCAGATAGGAATTAACTTCACATGTGAACTAAATGATCCTACACCAATCGTTACCAAAGAAGTGAGCACTTTCTTTCCTGATTAGGGATATTGATCCGATACCCATGTCGTAACAAGGGTTATTGATCCGATACCCATGTCTTATGCTGAATTATGCCCACAACTGCTCAAAAAGGGGTTGATTGAGTGTCACGAGCTAACTCCTCCTTCAGGCGTAATTACTTTTGGATTGAACGGGTCGGAAGTGTCGCAAGATAAAGCATGCAGGAATACAAAAGGGATGGTCAATTTTCCTTCGTCCAGAATCATTGCTAAGGCCAAGTTTTCAAAGGGGCTACATCAACAACCTTCATTCACTCCTCGGCCGAGTATGAGTAAAAGAGTACAGGGACATGTCAGGTGTCCAACGCAATGTCAATAACGAAACGTTCAATCACAATCTCAGGGTCAGCAACAACAGGTACCAAGACCATTTCAGGAAAGAACAAGAGCAAGGAACCGCAGACTTGATCCTATCCCGTGTCCATATGTTGTATTGCTTCCAGAACTGCTGAAGTTGAACCTGGTTGAGCTCCGTACCATGAGGGCTCCTTCGGCTGATAATCTACCACCAAATTTTGATCCAAACTCCAGGTGCGAATTCCATTCAGGTGCCCAGGGGTACAGTATTGATAAATGTTGGGCTTTTCAAAACAAGGTACAAGACTTAATTGAGTCCAAGGAAATTAATTTTTCTCCTCATCCAAAGGTACTCCAGAATCCGATGCCTAATCATGATGGAACCGGTGTCACGGTTATTCTACCAGATGGTCCACGTTAAGCTAAAGTCTTCGAGTTAATCACCCAGGACGCCAGGGTATTCATGAAGCAAATAAAGCCAGCAATATTCAAATACTCTCAGTGATGGACTTTATGTGTTTGCCTTTCTTCATTGTTCATTTTCATCCCTATTGAAGGGAAATATGTCGCTCTGATTCTTCATTGGTCATCCATCAATGGAGATACGTAGGCAGAAGATCGACAGGTCTTTCCGAGCAACCTTATGGGGCAACTTTACTCCCCAGCTTCACTTTTTCCTTCATATGTCTCGTGTCAGAGTCAGAATAGCTAGAAGAAGAAGTATGACTACCATGGTTGGATATACGGCTGCAACTAGAAGGTTATAAGTCTGTAAAAGAGCTATTGATCACTGAAAGTGTCTAAGACTGACGGGTCCAGATGGAGTCAAGCCTCCTCAACTACGGCAATATTCAGTTTCTTTACTGCATTTCCATTTGTAGTTCCTTTTATATGCTAAACATTTGTCTACATGTATGAAATTTGTTTGCTTTTGAATGTTAGCAATAATAAGACTCACATGTTTTTCTTGAAGTAAATTCATTTGCATTCCCTTATAATTTTGCATGCGTACATCGCAATACTAATTGTCGTGCTTAAATTCTATGAAGGAGGATGACGAAACAAAAACACAAAATTTCTAATTGTGTGCTCTCAAGTAAGGCCCTATTGACGATGTACAGGCTTTGTTTCAAATCCCTAAACACTGGAGATATAAGGAAGATAGACCCTTGCTAACCCCTTTGAGCCTTGAAGTAGGAGTTTCTTTTCGCATAAAAACCCTCACATGTAATCCAGGGGCAGGGTAGACGTCAGCTAGTTGGACCAAGCGTTCAAGCTTTCATAAAGGAGTGCATTTGAGGATCCATTATATCCTACTATGCTAATCAAGAGGTCCAAAGACCCGAAGCCACAATGGTTATCCAAGTCAAAAGGTCCAAAGATTGGAAACCACAATGGTTATCTTTCGTCGATCAAAGAATGAGGCAGTCATAGCCCTCGCAAAGCAATCAAGACAAATAATGTCACGCGACTTGTTCAAAGTACAAAAAGAAAAAGAAAAGAAAAGCCCGCTAAGTCGAAACTTGAAAGCAAGCGACTTAGGCAAAAGTTAGGGCATCCCGCTGGACTTCACAATCAAAGATTCACAAGAATTAGTCCAGGCAAAAGTTAGGGATAAGCAAAATGACACAAAAGCGAAAGACGAAAAGGATTACACAAGAAAGATCCTCAAATGAGAACAAAGTCGTGTGGCACAGACACGAAAGATAGAGGAGTGACTGAATCACATCAATAACCTGATTGGTGCTTGAATCGATAGCATCAATGGTTTCTCAATTAACACGAAACCCTTATGAAAGGTGAATGCTTGTGAAAACTAGCCGAACTTAGGAATGGAGAACATCACGAAGAGTGGGTGGGCACAAATAAAATTCGAGCCTATATCCTTTGTTTCTATAACCGTGAACCAGGCCACGATACAACCCTTAAAAGTCCTAACTGAAATAGGGTTAATTTGAGAGCGTACTACCATGAGACCGCGTTCCTGACTCCTATGAGTTGTGCTAAAAGACATTTTGTTGGTATTGCATGTATAATACCTACATTCAAAATAATATCGTATCTTAACCAGTGATTCGCTCACGAAGGTTTGCGATCCCTTTTCAAAACTTCAAGATTAACATGAGTGTTGCATTAGAATTTTCATTCTAGAATAAACATTTTTTTTGCTTGCATACATTTGTTTGGCATCATAAATGGTTCACATACAGAAATTCAATCCAGAAGCTCAAAATTGCCAAGTTGAGAAGTCTAAAACTTCTGAAAGACAGTCACGTTGAGGTGCACTTTTCCATCGGGTGAAGAATTCCCCAACCAGTCATGTTAAGAGCTAACCAATCTGGGGCAGTTACGTCGAGCAATATCTTCAAATTTCAGTCAAACTGGGGCAATCACCTCGAGATTCAGATCTCTCAAAGAGCGAAGATTAGTCAGTCAGGTGCAAAGCTATTCAAATACTCGTACTGGGGCAGGCCACTCCAATAGTACGAGAGTTCATTCTTTCCCGAAGACAGACGATCAGAAGCATTTACCCGGAGTTTAAAATACCGCGGTCACTAGTCAAGCCAACTATCTCGTTCAACACTTCTGACAGATATAAACTCATCTGCATTAGCAATGGTTACCTCCCTAGCAAGGTTGTTACGCTAATTCATGTAGTCGTTACGATACCTAAGAGTTTAAAGATGCCAAGTCTTTTGTAAAATCCTCTTGAGGTAAAATCCATACAGAAGCAACTGACTCCCCAGTGCGAGACAACTTGAATTCTTTTCCTCCCCAGCGGGACATGTCTCGGTTTTGTCATCCCCAAAAGACAAATAGAAGTTATCCTCACTAAGGTCATAAGTTTTTCCTTCAGTTGATTTCTTTGATATCGGTTCCTCAACAGATCTAAGGTAACTCCTATTCCCCTAGCAGATTTCAGATAAATCACTCTCTTTCCCAGCAGTTCCATAAGAGTGGATAATCCCCGATAGTCGAGATGCCCTCTTGCATGGTTCTCAAGTCTAAAGTCCAATTTATTTTTGGCAAAAGTGATAATTCGGGATGGATGAATTATTCACTCTCTTTTCCAACAAAGATGTTATTACTACAGGGCTTCTTGATATCAAATTCGCAATCATTATGTTTCCCCACAGAGTTAGCAGAGACTTATTACTTCCGCGTCAGGAATTTCTTTTACATTCACACCAGTTCATTATAATACTCAAGACATGACATCCCCAGCTTCATGGGGCAACATGCCATGCAATTCAACAGATTTCAAAGCCCAACCGCAGACTGGCCAAAGTCCATCTTTGGGTGGCAAATTTCAAAAGTCCCTCGCAGTGGGAAAAAGTCTCCCATAGCGAGCAAAAGTCCACCCGCAGTGTGGAAAATTTCCAAAGTCCACCCGCAGCGTGGCAACTTATCTGAAGTCCACCCGCAGTGTGGCAAATTTCCAAAGTCCACCCGCAGCGTGGCAACTTATCCCAAGTCCACCCGCAGTGTGGCAATTCATTCAAAGTCCAGCCGCTGACTGGCCAAAGTCCATCCTCTGGGTGGAAAATTCTTAAAGTCCAGCCGCAGACTGGCCAAAGTCCATCCTCCGGGTGGCAAATTCTCAAAGTCTCCCGTAGTGAGCAAAAGTCTCCCGTAGTAAGCAGAAGTCTCCCGTAGTGAGCAGCAGCCCCCGTAGTGTGGCAAGAAATCAAAGTCTCCCGTAGTGAGCAGAAGTCTCCCGTAGTGAGCAGCAGCCCCGTAGTGTGGCAAGAAATCAAAGTCTCCCGTAGTGAGCAAAAGTCTCCCGTAGTGAGCAAAAGTCCCCCACAATGGGCAAAAGTCCCCCACAGTGTGGCAAATTTCCGAAGTCCACCCGCAGTGTGGAAAATTCTCAAAGTCCACCCGCAGCGTGGCAATTCATTCAAAGTCCAACCGCAGATTGGCCAAAGTCCATCCTCTGGGTGGCAAATTCTTAAAGTCCACCCGCAGCGTGGCAGGTCGTATCGTGAAGTCCAACCGTAGATTGGAAAAAGTCCATCCTCAGGATGGCAAAGTATCTTAAAATCCTATCGCAAGCTGGTGAAAGTCCACCCACAGCATGGCAAGTCGTTATTCGTCTAACTCCATCCAATAATACACCATTAAGGCATTGTTGCAGCCTATCAAAGTCTACCCGCAGCGTGGCAAGCCAGTAGTCCTCTGGCATCATTCAAAGGCATCCCCTGTTTACTATTCTTCCCATCATAATTATATCTAAGCAGAGATCATTCAGTTGAGTTTATGTCCCTGTTCTTATGCCACAGAGTGTAATTTTTTTGGTTGTTTCTGGTATTCAATCCCTGCATACTTCAAACGTCTGAAAGCAACTGCTATCATCCATTCGAGTCTACAGTGATTGAATAGGGGCAGCTGTAACACCCCAAAATTTTCCCTCTTATTTATCACAATCTAACGAGTTTGTGTTTCACATTCACCTGCATCATCCATTAGTTCACGAACTCGCAATCATGCATTTCGTTGGACTCTTAAGACATGGGATCAATGTCTTCTCAATTAGGGCTTCACACCCTATCTACATTCATAAGATAAACTCAAGGTTTTGGTTATGTGGCTAATAACATCTGCTTGTGCTCTCATTTCTTGATTAGGGTTTATTTCCCTAATTAAGTGATTTTTGAGGCTTTCAATCGCAAATACTGTTCAATCAGACTCATGGTTTTTAATTCACATTTGTTGGCGTCTGGTTTCAGTACAATATGTTGGCACTTGGTTTTATTCATGATTAACCCTATTTTCTCATGGATTGATTCCATCTGGTTCCGAATTTGGGTTCGATCAAAACATCTCCGTTCAAGAGTGAGAGGATTTCATTATGGCGTTTTTTGGGGTTATTTAGATTGAGATACATGTTAGTTCCATTTGGTTTCTCAGTTTATCACCCTTACCATGACAATTCAAATGTGAGTTTGTGCAAATATCAGGAAAATTATGAAATCAAAAAGCCCATTGGTTGCTTATTGTTTTTCTCATTGTCCGATTGTTAAAAGCCCATTAAACCAAACTTCCCATTTTAGTCAACCCATTTTAATTAAAAACCATATTTTATTTACATATCATTTAAATCAATATTCATATTCATTGATAAATCTTTTTTTTCTTATCCACTTTCAAAAAAAAAAAATCCGCAAACCGATGTTCGATGCATATTCAATTCGAATTCCAAAACAAACCATATCCATTTTTGCCCAATACCAATTTTGATTGTCTTAATACATCCCCATCTTAGTTTGATTCTAAACTAAAGATCATTCATGAATCAATCGGTTTAAGCTCATTAAGCTTGTCTCATTTAAACCTATTTTCCAACTAAATTCCATTTTATTTATTTTGAGTTCCTTCTTAATCTCCATTCGATTCCATACTAATTCAAACCATTATCCAAATCCATTTTTTTTGTCCAATTCATTTTATTTGTCCATACTATAATCCCTAAATCATTTTTGATTAAATCCAAAATCCCTTTTGTTATTTAAGCCTAAGCCCATTTAAAATCATAACCTTTGAAATTCTGAAGTTAATTCATTTTTTTTGGGCCCATCAAGAGAAGTGAATATGTTTGTAAAATTTTGGTCCAAGTTTGCAAGAACTACAAGATTGATCCATTGAAGCTCAGAATTCCAATTACAAGCCAAGATTATCACTTGAGCTATATTGAGTTTGGAAAATCAATTCAGAAAATTAATTAAACCTCATTTGGAAGAATACATCCACAAAACCATGAAAAAATACATTAGAAAAATCTGATACAAAATTTAACGGAATACCGAATTCAACCTAAAAGAAAAAAAACAAACAACTCTTGGGTCATCATTTTGTGATTCAATCGCCTCGTTTCGCAATCATCATCATTTCTGCGATTCAGCAAAAAAGTCTTCAATCAACAAGGAGACATCATCTTACTGTCTTCAACAAATCCTGCAAACCAAAAATCCGATTTGCAAAGAATCATGACTTAATCAAAATTCAGAATAAAAACCAAGAGAAGAAATTCATAATATAAAAGAAAGACGCATATCATAAAAGGAAGCAGAACTCCAAAAGTGAATGGATCCAAAAAATCCCTAACCGAATTCGGTTAGAACTCTAACAAACCAATAGAAAAGATAACTGAATTTATAACCATTTTTTTTACCTGATTCTTCCACTTTTCATCTTCATAATCTTCTTCCCTTATTCAATCTTCTTCCTCTTTTCTTGATACCTTCATCAACATTCCTCTCCTTCCATTTTTCACCCCTATTTTCTTCATCATCTTCAAACTAAATCATCCCTTTCGCAGGACTTCCGCAACCTGCAACCTCCTTCATCTTCATCACACAAGCAGCCATAATAACCTGCAAATTCCGAATACAGTAAGCAACCAAAAAAAGGATCATGTTGATCGCAATAACAGAAGCATAGAGGAATCAGAATCAAGAATTGAAGTGGGTCGAAGTGTGCATACCTAAACGGTTGAGTATCTATTGTCGATTGATCGGACAAGGTGATTCTGCTCCAAACTTCAGCATGCTGCATCATCTTTAGAAAATATGCAGCAAATTCAACGGAAATTCGGGTCTTCCATCATCAATAACCTTCTTATCATCACCAATTATTCCCAACCTTCACCCTGACTTGCAACTTCACCGTCCTGTATCGGCATCCGTCACCTTCATAGAACCATCACCACCATCATACTCTTCCGCCTCCACCACATACAATCAACAAAACCTCCTTCATCTTCATCAGTAATCCGCCTGCGAGAAGGAAAAGCATATCAACAAATATGAGCCATCGGCCACACAACAATCCGACTGAGGGGTTTGCGAGAGTTTTCGTCAAAATTTCGGTTTCAATAATAAATTAAGGAAAATCACGAGCAAGGGTTGAAGAAGGAGCAGCAAGACAGAACCGTACCTGAACACCGTATCATTCGAAAGCGCCATCGCTAATCCATTAGCATTCGTGTTGCGTTCTTCTTCGAAGATTCCTTGTCAACAAGTCGAGGTCCTCCATTGGAACTTTCGTCGGCGTCGAAAGATCAAGGTTAGGAGTTCTTGTTAGAAGGTGAGGATTTCGGTTCGTGATGCGGCATTAGGATTAGGTCAGTGAAAGAGGTGCGGCGGAAAGGAGGGAGAATGGCGACGAGGCTTGTAGCAGCGGCAGGTGGTGATTGAAAAGGAAAAGGTTGTTGCGGAGGCGATGAGAATGAGAGAGATTAGGGTTTGAGAGGGATGAGGGATGAAGTGATGAAAGAAGAAGATGAAGGCGATGAGGAGAAGAGGATGGTGATACAGCGGCGGCAATTGGGGAAGAAGAAGACCTAGGGTTCGGTAAGCATATTTCTGTTCAGAATTTTGTTTTTTTTCTCTTCTTTTGTTTTATAAATCCTTCTATTTGGTTAAGTTTAATGAAAATATTATAAGTTAATGGGATATTAAGATTCATAAACTTAGTTAATACACCATTAAAATATTAAAACTCATTAAATTCTCTTAATGTAATCATAATCCTCATTCAACTCCACCGCCCAAATACATTAGTGATTGGGTTATCTTTTTCGGTCCTCTCCGGCGGTGACAAGTGTCACCGTCCGGTTGGACCTCTCCGTTTTGCATCACACGCATATCACACACCATTACCAGTCATAATCCCTCACCTCAGCTCCTCTGCGAATTGGGCCCTGAGAGCTGTTTTTCCCACCCCCATTTTGGGCCCTGTTCTCATTATAGACTAATAATCCACTCTTCTCACCCCCCTTATCTTCTTTTATTCTTTTAATTTCTATTTTATACCAGTTCAATTTAATTCACAAAAAATACTAAAACAAATAATAAAAATCCCCAAAATTTATATTAGAATATTAAGCCAATTTAGAACTTTTCCCAATTTTTACTTTCTGAATTTAATCATTTTTCAATTTAATTTCGATTTTTAATTTAATTGATTTTATATTGAATTTTCACATGGACACATAAATTTGTACAAATTATTTCTGCCACTTCCCATGACATTTTTGATCCGTTCTTTTTGATATAATTAGAGGACAAATAAAGGTACCTAGAATATTTTTGATGTATTTTTTAGGGAATTTCATCTACTGTTTTGGTAGTGTGATTTGTATAAATTTGTGATGGAACCTTAGATAGATTTAGGTGGCAATTTGACATAGTTAGAATTAGAATTTTTAAGAGATTTTTTAACAATGTTATAACCAGGTTAGAGATCTTAGGGAATTAATTTCACAATTTTCCCATGAATTTTGATATTTTTGTCATTTTAATTCATTTCCATCATATTATGCATATTCATGGTCCATTTCACTTACTAACTATTTTCTTTTTGTGCAAGGTATTTTCCGAGGGTTTGCTTATGGACTTGGATTGTTATTATGCTTCAATTATATTTAGTGTGATTTGTGATGTAATAGCTTAGAACTTGTATGCTTGTATAGTGCTATAATTAGGATAGAAAAGATAAAATGAATCGATAGAAAAAACCAAAATCTCAAAAAGCAAAATAAGATACTCGATCCAACGTCGAGTAAATTTTCAAATAAATAAATAAAGTTGCATGTGACTTTAGGATCCCTCGATTACCATCGTTCCACTCCATTACAACCAAAAGCAAGCCTTGTATGTTGCACACCATAAGTCGTGCGTCTTAGCACCACGCAATCGACCCACCCGATCCATCGTTTCATCCCATTTACATTTCATTCACGTTTTTACCCACCATGACTTAGGAGGACCATATTGTTCACTATAACTTCTTGTATTCTCATTTTTAGTTTAATATCTCTTAGGTAGATTTAATCTTCAAACCCCACTAACCATAGGTCATCCTTGAAATTCAACTAACTTAGGGTAAGTCTAGTTTCCCTTTAGAGTTTTCCTTTTATAACTTGAGTCTCACTTCTCATCTTAAAATAAAATCAAAAACACTTAAATAAAGGAAAAGGTGTACAATACGCCACGAGCCTTAAGCTATAAGGGAAATGACTAGTGGAGGCCTCCTTCACTCTTCTAGGATGCTTTACAAACGTTCCATTGGGGGCGATCTTGGAAAGTATTTGCTCTTGTGTTGTATATACAACAAACATAAACTCAAAACACTTCTTTTAAAAGACAACAAACCAAGAAGTCACGTCTTCTCATCTCATCTCATACTCTTTGCGGACGAATGTGACTTGTCTCGACAGTTCAAACAGCTACACGGTAAACACCCTCGAGTCAGAGCCGATAACACCTGAGCTAGAGCTATGGCAACGTCATCCTAAAAATCACAAACATGTTTTAGCCTTAGTTAGACGAACTATGGCGTCTCTGATCCTCATTTATCCCGATGAGGTACGTAGGCAGTGGGGTAGGGCCCATTCGAGCACAATCTTTCTTTTTCCCTACATTTACCCCCTTTATTTCCATTTGTTAATTCCATTTCTTTTCTCAGTTTCATTCCATTCCAGATAGCAATTCTTTTCATTCAACAGCATCGTATTTCTTACCATTTGAAAACAGACTTATAAGCGTGGATCCCGTCGGGTACGGCGGACAGATTGGGGTGCTAATACCTTCCAAATTCGTAACCGACTTCCAGACCTAGATCTTTGGTTCGCAAGGCCTCGTCCTTTTCCTTCTTCCTTAGGTTTGTGCAACATTACCTTTCCCATTCCTTTGGGATAAAAATGTCTGGCTGGCGACTCTAACTTTTCCGCGCCACTTTCGCGTTTGTACTAGGATGAAAATCCCGGGAGCGACATTAGTGAGCGGGGAATTGAGGTTGATCCAGCCAAAGTAAAAGCCATCCAAGAGATGCCTGAGCAAAATACTGAAAAGAAAGTGTGTGGTTTCTTAGGGAGACTAAACTACATTGCACGGTTTATCTCTCACCTAACGGCCACGTGTGAGCCCATCTTTAAGCTTCTTAGGAAAAATCAGGCAATTAAATGGAATGAAGATTGTCAGCAAGCCTTTGACCGAATCAAAGAATACTTGCTAGAACCTCTAATTCTCATGCCTCCTATACCAGGGAGACCTTTGATCATGTATCTTACTGTGCTCGAAGGATCAATGGGATGTGTGCTGGGTCAGCAGGATGAGTCTGGTCGAAAAGAGCATGCCATTTATTACCTTAGCAAAAAGTTTACAAATTGTGAGACACATTACTCACTACTCGAGAAGACTTGTTGCGCTTTGGCATGGGCTGCTCGCCGACTAAGACAGTACATGCTGACTCACACCACTCTCTTAATTTCCAAGATGGATCCTATGAAATACATTTTCGAGAAGCCAGCTCTGACAGGAAGGGTAGCCCGATGGCAGATGATCCTAACGGAGTATGATATGCATTACACTTCGCAAAAAGCAATCAAAGGAAGTGTATTGTCAGAATGCTTGGCTCAGCAGCCAATTGATGATTATCAACCCATGAAGTTCGAGTTTCCGGATGAGGAGATCATGTTCCTCAAGTTGAAGGACTGTGAAGAACCACTTCCGGAGGAGGGGCCAGACCCTGAATCCAAATGGAAGTTGATGTTTGACGGAGTTGTGAACATGAATGGTAGTGGAGTAGGTGTTGTTATCATCTCGCCAGAGTATAAAGCTTGCATCATGGGGGTTGAAGAGACAATAAACTTGTGAGTCAAGAACCTCGAGATCTTCAGAGATTCTGCTCTTGTGGTGAACCAAGTCAATGGCAAATGGTTAGTTCATCAACCTCACTTGGTTCCTTACAGAGATTATGTCAGGAGGCTGCTAACTTTCTTCACCAAGGTCAAGTTGAGTTATATTCCCCAAGACGAAAACCAGTTCGCTGATGCTCTAGCAACTTTGCCATCTATGATTAAAGTTTGTCAAGAGAATTTCGTGCCTTGAATCATGGTCTCCCGTCTTGAAAGACCTGTCTATGTCTTTGTCGTTGACAGTGGTAAAGATAACAAACCTTGGTATCATGATATCAAGCATTTCTTGAAGGCTCAAGAATACCCGGTTGGGGCATCCAGTAAAGACAAGAAGACCCTCAAAAGACTAGCAGGTGGTTTCTTCTTGAATCAAGATGGTGTGCTATACAAGCGAAAATTCGACATGGTTCTGCTCAGATGCGTGGATAGACACGAAGCGGACCTGTTGATGCAAGAGGTTCATGAAGGCTCCTTCGGTACCCATGCTGGAGGACATGCTATGGCCAAGAAACTGTTGAGATTGGGATATTATTGGATCACCATGGAATCCGATTGTTGTAAATACTCTCGTAAATGTCACAAGTGTCAGATTTATGCTGATAAGGTCCATGTGCCTCAGAATCCATTGAGTATCATGTCTTCACCATGGTCGTTCGCCATGTGGGGAATTGATATGACTGGCAAGATCGAGCCGACAGCTTCCAACGGTCATCGATTCATCCTGGTTGCTATAGACTACTTCACGAAGTGGGTCGAAGCGGCATCTTATGCCAATGTTACTAAACAAGTGGTGGCCCAGTTTATTAAAAGAGACATCATTTGCCGGTACAGAATTCCTGAAAGAATCATTACTGATAATGGTTCTAATCTCAACAACAAGATGATGGTTGACTTGTGTCGGGATTTCAAAATAGAACATCACAACTCTTCTCCATATCGCCCGAAGATGAATGCCGCCGTCGAGGCGGCCAACAAGAACACCAAGAAGATCGTGCAGAAGATGGTTGTAACGTACAAAGACTGGCATGGGATGCTACCATTTGCGTTACATGGGTACAGATCGTCGGTGCGCACCTCAACATGGGCAACCCCGTTCTCATTGGTGTATGGTATGGAGTAAGTCCTACCAATTGAAGTGGAAATCCCCTTGTTGAGGTTAATGATGGACATTAAGCTAGATGAAGCTGAGTGGCTCCGATCCAGATATAATCAACTGAGCCTCACTGAAGAAAAACTTCTAGCAGCTGTATGCCATGGACAGTTGTATCAGCGGCGGATGAAGCAGGTTTTTGACAATAAGGTATGACCACAAAGGTACACACCAGGTGACCTAGTGCTGAAAAGGATTCTTCCTCCTCTTAACGATCACAGGGGCAACCGGAAACCTAATTATGAAGGGCCATTCGTGGTTAAAAAGGTTTACTCAGGTGGAGCCTTGATGCTGACAACCATGGATGGAGAAGACTTCCAATCCCCAATCAACGTAGATGCAGTAAGAAAATACTTCGTGTAAAAAAGGACCCGCTGGATAAAAACAGAATAAAGATCCAGGCAAAAATGGGCATCCCGGCAAGCCAAAAACAGAATAAAAGGCTCGGGCAAAAATTAGGGAAATCTTGAAAAAAATGTACACCCGCTGAGTTGAAAAGCCACATCGGACAGCTCAGGCAAAAAAGGGTATCCCGGTGGATTGAAAACCCGAAAGGGCGATCCACATAAAAGAGGGACTAACACGAACTACTGCGATCTGCGAGATTCGTAACTCATCTGCAACTGAGGTTATTCTAAGGGTTGAAGACCAGTTCAATTACCTTTCTCAAGGGGCAGAGCAAGCGGATTTTCTTGAAGATATACGAGTCATAACTGGGTTGAAACTTGATGAGATTCACTTCTCACATTGCCAATAGGATAGTTTTGTTTTCCTTTTTGGCTATTTCCTCTTTCCAGGGAATTGCTTCCTATGTAATGCCTATTCATGGTCATGTTCCAAATCAATAAAAAATCAATTTCAGTCAACTTTTGACTATCTGCTTCTCGTTTTTGTTTTTCATCTAGCATTGATTGATTGCGAAAACGTCCAGCAAATTGTGATTTATATTGTGTTATGAACATTTGAATGCTTTCTAACTCATGCAGGAGGACATAAACATTTAATACAACTCTGAAAGGGTGTCAAGATGCCTAGATAATGATTCATGCTATGAGCCTGAGGCATACAGGTCCAAACTAACTCTCCATGTTGCAAGCAATATCGATTGTGTTTATGCAGGTACAGGTACAGGTGTTGCTAACAGAGCTAAAGCAGATTTCCAGGAGGAACGTTTCATTATGCTTGAACAAGAACAGGAGTTTTTTTTGGTGTCTCCAGTCATCCCTGGTAGAGTTGGAAGTTGAAATCTCCCCCGGAAAGGCAGCAAAAGGTTGGTGTCCTCCCCAAGAAGATATTTCCCTTCAACACAAGGGCAATTCCCAGCCGTACAAGTAGTGTCTTTCCTCCCTAGTAAGTTGCTTCCTCAGCAGTGTCATGCCTCCGGTTCCCAGGCAAGTCAGAAGATATCCACTTCCCCATCAGAGTTCGAGAAGGGTCCATCTCCGGCAGGGTCTTGGCACTCCAATCTCAAATTCGTATTTATTTTTGGCAGGGGCGGCTGTTCAGAGTCGGTGTATCGATAACAACTTTCCCCGCAGAGTTGTCTCCTCCTCAACAGGATGGATCAGATCAGTGCAGTGATCATCAGTTCCTCCCCGATCAACCCATCTGGGATACTTGCAGTCTCCTTATCAGGAGATCTTTTTGCATTCGCATACGCATAATCATTGTTGCATGTGCATCCTCCAAAACGTAGCCTTTCCATTATCATGGAGCATTACACCATAAATCCAAGCATATGCATGCCAGCATGGGCCCGTTTTGAGGTATATTACGTATGACCTATAACATCTTCTCAACCTGAAGTACTCCGCATAGAGGATACCAATATCATTTTCAGACATCCTTGTCTTTTCAAGTCATTGTTTGTCACTCATTCCGCGTCTTGTTTGGTACAACAGTCGCGTCGCAGGTTCTTGTTTTATACAATGGTCCTGTTTGTCTGGGCTCTCGTTTATGTACAACGATCCTGTCCCATCTTGTCCTATTGTCTTTGTTTTTGGTTATCGACTGAGGCCGGTATACCATTGCGTCTCCATTCGAGAATGGTTTCGTGTTAGATCCGAGGATCTTTTGAGAATCGTCATTCGAGGATGGCATTCTTTTCTACAAGTCCTTCTGAGGTTGGTCTTGTTTGTGTTGTTGTGGCTATCATTCGAGGATGATAAACCATTTTGAGCTTAATTATTGAGGTCAGTTTGTCTCTTTTGCAAAGTCTGTCTGAGGTCAGTCTTGTGTTTTTGGTTATCAACTGAGGCCGGTATACCATTGTGTCTCCATTCGAGGATGGTTTCGTTTCAGATCCGAGGATCTTTTGGAGAATCGTCATTCAAGGACGGCATTCTCTTCTTCAAGTCCTTCCGAGGTTGGTCTTGTTGTTGTGGCTATCATTCGAGGATGATAGACCATTTTGAGCTTATTGATTGAGGTCAGTTTGTCTCTTTTGCAAAGTCTGTCTAAGGTCAGTCTTTGTGTTTTTGGTTATCGACTGAGGCTGGTATACCATTGCGTCTCCGTTCGAGGATGGTTTCGTTTCAGATCCGAGGATCTTTTGAGAATTGTCATTCGAGGATGGAATTCTTTTCTTCAAGTTCTTCTGAGGTTGGTCTTGTTGTTGTGGCTATCATTCGAGGATGATAGACCATTTTGAGCTTATTGATTGAGTTCAGTTTGTCTCTTTTGCAAAGTCTGTCTGAGGTCATTCTTTGTGCTTCTGGTTATCGATTGAGGTCGGTATACCATTGCGTTTCCATTCGAGGATGGTTTCGTGTTAGATCCGAGGATCTTTTGAGAAATTATTGTTTGAGGATGGCATTCTTCCCAGCATGTTTTTATTACCCAAGTTCAAATTTCCAGGTTTTATTTGAGTATTCAATCACTCCACACCTTGAATGTCTAAAAGCTTTTGCAATTATTCATTCAAGCTTGCAGATGATTGAATAGGGGCAGTTGTAATACCTCAAAATTTATCCTCTCATCCTCAACATTTTGCATACATAGATTCATAAAATAACCAAAAACATTGCATCATGTGTAGCATGGCTGAGGCATAAGTATGTGATCAATGATTGGAGCAACTGAAGGCATTACAAAGGAAATCAAAGGGCCACAAAGCTTCTCAACCTTGTGTAAAGGGTTCACAACATCCTACAAGTCTTCATTTGAAGCCACAAGCCATGAGAAGATTTGGTTTGATCAAAGGAGGCAAGCAGTGCAACGTCTCCTGATGAAAAAGGCCAAATTAGGGTTTCACTTCTACTGGGCTTCTGCATTAAGTTATGATTCAAAGAGGATTCATTTGTCTTATATATGATGTCAAGTGCCTAGGGTTCAAATCTCGTCCACAAAATCATTTTGGAAGAGGTTCGGCTGGCCAGATGACTGAAAATCGCGAAATCGGGGAAAAGGCAACCGAGCTAGGTAAAAAAGTTTGACTCATGACTTTTAAGATCAAAATCATGAAATTAGGGTTATAATGATCCTATGGTTCAAATTTGGTCAATAAATGATGGAGGAATCATAAAAAAAATCAAGAAAAAAAAATCATTTGAAAAGTGGTTAATTTCACCTTTCCCTCCATTTTTCCTTCCACTTTCTTTCCACATTTCCTTTCATTCTTTCCCTCTTGTTTTTCCACTTCAATTCCACTCCATTTCCCTTGGATTCTTCTACCATGTTCCACAATCTTCTAGAGTATTCCAAGGAATATTCCAAGGAATATTCCTTCTCCAACCCTAACCCTAACTAACTAACTACTAACCTAACTCCATTCCTAAACCTAACACCATTCCCAAACCTATCTCCAAGCCTATCCCCTATATAATCATTAATCACTTCAATGCAAAAGGTTCCCAAGTTTGTTTTCCAAATTTTTCACTCTCTCACAATTTCTAGAATCACTTTTTCTCTCTCACTTTTCCTCCATTTCCCTTTTCACCAAAGCTTTTTTGAAGAAGCTCTTCAAGTTTCATATTGAAACTTGAAGATCTTAAAGCTTAGCCTCCAACCTCTATTGAATTGTGGATTGTGGAAGAAGAAGCTACTGATTTTTGTGAATTTTTCAACTTATCTGAAGTGCATGAAGGCTCAAGCATCAAGAACGCATTTATTTTGCGGATTCGCGGTTTTCTTGGTTTTCTCTTCGATCAAGCTCCGATTCTTGCAACATCCACCGAAGCACTTCTCCGCTTCGTAGGTTGGTGATCTAAATCACTTTTCGTTTAAGTTATTCTCTTCATCTCGCCATTTTGGCATTCTTTAAGTGATTTTCGTACTACTTGTGATCGATTACGTTTTCGTTATGTGTTGCTTGTGATTTGTGATTTTTAATGGATTAGAAGTTAGGTTGTAGCTTGTTATAGGTTTTAACATGTGTTAATAAGCCCTAATTGAGTAGAAATTCGTGTTAGCATGATTAGATGTGTGTTAGGGATATTTAGAAGTAAGTTTGTGGCCAAAAGCACTTATTTCAAAACAATTTTGCACTTTTTGTTCAGCGTTAACCGGTTAACGGTTTGGTTAACCGGTTAACGCATGTGTTTTTGCCACAAATCAGTGTTGTCTGGGGTCTGTTAACCGGTTAACCATTTGGTTAAACGGTTAACGTTGTTGGATTTTGGAAATTTAGCTTAGTTGCTTGCTTATTCTTGCTTCTTTGTGCCTCTAATGTTCATACATGTTTAGGTACTAATTTTAAGGAATTTCCTAGGTTGGTTTCGACATCTCATTCCCCCATTTCGAGTCGTTTCGACGCGTTTCCGTTCATATTGCATATTATGCGTTTATGTGTTCCTTTGTGTATAATTTGACTCATTGCATTTTGTTGCTATGTTTGTGCATCATTTGGCATGTGAATAATCATGTTGCATTTTGTTTTGCATTTTGCACAATTAGGTAAATCATTTGCATTTCATGGTATCAATATGTATGTTGTATTTCAAATAACCATGTATGTATGTGCATTTGGTTGCATTTGGTTACATGTTTGATCATATCATTCACATCAATTCAATTCTGAATTTTGCATTGAGCTTGGCATTCTTGTTGATCTATCATGTTGCATATCCATGGTCAATGCTCATTATGTTCATATGCCATGTTCATGTGCCATATTTTGCATACTTGTTGCATAATCAATCATGTGATGCATTCTTGCATAATCCCTAAAAAATGCTCATGTTCACTCATTTGTGTATGTTAATCTATGTTCAAATGCATATTCATGACTAATTGATACATTTTTCATTAAGTTTGTGCATTAAAAAATGAAAATAATCAAATTTGCATTTTACATTTCATAGCTGACTTTGCATATAGGTGCTATAAAATACATGTTGTTTGTTATGTTTGCATGCTGTATTTGACTTTTTACACCTACCTTTTCATGCTGCATGTTGGCTGTAAAAAGTTGTTTGTGTTATGCATTGTTTTGATAGTTGCTTTTAGTTTAGAGGTTTTAGTAGGTGTTGAATCTTTGTTTTAGCATTTTTTAGTTCTTTTAGAATTAAGATAGAGTCTAGAAGTTAGGTCCTAGAAATAGTAGGATTTAATTGTTGTGTGTTTGCCTTATTATTTTAAATAAAATGCACATTAATCTTTGTTTTGTAGGGAGGGAAAGGTATGTTTCCTTACACCTTATCCTTTTAATTTTTTATGCATTTCCTTTATGCATTTAATTCCCCCTTTTTCCTTCCATATTTGTGATTGGTATGATTCCCCTTTATTAGGATCAACTTATCTTCCTTAGGAAGTAAGTTGCATCCTTTTCTTCTTTCTTTTCCTTTTCTTCCTTAGGAATAGAAAAACCTCATAAACCATTAGGATCTCCCTTTTGTGCATAATAAATAACTTAGGGTTGGTCTTAGTCCCCCTTAGTTTTTGTCCTTTTCCGATTTGAGTCTTCTTCTCTCATATTCAAACAAAATCCAAAAAGACTTAATGAATGCATGAAAGGATCCCTTGTGTATAGCCTTATTCCATGGGGCACTTACATTCATTCCATCTTGGAATAGTGTAAGCTTGTCTAGCATGATATACAAGTCTCATCAAGGGGTTATTTCACAAAGAAAACATAAAAGACATTTCTTCACAAAAGCTACAAAAACACTTAATAAAGTTCAACAAGCTAGTGAACTTAAACCCTAATCATGGGAAACAAGTCTTAGATAAATTCTCCTTGCTTGGTGTTCTTGTTCTACTATTCCATCTTGGAATGTAGTAGCAGGTACACATTCCATGGAAAAGAGTTTGAATTCACTTCCTTGTGCCAAATTCATGCAAAACTCTTAAAAGGCAAAAAACAAACAATAAGCGACTTTCCTGTGGGAACTTCTTTTCTCATCTCATTCATTTTGAACGCGAACTTGCGACGACTTGTCTCGCATGAAAGACGGTAAACGCACTCGTACCAGACGAGCCTGCAACACCTTAGCATAGATATACGCAGTTCCAGCCATAAAAAACACAAACAAATAGTTCCCGCCTTAGTTAGGCGAACTACGTCGACTCTGATCCTCATTTTCCCGATGAGGTACGTAGGCAGTGGGGTAGGGCCCGTTCGAGCAAATTCTTGATTTTTCCTACATTTCCCCATTCCTTTCCATTTTCTTTTCCAGTTCCATTTCACATTCCTATTCCAGTCAGCAGTTTTATTCAGAAGCACTCGTATTTTCTCACCCTTTGAAACAAACAAGCAAGCGTGGATCCCATCGGGTACGGCAGACGGTCTGGGGTGCTAATACCTTCCCAGGTCGTAACCGACTCCCGAACCTAGATCTTTGGTTCGCAGGACCTTGTCCTTTCCTTCTTCCTCAGGTTTGTGCAGCATTACATTTCCCGTTCCTTCGGGATAAAAATGTCTGGCTGGCGACTCTACCTTTTCCGCACTACTTTAGCGTTTGTACTAGGATGAAAATCCCGGGAGTGACACACGCATTTGAAAAGTCTATCTCAGAGGAGTGGCGAATCTTTCAGAGAATATGCACATCGGTGGAGAGAATTGGCAGCCCATGTGCAACCACCACTTTCAGACAGAGAATTAGTTGACCTGTTCGTGGACACCTTGCAAGGTCCGTACTTGGAAAGAATGAGTAGCATTGGGACATCAAACTTCTCTGATTTGATAATAGTTGGAGGGCGCATTGAGAGTTTACTCAAAAGTGGAAATATCCAAGACTCTTTGAATATCCAAGCTAGTGAAAATGAATTTGTTGGTAGCTCCGAAGGGGAAGAGGAGTATGATGTCAGTGCATTAATGGCCAATGTCAAATATTTTGGACCATCATCTTCTCAGAGATCATCTTTTCCTGTGTCTGGCTATTCTTATGGACAATCAACAATGCCCAGGGCACTATGTCAGAAACCCTGGACTCCTCCTCATCCAAATTCGCATGTTCATGGTCGAAGATTTCAGAATCAACTTCAGAGCCAGTATTGGCCTCGCAATAATCTGGAAAGAAGGAATGCTCCTCTTCATCTAGTCCCCATGGCATACAGTGAACTTTTTCCACATCTGATTCAGAACTCATGTGGTTCCTAAGCTTCTCAAGCCGCTGCCAGAGTCGTACCCTCCAGGGTACAATCCTCACAAGCAATGTGGGTATCATGGTGGATCGACCGGGAATTCAACTGAAGATTGCAAAGCTTTTCAAGCCAAAGTGGAACAGTTGATCGACAATGGGTACATATTCTTTCTAGAAAGAAACTTGGTTGTGCATGTTAACCTCTTGTCTGATTGAGTCTGAAGACTTCGAAGGAGCGTCTCCTGATTTCAGTGGTTTTGACAAGAAGACATCATCAAAGTTGGTGATCACTGTATCTTTTCTATCATTTGCATTGTAGTTTTTTTCTTGTCAATTGCTACTTGATTTTAAACATGGTTGGTTTAAATGGTAATGTTAATGAAATGGTCATGCACTTTTTGAATCAAGTATGTCGCATTCTCTCAATTTTTTCTTTCCTTGCATCGAAAACAAAAAAAAAAAAAATGCATCCATATACCTCCCACTTATTTCACTATTATTTAGCAGATTTTAGAGGGAGGATGATGAAAACCGAATACCCATAAGTGTTGAAGATATGCTTTCGGTTTAGAACCTGCTGACGATGTACATGCATTGCTTCAATTCCCAAACACCGGAGATATAAGGGAGATGGACCTTCGTCAACCCCTTCGAGCCTTGAAGTAGGAGTTTCTTTTCTGAGCGAAAAAACCCTCACATTCAACTCGGGGCAAGGTAGTCATCAGTTAGTTGGACTAAGCGTTAAAATTTCCAAAAGAGTGTGCATTAGAGGATCCATTACCTTTTATTTATCACACCTTAAGAGGTTGAGGGATGTAAAACCACAATGGTTATCCCTCAATAAAAGGAATGAGACAATTACAACCCTTTCATGCAAGTCAGACAAAACAGTGTCACACGTTTTGTTCAAGAAACAAAAATCAAATCAAAACGAAAAAAAAGAGAAATAAAGCCCGCTAAGTCAAGGAAAAAAAACATGAGAACAAATGACTTAGGAAAAAGTTAGGGAATCCCACTGGACTTCAAAACTGAAAAATAATTTAAAAAAAAGAATCAGTCCAGGCAAAAGTTAAGGATTAAAAATCAGAAAGAAAAATCTTCCATAAGAACAAAGTCGTGTGATACAGACATAAAAGACAAGTGAGTAACTGCTACTCCAAAAACCTCATTGGTGCTTAAAACATCAACGTCAATGGTTCCTCAACCATCACAAAACCCTTTCGAGAGGTGGGCGCTTAGACCAAATTAGCAGAACATAGGACTAGAGAACATCAAGGAGACTGGGTGAGCATAGATAAATTTTGAGCCATAAATCTTTCTTTCTAAAACCGTGAACTAGACCACGTCATAACCCTTGAAAGTCCTAATTGAATCAGGGTCAATTCTGAAAGCATACTACGACAAGGTTGCATAAACTGACTTATAAGGTTTGCTAAATCATCACTACATTTGGTCTAATGGTCCATTCGTCTCACACTGTCATATCATTCAAATAAATAAATTTTCAAAACCTGCATGAGCATCACATTAAAATTACCGTTTGTAAATGAACAATTTTAATTGCAAGTCAGTCTGTGACGTCAGGAGAGTTCCTACAAAGAGTAATCAGAGGAGAACTTGATAGTTCAACAATGATGGCCAGAATCAAGAGCATCTTGTAAGCCTATGAATCAGGGGCATGTTATCTAGTGGTTTTGTCGACCAAGCAATCAGTCAGTCTAAAGCAAGATCCCAAATATCAGTTAATTAAGGGGAACATTATTCAAGTGTCAATTGATCAGAAGTGAATCTACCAAATAGGGGCAGGCCACCCGGAGTTTCTGTTGACTAAGGTTGAATTCTTCCAACGTTCAGTCAGAATGAGTCAAGTCGCTTCTACGCTCATGCTAGGGCAAGACACTTCCAGATCTCACCAAGTGCAACTCTCCTCAAGAGAACATCCAAATCTACCATTCCAAGAATTGGATAATCAGGGGTAGTCAGTTTAAAGACTCACCAGACTGGGGTAACTTTAGCTACACAGAGCAAGTTATATTAGTGATCTCCGAGTCCAAGATAAGTGTCGGGAAATCATGCTACTTACCCACCTTCACCATGTTACCCTTCTCAACAAGAAGTCTTGCCACAAAATACCTTCTTACCCACCTCAGGGGAATTTCTGTTTTTCATAATCATTGCATAAATTATTTGCATACATTATTCATGTCACTTCGTTAGAGAATATGCATCATAAATGCATTGAGCATACCCCCGCAACTTCAATCTCACACCATAGGGCCTTGTAACCTCGTTTCACTTAACCAATCCAAAGTCTAGTTCTCGTCTGGAAAACCAGTTTCAAAGTCCAATTCTCGTCTAACAAACTAGTTCAAAGTCTAGTTCTCGTCTGGCAAACCAACTTCAAATACCAATTCTCGTCTGGTAGGTGAACCTTTTAACCAGTTCTCGTCTGGTCACCTTTTCATTTACCTTGTTGAAATCCAGTTCTCGTCTGTTAGTTATTCTTGTTCAGAGTCAGTTCTCGTCTGACAATGAACCCAAAAAGGAGTTAGTTCTCATCTGACAACTTATTCTTTGCCCATCAGTTCTCGTCTGTTGGCTTACCTTCAATAAATCGGTTCTCGTATGGTAATTCACTTTCAAAGTCCAACTGCTTGCCAACAAAAAAAATCTCTATCAACCTGGCCATAACGCTTAACCATCCTTGTTTCATCTCCCGTTGCTCATATCATCATATCCTCAACATCCTGAGCATACATCTGCATCTGGCACCATTTGCATTGCATCTTCATACTATAGGTGTTTCTATCTTTGTGTGTATCAAGTCATCAAGATGCAATTTGGGGGCAGTTATCTTGAGATCCAATGAATATCCACGAGAGTTTGAAGACACTCGGGGCATTCTGGATGCCGGGTCTTTTGTAAAATCCTATGGAGGCAATCTTTTCATAGATAATGTCGGCTGAGGTAATTTGAGGAGTAAGGAATTCTTGTTCACTTTTGATAATCAATATGCAATTGTTGGGCTCAGAAGCTTGAAGCATCGACTTAATTCTCAGCGAATGTCTGGTATTTATTTTCCCAGTAGGGCATTGGAAGTTAATTTCTTCCCCGAGCAAAGAATCTTCTTTCAGTCGATAAGGTTTTCTTCGTGAGGAATTGATCATTCTCATCCAGTCAAAGTCCAATTCTCATTGGCATATATTCCTAACACAGTCGTCATACTATACTCGGGGCATAATTTGGTTTGATTTGATCAGCATGTTTGAGATTCAGAGGTATTCCCTAGCAGAAGGCTTATTTTGACCTCTAATTCTCCAGTAAAGTTTCTCCTTAGCAGAGCATTGCCAAATCTTTGCCTCATCCAGACCAGAAGGTTGTCATTTCCCCAGCTGATTTAGAACAAGTGTTATCCCCAACAGAACTCCAAGGATAATTGAACAATTCTCATCCCTAAACAGAGTCATATTTCTACAGTGAAGTATTCCCAACAGTCAGTTGGACACCCGACTTCCCCATAGAGTCAAAATTGTCAGAATTCTCTCCCAGCAAAAGTGTTGACAAAACATCTCCTTAGCTAGGTCGGAAGATCGTCATTTCCCCACAGTTTCGTGATCGGGACGCAGCCGTCATAGAAATATTCCCCAGTGAGATCGCCGATTTATTTTTGACCAGTGCGATAGGTGAAACAGACAATGTTCACATTCCTTAGTCAGAATCAAGTACTGTCAGAATATTTGGGTGCCATTCCTCAGCAGAATGTTAATCAGAGCATTCCCATCCCCGACAGAGTGGCAAGTAGAATTCTCCCTGACAGAGTATTCACTCAAATCAAGCTCCTTGATATTTGTCTTCATCATTTGTTAATACTCGTTTGTGTTGTTTTCTGGCTTCATTCACTCGTCTGTGTTTGATAGGTTTTAAATGCTCGTCTGCATCGTTCTTAACACTCATATGTTTTAACTTTTCTCCAACCACTCGTCTGTGTTTGATTTCCTCTGATACTCTTATGTATCATCTTTAACACTCATGTGTTAGCCTTTTGATAAACATTCATTTGTGTTTGGTTCATTACCCTCAGATACTCGTCGGTATCATCTTGATACTCGTCTGTATCATTTTTTTAACAATCGTCTGTGTTATTCTTTTGTCAAGCACTCGTCTGTGTTTGGTTTATAATCCTCTAATACTCGTTTGTATTGTTCTTAGCACTCGCCTGTGTTGTTCCTTTGCTTCATTCACTTGTCTGTGTTTGATTTATAATTCCCTGATACCCGTCTGTATAACCCTTAACACTCGTCTGTGTTATTTCTCTACTTCATTCACTCGTCTGTGTTTGATATCTTTCAGATACTCGTCTGTGTCATTTTTAACACTCGTCTGTGTTAGCCTTTTGATAAACATTCGACTGTGTTTGGGTTATAGCCCTTTGATATTCGTCTGTATCGTGCTTAACACTCGTCTGTGTTATTCTTGTATTCACTCACACGTTTGTGCTCGATGGCTTCTTTATATTCATTTGTTTCGCCTTTAACGCTCGTATGTGTCATTCTTTTAGTTTACCCACTTGTATGTGTTTGATATCCTTTCAATACTCGTTTGTATCACCCTTAACACTTTTTTGTGTTAATTCTCTACTTTCTTCACTCGTTTATGTTTGATGCCTGTGATACTCGTTTGTATCTTTCTCGACACTCGTCTGTGTTAACTCCTTGGTTTCGTTCACTCGTCTATGGTTAATAGCATTCTTGATACTCATTTGTATCAGTTATTGACACTTGTCTGTGTTAACTTGTGGGTTTGGTTCACTCGTCTATCTTTGATAATTTTCTTGATAGTCGTCTGTTGCATGCTTAACGCTCGTCTGTGTTATCTTTTGGCAAGTACTCGTCTATGTTTAGTTTATAATCATGTGATACTCATCTGTATCATCTTTAGCACTCGTCTGTATTATCTTTTGGAAATCGCTCATCTGTGTTTGATGTCATACCCTTGGATACTAGTCTGTATCATTTCACTCGTTCGTGTTTGGTGTAATTGATACTCGTGTGTATCATTTTCCCATTCACTCATTTGTGTTGGATTCTTATGCTTTTATGGTACTCGTCTGTATCAATGGTTGTACTCATCTGTATCATTTCCTGGAGCACTCGTTTGTTTTTCTTGGATCGTTGTCTGATACTCGTCTGTGTTGTTGACATAGGAAACTCATTTTTTTCCTTGATGATCATCCAATACTCGTCTGTGTTGAAGAGGTTTGAAGTCCTGATGATGGGATTAAATGTAAAAATGTTGCAGTTTAGTAGAACATATGCATAATCATCATTTACTTGACCCACAGGTTATTTGAAGAGGGCTCGTATGTTCTGAACACCATATATCTACACAAGATATATGAGAAGGGTTCCATGGTTACAAGTTACTATTTACAACACCAGAGTTCTCCAAGCATGGTTTCTTTAGTTGGTTTTATATCCCTTTTCTTCTATAGCAGAGTGCAAATTTCCGGGTTCTTTTGGTATTCAATCACAATTGATCTCGAACGGCCGACAGTCGATGCTCTCGTCCTTTTCAGATTAATTGTTGCTTGAAAAGGGGCAGCTGTAACACCCCAAAATTTGCCCTCTGGTTTTTCTATATTTATCTGCTTTTTTTCCGCATTCATTTGCATTTCCTTTGGATCAAACATTAGGTCATATCATTTTCATAAGGTCCTGAGACATGGGATCGATATTTTCTTAGGATTATGGTTTATTTCCCTGGTTAAGTGGCAGTCGAGGGTCTCACGTCTGCAAAGATTATTCACTAATTCATATGTCCCATCATCAACTTTGAAGTGTGAATCAAGGCGTTTCCTATTTTCTTAGCATCTCAGGCTGTTCTTCTTTCTCTTTCTCAAAAGATGTGGTTTCAGTTCAAGGGTGGGTATTTAGTTGATCCAGTTCAGATGGATGTTTGACTTAATCTTAGTTGAGATATCAAGAGATTCTTTCAATTCATGTTATCTGTTCTAATGTACTATTCCCAGACAGTGTGTATTCATTGTTGTGTGTGGACTTCATCAAGTTATCAGACAGTAGTAATTCATAAAGAGTTTTAGGTTAAATTGTCTGTTTATCCGCTAATTATGTTCAATTGTGGATTTGTTTTCCCAAAAGAACGATTTAGACGAATTTGGAAAGACTAGGGGTTCATTGGACTGGAAGTTTAGAGTATGTTTGATTCAAATGGTTTGTTTCAATTGAGAGTTGTTTAGTGGTGGCTTTGCTTCATGTTTTGTTAGAGGCATCTGAAGTGCAAGATGATTTTAAATTTAAATGTCAGGGTTTCATGGTGATCTTGTTGGAAAATATCAGTGGAGGCGCAAAAAGAACCGTTTCCTAAAGCCTATTACCCATATTATTCATAATAACCAATTCTATATCCATTTTAAATATTCATTTCATCGTCCAATTTTCTTTTGTTTCTATTCCACTTAACTAACTTTTTTTATTATATCCATTTTTATCCATACTCGTATTCGTACCAATTCTCCATAATTTAATCAAAAACTTTTCTAGTCCATTTACCAACATAACTTCTTAAAGCCCATTAAAACTTATCATTTACAAACCCATCTTTTGCCATTTCCAATAATCTAAATTAAATACTTTTTTTTACCAAGAATTAACAAGGTCCTTTTTTTAATTAGTCCATTTTCTCACAAATCCATTTTGAACTTATTTACCATCTTCTTTTTTTAAATTTTATCGCCAAGGCCCATTACATGTTCATTTATCAAACCAAAAGTTCAGTATAATTTTTTGAGTCATAACTACACTATATTCACCAATTCTGTAACAATTTTCCAACCAAACCATCACATATTTCGTTGTCAGTATTCACGTTTCCATAGTTTTTCTGCCAGCTCACAAAATGCGATAACAAACTTTCTCCCACACTCACTGTTTCAATACATCACGCCACACACCACCCTCGTGATCATGGCCCACAACAAATTTTTCACGCATTCAAAAACAGGATTACGCATTGCACCGCAAAAATCTTTTTATTCCACAACAATACCTCGCTGAAAAGCACGCAAGAAGGAGAGTCACTCTTTTATATAACAAAATCCTCAAAACCCCTCTGAAAACACTCGCAAACAGACTCTACAAACTAATTGAAAAAAACCCAGCAATGCTAAACCCGGAGCACCATCAACATCGTCACTCAACTCAAAAATTTAAACACCAACCATTCACAAACTCTCCACCGTAAAATCACCCTTCTTCAACTCTCCCTCAATCTTCAACAACAACCAAATCGGAAACAAAAAAAGAAGAAGAGAAGAGACAAGATTGAACACAAAATCGAACCACATCATAAGAATGAGACAGATCGAAAATAGAGCTTGAGAGAGATATTTCAGATCGCAACTCACCGTGAAACAAATCGCAACTGCGATTCGAAACAGATAAGATGACCGGTGGTGAGGAATTGACGGAGGAGAGTATCAGACGGTGGTGATAGCTTGCATCGAAACGGAAGAAGCGTAATTTACCTTTTGAATAGAGGAACGACGCCGATTAAAGGAGGAGGGTGGCTCTGCACAGTGTCAGCATTGTATTCATTGAAGAAGAAGAGGAACCGAGTGATTGAGCTCAATTTTCTTTCTTCTTCCCCTTTTGTGAATAGTAATCTTATTTATGTGATTTTGATATACGGACCACACTATCATCTTCTACTACTTTTGTTTATTTTATTTTTATTCTATTTATTTTAGGTTTTGATTTTTATTTGTTTTTAGTTTCAGGTTGTTAGTATGGGCAGGATCTTATAAAGCCCATCTAAGCCCACTGCGATTCCATTCAGGCCCCCGTTTCAACTTCTGAACCCCCATAAGCTATGCATAAAGAACTTTGGGCTTTGACCCATTGATCTTGTTGACTGCACCTTTATTCATGCATTGAACCCCTTTATTGTTGTCTCACTTTAATTGTTTTTTAAAATCCTTATTATTTGCAAATTAGTTTTAATTAACTAAAATTGGTTTTAGCTTTGTTCAGAATTTTTATTTTTGTAATCTAGCTTTAATTTTAATTTCTTCCGATTAATTTAGTTTAATTAAATACGATTGTATTTGATTTTGGTTGTAGCTTTTGTTTGATATTGTGTAGGTTTCTTGCTTGATTTTGATGATGGAGGATGAAGCGTGGTGATGACCTTATGACTAATTATTTTTGTAATCTTGTTTGGATTAATGAGATCTCTGGATGAAATATGCACTTAGACTTTGATTTTGTGCAGACCAATTTTTGTTGATCATGGTTCTCTTTGTTGGTCGTCTTTGATGCTGGAAGTTTACATTTGACCGATATCATGATAATTGACAATTGTGCTTGACTGTTGAATCCGCTTTCGACTTGATATTTCTTCTTGAGTTTCTCTTGCGCGTATTGAAGAGGCAACAGACCTTCTCTGTTAGGTACCACTGGAATTATTATTTTTCGTGCCTCATTCTAGTCCTGATGCCATTTTAGGAGCATGTTGTTGCATCTGAAGTCCTACCGGTGTAGGCTCTATCTGCGATTGTCTGATTATTATCATGTTGCATTCTTATCTCATATATGTTGCTATTTCTTTACTTGCGCACTTATTTCTTCAGCATCTCATTTCTTCTTTTACTTCTTTTTATACTTTCTTAAATTGTATTTGATGTGCTTAGGCCATCAATGTCTAACTTATGTTCACCCCCCTTAGAAACAACTTAACTTCTTTAGGAGAAGTAAGTTGATTTTCTACCTCCTTTCTTCTTCTTCTTCTTCTTCTTCTTCTTCTTCTTTTCCTCTTTCCTTCTCTTCTTTAGGATAGAGTGATACCTCACTAACCTAGGTTCATACATGCATGTCAACAATAGGATTAGTCTTTTCCATTAGCTCTTTTTCCTTTAAGATCTTTAGTTCTTCTCTCTCATCTTCATACAAAAACCTAAAAAACATTTTAATAAAGATTGAAGTAGTCTCTTGTGTATGGCCTTATTCCATGGGGAACTTGTTCTCACCCCATCTTAGTGGTGGTACAAGCTTGTCTATATTGATGCACAAGTTCAATCATAAGACTATCTTCACAAAGATAACCATAAAAAACACTTCTTCATTTAATTCATAAAAACACTTAATAACTCCAAACAAGTTATGGAATTCAAACCATAATCTTTGGAAGCAAGTTTGAGGGTCTTTTTCATTCTTAGTGTGCTTATTACTCATTCTATCTAGGAATGTGGTAATAAGGACACATTACCTATAAAAGGATTTGCTTTCACTTCCTTGTGCCACTCTCCTAAAAAACTTCTAAAAAACACAAACAAAGAATAATCGTCTCTCCTTCGGGACTTATTTTCTGATCACCTTCTTCGGAGCATATGAACTTGCTCCTACTTGTCACTTTGCAAGACGGTTAGGCACTCGTCATTTGAGCCCGCAACACCTGAACATTGACATAAGCAGTTCAAGCCTTAACATACAAAAGTTGTCCTCCCTAGTTAGGGGAACTACGGCGACTCTGATCCTCATGTCCATATGAGGTACGTAGGCAGCGGGGTAGGGCCCGTTCGAGCACTCGTTTATTTTCCCTACATTTCCCCCTTTCTTTTATTTTTCTTATCTAGTTTCAATCTTTCTTTTTGTAGCAACTTTCATTTCCTCACCCTTTGAAACAATTTCTTTGCAAGCGTTGATCCTGTCGGGTACGTCGTACAATTTGGGGTGCTAATACCTTCTTAGGTCGTAACTGACTCCCGAACCCAGTTCTTTGGTTCGCAAAACCTTGTCCTTCCTTTTCTTTTCTTCTGGTTTGTGCATCATTACCATTCTCGTTCCTTCGGGATAAAAATGCTTGGCTGGCGAATCTACCCTTTTCCGCGCCATTTTCGCGTTTGTGCCAGGAGGAAAATCCAGGGAGCGAGAAGAGCACATCGGAACCCTATTAATCGTAATTAATATTATTTAGAGCATTAATTAAATTTACGGGGTATTACAAAGCTTTTAGTTAATAAGTTCCATAATTCACATAATCGGAGGAACATTGATTAAATACCATAATTAATTAAATTCCCCTTCAAAAGTAATATTTTCTCATCCCAATAGATAAATTATCATTTTTAGCTCTACAACGATATAAAGTACGCTTAAATCGGATACTCGGATAAAAATTTATGAATTTTTTAAAATAAAATATTTTTCCAAAACCTTCAGTGGTAACCGGTTACTCACTTTGGGTAACCGACTACTTCGCCCACACTGTTCATCCAGGGGCTAAATGAGAGTTTCAGCCACATTTCGTAACCGGTTACTCTTTTCAAGTAATGATTACTCTTCACAAAAACTGCGTATTTTCACAATTTTAAACGAAGTAACCAATTACTCAAAAGGGTAACTGATTAATTCATAGCAGAATGTCTAAAGCTTGCGTTTTCAACCAAAAACCAGTAAAATTTCATTTTTCTTTTCACATGTTTACATTGCAATCACATAGCAAATAATATAGGTCAATCGTATACTAACACCGATTATTCTACACTGATTAAATTGCATATCAACCATAAATTTTTCCGATTAGAAGCATGACCACATTCTAACCTAAATCTCTCTAACAATAAAACTTCTAAGAATAAGAAGTTAAAGTTGATGATCCAAAGCTCTTCTTCTTCCTCAAGATTTTCCCTATTTCTTTCCTTCCTTCTCACTTCTCTCTTCTTCCTTTTCAAGCCTAGCCTCCATCTGGCCATTTTCAAGCCCAACCTACGTCTGGCCAAGTCCAACGTCCGTTTGGCAAGTTAGTACTCGTCTTGCATTACTTAAAAAGACATGTTTCAAGCCCAACCTCCGTCTGGCCAAGTCCAACGTCCGTCTTGAAAGTTAGTAGTCATCTGGCTTCACTTAAAAATACATGTTTCAAGCCCAGCCCCTGTCTGGCCAAGTCCAACGTACGTTTGGCAAGTCAGTAGTCTTATGGCTTCACTTCAACAGATATTTTTCACGCCCGATCTCTGTTTGGCCAAGTCCAACGTCCGTTTGGCAAGTCAGTAGTCATGTGGCTTCACTTGATATTTTTCAAGCACAACCTCCGTCTGGCCAACTCCAAAGTTCGTTTGGGAAGTCAGTAGTCGTCTGGCATTACTTAAAAATACATGTTTCAAGCCCAACTTTCGTCTGGCCAAGTCCAACGTCCGTTTGTCAAGTCAGTAGTCGTCTTACTTCACTTAATAAGACGTTTTTCAAGCCCAGGATCTATCTGGAAAGTCCAACATCTGTTTGGCAAGTCAGTAGTCGTCTGACTTCATTTAAAAGACATGTTTCAAGCCCAACTTTAACACGGTGGGAGAACTGACTTTCTATATATGTTGCGGATAGCAAGAGTCTCCACCAACTTTTATTTTATCCATAAGGAAGGGACATAAAAGAACATGAAAGACCGTTTTTAAAAGACTTAGGTTCGGGAGGTAGGTTATATAAAGGGAAGGTGTTAGCACCCTTTATATCCATGGTTATCCATGGGCTCTTAGTTACTTAGCTCACTAAATTTATTTTGAAAAGTGAAGTGTGTGATTAGAAAATTTTCTAAGTACTTTGTAATGATCCTCGTATGGATGTATACAAAGCCTTTTTTTTTAAATGTTTGAAAATAGTGAGGTGTGAAAAGTATATTCTTTTTGAAGTGTGATCAAATTACTATGAGGTACCTACCCTAGACTAAGTCATTCATGTTCTTATATGTCCTTTCAAGGGTAAGACTATCTCAATTATTAAGGAATATGTAGTCATTACCTTAGATTTTATTAAGGGTCGGGCATAGGGTCATCGTACGGTCAACGAAGGCAACTGTAGGGTGTCTTTAGCAATTGGACTATCATCTTTTAAACCGAAGGGACAAAATCATTTATCGTAGGGACTTGATCTTTTTATGAATCTGGGAGGGACTAGATGATTTATTTCATGGAGGGACTTTGCTTAAGACACCCTAATTTCGAGGGACTTGACCATTTATTAAGGCAACCAAGAGGGATAACCCTAGGAGGTGCAGACGGTGATCTTAGATCGACTTACGTGTGTGAGTGTTTATTTTAAGATATTTTTATCTTTTTAATTAGTTATCTAAATTCAATTAATTACAATTATGTTTCCAATCCCTATTTACTAACCACGCAAATAAATAATATAATTAATAAAGACAGAAAAGTAGAGCTACCCTATTACATCGCTTTGGAGCAGATACAATATAATCGGGCGGAAAATAAATTACAATAATTACTACTTATACATTTTTTCTAATAATTAGAATAAATCAAAATTAAATAAAAGAAATAAATCAACATAAATTAAAGAAAATAATTATTAAAATTTAAGGTTAAAAATTAGGTTAAAGTTTCAATTAAGAAGAATTAGGTTTAGATTAGACAAATTAGGGTTAGAATTTAATTAAGAAAATTAGGATTTATTTAATCTAAATCTAATTAATTAACTTTATTTACAAAAAATAATAATAAAAATAACCTAAGAAAACTAAATTATTTTTCATAAAAAGGGAAGATGATTAAAGGATTTATGAAATTATTAAGGTGATTAATTAGTTTTAAATTAATAGTGATTAATTATTTAAAAATAATAATAGTTAATAATAATAAAAATAGAAAAGAAGGAAATATAGGCAAAAATAAAGGTGGGGAGACCTGGTTTTGATCCTAGGACCTCCCCCTTACCAGAACCAGAGGCATCCACTGGGCTAGGCGCATGCTTGTGCTTTTCATATGGCCAATAATCAATAAATAATATGTTTAGAAATAAGATGAATTTAACACAAAAAATTGGTTGTAGCCGGTTTCGATCCTGAGTCCCTTGGTTCACCAAACCAGTGCGTCTTCCACTAGGCCAACTGCGTTCAACTGATATTAGTCAATAAGAATTAATTATATAATAGAATCAAAATTCAAAAACAAATTTGGCGCCCAAACTTCGTCTTCTTCCTTTGAATTCGTAGGTTTTCCTGCGAATTTTCCTATGTGATTTCCTGCGATTTTACCTGCGTGTGAAAAACCTGCGAAACTCATACAATGCCAAACACACACAATTTTTTCAAATTGATCACACAAACATGATCCAAACAGTTCATTCAATTGATTTATGGTTTTAGAATGTGTTTATAGTCATTAAATTGGGAAACCCTAATTCAAAGGGATGAACCCTAAAATGGCGTTTCACGAATTGGCATTTGAATCTTCAGTTTAATTGCCCAGAATCCATTACTACATTCATCTAAACACAAATCAATGAATAAATTTGATTAATAACACATAAATATGCTAGAATGAAAAAATAAAAAAGTGAGACAAATATGATTCGGATTCCTCAATATGTGATGTTTTGGACGAACGTGATGATCGTGTTATGCTCAATGATGTTCAAGAAAACCATTGCCATCGTTATTTGTTCTTGAAAGTACCTCAAACTGTAAAACCGAATATTCGTTTTTTGAAGGATTCTTGAAACTTGGATAGGGTGTTTGTGAGTTGAAAAATCGTCCCAATTGCTTTGGTTATGTTCTATACTTATATTAGAGTCAAATTAGGTTAAAAATTTGATGGATTGTATGGGCTTTTAGATAAATTGATGGTGAAGATTTCCAAGTTTCATATATTTGAAATTTCCATCAATTCTTGCTATATTTTATTTGAAGGGACGTAAAACACAAGGAAGGGGGGTTGGAATTGGGTTTTCAATAACTAATAAAAATGACTTTTAGAAACACTTTAATTTATACTGGTTCGTTTGAACTCAAACTACATCCAGTCCACCCGCCAAGGTGTTTTTGCCTCTATCAGCGAGGTCTTAATCCACTATTCAAATATGAATACACACAAAGACCTACTGTCAATGTCTTCTTGAGTCTTCTGACTTAAGCTAGTCACTCAAGGAAATTAAACGTATCTCTTACAAAGATAAAAATAAAGTAACTAAATGCTTCTAATAAGCTTTAATCATAAAGTGATTTGTTACAAATTGTTTAGCGCAAAATGAAGGAGTGTGAAGATATCACGTTGGGGAACATCTTGAGCTTAATTTGGATATAAGTTAATGCCATAAAATCCTTCCAGAACAAGAGATACTTATTCCCAGCATTTATTAAGATTTTCTTTAATTAAGCTTTAATGAAAGAATCTCCATCATCTAGGCATGAATCAGAGTATATCAATTTGATACGCAACTTTAATGAAGTCTTTAAATGAGAGATTGTCTTTAACTCATATATATTCTACATAAGAGCGCAAGTCTGCTTCTGTTGAAAAATGCTTTCCTTTTAATAACTTCCTTTTTAAGAACTTCTATAATGCATATTTTACGAAGTTAATTTCACTATCTATTAAAACTTCTATTCTTACATAAGAATAATTGTTATCATCAAAACTATTAGAGGATTAGAATCAAAATTTTTCTAACAATATCCCCCTTTTTGATGATGAGAAAACATTTATTTTGATTTAAGAATAGAGCTTTAAGAGTTAGAAGGACTCCCTTTGGTTAATGAGAATTATTCTTTCAGAGTTTTCCATTAGGAGTTCTTTTAGAAAATTTAATTCTTCCATCAGAAGTTCTTTGCTTTAGCTCCCCCTGAGTTGATTACTTAACATGTTTTTTTTTAGAATCACAACTCAAACAATTTAATCAAAACATTAATATGTTAGATACTCATCTTGATAAACTACTATAGATCAAAATCTTCTACGTTTCTCCCCCTTTTTGTCATTACTCAAAAAGAAAAATAATTCAGAAGTAAAACATGAATTTAAAGGAGTCAAAACAGAACTAGTTTTCATTAAACAGAGGCAAAGCCAAAAACAAACATAGAACAAGGAAATAAACAAACAAAAAACAAAAACTAAGAAATATAGAACAAGATCAGGGTTGGGGATTCATCTTAGTAACTAATGCTTCAAGGAGATACTTGATTTCAGAAGATGATTCCACTTGTTTGCCAATCATAGTCTTCAATTGAGCATTAGTTTCATCCTGCTTGTCCAACCTCTGCTTGACCATTTCATTTTCTTTCTTCAGTTCTTCTAGGGTCTTCAGCACAAGAGAATTTGGTAGAGTTTCTTCAGCAGTTTGTTCTTCATAAGTTCCTTCAGCAGAAGGTACTTGACAAGAATCATTGTCCTTAACTTCCTCAGAATGAACTAAAACCATATGAAGATCAGAGTATGATTCCATAGGTTCTGGTTCAGTCCAGGGCTTATCATCCATAAGTAGAGTCTTTTTCTTTTCAATGTTTGAGACCACTTCTTTGAGATGCCCGCAGAAGTTCTAGTGAGCGATATCATAGCAGTTATCTTTCAGCTTTTTGGTCTCATCGTTGAACCATTTTCTGAATGATGCCCATAGAAAGTCAAAAGCTGCAGGATCAGGAAGCTCTGAGCAGGAAACCTTCAGATTCTCTAACCTGATTTTCATTTCTACTTCAAAATCTAGCAGTAGTGAGTCAATGTCTGTTTTTGTGGGTTTGGGTTTTGGAGCAGGGATGGCAGTTTTGTTTGTGACAGAAGATAATTTGTTTAGAGCATCTATGTCAATAGATGTTCTCATTGGGTCTTCTGGTTCAGATTTTTCAGGAGGAGTATATGGAATTGTTATGAATGTGGGGGTGTTTGGTGGAGTAGATTCATAGGAGGATAAAGAATTTTCTCTAATTGGAGATAGGTCAAAAATGAGTGTATGGAAGTCAGTGTTCAAAGGATGGAATGCACTGGGTTGTTGTGTTTCAGAAGTTTGAACAAGATTATTTTGTTGGGATTCAAAGGGTTGAAATACATCAATGTCAGATATAACATTTTGAAGTTATGAGTGGGTTTCAACAAAATGGGTTGTGTTTAAATCAGAGGGTGGTGTTGGATCTATGGGTATGTCAAAATCATCTAGAGTTTGTGGTTGATTAGGTTCATTTTCTGGTTGATTGAGTGGGGGTATGATAGAAGGTGCAACATAAGTTGTGGGTATCACAGAAGGAGTTGGTTCAGAAGCAATAATGGGTTCAGAAGAAGGAATGGGTTTAGAAGGAGTGGTTTCAGGTTGTATTTCAGACGTGACCACTTCTACTACTTCAACAACAGAAACGAAATCAGATAGAGAGGATGAAGAGTTACCTTTCTTTTTTATTGTTTTAGCATCCTTTTGAGAAGTTCATTCACCAGCTTTCCTCTTCTTGTTTTTATTCAGGACAACTTCTGGTGCTGGCCTTCTGAGTTCTTCTGGGTTGAACATATGGTCCACACCATCCAGCTTGCATGATTCCAAATATCTGACTACAACCTCTGGAGGTGTGTCAGAAGAAAACAAAGGAAAGTCCTGTAGAGGGATCTTCCTTGTTGTGATGACTTCTCTGGAATGAAGAGTGGGGTCCTTTTTGATAGAATCAATGAACTTCATCTTTTTGAGGTTCTTTGCATTCAGAGGTTTTCCAACGCCTGTCTCCAACATATCAATCTGTTGTGCCTCAACCAGGTGATCCACCAACTTGTTTTCAGTCAAGATATCAGAGATCAATCTTCCTAGAGGTATCCAATCCCTCTTAGTCTTTTCTCCTTCTCTGGTTTCCTTTACACTGTTTTTCAGATGATTAAACAGAAAATGTACTAGATTGACTTTCTTCTTCTTGGAGATGAAATAGAGAAGGAATTGCTGATCCATGTTAATGTAATCAGGGGAGTTTGTTGCTTTCCTATGACATATGCTTCCCAGAATAATCTTAGCCCAGATCCTTAGATGATCCTTCAGATCTTTGATTTTGTTTGAAGGTTGTCCATGTGTGAAAATTTCTCTAGCCACCAATTTCGTGTCTGAGAGCTTATCTATTTCGCTGCACTTGATTCCATTTCCATCAAATTGAATCAGCCTTGCAATTTGATCTTCTGAGATGATGATCCTCTTCCCCATAACGTAAGAGGTTACATGTGAGTTTGAGGCACTAGCGAATACCTAGAATTCTTTAACAAACTTAGGGAATACTGGTCCCATTAGACGATCAAAATACTTCTCCCAGCCTTGAGCTTGAACAACAGGAAGAAGATCAAACCCATTTTCTTTCAAACTTTCAAAATCTATGAACAATTCACACAAAACTTCAAGCTTTTCTGCAGATGTGAGAAGGGTTCTGATAGGAGATATGTGTAGCCCTTCTGATAAGGATCCTTTTATGGTTGAGAAGATGAATCCATTGTTACTAAGATGAAGGGTTAAGGTTTTTCTTAAAAAAAATTGCAGATAAAAGGAGTGTAAGTGAGGGTGAAAAAGAGAGAGATGTTGGAGTAAAAAACGTGAGAGTGAAAAGTAAAAGTGAAAAGTGAAGGTGAAAGTGAGTTTATATAGAAAATAATGCATTTAATAAGAAACCCAATTAGTGGAATTAATAAATTCTCAAAACATCGTGATTAGAAAGTAATAAATGAGAGCTGACAAAAGGGAAGACGTAAAGATCTTGGAACAGTTACCAAAAAGATTTGTGCCTCTATTGTGTCTATTCAGCCCTTTTAGTTTCCCAGAACTTGAACGTGTGTCCTTCTGTAGATGACAATTGTCTGATTGCATGTTCTGTCCTGCTTCAGAGTTTGAACATGTATTCTGATTCTTATAGGGATCCTTAGAGGATGATTGACACGTGTTGATGTCAAGATCTGCATGTTATTCTTTTGAAATAGAAGTTCTCAGAGATAAACAGTCAGATCATTAAGATAACTTCTGAATGAATAAAACAAAAGGTTCAGAGTTCAGAACTTCTGAGAGATAAAAACATATAATTAAACATTTTCATTCTGGACATAATTCCATACTAAGATTGGTTAGAATGAAATTAAATCTATCTTCACATGATCTACTATTGAGTAGCCTTTGTCCAGAACTTTCAGACCAACAACCAGAATTTGAAACCTTGAGAACATCTTCTCAATTGTTTCATCTTCTTCCATCTTAAATGTTTCATACTTCTAAATGAGAGCCAGAGCTTTTGTCTCCTTGACTTGAGTGTTGCCTTCATATGTCATCCTCAGGGAGTCAAACATATGCATGGCTGATTCTCTGTTGGTGATCTTCTCATATTCTGTATATGAAATAGCACTCAGAAGTATGGTTCTAGCCTTGTGATGGTTTCTGAATTCCTTCTTCTGTTGAGTTGTCATGTTCTTTCTTTCAATCTTCTGATTATCTGCTCCAACAGGATGAATGTATTCATCTTTCACCATATCCCAAAGATCTCCATCCAGAGCTAGAAAGAAACTTTCCAGAACATCCTTCCAGTAATCAAAGTTGTCACCATTAAACACTGGAGGTTTTCCATTGATTTTGTCTTTTTGGTAGTCATTGTTGTTGTTGCCAGCATCTGCCATTGTGTTTTAACTTCTGGATCTTTTACTGACACGGTTAAGTGTATATCTCAGAACCTAGAGCTCTGATACCAATTGAAGGGACGTAAAATACAAGGAAAGGGGGGTTGGAATTGGGTTTTCAATAAATAATAAAAATGACTTTTAGAAACATTTTAATTTATCCTGGTTCGTTTGAACTCAAACTACATCCAGTCCACCCGCCAAGGTGATTTTTCCTCTATCAGCGAGGTCTTAATCCACTATTCAAATATGAATACAAATAAAGACCTACTATCAATGTCTTCTTGAGTCTTCTGACTTAAACTAGTCACTCAAGGAAATTGAACGTATCTTTTACAAAGATAAAAATAAAGTAACTAAATGCTTCTAATAAGCTTTAATCACAAAGTGATTTGTTACAAATTGTTTAGCGCAAAATGAAGGAGTGTGAAGATATCACGTGAGAACCAAAGCTTCAAATCTTCAGTTTGATTCCTTTATATAGTGCTTGAATAATGTAGTTGTTGGGGAACATCTTGAGCTTAATTTGGATATAAGTTAATGCCATAAAATCCTTCCAAAACAAGAGATACTTGTTCCCAGCATTTATTCAGATTTTCTTTAATTAAGAGCGCAAGTCTGCTTCTGTTGCAAAATGCTTTCCTTTTAATAACGTCCTTTTTAAGAACTTCTACAATGCATATTTTAAGAAGTTAATTTCAGTATCTATTAGAACTTCTATTCTTACATAAGAATAATTGTTATCATCAAAACTATTAGAGGATTAGAGTCAAAACTGTTCTAACACGATTTAGTCTTATTTCATATAGTTTCTAAACCTTCTAAATGTCATTTCCATGATCTCCAATCAAATATTTCAAACATTATTTGATTTTTTATATTTTATATACATTTAAATTGAAGTTTAATGATTAAAATCCAAATAAATAATAAATAAATTATAAATATCATAAATAATTGGAATTGGGTCGTGCTTGATGTTATTGTGAAGGTTGGATTGCAATTTCATGGGCCCATTTGGAGAAAATTGGATTTGAGACCCTTTTTGCTCAATGCACCCTTTGAAAATTTCCCAAATTTGCCAATGTACAAATCCCTCAATTTTAAGGCCATGAAGATGATCTTGGACATTTTAGAAATCTTAAAGAGTCCTATAACCAACCTTTTTGATCCCATGTCAATATCTTTTACCATTTTCAAATTATGAGCTTTGGAAGAAGTTGACTTTTTGTTGACTTTTAAAAGGACCTATAATGTCTTAGCTCATACCTTCCAAATGAAGCATTTTTAGGCTTGGCTTGTTAGACACAAAGTTGTAGAGAATTCAATTTCCTTCAAAATGAGCTTTGGATGGGAAATTTTTGATAAAGTATGTGAAAGTTATGGCTGGTCAAAGTTCAGTTGACTTTTCCTATGAAAACCCTAATTTAGAAACTCCTGATTCTTGATGATCTGAAATTTCCTTGATGAATCATGATCAACCCTTGATCAAATGATTAATTTTACTTCATAATATTGATGTTGGCAAAAAATATTGAATTTTGACTTTAATTTGACCATAGTTGACCTTAGTTTGACTTTTTAATCAACTTGACTGATTTTTGAACATCTGATCATCTAACTGGTCAAACTTATTGGAAAAGCACTGAAACTTGACATGGGGATTCTTGAATACATGTGGGATGTTATGAAGCTAACTTGAGGCCTTGGAAATCCATTTAGCTTAGAGAAACTCAAAACCCTAGTTTTGGATCCATTGTTCAAGAGGAGCCTTTGTCTGATGAAACCTTCAATCCATTTGACCAATTGTGAACTTTGTGAACCTTGAGAGAACTCTTGGCCAAGTACAACGTCCGTTTGGCTTGTCAATAGTCATCTTGATTCACTTAAAAAGACATTTTTCAAGCCCAACCTCCATCAGGCATGTCCAACGTCCGTTGGGCAAGTCAATAGTCGTCTCGCTTCACTTCAAAAGAATTTTTTCAAGCCCAACCTCCGTCTGGCCAAGTCCAAAGTCCGTTTGGAAAGTGAGTTATCGTCTGACTTCACTTTAAAAGACGTTTTTAAATCCCAGCCTCCGTCAGGCCAAGTCCAACATCCGTTTGGCAAATCAGTAGTTGTCTGGCTTCACTTAAAAAAACATGTTTCAAGCCCAACCTCCTTTTGGCCAAGTTCAATGTTCGTTTGGAAAGTCAGTAGTCGTTTGGATTTATTTCAAAAAACAATTTTTAAGCCAAGCTTCCATATGGCCATGTCAATAGTCGTCTGGAATCACCTAAAAAGACATTTTTTCAAGCCCAGCCTCCGTCTTGAAAAGTCCAACGTCCATTTGGCAAGTCTGTAGTCATCTGGCTTCACTTAAAAATAAATGTTTCAAGCCCAGCCTCCGTCTGGCCAAGTCCAACATCTGTTTGGCAAGTCAGTATCTGTTTGGCTTCACTTGAAAAGACATATTTCAAGCCCAACATTCGTCTGGCCAAGTCAAAGTCCAATTGGCAAGTCAGTAGTCGTCTGGCTTCACTTAAAAAGATGTTTTTCAAGCCCAGTCTCCTTCTAGCCAAGTCAAACGTCCATTTGGCAAGTATGTAGTCATCTGACTTCATTTAAAAATACATATTCAAGCCCAACCTCCATCTAACGTCCTTTTAGCAATTCATTAGTCGTTTGGATTGACTTAAAAAGACATTTTTAAGCCCAGCCTCCGTCTGGCAAAGTCCAACATCCATTTGGCAAGTTAATAATCGTTTGGCTTCACTTTAAAAGATATTTTTCAAGCCCAACCTCTGTCTGGCCAAGTCCAACGTCCATTTGGCAAGTCAGTAGTCTTATGGCTTCACTTCAAAAGATATTTTTCACGCCCGGCCTTCTTATGGCCAAGTCCAACGTCCGTTTGGCAAGTCAGTAGTCACGGGGCTTCACTTAAAAAGATATTTTTCAAGCACAACCTCCGTCTGGCTAAGTCCAAAGTTCGTTTGGGAAGTTAGTAGTCGTCTGGCTTCACTTAAAAAGAGATGTTTCAAGCCCAACTTCCTTCTGGCCAAGTCCAACGTCCGTTTGGCAAGTCAGTAGTCGTCTTGCTTCACTTAAAAAGACATTTTTCAAGCCCAGACTCCATTTGGCCAAGTCCAACATCTGTTTGGCAAGTCAGTAGTCTTCTAGATTCACTTAAAAAGACAGGTTCAAGCCCAACCTCTGTCTGGCCAAGTCCAACGTCCGTTTGGCAAGTCAATAGTCATCTCACTTCACTTCAAAAGAAATTTTTCAAGCCCAACCTCTATCTGGCCAAGTCCAAAGTCCGTTTGGAAAGTGAGTATTCGTCTGACTTCACTTAAAAAGACGTTTTTAAATCCCAGCCTCCGTCAGGCCAAGTCCAACATCCGTTTGGCAAATTAGTAGTTATCTGGCTTCACTTAAAAAGATATGTTTCAAGCCCAACCTCCTTTTGGTTAAGCCCAACGTCCGTTTGGCAAGTCAGTAGTCGTTTGGATTTACTTCAAAAAAAGAATTTCATGTCAAGCTTCCGTCTAGCCAAGTCAATAGTCGTCTAGATTCAATTAAAAGACATTTTTCAAACCCAGCCTCCATCTGGAAAATTCCAACGTCTATTTGGCAAGTTAGTAGTTGTCTGGCTTTACTTAAAAAGACATGTTTCAAGCCCAGCCTCCGTTTGGCCAAGTCCAACATCCGTTTGGCAAGTCAGTATCCGTTTGGCTTCACTATAAAAGACCATTTTCAAGCCCAGCCTCCGACTGGCCAAGTCCAAAGTCCATTTGGTAAGTCAGTAGTCGTATGGCTTCAATTAAAAATATGTTTTTCAACACCAGTCTCCATCTAGCCAAGTCAAACGTCCATTTGGCAAGTATGTAGTCATCTGACTTCATTTAAAAATACATATTCAAGCCCAACCTCCGTCTGGCCAAGTCAAACGTTTGTTTGGAAAGTCATTAGTCGTTTGGATTCACTTAAATAGACATTTTTTAAGCCCAGCCTCCGTCTGGCCAAGTCCAACATCCATTTGGCAGGTTAATAATCGTTTGGCTTCACTTCAAAAGACATTTTTCAAGCCCAACCTCTGTCTGGCCAAGTCCAACGTCCATTTTGCAAGTTAGTAATCGTCTGGCTTCACATAAAAAGACATTTTTCAAGCCCAACGTCCATTTGGCTAGTCAGTAGTCATCTGGCATCACTTGAAAAGACATTTTTAAGGCCCAGCCTCCATCTGGCCAAGTCCAACGTCCGTTTGGCAAGTCAGTAGTCATCTGGCTTCACTTAAAAAAACATGTTTCAAGCCCAGCCTCCGTTTGGCCAAGTCCGACATCCATATGGCATGGTATTAGTTGTATGGAATCACTTCAAAATAAATTTTTCATACCCGACCTCCATCAGGCCAAGTTCAACGTCTTTTTGGCAAGTCAGTAGTCATCTGGCTTCACATAAAAATATGTTTTTCAATCCCAACCTCCGTTTGGCCTAGTCCAACGTCCATTTGGTAAGTCAGTTGACATTTGGCTTCACTTTAAAATACGTTTTTCAAGCCCAATCTCCATCTGGCCATGTCTAATGTCCATTTGGGAAGTCATGAGTCGTTTGTATTCATTTAAAAAGATGTGTTTCTAGCCCAACCTCCGTCTAGCCAAATCTAACGTTTGTTTGGCAAGTCAGTACTCGTATGACTTCACTTAGAAATACATTTTTAATCCCAGCCTCAGTTTGGCCAAGTCCAACTTCCTTTTGGAAAGTCAGTAGTCGTCTGGCTTCACTTAAAAAAGACATGTTTCAAGCACACCCTCCGTCTGGCCAAGTCAAACGTCTGTTTGGCATTTAAGTAGTCGTCTGCCTTCATTTCAAAAGACATCTTTCAATGTCAGCCTCCGTCTGGACAAGTCAAACGTCCATTTGGCAAGTCAATAGTCGTCTGGCTTCACTTAAAAAGACGTGTTTCCAGGCCAACCTCCGTCTGGACAAGTCCAAAGTCCTTTTGGCAAGTCATTATTCGTTTGGTTTCAGTTAAAAAGACATTTTTAAAGTTCAGCCTCCATCTGGCCATTTTAAAGAACAACCTATGTTTGGCCAAGTCCAACGTCTGTTTTGCAAGTCAGTAGTCATATAGCTTTACTTAAAAAGACATGTTTCAAGCAAAGCCTCTGTCTGACCAAGTCCAACATCTGTTTGGAAAGTCATTAGTCGTCTGGTTTCACATCAAAAGATATTTTCCACACCCAGCCTCCATCTGGCCAAGTCCAACGTCTGTTTAGCAAGTCAATAGTCATGTGGCGTCACTTAAAAAGACATTTTTCAAGCCCATCCTCCGTCTGGCCAAGTCCAACATCCGTTGGGGAAGTTAGTAGTCGTCCGACTTCACTTAAAAAGACATGTTTCAAGAACAACCTCCGTTTGGCCAAGTACATCATCCGTTTGGCATATCAATAGTCGTCTTGCTTCACATAAAAAACATATTTCAAGCCCAGCCTCCGTCAGGCATGTCCAACGTCCATTTGGCAAGTCAGTAGTCGTTTGGATTTACTTCAAAAAAAAACATTTTTCAAGCCAAGCTTCTATCTAGCCAAGTCAGTAGTCGTCTGGATTCTCTTAAAAAATACATTTTTCAAGCCCAGCCTCCTTCTAGAAAAGTCAAACATCCATCTGGCAAATCAGTAGTCGCTTGGCTTCACTTAAAAAGACATGTTAGAAGCCAAGCCTCCTTCTGGCCAAGTCCAACACTCGTTTGGAAAGTCAGTATTCGTCTGGCTTCACTTGAAAAGACATTTTTAAAGCCCAACCTCCGTCTGGACAAGTCCAAAGTCCATTAGGAAAGTTAGTAGTGCCCCTATTCAAGCATGAGTTAGTTGTGTAGGATGTAAGCGCCCAGCTTAACAGACAAACAAGATAACTTGTGGTTGAATACCAAAGACAATCCAAAATTTGCACTCATTGGGGAGAAGAAGAAAAAGGATATAAATTGTAAAAGATAATATAGTATGAGTATCAAATGAAAGCGATGGAGGACGACCATCGAGCAGAGGACGACTGCTGGGGGTAAAACGGTAAGCAAAGCAATGACGGGGACGACCATCATGCTGGGAAATAAAGAAACCGCGACGGGGACGGCCATCGGGTAAAGTGATGAAGGACGATCATCAAAAGAGAAAAGACCACGACGGGGACGGCCATTGGGTAAAGAAATAAAATTCTCTGGGGATTTGAAAAGGTGAGAAAAAGCATTAATGGGGACGGCCATCAGGCTGGAAAGTAAATAAACCGCGACGAGGATGGCCATTGGGTAAAAGAATAAATGAAATAATGATGAAGGACGGTCATCAAAAGGTGAAGGACGATCACCTAGCAGGGGACGGCTGCTGAAAACATCACGACATAGGACGAATGCCGGATTGAAAAGATCAACGATGGGGACGACCATCGGATAAGCATGATGAAGGAAGATCATCAAGAGGTGAAGGACAATCACCTAGCAGGGTACGACTGCTCTTGGGGGATTATCTCGACATAGGACTAATGCCGGATAACAAGGTCGACGATGGGGACGGCCAACAGATAAAATGATGAGGGAGGATCATCATAAGGTGAAAGACGATCACCTAGAAGGGGACGGCTGCCGAAAATATCATGACATAGGACGAATTCCGGATAGAAAGTTCCAACAATGGGGAGTTACACTGGGAAAAGGATGAGGGACGATCATCCAAAGGTGAAGGACGATCACCTGGCAGGGGATGGCTGCCGCAAATATCACGACATAGGACGAATGCCGTATAGAAAAAGTTGTTTTGTTTTTATAGGGATGTAAACACGGACGAGTGCTTACGCTTTTGAAATAAACGATATAAGTGTTTGACGGTGTGTATAGACTAAAGATGCAGATGAGCATCCTTAGGACCACGATATGGACGAGTATCGATAGAAACAAACACTGACACGTGTTTAAGGATCATGATACAAACGAGTATCAATCGGTTAAGCAAGGAACACGGACGAGTGTTTGACCTGCTGAGGAGGTGATATATACAAGATACAGACGAGTGTCAAGAACTTCTGTATAAGTACGTACAAGTATGATCTGCTGAGGAAATATGTGCAAGGCACATACGAGTGCCAAAAGATTGAGCAATGGACACATACGAGTGTTTTGATTTGCTGGAGAAGTATGACACAGACGAGTGTCCAAAAGAGTATCTACAAGTATGAACAAATATCTGTATTGAGAATGCAGAAGGTATTCTGGCTTTGTCTGCGGGGGATAAGTTTTATATATTGCTGGTGAAGTGAATATGGTATTTGCAGGTGACTGGCTCGAACCTGGCTCATGATCATGCAAATGTTTGATTTTTTCCGTAATGCTTCGTTTTAGACGGAATGTTACGGTTATTTTGGTGAATATGATGTGAATGCTATGATTATGCATATGAGATACCCGATCCGAAATTCGGATCCTGCGGGGATAAAGATCTCTGGTTTATCTATCCGGAGGGAGAACTCCGCTGGGGACGAGGAAGTTTCAGCAACTCCGCTGGGGAAGTATTTCATGTATTGCTCTACTGGGGAAAGAATGGCAACTCTGTGGGGAATCAAATCCACTGACTCTGCTAAGGATGAGAAAATCCTGGCAACTCTGATGGGGAATAGAAAGTTCCTGACCACTTTGCCGGGGAAAAAGCCGCCAGGCATTGCTCGGGAGATCCCGCTTGGGGAGGAGATGACTTCTGGGAAGTAATACGCTGGGGATTGATGAATTCCTCAAGGGATCCCCTGGGGGGATAAAAACTTCGCGAGGAAATAATTCTTGTCAAAGAGTCCTGCTGATGTTGTGATTGCTGACTTGTATGGGGAATAATACTTGATATGCCCCATGCTGTGAAAGATCGTCCGCCTTGAGTACCTGCAACCTATCAAACAGAGACGCACAAGTGTCCCGAGGTATCCTCAACCAGATTCCGTCATAGGAGTTAGATTTGCTTAAGAATTCATATTTCCTACAAGCATTCATTAAAATGGCTCATATGTTTTAAGCAAGTGTTGTATCATGAACTTTGGACATTTTGCAAACGAAACAAAAATGTACAAAACAAAGTGTGACTGAAAATTCTGATTTTATTGATTTGTGTGCCCTGAATAGGCAAGTACAGTCAGAGAAGCGAATCCACTGAAAGGAAAAGATTGCTGTAAATTGAGAAAATAAAAGTGTTGGCAATGTTTGAATTTGACGCTCCAGTGAGCTTCCTTTGCTATGACCCGTATGACCTTGACGTTCTTCTTATCTTGCTTTCTGAAGAAGGTTGATTATGACCGACGCTTTATCCTTTCGAAGCTTGCCATGTTGTGAGTGATGCAGATGAATTCAGAATGCAGTTGTTCGCTTATTCCCTGCTTTTGTGTGGATCGCCCTTTCGGGTTTTCAATCCACCGGGATACCCATTTTTGCCTGAGCTGTCCGATGTGTCTTTTCAACTCAGTGGGTGTATATTTTTTTTCGATTTTCCCTTATTTTTGCCCGAGTCTTTTATTCTGTTTTTGACTTGCCGGGATGCCCTATTTTTGCATGGACTTACATTCTGTTTTGTGTCCAGTGGGTCATTTTATGCGAAGTATTTTTTAACTACATCTGAATTCACAGGAGATAGGAAGTCCTCGTCATCCATAGTACTGAGCATCAGTGCTCCACTAGAGAAAACTTTCTTTACTATGAATGGGCCTTCGTAGTTTGGTGTCCATTTGCCCATGTGGTCTATATGAGGAGGAAGAAGTCTTTTCAAAACAAGCTCCCCCACTTGGTATTCCTGAGGTCTGACTTTCTGATCGAAGGCTTTCTTCATTCGCTCTGATATAATTGCCCATGATAGATGGCCGTTAATCTCTTTTCTTCAATCAGACTTAGTTGATTATATCGAGACCGGACCTATTATGCTTTGTCCAGTTTCACATCCATCATTACCCGTAAGGAGGGTAGTTCAACTTCAACAGGTAGGACAACTTCCATACCATATACAAGCTGATAAGGTGTTGCCCCAGTAGATGTTCTGATAGAGGTTCGGTACCCATGCAAGGAAAATGGTAGCATTTTGTGCCAGTCTTTGTAAGTAACTACCATCTTCTACACAATCTTCTTAATATTCTTGTTAGTTGTCTCAACATCGCCATTCATCTTTGGCTTGTAAGGAGAAGAGTTGTGATGTTGAATTTTGAAGTCTCGACAAAGTTCTACCATCATCTTGTTGTTCAAATTGGAACCATTATCAGTAATGATTCGCTCGGGAACTCTATATCGACAAATGATATCCCTTTTCAGAAATCTAGCTACTACGTGTCTGGTGACGTTTTCATATGAAGTTGCTTCAACCCATTTGGTGAAGTAATCAATGGCTACCAGGATGAATCTGTGACCATTTGAAGTAGTAGGTTTAATCTTTCCAATCATATCAATGACCCACATGGCGAAGGGCCAAGGTGAAGACATTACATTCAACGGATTCGGAGGCACATGCACTTTATCTGCGTAGATCTGGAATTTGTGGCATTTTTTGGCATAGGCATAACAGTCTGCATCCATTGTGATCCAATAATAACCTGATCTCAATAACTTCATTGCCATTGCATGTCCTCCGGCATGGGTACCAAAATAACCCTCATGTACTTTGTGCATCAGTAGGTATGCTTCCTTCTTGTCAACACATCTGAGAAGGACCATGTCGAAGTTTCGCTTGTACAAAGAACCATCAGTAATGAGGAAGAAACTGTCGGCTAGCCTTCTTAATGTCTTCTTATCATTCGACGATGCCCCAGGTGGGTATGTCTGAGTTTACAAGAAGCATTTAATGTCATGGTACCAAGGCTTGTTATCGGTGACGGTGTCCATAGAGAATACATATGTCGGTCTGTCCAGTCTGGATAACAAAATCTGAGGCATATAATTGGCAATCTGTTCTTTGATCGTGGATAAAATGGTAGCCAAAGCTTTTGCAAACTGATTCTTATCTCGAGGGATGTATTCAAGCTTAACCATTGTGAAGAAGGTCAATAATCTCCTACTGTAGTCACGGTAGGGAATCCGATGCTCCTGATGAGTGTACCATTTGCCGTTGGTCTGGTTGATTACAAAAGCTGAATCTTCGAATACATTCAAGGCTTTGATCCTGAGGTCAATGGCTTCCTCAAGACCCATGATACAAGCTTTGTATTCTGCTTCGTTGTTAGTGCAGGCAAAGGTGAGTTTTGTTGAGAAAGGCATATGAACCCCTTTAGGTGTAATAAGTACTGCACCAACCCCCCGACCGTTGCAATTAACATCCCTATCAAACATCATAGTGTGAATAGGCTCTTCACAATCTTTTGCTATTAAGAACATGATGTCTTCATCAGGGAAATCAAATCTCACAGGCTGGTAATCATCAATGGGTTGCTCAGCCAGATAGTCAGACAATACACTGCCCTTGATGGCTTTCTGAGAGGTGTACTGAATGTCATACTCTGTTAGAATCATTTGCCATCTTGCAACAATTCCGTTAAGTGCTGGCTTCTCAAATATGTACTAGACTGGATCCATCTTTGAGATCAACAAGGTAGTATGAGTCAACATATAATGTCTTAGTCGGCGAGCAGCCCACGCTAAAGCACAACGAGTTTTCTCGAGCAGTGAATAATGTTGTTCACAGTCGGTAAACTTTTTGCTTAGGTAGTATATTGTATACTGTTTTCGACCGGACTCGTCATACTGGCCCAACACACACCCCATCGACCCTTCTAATACTGTCAGATACATGATTAGAGGTCTCCCTTCAACTAGAGGCATGAGAATTGGAGGTTCTTACAAATATTCTTTGATCTTATCAAAAGCTTTTTGACAATCATCGTTCCACCTGACAGTTTGTTCCTTTCTTAATAGCTTGAACAAAGGTTCGCAGGTTGTCGTGAGATGAGATATGAACCTTGAGATGTAGTTCAATCTACCTAAGAACCCTCGAACTTCTTTCTCAGTCTTAGGTGTAGGCATCTCCTGAATGGCTTTCACTTTGTCGGGATCAACCTCAATTCCCTTTTCACTTACAATAAAACCCAACAGCTTACCAGAAAGTACCCCGAATGTGCATTTGTTGGGGTTTAACATCAACCGATACTTCCTTAGACGCTTGAAAAGTTTCAATAGATTCACCAAATGATCTTCTTCTGTAAGGGACTTGGAAATCATATCATCCACATAGCACTCGATTTCTTTGTGGATCATATCATGGAATAATGTTACCATAGCCCGTTGATATGTTGCACCGGCGTTCCTCAGACTAAACAACATTACCTTGTAACAAAACGTGCCCTAAGGTGTGATGAAAGTTGTCTTCTCCATGTCTTTAGGTGACATCTTAATCTGATTATATCTCGAAAATCCGTCCATGAAAGAAAATACCGAGAATTGTGTCGTGTTATCCACTAATACATCAATGTGAGGTAATGGGAAATCATCCTTCAGGCTTGCTCTGTTCAGATCCCGGTAATTCACACACATACGCACCTTGCCATCCTTCTTAGGTACGGGTACAATGTTAGCAACCCACGGAGGGTAACTAGTTACAGCAAGAAAACAAGCATCCTAGTGCTTTTGTACTTCTTCTTTAATTTTCATGGCCATATCTGGGCGAGTACGGCGCAACTTCTGTTTAACTGGCGGACAATCTTCTTTCAGTGGTAACCTGTGCATGACAATATCCGTATCCAGACCTGGCATATCTTGATAAGACCAAGCGAACACATCGACATATTCCCGAAGCATACTGATGAGTTGTTATTTCACTAGAGCTTGCAGACTGGCCCCGATCTTCACCTCTTTCACATCTTCCTCGGTACCAAGATTGACAGTTTCAACCTCCTCCTGATGAGGAGCAGTCACTTTTTCCTCTTGTCTTAACAACCTGGCCAATTCCTCAGGCAAATCATAGTCTTCATCAACCCCTTCATCTGCTTAATTAATCGGATTGTCGAAGTCATACAAGCTCATAGCAGTGTCGTTGTTGGTGCAATCTGGAGGATTATCTCTGCAAGGGTTGATATTTGTTGTGATTGATTTTATTTTATTTAGAAAAAGTTTGAATGGAGTTATTATTGAAAAACATTGCCATTTATTTTTTTGTGCGAAAATAACAAAAATGAAAAACAATGAGCGAAAAGATCGTTTGCAAAAGATGTCCATTTGTTTATTAATCATTCATTTACACAAAATAAAAATATGGCCCTATTACAAAATGAGTCCTGAAACCTTGGACAAGATGTAGGACTTGATGCATGCTTAAACAGGAAATAATAATTACTCTGCAGAAGTAATCCTTATAATTTCCTGGGAAGACCAATTAAGGACTTACTGGCCTGGGACCCTTGGACGAATCCAACTTTCCAGGTTGAAGTCGCTTTCAGCCTCGTCTTCCACATTGTTTATTACATCCAGGGTTAGCATTCCCCCACTAATAAACTTGGGAGCTTCAGCAGCCTCCTCTTGGACCTTTCAGGATGGTTTGTAACCCAACCCGAACTTGTCTTCCTTGACCTGAACTTGCAGCAGCTTGCCCCAGCCCTGGGCATTCCCGTCTTCAACAACCTTCCGAGCTTGCTTATAAGAAGAGATCGCAGTACCAGAAACTTCAGCTGTTGCTTCATTGACATTAAGGGCCTCAAACCCTTGACTCATTGTCTCATGGATCTCTCTGTCCATCTCAATATACTTGTAAGTAGCTAGATGACTGGCAAAGATATCCTCCTCCCCACAGATTGTGATAACTTGGCCCTCCCATTCGTATTTTAACTTTTGGTGAAGGGTCGACGTCACAGCGCCAGCGGCATGAATCTAAGGCCGACCCAACAGACAACTATAAGCAGGCTGAATGTCCATCACGTAGAAGATATTTTTGAAGATTTGTGGGCCAATCACCACAGGCAGCTCAATTTCCCCAAGAATCGATCTTTTAGAACCGTCAAAGGCTCTCACCACCAGGTTACTTGGATGCAGTGCAAGACCAACATATTCCATCTTGACCAAGGCTTTCTTTGGAAGAACATTGAGTGAGAACCCAGTGTTAACCAAGACATGAGAAAGAACAACACCTTTACACTCCAGGGTGATATGAAAAGCCTTATTATGGTTACGACCCTCCGTAGTTAGATCAGCATCGGTGAATCCTAGTCCATGACTAGTATTGACATTAGAAACCACCGTTTCTAGCTGATTACCTGTAATCTCTTCTGGCACGTAAGTTGCGTGCAGTACTTTGAGAAGTGCATTCCTGTGAGCTTCGAAACACATTAGCAGTGATAGAATAGAGATTTTGGAAGGTGTTTGATGGAGCTGGTCCACAACCTTATAGTCACTCTTCTTTATTATTCTCATGAACTCGTCTACATCTTGGTCAAATGATGTCTTCTGAGCTTCCTTGGCAATAGGCTCTTCAGGCACCACACTCTTGCCCTTAGCCTTGGCAGCAACTTCTGCTTTAGTATTAGTTCTTGGGGATTGTGAGGAAAAGAGACGTCCGCTTCGAGTGAAGCCTCCGCCTCCCCCCACATTATCAATTTGTGGTGTAGAAGTGTCAAAAGTGACTTTCTTTCCGCCGCAATATAAATCTGAGCCATAGTGCTAGGGCACGACACTGCTGTTGTCATATGGAACTGGTCCAGGCACTGTGATAGTAACTGTAAACACCCCAAATTTGCCCACACTCTTTATCACACCATGGCTTGTGATCTTTCATTTTTGCATAAGCATAAGCATTACACCTCATATTGTATATTTGTTTCATCTGCATAGTTCAAGTTCATCTACATTTAGGGTTTGTGATCTAAGCAATCCAAAAATCCATATGAACCATCCCAAAGGCCTCAAAGCTTTCCAAGAGGGTCCATGTGTGTTCTATCATCATATTATGCTCCTCAAGGTTCATGGAAGTCAAGAAATCACAAGAACTAGCAAAGGCATGGAAGCAGAGCTAGGGTTTCACTACACATATGACCAAAATTAGGGTTTTGGTTTCAGAGGCCTTAACTCAAAATATTTTGGTCATTCTTGTTTCTAATGTTCTTAATATGTTATAAGGATCCTGTGTACCAAGTTTGATGAAGAAATTCATTGTGGAAGTCATCTGTTCACTGGGTAACTTCCTGAGCAAGTTAAGTCAAAATCAGGGCATCTGAGGCCCCCAACAATGGAACCAAAGGGGTATTTTCATCAAATTGAAGTTCTATGATCTTTATTTGATCTTATAAGAGGTTGGAAGTTCACAAGATTGAAGAATTTTGAGCCAATTGCAAACTTGCCAAAAATGGAAATGACTTGAAATGCAAACTTTCCATTTTGGGAAAGTTTTTCAACCTCCTCTTTCTTAACCAAAAATGCTTCAAATGAAAAATTCTTGGTCATGAAAGTTGTAGATTGGGTCTTTCCCTTTTCAAAAAGTACAATAACATGTCTTGATTCATCATAGAACTCAAGTTATGGCCTTTTAAAGTTGGCAAAAATCCTATAATTTCAAGGTTCATGTCAAAGAGGGATTTTGCAATTTGGCATGTTCAAACATTCTAATGACTTCTAATGTGCACAAACACTTCCCAATATGTCAATTGAGCCTCTAAACATCAGAATTGTGCATTGAACCAAGTGTTTCTATGACTTGAACTTCAAGAAATCTCAAAAGGGCCAAAACTTTCAAAAATTGCAAAATGCATTGGATCCTCTCATCCACTTGTGCCAGCTGCATCAAAACCATTCTATGGCTCTCCATGAAACTTGCTGAGGCCAGACACCCCAAGAAATTAGACCTGCCATGGCCCATACCTCAAGTACACAAAAATTGACTTTTTTGCAAATCACCCCATACTAATCAGCCTGTGCCACAACAACTATCTGAGCAATCCCATTGGCTTAATCAAACATTATGCAAGCCATTTCATAACACACAATAGCCTGAATCATCCCAACACTCAGATTTCACAAAATCCCTCAAAAACTTCCTCTCTTCGAAACTCATCACACAACCACTAAAACTTCAATCTTTTTTCACCAATCATCTCCGCATGACCTAAGGATCATTTCCCACCCATCACCATAGCCTAAAACACAGCCAAACCAAAACACGATTCTTGGTGCAGAGGAACTGAAATTCTCAAACCAGGCCATACAAGCTTGTTCTTAGCTCCTCATCATCATCAAGGAGCTCATTGGGGTGGGTTTGATCCAAGAAAAAGGCCAGAAAGCTCAAGAACACAAAGCTTCAACTCAGGTAGCTATGATGAACAATTTTTCCAGAACTCTTATTTTAAGTTCTTAAATGCTTCTACATGTTTAGCTGATCATCCTGATATGTTTAGTTTTGAAAATGATTGAGAAATGAGCATGTATTGAACTTCTGAAAGTTTTGAATGTTTTCACGATTTGCTTTGAATCATGATTTGTGTGAATGATAAATGTTGTTTGATGATGGATTCTTGTTAAGGGAGGGTAGTAGATCATTTCTGGAGAGTTAGAGGGTTTGATTTAGCCTAGGGAATAAGTTAGGGTGTTTGGCTTGCCGGAGAAGGTTTAACTGTCCTTGGATTTAACTGTCCAGTTTGAATATCAGCCCTTGGATGTGTTTTAGCGCGTGTTTGGATGGCCCAGATCCTTTCACTTAACCCTAATCCAGATTAATTAACTTAATTAATTTAAAATTGCCTGAATCAATCTCAGCCTCTCATCTGCGCACGCAATCAAGCCCCCTTTGAATCTCACCCACTGGATCAATTGACTTCCATTTTAAATCATTTTTATTTTATTTTAATTAATTTTTCTTGCATAGTTTATTTAAAATAGCAAAAAGCATCACAAAAATATTTTCTTTTGCATTTTGACTTGAAATATTTTTCTCATTCCAAAAATGATTTTTATTTTATTTTTTGCATTAAAAAAGAATTTTTAAAATATTTAAATGTTATTTTTTATTAATTAAAGTCTTTTAATTAATTAAAAGTACATTTAGGTTTCTAAAAATCACCAAAAAAATCGTGAAACATCCCAATGCATTTAGAAACATTTTCAAACTCTTCACACAAATTTCTTTTTAGGTTTGATCATAGTTTGCCAATTTTCTTTAAATTAAGGGTCATAAAAATCACATTTTTAAACCCTAACTTTGAAAAATCATTTCTTCCTAACCAAGAAGAGTTTGAAGTTGATTCTTTTTGCATTGTGTTACATATTGCATGTAGTTTATAGGACATTTTCCTCATGAATGTATCTTATATTTTCAAATTGATTTGCATTTTTCCCTTTGAACCACCCAAAAACCCTAGAAAACTTAGGAAAATCATAACTTTTGATTGGTTAGGCTTCTGACCTTCTACTTTGGGGTGTGACCTAATATGGGATTAGGGTTTGTTTGAGTTTGTTTGAAAATTTTTATCATGTCATATGCTTCTGTTTTATTCATTGGCATCTTGCTTGTCCATAAAACCCTAATTTTATGTGTTCATTTGCATTCACCTTGCATATGCATCATTACATGAACTTGACATGACATTTCTTGCATTCATATGTCATATTAGACATCTTAGGACATGTTAGAACCTTACTCAATAATTTCTTCATTCATTTTCCATGATTTGCATTCATTTCATTTCATTAACTTTCATGTGTTTTCAAACTTCAAAGCATGCTTCCTTTGCATCTCGTCTTTGTATGATCATACATATGCATTTTGTTTGCCTTTGCATCATTTCACATGACATTTGCACAACATAAACACTTCTGACTTTGGTCATTTCATCTCATTTTACTTCCTTTCTTTATGCTTTATACCTTATGCATCCATGCAAACTTTTCAGGTTTTGGTAAGTCATTTTGGGAGGTGAATTTTCCTTCACCTCTCACTTCTTCTTATCTATTTCATTTGCATTCTTACTTGTCTTTTAAGTGAACTTGTTCACTTGTGTTCCATCTTTCTCACTTTCTTTCTTTAAGTTACTTATCTTCTTCAGTGAAGTAAGTAACTTATTCTTCTGCTTCTTCCTTCTTTCATCTGCTTCTTCCATTGGTGGTTTCCTTGAAGATCTCTCTTAAGCCTTATAAACCATAGGATATCCAAGCATGATAATAATTAGGGTTGTGATTATTCCCCCTTATCTTTTTACCTTTGAGTCTCCTTGAGTCTCTCTTCTCATCTCAATAATCAGAGACTAAACTCTTAAAGTTTTAGGACTTTGGAATTAGGGTTATGCCTACATCCTTCTCTTAGGATGGAGTGTATAACTTTAATCCTAAGTGTTAAACCTTTAATTTGTTTAACCATCTTAATCAAACCATCTTAATGACCATCAAGACTTTATCTTGTAACTTGGGCCTTACATTAGGGTTCTAATTCTTCCTTATGGTTAAGAAGGACTAACCCTAGTGTTTAATGGACAAGTCCCCCTCAAGTTGTCTTACAAACATAAAATCCATTTCTTAATCTCATCCCTTAATTAAAATCCACTTAATAAAGGCTTTTTTATATAATGAATATAACCCCTAACCATGGATTAAGTTGAGGTATCTTCCTCAGCTTAAGTGTTCTCATTTATTATCCTTCTATTAGGATAGTGTAATGAGTTCACTAATATGTGATTAGAGATTAAACTCATTACTTAACACTAAAAAAATACCCAAAAACATCTAAATAATCACAAGTAGGTTAATGATCTTAATCCTACATCATCATGGTAATTAAGTTGAGATGCTTATCTCATACTTAAGTATTCTCATTATACCTAATCAGGGAGGATATAATGAGTTTACAAGCCCTTGATTTAGGCTTAAGCTCATTAACTTATCCAAAACACCAAAAACAATAACAAAGCTGAAAGCACAAAAACAAACAATAATCGTCTCCTTCGGGATTATTTTCTCATCACACTCATTCACAAACGAGAACTCGCTTCTTCCGTCTAATGCAAGACAGTTAGCACTCGAGCCAGACGAGTCACACATTTGAGCATAGACAAGTAAGCAGTTCATAGTCAAAATCATCCCAATCTCTTTGAGTCAAACTACGGTGTTCTGACTTCCTCATTGCACGAGAGGATACGTAGGAATAACTTAACGGTTATCGAACAAAAGTCTCTTTGTATCCCCCCCTCTTTCAGCATTCGCTTTTAAGCCTCAGTTCCTGAGCACTCACCTTTTTTTTTTGCACTGACACTTGTATATTCTTTTCTAGCTTTTACACACAGATAGCACATACACTACCTCTTTAAACACAATCTTTTAAGCGTGGATCCCGTCGAGTATGACGGACAATCTGGGTGCTAATACCTTCCCAGGTTGTAACCAACCCGCTTTCTCAGTTTCTCTGGTTCGCAACCGTCTTATCCATATCTTTCTAGGTTTATGCAGCATTACCTTTCCTTCGGGATAAAAATGCCTAGTTGGCGACTCTATTCATCTTCACCCTTCATTTTCTCTCTTCGCCGACTGTTCGAGCTTGTACCGGGATGCAAATCTTTGGGAGCGACAATATCCGGACTGATTGTTGCGGATGAAGGAGTTAAAATAGTCTGAGGTTCATAATAAATTGTAACAGGAGGTCTGACCGGAGGTGGTGCTGGTGATGAAGGTTACTGATGTTGATGGAGATGTTGATGTGAGTTGTTGAAAGAATCTAGAACGTGGATCATTGTCGGATCATAGTAAATGGTAACTGTGGAAATATCTTCATTGATGGTTGCTGTTGTTGTAGAAGGATATGTTGAACCGATGTCCGTTGAAGTTGAAGAAGGGATGATTGTTGATGTTGTAGAAGAATCTGTTGGAATGATTGTTGTTGAAGTTGCAGGAGGAATGACATGTGCTGGTGTTGTAGGAGGAATGGTTATTGATGTTGTAGGAGCTAGAACTGTTGAAGTGATCTGTAAAGTTCCTTCTTTGATAAGATTGTTGATACCTGTCTTCAAATTTACACAACCATTGATATAAGTCTTGAAAGCTTCGCAATGGGCCTCACAACCCAGAAACACTTGGCATTTTAAAAGCTAGGCTTTAACCTCGGCCAGAGGTGTTTGAATACTTGCAACACTGTCAATTTGGTTCATTGGTTGATCCTCCTCAATGGCATTTATCCTAGGCCCACCATGGCTAGGCATATGATTCTTGGTAACACTTGGAGGGGTGCAAAGTTGGCTGCCTTAGAATCAATCAAATCCTGAACCTTCATGTGTAAGGCTCTGCACTTCTCTGTTGTATGGCCAGGTGCATTGGAGTGGAAGGCACATCTGGCATTAACATCATATTTTCTTGGAAGGTTTTGGGGATCTGGTGGAGCCAAAGTCCTCAATTCAATCAGATTGAGCTTCAATAACCATGGAAGTAAGGCAGCGTAGGGCATCAGAATGGGATTGATAACCCTGTTGATTTGTGAAGTCCTCTGTTGAAACGGACGTTGTTGCTGATTGTTATTGTTGTAAGATCTATGTTGAGGAAATTGTTGTTGCAGTGGGAAGTGTTGTGGTTGTGGAGGATATTGTTGTTGAGGTGCTAGAGATGGAATGATGACAACAACTACTGATCTTGGCATGTATTGAGGCCTACTTCTGCCCATATGCACTGAGTTGGTTTCACCTGTCCTGCGAGGTCCCGAGAAAGGTTTTCTTGCATTGCTGGAACTAGCACCGTTGTCTGAAATTTTGCCCATCTTCAAAAGACTCTCAATTCTCTCACCAGCTATAACTACATCTGCAAAGCTGGTGGACAAGAAAGCAGCAACTCTGTCAATGTAAGTTCCCTGTAGGGTGTTCATAAACATGTCAGCCATCTCTCTTTCAGACATCGGAGGCTGGACAGCAGCAGCAAGCTGTCTCCATCTTTGGGCATACTCCCTGAAGCTTTCTCTTGATGACTGAGACATACTCATCAGGAGGGTCCTGTTGGGAGCCATGTCCAAGTTATATTGATATTGGCGTATGAAAGCATCAACTACATCCTTCCAGTTTCTGACTATTGCTCTGGACAAGTGAGAATACCATTCACGGGATGCCCCGGTCAGACTGTCTTCGAAGTAGAACATCCATAACTTTTCGTCCATGGTATAAGCTTTCAGTCTCCCCAGAAAGGACTGCAGGTGAGTACGTGGACAAGATGTACCATTATATTTCTCAAAGCAAGGAGGCTTGAATTTGTGAGGAATCCTGACTCCCTCAACTAAACCCATGTCCATTACATCAAATCCCAAAGAGTTTTGGGACTCCAAAGATCTTATCTTCTCTGCTATTTCATCCAGACGATGATCATAGGCTTCATCCCCAGCACCAATTACTGTAAACTGTTCCTCTTGAGGGTCCTCTTGCAAGGCACAACCTCCAGTGTTTCCTTGGGTATTTCTGATAGCATTGACTTCAGGATTGAGGTGAGGCCCAAACTCTTGTGGATCTGTTCGTGGCTGCCCGTGATCATTATTTCTAGTACCTCCTGTACCTGGATGATTCTTTTCTGGAGTTTGCCGCTCGACTAACTCTCTTAATCTTTCTTGGCTTTGAGCCAACCCAGTCATTACTGCCATGAACTGGTTCATCTGAGCCCTTATCTCAGTTCTCTCATTAGCCATATGAGTTCTCACGTCAGTCAAATCTTGTTGAACTTGGTCCATCTGTAAGCTCGAAAGGTTGTTTATGGTTAGATACTGGTGAACTCTGTTGATGGGGAAAACCCTCCTACGAGCAATGTTTCCTGAAACAACAACAAAGTGAGAAAACAACAACAAAAACACCTACAAAACAAAGAATGAGGTTAGTATCCAATGCATTATGTCTATTTGTCTTCCAAGGGTATCCGATTTGGTTCTTTGGTTTTGAACTTCCAGACCTCCAGGAATGAAGGTGTTGTAGAAATCGAAGCCCATCCAAAAAATCCAAGTAATACATAAACCATATATTACAAATGCAAAAGGTACATAGTTTATGATTACAACAAGTTCCCATGGAGGGTCAAAATACAATTAAGTCGAGAAATACAACAAAATCACCATGAGTAATAAAGTACAACCAAAATAAAATACAAATACTAAGAAATCAAACATCCAACCCAAAATCATCCTCCTTGACTTCCTTCAGGAGAGCATCAGTCACTGGTCCAACTTGATGCTCTGTGATGGTCCTGATAAGAAGGTTCCTGGTGGAAATGGCACTTGTCAACTTCTGGTACTTGTCTTGGTCTTTTGATCTCTTCAACCCCGCCCGAAGTTTCAACTCGGAGATTTGTTTCTGTGTTGCTAACAAGGCTTCCTGACTCTTCTTCTCATTAGCTTCCAACTACTCAATCTTAGCCTGGGTCTTCTGATCTTCTTGCAAAAGATCCTCAGTGATCCTAATCCACCTAACCTGACTCTCTTCTAGGTAATGCTCAGCTCTGGCTTTCTGAATCTTAGCTTCTTTGCAAGCATTCTTCAACACCAATTCCCCTGCTCGGGCTTTTCTGATGTAATCGTCAGTCTTCTCAACCTTAGTCACATGCTCGATACGGAGCTTATCTAACCTCTCATTGTCTAGACGACTATCATTCCTCTCCCAGAGGGTCTTCTTTAGAGCTTTAGAAAGCTGAGCATTCCTCTCTTTCAGCTTCTCAAACTCCTCTAAATTGATTGTAGCTACAGGCTCTACTGCTGATGGCCCTGGAACATCTTTTAGGGTGAGTGGCATGCGAGTGATCTGTCCTCTGATGCGAGACCAATCAAAGTACTGAGCTGAAGCTATGTTGTTGCACTTGCCAAGAATAGCAGTCCCTTTTGTCTGTATGTTATCCCAAGTTCAGGCTACTTGTCGGATGATGGCATGATTATTCTGAACATCACAGTAAAGGGTCTCTGCTAAATCCCACTCTCTTGGTGGTTGTACTAAGGCATGCCCTAGCTTCCTTTTGAAAAGCAAAGCATTGTAGTTGATGCAACCCTTCACTCCAATAAGAGGTACATTGGGATACTGTCCATATAGCTTGTAATCATGTCCCTGCCATTGGTGCTATGTGTACACTACCTGATGTCTTCTGAAGTGAGAGCAATCATTCTCTTAGCCCAATTCCTTGACTGATGAGGGTTCAGGAAAGCTTCTATCTTCGGCAGGTGTCTCAACAACCAACAATAGAAGAGAGGTGCACAACATCTGAATAGTCTTCCCCTCTGCTTCTCATTTCTATGATGCACTGGGTAGTAATATTTTTCTAGCAAGGTAGGAATTGGATTCTTCAGCAGGAAGATATGAATAGCATTCTTTCTTACAAACTTAGGCTCATCTGCAAACAAGATGATTCCGTATATACTAAGAGCCAAGAGAGCACAAACAGTTTCCCACTTCCCTGCTGCAACATAACTGGTGGCCTGAGTGATCAAAAAGTCCAAATGGAGGCCTAGGATTCTAGCCTTGGTGGTCATATGCTGATCAATGATGGTGTTTTCCAAATGCAAAGCCTTAGCTATGTCTTCATTCCTAGGAGCAGTCATCACATGGTTGAAGGGGATTCCTCTTCTGATGGGGACACCCAACAACATGGAAAACTTTTCCAACAAAGGACCCATCTGAAAGTCTGGGACAGTGAAACATCTGAGAGGAGGTTCATAGAACTGAAGGCAAGTGTGAATCATGCTCCTCTGTGATGCATATAAATCCATGATCATGTCCATAATACCACCATAATGTTCCCTGAATAAAGGGACATGATCAGGAGTGATAAGTGTCTGAATCTGCCTGATGCCTGCTAGGGAGGGCTCAAAGAAATGATAAGTAATGTTGCTCTTCCTGGATGAGTCCATACTGACAATGGATGCTGATGAAGATAGCTGAGGAAAAATAATTGATGAAGACAACTAGAGAAGATATCAGCTGAAGAAGATCTCTGAGGAAGATAACTGATGAAGATGGCTGAGCAGAAGAACAGTCAAAACCAAACCAAAGATGATGTGGATACCCTGTAAAACAAATAGACAAATGTTAAATGATGCAAAATGATGTATGCAGAATGATATGCATGGGTTTGTGATCAGGTGCTGGATTTTCCATTTTCTTTGATAGGGTCCATGAGTGTTCAGAAATCCAGATGAAGGCTAGAGAACCAATAACCAGGTGGGGGACTCAAACAAATAGTCACGAGTCCAGGGTTTCATAAGATTAGTCCAAGATAGTGTAAACTTAAAACAACATCTAGTAATAGGGTATGATGAGGCCAAAGGTTCCTGCAAACCTGTAAACATCCTAACCCACTCACAGGTATTGTTCTAGAACAAGGATCCTCAGGCTTGAATCTATTATGAGAAGTGTAAACACTTCTAACCCGGAGGTACAATGTTTACATTAATCATAAAGGATCCTCCTCTAATTCACCTCAGATGCTGAAGGTCATCTAAAAAGGTCATCCAGACTTAGCAGGCAGAAATCCGTAACACATAGTTCTCAAGAAGAAACCCATGTCTGAACCGAGTTTCATATTCCCGCACCAGACCAAAATGGAATGGGAAAGAATATGAAGCCACTATAATCCTATGTGTCACTCAGGCTCCCGGTATGGAACCTTGCTCACTGAGATACCCCTCCCACAAAGGTAAACCAACAAATCCAGCACATGATATGATGACAATAATATGAAATGCATAAAAATAGTAAATTAAAGCGATAAATAAAGTTGTACAAAAAGCAATACATAAAGCAATAAAAAAAAGCACACATAGCACCCCCATAAACACAAATCAAACAAGAGCTAGGAGAAACCCACAAAAAGAACCAGAAGCCCTGGGGCACAAATTGAGGCTAACTCAAATAGAGTACAGATGCGAACGGTCGGCGAAAGAGAGAATATGAAGATGAACTGAAAAGAGTCGCCAGCTAGGCATTTTTATCCCGGAGGAAAGGTAATGCTGCATAAACCTAAGAAAAGATGGATAAGACGGTTGCGAACCAGAGAAACTGAGAAAGGGGGTTGGTTACAACCTGGGAAGATATTAGCACCCAGATTGTCCGTCGTACTCGACGGGATCCACGCTTAAAAGATTTCTGTTTTAAAGGGGTAGTGTCAGTGCTATTTTGTGTGCCAAAGCTGGAAAAGAATGCAAGTGTCAGTGCAAAAGAAATGTGAAGTGAAATAAAAGAGTGTCAGTGTGAAGAAAGAATGTGAAGCTCAAGATAATGAGGCTTAAAGAATAATGCTGGAAGAAGGGGGAGTATACAGAGACTTTTGTTCGATAACTGTTAAGTTATGCCTACGTATCCTCTCGTGCAATGAGGAAGTCAGAACACCGTAGTTCGACTCAAAGAGACTGAAAGATAAATTGACTTGTGAACTGCTTACTTGTCTATGCTCAAGTGTATGACCTGTCTGGCTCAGGTGCAAACTGTCTTGCATTAGACGGAAGAAGCGAGTTCTCGTTTGTGAGTGAAGATGATGAGAAAAGAATCCCGAAGGAGACGATTATTGTTTTTTTTTTTGTGTTTTCAATCTTTTATTGCTTTTTGAAGTTTGTCATAAGAAAATGCGCTTAAGCCTATACCAAGGGTTAGTAAACTCATCACATCCTCCCTCTGATTAGGGGTAATGAGAATACCTCAAGTATGAAGTAAACACCTCACACTTAATCACCATGATGTAGGATTAAGATCATTAACCTACTTGTACTTAATTAGATGTTTTCGGAGTTTTTATTTAGTGTTAAGTAATGAGTTTAAGCCATAATCAAGGATTTAATGGACCCATTACACCATCCTAATAGAAGGATAATAGATGAGAACATTTAAGCTGAGAAAGGCTCCTCAACTTAATCCATGATTAGGGATTAACCTCATGACAAAATAAACCCTTTATTAGAGTGGATTTTAGTTAATGGTAAGATTAAGAAGTGGATTTTATGGTTTGTAAGACAACTTGAGGGGGACTTGTCCATTAATACTAGGGTTAGTCCTTCTTAACCAATTAAGGAAGAATTAGAACCCTAATGCAAGACCCAATTTACAAGCTTGATGTCTTAGTGATTATTAAGTGGATTGATTAAAGGATTTAAACACATTAAGGGCTTAACACCTAGGATTAAAGTTATACACTCCATCCTAATAGAAGGATACAGGTATAACCCTAATCACAAAGCCTTAAAACCTTTAAGGTTTAGTCCTTGATTGAGATGAGGAGAGAAGACACAAAGATGACACAAAGGTAAAACTAATGGGGGGACTAATCAAACCCTAATTGTGATCATGCTTGGGTATTCCTAGGGTTAATGAGGCTTGCAAGAGATCTTCAAGGAAAAGCCACCATGAAAGAAGCAGGATGAAAGGAAGGAGAAGCAGAAAGAAGCAAGACAACTTGCTTCACTTAAGAAGACAAGTTGCTTGAAGGAAGAAAGTGAGGAGGGAACATGAATGAGCAAGCTCACTCTAATTCACAAGTAAAATGCAGCAATGAATGCATAAGAGGGATGAGAAGAGATTATGAGAAGTGAAGGCAAATTCACTTCTCCAACACTTACCACCTGAAAAGTTAACAAAAGGAAATGAAATGAAATGAAAATGAGATGAAATGCAAAGATGAAAACCAAAGTCAGAAGCATATTCATGATGCAAATGATGCTATGAGATGGTATGAAAGCATGTCAAGAGATGAGGATGATCATACAAGAGATGAGAATGCAAATGAGACAAATAAGAGGCATGAAAGTTCATGAAAACTTATGAAATGCAATGGATGCATAACATGGCAAATGGATGAAGCAATGATCAAACATGATTTCAATATGTCCTAAGATGTCTTATATGTCATGTGGATGCACAAAATGTCATGGCAAGTTTATGTATGCAAGCACATGAAGAATGAATGCAAATGAAGGCAAAAATTAGGGTTTATGTACAAGATGCAATGCAAAATTCAAAATCAGAAGCAAATGACAAGATAAAAAATTGAAAATGGAATCAAAGGTACCCTAAACCTATACAAGTTCACTACCCAAAGGGGAAGGTTAGAAGCTAAACCCTAAAGGACTTATGATTTTCCTAAATTTCTAGGGTTTAAAGGGTGATCCTAAAGGGAAAATGCCAAACAAATTGAAAATGCAAGATAAAAATGAAACAAAAATGTTTTTAGAAGCTTGAAAGTATGCTAAACACAATGCAAAAATAACCATTCAAAAACTCAACTTGGATCAAAAGTTATGAATTTTTGAAGTTAGGGTTAAAAATATTCAAATTAAAGACCCCTAATTCAAATGAAAATTGTCAAAGCATGATCAAAACCAAAAAGAAATTTGTCTTGTGAGTTTGTAAATGTTTGAAAATGTTCTCTGAATTTTTTTGGGATTTTTAAATACCTAAATATATTTTTAATTAATTAATTTCCATTAACTAATTAAAAATAAACATTTAAATGATTTAAAAATAATTTTTAATGCAAAAAATAAAAATAAAAATATTTTTGGGTTCTGAAAATTCATAAAAGATTTAATAAAAATTTTCAGAATTTTTTGATGTATTTTGCTATTTTTAAAAATTCGTTCAAATAAAATAGAAAACAAATGAAATAAATATTAAATAAATGAGAAAAAGGGAAAGTCAGCTAATCCTAGGGCTGAGGTTTAAAGTCAGATTGGAGGGAATTGACTCCGCGCGCATCTGGATGGCTAACATTCAAACTACGCTAATTATGATTAAAGCCCTAATCTGAACCCTAATGACTTTCAGGTGACCGGAACAGTGTTTCGGCCATCCATTCTTGCTATCTCACTCAATCCGTAAAATCAAACCACCAAACTCTCCAGAAATGATCCCTACCCCATTCTAAACAAGATTCAGCCATCAAACAACATTTATTTCACATGAACAATGAGATTCGAAGCAAAACGGAAAATCTTTCAGAAATTTCAGAAGCTTCATACATGCTTAAAACTTAATCATTTTCAAAACCAAAAGGTGCAGTGTGATTAGTGAAGCATGGAGAACAATCTAAGAACTTAAGAAATCATTTCTGGAAAATTTGTTCTTGAGGTTACCTGAACTGAAGCTTTCGAAAATGGCATTGTCTGGCTGCTTCTTTGCTTCAAAACCCCTCCAATGATCTCCCTCAAGAGTTTGCAATGCTTGGTTGGAGTTTATGTGGCCTCTATGTGCAGTTGGCTGAAGCTCAGGTCAAGGAATGTGAAAATCGTGTTTTTGATATGGGGTGTTTCAAGGAAAAATGAAGTGTGGGAAATGATCAGTGATGAATGTGGAGTTGAATGGTGGAAAAAGTTTGGAGATTTGTATGCTGAGCTGAGAGTTTCGAAAGATTTTGTAGGATGGAGTGATTTTGGGAATGTTGTGCAATCTGAAGTGTTAGGCTGCAATGTTGTGTGTTATGGCTTGGGTTTGATCCAAATATCAAGCAGTGATAGGCCAAAGAGTGGGTGGTGGCTGCAGCTGATTGGTATGGGCTTCTTGCCAAAAAGTCAAAAGTTTTGTACTTGAGGTATGGGCAAGTGGCAGGCTGGGATTTGGGCATGTCCTGGTTCAGATGAGATCAAGGGATGTTTGTGAATCAGATTTGATGAGATGTGGCATGTGGATGAGAAGTTTTGTACCATTTTGCAAATTCATGAAGTTTTGGCCCCTTTTGGATTTCTTCATGGGCAAGGCATGAAACTTTGAAATTCTTGGGCCAATTCTGAATTATAGGTCATGTATAATATTTGTGTAATAGTTAGAAGTCAATTAGAGATCACAAATTTCCTTGGTATGAGTTTTTGCAAGTTTCCCTCTTTGGTACATTAGTGAAATTTTGTGATTTTTCCCAACTTTGCAAGGCCATAACTTGAGTTCTATGATGAATTAGATCAAGTTCTTGTACTTTTTGAAAAGGGAATGATCCAATCTACAACTTTCATGACCAAACTTTTTTCATTTGAAGCATTTTTGAATCAAAAAGAGGAGGTTGAAAAAGTTTCCCAAAATGGCAATTTTGCATTACAAGTCACTTTCCCAAAATGGCATCTTTGCAAATGACTTGAAATTCTTCAATTTTGTGAACTTCTAACTTCTTATAAGATCAAATAAAGATCATATACACCCAAAATGATGAAGAAGACCCTTTGGTTGGATGATTGGGGCCTCAGATGCCCTGATTTTGCACTGACTTGCTCAAGAAATCATCTATTGATCAGATGCCTTCCCCATTGAATTTCTTCATGAAAATTGGTGTGTAGGATCCTTATAACATATAGAGACCAATAGAAACAAGAATGACCAAAAAATTTGGATTTATGGCCTTTGAAACCAAAACCCTAATTTTAGGTCATCTGTGCAGTTAAGCTTGGCTCTGCTTCCATGCCTTTCTCAGTTCTTGTGATTTTATGACTTTATTGATCTTGGGAGGATATAATATGATGCTTGAACATACATGGACCCTCTTGAGATGATTGGAGATTCTTGGAGTGGCTCAGATAGCTCAGGGATGGCTCAGATCACAAACCCTAGATGCAGATGACTTTGAACCAATACAGTGAAGTAAAAATGCAACATGATATGATATGATTGAATTTATGCAAATGAAAAGAATCACAAGCCATGGTGAAATGAGTGAGGTAAAATTTGGGGTGTTTACAGCTGCCCCTATTCAAGCATGAGTTAGCTGTGCAGGATGTAAGCAACGGCTTAACAGGCAAACAAGATAACTTGTGGTTGAATACCAAAGACAGTCTAAAATTTGTGCTCACTAGGTATGAAGAAGAAAAGGGATATAGATTGTAAAAGGAAAATAAAGTATGATTATAAAGTGCAGGCGACGGAAGACGACCATCGAGCAGAGGACGACTGTTGGGGATAAAGCAAATGACGGGGAGGGCCAACATGCTGGGGAAATGGAGGTATCATGATGGGGACGGCCATCAAGTAAAGGAACAAAACTCTCTGGGGATTAAAGGTAAAGTCAATGATGGGGACGACCATCATGCTTGTAAAGTAAGGGGAACAATGAGGGGGATGGCCATCGGGTTAATGAAATCAAAGGTGAAGGACGATCACCTAATAAGGGACGGCTGCTCTGTTGGGGATAAGATGAGGGATGGTCATCTATTGGTGAAGGACGATCACCTGGCAGAGTACGGTTGCCGAAGGTATCACGACATAGGACGAATGTCGGATAGAAAAGGTCGACGATGGGGACGGCCATCGGATAAGCATGATGAAAGACGATCATCAAGAGGTGAAGGACGATCACCTAGCAAGGTATGGCTGCTCTCGAGGTTTATCATGACATAGGACAAATGTCAAATAACAAGATCGACGATGGGGACGGCCATCGGATAAAATGATGAAGGACGATCATCAAAAGGTGAAGGACGATCACCTAGCAGGGTACGGCTGCTAAAAATATCACGACATAGGACGAATGTCGGATAGGAAAGGGTTCCAGTAATGGAGACTCCGCTGGGGGAATGATGAAGGACGATCATCAAAGGGTGAAGGACGATCACCTGGCAGGGTACGGCTGCCGGAAGTATCATGACATAGGACGAATGTCAGGTAGAAAGGAAATAATTTTGCTGGAGAATCTTCTGGGGAATGGTAGACACAGCCGAGTGTCTACATTCAAGGAAGGAAAGGTATAAGTGTTTGACGCTGTGTATAGATTAAAGATGCGGACGAGCATCCTTAAGACTATGATACAGACGAGTATCGGTAGAAACAAACGCTGACGCATATTCAGAGATGATGGTACGGATGAGTACCAACTGGCTAACAAAGAACACGGACGAGTGTCGAATCTGAGGAAGAGTGATATATAAACAGGATATGGACGAGTATCGAAGACTTCTGTATAAGTATGAGTGAGGATTGATTTGGTTGATGAAGTATGAGCAAGACACAGACGAGTGTCAAAATGAGAATGTATCTGTATTTTGAGAGTGCAAAGGGGACGCTTTGGCTTTCTGCCGGGGAAATTGAGAGGTATTTTTTTGTATATATATATTGCTGATGGAATGCTGGTACATATAGGTGCTTGATTCAAAACATGACTTATGATTATGCAATATGTTTGATTTTTTGCCGTAATGCTCCGTATGAGACGGAATGCTACGCTCTGAGGGGAAATATGATGCGAATGCTATGATTATGCAACATATACTGATCCGGGATTCGGATCCCGTTGCTGTGAAGATCTCTAGATGATCTGCTTGGAACGAATATCCCAGCTGGGGGAAAAGATCATTGGTAGATCTGGTAAGATGTATGACTGCTTGAGGAAACAAGTCACTGATAGACCTATTTTTGGTGGTGAGGAGCCCAACTGGGATCTACGGAAGCTTTCGTCACTTTGTTGTGAGATCTTCAAACATTGCTCTTCTGGATAGAGGCTGGAGCTCTGTGGGGAGATGATTCCCTGTCTAACACTTGGCTGGGGAGGAATGATCACTGAACGACCTTCCTAGTGATTTCTGCGGGGATCCTGCTGAGGAGGATGAATTTAGCTGGGGAAAAAGAGCCCCTTTTGATACTGTTCTGATGGGGAGGAGCTTTCATGCCCCATGTTGCACTTTGAATACCTGCAATCCTGTTATGATAAAGAAATGCACAAGTACCCTGAGGTATCCCTTACTGGATTCCATCATAGGAGTTTAGATACTCCCGGGAGCAAATATATTTCCTGTAAGCATGATGATTTAGAAAAGGCACATCTGTATTTATACAACCAATATTATAAGGACATCGGGCATTTTTGCAAATGAAAATAAAAATGTACGAGACGAAATGTGACTGAAACTCTGATTTTATTAATTTGTGTGCCCTGAATTGGAAAGTACAGTCAAAGAAACAGATCCCCTGAAATGAGGAGATTGTTACAAAATTGAGAAACAAAAAGGTGCTGACAATGTTGATGACGCTTCAGTGAGCTTCCCTTTTGCTATGAATTGTATGACATTGACGCTCTTCTCATCTTGCTTTCTGAAGAAGGTTGATTCTGACCGATGCTTTAACCTTTCGAAGCTTACCATGTTGTAAGTGATACAGACGAATTCAGAATGCAGATGTTCGCTTATTCCCTTATTTTGCGTGGATCGCCCTTTCGGGTTTTCAATCCACCGGGATACCCATTTTTGCCTGAGTTGTCCAATGCGGCTTTTCAACTCAGCGGGTGTACATTTTTTATTTATTTCCCTTATTTTTGCCCGAGTCTTTTATTCTGTTTTTGACTCGCCGGGATGCCCTATTTTTTCCTGGACTTACATTCTGTTTCTATGTCCAGCGGGTCATTTTATGCGAAGTATTTTTTAACTGCATCTGAATTCACATGGGATAAGAAATCTTCACCATCCATAGTACTGAGCATCAATGCTCCACCAGAGAAGACTTTATTTACTATGAACGGTCCATCGTAGTTCGGAGTCCATTTTCCCATGTGGTCTGTATGAGGAGGAAGGAGTCTTTTCAGCACAAGATCTCCTACTTGGTATTCTCGAAGCCTGACTTTCTGATCGAAGGATTTCTTCATTCTCTTCTGATATAACTGCCCATGACAGATTGCAGCTAATCTCGTTTCTTCGATCAACTCAGTTGTTCGTACCGGGATCGGACCCATTCTGCTTCATTCAGTTTAACATCCATTAGTACCCGTAAGGAGGGTATTTCAACTTCAATAGGTAGGACTGCCTCCATACCATACACAAGCTGATACGGTGTTGCCCCAGTGGATGTTCTGATTGACGTATGGTACCCATGCAAGGCAAATGGTAGCATTTCATGCCAGTCTTTGTAGGTGACCACCATCTTCTGCACAATCTTCTTGATATTCTTGTTAGCTGCCTCCACAGCGCCGTTCATCTTTGGCCTATAAGTAGAAGAGTTGTGATGTTGAATCTTGAAGTCCCGGCACAGTTCTACCATCATTTTGTTGTTTAAGTTGGAACCATTATTAGTAATGATTCGCTCGGGCACTCCATACTGACAGATGATGTCTCTCTTCAGGAATCAGGCTACCACTTGCCTGGTGACATTTGCATACGAAGCTGTTTCAACCCATTTGGTAAAATAGTCAATGGCTACCAGGATGAATCTGTAGCCATTTGAAGCAGTTGGTTCAATCTTGCCAATCATATCTATGCCCCACATGGCAAACGGCCAGGGTGAAGACATCACATTCAGAGGATTCGGAGGCACATGCACTTTATCTGCATAAATCTGGCATTTATGACACTTTCTAGCATAAGCACAACAGTCTGCATCCATTGTGATCCAATAATAGCCTGATCTCAACAACTTTTTAGCCATTGCATGCCCTCCAGCATGGGTACCGAAAGATCCTTCATGCACCTCGTGCATCAGCAAGTCTGCCTCTACCTTATCAACACATCTGAGAAGTACCATGTCAAAGTTTCGCTTGTACAAGGAACCATCAGCATTCAGGAAGAAACTACCAGCCAACCTTCTTAATGTCTTCTTGTCGTTGGATGATGCCCCAGGTTGGTATGTTTGATCCTCCAAGAAGAATTTGATGTCATGGAACCAAGGCTTATCATCTTTAGCAAGGTCTGCAGAGAATACGTATGCTGGTCTATCAAGTCTGGATACTGAAATCTGAGGCACAAAGTTGGCAGCTTGAACTTTGATCATGGATGAAATGGTAGCCAGAGCATCTGGAAACTGATTTTCATCTCGAGGGATATACTCAAGTTTGACTGTTGTGAAGAATGTAAGCAACCTCCTTGTATAGTCCCGGTATGGAATCAGATGCTCCTGGTGAGTATACCATTTGCCGTTGGTTTGATTTATTACCAGAGTTGAATCTCCGAATACCGTCAAAGTCTTGATCCTGAGGTCAATGGCTTCCTCAAGACCCATAATACAAGCTTCGTATTCAGCTTTGTTGTTAGTGCAGTTAAAGATGAGTTTTGCCGAGAAAGGCATGTGAACTCCCTTAGGTGTAATGAGTACTGCACCAACACCACGACCATTCATATTAACAGCCCCATCAAACATCATAGTCCATTCTTCTTCTGGGTCAGGCCCTTCAGTGTGAATAGGCTCTTCATGATCTTTTGCTTTTATGAACATGATGTCTTCATCAGGGAAGTCAAATCTCATTGGCTGGTAATCATCAATGGGTTGCTCAGCAAGATAATCAGACAATACACTGCCTTTGATGGCTTTCTGAGATGTGTATTGAATGTCATACTCTGTGAGAATCATTTGCCATCTTGCAACCCGTCCGGTAAGTGCTGGCTTCTCAAAAATATACTTGATTGGGTCCATTTTTGAGATCAATAAGGTAGTGTGGGTCAGCATATACTGCCTTAGTTGGCGAGCAGCCCATGCTAAAGCACAACAATTTTTCTCGAGCAGTGAATAACGTTGTTCACAGTCGGTAAACTTTTTGCTTAGGTAGTAAATTGCATACTCTTTTCGACCAGACTCGTCATGCTGGCCCAACACACACCCCATTGACTCTTCTAATACATTCAAGTACATGATTAGAGGTCTTCCTTCAACTGGAGGCATAAGGATCGGAGGCTCTTGTAAGTATTCCTTGATTTTGTCAAAAGCCTTTTGGCAGTCTTCATTCCACCTGACCGTTTGTTCTTTCATTAACAGCTTGAACAAAGGCTCACAGGTTGCTGTAAGGTGAGATATGAACCTTGAAATGTAGTTCAATCTACCTAGAAACCCCCGAACTTCTTTCTCAGTCTTCGGTGCAGGCATTTCTTGAATGGCTTTGACTTTATCAGGGTCAACTTCAATTCCCTTTTCACTCACAATAAATCCCAGCAGCTTACCGGATCGCACCCCGATTGTGCATTTGTTGGGGTTTAACTTCAATTGGTACTTCCTTAGACGCTTGAATAGCTTCAATAGATTCACCAGGTGGTCTTCTTCTGTGAGGGACTTGGCAATCATGTCATCCACATAACATTCAATTTCTTTATGGATCATGTCATGGAATAATGTTACCATAGCCCGTTGATAAGTGGCACCAGCATTCTTTAGTCCGAATGGCATCACCTTATAATAAAATGTGCCCCAGGGTGTGATGAAAGTTGTCTTCTTCATGTCTTCAGGTGACATCTTGATCTGATTATATCCTGAAAATCCATCCATGAAGGAGAATACCGAGAACTTAGCCGTATTGTCGACCAATACATCAATGTGAGGTAATGGGAAGTCATCCTTCGGGCTGGCTCTATTCAGATCCCGGTAATCCACACACATCCGCACTTTGCCATCCTTTTTAGGCACAGGTACAATGTTAGCGACCCACGGAGGGTAACTAGTTACAGCAAGGAAACCGGTGTCCCACTGTTTTTGTACCTCTTCTTTTATCTTCATGGCCATATCTGGACGAGTACGGCGCAGTTTCTGCTTTACCGGAGGACAGTCTTCTTTCAGAGGCAGCTTGTGCATAACAATGTCGGTGTCCAACCCTAGCATATCCTGATAAGACCAAGCAAAAACATCCACATACTCCCGAAGCATGTCAATAAGTTGCTCATTTACTGAATCTTGCAGAGAAACCCCGATTTTAACTTCTTTCAAGTCATCTTATGTACCAAGATTAACTGTCTCGACTTCCTCCTGATGAGGAGTGATAACCTTCTCCTTTTGTCTTAAAAACCTGGCTTGTTCTTCAGGTAGTTCATAATCTTCTTCAACCCCTTCATCGGCTTGATTAATCGGATTGTCAAAGTCATACGAAGTCATAGCAGTGTTGTTGTCGGTGCAGTCTGGAGGGCACTCTCTGCAAGGGTTTAGATTTGTTCATTTTAGTGATCAGTTTTATCTTGTTTAGAAAAAAGTGGAAATGAAGTTATTATTTTGAAAAACATTGCCATTTTATTTTTGTACAAAAAATGAAAAATGAAAAATAGTGAGCGGAAAAGAAAAGACTCATTTGCAAAAGATGTCCTGATATTCATTAATTGATTGTTTGCACAAAATACAAGATGGCCCGATTACAAAATGAGCCCTGACATCTTGGGCAAGATGTAGGACTTGATGCATGCTTAAAGACAGGAAATAATAATTACTCTGCAGGAGTAACTCTTATAATTTCCTGGGAAGACCAGTTTGAGACTTGGTTCCCCGGGATCCTTGGACGTATCCAGCTTTCCAGGTTGCGCTCATCTTCTGACTCATCTTCCAAACTATTCACAGCATCCGGGGTGAGCATCCCCCTGCTGACAAGTTTGGGCTCCGTTGCAGCCTCTGGTTGATCTTGTCGAGTTGTTCTGTAACCCAACCCGAATCGGTCTTCTTTCTTTTTAACTGGCAGCAGCTTGCCCCGGCCTTGAGCGGTACCCTCTTCAACAACCTTCCGGGCTTGTTGATATGATGTGATGGAGGTCCCAGACACAGCAGACGCTTCATTGATATTAAGGGCCTCAAACCCTTGACTCATGGTCTCATGGATCTCCCCGTCCATTTCAATGTACTTGAAAGTAGCCAGCTGGCTAACGAAGATATCTTCTTCCCCACAAATGGTAATGACTTGGCCCTCCCACTCAAATTTTAACTTCTGGTGAAGAGTTGATGTCACGGCGCTAGCGGCGTGTATCCATGGTCTACCCAATAGACAGCTGTAGGCAGGCTGTATATCCATCACAAAGAAGGTCGTTTTGAAAACCTGTGGGCCAATCATTATTGTCAACTCTATCTCTCCTAGAACTGATCTTTTAGAACCGTCAAAGGCTCTCACTACCAAATTGCTTAGGCTTAGTGCCAATCCATCATGTTCCAGGATTTGGTGGACTCAATCATATCATATCATGTTGCATTTTTACTTCACTCATTTCACCATGGCTTGTGATTCTTTTCATTTGAGTGGAATGCACACCTGGCATTTGCATCATAGTACTTTGGCATATTGAGAGGATCTGGAGGAGCCAACATCCTTAACTCAACTAGGTTGAGCTTTAGGAGTTGTGGCAAGAGTGCAGCATACGACATTGGGATTGGGTCAATTACCTTGTTTGCTTGTGATGGCCTTTGTTGGAAAGGACGCTGCTGTTGGTTGCTATTGCTGTTGTTGTACGACCTTTGTTGCGTATAATGAGCTTGTTGTTGATACTGTGGTTGTTGTTGAGGATATGATGATTGTTGTGGAATTGGAGCTGGTATGGTAATAGCTGCTACTGACCGATGAGCATACTGGGGCCTGCCCCTGCTTGTATGAATGGAATTTGTTTCACCTGCCCTTCAGGGTCCCACAAAAGGTTTTCTGGGATTGCTGGAGGAACTTGCACCACTGTCGGAGAATTTGCCCATCTTTAAGAGACTTTCAATCCTCTCACCAGCTATGACCACGTCAGCAAAACTGGTAGAGGAGAAAGCAGCCAGTCTATCAATATAGGTCCCTTGCAATGTGTTCATGAACATGTCAGCCATTTCCCTTTCTGACATGGGTGGTTGGACAGTAGCAGCAAGCTGTCTCCACCTTTGAGTATAATCCCGGAAGCTCTCTCTATAAGACTGAGACATGCCCATTAGAAGAGTTCTATTGGGAGCCATGTCCAGGTTGTATTGATATTGACGGATGAAAGCTTCAGCCAAATCCTTCCAACATCTTATGGTGGCCCTAAACAAATGCGAATACCATTCTCTCGAAGCTCCAGTCAGACTGTCCTCAAAGTAGAACATCCATAACTTTTCATCCATGGTATAAGCTTTGAGCCTTTCTAAGAAAGACTGCAGATGAGTGCGAGGACAGGACGTACCATTGTACTTTTCAAAGCTTGGGGGTTTGAATTTGTGAGGAATTCTCACCCCATCCACTAGTCCCATATCCATCACATCGAAGCCCAAAGAATTTTGAGATTCCAAAGATCTTAACTTTTCAGCAATCTCGTCCAATCTCCTGTCATATATCTCATCTCCTGCCCCTATAATAGTAAACTGTTCTCCCTGGGGATCCTCCTGCAGGACTTGGCCCCCAGTAGCATTACCTTGGCCATTCCTCGGGATGTTAACTTCTGGATTCAGATGAGGTCCATACTCCTGAGGGTCAATACGAGGTTGGCCCCGTTCATTGTTTCTAGTTCCTCCTGTTCCAAGATGAGGCTCTTCAGGAGTTTGTCTTTCCACCAGCTCTCTTAACCTTTCTTGACTCTGGGCTAAGCTAGTCATCACTGCCATGAACTGAGACATCTGATTTCTCATCTCTACTCTCTCATTGGCCATCTGATTTCTGACCTCAGTCAGATCCTGATGTACTTGTTCCATTTGAATGTCGGGAAGATTGTTACGAGTCGGGTACCGGTGTGTGCGGTTGACAGGGAACACTCGGCGACGAGCAATGTTTCCTGAGATCACAACAAAGTTAGAAACAAAAATAATAACAAAACCTACAAAACAAAGACAAAGTTAGTATGCAATGCAATATGCTTATTTGCTTTCCAAGGTATCCGGTTTGGCTCTTGGTTTTGACCTTTCCAGACCTCGAGAAAGATGTGTGATGCTGTTGAGAGAAAAGCCCAAATGAAAACAAACTAAAATATATTACAAATGGTGAACCATACATAGTTTGTTTTACAACACATGCCCATGGAGGGTCAAAATACAACAAAAGAAAAAGTACATCAAATGGAAACAAACAACAAGCAAAAAGTCAGACATCCAGTCCAAACTCATCTTCTCTGACCTCATTCAGGAGTGCCTCAGTCACTGGACCAGCTGGGTGCTCTATAATGGTCCTAATGAGGAGGTTCCTGGTAGCAATAGCAGTAGTCAACTTCTTGTGCCTGTCCTGGTCCTTTGATCTCTTCAATCCTGCTCTGAGCTTTAACTCTGATATCTATTTCTGTGCAGCCAACAGAGCTTCCTGCTGCTTCTTCTCATTGGCCTCCAACTGTTCAATCTTGGCTTGAGTTTTCTGGTCTTCTTGTGTACGGGCTTCGGTGATCCTGACCAATCTAGCCTGGCTTTCTTGCAGATAGTGCTCAGCTCTAGCTTTCTGAATCTTGGCCTCCTTACAGGCACTCTTCAATATTTGTTCCCCATCCCTTGCTTTCCTTATGTAGTCTTCTGTCCTTTCAATTTTGGCAAGATGCTCAACCCTGAGCTTCTCCAATATCTCAATGTCCAGACGACCATCACTCCTTTCCCAAAGAGTCTTCTTCAAGACCTGGGATAGCTGCTCATTCCTTTCAACTTTTCAAATTCCTCCAAGCTAACTGTTGCTGCAGGCTGTACTGTGGATGGCCCAGGTATGTCTTCCAAGGTGAAAGGCATTATGGTAATCTGAGCTCTAGTACGGGACCAGTCATAGTACTGAGCTGAAGCAACATTGTTACATTTTCCCAGCCTGCCACTTGCCCATACCTCAAGTACAAAACTTTTGACTTTTTGGCAAGAAGCCCATACCAATCAGCTGCAGCCACCACCCACTCTTTGGCCTATCACTGCTTGATATTTGGTTCAAACCCAAGCCATAACACACAACATTGCAGCCTAACACTTCAGATTGCACAACATTCCCAAAATCACTCCATCCTGCAAAAACTTTCGAAACTCTCAGCTCAGCCAACAAATCTCCAAACTTTTTCCACCATTCAACTCCACATTCATCACTGATCATTTCCCACACTTCATTTTTCCTTGAAACACCCCATATCAAAAACACGATTTTCACATTCCTTGACCTGAGCTTCAGCCAACTGCATATAGAGGCCACATAAACTCCAACCAAGCATTGCAAACTCTTGAGGGAGATCATTGGAGGGGTTTTGAAGCAAAGAAGCAGCCAGACAGTGCCATTTTCGAAAGCTTCATGTGAAATAAATGTTGTTTGATGGCTGAATCTTGGAAAATGTAACAATGTTGCTTCAGCTCAGTACTATGACTGGTCCCGTACTAGAGCTCAGATTACCATAATGCCTTTCACCTTGGAAGACATACCTGGGCCATCCACAGTACAGCCTGCAGCAACAGTTAGCTTGGAGGAATTTGAAAAGTTGAAAGGAATGAGCAGCTATCCCAGGTCTTGAAGAAGACTCTTTGGGAAAGGAGTGATGGTCGTCTGGACATTGAGATATTGGAGAAGCTCAGGGTTGAGCATCTTGCCAAAATTGAAAGGACAGAAGACTACATAAGGAAAGCAAGGGATGGGGAACAAATATTGAAGAGTGCCTGTAAGGAGGCCAAGATTCAGAAAGCTAGAGCTGAGCACTATCTGCAAGAAAGCCAGGCTAGATTGGTCAGGATCACCGAAGCCCGTACACAAGAAGACCAGAAAACTCAAGCCAAGATTGAACAGTTGGAAGCCAATGAGAAGAAGCAGCAGGAAGCTCTGTTGGCTGCACAGAAATAGATATCAGAGTTAAAGCTCAGAGCAGGATTGAAGAGATCAAAGGACCAGGACAGGCACAAGAAGTTGACTACTGCTATTGCTACCAGGAACCTCCTCATTAGGACCATTATAGAGCACCCAGCTGGTCCAGTGACTGAGGCACTCCTGAATGAGGTCAGAGAAGATGAGTTTGGACTGGATGTCTGACTTTTTGCTTGTTGTTTGTTTCCATTTGATGTACTTTTTCTTTTGTTGTATTTTGACCCTCCATGGGCATGTGTTGTAAAACAAACTATGTATGGTTCACCATTTGTAATATATTTTAGTTTGTTTTCATTTGGGCTTTTCTCTCAACAGCATCACACATCTTTCTCGAGGTCTGGAAAGGTCAAAACCAAGAGCCAAACCGGATACCTTGGAAAGCAAATAAGCATATTGCATTGCATACTAACTTTGTCTTTGTTTTGTAGGTTTTGTTATTATTTTTGTTTCTAACTTTGTTGTGATCTCAGGAAACATTGCTCGTCGCCGAGTGTTCCCTGTCAACCGCACACACCGGTACCCGACTCGTAACAATCTTCCCGACATTCAAATGGAACAAGTACATCAGGATCTGACTGAGGTCAGAAATCAGATGGCCAATGAGAGAGTAGAGATGAGAAATCAGATGTCTCAGTTCATGGCAGTGATGACTAGCTTAGCCCAGAGTCAAGAAAGGTTAAGAGAGCTGGTGGAAAGACAAACTCCTGAAGAGCCTCATCTTGGAACAGGAGGAACTAGAAACAATGAACGGGGCCAACCTCGTATTGACCCTCAGGAGTATGGACCTCATCTGAATCCAGAAGTTAACATCCCGAGGAATGGCCAAGGTAATGCTACTGGGGGCCAAGTCCTGCAGGAGGATCCCCAGGGAGAACAGTTTACTATTATAGGGGCAGGAGATGAGATATATGACAGGAGATTGGACGAGATTGCTGAAAAGTTAAGATCTTTGGAATCTCAAAATTCTTTGGGCTTCGATGTGATGGATATGGGACTAGTGGATGGGGTGAGAATTCCTCACAAATTCAAACCCCCAAGCTTTGAAAAGTACAATGGTACGTCCTGTCCTCGCACTCATCTGCAGTCTTTCTTAGAAAGGCTCAAAGCTTATACCATGGATGAAAAGTTATGGATGTTCTACTTTGAGGACAGTCTGACTGGAGCTTCGAGAGAATGGTATTCGCATTTGTTTAGGGCCACCATAAGATGTTGGAAGGATTTGGCTGAAGCTTTCATCCGTCAATATCAATACAACCTGGACATGGCTCCCAATAGAACTCTTCTAATGGGCATGTCTCAGTCTTATAGAGAGAGCTTCCGGGATTATACTCAAAGGTGGAGACAGCTTGCTGCTACTGTCCAACCACCCATGTCAGAAAGGGAAATGGCTGACATGTTCATGAACACATTGCAAGGGACCTATATTGATAGACTGGCTGCTTTCTCCTCTACCAGTTTTGCTGACGTGGTCATAGCTGGTGAGAGGATTGAAAGTCTCTTAAAGATGGGCAAATTCTCCGACAGTGGTGCAAGTTCCTCCAGCAATCCCAGAAAACCTTTTGTGGGACCCTGAAGGGCAGGTGAAACAAATTCCATTCATACAAGCAGGGGCAGGCCCCAGTATGCTCATCGGTCAGTAGCAGCTATTACCATACCAGCTCCAATTCCACAACAATCATCATATCCTCAACAACAACCACAGTATCAACAACAAGCTCATTATACGCAACAAAGGTCGTACAACAACAGCAATAGCAACCAACAGCAGCGTCCTTTCCAACAAAGGCCATCACAAGCAAACAAGGTAATTGACCCAATCCCAATGTCGTATGCTGCACTCTTGCCACAACTCCTAAAGCTCAACCTAGTTGAGTTAAGGATGTTGGCTCCTCCAGATCCTCTCAATATGCCAAAGTACTATGATCCAATCTACAAATTTCATGGCCAAGAATTTTTCATTTGAAGCATTTTTGAATCAAAAAGAGGAGGTTGAAAAACTTTCCCAAAATGGCAATTTTGCATTACAAATCACTTTCCCAAAATGGAAACTTTGAAAATGACTTGAAATTCTTCAATTTTGTGAACTTATAACTTCTTATAAGATTAAATAAAGATCATATACACCCAAAATGATGAAGAAAACCCTTTGGTTGGATGATTGGGGCCTCAGATGCCCTGATTTTGCACTGACTTGCTCAAGAAGTCATCTATTGATCAGATGCCTTCCCCATTGAATTTCTTCATGAAAATTGACGTGTAGGATCCTTATAACATATAGAGACCAATAGAAACAAGAATGACCAAAAAATTTGGATTTATGGCCTTTGAAACCAAAACCCTAATTTTAGGTCATCTGTGCAGTTAAGCTTGGCTCTTCTTCCATGCCTTTCTCAGTTCTTGTGATTTTATGACTTTCTTGATCTTGGGAGGATATAATATGATGCTTGAACATACATGGACCCTCTTGAGATGATTGTAGATTCTTGGAGTGGGTCAGCTAGCTCAGGGATGGCTCATATCACAAACCCTAGATGCAGATGACTTTGAACCAATGCAGTGAAGCAAAAATGCAACATGATATGATATGATTGAATTTATGCAAATGAAAAGAATCACAAGCCATGGTGAAATGAGTGAGGGCAAATTTGGGGTGTTTACACCTAGCTGTCGCTCCCCGAATTTTCATCCTGGTGCAAACGCGAACGGTCGGTGAAGAGAAAGAGGTTGAATAGAGTCGCCAGCTAGGCATTTTTATCCCAAAGGAAAGGTAATTCTCCATAAACCTGGAAGGGTATGGATAAGACGGTTGCGAACTAGAGAAACTGAGAAAGGGGGTTGGTTACGACCTGGGAAGGTATTAGCACCCAGATCGTTTGTCGTACTCGACGAGATCCACGCTTACAAGATTGTGATTAAAGGGGTAAGTATGTGTGTTATCTGTGTGCAAAATCTAGGGAAAGAAAGTACAGGTGTCAGTGCAAAAGGTGTGAATTTCTCAAGAACTGAGGCTTAGGAAAGAATGTTGAATGAGGGGGATGACAAAGAGACTTTTGTTCGATAACTGTTAAGTTATGCCTACATATCCTCTCGTGCAATGAGGAAGTCAGAACACCGTAGTTCGACTCAAAGAGACTGAAAATAAATTGACGGTGAACTGCTTTCTTGTCTATGCTCAAGTGTATGACTCGTCTAGCTCGAGTGCTAACTGTCTTGCATTAGACGGAAGAAGCGAGTTCTCGTTTATGAATGAGTGTGATGAGAAAAAAATCCCGAAGGAGACGATTATTGTTTGTTTTTGTGTTTTCAGTTTTTTATTGTTTTTGGTGTTTTGCATAAGATAATGAGCTTAAGCCTAAATCATAGGTTGTAAACTCATTATATCCTTCCTGATTAGGGATAATGAGCCTACTTAAGTATGAGATAAGCATCTCAACTTAATTACCTTAATGATAAAGGATTAAGATCATTAACTTACTTGTGATTATTTAGATTTTTTTTGGTTTTTGTTTAGTGTTAAGTAATGAGTTTAATCTCTAATCACAGATTAGTGAGCTCATTACACCATCCTAATATAAGGATGATAGATGAGAACACTTAAGCTGAGGAAGATACCTCAACTTAATCCATGGTTAGGGATTAAATTCATTATATAACAAACCTTTATTAAATGGATTTTAATTAAAGGATGAGATTAAGAAAGTGGATTTTTAGTTTGTTAGACAACTTGAGGGGGACTTGTCCATTAAACACTAGGGTTAATCCCTTTTAACCATAAGGAAGAGATAGAACCCTAATGTAAGACCCAAGTTAAATGATAAAGTCTTAGTGATTATTAATGTGTTTTGATTAAGAGGTGTAAACAAATTAAAGGTTTAACACTAAGGATTAAAGTTATACACTCTATCATAAGATAAGGATGCATGCATAACCCTAATTCAAAGTCCTAAAGCTTTAAGAGTTTAGCCTCTGATTATTGAGATGAGAAGAGAGACTCAAGGAGACTCAAAGGTAAAAGACTAGGGGGGACTATACAACCCTAAAATTATCATGCTTGGATATCCTATGGTTTATGAGGCTTAAGAGAAAAGATCTTCAAGAAGGCCACCATGGAAGAAGCAGATGAAAAGAGAAGGAAAGAAGAGAATAAGTTACTTACTTCCTGAAGAAGATAAGTAACTTAGGAGAAAAGAAAGGAGAAATAGAAGCACAAGTGAAACAAGTTCACTTAAAAGTAAAATAAAGGATGCAAATGCAAAGGAAAGAAGAGGTGGGAGGTGAAGGCAAATCCACCTCCCAGGTAACTTACCAAAAGTTCCTGAAATGTTAGTATGAATGCATAATACATAAAGCACAAAGAAATGAGATGAATAAGGATGCAAATACCAAAGTCAGAAGTGATTATGTAATGAAAATGTGTTATGAGATGATGCAAAGTCATACAAGATGCATATGAATGATCATACAAGAAAATGAGTGCAAATGAAGCATGAATGGAGCTTGAAAACACATGAATGTTCATGAAACAAAATGAATGCAAAGCATGCCAAAATGATGCAACAATGATTAAGAAATGTTTTAAACATGTCCTAAGATGTCAAAGATGACATACAAAAGGATGGAATGGCATAACAAGTTCACAAGTTCATGATATGCAAAGAAGAACGCAAATGAAGATGCAAAATTAGGGTTTTGAGGCAACATGAGATGCATATGACCAAAACAGAAACATACACCAAGATAAAAAATTGAAATTGAGCTCAAACCAACCCTAAACACATTGAGATCACACCCAAAAGAGAAATTCAGAAGCCAATCCTAGTGAAAGTTATGAAATTTCTAAGTTAATTAGGGTTTTTGGGTGCTTCTAGAGGGAAAATGCAAATCAAATTGAAAATGCAAGATAAAAATATGGGATAAATAACCTAGAAACTATATGCAATATGTGTAACAATGCAAAAAGAATCAAGTTCAAACTCATCATGGTTAGGCAGAAATGAATTTTCAAGTTAGGGTTAAAAAAGTGTGAAATTTAAGAACCCTAATTCAAAGAAAATTGTGAAAATGTGATCAAACCTAAAAAGAAATTTGTATGGTGAGTTTGAAAATGTTTCTAAATGTATTGGAATGCTTCATGATTTTTTTTGTGATTATTAGAAACTTAAATGTATATTTAATTAATTAAAATCAATTAATTAATTAAATAAAACATTTAAATATTTTAAAAATAATTTTTAAATGCAAAAATTAAAATAAAATATGTTTTCAAGTAAAGAAACATATTTGGAACAAAAATGCAGAAAATGGGATTTTTTAAATTGTTTTTGCTATTTTTTAAAAATGATATGAAAGAAATGCAATAAAAATGAAAATAAAATGAATTAAATGGAAAGTATGAAGATCTAGTGGTCCAGATTCAAACCTAGGGGAAAGGGGTTGACTGCGTGCGTATTTTGATGTCTAGGATCTAATCTGGCAAAAATTAATTAATAAACCTAATTAATCTAATTAATCAGATTTAGGGTTTTAATGTATCAATCTGGACCCTCCATATGGGCGCTAAGCAAGATCCTATGACCTACATTCAAACTGGCAAGATTAACCCTAATCCTAACCCTAAACACTTTCAGGTGACCGAAGCAAGCTCCGGTCATCTTCTCCGACGAACCTTTCAACCTATCTTCTTCCCTAGGCTACCCCAAACCCCCTAAAGCTCCAGAATCAAACATCTAACAACCCTAAACACGAATCCAACCCCAAAAATAATTTATCATGCATCAAATCCATGAATCGAACAAAAACATTTTCAGATCAAAAAGTTTCAGAACATCAATACATCCTAGTTTCTCAACCATTTTCAAAACAAATCATAACAACATGATCAGGGAGACACATAGAATCATATGGGAACTTAAAACAAGAGTTCTGGAAAAATGTTTTGAGATGACCACCTGAGATGGATCTTTGTCAATCTGAGCTTTCTGGCCTTTCCTTTGATGCTAATCCATTCCCTTTGATTCCCTTGTGCTTCTGAAATGCTTGAATGAAGCTTGTATAGCTTGGTTTTAAAGGTTCAGTTCTGCTGCACCAGAAATCGTGTTTTTGTTTTGTGAGGTTTCAGGCTATGGCAAGGGGTGGGAAATGATCCTTATGATGTGTAGAGATGATTGGTGGTGAAAGTTTTTTAGTTTGAGTGGCTGAGGAGTGAGTTTCGAAGGTATGAAGATTTTGGGGATTTTTGTAAAACTGAGCTTGTGTGATGTTTCAGGCTAATGTGTGTTATGGAATGAGCTCCTTAGGGTTTGCATAAGAGGTCGTGATTGGTCCAGAGAGTTGTTGTGGCTCAGTTTGATTGGTATGGGCCAAGTTGCAAAAATGTCAACATTATGTACTTGAGGTATGAGCATGGTTCAGAGCTGGCTTGAAGGGGTGTCTGGCCTTAGCATGGTTCATGGAGAGCCTTTGGATCATTTTTATGTAGCTGGATCACTTGGATGAAGAGATATCATAGGTTTTGCAAATTTCCCTCTTTGGAATTTCTTGAAGTGCAAGGCATTGAAACTTGTGATTTTTTGTGCAATCTTGATCAAAATGTGTTTCATTATGTTGGTATGATGTTTAGAAGTTGATTAGAGGTTATGAAATGTCTTGGCAAATGAGTTTGCAAAATTCCCTCTTTGGTGCACACTTGAAAATTATAGGATTTTTGCCAACTTTGAAAAGCCATTTCTTGAGTTCTAGGATGAATCAAGACATGTTCTTGTACTTTTTGAAAATGCGAAGAAATAATCTACAACTTTCATGTCCAAGGATTTTTTATTTGAAGCATTTTTGGTCATGAAAGAATAGGTTGAATATCTTTCCCAAAATGGAAAGTTTCCATTACAAGTCATTTCCAAAAATAGCAAGTTTTCATTTGGCTTGAAATTCTTCAATCTTGTGAACTTATAACCACTTCTAAGATCAAATAAAGATCATAGAACCTCAAAATGATGAATGTGACCCTTTGGTACCATTGTTGGGGGCCTCAGATGCCCTGATTTTGACTTTACTTGCTCAAGAAGTTACCCAATGATCAGATGACTTCCATAGTGAATTTCTTCATAAAATTTGGTACACATGATCCTTATAACATATTGAGACCATTAGAAACAAGAATGACCAAATAATTTGGGATTAAGGCCTCTGAAACCAAAACCCTAATTTTAGGTCATATGTGTAGGAAATCTCCAGTCTGCCTCTATGCCTTTGCCATGCTTTGTGATCTCTTTACTTTTATGAACTTTGGAGAGCATATTATGATCATGGAACACACATGGACTCTCTTAGAAAGCTTCAAGACCACTGGGATGGCTCAGATCACTTCTTGGATTGCTCAGATCACAAACCCTAGATGCAGATGAAATGAACTATGCAGTGGGATATGATATGCTTATGATAATGCAAAAATGAAAGATCACAAGCCATGAGCTCCAAAATCAAACATCTAACAATCCTAAACACGAATCCAGCCCCAAAAACAATTTATCATGCATCAAATCCATGAATCGAACAAAAACATTTTCAGATCAAAATGTTTCAGAACATCAATACATCCTTGTTGCTCAACCATTTTCAAAACAAATCATATCCGCATGATCAGGGAGACACATAGAATCATATGGGAACTTAAAACAAGAGTTCTGTAAAAACGTTTTTGAGATGACTACTTGAGATGGAGCTTTGTCAATCTGAGCTTTTTGGCCTTTCCTTTGATGCTAATCAACTCCCCTTGATCCCATTGTGCTTTTGAAATGCTTGAATGAAGCTTGTATGGCTTGGTTTTGAAGGTTAATTTCAACTGCACCAGAAATCGTGTTTTTGTTTTGTGAGGTTTCAGGCCATGGCAAGGGGTGGGAAATGATCCTTATGATGTGTGGAGATGATTGGTGGTGAAAGTTTTGAGTATAAGTGGCTGAGGAGTGAGTTTCGAAGGAATGAAGATTTTGGGGATTTTTGTGAAACTGAGCTTGTGTGATGTTTCAGGCTAATGTGTGATATGGAATGAGCTCCTTAGGGTTTGCATAAGAGGTCTTGATTGGTCCAGAGAGTTGTTGTGGCTCAGTTTGATTGGTATGGGCCAAGTTGCAAAAATGTCAACATTGTGTACTTGAGGCATGGGCATGGTCCAGAGCTGGCTTGAAGGGGTGTCTCGCCTCAACATGGTTCACGGAGAGCCTTTGGATCATTTTTATGCAGCTGGATCACTTGGATGAAGAGATATCATAGGTTTTGTAAATTTCCCTCTTTGGAATTTCTTGAAGTGCAAGGCATAGAAACTTGTGATTTTTTGTGAAATCTTGATCAAAATGTGTTGCATTATGTTGGTATGATGTTGGTATGATGTCTACAACATTCATGTCCAAGGATTTTTCATTTGAAGCATTTTTGTTCATGAAAGAATAAGTTGAATATCTTTCCCAAAATGGAAAGTTTCCAGTACAAGTCATTTCCAAAAATAGAAAGTTTGCATTTTGCTTGAAATTCTTCAATCTTGTGAACTTATAACCACTTCTAAGATCAAATAAAGATCATAGAACCTCAAAATGATAAATGTGACCCTTTGGTACCATTGTTGGGGGCCTCAAATACCCTGATTTTGACTTGCTCAAGAAGTTACCCAATGATCATATGACTTCCACAGTGAATTTCTTCATCAAGTTTGGTACACATGATCCTTATAACATATTGGGACCATTAGAAACAAGAATGACCAAAAAATTTGGGATTAAGGCCTCTGAAACCAAAATCCTAATTTTAGGTCATCTATGCAGGAAATCTTCAGTCTGCCTCTATGCCGTTGCCATGCTGTCGCTCCCAAAGATTTGCATCCCGGTACAAGCGCGAACGGTCGGTGAAAGAGGAAATGAAGATGAAGTGAAAAGAGTCGCCAGCTAGGAATTTTTATCCCGAAGGAAAGGTAATGTTGCATAAACCTGGAAAGATATGGATAAGACGATTGTGAAACAGAGAAACTGAGAAAGGGGGTTGGTTACAACCTGGGAAGGTATTAGCACCCAGATTGTCCGTCGTACACGACGGAATCCACGCTTGAAAGTTTGTGCTTAAAGGGGTAGTGTCAGTGCTATCTGTGTGTAAAAGCTGGAAAAAGAATGTACAAGTGTCAGTGTAAAAGAGATGTGAAATGAAATTGCTCAGGAATGAGACTTAACAGAATAATGCTGGAAGAGGGGGAATATATAGAGACTTTTGTTCGATAACAGTTAAGTTATGCCTACGTATCCTCTCGTGCAATGAGGAAGTCAGAACACCGTTGTTCGACTCAAAGAGACTGAAAGATAAATTGACTGATGAACTGCTTACTTGTCTATGCTCAAGTGTATGACATGTTTGGCTCAGGTGCAAACTGCCTTGCATTAGACGGAAGAGGCGGGTTCTCGTTTGTGAGTGAATGAGGTGAGAAAAGAATCCCGGAGGAGACGATTATTGTTTGTTTTGATATTTTCAATCTTTTATTGCTTTTTGTGTTTGCCATAAGAAAATGAGCTTAAGCCTAAACCAAGGGTTAGTAAACTCATCACATCTTCCCTCTGATTATGGGTAATGAGAATACCTTAAGTATGAAGTAAGCACCTTGTCGCTCCCAAAGATTTGCATCCCGGTACAAGCGCGAACGGTCGGCAAAAGAGAAGAATGAATAGAGTCGCCAGCTAGGCATTTTTATCCCGAAGGAAAGGTATTGCTGCATAAACCTAGGAAAAGATGGATAAGACGGTTGCGAACTAGAGAAACTGAGAAAGGGGGTTGGTTAAAACCTAGGAAGGTATTAGCACCCAGATTGTCCGTCGTACCCGACGGGATCCACGCTTGAAAGTTTTGTGTTTAAAAGGGGTAGTGTCAGTGCTATTTTGTGTGCAAAAAAACTGGAAAAGAATGCAAGTGTCAGTGCAAAAGAAATGTGAATTGAAAATAAAAGAAGTGTCAGTGTATGGAAAGAATGTGAAGCTCAAGACTATGAGGCTTAAAGAATAATGCTGGAAGAGGGAGGAATATACAGAGACTTTTGTTCGATAACTGTTAAGTTATGCCTACGTATCCTCTCGTGCAATGAGGAAGTCAGAACACCGTAGTTCGACTCAAAGAGACTGACAGATAAATTGACTTGTGAACTGCTTACTTGTCTATGCTCAAGTGTATGACCTGTCTGGCTCAGGTGCTAACTGTCTTGCATTAGACGGAAGAAGCGAGTTCTCGTTTGTGAGTGAATGAGATGAGAAAAGAATCCTGGAGGAGACGATTATTGTTTGTTTTTGGTGTTTTCAGTTTTGTTATTGCTTTTGGAGTTTGTCATAAGAAAATAAGCTTAAGCCTAAACCGAGGGTTGGTAAACTCATCACATCCTCCCTCTGATTAGGGGTAATGAGAATGCCTTAAGTATGAAGTAAACACCTCACACTTAATCACCATGATGTAGGATTAAGATCATTAACCTACTTGCCTTTATTTAGATGTTTTTGGTATTTTTGTTTAGTGTTAAATAATGAGTTTAAGCCATAATCAAGGATTTAATGGACTCATTACACCACCCTAATAGAAGGATAATAGATGAGAACATTTAAGCTGAGGAAAGCTCCTCAACTTAATCCATGATTAGGGATTAACCTCATGACAAAACAAAGTCTTTATTGAAGTGGATTTTAGTTAATGGTAAGATTAAGAAGTGAATTTTTATGGTTTGTAAGACAACTTGAGGAGGACTTGTCCATTAACACTAGGGTTAGTCCTTCTTAACCAATTAAGGAAGAATTAGAACCCTAATGCAAGACCCAAGTTACAAGCTTGATGTCTTAGTGATTATTAAATGTATTGATTAAAGGATTTAAACACATTAAGGGTTCAACACTTAGGATTAAAGTTATACATTCCATCCTAATAGAAGGATACAGGCATAACCCTAATCACAAAGTCTTAAAACCTTTAAGGTTTAGTCCTAGATTAAGAGGTGAGAAGAGAAGACACAAAGATGACACAAAGGTACAACTAATGGGGGGACTAATCAAACCCTAATTGTTATCATGCTTGGGTATTCCTAGGGTTTATGAGGCTTGCAAGAAGATCTTCAAGAGAAAAGCCACCAAGGAAGAAGCAGGATGAAGGAAGAGATGCAAGAAGAAGCAAGACAACTTGCTTCACTTAAGAAGACAAGTTGCTTGAAGAAAGAAAGTGAGGAGGGAACATGAGTGAGAAAACTCACTCTAATTCACAAGTAGAAATGTAGCAATGGATGCATAAGAGAGATGAGAAGAGATTGTGAGAAGTGAAGGAAAATTCACTTCTCAAAGTTCTTACCACCTGAAAAGTAGCAAAGGAAGTGAAATGAAATGAAAATGAGATGAAATGCAAAGATGAAAAACCAAAGATAGAAGCATAATCATGATGCAAATGATGCTATGAGATGGTATGAAAGCATGTTAAGAGATGAGGATGATCATATAAGTAATGAAGATGCAAATGAGACATGAAAGGAAGCATGAAAGTTCATGAAAACTTATGAAATGCAATGGATGCATAACATGGAAAATGTATGATGCAATGATCAAACATGATTCTAATGTGTCCTAAGATGTCTTATATGTCATGTGGATGCACAAAATGTCATGGCAAATTCATGTATGCAAGCATATGAAGAATGAATGCAAATGAAAGCAAAGATTAGGGTTTACATACAATATGCAATGCAAAATTCAAAATCAGAAGCAAATGATGAGATAAAAAATTGAAAATGGAAACAAAGGTATCCTAAACCTATACAAGTTCACTGCCCAAAGGGGAAGGTCATAAACTAAACACTAAAGGACTTATGATTTTTCTAAGTTTGCTAGGGTTTTAAGGGACCTCACAAGGAAAAATGCAAAACAAATCAAAAATGATATGTGGGATACAATGCAAAAAGAATCACTATCAAACCCTTCATGGTTAGGCAGAAAAGATTTTTCTAAGTTAGGGTCAAAAATATTGATTTTTAAGAACCCTAAATCCAAAGAAAATGTCAAAATGGATCAAGAACCAAAAAGAAATTTGTATGAATGGTTTGATAATGTCTCTAAATGTGCCAAGATGCAATGTGATTTTTTTGGTGATTTTTAGAAACTTAAATGGTATTTTAATTAATTAATTTCCATTAATTAATTAAAATAAACATTTAAATATTTTAAAAATACAAATTTTATGCAAAAAATGAAATAAAAATAATTTTTAGGATGAGAAAAATATTTAGAATCATGATGCAAAAAAATAATTTTTTTGAAAGTGTTTTGCTATTTTAAATAAAATGCACAAGAAAAATGCAAAAAAAATGAAAATAAAATTAATTTAAGTGAGAAGTCAATGGAATTAAAGGCCAGAACTCAAAGATTTTTGGAGGGAGTTGACCCGCGCGCGAATAAAGGGCTAGGATTCATTCTGAGAATTTGAATTTAATAAAACCTAATTAAGCTAATTAATGACTGATTAGGGTTTTAATGTGAAATATGGGACGTCCAAAACGCGCGCGAAGCTGGATCCAAGGGCCTATATTCAAACTGACCTAAAACCCAAATTAACCCTAATTACTCTCAGACGACCGAAACAGTGGTTTCGGTCGTCTTCTCCGGCGAGGCCAAATCTCTAACTCTCTCTACAAGCCACCCCACCCCAAATTAACTGCCCAGAAATGATCCCCCACTCAAAACGAACTCAAACCACCATCCGAACATAATTTATAACAAGCATACATGGAGAATCGAAGAAGAACAAAAAACTGGACAGAGTTTCAGAGAGTCATAATATGTTCATTTCTCAACTATTTTCAAAAATAAAAAGAGCAGCATGATCAGTGAAGCATGGAGAACAACTCTATAACAAGAAATACAAGTTCTGGAAAAATTGTTCTTGGTGATACCTGAACTGGAGCTTTCACCTTTGGAGCTTTCTGGCCAGTTCCTTGCTTCCAATCACCTCCAATGATCTTCCTCAAGAGTTTGCAATGCTCGGTTGGAGTTTATATGGCCTCTATGTGAAGTTTGCTGAAGCTCAATTCAAGAAATGTGAAAATCGTGTTTTTGATATGGTGTGTTTCAAGGCAAAATGAAGGGTGGGAAATGATCAGTGATGAATGTGGAGTTGAATGGTGGAAAAAGTTTGGAGATTTGTTGGTTGAGTTATGAAATTCGAAAGCTTTTGCAAGTTGGAGTGATTTTGTGTATGCTTTCCTGTGTGTGGATTCAGGCTTGCTTGATGTATGAAATGGCTTGCTCGAGGTCCACATAACATGCTCTGATTGGGCAGAAAGTTGTTGTGGAGCAGTGTGATTGGTATGGCTCATGTTGCAAAAAGTCAAGAAAGTTGTACTTGGAGGTATGGGCAAGTGGCAGGCTGGGATTTGGGCATGTCCTGGTTCAGCTGAGATCAAGGAATGTTTATGAATCAGATTTGATGAGCTGTGGCAAGTGGATTAGAAGTTTTGTACCATTTTGCAAATTCATGAAGTTTTGGCCCCTTTTGGATTTCTTCATGGGCAAGGCATGAAACTTTGAAATTCTTGGGCCAATTCTGAATTATAGGTCATGTACTATGTTTGTGTAATGGTTAGAAGTCAATTAGAGGTCACAAATTGCCTTGGTATGAGTTTTTTTGCAAGTTTCCCTCTTTGGTACTTTGCAAATGGCTTGAAATTCCTCAATTTTGTGAACTTCTAACTTCTTCTAAGATCAAATAAAGATCATATACACCCAAAATGATGGAGAAGACCCTTTGGCTGGGTGATTGGGGGCCTCAGATGCCCTGATTTTGCACTGACTTGCTCAAGAAGTCATCTATTGATCAGATGCTTTCCCCATTGAATTTCTTCATGAAAATTGGTATGTATGATCCTTATAACATATAGAGACCAATAGAAACAAGAATGACCAAAAAATTTGGAGTTATGGCCTCTAAAACCAAAACCCTAATTTTAGGTCATCTGTGTAGTTAAGCTTGGCTCTGCTTCCATGCCTTTCTCAGTTCTTGTGATTTTCTGACTTTCTTGATTTTGGGAGGATATAATATGATGATTGAACATACATGGACCCTCTTGAGATGATTGATGACCTTTGGGGTGGCTCAGATGGCTCAGGGATGGCTCAGATCACAAACCCTAGATGCAGATGACTTTGGATCAATGCAGTGAAGCAAAAATGCAATATGAGATGATATGATTGAACTTATGCAAATGAAAAGAATCACAAGCCATGGTGAAATGAGTGAGGGAAAATTTGGGGTGCTTACACACCTCACCCTTAATCACCATGATGTAGGATTAAGATAATTAACCTACTTGCAATTATTTAGATGTTTTTTTTTTTGGTTTTTTTATTTAGTGTTAAGTAATGAGTTTAAGCCATAATCAAGGATTTAATGGACCCATTACACCATCCTAATAGAAGGATAATAGATGAGAACATTTAAGCTGAGGAAGATACCTCAACTTAATCCATGATTAGGGATTAACCTCATGACAAAACAAAGCCTTTATTAAAGTGGATTTTAGTTAATGGCAGGATTAAGAAGTGGATTTTATGGTTTATAAGACAACTTGAGGGGGACTTGTCCATTAACACTAGGGTTAGTCCTTCTTAGCCAATTAAGGAAGAATTAAAACCCTAATGCAAGGCCCAAGTTACAAGCTTATTGTCTTGATGATTATTAGATGGATTGATAAAGAGATTTAAACACATTAAGGGTTTAACACTTAGGATTAAAGTTATACACTCCATCCTAAGAGAAGGATGCAGGCATACCCTTAATCATAAAGCCTTAAAACCTTAAAGGTTTAGTCTCTGATTATGAGATGAGAGGGGAAACACAAAAGAAGACACAAAGGTAAAACTAATGGGGGGAATAATCAACCCAAATTATTATTATGCTTGGATATTCCTAGGGTTTATGAGGCCTTCAAGAGATCTTCAAGAAAAAGCCACCAAGGAAGAAGCAGATGAAAGGAGGAGAAGCAGAAGAAACAAGCTAACTTACGTCACTTAAGAAGATAAGTTACTTGAAGAGAGAAAGTGAAGGAGGAACATGAATGAGCAAGCTCACTCTAAAGCAAAAGCAAAATTCAGCAATGAATGCATAAGAGAGATGAGAAGAGAAGTGAGAAGTGAAGGCAAATTCACTTCTCAAAGTACTTACCACCTGAAATGGTTAGCATAAAAGAAAGAATGGAGTGAAAATGGAATGTATGCAAGGATGAAAACCAAAACCAGAAGCATATTCATGATGTAAATGATGCTAAGAGATTATACAAATGTATGTCAAGAGCTATGGATGACCATACAAGTGATGAGAATGCAAATGGAGCATGAAAGAAGCATGAAAGTTCATGAATGTTCATGGAATGTAATGAATGCATAACACGTCAAATGGATGAAGAAATGATCAAGCATGATTCTAATGTGTCCTAGGATGTCTTATATGTCACGTGAATCAATGAAATGTCATGACAAGTTCTTATATGAATGCTTATGCAAGATGAATGCAAGTAAACATGAGAAGTTAGGGTTTTCATACAACATGAGATGCAAAAACCAAAAACAGAAGCAAATGACAAGATAAAAAATTGAAAATGCAATCAAAGGAACCCTAACCCCATATGATATCACACCCTAAAGGAGAAGACCTAACTCTTAACCTAATGAAAGTTATGATTTTTCTAAGTTATCTAGGGTTTTAAGGCACCTAAAGGGAAAAAATGCAAATCAAATAAAAAATGCAGAAGAAATTTGTGACAAAATTATGCTAGAAACTACATGTCAAATGAAGATCAATGCAAAAAGAACCATTGTCATACCATTCTTGGTTAGGCAGAAAAGAATTCTTGAAGTTAGGGTTCTAAAATAGGAATTTTATGAACCCTAAATTCAAGAAAATTATCAAAGATGGTTCAAAACCAAAAAGAAATTTGTGTGGATGGTATGATAATGTTTCTAAATGTTTAAGGATGCAATGTGAATGTTTTTGGGATTTTTAGAAACCTAAATGATATTTTAATTAATTATTCTCATTAATTAATTAAAATAAACATTTAAATGTTTTAAAAATGATTTTTTAATGTGAAAAATAAAAATAAAAATATTTTTGGGTTAAGAAAATTATTTGAAATAAAAATGCAGGACAAAAATATTTTTAAGATTTTTGAACTATTTTAAATAAATGGTACAAAACAAATAAGAAAAATTGAAATAAAAAATAAAATAAACAGAAGTAAACGCAGTTAAGGGCTAGGATTGATTCTGCGGGTTTCTAGTGTTGACCACGCGCCAAGTCTGATGGTCAGCATTCAAATCCACTTAATCTCATTTAATTAATTATTAAATCCTAATTAAAAGTTAATGAACTGATCCTAGCCACACAACACGCGCGGGAAAGGGAAATCTAAGGGTCCACATTTAAACAAACCCTAACCCTAATTAGCCAACTAATCACTTTCAGGTCACCAGAGAAGAGCTCCGACCGTCTTCTCCGGTGACACCCTCCCCTGAAAATCTCAAACTCTCTCCCTAGGTTATTTCTGGAGCTCTAAAGCTCCAGATCAACTCCTCTCATCTCCCTGAACTCAAATCCACCCTCAAAACAAATTTCTTTTTGCTCAATCCTAAGATTCGAAGAAAAGATCAAAAATTGCAAAAATTTCAGAGGTTCAGTACATACTCATTTCTACACCATTTTCGAAAATTCAAAGCTCAGAGTGATCAGTGAAGCATGCTTTTTCATATTGTAACATAAAAAAGGAGTTCTGGAAAAATGATTTCAGATGACTACCTGAGATGTAGCTTTCCAAACTTGAACTTTCTGGCCACTTCCTTTGTGCAAAAAGCTTCTCTTGAGACTAATGGAATGCTTCAAAGGCTTTGAGAATGGCTGGTTTGTGTTGTAGCAACTGAACTGGCCAAGAATCTTGTTTTGTATATGGGGTGTTCTTGGCTGATTTGAGGGTTGCTTTGTGGTCAGTGAGTGATTTTGAGATGAATGGTGGAATTAGTTTTGAGTTTGAGTAAGTGAGCTGAGAGATTCGAAGGAAAATGCAAGAGGGAGTGATTTTTTCAATGCTGAGTTCTTGGAGAGTTAAGCTTGTGTGTGTTATGAAAATGAGTCCTTAGAGCATGCTTGTAAAGTCTGGATTGAGCAGAGAGTGGGTGGTGGACTGTTGTGATTAGTATGGGTGATTTTGCATAAAGTCAACATTTCTTGTACTTGAGGTTTGGGCAAGGGTGTAGCTGGCTTTTTGGCATGTCTTGGTGCGGCTGAGTTCAAGGATGTCCACAAAATCAGTATTGAGGTAATGCAGCAAGTGAGAGCAAAGTTATGGGACCTTTTGCAAATATGTGGAGTTTTGGCCCCTTTGAGAATTCTTGATGTTCAAGGCATGAAATCTTTAAATTATTTGGGCAATTCTGATCTTAAGGCAATGCACTATGATTTTATGATACATAGAAGTGTGTTTGAAGTCACAAAATGCCTTGGCAAGTGGTTTTGCAAAGAATTCCTTTTGGTGCATTCTTGAAAATTATGGGATTTTTGCCAACTTTGACAAGCCATATCTTGAGTTCTAAAACGAATTAGATCTTGTTCTTGTACTTTTGGAAAAGGGAATGATCCAATATACAACTTTCGTGACCAACAATTTTTCATTTGAAGCATTTTTGGTTGAGAAAGAGGAGGTTGAAAAACTTTCCCAAAATGGAAAGTTTACATTACAAGTCATTTCCATTTTTGGAAACTTTTGGTTTAGCTCACTTTTCTTCAATTTTGTGAACTTATAAGAACTTCAATGATCAAATAAAGATCATATAACCTCAATTTGATGAAAAATCCACTTTGGTTCCATGTTGGGGGGCCTCAGATGCCCTGATTTTGCTCTAACTTGCTCAAGAAGTTACCCAGTGAACAGATGACTTCCACAATGAATTTCTTCATCAAAATTGGTATACATAATCCTTATAACATATTGAGACCATTAGAAACAAGAATGACCAAACAATTTGGAGTTATGGCCTCTGAAACCAAAACCCTAATTTTAGGTCATCTATGTAGTTAAACCCTAGCTCTGCTTCCATGCTTTGCAAGTTCTTGTGATTCTTTGACTTCCTTGATATTTGGAGGATATAATATGATAATTGAACATATATGGACCCTCTTGGAATGATTGGAGACCTTTGGAGTGGCTCAGATGGATCCTTGGATTGCTCAGATCACAAACCCTAGATGCAGATGAATCTGAACTATGCAGTGAAACCAAAATGCAATATGATATGATATGCTTGAACTAATGCAAATATGAAATATCACAAGCCAAGGTATGAAACTAGTGAGGGAAAATTTGGGGTGTTTACACATGCTTTGTGATCCCTTTACTTTTATGAACTTTGGGGAGGATATTATGATCATGGAACCCACATGGACCCTCTTGGCAACCTTCAAGACCACTGGGATGGCTCAGATCACTTCATGGATTGCTCAGATCAGAAACCCTAGATGTAGATGAAATGAACTATGCAGTGGGATATGATATGCTTATGCTAATGCAAAAATGAAACATAACAAGCCATAAGCTCTAGAATCAAACATCTAACAACCCTAAACACGAATCCATCCCCAAAAACAATTTATCATGCATCAAATCCATGAATCGAACAAAAACATTTTCAGATCAAAAAGTTTCAGAACATCAATACATCCTGGTTTCTCAACCATTTTTAAAACAAATCATATCAGCATGATCAGGGAGACACATAAAATCATATGGGAACTTAAAACAAGAGTTCTGGAAAAACGTTTTGAGATGACTACCTGAGATGGAGCTTTGTCAATCTGAGCTTTCTGGCCTTTCCTTTGATGCTAATCCACTCCCCTTGATCCCCTTGAGCTTTGTCGATCCACCGAGATACCCATTTTTGCCTGAGCTGTCCAATGCGGCTTTTCAACTTAGCGGGTGTACATTTTTTCCCCTTATTTTTGCCCGAGTTTTTTATTCTGTTTTTGACTCGTCGGGATGCCCTATTTTTGCATGGGCTTACATTCTATTTTTATGTCCAGCGGGTCCTTTTATGCGAAGTATTTTTTAACTGCATCTGAATTCACAGGGGATTAGAAATCTTCACCATCCATAGTAGTGAGCATCAGTGCTCCACTGGAGAAAACCTTTTTTATTATGAATGAACCAACGTAATTCGGATTCCACTTTCCCCTGTGGTTTGTATGAGGAGGAAGAAGTTTTTTCAGCACAAGATATCCTACTTGGTATTCCCGAAGCCTGACTTTCTGATCGAAGGCTTTCTTCATTCTTTTCTGATATAACTGCCCATGACAGATTGCAGCTAACCTCTTCTCTTCGATCAGATTTAGTTGATTGTACCGAGATCGGACCCATTCTGCTTCACTCAACTTGAAATCCATCAGTACCCGTAAGGAGGGTAATTCTACTTCAACAGGTAGGACTGCCTCCATACCATACACAAGCTAATACAGTGTTTCCCCAGTGGACGTTCTGATTGAGGTACGGTACCCATGCAAGGCAAATGGTAGCATTTCATGCCAGTCTTTGTATGTGACCACCATCTTTTGTACAATCTACTTGATATTCTTGTTAGCTGCCTCAACAACGCCATTCATCTTTGGCATGTAAGGAGAAGAGTTGTGATGTTGGATCCTGAAGTCCTGGCACAGTTCTGCCATCATTTTATTGTTCAAATTGGAACCATTGTCAGTAATGATTTGCTCGGGTACTCCATACTGACAGATGATGTCTCTTTTCAGGAATCGGGCTACCACTTACCTGGTGACATTGGCATACGAAGCTGCTTCAACCCATTTGGTGAAGTAATCAATGACTACCAGGATGAATCTGTGGCCATTTTAAGCAGTCGGTTCGATCTTTCCGATCATGTCAATTCCCCACATGGCAAAGGGCCAAGGTGAAGACATCACGTTCAACGGATTCGGAGGCACATGCACTTTATCTGCATAGATCTGGCATTTGTGGCACTTTCTGGCATAGGCACAACAGTCTGCATCCATTGTGATCCAGTAGTAGTCTGATCGTAACAATTTCTAGGCCATTTCATGTCCTCCAGCATGGGTACCGAAAGATTCTTCATGCACCTCGTGCATCAGCAAGTCTGCCTCTTTCTTATTAACGCATCTGAGAAGCACCATGTCAAAGTTTCTCTTGTACAAGGAACCATCAGCATTCAGGAAGAAACTACCAGCCAACCTTCTTAAAGTTTTCTTATCATTGGATGATGCCCCATGTGGGTATGTTTGATCCTCTAGGAAGCATTTGATATTGTGTAACCAAGGCTTGTCATCTTCAGCAATGTCCACAGAGAAAACATATGCTGGTCGGTCAAGTCTGGATACTGAAATTCGAGGCACAAAGTTGGAAGCTTGAACTTTGATCAATGAGGAAATGGTAGCCAGAGCATCTGCAAACTGATTTTCATCTCGAGGGATGTACTCAAGCTTGACTGTTGTGAAGAAAGTCAGTAATCTCCTCGTGTAGTCTCGGAATGGAATCAGATGCTCTTGGTGGGTGTACCATTGGCTGTTGGTTTGATTGATTACCAAATCTGAATCTCCGAATACAGTTAAAGTCTTGATCCTGAGGTCAATGGCTTCCTCAAGACCCATGATACAAGCTCCGTATTCAGCTTCGTTGTTAGTGCATGCAAAGGTGAGTTTTGCCGAGAAAGGCATATGAATTCCTTTAGGTGTAATGAGTATTGCACCAACTCCACGACCATTCATATTAATAGCCCCATCAAACATCATAGTCCATTCTTCTTCTGGGTCTGGCCCTTCAGTATGAATGGGCTCTTCATGATCTTTGCTTTCAGGAACATGATGTCTTCATCAGGGAAGTCAAATCTCATTGGCTGGTAATCATCAATGGGTTGCTCAGCTAGATAGTCAGACAGTACACTGCCCTTGATGGCCTTTTGAGATGTATACTGAAGGTCATATTCTCTCAGAATCATTTGCCATCTTGCAACCCTCCTGGTAAGTGTTGGCTTCTCAAATATGTACTTGACTGGGTCCATCTTCGAGACCAATAAGGTAGTGTGGGTTAACATATACTGTCTTAGTCGGCGAGCAGCCCACGCTAAAGCACAACAAGTTTTCTCGAGCAGTGAATAACGTTGTTCACAGTCGGTAAACATTTTGCTTAGGTAGTATATTGCATACTCTTTTCGACCAGACTCGTCATGCTGGCCCAGCACACACCCCATTGATCCTTCTAATACTGTCAGGTACATTATTATAGGCCTTCCTTCAACTGGAGGCATAAGAATTGGAGGTTCTTGTAGGTACTCCTTGATTTTGTCAAAAGCCTTCTGGAAATCTTCATTCCACCTGATCGTTTGTTCTTTCCTTAACAAATTGAATAGGGGCTCACAGGTTGCAGTGAGATGAGATATGAACCTTGATATGTAGTTCAATCTACCTAAGAACCCCTGAACTTCTTTTTCAGTCTTAGGTGCAGGCATCTCTTGAATGGCTTTGACTTTGTCAGGATCAACTTCAATTCCTTTTTCACTTATAATGAATCCCAGCAGTTTACCGGAACGCAGCCCGAATGTGTACTTGTTGGGGTTTAGCTTCAGCTGATACTTTCTTAGCCGCTTGAACAACTTCAGCAGATTTACCAGATGGTCTTCTTCTGTGAGGGACTTGGCAATCATGTCATCCACGTAACATTCAATTTCTTTATGGATCATGTCGTGGAATAATGTTACCATAGCCCGTTGATAAGTGGCGCCAACATTCTTCAATCCAAAAGGCATCACCTTATAACAGAATGTGCCCAGGGTGTGATGAAAGTAGTCTTCTCCATGTCTTCAGGTGACATCTTGATCTGATTATATCCTAAAAATCCGTCCATGAAGGAAAACACCGAGAATTGAGCCGTGTTGTCGACCAATACATCAATGTGAGGTAAAGGGAAATCATCCTTCGGGCTAGCTCTATTCAGATCCCGGTAATCCACACACATCCATACTTTGCCATCCTTCTTAGGCACGGGTACAATGTTAGCGACCCACGGCGGGTAACTAGTCACAACAAGGAAACCGGCGTCCCACTGTTTTTGTACCTCTTCTTTTATCTTCATTGCCATATCTGGACGAGTACGGCGTAACTTCTATTTCATGGGAGGACAGTCTTCTTTTATTGGTAGTTTGTGCATAACAATGTCGGTATCCAGACCTGGCATATCTTGATAGGACCAAGCAAAGACATCAACGTACTCTCGAAGCATGTCAATAAGTTGTTCCTTCATTGAATCTTGCAGACGGGCCCCGATCTTCACTTCTTTCAAGTCTTCTTCGGTACCAAGATTAACTGTCTCAACTTCCTCCTGATGAGGAGTGATAACCTTCTCTTCTTTTCTTAACAATCTGGCTAGTTCTTAAGGTAACTCATAATCTTCTTCAACCCCTTCATCGACTTGATTAATCGGATTGTCGAAGTCATACGAAGTCATAGCAATGTTGTTGTCGGTGCAATCTGGAAGGCACTCTCTGCAAGGGTTTAGATTGGTTCATTTTAGTGATCATTTTTATCTTATTTAAAAAAAAGTGAAAATGAAGTTATTATTTTGAAAACATTGCCATTTTATTGTTTTGTACAAAAGTGAAAAATGAAAAACAGTGAGCGAAAAAGAGACTTGTTTGCAAAAGATGTCCTGATATTCATTAATTAATCATTTGCACAAAATACAAGATGGCCCTATTACAAAATGAGTCCTGACACCTTGGGCAAGATGCAGGACTTGATGCATGCTAAAAAATACAGGAAATAATAATTACTCTGCAGGAGTAACTCTTATAATTTCCTGGGAAGACCAGTTAGAGACTTGGTTCCCCGGGATCCTTGGACGTATCCAGTTTTCCAGGTTGCGGTCGACTTCTTCCTCGTCTTCCAGACTGTTCACAGCATCCGGGGTGAGCATTCCCCCACTGACAAATTTGGGCTCCGTTGCAGCCTCTGGTTGATCTTGCCGGATTGGTCTGTAACCCAACCCGAATCTGTCTTCCTTCTTTTCTACTGGCAGCAGCTTGCCCCATCCCTGAGCGGTACCTTCTTCATCAACCTTTTGGGCTTGTTGATATGAAGTGATAGAAGTTCCAGACACAATAGTTGCTTCACTGATGTTAAGGGCCTCAAATCCCTGACTCATAGTCTCATGGATCTCCCCATCCATCTCTATATACTTGTAAGTAACCAGCTGGCTAACAAAAATGTCTTCCTCCCCGCAGATTGTGATGATCTGGCCTTCCCACTCAAATTTTAATTTCTGGTGAAGGGTAGATGTAACAGCGCCAGCGGCGTGAATCCAGGGTCTACCCAACAAACAGCTGTAGGCCGGCTGTATATCCATCACGAAGAAAGTAATTTTAAATATTTGTGGGCCAATCATCACGGGTAATTCAATCTCTCCAAGCACTGATCTCTTAGAGCCATCAAATGCTCTCACCACCAAGTTACTTGGATGCAATGCCAAACCATCATACTCCAGCTTCACCAAGGCTTTCTTTAGGAGGACATTGAGCGAAGACCCAGTGTCTACCAGCACATGAGAAAGAACAACACCTTTGCACTCTAAGGTGATGTGTAAAGCCTTATTATGATTGCGTCCCTCCGTCGTTAAATCAGCATCTGTAAAGCCCAGTCCATGACTGGTGTTAACATTTACAACCACTGTTTCCAGCTGATTAACCGTAATCTCTTCCAGCACGTAGGCTGCGTGCAGGACTCTTAAAAGTGCATTCCTATGGGCTTCGGATCACATTAAGAATGATAATATAGAGATTTTGGAGGGCGTCTGATGAAGCTGGTCCACCACTTTGTAATCACTCTTTTTGATTATTCTCATGAACTCGTCCACCTCTTGTTCAAAAGACGTTTCGGAGTTTCTTTAATAGCTGGCTTTTCGGGTACCACACTCTTCCCTTTTGCTTTAGCAGCAGCCTCTGCTTCAGCATTGGGTCTTGGTATTTTTGTGACAAAAAGGCGTCCTCTTCTGGTGAAGCCTCCGCCTCCCCCAACATTGTCAATTTGTGGTGAAGACGTTGATGAATCTAGAGTGATCTTCTTTCCGTTGCAGTAGAGATCAGAGCCGTAGTGCCAAGGTATGGCATTACTGCTTTCATAAGGAACGAGTCCAGGTACCGTAATGGTGACCAGACTGATTGTTGCAACGGAAGGAACTGTGATGGTATGCGGGTCGTAGTAGATTGTGACTGGAGATCTGACAGGAGGTGTGGCAGTCTGTTGTTGAAAATTGTTGTTGGGATGAGCAGTTACCGGGTCATAATAGATCGTGACCGTTGAGATATCTTCATTAGCGTTTGTTGGTGTTGTAGGCGATTTCGTTGATAAGATGGGTGTTGATGTTGTAGAAGTAAGTGTAACTGAACTTTAGTTTATTGAAATAATGGATGGAGTGACTGCTGGAGTTGTGGATGAATCAGTGGGAATGATAGTTGTTACAGTTGTAGGAGAATCTGTTGTTGCTGAAGAGGAAGTTGTTGATGTTGTAGGAACCGTTGTGGTAATTTGCAAAATTCCATCTCTGATAAGGCCATCTATGCCAAGCCTTAGCTTCTCACAACCATTAATAGCAGTTTTGCACGATTCGCAGCGAGCCTCACAACCCGGGAACACCTGACATCTTAAGAGTTGAGCTTTGACTCTCTGCCAGTGGTGTTCGAATTTGTGCAACATTATCAATCAGTGGAGATGGTTGGTCTTCCTCTATAGAATTGATCCTGGGCCCACCATGATTAGGCATAGGATTTCTGTTAACATTTGGAGGAGGTGCGAAATTGAGAGCTTTGGAATCGACCAGATCTTGAACCTTCATTTGCAAGGCTCTACACTTCTTAGTACTGTGTCCAGGTGCGTTGGAATGGAAGGCACACCTAGCATTGGCATCATAATTCTTTGGAAGGTTGAGAGGATCTGATGGAGCCAACGTCCTTAACTCAACCAGGTTGAGCTTCAGGAGTTGTGGCAGTAGAGCGGCATAAGGCATAGGAATGGGGTCAATCACCCTATTTGCTTGAGATGGCCTCTGTTGAAAGGGGCGCTGTTGTTGGTTGTTGTTGTTGTTGTGGTACGTTCTTTGTTGCTGAAAGTGTGGTTGTTGCTGATAATGATGTTGTTGTTGTTGTTGGGGAAAAAGTGGCTGTTGCGGAACCGGAGCCGAGATAGTAACGACTGCTATTGATCTATGAGAATATTGGGGTCTGCCCCTTCCTGCATGAATAGCATTTGTTTCACCTGCCCTTCGGGGTCCTGGAAAAGGTTTTCTGGGATTGTTGGAGGAACTTGCACCGTTGTCAGAGATTTTGCCCATCTTCAAAAGATTCTCAATTCTCTCACCAGCTATAACTACATCAGCAAAACTGGTGGAGGAGAAAGCAGCAAGTCAGTCGATATAAGTTCCTTGAAGAGTGTTCATAAACATGTCGGCCATTTCTCTTTCAGACATGGGTGGTTGGACAGCAGCAACAAGCTGTCTCCACCTCTGAGCATAATCCCGGAAGCTTTCCCTTGAAGACTGAGACATGCCCATTAGAAGGGTTCTATTGGGAGCCATGTCTAGGTTATACTGGTACTGACGGATGAAGGCTTCGGCCAAGTCTTTCCAACATCTTATAGTGGCCCTGGTCAGATGCGAATACCATTCTCTTGATACTCCAATCAGGCTGTCCTCAAAATAGAACATCCATAACTTCTCGTCCATGGTATAAGCCTTGAGTCTCCCTAAGAAAGATTGCAGATGAGTACAACTGTAGGCCGGCTGAATGTCCATCACAAAGAAGGTAGTTTTGAAGGTCTGCGGGCCAATCATCACAGGTAGATCAATCTCTCCAAGCACTGATCTTTTAGAGCCATCAAATGCTCTCACCACCAAATTACTCGGACATAGTGTCAAGCCATCATACTCCAGCTTCACTAAGGCTTTCTTTGGTAGAGCATTGAGTGATGACCCAGTGTCTACCAGTACATGAGATAGAACAACACCCTTGCATTCCAAGGTGATATGCAAAGCCTTATTATGGTTGCGTCCCTCTGTTGTTAAGTCAGCATTGGTAAAGCCCAGTCCATGACTGGTGTTGACATTTGCAACCACAGTTTCTAGCTGATTAACGGTAATCTCCTCCGGCACGTATGCCGCATGCAGGACCTTCAACAATGCGTTCATGTGAGCTTCGAAACACATCAACAGTGATAATATGGAGATTTTGGAGGGCGTTTGGTGAAGCTGGTCCACCACCTTGTAATCACTCCTTTTTATGATTCTCATGAACTCGTCTACATCTTGTTCAAAAGATTTCTTCTGAGTTTCCTTGGCAGTTGGCTCTTCAGATACCACACTCTTTCATTTTGCTTTGGCAGCAACTTCTGCTTCAACATTAGGTCTTTGTGTTTGTGAGGCAAAAAGGCGTCCGCTTCTGATGAAGCCTCCGCCTCCCCCAACATTATCAACTTGTGGAGAAGAGATCGATGAATCCAGAGTGATTTTCTCCCCGTTGCAGTAGAGATCAGAGGCATAATGCCAAGGTACGACATTACTGCTTTCATAAGGAACTGGTCCAGGTACCGTAATGGTGACCGGACTGATTGCTGCAGAGGAAGGTACTATAACGGTGTGCGGATCATAGTAAATTGTGACTGGTGATCTGGCAGGAGGTGCCATGGTTTGTTGTTGGAAATTGCTGCTGGGAGGAACATTTGATGGGTCATAGTAGATTGTAACCGTTGAGACATCTTCATTAATCTTTGCTGGCGTTGTAGAAGATTCTGCTAATAAAAGGGATGCTGATGTTGTAGAAGAAATGGTTGTTGAAATTTGACTTTTTGAAGTGATGGACGGAGTAACTGCTGATGATATTGATGAATCGGTAGGAATGATTGTTGCTGCTGTTGTAGAAGAATCGGGAATTGTTGTTAAAGAAATTGCTGGATTTGTAGGCGCCGTTGTCGAGATGTGAAGGATACCCTCCTTAATAAGACCATTTATGCCGCTTCGCAGCCTTTCACACCCATTGACTGCAATGTTGCAATACCCACAGCCGAGCTCACACCCGGGGAACACTTGGCACTCTAGAAGCTGAGCTTTAATTTCGACCAAAGGTGTTCGAATTTGTGCAACACTGGTGATCAAGGTAGATGGTTTGTCTTCCTATATGGCATTAATCCTTGGCCCACCATGATTAGGCATAGGATTTCTATTGACATTCGGAGGAGGTGCAAAGTTGAGGGCTTTAGAATCCACCAGATCTTGGACTTTCATTTGTAAGGCCCGACATTTTTCAGTATTGTGACCAGGTGCATTGGAGTGGAAAGCACACCTGGCGTTGACATCATAATTCTTTGGGAGGTTGAGAGGATCTGGTGGCGCCAACGTCCTTAACTCAACCAAGTTAAGCTTCAGGAGTTGTGGCAATAAGGCAGCATAAGGCAAAGGGATGGGGTCAATCACCCTGTTTGCGTGTGATGGTCTTTGTTGGAAGGGTCGCTGTTGTTGATTGCTGCTGTTGTTGTTGTAGGTTCTCTGTTGCGGATACTGAACTTGTTGTTGATATTGTGGTTGTTGTTGTTGAGGATATGCTGATTGTTGAGGAATCGGAGCTGGAATGGTAACTGCTGCTACTGACTGGTGTACATACTGGGGTCTGCCCCTGCTTGCATGAATGACATTTGTCTCACCGGCTCTTAGGGGTCCCACAAAAGGCTTCCTGGGATTACTGGATGAACTTGCACCACTGTTAGAAATCTTGCCCATTTTTAAAAGGCTTTCAATCCTTTCCCCAGCTATAAATACGTCTGCAAAACTGGTAGAGGAAAAGGCAGCCAATCTATCAATATATGTTCCTTGCAGAGTATTCATGAACATGTCGGCCATTTCTCTTTCCGACATGGGTGGTTGGACAGCAGCAGCAAGCTGTCTCCACCTCTGGGCATATTCCCTAAAGCTTTCTCTAGAAGACTGGGACATTCCCATCAGGAGGGTCCTGTTAGGAGCCATGTCCAGATTGTATTGATATTGCCTGATGAAGGCTTCAGCTAAGTCTTTCCAGCATCTAATGGTAGCTTTGGTCAAATGTGAATACCACTCCCTTGAAGCTCCAGTCAGACTGTCTTCGAAGTAGAACATCCACAACTTCTCATCCATAGTATAAGCTTTAAGTCTTCCCAGGAAAGACTGCAGGTGAGTTCGTGGACAAGAGGTTCCATTGTATCTCTCAAAGCATGGGGGTTTGAATTTGTGGGGAATCCTCACCCCATCCACTAGTCCCATATTCATTACATCGAAGCCCAAGGAATTTTGAGACTCCAAAGATCTCAACTTCTCACCAATTTCATCCAACCTCCTATCATAGACTTCGTCTCCAGCTCCCATAACAGTAAACTGCTCTTCTTGGGAATCCTCTTGCAAGATTCTCCCCCCAGCAGTATTTCCTTGCACATTTCTCGGGATGTTGACTTCCGGATCAAGATGAGGTCCAAATACTGGTGGATTAATATGAGGCTGGCCCAGTTCATTGTTACTAGTTCCTCCAGTTCCAAGATGAGGTTCCTCGGGAGTTTGTCTTTCCACAAGTTCCCTTAACCTTTCTTGACTCTGGGCCAAGCCAGTCATCACAGCCATGAATTGAGTCATTTGGTTCCTCATCTCCACTCTTTCATTAGCCATCTGAGTTCTGACCTCAGTCAGGTCCTGCTGTACTTGCTCCATTTGAATACCAGGAAGGTTGTTGCGAGTAGGGTACCGGTGCATGCGGTTGACAGGGAACACTCGGCGACGAGCAATATTTCCTGAGATCACAACAAGGTTAGAGACAAAGATAATAACAAAACCTACAAAACAAAACAAAAGTTAGTATGCAATGCAGTATGCTTATTTGTTTTCCAAGGTATCCGGCTTGGTTCTTGGTTTTGACCTTTCCAGACCTCGAGGAAGATGCTTGATGTTGCTAAGAAAAGGAACCCAATGAAAGCAAACTAATATATTACAAATGATGAACAATACATAGTTTGTTTTACAACATATGCCCCTGGAGGGTCAAAATACAAAAAGAGAAAAGTACATCAAATGGAAATGAACAATAAGCAAAGAAGTCAAACATCCAATCCAAACTCATCCTCCTTGACCTCCCTCAGGAGTGCCTCAGTCACTGGACCAGCTGGGTGCTCTGTAATGGTCCTAATGAGGAGGTTCCTGGTGGCAATGGCAGTGGTCATCTTCTTGTGCCTGTCCTGGTCCTTTGATCTCTTCAATCCAACTCTGAGCTTTAACTCTGAAATCTCCTTTTGGGCTGCCAACAAAGCTTCCTACTGCTTCTTTTAATTGGCCTCTAACTGTTCAATCTTGGCTTGAGTTCTCTGATCTTCTTGTGTCCGGGCTTCAGTGATCCTGACCCACCTAGCCTGACTTTCTTGCAGATAGAGCTCAGTCCTAGCCTTTTGAATCTTGGCTTCCTTACAGGCATTCTTCAATATTTGTTCCCCAGCCCTTGCTTTCCTGATGTAGTCCTCTGTTTTCTCAATTTTGGCAAGATGCTCCACCCTAAGCTTTTCCAACCTCTCAATGTCCAGACGACCATCACTCCTTTCCCAAAGGGTCTTCTTCAAAGCTTGAGACAGATTCTCATTCCTTTCCTTTAGCTTCTCAAATTCTTCCAGGCTGACAGTGGCTGCTGGCTGTACTGTAGATGGTCCAGGTACATATTCCAAGGTGAAAGGCATCCCAGTAGTCTGAGCTCTAGTACGGGACCAGTCATAGTACTGAGCTGAAGCAACATTATTACACCTCCCAAGAATAGCCATCCCTTTTGTCTGGATGTTGTCCCAAGCCCAGGATGCTTGTCTGACAACAGCTGAATTAGGTCTTACTTCACAATACAGGGTCTCAGCTAAATTTTGCATTCTAGGAGGGTGAACCAAAGCATAGCCCAGTTGTCTCTTAAACAACAAAGGATTGTAGTTGATGCAACCCTTTACTCCTATCAGAGGTACATTTGGGTATTGTCCACAACTGGTGATAATGTCTTTGCCTTTGGTGCTCTAGGTGCACCATCTAATATCATCTGAAGTCAAAACAATGAGCCTCTTGGCCCAATTCTTCTATTGGTGGGGATTCAGGAAGGCATCTGTCTTAGGTAGGTGTCTGAGCAGCCAGGTGTGAAACAAAGGAGCACAACATCTTACCAACTTCCCTCTTTGTTTCTCATTCCTCTGATGGATGGAGTAATAGAAATCTCCCAGCAATGTGGGTACTGGGTTTCTCAGAAGGAAGAGATGAATGGCGTTCTTGCTGACAAATTTGGGCTCATCTGCAAAAAGTATAACCCCATATATGCCGAGGGCTAACAGTGCACAAACTGCCCTCCATTCTCCCAAAGAGGCCTTCAGGATGGCTTGAGAAATCAAGAAGTCCAAGTGCAAACCAGGGATCCCAGCCTTTGTTGTCATGCTTTGCTCAATCAAGGCAGGCTCCAGGTACAGTGCTTTTGCCACTTCTCCATTGCTGGGAGCTGGCATTTCTGGGTTGAAGGGGATTCCACCCCTGATGGGTACTCCAGTCAATGAAGAAAACTCTTCCAGCATAGGCCATAGCTGGAAGTCTGAAAAGGTGAAACATCTCAAGGGAGGATCATAAAATTGTAAGCATGTGTGGATCATGCTCCTTTGAGAAGGGTCAAGGTCCATAACCAAATCCAAGATACCTCCATAATGCTCTCTAAACAATGGGATGTGGTCAGGAGTGATAAGTGACTAGACTTTCCTGATGCCAGTCAACACAGGCTCAAAGAAATGGTAGGATATATTGCTCTTCCTGGGAGTAGTCATGAATGTTACTGAAGATGATGAAGGTAGCTGCTGATGAAGATCAAGACTGGTACTGGAGATGAGCCACTGATAGGCTGATGTTGGTGATTATGAAGATAGCTGAAGCAGATAACTGATGAAGCAGAGGTCTATGCAGAAGAAGGGGTTAAAACTAAACCAGATACAATGTGGATACCCTGAAAAACAAATAAACAAATGTTAAATGATGCAATGATGAGTGTGCAAATGATATGCAAGGGTTTGTGATCAAGCCGGATCTGATTATCTGTCTTGATATAAAGCCCATGTATGTTCAAGAAGTCCAGATGGAGGTTCAGAAATCCAGTAACCAAGGTGGGGGACTCAAATAAAGAGTCACATGTCCAGGGTTAAATCACAAGAACTGTCCAAAATGAGGTACTCTTAAACAAAACAAGTAACAGGGTATGATGTGGCCAAGGGTACCTGCAAACCTGTAAACAGCCCAACCCCTCACAGGTAATGTTCTAAAACAAGGATCCTCAGACTTGGATCAGTTATGAGAAGTGTAAACACTTCTAACCCGGAGGTACAGTGTTTACAATAACCATAAAAGATCCTCCTCTAATTCACCTCAGTTTCTGAAGGTCATAATAAAGGTCATCCAGACTTAGCAGGCTTCCCAGATAGCCCTAGCACTACAGGAAATCTGTAGCACAGAGTTCTTAAGAAGAAACCCACATTTGAACCATGTTTCATATTCCCGCACCATACCGAAATGGAATGGGAAAGAACATGAACCACTCTAGCTTAGGTGTCACTCAGGTCCCAGGTATAGGACCTTAAACTCTCAATGAAACCCCACCCACCAAAACAGAAACCAGATCCAGCAATGATAATGACATTATGAAATATGAAACACTGTAAAGGAAAGTAATAAATAAAGTTGTACATAAAGCAATAAATAAAGCAAATAAATAAACACAATTAGCACATAACACCCCAGTAAACACAAATCAAACAAGCACTAGGAGGAACCCATAAAAAGAACCAGAAGCCCTGGTTACAGTATACATCCCCATCAGAGTCGCCAAGCTGTCGCTCCCACCAAATGACACACAGGGCTAAGAGGGGTACAGACGCGAACGGTCGGCGAAAGGAGAGGAATGAATAGAGTTGCCAGCTAGGCATTTTTATCCCGAAGGAAAGGTAATGCTGCATAGACCTAAGAAAAGATGGATAAGACGGCCGCGAACCAGAGAAACTGAGAAAGGGGGTTGGTTACAACCTGGGAAGGTATTAGCACCCAGATTGTCTGCCGTACTCGACGGGATCCACGCTTAAAAGATTTGTGCTTAAAAGGGTAGTGTCTGTGCTATTTTGTGTGTAAAAGCTGGAAAAGAATGCAAGTGTCAGTGCAAAAGAAATGTGAAGTGAAATAAAGAAGTGTCAGTGCAAAGAAAGAGTATGAAGCTCAAGACTATGAGGCTTAAAGAATAGGGCTGGAAGGAAGGGGAATATACAGAGACTTTTGTTCGATAACAGTTAAGTTATGCCTACGTATCCTCTCGTGCAATGAGGAAGTCAGAACACCGTAGTTCGACTCAAAGAGACTGAAAGATAAATTGACTTGTGAACTGCTTACTTGTCTATGCTCAAGTGTATGACCTGTCTGGCTCAGGTGCAAACTGTCTTGCATTAGACGGAAGAAGCAAGTTCTCGTTTGTGAGTGAAGGTGATGAGAAAAGAATCCCGAAGGAGACGATTATTGTTTGTTTTTGTGTTTTCAATCTTTTATTGCATCTTGGAGTTTGTCATAAGAAAATGAGCTTAAGCCTAAACCAAGGGTTAGTAGACTCATCACATCCTCCCTCTGATCAGGGGTAATGAGAATACCTTAAGTATGAAGTAAGCACCTCACACTTAATCACCATGATGTAGGATTAAGATCATTAACCTACTTGTAATTATTTAGATGTTTTTGTTGTTTTTGTTTAGTGTTAAGTAATGAGTTTAAGCCATAATAAAGGATTTAGTTGACCCATTACACCATCCTAATAGAAGGATGATAGATGAGAACATTTAAGCTGAGAAAGACTCCTCAACTTAATCCATGATTAGGGATTAACCTCATGACAAAACAAAGCCTTTATTAAATGGATTTTAGTTAATGATAAGATGAAGAAGTGATTTTTATGGTTTGTAAGACAACTTGAGGGGGACTTGTCCATTAACACTAGGGTTAGTCCTTCTTAACTAGTTAAGGAAGAATTAGAACCCTAATGCAAGGCCCAAGTTACAAGTTTGATGCCTTGATGATTATTAGATGGATTGATTAAAGGATTTAAAAACATTAAGGGTTTAACACTTAGGATTAAAGTTATACACTCCATCCTAATAGAAGGATGCAGGCATAAGCTTAATCACAAAGCCTTAAAACCTTTAGGGTTTAGTCCTTGATTATGAGATGAGAAGAGAAGACACAAAGATGACACAAAGGTAAAACTAATGGGAGACTAATCAAACCCTAATTGTGATCATGCTTGGTTGTTCCTAGGGTTTATGAGGCTTGCAAAAGATCTCCAGGAGAAAAGCCACCAGGAAAGAAACAGATGAAAGGAGGAGAAGCAGAAAGAAATAAGACAACTTGCTTCACCTAAGAAGACAAGTTGCCTGAAGAAAGAAAGTAAGAGATGAGCATGAATGAGCAAGCTCACTCCAATACAAATACAAAATGCAGCAAGGATGCATAAGAGAGATGAAAAAAGATTATGAGAAGTGAAGGCAAATTTACTTCTCAAGTACTTACCACCTGAAAAGTTAGTAAAGAGAAATGAAATGAAGTGAACATGAAATGAATACAATGATGAAAACCAAAACCAGAAGCATAAACATGATGTTAATGATGCTAAGAGATGATGCAAACACAAGACAAGAGTTGTGGATGATGATACAAGGATGGGGATGCAAATGAAGCATGCTTTGAACCATAAAAGTTCATGAAAGTTTATGACATGGAATGAATGCACAACATGGTAAATGAAATATGCAATGACCAAACATGGTTTCAATATGTCCTAAGATGTCTTATATGTCATGTTGATGCATAAAATGTCATGGTGTTGCTCCCACCAAAATGACACGGGGCCAAGAGGGGTACAGACGCGAACGGTCGGCGAAAGAGGAAGAGAACACACAAAGGTGAACTCATAAGACAAGAGTCGCCAGCTAGGCATTTTTATCCCAGAGGAAAGGTAATGCTGCATAGACCTAGGAAGATATGGATAAGACGGTTGCGAACCAAAGAGACTGAGAAAGGGGGTTGGTTACAACCTGGGAAGGTATTAGCACCCAGATTGTCCGTCGTACTCGACGGGATCCACGCTTAAAAGATTTGCGTTTTAAAGGGGTAGTGTCAGTGCAATCTGTGTATCAAAGCTGGAAAGAATGCAAGTGTCAGTGTAAAAGTAAAGTGAAGTGTATAAGAGAAGTGTCAGTGTGAGAACAAAAATGAGATGCTCAAGACTATGAGGCTTAAAGAATAATGCTGAAAGAGGGGGAATATACAGAGACTTTTGTTCGATAACTGTTAAGTTATGCCTACGTATCCTCTCGTGCAATGAGGAAGTCAGAACACCGTAGTTCGACCCAAAGAGACTGAAAGATAAGTTGACTGATGAACTGCTTACTTGTCTATGCTCAAGTGTATGACCTGTCTGGCTCAGGTGCTAACTGTCTTGCATTTAGACGGGAGAAGCAAGTTCTCGTTTGTAAGTGGATGAGGTGAGAAAAGAATCCCGGAGGAGACGATTATTGTTTTTTTTTTGTGTTTTCAGTTTTGTTATTGTTTTTGGTGTTTTGCATAAGTTAATGAGCTTAAGCCTAAACCAAAGGGTTAGTAAACTCATCACATCCTCCCTCTGATTAGGGGTAATGAGAATACCTTAAGTGTGAAGTAAGCACCTCACACCTAAACACCATGATGTAGGATTAAGATCATTAACCTACTTGTGATTATTTAGATGTTTTTGTTGTTTTTGTTTAGTGTTAAGTAATGAGTTTAAGCCATAATCAAGGATTTAGTGGACCCATTACACCATCCTAATAGAAGGATGATAGATGAGAACATTTAAGCTGAGAAAGACTCCTCAACTTAATCCATGATTAGGGATTAACCTCATGACAAATCAAAGCCTTTATTAAATGTATTTTAGTTAATGATAAGATGAAGAAGTGATTTTTATGGTTTGTAAGACAACTTGAGGGGGACTTGTCCATTAACACTAGGGTTAGTCCTTCTTAACCAGTTAAGGAAGAATTAGAACCCTAATGCAAGGCCCAAGTTACAAGTTTGATGCCTTGATGCTTATTAGATGGATTGATTAAAGGATTTAAACACATTAAGGGTTTAACACTTAGGATTAAAGTTATACACTCCATCCTAATAGAAGGATGCAGGCATAAGCTTAATCACAAAGCCTTAAAGCCTTTAGGGTTTAGTCCTTGATTATGAGATGAGAGGAGAAGACTCAAAGATGACACAAAGGTAAAAGCTAAATGGGGGACTAAGCATACCCTAATTATGATCATGCTTGGTTGTTCCTAGGGTTTATGAGGCTTGCAAGAAGATCTTCAAGGAGAAGCCACCAAGGAGAGAAGCAGATGAAAGGAGCAAGCAGCAGAAAGAAGTAATACAACTTGTTTCACTTAAGAAGACAAGTTGCTTGAAGAAAGAAAGTGGGAAAGAGCATGAATGAGCAAGCTCACTCAAATACACAAGATAAAATGCAGCAATTATGCATAAAAGAGATGAGAAGAGATTGTGAGAAGTGAAGGCAAATTCACTTCCCAAAACAACTTACCACCTGAAAAGTTAGCAAAAAGAAATGGAATGCAATGCAAATGAGATGAAATGTCATGATGCAAACCAAAGTCAGAAGCATAAACATGATTTTAATGATGCTAAGAGAAGATGCAAACACATGACAAGAGATGAGAGTGGTCAAACAAGCATAAGGATGCAAATGAGGCATGCTTTGAACCATAAAGATTTATGAATGTTTATGAAATGAAATGAACACATAACATGGCAAAGGAATGATGCAATGATCAAACATGATTCTAATATGTCCTAAGATGTATTATGAATCATGTGGATGCACAAAATGTCATGGCAAGTCATTGGATGCAAGCAAATGAGAGATGGATGCAAAAGAAAGCACAAATTAGGGTTGACATACAACATGCATCACAAAAATCCAAAACCAGAAGCAAATGACATGACAAAAAATTTAAAATGGGACCAAAGATACCCTAAACCTATATAAGTTCACTGCCTAAAGGAGGGGACCCAATTCTTAACCTAGTGAAAGTTATAAATTTTCTAAGTCAATTAGGGTTTCAAGGTACCTCACAATGAAAAATGCAAAACAAATTGAAAATGAAGAATAAATTCAAACCAAATTAAACCTAGAAACTACATGCCATGAAGGATGCAATGCAAGAAGAATCATCATCAAACTCTCAAGGGTTAGGCAGAATGGATTTTTCAAAGTTTGAACCAAAATATTGCCTTAAAATGAATTTAATTCCAATGAAAATGATCAAAAGGCATCAAGAACCAAAAAGAAATTTGTTTTGAGAGTTTGATAATGTTTCTAAATGTTTTTAAATGCAATGTGAATTTTTTGGTGATTTTTAATTACCTAAATGCATTTTTAATTAATTAATTTTCATTAACTAATTAAAAATAAACATTTAAATGATTTAAAAATAATTTTTAATGAAAAAAAATAAAAATAAAAATATTTTTGGGTTCTAAAAATTAATGAAATGCTTGACAAAAATTTTCAGAATTTTTAAATGCTTTTTGCTATTTTAAATAATTCGTAAAAGATAAATCAAATAAAATAAAAATAAAAATGAATTAATGAGAAGTATGCAGATCCAGAGGCTGAGGTTCAAACAAAATTGGAGGGAATTGAACCCTGCTATATCCAATGGCTGACATTCAAACTGACTGGATTTACTTAAACTTAATTAATTAATCTAATTAATTAGGATTAGAGTTTTAATGAATGATTTGGGCCCTTCAAACGCGCGGGAGTCAATGCCAGTCAAACCAATCTACGGTCCAAATTCAAACTGAACCCTAAACATGATTAATACACTAATGACTCTCAGGTGGCCGGAAATGACCTCCGGTCATCTTCTCCGGCCACACCCCTCCTTGAAAATTGCTAACTTCTTCCCTAGGTCACCAAAATCCAATCTCTCTGCCCAGAAATGATCCCCATACATCATACATCAAGAATCAACAAACAAACAACATTTAAAACACATCAACAATGAGAATCGAATCAAAACAGTTCTAGGTCAAAAAAATTCAGGACACGAATACATGCTTATTTCTCAACCATTTTCGAAACAAAACATATCAACATGATCAGTGAAGCATAGAGAATCATTTAGGAACTTAAAAACATGTTTCTGGAAAAAAGTTCTTGAACTCACCTGAATTGGAGCTTTGATCTTTGGAACTTTCTGGCTGCCTCTTTGATCCAAAACGCCTCTAATGAACCTCCTGAGAAGCTTGCAATGCTTGGTTGGAGTTTCTTTTGGCTAGTTTGAGAGATTGATAGAGTTCTGTTCAGGGGGGGGGTGAGAAATCGTGTTTCTGCTTGGGGTGGTTTCAGGGACAAATGAGGATTGGGAAATGATCAGAGGAACATGTTGAGTGATTCTATGAAGTTTGTTTTGATGTTTGTGGCTTGTGGGATGAGTTTCAAAACAAAATGCATAAGAGGTGAGTTTTTGGAACTATGGCTTGTGAGATGTTTCAGGCTGTGTTGTGTTATATGTTGGGTTGCTTTTGGTACACATATCAATCCTTGATAGGTCAGAGGGTTGTTGTGGAGCAGTGTGATTGGTATGGAGCAAAATGCATAAAGTCAACTTTTTGTGTAAGAGAGGTATGGGCTATGGCAGTCAAGGTACAAGGCATGGCTTGGCTGCAGCTTGAATCAGGGAGAACCATGGAAATGGATTAGAGGCAATGCAGCAAGTGGATTAGGGTTTGTGAGAGTTTTTGCAATTTCACAAAGTCTTGGCCCTTTTGAAGTTTCTTAATGCACAAGTCATGAAAATGGACAATTCTTTGGTGCATTCTGACTTTTAGGTCATGGTTCATGTTTGTGTAATGCATAGAAGTCAATTAGAGATCACATAAAGGCTTGGCATGAGGTTTTGCAACTTTGCCTCTTTGGTGTAAAACTTGAAATTATGTGATTTTGTCCAACTTTGACAAGCCATAACTTTTGATCCATAATGAATTAGAATGAGTTCTTGTACTTTTTGAAAAGGGAATGATCCATTCTACAACTTTCATGACCAAAGTTTTCTCATTTGAAGCATTTTTGAATCAAAAAGAAAGGGTTGAAAAACTTTCCCAAAATGGCAAGTTTTCATTACACGTCACTTTCCTAAAAAGGAAACTTTGCAAATGGCTTGAAATTCTTCAATTTTGTGAACTTATAACATCTTCCATGATCAAATAAAGATCATACACATTCAAAATGATGAAGAATCCCCTTTGGTTGGGTCATTGGGGACCTCAGATGCCCTGATTTTGCACTGGCTTGCTCAAGAAGTCAACCTTTGATCAGATGCCTTCCCCATGGAATTTCTTCATGAAAATTGATATGCATGATCCTCATAACATATAGAGACCAATAGAAACAAGAATGACTAAAAAATTTGGAGTTATGGCCTCTGAAACCAAAACCCTAATTTTAGGTCATCTGTGCAGTTAAACCTGGCTCTACTTCCATGCCTTTCTCAGTTCTTGTGATTCTTTGACTTTCTTGACTTGGTGAGGATATAATATTATGCTTGAACATACATGGACCCATTTGAAGTGATTGTAGACCTTTAAAGTGGCTCAAATGGCACAGGGATGGCTCAGATCACAAACCCTAGATGCAGATGACTTAGAAGCAATGCAGTGAATAAAAAATGTGGTATGAGATGCTATGATTGAATTTATGCATATGAAAAGATCACAAGCCATGGTGAAATGGGTGTGGGAAAATTTGGGGTGTTTACAGCTGCCCCTATTCAAGCATGAGTTAGTTGTGCAGGATGTAAGCAACGACTTAACATTCAAACAAGATAACTTGTGGTTGAATACCAAAGACAGTCCAAAATTTGCACTCACAAAATGAAGAATAAAAGGGATATAAAATAAAGTATCATTATAAAGTGCGGGCGACGGAGGGCGACCGTCGAACAGAGGACGACTGCTGGGGATGAAACAATGACGGGGACGACCGACATGCCGGGGAAAATGCAGGAAATAAAGCAATGACGGGGACGGCCGACAAGCTGGGGATATGAGAGATTGTGATGGGGACGGCCATCAAGCAAAGCTATACGACTCTCTGGGGATTATAGGTAAATGAAATAAATGATGAGGTACGGTCATCAAAGGTGAAGGATGATAACCTAGCAGGGGACGGCCGCTCTGTTGGGGATAAGATGAGGGACGGTCATCTAAGGTGAGGGACGATCACCTGGCAGGGTACGGTTGCCGAAAGTATCACGACATAGGATGAACGTCGGATAGAAAGGTCGACAATGGGGAAGGCCATCGGATAAGCATGATGAAGGACGATCATCAAGAGGTGAAGGATGATCACCTAGCAGGGTACGGCTGCTCTCAGGGTTTATCATGACATAGGACGAACGTCAGATAACAAGATCAACGATGGGGACGGCCATCGGATAGAATGATGAAGGACGATCATCAAAAAGGTGAAGGACGATCACCTGGCAGGGTACGGCTGCCGAAAATATCACGACATAGGACGAATGTCGGATAGGAAGGGGTTCTAATGAATAGAGACTCCACTGGGAATGATGAAGGACGATCATCAAAAAGGTGAAGGGCGATCACCTGGCAGGGTACGGCTGCCGAAAAGGTATCATGACATAGGACGAATGTCAGATAGAAAGGAAATAGTTTAACAAGTTTTGTTGGGGACTTCGCTGGGGAATAGTAAACACGGACGAGTGTTTACATCCAAGAAATGAAAGGTATAAATGTTTGGCACTGTGTATAGATTAAAGAGTCGGACGAGCATCCTTAAGACTATGATACGGACGGGTATGAGGTAGAAACAAACGCTTGACGCATGTTCATAGATGATGATACGGACGAGTACCAACTGGTTAACAAAGAACACGGACGAGTGTCGAACCTGAAGGGATATAAGTGGTGTATACAAGATACGGACGAGTACCTGTATGAGTAAAAAGATGATGAGTAATAAGTATGAGTGAAACACGGACGAGTGTTTAATTTGCTGGGGAAAGTGTGACACGGACGAGGGTCTGAAAAAGTGTATTATAAGCAAGTATTTGGTTTACAAAGTGTTTAGGCAACTATGCTGGGGAAGATGACACGGACGGGTGTCAAGGAGATCGTATATATGTATCTGTGAGTGCAAAGGGGACGCTTCGGCTTTCTACTGGGGATATGACACGGACGGGTGTCAAGAAGTATCTGTACTATATATACATCTGTTTGCTTCGAGCAATTTACCGGGGAATAATGACACGGACGAGTGCCGAAGGGAGCATGTATCTGTATCTTTAAGGAAAATGCTTTGGCTCTCTGGTGATGAATTTGAGAGGTATTTTTGTATATTGTTGATGAATGGTCGGTATTTACAAGTGTTCAGTTCGACACATGGCTTGTGATTATGCAATATGTTTGACTTTTGCCGTAATGCTCCGTATTAGACGGAATGCTACGCTCTGTGGGGAAAATATGATGCGAATGCTATGATTATGCAAAGATAACGATCCGGGACTCGGATCCCGTTGCTGTGAAGATCTCTGACTGATCTGCTTGAAGTGGACATCCCAGCTGGGGATAAGATCATTGGTAGATCTGATAAGATGTATCTACATGGGGAAACAGATCACTGATAGACCCATCTCAGCAATGGGGGACCCAGCTGGGGTTTGTAGAAGCTTTCTTCACTCTGTTGCGAGTTCTTCATGCGTTGCTCTTCTGGATAGAGGTTGAAACTCTGTGGGGAGGTAGTTCCCTGGTTGGCACTTGGCTGGGGAAGAAGCAAGATCACTGGAAGATCTTCCTAGAGATTTCTGTAGGGATCCTGCTGAGGATGATACTCGACAACTCAGCTGGGGAGAAAGCACCTCCAGTGCTAATCTGGAAGACGGACCGGGTAGATAATGATTTGACAGCTTGCTGGGGAGAAGCTTTCATGTCCCATGTTGCGCTTTGGATACCTGCAATCCTGTAAAGACAAATAAACGCACAAGTACTCCAAGGTATCCCTTACTGGATTCCATCACAAGAGTTCAGACACTCCCGGGAGTACGTATACTTCCTGTAGGCATGCATTTTTTTAGAAGGGAAACATCTATATTTATGCAGTCAGTATCTTAAAGACATCGGACATTTTTGCAAGTGAAAATAAAATGTACGAGATGAAACATGACTAAAAATATGATTTTATTAATTTGAGTGCCCTGAATCGGCAAGATACAGTCAAGGAAACAGATCCCCTAAAATGAGGAGATTGTTACAAATTGAGAAATCAAAAGATTGTTGGCAATGTTGATGACGCTTCAAGGAGCTTCCCTGTTGCTATGACTCGTATGATTTTTGACGTTCTTCTTACCTTGCTTTCTGAAGAAGGTTGATTCTGCGCGAAGCTAGAACCTTTCAAAGCTTACCAAGTTGTAAGTGATACAGATGAATTCAGAATACAGTTGTTCGCTTATTCCCTTATTTTTGCGTGGATCGCCCTTTCGGGTTTTCAATCCACCGGGATACCCATTTTTGCCTGAGTTGTCCAATGCGGCTTTTCAACTCAGCGGGCGTACATTTTTATTTATTTTCCCTTATTTTTGCCTGAGTCTTTTATTCTGTTTTTGACTCGCCGGGATGCCCTATTTTTGCTTGGACTTACATTCTGTTTTTATGTCCAGCGGGTCATTTTATGCGAAGTATTTTTTAACTGCATCTGAATTCACAGGGGATAGGAAGTCTTCACCATCCATAGTGCTGAGCATCACTGCTCCACCGGAGAAAACTTTCTTTACTACGAATGGCCCTTCATAGTTCGGAGTCCACTTGCCCCTGTGGTCTGTATGAGGAGGGAGGAGTCTTTTCAGCACAAGATCTCCTACTTGGTACTCTCGGAGCCTGACTTTCTGATCGAAGGCTTTCTTCATTCTTTTCTGATACAGCTGCCCATGACAAATTGTAGCCAATCTCTTTTCTTCAATCAGACTCAGTTGCTCGTATCGGGATCGGACCCATTCTGCTTCATTCAGTTTAACATCCATTAGTACCCGCAAGGAGGGTAATTCAACTTCAACAGGTAGGACTGCCTCCATACCATACACAAGCTGATACGGCGTTGCCCCGATGGATGTTCTGATTGACGTACGGTACCCATGCAAGGAAAATGGTAGCATTTCCTGCCAATCTTTGTAGGTGACTACCATCTTCTGCACAATCTTCTTGATATTCTTATTAGCCGCTTCAACAGCGCCATTCATCTTTGGCCTGTAGGGAGAAGAATTGTGGTGTTGGATCTTGAAGTCCCGACATAGTTCTGCCATCATTTTGTTGTTCAAGTTGGAACCATTATCAGTAATGATTCGCTCGGGTACTCCATACCGACAGATGATGTCTCTCTTCAGAAATCGGGCTACCACTTGCCTTGTAACATTTGCATATGAAGCCGCTTCGACCCACTTGGTAAAATAGTCAATGGCTACCAGGATGAATCTGTGGCCATTTGAAGCAGTCGGTTCAATCTTGCCAATCATATCAATTCCCCACATAGCGAAGGGCCAGGGTGAAGACATCACATTCAGAGGATTGGGAGGCACATGCACCTTATCCGCATAAATCTGGCATTTATGGAATTTTCTAGCATAAGCACAACAGTCGGCATCCATTGTGATCCAGTAATAACCTGATCTTAGCAACTTTTTAGCCATTGCATGCCCTCCTGCATGGGTACCAAAGGATCCTTCGTGCACTTCGTGCATTAACAAGTCTACTTCTGTTTTATCAACGCATCTGAGAAGTACCATATCAAATTTTCTCTTGTATAGGGAACCGTCAGTATTCAGGAAGAAACTACCAGCTAGCCTTCTTAGTGTCTTCTTGTCATTGGAAGATGCCCCAGGTGGGTATGTTTGATCCTCCAAGAAGCACTTAATGTCATGGAACCAAGGCTTATCATCTTTGACAACATCCGCTGCAAATACATATGCTGGTCTGTCGAGTCTGGACACTGAAATCCAAGGCACAAAGTTGGCAGCTTGAACTTTGATCATGGATGAAATGGTAGCCAGAGCATCTGCAAACTGATTCTCATCTCGGGGAATATACTCAAGCTTGACCGTTGTGAAGAAAGTCAATAACCTTCTTGTATAATCCCGGTAAGGTATCAGATGATCTTGGTGTGTGTACCATTTGCCGTTGGTTTGATTAATTACCAGAGCTGAATCTCCGAACATAGTCAAAGTCTTGATCCTGAGATCAATGGCTTCCTCAAGACCCATAATACAAGCTTCGTATTCAGCTTCGTTGTTAGTGCAGTTAAAAGTGAGTTTTGCCGAGAAAGGCATGTGAATTCCCTTAGGTGTAATGAGTACTGCACCAACACCACGACCATTCATATTAACAGCCCCATCAAACATCATAGTCCATTCTTCTTCCGGGTCAGGCCCTTCAGTGTGAACAGGCTCTTCGTGATCTTTTGCTTTTATGAACACGATGTCCTCATCAGGGAAGTCAAATCTCATAGGCTGGTAATCATCGATGGGTTGCTCAGCAAGATAATCAGACAACACACTGCCTTTGATGGCTTTCTGAGACGTGTACTGAATGTCATACTCTGTGAGGATGATTTGCCATCTTGCAACCCGTCCGGTAAGTGTCGGCTTCTCAAAAATGTACTTAACTGGGTCCATATTTGATATCAATAAAGTAGTGTGGGTCAACATATACTGCCTTAGTCGGCGAGCAGCCCACGCTAAAGCACATCATGTTTTCTCGAGCAATGAATAACGTTGTTCACAGTCGGTAAACTTTTTGCTTAGGTAGTAAATTGCATACTCTTTTCGACCAGACTCGTCATGCTGGCCCAGCACACACCCCATTGACTCTTCTAATACTGTCAAGTACATTATCAGAGGTCTTCCTTCAACTGGAGGCATAAGGATTGGAGGCTCTTGTAAGTATTCCTTGATTTTGTCGAAAGCCTTCTGGCAGTCTTCGTTCCACCTGACCGTTTGTTCTTTTCTTAACAGTTTGAACAAAGGCTCACAGGTTGCTGTAAGGTGAGATATGAACCGTGAAATGTAGTTCAATCTACCTAAGAAACCTCGAACTTCTTTTTCAGTCTTCGGTGCAGGCATTTCCTGAATGGCTTTAACTTTATCAGGGTCAACTTCAATCCCTTTCTCGCTTACAATAAATCCCAGCAGTTTACCGGATCGCACCCCGAATGTGCATTTGTTGGGGTTTAACTTCAGTTGGTACTTTCTCAGACGCTTGAATAGTTTCAACAGATTTACCAGGTGGTCTTCTTCTGTGAGGGACTTTGCAATCCTGTCATCCACATAACATTCAATTTCTTTGTGGATCATGTCGTGGAATAATGTTACCATAGCCCGTTGATAAGTCGCACCAGCATTCTTCAATCCGAATGGCATCACCTTATAACAGAACGTGCCCCAGGGTGTGATGAAAGTCGTCTTCTCCATGTCTTCAGGTGACATCTTGATCTGATTATATCCTGAAAATCCATCCATGAAGGAGAATACCGAGAACTGAGCCGTATTATCAACCAATACATCAATGTGAGGTAAAGGGAAGTCATCCTTCGGGCTGGCTCTGTTCAGATCCCGGTAATCCACACACATCCTTACCTTTCCATCTTTCTTAGGCATAGGTACAATATTAGCAACCCATGGCGGATAGCTAGTCACAGCAAGGAAACCGGCGTCCCACTGTTTTTGTACCTCTTCCTTTATCTTCATTTCCATATCTGGGCGAGTACGGCGCAACTTCTGTTTTACCGGCGGGCAGTCTTCTTTCAAAGGCAGCTTATGCATGACAATATCGGTGTCCAACCCTGGCATATCCTGATAAGACCAAGCAAACACATCCACATACTCTCGAAGCATATCAATCAGTTGCTCTTTCACTGAATCTTGTAGGCAGGCCCCGATCTTAACCTCTTTTACGTCTTCCTCCGTACCAAGATTAACCGTTTCAATCTCCTCCTGATGAGGAGTGATAACCTTCTCCTCTTGCCTTAATAACCTGGCTAGCTCTTCAGGAAGCTCATAATCTTCTTCAACCCCTTCATCCGCTTGATTGATTGGATTGTCAAAGTCATACGAAGCCATAGCAGTGTTGTTGTCGGTGCGATCTGAAAGGCACTCTCTGCAAGGGTTTAGATTGTTCATTTTAGTGACCAATTTTAATCTTGTTTTAGAAAAAGTGAAATGAAGTTTTCATTTTGGAAAACATTGCCACTTTATTTTTGTACAAAAAGAAAAATGAAAAATAGTGAGCGAAAAAGAAAAAGACTCATTTGCAAAAGATGTCCGATATTCATTGATTAATCCATTTGCACAAAATTACAAGATGGCCCGATTACAAAATGAGCCTTGACATCTTGGGCAAGATGCAAGACTTTGATGCATGCTTTAAAATACAGGAAATAATAATTACTCTGCAGGAGTAACCCTTATAATTTCCTGGGAAGACCAGTTAAGGACTTGGCTCCCCGGGATCCTTGGACGTATCCATCTCTCCAGGTTGCGGTCACTTTCCTCCTCGTCTTCCAAGTTGTTTAGAGAATCCGGGGTGAGCATCCCCCCTCTGACAAAATTGGGCTTCTTGGCAGCCTCCGATTGATCTTGTTGAGTTGGTCTGTAACCCAACCCAAATCTTTCCTCTTTCTTCTCCACGGGCAACAGCTTGCCCTAGCCTTGTGCAGTACCTTCTTCAACAACCTTTCGGGCTTGCTGATAAGACGTTATGGAGGTTCCCAGTACAACAGATGCTTTATTAATGTTCAGGGCCTCGAACCCTTGGCTCATAGTTTCATGGATTTCTCCATCCATTTCTATGTACTTATACGTAGCCAGATGGCTAACAAAGATGTCTTCTTCCCCACAGATGGTGATGATCTGGCCTTCCCACTCGAATTTCAGCTTCTGGTGAAGGGTAGACGTAACAGCGCCAACGGCATGAATCCAGGGTCTACCCAACAAACAGCTGTAGGCCGGCTGAATGTCCATCACATAGAAGGTAATTTTGAAAGTTTGCGGACCAATCATCACAGGCAGATCAATCTCCCCAAGCACTGATCTTTTAGAGCCATCAAATGCTCTCACCACCAAGTTACTTGGACGTAGTGCCAAGCCATCATACTCCAGCTTCACTAAGGCTTTCTTTGGTAGAACATTGAGTGAGGACCCAGTGTCCACCAGTACATGAGATAGAACAACACCTTTGCATTCCAAGGTGATATGTAAAGCCTTGTTGTGGTTCCGTCCCTCCGTTGTTAAGTCAGCATTGGTGAAGCCCAGTCCATGACTGGTGTTGACATTATCCACCACAGTTTCTAGCTGATTAACGGTAATCTCCTCTGGCACGTATGCTGCGTGCAGGACTTTCAATAACGCATTCTTGTGAGCTTCAGAACACATCAACAGGGATAATATGGAGATTTTTGAGGGAGTTTGGTGAAGCTGATCCACCACTTTGTAATCACTTCTTTTGATGATTCTCATAAACTCGTCTACATCTTGTTCGAGAGATATCATCTGAGTTTCTTTGACAGATGGATCTTCAAGCACCACACTCTTTCCTTTTGCTTTGGCAGCAGCTTCTGCTTCGGCATTAGGTCTTTGCACTTGTGAGGCAAAAAGGCGTCCGCTTCTGGTGAAGCCTCCGCCTCCCCCAACATTATCAATTTGTGGAGAAGAGGTTGAAGAATCCAAAGTGATTTTCTCTCCGTTGCAGTAGAGATCAGAGCCATAATGCCAAGGTATGGCATTACTGCTTTCATATGGAACGGGTCCAGGCACCGTAATAGTAACTGGACTGACTGCTGCAGAGGAGGGTACCGTAATGGTTTACGGATCGTAGTAAATTGTGATTGGTGACCTGGCAGGAGGTGCCACTATTTGTTGTTGGAAATTGTTGTTTGGAGGAACATTTGATGGATCATAGTAGATGGTGACTGCTGAGATATCTTCATTAATTTCCGTTGGCGTTGTAGAAGATTCTGCTGATAAAAAGGATGCTGGTGTTGTAGAAGAAATGGTTGTTGACATTTGATTTGTTGAAGTGATGGATGAAGCCATTGTTGATGATATTGATGAATCGGTTGGAATGATTGTTGCTGCTATTGTAGAAGAATCAAGAATTGTTGTCAAAGGAATTGCTGGATTTGTAGGCGCCGTTGTTGAGATCTGAAGGATACCATCCTAGATAAGACCATCTATGCCACTTCTCAAATTATCACACCCGTTGACTGCAATGTTGCAATACCCACAACTGATCTCACACCCGGGAAACACCTGGCACTCTAGAAGCTGAGCTTTAATTTCGACCAGAGGTGTTCGAATTTGTGCAACACTGGTGATCAAAGTAGACGGTTTATCTTCCTCGATGGCATTAATCCTTGGCCCACCATGATTAGGCATAGGATTTCTGTTGACATTCGAAGGTGGTGCGAAGTTGAGGGCCTTAGAATCCACCAGATCTTGAACTTTCATTTGCAAAGCCCTGCATTTTTCCGTATTGTGGCCAGGTGCATTGGAATGAAAAGCACACCTGGCGTTGACATTGTAATTCTTAGGGAGATTGGAGGGATCTGTAAGTGCGAATGTTCTTAGCTCAACCAAGTTAAGTTTCAGGAGTTGTGGCAATAAGGCAGCATAAGGCATAGGGATAGGATCAATCACCCTATTTGCCTGTGATGGTCTTTGCTGAAAGGGTCTTTGTTGTTGATTGCTGTTATTGTTGTTGTAGGCTCTCTGTGGCGGATACTGAACTTGCTGTTGATAATGGGGTTGTTGTTGTTGTTGATATGCCGGTCGCTGAGGAATCGGAGCTGGAATAGTGACAGTTGCTACTGATCTGTGGACGTACTGAGGTCTGCCCCTGTTGGCATGAATGGCACTTGTCTCACCGGTCCTTCGAGGTCCCACAAAAGGCTTCCTGGGATTACTGGACGAACTTGCACCATTATCAGAAATTTTGCCCATCTTTAGCAGACTTTCAATTCTTTCACCGGCTATAACTACGTCTGCGAAGCTGGTGGAAGAAAAGGCAGCCAATCTATCGATGTATGTTCCTTACAAAGTATTCATGAACATGTCGGCCATTTCTCTTTCCGACATGGGTGGCTGGACAGCAGCAGCAAGCTGTCTCCACCTTTGGGCATATTCCCTGAAGCTTTCTCTGGAGGATTGAGACATTCCCATCAAGAGGGTCCTGTTAGGAGCCATGTCCAAATTGTATTGGTACTGCCTGATGAAAGCCTCAGCTAGGTCCTTCCAGCATCTGATAGTAGCTCTGGTCAAGTGTGAATACCACTCCCTTGAGGCCCCAGCCAAATTGTCTTCAAAATAGAACATCCACAGCTTTTCATCCATGGTATATGCTTTAAGTCTCCCCAGAAAAGACTGCAGGTGAGTTCGTGGACAAGAGGTTCCATTGTATTTCTCGAAGCACGGGGGTTTGAACTTGTGGGGAATTCTTACCCCGTCTACTAACCCCATATCCATTACATCAAAACCCAGGGAATTTTGAGACTCCAGAGATCTCAACTTCTCAGCAATTTCATCAAACCTCTTATCATAGACATCATCCCTAGCTCCCATGACAGTAAATTGCTCCTCTTGGGGGTCTTCTTGTAAGATCCTCCCTCCAGCAGTATTTCCTTGTACATTACCCGGGATGTTGACTTCCGGATCTAGATGAGGCCCAAATACAGGTGGATTAGCATGAGGCTGACCCCTCTCATTGTTACTTGTTCCTCCAGTCCCAAGATGAGGTTCCTCGGGAGTTTGTCTTTCTACCAATGCCCTTAGCCTTTCCTGACTCTAGGCCAAGCCAGTCATCACAGTCATGAATTGGGCCATTTGGTTTCTCATCTCCACTCTTTCGTTAGCCATCTGAGTTCTGACCTCGGTTAGGTCTTGTTGTACTTGCTCCATTATGATACCTGGAAGGTTGTTGCGAGTAGGATATTGGTGTGCACGGTTGACAGGGAACACTCTTCTGCGAGCAATATTTCCTGAACCACAACAGAGTTAGAAACAAACAAAATAATAACAAAACCTACAGAACAAAACAAAAAGTTAGTATGCAATGCAGTATGCTTATTTATTTTCCAAGGTATCCGGCTTGGTTCTTGGTTTTGACCTTTCCAGACCTCGAGGAAGATGCTTTGATGTTGCTTGAGGGACAGAAATCCAATGAAACAGACTGACAAATATATTACAAATGGTGCATAATACATAGTTTGTTTTTTACAACACATGCCCCTAAAGGGTCAAAATACAACATAAAAGAAAAGTACATCAAATGAAAGCAACAACAAACAAAAAGTCAGACATCAAGTCCAAACTCATCCTCCTTAACCTCCTTCAGAAGTGCCTCAGTCACCGGACCAGCTGGATGCTCTGTAATGGTCCTGATGAGGAGGTTCCTAGTGGCAATAGCAGTGGTCAGCTTCTTGTGCCTGTCCTGATCCTTTGACCTCTTCAAACCAGCCCTAAGCTTCAACTCTGAAATCTCCTTCTGGGCTGCCAGCAAAGCTTCCTGTTGTTTCTTTTCATTAGCTTCTAACTGCTCAATTCTGGCTTGAGTTCTCTTATCTTCTTAAGTACGGGCTTCAGTGATCCTCACCCACCTAGCCTGACTCTCTTGTAGATAGAGTTCAGTCCTAGCCTTCTGAAGCTTGGCCTCTTTACAGGCATTCTTCAATATTTGCTCCCCAGCTCTTGATTTCTTGATGTAGTCCTCTGTTTTCTCAATCTTGGCCAGATGCTCCACCCTAAGCTTCTCCAACCTTTCAATGTCCAGTCGACTATCACTCCTCTCCCAGAGGGTCTTCTTCAAAGCTTGAGACAGGTTCTCATTCCTCTCTTTCAGTTTCTAAAATTCCTCCAGACTGACAGTGGCTGCTGGCTGTACTGTGGAGGGTCCAGGTGTGTCCTCAATAGTAAAAGGCATTCCAGTGATCTGAGCTCTAGCATGGGACCATTCATAGTACTGGGCTGAAGCAACATTATTACACTTTCCAAGAATAGCCACCCCCTTTGTCTGGATGTTGTCCCAAGCCCAGGATGCTTGTCTGACAACAGCTAGATTAGGCTTTATCTTACAATACAGGGTCTCAGCTAAATCTTGCACTCTAGGAGGGTGGACCAAAGCATAGCCCAGTTGTCTCTTAAACAACAAAGGATTGTAGTTGATGCAACCCTTCACTCCTACTAGAGGTACATTTGGGTACTGCCCACAGCTAGTTATTATGTCCTTGCCTTTGGTGCTCTAGGTGCACCATCTGATGTCATCTGAGGTCAAAGAAATGAGCCTCTTGGCCCAATTCTTCTGTTGGTGAGGATTCAGGAAGGCATCTGTCTTAGGCAAGTGTTTGAGCAGCCAAGTATGAAACAGGGGAGCACAACATCTCACCAACTTCCCTATCTGTTTCTCATTCCTCTGATGAATGGAATAATAGAAATCTCCCAACAATGTGGGTACTGGGTTCCTCAGAAGGAAAAGATGAATGGCATTCTTGCTGATAAACTTGGGTTCATCTGCAAACAGTATAACCCCATATATGCTGAGGGCTAACAATGCACAGACTGCCCTCCATTCTCCTAAAGAGGCCTTCAGTATGGCCTGAGAAACCAAGAAATCCAAGTGCAGACCAGGGATCCCAGCCTTTGTTGTCCTGTTTTGCTCAATCAAAATAGGCTCCAAGTACAGTGCTTTTGCTACCTCTCCATTGCTGGGAGAAGTCATCTCTGGGTTGAAGGGGACACCACCCCTGACAGGTACTCCAATCAATGATGAAAACTCCTCCAGCAGAGGTCCTAGCTGAATGTTTTGGAAAGTGAAGCATCTCAAAGGAGGGTCATAGAACTGTAGGCAGGTGTGGATCATACTCCTCTGGGAAGGGTCCAGGTCCATAACCACATCAAGGATACCTCCATAATGCTCTCTGAATAATGGGATGTGGTCTAGAGTGATAAGTGCCTGGACCTGCCTGATACCAGTCAACACAGGCTCAAAGAAATGGTATGAAATGTTGCTCTTCCTGGGTGCAGACATGAGTGTTGATGGAGAGCTGAAGACAAGTACTGATGAAGATCAAGACTGGTACTGAAGATGAGCTACTGATAGGCTAGTGCTGGTGATGATGAAGATAACTGAAGCAAATAACTGATGAACAGAGGTCTATGCAGATGATGGGGTCAAAACCAAGCCAGATATGATGTGGATACCCTGAAAAACAAATAAACAAAAGTTAAATGATGCAATAATGATGTATGCAAATGATATGCAAGGGGTTTGTGATCAAGCTGGATCTGATTATCTGTCTTGATATAAGTCCAATTATGTTCAAGAAGTCCAGATGGAGGTTCAGAAATCTAGTAACCAAGGTGGGGGACTCAAATAAAGAGTCACATATCCAGGGTTAAATCACAAGAACTGTCCAAAGTGAGGTACTCTTAATCAAACAAGTAATAGGGTATGATGTGGCCAAGGGCACCTGCAAACCTGTAAACAGCCCAACCCCCTCACAGGTGATGTTCTAAAACAAGGATCCTCAGACTTGGATCCGTTATGAGAAGTGTAAACACTTCTAACCCGGAGGTCCAGTGTTTACAAAAACCATAAAAGATCCTCCTCTAATTCACCTCAGCTTCTGAAGGTCATAATAAAGGTCATCCAGACTTAGCAGGCTTCCCAGATAGCCCTAGCACTACAGGAAATTTGTAGCACAGAGTTCTCAAGAAGAAACCCACATCTGAACCGTGTTTCATATTCCCACACCAGACCGAAATGGAATGGGAAAGAACATGAACCACTCTAGCCTAGGTGTCACTCAGGTCCCAGGTATAGGACCTTGAACTCTCAGTAGAATCCCACCCATCAAAACGACAAACCAGATCCAGCAAGATGACAGTATGATGTATAAAACTGTAAAGAAAGCAATAAACAGAACTGTACATAAAGCAATAAATAAAATAAACACATAAACACACATTGCACAGAACACCCCAGTAAACACAAATCAAACAAGCGCTAGGAGGAACCCACAAAAAGAACCAGAAGCCCTGGTTACAGTATAAGGGTCCCCAGCAGAGTCGCCAAGCTGTCGCTCCCACCAAAATGACACGTGGCCAAGAGGGGTACAGACGCGAACGGTCGGCGAAAGAGGAAGAGAACACACAAAGGTGAACTCAGAAGACAAGAGTCGCCAGCTAGGCATTTTTATCCCGGAGGAAAGGTAATGCTGCATAGACCTAGGAAGATATGGATAAGACGGTTGCGAACCAGAGAGACTGAGAAAGGGGGTTGGTTACAACCTGGGAAGGTATTAGCACCCAGATTGTCCGTCGTACTCGACGGGATCCACGCTTAAAAGATTTGAGTTTTAAAGGGGTAGTGTCAATGCAATCTGTGTATCAAAGCTGGAAAGAATGCAAGTGTCAGTGTAAAAGTAAAGTGAAGTGTATAAGAGAAGTGTCAGTGTGAGAACAAGAATGAGATGCTCAAGACTATGAGGCTTAAAGAATAATGCTGAAAGAGGGGGAATATATAGAGACTTTTGTTCGATAACTGTTAAGTTATGCCTACGTATCCTCTCGTGCAATGAGGAAGTCAGAACACCGTAGTTCGACCCAAAGAGACTGAAAGATAAGTTGACTGATGAACTGCTTACTTGTCTATGCTCAAGTGTATGACCTGTCTGGCTCAGGTGCTAACTGTCTTGCATTTAGACGGGAGAAGCAAGTTCTCGTTTGTGAGTGAATGAGGTGAGAAAAGAATCCCGGAGGAGACGATTATTGTTTTTTTTTTGTGTTTTCAGTTTTGTTATTATTTTTGGTGTTTTGCATAAGTTAATGAGCTTAAGCCTAAACCAAAGGGTTAGTAAACTTATCACATCCTCCCTCTGATTAGGGGTAATGAGAATACCTTAAGTGTGAAGTAAGCACCTCACACCTAAACACCATGATGTAGAATTAAGATCATTAACCTACTTGTGATTATTTAGATGTTTTTGTTGTTTTTGTTTAGTGTTAAGTAATGAGTTTAAGCCATAATCAAGGATTTAGTGGACCCATTACACCATCCTAATAGAAGGATGATAGATGAGAACATTTAAGCTGAGAAAGACTCCTAAACTTAATCCATGATTAAGGATTAACCTCATGACAAAACAAAGCCTTTATTAAATGGATTTTAGTTAATGATAAGATGAAGATGTGATTTTTATGGTTTGTAAGACAACTTGAGGGGGACTTGTCCATTAACACTAGGGGTAGTCCTTCTTAACCAGTTAAGGAAGAATTAGAACCCTAATGCAAGGCCCAAGTTACAAGTTTGATGCCTTGATGATTATTAGATGGATTGATTAAAGGATTTAAACACATTAAGGGTTTAACACTTAGGATTAAAGTTATACACTCCATCCTAATAGAAGGATGCAGGCATAAGCTTAATCACAAAGCCTTAAAGCCTTTAGGGTTTAGTCCTTGATTATGAGATGAGAGGAGAAGACTCAAAGATGACACAAAGGTAAAAGCTAAATGGGGGACTAATCAAACCCTAATTATGATCATGCTTGGTTGTTCCTAGGGTTTATGAGGCTTGCAAGAAGATCTTCAAGGAGAAGCCACCAAGGAGAGAAGCAGATGAAAGGAGCAAGCATCAGAAAGAAGTAATACAACTTGCTTCACTTAAGAAGACAAGTTGCTTGAAGAAAGAAAGTGGGAAAGAGCATGAATGAGAAAGCTCACTCAAATACACAAGATAAAATGCAGCAATGATGCATAAAAGAGATGAGAAGAGATTGTGAGAAGTGAAGTCAAATTCACTTCCCAAAACAACTTACCACCTGAAAAGTTAGCAAAAAGAAATGGAATGCAATGCAAATGAGATGAAATGTCATGATGCAAACCAAATTCAGGAGCATAAACATGATGTTAATGATGCTAAGAGAAGATGCAAACACATGACAAGATATGAGAGTGGTCAAACAAGCATAAGGATGCAAATGAGGCATGCTTTGAACCATAAAGATTTATGAATGTTTATGAAATGAAATGAACACATAACATGGAAAAGGAATGATGCAATGATCAAACATGATTCTAATATGTCCTAAGATGTATTATGAATCATGTGGATGCACAAAATGTCATGGCAAGTCATTGGATGCAAGCAAATGAGAGATGGATGCAAAAGAAAGCACAAATTAGGGTTGACATACAACATGCATCACAAAAATCCAAAACCAGAAGCAAATGACATGACAAAAAATTTAAAATGGGACCAAAGATACCCTAAACCTATATAAGTTCACTGCCCAAAGGAGGGGACCCAATTCTTAACCTAGTGAAAGTTATGAATTTTCTAAGTCAATTAGGGTTTCAAGGTACCTCACAATGAAAAATGAAAAACAAATTGAAAATGAAGAATAAATTCAAACCAAATTAAACCTAGAAACTACATGCCATGAAGGATGCAATTCAAGAAGAATCATCATCAAACTCTCAAGGGTTAGGCAGAATGGATTTTTCAAAGTTTGAACCAAAATATTGCCTTAAAATGAATTTAATTCCAATGAAAATGATCAAAAGGCATCAAGAACCAAAAGGAAATTTGTTTTGAGAGTTTAATAATGTTTCTAAATGTTTTTAAATGCAATGTGAATTTTTTGGTGATTTTTAATTACCTAAATGCATTTTTAATTAATTAATTTTCATTAACTATTTAAAAATAAACATTTAAATGATTTAAAAATAATTTTTAATGCAAAAAATAAAAATAAAAATATTTTTGGGTTCTAAAAATTAATGAAATGCTTGACAAAAATTTTCAGAATTTTTAAATGCTTTTTGCTATTTTAAATAATTCGTAAAAGATAAATCAAATAAAATGAAAATAAAAATGAATTAATGAGAAGTATGCAGATCCAGAGGCTGAGGTTCAAACAAAATTGGAGGGAATTGACCCGTGCCATATCCAATGGCTAACATTCAAACTGACTGGATTTACTTAAACTTAATTACTTGAACTCACCTTAATTGGAGCTTTGATCTTTGGAACTTTCTGGCTGCCTCTTTGATCCAAAACGCCTCTAATGAACCTCCTGAGAAGCTTGCAATGCTTGGTTGGAGTTTCTTTTGGATAGTTTGAGAGATTGATAGAGTTCTGTTCAGGGGGGGGGTGAGAAATCGTGTTTCTGCTTGGGGTGGTTTCAGGGACAAATAAGGATTGGGAAATGATCAGAGGAACATTTTGAGTGATTCTATGAAGTTTGTTTTGATGTTTGTGGCTTGTGGGATGAGTTTCGAAACAAAATGCATAAGAGGTGAGTTTTTGGAACTATGGCTTGTGAGATGTTTCAGGCTGTGTTGTGTTATGTGTTGGGTTGCTTTTGGTACACATATCAATCCTTGATAGGTCAGAGGGTTGTTGTGGAGCAGTGTGATTGGTATGGAGCAAAATGCATAAAGTCAACTTTTTGTGTAAGAGAGGTATGGGCTATGGCAGTCAAGGTACAAGGCATGGCTTGGCTACAGCTTGAATCAGTGAGAACCATGGAAATGGATTAGAGGCAATGCAGCAAGTGGATTAGGGTTTGTGAGAGTTTTTGCAATTTCACAAAGTCTTGGCCCTTTTGAAGTTTCTTAATGCACAAGTCATGAAAATGGACAATTCTTTGGTGCATTCTGACTTTTAGGTCATGGTTCATGTTTGTGTAATTCATATAAGTCAATTAGAGATCACCTAAAGGCTTGGCATGAGGTTTTGCAACTTTGCCTCTTTGGTGTAAAACTTGAAATTATGTGATTTTGTCCAACTTTGACAAGCCATAACTTTTGATCCATAATGAATTAGAATGAGTTCTTGTACTTTTTGAAAAGGGAATGATCCATTCTACAACTTTCATGACCAAAGTTTTCTCATTTGAAGCATTTTTGAATCAAAAAGAAAGGGTTGAAAAACTTTCCCAAAATGGCAAGTTTTCATTACAAGTCACTTTCCCAAAAAGGCAACTTTGCAAATGGCTTGAAATTCTTCAATTTTGTGAACTTCTAACATCTTCCATGATCAAATAAAGATCATACACATTCAAAATGATGAAGAATCCCCTTTGGTTGAGTCATTGGGCACCTCAGATGCCCTGATTTTGCACTGGCTTGCTCAAGAAGTCAACCTTTGATCAGATGCCTTCCCCATGGAATTTCTTCATGAAAATTGATATGCATGATCCTCATAACATATAGAGACCAATAGAAACAAGAATGACCAAAAAATTTGGAGTTATGGCCTCTGAAACCAAAACCCTAATTTTAGGTCATCTGTGTAGTTAAACCTAGCTCTGCTTCCATGCCTTTCTCAGTTCTTGTGATTCTTTGACTTTCTTTACTTGGTGAGGATATAATATGATGCTTGAACATACATGGACCCCTTTTAAGTGATTGTAGACCTTTGAAGTGGCTCAAATGGCACAGGGATGGCTCAGATCACAAACCCTAGATGCAGATGACTTAGAAGCAATGCAGTGAATCAAAAATGTGGTATGAGATGCTATGATTGAATTTATGCATATGAAAATATCACAAGCCATGGTGAAATGGGTGTGGGAAAATTTGGGGTGTTTACACATGGAAAGTTCTTGAATGCAAGCATATGAGAGATGGATACAAATGAAGGCAAAAATTAGGGTTTATGCATAACATGCAACACAAAATTCAAAATCAGAAGCAAATGACATGATAAAAAATTTAAAATGGGATCACAAGAACCCTAACCCTACACAAGTTCACTGCCCAAAGGAGGAGACGTAAATCTTAACCTAATGGAAGTTATGATTTTCTCAAGTCAACTAGGGTTTCAAGGCACTTCAAAAGGAAAAATGCACATCAAATTGAAAATGAAAGATAAATTCAAACCAATTTTACCCTAGAAACTACATGATATGAAGGATGCAATGCAAGAAGAACCATCATCAAACTCTTCATGGTTAGGCAGAATGAATTTTTCTAAGTTAGGACCAAAATATTGACTTTTAAAGACTTTAATTCCAATGAAAAATGTCAAAATAGGTCAAGAACCAAAAAGAAATTTGTTTGAAGAGTTTGATAATGTTTCTAAATATGTCAAAATGCAATGTGAATTTTTTGGTGATTTTTAAATACCTAAATGCATTTTTAATTAATTAATTTCCATTAACTAATTAAAAATAAACACTTAAATGATTTAAAAATAATTTTTAATGCAAAAAAATAAAAATAAAAATATTTTTGGGTTCTGAAAATTAATAAAAGATTTGATAAAAAAATTTCAGAATTTTTTAATGCATTTAACTATTTTTAAAAATTCGTATAAAATACAAATAAAATGAAATAAAATGAAATAAATGGAAAAGTATGCTGGTTGGAGGGTCAGGATCTAATCTGGGCCTGAAAAGTTTGACCTGGCGCGCATCTGGACGGCCCAGGTTCAAACCTGCCTAAACTTAATTAATTATTTAATTAATCCTGATTAATTGCTAATGAGAATATCTGGTCCACACAAACACGCGCGGGAAGGCCCATCTGATGGCTCACATTCAAAACTGGCTTAAACCCTAATTAGGGTTAATGACTTTCAGACGGCCGAAACAGTGGTTCCGGTCATCTTCTCCGACGAATCCAAAACCCTAGCTTCTCTCTCAGGCCACCAAACTCCAAATTTCTTTCACAAAAATGATCCTTTAACCCTTCTAAACCTAAACCCCCAACTAAAAATCATTTATTTCACTTCATAAGCATGAATCGAAGAAAAATATGAAACACGGGCAAAAGTTCAGAGACTTCATACATGGTGGTTTCTTCACCATTTTCAAAAGTAAACACATCCTCATGTTCAGGGGAGCATATAGAATCATAAAAGAACTTAAAAACTAGCTTCTGGGAAAAAAATTCTTCATGTTACCTGAGATGAGGACTCTCTGATTCTGAGCTTTCTGGACTCTCCCTTTGTGCAAACCCACTTCTTTGAACACCCTGATGATGAAATGAAGCTTAGAAGGCTTTGATAATGGCTGGTTTGAGTGCCTCAGTTCTGGTATAGCAGAAATCACTACAAGAAAAAAGGAGATTTACGACACTTGAGTTGCGACACTTAACATAAAACCGTCCTTATTCCTGGACTACGACGGTTGTCACGATAGTTTGGGTCAACCGACGTAGATTTTTTGCGACATTTATCACAAAACCGTCTTAATTCCTGGACTGCGACGGTTGTCACGACAGTTAGGGACTAGACTGCAACAGTTTTCACGACAGTTATCACAAAACCGTCCTTATTATGTTTATTACTTAACTTTTTATTTTATAAAATAAATTTTTTGATTATTAATTTTAATTACAATTATTATATTATAATTATAATTTATATTAATCATAGTTATTATTAATAAAAAAATAATTATTAATATTAATTATTATTATTATTTTATAAAATAATTATTTTTACTTAACTTATTATATATTATATTTATTAATAATATTAATATATTATAATTTATATTCATTATTATTAATATTAATTATAGTTATTATATTATTTACAACACTTAGATTATTAACTGTCCTAACCCTTCTATATTTTTTTCCAAACGGTTAAACAATATAATGGGCTACAACGGTTAAGCCCAACCATCCTAAAATTTGGCCTAATTGAAAATTGCGGCGGAGATGAACCGCCTCCAAATAAATTTTCAAGAACCGCTCAAAATGAAACAAAAACCCTACGATATCATATTCACTTTTTCTATTCATAATCACTTTTTATATTCAGTAATAGAAAACACTATATTCATACCAAGAATGCTGAAACATCGACAATCTTAACAGGTCAGATCAAAAACCCTGATTTACACTCTCGTTCTCTTTATTCATGAAGTTGTCAACCCTAAACGTTTGTTCCTCTTTTATTCATATTCACTTCTTCTATTCAGAACTAGGAAGAACGAGATTCATACCAAGAACGTTGCGATATCGACAATCTTAACAGGTAATGGCCTTAAAATTGAATGTAAAGATTTAATCTATATCTATTTGTATGTATGAAAATCATAATAGTAATATCAACATGATTTCACATTGGTGGTATCTAATTAGGTTAGTTCTGGTATCTAATTTAGGGGTGGTGGGGTGTCAGTGCCAAGTAGAATTTAGGGATCACATGCTTAAACTGATAGCGAGTTTTGTATTGTGTATCATGTGTTCAGTGAGTGTGAGGCTTAGTCGGTGTTATTTGTGTTAGGGTGCATCTTTTGATCAGTTCAGATTCGACTATTGTGTTAGTTCCAGTTCTGTTGTGGATAAGAGCTTGCTTTGTTGTTGGTGTACGTGGTACGACTGCGTTTTATTGGAAATGTGTTATGTTTTGGTTGATTCCGACATCAGAATTGCCGTATTAGTGTGATGTGTTTCAGCCCGTAGGTGCTGCTGACTCAGGTCCTCAATCATTCAGTTCTTGCGGGTGGCTCCGTGTTGAGCGGGAGGTTTGACTGCTGGTTTTAACGGCCTTGCGGTTCCGTCGCGTGGCTACCGTGATGGATCGGTGTGGAGGGGTTTGTTTCAAAAACTAGTTCATTGATTAAAGAAAATATGACTTCCATCGTTTTATCTCAGTGTGACAAACAGTAACAGCTTTAACTCTATTTCCATCAACACCTTCCAAAATGACAGAATAAACTTTAGTTTTATCTATTTTATGACAATAAAAAACTGCATTAGTATAATTCACTTTATGACACACAACAACTGTGTTCTTCTCTCCCAATCTCTTCACTCTTTAGCTATTACATATTCTAGTAACACACTACTTTCCTTTTTCACTTCTGTTGAAATAGCTTCAACATTGTTTCCGAGTTTCGAAGTAGTGAAATCAACCATAGATTCTAATGATGTTACACAAAGTTTTCCCTCGCCTTTGATGGCGGGCATTTCACATTTACTAATGGTTTTTTTCACGAATTCGGGCTCGGATGATCCGTTTTTGATGGAAAATTGGTTAAGGATGTTTTTCAGTTTGTTTGATGAAAACAGTATGGAAGTAGCAACTTCTTTAGACAAAAATGATGCTCCATATTTTGAGGTCTTTGTGAATTGAATGTTGAATTTTGTACCATGATGCAAGTCCTTTTTCAAGAAGAACAATCCAACATTTGGATTATCATGTAATTGTGATTTATTTACAGCATAGCCATAGTAAAAAAAGGATAACCTGAGTTACTTGTCCCATTTACTTTTTCATTACCTGTGTTGGAAATTTGGAGTTCCAATACAATTCAGAGGGTAATGCATCCTGAGTTGATACTAGTTGAAGTTGCAAAGTTAAGATATATAATATTTTAGTATTTATGAAGTGAAATAATTGAAAGGTGGTTTGGAAATTGGTGCTTATAGTCATGAGTGAGATAAAGATGGAAATGTATGGAAACTTCATTGTTGAAATTAGTTTGGAAATGTATAGAAATTTCATTGTTGAAATTAAAGAAAATAGTTTACCTTAGGCTAATTATTTTTCCTGAGGTTTCCATATTGCAGTCACTTTGAAATCATAAAACTTGTTCATAATTAGTATATTGATTAATTCTAAAATTGTGTTATTGACTCTAAAATGAGTTAAGAGAAATTGCTTGTTGCTTAAGATAAGTAGTCTGGTGCTTACAGTCTGGCCTAAATATGACAAACATAAAATTTCTAATATGACAAACATAAGTAAAATTATAGTTACAAAATAGAATCAAAACAAAGTGATACCACAACCAAGTTTGAAAGACTACATAAAGAATTTAGCTCTATTTTCTAATGCAGCGCAAATCTGTATTCGTACATCCAAATGACTATGACAGTATGATAATTAAGAGTATAAACAATGCACTTGTTGTTTTTGAATTATCCAACAATCAATTGTAAGTGTTCAGTTGTGTAGGTAAAAAGGACATTATTACTCTAAATTTGTATTCATAATTTATGTTACTATTTTTGTTTATGATATATATATATATATATATATATTAAAGTTGTAATCATAATTTATATTTTAGTGTACTGACTTGTTTATCACATATACATGCAGTTGAAGTGTGTTGTCAAATCATGAATTTATCATATGAGGATATTCGCCGCAAAACAATTGAAGAGAATCAGAAAAAGATGCGGGCTCTCAATCTTACTAAACTCTCTCAATCCCTTTACAAATCATCTTCGTCTTCTTCAAAACCATCACCGGTTAGTAATAAATTTTCATATTTTAAAGTATTGGTCCCCATATTTGAATGTATTTGAAAATTGGTCCCCATCTTAAACAAATTTGTTCTTTAAACCGGTTAGTTATTTGTTCTTTAAACTGTTTATAAATTAATATGTTTTCAATCTGCTATGCATCATATAATAATTATTAACTGTTTCATTGATACATTTTAATTAGTCTGTGAAGGGTCGTCCGAGGTTTGTACAACCTGGGGAGCTTGAAGTAAACAAGAAGCGCTTACGTTCAACGACAACTCAAAAATCATCAATAACCTCTCCTCCAATCCAAACTACAACAACCCCATCACCAATCCAAACTACAACAACCCCACCAGCAATTCAAACTACAACAACCCCACCACCAATCCAAACTACAATAACCCCTCCGTCAATCCAAACTACAACAATCCCTCCTGCAATCCAAACTACAATTGAAGATGTTGTGTTAGAAGATGAGGATGAAGATGTTGTGGTAGAAGATGAGACCGAAAATGTTATGGTTGGAGATGAGACTGAAAATGTTGTGGTAGGAGACGAGGTTGAAGGTGTTGTGGTCAAAGAAGGGACTAAAGATGTTGTTCGAGTGGCTAGTTCTGAGTATTGGGATGTAAATATTATTAGTAAGTAATTTAAGGTTAATTGCTATTCAAATCAAATATTTATTGTTGCTTGGTATATAACAAACAAGGTTACTTGAAATGCATAATAGGTAGACATTTGAATCTAAAGATATTTACTTTTTTATGTGATAGATGAAGAGGGTTATATTTCAAACACACGTTTATGTGTGAAAGATTTGGTTGCAAAATCAGAGTCTGATGGAACATGGATAATACTTGATTGGGATAAGGCTCATCGTGCAGTAGGATCTGCTGCTGGTTTGTTAGCCGGGTATTTGGGTACACTTGTTAGAATGTTTAAAGACTTTCCCATAATGTTTGATTGTTGGAGGGATATTCCAATGGATAGAAAAGAATCGTTTTATGATTCAAAGATAAAGGTATCATTAATAAAACAAATACATATTTTGTAAATAAATTTTATGGTGATTATCATTTTCTTTATTAACCTATTTTTATTCTTATGGTTAGCTTCATTTTAATGTTGATGATGGACGTGACAAAACATACATACTTGCTTCTGCTGCAAAGAAATGGAAGGAAGGTCGTTGTCAATTGTTTCAAAGATTTTATAGATGGGATCTCACTTTGGAGGAAAATCTTAAAAATTATCCAAAATGCAAAGGCATTGATGAAAAAGAATGGGCTGTTTTTGTTCAATATAGGCGGAAAGGTAATATTAGTGTTTTACCCGTATAATTTTATTTTTAATACATAGGTAATGAATTGTATCTTATCCCTATATTTTTAATACATGTTTTTTTTTGTTACGAATGTAGAAAATAGCAAAACAAAATGCCCAAAATAGAGGAAAATTGAAGATTCCGCATACACTTGGATCTAAGTCGCTTGCAAGGAAGCAACAAGAGTTGGTATGTCTAAATCTATATATTTTTATTTTATTTTTTGATAATATAAATAATTAATATTTTTTCTTAATATTAGGAATCGAGAGATGGACGATCATACAGTAGAAGTGAAATGTATGCAATTTCTCATAAAAAAAACAGACGGTTCTTTTGTCAATGAACATGCATACAACAATAATGTAAGTACAAGTTAATTATTTTAAAATATTTGTTAGTCTCCTTAATGTTTGAGAAAAAATCAAACATTTTGGCATCTCTTAGAGATGGGGAGAATCTGTCTGAAAACTTGTTAATTGAGATGTGTTTGAAATGTATAAAAAATTAAAGAATAAATGTTATGTTAATTGTTTTATTACTATTGAATCAAATAAAAAATTTATATTAAAAATTTGAGGAATAGATGTGTGTCACTATTGATTGTGCATAACATAGTTTCTCCATGTAACAACATTAAACATGAGAGTTATATTCACTTACGAAATATCTATGGCATAATGTTGATTGCAGGTCTATATCATTGTCTGATCAAGTAGTTACCTCCTAAATTAATATTGATTACATATTACATTTACTATTAAGTTATTATAATAACCAGTTTGTTATCTAATAATGTTTTTAAGATATTAAGTTTATTGCATCATGATTCTTGTTATATAAACCATAATTTAATTTGCTCTTTTGTATGTGCAGGAAAAATTACAAGCTGCAATTAAGGATTCCATGTCTGAAAATGAGGCATTTCAGAAAGTATTTGGAAAAGAACATCCTGGATATGTTCGTAGTATGGGACTTGGAGTTACACCATCTCAGATTAATGGATCTACGAGATCGTCTTCTTCTTTTGAAGAAAATGAAAAAATAAAGGAAATGCAAAAAGAAATTAATGTGCTTAAAGAAAAAAATTCAAAAATTGATGAATTGTTGGAGGCAATCACATTCTTAAAGGAAAAGGACATTGCTAGGACAAAAGAAATTGAATTCTTAATGCAAATGCAAAATTCTAGTGGAACACAGGTATGATTTTCAGGAAATCTATTATTATCTTTAAAATATATAAGTTTAAGATTGATAATTCATTCTAGTGGAAGAAATTCTTCTAAGTTTAATATTTTATTTTCAGGGATTGGAGTCACCTGTTGATGGTAGACGTTCTTCTGAGTCTAGCTACCGAATTGCAGAAAATGGATCATCAGGAAGGACAAATTAGACTTTGATGTTTTTCTATATACTTTTTTAGCTACATGTTGATGGTTCTTATGAATTTTTTTAATGTATTTTTGGTATTATGATGCTTATTATTATAAGATTAGGATATTACATGATTTATGGATATTACATGTTTTATGAATATTACATGATTATGATATAACATGATTATGATTATAGACATTTCATTTCTATGATCGGATTTAATTTTACTACGTTAAAAAGTGATTATAGATATTTCATTTCTATGATTGGATTTAATTTTACTACATTAAAAAGTAATATTGAAAATCATATAAACAAAATAATTTAAGGATAATTTAAAAAAATATCTATGATTGAATTTAATAATACCATAAATAAAAATATTTTTGTAAAAATAATTTACAGAAAATAAATAATATTGAAAAAATAATATTATATTTAAAAATATTATAATAGATAATAATTAAAATAAAAAAAATATTATAAACAAAATTACGACGGTTGGTAACCGTTGTAATCAATAATAAAAATAAAATCATTTGGAAAGTTACGACAGTTATAACTGTCGCAATCAATGTTATAAACATGAATCAAACAAAAGTTACGACAGTTATAACCGTCGTAATAAAAAAATATTTGTTAATTACGACAGTTATAAACGTCACAAAGAGCCATATAATAATGTGTCAAATGGATAATTACGACAGTTTTAACCGTCGTAATCAACAATTAAAACAAAAATCAATATGCAATTTAAGACGGTTGGAAACCGTCACAAAATAGAATTACGTCAGTTAAATATCCGTCGTGGATATAACGGCGGTTTGCATGACGGTTTTCACAACCGTCGTTATATGGCCTCGCGACGCACGATTCCGCGACAGTTCAGAAACCGTCGTAACTTAGAAATTGCGACGATTCTAACTGTCGTAATCTGGCAAAATGAACCGTCGCAATTTGCCAAATTTCTTGTAGTGAATGGAGGGTTGAGTATGTGATGTTTTTGGCTGCTTTGAGGGTTGGTTCTTGTTCAGTGAGTGATATGTGATTTGTTGGTGAAGAAATTTTGGAGTTTTGATGGCTGAGGAAGAAGTTTCGAAGAGGAGAAGTTTTTGACAGTTTTTGAGAATGCTGGATTGTTGGAGGTTTCAGGCCTGTGTGTGGTGTGTTTTGGAAGACTTGAGGTCCACATATGAGGCTCTGATTGGGCAGAGAGTTGGTGGTGGCACAGTGTGATTGGCATGGGCAAAAATGAAAAAAGTCAAGATCTTGTGTACTATGGGTATGGCTCGGGTCAGAGGAGATCTTAGGGCTTGTCCCGCCTCAGCTTGAGTCAAGGAAGGCCTTTGGATCTGATTTTGTGAGCTGGATGGTCTTGATCAAGAGTTTCCAAGGTTCTTGCATATTTCCCTCTTTGAGTTTTCTTATGAACCAAGGCAAAAAATCTTGTGATTTCTTGGGCAAAATGCAGCATCATGAGCCACATGAAGTTGCTAGAATGATTTGAGACCAATTAGTGTTCAATTCAAGCATAAAAAGTTCCTTTTGCAAAGATTCAATTTTGAAGCTTTTATGAGAAAATGCCTTATGTAACTTGTAATCCAAGGCATGAAAGTGAGAAATTCTTGGGCAAATCTGAATTATGAGCCATGAATTATGTTTGTGTGATGATTAGAAGCTGGTTTGAAGTCACATTTGTCTTTGGCATGAGGTTTTGCAACTTTCCTCCTTTGGCACAAAAGTGAAAAATGAATGATTTTGTCCAACTTTGCAAGGCCATTACTTTTGATCCAAAATGAATTAGAATGAGTTCTTGTACTTTTTGAAAATGGGAGGATCCAATCTACAACTTTCATGACCAAAGATTTCTTATTTGAAGCATTTTTGAATCAAAAAGAGGAGGTTGAAAAACTTTCCCAAAATGGCAAGTTTACATTATAAGTCACTTTCCCAAAAAGGCAACTTTGCAAATGGCTTGAAATTATTCAATTTTGTGAACTTCTAACATCTTCTATGATCAAATAAAGATCATACACATTCAAAATGATGGAGAAAACCCTTTGGTTGGGTCACTGGGGGCCTCAGATGCCCTGATTTTGCACTAACTTGCTCAAGAAGTTATCTTGTGATCAGATGCCTTCCCCATTGAATTTCTTCATGAAAATTGATATGCATGATCCTCATATCATATAGAGACCCATAGAATCAAGAATGACCAAAAAATTTGGAGTTATGGCCTTTCAAACCAAAACCCTAATTTTAGGTCATCTGTGCAGTTAAATCTGGCTCTGCTTCCATGCCTCTCTCAGTTCTTGTGATTATTTGACTTCATTGACCTTGGGAGGATATAATATGATGCTTTAACATATATGGACCCTCTTGAGATGATTGATAACCCTTGGAGTGGCTCAAATGGCAGAGGGATTGCTTAGATCACAAACCCTAGATGCATATGACTTTGAAACAATGCAGTGAAGCAAAAATGCAATATGAGATGATATGATTGAACTTATGCAAATGAAAGGGATAACAATCCATGGTGAAATGAGTGAGGGCAAATTTGGGGTGTTTACAGAACCCTTTATATCCATGGTTATCCACGGGCTCTTAGTTACTTAGCTCACTCAAATGTTTTTGAAAAGTGTAGTGTGTGATTAGAAATTTTCTAAGTACTTTGTAATGATCCTCGTATGGATGTATACAAAGCCTTGTTTGAAAATATTTGAAAATATTGTGAGGTGTGAAAAGTATTTTTCAAGAGTGAGCAAGTAACTATGAGGTACCTACCCTAGACTAAGTCATTCATGTTCTTATATGTCCTTTCGAGGGTAAGACTATCCCTATTATTAAGGAATAGGTAGTCATTACCTTGGATTTATTAAGAGATAGACGTAGGGTCATCGTATGGTCAATGAAGGCAACTTAAGGGCTATCAATAGCAATTCGTAGGGACTATCATCATTTATTCGAAGGGACAAGATCATTATTCCGTAGGAAACCTCGAAGGGACTTGAATTTTTAAATTTGTAGGGACTTGATGATTTATACGTGAAGGGACTTTGCTTAAGACACCCCTATATTCGAGGGACTTGACCATTTTAAATAAGGCAACCAAGAGGGATACCCTAGGAAGTGCAGACAGCGATCTTAGATCGACTTACGTGTGTGAGTGTTGTTTTCAGATATTTATCTTGATTATTAATTTTCTATGCCCATGGTTCATTTATTTCTTGGCACTCCCTATGTTACTAACCACACAATTAATATGAAAATAAATGGTAGAAATTAAAAGGAAGAAAATAAAATTCCTACACTATTACATGGCTTAGGGGCAGTTACATAATAATAATAATGGTTGAAAATAATAAAAATTAATTATTACAAAGGCGAAGCAGTTACATAATCAGGAAAACAGTTAATGAATAACATAAAAATGAGTGAATAAATTAGAAAAAAAACTTTGCAAACTAGGTTAAGAAAACAATTAGGGTTAGGGTTTGAGAAAAATTTTAAGGTTTAGGAAAAATTTTACGGCGAAATCTGGGTTTTAAGATAAAGATTAGGGCTAAATTTTTAGGGTTTAAAGTTTATGAAAAAAAATTAAGACTTAGGTTTAAAATTAAGGTTTAGGGAAAAATTAAGGTTTATGAAAAAAAATTAAGGTTTATGAAAAAAAAATTAAGGTTTATAAAAAAAAAATTAAATTTCAAATTAATTAAAAAATATTAAGGTTTTAATTTAAAAGAAAATATATAATTTGATAATTAAAGAAAAGGGAGAGAAATGACCAATTTGGCAAAAAAATGTCATAGCCTTTTGCCTTGCCATTGAGTCCTTTGCCACTGGGACAAGCGCACGCTTATGTTTGAATAAGTATAACAAATACCTATTATATAATAAAAATGAGAAAAAAATATGTTAGTAAAAAAATGTCCCAAGGCTGGGTTTTACAAAAGAAAATATATAATCAGTTTAAAATAACCTAACACTTAAATAAATTTAAAAAAAAAGGAATTATTAAAATGAATTAAATTAAAAAATTTAAAGATTGATTAAGGTTTTAAAAAAAATTGAGGTTTTAATTATGAAAATAATTAGGGTTTAATTATAAACCTAAATATAAAAGTAATAATACTAATAAAAATGTTAACCTAAATTTAATTTAAAAAAAAGATTTGTTGAAAAAAAAAGTTAATTAAAAAAAATAGGTTAACCAGGTTTAAAAGATAAATTAAGGTAATTAAGGAAATTAAAAAAAAAAGAAAATTATGAAGAACTCATGTTTCTTCCTCAAAATGTTGTGGCTCCAAACCTTAGTTCCTTGCCACTAGGTTGTGGGCACTCCTGAGAAATAACATAGGAAATACATATTATAGAATAAGAAATTTATATAAAATGTAAATAAATAAATAATAATAAAATAAGAATAATAATAAAAAAAAATACCATAAGCTAGGTTTGAACCCATGCCCTTGCCCTTCATTGAGTCCTTTGCCACTAGGACAAGCGCGGGCTTATGATAGAAACTGTTTACATAATCAAACAATGAAATAAAATATAAAACAAAATATTTGAAAAAATCTTCAGCGCGCCGAATCCATCATCTTCTTCCTCGTGACCTTCTTGAATCCGCAATGAAACTTCAAAGTAATTATCCAGAAATCATCCATACCTCACAACAAACACAAATCAATGGTTAAATGCAATTTATATTGAGTATATATATGAAATCGAAAAGCATGAAAAAAAAACAAAAGAAAAAACGATTCGGATTGGGCATTATGGCATGAATTTGATGATGAAAATGATTAGGATATGTTCAAGATTCTTCAAGGATTCATTTGCAACCTTCAAACATGAATATGCTTCAAGGATTCTTTTGAAATTTGTGTTAAATTTTGAAATATGAATATGATCTTCTTGTCCTCTGAAATTTGTTTTCCCTTATGTCTTTGTTGTGTATATATAATAGAGTGAATTTAGGTTAGAAATTGGGTCTTTTGGCAATGGGTTGAGGTTACTTGATTGTGAAGAAAGCTATGGTCAAAAGTATTAAAAAAATCATATGATATGTTTCCAAATTGGGTGTGCACGAAATTGGAGAGTATCAAATCAACTTAAATGATGTTTATGGGCTTTTAGAACAAGAATCACATTCAAATATTGAGTTTTTATATTTTATTTTGATTTAAATTGAATTTTAATAAATAAAATCCAAATAAATAATAAATAAATTATAAAAATCATAAATAATTGGAATTGGGTCATGATTGATGTTATTGTTAAGATTGGGTTTCAAATTGATAGGCCCATTTGGAAAATATTGGATTTAAGACCTTATTTGCTTCATACACCCATTGAAAATCTCCCAACTTTGACAAGGCATAAATCCATCAATTTTAAGGCTATGAAGATGTTCTTAGACATTTTGGAAATATTAAAGAGTCCTCTAACAAACCTCTTTTGTCTCATGTCCATATCTTTTACCATTTTGAAATTATGCTCTTTGGAAAAAGTTGACTTTTTGTTGACTTTTGAAATGACCAGAAATGTTTTAGCTCATACCTTCCAAATGAAGCATTTTTAGGCTTGGCTTGTGAGACACAAAGTTGTAGAGAAGGAAATGAGAAGGAATTAAAAGAGAACAAAAAGAAAGAATGGGGAAAATGTAGGGAAAATAAAGAATGCGCTCGAACGGGCCCTACCCCGCTGCCTACGTACCTCATCGGGATAATGAGGATCAGAGTCGACGTAGTTCGCCTAACTAAGGCGGGAACTATTTGTTTGTGTTTTTTATGGCTGAAACCGCGTATGTCTATGCTCAGGTGTTGCAGGCTCGTCTGGTACGAGTGCGTTTACCGTCTTGCATGCGAGACAAGTCGTCGTGAGTTCGCGTAGTGAGTGAATGAGATGAGAAGAGAAGTTCCCGCAGGATAGTTGCTTGTTATTTGTTTTTGTCTTTTAAGAGAAATGTTTTGAATTGGTTTGTGAACGGTCTTATACTAAGACCTATCCATCGCGGGAAGTATTTACACCTCGCCCCGAAACAGGATGCGTAAAAACACTCCGCAACAAAGTCTCGTTAAATGTTTTATTATTTTTCTTTATGAGAAGAGAAAGAAAGACTCAAGTTGGAAAAGGGAAAATCTAATGGGAACTAAGACACACCCTAATTTTTATTGATTTATTTACATGGGAGATCCTTTGGTTTGTGAGGTTTTCTAAACCTAATGGAAAAAACACCTAGAACTACTAGAATGCAACTTACTTCCTAAGGAAGATAAGTTGATTCTAAAGCCAAGGGAAAACCTAAAACAATTGAAATATTAATCAACATACAAAACATTAAAATTGAATGACAAAATAGAATTCAAAAACAATTCAATTAAAGGCATGAACTAAAATAGTCCTATTTGTTTATTCTAATTCTAATTAAAATGAGTCCTAAGCCTAAATTCTAAACTAAGGTCATACCTAATATTTTCCTCTTAAAAAGTAAGAATCTAAACTAGCCTAAGTCCATATTGAATCCTAAGATTAAATCTAAACTAAACTATTTTTATTGAATTTTAGTTTCATGGCCTAAACTAATGGAAATTATAAGTAACAAAGCCTTAGAACTAATTTTCTAAAAAATATCAAAACTTCTGGAAAAATTATGAAATTTAACCTAAAGGGTCCTATGATTACCTATAACATTGTGTAAAAAGGGATTCTGAAAAATCATATTTTTTCTATGCCTAAAAATTGTTTATCTTCATCTAAGAATTAACCATTAATTTCTAAGGATTACACCACTAAAACCTAAGATAAAAGGTCATAAAAAATCCACAAAAATTAACCTAAGTACTATTATGAGTCCTCTAACTACAGTAAAAAGAATGGGCAAAAAAAGTTACTGGAAGATTAAAATATAAAATCTACAAATTTAGGTACAGTTGAAGGAAATCCATTAAAAACTAATTACATGAAAAATCCAAATAAAATAAAAAAATACAGCAAAAAACAGAAAAATAAAATGCCAATTATTTCTAATGGGAATTAAAAGTATCCTCAATTTTTTATGGAATTTTTCTATTATTCTTACTATTTTTTTGTGAATTATTTTCTAATCTTATATCAAACTAAGAAAACTAAAAAAAACTATAAAAGAAAGAAATAAGGATAGGGTGCAAGAAGCATATATTTTCTAGTTATTTTCAAAATGGGCCCAAAATGGGGGGCGTGGAAAGCAAAAACTTAAGCCCAATTCGCATGATTCAATGAGGTGCATGTCATGGGCACTCAGTCAATTTCGTTGACTTCAACATGGACCGTACGATTAGGTCTTCCTTACTAGTATTCAGATCAAGCGATTATGAAGTGAGGGTGCATGGTATTATGGTGGAACAGGCGCACGAGACCACCGCATAGGAAGCCAACCGGACGGTGACACGTGTCACCGCCGGAGTGGCTGGATTTCAAAAACCAGATCCTTATCTCCTAGAATTCCAACGGCAATAATCTTTTATGGGATCAAGATGAGGATTAATCTCATTAATTGGGGATTAAAGTCCATTAAAACCTTAAGAAATTCTTAAATGTCTCTTGATTTACTTAATTGCTCTTATGATTTGAAAATTATAAAATACAAAAGCAAAAATAGATTGAGATGGTGAAACACAGCAAAACCCTAAACTCCCTTCTTCACTCCCGCGGTGCCAACAACCATCCTCCCTCTTCCCATCTTCGCCTCCTTCCTCAACTTCCGTCACCTCCGCCTCCTCTTCCCTAACCTTATCCGCCGCCGCGAACAACCAAAGCAACAATGGTATTTCAAACCTCCCCATAATATTTGACCTAATCATAACCTAAACCATCATCTTCTCACCACTAATCCGAAAACCGATTCTCAGAAAGATATTGAACACTCAACAGCAGCAAACAGAACACAACAAACATCTCTTATTCATGAGGATCTGAAGTCGTACCTTGTTGAAGATGAAGATGGCGACCGTAGCTACTCGGTGAAGATGAATACGCCGCTCGACGCTTCGCGATGAAGATGCAAGCGATTAGAGAAGTTGCGATTCGGAGACACTATGTGACGTATATGAAGATCGACGATGAAGGAGCTTCGCTCAGGTCCGATATGTTGTTTGTTGTTTCTCGGCACGATTCGATCTTGTAGCTTTTTCAAGGTTCTGTTGCTTTTCTCTTTATTGACGATTCGAACTTCTACCCTTGGTTAATGATTACAGGTTGCTGTTGGTATAGAAGAGATTGGATGACGCTTGAAGATGCAATTGATGATGCATAATTGATTCAAGATTGTGTTCTGCGAGAGTTGAAGATGACGAAGTATGCGGAGAGGATGAAGATTAACAGGTTTGTGAGAGGATCGAAGTCGAAAGATTGAAGGTTCAGTTGAGGAGAAACGATGGTGATGGTGAAGATCTCAGAGGTTGTTATTCAGTTAAGTTCTTCCTTTTTCTTTCTGTGCAATTTTGGTAATGTCAATGATGAATTTGCAGTGATAATTTCTTGATTTGATTTGCAGGCTTTGAAGGTGATGAAGAAGATGAAGAAGAGATGAAGATTTGAAGTGAGGAAGATGAAGATGAATGCAGAAACGAAATTGAGGAAGAAGAAGATTGTGGTGTGGAAGAGAAAATGAAGTGGTTGAGGAATTGTGTAGGAGAGTCAAGGAGAAGAAGAAGCTTTTTGAAGATATGGTTGAAGAATGGTTGTTATGGAGATTGAAGAGTGAAGAAAAGAAAATCCAAAAAATTGAAGTTGGATGATTCTGTTTTATATAGGATGGCTTGAGGATGGTTATGGAATCCTTCAGGTGAAAGTTTGTGACCATTCTGTTTGAATTCTGTTATTAGTTAGTTACAAAATTGGTTAGGCCTTTTTGTAACTGAAACTTCAACTTGCTTGATCTTTATTTTTGGCTTTGTATTGATCTCCCCTATTTTCCCTTAATGTGTTTCTTGTTCTGCATTCTCATTTTGTAACTGAACTCGTTGGTCTCCTGAATCTTTGTTGCAGCGTGTGTTTGCGGATTTACGCAAATTGTCGAAGTTCCTGGAAGATCTGAGGATCAAAGTATTGATTGAAGAATGCCGAGAATGAAGGTTGAAGCTTTGCAGATTCGAGAATGAAGGTTGTTGAAAACGGATGAAAGTGAAGATTTGAAGGTCGCAAAAATTCTGTTTTGAAGGTTATTGACGGGCGAAGTTGACGATTGAAGGATTGGTGGTGATGAATGTATTCTGCAGAGTCGAGAGATTGGGAAAGAGTGAAATTTCCTTCTATTCTCAGAATTCTCTCATCGAATTTCGTTATCAGTTGGTTGAAGCCATTGAAGAATGGTGAAAATCCAGATTCATCTCCCCCCCCCAAATTTGTTAGGATTAGAAACTATTTTTTACAACTGAAATCTTTTTTCCAATTTTCTGTTGTACTTTATGTGAATTTTCCTTCCCCCTGTAACATAATTTCCTGTTAGCTTTTTATTCTCCATGTACTGTTATTGAACTTTCTATTATATCAGTTTCTTCTACAACTGATTCTTTTTCCATTTTGTATCAACTCTATTAATTTTTCTCTAGATTTCTCATGAGTTTCTTTCCTCAAGATTTTGACTTTTCCAGCAACTGTCTTGTGTATTTTCTGGTGTATATTTTTTTTAACTTTTTCTAGGGCCACAGCCTCCATCAAAACCTCCTCGTTAGAGTTTAGGCCCAATATATCAGCAATTTTTTTCAGGATCTCTGAACTGGGTCCTGCACCATCCAGTTGATCCATAATGGCTTCCTTAATAATAGATGAGATTTCTTCAAGTTCCAAAAGCTTAAGTTTCTGAACACAGTTCTCCAAATTTTCAGAACTCAGTTCATCATTAGGACATCCGTCTGAAACCCTCAGCTGCTGCAAGATTTTGAGACCTGAACTCCGGATCCTAGATATCAAAGGTTCAACTTGCATAACAAAGTAAGTTTTGCTAGACAATAGGTTCCAATTCTCAACATGCTCCTTTAAATCATCAATATCAAGACCAAGTTCTTCGAATGTCTTACTAAGCATTTCATCATACACTGTCTCAGAACTAGCAAAAGCCTCAATGATCGGCTTCTTCAACTTTGTTTCTTATTTTATCTTTTTGTTTTGTATTTTTGTAACATAAAAATGGTAAATGGGCTATAAGTGGAAAAGGAACGTTTATGGGCTTAATACAGGTGAAAATAGAAAAAAAGATATGGTAATTGGAAAATTGGAAAAGACAAAAAGAAATGACTAATAATAAAAATGAAAGAAAAAGATTTGAATTGATCGGGTAAAAAAAAGGACAATGGACATGAAGGTGAGTGGATAGAGTATAACAGTTTAATCAGATAATGAAATGGTCAATGAATATTCAATGGATAATAAAATGGATAGAGAATGATCAAAATAAATTGAATAAGAAGACGGTTATAGGGAATGACAAACAAGTATGAATTGATCCTTTTTTTAATGACTTTGACTAGAAACATGGGCCTCAATCCGTAAATCCAAACCAACTTGCATTCAAAACAAATCAAACCACTTGCATTACCAACGCCCTTAATCCACACTTCGAACAACCAACGTAAGTCCCATGCGAATAACGCCTAAGCGCGCCAACAGAAATTCACGGCTTTACGCTTGACAATTAGATCCTCGTGATACCTTGGTGAACAATAACCTCCGATATGAAACCCTTTGAACAACCTTCGTATGGAAAATTCGTTGGGTATCACATGATCAGGGAAATAAACCCTAAATCCACACCAATATCCCTCCTGATCCAACACTTCTGATGAAACCTCTGAATATGATGAATGCGAGAACCTGGTAAATCCCCTTATAAGAATATGCTCATGATGATGTGAATTCAACCTTCGTCTTAGTCTTGACTGCAATAACCAGATGAACCACTTATGAACGGGATAATTCGTACCATAGGGGGATGCTCTGATCCCATGCCTCAGGAGTTCACGAACTGCATGAATACGAATGATACGGCCTAATGAGAAATGCAGATGAATGCGAAGCGATAAGCTAGTTAGGGCAATAAATATAAGGGAAAATTTTGAGGTATTACAGCTGCTCCTATTCAATCATCTGGAAGCCTGAACGAATAATTGCAACAACTTTTGGACGTTCAAGGCATGCAGTGATTGAATACTCGAATAAAACCTGGAAATTTGCACACTATGAATAATAAAATATGCTGGGAAGAACGTCATCCTCGAATGACCACTCACATGGGATCCTCAGATCCAATATTAAAACCGTCCTCGAATAGAAACACAATGGTATATCGGCCGCAGGCGATAACCATCAACAACAAAGACTGACCTCAGACAGACTTTGCAAAAGAGACAAACTGGCCTCAATCAATAAGCTCAAAAAAGTGGACTATCATCCTCGAACAATAGCCACAACAAAAACAAACAAAACCAACCGCAAAAGGATTTGAAGAAAAGAAATGCCATCCTCGAATGACAATTCTGAAAAGATCCTCAGATCAAACACGAAACCATCCTCGAATGGAGAAGCACTGGTATACCGACCTCAGGCGATAACCAGAAAAAAAGCTGACCTCAGACAGACTTTGCAAAAGAGACAAACTGACCTCGATCAATAATCTCAAAAAAGTGGACTATCATCCTCAAACAATAGCCACAACAAAAACAAACAAAACCAACCGCAGAAGGATTTGAAGAAAAGAAATGCCATCCTTGAATGACAATTCTAAAAAGATCCTCAGATCAAACACGAAACCATCCTCAAATAGAGACGCAAAGGTATACCAGCCTCGACTGATAACCAGAAACAAAGCTGACCTCAGACAGACTTTGCAAGAGAGACAAACTGACCTCGATCAATAAGCTAAAAAAAGTGGACTATCATCCTCGAACAATAGCCACAACAAAAACAAACAAAACCAACCGCATAAGGATTTGAAGAAAAGAAATGCCATCCTCGAATGATAATTCTGAAAAGATCCTCGGATCAAACACGAAACCATCCTCGAATGGAGACACAAAGGTATACCAGCCTCAAATGATAACCAAACACAAAGCTGACCTCAAACAGACTTTGCAAAAGAGACAAACTGACCTCGATCAATAAGCTCAAAAAGTGGACTACCATCCTAGGATAATAGCCACAACAACATGACCAACCGCAGAAGGACTTGAAGAAAAGAAATGTCATCCTCGAATGAAAATTCAAAAAAGATCCTCGGATCAAACACGAAACCATCCTCGAATGGAGACGCAAAGGTATACCAGCCTCGACTGATAACCAAACACAAAGCTGACCTCAGACAGACTTTGCAAAAGAGACAAACTGACCTCGATCAATAAGCTCAAAAAAGTGGACTACCATCCTCGGAAAATAGCCACAACAACTAGACCAACCGCAAAAGGACTTGAAGAAAAAGAAATGCCATCCTCGAATGACAATTCAAAAGATCCTCGGATCTAACACGAAACCATCCTCGAATGGAGACACAAAGGTATACTAGCCTCGACTGATAACCAAACACAAAGCTGACCTTAGACAGACTTTGCAAAAGAGACAAACTGACCTCGATCAATAAGCTCAAAAAGTGGACTACCATCCTCGGATAATAGCCACAACAACAAGACCAACTGCAGAAGGACTTGAAGAAAATAAATGCCATCCTCGAATGACAATTCAAAAGATCCTCGAATCTAACACGAAACCATCCTCGAATGGAGACGCAAAGGTATACCAGCCTTGACTGATAACCAAACACAAAGCTGACCTCAAACAGACTTTGCAAAAGAGACAAACTGACCTCGATCAATAAGCTCAAAAATTGGACTACCATCCTCGGATAATAGCCACAACAACAAGACCAACCGCAGAAGGACTTGAAGAAAAGAAATGCCATCCTCGAATGACAATTCAAAAGATCCTCAGATCTAACACGAAACCATCCTCAAATGGAGACGCAAAGGTATACCGGCCGTAAGCGGTAACCAGAAACAAAGAAAATAGGACAAGATGGAACGGGACCGTTGTACATAAACAAGAGCCCAAGCAAATAGGACCGTTGTACAAAACGGGAACCTGCGACGCGACTGTTGTACCAAACAAGACGTGAAATAAATGACGAACATTGACTTGAAAAGACAAGGATGTCTGAAAAGTGATATTGGTATCCTCTGTGCGGAGTACTTCAGGTTGAGAAGATGTTTGTAATATACCTCAAAACTGGCCCATGCTGGCATGCATATGTTTGAATTTATGGCGTAATGCTCCATGAGGATGGAAATGCTACGCTTTGGAGGATGCAAATGTAATGATGATTACTAAATGCAAATGCAAAGAGATCTCCTGATAAGGAGACTGCAAGTATCCCAGATGGCTTGGCTGGGGGAGGAACTGATGATCACTGCCTTGACCCATCCTGATGAGGAGGAGACAACACTGTGGGGAACGTTGTTAATGATACACCGACTCTGAACAGCCGCTATTGCCAAAAATAAATTGGACTTTGAGATTGGAGCGCCAAGACCCTGCTGGAGATGGACCCTTCTTGAACTATGATGGAGAAGTGAAGACCTCCTGACTTGGCTGAGAACCAAAGGCATGATATTACTGAGGAAGCAACTGCTGGGGAGGCAAAAAACTCCTTATATTGTTGAGAACTTCCCCTGTCTGAAGGGAAACTTTTGCTTGGGGATGACGCCCACCTCCTGCTACCTTGCTGGGAGAAATTTCAATTTCCACTTGGCTGGGGATGATTGGAGACACCCTGAGAGACACCTGCTCTTGCTCCAACATGAGGGAAAGCTCCTCCTGGGAAATTGTTGTTAGCTTTGTTAGCAACACCAGTACCTATACCTGCATGAACACAATCGATAGTACCTGCAACATAGAGAGTTAGTTTGGGACCCGCTTGCCTCAGGCTCATAGTATGAATCATTATCTGGGCATCTCAACACCCTTTCAGAGTTGTATTAAATGTTTCCGTTCTCCTGAACGAGTTAGAAAGCCTTCAAATGTTCACAATGTAAATCACAATTTGCTAGACGTTTTCACAATCAATCAATGCTAGATGAGAAAAGGCAAAAACAAGAAGCAAAATAGCCAAATTGATTGAAGTTGAATTCTCATTGATTTGGAAAGATGGCCCTAACTAGGCAATACAAAGGAAGCAGTTCCCTGGAAAGAGGAAACAACTAAAAAGAAAAACAAACTATCCTATTGGCAAGGTGAGAAGTGAATCTCATCAAGTCTCAACCCGGTTATGACTCGTATGTCTTCAAGACGCTCCGCTCGCTCTGCCTCTTGAGAAAAAGTAAGTGAACTGATCTTCAACCCTTAGGATAGCCTCAACTGTATGTAAGTCATGGATCTCGCAGATCGCAGTAGTTCTTGTTAATCCCTCTTTTGCATGGATCGCCTTTTCAGGTTTTCAATCCACCGGGATACCCTTTTTTGCCTGAGTTGTCCGATGTGGCTTTTCAACTCAGCGGGTGTACATTTTTTTTTCAAGATTTCCCTAACTTTTTCCTGAGCCTTTTATTCTGTTTTTGGCTCACCGGGATGCCCATTTTTGCCTGGATCTTTACTCTGTTTTTATCCAGCGGGTCTTTTTACACGAAGTATTTTCTTACTACGTCTGCGTTGACAGGGGATTGGAAGTCTTCTCCGTCCATGGTTGTCAGCATTAAGGCTCCACCTGAGAAAACCTTTTTAACTACGAACGGTCCTTCATAGTTGGGTGTCCACTTGCCCCTGTGATCATTAAGAGGAGGAAGAATCCTTTTCAGCACTAAGTCTCCTGGCGTGTACCTCTGTGGTCGCACCTTCTTGTCAAAAGCCTGCTTCATCCGTCGCTGATACAAATGTCCATGGCATACAGCTGCTAGACGCTTCTCTTCAATGAGGCTCAATTGATTATATCTGGATCGGAGCCACTCAGCTTCATCTAGCTTGATATCCATCATCATCCTCAACGAGGGGATTTCCACTTCGATTGGTAGGACTGCCTCCATACCATATACCAATGAGAATGGAGTTGCCCCAGTTGAAGTACGTACTGATGTTCTGTACCCATGCAACGCGAATGGTAGCATCTCGTGCCAGTCTTTGTACGTTACAACCATCTTCTGCACAATCTTCTTGATGTTTTTATTGGCCGCCTCGACGGCGCCATTCATCTTCGGACGATATGGAGAAGAGTTCTGGTGTTCTATTTTGAAGTCTCGACACAAGTCTGCCATCATCTTGTTATTGAGATTAGAACCATTATCAGTAATGATCCTTTCAGGGACTCCGTACCGGCAGATGATGTCTCGTTTAATAAATCGGGTGACCACTTGCTTAGTGACATTGGTGTAGGACGCCGCTTCCACCCACTTCGTGAAATAATCAATAGCAACTAGGATGAAGCGGTGACCATTAGAAGGTGTTGGCTCAATATTTCCAATCATATCGATGCCCCACATAGAGAATGTCCAGGGTGAAGACATGACACTCAACGGATTCGGAGGCACATGGACCTTGTCGGCATAAATTTGACACTTATGGCATTTACGGGAGTATTTACAACAATCAGATTCCATGGTAATCCAATAGTATCCCGATCTCAACAATTTCTTGGCCATAGCATGCCCTTTAGCATGGGTATCGAAGGAGCCTTCGTGAACCTCCTGCATCAACAGGTCTGCTTCGTGTCTATCCACGCATCTGAGCAGCACCATGTCGAAGTTCCGTTTGTACAACACACCATCTTGATTCAAGAAGAAGCCTCATGCCAGTCTTCTAAGGGTCTTCTTGTCCTTGCTAGATGCCTCAGTCGGGTATTCTTGAGCCTTCAGGATTTGCTTGATGTCATGATACCAAGGCTTGTTATCTTCACCATCATCAACTACAAAGACATAAGCGGGTCTTTCAAGACGGGAAACCGTAATTCGAGGGACGAAATTCTCTTGACAAACTTTAATCATGGACGATAAAGTTGCTAGAGCATCGGAGAATTGGTTTTCATCTCGAGGAATATAGTTCAGCTTGACTTTGGTGAAGAAAGTTAACAGCCTCCTGACATAATCTTTGTAAGGAATCAAACGAGGTTGATGGACCAACCATTTGCCATTGACTTGATTTACCACCAAAGCAGAATCTTCGAAGATCTCAAGGTTCTTGACTCGCAAGTCGATTGCCTCTTCGATCCCCATGATACAAGCTTCATACTCTGCCTCATTATTAGTACATTCGAAAGTCAATCGAGCAGCTAAAGGTGTGTGGACCCCTTCTGGCAAGATGATAACAGCACCTACTCCACTTCCATTCATGTTTACAGCCCCGTCAAACATCAACTTCCATTGGGATTCGGGGTCAGGCCCCTCCTCCGGAAGTGGTTCTTCGTAGTCTTTCGACTTGAGGAACATGATGTCCTCATCCGGAAACTCAAACCTCATGGGTTGATAATCATCGATCGGCTGCTGAGCCAAGTATTCTGACAACACACTCCCCTTAATTGCCTTTTGCGAAGTGTATTGTATGTCATACTCCGTTAGTATCATCTGCCAACGGGCCACTCTTCCTGTCAAAGCTGGCTTTTCGAAAATGTATTTCACAAGATCCATCTTGGAAATTAAGAGAGTAGTGTGAGTCAGCATGTACTGTCTTAGTCGGCGAGCAGCCCATGCTAAAGCGCAGCAAGTTTTCTCGAGCAGTGAGTAACGCGTCTCACAATCGGTAAACTTTTTGCTGAGGTAATAAATGGCGTGCTCTTTTCGACCAGACTCTTCCTGCTGACCCAACACACATCCCATCGATCCTTCAAGCACCATAAGATACATAATCAAAGGTCTCCCTGGCACCGGAGGCATAAGAATTGGAGGCTCCAACAGGTATTCTTTGATTCGGTCAAAAGCTTGCTGGCAGTCTTCGTTCCATTTAATGGCTTGATTCTTCCTCAGAAGCTTAAAGATGGGCTCACACGTGGCCGTTAGGTGACAAATAAACCGTGCAATGTAGTTTAGTCTCCCTAAGAAGCCACGCACTTGCTTTTCAGTCTTCGGCTCAGGCATTTCTTGGATAGCTTTCACCTTGGCTGGATCAACCTCAATTCCTTGTTCACTAACAATGAAGCCGAGTAACTTTCCAGAACGGACCCCAAAGGTACACTTATTCGGATTCAACCTCAGTCTGAACTTCTGAAGTCTGTCAAACAATTTTGCTAGATTAACCAAGTGCTCTTCCTCTGTTTGGGATTTTGCTATCATATCATCAACATAAACCTCAATTTCATGATGGATCATGTCGTGAAATAGCGTCACCATTGCCCGTTGATAAGTAGCTCCTGCATTCTTCAAACCAAATGGCATGACCTTGTAACAGAAGGTGCCCCAAGGAGTGATGAAAGTTGTCTTTTCCATGTCATCGGGAGCCATCTTAATCTGATTATAGCCAGAGAATTCGTCCATGAAGGAGAACACGGAAAACTGGGCAGTATTATCGACAAGTACATCTATGTGAGGTAGAGGGAAGTCATCTTTGGGACTGGCCCTATTAAAATCCCTGTAGTCTACACACATTCTGACTTTACCGTCTTTCTTGGGAACCGGCACAATGTTAGCAACCCACGGAGGATAACTGGTCACGGCCAAGAAGCCAGCGTCAAACTAGTTTTGCACTTCCTCTTTTATCTTTATTGCCATGTCTGGACGTGTGTGCCTCAACTTCTGCTTTACCGGAGGACAATCTTCTCTGAGAGGCAGCTTGTGTACCACAATGTCAGTGTCTAAACCAGGCATATCTTGGTAGGACCATGCGAAGACGTCAACATACTCTCGAAGCATAGCAATCAAACGAGTCTTAACCGATTCTTCTAATGCAGCTCCGATCTTGACTTCTTTCTTGTCTTCTTCCGTACCCAGGTTTATTACTTTGACATCTTCTTCGTGCGGCTGAATCATCTTCTCCTCCTGTTTAAGCAGTCTGGCCAATTCTTCAGGTATATCTCAATCCTCTTCACCTTCCTCATCGGCTTGATAAATTGGATTGTCGAAGTCATACTCAGCCATAACAGGGTCGTCATTGATAAGATCCGGTGACGAGCACCTGCATGAATGGTGATTCATGCAAGGCTTTAGCAACAATTTGAGAAAATGAGAAACATTACCATTTTAAAACTTTTCTTTCTTTTTGAAAAACAAAAGTAAAAAATGAAAGACAGAGAACAACATGAATGAATGTGAAACGTCAGCTTTATTTATGATTGTGTTAATGAACAAATGGACCCTTACAACGAGCCACTATACCCCTGGCAAGACATAGTGCTTTAATACAGGAAAAACAAAAACAAAAAATTATTACTCTTCGAAAGAGGTGACTGAAATAAGCCTTTCTGATGTCCAATTGCTAAGCTGAGTTCCTGGAGCGGCAGGCCTGATCCATTCATCTAGGTCACAGACACTATCGACTGCATCATCCTTCACAGCACTGATGTTTCCGTAGTCTACCACTCCCGCACTCGTGAAAGTGACCGGGCTCTGACAACCTTTAGCACTTGGTCCAGACGATGATTTCCCAGGATGATGGTCAATCCCGAACATATCTTTCTTCTCTGGCACTTCTACTGGACTGCCCCAGCCTTCTCGTACCCCAGATTCTACCAATTCAAGCGCTTGCTTATAAGAGGCTATGGAAACCCCCTTCTTCGGTACTTCAGGAGAAGTTGCCACCGCGGATGCTTGTTCAGACTTTAAGGGCTCAAAAGCCTGACATGGGGTCTCAACTATTTCGCCATCCATCTCCACATATTTGAATGAAGCCAGATGACTAATGAAAATATCTTCTTCCCCACTGACAGATACAATTTGACCCTCCCAGACGAACTTTAACTTCTGATGGAGTGTGGACGATACTGCTCCTGCTGAATGTATCCAAGGTCTTCCGAATAAACAACTATATGAAGGCTGGATATCCATTACGTAGAATGTGGTATTGAAGATCTGTGGACCTACCTTGATGGGTAATTCCACCTCTCCAAACACCAATCTCCTCGACCCATCAAATGCTCGAACTACTAGGTCACTGGGCTTTAGAACCACTCCATCATAGTCCAACTTCATCAATGCTTTCTTAGGCAAGACGTTCAAAGATGATCCAGTATCTACCAACACGTGGGAAAGTACTGCACCTTTACATTCTAAAGAGATATGCAATGCCCGATTATGAGCACGCCCATCAGAAGTCAAATCCAAGTCTGTGAAACCCAATCCGTGTCTGGCATTGACACTGGATACCACCGCTTCCAACTGATTTACAGAAATATCCTGAGGCACGTATGCCTTGTTCAGAATATTCAGGAGAGCCTTCCTGTGAGAGTCAGAACATATGAGCAAGGACAAGATGGAAATCTTCGACGGCGTCTGCTATAAATGGTCCACAATCTTGTAGTCACTCTTTTTGATGATCCTCATGAATTCTTCAGCTTCTTTATCAAAGGTGAGGTCTGGATCAGTTGATGGTGCAGGATCATTGACAACTACTGGCTGCTTCCCTCTTGCTCTAGCTTGGGCTTCTGCAGTGTCTCTGGGTGGTATCACATTGTTTCTCAGTGTTTCTGGCGCAAACAACCTTCCACTTCTAGTAAATCCCCCTACTCCAACATTTTTTACTTGAGCTGGGGCTATACTAGTCGTGGCCAACTCTTGCTTCTGGTTGTTATAGTATACTTCACCACCATAATTCCAAGGAATAGCTCTGTCACTTTGGTACATTACTGGTCCTGCAGTAGTGATGGTTATCGGTGTCACTCTGGCCCATAAAGGAACTTGAGATGGATCGTAGAAAATAGTTACCGTGGAGACTTCACTTTCTTTTACAACCTTGTCAAACTGCAACATTCCCTCATCAATCATGCTTTGGATTTCGGCTTTCAACTGCTTACAACCATTTGTAGCTTCAGCACATTCCGGACAATCTTCTTCACATCCAGGGAAGATACCTTTCTTTAACAAACAAACCTTAACAACAATCAACGAAGTCTGCAAGTCGTTAACATCACATACCAAGTTCAGGTTCTCCCCTTCATCAACTGCCCCAACCGTACCTCTGTGAGGAGGCATGGGATTCTGAATCACATTAGGAGAAGGAGCAAAGTTAATTGCTTTAGTGTCCAATAGGTCTTGAACAACATGCTTCAATGCTTTACAGTTCTCTGTGGTATGGCCGGGAGCACCGGAATGAAATTCACATCTGGAATTTGAATCATAACCCTCGGGGATCTGGCCTGGCTTCGGAGGTTATAGAGTTCAGAGTTGAATCATCTGAAGCTGTAGAAGATTCTTCAAAAGCTGTGAGTAGGACATCGGGGGAACTTCGAAATGTCTTTCCTTTGGTCTCTGAGGGTAATATGAACGAGGAGCTCTTTGTTGATACCCTTGCGAGCGTTGCGGCTGTGGTGGTTGGACCTGCTGTTTAATAGGTGGAGTTGAGATAGTGACAAGGGCTACTTGCTGATAAAATCCTCTGTTGATCATTCCCCTTTGCGCGTACACTGCACTGGTCTCTCCTTCTCTTCTTTTCACAAAGGGTTTCTTAATACCAGAACTTGAAGCACCTCCATTCTAAATTTTCCCCTGCTTGAGCCAACTTTCTATCCTCTAGCCAGTCAAGATGATATTCGAAAATCCACTTGAAGAACATCCAGCTAACCTTTCCATGAAATGCCCAAGGAGGGTATCCAGGAAAAGGTCAACCATCTCTCTCTCCAACAAAGGTGGTTGCACTCGAGCGGCTACTTCACGCCACCTTTGTGCGTAATCTTTGAAACTCCCTGAGCTCCTCTGAGTCAAACTCTGAAGTTGGGTGCGACTGGGCGCCATGTCGATGTTATATTGATACTGCTTGAGGAAGGCTTCTCCCAATTCCTTCCAGCTCCTTACAGAACTCCTCTCTAGCTTCATATACCATTCAAAGGACCCTCCGGAGAGACTATCCTAGAAGTAGTACATCTAGAGTTTTTCATCCCGAGTGTGGGCAGTGATCTTCTGATAGAAAGCCTGCAAGTGAGTCTTTGGGCAAGAACTACCGTTGTACTTGTCAAAAGTTGGTGGCCTGAATTTGTGAGGAATGCCACCCCAGGGACTAGACCCATGTCAGACACATCAATCCCCAAAGTTTCCCTACACTCGAGGGCTTTGACTTTCTCAGCAAGCACCAACAAGTCATTAAGATTTCCTTCTCCACCGAATCCCATGTCATTGTTGAAATAAGGGAATTGATCCTCCTGCCTGTCGTGTACTGGAACGAAAGTTGCCGTGGCTGGATCTGGAATATGAGGTCCACCCGGGCCATTGCTGGTGTTGGGAGGAGCCCCTTGCCCGTCAAAAGTGGTCGCAGGAGTAAGTGGTCGCAGGAGTATTAGTATTAGGAGGGTTGAGCCCTTGAATTGCATTCCTCAATTCTTGCTGTTCCTGAGCCATCCCTTGCATCATGGTCATGAATTCTGCCATTTTGGTGCGAACCTCATTAAGTTCGGTTTGCATAGCATCCATGACTGTCCTCTGATTGCTGCGAGTTGCGTAGCGATGCGAGATATCTTGTCGGAGATACCGGGTCTTGGAAGCTCTCGCAATCTTTGCCTGAAACACAGATAAATTAAGCATCCCGTAGAAAAACCTGCAAAGACAAAGACAAAATGTGAATGATGCGTATGCAATGCAATGTGTTCCTTTTATTCCCGAGTCTTTCCCTGTTTCCGGTCCTGGCATTAAGAGAAGATAAGAATTGAGAAGAAGACCCAAGCAATATTCAAATATAATGATGGTCGTGGAGAATTGGTGCTCATTACCCCGTGTCGGTGCAACAAGAGATTCCAAACAATTCAATCGCATAAACCGAAGTTTGAAATAACACAGTCCCCGAAGGGTGCCAGTCACAAGAATAAAAAAAGTACATCAAATAAAAGGAATCCCACAACAAGCCTGTGGGTAATCCAAGTACAAATAACATGAAATTAAACCCTAGGGAACTCTAAGTCCTGCAACCTCCAGCTAAGACGCTTGACATTCTGGAACAACTGAACGATATCTGGATGATCGGGCTCCTTGATGAGTCTCTGGATGAGGAGGTCCCTCGTATCAAAGGAAGCATGTAACTCTTCAATCTGCTGCAGGAACGTTGTCTCATTCTCTTTGCTTGGACCCGGTTCGGCCTTTGACCTCTTCACATCAACTTTCAACTTCAAGTCTTCTATTTCCTTTTGAGCTTCCTTTAATGCTTGTTGACTTTCTGCTAAACGTTGGAGACGACCCTTCTCTTGATGATAAGCCTTCCGAAGGAATTCTTTCTGTCCATCCAAAGAATCCTGAAGACTCTTGATTTCCAGCTCATGCTTGACGTCTAGCTCCTTTTGCTTATTCAAATTGTCTGCCCATTTTTCTTGCCATAAGGTAACAACTTCATTGGCTTCATTCAGGTCTTTCTTCTCTTTTCGGCACTGGGCCGCCTTGTGAGTCTCAGCTAACCCCTTTTTCCAGAAGTAAAGCTCTCTCTCTTCGAAGTCCTTCTGCTTGAGAAGAACTGCTTCCTCAGCTTGTACAGCTCTATCCTCTAACTGACGGTTCTGAATCATCAATTTCTGACAAGAATTATGAGCCTCTTGATTCTCAACCCTAAGCTGTTTGACCAAAGCTTCCAACTTCCGATAATCTTCTAAAGGCATCATTGCTGGAGGCGGAGTTGGAACAAAAAAAGGGACTAGAGCCGTTTGAACCTCCTTCTTTATCCAAGTTTCAAATTCAGGGAACATCCGGTTATTGCTCTTGCCTAGACATGCTGTGTCCTTTCTCTTGATCACCTTCCAGGAACCTGCAACTTTTCTGACCAACGGAAGATTGTCTTTCACCGGGAAGTAGAAAGTTTGGAATAATTCAGATTCATCAGGAATCTCCTTGAGCGCATATCCCAATTGTCTTCTTAAGAGGATGGGATTGTAGTTGATACCTCCTGATACTCCCAACAGAGGCACATTAGGGTAATTTCCACAACTGGTAATGAAACTCTTTCCTTTCAACCTCAAAGTAAACCACTTGATATCTCTAGCAGACAAAGTACTCAGCTTCTGGGCCCAAGTAGTATTAGGATCAGTAAAACTCTCAGTAGTAGGCAAGTATCTCATAGCCCACTTGTAGAATAAAGGAGCACAACATCTAACAAGACCTCCTCGCTTCTTCTCATTCTTATAATGCACTGAATAATACAAGTCACCTAAGAGGGTGGGCATCGGATTCTTCAACACAAACAAATGAATAGCATTTATGTCCACAAACGTGTCCATATCAGCAAACAAAACTATCCCATACACAGATAATGCCAAGATGGCACAAACTGAATCCCACTGCTTTTCCACGGCACATTCTTCAGCTCTCCTGACCAGAAACTCTAAGGGAAAACCAAGTACTCCTGCCTTGGTGGCAACCAGATTAGCAGATACCTCTGATGGGCTCAAATAAAGAGCACTAGCAATGTCATCATGAGTCGGTCTTGTCATCTCTGAGTTGAAAGGAATCTGATCCTTGATTGAAACTCCCATAATCTCAGCATACTCTTCCAGCAAAGGACCCAACTGAAAGTCATGAAATGTGAAACACCTGAGTCGTGGATCGTAATACTGCAACAAAGTGTGAACGGCGCTTCTCTGAGAACTATCCAAGTTGAATACCAAATCCAGAATATCACCATACTTTTCCTTGAAGTAACCCAAGTGACCCGAGGTAATCAAAGACACCAATTGATTGATCAGGTCCATCTTGGTATCAAAGAATTTGTAGTGCATAGTTCTCTTTTTGACGTCTTCCATTCTGAAGTAGTGATATGACCAGGAACCGGGAATAAATGCAGACCCTGAGAATAAAAGAAACACAAATGATTAATGATGATATGATGCTTATGCAAGACAAGGCATGTGATCAGTGAAGTGTCTGTGATGTGCCAATCATATAATCAGGTGTCGGTGCAAGGTCTCAAAATCCATATATCACAATAATCATCCCTCTGATCCGGGATCCATATCTTAAAACCAGAAATCCAGATCACAAAACTGAACCAAAGGCAAAGTGGGTATGCTGAAGGTATTAGGGTTCTTGTAAACCTGTAAACCCCTTCCAATCTCATGGGTGTGCTACTCGGGTCAACATCGCGGACTCTCAAAGCCGAATAGCAATAATACGTTCACCATTTTCGAGAAATGGCTCATGACCAAATCAGGGAATCGGTTTGGCATTATGTACTACTCAGGGAGGCCTCAGTTGATTCCGGAAAAACAAGCATCCTTCACAAGTCTCCAGCTTCAAGCACTGAGTCGAAAAATAATAGTACATTCATCCCGAAGGGTACAATACTATCGTCATACGATCAGTTTGCTTTAACTGAATTCCTATGAGAGAACCAGGCCATCCTATGCGAGTTCCCCATGGACCCTCGGATGCGAGTGGGTTTGCCAACAAATGTGGTCTGCCACTGTCATCACTGGAGAGGGGTGTTCCCATTAAGGTCCTCGAAGATCGGTCACCAGATGCACATAACTATCAAGGTTGTACCCTGAAGTGGAGAAGAACCCCCACACAGAATAGTCCTGAGACGGTCGCAATCTGGGTGTGGAACACATCGCCACTCATCATGTAACCATGCGAGTACAACGCGTCCACGCTAATCCTATAGTTCACTAAAGTCGGGTATTTGGCTTATCTCACAGTAACTCCCATCCCACAGAAAAAATGAAAACCAGCACAGCTAGACAGTCCAGTATAATATGATGCATGGAAAATAAATACTGAAAGCGGTAAATAAATGCGGTAAAGTAAAGCTGTAAAATAAAAAACTGTAAATAAACAGTAAAGCTAAACTAAAGCACACAACAGCAAACAAACACCCAAAGAAACAAAACCAAACAGGCGCTAGGATTGACTCTACAAGGGAAACCGGAAGAATCAGGTTAGTCCCCAGCAGAGTCGCCAGCTGTCGCTCCCGGGATTTTCATACTAGTACAAACGCGAAAGTGGCGCAAAAAGGGTAGAGTCGCCAGCCAGACATTTTTATCCCGAAAGAATGGGAAAGGTAATGTTGCACAAACCTAAGGAAAAAGGAAAGGACAAGGTCCTGCGAACCAAAGATCTGAGTTCGGGAGTCGGTTACGACCTAGGAAGGTATTAGCACCCCAGATCGTCCGCCGTACCCGACGGGATCCACGCTTGCTTGTTTTGTTTCAAAGGGTGAGAAATAAGATGCTGCTGAATAAGAACCGCTAACTGGAATGGGAATGGAAATGAGAAGGAATTAAAAGAGAACAAAAAGAAAGAATGGGGAAAATGTAGGGAAAATAAAGAATGCACTCGAACGGGCCCTACCCCGCTGCCTACGTACTTCATCGGGATAATGAGGATCAGAGTCGACGTTGTTCGCCTAAATAAGGCGGGAACTATTTGTTTGTGTTTTTTACGGCTGAAACCGCGTATGTCTATGCTCAGGTGTTGCAGGCTCGTCTAGTACGAGTGCGTTTACCGTCTTGCATGCGAGACAAGTCGTCGCGAGTTCGCGTAGTGAGTGAATGAGATAAGAAGAGAAGTTCCCGCAGGATAGTCGCTTGTTATTTGTTTTTGTCTTTTAAGAGAAATGTTTTGAATTGGTTTGTGAACGGTCTTATACTAAGACATATCCATCGCGGGAAGTATTTACACCTTGCCCCGAAACAGGACGCGTATAAACACTCTGCAACAAAGTCTCGTGTCGTACAAGATTGTTCGGTTTATCCTTAAATGTTTTATTATTTTTCTTTATGAGAAGAGAAAGAAAGACTCAAGTTGGAAAATGGAAAATCTAATGGGAACTAAGACACACCCTAATTTTTATTGATCTATTTACATGGGAGATCCTTTGGTTTGTGAGGTTTTCTAAACCTAATGGAAAAAACACCTAGAACTACTAGAATGCAACTTACTTCCTAAGGAAGATAATTTGATTCTAAAGCCAAGGGAAAACCTAAAAAAATTGAAATATTAATCAACATACAAAACATTAAAATTAAATGACAAAATAGAATTCAAAAACAATTCACTTAAAGGCATGAACTAAAATAGTCCTATTTGTTTATTCTAATTCTAATTAAAATGAGTCCTAAGCCTAAATTCTAAACTAAGGTCATACCTAATATTTTCCTTTTAAAAAGTCAGAATCTAAACTAGCCTAAGTCCATATTGAATCCTAAGATTAAATCTAAACTAAACTATTTTTTATTGAATTTTAGTTTCATGGCCTAAACTAATGGAAATTATAAGTAACAAAGCCTAAGAACTAATTTTCTAAAAAATATCAAAACTTCTGGAAAAATTATGAAATTTAACCTAAAGGGTCCTATGATTACGTATAACATTGTGTAAAAAGGGATTCTGAAAAATCATATTTTTGCTATGCCTAAAAATTGTTTATCTTCATCTAAGAATTAACCATTAATTTCTAAGGATTACACCACTAAAACCTAAGATAAAAGGTCATAAAAAATCCACAAAAATTAACCTAAGTACTATTATGAGTCCTCTAACTACAGTAAAAAGAATGAGCAAAAAAAGTTACTGGAAGATTAAAATATAAAATCTACAAATTTAGGTACAGTTGAAGGAAATCCATTAAAAACTAATTACATGAAAAATCCAAATAAAATAAAAAATAGAGCAAAAATTAGAAAAATAAAATGCCAATTATTTTTAATGGGAATTAAAAGTATCCTCAATTTTTTATGGAATTTTTCTATTATTCTTACTATTTTTTGTGAATTATTTTCTAATCTAATATCAAACAAAGAAAACTAAAAAAAACTCTAAAAGAAAGAAATAAGGATGGGGTGCAAGAAGCATATATTTTCTAGTTATTTTCAAAATGGGCCCAAAATGGGGGGCGTGGAAAGCAAAAAATTAAGCCCAATTCGCAGGATTCAATGAGGTGCATGTCATGGGCACTCAGTCAATTTCGTTGACTTCAACATGGACCGTACGATTAGGTCTTCCTTACTAGTATTCAGATCAAGCGATTATGAAGTGAGGGTGCATGGTATTATGGTGGAGCAGGCGCACGAGACCACCGCATAGGAAGCCAACTGGACGGTGACATGTGTCACCGCCGGAGTGGCTGGATTTCAAAAACCAGATCCTTATCTCCTAGAATTCCAACGGCAATAATCTTTTATGGGATCAAGATGAGGATTAATCTCATTAATTGGGGATTAAAGTCCATTAAAACCTTAAGAAATTCTTAACTGTCTCTTGATTTACTTAATTGCTCTTATGATTTGAAAATTATAAAATACAAAAGCAAAAATAGATTGAGATGGTGAAACACAGCAAAATCCTAAACTCCCTTCTTCACTCCCGAGGCGCCAACAACCATCCTCCCTCTTCCCATCTTCTCCTCCTTCCTCAATTTCCGTCACCTCTGCCTCCTCTTCCCTAACCTAATCCTCCGCCGCGAACAACCAAAGCAACAATGGTATTTCAAACCTCCCCATAATCTTTGACCTAATCATAACCTAAACAATCATCTTCTCACCACTAATTCGAAAACCGATTCTCAGAAAGATATTGAACACTCAACAGCAGCAAACAGAACACAACAAACATCTCGTATTCATGAGGATCTGAATTCGTACCTTGTTGAAGATGAAGATGGCGACCGTAGCTACTCGGTGAAGATGAATACGCCGCTCGACGCTTCGCGATGAAGATGCAAGCGATTGGAGAAGTTGCGATTCGGAGACACTATGTGACGTATATGAAGATCGATGGTGAAGGAGCTTCGCTCAGGTCCGGTATGTTGTTTGTTGATTCTCGGCACGATTCAATCTTGTAGCTTTTTCAAGGTTCTGTTGCTTTGCTCTTTATTGACGATTCGAACTTCTACCCTTGGTTGATGATTACAGGTTGTTGTTGGTATAGAAGAGATTGGATGACGCTTGAAGATGTAATTGATGATGCACAATTGATTCAAGATTGTGTTCTGCGAGAGCTGAAGACGACGAAGTATGCGGTGAGGATGAAGATCAACAGGTTTGCGAGAGGATCGAAGTCGAAAGATTAAAGGTTTAGTTGAGGAGAAACGATGGTGATGGTGAAGATCTCAGAGGTTGTTATTCAGCTAAGTTCTTCCTTTTTCTTTCTGTGCGATTTTGGTGTTGTCATTGATGACTTTGCAGTGATAATTTCTTGATTCGATTTGCAGGCTTTGAAGGTGATGAAGAAGATGAAGAAGAGATGAAGATTTGAAGTGAGGAAGATGAAGATGAATGCAGAAACAAAATTGAGGAAGAAGAAGATTGTGGGGTGGAAGAGAAAATGAAGTGGTTGAGGAATTGTGTAGGAGAGTCAAGGAGAAGAAGAAGCTTTTTGAAGATATGGTTGAAGAATGGTTGTTATGGAGATTGAAGAGTGAAGAAAAGAAAATCCAAAAAATTGAAGTTGGATGATTCTGATTTATATAGGATGGCTTGAGGATGGTTCTGGAATCCTTCAGGTGAAAGTTTGTGATCATTCTGTTAGAATTCTGTAATTAGTTAGTTACAAAATCGGTTAAGCCTTTTTGTAACTGAAACTTCAACTTGCTTGATCTTTATTTTCGGCTTTGTATTCATCTCCCCTCTTTTCCCTTAATGTGTTTCTTGTTCTGCATTCTCATTTTGTAACTGAACTCGTTGGTCTCCTGAATCTTTGTTGCAGCATGTGTTTGCGGATTTACGCAAATTGTCGAAGTTCCTGGAAGAGCTGAGGATCGAAGTATTGATTGAAGAATGCCGAGAATGAAGGTTGAAGCTTTGCAGATTCGAGAATGAAGGTTGTTGAAAACGGATGAAAGTGAAGATTTGAAGGTCGCAGAAATTCTGTTTTGAAGGTTATTGACGGGCGAAGTTGACGATTGAAGGATTGGTGGTGATGAATGTATTCTGCAGAGTCGAGAGATTGGGAAAGAGTGAAATTTCCTGCTATTCTCAGAATTCTCTCATCGAATTTCGTTATCAGTTGGTTGAAGCCATTAAAGAATGGTGAAAATCCAGATTCATCTCCCCCCCCAAATTTGTTAGGATTATAAACTATTTTTTGCAACTGAAATCTTTTTTCCAATTTTCTGTTGTACTTTATGTGAATTTTCCTTCCCCCTATAACATTATTTCCTGTTATCTTTTTATTCTCCCTGTACTGTTATTGAACTTTCTATTATATCAGTTTCTTCTACAACTAATTCTTTTTCCATTTTGTATCAACTCTATTAATTTTTCTCTAGATTTCTCATGAGTTTCTTTCCTCAAGATTTTGACTTTTCCAGCAACTGTCTTGTGTATTTTCTGGTGTATATTTTTTTTTAACTTTTTCTAGGGCCACAGCCTCCATCAAAACCTCCTCGTTAGAGTTTAGGCCCAATATATCAGCAATTTTTTTTCAGGATCTCTGAACTGGGTCCTGCACCATCCAGTTGATCCATAATAGCTTCCTTAATAATAGATGAGATTTCTTCATGTTCCGAAAGCTTAAGTTTCTGAACACAGTTCTCCAAATTTTCAGAACTCAGTTCATCATTAGGACATCCGTCTGAAACCCTCAGCTGCTGCAAGATTTTGAGACCTGAACTCCGGATCCTAGATATCAAAGGTTCAAATTGCATAACAAAGTAAGTTTTGCTAGACAATAGGTGCCAATTCTCAACATGCTCCTTTAAATCATCAATAGTAAGACCAAGTGCTTCGAATGTCTTACTAAGCATTTCATCATACACTGTCTCAGAACTAGCAAAAGCCTCAATGATCGGCTTCTTCAACTTTGTTTCTTATGGGCTATAAGTGGAAAAGGAACGTTTATGGGCTTAATATAGGTGAAAATAGAAAAAAAGATATGGTAATTGGAAAATTGGAAAAGACAAAAAGAAATGACTAATAATAAAAATGAAAGAAAAAAATTTGAATTGATCGGGTAAAAAAAAACGGACAATGGACATGAAGGTGAGTGGATAGAGTATAACGGTTTAATCAGATAATGAAATGGTCAATGAATATTCAATGGATAAGAAAATGGATAGAGAATGATCAAAATAAATTGAATAAGGAGACCGTTATAGGGAATGACAAACAAGTATGAATTGACCCTTTTTATAATACTTTGACTAGAAACACGGGCCTCAATCCGTAAATCCAAACCAACTTGCATTCAAAACAAATCAAACCACTAGCATTACCAACGCCCTTAATCCACACTTCGAACAACCAACGTACGTCCCATGCGAATAACACCTAAGCGTGCCAACAGAAATTCACGGCATTACGCTTGACAATTAGATCCTCGTGATACCTTGGTGAACAATGACCTCCGATATGAAACCCTTTGAACAACCTTCGTATGGAAAATTCGTTGGGTATCACATGATCAGGGAAATAAACCCTAAATCCACACCAATATCCCTCCTGATCCAACACTTCTGATGAAACCTCTGAATATGATGAATGCGAGAACTTGGTAAATCCCCTTATAAGAATATGCTCATGATGATGTGAATTCAACCTTCGTCTCAGTCTTGACTGTAATAACCAGATGAACCACTTATGAACGGGATAATTCATACCATAGGGGGATGCTCTGATCCCATGCCTTAGGAGTTCACAAACTGCATGAATACGAATGTTACGGCCTAATGAGAAATGCAGATGAATGTGAAGCGATAAGCTAGTTAGGGCAATAAGTATAAGGGCAAATTTTGAGGTATTACACCCTGAAATTTGACATGGGGATTCTTGAATATATGTGGGATGTTATGAAGCTCACTTGAGGCCTTGGAAGTCCATTTAGCTCAGATAAACTCAAAACCCTAATTGTGGATCCATTGCTTAGAAGGAGGCATTGTCTGGGGAAACTTCCACACTTCTTGATCAGTTGGGAGTCTTGAGGATCTTATGATCATTTAGAATCCTTGAGAGATATTGTCTTGATTATGGGAGGGAAAATTTTGGGGTGCAAGACACATCATCCTGGTTTAAGAAGAACCCGTCGGCCAAACCCCTAATGGTCTTCTTGTCTTTGCCGAATGCCCCCGTTGGGTATTCCTGAGACTTCATAAAGTTCTTGATATCGTGATACCAGGGTTTGTCATCCTCAACACCGTCAACTAAGAACACATATTCTGGTATTTCGAGATGAGATACGTCGATTCTAGGCACATAGTTCTCTTGATGAACCTTGATCATGGAAGATAAGGTTGCCAAGGCATCAGCAAATTGATTCTTGTCCCGAAGTATGTACTGCAGCTTGACCTTCGTGAAGAAAGTTAGCAACCTTCTGGTGTAGTCCCTGTAAGGAGTCAAATGAGGTTGATGAACAAACCATTTGCCATTAACTTGGTTGATAACCAAATCCGAATCACCGAAGATTTTGAGGTTCTGTATTCTCAAACCAATTGCTTCCTCGATCCCTATTATGCAGGTTTCATACTCTACTTCATTGTTAGTGCACTCGAATGTCAGCCGGGCGAAGAATAGCAAGTTGAAACCTTCCAGCGAGATAATAACAACACCAACTCCGCTTTCGTTCATGTTAACGGCTTCGTCAAACATCATACTCCATTTGGATTCGGGGTCTGACCCCTCCTCCGGGAGTGGTTCTTCGTAGTCTTTCAACTTGAGGAACATGATGTCCTCATCCGGAAATTCAAACCTCATTGGCTGGTAATCATCAATTGGATGTTGGGCCAGATAATCCGACAATACACTTCCTTTGAAAGCCTTTTGTGAAGACTACTAGATATCGTATTATGTCATAATCATTTTCCATCGGGCTACTCTTTCGATTAGAGCTAGCTTTTCAAATATGTATTTTACAGCGTCCATTTTGGAAATCAACAGATTAGTATGAGTCAGCATGTACTGTCTTAGTCGGCGAGAAGCCCATGCCAAAGCGCATCAAGTTTTCTCGAGCAGTGAGTAGCATGCCTCATAGTCGGGAAAATTTTTGCTAAGGTAATAGATTGCGTTCTTTTTTCGACCATACTCGTCCTGCTGGCCCAACACATAGCCCATTGATCCCTCAAGCAGTGTGAGGTACATGATTAAAGGTCTCCCTGACACTGGAGGCATGAGAATCTAAGGCTCTTGCAAATACTCCTTGATTCTATTGAAAGCTTGTTGGCAGTCATGATTCCATTCGATGGCCTGATTCTTCCTCAGAAGCTTGAAAATAGGTTCGCATGTGGCTGTTAGGTGAGAGATGAACCGTGCGATGTAATTCAACCTCCCTAAGAAGTCGCGTACTTCCTTCTCAGTTCTTGGCTCAGGCATCTCCTGAATTTTATTTACTTTTACAGGGTCGACCTCAATCCCCTTTTAATTGACAATAAAGCCCAACAGCTTTCCGGAATGCACCCCGAATGTGCACTTGTTCGGGTTCAGTCTAAGCTTGAACTTCCGAAGCCTATCAAATAGCTTGGCTAAGTTAACCAAATGTTCTTCTTCTGTTCGTGACTTCAATATCATGTCATCGACGTAGACCTCAATCTCGTTATGAATCATGTCATGGAATAGAGTCGCCATTACATGTTGGTATGTTTCCCCAACATTTTTCAAACCAAACGACATTACTTTGTAACAGAAGGTGCCCCTATGAGGTAATGAAAGTTGTTTTCTCCATGCCATCTGGCGACATATTGATTTGACTATAGCCTTAAAAACCATCCATGAAGTAAATCACAGAGAATTGGGCAGTGTTGTCAACTAACATATCAATATGAGGAAACGGGAAGTCATCTTTGGGGCTGGCCCGATTCAGGTCCCGATAGTCCATGCACATTCTGACTTTACCATCCTTTTTAGGAACTGGCACAATGTTCACAACCCATGGAGGATAACTGGTCACAACCAAGAATCCAGCGTCAAACTGCTTTTGAACCTCTTCCTCGATTTTGATATCCATGTCAGGTCGTGTTCGTCTCAGTTTCTACTTTACCGGTGGGAAACCTTCCATGAGAGGTGTCTTGTGTACTACAATATTGGTATCCAACTCGGACATGTCCTTGTAAGACTAGGCAAAGATGTCAACATACTCTCGAAGCATGGAAATCAAACGGTTCTTGACAGCTTCTTCCAATGCGGCCCCGATCTTGACCTCTTTTTTATCTTCTTCTGTACCCAGGTTGATCACCTAAATGGCTTCTTCATGTGGTTGAATCACCCTATCCTCTTTCTTGAGCATTCTGGCTAACTCATCGGGTAATTCACGGTCTTCCTCGACCTCTTTGTTAGCTTGGTGGATTGGATTATCGAAATCATACTTGGTTATAGCAGAAGAGTTATCAAGAGAATCTGAAGGATTGGTTCTGCACAAGTGATGTGCTTATTTCAGAATCCTTTTTTTTTATGAAATCCACAAGACAAAACAAAAGAAAAACATTGCCATTTTTATTTGTTTTTTTGTGAAAAAAATTTCAAAAGAAAGAAAGGGAACACAATTTGAATGAAAAATGTCCTTTATTTATGATAAAATAAATTGCATAACATGCAAGGTGACCCTACAATGAACCCATACACATTGAGCATAGTGTAGGACTTGACATGCGTATGATGATGAGAAAACATAGAAAATTACTTTGGCAGACCAGTGACTTGGACGAAGTCCTCGGCGAACCAGTATGTTAGCTCTTCCCCTGGAGTGCATGAGCGTACCTAGTCGTCGAGATCACAATCACTTTCAGCAACATCTTCAACGACACAGACTTGATTTGGGTCAATTACCCCCCTACTTGAGAAGTTGACCGCTCTGCTTTGGGGTCCTATTGCTTGCCCCGGGATATAGCATATCCCAAACTTATCTTCTTTCTTGTCAACTTGGACCAGCTTGCCCCAACCTTGGGCGTTTCCAGCTTCAACCACCTCTCCCACCTGTTTGTAGGAGGATATAGAAGTCCCTACTCGCTCACTACTCTTGGTAGCAAAGCTGGGAGCAACAACATTGACGTTCAAGGCTTCAAAGGCTTGGCATAACGTTTCATGGATCTCCCATCCATTTCAACGTACTTGAATGTCGACAGATGGATGACGAAGATAACCTCTTCTTTGCACACAGTAACCACTTGACCATCAACAACATATTTCAACTTTTTATGCAAGGTTAAAGTTACTGCACCTGCAGCGTGGATCCACGGACGTCCCAGAAGACAGTTGTAAGATGGCTGGATATCCATGACATAGAATGTGCTTTTGAAGACCTGCGATCCTATCTTCACTGGAAACTTGACTTCACCAAAGATAGATCTTCTAGAACCATCAAAGGCTCTCACCACTAGGTCACTTGGTCTCAGAACTAGTCCGTCTATTTCCAACTTCATCAAAGCCTTCTTCGGAATTATGTTTAAAGAAGAGCCAATGTCAACTAGAATGTGAGATAACATAAAACCCTTGCACTCCATAGTGATGTGCAAGGCCTTTTTATGGTTCCTCCCTTCCGATGTCAAGTCTTTGTCTGTATAACCCAGTCCATGACTGGCATTGATACTTGCGATCACAGTTTCAAGTTGTTTCACAGTTATCTCTTGCGGCACATAAGCCATTTGTAGAACCTTTACCAATGCCTCACGGTGTGCTGGAGAACACATAAGCAGAGATAATATCGAAGTCTTTGAGGGTGTTTAGTTTAGCTGGTCAAACACTTTGTAATCTCTCTTCTTGATAATCCTCATAAATTCTTCGACCTCCTTTTCAAAGGTGCTTTGTTCTTTTGACGGAGTCACCATTTCTTCTGTAGCTACTTGTTTCCCTTTAGCCCAGGATGCAGTCTCGGCTTCATTGTTTGTTCGGAGAGTTTGTGGCACGAAGAGTCATCCACTTCTGGTGAATCCACTTATTCCACCGAAATTTACAACGCTGGGATTAATAACAACTAGAGACTTATCTTCAACCTTCTGCCACTGAACATACACATCTGACCCATAGTGCCAAGGAACTTCTTTTTCACTCTCATAGGGGACAGGTCCAAGAACCGTGATGGTTACAGGGCTTATTGTTATAGGCCTTGCCTCTTGCGGTATGTAGATGGTAACTGGTGCTAGTGGAGAAGGTATTTCCTTTGGAGTGAAATGTATGGTAACAGTGAAATGTAGTGAGCCTTCATTAATCCAAGTCTGGATGCCTATTTTCAGCTTATTATACCCATTCTCAGAAGTCATACAACCTTGACAATCTTTGCTACATCCCGGAAACACATGGCCTTCCAACAATCTATCTTTGACAACAGACAAGGAAGTCTTAACTTCATTAAGATCCAGAATCAGATTCAGGACTTTTCCTTCTTCAATAGCATTGACCCTTGCTCGTCCATGATCGGGCATATGATTGGTATTAACATTTGGCGGTGGTGCAAAGTTCATGGTTTTTGCATTAATCAAATCCTGGACTTTTAGCTGTAAAGCCCTGCACTTCTCAGTTGTATGCCCCGGGGTACCTGAATGAAAAGCACATCTGGTATTGGCGTCGTAGCCTGGTGGTAGAGAATCCCCAGTGATGGGTTGCAGTGTCCTTAACTGAATCATGTTCAATTCCAATAACCTCTGAAGCAGTGCAATATACGTCATCTGAATGGGCTCAATGACACAATCAGACTGGCACAAACGATGTTGGTAAGGCCTTTTTTGACGTTGATTCTGTTGTTGTGGTGGTTGTTGAGTAGGCCTTAATGGAATGGTAACTGCAGTCACCTGACCATAGTGATTCTAACGATTCCGGCCACGACCTCTACTGTAAACATCATTAGTTTCGTCTTCTTTCTTCCTCTAGGGACCGACATAGGGCTTTCGCGCTGCAAATGAGCTACTGGCACCAATATCTTTTATCTTCCACATATTTAAAAAAATTTCCACTCTCCCCCCAGCAATGACAAGATCAGTAAATTTGATGGCTGAAAAGGAAGCCAGACGGTCGATAAACACCCCTTGTAGAGTACTCATGAACATATCCGCCATTTCATTCTCTAACAATGGAGGTTGCACTATTGCAGCTAATTGGCGCCACCTCTGGGCATACTCCTTGAAACTAACTTTCTTTGGCATTTTGCGACATGCTCTGAAGCTGTGTACGGTTTGGAGCCATGTCCAGATTATACTGATAATGCTTGACAAAGGCTTCAACCAATTCTTTCTAGCTCCTGATAGCGGTCCTACTCAGCTTCATGTACCATTCTTGGGATGCCCCGACGAGATTATCCTGAAAATAGTACATCCATAACTTTTCATCATCGATATGAGCAGCAATTCTACCGACAAAAGACTAGAGATAGGTCCTTGGGAAAGAAGTACCGTTGTACTTGTCAAAGGTAGGAGCTTTAAACTTGTGGGTAATTCTCACCCCAGGAACAAGACCCAAGTCAGTGATGTCGAATCCCAAAGAGTTCTGAGATTGAATGGAACTAATTTGCTCAACCATTTCCTCAAAACGGCGATTGACCTCTGCACCCTGTCCTTCCATGTCTTCCAGGATGGTGAACTGATCATCTTGATTATCCACTTGGGGTTGAGGACCACTACCAGCATTGACAATAACCTTAAGATGAGGTTGAGGTTAAGGGTCACCTCCTTCCAAAACACCAGTACCTCTAGGGCCTCCCCCATTGTTGTCGTTGTCGTCCTGATTCCTGTCAATCATCTCCCGCAGACGCTATTGGTTTTGATTGATTTTAGTTACCAAAGTCATGAACTGGTCCATACGATTACACAACTCCGTCAATTCAGCTTGCATCTGATCCATGATCCTAACTCTGTTTTATTTAGTAGGATATCTGTGAACTTTCTTTGTAGCAATAGTGCCTGAAATAGAAGAGTTGTTAGCAATCTGGGAATGTACCTGCAAAATAGAGAAACAAAGTGATATGCATGCAATGTAATTGTTTATGCTTTTGATCTCAATGTTATTCATACCCCTGTTCCGGTATTTAACAAAGACATTCAGATGGCGTTTGACCCCCGACTTTGAAGAGACCTTTGCACATAAATCAAATTCTGATGACCGTAATGGCCTAAGTGTCAGTGCATGCAGAAAATAGAGAGAGTTGACTTAAAGCCTCATAACATAGATCAGCCCATAAGGCGATAATAATAGCATTCCCCGTAGGGTACAAGTCTTACAATAGGAAATGGAAATATGGAAGAACAAAACCAAGACTCCTACAACATGCTTGTAGGTAATCCAAATATAGAGAAACCAAAGCTACAACTTGAAGAGTCAGATCCATCCTTGTTCGGTACCGACTCTAGCCTTCTTAATTCCCGCCCTCAATTTGAGATCTTCTATCTCCTGGAGTGTCACTTTAAGTGCCTTCTGACTCTGCTCCAGTTGCTGAGTCTTGGAACTCATCTGTAATTCGTAGAACTCTTCCCTTTCCTTGTGCACCTTCTGGTCTTGAATACTCTGATCTTGCAACCAAGTGAGGGATTGTTTGGCTTCCCTGAGAGTCTTCTTAGTCTTCTTATACTCTTTCTATCTTTTAGTATCCATCAAACCCCTTCTCTGAAAGTAGGCTTCTCTTTCCTTGAACTTTTTCTCCTTAGTTTCCTGAGCTACTTGTATTTTATACAACTTCTTTTCTAGGATTGTTTTGGAATGAGCCATCTGATGGTACATGCCAGTCATTTCTGCATTTTCCACCCTTAACTCTTGCAGTTGGGCTTCCAACCTCTTGTAGTCTTCTAAGGTAACAATGGTCTTAAGCTTAGTCACTAGAAGAACTGGAGGGGAGAATGGCAACAATACTGCTCGAGCTCTACTCTTTAGCCAAACCTCATACTCCGGGAAAATATGATTCTTACACTTGCCAAAGCTAGCCACTCCTTCTCTTTTGATGCACTTCCAAGCTCCAGCAGCTTTTCTCACCAAGGGCATATTGTCCTTCTCCGGGAAATAAAATGCAGGAGCCAATTTTAATTCCTCTGGGACGTCTCTTAAAGCATACCCCAATTGTCTCCTCAATAAAATTGGGTTGTAGTTGATTCCCCCAGTCACTCCTAACAAAGGTACATTGAGGTAACTCCCACAACTGGTGATGAAACATGTACCCTGAAGCCTCTGAGTAATCCACCTGACCTCTCCGGCAAACAACTTCTCTAGCTTCTGGGCCCAAACCAAAGTATGATCACTAAACACTCCGGTGTAAGGCATGTGTCTTACGAACCACATATAGAACAAAGGAGCGCAACATCGAACTAAACCTCCTTGTTTCCATTCGGTCTTGTAGTGAACTGAGTAATACAAATCTCCCAGCAATGTAGGAACAAGGTTCTTCATCAAGAAAAGATGTATGGCATTCATGTCGATAAACTTCTCTAGATCTGCAAACATAATGATGCCATAATTAGAGAGAGCCAGAATGGCATACACAACATCCCATTTTGCTTCAATAGCAAGCTCTTCAGCCTTCTTCACTAAAATATCCAAAGAGAAGCCTGGCATACCTCCTTTAGTAATAGTCAGAGAATTCACTACGGAAGGGCTCAAATAAAGAGTCTTGGTGATTGCCTCAAATGCAGGTCTAACCATTTCAGCATTGAAGGGGATCTGGTCTTGAATAGGAACTCCCAAGATTAAAGCATATTCCTCCAGCAAAGGACCTAACTTAAAATCATGAAATGTGAAGCATCGAAACTGAGGATCATAGTACTGAAGCAACGTGTGAATGGTACTTCTCTCAAAGGGGTCTAACTCTACCACCACATTCAGAATATTCCCGTAAGCTTTCCTGAACTCTCCCACATGATTGGGCATAATCAAATCCACCATTTTCTTTAACAGGCCAACCTTAGTGTCGAAGAAATTGAAATGAATGTTATGCTTGCGAGGGTCTTCCATCTCTGAACAGTATACCAGAACCGGAGACAGTGAGCTAAACTTGAGAACGGAAGCAAAACATGGTCAATGATGGAATGATGGAATTATGCAATGCACATGCAAGGACATATGATTAGTCTAGAACTGTCTGGCAACTGGATATTAGAGCCAAGTGATTAGAAACCCCCAAAATTCTCTAGATAATAGCCCATACAACTCAGATAGTCATAGATAATCCAGATCAAGGACCAAAACCAGATAACACTCAAGAGCTCCATAATCAAAGTAACCGGATCAACACATAAATTGTACTGGTTATGAGGGTATGATGTGGTCAAGGGTTCCTACAAACCTGTAAATCCCTTCCAAACTCACGGGTGTGCTACTCGGGTCAAAATCATGGACTCTCAAAGCCGAATAACAATAATACCTTTACCATTTCCAAGAAATGGATCATGACCAAATCAGGGAATTGGTTAGGCATTATATACTACTCATGGAGGTCTCAGCTGAGTCCAAGGAAACAAGCATCCCTCATAAGTCCCCAACTTCAAGCACTAAATCAAGAAACAATAGTACATTCAACCCTTAGGATACAATACTATTGTCATACGAACAATTTGCTTTAACTGAGTTCCTATGAGAGAACCAGGCCATCCTATGTGAGTTCCTAGTGGGCCCTCAGATGCAAGTGGGTTTGCCAAAAAATGTGGTCTGCCACTGTCATCATTGGAGAGGGTTGTTTCCACTAAGGTTCTCAATGATCGGTCCCCAGATGCACATAACTATTAAGGTCCTATCTCGAAGTGGAGGAAATCCCCACACAAGATATTTCCAAGACGATCGCAGTCTGGGTGTGGAACATATTGCCACTCATCATGCCACGTGTGAGTACAATGTGTCCACGCTAGTACTAGGGTGCACTCAAGATAAGTATTTGGCTTATCTCACAATAACCCCATCCCACAGAAAAAAATGTAAACCAGCACAGTCCAGACAGTCCAATAATATATGATGCATGAAAATAAATACTGAAAACTGTAAAGAAAGCTGTAAATAAAATAATAAATTAAAACAGTAAATAAACACCCAAAGAAACAAAAACAAACAGGAGCTAGGATTGACTCTCAAACGGGAAACCAGAGATTATGGGTTCGATCCCCAGCAAAGTCGCCAGTTGTCGCTCCCGGGATTTTCATCCTAGTACAAACGCGAAAGTGGCACAGAAAAGGTAGAGTCGCCAGCCAGGCATTTTTATCCCGAAAGAACGGGAAAGGTAATTATGCACAAACCTGATGAAGAAGGAAAGATCTGGGTTCGGGAGTTGGTTACGACCTGGGAAGGTATTAGCACCCCAGACCGTCCACCGTACCCGACGGGATCCACGCCTGTTTGTTTGTTTCAAAGGGGTGAGAAATAAGATGCTGCTGAATAAAAGAACCGCTAACTGGAATGGAAGTGAGAAAGGGAACTGGAAAAGAGAACGGAAAAAAAGAAAGGGAAATTTAGGGAAAATAAAGAATGTACTCGAACGGGCCCTACCCCTCAGCCTATGTACCTCATCGGGAATATGAGGATCAGAGTCGACGTAGTTCACCTAACTAAGGCGGAAACTATTTATGTGTTTTTTAGTGATGAAATGCGTATGTCTATGCTCAAGTATTGCAGGCTCTTCTGGAACGAGTGTGTTACCGTATTGGAAATGAGACAAATCGTCGCAAGTTCGCGTTGAGTGAGTGAGGTGAGAAAATAATTCCCGAAGGAAAAGACAAGTGTTGTTTCTTTACTGTCTTTTAGAGAAGTGTTTTCTGAGATTGCTATTTGTGAACCTTCTCATACTAAGACTTTTTCATCGTGGTAGATGCCTTACACCTTGCACCAAAATGGAACGTGCATAAGTAAACCACGGAAAACTCTCATGTCGTACGAGAAGATCAACCTTTATTAGGTGTTTTTACTTTTCCATAAGATGAGAAAGAAAGAAAAGCGAACCAAAGGGAAAAGTCTAAAGGGAGACTAAAATCCTAAGTGTTATCATGCATGGATGAACCTAGGTTAGTGCGATTTTTTAGTCCTAATGCAAAAAAGGAAAAGAAGAAGGGAAATAGAATACAACTTACTTCCTAATGAAGCTAAGTTGATTCTAAGGGGATTAGCATGAAGTTGTGTAAAAAGTAAGCAAAGGAATTAAAAAAACACACACTTTGAAAGCATAAAGAATGTTGAAGAGATTAAGGTTTAGAGAGTTACCTCGACCTCCCAACAAAACAAGGATTAGTATGATAAACATAATAAAAGTAATGAATAAACAATTATCAAACACATCCTAAGATATCTAGGACCTAAACTAGACTCGATCCTAAGTCTAAGGGACCTAAAAATATGCAAAGCAAAAATCCAGCAGCCTATTACAACTCACCAATGCACAAACAGCAACGAAATGCAATATGCACAATACAAGCAACGTTCTATAACTATCAATCAGCTTGCCAAACAGGTGTAAAAAGTGTGAAATGCCACAAACTGCATACATTTTACAACTACTGCATCAAAATACAACTATGGAATGCAAGACAGATTTGGATGTTTTTATTTTATGCACACAATGAATGACAAAAATTCCCAAACATCATATAACATGATCCAATGCAACATCAACATGAGAGATTAACATGGATTATGAACATGTGAGCATTTACAATGACTTTCTTGTAAAAGAACGCACAAAAATGACGAAAGCAACAAGTATGCATTTTTAAGTTTTTTGGACAAATGTGCAACAACATGGATTGTGAATATGTAACATTTGATCAATGATAAACATGCAATTACCACAAAAACCAGAATTGGCATCAACATGAAAATGTGAGCAAATATGCAACTAAAATGCAAGAAAATGCATACTTGTGATCATGCAACATGCAATTATGCAATGCAACACGCGATTATGCATACAATTACAAAACATGCATGGATCATGAAGGCAAAGAAAAACAGAACCTAAAACATATATAGGCATGCTAGTAAAAGAGTTTGAACATGGTAACAAACATACACAAGTTACTTTATGCATTATTTCACAATTAAGCACAAAAACAAAAAGTAACGAATGCACATGTCGAAACGACTCGAAACGATGGAATTATACACCTAATATGGTCCTACAAATTCCCTAAAATCATGATCTAATTCTATATGAAGATTAAAGGAATGATGCAAATCAAACATGCAATGAAATGAGCCATTTTCAAAGTTAGAACAGCGTTAAACGGTTAACACTATAGGTTAACCGGTTAACATTATAGGTTAACCGGTTAACGAATTTGAATTTTCAAATCCAGTGGCCAATTTCAACGTGTTAACCGGTTAACCCCTGGGGTTAACCGATTAACACTGAGTAGAATATCAAAAAAAGGCAAGAAATAAGCACTTTTGGTCTCAAACCTACTTCTAAAGCCTCTTAAAGCATCCATGAACATGCTAACACGAAAATTCTACTTAACTAAGGTCTTCTAACACCTATTAGCACATAAATTAAGCTACAATTCTAGCTATGAATTATCAAAATAAGAAAAACGTAATCAAACTGTAAACAAATCGTAAAACGATCAAAATGCAATCACACAATCGAATAATCAAAGAATGCCATACGTCGAGATGAAGATGATAAGTTAAAATCGAAAAACAGTTTCGAATCACCAACCTACAAAGCAGGGGTTTGCTTTGGTGAATGTTGCTATGTCGATCGAAACACGAATGATGAAGAAAACCGGAGATTCCTTTGATCCGCGAATGTAAAATAAATGTGATTCGATCTTGATGATCACTTGCACAATCACTTCCAAAAAGCTAAAATCTCTCCAACACTTCTTTAATATGCTCCAAAATTGATGATTGATGGAGGTTTAACTTAAAGTTCTTCAAGTTTCAATAAAAAAACTTGAAGAACTTCTACGGAGAAGCTTTGATGAGTGTGAAAATGGAGGAAAATTGAGAGAAAAAGGTTGAGAGATTAAGAGAAATTTGGAAAAAATGAAGGTCAACCCCTTTGCTTTGGAGTGAAATGGATTTATATAGAGGTTGGGCTTGGATTGAAGCTTATGTATGGAACTAGCATAGACATTAGGCTTGGATAAATGAGGTTTGGAATTAAGGTTGGAGTTAGTTGAAGTTAGTTAGGGTTTCTAGAATATTCCTTGGAATATTCTTATTCCTTGGAATATTCCATGGAAAAGTGTGGAAAGTTCAAGAATGTGGTGGAAGAATCCAAGGCAAATGGAGTGTGTAAGGCAAGTTGTGAAGAAAAGTGGAAAAAATGAAGGAAAAGTGGAGGGGAAAGAAAAACCAACTAAAATTTGAAGTTTTTATCCAATTTTCGCATGCGTTAACCGGTTAACAGACCAAAAATCTTGAATTATTCTTTTTCTTGTGGGAAACTCCAGGAATACGTTTGCACCGTCCATTCTAAGTTGATTTAGACTTTAATCCATTCTAGGGCTTCGTGGATGGCATTGAGCTCCTTGCATAATCACTTGGATCTTATTGATTTTGCGGATCGAATTGCTGGATAACTAACCATATGCCCTATGCTAGTAACCATGGTCGTTATGCTTCATTTTTCTATGCAAGGATGCTTGATCATGTATGTAATATCATATTCTATATGATATGAAAATGAGAGGGAAACTTTTGGGGTGTTACAAAAGGTCATTTCAAAATCTAAAAGTCAAACAAAAATTCCATATGTACTGTTTGATAGAGGGTTTTCTAAGCTTCAATTACATAGATGGATCATCTTCATAGGATTAAAATTGAGGGAGATATGATCTTGCCAAGATTGACAAAACTAGGGAAAATTACAAGGCATGACAAGGCATGGGCGTGCCAGAGGCCAGTCATTTTCACAAACAGATGGCATGCCATATGTCCACTCATTTTTCATCATAAAAAACACCTCAAATAAAAAAGTTTTGAACATTAAAGTTGTTCATCGTCATCTTCTTTACAACTCCGATTTTTGGAAATTTTTCATCTAATCAATGGTTTTGAAGATATAAAGGGTCAAAGTTAGGATCCAAAGTTGATTGTTCTTGAAGGCCTTTTTCCCAAAAGGTGCCTACAACATCAGGCCCAATATACAGTTTTGGTTATGTGTTTTCATTGTTGATTTTGAGGGCTCTAAAGACTTCAATTCCATTTTTAATGAACATCAAACTTATTCCATGATGTATTATCTTCAATTTGCACAAAAAAAAGTTCTTCATTTGATTCCTTAAGCATGGAGCATTGTCCCATTGAAGATCATGGTTTACATCTGGTTTTCTTATTGGCTAAGGTATTGTGTCATAAGTTGATTTTGATTGATTCAGTCTTGCATACATCAAATATCATGTTTGTTTACAAGGCATCACCATAAAAGATCAAGCCATTCCATATACATGCATACTTACATTAGTTATCATGCACCAAGAAAGGAAAAATCAGAAGAGACAAGCTTGTGTAGTAAGACTTCTTGCAGTAGCTTCATATCATCACACATCATTGGAGCTACATCATTGTGTCATGGTCATCATCACACAAGATCACACCATGACACATGAACTTCTCCTCTTCATTTTGCAAAGTCTCATTTTACCCTTCAATTCTCAAGGCACCCTTGGTTACCATATGTCTAACTGTTAACCATGATGGTTAATAGTTAACCAGACCTTTATAAACATTTCATAACAGAATTTGGTAGGGACTTTTCATTGGCTTGATTCACGCTTAAAACTGCTCTAATTTTTCCTCTGATTTTTGAAGATTCTCTCTCTGAGTTTTTTTCATAATCTTCATTATCCTTCATCAACATTCATCACATTTTTCATTAAGTTCTTCATTATCTTTTCCACCATGGAAGCTTGGAGCATTGAAGCACAGCTCGTGTGTTTATCGTCATCAAGTTCAAGTCTTCATAACTGAAATTTTCTCAAGAATTGAAGCCTCAAAAGCATTTATTTTGCTTCATCAAGCTCAAGAACTCGAGCTTGCATTGCTGGTTATCTCTTGATCCAAGTTTATTCACGTTGCAGGTTTGTTATTTTTCAACCATTTATGGCTCTGATTCAATAGATTTAAGCTTATTGTGATTGATTATGGAGCTCAATAGGAGCAATGATTGGTTCATGCGTTGGAATCTCTCTGTGTAGGCACTCTTTGTATTTTTGGTGATTGATTTGGCTTCTCCTTGACCTTAGCTTCAATTTTATATGTGTATTGTTGGTTTCTAGTAGCATGTAGTAAGTTCAGTTGGCGGAAGATGGCCGGAGAAGACAACTAGAGGTCCTTCTCCAGCTGGTGAGGGTTTAGGGTTTTATAACACTAGATCTAATCATAAGCATTCGTTTTTGATGATCAAAGGGTTATTGTAACTCCAACACATTAAAAAACCGCATATCAATCACGTGCCTTCTGATTTTCATTTTATTTCATTTGCTTGCCATGACACATTAGTTATAGTGCGCATGTAATCCTAGCCATTCATCTATGATACTTTTTGCTTTTGTTGACTGGATGATACACTCACGATTGATCCAATGGTTTTGATTGAGTCCTTAGGTTGACCAGATTCCACTATATTTCTTTGACTTACATTTAATTGGGTTGAGTTTTTCAGGCTTCTATCTACACCCTCATTACCAGGCCCAAGATGAGTTTAGACGTAGATTTTGCTAGTGTTGTACCCCCGACCACTTTCTTGCATTTTTATTTTCTTTTACATAATTTTTGCATTTTAATTCATAAAGATCATTTTTGTGCATCCAAAAATCATACAAAAAATCATGATACAAGTTCATTCATTTAAATAATTGTTAGGATTTTTTATTCTGATTTCCATTATTTTTTGCATTGATTTTATAATTTTCTTGAATTTCTTTTTAAAGAACCACACTTCAAGATACATGTTAATAATCATTTTAAGTGACATAGTTTGATTCTGATATCTGGCTTGACATTTTGTATGTGTATATAGAACATCTTAAGGCACATGATCCATATTTTTTATTTATTTTTAGAATCGTTTATAATTAGGGTTTAACCTTCATTTTTGTGCATCATTGACGTGTGACTTACTTGGTGTTTGATCAATTAATTGAAGTGGTTCTCTTATGACTTTTTGTATGAACTTTTAACACATGTTTAATCTCCGACTTAGGTCCCTAGGGTTCCAATTTGATAATTTTTTAACATTGTTTGATTAGTGTTTGATTACTTGTAATTGAGGTTACTTTTCATTAATTATTCTCATCTCTTTCTAACCCTAATTTGAGGAAGGCATTTATGCCATAATTAAGGGTAACTTGTAGGGGTTTTCCATGTTCATTTAGAATGTTATATGTCTGGTATGATAAATTAGAGGTCCATTTAGCTTGAGTTTACCTTTGGATTAGTCATATGCCTTCTAACTTGTATCTTTTAACCTAAATGCTTCTTTCTTCTTCTCCTAACTCCTAAGTGACTTATAAATGATCAAATGTGACAACTTGGGCATTATAATTATATCTTATAATGTCATATAATCTATTACTTGAATGAATTATCACCCAATTTGGTTTGTACATGTGACGTGTGTACTAAGTAACCTTGTTTTGTGACATGAATACTTGACATCTTCTTCTCTTTTCTTCTTCATCTTTCTTCTAATGATTGTGTACCCATATAAATGACTCGTATGCCACTTCATATGCATTAAATGACATTTATAAGTGAACTTAAATCTCTGACTTTGGTCATTTATTAGGTATTAATACATCATCCTCTTGCATACTCATTCTTTCTTCTTACTTTGACTTCTTATAAAACCTTCTTGAAGTTTAGGGCATAGTTTGAGCTTGTTTGCTTTATGGTTGGTTTCTTAGACTTAGGGAGAAAATTTTGATGTGTAATAATGACTTTAGAAGTCACATGACCTTTAGGTACCTTTAACCTTAAGTTTAGGTTTCTTTTGAACACTTGTTTCACTTTATAGGATGTGTGGTGTATAATTGTGATTCTTGTTATATTTTTCATATGCAATCGTCACTAACCTTTTATGTAAGGGCTATGGTAAGTAAGAGAATATATAGATGCTTATCCATACTCATACCTCTTCTCACTTCTATTTTAAGATCTTTCTCTTATGTGATATTGAAAAGTATGTTATGCTTCTTTGACATTTCACTTTCTTCCATCCCCTTTAAGTTCTAATCTCATCTTCAATCCTTGAAGTGAGTTAGAAATTGTTATTCTTCTCTCTTATTTTAGGATTAAAATACCAAACTTAACCACTAAGACCTCCATTGAATAATAACATAGTTTGAGTCTTAGTTTCCCATAGTGTCTTCCCTTTCTCGACTTGAGTCTTCTCTCTCATCTCTAAACAACTCAAAAATAATTCATAAAGGGTAAGCTTCTTCATGTGCCAAGGGACATTGCCATGGGATACTTGCACACATTCCATATGGGGATGAGGTGTAGGGTATATATCATGATGAATAAGTCTTAGCACGAGGATGCTTCACAAACAAAACCTAAAAAAACACTTCTTCATCAAAACTAAAAAAAAGCACTTAATAAACAAAATTAGGGTAATGTGTTTAGGCCTTAATCTTTGGAACTAGGTTTGGGGATTTCCTCCATACCTATGTGTACTTCTTATTCACCCCATCTCGGAGTGATGTAAGAAGTACACACTCCTTTGAATAAGACATGAATATATTCTCATATGCCAAAGTCAATAAAAGCTTCTAAAAGCTACAAACCAACAACAAGCGTCTTTCCTGTTGGAATTCTCTTCTTATCTCCTCACTCCTAACGTAAGAACTCGCTTTAACTTGTCTCTTTGCAAGACGGTAAACGCACTCGTACGACGAGCCTGCAACACCTAAGCATAGGAATAACCAGTTCAATCATAAAAAACACAAACAAATAGTTTTTTCCCTAGTTAGGGGAACTACGTTGACTCTAATTCTCATTTCCCATGAGATATGTAGGAAGTGCGGTAAGGCCCATTCAAGCATACTCTTTATTTTCCCTACATCTTTCCATTTCCTCCTTTCTTTCCAGTGCAGCAACAGTTTATTCTTTACCCTTTGAAACAATTCAAGCAAGCGTGGATCCCATCGGGTACGACAGACGATCTGGGGTGCTAATACCTTCCTAGTTCGTAACCAACTCCCAAACCCAGTCTCTTTAGTTTGCAAGACCTTGTTCTTTCCTTTTTCCCGGGTTTGTGCAACATTACCTTTCCCGTTCCCTTAGATAAAAAGCCTGGTTGGAAACTCTGTTTCTTTTCCACGCCACTTCGCGTTTGTACTAGGATGAAAATCCTGGGAGCGTCAGTTGGCGACTCTGTTGGGGATCCAACCCAGAATCTTTGGTTCCTTATGCGAGTCAATCCCAACGCTTGTCTGTTTTGTCTCTTTGGGTGTTTTGTCTCTTTGTTGTTGTGTGTTTAATTTACTATTTTTATTTACAGTTTTACTTTACAACTCTATTTACTGCTTTTAGTATTTATCATACATCATTATTATACTGTATGGACTGGTTTTCTTTGGCAGGATGGGAATTATTGTGAGATGATCCCAATACCAAGGCTCAAGTGCAACATAGACTTTAGCATGGATAGAAATTGTACTTCCATGATATATCATCATGATGAGTGGCGGTGTGTTCCACACCCAGATTGCGACCATCTTGGAAATATTATGTGTGGAGATTTCCTCCACTTCAGGATACGACCTCGATAGTTATGTGCATCTAGTGACCAATCATTGAGGACCTTAGTGGGAACAACCCTCTCTAGTGGTGACAGTGGCAGGCCACATTTGTTTGCAAACCCACTCGCACCCGAGGGCCCAATGGGAACTCTCATAAGATGGTCTAGTTCTCTCATACGAACTCAGTTAAATCACTTTTCGTATGAAGATAGTATTGTAACCTTCAAGGCGAACGTACTATAGTTTCTCGATCCCAGTGCTTGAAGCTGAGAACTTATGAGGGATGCTTGTTTTTTTCAGGACTCAGCTGAGACCTCCTCTTTTAGTGTATAATTCCAAACCATTTCTCGGAAACAGTGAACATATTATCGCTACTCAACCTAAGAGTCCGTGATGTTGACCTGCAGTAGCACACTTGTGAGATGGGGGGGGGGGGTTGTTTACAAGTTTGCAGGACCCTTAACTTTCAACATACCCATTTCATCAGTCTTGTTCTATTATGTGATCCAGTTATATGTGTTCCTTGGTTCCTAATTTTGGCGTTTTACAAAGAGATAATATTATTATTATGATGCTCCACAGACACTTGGTTCATTACTCAACACCAACACCAGACACATGTCATTGATCACATGCTAGATGCATACATGACATCATATCATTTCAACATACATGTTCTTCTATTTTTGAGGATCTCATACCTGAATCATATTCCTCGGGAATAACAGAACATGGCATTTGCATACATCCTTTCATTCATGACAGGTGTTCAAAGACAGATTCTTATCTTGATTTGGTTTCTCTTCAGAATGGCCAACTTGAATCATAATCATCAAGGTATGGACATGGAGCAACTCCGAGCGGAAGTGATTGAGATGAAGGCCCATCTGGATAATTTTATGGTGGACACGCGTTAGCCCATGATCAGAAACTGCTGAGATAAAAGGTCAACTGGATGAAGACTCAAATGGTTCGGATCACAGAAATTTTGGGTGGTGTATTGAAAAAGGAAGACAATCAGTTGTCTGCTTCTGCAACCAAAATTCTGACTCCTCCCACTTTTTTGGGACCTTTGATGGAACACAGTTTTCCTTCTAAATCTCCTTCATTGTTAGAGTTTTCTCATCAGCCACCATCTCCTGAGGAGTGCAAGACTAAAACGTTTGAGAGGAAGTTCAATCCAATCCTGATGCCATATGCGCAGCTGCTTCAACTTTTGATGGAATTGAAGTTGATTAAGTTGATTAATGTGGGACCTCAACATACAAGATATCCTATGGGTTCTAATGTCAATTCCAGGTGCGAATTCCATTCAGGAGAATTTGGCCATAATTTGGAATATTGTAAGATGCTCAAGCATAAGATCTAAGAACTCGTCGATTCAGGGGTAATCAGGTTTGCACCTGTCTAGGAAGCCAAGAAAAAGGGATGTTCCTCCATCTGCTGCAAAGGAGTTGGGCATTCCTCCCGTTGTTCGGGGATCTTCCTTATGTCGTAAGCCTTGGGTTCTGAAACTACCACATAAGCAGATTATAACCAGGACTCCCCTATTTGTACTACCTCATCAGTAGAAGCGAGAAAGGGTTTTGATCCTTTACCAATGTCTCATACTGATTTACTTCAGCATTTGCTTCAGCTGAAATTGATTAAGCTTCGCAAGTTGTCCCCACCTTTTGCTCCACTACCAGACGGATGGGATGCTAATGCCCACTGTGGTTTTCATTCTAGGGCACCAGGTCATGATATTGGAGGGTGTAAAGCTTTCCAGCACCAAGTGCAAGACTTGATTTATTATAGAGTAATCGAGTTTGGACCAGCTGGTGTGAAATTAGTTGGTAATCCTGCTTTAACACCCGCCAAAGAAGTGAATACCCCTTCCCTTTCTCCGGGAATTACCCCAGGTCATGGGAAGAAAGGTACAGGTGCAGTCTGGGCGCCCAAATCAACATCATCAACAGAATCGTCAATAATATAAACAAGGGCCTAAGAAACCCGAAAGAGTTCTTGCTCAAGTTCCAGATCCTCGAAGCCAACTATTTGCTTGCCTTCTTTAGAGCTCTTTGATTAAGTTGAGCCATGCCATGCCGGTTCCGTATCCTTTCCCTCCCGACTATGACATGACTGCTAAATGCGAGTTCCACTCAGGGACGTTTGGACATACAATTGACAATTGTAGGGAGTTCAAAGATAAGGTGCAAGGTTTGATTGATGCAAAGGTCGTTACACCAGATGGTCTGCCTTTAAGATGAAGTCTTCAAATTAAACACCCAGTTTGCAAGGGAATCTTCAGAAGAAATAAAGCCAAAAGTATTCCAATACCCGTAGTAATGCCAATTGTTTGTTTCCTTTTATGAATTTTCATCCCTAGTAAGGGGAAATATGTCGCTCTGATTCTTCATTGGTCAATGGAGATACGTAGGCAGAAAATTATCAGGTCTTTGTGAGCAACCTTATGTGGAAACTTTATTTCTCAACTCTGCTCTTTTCTTCATACATCTCATGTCAATGTTCAACTTCGGAATCCTAAGGTCATAATACTTGGAGATGTGGTATGATTACCATTCTGGGCATGTGTCCATTTAGTTGAGGATTGCAAGTCCATTAAAAAAGTTGCTGACTACTGAAAGCTCCAAGACTGATAAGTCTCGATGGAGTCAGGTCTCCTCAATGATGGCAATGTTCAGCGTATTTACTGTATTTTCATTTGTAGTTTCTATTGTTTGTTTAAAAATTTGTATGCATGAATTAAACTTGTTTGTTTTTTGAATGTTAATCATAATAAACATGCATGTTTTTCTTGAAGTAATCCATTCGTATTTACTCATAATTTTGTGTATGAGCATTGCAATACCAATTGCCATGCTTAAACTCTATAAGGGAGGATGGCAAAATGAAAACGAAAAAATCTCTAATTGTGTGCTTTTGAAAAAGACCATGTTGACGATGTACATGCATTGTTTCAAATAAGCATTATTTCAAACAGGAATTGTTTCAAATCCCAGTAGTTGGAGATATAAGGAAGATAACCCCTCGGTAACCCCTTTGAGTCATGAAGTAGGAGTTTCTTTTCGCATAAAAAAACCTTTTCGTTTAACCCAGGGGCAGGGTAGGTGTCGGCTAGTTGGACCGAGCGTTTAGAATTTCCTAAAGAAGTGCGCATCTAAGGATCCATTACCATTCGTCGTACCAAATCAAGAGCTCCAAAGACCATAAACCACAATGGTCAATAAAGAGGACCAAAGACCAGAAACCACAAGGGTTATCCCTCATCAAATGAGATGTGAGACAATCACGACCCTTTAAAAGCAATCAAGACAACCAATGTCACATGATTTGTTATAATAAAAAAAGAGAATAAAACAAAAGAAATGAAAAAGCCTGCTAAGTCGAAACATGAAAACAAGCAACTTAGGCAAAAATTAGGGCATCCTGCTGGACTTCACAATCAAAGATTCAAAGGAATCAGTCCAAGAAAAAGTTAGGGATAAGCAAAAGAATGAAAAGGCGAAATTCGAAAAGGATTACACAAGAAAGATCCTTAAGCAAGAACAAAGGCGTGTGACATAGACACAAAAGAGAAAAGGGGATGACTAATGTAACACACCAATTCTACCCGACAATTATTAACGAAATCAGAGTATAAAACTTCAACTAAATAAATTGAGATGGTACATTTCGACTTTTAAAACATCATTCAACACTTGGTAAGTCTTTAAAACAACTACTTTATTACTACGCAGCAGATTCATAAAAAAAACTTAAATTGTATTCAACATCAAAATAAATTAAGAAACACCAATTATTTAATTAAACAACATAAAATTCAGCAAGTATAACCAAAAGCAACATCAACATAAAACAAGCGTTATCCCCCCCCCCCCGAGTGCTACGTATCAGAGCGACAACACCGACTCAAATCTACTAAAGTTATCCGTCCTATTCTGGATCACGGGAACGTTACCAACATAGGGAAACATTCAAACATAAGGGGTGAGATATCTAAAAATATAATCAAGCAATTGATAAATAACATATGGAACTAGATTACATAGATCACCACTTCATAACTTCACAAACAACTTAACAACCAACACGAAAATACAACACGACAACACAACATGCAACTTGACATGCAACTTAGACTAATGTGATGCATATGGTACCAACGGGGAAAAACTCCCAACTTATAATCATGCCAATTAATATAGGCATAAGCCTTCAACTTTATATTGCCAAATTCAGGCCAACTTACCAAGAAACAAGCTCCAACTTGAATAATGATATGATATGCGACTCAACATGTTTATCAACCAAAAACATCTACAACAACATTACAACATAACGACATGACAACATTCAACTTTGTCCAAAGGCCTGCAACTCAATTTTTTTTTTGCCATTTATAAGGCACTGCAACATGAACAACAAGCAACAACTTTAAAACTTATAACAAAGCAACCCAACATAAACAACAAAATTTATTCCATTCCTATCCACCCAAGTTCTGACTAAAACCGATTAATTAAACTTATTAATACATTCGGTTATTACCACTTATTATTAAGTTATCAACATGTTTTTGTTAACTCTGTCACAACAATCAATACACCAACTTACTACTAATCTCATACATCTGTTAACTAATTTCCTTCTATTGATTCCTTTTTGTATCACTTATTAATTCTCTATTAATTAATTACTAGAACCTATGATACTTCAAATAATATTTCCCAACCTAATAATGCTACTGGGAGTGATTTATAACAGCATAATATTGCAGTCACAGAAGACAGAAACCAAAAACAACAAAATCTTCCAGACCCCGTGTGACCATCATCACACTTGGTGAACATTGTCACACTTGGTGACCCTCATCACAGCTTGTGACGGTCATCCCATGGACGTGACGATCATCTCGAATCCCTGACGGTCATCTGGCTTAAGGGACGGTTGTCCCACAACCAAACCTGCAACTTCTTCTCTATTTCGCTTGTTCTCGTTTTGTCTCTAAAATTCCTTCTCAAATCAATTCTAAACAACACCGTATGATGATTCACAACAACTAAACACAATCATAATTTCCCTAATCATTTAAACGAATTATTCATCACAAACAACTTATTAATCAAACGACTTATCAATAAAAAACAATTCATTTATCAAAACAATGTATTTTTTTGACAAAAAGCAACAATTAATAGCAGCAAATTTTGTACCCAATCCCAATACAAATTTATCATATATTCCCGATTATAAGGTTAGAATCCCACCCTTACCTTTGAATTGAAGGTGACTCTAACACGTTTTGATCGGAACCCATAGCTTTTGCCTCTCCTTTGCACTTCACGTAACTTCCTCTTCTCCAACTTCTTGTTCTTCTTACTACTAACCTAATTTCCCTAATTCCACTTAATTTATTGTTTTATTTTAATTATACTTAATAATTCTAATGGGCCTAAAATAGCACCCCCACCTCTTCTACTCTCACACCCCAACCAAGCCCACTTACTAATATTATTTCATTAATGATTCTATTATTACTTTGAATTAATTAACTCGACCAACCCAAACACGACTTAACCATCAACTTAATTAATCCAACTTAGTACAAATAACCATAATGCAACTTAAATCAACATAATCGACTTATTCAACTTAATTCAAACCAACTTAGCAACTCAACAAAAAACAAAACCAAACATACGACGATATTTAATTAAATAAATAATTAAATAATCAGGGCGTTACAACTGACTCCAAACGACAAACTAATTGGTGCTTAAACTGTTAGCGTCATTGGTTCCTCAACCATCACAAAACCCTTTTGAGAGGAGTGTTTCAAATTGGCTGGACATAGGAATGGAGGACATAACGAAGATGGATGGGCACCAATAAACTTCAAGCCTAAAACTTTTGTTTCTATAACCATGAACCAGGTCACGATACAACCCTTAAAAGTCCTAACGGAAATGTTAATTCGTGAGCATACTACCCTTCAAAAATAACATGTGTGTCGCATTAGAATAGTCGTTCTCAAAATAAAACATTTTCCGCTTGCATACATTTGTTTGACATCATAGGAATTCACATATGGAACCTCAGTCAGGAAGCTTAATCCAGACGAGTTGAGAAGTTTGAAACTTCTGAAGGACAATCGTGTTGAGGTGCATTTTTTCCAAGAAGCTCTTTTGAGTGGAGACTTTTTCAACCAGTTGTTTTATGTGCGACCGATCCGGGGAAATCTCGTCGAGTAATCTCTTCAAAATTCATCCAAATTAGGGCATTCACTTCGAGATTCAAATATCTCCAAGAACAATTGGTATGGGTATTCACTCAAATATCAGCCAGTCAGGGAAAAAACTACTCAAAGGCTCGTACTGGGGAAAGCCACCCCAAGAGCACTGAAGTTATTCTCTCCTGAAGGCGGTCAATCAGAAGCACCTATCCAGGGTTCAGAATACTGGGGAAGAATATATCACAGTGATATGGGGTTTTTCATGAATCCTCGCGAGGAAAATTTATTCATAGACAATGTAGTCTGGGGCAGTTATCTCAAGATTTCACAAATATCTCTAGGCGTTTGAAGACACTGAGGCATCTCGGATGCCAGGTTTTCTGTAAAATCCTCTTGGGGAAATTTCTTCCGATAGACCCTAGTCTAAGACGTGTTGAAAATTTCATGGAACAATTGTTCACACATGATCAGTAGGCGGTCGATCGGCCCAGAGGCTAGAGACAAAGCCATTTCCAGCATGAGACTCCTTGAAACTTTTCCTCCCTAGTAGGATGTGTTTCGGTTTCGTTATTCCCATTAGGAGAATGGAAATCATGTCCAGCAGAGGACAACATGAGCGTTTTTCTCAACAGGTTTCTTGGATCTTGATTCTTGAGCAGGTCTCATCAGACTATCTTCTCTTTAACAGAGCAACAAAAGGTTTGGTATTCCCCGAGCAAAGGGTATAATTATTAAGAGAGACACTCTATATCTCGCATGAGATACTTTATATCTCTTATCCTCAACAAGAGGCGACTATAACTCTTATCTCAAGTAGGAAGCGTTCTCATTGATGTTCTCCATCATCCCAAGTAGAGTCGGAGATTGAAATCTTACCCAGTATGACAACAAAAGCTTGGTATCCCTAAGCAGAGATTTTTCCTTCAATGGAGAAGTATTCTTCATAAGAGTCTTCTTACCCCCAGCAGTACATGAAGATTCCATTCCCTAGCAAGGGCGTAGATAGTGAGAAGTTAGATGGTTTTCCTTCTTGCATAGTTTTGTTTGTAGTTTTCTCCAACTGAAGTCCAATCTTCGTTGGAATATCTCCTCCAACAGAGGACTTCGTGCCTGAGTGATTCCCCAGTAGATTTTTCTCTCAACAGAGTATCAACAAACCCTTTTCTCAGCTAGGTCAGAAGGTTATTACTGCCCCAACAGAGTTCCACGAGTGGCGTACCTCCCAATCAAGTTCAGACCATTTAAGGTTTTCCCCAACAAGGTCTTCATTCTCCAGTTTCTCAAAGTCCAATTTTATTTCGGCAATGGTGGTAGTTCATAGCCAGTATATCATTAGCATCCTCACCAACAAAGATGTTATTCCCCACAGGGATGTATAAAATAAGATAAGAGATTATCTCTCCCCAGTAAAGTTGTCAGGGATACTTGTTACCTCCTCATTAGGAGATCACCTTTGCATTTGCATTTAGTAATCATCATTACATTTTCATCCTCTAAAGAGTATCATTTCCATCATTATGGATCATTACGCCATGGGAAATTTAAAAAATATGCATGTGAAGCATAATCTAGTTTTGGTACCTCGCACAAAAGTATGAAATATCATTTCTTCAATCAGACTGGAATATCCTTACAACGAATGCCAAGTTCATTCCTCAACACTATTACTCTTTCCAGTTAATACTTGTTGTCACAAATTGAGTTATCATCCAAGTATGATATTCTCTTTTTAAGATCACTCACGGTGTGTCTTGTTTGCTTTATCTCCCAAGTGGGATAAATGTTTTTCGATTCCTCCCAAGTCCGGTTTCGTTTCTTTTAATTATCATCCAAGTATGATATTCTCTTTTCAAGCTTACTCACGGTGTGTCTTGTTTGCTTTATCTCCCAAGTGGGATAAATACTTTTCGATTCCACCCAAGTCCGGTTTCGTTTCTTTGAATTATCATCCAAGTATGATATTCTCTTTTAAAGCTCACTCATAGTGTGTCTTTTTTGCTTTATCTCCCAAGTGGGATAAATGCTTTTCGAATCCGCCCAAGTCCGGTTTTGTTTCTTTGAATTATCATCCAAGTATGATATTCTCTTTTCTAACTCACTCAAGGTGTGTCTTGTTTGCTTTATCTCCCAAGTGGGATAAATGCTTTTCAATTCCGCCTAAGTCCGGTTTCATTTCTTCGAGTTACCATCCAAGTTATGATAGTCTTTTGTCATACTCACTCACGGTGTGTCTTGTTCGCTTTATCACCCAAGTATGATAAATGTTTTTCGATTCCACCCAAGTCTAGTTTCGTTTTCCTTAAGTTTTCATCCAAGAATGACATTCTTCCCAACATATTTTATTTCCCACATAGTACAAATTTCCCGGTTTATTCGGGTATTCAGTCCCTTTATACCTTGAACGTCTTAAAGCCATTGCTATCATTCATTCATGTCTATAGTTGGTTGAATAGGGGAAGCTGTAACACCCTAAATTTTTCCCTCTCATTTTCATAACATGTGGCATACCATTCTCATACATTATATTGCATTAAAATCAAAAGAAAGAAAGCATACATTCATTAGTTGGAGCCTAAGGTGTGTGATTAGTTGATTTGCAAAATTATGGTCATTCAAAGTCAAAAACTCATAGCCAAGTGCTTTACATCAAGCCTAAAGGGTCTTCCATGGCCCAAGAAATCTCAATTTAATCCTTATGTCATTAGAATAAGTGAATTGATCAAGAAATTCAAGCAGTGCAACATCTCCTAACAAAAGGGGGTCAAATTAGGGTTTCTTGTTCAAAAGGCTTCCTAAGGAAATTTTGTTTCAAACTTGATTTCAATGTTTTCCACATGATGTCAAGTATCTAAGGATGAAATATTGTCCGTTGAATCATTTCAAAAGGCCTCCATTTGATCAGTTACTTGAAAATCAAGAAATTTGGGGAAAAGTCAACTGTGTAGTCTAAAAAGTCAACTCTTGACTTTTTGAGGTAAAAGTAAATTCATATTATAAGTGATCATTGGGAAAAATTTGATCAAGGAATGATGGACGAATCATCAAAAATCAGGAAAACCTAAAGTTGCCATTTTTGAGAAATTAGGGTTAACAAATATAGCAAGTTTTGGTCACTTGGTCAACCATGTTCAAGAGAGGTCATTTCAAAATCTAAAAGTCAAACAAAACTTCCACCTATATTGTTTGTGAGAGGGTATTCTTAGCTTCAATTCCATAGTTGGATCATCTTTATAGGATCAAAATTGAGGGAGATATGATCTTTCCAAGATTGACAAAACTAGGGCAAATTACAAGGCATGGCAGGGCATGGGCGTACCTGAGGCTAGTCATTTTCACAAACAGATGGAATGCCAGATGTCCACTCATTTTTCACTATCAAAAAAGCCTCAAATCAAAAAGTTTTGAACATCAAATTTGTTCATTGTCATCTTCTATACAACTTTGATGTTTGGAAATTTTTCATCTGATCAATGGTTTTGAAGATATAAAGGGTCAAAGTGAGGATCCAAAGTTGATTGTTCTTGAAAGCCTCTTGCCTAAAATGCACCTACCACATCAGACCCAATATGCGAGTTTGATTTTGTGTTTTCAATGTTGATTTTAAGGGTCTAAAGACTTCAGTTCCATTTTGAATGAACATGAAACTTATTCCATGATGTATTATCTTCAATTTGCACACAAGAAGTTCTTCATTTGATGCCTTAAGCATGGAGCATTGTCCCATTGAAGATCATGGTTTGCATCTAGTTTTCTTGTTGGCCAAGGCATTGTGTCATAAACTGATTTTGATTGATTCAGTCTTGCATACATCAAATATCATGTTTATTTATAAGACATCACCATAGTAGATCAATCCATTCCATATACATGCACCCATATATTAGTTATAATGCACCAAGAAAGGAAAAATCAGAAGAGACAAGCTTGTGTAGTAAGAATTCTTGTAGCAGCTTCATATCATCACACATCATTGGAGCTACATCATATTGTCATGGTCATCATCACATAAGATCACAACATGACACACGGGCTTCTCCTCTTCATTTTTCAAAGTCTCACTTCACCCTTCAATTGTCAAGGAACCCTTAGTTAACCATAGGTCTAACTATTAACCATGATGGTTAACAGTTAACCAGGCCTATATAACCATTCGATAACAGAATTTGGCATAGATTTTTCATTAGCTCGATTCACCCTCAAAATTGCTCTGATTTTCCCTCTGATTTTTGAAGATTATCTCTTTGAGTTTTGTTCATAATCTTCATTATCATTCATCAACATTCAACACATTTTTCATCAAGTTACACATCATCTTGCCACCATGGAAGCTTGGAGCATTGAAGTAGAGCTCATGTGTTCATCATCATCAAGTTCAAGTCTACATAACTAAAATTTTCTCAATAATTGAAGCCTCAAAATCATTTATTTTACTTCATCAAGCTCAAGAACGCAACCTTGCATTGCAGGTTATCTCTTGATCTAAGTTTCTTCAAGTTGCAGGTTTGTTATTTGTCAACCATCTCTGGCTCTAATTCAATAGATTTAAGCTTATTGTGATTGATTATGGAGCTCAATAGGAGCAATGATTGGTTTTGGCTAGTGATAGGCATCTTAGATGCATAGATGCATTTTTATGGCAAAACTTCATTTGTTTAAATCTCTCCGTGTAGGCATTCTTTGTGATTTTAGGTGATTGATTTGGCTTCTCCTTGACCTTAGCTTCAATTTGATATATGGATTGTTGATTTCTGGTAACATGTAGTAAGTTCAGTTGGCCGGAGATAGCCGGAGAAGACGACCGGAGGTCTTTCTCTGGTCGGTGAGGGTTTAGGGTTTTATAACACCAGATCTAATCCTAAGCGTTCGTTTTTGATGATCCAAGGGTTATTGTAATGCCAAAACATTATAAAACCGCATGCCAATCATGTGCCTTCTTATTTTCATTTTATTCTGTTTGCTTGTCATGACACATTAGTTATAGTGCGCGTGTAATCCTAGCCTCTCATCTATGATACTTTTGGCTTTTGTTGACTGGATGATACACACACGATTGATCCAATGATTTTGATTGAGTCCTTAGGCTGACCAAATTCCACTATATTTCGTTGACTTGGGTTTAATTGGGTTGGGTTTTCAGGAAGTTATCCACACCCCCATTACCAGGCCCAGGATGAGTTTAGACGTAGTTCTAGTGTTGTACCCCCTGGCCACTTTCTTGCATTTTTATTTTCTTTTACATAATTTTTGCATTTTAATCATAAAGATCATTTATGTGCATCCAAAAATCATACAAAAAATCATGATACATGTTCATATATTTAAATAATTGTTAGGAATTTTGAATTCTGATTTCCAATATTTGTTGTATTGATTTTATAATTTTCTTTGAATTTGTTTTTAAAGAACCACACTTCAAGATACATGATCATAATCCTTTTAAGTGACATAATCCTTTCTTTGACTTTAGAAGTCACATGAACTTTGGGTACCTTTAGCCTTAATTTTAGGTTTCTTTTGAACACTTGTTTCACTTCATAAGATGTGTGGTGTTTAATTGTGATTCTTATTGTGGTTTTCATATGCAATCATCACTAACTTTTTATGTAGGGGCTATGATAAGTAAGTGAGTATATGGATGCTTATCCATACTCATACCTCTTCTCCATGATCTTTTAAGAGCCTTCTCTTATGTTATTGTGAAAAAAATGTTATGCTTCTTTGACATTTCACTTTCTTCCATCCCCTTTGAGTTCTAATCTCGTCTTCAATCCTTGAAGTGAGTTATAACTTGTTCTTATTCTCTCTTCTTTTAGGATTAGAATACCACACTTAACCCCTAGGACCTCCATTGAATAATAACATAGGGTGAGTTTTAGTTTCCCTTAGTGTCTTCCCATTCTCGACTTGAGTCTTCTCTCTCATCTCTAAGCAACTCAAAAACAATTATTAAAGGGTAAGCTTCTTCATGTGTCAAGGGACATTGCCATGTGATACTTGCACACATTCTATATGGAGATAAGGTGTAGGGTATCTATCATGATGAATAAGTCTTAGCATGAGGATTCTTCACAAACAACACCTAAAAAAGCACTTCTTCATCAAAACTACAAAAAAACACTTAATAAACAAAATTAAGGTAATGTGTTTAGGCCTTAATCTTTGGAACTAGGTTTGGGGATTTCCTCCATAATTAGGTGTACTTCTTATCCACCCTATATCATAGTGATGTAAGAAGTACACACTTCTTTGAATAAGACATGAATACATTCTCCTATTCCAAAGTCAATACAAGTTTCTAAAAGCTACAAACCAACAACAAGTGTCTTTCCTACGGGAATTCTATTCTTATCTCCTCACTACTAATGAAAGAACTCGCTTTGACTTGTCTTTTTGCAAGACGGTAAACATACTAATACCAGATGAGCCTACAACACCTGAGCATAAGCATAAGCAGTTCAATCATAAAAAACACTAACAAAAAGTTTTCCTCCCTAGTTAGGGGATCTATGTTGATTATGATTCTTATTTGCCATGAGATACATAGGCAGTGGGGTAGGGCCCATTTGAGCACACTTTTTATTTTCTCTACATTTTCCCTTTTCTCATTTATTTCTAATTCAGCAATAGTTTATTCATTACCCTTTGAAATATTTCAAGCAAGCACGGATCCCGTCGGGTACAAAGGACTATCTGGGGTGCAAATACCTTCCCAGTTCGTAACCGACTCTCGAACTCATTCTCTTTGGTTCGCAAGACCTTGTTCTTTCCTTTTCCTAGGTTTGTGCATTATTACCTTTCCCTTTCCTTGGGATAAAAATGCCTAGCTGGCGACTCTATTTCTTCTTCCGTGCCACTTTCGTGTTTATACTTGGATGAAAATCCCGAGAGCAACATAGAGTTACCGAAAATATCTCTAATCTACCAATTAATAAAAAAATCAGGGTCGAGTAATATTAATTAATTCAATCTGAGCTCAATAGTTGCTCTAATTATCTGAACAAATAACTCTCAGAGCACACTAAAACTCAATTGAGTACACTTAATATTTTCCATAACACTTAATTAAATACGGGGTATTACACATGAATAACAGGCAACTCAACACTGGTAGCTTCACGATTGACTTGCAACGGTGTAAATATTGCAAACATCAAAGCTTCATCTCCTACAAGTTGATCCACTTTCTTAGCAGATAAGAACATCAGCTCTCCATTGTCACTAAGCTCAGGGAACCTCGCAGCCTTCGCATAACAATTGATATGAACATAGTTGAATTCCAGTCAATTCATACCAAGAATAAAATCAATTTGATGTAAGGGCAAACACACTAAATCTATTGCATTACTCTTGCCAAAGATAGTCAAAGGAAATTTTAAACAAACATAAGCAGTAGTAACAAAACCACTTATAGGAATATCTATTACCATACTACCATTCATATTAGACAACTTCAATCCTAAAATAGTAGTACATTCAAGAGAAATAAACGAATGAATAGCTCCAATATCAATAATAGCAACCAATTCAACATCATTAATAAAACAAGTACCTCGAATCAAGTTATCCTTCTTAGGAACTTTTGTACCACTCAAAGCAAACACTCTACCATTGGTTTGGGCAGTAGTAGCAGTCTTCTTTAGCTTCTGGAATTGTGTGTTGATATGGCCCTATTCTCCATAATTGAAACAAGTTAGGCCATGGTTCTTGCATTCCGAGCATGATGACCTATTTTTCCATATTTGTAATATCTCAAACCTTATTCTCACATTCACGAGAGCAATGACCTTGTTCGCCACACTTAAAGAATTTGACATGAGCAGGAGCTCCTCCTCCACTGCACTTCTTCTCGTCAAAAACCTTATGTTTCCCTTTATTAGTTGGAGCATCATAAGGCTTCCCACGATTCTGATTTTGTCTTCCTTTCTTCTCACTCAAACTCTTGTAATGAGCTGAATGAGCTTTGCTATCTTCCTCATAAATCTTACAACTATTCACCAACTCTTTAAACCTACAGATTTGTTGGTAACCAATTTCCCGTTGGATCTCCATACATAAACCATTATCAAACTTGACACACTTCGAGAATTCAGTAGTTTCTTCACTATAATGCGGATAATACTCTTCCAATTCCACAAACTTCGAAGCATACTTAGTCAAAGTCAAATTCCCTTGTTTTAATTCAAGGAACTCAACCTCTTTCTTCCCGCGCACCTCTTCGAGAAAATACTTTCTCAACAACTCCCTATTGAACACAATCCAAGTAATTGCACCACCCACCAGAGAGAGTCTCTGACGGGTGCTAACCCACCAGTCATCAACTCCTCCTATCAGTATATGCGTACCAAAATGCACCTTCTATTCATCCGAGCAACCCATGGCTTGAAAGACCTTCTCAATATCCTTGAGCCAAGTCTGTGCTCCATCGCGATCATACCGACCCTTGAAAATAGGTGGATTGTTCCTCTGGAACATCTCCAAGACACGAGTCCCATCATTCATTCTAGCATTAGGTATTTGTTGCACAATCTAAGCAACAACATCCAGAGCGACAACCATTATATCTAAAATGATGGCAACAGATATACGATGTCGAATAGGATGTTACGACACTAATATCTGACAAGGTTAAAAATAAAAATGTGAATAAACAAACATAGTAGTAAAGAACACAGGGAATTGTTAACCTAGTTCGATGGAAACACACCTACTCTGGGGGTGTCGCTCCCCGGATTTTAATCCCAGTGCAAACACGAACCGTCAGCGATGTTGGAGGTTGAGGTTGAATACAGTCGCCAGCTAGGCATTTTTATCCCGAAGGAAAGGTAATGTTGCATAAACCTGGAAAGAAGTGGATAAGACGGTTGCGAACCAAAGATACTGGGTAAGGGGGTAGGTTACGACCTGGGAAGGTATTAGCACCCAGATCGTCCGTCGTACTCGACGGGATCCACACATACCTGATTGTTTTAAAAAAGGGGGGAAGTGTATGTGCTAAACTGTGTAGAAAAGATATGGAGGAATGGATGTACAGGGTGTCAATGCAAAAAGAAAGTGAGTGCTCAAAACTAAGGCTAAGGAAAGAGAAACTGGGAAGAGGAGAGGGGGGAGACAAAGAGACTTTTGTTTGATAACCGTTAAGTTATATCTATGTATCCTCTCGTACAATGAGGAAGTCAGAAAACCGTAGTTCGACTCAAAGAGACTGGTTGTTTTTGTTGTGAACTCCTTGCTTGCCTATGCTCAAGTGTATGACTCGTCTGGCTCGAGTGCTAACTGTCTTACATTAGACGGAAGAAGCGAGTTCTCGTTTTCAGAGTGAATGTGATGAGAAAAGAATCCCGGAGGAGACTTTTATTGTTTGTTTTTGTGTTTTCAATTTTTTTATTTGTTTTTTTGTGCTTTGCATAGGCTGATGAGCTTAAGCCTTAATCAAGGGTTGTAAACTCATTATATCACCCCTGATTAGGAATAATGAGTCCACTTATGTATGAGATGAAAATATCAACTTAAATTACCGTAATGAAGCAGGATTAAGATCATTAACCTACTTGTGATTATTAAATGTTTTTTGGATTTTGTTTAGTGTTAAGTAATGAGTTTAATCTATAATCAAGGATTAGTGAACTCATTACACCATCCTAAGAGAAGGATAATAGATGAGAACACTTAAGATGATGAAGACTCCTCAACTTAATCCATGGTTAGGGATTAAAATCATTATATAACAAGCCTTTATTAAAGTGTATTTTAATTAAAGGTTAGATTAAGAAGTGAATTTTATGTTTGTAAGACTAAACTTGAGGGGGACTTGTCCATTAAACACTAGGGTTAGTCCCTCTGAACCAACAGGCAGAGATGTACCCTAATATAAGGCCCAAGTTACAAGCTTAAGTCTTAATGATTATTAGGTGTTTTGATTAGGAGGTGTAAACAACTTAAAGGTTTAACACTAAGTATTAAAGTTATACACTCCATCCTAAGATAAGGATACATGCATAACCCTAATTCAGAGCCTTAAAACTTTAATTGTTTAGCCTTGATTATGAGATGAGGAGTAGAGACTCAAGGAGACTCAAAGGTAAAAACTAGGGGAGACTATGTACAACCCTAAAGTTATCATGCTTGGATATTCCTATGGTTTGTGAGGCTTCAGAAAAGATTTTCAGATGGCCACCAAGGAAGAAGAAGCAGATTAAAATAGAAGAGAAAGGAGAATAGGTTACTTACTTCCTGAAGAAGTTAAGTAACCTAAGAGAAAGAAAAGGAGAAAGAGAGGGCATAAGTGAGTCAAAATCACTTAAAAGACAAGTAAAGATGCAAATGGTGAGATAAGAAGAGATTGGATGTGGAGGCAAATCCACATCCTAAATAACTTACCTAAAGCCACTGAAATGGTTAGTATGAATGCATAAGATGTGAATTAAAAGGAAATAGAGAAAATGAAGATGCAATGATCAAGAAAAAAGTGCAAACACAATGTAAATGTGTTATGAAATGATGCAAAGACATGTACAATGTTTATGTATGATCATACAAGAGATGAGATGCAAAGGAAAGCATGTTAGGAGCTTGAAATCACATGAATGCACATAAGAAGTAATGAATGCAAAGCATACCAAATGGATGAAACAATGATCAACCAATGTTCACAAATTTCCTAAGGTATCTAAGATGACATACAAATGCATGAGATGTTATGACAAGTTCACATGATGAAGGTATGCAAAGATGAATGCAAATGAACATGGTAAATTAGGGTTTTAAGAAAGTATGAGATGCATATGATCAAAACAGATGCAAGACACATGATAAAAAATTGAAATTGCAACCAAATGAACCTTAAACACACATAAGATCACTCCCCAAAGATGGAAGTCAGAAGCTATACCAAAGTCAAGTTATGGTTTTTTCTAAGTTAGGCTAGGGTTTTGGGTACTTCTTAATGAAAAATGTCAATCAAATAGAAAATGCAATGAAAAAATATGAGTTAAATACCCTAGATACTACATGCAAAGTATGAAAGGATGCAAAAAGAACCATGTACAAACTCATCTTGGTTGATCAGAAATGAATTTTTGAAGTTAGGGTTAGAAAAAAAAGAAATTTGGAAACCCTAATTCATGGTTAATTCTCAAAACATGATCAAAACCTAAAATAAATTTGTAAGATGAGTTTGTAAATGAAAGAAAATAAAATGAAATAAAAGAAAATAAAAATGCAAAGTATACTGAATGGAGGGCTCAGATTGCGCAGGGACTGGATCAAGGGCTAGGATTGCAAGTCACCAAGACCAGGAGTATGAGGATCTAAGGGATCAGATTTAAACTTAGCTTACGCGTGTGATCCAATGGCTCAGGTTTGATCTGACTTAATTAATTACAATTAATTTAATTAATTAAAATTAGGAATAAGTGATTTATCTGGACCGTTCGATGCTTAACCTAAACATGATCCAAGGGCTCCCATGCAATCTGGAGACTTAAACCCTAATTAGCCCTAATGACTCTCATGTGACCGGAGATAAGCTCCGGTCATCTTCTCCGGCCAGCCCCTCAATCTAACTTCTTCTACAGGCCACTAAACACCATCAAACCTGCCCAAAAACACTCCCCAGACATCATGGAACATAAATCAACAATCAAAAACAATTTATAACACCTGAATCAAGAGAATCAAGGCAAAACATTTTTATGGGAAAATTTTCAGAACAACAATACATGCTCATTTCTACACCATTTTCAATTCTAAGCACATCAGAATGATCAGCAAAGCATATAGGTTCATTTTAAAACAAGAAAAAAAGGTTCTGGAAAAATTGTTCTTGATGGATACCTGAACTGAAGTTCTTCAAACTGGAGCTTTCAGGGCCTCCCTCTTGTGCAAATCAGCTTCGTTGGTCCTTCTGAAGCTAATGGAGTGCTTGAATGGAGTTTATAATGGCTATTTTGAGAGGTCTGGTTCTGGTTCAACATAAATTGTGTTTCTTGTTTAGGGTATTTCAGGCCATGGCGATGGGTGGGAAATGTTCCTTAGGTCATGTGTGATTAAATGGTGAAAGAATTTTGGAAGTTTGATGGCTGGTTTGAGAGAATCGAAGAGAGGAAGTTTTTGAGGGATTTTGTGCAATTTGATGCTTGGCCCCTTCTCAGCTCTTGTGTGTTATGCTTTATGATCCTTAGGCAATGCATAAACTAATGAGATCAGTCAGAGGAGTGGATATTGTTGCACCCCAAAATTTGCCCTCCCCCAAACAAGAAATTGTGTACTAAGAGGTTCACAAGGTTCACAAGACATCTCATGAGGTTCACAAGGTTCACAATTAGTCAGAAAGTTTGACAATACCCTCAGACAATGTATCCTCCTAAGCAATGCATCTTAAACTAGGGTTTTGACTTTCATCAGGCTAAATGGACTTCCAAGACTTCAAGTGAGCTTCATAGTATCCTATATATGTTCAAAAATCCCCATGTCAAGTTTCAAGACTTTCCCAAAAGATTTGCTCAGTCAGATGATCAGATAGGTTAAAATCAGTCAAGGCAGTTAAAAAGTCAAATTGAGGTCAACTGTGGTCAAACCAAAGTCAAACTTCATGATTTTTTGCCAACATCAAGTTTATGAAGTAAAATTCATCATTTTATCAAGGGTTGATCATGATTCGTCAAAGAGATTTCAGATCATCAAGAATCAGGAGTTTCTAAATTAGGGTTTTCATAGGAAAAGTCAACTGAACTTTGACCAGCCATAACTTTCACATGCTTCATCAAAAATTTTCCATCCAAAGCTGATTTTGAAGGAAATTGAATTCTCTACAACTTTGTGTCTCACAACCCAAGCCCAAAAATGCTTCATTTGGAAGGTATGAGCTAAGACATTATAGATCCTTTTAAAAGTCAACAAAAAGTCAACAACTTCCAAAGAGCATAACTTGAGAATGGTAAAAGATATGGACATGATACCAAAGAGGTTGGTTAGAGGACTCTTTAAGCTTTCCAAAATGTCAAAGAATACCTTCATATCATTAAAATTGAAGGATTTGTGCCCTTGCAAAGTTGGGAAATTTTTGGGAAGTTTATGAAGCAAATAAGGCCTTAAAACCAATTTTTGCTAAATGAGCCCACCAAATTGCCATCCAATCTTTACAAAATAATCAAGCACGACCCAACCCACACATTTTATGATTTTTTATATTTTATTTAATATTTATTTGAATTTTATTCATTAAAATACAAATTAAAATAAAATAAAATATGAAAGTCATATATTTGGAAAAGATTTGGATTCTAGAAGGTCTTAATATCCATTTAAACTTGATTGATACCAATATAATTCAGATCATACCAATATAGCAATGTTAGATTAAACAAATTCAAGTTTTAATGTCACATCATTTTCAATCTCACAAGGTCCAAAAATCCACAAGTTTGTTGAATGTCTTGACCTAATTTCATTGTGTGATATTTAAACAACATTAAGCCAAGCCCTACACACGAATTCACAGCCTCGAGGACAAGTTTCAAAATTTCAAAATTCATCAAAAAGTTGGAATTAGGATTCTAAGATTTTGTGGTTTTTCAGGTGAATTAAGGGCACCAATCTCTTCCTTGAACATCACTGAACATAACTCAATCATCATCGTCGTCCATGACGCACTAGAACACCATAACCGAATCATTTTTCTTCTTACATATTGAGTTTTTTTCGATTTCATTCATTCGTTCATTGTAAATTGTTTTTGTGCCTATAATCTTGTTTGTTATTGCATAAGGATGATTTCTGGGCAGGTGAATCGAAGGTTTGATACACGGATGCTTAAACACCATTGTTAGGGTTTCAAGGACGAAATTAGGGTTTAACGATTAAGCTAACATAAATGAATTGTGATAACATGGTTTGACTGTAATTGATGTGAGGATTGAATTAGTATGTTCAATTTTGAAAGAAATTGCAGGTTTCGTGGCCGTTGTATGAACATAGAAATCCCTGCGAAAACCAGTTCGAAGGAAAGCTCGTAGGAAATTTCGTAGGAAATTTCGCAGGTTATGAGGAAGAAGAAGGTCACTGGCGCGTGAAAATGATATTTGAATTTTGTGCAGGGCTTAAAACGAATTAGTTTCGTATAGATATCAAAACGAGCGCGTAGCTCAGCTGGTTTTGGTGAATCGCTTTGGTGGTAAAGGACCTGGGTTCGATTCCCAGGTCTTGTGTTATAATTTTTTTACTTTGTTATATTTTTCAGGTTTTACATATAATCAATTGTGGTCGTTAGACATCACCAAAACGCAGTGCAACCCAGTGGTAGTCTCCCTGGCAGGTACAGGGGAGGTCCTGGGTTCAAATCCAGGCCTCCCCATTATTTTTTAACCTAATTTTTCTGTTTTTCTTTCTTTTGTTCTTTATTTAATTATATATCATATAATAAATTTTTTTTTAAATAATAATATGTTTTTATAGAATAAAGTTTTATATTTCTAAAATAAATATTTTCTTTTCTCAAATATAATGTATTTTTGTTTTTATGTTCATATTATTATTCTATATAATTTATTTTTGTAAATAATTAAATTAATATTGTAATTTAAATTATAAACCCTAATATGTAACCCTAATTTCTAGATCTTAATTTTTATTTAAATTAATAAATTTTTTCTAATATATATAATTAAATAATTAATCATGTTCTTATTTATTCTATAGTTTATTACTATTATTCATATTATTTTATTTTCATCTCAAAAATTCTTCAAAAATTATTTATTTAATCTAAAAAATATTTAATTAAATTATATATATATATTTTGTATATATTTTTGTGCTAATCTCTTTTTCTTATAATTGTTTTATTACTAACCCTTTTTATTACTTATTTATATATTTATTATTTACTCGTTTCTATATTTATGTAAATGCGAAAGCCTTGTATTAGTCGTAGGTTTTATTTTCGTCTTTATTTTATGGTTTATAAATATTCTTGCCATGGTTAGTAAATATAGGGAGTGATAACATGTTTGTACTTTAAATTAATTTAGAATCACTAATTTCATAAGATAAAATATGAATATGGACAATTACACACGTAAGTCGATCTTCGATCGCCATCTATCACTTTCTAAGGGTATTCCTCATGTTGCCTAAATCAAAGAGGTCAAGTAAGGTGTCTTAAAGCAAAGTCCCTTCTCATAAAATATCATCAAGTCCCTTTTAAGATTATAAGATCAAGTCCCTTCGATGTTGCCTACGGTAAAAGATCTTGTCCCTTCGAATAAAAAGATGATAAGTCCCTACAAATTGCTAAAGACACCTTACAATTGCCTAAACACAGATGACCCTTCACATGTCCCTTATAACATCCAAGGTAATGACTACCTATTCCTTAATAATAGGGATAGTCTTACCATTGAAAGAACATACGAGAACACGAAAGACTTAATCTAGGGTAGGTATCTCATAGTTACTTGCTCACAATTTTCAAAATTACTTTTACACCTCACAATTTCTAAACTAGGCTTTGTATACAACCATACGAGGGTCATTACAAAGTACTTAAAGAAATTTTTCTAATCACACACTACACTCTTGCAAACAAACAAAGTGAGCTAAGTAACTAAGAGCCCATGGATAACCATGGATACAAAGGGTGCTAACACCTTCCCTTTGTATAACCTACCCCCCGAACTCAAAAATCTTTTAAGGTCTTTCCTGTTCTTTTATGTCCTTTCCTTTTGGATAAAATAAAAGTCGGTGGCGACTCTTGCTATCCGCAACATAACTAAAGTCAGTTCTCCCACCGAGTTACAGAACTGGCGACTATGGTGGGGATTTAATAAAAGAGGGGTACCCTTAGGAATTAGATCACTTTAAATTGTTTGCCTTGTTTGCTTTATACTTATTTGTTGGGTGCTCTTGTGTGTGAAAGATCCTAACCCGGATCTAGTGTACCTTAGGTAAATGGCAATAGACCAAGGAAAATGTACGGCGTATACCGATATGGTTGATCTGGTGGTCATAGTTAGTGTGACTTCTTGGTTGGTGCTTATATTCCTTAAGTAAGTTAAGGATAATATGGGGCTGCCATATGTTGTCAATACACTAACTAACTTTTAGAACCCTAGTCATCCCATCTTGGCCTTTAGAAAAGTAGTGAGATAACCGACTTTGGTGAAGACTGAAGTTGGTTGATACTCGATACTACACTCATTGAGATCTTAAACTTGGAGGGTTTTGGTTGGCAAGTAAGTTGCCTACTGAACAACCACCCTTGTGAAGGATCAATGATATTGAGATCCCTTAGAATCCGGTTACTTTTATAGGACAGGATGAACCAACTAAACTTCAGTGGAGGGTACTTACCTTTAAACTTCATGCAAGCCTTCAAACCTAGGGCTATTGTGTGACTTGTTTGTGTGTGCCACATAATTATGATTGAGCATAACATCATAACATCATCATGCATCATAAGCATAGCATTTTCACTAACCATTTCAAGGACCAAAGGATTTATCTTTGTTCTTTGTTTCAGGTCATGGCTTCTGCTCGTAGGAATACTATCCGGATAAACTTTGTAGGAATACCTCCTAAGCTTAAGGAATTGGTCTCTCAAGTTTCTGAAAACTCCCAGTTCATCAAGAGGCATGGTCACCTATTGGATCTAGTCACTTCAGGGTTCAATGAAGATATGATGAGTGTTCTGTTTCAGTTCTTTGACCCTAAACATCATTGCTTCACATTCTCCGATTATCAGCTGGTTCCTACAATGGAAGAGTTCTCCAAGCTTCTGGGTATACCTATCCTTGATCAGAAACCTTTCATAGGCTTGGAAAAAGAGCCTAAACCTGAAGTCATTGCTGCAGCCTTACATTTGAAGAAATCATACATTGTCTTAGAAACAAGGAGTGGAGTTAAGGGTATTCTTGCTAAGGTATTGATGGAGAAAGCTCAAGTGTTCCTGAAAGCTATGAGTTATGATGCTTTTGAGGAGATCTTAGCCCTATTGATCTATGGCTTAGTATTGTTCCCCAATCCAGACCAGTTCATAGACGTACACGCCATCAACATATTTCTGACTCGTAATCCAGTGCCTACATTACTTGGAGACATCCTACATTCTCTTCATACCCGTACTACGAAGGCACGAGGAACTCTGATGTGCTGCATACCTCTATTATCTAGGTGGTTTATTTCTCACCTTCCTCGATCAGTGATAAAGAATGAACAAGGGTTCAGGTGGTCCAAGAGGATCATGTCACTTTCTCATTCAGATATTCATTGGTGCTCTAGATCTATGGAGAATGTTACTATCATTGACCGTTGTGGGGAGTTCCCTAATGTGTCACTCCTTGGCATAAGAGGGGGAATTACTTACAACCCTTCTTTAGCTTTACGTCAGTTTGGTTACGCTCGGAGTGATGGTCCTCATGACATGTTGATTCAGGGTATTGTGTTCGACTACGACAACGATCTGCAAGGTTATCGTCAAAGGTTTATACGAGCATGGGGTAAAGTGAATAAGGTTGACAGCAAGACTCTGGAACCAAAGTACATTATTCCTATGGAAGCTTATCTCAGATGGGTGCGATCTCGTGCTCAGACTCTTATGATGCCATATCCTGCCATCCTGCCAGTTACTATGGAGCCTGTTGCTGAAGGAGATACCTCTTATACCATCCTTCACCCAGACATGCCCATTGACATGGAAGAGCTACAAAGGTCCTGGATCCAGTTAAAGGAGCAAAGAGATACTTTTGAGACTCATTACAAAGCAAGTCAAGAAAAAATCCTGGAGCTAACAAAACAACTTCACGAGGAGCGGAACCTCAACTCATACCTCAACACAAAGAGGAAACGTCCATGGGAGACTTAAAACCCCATCTTTTGTATTCATTTCATTTTTATTGTAAGCCCAACGGGCAAACAAATTTATTACTAATAAAAGTTTACCTTTTTGATGGTTTAAACAAATTTAAATCATGCGGTCCTTGAAAACATTGCATATGCATTTATACACCATATCATTGCATCACAGGTTTCTTATATACAGGTATCTTATCTTCTCGCTATTTATTTCAGCAGAAATGGCTCTTGAACAAACTGTCAAAGATCTCCAGGCTCAGAATGCACAATTCCAAGAGTTGATTCTAAACTTGTCCAGGGGACAAGATGAGTTGAAGACACTGCTGGCTAAGAAGACTAAGAAGGCTAGAAGATCAGGAGGCCTTATCAATATAGGAAGAAGGTTCAGAGGTCCTATCAAGACCAAGGAACAGGTTGATGATTATGAGTCTGAAGAGTCTGAGAAAGAGGGAGGCAGTCTCCATGATACTGTGGGGGATTCTGATTCTGAAGCAAATTATTATCATGATCCTAATGAAGATAAGTTCAAGATGCTGGTGGACAGGATGGATGCCATGGAGTTACAAAAATCTTTTGGGCTGGATTTTGAAGATCTGAGTTTAATATTTGGAGTTGTTATACCTATTGGTTTCAAGGTTCCTGCTTTTGTGGTGTATGATGGTGTCTCATGTCCCAAGTTGCATCTAAGGTCCTATGTCCGGAGGATTCAACCACATACTGCTGACAAGAAGTTATGGATGCATTTCTTCCTAGAGAGCTTGTCTGGAGCTCAACTGGAATGGTACTATCAACTGGAAAGTGTCAATATTCGTGATTGGAATGATCTTGTTGAGGCCTTCTATAGGCAATACCAATACAATGCTGATTTAGCACCTACTCGCAAGGAACTCCAAAGCATGTCAATGGGTGCTAAGGAGAATTTCAAGGAGTATGCTCAGAAATGGAGAGACCTGGCTGGCAGAGTTCAACCTCCTCTGACTGACAGGGAGCTAGTGGATATGTTTATGAGTACGCTGAATGGTCCTTTCTATAGTCATCTCATTGGAAGCTCATCATTTGGCTTCACTGAGATGATAATGATTGGAGAACGTGTGGAGAGTGGTATAAGAAGTGGAAAGATACAGGTGGGTGCCTCTGCATCAAGCACTGCAAAAAAGCCCCCTAGTGGAAAGAAGGAGTCTAATGTTGTGTACGGTCAACCTGGTCGTAATAGAAGTCACCAATCCATGGGAGCAGTTCACATCTCCAATCCTACTCCTGCAACACCAGAGCCACCACAGACCAATCAACAGAAGCCTAGAAGACAGTTCACCAAGATCAACATGTCACTGGCCCAAGCCTTGCAACACATGTTGAAAGGGGAACTCATTACTTTGAAGGACCCTCCTCAGAATCCTAATACTTCCTCTCCTCGATACAATCCTAATGCACGATGTGCCTATCATTCTAATTGTATGGAACATGACACCAACAACTGTTGGATATTGAAAAACAAGATTCAAGATATGATTGATGCTGGAGAGATTGAATTTGACCCTCCTGGGACTCCAAATGTGATTACTGCTCCCATGCCAAATCATGAGAAGACTGTTAATGCCATTGATGAAGTTTCATATATTTCCTTAGTTGCAGATGTGACTACTCCATTATCCGTTATCAAGAAGAAGCTGGTACAAGCTGGGTTCTTTCCAGGTTGCAACAAAGACTGTTTTTATTGTGCTTACAAACCTGATAGTTGCTGGAAGTTAAAGGATGGTATTCAACGCCTCATGGACAATTACACCATATTGTTTGAGAGGACACCTTCTATGGAAAGTATGGTTAAACATCTAACTCGAGGTGCGAAGGTTGAAGATGTGGATATGGTTGATAAAGTGCCAGTGAAGATTACCTCCAAAGGTCCTGTCAGGATCACTTCTAAGGGTCCTGTCAGGATTACTTCTAAAGGCCCTGTAAAGACTGTTGCTGAAGCTAGAGTGGCTCCCATGATTATTACTACTCCTGGTCCAGTTCCGTATACTTCTGATAAAGCTATACTCTAGAATTATGGTTCTGATGTTTACATCCATGGTGTTAAGCAGGAACCATTGACTGATACACCTGCTACTAATGATAACCTTGATGTTGATAATATTTCTGGATCTAGTAAGATCACCAGAAGTGGAAGAATTTTCTCTCCTCCGGCTACCTCAAAAGGTGCAGTTACTCCAACTACTACTTCCACTTCTGAGCCAAGTACTGATGCTCGGGGCAAAGGTCCTGTAATTGAACCTGTGCAAGCTGAGGCACCGACTGCTGAAAATCTTTCCAAATAGATGGAAGAAGTACTGAAGATCATTCGTAAGAGTGATTATGATATTGTTGACCAATTGGGGCATACTCCCTCCAAAATTTCCATGTTGTCTTTGTTGCTGTGTTCTGAGGCTCATGCTAAAGCCTTGATTAAGTTCTTGAAGGCTGCTCATGTACCAAATGAGATTTCTGTGGATCAGTTTGAAAACTATGTTGCACATCTGACTTATGATAATGGGTTGGGTTTTTCTGATGCTGACTTGACTCCTGCCAAGAGAAACCATAACAGAGCTTTACATATCTCTATTGAATGTAGGGGCACTACCCTGTCTCATGTGTTGATAGACAATGGTTCTTCATTAAATGTACTTCCCAAAGAGGTTCTAAACAAGCTCAGTCCTGAAGATGTTGTGTTAAGACCAAGTAATATAGTGGTGAGGGCCTTTGATGGTTCAAGAAGAGTGGTGCATGGAGAAATAGATCTCCCGATCAAAGTAGGCTCTCAAGTCTTCAATTCTACCTTCTATGTAATGGATATTTGTCCTGCGTATTCTTGTTTGCTTGGTCGCCCCTGGATTCACGGGGCAGGTGATGTGACCTCCACTCTACACCAGAAGTTGAGATACCCAGTGAAGGGAAAGGTCGTCACTGTTTATGGAGAGGAAGAATATATGATCACTCATGTGAGTACATTTAAGTATGTTGAAGTAGAAGGTGAATATGTTGAGACTCCTTGTCAGACATTTGAAGTAGTTCCTTGGGTCGTTCCTGCTACTGAAGCTCCTCCTGTTGTCAAAAGAGTTCATGTGGTTACCAGAGTACCTCCTACAATGGCCTCCATCAAAGATGCTAGAGTTGTGGTTGAAGAAGGTGGTTGTACTATTTGGGGTCAGCTTCCTGATATCCCTTACAAGTCTGACAAGTTTGGTTTGGGTTTCACTGCAGAGTCCCAGAAGGCTGTTCGTCGTGCTCGTGCTGTTCGTATCACCAATCAAGGGATCATGAAAGATCAAATCAATGTTGTGGGTGACTGTAATGAAGACTACAACCTGGATGACTGGATTTTCCCTACTGTGAGTGATGGGCTCAACAATTGGAAAGCCGAAGACGTTATTCCTATCTCCTTTAGTCAGGAGTAAATATTATTACTGTGTTTTTATTTTTAAGTTTGTAATTCTGAACAATTAAACTTTTAAGCTTTGTGCCTTACCCGGGGCACAATGGTATGCTTGTTTCGGGATGTCATTTCATTTGCATACTTCATTCAATAAAAATCAGTGGACGTTTTGTTTTCGTAAATATTGTGCTCTTTGTCTTTCTTTTCTTTTATTTTTGTTTTATCAGCTATGTGTTCTTACACACACCCACATCACTAAAATGCAGATCCTCATCCACTCTGGATCCTGTTGATAACAGTTCTACTATTGCAAATTATAATTTTGAGAATCTGATCTATCAGGCTGAAGATGGAAAGGAGGAAGATTGTGAAGTACCTGTAGAGCTTGCTAGGTTGCTACAACAAGAAGAGAAAGCTATACAGCCACATGAAGAGCCAATCGAAGTTGTGAATCTGGGAACTGAAGAAAACAGGAAAGAGGTCAAGATAGGGGCTGAATTAGAGGATGATGTTAAGAGAAGATTAATTCAGATGTTACATGATTATGGGGAGATCTTTGCTTGGTCCTATGAAGATATTCCAGGTTTGGATACAAACATTGTGGTTCACCGTTTACTGGTAAAAGAAGATTATCGTCCAAAGAAACAGAAGGTTCGTCGCATGCGTCCTGAAATTTCAGAAAAGATTAAAGCAGAGGTGATGAAACAATTTGATGCAGGGTTCTTAGCTGTGACTTCTTATCCTCAATGGGTTGCAAATGTGGTACCAGTACCTAAGAAAGATGGTAAGGTACGTATGTGTGTAGATTACAGGGATTTGAACAAGGCCAGCCCTAAAGATGACTTTCCACTTCCTCATATTGATGTTGTGGTAGACAACACTGCTCAACACAAGGTATTCTCTTTCATGGATGGTTTCTCTGGTTACAATCAAATCAAGATGGCACCTGAAGATATGGAGAAGACTACATTTGTTACACAGTGGGGCACCTTTTTCTATAAAGTGATGCCATTCGGTTTAAAGAATGTCGGGGCAACATATCAGCGTGCTATGGTGGCTTTGTTTCACGATATGATTCATCATGAGATAGAGGTATATGTGGATGATATGATAGCCAGGTCCCAGAATGAAGAGGAATACCTTGATCATCTACATAAGCTATTTGAAAGGTTGAAGAAATACAAGTTGAGATTGAACCCAAACAAGTGTACTTTTGGAGTGAGGTCTGGTAAACTCTTGGGTTTCATTGTCAGTGGAAAAGGTATTGAAGTAGACCCCGCAAAAGTGAAAGCCATACAAGAGATGCCAGCTCCCCGTACCGAGAAGGAAGTTAGAGGTTTCTTAGGACGATTGAATTACATTGCAAGATTTATTTCCCAATTAACTGCTACCTGTGAGCCAATCTTCAAGTTGTTGAAGAAAGATCAGGTAATGGAGTGGAATGATGAGTGCCAGACAGCCTTTGATGAAATCAAAAGATATCTTCTAGAACCTCCAATCTTGATGCCACCAGTTGATGGAAGACCCTTGATTATGTACTTAACAGTGTTAGACAACTCAATGGGGTGTGTGTTGGGGCAACATGACGAGTCTGGTCAAAAAGAGCAGGCAATATACTACCTTGGCAAAAATTTTACCGACTGTGAAACAAGATACTCACTGCTCGAGAAAACTTGCTGCGCTTTGGCATGGGCTGCTCGCCGACTAAGACAGTACATGTTGACTCATACTACCTTGTTGATTTCGAAGATGGATCCAATCAAGTACATATTCGAGAAACCTACTCTCTCCGGACGAATAGCGAGATGGCAAATGATCTTGACAGAATATGATATACAGTATACTACTCAGAAGGCCATTAAAGGAAGTGTTGTAGCTGATCATTTGGCTCATCAAGCAGTGGATGATTATCAGTCAATGAGTTTTGATTTCCCCGATGAAAACATTATGATTATAACCAAAGAACCTAGACAATATGACGGACCTGAACAAGGATCCCGATGGACTATGGTTTTTGATAGAGCTTCTAATGCACTTGGTAATGGTGTTGGTGTGGTGATAATTTCCCCTGAAGGTTGTCATACCCCGATTACTGCAAGACTTTGTTTCTATTGTACGAATAACATGGCTGAGTATGAGGCATGTATCATGGGTATCAAAGCTGTCATTGAGATGAAGATTCAGTTCCTGGATGTATATGGAGATTCAGCCCTGGTAGTAAGTCAGATTAAAGGAGATTGGGATACCAAACATGATAATCTCATTCCTTACAGAGAGCATGTGTTGTCTTTGATCCCATATTTTGAAGAGATTACCTTTGGACATATTCCACGAAGAGAAAATCAGTTAGCAGATGCATTAGCCACCATGGCATCTATGTTTGAGATTATCTGGGATGATGAAGCTCCCAAGATTACTATTGATAGATTTGAGAAGCCTGCATACTGCAATGAGATTGACACTGAAGAAGCAGAGGGGAAGCCTTGGTTCTATGAAGTGAAAAGATATCTCGAAGCTCAGGAGTTCCCTGAAGGGGCATCTGTCAAAGATAAGAAGTTTCTGAGGAGGTTTTTTGCTAAGTTCTTCTTGAGTAATGGGATTTTGTACAAGCGCAATCATGATTCAACTTTGCTTCATTGTGTGGATAAGAAAGAAGCAACAGAGATTATGGAAGATATGCATGATGGGATCTTTGGCACTCATTCTAGTGGTCATACCATAGCAAAGAAGATATTGAGAGCAGGTTACTATTGGTCTACCATGGAAGCTGACTGCTATTAACATTCCAGAACGTGCCACAAGTGTCAAATCTATGTTGATAAAGTACATATACCTCCATCACCATTGAATGTGTTGACTGCTCCTTGGCCTTTTGCCATGTGGGGCATTGATATGATTGGTGAGATCAAGCCTACTGCTTCTAATGGGCATCGTTTCATTTTGGTCGCTATTGATTACTTCACAAAGTGGGTGGAGGCAGCTTCATTTGCATTTGTTAATAAGAATGTGGTGGCTCGATTCATTAAGAATAATCTCATATATAGGTATGGCATCCCTGAAAGGATTATCACAGAAAATGGCTCTAATCTGAACAATACCATGATTACTGATATCTGCACGCAGTTCAAGATTAAGCATCACAACTCTTCTCCGTATCATCCGAAGATGAATGGGGCAGTAGAAACTGCTAATAAGAACATTAAGAAGATTCTACAGAAGATGATTGTTACTTATAAAGATTGGCATGAGATGTTACCATTTGCTCTTTGTCGCTCCCGATAAATGGGACAGGCCCAGATAAAGGTACAGACGCGAACGGTCGGCGAAGGGAGGGTGCGAGAACACACAGCCGTGAACCCACTGGAGATGAATAGAGTCTCCAGCTAGGCATTTTTTTCCCGGAGGAAAGGTAATGCTGCATAAACCTAAAAGAGATGGATAAGACGGTTGCGAACCAGAGAGATTGAGAAAGGGGGTTGGTTACAACCTGGGAAGGTATTAGCACCCAGATTGTCCGCCGTACTCGACGGGATCCACGCTTAAAAGATTTGTGTTTTAAAGGGGTAGTGTCAGTGCAATCTGTGTATAAAGAGCTGGAAAAGGATGTACAGGTGTCAGTGTAAAAGAAGTGAAGTGTATAAATGTACAGTGTCAGTGTGGGAACTGGAATAAGATGCTCAAGATCATGAGGCTAAAAGAATAAGGCTAGAAGAGGGGGAATGTACAGAGACTTTTGTTCGATAACTGTTAAGTTATGCCTACGTATCCTCTCGTGCAATGAGGAAGTCAGAAAACCGTAGTTCGACCTAAAGAGACTGAAAGATGAATTGACTGATGAACTTCTTGCTTGCCTATGCTCAAGTGTATGATCTGTCTGGCACAGATTCAAACTGTCTTGCATTGGACGGAAGAAGCAAGTTCTCGTTTGTGAGTGAAGGTGATGAGAAAAGAATCCCGGAGGAGACGATTATTGTTTGTTTTGGAGTTTTCAGTCTTTTATTGCTTTTTGGATTTTGTCATAAGTTAATGAGCTTAAGCCTAAACCAATGGATTTAGTAAACTCATCACATCTTCCCTCTGATTAGGGGTAATGAGAATACCTTAAGTGTGAAGTCAGATTCTCACACTTAATCACCTTTTGATGTAGAGTTAAGATCATTAACCTACTTGTGATTATTTAGATGTTTTTGGTGTTTTTGTTTAGTGTTAAGTAATGAGGTTAAGCCATAATCAGGGATTAAACAGACTCATTACACCATCCTAATAGAAGGATAATAGATGAGAAAGTTTAAGCTGAGGAAAGCTCCTCAACTTAATCCATGATTAGGGATTAACTTCATGACAAAACAAAACCTTTATTAAGTGGATTTTAGTTAATGATATGATGAAGAAGTGAGTTTTATGGTTTGTAAGACAACTTGAGGGGGACTTGTCCATTAACACTAGGGTTAGTCCTTCTTAACCAATTAAGGAAGAATTAGAACCCTAATGCAAGGCCCAAGTTACAAGTTTGATGTCTTGATGATTATTAGGTGGATTGATTAAAGGATTTAAACACATTAAGGGTTTAACACTTAGGATTAAAGTTATACACTCCATCCTAATAGAAGGATGCAGGCATAAGCTTAATCACAAAGCCTTAAAGCCTTTAGGGTTTAATCCCTGATTATGAGATGAGAAGAGAAGACTCAAAAGAGACACAAAGGTAAAACTAAGAGGGGAGACTAATCAAAACCCTAATCATTGTCATGCTTGGTTGTTCCTAAGGTTTGTGAGGTTTTCAAGAGGAGTCTTCAATGGAACCACCAGGAAACAGATGAAAGGATCAGGAGAAGCAAAGCAACTTGCTTCATTCAAGAAGTCAAGTCACTTGAAGAAAGAAAGTGGGAAGAACAAGAATGAGCAAGCTCAATCTCAAACACATATCAAAATGCAGCAAGGATGCATGAAAAGAGATGAAGAGAAGTTATGAGAAGTGAAGGCAAATTCACTTCTCAATGTCACTTACCACCTGAAAGGTTAGAAACGAAATGCAATGCAATGCTAAATATGATGAAATGCCATGATAAGAAACAAAACCAGAAGCATTTACATGATGCTAATGATGCTATGAGATGCTATAAACACGAGGCAGCACATGAAAATGATCATACAAGCTCATGAATGCAAATGAAGCAAGTTAAGAACCATGAACATACATGAAAAGTTATGAAGTGCACATGGCATACAACATGGCAAATACATGATGCAATGATCAAACATGCTTTCAATATGTCTTATGATGTCAAATGAATCAAATGGATGCTTGAAATGTCATGGCAAGTCATGTTATGCAAGAGAATGCAAGATGGATGCATATGGAAGCCCAAATTAGGGTTTATGAACAATACATCAAACAAAAACCAAAATCAGAAGCAAACAACATTATAAAAAATTGAAAATGCACTCAAAGGACCCCTAATCCTATACTAACCCAAAGCCCAAAGGAGAGGCTTCAACTCCTAACCAAGCTCAAGTTATGATTTTCTAAGATTTCTAGGGTTTTAGGGTTTCCAAACAAGAAAATTACCAAACAAAATGATAATGAAAGATCAAATCATGACCATTTAATCTCACAAACTACATGCTAAACACAATGAAATGCAAAAAGAATCAATGTCCAACTCTTCATGGATAGGCAGAAATGATTTTTGGAACTTTGGATCAAAATAATGCATAAAAATGATTTTTATTCAATGAAAAATTCTCAAAATGCATCAAGATCAAAATATAAATTTGGTTTGAATGTTGGACAATGTTTCTAAATGCCTTAGAACATTTCATGAATTTTTGGGTGATTTTTAAATACCTAAAAGTATTTTTAATAAATTAATTTTCATTAATCAATTAAAAATAAACTTTTAAATAATTAAAAATACTTTTTTAATGCTAAAAATAAAAATAAAAATATTTTTGTGTTTTAAAAATTAATGAAACTCTTGACAAAAAGTTTCATAATTTTTAAAACATTTTTGCTATTTTAAATAAATTGTATAAAACAAATATGAAATAAATGAAATAAAACAAAATAAAATGGAAAGTAATCTGATCTGATGGTGGAGATTTAAAGTTGAAGGAAAAGGGTTGACTGGCGCGCTAATGGATGGCCTGGATTGCTTCTGAGTTAATTAATTATGATTATTTTAATTAAACAAGATTAGGGCTTAATGACTCATCTGAGCCGTTCACAAGCGCGCGGGAAGCAGCATCCAAGGGACAAGATTTAAAGTTGCTTAATTAACCAGGCTTAACCCTAATTACATTCAGGCGACCGGAGATGAGCTTCGGTCGTCTTCTCCGGCCATGTCAAAACCCTAGCTTCTTATCTAGGCTACCCCAAGTCAAATTAAACGCCCAGAAACCTTCCCCTCCCCAAACTAAACCTAAATCCACTCTTAAAAACCATTTATCCATCATGAACAAAGAGGAACAAGCTCCAACTCAAACACGGGCAAAATTTCAGAGGAGCATAAAATGGTCATCCCTTCACTATTTTCAAATCTAAAGACATCCCCATGATCAGCATAACACACACTTCCATTTTATAACAAGAAAAGCAAGCTCTGAGAAAAAATGTTCATGGCCATACCTGAGATGGAGACTCCTGTTTCTGGGCTTTCAGAGCTATTCTTTGGTGCAAGCTTGCTCCACTGACTCCCCTGGTGCTAATGATAGGCTTGGAAGGAGCTTAAACAAGCTGTTTTGAGAGATTCGAATCTGATATATCAGAAAATGGGGTCTGTATATGAGTGGTTTCAAGCTCTGTCAATGGTTGGTTCTTGCTCTCTTGAGTGTGTTTGACTTGTTAGTGAAGAAAGTTTTGATGTTTTGTGGCTGTGGAAGGTGATTCGAAGAAGGGAAGCTTTGTGACAGTTTTTTGGTATGCTGAGTTCTGGCTTGTCTCAAGGGCCAATGCCTTGCTATAATCTTCCCACAATGTATGAATAGGCTGGGGGGCAGGTCAGTAGGGTGGCTGCTTACTGTGCCAAGAGTATGGGAACCTTTTGCCAAAAAGTAAAGTGGGCTTGTACTAGAAGCATGGGTCATGGCAGCAGCAGTTTCAAGTCATGTCTTGCTCCAGCTTGAGTTGAGGAGGGCCCTTGGATTATTTGTAGCTGACTGCAACATATGGATCACAAGCTATGCTAGCTTTTGCAACTTGCCCACTTGATGTTTCCTCATGAATTTGTGCTATGTACATGAAAAACTCTTGCTGAATTTTGTTGCACAATGTTAAATTTAGTCATGGCAATGTGTAGGAGTCATTTAGTGATCACATAACTCATGGAAAGATGATTTTGCCAAGAACCCCCTTTTGCACTTTTATGAAAAATGCTTTATGGAACTTTGAAAATCAAGGCAAGCAATGCAAAATTCTTTTGGCCAATTCTGTTTTTGGGGTCATATATGATCATGTGATGAAGCTTTGAAATCAATTTGAATTCACTAGAATGCTTGGTACATGAAATTGCAAGTTTTCCTTTTGGTGCATAACTTGAAAATTAGTGATTTTTGCCAACTTTGATGAACCATAACTTTTGATCCAAAATGAATTAGGTCATGTTCTTGTACTTTTTGAAAAGGGAAAGATCTAATCTACAACTTTCATGACCAAAGTTTTTCCATTTGAAGCATTTTTGGATCAAAAAGCAAGGCTTGAAAAGTGGCATAAAATGACATATTCCTTAAAAGTCAACCATGCCCTAAAAAGTCAACATTGCAAAAACTTGTAATTCTTGAATTTTGTGAACTTCAACCTTCTTCTATGATCAAATAAAGATCATATACACTCAAAATGATGAAGATCACCCCTTGGTTGGGTCATTGGGGGCCTCAGATGCCCTGATTTTGCACTGACTTGTCCAGAAAGTCAACCTTTGATCAGATGACTTCCCCATGGAATTTCTTCATGAAAATTGATGTGCATACTCCCTATACCATATAGAGACCAATGGAAACACGAATGACCAAAAAATTTGAAGTTATGGCCTCTGAAACCAAAACCCTAATTTCAGGTCATCTGTGCAGTCAAACCTGGCTCTGCTTCCAAACCAATCCCAGTTCTTGTGATTCTTTGGCATTTTTGACTCTGAGGGGATATAATATGACATAAGAACACACATGGACCCCTTTGAAGTGATTGATGGCCTTTGGAGTGGCTCAAGAAGCTCTTGGATTGCTCAGATCACAAACCCTAGATGCAGATGACTTTGAATTTATGCAGTGAATTAAAATGGGATATGAGATGTTATGATTGTGTTTATGCATATGAAATGATCACAAGCCATGGTGTGAATGGGTGAGGGAAAATTTGGGGTGTTTACAGCTGCCCCTATTCAAACATGAGTTAGCTGTGCAGGATGTAAGCTACGGCTTAACAGGCAAACAAGATAACTTGTGGTTGAATACCAAAGACAGTCCAAAATTTGCACTCACAGAATGAAGAAGAAAAGGGATATAGATTGTAAAAGAAAATAAAGTATATTGTAAAGTGTGGGCGACGGAGGACGACCGTCGAGCAGAGGACGACTGCTGGGTAAATAGCAATGACGGGGACGGCCGACATGCTGGGAAAAGTGTGGGAAATAAAGCAATGACGGGGACGGCCGACATGCTGGGGATAAAAGGTAAAGCCAAGACGGGGACGGCCGACTAGCTGGAAAAAATAAGAGATTATGATGGGGACGGCCATCAAGATAAAGTTATAAGATTCTCTGGGAATTAATGAAACATGATGGGGACGGCCATCAAGTTCATAAAGCAAAGTAACCGACGATGGGGACGGCCATCAGGCTAAAAGAAAAGGGACCATGACGGGGACGGCCATCGGGTTAAAGAATAAATGAAATAAATAGATGATGAGGTACGGTCATCAAAGGTGAAGGACGATCACCTAGCAGGGGACGGCTGCTCTGTTAGGGTTAAGATGAGGGACGGTCATCTTAGGTAGAGGACGACCACCTGGCAGGGTACGGCTGCCAAAAATATCGCGACATAGGACGAATGCCGGATAAAAGGTCAACGATGGGGACGGCCATCGGACGAGCATGATGGAGGACGACCATCAAGAGGTGGAGGACGACCACCTAGCAGGGGACGGCTGCTCTCAAGGTTTGTCATGACATAGGACGAATGCCAGATAACCAAAATCAACAATGGGGATGGCCATTGGATAAAGTGATGAAGGACGATCATCAAAAGGTGGAGGACGACCACCTGGCAGGGAACGGCTGCTAAATACCAACGATGGGGATGGCCATCGGATGAGCATGATGGAGGACGACCATCAAGAGGTGGAGGACGACCACCTAGCAGGGGACGGCTGCTCTCAAGGTTTGTCATGACATAGGACGAATGCCAGATAACCAAAATCAACAATGGGGATGGCCATTGGATAAAGTGATGAAGGACGATCATCAAAAGGTGGAGGACGACCACCTGGCAGGGAACGGCTGCTAAATACCAACGATGGGGACGGCCATCGGATGAGCATGATGGAGGACGACCATCAAGATGTGGAGGACGACCACCTAGCAGGGTACGGCTGCTCTCAAGGCTTATCATGACACAGGATGAGTGTCAGATAAAAAGGAAGATTTGCTTTGTTGGTGATCTACTGGGGAAAAGTAAACACGGACGAGTGTTTATATCCAAGAAACAAAAGGTATAAGTGTTTAGACGTTTATGTATAGATTAAAGATGCGGACGAGCATCCTTAAGACTACGATACGGGCGAGTATCTGGTAGAAACAAACTGACACATGTTCAGAGATGATGATACGGACGAGTATCAACTGGTCAACAAAGAACACGGACGAGTGTTGAATCTAAGGGGACTCTTCTGGGGAATAGTAGACACAGGCGAGTATCTATATTCAAGGAGACACAATGTATGGATTAAAGATGCGGACGAGCACCCTTAAGACTATGATACGGACGAGTATCATGTAGAAACAACGCTAGACACATGTTCTGAGATGATGGTACGGACGAGTACCAACTGGTTAACAAAGAACATGGACCAATGTCGAATCTGCGGGGATTTAAATGGTGTATACAAGATATGGACGAGTATCTGTATAAGAGTAACATGAGTAGTAAGTATGAGTGGTGTATAGATGAGTGTTTAATCTGCTGAGGAGAGTGACACGGACGAGTATCAAAAGGAGAAAAGTGTAATATAAACAAGTATCTGATATACAAAGTGTTTAGGTTACTGCGCTGGGGAAAGTGACATGGACGGATGTCAAGGAGTTGTATATATAAGTATTTGTGAGTGCAAAGAGGATGCCTTGGCTTTCTGCTGGGGATATGACACGGACGGGTGTCAGGAAGTATCTGTAATACGGGTGGTCTTGTTTGTGAAGGGTATCCAGGCGATCTTACTGGGGAGTGATGACACGGACGGGTGTCAGAAGGAGTATATACTGGTGCTTGTGAATGGTGAGGCGACTGCTCTTGCTGGGGACTCTGGTGGGGATTTTGGGGAAAGTATTCCGTATATTGACTGATTGTCATTATTCACAAGTGTTAGATTCACAACATGACTTATGATTATGCTATGTATTTGATTTTTGCCGTAATGCTCCGTATTAGACGGAATGCTACGCTTTGTGGGTGAATATGATGCAAATGCCATGATTTTGCGAGGGTACAGATCCGGGATTCGGATCCCGTTGCTGTGAAGATCTCTGGTCGATCTGCTTGAAATAGATATCCAGCTAGGGATGAGATCATTGATAGATCTGATGAGATGCATCTGCTTGGGGAAACAGGTCACTGATCGACATATCCTTGTAATATAGGACCCAACTGGGGTTTGCAATGGCCTTCATCACTCTGTTGTGACTCCTTCATGCATTGCTCTTCCGAATAGAGGTTGAAACTCTGTGGGGAGATGGTTCCCTGACTTTCGTATTCTGTTGAGGAAGACCGCTTGGCATCTCGACTGGGAGGAGTGACAAGTGGCAAACTAGCTGGGGAAAGCTGTTGGCAACTCAGCTGGGGAGAAAACACCTGGGTGCTAAGACTGAGCGAGTACTGATTTGTCCTCTTGCTGGGGTGAAGCTTCCATGCCCCAAGCTGTGCCTCGGATACCTGCAATCCTGAAAAGACAGAGAAACGCACAAGTACCCCCGAGGTATCCCTTACCGGATTCCGTCATAGGAGTTATACACTTTTGAGAGTAAGTATATTCCCTGCAAGCACGCGTTTTTATTTATTATTATTTTATTTTTTTTAGAGAAAAACATCTGTACTCATGCAATTAGTTTTTTAGAGACATCAGACATTCTTTGCAAATAAAAATGTATAAGACGAGACATGACTGAAAAAATCTGATTTTATTAATTCATGTGCCCTGAATTGGCAAGATACAGTTAAGGAAACAAATCTCCTAAAAGGAAGAGACTGTTACAAATTGAGAAACAAAGTGCTGGCGATGTTGACGACGCTTTCAAAGGAGCTTCCCCTCTTGCTATGACTCGTATGACTTTTGACGTTCTTCTCGTCTTGCTTTCTGAAGGAGGCTGATTCCGATTGAAGCTTGATCCTTTTGAAGCTTTCCAGGTTGTAAGTGATACAGACGAATTCAGCATGCAGTTGTTCGCTTATTCCCTTATTTTGCATGGATCGCCCTTTCGGGTTTTCAATCCATCGGGATACCCATTTTTGCCTGAGTTGTCCAATGCGGCTTTTCAACTCAGCGGGTGTACATTTTTTTATTTATTTTCCCTTATTTTTGCCCGAGTCTTTTATTCTGTTTTTGACTCGCCGGGATGCCCTATTTTTGCCTGGACTTATATTCTGTTTTTGTGTCCAGCGGGTCGTTTTTATGCGAAGTATTTTTTAACTGCATCTGAATTCACAGGGGACGGGAAATCTTCACCATCCATGGTGCTGAGCATCAGTGCTCCACCAGAGAAAACTTTCTTTACTACAAATGGTCCTTCATAGTTCGGAGTCCATTTGCCCCTGTGGTCTGTATGAGGAGGGAGGATCCTTTTCAGCACAAGATCTCCCACTTGGTACTCTCGGTGCCTGACTTTCTGATCGAAGGCTCTCTTCATCCTTTTCTGATATAACTGCCCATGACAGATTGCAGCCAATCTTTTCTCTTCGATCAGACTCAGTTGTTCGTATCGGGCCCGAACCCATTCTGCTTCACTCAGTTTAACATCCATTAGTACTCGTAAAGAGGCTAATTCAACTTCAACTGGTAGGACTGCCTCCATACCATACACAAGCTGATACGGCGTTGCCCCAGTGGATGTTCTGATTGACGTGCGGTACCCATGCAAGGCAAACGGTAGCATTTCATGCCAGTCTTTGTAGGTGACTACCATCTTCTGCACAATCTTCTTGATATTTTTATTAGCCGCCTCAACAGCGCCATTCATCTTTGGCCTGTAAGGAGAAGAATTGTGGTGTTGGATCTTGAAGTCCCGGCATAACTCAGCCATCATCTTGTTGTTTAAGTTGGAACCATTATCAGTAATGATTCGCTCGGGAACTCCATATCGACAGATGATATCTCTCTTCAGAAATCTGGCTACCACTTGCCTTGTAACATTGGCATAGGAAGCTGCTTCGACCCACTTGGTGAAATAATCAATGGCAACCAGGATGAATCTGTGGCCGTTCGAAGCAGTTGGCTCAATCTTGCCAATCATATCAATGCCCCACATGGCAAAGGGCCATGGTGAAGACATTATGTTCAAAGGATTGGGAGGCACATGCACCTTATCTGCATAAATCTGGCATTTATGGCATTTTCTGGCGTAAGCACAACAGTCTGCATCCATTGTGATCCAGTAGTAACCTGATCTTAGCAATTTCTTGGCCATGGCATGCCCTCCGGCATGGGTACCAAAAGATCCTTCGTGCACTTCATGCATCAACAAATCTGCTTCCGTCTTGTCAACACATCTGAGGAGTACCATATCAAAGTTCCTTTTGTGAAAAGACCCATCAGTGTTCAGAAAGAAACTACCAGCAAGCCTTCTCAAAGTCTTCTTATCATTGGAAGATGCCCCAGGTGGGTATGTTTGATCCTCCAAGAAGCACTTAATGTCATGGAACCAAGGCTTATCATCTTTGACGACATCTGCTGCAAATACATATGCTGGTCTGTCAAGTCTGGACACTGAGATCTGAGGTACAAAGTTGGCAGCTTGAACTTTGATCATGGATGAAATGGTAGCCAGAGCATCTGCAAACTGATTTTCGTCCCGAGGGATATACTCAAGTTTGACCGTTGTAAAGAAAGTCAATAACCTCCTTGTATAATCCCTGTAAGGTATCAGATGATCCTGGTGGGTGTACCATTTTCCGTTGGTTTGATTAACTACCAGAGCTGAATCTCCGAATATAGTTAAAGTCTTGATCCTGAGGTCAATGGCTTCCTCAAGACCCATAATACAAGCTTCGTATTCAGCTTCGTTGTTAGTGCAGTTGAAAGTGAGTTTTGCCGAGAAAGGCAGGTGAACTCCTTTTGGTGAAATGAGTACTGCACCAACACCACGACCATTCATATTAACAGCCCCATCAAACATCATAGTCCATTCTTCTTCCGGGTCGGGCCCTTCAGTGTGAATAGGCTCTTCATGATCTTTTGCTTTAATGAACATGATGTCTTCATCAGGGAAGTCAAATCTCATAGGCTGGTAATCATCAATAGGTTGCTCAGCAAGATATTCAGACAATACACTGCCCTTGATGGCTTTCTGAGAAGTGTACTGGATGTCATATTTTGTGAGAATCATTTGCCATCTTGCAACCCGTCCGGTAAGAGCTGGCTTCTCAAATATGTACTTAACTGGGTCCATCTTTGAGATTAACAGAGTAGTGTGGGTCAACATATACTGTCTCAGTCGGCGAGCAGCCCACGCTAAAGCACAGCAAGTTTTCTCGAGCAGTGAATAACGTTGTTCACTGTCGGTAAACTTTTTGCTTAGGTAGTAAATTGCATACTCTTTTCGACCAGACTCGTCATGCTGGCCCAGCACACACCCCATTGACTCTTCTAATACTGTCAAGTACATTATCAGAGGTCTTCCTTCAACTGGAGGCATAAGGATTGGAGGTTCTTGCAGATATTCTTTGATCTTGTCAAAAGCCTTCTGGCAGTCTTCGTTCCACCTGACCGTCTGTTCTTTCCTTAACAGTTTGAACAAAGGCTCACAGGTCGCTGTAAGGTGAGATATGAACCGTGAAATGTAGTTCAATCGCCCTAAGAACCCCCGAACTTCTTTTTCAGACTTCGGTGCAGGCATTTCTTGAATAGCTTTGACTTTATCAGGGTCAACTTCAATCCCCTTCTCACTCACAATAAATCCCAGCAGCTTACCGGATCGCACCCCGAATGTGCATTTGTTGGGGTTCAGCTTTAATTGGTACTTCCTCAGTCGCTTGAACAGCTTCAGCAGATTCACCAGGTGGTCTTCTTCAGTAAGGGACTTGGCGATCATGTCATCCACATAACATTCTATTTCTTTATGGATCATATCGTGGAATAATGTCACCATGGCCCGTTGATATGTTGCACCAGCATTCTTCAGTCCGAATGGCATCACCTTGTAACAGAACGTGCCCCAGGGTGTGATGAAGGTTGTCTTCTCCATGTCTTCAGGGGACATTTTAATCTGATTGTATCCTGAAAATCCATCCATGAAGGAGAATACCGAGAACTGAGCCGTATTATCCACCAATACATCAATGTGAGGTAATGGGAAGTCATCTTTCGGGCTGGCTCTGTTCAGATCCCGGTAGTCAACACACATCCTTACTTTGCCGTCTTTCTTAGGCACAGGTACTATATTAGCAACCCACGGCGGATAGCTAGTCACAGCAAGGAACCCGACGTCCCACTGCTTTTGTACCTCTTCTTTAATTTTCATTGCCATGTCTGGACGAGTACGGCGCAGTTTCTGTTTAACTGGTGGGCATTCTTCTCTTAAAGGCAGCTTGTGCATAACAATATCGGTGTCCAAACCTGGCATATCCTGGTAAGACCAAGCAAACACATCCACATATTCTTGAAGCAGATCAATCAGTTGTCTCTTCACTGAGTCTTGCAGGCAGGCCCCGATTTTAACCTCTTTCACATCTTCAACTGTACCAAGATTAATCGTTTCGACCTCCTCCTGATGGGGAGTGATGATTCTCTCCTCTTGCCTTAATAACCTGGCTAGCTCTTCAGGAAGCTCATACTCTTCTTCAACCCCTTCATCAGCTTGATTGATTGGATTGTCAAAGTCATACGAAGTCATAGCCGTGCTGTTGTCGGTGCTGTCTGGAAGGCACTCTCTGCAAGGGTTCAGTTTGTTTATTTTAGTGATTGATTTTAATCTTGTTTAGAAAAGTGAAATAAAGTTATCATTTTGAAAACATCGCCATTTATTTTTTGTACAAAAAGAAAAATGGAAAAACAGTGAACGAAAAGAAAAAAGACTCATTTGCAAAAAGATGTCTGATATTTCATTGATTAATCTTGTTTGCACAAAAAGTACAGATGGCCCGATTACAAAATGAGTCTTGTCATCTTGGGCAAGATGCAAGACTTTGATGCATGCTATAAAAATACAGGAAATAATAATTACTCTGCATGAGTAACTCTTATAATTTCCTGGGAAGACCAGTTTGAGATACTGCTCCCCGGGATCTTTGGACGAATCCAATTCTCCAGATTGCGTTCTTCTTCCAGCTCGTCTTCCAAATTGTTTATAGCATCAGGGGTGAGCATCCCCCCACTGACAAAACCGGGCTTCTCAGCAGCCTCCGCTTGATCTTGTTGAGTTGGTCTGTAACCCAACCCAAATTTGTCTTTCTTCTCCTCCACAGATAAAACCTTGCCCCAGCCTTGGGCAGTTCCTTCCTCAACAACCTTCCGGGCTTGTTGATAAGATGACATGGAGATTCCAGATACAGCAGATGCTTCATTAACATTCAGGGCCTCAAACCCTTGGCTCATTGTTTCATGGATCTCCCCATCCATCTCAATATACTTATAAGTAGCCAGATGGCTAACAAATATATCCTCCTCCCCACAGATAGTAACGACTTGGCCTTCCCACTCAAATTTTAACTTCTGGTGAAGGGTAGACGTTACTGCGCCAGCGGCATGAATCCATGGTCTACCCAACAAACAGCTGTAGGCAGGCTGAATGTCCATCACGTAGAAGATCGTTGTAAAAGTTTGTGGGCCAATCGTCACAGGCAACTCAATTTCCCCCAGAACCGATCTCTTAGAACCATCAAAGGCTCTTACTACCAGGTTACTGGGACGCAATGCCAATCCTTCATACTCTAGCTTCACCAGGGCCTTTTTCGGTAAGACATTAAGGGATGATCCTGTGTCTACCAGCACATGGGAAAGGACTGCACCTTTACATTCCATGGTGATGTGCAAGGCCTTGTTATGGTTGCGGCCTTCCGTTGTCAAGTCAGTATTGGTGAACCCTAGCCCATTGCTAGCAGTAACATTTCCAACCACGGTTTCCAACTGATTGACAGTGATCTCTTCAGGCACGTAAGTTGCGTGCAAGACTTTGAGTAGTGCATTCCAATGGGCTTCGGAACACATAAGCAATGATAGGATAGAGATCTTGGATGGCGTCTGGTGAAGCTGATCCACTATTTTGTAATCACTCTTTTTTATGATTCTCATGAACTCATCAACTTCTTGATCGAATGGTGTTTTCAAAGCTTCCTTAACAGCTTGATCCTCCTGCACCGGGCTCTTTCCTTTTGCCTTGGCAGCAGCTTCTGCTTCGGCAGTGGGTCTTTGAATTTGTGGAGCAAAGAGACGTCCGCTTCGAGTGAAGCCTCCGCCTCCTCCCACATTGTCTATTTGTGGTGCAGGGGTTGATGTATCAAGAGTGATTCTTTGTCCCTCGCAGTAAATGTCAGAGCCGTAGTGCCAAGGGATGGCCCTACTACTTTCATAAGGTACTGGTCCAGGCACAGTGACAATGACTGGACTGATGACAGCTGCAGAAGGGACTGTGATAGTTTGTGGTTCATAATAAATTGTGACTGGTGCTCTGATGGGAGCAGCACTTTCTGAGTTGTAGGCAGAGTTGTTTTCAGGATCATAAAATATTGTGACAGTTGAGACATCTTCATGACTTGTTGCTGGTGTTGTAGGAGACATTGTCGGAAGGATGGATGTTGTTGTTGTAGGAGATTCAAAATGGAGTGATGCTGAAGTTGTAGAAGGAACATTTGTTGATAGCTGATCAGTTGAGATGATAGATGAAGTACTTGTTGATGAAGCCGAAGAATTGTCAGGAACAATGGTTGCTGCAGTTGTAGGAGATACCGGAACTGTTGCTGATGAGATTGCTGGATTTGTTGGAAATGATGTGGTGATTTGAAGCTGGCCACTCTGAATGAGACCATCTATGCCATTCCTCAGGTTATCGCACCCATTTACTGAAATATTGCAGTAAGCACACCCTAACTCACACCCTGGGAACATTTGACATTCGAGGAGCTGAGCCTTAATTTCTACCAACGGTGTCCGAATCTGACCCACACTGGTTATTAAATAAGACGACTTGTCTTCTTCAATAGCGTTGATTCTGGGACCACCGTGGTTTGGCATAGGATTTTTGTTGACATTGGGTGGTGGTGCGAAATTCAGGGCCTTAGAGTCTACTAGGTCTTGTACCTTCATGTGCAAGGCTCTGCACTTTTCTGTACTGTGGCCAGGTGCATTTGAATGAAAAGCACATCTGGCGTTGGAGTCATAATTTCTGGGTAGACTGTTGGGATCTGGAGGCGCCAATGTCCTTAGCTCAACTAGGTTGAGTTTCAGGAGTTGTGGCAGCAATGTAGCATATGGCATAGGGATCGGATCGATCACCCTATTGGCTTGAGAAGGCCTCTGCTGGAATGGCCTTTGCTGGTTATTGTTGTTGGTGTTGCTGTTGTTGTAATTTCTTGGAGGATACTGAGCTTGTTGATGGTACTGAGGCTGTTGCTGATAGTTTTGCTGCGGAGGTTGATAAGCTGGTTGTGGATGAGCTGGAGCGGGAATGGTGACTGCTGCCACAGATCTATGAACATATTGGGGCCTGCCCCTGTTGGTGTGGATGGCATTGGTCTCACCAGTTCTTCTTGGGCCTGCAAAAGGCTTTCTTGCATTACTGGATGAGCTTGCACCGTTGTCTGAGATCTTACCCATCTTCAATAGGCTTTCAATTCTCTCTCCGGCTATGACTACATCTGCAAAGCTGGTAGATGAGAAGGCAGCTAGCCTATCAATGTAAGTCCCCTGAAGGGTGTTCATGAACATATCAGCCATCTCCCTTTCTGACATAGGTGGCTGGACAGCAGCAGCAAGTTGTCTCCATCTTTGGGCATACTCTCGGAAGCTCTCTCTAGACGACTGTGACATTCCCATTAGGAGGGTCCTGTTGGGTGCCATATCCAGATTATATTGATACTGTCTGATGAAGGCCTCTGCCAGGTCCTTCCAGCATCTAATAGTTGCTCTTGTCAGATGGGAATACCATTCCCTCGAAGCTCCAGTCAAGCTATCCTCAAAATAGAACATCCACAGCTTCTCGTCCATGGTATAGGCCTTTAGCCTCCCGAGGAAAGATTGTAAATGGGTCCGGGGGCAGGAAGTCCCATTATACTTTTCAAAGCATGGTGGTTTAAACTTGTGGGGAATCCTGACCCCATCTACCAAGCCCATATCCATAACATCGAAACCCAAAGAGTTTTGAGACTCTAAGGATCTTAACTTCTCGGCTATCTCATCCAACCTTCTATCATAAGCTTCTTCCCCGGCTCCCATCACTGTGAACTGGTCTTCCTGGGGGTCTTCTTGCAGTACCCTCCCTGCTGTGGCAGTCCCTTGTATATTGACAGGGATGTTGGCTTCTGGATGGAGGTGGGGTCCAAAGACTGGGGGATTGGCATGAGGTTGGACTCTTTCATTGTTGCTAGTCCCAGCAGTCCCTGGCTAATGGTCTTCCTGATTTCTCCCTTCCACCAGTGCTCTGAGCCTCTCCTGGCTTTGAGCCATGTTGTTCATTACCTCCATAAATTGTGTCATTTGGTTCCTCATTTCCAACCTCTCGTTGGTCATTTGGTTCCTGACCTCTGTAAGGTCCTGCTGCATCTGATCCATCTGTATGCCCGGCAGATTGTTACGGGTGGGGTACCTGTGTGGTCGATTGAGGGGAAACCCTCGTCGTCGAGCAATAATTCCTGAACATCACAACAGAGTTAGCAACAATAAAACAAACACCTACAAAACAAACAAAGGGTTAGCATGCAATGCAGTATGCTTATTTGCTTTCAAGGTATCCGGCTTGGCATTCAGTTTTGACCCTTCCAGACCCTTGAAGATGCTGTTGATGTTGCTTTCGAAGTAAACTCGGATGGAACAAACTAATACATATATTACAAAAGGCCAATGGTACATAGTTTTTTTACAAATACAAGCCCTCTGAGGGGTCAAAATACATTACAAGAAAATAAAAGTACATGGAATGAAAGCAACAACAAGCAAATGGTCAAACACCAAGACCAAACTCATCCTCCCGAACTTCCTTGAGAAGTGCCTCGGTCACAGGATCAGCCGGACGCTCCGTGAGATTCCTGATAAGGAGGTTCCGGGTAGTAACAGCTGCAGTTAGCTTCTTGTGTTGACTTTGGTCTTTTGTCCTTTTCACTCCAGCTCTGATCTTCAGCTCTGCCATCTCCCTCTGGGCTGCTGCCAGGGCCTCTTGTTGCTCTTTTGCACTAGCTTCCATCTGCTCTATCTTGTCTTGGACCCTTTTGTCCTCCAGAGTACGAGCCTCGGTGATCCTGACCCACCTAGCCTGACTCTCCTTCAGATACAAGTCTGTTCTGGCTTTCTGGAACTGAGCTTCCCTGCAGGCATTCTTCAAGATCTGCTCTCCAGCCCTAGACTTCTTAATGTAATCTTCGGACTTCTCAATTCTAGCCAGATGCTCCACCTTCAACTTCTCCAACCTCTCAATATCCAGTCTGCCATCACTCCTCTCCCAGAGGGTCTTTTGTAGAGCTTGAGTCAGCTTCTCATTTCTCTCTTTCAACTTCTCAAACTCCTCTAAGCTGACAGTTGCTGGAGGTGGTGTTGTGGAAGGCCCAGGCATATCTTCTATAGTAAAGGGCATCCCAGAGAATTGAGCCCTGGCATGGGACCAATCATAGTATTGTGCTGATGCCACATTGTTACACTTCCCCAGGATGGTTACCCCCTTAGTCTGCACATTGTCCCAGGCAGGCCTGCCTAACAATAGCCAGATTAAGCTTGTTCTCACAATAAAGAGTCTCAACCAAGTCCTGTGCCTTAGGAGTGTGGACCAGTGCATAGCCCAGTTGTCTTTTGAACAGCAGAGGGTTGTAATTAATACTGCCCTTAACTCCTATTAGGGGCACATTGGGAAAATGCCCACAGCTGGTGATGATATCCCTGCCTTTTGTGCTTTGAGTGCACAACCTGATATCAGCTGAAGTTAGAGTAGTAAGTCTTCCAGCCCAGTTTTTCTGTTGATGAGGGTTCAAAAATGCATCTGTCCTGGGAAAATGCCTGAGAAGCCAAGTATGGAACAAAGGAGCACAGCATCTTACTAATCTTCCCCTCTACTTTTCATTCCTCTGATGCACTGAATAGTAGAGATCCCCCAATAAAGTTGGCACTGGGTTCCTTAGAATGAAAAGATGGATTGCATTCTTACTAATGAATCGAGGCTCATCTGCAAATAATATGATCCCATATATGCTCAAGGCCAATAAAGCACAGACTGCTTTCCACTCTCCTAAAGAAGCTTTCAGGGTAGCTTGAGAGATCAAGAAATCCAGATGCAGGCCAGGGATTCCAGCCTTAGAAGTCATATGCTGCCCAATCAGGACTGGTTCCATATGCAATGCCTTTGCTACCTCCTCATTACCAGGAAAGACCATCTCAGGGTTGAAAGGGACTCCACCCCTGATAGGTATACCAACTAATGATGAGTATTCTTCCAATAAGGGGCCCAGCTGAAAGTCCTGAAAAGTGAAACATCTCAGTGGGGGATCATAAAACTGAAGGCAAGTGTGGATCAGGCTCCTCTGTGAGGGGTCCAGATCCATAACCATATCAAGTATATCTCCATGGTGTTCCCTGAACAGTGGTATATGGTCTGGAGTGATCAGGGTCTGAATCCTCCTGATGTCAGCTAACTCTGGCTGGAAGAAGTGGTAGGTGATGTTGCTCTTTTTAGGTGCCATGATGTTGAGACTGAGTAGAGACAAGTGCTGATGATAATACTGAAGAATGGGCCACTGATTGGCTGGTGCAGGTGACTGAAGTAGACAGCTGATAGCTGAAGCAGGTGCTGGTGAAGATAGGTCAATACTGAAGATGGGGTCAAAACCAAAACCAAATGAAGATGGATACCCTGAAACACAAATAAGCAAATGTCAATATGATGCAATGATTATGTATGCAAATGATATGCAAGGGTTTGTGACTGAGCTGGATCTGATCAAGTGCTCTGATATAAGTCCATGTGTGTAAGAAATCCAGATGGAGGTCTATAAGTCCAGTAACCAAGGTGGGGGGACTCAAATAAAGAGCCACATGTCCAGGGTTTTAGAATCACAAGAACTGTTCCAAAATGGAATACTCTTAATCAAATCAAAGTAACAGGGTATGTTGAGGTCAAGGTACCTGCAAACCTGTAAACAGCCCAACCCCCTCACAGGTGATGTTCTAAAACAAGGATCCTCAGACTTGGATCAGTTATGAGAAGTGTAAACACTTCTAACCCGGAGGTACAGTGTTTACAATAACCATAAAAGTTCCTCCTCTAATTCACCTCAGTTTCTGAAGGTCAATACTAAAAGGTCATCCAGACTTAGCAGGCTTCCCAGATAGCCCTAGTACTGCAGGAAATCTGCAACACAGAGTTCTCAAGAAGAAACCCATATCTGAACCGTGTTTCATATTCCCGCACCAGACCGAGATGGAATGGGAAAGAATATGAACCACTCTAGCCTAGGTGTCACTCAGGTCCCAGGTATAGGACCTTAACTCTCAATGGAACACCCACCCACCAGAGCAAACAAACAGATCTAGCCAGCAGCACAGTATGACAATATGATATAATGCAAAGCTATAAGGAAAGCAGTAATCAACTGTACATAAAGCAAAAACAAATACAAATATACAAACACAAATAGGCACATAACACCCCTGCAAACACAAATCAATCAAGCGCTAGGAGGAACCCACAAAAAGAACCAGAAGCCCTGGTTACAGTATAAGGGTCCCCAGCAGAGTCGCCAAGCTGTCGCTCCCGATAAATGGGACAGGCCCAGATAAAGGTACAGACGCGAACGGTCGGCGAAGGGAGGGTGCGAGAACACACAACCGTGAACCCACTGGAGATGAATAGAGTCGCCAGCTAGGCATTTTTTCCCCGGAGGAAAGGTAATGCTGCATAAACCTAAAAGAGATGGATAAGACGGTTGCGAACCAGAGAGACTGAGAAAGGGGGTTGGTTACAACCTGGGAAGGTATTAGCACCCAGATTGTCCGCCGTACTCGACGGGATCCACGCTTAAAAGATTTGTGTTTTAAAGGGGTAGTGTCAGTGCAATCTGTGTATAAAGAGCTGGAAAAGGATGTACAGGTGTCAGTGTAAAAGAAGTGAAGTGTATAAATGTACAGTGTCAGTGTGGGAACTGGAATAAGATGCTCAAGATCATGAGGCTAAAAGAATAAGGCTAGAAGAGGGGGAATGTACAGAGACTTTTGTTCGATAACTGTTAAGTTATGCCTACGTATCCTCTCGTGCAATGAGGAAGTCAGAACACCGTAGTTCGACCCAAAGAGACTGAAAGATGAATTGACTGATGAACTGCTTGCTTGCCTATGCTCAAGTGTATGATCTGTCTGGCACAGATGCAAACTGTCTTGCATTGGACGGAAGAAGCAAGTTCTCGTTTGTGAGTGAAGGTGATGAGAAAAGAATCCCGGAGGAGACGATTATTGTTTGTTTTGGAGTTTTCAGTCTTTTATTGCTTTTTGGATTTTGTCATAAGTTAATGAGCTTAAGCCTAAACCAATGGATTTAGTAAACTCATCACATCTTCCCTCTGATTAGGGGTAATGAGAATACCTTAAGTGTGAAGTCAGATTCTCACACTTAATCACCTTTTGATGTAGAGTTAAGATCATTAACCTACTTGTGATTATTTAGATGTTTTTGGTGTTTTTTTTTAGTGTTAAGTAATGAGGTTAAGCCATAATCAGGGATTAAACAGACTCATTACACCATCCTAATAGAAGGATAATAGATGAGAAAGTTTAAGCTGAGGAAAGCTCCTCAACTTAATCCATGATTAGGGATTAACTTCATGACAAAACAAAGCCTTTATTAAGTGGATTTTAGTTAATGATATGATGAAGAAGTGAGTTTTATGGTTTGTAAGACAACTTGAGGGGGACTTGTCCATTAACACTAGGGTTAGTCCTTCTTAACCAATTAAGGAAGAATTAGAACCCTAATGCAAGGCCCAAGTTACAAGTTTGATGTCTTGATGATTATTAGGTGGATTGATTAAAGGATTTAAACACATTAAGGGTTTAACACTTAGGATTAAAGTTATACACTCCATCCTAATAGAAGGATGCAGGCATAAGCTTAATCACAAAGCCTTAAAGCCTTTAGGGTTTAATCCCTGATTATGAGATGAGAAGAGAAGACTCAAAAGAGACACAAAGGTAAAACTAAGAGGGGAGACTAATAAAAACCCTAATCATTGTCATTCTTGGTTGTTCCTAAGGTTTGTGAGGTTTTCAAGAGGAGTCTTCAATGGAACCACCAGGAAACAGATGAAAGGATCAGGAGAAGCAAAGCAACTTGCTTCATTCAAGAAGTCAAGTCACTTGAAGAAAGAAAGTGGGAAGAACAAGAATGAGCAAGCTCAATCTCAAACACATATCAAAATGCAGCAAGGATGCATGAAAAGAGATGAAGAGAAGTTATGAGAAGTGAAGGCAAATTCACTTCTCAATGTCACTTACCACCTGAAAGGTTAGAAAAGAAATGCAATGCAATGCTAAATATGATGAAATGCCATGATAAGAAACAAAACCAGAAGCATTTACATGATGCTAATGATTCTATGAGATGCTATAAACACGAGGCAGCACATGAAAATGATCATACAAGCTCATGAATGCAAATGAAGCAAGTTAAGAACCATGAACATACATGAAAAGTTATGAAGTGCACATGGCATACAACATGGCAAATACATGATGAAATGATCAAACATGCTTTCAATATGTCTTATGATGTCAAATGAATCAAATGGATGCTTGAAATGTCATGGCAAGTCATGTTATGCAAGAGAATGCAAGATGGATGCATATGGAAGCCCAAATTAGGGTTTATGAACAATACATCAAACAAAAACCAAAATCAGAAGCAAACAACATTATAAAAAATTGAAAATGCCCTCAAAGGACCCCTAATCCTATACTAACCCAAAGCCCAAAGGAGAGGCTTCAACTCCTAACCAAGCTCAAGTTATGATTTTTCTAAGATTTCTAGGGTTTTAGGGTTTCCAAACAAGAAAATTACCAAACAAAATGAAAATGAAAGATAAAATCATGACCATTTAATCTCACAAACTACATGCTAAACACAATGAAATGCAAAAAGAATCAATGTCCAACTCTTCATGGATAGGCAGAAATGATTTTTGGAACTTTGGATCAAAATAATGCATAAAAATGATTTTTATTCAATGAAAAATTCTCAAAATGCATCAAGATCAAAATATAAATTTGGTTTGAAGGTTGGACAATGTTTCTAAATGCCTTAGAACATTTCATGAATTTTTGGGTGATTTTTAAATACCTAAAAGTATTTTTAATAAATTAATTTTCATTAATCAATTAAAAATAAACTTTTAAATAATTAAAAATACTTTTTTAATGCTAAAAATAAAAATAAAAATATTTTTGTGTTTTAAAAATTAATGAAACTCTTGACAAAAAGTTTCATAATTTTTAAAACATTTTTGCTATTTTAAATAAATTGTATAAAACAAATATGAAATAAATGAAATAAAACAAAATAAAATGGAAAGTAATCTGATCTGATGGTGGAGATTTAAAGTTGAAGGAAAAGGGTTGACTGGCGCGCTAATGGATGGCCTGGATTGCTTCTGAGTTAATTAATTATGATTATTTTAATTAAACAAGATTAGGGCTTAATGACTCATCTGAGCCGTTCACAAGCGCGCGGGAAGCAGCATCCAAGGGACAAGATTTAAAGTTGCTTAATTAACCAGGCTTAACCCTAATTACATTCAGGCGACCGGAGATGAGCTCCGGTCGTCTTCTCCGGCCATGTCAAAACCCTAGCTTCTTATCTAGGCTACCCCAAGTCAAATTAAACGCCCAGAAACCTTCCCCTCCCCAAACTAAACCTAAATCCACTCTTAAAAACCATTTATCCATCATGAACAAAGAGGAACAAGCTCCAACTCAAACACGGGCAAAATTTCAGAGGAGCATAAAATGGTCATCCCTTCACTATTTTCAAATCTAAAGACATCCCCATGATCAGCATAACACACACTTCCATTTTATAACAAGAAAAGCAAGCTCTGAGAAAAAATGTTCATGGCCATACCTGAGATGGAGACTCCTGTTTCTGGGCTTTCAGAGCTATTCTTTGGTGCAAGCTTGCTCCATTGACTCCCCTGGTGCTAATGGTAGGCTTGGAAGGAGCTTAAACAAGCTGTTTTGAGAGATTCGAATCTGATATATCAGAAAATGGGGTCTGTATATGAGTGGTTTCAAGCTCTGTCAATGGTTGGTTCTTGCTCTCTTGAGTGTGTTTGACTTGTTAGTGAAGAAAGTTTTGATGTTTTGTGGCTGTGGAAGGTGATTCGAAGAAGGGAAGCTTTGTGACAGTTTTTTGGTATGCTGAGTTCTGGCTTGTCTCAAGGGCCAATGCCTTGCTATAATCTTCCCACAATGTATGAATAGGCTGGGGGGCAGGTCAGTAGGGTGGCTGTTTACTGTGCCAAGAGTATGGGAACCTTTTGCCAAAAAGTCAAGTGGGCTTGTACTAGAAGCATGGGTCATGGCAGCAGCAGTTTCAAGTCATGTCTTGCTCCAGCTTGAGTTGAGGAGGGCCCTTGGATTGTTTGTAGCTGACTGCAACATATGGATCACAAGCTATGCTAGCTTTTGCAACTTGCCCACTTGATGTTTCCTCATGAATTTGTGCTATGTACATGAAAAACTCTTGCTGAATTTTGTTGCACAATGTTACATTTAGTAATGGCAATGTGTAGGAGTTATTTAGTGATCACATAACTCATGGAAAGATGATTTTGCCAAGAACCCCCTTTTGCACTTTTATGAAAAATGCTTTATGGAACTTTGAAAATCAAGGCAAGCAATGCAAAATTCTTTTGGCCAATTATGTTTTTGGGGTCATATATGATCATGTGATGAAGCTTTGAAATCAATTTGAAGTCACTAGAATGCTTGGTACATGAAATTGCAAGTTTTCCTTTTGGTGCATAACTTGAAAATTAGTGATTTTTGCCAACTTTGATGAACCATAACTTTTGATCCAAAATGAATTAGGTCATGTTCTTGTACTTTTTGAAAAGGGAAAGATCTAATCTACAACTTTCATGACCAAAGTTTTTCCATTTGAAGCATTTTTGGATCAAAAAGCAAGGCTTGAAAAGTGGCATAAAATGACATATTCCTTAAAAGTCAACCATGCCCTAAAAAGTCAACTTTGCAAAAACTTGTAATTCTTGAATTTTGTGAACTTCAACCTTATTCTATGATCAAATAAAGATCATATACACTCAAAATGATGAAGATCACCCCTTGGTTGGGTCATTGGGGGCCTCAGATGCCCTGATTTTGCACTGACTTGTCCAGAAAGTCAACCTTTGATCAGATGACTTCCCCATGGAATTTCTTCATGAAAATTGATGTGCATACTCCCTATACCATATAGAGACCAATGGAAACAAGAATGACCAAAAAATTTGAAGTTATGGCCTCTGAAACCAAAACCCTAATTTCAGGTCATCTGTGCAGTCAAACCTGGCTCTGCTTCCAAACCAATCCCAGTTCTTGTGATTCTTTGGCATTTTTGACTCTGAGGGGATATAATATGACATAAGAACACACATGGACCCCTTTGAAGTGATTTATGGCCTTTGGAGTGGCTCAAGAAGCTCTTGGATTGCTCAGATCACAAACCCTAGATGTAGATGACTTTGAATTTATGCAGTGAATTAAAATGGGATATGAGATGTTATGATTGTGTTTATGCATATGAAATGATCACAAGCCATGGTGTGAATGGGTGAGGGAAAATTTGGGGTGTTTACACTCTTCATGGCTATCGTACTACAATATGTACCTCAACAGGGGCAACCCCATTCTCCTTAGTCTATGGTATGGAAGCAGTTCTGCCCATTGAAATTCAGATCCCTTCCTTAAGAATCATGAAGGATGCAGGCTTGGATGAAGATGAGTGGATTCAGACTCGACTTGACCAGATAAATTTGATTGATGAGAAAGGTTGGCAGCTGTTTGTCATGGTCAAATGTACCAGAAACGAATGATCAAGGCTTTCAATAAGAAGGTTAAGCCAAAGGTATATCAGGCTGGTGACTTGGTAATCAAGCGTATCATATTACCACAGGGTGATCCTAGGGGCAAGTGGACTCCTACATATGAAAGACCATTTGTAGTCAAAACAATATTCTCAGGAGGTTCCATGATGCTTACTACTATGGATGGTGAAGACTTCCCACAGCCTGTAAACACAGACATAGTTAAAAAATACTACGCATAAAAAGAGACCCGCTAGGTTGACTGGCCTAGGCAAAAATAAGGGCATCCCGGCGAACCAAAAGGGTTCGGGCAAAAATTAGGGATATATATAAAAAAAATGTACACCCGGCAAGTCGAAAACCTAAAAAGGCGGCTTGGGAAAAAAAGGGTATCCCGGTGGATTGAAAACCTGAAAGGGCAATCCAGGAAAAAGTTAGGGATTAAAGCGTATGACTATGTCTCGTTTGGATCACCCATGTAACTCCAACCAATTACCTAAATCAAGTTCAAACATATAAAGATCAATCCAATCATTTCCGTCTCAACAGCAGAGGATGAGATACTTGAAGATAATGGCAATAGTAGAATTGAAACTCAATAAGATTATTTCTCACATAGCTGATTTTCTTTGGTTTATAAAAAACATTTACGACGAATTCCTCTTACTAGGATTTATGTCTCCTTGTATAAACTTGCCTATGTATAGGTCACTTTGTGATATAAATAAAATTTCATCTTTGAATCCATATTTACTTTTACCTTATTTACATAAGCGGAACGTTCATTGGTTGTGTTTGAATGTATGTATGCTTTTGAATATGATTGATGTTTACCAAAAATGCATGAAAATGCAGTAATAGTATTTACTAAGGACGAACGAAGGTAGGAATTCAACGAAGCTTCGCCGGTTCATCCTCACAAGACAACTACAAATCCCCAGTAGGGCAAATCTATCTTTATAGATATTTCGAGTTACATCTCCCCTTGAATTTATGTCCATCTCTTTCAATAGAAGTACGACAAACGAAGACGGGAGGTTATAAATATTATACTATCAAACAAGACGGGAACGAGTTCCTCATCTTCTTCAACAACGACTCGGGATTTATTTTCCCTAGCCAGCAGTTGTTATGCAAAGATATTCAGACGCTTCAGGCTGCATGATTCATACATACATCATTTACATCATACCATAACATATTCATAAATGCATAATACATTTATTTAGATGCACCATGCCATACATATATGCATGCATATTGCATAAATTAACCTTTTCCTTGCAGGAAAGTTATATGCCGATAAAACAACATCAACAATCCACAACAGGTCTGAAATGATCTATACATTACTCAAGATGTCCTCGGAGAGTAGGCAAACGATCTGTACAAAGATCCATTCCCTAATCCAGGATATTTTCAGGAGATTTAATCCTGACACTCTTTTGTCCTCAGAGAGTAGGCAAACGATCTGTACAAAGATCCATTCCCTAATCCAGGATATGTTCAGGAGATTTAATCCTGACACTCTTTTGTCCTTGGAGAGTAGGCAAACGGTCTGTACAAAGATCCATTCCCTAGTCCAGGATACTTCCAGAAGATTTCATCTATCTGGTCTTGAATAATAGGCAAACGGTCTGCACAAAGATCCATTCCCTAGTTCAAGATATGTTCAGAAGATTTAATCTATTTGCTCTTGAATAGTAGGCAAACGGTCTGTACAAAGATCCATTCCCTAGTTCAAGATATTTTTAGAAGATTTAATCTATTTGTTCTTGAATAGTAGGCAAACGGTCTGTACAAAGATCCATTCCCTAGTTCAAGATATTTTTCAGAAGAATTAATCCTGATATTCTTTTGTCCTTGGAGAGTAGGAAAACGGTCTGTACAAAGATCCATTCCCTAATCCAAGATATTGCCAGAAGAGATAATAGTTACGAAGATTTATTTCTACTGGTATATTCAACAATTCAAATCATGTTGCATAAATGATTCAGAGACGGCCTATACAAAGACCTAGTACTGATATCTAGTATCAACATAAAGATATCATCACCTCCTGATATTATGGATGACATCTATAAGCCCATCTTCAGTTCTTCCAAGTGGCATCTTTAAGCCCACTCAAGCATATACAACTAATCATCAGTGTTACTTTACGCACCGGCGAGTGCAAATTTTGGGCTTTTGTGTTCAATCCCCTTCAACCTTCCAGGTCACGAATGGCACATATACCAATCTAACCCCTAAGGTTTCAGAAAATTGAACAGGGGCAGCTGTTGCACCCCAAAATTTTCCCTCCCCAAGACAAGACATTGTGTACTAAGAGGTTCACAAGTTTCACAAGACATCTCATGAGGTTCACAAGGTTCACAATTAGTCAGAAAGTTTGACAATACCCTCAGACAATGTATCCTCCTAAGCAATGCATCTTAAACTAGGGTTTTGACTTTCATCAGGCTAAATGGACTTCCAAGACTTCAAGTGAGCTTCATAGTATCCTATATATGTTCAAAAATCCCCATGTCAAGTTTCAAGACTTTCCCAAAAGATTTTCTCAGTCAGATGATCAGATAGGTTAAAATCAGTCAAGGCAGTTAAAAAGTCAAACTGAGGTCAATTGTGGTCAAACCAAAGTCAAACTTCATTATTTTTTGCCAACATCAAGTTTATGAAGTAAAATTCATCATTTGATCAAGGGTTGATCATGATTCATCAAGGATATTTCAGATCATCAAGAATCAGGAGTTTCTAAATTAGGGTTTTCATAAGAAAAGTCAACTGAACTTTGACCAGCCATAACTTTCACATGCTTCATCAAAAAATTTCCATCCAAATCTAATTTAGAAGGAAATTGAATTCTCTACAACTTTGTGTCTCACAAGCCAAGCCCAAAAATGCTTCATTTGGAAGGTATGAGCTAAGACATTATAGGTCCTTTTAAAGGTCAACAAAAAGTCAACAACTTCCAAAAAGCATAACTTGAGAATGCTAAAAGATATGGACATGAGACCAAAGAGGTTGGTTAGAGGACTCTTTAAGCTTTCCAAAATGTCCGTGAACACCTTCATAGCATTAAAATTGAAGGATTTGTGCCCTTGCAAAGTTGGGAAATTTTTCGGAAGTTTATGAAGCAAATAAGGCCTTAAAACCAATTTTTGCTAAATGAGCCCACCAAATTGCCATCCAATCTTTACAAAATCATCAAGAACGACCCAACCCACACATTTTCTGATTTTTTATATTTTATTTAATATTTATTTGAATTTTATTCATTAAAATACAAATTAAAATAAAATAAAATATGAAAGTCATATATTTGGAAAAGATTTGGATTCTAGAAGGTCTTAATATCCATTTAAACTTTATTGATACCAATATAATTCAGATCATACCAATATAGCAATGTTAGATTAAAAAAAATTCAAGTTTTAATGTCACATCTTTTTCAATCTCACAAGGTCCAAAAATCCACAAGTTTGGTGAATGTCTTGACCTAATTTCATTGTGTGATATATAAACAACATTAAGCCAAGCCCTACACACGAATTCACAGCCTCAAGGACAAGTTTCAAAATTTCAAAATTCATCAAAAAGTTGGAATTTGGATTCTAAGATTTTGTGGTTTTTCAGGTGAATTAAGGGCACCAATCTCTTCCTTGAACATCACTGAACATAACTCAATGATCATCATCGTCCATGACGCACTAGAACACCATAACCGAATCATTTTTCTTCTTACATATTGAGTTTTTCGATTTCATTCATTCGTTCATTGTAAATTGTTTTTTTTCCTATAATCTTGTTTGTTATTGCATAAGGATGATTTCTGGGCAGGTGAATCGAAGGTTTGATACACGGATGCTTAAACGCCATTGTTAGGGTTTCAAGGGCGAAATTAGGGTTTAACGATTAAGCTAACATAAAAGAATTGTGATAACATGGTTTGACTGTAATTGATGTGAGGATTGAATTGGTATGTTCAATTTTGAAAGAAATTGCAGGTTTCGTGGCCGTTGTATGAACATAGGAATCCCTGCGAAAACCAGTTCGCAGGAAAGCTCGTAGGAAATTTCGTAGGAAATTTCGCAGGTTATGAGGAAGAAGAAGGTCACTGGCGCGCGAAAATGATATTTGAATTTTGTGCAGGGCTTAAAACGAATTAGTTTCGTATAGATATCAAAACGAGCGCGTAGCTCAGCTGGTTTTGGTGAATCGCTTTGGTGGTAAGGAACCTGGGTTCGATTCCCAGGTCTTGTGTTATACTTTTTTTACTTTGTTATATTTTTCAGGTTTTACATATAATCAATTGTGGTCGTTAGACATCACCAAAACGCAGCGCAACCCAGTGGTAGTCTCCCTGGCAGGTACAGGGGAGGTCCTGGGTTCAAATCCAGGCCTCCCCATTATTTTTTAACCTAATTTTTCTGTTTTTCTTTCTTTTGTTCTTTATTTGATTATATATCATATAATAAATTATTTTTTAAAATAATAATATGTTTTTATAGAATAAAGTTTATATTTCTAAAATCAATATTTTATTTTCTCAAATATAATGTATTTTTGTTTTTATGTTCATATTATTATTCTATATAATTTATTTTTGTAAATAATTAAATTAATATTGTAATTTAAATTATAAACCCTAATATGTAACCCTAATTTCTAGATCTTAATTTTTATTTAAATTAATAAATTTTTTCTAATATATATAATTAAATAATTAATCATGTTCTTATTTATTCTATAGTTTATTACTATTATTCATATTATTTTATTTTCATCTCAAAAATTCTTCAAAAATTCTTTATTTAATCTAAAAAATATTTAATTAAATTATATATATATTTTGTATATATTTTTGTGCTAACCTCGTTTTCTTATAATAGTTTTATTAGTAACCCTTTTTATTATTTATTTATATATTTATTATTTACTCGTTTCTATATTTATGTAAATGCGAAAGCCTTGTAATAGTCGTAGGTTTTATTTTCGTCTTTATTTTATGGTTTATAAATATTCTTGCCATGGTTAGTAAATATAGGGAGTGATAACATGTTTGTACTTTAAATTAATTTAGAATCACTAATTTCATAAGATAAATATATGAATATGGACACTTACACACGTAAGTCGATCTTCGATCGCCATCTATCACTTTCTAAGGGTATTCCTCATGTTGCCTAAATCAAAGAGGTCAAGTAAGGTGACTTAAAGCAAAGTCCCTTCTCATAAAATATCATCAAGTCCCTTTTAAGATTATAAGATCAAGTCCCTTCGATGTTGCCTACGGTAAAAGATCTTGTCCCTTCGAATAAAAAGATGATAAGTCCCTACAAATTGCTAAAGACACCTTACAATTGCCTAAACACAGATGACCCTTCGCATGTCCCTTATAACATCCAAGGTAATGACTACCTATTCCTTAATAATAGGGATAGTCTTACCATTGAAAGAACATACGAGAACACGAAAGACTTAATCTAGGGTAGGTATCTCATAGTTACTTGCTCACACTTTTCAAAATTACTTTTACACCTCACAATTTCTAAACTAGGCTTTGTATACACTCATACGAGGGTCATTACAAAGTACTTAAAGAAATTTTTCTAATCACATACTACACTCTTATAAACAAACAAAGTGAGCTAAGTAACTAAGAGCCCATGGATAACCATGGATACAAAGGGTGCTAACACCTTCCCTTTGTATAACCTACCCCCCGAACTCAAAAATCTTTTAAGGTCTTTCCTGTTCTTTTATGTCCTTTCCTTTTGGATAAAATAAAAGTCGGTGGCGACTCTTTCTATCCGCAACATAACTAAAGTCAGTTCTCCCACCGTGTTACAGATATGCACTGTGGGATTGGTATGGATATAATGGCAAAAAAGTCAAAGTTTGTGTACTTGAAGCATGGGCCATGGAAGAAGTGATTTGAGGTCATGGGCTGCCTCAGCTGGCTTCAAGGAGGGCCTTTGGATTGAAAGTTGTGAGCTGTATGGCTTGGATCAAGAGTTTGTATGGTTTTTGCAATTTCACAACTTTGACATTTCTTGAGAAGCAAGTCATGAAAGCCCTAGATTCTTGGCCCAATTATGATCTTTAGAAGTTTTTGGATCATGGAATAATGTATTTGAGTGGATTAGAGGTCACATAAAGGCCTGAAATACCATTTTGCACATTTCCCTCTTTGACATGAACTTGAAAATTACAAGATTTTTCCCAACTTTGACTTGCCATATCTTGAGTTCTAGGATAAATCAAGAGGAGTTCTTGTAATTTTTGAAAATGGGAAGATCAAATCTAAAACTTTCATGTTTGAATAAAATTCATTTGAAGCCTTTTTGATCAAGAAAGAGGAGGTTGAAGATCTTTCCCAAATTGGAAAGTTTTCATTACAAGTCATGTCCAAAAATGCCAAGTTTCCAAATGGCGCAAAATTCTTCAATCTTGTGAACTTCCAAGCATTCCTAAGATCAAATAAAGATCATAGGACCTCAAAATGATGGATATGACCCTTTGGTACCCTTGATGGAGGTCTCAGATGCCCTGATTCTGACTTTTCTTGCACAACAATTTACCATTTGATCATATGACTTCCACACGGAGTTTTTGCTTCAAATTTGATACACATTCTACTTATACCATATATAGACTACTAGAATCAAGAATGGCCAGAAATTTTGAGTGTAAGGGCCTCAAACCCAAAACCCTAATTTTTAGGTCATCTATGTAGGAGCCCTGAGCCTGCCTGGGTAGCTGTGCAATCCTCTAAGATTTTGTGACTTTAAAGAACCCTTGGAGGTATAATATGATCATAGAACACTCATATACCCTCTTGGCATGCTTCATAGCCACTGAGATAGCTCAAACCACCTCTAAGATTCTCCTGACCACAAACCCTAACTTATGCAGTGAGTAACTATGCAGTGTGAGATGATATGCTTATGCAATGCAACATGAAGGATCACAAGCCAAGGTGTGAGAAAAAGAGAGGGAAAATTTGGGGTGTTTACAGCTGCCCCTATTTAAGAATGAGTTAGTAGTGCAGGATGTAAGCATCTGGCTTAACAGACAAACAAGATAACTTGTGGTTGAATACCAAGACAATCCAAAATTTGCACTCTTTATTATAAGAAGAAAAGGGATATAAATCGTAATAGAAAGTATAGACTGAATATTAAATGATAGCGACAGAGGACGACCATCGAGCAGAGGACGACTGCTGGGGATAAAAAAAGGTGAGAAATGTGCTGACGGGGACGGCTATCATGCCGGGGAATAAAGAATCTGCGACGGGGACGACCATCGGGTAAAGAAAGGTGACTTTACTGGGGATTTAAAGGCACTAACGGGGACGACCGGAAGGCTGTAGAATAAAGGAACCGCGACGGAGACGACCATCAGGTGAAGAATAAATAAATCAATGATGAGGGACGGTCATCAAAAGTGGAAGGACGATCACCTAGCAGGGGACGACTGCTAAAAGATATCACGACATAGGACGGATGTCGGATAGAAAGATCAACGATGGGGAAGACCATCGGATAAAATGATGAGGGACGATCATCAAAAGGTGAAGGACGATCACCTAGCAGGGTACAACTGCTAAAAGACATCACGACATAGGACGAATGTCAGATAGAAAGATCAACGATGGGGACGGCCATTGGATAAAATGATGAGGGACGATCATCAAAAGGTGAAGGACGATCACCTAGCAGGGTACGACTGCTAAGAAATATCGCGACATAGAACGAATGTCAGATAGAAAGATCAACGATGGGGACAACCATCAGATAAAATGATGAGGGACGGTCATCAAAAGGTGAAGGACGATCACCTAGCAGGGTATGGCTGCTGAGAAATATCGCGACATAGGACGAATGTCAGATAGAAAGATCGATGATGGGGACGACCATCAGATGAATGATGAGGTACGATCATCAAAAGGTGAAGGACGATTACCTAGCAGGGTACGACTGTTGAGGATTATCGCGACATATGATGAATGTCAAATAGAAAGTTGTTTTGTTGGCGACTTCTGGGGATAGATAAACACGGACGAGTGTTTAATCCCTAAAAATAAAATGGTATAAGTGTTTCGACAGTGTGTATAGATTAAAGATATGGACGAGTATCCTTAGGACCATGATACGGACGTGTATCGATAGAAACAAAAAACCACGCATGTTTAAGGAGTGATGATATGGACGAGTATCAACTGTTTGAACAAGGAACATGGACGAGTGTTGATTTGTTGGGGAAATGCATAAGATACAGATGAGTATCAAATAATTATGTATGAGTAGGATACAGATGAGTATCAGAATGATTGTATAAGTGTGTACAAGTATTTGTATTGAGAGTGCAAAAGGATATTTGGCTTTTATCTGCAGGGGATAAGTTTTTGCGTATTACTGGAGGAGTGATTTTGGTATTTGCAGGTGACTGGCTCGAACCTGGATTATGATCATGCAAATGTTTGATTTTTTCCGTAATGCTCCGTATTAGACGGAATTCTACGCTTTGTTTGGTGAGAAATGATGTGAATGCTATGATTATGCAAATGAGAGAAACGAGATCCAAGATCTGAAATCTGCTGGGATAACGGGTCACTGGGCGATCTGTAGGGAGAAAAGATCACTGCACGATCTCTCTAGAGAACCCTGGGGGAAGAACTCTGTGGGGATCCAATGTTGCGGATGAGAAAATCTGACAACTTACTGGGGAAAAGTGGTTCGGGAATTGCTTTTGGAGATCCCGCTTGGGGAGGAGAGAACTTCCGGGAAGTAATCTGTCGGAGGACCAACTTTGTGGGGGATACTCTGAGGGGATAAAAAGCTTCGTGGGGGAATACTTTCGTCAAGTAGTCCTTCTGATGATGTGACTGTCGGCCTGGCTGGGGATATAGTGCCTGATATGCCCCATGCTGTGAAAGGTTGTCCGCCTTGAGTACCTACAACCTGTCAAACAAAGGAAACGCACAACTTCCCTGAGGTATCCTCAACCGGATTCCGTCATAGGAGTTAGGTTCTCTGAAAAGCACATATTTCCTGCAAGCATTTATTGAAAATGGCTTATATGTTATCATGCAAATGTTGTATTACGATCTTTGGACATTCTGCAAAAAAAAAATGAAAAGGTACAAAACAAAGTGTGAATGAACATTTGACTTTATTGATTTGTGTGCCATGAATAGGCAATTACAATGGAGAAGCTAATCCCTGAAATGAGGAGATTGCTACAAAATTGAGAAAATAAAAGTCCTATTTGGCAATGCTGAAGTTGATGCTTCAATCTTCCTTTTACCATGACATGTATGACTTGAATGCTCTTCTTATTTTGCTTTCTGAAGAAAGTTGATTCTGACTGACGCTTTGTCCTTTCGAAGCTTGCCATGTTATGTGAGTGATACAGACGAATTCAGAATGCAGTTGTTCGCTTATTCCCTAATTTTGCGTGGATCGCCCTTTCAGATTTTCAATCCACCGGGATACCCTTTTTTGCCTGAGCTGTCTGATGTGGCTTTTCAACTAGACGGGTGTACATTATTTCAATTTTTTCCTTATTTTTTCCCGAGTCTTTTATTATGTTTTTGACTCGCCAGGATGCCCTATTTTTGCCTGGACTTACATTCTGTTTTTATGTCCAGCGGGTCATTTATGCAAAGTATTTTTTTAACTACATCTGAATTCACAAGAGATAGGAAGTCTTCACCATCCATGGTTGCGAGCATCAGTGCTCCGCTTGAGAAGACCTTAGTTATCACATAGGGACCTTCATAGTTTGGTGTCCACTTGCCCCTGTGGTACGTATGAAGAGGAAGGATCCTTTTTAGTACAAGTTCTCCCACATGATATTCCCGAGGTCTGACTTTTTGATTGAAGGCTCTCTTCATCCGCTTCTGATATAACTGACCATGACAGATAGCTGCTAATCTCTTTTCTTCAATCATGCTCAGTTGGTTATAACGAGATCGGACCCATTCTGCTTCGTCCAGTTTTACATACATCATTACCCGCAAGGAGGGTAATACAACTTCAACAAGTAGGACTACTTTCATACCATACACAAGTTGATAAGGTGTTGCCCCGATAGATGTTTTGATGGAAGTTTGGTACCCATGCAAGGAGAATGGTAACATTTCATGCCAGTCTTTGTATGTGACCACCATATTTTGCACAATCTTCTTAATATTCCTGTTGGCCGCCTCAACAACGCCATTCATCTTTGGCCTGTAAGGAGTAGAGTTGTGATGTTGAATCTTGAAATCTCGACACAATTCCGCCATCATCTTGTTGTTAAGGTTTAAACAATTATTAGTAATGATTCGTTCGGGATCTCCATATCGACAAATGATATCCCTTTTCCGAAATCAGTGTAGCTCCACGGATTTTCATCCCAGTGCAAACGTGAACCGTCGGCGATGTTGGAGGTTGAGGTTGAATAGAGTCGCCCGCTAGGCATTTCTATCCCGAATGAAAGGTAATGCTGCAAAAACGTGGAAGGGTATGGATAAGACGGTTGCGAACCAAAGAAACTGAGAAAGGGGGTTGGTTACGACCTGGGAAGGTATTAGCACCCAGACCGTTCGTCGTACTCGATGGGATCCACGCTTGCTTGATTGTGCTTTTAAAAAGGGGGAAGTGTATGTGCTAAATTGTGCATAAAAATCTAGGGAGAAAAGGATGTACAGAGTGTCAATGCAAAAAGGAAAGTGAATGCTCAAAACCGAGGCTAAGGAAAAAGAACTGGGAGGAGGAGAGGGGGGAGACAAAGAGACGTTTGTTCGATAACTGTTAAGTTATCCCTACGTATCCTCTCGTGCAATGAGGAAGTTAGAACACCGTAGTTCGACTCAAAGAAACTGGGATAATTTTGTTTTGAACTGCTTGCTTGTCTATGCTCAAGTGTATAACTCATCTGGCTCGAGTGCTAACTTTCTTGCATTAGACGGAATAAGAAAGTTCTCGTTTTCGGAGTGAATGTGATGAGAAAAGAATCCCGGAGGAGATGTTTATTGTTTGTTTTTGTCTTTTCAGTTTTTTATTATTTTTGGTATTTTGCGTAAGATAATGAGCTTAAGCCTAAATCAAAGGTTGTAAACTCATTATATCCTCCCTGATTAGGGATAATGAGTCCATTAAGTATGAGATGAAGGTCTCAACTTAATTACCCTAATGATGCAGGATTAAGATCATTAACCCACTTGTAATTATTAAATGTGTTTGGATTTTTGTTTAGTGGTAAGTAATGAGTTTAATCTCCAATCAAAGATTAGTGAATTCATTACACCATCCTAAGAGAAGGATGATAGATGAGAACACTTAAGCTGAGGAAGATACCTCAACTTAATCCATGGTTATTGATTAAATTCATTATATAACAAGCCTTTATTAAGTGGATTTTAATTAAAGGTGAGATGAAAAAGTGTTTTTTATGTTTGCAAGACTTTAGCATGAGGGGGACTTGTCCATTGAACACTAGGGTTAGTCCCTCTGAACCACCAGACAGAGATGTAACCCTAATATAAGGCCCAAGTTACAAGCTTAGGTATTTAATGATTATTAGGTGTTTTGATTAGGAGGTGTAAACAACTTAACGGTTTAACACTAAGTATCAAAGTTATACACTCCATCCCAAGATAAGGATACATGCATAACCCTAATTCAGAGTCTTACAACTTTAATTGTTTAGCCTTTGATTATGAGATGAGAAGCAGAGACTCAAGGAGACTCAAAAGGTAAAACTAGGGAGGACTATGTACAACCCTAAAGTTATCATGCTTGGATGTTCCTATGGTTTGTGAGGCATCAAGATAAGTCTTCAGATGGCCACCAAGGAAGAGAAGCAGATGAAAAGAGAGAGAGAGAGAGAGAGAGAGAGAGAGAGAGAGGGAGTGAGAGAAGGATTAGGTTACTTACTTCATGAAGAAGTTAAGTAACCTAGGAACAAGAGAGAACATACGTGAATGAGATTCACTTCAAGCACAAGTAAGATGCATAAGAATAAAGAGATAAGGAGGGGTTGGATGTGGATGCACATACACATCCTGATTATCTTACCAAATGCACCTGAAATGGTTAGTTTGAAAGCAAGATATGTACAAATTCAAAAGCATAAACAAATCAAGAGATAAAAAATTGAAAATGCATCCAAGGGGACCCTAAGCACTAATGAAATCACCATCTAAAGGGGGAGGTCTAAAACTTAACCAAATTCAAGTTATGGTCATCCTAAAATTTGCTAGGGTTTTGGATACTTCTCAATGAAAAATGCCAAAAATTTTGAAAGTGCAAGATAAAAATGAGACAAAAATATATTTAGAAACTAGAGGTCAAATGTGAAATATTGCAAAATAATCAAATGCAAACTCATCTTGGTTTGAAAGTTATAAATTTTTGAAGTTCGGGTTGAAAAATAAGAAATTTAGAAACCCTAATTCAAAGAAAATTGGCAAAGTTTGATCAAAACCAAAAAGAAATTTGTGGGATGAGTTTGTAAATGTATCTAAATGTTAAAGAAACCTCTCAAAGAAAATGGATTAATTAATTAAATAATACTATTAAATGATTTAAAAATACATTTTTAATGCAAAAATAAAAAATAAAAATGTTTTTGGTTTCTGAAAATTAATTTGAACAATGATGCAAAAAATCAGAATTTAATAAAATGTTTTGGTATTTTTAATAAATAAAACAAAAGAAATGAAATAAAAATGAATAAAAATGCAAAGTATGCAAGATGGATGGTTCAGATTACGCAAAGGATGGATAAAGGGCTGGGATTGCAAGTCACCAAGACCTGAGGTAGGAAAGATCTAAGGTTGTGGTTTAAACATGAGATTCGCGCGTGATCTAAGGGCTCTTATTTAAACTGACTAATTAATTATAATTTAACTTAATTAATTAGGATTAGGGTTAAGTGAATTATCCGGGCCGTCCATCCGCTAATCTAAACAACATCTAAGGGATGAGATTCAAACTAGCAAACAAACCCTAATGTCTTTCAGGTGACCGGAGATGAGCTCCGGTCATCTTCTACGACAACCAAAATTTCCAGAATCCTATACAAGCTTCTAAACTTCAAATTTCTTTCCCAGAAACACTCTCCTAACATCATACATCACTAATCAACAAACAAAATTCATTTATCATGCATCATTAAGCTAAATCGAAGCAAACAAATTTATAGGTCAAACTTTCAGATCATCATGAAATGCTTAATTCTAACTCATTTTCAAAACTAATCACATCAGCATAATCATGGAAGCATGTAGAATCATTCTATAACATAAAATCAAGCTTCTCGAAAAAATGTTCTTGAAGGTTACCTGAGATGAAGAGCTTCAAAATGCAGCTTTCTGGGCCCTCCTCTTGTGCAATCCAACCTCCTTTGACCTTCTAAGCCTATTGAGATGCTTGAATGAAGCTTAGAATGGTTGTTTGAGTGTTTCAGAACTGAAGTTGCAGGAATCGTGTTTTGGCTAGAGGCTGTTTTAAGCTATGGTGATAGGTGGGATTTGATTCTTAGGTTGTATGGAGTTGAATGGTGAAAGAAACTTTGGTTTTTGTTGGCTGGATTGTCTGTTTCGAAGAGACAAAGTTTCAAGGTAATTTTGGAAATATTAGCTTGTGTGTCCTTTCAGGCTTTCATGCTTGTTTATTTATAGCCTTGAGGGTTCATATAAGCCATACCATTGGTCAGGAAAGTGGGTGTGGCACTGTGTGATTGGTATGGGAGGTTTGGCCAAAAAGTCAAGTTGCTTTGTACTTGAGGTATAGGCTTGTGCAACATAGATTTATCTGGTTAGATCTCTTCAGTATGCTTCATGGAGGGCCCTTGGATCAATGAAATGCAGCTGTAATGCATAGATGAAGAGATAACAATGTTTATGCAACTTGGCCATTTGTGAATTTCTCATGCATCAAGCCATGAAATCCTTGAATTCTTGGGCCAATTCTGATGCTTTGAAGTAGCATTGCTATGTTATGTCACATTTGGTCACATTAGAAGTCTTGTGAATGCTTGAAATGCCAAAATGCACAAAATCCTCTTTGACATGAACCTTGAAATTATGTGATTTTTGCCAACTTTGCAAGGCCATAACTTGAGTTCTAGGAAGAGTTAGAATGAGTTCTTGTACTTTTTGAAAATGGGAGGATCCAATCTATAACTTTCATGTTTGAAGAAATTTCATTTGAAACCTTTTTGATCAAGAAAGAGGAGGTTGAAGATCTTTCCCAAAATAGAAAGTTTACATTACAAGTCATTTCCATTTTTGGCAAGTTTTGGCTTTGTTCATTTTTCTTCAATTTTGTGAACTTCCAAGCATTCCAATGATCAAATAAAAACCATATGACTTCAAAATGATGATGGTAACCCATTGGAACCCTTGTTGGGGCCTCAGATACCCAGAATCTGACTTTTCTAGCTCAAGAAGTTACCATTTGATCAGATGACTTCCACATTGAATTTTTCCATGAAATTTGATACACAAGCTCTTTATAACATATATGGACCAATAGCAACATGAATGACCAAAAATTTTGGGTGTAAGGCCTTCAAAACAAAAACCCTAATTTTAGGTCATCTGTGCAAGAGCCCTGAGCCTGCATGGACAACTGTGCAATCCTCTGAGATTTTGTGACTTTCAAGGAAACTTGGAGGTATAAAATGATCATAGAACACTCATGGACCCTCTTGGAATGCTTCATGGCCTATGAGATAGCTCAAACCACTTCTAAGATTCATCTGATCACAAACCCTAGATGCAACTATGCAGATGAATTGTTGAAGGGATGGATATGCAAAATGTGAAAAATGTGATGATAGGCTATGCAATGATGATAATCATAAGTCAAGATGTGATAAAAGTGAGAGGGAAAAATTTGGGGTGTTTATAGCTGCCCCTATTCAAGCATGAGTTAGCTGTGTAGTATGTAAGCGCCTGGCTTAACAGACAAACAAGATAACTTGTGGTTGAATACCAAGACAGTCCAAAATTTGAACTCTTTATTATAAGAAGAAAAGGGATATAAATTGTAATAGACAGTATAAAATGAATATTAAATGATAGCGACGGAGGACGACCATCGAGCAGAGGACGACTGCTGGGGAAAGATACAGTGAGAAACACACTGACGGGGTCGGCCATCATGTTGGGGAATAAAGAATCCGCGATGGGGACAGCCATCGGCTAAAGAAAGGTGACTTTACTGGGGATTTAAAAGCACTAACGGGGACGACCGACAGGCTCGAGGGGACGGCCATCAGGTGAATAATAAATAAATGCTGAAGGATGATCATCAAAAGGTGAAGGACGATCACCTAGTAGGGGACGGCTGGTGAAAGATATAATGACATAGGACGAATGTCAGATAGGAAGACCAACGATGGGGACGGCCATCGGATAAAATGATGAGGGACAGTCATCAAAATAAATGATGAGGGACGATCATCTAGAGGTGAAGGACGATCACCTAGCAGGGGACGACTGCTCTGTTGGGGATTATCTCGACATAGGACGAATGTCGGATAAAACAGATCAACAATGGGGACGGCCATCAGATGAATGATGAGGTACGGTCATCAAAAGGTGAAGGACGATCACCATAGCAGGGGACGGCTGCTGAAAAGATAACGACATATGACGAATGTCTGATAGAAAGACCCACGATGGGGGCGGCCATCGGATAACAAGGTGAGGGACGATCATCAAAAGGTGAAGGACGATCACCATAGCAGGGGACGTCTGCTGAGGATTTATCGCGACATAGGAAGAATGTCGGATAAAAGTTGTTTCGTTGGTGACTTCTGGGGATAGATAAACACGGACGAGTGTTTAGTCCCTAAAAATAAAATGGTATAAGTGTTTCGACAGTGTGTATAGATTAAAGATACGGACGAGTATCCTTAGGACCACGATACGAACGAGTATCGTTAGAAACAAACGACGACGCGTTTTTAAGGAGTGATGATACAGACGAGTATCAATTGTTGAACAATGAACATGGACGAGTGTTGATCCTTTGGGGAGAATGTGTAAGATACAGACGAGTATCAAAGAATTATGTATAAGTAGGATACAGACGAGTATCAAACGAATTGTGTATAATTATGTACAAGTATTTGTATTGAGAGTGCAAAAGGACATTTTGGCTTTTATCTGCAGGGGATAAGTTTTTTTCTTGCGTATTGCCGGGGGAGTGATTTTGGTATTTGCTGGTGACTGGCTCGAACCTGGCTTATGATCATGCAAATGTTTGATTTTTGCCATAATGCTCCGTATTAGACGGAATTCTATGCTCTGTTTGGGGAAGATGACGTGAATGTTATGTTTATATAAATGAGAGAAACGAGATTCGAGATATGAAATCTGTCGGGAGAACGGATCACTGGGCGATCTGTGGGGAGAAAGGATCACTGCATGATCTTTCTGGAGAATCCTAGGGAAAGAACTTTGTGGGAACCCCTTGTTGGGGATGAGAAGATCTGACAACTTGCTGGGGACAAGTGATTTAGGCATTGCTTTGGAGATCCTGCTTGGGGAGGAGAGAACTTCTGGGAAGTAATCTGTCGGAGGATCCACTTTGTGGGGGATGCTCTAAGGGGATAAAAAGCCTCTTGGGGGAATACTTTCGTCAAGTAGTCCTTCTAATCATGTAACGGCCAGCTTGGCTAGGGATATAGTGCCTGATATGCCCCATGTTGTGACAGATCGTCCGCCTTGAGTACCTACAACCTGTCAAAACAAAAGAAACGCACAAGTGCCCTGAGGTATCCTCAACCGGATTCCGTCATAGGAGTTAGGTTCGCTTAAGAGCACATATTTCCTGTAAGCATTTAAAAATGGCTTATATGTTTTTGTACAAATGTTGTATTACGAGTTTTGGAAATTTTGCAAACAAAACAAAAAGGTACAAAACAGAGTATGAGGGAATATTGATTTTATTGATTTGTGTGCCCTGAATAGGCGAATACAGTGAGGAAGCTAATCCCTAAAATGAGGAGATTGCTACATAATTGAGAAAAATAAAAGTCTTATTCGGCAATGCTAAAGTTGATGCTTCAATCTTCCTTTTGCTATGACCTGAACGCTCTTCTTATCTTACTTTTTGAAGAAAGTTGATTCTGATCGACGCTTTGTCCTTTCGAAGCTTGCCATGTTATGCAAGTGATACAGACGAATTCAGAATGCAGTTGTTCGCTTATTCCCTGATTTTGCATGGATCACCCTTTTGGGTTTTCAATCCACCGGGATACCCATATTTGCCTGAGCTGTCCGATGTGGCTTTTTAACTCAGCAGGTGTACATTTTTTTCAAATTTTTCCGTTATTTTTTCCTGAGTCTTTTGTTCTGTTTTTGACTCGCCGGGATGCCTTATTTTTTCCTAGACTTACATTATTTTTTATGTCCAGCGGCTCATTTATGCGAAGTATTTTTTAACTGCATCTGAATTCACAGGAGACGGGAAGTCTTCACCATCCATGGTTGCGAGCATCAGTGCTCCACCCGAGAAGACTTTAGTTATCACATAGGGACCTTCATAGTTTGGTGTCCACTTGCCCCTATGGTCTGTATGAGGAGGAAGGATTCTTTTTAGTACAAGCTCTCCTACTTGATATACCCGAGGTCTGACTTTTAGATCGAAGGCTTTCTTCATCCGTTTCTGATATAAGTGACTATGACAGATAGCTTCTAATCTCTTTTCTTCAATCAGGATCAGTTGGTTATAACGAGATCAGACCCATTCTGCTTCGTCCAGCTTCACATCCATCATTACCCGCAAGGAGGGTAATTCCACTTCAACTGGTAGGACTGCTTCCATACCATACACAAGCTGATAAGGTGTTGCCCTGGTAGATATTCTGATGGAAGTTCGGTACCCATGTAAGGAAAATGGTAGCATTTCATGCCAGTCTCTGTATGTGACTACCATCTTTTGCACAATCTTCTTAATATTCTTGTTAGCCGCCTCAACAACGCCATTCATCTTTGGCCTGTAAGGAGAATAGTTGTGATGTTGGATTTTGAAGTCTCGGCACAGCTCTACCATCATCTTGTTGTTAAGGTTTGAACCATTATCAGTAATGATTCGCTCGGGAACTCCATATCGACAGATGATATCCTTTTTCAGGAATCAGGCTACCACTTTGCGAGTGACATTTGCATACGAAGCTGCCTTAACCCATTTGGTGAAGTAATCAATGGCTACCAGGATGAATATGTGACCATTTGAGGCAGTTGGCTCGATTTTTCCAATCATATCAATGCCCCACATGGCGAAGGGTCAGGGTGAAGACAATATATTCAAAGGATTTGGAGGCACATGCACTTTGTCTGCGTATATCTGGCATTTATGGCACTTTCTGGCATAGACACAACAATCTGCATCCATTATGATCCAATAGTAACTTGATTTTAACAATTTATTTGCCATTGCATGTCCTTCGGCATGGGTACCTAAAGAACCTTCATGTACTTCGTGCATTAGTAGGTATGTTTCCTTCTTGTCAACACATCTGAGCAAGACCATGTCGAAGTTCCGCTTGTATAAGGAGCCATCAGTGTTGAGGAAGAAACTGCCGGCTAGCCTTCTCAATGTCTTCTTATCATTAGACGATGCCCCATGCGGGTATGTCTGAGTCTCCAAGAAGCATTTGATGTCGTGGAACCAAGGTTTGTTGTCAATAGTAGTGTCCACAGAGAAGACATATGCTAGTCGGTCCAGTCTGGATACTAAAATCTGAGGCACATAATTGGAGGTTTGTACTTTGATCATAGATGAAATAGTGGCCAAGGCATCTGCAAACTGATTCTCGTCTCGAGGGATGTATTCAAGCTTGACTGTTGTAAAGAAAGTCAATAATCTCCTCGTATAGTCGCGGTAGGGAACCAGATGCTCTTGATGAGTATACCACTTGCAATTAATTTGGTTGATCACCAAAGCTGAATCTCCGAATACGTTCAAGGTTTTGATTCTAAGGTCAATGGCTTCTTCAAGACCCATGATACAAGCTTCGTATTATGCTTCATTGTTAGTGCATGCAAAGGTAACCCTTGCTGAGAAAGGCATATGGACTCCTTTGGGTGTAATAAGCACTGCTCGAACTCCACGACCGTTACAATTAACTGCCTCATCAAACATCATAGTCCATGCTTCTTCTGGATTAGGCCCTTCAGTGTGAATGGGCTCCTCACAATCTTTTGACTTTAAGAACATGATGTCTTCATCAGGGAAATCAAATCTCATAGGCCGGTAGTCATCAATGGGTTGCTCGGCCAGATAGTCAGACAATACACTGCCCTTGATGGCTTTTTGAGAGGTGTATTAAATGTCATACTCTGTTAGAATCATTTGCCACCTTGCAACCCTTTCGATAAGTGCTGGCTTCTCAAATATGAACTTGACAGGGTCCATCTTTGAGATCAACAAGGTAGTATGAGTCAACATATAATGTCTTAGTCGGCGAGCAGCCCACACTAAAGCACAACAAGTTTTCTCGAGCAGTGAAAAAGGTTGTTCACAGTCGGTAAACATTTTGCTTAGGTAGTATATTGCATACTCTTTTCGACCAGACTTGTCATGCTGGCCCAACATACACCCCATTGATTCATCTAATATTGTCAGGTACATTATTAGAGGTCTTCCTTCAACTGGAGGCATGAGAATTTGAGGTTCTTGCAAATATCCTTTGATCATGTCAAAAGCTTTCTAACAATCATCATTCCACCTGACTGTTTGTTCCTTTCTTAGCAGTTTGAACAAGGGCTCGCAGGTTGTAGTGAGATGAGATATGAACCTTGAGATGTAGTTCAATATACCTCAGAATCCTCGAACTTCTTTCTCAGTCTAAGGTGCAGGCATTTCCTGAATTTCTTTGACTTTGTCGGGATCAACCTCAATTCCTTTTCCGCTTACAATAAAACCCAATAGCTTACCAGAATGCTCTGTTCAAATGTCGGTAATCAACACAAATACGCACCTTTCCATCCTTCTTAGGTACGGGTACAATGTTAGCAACCCAAGGTGGGTAACTAGTTACATCAAGAAAACCGGCGTCCCACTGCTTTTGTACTTCCTCTTTGATTTTCATGGCCATGTCTGGGCGAGTACGGCACAACTTTTGTTTTACTAGCGGACAATCCTATTTCAATGGTAGCTTTTGCATCACAATATATGTATCCAAACCCGACATATCTTGATAGGACCAAGCAAACACATCGACATATTCTCGCAGCATACTGATAAGTTGTTCCTTTATCTGAGCTTGCAGACTGGCCCAAATCTTCACCTCTTTCACATCTTCCTCGGTACCAAGATTGATAGTCTCAACCTCCTCCTGATGAGGAGCAAGCACCTTTTCCTCTTGTCTCAATAACCTGTCTAACTCTTCAGGTAAATCGTAGTCTTCTTCAACCCCTTCATCTGCTTGATTAATCGGTTTGTCGAAGTCATACAAGGTCATAACAGTGTTGTTGTCGGTGCAATCTGGAGGGCTATCTCTGCAAGGGTTGAGATTTGGTTCATTTTAGTGATTGATTTTATCTTATTTAGAAAAAGTGATTGAAGTTATTATTTGAGAAAAACATTGCCATTTATTGTTTTGTGCAAAAATAACAAAAATGAAAAGACAGTGTGCGAAAAAGAGGATTGTTTTCAAAAAGATGTCCATTGTTCATTAATATTCAATTTTCACAAAATACATATGGCCCTATTAAAATGAGTCCCGACATCTTGGGCAAGATGCAAGACTTTGATGCATGCTTAAAATAGGAAATAATAATTACTCTATAGCAGTAACCCTTATAATATCATGGGAAGACCAGTTGAGGACTTGTTGGCCCGAGACTCTAGGATGGATCCAACTTTCCAGGTTGTAATCTCTCTCAGCCTCGTCTTCCAAAGTGTTGACAGCATCTGGGGTCAGCATTCCCCCACTAAAGAACTTGGGAGCTTCAGCAGCCTCCTCTGGAACTTGTCGGGATGGCCTGTAACCCAAACCAAATTTGTCTTCTTTCATCTCCACCTTCAGTAGCTTGCCCCAGCCTTGGGTATTCCCTTCTTCCACAACCTTCCAAGCATGTTTGTAGGAAGAAATTGAGGTGCCCATCCTCTCCTCTTGGGATGCAGCAAACACCTCAGTTGTAGCTTCGTTGATATTCAAAGCTTCAAAACCCTGACTCATGGTTTCATGGATCTCCCCATCCATCTCTATGTACTTGTAAATAGCCAGGTGACTGACAAAGATGTCTTCTTCTCCGCAAATGGTGATGATTTGGCCTTCCCACTCATATTTTAACTTATGGTGAAGGGTCGATGTTACTAAGCCAGCGGCATGAATCCAGGGTCGACCCAATAAACAGCTGTAGGCAGGCTGTATATCCATCATGTAGAAGGTAGTTTTGAAAACTTGCGGGCCAATTACCACAAGCAGCTCAATTTCCCCGAGAATCGATCTCTTAGAACCATCAAAAGCTTTGACAATTAGGTTGCTCGGTCGAAGTGCAAGACCATCATACTCCAGCTTGACTAAAGCCTTCTTTGAAAACACATTGAGTGATGATTTGGTATCAACAAGTACATGAGACAGCACATCATCTTTACATTCCAGAGTGATATGCAAAGCCTTGTTGTGATTACGCCCCTCCGTAGTCAAGCCAGCATCAGTGAAACCTAGTCCATGACTAGTATTGACGTTTGCAACCATCGTTTCTAACTGATTGACTATGATCTCCTCAGGCACATAAGTTGCGTGCAAGACTTTAAGTATTGCATTCCAGTGAGCCTCGAACACATGAGCAGAGATAATATGGAGATCTTGGAGGGTGTTTGATGGAGTTGATCCACAACTTTGTAGTCACGTCTTTTGATAATCCTCATAAACTCGTCTACATCCTGATCAAAGGGTGTCTTCTAAGTTTCTTTTGCAGCTGGTTCTTCTGGCACCACACTTTTGCCTTTTGTTTTGGCAGCAGCTTCTGCTTCAGCATTGACTCTTGGAAATTGTGAAGCAAAGAGACATCCGCTCTGAGTGAAGCCTCCGCCTCCCCCAACATTGTCAATTTATGGTGTAGACATTGAAGAATCAAGGGTAACCTTCTTTCCTTGGTAATAAAGATCCGAACCATTATTCCAAGGCACAACACCGTTGTTATCATAAGGAACTGGTCCATGCAACGTGATGGTCACCAGACTAATTACAGTAGAAGAAGGAGTTGTGATAGTCTGTGGATCATAGGAGATGGTGACAGGAGGTATGATTGAAGCTGGTGCAGGTGTGGCAAGTTGTTGATGTTGATGAGGGTGTTGTTGAAATTTGTTGTTGAGAGAATCCGGAACATGGATCGTTGCTGGATCATAATAGATGGTAACTGTTGAGATATCGTCACTAGTGTTGCTTGTTGTTGTTGTAGAAGACTTTGTTGAGATAATGTTTGCTGGCGTTGTAGGAGATATTTTTGTTGCAGTTGTAGAAGATGGAATTGTTGATGTGATCTGCAGGATGCCTTCTCTGATAAGACTGCTAATACCCTTATTCAAATTTGCACAACCATTGGTAGAAATTTTGCAAGTTTCACAACAGGCCTCACAACATGGAAACACTTGGCACTTCAACAGTTGAGCTTTTACTTCGGCCAGTGTTGTTTGAATGTTTGCAATGTCATCAATCAGAATTGTTGGTTGGTCCTCCTCAATAGCATTAATCCTCGGCCCACCGTGATTCAGTATTGGATTCTTTGTGACATTTGGTGGAGGTGTAAAATTCAAAGCTTTGGAGTCAATCAGATCTTGGACTTTCATGTGAAGGGCCCTACACTTCTCTATTGAATGACCATGTGCATTGGAGTGAAAAGCACATCTGGTGTTGACATCATAATTCCTTGGAAGATTCAGAGGATCCGGTGGAGCCAAAGTTCTTAGTTCAGTCAGATTAAGTTTCAATAGTTGCGGGAGTAAGACTACATAGGGCATCGGGATGGGATCGATCACCCTATTAACCTGAGAAGGCCTTTGTTGGAAAGGACGTTTTTGTTGGTTGTTGTTGTTGTAAGATATTTGTTGTTGTTGTGGGAAATGTTGTTGCTGAGGATACTATTATTGTTGAGGAGCTGGAGTAGGAATGGTGACTGATGCCACTGATCTTTGCAAGTACTGGGGTCTACCTCTATTAACATGTATTGCATTGGTTTCCCCTGTTCTTCTAGGTCGGGAGAAGGGTTTCCTTGCATTAATGGAGCTAGCACCATTGTCAGAATTCTTCCCCATCTTCAATAGGCTTTCGATTCTCTCGCCTGCTATAACCACATCAGCAAAACTGGTAGAAGAGAAGGCAGCAAGTCTATCAATGTAGGTAGGTCCCTTGCAAGGTATTCATAAACATATAGGCCATTTCCCTTTCAGACATAGGTGGCTGGACAGCAGCAGCGAGTTGTCTCCACCTTTGAGCGTATTCACGGAAACTTTCTCTTGAGGACTAAGACATACCCATAAGGAGGGTCCTGTTGGGTGCCATATCCAGGTTTTATTGATATTGACGTATAAAGGACTCAGCTAAGTCTTTCCAGCTCCTGACAGTAGCTCTTGACAAGTGTGAATACCACTCTCTGGATGCCCCGGTTAAACTGTCTTCAAAGTAAAACATCCATAGCTTCTCATCCATAGTATACAGAAAAGATTGAAAATGGGTACAAGGACAGGAGGTACCATTATACTTTTCAAAGCATGGAGGTTTGAACTTGTGAGGAATCCTTACCCCTTTAACTAGGCCCATATCCATCACATCAAATCCCAAAGAGTTCTGGGATTCCAGGGATCTCAGCTTCTCAGATATCTCGTCCAGACAACGGTCATAAGCTTCATCAGCCCCAACACCTAATACTGTAAACTGTTCATCTTGAGGATCCTCCTGTAGGATACGATCTCCAGTGTTTCTCTGGGTATTTCCAATAACATTGACTCCAGGGTTGTTGTGGGGCCCAAACTCTGGTGGATTTGTTCGCGGCTGTCTGTGCTCGTTGTTACTAGTACCTCCAGTGCCTGCATGGTTATCTTCTGGAGTCTGTCGCTCGACTAACTCCCTCAATCTTTCTTGGGTCTGTGCGAGCCCAGTCATCACAGCCATGAATTGATTCATCTGGGTTCTCACTTCTGTTCTCACATCAGTCATCTGAGTTCTCACATATGTCAGTTCCTGTTGTAGCTGATCCATTTGTAGACTCGGAAGGTTGTGTCGAGTTGGATATTTGTGGATGTGATTGACAAGAAAGACCCTCCTACGAGAAATATTTCCTAAAACAATCAACAAAGTGAGAAGACAAACAACAAAACACCTGCAAAACAAAGGATATGTCAGAATGCAATGCAATATGCCTATTTGTCTTTCGAGGGTATCCGGTTTGGTTCTTGGTTTTGACCTTCCAGACCTCTCTTGAGAGGATGAAGATGTTTGAAGCAAACGAATTCTATGAGAAAATCCAATACAGAACCATAAAAATAAGTGGCAATGCCAAATACAAATATTTCATAAATTACAACCAAACAAACTCCCATAGTGAATCAAAATACAATCAATTCAAGAGTACAACAAACAAAATCACCATGGTGAGATAAAGTACAAAAACAAGTACAAAGAGAAAATTAAACATCCAATCCATATGCATCCTCCTTGACTTCCTTCAAGAGAGCATCAGTCACTGGTCCAACTGGGTGCTCTGTAATGGTTCTGATGAGAAGGTTTTTGGTTGCAATGGCACTTTTCATCTTCTGATACTTGTCTTGTTCTTTGGATCTCTTTAACCCCGCCTGAAGTTTCAATTCTGAGATCTCCTTCTGAGCTGCTAGCAGTTCCTCTTGGCTTCTTTTCTCATTGGCTTCTAACTTCTCTATCTTGGCTTGCATCTTCTGGTCTTCTTTCAGACGAGCTTCAGTTATCCTGACCCATCTATCCTGACTTTCCTCCAGATAATGCTCAGCTCTTGCCCTTTGAATCTTTGCTTCTTTGCATGCATTCTTCAACACAAGTTCCCCTGCTCGAGCTTTCCTGATGAAGTCTTCAATCTTCTCAATCTTGGTTACATGCTTGATGCGTAGCTTCTCTAACCTCTCAATGTCTAGGAGCCCATCATTCCTTTCCTAAAGGGTCTTCTTCAAAGCTTCAGCTAACTGGGTGTTTCTTTCTTTCATCTTCTCAAACTCTTCCAGGCTGACTGTAGCTATGGGCTCAACTGTTGATGGCCCTGGTACATCTTCCAGGGTGAATGGCATACAAGTAATTTGTCCTCTGATGCGTGACCATTCAGTATATTGAGCAGAAGCTATGTTGTTGCACTTCCCCAGAATAGTAGTCCATTTAGTCAGTATGTTGTCCCAAGCCCAGGCTGCTTGTCGGACAATGGCATGATTGTTCTGAATGGCACAATAAAGAGACTCTGCTAAGTCCTGCTCCCTAGGTGGATGTATCAATTCATACCCTAACTGTCTCTTGAAAATTAAAGGATTGTAATTGATGCAACTCTTTACTCCAATAAGTGGCACATTAAGGTATTTCCCACAACTTGTTATTATGTCTCGGCCCTTGGTGTTCTGAGTACACCATCTGATATCTTTTGAAGTAAGGGCAATCATCCTCTTAGCCCAATTCATTAACTGATGTGGATTCAGGAAAGCTTCCGTCTTCGGCATATGCTTCATCAACCAACTGTAGAAAAGAGGTGCACAACATCTTACCAGTCTTCCTCTCTGTTTCTCATTCCTCTGATGAACTAAGCAGTAAAAGTCTCCTAATAAGGTGGGAAGTGGGTTCTTTAGCATGAATATGTGGATGGAATTTTTTCTTACAAATTTAGGCTCGTCTTCAAACAAAATGATACCATAAATACTGAGAGCTAGGAGAGCACACACAGTTTCCCAATTCCCTAATGCAGCTTGCTTTGTATCCTGAGTGACCAAGAAATCCAGATGGAGGCCTGGGATTCCAGCCTTGGAAGTCATATGCTCATCAATGGTGGTTGCTTCCAGATGTACTGCTCTGGCTATGTCTTCATTCTTGGATGAGTCATTTCAGGATTGAAAGGAATTCCTCTTCTGATAGGAACACCCAACAACATAGAGTATTCTTCCAGCAAAGGACCTATCTGAAAATCCGGGAAAGTCAAACAGCTTAGAGGAGGGTCATAAAACTGAAGACAGGTGTGAATCATGCTCCTCTATGATGCATCCAAGTCCATAACAATGTCCAGGATTCCACCATAACGCTCTCTGAATAAGGGAACATGATCAGGGGTGATAAGGGTCTGTATCTGCCTGATGCCTGTCAGAGGATACTCAAAGAAGTGGTAGGTGATGTTGCTTTTCCTGATTGAATCCATGTTGAAGAGTTGTTCTAAAGGAGATAACTGAAGAGGATAACTGAAGAAGATAGTTGAAGGAGTGCTGAAGCAGATAAGTTGAGCAGAAGAACGGTCAAAACCAAACCAAAGGGAGATGGATACCCTATAAAACAAATAGACAAATATTTAATGATGCAATATGATGTATGTTAATGATATGCAAGGGTTTGTGATCATATGTTGGATATTCATTTTCCTTTAGTAGGATTCATGAGTGTTCAGAGTTTCGGATGAAGTCTGAGAACCAGTAACCAGGTGGGGGACTCAAATAAAGAGTCAACAATCTAGGGTTTCAAAGAATTAGTCCAAAATAGTACAACCTTAAAAACACATTCCAGTAGCAAGGTATGTTGAGGTCAAGGGTTCCTGCAAACCTGTAAACAACCTAACCCACTGAGAGGTATTGTTCTAGAACAAGGATCCTCAGATTCAGATCTATTATGAGAAGTGTAAACACTTCTAACCCGGAGGTACAATGTTTACCTTAATCATAAAGGATCCTCCTCTAATTTACCTCAGATGCTGAAGGTCATCTAAAAAGGCCATCTAGACTTAGCAGGCTTCCCAGATAGCCCTAGCACTAAAGAAAATTCGTAGCACAGAGTTCTCAAAAGGAAACCCATGTCTAAACCGTGTTTTCATATTCCCGCACCAGACCGAAATGGAATGGGAAAGAATACAAAACCACTCTAATCCTATGTGTCACTCAGGCCTTTGTGTTGGACCTTTCTCACTGGAATACCCATCCCACCAAAGCAAACCAGAAATCCAGCATAATGATATGATAATAATAAATGAAATGCAAAAAGCAATAAATGAAAGAGATAAAGTAAATGCAATAAATAAAGTTGTACAGGAAGCAGCAAAAAACATAAACACAAATAGCACATAACACCCCTAATAAACACAAACAAACAAGCGCTAGGAGAAACCCACAAGAGAACCAGAAGCCCTGGTTGCAAAGTCCCCAGCAAAGTCACCAAGCTGTCGCTCCCCGGATTTTCATCCCGGTGCAAACGCGAACCATCGGCGATGTTGGAGGTTGAGGTTGAATAGAGTCTCCAACTAGGCATTTTTATCCCAAAGGAAAGGTAATGCTGCATAAACCTGGAAGGGTATGGATAAGACGGTTGAGAACCAAAGAAACTGAGAAAGGGGGTTGGTTACGACCTGGGAAGGTATTAGCACCCAGACCGTCCGTCGTACTCGACGAGATCCACGCTTACTTGATTGTGCTTTTAAAAAGGGGGAAGTGTATATGCTAAACTGTGCATAAAAAGCTAGGGAGAAAATGATGTACAGAGTGTCAGTGCAAAAAGGAAAGTGAATGCTCAAAACTAAGGCTAAGGAAAAAGAACAGGGAGGAGGAGAGGGGGAGACAAAGAGACTTTTGTTTGATAACTGTTAAGTTATGCCTACGTATCCTCTCGTGCAATGAGGAAGTCAGAACACCGTAGTTCGACTCGAAGAAACTAGGATGATTTTGTTGTGAACTGCATGCTTGTCTATGCTCAAGTGTATGACTCGTCTGGCTCGAGTGCTAACTGTCTTGCATTAGACAGAAGAAGAAAGTTCTCGTTTTCAGAGTGAATGTGATGAGAAAAGAATCACAAAGGAGACGTTTATTGTTTGTTTTTGTCTTTTCAGTTTTTTATTATTTTTGGTATTTTGCGTAAGATAATGAGCTTAAGCCTAAATCAAAGTTTGTAAACTCATTATATCCTCCCTGATTAGGGATAATGAGTCCACTTAAGTATGAGATGAAGGTCTCAACTTAATTACCCTAATGATGCAGGATTAAGATCATTAACCCACTTGTAATTATTAAGTGTGTTTGGATTTTTGCTTAGTGTTAAGTAATGATTTTAATCTCCAATCAAAGATTAGTGAACTCATTACACCATCATAAGAGAAGGATGATAGATGAGAAAACTTAAGCTGAGGAAGATACCTCAACTTAATCCATGGTTAGGGATTAAATTCATTATATAACAAGCCTTTATTAAGTGGATTTTAATTAAAGGTGAGATGAAGAAGTGTTTTTTTATGTTTGCAAGACTTTAGCATGAGGGGGACTTGTCCATTGAACATTAGGGTTAGTCCCTCTGAACCACCAGGCAGAGATGTAACCCTAATATAAGGCCCAAGTTACAAGCTTAGGTATTTAATGATTATTAGGTGTTTTGATTAGGAGGTGTAAACAACTTAAAGGTTTAACACTAAGTATCAAAGTTATACACTCCATCCCAAGATTAGGAGACAAGTATAACCCTAATTCAGAGTCTTAAAACTTTAATTGTTTAGCCTTTGATTATGAGATGAGAAGCAGAGACTCAAAAGGTAAAAACTAGGGGGGACTATGTACAACCCTAAAGTTATCATGCTTGGATGTTCCTATGGTTTGTGAGGCATCAATAGAAGTCTTCAGATGTCCACCAAGGAAGAGAAACAGATGAAAAGAGAGAGAGAGAGGGATTGGGTTACTTACTTCATGAAGAAGTTAAGTAACCTAGGAAAAAGAAAGAACATAAGTGAATGAGATTCACTTCAAGCACAAGTAAGATGCATAAGAATAAAGAGATAAGGAGGGGTTGGATGTGGATGCACATCCATATCCTAATTATCTTACCAAATGCACCTGAAATGATTAGTTTGAAAGCAAGATATGTACAAATTCAAAAGCATAAACAAATCAAGAGATAAAAAATTGAAAATGCATCCAAGGGGATCCTAAGCACTCATGAAATCACCATCCAAATGGGGAGGTCTAAAACTTAACCAAATTCAAGTTATGGTCATCCTAAAATTTGCTAGGGTTTTGGATACTTCTCAATGAAAATGCCAAACAATTTGAAAGTGCAAGATAAAAATGAGACAAAAATATATTTAGAAACTAGAGGTCAAATGTGAAAGATTGCAAAAAGAATCAATTTCAAACTCATCTTAGTTTGAAAGTTATGAAATTTTGAAGTTAGGGTTGAAAAATAAGAAATTTAGAAACCCTAATTCAAAGAAAATTGGCAAAGTTTGATCAAAACCAAAAATAAATTTGTGGGATGAGTTTGTAAATGTTTCTAAATATTAAAGAAACCTCTCTGATTTTTTTGGTGATTTTTAAATACTTTAAAGTATTTTTAATTAATGAAAATGGATTAATTAATTAAATAATACTATTAAATGATTTAATAATACATTTTTAATACAAAAATAAAAAATAAAGATGTTTTTGGTTTCTGAAAATTAATTTGAACAATGATGCAAAAAAAATCAGAATTTAATAAAATGTTTTGGTATTTTTAATAAATAAAACAAAAGAAATGAAATAAAACTGAATAAAAATGCAAAGTATGCAAGATGGATGGTTCAGATTGCGCAAAGGGTGGATAAAGGGCTGGGATTGCAAGTCACCAAGCCCTGAGGTAGGCAAGATCTAAGGTTATGGTTTAAACATGAGATTCGCGCGTGATCTAAGGGCTCTCATTTTAACTGACTAATTAATTATAATTTAACTTAATTAATTAGGATTAGGGTTAAGTGAATTATTTGGGCCGTCCATCCGCTAATCTAAACAACATCCACGGGCTGAGATTCAAACTGGCAAACAAACCCTAATGACTTTCAGGTGACCGGAGATGAGCTCCGATCATCTTCTCTGGCAACCAAAATTTCCAGAATCCTATACAAGCTTCTAAACTTCAAATTTCTTGCCCAGAAACACTCTCCTAACACCATACATCATTAATTAACAAACAAAATTCATTTATCATGCATCATTAAGCTGAAAAATCGAAGCAAACAAATTTATAGGTCAAACTTTCATATCATCATGAAATGCTTAATTCTAACTCATTTTCAAAACTAATCACATCAGCATGATCAGGGAAGCATGTAGAATCATTCTATAACATAAAATCAAGCTTCTGGAAAAAATGTTCTTGAAGGTTACCTGAGATGAAGAGCTTCAAAATGCAGCTTTCTGGGCCCTCCTCTTGTGCAATCCAACCTTCTTTGACCTCCTGAGCCTATTGAGATGCTTGAATGAAGCTTAGAATGGCTGGTTTGTGTGTTTCAGAACTGAAGTTGCAGGAATCGTGTTTTTGCTAGAGGCTGTTTTAAGCTATGGTGATGGGTGGGATTTGATCCTTAGGTTGTATGGAGTTGAATGGTGAAAGAAACTTTGGTTTTTGTTTGTTAGATTGTGTGTTTCGAAGAGACAAAGTTTCAAGGTAATTTTGGAAATCTGAGCTTGTGTGTCCTTTCAGGCCTTCATGCTTGTTTATTTATAGCCTTGAGGGTTCATATAAGCCATACCATTGGTCAGGAAAATGAGTGTGGCACTGTGTGATTGGTATGGGAGGTTTGGCCAAAAAGTCAAGTTGCTTTGTACTTGAGGTATGAGCTTGTGCAACATAGATTTATGTGGTTAGATCTCTTCAACATGCTTTATGGAGGGGCATTGGATCAATGAAATGCAGTTGTAATGCATAGATGAAGAGATATCAATGTTTATGCAACTTGGCCATTTTGGAATTTCTCATGCATCAATCCATGAAATCCTTGAATTCTTGGGCCAAATCTGATATTTTAAAGTAGCATTGCCATGTTATGTCACATTTGGGCACATTAGAAGTCTTGTGAATGCTTGAAATGCCAAAAATGCACAAAATCCTCTTTGACATGATCCTTGAAATTATGTGATTTTTGCCAACTTTGCAAGGCCATAACTTGAGTTCTAGGAAGAGTTAGAATGAGTTCTTGTACTTTTTGAAAATGGGAGGATCCAATCTACAACTTTCATGTTTGAAGAAATTTCATTTGAAACCTTTTTGATCAAGAAAGAGAAGGTTGAAGATCTTTCCCAAAATAGAAAGTTTACATTACAAGTCATTTCCAATTTTGCATGTTTTCGCTTTGTTCATTTTTCTTCAATTTTGTGAACTTCCAAACATTCCAATGATAAAATAAAAACCATATGACTTCAAAATGATGATGATGACCCATTAGAACCCTTGTTGGGGCCTCAGATGCCCAGAATCTTACTTTTCTTGCTCAAGAAGTTACCATTTGATCATATGACTTCCACATTGAATTTTTCCATGAAATTTGATACACAAACTCCTTATAACATATATGGACCAATAGAAACAATAATGACCAAGTTTATTTGGGTGTAAGGCCTTCAAAACCAAAACCCTAATTTTAGGTCATTTGTGCAGGAGCCCTGAGCCTGCCTGGACAACTGTGCAATCCTCTGAGATTTTGTGACTTTCAAGGAAACTTGGAGGCATAAAATGATCATAGAACACTCATGGACCCTCTTGGAATTCTTCATGGCCTCTGAGATTTCTCAAACCACTTCTAAGATTCATCTGATCACAAACCCTAGATGCAGCTATGTAGAGGAATTGTTGAAGGATGGATATGCAAAATGTGAAAATGTGATGATAGGCTATGCAATGATGATAATCATAAGTCAAGATGTGATAAAAGTGAGAGGGAAAATTTGGGGTGTTTACAATCAGGCTACCACTTGCTTGGTGACATTTGCATACGAAGCTGCTTCAACCCATTTGGTGAAGTAATCAATGGCTACCAGGATGAATTTATGATCATTTGAAGTAGTTGGTTCGATATTTCCAATCATATCAATGCCCCAAATGGCTAAGGTCCAGGGTGAAGACAATGTGTTCAAAGGATTGGGAGGCACATGCACTTTGTTTGCGTAGATCTGGCATTCATGGCACTTTCTGGCATATGCGCAATAGTCTGCATCCATTGTGATCCAATAGTAACCTGGTCTTAACAATTTCTTCGCCATCGCATGTCCTCCGGCATGGGTACCGAAAGAATCCTCGTGTACTTCGTGCATCAGTAAGTCTGCTTCCTTCTTGTCAACAAATCTGAGCAAGACCATGTCGAAGTTTCGCTTGTATATGGAGCCATCAGTGTTGAGGAAGAAACTGCCGGCTAGCCTTCTCAATGTCTTCTTATAATTAGACGATGCCCCAGGCGGGTATGTCTGAGTCTCCAAGAATCATTTGATGTCGTGGAACCAAGGTTTGTTGTCAACGACAGTGTCCACGGAGAATACATATGCCGGTCGGTCTAGTCTGGATACTAAAATTCGAGGTACGTAGTTAGCAGTCTGTACTTTGATCATAGATGAAATAGTGGCAAAGGCGTCTGTAAACTAATTCTCATCTCGAAGGATGTATTCCAGCTTGACCGTTGTAAAGAAAGTCAACAATCTCCTTGTATAGTCATGGTAGGGAACCAAGTGCTCTTGATGAGTATACCACTTGTCATTAGTTTGGTTGACCACCAAAGCTGAATCTCCAAATACATTCAAGGTTTTGATCCTGAGGTTAATGGCTTCTTCAAGACCCATGATACAAGCTTTGTACTCTGCTTCGTTGTTAGTGCAGGCAAAGATGAGCTTTGCTGAGAAAGGCAAATGGACTCCCTCGGGTGTAATAAGCATTGCACCAACCCCACTACCGTTACAATTAACTGCCCCATCAAACATCATAGTCCATGCTTCTTCTGGATCAGGCCCTTCAGTGTGAATAGGCTCTTCACAATCTTTTGACTTTAAGAACATGATGTCTTCATCAGGGAAATCAAATCTCATAGGCTGGTAGTCTTCAATGGGTTGGTCATCCAGATAGTCAGACAATACACTGCCCTTGATGGCTTTCTGAGAAGTGTACTGAATATCATATTCGGTTAGAATCATTTGCCACCTTGCAACCCTTCCGGTAAGTGTTGGCTTCTCAAATATGTACTTGACTGGGTCCATCTTTGAGATCAACAAGGTAGTATGAGTCAACATATAATGTCTTAGTCGGCGAGTAGCCTACGCTAAAGCACAACAAGTTTTCTCGAGCAGTGAATAACATTGTTCACAGTCGGTAAACGTTTTGCTTATGTAGTATATTGCATAGTCTTTTCGACCAGACTCGTCATGCTGGCCCAACACACACCCCATTGATTCATTTAACACTTTCAGGTACATTATTAGAGGTCTTCCTTCGACTGGAGGCATGAGAATTGGAGGTTCTTGCAGATACTCATTGATCTTGTCAAAAGCTTTCTAACAATCATCGTTCCACCTGACTGTTTGTTCCTTTCTTAGTAATTTGAACAAGGGCTCGCAGGTTGCAGTGAGATGAGATATGAACCTTGAAATGTAGTTCAATCTACCTAAGAACCCTCAAACTTCTTTCTTAGTCTTAAGTGAAGGCATTTCCTGAATTACTTTGACTTTGTCGGGATCAACCTCAATTCCCTTTCCACTTACAATAAAACCCAACAGCTTACCAGAACGTACCCCGAATGTGCACTTGTTGGGGTTCAACCTTAACTGATACTTCCTCAGATGCTTGAACAATTTCAACAGGTTTACCAAATGGTCTTCTTCGGTGAGGGACTTGGCAATTATGTCATCCACGTAGCACTCGATTTCTTTATGGATCATATCGTGAAAAAATGTTACCATAGCCCGTTGATATGTCGCACCGGCGTTCTTCAAACCAAATGACATTACTTTGTAACAGAACGTGCCCCATGGTGTGATGAAGGTTGTCTTTTCCATGTCTTCAGGTGACATCTTGATTTGATTGTATCCAGAAAATCCGTCCATGAAGGAAAATACCGAGAATTGAGCTGTGTTGTCTACCAATACATCAATGTGAGGTAATGGGAAGTCATCCTTTGCGCTTGCTCTGTTCAGATCCCGGTAATCAACACACATACGTACCTTGCCATCCTTCTTAGGTATGGGTACAATGTTAGCAACCCAAGGCAGGTAACTAGTTACAGCGAGAAAACCGGCGTCCCACTGCTTTTGTACTTCCTCTTTGATTTTCATGGCCATGTTAGGGCGAGTACGGCGCAAATTTTGTTTAACTGACGGAAAATCCTCTTTCAATGGCAGCTTGTGCATGACAATATATGTATCCAAACCCGACATATCTTGATTGGACCAAGCAAACACATTGACATATTCTCGCAGCATACTGATAAGTTGTTCTTTTACCGAAGTTTGCAGACTGGCCTCAATCTTCACCTCTTTCACATCTTCCTCGGTACCCAAATTAATTGTCTCAACCTCCTCCTGATGAGGAGCAATCACCTTTTCCTCTTGTCTCAATAACCTATCTAACTCTTTAGGTAAATCATAGTCTTCTTCAACCCCTTCATTTGCTTGATTAATCGGATTGTCGAAGTCATACGAGGTCATAGCAGTGTCGTTGTCGGTGCAATCTAGAGGGCTATCTCTGCAAGGGTTGAGATTTGGTTCATTTTAGTGATTGATTTTATCTTATTTAGAAAAAGTGAATGAAGTTATTATTGAGAAAAACATTGCCATTTTTTGTTTTGTGCGGAAATAACAAAAATGAAAAGACAGTGAGCGAAAAAGAGGATTGTTTGCAAGAAGATATCCATTGTTCATTAATATTCAATTTGCACAAAATACATATGACCCTATTACAAAATGAGTCCAAACATCTTGGGCAAGATGTAGGACTTTGATGCATGCATAAAACAGGAAATAATAATTACTCTGCAGAAGTAACCCTTATAATTTCCTGGGAAGACTAGTTGAGGACTTGTTGGCCTAGAACTCTTAGACGGATCCAGCTTTCTAGGTTGTAGTCGCTCTCAGCCTCGTCTTCCAAAGTGTTGACAACATTCGGGGTCAGCATTCCCCCACTTATGAACTTGGGAGCTTCAGCAGCCTCCTCTGGAACTTGTCGGGATGGTCTGTAACCCAAACCGAATTTATCTTCTTTCATCTGAACCTTCAGCAGCTTGCCCCAGCCTTGGGCATTCCCTTCTTCCACAACCTTCCGAGCCTGTTTGTAGGAAGCAATTGAGGTGCCCATCCTTTCCTCTTGGGATGCAGCAAACACCTCAGTTGCAGCTTCGTTGATGTCCATAGCTTCGAAACCCTGACTCATGGTTTCATGGATCTCCCCATCCATCTCTATGTACTTGTACGTAGCCAGGTGACTGACGAAGATGTCTTCTACTCTATAGATGGTGATAATTTGGCCCACCCACTCGTATTATAACTTCTGGTGAAGGGTCGATGTTACCGTGCCAACGACATGGATCTAGGGTCGACCCAACAAACAGTTGTAGGCAGGCTGTATGTCAATCACGTAGAAGATGGTTTTGAAAACTTGTGGGCCAATTACCACAGGCAGCTCAATCTCCCCGAGAACCGATCTCTTAGAACCATCAAAATCTCTGACAACTAGGTTGCTCGGACGGAGTGCAAGACCATCATACTCCAGCTTGACTAAAGCTTTCTTTGGCAACACATTGAGTGATGATCCGGTATCAACAAGGACATGAGACAGTACAACACCTTTACATTCCAAAGTGATATGTAAAGCCTTGTTATGGTTACGCCCCTCCGTAGTCAAGTCAGCATTGGTGAAACCTAGTCCATGACTAGTATTGATATTTGCGACCACCATTTCTAACTAGTTGACCGTGATCTCTTCAGGCACATAAGCTGTGTGCAAGACTTTGAGTAGCGCATTCCGGTGAGCCTCGTACCACATGAGCAGAGATAGTATGGAGATCTTGGAGGGTGTTTGATGGAGCTGATCCACAATTTTGTAGTCATTTCTTTTGATAATCCTCATAAACTCATCTACATCCTGATCAAAGGGTGTCTTCTGAGTTTCTTTTGCAGCTGGTTCTTCTGGTACCACACTTTTGCCTTTTGCTTTAGCAGCAGTTTCTGCTTCAACATTAACTCTGGGAAACTATGAAGCGAAGAGACGTCCGCTCCAAGTGAAGCCTCCGCCTCCCCCGACATTGTCAATTTGAGGTGCAGATGTTGAAGAGTCAAGCGTGATCTTCCTTTCCTGGCAGTAAAGATCTGAACCATAATGCCAAGGCACGACATTGTTGTTATCACAAGGAATTGGTCCAGGAACTATGATGGTCACTGGACTAATTGCAGCAGAGGAAGGAGTAGTGGTAGTTTGTGGATCATAATAGATGGTGACAGGAGGTCTGATCGAAGATGGTGCAGGTGCAGGAAGTTGTTGATGTTGATGAGGGTATTGCTGAAAGTTGTTGTTGATAGAATTTGGAACATGGATGGTTGTTGGATCATAATAGATGGTAACCGTTGAGATGTCGTCACTGGTGTTTGCTGTTGTTGTAGTCGATTCTGTTGAAATGACTTTTGCTGGCGTTGTAGGAGATTCTGTTGGAATGACTTTTGCTGGTGTTGTAGGAGATTCTGTTGGAATGACTTTTGCTGGTGTTGTAGGAGAGATTTTTGTTGTCTTTGTAGAAGATGGAACTGTTGATGTGATCTGTAGAATGCCTTCTTTGATAAGACTGCTAATATCGCTCTTCAGATTTGCACAACCATTGGTAGAAACTTTGCATGCTTCACAATGGGCCTCACAACCCGGAAACACTTGGCACTTCAATAACCGAGCTTTTACTTCGGCCAGTGGCGTTTGAATACTTGCAACGTCATCAATCAAAATTGCTGGTTGGTCCTCTTCAATGGCATAGATCTTTGGCTCACCATGATTTGGTATTGGATTCCCTGTGACATTTGGTGGAGGTGAAAAATTTAAAGCCTTGGAGTCTATCAAATCTTGGACTTTCATGTGCAGGGCCCTACATTTCTGTGTTGAATGACCCGGTGCATTGGAGTGAAAAGCACGTCTGGCGTTGACATCATAATTCCTTGGAAGATTCAGAGGATCTGGTGGAGCCAAAGTTCTTAGTTCGGTCAGGTTAAGCTTCAATAGCTGCGGGAGTAAGACTGCATAGGGCATCGGGATAGGATCGATCACCCTATTAATCTGATAAGGCCTTTGTTGGAAAGGACATTGTTGTTGGTTGTTGTTGTTGTTGTAAGGTCTTTTCTGCTGTGGAGGATAATGTTGTTGCTGAGGTGCTGGAGTAGGGATGGTGACTACATCTACTGATCTTTGCAAGTAATGGGGTCTACCTCTATTAACATGTATTGCATTGGTTTCCCCTGTCCTTCGAGGTCCTGAGAAGGGTTTCTTTGCATTGCTGGAGCTAGCACCATTATCAGAAATCTTGCTCATCTTCAACAAACTTTCAATTCTCTCTCCCGCTATGACCACGTCAGCAAAGCTAGTGGAAGAGAAAGCAGGAAGTCTATCAATTTAGGTCCATTGCAAGGTATTCATGAACATATCAGCCATCTCCCATTCAAACATAGGTGGCTGGACAGCAGCAGCGAGTTGTCTCCACCTTTGAGCGTATTCGCGGAAACTTTCTCTCGAGGACTGAGACATACCCATCAAGAGAGTCCTATTAGGTGCCATATCCAGGTTGTACTGATATTGGCATATAAAGGCCTCAGCTAAGTCTTTCCAGTTCCTGACAGTGGCCCTTGACAAGTGTGAGTACCATTCCCTGTATTCCCCGGTTAAACTGTCTTCAAAGTAAAACATCCATAGTTTCTCATCCATGGTATATGCTTTCAATCTTCCTAGAAAAGATTGCAAATGGGTAAGAGGACAGGAGGTACCATTATAATTTTCAAAGCATGGAGGTTTGAACTTGTGGGGAATCCTTACTCCCTTGACTAGGTCCATATCCATCACATCAAATCCCAAGGAGTTCTGGGATTCCAAGGATCTCAGCTTCTCAGATATCTCATCCAGACGACGATCATAAGCTTCATCTGCCCCAGCACCCAGCACTGTAAACTGCTCATCTTGAGGATCTTCCTGCAGAATATGATCTCCAGTCTTTCTTTGGCCATGTCTAAGGATATTAACTTTAGGATTATTGTGAGGTCCAAACACTACTAGAGTCGTTCGCGGCTGCTCGCGCTCATTGTTACTCGTACCCCCAGTACCAGCGTGGTTATCTTCTGGAGTTTTCCGCTGGACCAAATCCCTCAATCTTTCCTGGGTCTATGCCATTTCAGTCATCACAGCCATGAATTGATTCATATGGGTCCTCACTTATGCCCTCACATCAGTCATCTAAGTCCTCACATCTATCAGTTCCTGCTGCAGCTGATCCATTTGTAGACTCGGAAGGTTGTGTCGAGTTGGATATTTGTGGATGTGATTGACAAGAAAGACCCTCCTATGAGCAATCTTTCCTGAAACAATCAACAAAGTGAGAAGACAATAACAAAATCATCTACAAAACAAAGGATGTGAGATTAGCATGCAATGTAATATGCCTATTTGTCTTTCGAGGGTATCTGGTTTGGTTCTTGGTTTTGACCTTCCAGACCTTTAGGAGATGAAGATGTTTGAAGCAAACGAATTCCATAAGAGAATCCAATACATAACCATACGAATACAAATGGAAATGCCAAAATACAAATAGTTCATGAATACAATAAAAACAAACAGTCCCATGGTGAGTTGAAATACAACAAATTTAAGAATACAACAAAAAAAATCACCATGGTGAAATGAAGTACAAAAACAAGTACAAAGAGAAAATCAAACATCCAATCCATATGCATCCTCCCTGACTTCCTTTAGGAAAGCATCAATTACCGGTCCAACTGGGTGCTCTGTAATGGTCCTGATGAGAAGGTTTCTGGTTGTAATGACATTTTCACCTTCTGATACTTGTCTTATTCTTTGGATCTCTTTAACCCCGCCTGGAGTTTCAACTCTGAGATCTCCTTCTGAGCTGCTAGCAGTGCTTCTTGGTTTCTTTTCTCATTGGATTCTAACTGCTCTATCTTGGCTTGCATCATCTGGTCTTCTTTCAGACGAGCCTCAGTTATCCTGACCCATCTATCCTGACTCTCCTCCAGATAATGCTCAGCTCTTGCCCTTTGAATCTTTGCTTCCTTACATGCATTTTTCAACACAAGTTCTCCTGCTCAGGCTTTCCTGATGAAGTCTTCAGTCTTCTCAATTTTGTTTACATGCTCGATGCGTAGCTTCTCTAACCTCTCAATGTCTAGACGACCATCATTCCTTTCCCAAAGGGTCTTCTTCAAAGCTTCAGTCAGCTGGGTGTTTCTTTCCTTTAATTTTTCAAACTCTTCCAGGCTGACTGTGGTTATGGGCTCAACTACTGATGGCCCTGGTACATATTCCAGGGTGAATGGCATACAAGTAATATGTCCTCTGATGCATGACCATTCAGTGTACTGAGAAGAGGCTATGTTGTTGCACTTCCCCAAAATAGCAGTTCCTTTAGTCTATATGTGGTCCCAAGCCCAGGCTGCTTTTTGGACAATGGCATGATTGTTCAGAATAGCACAATAAAGGGACTCTACTAAATCTTGCTCCCTAGGTGGATATATCAAAGCATATCCCAACTGTCTCTTGAAAAGTAAAGGATTGTAATTAATGCAACCCTTTACTCCAATAAGTGGCACATTTGGGTATTGCCCACAACTTGTTATTATGTCTCGGCCCTTGGTGTTCTGAGTACACCACCTGATATTTTCTGAAGTAAGGGCAATCATCCTCTTAGCCCAATTATTTGACTGATGTGGATTCAGGAAAGCTTCCGTCTTCGGCATATGCTTCATCAACCAACTATAGAAAAGAGGTGCACAATATTGTACCAGTCTTCCTCTCTGTTTCTCATTCCTCTGATGAACTGAGTAATAAAAATCTCCCAATAAGGTAGGAACCGGATTCTTTAGCATGAATATGTGAATGACATTCTTTCTTACAAACTTAGGATCATCTGCAAACAAGATGATACCATAAATGCTGAGGGCTAGGAGAGCACAGACAGTTTCCCAATTCCCTACAGCAGCATGCTTTGTAGCCTGAGTAATCAAGAAATCCAGATGAAGGCTTGGGATTCCAGCTTTGGAAGTCATGTGTTCATCAATTATAGTTGCCTCCAGATGTAGTTCTTTAGCTATGTCTTCATTCTTTGGAGGGGTCATTTCAGGGTTGAAAGAAATTCCTCTTCTGATAGGGACACCCAACAGCATAGAGTATTCTTCCAGCAAAGGACTTATCTGAAAATCTGGGAAAGTGAAGCAACGGAGAGGAGGGTCATAAAACTGAAGACATATGTGAATCACGCTCCTCTGCAATGTGTCCAAGTCCATGATCATGTCCAGGATTCCACCATAATGCTCTCTGAATAAGGGAACATGATCAGGGGTGATAAGGGCTTGTATCTGCCTGATGCCTGCTAGAGGATACTCAAAGAAGTGGTAGGTGATGTTGCGTTTCCTGGTTGAATCCATGTTGAAGATGTGTGCTGAAGGAGATAACTGAAGAGGATAACTGAAGAAGATAGCTGAAGAAGTGCTGAAGCAGATAAGTTGAGCAGAAGAACAGTAAAAACCAAACCAAATGAAGGTGGATACCCTGTAAAACAAATAGACAAATGTTAAATGATGCAATATGATGTATGCTTAAGATATGTAAGGGTTTATGATCATGTGTTGGATTATCAGTTGCCTTTTGAAAGATCCATGAGTGTACAGAGTTTCAGATGGAAGTCTGAGAACCAGTAACTGGGTGGGGGACTCAAATAAAGAGTCAATAATCCAGGGTTTCAAAGAACATAGTACAAAATAGTACAACCTTAAGAACAAATTCCAGTAGCAAGGTATGTTGAGGTCAAGGGTTCTTGCAAACCTATAAACAACCCAACCCACTCACAGGTATTATTCTAGAACAAAGATCCTCAGATTCAGATCTATTATGAGAAGTGTAAACACTTATAACTTGGAGGTACAATGTTTACCCTAATCATAAAGGATCCTCCTCTAATTCACCTCAGATGTTGAAGTTCATCTAAAAAGGTCATCCAGACTTAGCAGGCTTCCCAGATAGCCCTAGCACTACAGGAAATCCGTAGCACAAAGTTCTCAAAAGGAAACCCTTGTCTGAACCGTGTTTTCATATTCCCGCACCAGACCGAAATGGAATGGGAAAGAATACAAAACCACTATAATCCTATGTGTCACTCAGGCCTTTGTGTTGAGCCTTTCTCACTAGAATACCCCACCCACCAAGGAAAACCAGAAATCCAACACAATGATATGATAATAATAAATGAAATGCAGAAAGCGGTAAATGAAAGCGATAAAGTAAAATGCAATAAATAAAGCTTTACAGGAAGCAATAAATAAAGCAAAAACATAAACACAAATAGCACATAACACCCCCAATAAACACAAACAAACAATCGCTAGGAGAAACCCACAAGAGAACCAGAACCCCTGGTTGCAAAGGTCCCCAGCAGAGTCGCCAAGCTGTCGCTCCCCGGATTTTCATCCTGGTGCAAACGCGAATCGTCGGTGATGTTGGAGGTTGAGGTTCAATAGAGTCGCCAGCTAGGCATTTTTATCCCGAAGAAAAGGTAATGCTGCATAAACCTGGAAAGAAGTTGATAAGACGGTTGTGAACCAAAGAGACTAGGTAAGGGGGTAGGTTACAACATGGGAAGGTATTAACACCCAGATCGCCCGTTGTACTCGACGGGATCCATGCATACCTGATTGTGTTAAATAAAGGGGGGAAGTGTATGTGCTAAACTGTGTAGAAAAGAGATGGAGGAATGGATGTACAGGGTGTCAGTGCAAAAAGAAAGTGAGTGCTCAAAACTGAGGCTAAGGAAAGAGAAACTAGGAAGAGGAGAGGGGGAGACAAAGAGACTTTTGTTCGATAACCGTTAAGTTATGCCTACGTATCCTCTCGTGCAATGAGGAAGCCAGAACACCGTAGTTCGACTCAAAGAGACTTGTTGTTTTTGTTGTGAACTGCTTGCTTGCCTATGCTCAAGTGTATGACTCGTCTAGCTCGAGTGCTAACTGTCTTGCGTTAGTCGGAAGAAGCGAGTTCTCATTTTCAGAGTGAATGTGATGAGAAAGTAATCCCAGAGGAGACGTTTATTGTTTGTTTTTGTGTTTTTCAGTTTTTTTGTGTGTGCTTTGCATAGGATGATTAGCTTAAGCCTTAATCAAGGATTGTAAACTCATTATATCACCCCTGATTAGGGATAATGAGTCTACTTAAGTATGAGATGAAAATCTCAACTTAAATTACCCTAATGATGCAGGATTAAGATCATTAACCTACTTGTGATTATTAAATGTTTTTGGATTTTATTTTGTGTTAAGTAATGAGTTTAATCTCTAATTAAGGATTAGTGAACTCATTACACCATCCTAAGAGAGGGATAATAGATGAGAACACTTAAGATGAGGAAGACTCCTCAACTTAATCCCTGGTTAGAGATTAAAATCATTATATAACAAGCCTTTATTAAAGTGCATTTTAATTAAAGGTTAGATTAAGAAGTGAATTTTATGTTTGTAAGACTAAACCTGAGGGGGACTTGTCCATTAAACACTAGGGTTAGTCCCTCTGAACCAACAGGCAGAATTGTAACCCTAATATAAGGCCCAAGTTACAAGATTAAGTCTTAATGATTGTTAGTTGTTTTGATTAGGAGGTGTAAATAACTTAAAGGTTTAACACTAAGTATTAAAGTTATACACTCCATCCTAAGATAAGGATACATGCATAACCCTAATTCAGAGCCTTAAAAATTTAACTGTTTAACTTTGATTATGAGATGAGGAGCAGAGACTCAAGGAGACTCAAAGGTAAAAACTAGGGGAGACTATGTACAGCCCTAAAGTTATCATGCTTGGATATTCCTATGGTTTGTGAGGCTTGAGAAAAGATCTTCAGATGGCCACCAAGGAAGAAGAAGCAGATGAAAAGAGAAGAGAAAGGAGAATATGTTACTTACTTCCTGAAGAAGTTAAGTAACCTAAGAGAAAGAAAAGGAGAAAGAGAGGACATAAGTGAGTCAAACTCACTTCAAATAAAAGTAAAGATGCAAATGGAGAGATAAGAAGAGATTGGATGTGGAGGCAAATCCACATCTTAAATAACTTACCTGAAGCCCCTGAAATGGTTAGTATGAATTCATAAGATGTGAAACAAAAGGAAACAGGGAAAATGAAGATGCAATGATCAAGACCAGAAGTTCAAACACAATGAAAATGTGTTATGAAATGATGCAAAGACATGTACAATATTTATGTATGATCATACAAGAGATGAGATGCAAAGGAAAGCATGTTAGGAGCTTGAAATCACATGAATGCACATAAGAAGTAATGAATGCAAAGCATACAAAATCGATGCAACAACGATCAACCAATGTTCACACATGTCCTAAGGTATCTAAGATGACATACAAATGCATGAGATGTCATGACAAGTTCACATGATGAAGGTATGCAAAGATGAATGCAAATGAACATGGCAAATTAGGGTTTTAAGAAAGTATAAGATGCATATGATCAAAACAGAAGTAAGACACATGATAAAAATTGAAATTTCAACCAAATGAACCCTAAACACACATAAGATCACTCCCCAAAGATGGAAGTCAGAAGCTATACCAAAGTCAAGTTATGGTTTTTCTAAGTTAGGCTAGGGTTTTGGGTACTTCTTCATGAAAACTTCCAATCAAATAGAACATACAATGTAAAAATATGAGTTAAATACCCTAGATACTACATGCAAAGTATGAAAGGATGCAAAAAGAACCATGTACAAACTCATCTTAGTTGATCAGAAATGAATTTTTGAAGTTAGGGTTAGAAAAATAAGAAATTTGGAAACCCTAATTCATGGTTAATTGTCAAAACATGATCAAACCCTAAAATATATTTGTAAGATGAGTTTTTAAATTGTTATAAATATGTAAGAATGCTTCATAATTTTTTTGGTGATTTTTAAATACCTAAAAGTATTTTAATTAATTAAAATGAATTAATTAATTAAATAATACAATTAAATGATTTAAAAATGGATTTTTAATGAAAAAATTAAAAATAAAAATGCTTTTAGTTTCGGAAAATTAATTTGAGTGAAAGTGTAAAAAATCAGAATTTTTGAAAATGTTTTACTATTTTTAATAAATGAAAGAAATAAACGAAAATAAAAATGCAAAGTATGCTGAATGGAGGGCTCAGATTGCGCAGGGACTGGATCAAGGGTGTTGTATTCCAAAATTTTCCCTCCCACAATCAAGACAATCTCTCTCAAGATTTCTAAATGATCATAAGGTCCTCAAGACTCCCAATTGGTCAAGAAGTATGGAAGTTTCCTTAGACAATGCCTTCTCCAAAGCAAAGTGTCCAAAACTAGGGTTTTGTGTTTCCTCAGGTTAAAATGAGTTTCAAGGCCTCAAGTGAGCTTCATAGCATCCCACATGTATTCAATAATCCCTATGTCAAGTTTCAAGGCTTTCCCAATAAGTTTTCCCAGTCAGATGATCAGATATGCAAAAATCAGTCAAAGTAGTTAAATAGTCAAACTGAGGTCAACTGTGGTCAAACTAAAGTCAAAATTCAAGATTTGTTTTGCCAACATCAATTTTATGAAGTAAAATTCATCATTTGATCAAGGGTTGATCATGATTCATCAAGGAAGTTTCAGATCATCAAGAATCATGAGTTTCTAAATTAGGGTTTTCTTAAGGAAAGTCAACTGAACTTTGACCAACCATAACTCTCACATGCTTCATCAAAAAATTCCCATCCAATTCTCATTTTGAAGGAAATTTAATTCTCTACAACTTTTTGTCTCACAAGCCAAGCCTAAAAATACTTCATTTAGAAGGTATGAGCTAAAACATTATAGGTCATTTCAAAAGTCAACAAAAAGTTAACATCTTCCAAAGGGTATAATTTGAAAATGGTAAAGGATATTGACATGAGACCAAAGAGGTTGGTTAGAGGACTCTTTAATATTTCCAAAATGTCCAAGAACACCTTCATAGCCTTAAAATTGAGGGATTTATGCCTTTTCAAAGTTGTGAAATATTTTAGGGGTATATTGAGCAAATGAGGTCTTAAAACCAAAATTTTCCAAATGGGCTTACAATTTTGTAATCCAATACTCACAATGACATCATGCACGACCCAATGCTTATTTATTCAGATTTTTATAATTTATTTTATATTTTTTGGATTTTATTCATTAAAATTCATTTTAAATCAAAATAAAATAAAAAAAACACAATTATTTGATTGGATCCTTCTTCTAGAAACTCTTAAAAGTCATTTAAAGTTGATTGAGAAGTTCCAATTTTGTGCTAAGGAATTATGGCATGAATATATTTGATTTTTTGACCAATTTGGCAATGAGATTTCTTCACATTCAAGGCATCCAAAAAGCCCAAATAATTCACCAAATTCTGACCTAATCTCACTCACTTATAAGAACACAACATGACCACTACAAGGGGACACGGAATTTGGCACAAGAGATGCATTGTTCAAACTCAAACTTTTCTAAAAAATTTCAAATTCGGTTTATAATTTGCAGGCTATATTAAGGTGTTTCAAAGGTTGCAATCCACTCTATGATGATTACTGAATGTGTTTCGATCATTTGCATCGTCAAGAACACATTCATATGACTAAACCGAAACCTTCATTCTCTTAAATTTCGTTTTTTTTGTTCAATCGATTCTTGTATTATTTGTTGTTTGTTATGATCTAATAATGTTTGTTTGAATGTATGGAATATTTCTGGACAATTGGATTGAGTTTTTATCGGAGGAGTCAAAGATCACAATGGTTAGGGTTTGGAGTTCGAATTTGGGATTCCATGATTTAGGCCATATAAATATATTTGAAGACCATGGTTGAGTTGTACATGTTACAAGGATCATGTTTATGTATTTAATTTGATGAAATTTTACATATTTCGAATGGTATGATTTTACAGGGATATAGTGACGCTTGAAAAACTGTAGCTATAGGTTCCAAAAAATTCGTCGCTAAAAGCATCCATCCTGAGGTTGAAGACGATGGCGCGTTTTTTTAGAATTCAAATTACGTTTATTTAATATATTTGTATTTTTGTTATAGGTTATAAAGATGTGGTTGGCTCAGTGGATAGCGCGCGTACGCACCAAGCTTGGGGCCTGGGTTCGATTCCCAGGTTCCCCCATTTTTTTTACAATCATGTTATTTTTCAGGATTAGCATATGAGGCGTTGTTGCTATTGGATTCACACAAGCAAACGCTTGTCCCAGTGGAAAAGCTGGAGGTTGTTGTTGTTGAGGGCATGGGTTCAACACCCGCCTCCCACATTTTGTCACAAAACCTGGTTTTATTTTCTTCTACTTTTTTTTTGTTATGTTTTTATTTCATTATTTTTATTATATTATAACTAATTATTTTCTTAATCAATTAACGAACCAATAAATCTTATATTTTCTATTAAACTCATAATTTTCAATTTTTGCTTAATATTTATTTTAATTAAACTTATTTTTTCTAATATTATTATTTGTACATAATTTGTATTATATATATATATATATATATATATATATATATATATATATATATATATATATTGTAAATAAAAACTAATTTATTTTAATTATGTTAAAAAATCCTAATTATTTTCTAAAACCCTAATTTTTTCACTAACCTTAAAATCTAACCTAATTTTTTTTCTAACCCTAAATATTTCTTTTATAATAACTTTTTTTTTATTTTGTAATATATTAAGCTTTTATATTATTAAAGCCTTTAAATTTATATTATTTTTCTTATAAACCCTAAAATTCTAACTTATTTAATTTCTTTAAAAAACATTCTAATTTCTCTTTTATTTCCTCATTATTATTTTCTTTATTTTCTTTTTCCTAATATTTATTTATTGCTTTATTATTATTATTGCTCTATTTATTTGCTTTATCATTATTATCATTATTTATTATTATTATATTGTAACTATCCCAAAGCCATGTAATAATCTAGATTTATTTTTCGTCTTTATTTTATTATAAATATTTTATTGTGTAGTTAGTAAATAGGGTGTGGAAACTTACTTGTAATTAATTTAATTTAGATAATTAATTTAAAAAGATAAATATTTGAAAATAAACACTCACACACATAAGTCGATCTATGATCGCCATCTTGCACTTCCTAGGGTATTCCTCTTGGTTGCCTTTAATATGGTCAAGTCCCTCGAATATAAGAATGTCTTAAGCAAAGTCCCTTCAAAGTATAAATCATCATAGTCCCTACAGTTTAAAAGATCAAGTCCCTTCGAGGTTGCCTACGAAATAATGATCTTGTCCCTTCGAATAAATGATGATAGTCCCTACGAATTGCTAAAGACATCTCTTAAGTTGCTTTCTATGACCATACGATGACCCTACGATTGTCCCTTAAACACATCCAAGGTAATGACTACCTATTCCTTAATAATAGGGATATTCTTACCATTGAAAGAACATACGAAAACATGAAAAACTTAATCTAGGGTAGGTACCTCTTAGTTGCTTGCTCACATTTCAAAATTACTTTTTACACCTCACTTTCTAATCGCACACTACACTCTTCAAAAACAATTTTTGTGAGCTAAGTAACTAAGAGCCCATGGATAACCATGGATATAAAGGGTGCTAACACCTTCCCTTTATATAACCTACCCCCTGAACCCAAGTCTTTTAAAATAGGTCTTTCCTGTTCTTTTATGTCCTTTCCATTTGGATAAAATAAAAGTCGGTGGCGACTCTTGCTATCCGCAACATGACTAAAAGTCAGTTCTCCCACCGTGTTACAGAACTGGCGACTCTGCTGGGGAGTTACTATGTAAACGAGGGGTACCCTTAGGAATTAGATCACTTTATATTGTTTGCTTTGTTTGCTTTATATTACTTGTTGGGCTTTATGTGTGAAAGATCCTAACCCGGATCTAGTGTACCCTAGGTAAATGGCAATAGACCAAGGAAACTGTACGGCGTATACCGATATGGTTGATCTGGTGGCCATAGTTAGTGTGACTTCTTGGTTGGTGCTTATGTTCCTTAAGTAAGTTAAGGATAATATGGGGCTTCCATATGTTGTTAATACACTAACTGACTTTTAGAACCCTAGTTATCCCATCTTGGCCTTTAGAAAGTAGTGAGATAGCCGGCTTTGGAGAAGTCTAAAGTTGGTTGATACTCAATACTACACTCATTGAGATCCTAAACTTGGAGGGTTTTGGTTGGAAAGTAAGTTTCCTACTGAACAACCACCCTTGGGAAGGATCAATGATATTGAGATCCCTTAGAACCTGGTTACTTTTGTAGGACAGGATGAACCAACTAAACTTCAGGGGAGTGTACTTACCTTTAAACCTCATGCAAGCCTTCAAACCTAGGGCTATTGTGTGACTTGTTTGTGTGAGCCACATGTTTGTGATTGAGCATAACATCATGACATCATGCATCATAAGCATAGCATTTTCACTAACCATTTCAAGGACCAAAGGATTTATCTTTGTTCTTTGTTGCAGGTCATGGCTTCTGCTCGTAGGAATACTATTCAGATCAACTTTGTAGGAATACCTCCTAAGCTTAAGGAATTGGTCTCTCAAGTTTCTGAAAATTCTCAATTTATCAAGAGGCATGGTCACCTACTGGATCTAGTCACTTCAGGTTTCAATGAAGACATGATGAGTGTCCTGTTTCAGTTCTTTGATCCTAAACATCATTGCTTCACATTCCCCGACTATCAGCTAGTTCCTACAATAGAAGAATTCTCCAAACTATTGGGTATACCTATCCTTGATTAGAGACTCTTCACAGGCTTAGAAAAGGAGCCTAAACCTGAAGTCATTGTTGCAGCCCTACATCTGAAGAAATCAGACATTGTCATAGAAACGAGAAGTTGAGTTAAGGGTATTCTTGCTAAGGTATTGAAGGAGAAAGCTCAAATGTTCTTGAAGGCTATGAGTTATGATACTTTTGAGGAGATCCTAGCCCTATTGATATATGGCTTAGTGTTGTTCCCTAATCCAGACCAGTTCATAGACATACACGCCATCAACATATTTCTGACTCGCAATCCAGTGCCCACATTACTTGGAGACATCTTACATTCTCTTCACACTCGTACTACGAAAGCGAGAGGAACTCTGATGTGCTGTATACCTTTATTGTCTAGGTGGTTTATTTCTCACCTTCCTCGATCAGTGATGAAGAATGAACAGTGGTTCAGGTGGTCTAAGAGGATTATGTCACTTTCTCATTCAGATATTCATTGGTGCTCTCGATCTATGGAGAATGTTACTATCATTGACCGTTGTGGGGAGTTCCCTAATGTGCCACTCCTTGGCATAAGAGGGGGCATCACTTACAACCCTTCTTTAGCTCTACGTCTGTTTAGTTATGCTCGGAGTAATGGCCCTCATGACATGCTTATTCAGGGTATTGTGTTCGACTATGACAACAATTTTCAGGGTTACCATCAAAGGTTTATACGAGCTTGGAACAAGGTGAACAAGATTGACATCAATACTTTGGATCCAAAGTATTCTATTCCTATGGAGCCTTATCTCAGATGGGTTCGATCTCGTGCTCAGACTTTTATGATGCCATATCCTGCTGTTCTACCAGTCACTATGGAGCCTGTTGCTGAAGGGGATGTTCCTTATACCATCATTCATCCAGACATGCCCACTGATTTAGAAGAATTGCAAAAGTCTTGGATTCAGTTGAAGGAGTAAAGGGATACTTTTGAGACTCATTTCAGAGCTGGTCAAGAAATTTTTTGGAGCTAACAAGGCAACTTCACAAGGAGCAAAACCTTAACAAGTACCTCCACACAAAGAGGAAGCGTCCATGGGAGACTTAAAACCCCATATATTTATCTTTTGTATTTTATTGTTATTTCTTTGTAAGCCCAAGGGGCAAAACTTATATTAAGTACTTACTAATAAAATTTGTTTTTGTTTTCTTTAAACATATTTAAATCCTGCGGTCCTTGAAAACATTGCATATACATTTACATACCATATCACTGCATGACAGGTTTCTATAGCAGGTTTCTCAATCTTCTCGCTGTTTATTTCAGCAGAAATGGCTCTCGAAAAATCTGTCAAAGACCTCCAAGCTCAGAATGCCAAGTTTCAAGAAGTGATCCTGAATTTGTCCAAGGGGCAAGAAGAGTTGAAAGCACTCCTCTCTGAAAATCATGAAGATAACAAGAATGGTCAGTTGGAACAATTGCAAGCTGAGATGACAGAAATGAGAATCCAGATGAATGACCAGGTGGCTCTTATTCAAAGTTTAGCTCAGGGGCAAGAAGAGCTAAGAACCTTTGTCCACAAACTTCAAAGTAATGGAGTCAGGAATCTAATTGTCAGTCAACCTTCGTCAAAACAAGATGACTTGGTTGAAAGGAAGATGAGGATAAAAGAAGGTAAGAGACAGGTTGCCACTGATTGTTCTTCAGTTGAAGAAAAAAGACCTGGTAAGGTTAATCCACCTCAACACAAGGAATGTAGAAGATAATTTATCAAATTCAGCACTCCAATGTCGCAAGTTTTGCAATGCTTGTTGGAGATGAAGCTAATTTCCTTGAAAAATCCTCCTCAAAATCCTAAACCTTCCTCTCCTTGCTATAATCCCAAGGCAAGGTGTGGGTATTACTTCAACTGTCCCGGACATGATACTAATAGTTGTTGGACATTGAAGAAAAAGATTCAAGACCTGATTGACGAAGGAATCCTCGAGGTTATGCCAGAAGGCCAAATTAAATTCTACTATCGTCCATCAAACATCGAAGCTGCAAGACAAGTTGCCCAAAGTAGCAAGAAAGAAAGCCTACCTATTCCTGTTGAGATATGGGTCACCTTGGGACATCCAAGTGGCAAATTTGATTTCATGGTGAAATATACTGCTCCTGAAAGTTCACAGATTGCAATTGAAGACATTCAGCCAACTGGATGGGATAACATTTGAACTTTCATGTGTAATTTCTTTTATTTTGTTTAAACACTTACTATTATGTTAAACTTTTGTTTTCATTGATGCATTGCATATGTTTATCTTGAATTAATCCATTTGTTTCACTATATTTTGAACTATGCTTCATAATTCAATTTTGTGATATTTAACTCCTGATAAAGCTATAAGCCTGTAGAGGGAGGATGACGAAAACAATACCATAATCTTATGCAGTATGCTTTTGAACAGACTATGTTGATGATGTACAGGAATTGTTTCAATTCATAAACATGGGAGATATAAGGAAGTTAATCCCTAGTCAACCCTTTTGAGCCTATGAAGTAGGAGTTTTCATTCTCACGCAAATTAAAACCCTTATTCATAACCTGGGAAAGGGTAGTTACTCGGTTAACTCAATTATGCCAATTGTTTGTGTTGTACACAACTAATGATGTTTCCCTGTAATCACTAAAGTATGCAAGTCAATATCTAGCAAAAGAAAAGCTCACTAAGTCAAAACCTATGAAGGAGATTTAATAAAAAAATTAAGACATCCTGCTGGCTGTAACCTTGAAATAAACAGTTCAGGCAAAAAAAAGGGATAACAAAGTCAAAAGAAAAAAGGAGGTCACTATAGATCCTCAATAAAGAAAGATGACTGAATTTTCAAATAAATTTATTTGATTCCTGAATCATCACAAATGTCAGTGTTACAATTCCAAACTCCTTTGGAGCCTCAATGCATAAGTTAATCGAACATAGGACTGAAGAACATCATGGAGATTGGGTTGGATACAAATAAAATTTAAGCCTTTATCCTCTGTTTCTTAAACCGTGAACCAGGCCACGTTATAACCCTTTAAAAGTCCTAACTGAAGCATGGTTAGTTTGAAAGCGTATTGCCACAAAAAGGTATCCTGACTCCTTTAAGGATTATTATAAATCTTGAGTTAATATCACAGTTTTTACAAACATTTTTTTACTAAAATAACTCTTTTTCAAAACTTCAAGAGAGACATAAGCATTGCATTTTGGATATTATTGGTTGCATATAACTGAGTGTTTGACAAACAGAGAAACTTACAAGATGGATGTTCAATAAACCAAAGTCCTTCCGGTAGACAAAGTTGCTTCCTGGATCAAAGCCCATGTATACAAAGGGGCATAGTCATTATCTCCCAATCAAGGGGCATGCCATGATACTGCCTAATTCATTTTGGGCAATCAGGTCAAGATTCAACTATGCTTAAGTAGCCGGGGTAGGTCTCCTCATCTATCTGAATTACCAAGGGTAACATTACAGAGTTCACGATGCCATGGACATATTATTGTGAGGCATCTTGCTTACTTCTCTTGAGGTAGCTCCTTTCAGATACTTCCATTATAGGACAATTCATCCTCTACCAAGGGGAAATTATCTCTTTCCAATCTAATACCCGGAGCGTATACGGTTCATCACAATTTGAAGACACGTTCCTCTCATTGTATTACCTTGATATTGGATTCTCAGCAGAAGCCATTGTGAAAATCAACTGTATATGCCAGTAGTATCAGATGGTGTCAGTATCATGTCTTCGGATCCAACAATGAGAATTTCTGGGAAATTATTCAGGCAAATTAAGAACCTCAGAAGCTCCAAATCCAATTGGTTATACACTCTCAAAGTTGAAACGATTCTGTTTTTGAGTTCAGCTTTACTTTTCCCTCTTTATTCAGGTTTACTTTTCCTTTTGTACTAAAGCGAGAAAACGTCTGTTGGTTATGTTTGAATGTATATATGCCTTTGAAAATGCATAAAATACAATAACAACATTTACTAAGAATGAACGAAGGTAGGAATTCAACGAAGCTTCGCCGGTTCATCCCCACAGAGTAATCTTTATGGATATCCTTACGAAATACCTCAAGCAATATCTTACACTTCCAACTTTACGAAGTCTCCAGGTAGTTTCATATCCTCCTAAGAATTGATACTTAACTACATAGGTCTCCCGGATCTATGTCCATCTCTTTTATCCTCAGTCAGGATATTCAGGAAGTTAATCCTTCAATAAGAAGTATGACGAACGAAACAAGAGGTTCAAAGTACGATATTCTTCAACAAGACGGGAACGAAGTCTTCATGCTCATCAGCAACAAATCGGGATTTATTTTCCCCAGCCAGCAGTTATTCTACAAAGCTACTTATACGCTTCAGCTACATAATTCATACATACATCATATCATATCATACGCATTCTCATAAAATATTATCTTGCAGAATTTTATATATATCATTATATTTGCACCGAACTAACCTTGTTTTTCAGGTTAATCCTCCAGCAGATAAACTTCATCAACAACTTACCTTGGGCCGTCGTTCATTCTTCCCAATGGTTATCTCGTTACCTCGGGCCGTCGTTTATTCTTCCCGCAGGTTATCTCATTTTTGGGCCGTCGTTTATTCTTCCCAGAAATCAACATACCTTGGGCCGTCGTTTATTCTTCCCAATGGTTATCCTGTTACCTCGGGCCGTCATTTATTCTTCCCGCAGGCTATCTCATTTTTGGGCCGTCGTTTATTCTTCCCAAAAGTCAACTTACCTTGGGTCATCGTTTATTCTTCCCAATGGTTATCCTGTTACCTCGGGTCGTCGTTTATTCTTCCCGTAGGTTATCTCATTTTTGGACCGTCGTTTATTCTTCCCAAAAGTCAACTTACCTTTGGCAATCGTTTATTCTTCCCAATGGTTATCCTGTTACCTCGAGCCGTCATTTATTCTTCCCGCAGGTTATCTCATTTTTGGTCCGTCATTTATTCTTCCCAAAAGTCAACTTACCTTGGCCATCGTTTATTCTTCCCAATGGTTATCTTGTTACCTCGGGCCATCGTTTATTCTTCCCGCAGGTTATCTCATTTTTGGGTCGTCCTTTATTCTTCCCAGAAATCAACTTACCTTGGGCCGTCGTTTATTCTTCCCAATGGTTATCCTGTTACCTCGGGCCGTCATTTATTCTTCCCGCAGGTTATCTCATTTTTGGGCCGTCGTTTATTCTTCCCAAAAGTCAACTTACCTTGGGTCGTCGTTTATTCTTCCCAATGGTTATCCTGTTACCTCGGGCCGTCGTTTATTCTTCCCGTAGGTTATCTCATTTTTGGGCCGTCGTTTATTCTTCCCAAAAGTCATCTTACCTTTGGCCGTCGTTAATTCTTCCCAATGGTTATCCTGTTACCTCGAGCCGTCGTTTATTCTTCCTGCAGGTTATCTCATTTTTGGGCCGTCGTTTATTCTTCCCAAAAGTCAACTTACCTTGGGCAGTCGTTTATTCTTCCCAATGGTTATCTTGTTACCTCGGGCCATCGTTTATTCTTCCCGCAAGTTATCTCATTTTTGGGCCGTCGTTTATTCTTCCCAGAAATCAACTTACCTTGGGCCGTCGTTTATTCTTCCCAATGGTTATCCTGTTACCTCGTGCCGTCATTTATTCTTCCCGCAGGTTATCTCATTTTTGGGTCGTCGTTTATTCTTCCCAAAAGTCAACTTACCTTGAGTCGTCGTTTATTCTTCCCAATGGTTATCCTATTACCCCGGGCCGTCGTTTATTCTTCCCGTAGGTTATCTCATTTTTGGGCCGTCGTTTATTCTTCCCAAAAGTCAACTTACCTTTGGCCGTCGTTTATTCTTCCCAATGGTTATCCTGTTACCTCGAGCCGTCGTTTATTCTTCCCGCAGGTTATCTCATTTTTGGGCCGTCGTTTATTCTTCCCAAAAGTCATCTTACCTTGGGCCGTCGTTTATTCTTCTCAATGGTTATCGTGTTACCTCGGGCCATCGTTTATTCTTCCCGCAGGTTATCTCATTTTTGGGCCGTCGTTTATTCTTCCCAGAAATCAACTTACCTTGGGCCGTCGTTTATTCTTCCCAATGGTTATCTTATTACCTCGGGCCGTCGTTTATTCTTCCCGCAGGTTATCTCATTTTTGGGCCGTCGTTTATTCTTCCCAGAAATCAACTTACCTTGGGCCGTCGTTTATTCTTCCCAATGGTTATCTCGTTACCTCGGGCCGTCGTTTATTCTTCCCGCAGGTTATCTCGTTTTTGGGCCGTCGTTTATTCTTCCCAAAAATGTCATCTCCATATTTAAGAAGTATATCAGAAGACTCTTTATTCAAATGGCATCTTTAAGCCTATTGAAGCATCACAATCAACCAACAGTATCATTCTACACACCAGCAAGTGCAAATTTTTGGGCTTTTGTGTTCAATCCTCTTCAATCTTCAAGTCACGAATGGCGTACATGCCAATCTAACTCCTCATATTCCAGAAAATTAAACAAGGGGAAGTTGTTGTACCCTAAAATTTTCCCTCCCATAACCAATACAATCTCTCTCAAGATTTCTAAATGATCATAAGGTCCTCAAGACTCCCAATTGCTCAAGAAGTATGGAAGTTTCCTCAGACAATGCCTTCTCCTAAGTAAAGTGTCCAAAACTAGGGTTTTGTGTTTCCTCAGGTTAAAATGAGTTTCAAGGCCTCAAGTGAGCTTCATAACATCCCACATGTATTCAAGAATCCCTATGTCAAGTTTCAAGGCTTTCCCAATAAGTTTTCCCAGTCAGATGATCAGATATGCAAAAATCAGTCAAAGCAGTTAAAAAGTCAAACTGAGGTCAACTGTGGTCAAACTAAAGTCAAACTTCAAGATTTTTTTCGCCAACATCAATTTTATGAAGTAAAATTCATCATTTGATCAAGGGTTTATCATGATTCATTAAGGAAGTTTCAGATCATCAAGAATCAAGAGTTTCTAAATTAGGGTTTTCTTAAGGAAAGTCAATTGAACTTTGACCAGCCATAACTTTCACATGCTTCATCAAAAAATTCTCATCCAAATCTGATTTTGAATGAAATTTAATTCTCTACAACTTTGTGTCTCACGAGCCAAGCCTAAAAATACTTCATTTAGAAGATATGAGCTAAAACATTATAGGTCATTTCAAAAGTCAACAAAATGTCAACATCTTCCAAAGGGCATAATTTCAAAATGGTAAAGGATATGGACATGATACCAAAGAGGTTGGTTAGAGGACTCTTTAATATTTCCAAAATGTCCAAGAACACCTTCATAGACTTAAAATTGAGGGATTTATGCCTTTGCAAAGTTGGGAAATATTTTAGGGGTATATTGAGCAAATGAGGTCTTAAAACCAAATTTTTCCAAATGGGCTTGCAATTTTTTAATCCAATCCTTACAATGACATCATGCACGACCCAATGCTTATTTATTCAGATTTTTATAATTTATTTTATATTTATTTGGATTTTTTTCATTAAAATTCATTTTAAATTATAATAAAATATAAAAACACAATTATTTGATCGGATCCTTCTTCTAGAAACTCTTAAAAGTCATTTAAAGTTGATTGAGAAGTTTCAATTTCGTGCTAAGGAATTATGGTATGAATATATTTAATTTTTTGACCAATTTGGCAATGAGATTTCTTAACATTCAAGGCATCCAAAAATCCCAAATAATTCACCAAATTCTGACCTAATCTCACTCACTTATAAGAACACAACATGACCACTGCAAGGGAACACAAAATTTGGCACAAGAGAGGCATTGTTCAAACTCAAATTTTTCTAAAAAATTTCAAATTCGGTTTATCATTTCCAGGCTATATCAAAGTGTTTCAAAGGTTGCAATCCACTCTATGATGATTACTGAATGTGTTACGATCATTTGCATCATCAAGAACACATTCATATGACTAAACCGAAACCTCCATTCTCTTAAATTTCATTTTTTTTGGTTCAATCGATTCTTGCATTATTTGTTGTTTGTTATGATCTAATAATGTTTGTTTGAATGTATGGAATATTTCTGGACAATTGAATTGAGTTTTTATCGCAGGAGTCAAAGATCACCATGGTTAGGGTTTGGAGTTCGAATTTGGGATTCCATGATTTAGGCCATATAAATATATTTGAAGACCATGGTTGAGTTATACATGTTACAAGGATCACGTTTATGTATTTAATTTGATGAAATTTTACATATATTGAATGGTATGATTTTGCAGGGATATAGTGACGTTTGAAAAATTGTAGCTATAGGTTCCAAAAAATCCGTCGCTAAAAGCGTCCATCCTGAGGTTTAAGACGATGTCGCGTTTTTTCAGAATTCAAATTTACGTTTATTTTATATATTTGTATTTCTGTTATAGGTTATAAAGATGTGGTTGGCTCAGTGGATAGCGCGCGTACGCACCAAGCTTGGGGCCTGGGTTCGATTCCCAGGTTCCCCCATTTTTTTTATAATCATGTTATTTTTCAGGATTAGCATATGAGGCATTATTGCTATTGGATTGACACAAGCAAACGCTTGTCCCAGTGGAAAAGCTGGAGGTTGTTGTTGTTGAGGGCATGGGTTCAACACCCGCCTCCCACATTTTGTCACAAAACCTGGTTTTATATTCTTCTCCTTTTTTTTGTTATGTTTTTATTTCATTATTTTTATTTTATTATAACTAATTATTTTCTTAATCAATTAATTAACCAATAAATCTTATATTTTCTATTAAACTCATAATTTTCAATTTTTGCTTAATATTTATTTTAATTAATCTTATTTTTTCTAATCTTATTATTTGTACATAATATTTATTATATATATATATATATATATATATATATATATATATATATATATATATATATTTTCTAAATAAAAACTAATTTATTTTAATTATGTTAAAAAACCCTAATTATTTTCTAAAACCATAATTTTTTCACTAACCTTAAAATTTAACCTAATTTTTTTTCTAACCCTAAATATTTCTTTTATAATAACTTTTTTTTATTTTTTAATATATTAACATTTTATTATTATTAAAGCCTTTAAATTTATATTATTTTCTTATAAACCCTAAAATTCTAACTTATTTAATTTCCTTAAAAAACATTCTAATTTCTCTTTTATTTCCTCATTATTATTTTCTTTATTTTCTTTTTCCTAATATTTATTTATTGCTTTATTATTATTATTGCTCTATTTATTTGCTTTATTATTATTATTATCATTATTTATTATTATTATATTGTAACTATCCCAAAGCCATGTAATAATTATAGATTTATTTTCTGTCTTTATTTTATTATAAATATTTTATTGTGTGGTTAGTAAATAGGGTGTGGAAACTTACTTGTAATTAATTTAATTTAGATAATTAATTTAAAAAGATAAATATTTGAAAATAATCACTCACACACGTAAGTCGATCTTTGATCGCCATCTTGCACTTCCTAGGACATTCCACTTGGTTGCCTTTAATATGGTCAAGTCCATCGAATATAGGGATGTCTTAAGCAAAGTCCCTTCAAAGTATAAATGATCATAGTCCCTACAGTTTAAAAGATCAAGTTCCTTCGAGGTTACCTACGAAATAATGATCTTGTCCCTTCAAATAAATGATGATAGTCACTACGAATTGCTAAAGACATCCCTTAAGTTGCTTTCTATGACCATACGATGACCCTACGCTTGTCCCTTAAACACATCCAAGGTAATGACTACCTATTCCTTAATAATAGGGATAGTCTTACCATTGAAAGAACATACGAGAACATGAAAGACTTAATCTAGGGTAGGTACCTCTTAGTTGCTTGCTCACATTTCAAAATTAATATTTACACCTCACTTTATTAAACAATTTTTTCAAAACAAGGCTTTGTATACATCCATACGAGGATCATTACAAAGTACTTAGAAAAATTTCTAATCACACACTACATTCTTCAAAAACAATTTAAGTGAGCTAAGTAACTAAGAGCCCATGGATAACCATAGATATAAAGGGTGCTAACACCTTCCCTTATATAACCTACCCCCCGAACCCAAGTCTTTTAAAATAGGTCTTTCCTGTTCTTTATGTCCTTTCCATTTGGATAAAATAAAAGTCGGTGGAGACTCTTGCTATCCGCAACATGACTAAAAGTCAGTTCTCCATCGTGTTACAAAGGGCTAGGATTGCAAGTCACCAAGACATGGAGTATGAGGATCTAAGGGATCAGATTTAAACTTGGCTTACGCGCGTGATCCAATGGCTCATGTATGATCTTACTTAATTAATTACAATTAATTTAATTAATTAAAATTAGGATTAAGTGATTTATCTGGACCGTTCGCTGCTTAACCTAAATATGAACCAAGGGCTCCCATGCAATCTGGAGACTTAAACCCTAATTAGCCCTAATGACTCTCAGGTGACCGGAGATAAGCTCCGGTCATCTTCTCCGGCCAGCCCCTCAACCTAACTTCTTCTACAGGCCACTAAACACCATCAAATCTGCCCATAAACACTCCCCAAACATCATGGAACATAAATCAACAATAAAAAACAATTTATAACACCTGAATCAAGAGAATCAAAGCAAAGCATTTTTACGGGCAAATTTTCAGAACAACAATACATGCTCATTTCTACACCATTTTCAATTCTAAGCACATCAGAATGATTAGCAAAGCATATAGGTTCATTTTAAAACAAGAAAAAGAGGTTCTGGAAAAATTGTTCTTGATGGATACCTGAACTAAAGTTCTTCAAACTGGAGCTTTCAGGGCCTCCCTCTTGTGCAAATCAGCTCATTTGGTCCTTCTGAAGCTAATTGAGTTTATAATGGCTATTTTGAGAGGTCCAGTTCTGGTTCAACAGAAATCGTGTTTCTTGTTTATGGTATTTCAGGCCATTGTGATGGGCGGGAAATGTTCCTTAGGTCATGTGTGATTGAATGGTGAAATAATTTGGAAGTTTGATGGCAGGTTTGAGAGAATCGACGAGAGGAAGTTTTTGAGGGATTTTGTGCAATCTGATGCTTTGCCCCTTCTCAGCTCTTGTGTGTTATGCTTTATGATCCTTAGTGTTGCACCCCAAAATTTGCCCTCACCAAGACAAGACATTGTGTACTAAGGTATCCCAAGAGGTTCACAAGGTTCACAAGATTCACAAGGTTCACAAGGTTCACAATTAGTCAGAAAGTTTGACAATTCCCTCAAACAATGCATCCTCCTAAGCAATGCATCTTAAACTAGGGTTTTGACTTTCATCAGGATAAATGGACTTCCAAGACTTCAAGTGAGCTTCATAGCATCCTATATGTGTTCAAGAATTCCCATGTCAAGTTTCAAGACTTTCCCAAAAGATTTGCTCAGTCAGATGATCAGATAGGTTAAAATCAGTCAAGGCAGTTAAAAAGTCAAACTGAGGTCAATTGTGGTCAAACCAAAGTCAAACTTCATGATTTTTTTGCCAACATCAAGTATATGAAGTAAAATTCATCATTTTATCAAGGGTTGATCATGATTCATCAAAGAGATTTCAGATCATCAAGAATCAGGAGTTTCAAAATTAGGGTTTTCATAGGAAAAGTCAACTGAACTTTGACCAGCCATAACTTTCACATGCTTCATCAAAATTTTTCCATCCAAAGCTCATTTTGAAGGAAATTGAATTCTCTACAACTTTGAGTATCACAAGCCAAGCCCAAAAATGCTTCATTTGGAAGGTATGAGCTAAGACATTATAGGTCCTTTTAAAAGTCAACAAAAAGTCAACAACTTCCAAAGAGCATAACTTGAGAATGGTAAAAGATATGGACATGAGACCAAAGAGGTTGGTTATAGGACTCTCTAGGATTTCTAAAATGTCTAAGAACACCTTCATAGCATTAAAGTTGAGGGATTTGTGCCCTTGCAAAGTTGGGAAAGTTTTGGGAAGTTTATGAAGCAAATGAGGCCTTAAAACCAATTTTTGCTAAATGGGCCTACCAAATTACCACCCAATCTTCATGATATCATCAAGCATGACCCAACCCATGCCTTTTCTGATTTTTTATTTTTTATTTAGAATTTATTTGAATTTTATTCATTAAAATACAAATTAAATCAAAATCAAATATGAAAATCAAATATTTGGATGAGATTATGATTCTAGAAAGTCATAAACATCAATTATAGATGATTGATCTGATCCAAATTCGTGCTAGCTTGATTTGGAAAGGTTAGATGTGATCTTTTTCAATATTTGAAAGAAGGAAACTTCATGATCAAGCAATCAATACAAAGCCCATAAATCCATAACTTTTTGACTTAATTTACATCTCTACATATACCTGAATACATCCCAACAAGCAGGACACGAATTGGCTGCCTCTAGGAGCAAGAACAAGACTTGAAATATCACAAAAAACTCATAATCGGATTCTCATCTCCAGGCTATCTCCAAAGCTTTTGAAGGTTGCAAATCGTTCCTTGAAGATCACTGAGTGTTTCTGGATCATAAAACCATCCATTCATGCACTGAACCATGAAAACCGAATCACTCTTGTTCAAGTTTTATATTTTTTTCGATTTCATACTTCCATGCGTTATTAATTGATTTTGCTTATTGATTCATGTTTGTTTTGAAGCATAGAAGCTTTCTGGATAAACCAATTGAAGTTTCATGGCCTAAATCGTTAAATGCCATTGTTAGGGTTTGAGACTCGAATTTGGGATCTTAGTGTTTAGGGCGTCTAAATGAATTCTAAGAACATGGCCATAACGTATAAACATCATGTAATTGATCTGGGTTGCTAATTTGCATTAATATTGTGGTTTGCTTGATGTTTCAAAAACATAGGTTTTCTGGTTCATGAACACGCAGGTGAATTCGCAGGAAAGGTTGTATGAAAATTCGCAGGAAATTCAAACGAGGAAGATGAAGCTGCGCGCCAAATTCCAGTTTTAAATTCTAACATTATATTTTATTTTATTGTTGTGCATATATTTCATAAACGCTGCTTGGCTCAGCTGGTAAAGGACGCGCATATGCAAGGCAAGGTCAAGGGTTCGAGCCCTATCAGGACCATTCTTTTTTGGAAAATTTCTCAAATATTAGTTTACGCATATCATACATTCTTCTCCTCCAGATGACAAGGCGCGCGCCTTGTCCCAGTGGCCATGTGTTGCCAGGTATTAGGGGAGGTCCTGGGTTCAAATCCAGGCCTCCCCTCTTTCTTTTATTTGTTTTCTTTATATTTTTCTTTTATTTATTTTATTAATTATATAATTATGACAATCAATTTTTCTTAATTAAAACATTAACTCTATTTTTCTTACTAATCCTAAAAAATTAACTTATTTTTTTCTAAAACTCTAATTAATTAATTTAAACTTTATTTTTATTAATATGAAAATAGTTTTATATTTTATTTATTATTATTATATTTTCTTAATTAAATTTCTAAAACAATTTCTAACACTTGTTTAATTTAAAAATAATTTTTCTTTTGCTTTTTTTATTATCTTTATCCATTATTCTAATTATTATTTTTCTTATTATATCATTATTGCTAATATTTGGTGGTTTATTTATTATTTTTATTATATTTATCATATTATTTTATTTGGTTATTATGTAATTGTGAAAGCCATGTAATAGTCGCAGATTTATTTTCTTGTCTTCGTTTTATTTTGTAAATATATTTACTGCATGGTTAGTAATTTAGGGAGTGTATAACATGTTTGTAATTAAAAATTGACTTAGAAAACTAATTTAAACAAGATAAATATATGAATATAAACACTCACACACGTAAGTCGATCTTTGATCGCCATCTCACACTTTCTAGGGTTACTCCTCATGTTGCCTAATTCTAAGGTCAAGTAAGGTGTCTTAAGCAAAGTCGCTTCATAAAATATCATCTAGTCCCTTTAAGTTTATAAGATCAAGTCCCTTCGAGGTTGCCTATGATAAATGATCTTGTCCCTTCGGAATAAAAAGATGATAAGTCCCTACGAATTGCTAAAGACACCTTACAGTTGCCTAAATACAGATGTCACTTCACATGTCCCTTAATAACATCCAAGGTAATGACTACCTATTCCTTAATAATAGGGATAGTCTTACCATTGAAAGAACACATAAGAACAGTAAAGACTTAGCATAGGGTAGGTTCCTCTTAAGTACTTGCTCACTTTTCTTCAAAATACTTCATTACACTTCACATTTCAAACAAATTTTCAAAACAAAGTCTTTATATACATCCATACGAGGATCATTATAAAGTGCTTACAAATTTTTTAATCACACACTACACTTTCTCAAAACAATTTAAAGTGAGATAAGTAACTAAGAGCCCATGGATAACCATGGATATAAAGGGTGCTAATACCTTCCCTTTATATAACCTACCCCCCGAACTCAAATTTTTTTTAAGGTCTTTCATGTTCTTTTATGCCCTTTCCTTTTGGATAAAATAAAAGTCGGTGGCGACTCTTGCTATCCACAACATTTAACTAAAGTCAGTTCTCCCACCGTGTTACACTTAGGCAATGCATAAACTAATGCGATCAGTCAGAGGAGTGGATATGCATTGTGGGATTGGTATGGCTCAAATGGCAAAAAAAAGTCAAAGTTTGTGTACTTGAAGCATGGGCCATGGAATAAGTGATTTGAGGTCTTAGGCTGCCTCAGCTGGCTTCAAGGAGGGCCTTTGGATTGAAAGTTGTGAGCTGTATGGCTTGGATCAAGAGTTTGTATGGTTTTTGCAATTTCACAACTTTGACATTTCTTGAGAAGCAAGTCATGAAAGCCCTAGATTCTTGGCCCAATTATGATCTTTAGAAGTTTTTTTGATCATAGCATGATGTATTTGAGTGGATTAGAGGTCACATAAAGGCCTGAAATACCATTTTGCACATTTCCCTCTTTGACATGAACTTGAAAATTACAAGATTTTTCCCAACTTTGACTTGCCATTTCTTGAGTTCTAGGATGAATCAAGAGGAGTTCTTGTACTTTTTGAAAATGGGAAGATCAAATCTACAACTTTCATGTTTGAAGAAAATTCATTTGAAGCCTTTTTGATCAAGAAATAGGAGGTTGAAGATATTTCCCAAAATGGAAAGTTTTCATTACAAGTCATGTCCAAAAATGGCAAGTTTCCAAATGGCTCAAAATTCTTCAATCTTGTGAACTTACAAGCATTCCTAAGATCAAATAAAGATCATAGGAACTCAAAATGATGGAGATGACCCTTTGGTACCCTTGATGGAGGTCTCAAATGCCCTGATTCTGACTTTTCTTGCACAACAAGTTACCATTTGATTAGATGACTTCCACAAGGAGTTTTTGCTTCAAATTTGATACACATGCTCCTTATACCATATGTAGACTAATAGAATCAAGAATGGCCAGAAATTTTGAGTGTAAGGGCCTCAAACCCAAAACCCTAATTTCTAGGTCATCTATGTAGGAGCCCTAAGCCTGCCTGGGTAGCTGTGCAATCCTCTGTGATTTTGTGACTTTAAAGAACCCTTGGAGGTATAATATGATCATAGAACAGTAAATTTGGATGGCTTAAACCACCTCTAAGATTCTCCTGACCATAAACCCTAACTTATGTAGTGAGTAACTATGCAGTGTTAGATGGTATGCTTATGCAATGCAACATGAAGGATCACAAGCCAAGGTGTGAGAAAAAGAGAGGGAAAATTTGGGTGTTTACAGGGGGCTACCAAGCCAGGAAGGAACTCCACTATCATTAGTATCAATTCAGAGCTAAACCACTCAATTTACCCTCTTCACTTAATCACTACCCAATGCTAGTTCTAACTATGAATATGATACACCTCTCACTCCGCCTCAATCACAGCAGTGATAACAAACACAAAATCAATAAAAGAGAAGACACACTTCCAAAACAATCATTGAACTTGCTTCAAAGCTTCAGTAAAATACAAAATCACTCTTGCTTAAAAGCTTTGAGTGGACAACATGCAACTCAATAAATCTAGTCCAAAACAACCATCAATAAGATACTTGTTTGTCTCACAAGAAAACTAAACACACGCAGAAAACACTGAATACTTCAATCCTTATTTTCTGTGTTTCAAACTAGGGTGTAACAACCTTTAAGTAGAGTCTAAATCATGGGCATGGGCCTGCTAAACTTGCACAAATAAATACGATAAATTCGATAATAAAGGAACAAAAATAACAACATATAAAATGCTCTACTAAAATCACTCCAAGCTGAATCGTAACCTAGATAAAAGAGCTTGTTATTTCTCAACATATCACATAATTTAATAACCGAAAAACACGCGTTTTGAAATAAGGATTCAACTAGGTCTTCAGGCCCAGTCAGAGATGTCATGATATCAGTCTTGACATCCTGATAAAACAGCTACATACTTTAAATCTTCATACTTGTAGAATGCTTAAATCACATGTCATAACATCACACATGACATTCAAAATCAGAATATGTTTTACCATAAAATACTGCCAATCTAAAACATCTACAAACTCCCTCTTTGGAATTGTTTTGGCTAAAACAATTTAAGCATTATTCAGAGCACACACAACAGCAGAAACACATCAGAGAGATAGATAATCTCCCCCTCAAACAAAACCTGTATCAGAGTACAACAGTAGAAGTTTCAAACATACGAGAGATTACATCTCCCCCTCAACCTGTAGAGCCCTGCATAAAATATTCTGACTATACTAAAATAAATAGTATACGAGAGCAGAACATCTAACATCTAGTTATCTAAAATTACTCCCCCTTTTAGCCATAAATTGAGCCAAACTTAGAAATAATCATAGAGCCAAATAAAGTGCTGATACACAAGCTCATGAAGAGAAAATATTCAGGGTTACACCAGAAACCCAACACAGCCAGCAGAGATCACATAAATCCAAACAGAGAACAGATTACAAAGTGCCTTCAAGGGCTAAAATCCAAATAGAAAAATAAAAAAAACTTCATCAGAAATATCCAGCATCCATCCATACAAAGCCTATTCAAACCAGATTGAGCATCTCCAACATCATCGTCTCCCCCACTTGCATTCTCACTATCTGAATCATCATCAGAACCACCTTCAGATTCCTCTTCATCCTCCTCACCATCAATTTTCCCCTCTTTTTCCAAAATCTCAATCATTTTCTCAAATTTATACTTTCTTGCATCTAACTCTTTACAAGCTTCTTTGAGCTCAGCAATGATTGAATTCCTGTTGACAGGGTTGCTGCTAGTAGATGTGTCAGTGGATGTCATAGCAATGTCAGGGACATGTGACCCCAGAAACAAGTTATAGTTGGAAGAGAGCACTCTCCCTCTTGCACGTAGTGTCAGAATCATTCAAAATAGAAGGGTACTGGTTCAAAATTATACCACAGATGAGGGAAGGAAAAACAATGGGTAACTTCACAGCCAGTGTACTAACATGCTTCATGGTTTGTTCAAAATATAAGTACCATAATCAAATTTTGTTTTGGTACCTACAACATATATAAATCTACTTAAATCAGTAGCAATATTGGAGGTGTGGTTTGTTGGTACCCAATTAGCTTCCCCAATTCTATTCAGCATAGCATACTTAACATTAAGCATGCTAGTTGAAAGCTTTCCTTTCCTAGGACAATGTCTAACTTTGTTGGAAGTGAGGGTTTTGCATATCTGATTGTCAGTAACTGCTAATTCAGGATGATCAGTAGTATCTCTTCCTAGGTAATTATTTATCATAGTAGGGGAAATATTAATACACTTACCTCTTATATACACCTTCCTGAAATCATTTGACCTCCCATCAACACACTCCTCAGATAGGTTCATAATAAATTCCTTAACAAGAGTTTCATAAATCTTTGAAAATCTTGCAACAATTATAAAGAAGCCTGTAAAATAAATTAAGGCCATAACCTCTGAACAATCCAGAATAGAATCAACAACCTCCTTTTCCAAAGCTAGCCTTCTTTGATACACATACATCGATTTGCTAACACTACTGATGCAATGAAAGGAGATATTATCCAGAGGTGCATCAGGCACCTTAGTAGCAAGCTTACTTGTAGTTGGATTTTTCCTTGGAGTGATGTATGGGACATCACCTTCAACATCAGAATCAGACTCAGAAATATCTTGAGCCTTCCTTTTCTTCGTAATGACCTTAATCCATCCTTTGGAAGGGCAAACAACAGTCTTACCTTTTCTCTGAGTAGTTGTATATCGAGAAATCCTTTGATCAACAAAACTTTACCTTTCCTAGATGTTAACCTTTTGGCTATTCTAGGATTGATGTTGGAAATGAGATCATCGTCAGACACATCATCCAGGTTAATCATATCATCAGGAATAACATCATTATTTTTATCAGCCTCAGGGATATCATTATCCTTTTGAGCAGCTTCAATGTCCTTATGTGTGCCTCCAACATCAGATTGAACACCTTTAACATTAGGTGTTACACCATCCTTCTTAGTATCCTTGTTACCATGTGTAACACCCCAAATTTTCCCTCTTCATTTTAAGCATCATATCACATCATATTCATCATGAACATATCATTTTCTTAGCATCCTAGAATGGAAAGATGAGGCATAACATTTCTCATGTCCTAGCATTAGGCATATGATCATCTGGGGAGGTTCTTGAGGCATCACAAGCTATGACAAGGGTCCCAATGGTTTTTTACAAGTCCTATGAGGGGTCTACATTTTATTTGCAAGTTCAAGTTCATTTGCAAAAGCTCAGAAGGTTGTATGATCATCAGAGATTCGAGGATAGGGCAATGCTCCTAAGCATTGGTCCTAAACTAGGGCTTGAGATTCAAGCATCAAAACTTCACAACTTTGGCCATTTCACTTGGGAAAAGTATTTTATATGTCAAGAGGATCCTAGGTACCAATTTTCATGAGAAAATTCCTTGTGGAAGTCAAGAAATTCTTCAGTTGCTTGCAGATGAAGTAATTGGTCAACTGTGCCCTTAAAAAGTCAACTGTGTGATTTCAAGGGGTCCAACCCAATTTTTCTAGCCAAGGGATGTACTTACAATGTTATAAGAGGTTTGGAAGGTTCAAGGATCAAGAATCATGAAGATTTGAGGGTTTCTGCAAAATTGGTGCAAAGTTGGTTTTTGGAAAATTCCATTTTTGGCAACTTTTGCCCTAAAATTCAAGTGAGTTTAACATGATCAAAATTTCTTCAAATGTACCCAATTCAAACATGAAAGTTGGAGATTAAGGTCTCCCATTTTCAAAAAGTACAAGTACTTTTTCATGGGATTCATGGTTTGTTCTATAGGCCCTTCGAAAATTTCACTTAAATTAGGGCAAATGTGAAAGTTCATGCATGCACCAAGAGCAAAAAGTTTCAAAACTTAATTTTAAGGCTTGGAATGGATCAAGTGAGGTTGCTAAGTTACAATGCATTGCAAATGGCATGTTTTGCTCAAGAGAAACTCCCAAATTCGTGCACTACAAGATTGTTGCTTCAAAAGTGGATATTTTGCAAATTCATGAGAAAAATGTGATACCTTAATCTAAGGGCCAGAATTTGTTGGATTATAATCAAGGGATGGATTTGGATTGCACATGGGCTGAAAGGCCAAGGAAAGCATGAGGAGTGCATGCTCTCACACCAATTTGCAAAATTTGCAAGAATCACAAATTCTCTCCATTCACACGTGCAAACCTCTTAATCTTTTCAGCATTTGCTCATGAGGTCATATATAACAAGCTAGGGTTTCAGAAAGCTCCAACTCTCTCTCATTATCTCATTTCAAACTTCTTGCACAAATTGCATTTTCTCTCATATCTCATCACACACCTGCTCAATTCAAAAACCAGTGGTAGATCCTTGATCAGTGCAAGCTCTAGATCATTAATCACACACTTGTTCAAGCAATCCCTCAAGATCAACAACCTTGCCATTTTAGGGAAGGTGCTTGCAAAGCTCAAGATCCAGCCATCTTCAAGGCTTTAGGTGCATTTATTTTTCATCTAGAGTGAATTTGGAGTGATTTGCATCCATCATCTGGTCTTCTAGCACATTGTTTCAAGATCTGCAACTCAGGTAAGTTTCAAATTCTTCACCTTTGATGTGCACTGATCATGCTGCAAGTTTTGGTTTCAATTTTAGTGCATTAATGAGTGAGATATTTTAAGTTTAAGTTTCATGGTCATTTCTGTTTCTCTTCGATCTGTAAGATCCATTGCTCTATTGCTCATTTCAGTGTCATTTTCGTGATAAGCGTAGCCTAATTACTAAATCTGGAGATTATGGTTCATTTATTTTGAGTTTTATTCATATGTTGGTGTTTCCGGTGCCGGAGCCCTAGCTCCGGTCACCGGAACCTGCGTTCATGAAGTTAGGGTTTGTGAGGTTGAAGATGACCTCTGGACCCTCAGATCTTCCTCACGCACGCACAGGATCTTGCCATGTTACCATAAGCTCAGCCTCCCTCTCACGTGTTCATTCTCATTCTGTTTTAATGCCATATGTTACACACACACACCATAAGTCCCATGCGCCCTCCACTCATAACTCAATAAGACGCCACGTCAATTAATGAAGTAGTTTATAAGACACGCTGGATCAATCTGATGGTCTTGTTATTTCCCAGCTTATTTCTTGTAAATTCCACCTTATTTAATATAAACCTGCGCACCTAATGGGCTCAGCCACTGCTTTTCACACCCCCTCCTTATTTGGCCCAATATGTTTTAACTAAATTTCCTGATATCCACACCCCAGCCTCATTTTCCTATTTTATTTCTTTTTCATTTATTTTCTTTTATTCTCATTTTGGTTTCTAATTAAATTAAATACTTCCAATCATCAAAAAAATTCCAAAATAATTCTAGTAAGTCAATTTGAGTTTTCTTTATTTTTCTATATTTTTATTTTCCATTTTTTCTCATTATCCACGTGTCATTTAATTCTTCATTTCAATTAATTCATTCTTAAATCCTTTTGATGCAATCCGTCTTGTTTATTTTCCATAGAGTTCATTATTTTGAGTTTGGTGTTCATTCTTTTTGCTCTGGATTCCTAAGAGGATGTACTTTATGTGTGTTTTTTCCCCTGATTTTTAAAAATTTGTTCTTTGGTTTTTGGCCTTTGCCTTGTGATGGAAGTTTCTTAACCCTAGTTCATGTGCTTGCCTTCATTTGACCTAGCTAGCTTCTGAATCTTTCCCAATCCTTTTGGCTCATTATTATATCATGTTTAAGGATCATTTGTCTTAAGTTGTGGAAGTTTTAGATGCATTGTTGAATTATTTTGAATTTTTGTTCTCACCTTGTCCCATTTTGCTTCTTTGTGATCATTAGCCCTCTTATAAGCTTAGAAGGGCACTTGTGCCAACTTCTTCTTCTCATTTGGGGTCCTTTTGGGGCATGGGTTCCATTCTGGTCTTAGTCTAGGGTTTGTGTCTTAGAATTTTGTGTTTGGCTTATCTTTTAAGTTCTCTCTTTTATTAAGTGTTTTCACTTCATCTCTTTACTTCTTTCACTTCATGTTGTGGTTGTTTGGTCTTGTGTGTCTCTTCTCCTCAACTTTCTTGCTTCTTAAGTCTTTCTTCAACTTGTTTTGGTTCTGGTTGTGTGCCTTGAGTTCATTTTTTGTGCATTTTGTCTTGCATCTTTCTTAAGTTTGCATTTGTTTACATATGTGTTTCATGTTGCATCATATTGTCTTGTATGCTTCATCAACCATTCTTTTGTCTTGCATATCCATTGTGCATTTGTATATATGACTTCACTTCTGTTTGTATGATGTTGGCATGTCATTTGTTTCATTTTGCTTCATTTATATGCTTGTTACTAACCTTGCAGGGGCTATGGTAAGTGAGAGGTGTGGAAGGGAGTTCCACATCTCCAAATCTCATCTTATCTTCTTATTTCTTTATTGTGCTAACCCTTTTCTTGTTGGGCTTAGGCCTTACCCATCCCTTTTCCATTATTCTTCTTCTCTTCTTCTTTCTTTCTTCTTTAGGATAGAATACCACACTAACCCTAGGATATCCATGCATGACAACATTTAGGATTCTTTAGCCCCCATTTAGATGTTTTACCTTTAGATCCTTTGGTGCTTTCTCTTCTCATCTTCAAACTTAATTCTAATTCACTTAATAAATGTTGAGTATTTTCATGTGACATGAGACTTTGCTATGAGATACTTGCACGCGTTTCGTTTCGGGGCGAGGTGTAAGTTATCCCTCGTGGTGGATAGGTCTTAGCATGAGTACCTCACAAAGAAAAGCTAAAAAAACACTTCTTAACCAAAAACCCACAAAAATACTTAATAATGGTAATAGGTCAGTGTGTCTGGGCCTTCACTTGTGGGACTAGCTTTGGGGATTTCCTCCATAGATAGGTGTGCCTCTGCGCATTCCATTTCGGGATGATGTGAGACGTACACATCCCATTGAGTAAGACTTAGGTACACTTACCTATGCAAACTTCACTCATAAAAGCTTCATAAAAAACACAAACAAACAATAAGTGTCTTTCCTTCGGGAATTCTTTTCTCATCTCATTCGCTTCGTACGCGAACTTGCTCCTACTTGTCATTTTGCAAGACGATTACGCACTCGTCGTCCGAGTCTGCAACACCTGAGCAATGGCATAGGCAGTTCGAGCCTTAATTCACAAGCAATTTCTTTTCTACCCCTAGTTAGGGGAACTACGGCGACTCTGATCCTCATTGTCCAGATGAGGTACGTAGGCGGCGGGGTAGGGCCCGTTCGAGCGCAATCTTTATTTTCCCTACATTTTTCTCTTTGTTTTCTTATTCAGTTCCTTTCTCAGTTTCGTTTCCAGTTCCAGTTTTCTTTTCTTTGCAGCAGCTTTCATTTCTTCACCCTTTGAAATAGTTTTCTTTGCAAGCGTGGATCCCGTCGGGTACGGCGGACGATCTGGGTGCTAATACCTTCCCAGGTCGTAACCGACTCCCGGACTCAGTCTCTTTGGTTCGCAGGACCTGTGTCCTTCCTCTTCTTTCTTCTGGTTTGTGCATCATTATCATTCCCTTTCTTTTGGGATAAAAATTCCTGGCTGGTGACTCTATTCTTTTTTCCGCGCCACTTTCGCGTTTGTACCAGGATGGAAATCCGGGGAGCAACAGCTGGCGACTCTGCTAGGGACTCGAATCCAGAATCTCTGGTTCCCCTGTGAGTCTCTCCTAGCGCTTTTTTGTCTTGTTGCATTGGGTGATGTTTGTTTGTTGCTGTGTGTTGTACATTACTGTTTTTATTTATAGTTTTTATTTACAGCTTTATTTACAGTTTTCTGTATTTATTTTCTGCATCATGTATATATACTGGACTGTCTGGACTGGTTTTCTGTTTGGTGGGCTCGGGTGATACTGTTTCTGAGAGATAAGCCAAGTACCCGGCTTGAGTGCACTATAGGATTAGAGTGGACATATTGTACTCACATGTGACATGATGAGTGGCAATGTGTTTCACGCCCAGATTGCGACCGTCTTGGAAATATCTTGTGTGGGGATTTCCTCCACTTCGGGATAGGATCTTGATAGTTATCTGCATTTGGGGACCGATCATTGAGAACCTTTGTGGAAACAACCCTCTCCAGTGGTGGCAGTGGCAGACCACATTTTGTGGCAAACCCATTCGCACCCGAGGGTCCATTGGGGACTCGCATAGGATGGAATGGTTCTCTTATAGGAACTCAGTCAAAGCATCTGGTCGTATGACATTAGTAATGTATCCTACGGGCTGAATGTACTATTGTTTCTCGATTTCAGCGCTCGAAGCTGGGGACTTATAAGGGATGCTTGTTTTTCCCGGACTCAGCTGAGGCCTCCATGCGTAGTACATAATACCAAACAGATTCCCTGATTTGGTCATGAGCCATTTCTCGGAAATGGTGAAAGTATTATTGTTATGCGGCTTTGAGAGTCTGTGATGTTTGACCCGGAGCACACCTGTGAGATTGGGAGGGGTTTACAGGTTTGCAGGAACCCTTGACTCCATCATACCTTTTTTACCAGTGCAGTCTCATGTTCTGATACAGTTACTTTAGTTCCGGAGTTCTTGAGTTTATCTGGTTCCTGATTGGGAGTATCTGAGCTTATCTGAGTGTTTATGGGTTGATATCCAAAGGATTTGGGTTTCTGGTCACTTGGCTTTGGTATCCAGATTCCAGGCAGTCCCAGATGGATCATATGTCTTTGCATTTGCATTTGCATTGCATCATTGCATCATTAATCATGTTTTGTTTTCATTCACAGGTTCATACATTTGTTTCCGGTTCCGGTATCCTCTTCAGAGATGGAAGATCCTCGCAAGCAGAATATTCATTTCAAGTTCTTTGACACTAAGGTTGGCCTTTTGAAGAAGATGGTGAAGCTGATTACACCCAATCATGTAGAGAGATTCAGGAAGGCTTATGGGAGTATTCTAGATGTGGTGGTAGAGTTAGATCCTTCTGAGAGAAGTGCCATTCATACCCTGCTTCAGTATTATGATCCTCAGCTCCGTTGCTTCACTTTTTCTGATTTTCAGTTAGGTCCTTTGCTGGAGGAGTATGCTTTGATCTTGGGAGTCCCTGTTCGAGACCAGATTCCGTTCAATACTGAGATGAGTTGACCTGCACCTGAGACTATTGCTAAGGCTCTTTATTTGAGCACTTCTGCTATGAATTATTTGACTATCATTAAGGGAGGTGTACCTGGGTTTTCTTTAGAGGCTCTGGTAAAGAAGGTGGAAGAGTTGGCTGTTGAGGAAGAATGGGATGTTGTCTGTGCTATCTTGGCTCTTTCTATCTATGGCATTATCTTGTTTGCAGATATGGAGAAGTTCATAGATATGAATGCTATACATCTCTTCTTGCTGAAGAATCCTGTGCCTATATTGCTTGGAGACTTGTATTACTCAGTGCATTACAAGACCGAGAAGAAGAGGGGAGGTTTAGTTCGTTGCTGCGCTCCTTTATTTCATATGTGGTTCATGAGGCATCTGCCTAGTACTGGAGTGTTTAGTGACTATACCTTGGTATGGGCTCAGAAGATAGAAAAGTTGCTTGCCAAGGATGTCAGGTGGATTACTCAAAGGCTGCAAGGTGCACGTTTCATCAATAGCTGTGGGAGCTATCTTAGTGTACCTTTATTGGGAGTAACTGGAGGGATCAATTACAATCCGATCTTGTTAAGAAGACAGTTGGGATATGCCTTGAGAGAGGTACCAGAAGAATTGAAGTTGACCCCTATTTTCTACTTCCTTGTAAAGGATAATATGCCTTTAGTGAGGAAGGTTGCTGGAGCTTGGAAGTGCATTAAGGGAAAAGGAATAGCTAGTTTTGGAAAGTGCAATAATCAGACATTCCCAGAGTATAAAGCTTGGTTGAAAGACAGAGCCGGAAGGGTATTGCTTCCATTCTCATCTCCAGTTCCTCCAGCTGCTGAGTCTACTGATACTGTGTCTTTAGAGGAGTTCAAGAAGTTGGAAGCCCAGCTGCATGCAGTCAGAGTGAAGAATGCTGAAATGGTTAATCTGTATCATCTTGCCAACCGGGCCAAGAATGAAGCTGAAGAGAAATTGCTGAAGATGCAGAACACTTTGGAGGCTAAAGAGAAAGACTTTGCTGGAAGGGAAGCTCATTTTCACAGGTTGGGTATGATGGAAGCAAAAAGAGAAGCTGAACGCAAGAAGAATTCGAAGACTCTCAAGGAAGCTCGTCAGTCTATTGTCTGGTTGCAGGGACAGAGAGAGCAAGAATTGAAGAGATATAAGGAAAAAGAAGAGTTCTTCGAAGTGCAAATGGCCTATAAGAAGGAAGAGGTGGAGCAAGTCCACAACATTCAAAGGGAGAAGACTCAGCAGTTAGCAGATAGTCAGCAAGCCTTAGAAGCAGCACTTAAAGAGATTGAAGACCTCAAGTTGATGGCTGGAGTCAAGAAGGCTAGGTCTGAGTTAGGGCTTAGTGAGGGAGGTTCAGGATCCTCAGGCAGTGGTTTTTCTCCTTAGTTTGTTTTCCTTGTATTTGGATTACCTACAGACATGTTCTAGGAATCCTGGTTGTTTGCTTTTCTCCTTAGAAACTTGTACCCTACGGGGAATTCTATTGTTCATGCCTTATAGGATGATTTATGGTATGCAGTTTTTCAGTTCACCATTCTTCTGTGCTTACTGTTATGGTTTGAATGTGGTTTCTTTGCGAAGGTTTCTGAAAGTCGAGGATCAGTATCCATCTGGTTTTCTTTGCTAAATACCGGAACCGGGGAATGAATGACCTGGGATTGGAAACATAAACAACTGCATTGCATACATATCACTTGTTTTCTTGTTTTGCAGGTATGGTCACCAATTCCTAATGTCTTTTGTGTTTCAGGCACTATAGCTCCCAGAAAAGTTCGGGAACAGCCAGTCGCACACAGATATCCAACAAAGGTCAATAGAGAGAGAATCATGGATCAGATGCAAGCTGACTTAGCTGACATGAGGCTAAGGATGGACAACTTTATGACTCTGATGGAAGGCATGGGTCAGAATCAAGAGCGTCTGCGGGAATTGGTTGAGAATCAAGCCAGGAACAACACTGTTGCTGCTGATAATCGTAACGGTGCGGGCGCACGTCAAGTGGAAATCCCTGTAACACAGCCAAGGGTGACTATAATCAATGATGGGCTGAATAATGTGCAAATAGATAATCAGGACGAACAGTTCACTCTGCTGGACGAAGCTGAAGGTCAGGGGGTTGAGATGAACAGGAAGTTTGAGGAAATGGCAGAACAAATCAGAGTTATTCAATCCCAAAGCTCTTTGGGATTTGACATTACAGACTTGGGCTTGGTTCCAGGGGTTAGAATCCCTTACAAGTTCAAGGTTCCAACTTTTAAGAAATACAATGGCACTGCATGCCCAAAGACGCATCTTCAGTCCTTCGTAGGAAGGATTGTTGTTCATACCGATGATGAAAAACTCTGGATGTACTATTTCCAGGACAGCCTGGTCGGGGCCTCCTTGGAATGGTATATGAAGCTTAGCAGAGTCAATATAAAGAGCTAGAAAGACCTGGCAGAAGCTTTTGTGAGACAATATCAGTATAATTTGGACATGGCTCCAAATCGCACTCAATTGCAACACATTTTTCAAACTGCTAAGGAGGGTTTCAAAAAATATGCTCAGAGGTGGCGTCAGCTCGCTGCCAAAGTGCAACCACCACTGTTGGAGAACGAGATGGCTGACATGTTTATGGGGACTCTGCAAGGTGTGTTTCCTGAAAGATTGGCGTCCAGTTCTGCCACCAAATTCAATGATAATGTAATTGCTGGAGAGAGGGTAGAGACCTTGTTGAAGATGGGAAAAATCCAAGATACAAGTGCAAGCAGCTCGAATGGAGCAAGAAAAGCTTTCAGCGGACCTCCAAGGAGAAGGGAGGGTGAGACAAATGTTGTGTTCGGCCGAGGACGGGGCCGAGGTTATGGAAGACCATACGAGCATGTGGAAGCTGTCACAATTCCTTCTACTCCTGTGGAGCAGGCACCACGTCAACAACAACAACAACAACAGCAGCCGCAGCATAACAACTATCAACAGAGACCTTATCAGTCAAGGCAAGCTCGCCCGACTAATAGGGTGCTTGAAGCGATCCCCATGACATATGCTGCTTTGCTACCAAGATTGTTGGACCTGAATCTGATTCAATTGAGAACTTTGGCACCACCACCACCTGGAGAGCTTCTAGTGGGTTATGATGTCAATGCAAGATGCGCTTTCCACTCAGGGGCACCCGGGCACTCAACTGAGAAGTGCAGGGCGCTGCAGCACAAAGTCCAAGACCTGATAGACTCCAAAGCGATTAACTTTGCACCACCGCCAAATGTTACTTCAAACCCTATTCCGAATCACGGAGGGGCTAGAATTCATGCTGTTGAAAATGGTGAGAAGTTAAGTCTGTTGCTGAGTATAGAAGAAGTGAATACCCCGTTATTGATAGTGAAAGAGAGGTTGCTGAGAGGTGAAGTGTTTCCTGGTTGCAGTCCTGATTGCAAGAAATGTTTGAATTTAGAGAACGGGTGTGAGAATCTGAAGATGGGACTGCAGAAGCTGATTGATGATGGATCTTTACAGTTTAACAAGGTTGGTAATGAGGTTGATGATGTGTCCACAATTACCATTTTTTATGATGAAGCTGAGACGCCTGTCAGAAGAGAGCCCGTAACCATCTATGCTCCTGAGGTTAGTCCTGTGACTATCACCGTGCCTGGGCCTGCTCCCTATATAGACGATAAAGCCATTCCATGGCATTACGACTCAGATGTGTACGTGGCTGGACAGAAAGTGGAGAGAAAGTCTGTTGTTGTTGACCAGACTGTAGAGAACGTCAGAGGAGTTAGAGGTTTCACAAGAAGTGGTCGTCTATTTGCTCCCCTGTTCTAAGAGGGGATCCTGAGGCTGAGGCTTCGGTAAAATCCAAAGGAAAGCAAGTTGTGACTAATGAGACAACAACTCCTGTGGCTGGGCAGGGTACCTTTGAAAAAGAGGTCGAGGAATTCATGCGGATCATTAAAAAGAGTGATTATAAGGTGGTCGAGCAGTTGAACCAGACACCTTCCAAGATATCCATTCTATCTTTTCTGATGTGTTCTCCTGCACACAGAGAGGCCTTATTGAAAGTGCTGCAAATGGCCTATGTTCCTCAAGAAATCACTGTCAACCAACTTGAAGCTGTTGTGGGCAGTGTTAATGCAAGCCATGGGCTGGGCTTTACAGACAGAGACCTCACGTCAGAGGGCCGAAACCACAACAAAGCACTACATATTACTATGGAGTGCAAGGGTGTTGTGTTGTCACATGTTCTTGTAGACACAGGCTCTTCCCTTAATGTGCTTCCGAAGAAGGCATTAATGAAGCTCAATGTTGATGGTATCGTCCTAAGACCCAGTGATTTGATTGTCAAAGATTTTGATGGTTCTAGAAGATCAGTGTTTGGAGAAGTTGAGTTGCCCGTGAAAATAGGTTCTCAAGTATTCAAAAGTATCTTCTACGTCATGGACATTCAGCCTGCATGCAGTTGCTTATTGGGACGCCCGTGGATTCACGATGTTGGAGCTGTAACTTCTACCTTGCATCAGAAGCTCAAATATGTGGTTGATGGCCAGGTAATAACAGTATGCGGAGAGGAAGACATCTTTGTAATCCACTTGTCAACATTCAAGTATGTGGAGATGGATGGAGAGATCCATGAGACTCTATGTCAAGCTTTTGAAGCAGTTAACGTCAGCATTTTGACTCCTGTAGAGAAGAGCAGTGAGAAAGAAGGTACCTCCATCCATTCCTACAAACAGGCAAAGGAGGTAGTTCAATCAGGAAGCGCCCAAGGCTGGGGAAAATTGCTGGAGCTAGAAAAGAAAGACGACAAGTTTGGTTTGGGTTATCAGCCTGGTGGATCTACTCCAAGTGGTAAAGCCATTACCTTTACAAGCGCTGGATTGCTCGACCGCAACCAGATTTGTGTGACAAGCCAAGATGGAGACAGTGATGGTGACTGGGACAACTGGATTCACCCGTGTGCACCCGGAGAGGAGCTGAAGAACTGGTCTGCTGAAGACATTGTCCAAGTTACCTGGCGCTCAGAGTAATTCATTTGTTTCCTTTTATTATCATACTGCATTGTCAAATCCAGCATTCTGCCCAAGATGCTAGGATCCATTGTATTGGGCCACCATGTTTTATATGCATCTTATTTTACCATGAAATAAAAGGACGTTTTCAGACAAATTGTGTTCTCTTTCTTTGTGTTTTAAACTTTTCACAAAATATAAGAATGGCAATGTGTTTTTCCTTTTTGTTTTTGTGTTAGCGTCTCTTTTTCAAAATAAGCAGATTCTGAAATAAGCACATCATCTGTGTAGTGTTGATCATCCGGATTCCATTGATAACATTCCTTCTATGACCACGCATGACTTTGAAAATCCTGTCTACCAAGCTGATGAAGGGGTTGAGGAAGACTGTAAACTCCCTGAAGAATTGGTCAGATTGTTGAAACAAGAGGAAAGGTTATTCAACCTCATCAAGAAGAAATTGAGATCATCAACATCGGCACGAAGGATGTGAAGAAAGAAATCAAGATTGGGGCCAGTCTGCAGGACGACATCAAGAAAGAGCTGATCAGTATGCTGAGAGAGTATGTGTATATCTTTGCTTGGTCATATCAAGATATGTCAGGGTTGGATACCGACATCGTTGTGCATAGGCTACCTTTGAGAGAAGACTGTCCTCCTGTGAAACATAAATTGAGAAGAACTCGTCCTGACATGGCGATAAAGATCAAAGAGGAGGTTCAGAAGCAATGGGATGCCGGGTTCCTTGCTGTAACTAGTTACCCACCTTGGGTAGCTAACATTGTACCTGTACCAAAGAAGGACGGCAAGGTCCGGATGTGCGTTGACTACCGGGATTTGAATAGAGCAAGCCCAAAAGATGACTTTCCGTTACCACACATTGATGTGTTGGTAGACAATACTGCTCAATTCTCGGTGTTTTCCTTCATGGATGGCTTCTCCGGATATAACCAGATTAAGATGGCGCCGGAGGACATGGAGAAGACAACGTTCATTACCCCGTGGGGTACATTCTGCTATAAGGTAATGCCCTTTGGTTTGAAGAACGCCGGGGCAACTTATCAGCGGGCCATGGTCACATTGTTCCATGACATGATACACAAAGAGATTGAGTGTTATGTGGACGATATGATTGCTAAGTCCCGAGACGAAGAAGAGCATCTGGTCAACCTGAAGAAGTTGTTTGATAGACTGATCAAATACAAGCTGAGGTTGAATCCAAACAAGTGTACTTTCGGAGTGCGTTCCGGGAAACTGATGGGTTTCATTGTTAGTCAGAAAGGAATTGAGGTAGATCCTTCCAAAGTAAAAGCAATTCAAGACATGCCTGCACCGAGAACAGAAAAAGAAGTGCGCGGGTTTTTAGGGAGGTTGAACTACATTTCTCAGTTCATATCTCATCTAACCGCCACGTGCGAACCAATATTCAAACTGCTAAGAAAAGAGCAAACGGTCAGGTGGAACGATGATTGCCAAAGAGCTTTCGACAAGATAAAAGAATATTTGCAGGAGCCTCCAATTCTAATGCCTCCAGTGGAAGGAAGACCTTTAATTATGTATTTGACTGTGCTAGAAGGGTCAATGGGGTGTGTTCTAGGCCAACACGACGAGTCTGGTCGAAAAGAGTACGCTATTTATTACCTTAGCAAAAAGTTTACTGACTGTGAATCCCGATACTCACTGCTCGAGAAAACTTGTTGCGCTTTGGTATGGGATGCTCGCCGACTGAGGCAGTACATGTTGACTCATACCACACTGCTCATTTCCAAAATGGATCTTGTTAAGTACATCTTTGAGAAACCAGCGTTAACCGAAAGGGTTGCTAGGTGGCAAATGATTTTAACTGAATATGACATCCAATATACTTCTCAGAAAGCCATCAAGGGAAGTGTATTGTCGGATTACCTTGCACATCAACCTCTTGAAGATGATTATCAGCCAATGACGTTTGATTTCCCTGATGAGGACATCATGTACCTCAAAGCAAACGATTGTGAGGAACCACTTCCGGAGGAGGGGCCTGACCCTGAATCCAAATGGAAGTTGATGTTTGATGGGGCAGTCAATATCAATGGACGTGGAGTTGGTGTCGTTCTTATTACTCCCGAAGGTGTTCACTTTCCTTTCGCTGCCAGAATCACATTTGGCTGCACCAACAATGAAGCGGAATACGAGGCATACATAATGGGAATAGAGGAGGCTATTAATCTTCGGATTAAGAACCTCGATATATTCGGAGATTCAGCCCTCGTCATCAATCAAGTTACCGGCAAGTGGTATACGCATCAAGAGCATCTAATTCCATACAGGGATTATGCTAGAAAATTGTTGACGTTCTTCACAGCAGTTAAGCTTTAATACATACCACGTGATGAAAATCAGTTTGCCGACGCATTGGCCACTCTTTCTTCGTCTATCAAAGTCTTGTGTTGGAATTATGTGCCCAGAATTGACATCTCCCGGCTTGACGCTCCAGCTCATGCCTTCTTTGTAGACGCCGTTTCTGATGAGAAACCTTGGTATTTTGATATCAAGTTATTCCTGGAAAAGCAAGAATACCCAACTGGGGCATCTTCCAATGACAAGAAGACCTTAAGGCGACTTGCTGCTAGCTTTTTCTTGAATACAGACGGGGTGTTGTACAAGAGAAACTTTGACATGGTCTTGCTCAGATGCGTGGATAGACACGAAGCAAGCCTGTTAATGCAGGAAGTCCACGAGGGATCTTTCGGTACCCATGCAGGAGGGCATGATATGGCTAAGAAAATGATGAGATCGGGGTATTACTGGATGACAATGGATGCAGACTGTTGTTCATTCGCTCGTAAGTGCCACAAATGCCAGATATATGCAGACAAAGTGCATGTTCCTCCAAGCCCGCTCAACGTCATGTCATCCCCTTGGCCCTTTTCTATGTGGGGCATTGACATGATCAGGAAGATAGAGCCTACTGCTTCAAATGGTCATCGTTTCATCTTGCTCGCGATTGATTACTTCACTAAATGGGTGGAAGCAACATCTTATGCCAACATCACTCGTCAAGTGGTGGCAAGATTTCTGAAAAGGGATATCATTTGCAGATACGGAGTGCCCGAAAGGATCATTACTGACAATGGTTCTAATCTCAACAACAAGATGATGGCAGAGTTGTGTTGGGACTTCAAGATACAACATCACAATTCTTCTCCTTACCGACCAAAGATGAATGGTGCAGTAGAGACAGCAAACAAGAATATCAAGAAGATTGTGCAGAAAATGGTTGTCACTTACAAAGATTGGCATGAGATGTTACCATTCGCGCTGCATGGGTACCGAACGTCAGTCAGGACGTCAACTGGGGCAACTCCCTTCTCATTGGTATACGGTATGGAAGCAGTCCTGCCTATTGAAGTAGAGATTCCTTCATTGCGTGTGATGATGGATGTGAAGCTTGATGAGGCTGAGTGGGTGCGTGCTCGTTACAATCAGCTATGTCTAATTGAGGAAAAAAGATTAGCGGCTATCTGTCATAGTCAGCTTTATCAGAGGAGAATGAAGCGTGCATTCGACCAACGAGTACGTACTCGGGAGTATCAAGTGGGAGAGCTTGTTTTGAAAAGGATCATTCCTCCAGGTTCAGATCACAGGGGCAAGTGGACCCCAAACTACGAAGGACCATTCATAGTGAAGAAAGTCTTCTCAGGAGGAGCACTGATGCTCACCACTATGGATGGAGATGACTTCCAGTCCCCTGTTAACTCGGACGCAGTTAAAAAATACTTCGCATAAAAGAGACCCGCTGGACACAAAAAACAGAATTAAAATCCAGGCAAAAAAAGGGCATCCCGGCGAGCTAAAAACAGAATAAAAAGCTCGGGCAAAAGTTAGGGAAAATAAGTAAAAAAATGTACACCTGCTGAGTTGAAAAGCCACATTGGACAGCTCAGGCAAAAAAGGGTATCCCGGTGGATTGAAAACCCGAAAGGGAGGTCCACGCAAAACAAGGGAATAAGCGAACAACCGCGATCCGAGTAATCTGAACCACATCATTGTTTCGTACAGCTTGACAATATCAGAAGGATAGGAAACAATCCCCTCATCCTCTCAGAAATCAAAGGCAAGAATGGAGAGTTTTGAAGACGTGCTGGTCATAGCAGAAGTGGAACTTATTGGGATGTCGTGCCCATTGCCATTAGGATAGTTTCTTTTCTCAATTTTATGGTGGCTACCTCTTTCCAGGTGGTTGCTTCCTGATGTAAAATCTTTTCCTATTCAGAGGCCTTTCAATAAAAAGAATATTCAGTCAAAAAGTTGTGTTGTGTTTATTTTTGTTTACAAAATGTCCTGAATTTTTGGCAAAAATAGCATTGCATTTAAAACATGGTGATAATTTGAAAGAAAATGACATGCAGGGTGTAACACGGTGGGAGAACTGACTTTAAGTTATGTTGCGGATAGCAAGAGTCGCCACCGACTTTTATTTTATCCAAAGGAAAGGCATAAAAGAACAGGAAAGACCTTTAAAAGATTTTTGGGTCCGAGGGGTAGGTTATGTAAAGGGAAGGTGTTAGCACCCTTTACATCCATGGTTATCCATGGGCTCTTAGTTACTTAGCTCACTTTGAATTGTTTTTGAAAAGTGTAGTGTGTGAATAAAAAATTTTCATGATAATTAATAATGATCCATGTACGGATGCGTAGAAACTTGTGTTTGAAAATTTGTTTGAAATTTGTTAAGTGTTTGAAAATTTTGAATGAAGTGAGCAAGCAACTATGAGGTACCTACCCTGAAGTTTAAGTCTTTCTGTTCTTGAATCCTTTAAGTGGTAAGACTATCCCTATTATTAAGGAATAGGTAGTCATTACCTTGGATGTAAGGGACAAATGAGGGACATCTGTTTAATGAAGGCAACTGTGGGGTGTATTAAGCACTTAGGAGGGACTGTCATCATTATTCGAAAAGGGACTTGATCTTTATGAAAGGCAACCATTAAGGGACTTGATGACTTTATTTTTGAGGGACTTGCTTTATACACCCCACTTGACCTTTTTTGGATAGGCAACATTGAGAGGCAACCTTAGAAAGTGAGATGGCGATTAAAAATCGACTTACGTGTGTGAGTGTTTAATTTAATTTATCTTATAATTAAAGTGATCTAAATTCAATTTTAAAATAGAATACATGTTTACACTCCCTATATTACTAACCATAGCATAAAAAAAATTAAATAAATTAAATATTTACAAAAATTTACACCAAGGAGCAATTACAATAATTATAATAAACAATTAAAATAAATAGCAAATAAATAAATATAAATAATAAGCAAAAATAAATAAATAGGCAATAATAAATATAATAGAGGTTAGTAATAATAAAAATAATTAAATAAAGTTAGTGAAATAATAATAATAAATATAATAATAAAATAAATGGATTAGTAATAATATGATTAGTAATAATAATAAACAAAATAAGAATTAGAAACTATTAAGAAATATGAACAATTTAATTATAAAATTATATACAACTTATTAATTTTAAACATTATAAAATTTAATTGTTTTTAAACATATATAAAAGAATAAGATTTAAATTATGAACAAATTATAGAAATAATTACCTATTATAAAAGATTCAATTATATTAAATATTATATTTACAAAAATAAAGTTAGAAAAATAAAATTAGGTTTTAACATTTGTTTAGAGAAAAATAAATTAGGGTTTTAGGGTTTATTAGAAAAATATTTAAAAGTTTTTAATTTAATATACAAATCAATTAATTAAATAGTACATATATACATTTTATAATTTAAATAAATTAATAATTTTTTTTAGAATTTAGAAAACATATATACTTTATAATTTAGAAAATATAATGGTTGCATTTTATAATTTAAAAACATATTTTAATATAATATAGGAAATAGGAAATATAAAAGAAAAATAAGAAAATCAAAAAAATTGGACCTGGGATTTGAACCCAGGTCCCTAACCTGAATATTGGAGAGTCTTGCCAACTGGGTCGCGTGTTGCTGTTGCAAGAAAGAGGAACTCCAAGTTGTTTTGTTCTTTAACTTTGAAAAATCAGGAAAAATAGTGAACAAGTAAAAAGGCCTGGGGGAGGATTGAACCCAGGACCTCTCAAACACACAAACGCACGCATGACCATCCGGCTGGGTGAGCCCATCTGTTAACAAACCATCAAACAATAATAATATATTAAGTTCAACGTATAAATGAGAAAACACAAAAATATTTGTCACAGCCAGGTTTCGATCCCTCGCCCTCTCATCAAACGCACGCCTGAGTTTCCACTGGGCCACGCAACCTGTGGTGATAACAATCCAGCAAGATAACATAAAATATTTTAAATCAAATTTGAATTTTCCTGAGCGCGCCAACTAGCTTCTTCTTCCCAAATTTCCTGCGAAATTTCATGCCATCTTACCTGCGAATCTTGATGCGTGTTCTTCATTCCTGCGAATCACAAACTTCAACCAAACAACAAAATTTCACGAAATTAATTATGTCATTGAGTTGCTACTGAGTTTTGTAACTGTCCTACGTTTTTAGAATCCATTTATCATGATGAAATCATGAAACCCTAAAGGGGGCCGTGAACCCTAATCATGGCGAATTCTCATACCTGCACGAAAAACTTAATTGAATAGCCCAGAATCGTCCTAAGGTTCATCATAAACATCATCAAACAATCAAAAACAAGTCAAACACAGTCAATCAAGGGAATCGAAAAATCATATTCAAGAACAAAGTTTTGCTCGGGTTATGCAATTCATGAGGCTTTGGATGCAAATGGTGATTGATAATGACTCAGTGATGTCCCATAGTCATGGCCATGTCCTCAAAATACCTTTTAAAGCTCTGGAAATCCGAAACCGAATGTGAGTTTTGGAAGGGATTTTTGATTTTGTGAACTTACTTTTGGAGGCAGAAAATTCGTCCATTGCAATAGGGTTATGTTTAGTACTTATAGGTGATTGAATTAGGTCAATAAAATTGATTGATCATGTGGAAAAATTGATATGAAAAGATCCATATTGATCATGCCTTAAAAATCCAATATTCCTGTATGAAGGCTTGCTATTTTTGGATAAATCTTATGATTTCATTCCTCTTCAATTCCAATCAACATTTAAGACTTTCTAGAAACTCAATCTCCATCAAATATTACATTTTCATATTTTATTTTTATTTAAAATGATTTTTAATGAATTAAATCAAAATAAATAAAAATAAAATAATAAAAATTCTGATTTTTAATGGTTTGGGTCGTGCATGAAGTTGTTGTATGGATTGGGTCATCATTTGGCAAGCCCATTTGGAAGAAATTGGTTTTAGACCTCCTTTTTCATCATAAACCAACTCAAAATTTCCCAACTTTGCAAGGGCACATATCCTTCAATTTTAATGCTATGAGGGTGTTCTTGGACATTTTCGAAAGCTTGAAGAGTCCTCTAAACAACCCCACTGGTTTCATGTCCATATCATTTACCAATCTCAAGTTATGCCCTTTTGAAGTTGTTGACTTTTTGTTGACTTTCAAAAGGACCTATAATGTCTTAGCTCATACCTTCCAAATGAAGCATTTTTGGGATTGGCTTGTGAGACACAAAGTTGTAGGGAATTCAATTTCCTTCAAAATGAGCTTGGGATAGAGACTTGGTGATGAAGTATGTGAAAGTTATGGCTGGTCAAAGTTCAATTGACTTTTACTGAGGAAACCCTAATTTAGAAACTCCTGATTCTTGATGATCTGGAATCTCCTTGATGAATCATGATCAACCCTTGATCAAATGATGAATTTTACTTCATATACTCGATGTTGGCAAAAAATCATGAAGTTTGACTTTGGTTTGACCACAGTTGACCTCAGTTTGACTTTTTAACTGCATTGACTGATTTTGACTTATCTGATCATCTGACTGAGCAAACTTCTGAGAAAAGTCTTCAAACTTGTCATGAGGGTTCTTAAACATATATAAGATGTTATGAAGCTCACTTGAAGTCTTGGAAGTCCATTTTAGCCTGATTAAAGTCAAAACCCTAGTTTTGGATGCACTGCTTAGGAGGTGCATTGTCTGAGGGAATTGTCAACTCTTCTGACCAATTGTGAACTTTGTGAACCTTGTGAACCATCATAAAATGTCTTGTGATACTCATGGGAGGTATTGTGAACCTTGTGAACCTTCATGAAGTGACTTGTAGACTTCATGAACCTCATGAAAGGTCATGTAAACATTGTGAATCTTGTGAACCTTGTGAACCTTCATGAAGTGACTTGTAGACTTCATGAACCTCATGAAAGGTCATGTAAACATTGTGAATCTTGTGAACCTTGTGAACCTTGTGAACCTTCATGAAGTGACTTGTAGACTTCATGAACCTCATGAAAGGTCATGTAAACATTGTGAATCTTGTGAACCTTGTGAACCTTCAAGAAGTGACTTGTAGACTTCATGAACCTCATGAAAGGTCTTGTAAATGTTGAGAAGCTTGTGAACCTTGTGAACCTTCATAAAGTGACTTGTAGACTTCATGAACCTCATGAAAGGTTTTGAAAGCATTGTGGAACTTGTGAACCTTGTGAACCTTCTTAGCACACAAAGTCTTGTATTGTGAACCTTGTGAACTTCATAAAGTAACTTGTAGACTTCATGAACCTCATGAAAGGTCTTGTAAGCATTGGGAAGCTTGTGAACCTTGTGAACCTTCAGAGAACACAAAGTCTTGTATTGTGAGGGCAAATTTTGGGGTGCAACAGCTGCCCCTGTTCAGTTTTCTGAAACCTGAGGGGTTAGATTGGTATGTTTGCCAGTCGTGACCTGGAAGGTTGAAGGGGATTGAACACAAAAGCCCAAAAATTTGCACTCACCAGTGCATAAAGTGGTACAGATGGCTAGTTGAACATGAATGAGTGGGCTTAAAGATGCCACTTGGAGGAAAGTTCTTCAGATACATGTCTTGGAGGATATAGCAGTCCAAAATATGGAGGTATAATGATAGCTGTCAGGAGGATGGAGCAGTCCTGAGGTAATGATATAATTTCAGGAGGATGAAGCAATCCTGAAGTAAAGAAGCTGTCAGGAGGATAAAGCAATCCTGAGGTATTGATAATATGCTTTCAGGAGGATGAAGCAATCCTGATGTAATAAAAGCTTTCAGGAGGATGAAGCAGTCCTGATGTAATAAAAGCTGTCAGAAGGATAAAGCAATCCTGAGGTAGTAATAAGCTGTCAGGAGGATAAAGCAATCCTGAGGTAGCAATGTGATTTCAGGAGGATAAAGCAATCCTGAGGTAAAGAAGCTGTCAGGGGGATAAAGCAATCCTGAGGTAAAGAAGCTGTCAGGGGGATAAAGCAACCCTGAGGTAAAGAAGCTGTCAAGGGGATAAAGCAACCCTGAGGTATTGATAATATGCTTTCAGGAGGATGAAGCAGTCCTGGTGTAATAAAAAGCTGTCAGGAGGATAAAGCAATCCTGAGGTATTGATAATATGCTTTCAGGAGGATGAAGCAATCCTGATGTAATAAAAGCTTTCAGGAGGATGAAGCAGTCCTGATGTAATAAAAAGTTGTCAGGAGGATAAAGCAATCCTGAGGTGGCAATGTGATTTCAGGAGGATAAAGCAATCCTGATGTAATAGGAATTTTCAGGAGGATAAAGCAGTCCTTGAGAGATTGATAATATGCTTTCAGGAGGATGAAGCAATCCTGAGATAATGATGATAGCTATCAGGAGGATGAAGCAGCCCTGAGGTAATAGTATGCTTTCAGGAGGATAAAGCAATCCTGAGGTACAAGAAGCTGTCAGGAGGATAAAGCAGTCCTGAGGTAATGATATGATTTCAGGAGGATGAAGCAATCCTGAAGTAAAGAAGCTGTCAGGAGAATAAAGCAATCCTGAGGTATTGATAATATGCTTTCAGGAGGATGAAGCAATCCTGATGTAATAAAAGCTTTCAGGAGGATGAAGCAGTCCTGATGTAATAAAAAGCTGTCAGGAGGATAAAGCAATCCCGAGGTGGCAATGTGATTTCAGGAGGATAAAGCAATCCTGATGTAATAGGAATTTTCAGGAGGATAAAGCAGTCCTTGAGAGATTGATAATATGCTTTCAGGAGGATGAAGCAATCCTGAGATAATGATGATAGCTATCAGGAGGATGAAGCAGCCCTGAGGTAATAGTATGCTTTCAGGAGGATAAAGCAATCCTGAGGTACAAGAAGCTGTCAGGAGGATAAAGCAGTCCTGAGGTAATAATAAACTTTCAGGAGGATGAAGCAATCCTGAGATATTGATAATGGCTATCAGGAGGATGAAGCAGCCCTGAGGTAATAATATGATTTCAGGAGGATAAAGCAGTCCTGATGAGATAATAAGCTTTCAGGAGGGTAAAGCAGTCCTGATGTAGTAATATGCTTTCAAGAGGATGAAGCAGTCTTGAGAGATTTGATAATATGCTTTCAGGAGAGTAGGGCAATCCTGAGGTACAATAAGCTGTCAGGAGGATAAAACAATCCTGAGGTAATAAGAAGCTGTCAGGAGGATAAAGCAATCCTGGGGTACAAGAAGCTATCAGGAGGATAAAGCAATCCTGAGGTAATAGTATGCTTTCAAGAGGATAGAGCAATCCTGAGGGATGATAACTTTCAGGAGGATAAAGCAATCCTGATAATCACAAATTTGTTTGCTGGAGAATTAACCTGAAAACAAGGTAGCATTCTGTATAATAATATTAGTTTATGCATTATGTATGTATGTATGATATGATGCACTTAGGTGATGTACTAAGTATCTATGGATATGTATGTTATGGTATGATGTAAATGATGTATGTATGATATGATGCTGCCGGAAGCGTCTGGATATCCTCATATAACAACTGCTGGCCAGGGAAAATAAATCCCGGTTTGTTGTTGAAGAATATATTATACATAACCTCCCGTATGCTGGGGATAGCAAGGTATACATAACCTCCCGTCTGCTGGGGATAGCAAGGTATATATAACCTCCCGTCTGCTTGGGATAGTAAGGTATACATAACCTTCGTCTTCGTTTGATAGTAGGGTATACATAACCTTCCGTCTTCATTCGTCGTACTCCTATTGGAAAGTAAATTCCCGAATATCCGTATGAGGATAAAAGAGATGGATATAAATTCCAGGGGAGATGTGACTATATGAAGATGGATTTGTCCTGCTGAGGATTTGTAACTGTCTTGTAAAAATGAACCGGCGAAGCTTCGTTGAAATCCTTCCCTCGTTCGTCCTTAGTAAATACTATTACTGCATTTTCATGCATTTTTGGTAAACATCAATCATATTCAAAAGCATACATGCATTTCTGGTAAACATCAATCATATTCAAAAGCATCCATACATTCAAACACAACCAATGGACGTTTCGCTTATGGTAAATAGGGTAAAAGTAAATCTGGATTCAGAGGGAAAAGTAAAGCTGAACTTGAAAACAGAATCATTTCAACTTCGAGAGTGTATAACCAATTGGATTTAGAGCTCCTGAAATCCATAACTTTCCTGAATACCTTCCCAGAAATCTTCATAGCTGGATCTGAAGACATGATACTGACCCCATCTGATACTACTGGCGTAGACAATTAATTTCCACCATGGCTTCTGCTGAGAATCCAATATCAAGGTAACACAATGAGAGGAATGTGTTTTCAAGTTGTGATGGACCATATACGCTCCGGATACTAGATTTGAAAAGAAATCATTGCCCCTTTGGTTGATGATGAATTGTCCCATAATGGAAGTATCTGAAATGATCTACCTCAAGAGAAAACAAGCAGAATGCCCCATAAGCATATGCCCCTGGCATCATGAACTTTGTAATGTTACCCTTGGCACTTCAGATAGATGAAGAGATCTGCCTCTGGCTGCTTAAACATAGTTGAATCTTGTGCTGATTGCCCCGAATGAGTTAGGAAGTATCATGGCCTGCCCCCTTGATTGGGAGATAATGACTATGCCCCTTTGTACACATGGACTTTGATCCAGGAAGCAACTTTGTTTATCGGAAGGACTTTGGTTCATTGAACATTCATCCTGTAAGTTTCTCCATTTGTCAAACACTCAGGTATATGCAAACAAATATATTCAAAAATGCAATGCTTATGTCTGTCTTGAAGTTTTGAAACAAGTTATTTTAGAAAAACTGTTTTTTTTTTTTGAAAACTGTGATATTAACTCAAGTTTTATAACAAGCCTTAAAGGAATCAGGATACCTTTTTGTAGCAGTACGCTTTCGAACTAACCATGCTTCAGTTAGGACTTTTAAAGGGTTATAACATGGCCTGGTTCATGGTTTAAGAAACAAAGGATATAGGCTCAAATTTTATTTGTACCCAACCCAATCTCCATGATGTTCTTCAGTCCTATGCTCAGTTAACTTATGCGTTGAAGTTCCAAAGAAGTTTGGTATTGTAACACTGATATTTGTGATGGTTCAGAAACCCAAAATTTATTTGAACATTCAGTCATCTTTCTTTGTTGAGGATTCATAGTGACCTCTTTTTTCTTTTTTCTTTTGACTTTATTATCCCTTCCTTTTGCCTGAACTGCTTATTTCAAGGTTACAGTCAGCGGGATGTCTTAATGTTTTACTAAGTCTCCTTCATAGGTTTTGACTTAGTGAATTGTTCTTTTGCTGGATATTGACTGTCAGGTTTCATAATTACGGAGAACCATCATTAGTTGTGTACAACACATATAATTGGCATATTTGAGTTAACTGAGTAACTACCCTGCCCCAGGTTATGAATAAGGGTTTTAATTTGTGCAAGAATAAAAACTCCTACTTCATAGGCTCAAAAGGGTTGACTAGGGATTAACTTCCTTATATCTCCACTGTTTAGGAATTGAAACAATGCCTGTACATCGTCAGCATAGTCTGTTCAAAAGCATACTGCCTAATATTATGGTATTGTTTTCGTCATCCTCCCTCTACAGGCTTATAGTTTTATCAAGAGTTAAATATCACAGGGTAGAAATAAGAAGCATAATTCAAAATATAGTGGAACGAATGGATTAATTCAAGACAAACATAGGCAATGCATTAATGAAAACAAAAGTTTAACATAATAGTAAGTGTTCAAACAAATAAAAGAAATTACAAATGAAAATTCAAATGTTGTCCCATCCAGTTGGCTGAATGTCCTCAATTGCAATCTGTGAACTTTGAGGAGCAGTATACTTCACCATGAAATCAAATTTACCACTTGGATGTCCCAAGGTGCCCCATATCTTAACAGGTACAGGTAGGCTTTCTTTCTTGCAACCTTGGGCAACTTGTCTTGCAGCTTTGGTGTTTGATGGACGATAGTAGAATTCAACTTGACCTTCTGGAGTAACCTCTAGGATTCCTTCGTCAATCAGGTCTTGGATCTTTTTCTTTAATGTCCAACAACTATTAGTATCATGTCCAGGACAGTTGGAGTGATACCCACACCTTGCCTTGGGATTATAGCGAGGAGAGGAGGTTTTAGGATTTGAGGAGAACTTTTCAAAGAAATTAGTTCCATCTCCAACAAGCATTGCAGAACTTGTGACATTGGAGTGCTGAACTTGATAAACTGCCTTCTATATTTCTTGTGTTGAGGTGGATTAACCTTATCAGGTCTTTCTTCTTCAACTGAAGAACAATCAATGGCAACCTGTTTCTTACCTTCTTTTATCCTCATCTTCCTTTCAACCAAATCAGCTTGTTTTAACGGAGGTTGATTGACAATTAGATCACTGGCTCTATCACTTTGAAGTTTGTGGACAAAGGTTCTCAGCTCTTCTTGCCCCTGAGCTAAACTTTGAATAAGAGCCACCTGGTCATTCATCTGGGTCCTCATTCCTGTCATCTCAGCTTGTAGTTGTTTCAGCTGATCATCCTTGTTGTCCTCAGGATTCTTCTTCTTAGCCAGCAGTGTCTTTAATTCATCCTGCCCCTTGGACAAGTTCAGGATCAACTCTTGGAACTGTGCATTTTGTGCCTGGAGATCCTTAACTATTTGTTCAAGAGCCATTGCTGAAATAAACAGCGAGGAGATAAGAAACCTGTGCACAAGAAACCTGTGATGCAATGATATGGTATGCATATGCAATGTTTTTCAAGGACCGCAGGATTTAAATCTGCTTAAACAAACAAGAAGATAGACTTTTATTAGTAATAAATTTGTTTTGCCTCTTGGGCTTACAGAAAATGAAATGAAATAAATACAAGAGATGGGGTTTTAAGTCTCCCATGGACGTTTCCTCTTTGTGTTGAGGTATGAGTTGAGATTCCGTTCCTCGTGAAGTTGCTTTGTTAGTTCCAGGACTCTTTCTTGGCTTGCTTTGTAAAGAGCCTCAAAAGTATCCCTTTGCTCCTTCAATTGGATCCAGGATCTCTGCAAGTCTTCCATGTCAGTAGGCATGTCTGGGTGAAGGATGGTATAAGCAATATCTCCTTCAGCAACAGGTTCCATGGTAACTGGCAGGATAGCAGGATATGGCATCATGAGAGTCTGAGCATGAGATCGCACCCATCTGAGATAAGCTTCCATAGGAATAATGTACTTAGGCTCCAGAGTTTTGCTGTCAACTTTGTTCACTTTTCCCCATGCTCTTATGAATCTCTGACGGTAACTTTGAAGATCGTTGTCGTAGTCAAACACAATGCCCTGAATCAACATGTCATGTGGACCATCACTCCGAGCGTAACCAAACTGTCATAAAGCTAGAGAGGGGTTGTAGGTGATGCCTCCTCTTATGCCTAGAAGTGGCACATTAGGAAACTCCCCACAACGGTCAATGATAGTGACATTCTCCATAGATTTGGAGCACCAATGGATATCTGAATGTGAGAGTGACATGATCCTTTTGGACCATCTGAACCCTTGCTCATTCTTCATCACTGAGCGAGGAAGGTGAGAAATAAAACACCTAGAAAGCAATGGTATGCAACACATCAAAGTTCCTCTTGCCCTTGTAGTACGGGTGTGAAGAGAATGCAGGATGTCCCCAAGCAATGTAGGCACTGGATTGTGACTCAGGAATATGTTGATGGCATGCACATCTACGAACTGATCTGGATTGGGGAACAACACTAAGCCATAAATCAGTAAGGCTAAGATATCCTCAAAAGCATCATAGCTCATAGCCTTCAAGAACATTTGAGCCTTCTCTATCAAAACCTTAGCAAGAATACCCTTGACTCCGCTTCTCGTTTCTAGAGCAATATCAGACTTCTTCAGATGTAGAGCTGCAGCAATAACTTCTGGTTTAAGTTCCTTCTCCAAGCCTGTGAAGGGTTTTTGATCAAGAACAGGTATACCCAGAAGTTTAGAGAACTCTTCCATGGTTGGAACCAGTTGGTAGTCGGGGAATGTGAAGCAATGGTGCTTAGGATCAAAGAACTGAAACAGGACACTCATCATGTCTTCATTGAATCCTGAGATGACTAGATCCAATAGGTGGCCATGTCTCTTGATGAACTGGGAATGATCAGACATTTGAGAAACCAACTTTTTAAGCTTAGCAGGTATGCCCACAAAGTTGATCCTGATGGTGTTTCTACGAGCAGTAGTCATGACCTGCAACAAAGAACAAAGATAAATCCCTTGGTCCTTGAAATGGTTAGGGAAAATGATATGCTTATGATACATGATGATGTCATGATGTTATGCTCAATCACAAACATGTGGCACACACAAACAAGTCACACAATAGCCCTAGGTTTAAAGGCTTGCATGAGGTTCAAAGGTAAGTACCCTCCCCTGAAGTTAGTTGGTTCATCCTGTCCTATAAAAGTAACCAGGTTCTAAGGGATCTCAATATTATTGATCCTTCACAAGGGTGGTTGTTCAATAGGCAACTTACTTGCCAACCAAAACCCTCCAAGTTTAAGATCTCAATGAGCGTAGTATCGAGTATCAACCAACTTCAGTCTGCACCAAAGCCGGTTATCTCACTACTTTTCTAAAGGCCAAGATGGGATAGCTAGGGTTCTAAAAGATAGTTAGTGCATTGACAACATATGGAAGCCTTATATTATCCTCAACTTGACTTAAGGAACATAAGCACCAACCAAGAAGTCATACTAACTATGGCCACCAGATCAACCATATCGGTATACGCCGTACAGTTTCCTTGGTCTATTGCCATTTACCTAAGGTACACTAGATCCGGGTTAGGATCTTTCGCACATAAAGCCCAACAAGTAATATAAAGCAAACAAGGCAAACAATTTAAGTGATCTAATTCCTAAGGGTACCCCTCTTTAATTTAAATCCCCAGCAGAGTCGCCAGTTCTGTAACACGGTGGGAGAACTGACTTTAAGTTATGTTGCGGATATCAAGAGTCGCCACCGACTTTTATTTTATCCAAAGGAAAGGCATAAAAGAACAGGAAAGACCTTTAAAAGATTTTTGGGTCCGGGGGGTAGGTTATGTAAAGGGAAGGTGTTAGCACCCTTTACATCCATGGTTATCCATGGGCTCTTAGTTACTTAGCTCACTTTGAATTGTTTTTGAAAAGTGTAGTGTGTGAATAAAAAATTTTCATGATAATTAATAATGATCCATGTACGGATGCGTAGAAACTTGTGTTTGAAAATTTGTTTGAAATTTGTTAAGTGTTTGAAAATTTTGAATGAAGTGAGCAAGCAACTATGAGGTACCTACCCTGAAGTTTAAGTCTTTCTGTTCTTGAATCCTTTAAGTGGTAAGACTATCCCTATTATTAAGGAATAGGTAGTCATTACCTTGGATGTAAGGGACAAATGAGGGACATCTGTTTAATGAAGGCAACTGTGGGGTGTATTAAGCACTTAGGAGGGACTGTCATCATTATTCGAAAAGGGACTTGATCTTTATGAAAGGCAACCATTAAGGGACTTGATGACTTTATTTTTGAGGGACTTGCTTTATACACCCCACTTGACCTTTTTTGGATAGGCAACATTGAGAGGCAACCTTAGAAAGTGAGATGGCGATTAAAAATCGACTTACGTGTGTGAGTGTTTAATTTAATTTATCTTATAATTAAAGTGATCTAAATTCAATTTTAAAATAGAATACATGTTTACACTCCCTATATTACTAACCATAGCATAAAAAAAATTAAATAAATTAAATATTTACAAAAATTTACACCAAGGAGCAATTACAATAATTATAATAAACAATTAAAATAAATAGCAAATAAATAAATATAAATAATAAGCAAAAATAAATAAATAGGCAATAATAAATATAATAGAGGTTAGTAATAATAAAAATAATTAAATAAAGTTAGTGAAATAATAATAATAAATATAATAATAAAATAAATGGATTAGTAATAATATGATTAGTAATAATAATAAACAAAATAAGAATTAGAAACTATTAAGAAATATGAACAATTTAATTATAAAATTATATACAACTTATTAATTTTAAACATTATAAAATTTAATTGTTTTTAAACATATATAAAAGAATAAGATTTAAATTATGAACAAATTATAGAAATAATTACCTATTATAAAAGATTCAATTATATTAAATATTATATTTACAAAAATAAAGTTAGAAAAATAAAATTAGGTTTTAACATTTGTTTAGAGAAAAATAAATTAGGGTTTTAGGGTTTATTAGAAAAATATTTAAAAGTTTTTAATTTAATATACAAATCAATTAATTAAATAGTACATATATACATTTTATAATTTAAATAAATTAATAATTTTTTTTAGAATTTAGAAAACATATATACTTTATAATTTAGAAAATATAATGGTTGCATTTTATAATTTAAAAACATATTTTAATATAATATAGTAAATAGGAAATATAAAAGAAAAATAAGAAAATCAAAAAAATTGGACCTGGGATTTGAACCCAGGTCCCTAACCTGAATATTGGAGAGTCTTGCCAACTGGGTCGCGTGTTGCTGTTGCAAGAAAGAGGAACTCCAAGTTGTTTTGTTCTTTAACTTTGAAAAATCAGGAAAAATAGTGAACAAGTAAAAAGGCCTGGGGGAGGATTGAACCCAGGACCTCTCAAACACACAAACGCACGCATGACCATCCGGCAGGGTGAGCCCATCTGTTAACAAACCATCAAACAATAATAATATATTAAGTTCAACGTATAAATGAGAAAACACAAAAATATTTGTCACAGCCAGGTTTCGATCCCTCGCCCTCTCATCAAACGCACGCCTGAGTTTCCACTGGGCCACGCAACCTGTGGTGATAACAATCCAGCAAGATAACATAAAATATTTTAAATCAAATTTGAATTTTCCTGAGCGCGCCAACTAGCTTCTTCTTCCCCAAATTTCCTGCGAAATTTCATGCCATCTTACCTGCGAATCTTGCTGCGTGTTCTTCATTCCTGCGAATCACAAACTTCAACCAAACAACAAAATTTCACGAAATTAATTATGTCATTGAGTTGCTACTGAGTTTTGCAACTGTCCTACGTTTTTAGAATCCATTTATCATGATGAAATCATGAAACCCTAAAGGGGGCCGTGAACCCTAATCATGGCGAATTCTCATACCTGCACGAAAAACTTAATTGAATAGCCCAGAATCGTCCTAAGGTTCATCATAAACATCATCAAACAATCAAAAACAAGTCAAACACAGTCAATCAAGGGAATCGAAAAATCATATTCAAGAACAAAGTTTTGCTCGGGTTATGCAATTCATGAGGCTTTGGATGCAAATGGTGATTGATAATGACTCAGTGATGTCCCATAGTCATGGCCATGTCCTCAAAATACCTTTTAAAGCTCTGGAAATCCGAAACCGAATGTGAGTTTTGGAAGGGATTTTTGATTTTGTGAACTTACTTTTGGAGGCAGAAAATTCGTCCATTGCAATAGGGTTATGTTTAGTACTTATAGATGATTGAATTAGGTCAATAAAATTGATTGATCATGTGGAAAAATTGATATGAAAAGATCCATATTGATCATGCCTTAAAAATCCAATATTCCTGTATGAAGGCTTGCTATTTTTGGATAAATCTTATGATTTCATTCCTCTTCAATTCCAATCAACATTTAAGACTTTCTAGAAACTCAATCTCCATCAAATATTACATTTTCATATTTTATTTTTATTTAAAATGATTTTTAATGAATTAAATCAAAATAAATAAAAATAAAATAATAAAAATTCTGATTTTTAATGGTTTGGGTCGTGCATGAAGTTGTTGTATGGATTGGGTCATCATTTGGCAAGCCCATTTGGAAGAAATTGGTTTTAGACCTCCTTTTTCATCATAAACCAACTCAAAATTTCCCAACTTTGCAAGGGCACATATCCTTCAATTTTAATGCTATGAGGGTGTTCTTGGACATTTTCGAAAGCTTGAAGAGTCCTCTAAACAACCCCACTGGTTTCATGTCCATATCATTTACCAATCTCAAGTTATGCCCTTTTGAAGTTGTTGACTTTTTGTTGACTTTCAAAAGGACCTATAATGTCTTAGCTCATACCTTCCAAATGAAGCATTTTTGGGCTTGGCTTGTGAGACACAAAGTTGTAGGGAATTCAATTTCCTTCAAAATGAGCTTTGGATGGAGACTCGGTGATGAAGTATGTGAAAGTTATGGCTGGTCAAAGTTCAGTTGACTTTTACTAAGGAAACCCTAATTTAGAAACTCCTGATTCTTGATGATCTGGAATCTCCTTGATGAATCATGATCAACCCTTGATCAAATGATGAATTTTACTTCATATACTCGATGTTGGCAAAAAATCATGAAGTTTGACTTTGGTTTGACCACAGTTGACCTCAGTTTGACTTTTTAACTACATTGACTGATTTTGACTTATCTGATCATCTGACTGAGCAAACTTCTGAGAAAAGTCTTGAAAATTGTCATGAGGGTTCTTAAACATATATAAGATGTTATGAAGCTCACTTGAAGTCTTGGAAGTCCATTTTATCCTGATTAAAGTCAAAACCCTAGTTTTGGATGCACTGCTTAGGAGGTGCATTGTCTGAGGGAATTGTCAACTCTTTTGACCAATTGTGAACTTTGTGAACCTTGTGAACCATCATAAAATGTCTTGTGATACTCATGGGAGGTATTGTGAACCTTGTGAACCTTGTGAACCTTCATGAAGTGACTTGTAGACTTCATGAACCTCATGAAAGGTCATGTAAACATTGTGAATCTTGTGAACCTTGTGAACCTTCATGAAGTGACTTGTAGACTTCATGAACCTCATGAAAGGTCATGTAAACATTGTGAATCTTGTGAACCTTGTGAACCTTGTGAACCTTCATGAAGTGACTTGTAGACTTCATGAACCTCATGAAAGGTCATGTAAACATTGTGAATCTTGTGAACCTTGTGAACCTTCAAGAAGTGACTTGTAGACTTCATGAACCTCATGAAAGGTCTTGTAAATGTTGAGAAGCTTGTGAACCTTGTGAACCTTCATAAAGTGACTTGTAGACTTCATGAACCTCATGAAAGGTTTTGAAAGCATTGTGGAACTTGTGAACCTTGTGAACCTTCTTAGCACACAAAGTCATGTATTGTGAACCTTGTGAACTTCATAAAGTAACTTGTAGACTTCATGAACCTCATGAAAGGTCTTGTAAGCATTGGGAAGCTTGTGAACCTTGTGAACCTTCAGAGAACACAAAGTCTTGTATTGTGAGGGCAAATTTTCGGGTGCAACAGCTGCCCCTGTTCAATTTTTTGAAACCTGAGGGGTTAGATTGGTATGTTTGCCAGTCGTGACCTGGAAGGTTGAAGGGGATTGAACACAAAAGCCCAAAAATTTGCACTCACCAGTGCATAAAGTGGTACAGATGGCTAGTTGAACATGATTGAGTGGGCTTAAAGATGCCACTTGGAGGAAAGTTCTTCAGATACATGTCTTGGAGGATAAAGTAGTCCAAAATATGGAGGTATAATGATAGCTGTCAGGAGGATGGAGCAGTCCTAAGGTAATGATATAATTTCAGGAGGATGAAGCAATCCTGAAGTAAAGAAGCTGTCAGGAGGATAAAGCAATCCTGAGGTATTGATAATATGCTTTCAGGAGGATGAAGCAATCCTGATGTAATAAAAGCTTTCAGGAGGATGAAGCAGTCCTGATGTAATAAAAGCTGTCAGGAGGATAAAGAAATCCTGAGGTAGTAATAAGCTGTCAGGAGGATAAAGCAATCCTGAGGTAGCAATGTGATTTCAGGAGGATAAAGCAATCCTGAGGTAAAGAAGCTGTCAGGGGGATAAAGCAATCCTGAGGTAAAGAAGCTGTCAGGGGGATAAAGCAACCCTGAGGTAAAGAAGCTGTCAAGGGGATAAAGCAACCCTGAGGTATTGATAATATGCTTTCAGGAGGATGAAGCAGTCCTGGTGTAATAAAAAGCTGTCAGGAGGATAAAGCAATCCTGAGGTATTGATAATATGCTTTCAGGAGGATGAAGCAATCCTGATGTAATAAAAGCTTTCAGGAGGATGAAGCAGTCCTGATGTAATAAAAAGTTGTCAGGAGGATAAAGCAATCCTGAGGTGGCAATGTGATTTCAAGAGGATAAAGCAATCCTGATGTAATAGGAATTTTCAGGAGGATAAAGCAGTCCTTGAGAGATTGATAATATGCTTTCAGGAGGATGAAGCAATCCTGAGATAATGATGATAGCTATCAGGAGGATGAAGCAGCCCTGAGGTAATAGTATGCTTTCAGGAGGATAAAGCAATCCTGAGGTACAAGAAGCTGTCAGGAGGATAAAGCAGTCCTGAGGTAATGATATGATTTCAGGAGGATGAAGCAATCCTGAAGTAAAGAAGCTGTCAGGAGAATAAAGCAATCCTGAGGTATTGATAATATGCTTTCAGGAGGATGAAGCAATCCTGATGTAATAAAAGCTTTCAGGAGGATGAAGCAGTCCTGATGTAATAAAAAGCTGTCAGGAGGATAAAGCAATCCCGAGGTGGCAATGTGATTTCAGGAGGATAAAGCAATCCTGATGTAATAGGAATTTTCAGGAGGATAAAGCAGTCCTTGAGAGATTGATAATATGCTTTCAGGAGGATGAAGCAATCCTGAGATAATGATGATAGCTATCAGGAGGATGAAGCAGCCCTGAGGTAATAGTATGCTTTCAGGAGGATAAAGCAATCCTGAGGTACAAGAAGCTGTCAGGAGGATAAAGCAGTCCTGAGGTAATAATAAACTTTCAGGAGGATGAAGCAATCCTGAGATATTGATAATGGCTATCAGGAGGATGAAGCAGCCCTGAGGTAATAATATGATTTCAGGAGGATAAAGCAGTCCTGATGAGATAATAAGCTTTCAGGAGGGTAAAGCAGTCCTGATGTAGTAATATGCTTTCAAGAGGATGAAGCAGTCTTGAGAGATTTGATAATATGCTTTCAGGAGAGTAGGGCAATCCTGAGGTACAATAAGCTGTCAGGAGGATAAAACAATCCTGAGGTAATAAGAAGCTGTCAGGAGGATAAAGCAATCCTGGGGTACAAGAAGCTATCAGGAGGATAAAGCAATCCTGAGGTAATAGTATGCTTTCAAGAGGATAGAGCAATCCTGAGGGATGATAACTTTCAGGAGGATAAAGCAATCCTGATAATCACAAATTTGTTTGCTGGAGAATTAACCTGAAAACAAGGTAGCATTCTGTATAATAATATTAGTTTATGCATTATGTATGTATGTATGATATGATGCACTTAGGTGATGTACTAAGTATCTATGGATATGTATGTTATGGTATGATGTAAATGATGTATGTATGATATGATGCTGCCGGAAGCGTCTGGATATCCTCATATAACAACTGCTGGCCAGGGAAAATAAATCCCGGTTTGTTGTTGAAGAATATATTATACATAACCTCCCGTATGCTGGGGATAGCAAGGTATACATAACCTCCCGTCTGCTGGGGATAGCAAGGTATATATAACCTCCCGTCTGCTTGGGATAGTAAGGTATACATAACCTTCGTCTTCGTTTGATAGTAGGGTATACATAACCTTCCGTCTTCATTCGTCGTACTCCTATTGGAAAGTAAATTCCCGAATATCCGTATGAGGATAAAAGAGATGGATATAAATTCCAGGGGAGATGTGACTATATGAAGATGGATTTGTCCTGCTGAGGATTTGTAACTGTCTTGTAAAAATGAACCGGCGAAGCTTCGTTGAAATCCTTCCCTCGTTCGTCCTTAGTAAATACTATTACTGCATTTTCATGCATTTTTGGTAAACATCAATCATATTCAAAAGCATACATGCATTTCTGGTAAACATCAATCATATTCAAAAGCATCCATACATTCAAACACAACCAATGGACGTTTCGCTTATGGTAAATAGGGTAAAAGTAAATCTGGATTCAGAGGGAAAAGTAAAGCTGAACTTGAAAACAGAATCATTTCAACTTCGAGAGTGTATAACCAATTGGATTTAGAGCTCCTGAAATCCATAACTTTCCTGAATACCTTCCCAGAAATCTTCATAGCTGGATCTGAAGACATGATACTGACCCCATCTGATACTACTGGCGTAGACAATTAATTTCCACCATGGCTTCTGCTGAGAATCCAATATCAAGGTAACACAATGAGAGGAATGTGTTTTCAAGTTGTGATGGACCATATACGCTCCGGATACTAGATTTGAAAAGAAATCATTGCCCCTTTGGTTGATGATGAATTGTCCCATAATGGAAGTATCTGAAATGATCTACCTCAAGAGAAAACAAGCAGAATGCCCCATAAGCATATGCCCCTGGCATCATGAACTTTGTAATGTTACCCTTGGCACTTCAGATAGATGAAGAGATCTGCCTCTGGCTGCTTAAACATAGTTGAATCTTGTGCTGATTGCCCCGAATGAGTTAGGAAGTATCATGGCCTGCCCCCTTGATTGGGAGATAATGACTATGCCCCTTTGTACACATGGACTTTGATCCAGGAAGCAACTTTGTTTATCGGAAGGACTTTGGTTCATTGAACATTCATCCTGTAAGTTTCTCCATTTGTCAAACACTCAGGTATATGCAAACAAATATATTCAAAAATGCAATGCTTATGTCTGTCTTGAAGTTTTGAAACAAGTTATTTTAGAAAAACTGTTTTTTTTTAAAACTGTGATATTAACTCAAGTTTTATAACAAGCCTTAAAGGAATCAGGATACCTTTTTGTAGCAGTACGCTTTCGAACTAACCATGCTTCAGTTAGGACTTTTAAAGGGTTATAACGTGGCCTGGTTCATGGTTTAAGAAACAAAGGATATAGGCTCAAATTTTATTTGTACCCAACCCAATCTCCATGATGTTCTTCAGTCCTATGCTCAGTTAACTTATGCGTTGAAGTTCCAAAGAAGTTTGGTATTGTAACACTGATATTTGTGATGGTTCAGAAACCCAAAATTTATTTGAACATTCAGTCATCTTTCTTTGTTGAGGATTCATAGTGACCTCTTTTTTCTTTTTTCTTTTGACTTTATTATCCCTTCCTTTTGCCTGAACTGCTTATTTCAAGGTTACAGTCAGCGGGATGTCTTAATGTTTTACTAAGTCTCCTTCATAGGTTTTGACTTAGTGAATTGTTCTTTTGCTGGATATTGACTGTCAGGTTTCATAATTACGGAGAACCATCATTAGTTGTGTACAACACATATAATTGGCATATTTGAGTTAACTGAGTAACTACCCTGCCCCAGGTTATGAATAAGGGTTTTAATTTGTGCAAGAATAAAAACTCCTACTTCATAGGCTCAAAAGGGTTGACTAGGGATTAACTTCCTTATATCTCCACTGTTTAGGAATTGAAACAATGCCTGTACATCGTTAGCATAGTCTGTTCAAAAGCATACTGCCTAATATTATGGTATTGTTTTCGTCATCCTCCCTCTACAGGCTTATAGTTTTATCAAGAGTTAAATATCACAGGGTAGAAATAAGAAGCATAATTCAAAATATAGTGGAACGAATGGATTAATTCAAGACAAACATAGGCAATGCATTAATGAAAACAAAAGTTTAACATAATAGTAAGTGTTCAAACAAATAAAAGAAATTACAAATGAAAATTCAAATGTTGTCCCATCCAGTTGGCTGAATGTCCTCAATTGCAATCTGTGAACTTTGAGGAGCAGTATACTTCACCATGAAATCAAATTTACCACTTGGATGTCCCAAGGTGCCCCATATCTTAACAGGTACAGGTAGGCTTTCTTTCTTGCAACCTTGGGCAACTTGTCTTGTAGCTTTGGTGTTTGATGGACGATAGTAGAATTCAACTTGACCTTCTGGAGTAACCTCTAGGATTCCTTCGTCAATCAGGTCTTGGATCTTTTTCTTTAATGTCCAACAACTATTAGTATCATGTCCAGGACAGTTGGAGTGATACCCACACCTTGCCTTGGGATTATAGCGAGGAGAGGAGGTTTTAGGATTTGAGGAGAACTTTTCAAAGAAATTAGTTCCATCTCCAACAAGCATTGCAGAACTTGTGACATTGGAGTGCTGAACTTGATAAACTGCCTTCTATATTTCTTGTGTTGAGGTGGATTAACCTTATCAGGTCTTTCTTCTTCAACTGAAGAACAATCAATGGCAACCTGTTTCTTACCTTCTTTTATCCTCATCTTCCTTTCAACCAAATCAGCTTGTTTTAACGGAGGTTGATTGACAATTAGATCACTGGCTCTATCACTTTGAAGTTTGTGGACAAAGGTTCTCAGCTCTTCTTGCCCCTGAGCTAAACTTTGAATAAGAGCCACCTGGTCATTCATCTGGGTCCTCATTCCTGTCATCTCAGCTTGTAGTTGTTTCAGCTTATCATCCTTGTTGTCCTCAGGATTCTTCTTCTTAGCCAGGAGTGTCTTTAATTCATCCTGCCCCTTGGACAAGTTCAGGATCAACTCTTGGAGCTGTGCATTTTGTGCCTGGAGATCCTTAACTGTTTGTTCAAGAGCCATTGCTGAAATAAACAGCGAGGAGATAAGAAACCTGTGCACAAGAAACCTGTGATGCAATGATATGGTATGCATATGCAATGTTTTTCAAGGACCGCAGGATTTAAATCTGCTTAAACAAACAAGAAGATAGACTTTTATTAGTAATAAATTTGTTTTGCCTCTTGGGCTTACAGAAAATGAAATGAAATAAATACAAGAGATGGGGTTTTAAGTCTCCCATGGACGTTTCCTCTTTGTGTTGAGGTATGAGTTGAGATTCCGTTCCTCGTGAAGTTGCTTTGTTAGTTCCAGGACTCTTTCTTGGCTTGCTTTGTAAAGAGCCTCAAAAGTATCCCTTTGTTCCTTCAATTGGATCCAGGATCTCTGCAAGTCTTCCATGTCAGTAGGCATGTCTGGGTGAAGGATGGTATAAGCAGTATCTCCTTCAGCAACAGGTTCCATGGTAACTGGCAGGATAGCAGGATATGGCATCATGAGAGTCTGAGCATGAGATCGCACCCATCTGAGATAAGCTTCCATAGGAATAGTGTACTTAGGCTCCAGAGTTTTGCTGTCAAATTTGTTCACTTTTCCCCATGCTCTTATGAATCTCTGACGGTAACTTTGAAGATCGTTGTCGTAGTCAAACACAATGCCCTGAATCAACATGTCATGTGGACCATCACTCCGAGCGTAACCAAACTGTCGTAAAGCTAGAGAGGGGTTGTAGGTGATGCCTCCTCTTATGCCTAGAAGTGGCACATTAGGAAACTCCCCACAACGGTCAATGATAGTGACATTCTCCATAGATTTGGAGCACCAATGGATATCTGAATGTGAGAGTGACATGATCCTTTTGGACCATCTGAACCCTTGCTCATTCTTCATCACTGAGCGAGGAAGGTGAGAAATAAAACACCTAGAAAGCAATGGTATGCAACACATCAAAGTTCCTCTTGCCCTTGTAGTACGGGTGTGAAGAGAATGCAGGATGTCCCCAAGCAATGTAGGCACTGGATTGTGACTCAGGAATATGTTGATGGCATGCACATCTACGAACTGATCTGGATTGGGGAACAACACTAAGCCATAAATCAGTAAGGCTAAGATATCCTCAAAAGCATCATAGCTCATAGCCTTCAAGAACATTTGAGCCTTCTCTATCAAAACCTTAGCAAGAATACCCTTGACTCCGCTTCTCGTTTCTAGAACAATATCAGACTTCTTCAGATGTAGAGCTGCAGCAATAACTTCTGGTTTAAGTTCCTTCTCCAAGCCTGTGAAGGTTTTTTTTATCAAGAACAGGTATACCCAGAAGTTTAGAGAACTCTTCCATGGTTGGAACCAGTTGGTAGTCGGGGAATGTGAAGCAATGGTGCTTAGGATCAAAGAACTGAAATAGGACACTCATCATGTCTTCATTGAATCCTGAGATGACTAGATCCAATAGGTGGCCATGTCTCTTGATGAACTGGGAATGATCAGACATTTGAGAAACCAACTTTTTAAGCTTAGCAGGTATGCCCACAAAGTTGATCCTGATGGTGTTTCTACGAGCAGTAGTCATGACCTGCAACAAAGAACAAAGATAAATCCCTTGGTCCTTGAAATGGTTAGGGAAAATGATATGCTTATGATACATGATGATGTCATGATGTTATGCTCAATCACAAACATGTGGCACACACAAATAAGTCACACAATAGCCCTAGGTTTAAAGGCTTGCATGAGGTTCAAAGGTAAGTACCCTCCCCTGAAGTTAGTTGGTTCATCCTGTCCTATAAAAGTAACCAGGTTCTAAGGGATCTCAATATCATTGATCCTTCACAAGGGTGGTTGTTCAGTAGGCAACTTACTTGCCAACCAAAACCCTCCAAGTTTAAGATCTCAATGAGCGTAGTATCGAGTATCAACCAACTTCAGTCTGCACCAAAGCCGGTTATCTCACTACTTTTCTAAAGGCCAAGATGGGATAGCTAGGGTTCTAAAAGTTAGTTAGTGCATTGACAACATATGGCAGCCTCATATTATCCTCAACTTGACTTAAGGAACATAAGCACCAACCAAGAAGTCATACTAACTATGGCCACCAGATCAACCATATCGGTATACGCCGTACAGTTTCCTTGGTCTATTGCCATTTACCTAAGGTACACTAGATCCGGGTTAGGATCTTTCGCACATAAAGCCCAACAAGTAATATAAAGCAAACAAGGCAAACAATTTAAGTGATCTAATTCCTAAGGGTACCCCTCTTTAATTTAAATCCCCAGCAGAGTCGCCAGTTCTGTAACACGGTGGGAGAACTGACTTTAAGTTATGTTGCCGATAGCAAGAGTCGCCACCGACTTTTATTTTATCCAAAGGAAAGGCATAAAAGAACAGGAAAGACCTTTAAAAGATTTTTGGGTCCGGGGGGTAGGTTATGTAAAGGGAAGGTATTAGCACCCTTTACATCCATGGTTATCCATGGGCTCTTAGTTACTTAGCTCACTTTAAAATGTTTTTGAAAATGTGAAGTGTGTGAATAGAAATTTTCATGATAATTAATAATGATCCATGTACGGATGCGTAGAAACTTGTGTTTGAAACACAGGGAAAGTCTTGTATTGTGAACCTTGTGAACTTCATAAAGTAACTTGTAGACTTCATGAACCTCATGAAAGGTCTTGTAAGCATTGGGAAGCTTGTGAACCTTCAGAGAACACAAAGTCTTGTATTGTGAGGGAAAATTTTGGGGTGCAACACAGGGAAACACCGTAAACCCTCTTTGAGTGTCGGGTGACGATGGATGAAAAGATCATACCATGCAAGTCTCCGGGGCATACTTGTGTTTTCTGTTGTTGCAGGTTGCAGGATGGCGTCACATTCCCCCAAGTAGAAGATTCCCTAGCTAAGCCTTGGAAGGTAGCCCAAGCAGTTTATTATTCCCCAGTGGAGTATGCCCAACAGGAATCTGAGTGCCTGATGTCCCCACAGAGCTTAGGATTAGCAAAATGCTCTCTCCAGCCAGAGTATTGTTGAAGCATCTTTCCCAGCCAAGTCTAAAGATGAACCTTCCCCACAGAGTTCATATTTGATTTTCACTTCCGTCAGTGGAATATTCCCCAGCAAGTTGCCATTCTTGCGGTCAATATGGTGATACAGTCAGGTATTCATCACCTTAGCCAGAGTTAGGTATCAGGGCCTCTCAACTTATCTTCCCCTGTAGAGTTGTAACTCTTGTGGCCAATCAGGCATCTGTTTGTTGCTCGTCTGCAATCTCCAGCACTCGTCTGTGTTTGTACTTTATTAATGCTCATCTGCACCTTTCAACACTCGTCTATGTTATCATCTTTGGTATTTGCTTGTTTGCTTTCCCCAGTAGTGGTTTATGATTACCTTGATATTGCTCGTCTGCAATTTCCAAACACTCGTCTGTGTTTGATATTTGGTATCCAATGGTTATGTTGCTCGTCCGCAGTTCTCAACACTCGTTTGTGTTATAATTTTTGTTGTTTGCTCGTCTGCAACTCCCAACACTCATCAGTGTTTTGATATGTGATATTTGGGATGGCTCGTCTGCATTCTCCGGCACTCGTCTGTGTTTATTATCTGTTTGAAGATCGTCTGTTTTGTTCGGATATTTGTCTGTATCATCCCCAACACTCGTCTGTGTTAGCTTATATCCGTATGTGTGGATTTGCTAATTATCTTGGTCTTCTTATGTATTGCTACTCCAAATGCTCGTCTGTGTTTGAATTTCTGGTATTCGTCTATACCAGTTGTTGATACTCGTCTGTATCATTGCTTGAAGCGCTCGTCTGTGTTTCTCAGATCATCGTCTGGTACTCGTATGTATCATTGACTTTTGGTACTCGTCTGTGTTATCTTGATGATCATCCAATACTCGTCTGTATTGAAGAGGTTTAAAGTCCTGACTATGGGAATATATGTCAAAATGGTTACCGGTCCTGGCGTAACAAGTATATTTGAAGGAGGCTCGTCTGTCTCAAGCAAGTATTAATGTTGCACCTGGCGTAACAGTTATATTCGAGGGAGGCTCGTCTGTCTCAAGCAAGTATTAATGTTGCACCTGGCGTAACAGGTTTGCTCGAAGAAGACTTGTCTGTCTTATACCATATATCCACAGATAATATATGAAGAAGGTTCGTCTACCTTGATTATGCATGTCTATCCCACAGACTTAAGTGCATCCCGGTCCTGGCGTAATAGGTATATCCGAAGGAGATTCGTCTGTCTCAAGTCATATGTTCTTGCAAAGTGTTAAGGACTCGTATGTCCAGTTCCTGGCGTAACAGGATTGTTTGAAAAAGACTCGTTTGTCAAAGTACTCTTATTCCAGATATCAGTTTCAACTTGGAAGAAGCTCGTCTGCTTTTTTTCTCCCCTTCAGTCACCAAAGCATCATTTGGTTGGGTTTATTTCCCAGTTCTTGCATTCTTCGTCAGAGTGCAAATTTCAGGTCTTCTTGGTATTCAATCACAGTTTATCTTGAACGGTCGATAGCTCGTGCTACCGTCCTTTTCAGATTAACAGTTGTTTGAATAGGGGCAGTTGTAACACCCCAAATTTGCCCTCTTCATTTTAATCATCATATCACATCATATTCATCATGAACATATCATTTTCTTAGCATCCTAGCATGGAAAGATGAGGCATAACATTTCTCATGTCCTAGCATTAGGCATATGATCATCTGGGGAGGTTCTTGAGGCATCACAAGCTATGACAAGGGTCCCAATGGTTTTGTACAAGTCCTATGAGGGGCTACATTGTATTTTCAAGTTCAAGTTCATTTGCAAAAGCTCAAAAGGTTGTATGATCATCAGAGATTCCAAGATAGGGCAAGGCTCCTAGGGTTTGAGATTCAAGCATCAAAACTTCACAACTTTGGCCATTTCATTTGGGAAAAGTTTTTTATATGTCAAGAGGATCCTATGTACCAATTTTCATGATAAAATTCCTTGTGGAAGTCAAGAAATTCTTCAGTTGCTTGCAGATGAAGTAATTGGTCAACTGTGCCCTTAAAAAGTCAATTGTGTGATTTCAAGGGCTCCAACCCAATTTTTCTATCCAAGGGATGTCCTTACAATGTTATAAGAGGTTTGGAAGGTTCAAGGATCAAGAATCATGAAGATTTAAGGGTTTCTGCAAAATTGGTGCAAAGTTGGTTTTTGGAAAATTCCATTTTTGGCAACTTTTGCCCTAAAATTCAAGTGAGCTTAACATGATAAAAAATTCTTCAAATGGACCCAAGTAAAACATGAAATTTGGAGATTAAGGTCTCCCATTTTCAAAAAGTACAAGTAATTTTTCATGGGATTCATGGTTTGTTCTATAGGCCCTTCGAAAATTTCACTTAAATTAGGGCAAATGTGAAAGTTCATGCATGCACCAAGAGCAAAAAGTTTCAAAACTTAATTTTAAGTCTTGGAATGGATCAAGTGAGGTTAATAAGTTACAATTCATTGCAAATGGCATGTTTTGCTCAAGAGAAACTCCCAAATTCGTGCACTACAAGATTTTTGCTTCAAAAGTGGATATTTTGCAAATTCTTGAGAAAAGTGTGATACCTTAATCTAAGGGCCAGAATTTGTTGGATTATAATCAAGGGACGGATTTGGATTGCACATGGGCTGAAAGGCCAAGGAAAGCATGAGGAGTGCATGCTCTCACACCAATTTGCAAAATTTTCAAGAATCACAAATTCTCTCCATTCACACGTGCAAACCTCTTAATCTTTTCAGCATTTGCTCATGAGGTCATATATAACAAGCTAGGGTTTCAGAAAGCTCCAACCCTCTCTCATTCTCTCATTTCAAACTTCTTGCACAAATTTCATTTTCTCTCATATCTCATCACACACCTGCTCAATTCAAAAACCAGTGGTGGATCCTTGATCAGTGCAAGCTCTAGATCATTAATCACACACTTGTTCAAGCAATCCCTCAAGATCAACAACCTTGCCATTTCAGGGCAGGTGCTTGCAAAGCTCAAGATCCAGCCATCTTCAAGGCTTTAGGTGCATTTATTTTGCATCTAGAGTGAATTTGGAGTGATTTGCATCCATCATCTGGTCTTCTAGCACATTGTTTCAAGATCTGCAACTCAGGTAAGCTTCAAATTCTTCACCTCTGAAAATGAAATTGATTGTGTGTTTTATGATCTTTGATGTGCACTGATCATGCTGCAAGTTTTGGTTTCAATTTTAGTGCATTAATGAGTGAGATATTTTAAGTTTAAGTTTCATGGTCATTTCTGTTTCTCTTCGATCCGTAAGATCCATTGCTCTATTGCTCATTTCAGTGTCATTTTCGTGATCAGCGTAGCCTAATTACTAAATCTGGAGATTATGGTTCATTTATTTTGAGTTTTGTTTATATGTTGGTGTTTCTAGTGCCGGAGCCCTAGCTCCGGTCACCGGAACCTGCGTTCATGAAGTTAGGGTTTGTGAGGTTGAAGATGACCTCTGGACCCTCAGATCTTCCTCACGCACGCACAGGATCTTGTCACGTTACCATAAGCTCAGCCTCCCTCTCACGTGTTCATTCTCATTCTGTTTTAATGCCATATGTTACACACACACCATAATTCCCATGCGCCCTCCACTCATAACTCAATAAGACGCCACGTCAATTAATGAAGTAGTTTATAAGACACGCTGGATAATTCTGATGGTCTTGTTATTTCCCAGCTTATTTCATGTAATTTCCACCTTATTTAATATAAACCTGCGTAGCTAATGGGCTCAACCACTGCTTTTCACACCCCATCCTTATCTGGCCCAATATGTTTTAACTAAATTTCCTGCTATCCACACCCCAACCTCATTTTCCTATTTTATTTCTTTTTCATTTATTTTCTTTTATTCTCATTTTGGTTTCTAATTAAATTAAATACTTCCAATCATCAAAAAAATTCCAAAATAATTCTAGTAATTCAATTTGAGTTTTCTTTATTTTTCTATATTTTTATTTTCCATTTTTTCTCATTATCCACGTGTCATTTAATTCTTCATTTCAATTAATTCATTCTTAAATCCTTTTGATGCAATCCATCTTGTTCATTTTCCATAGAGTTCATTATTTTGAGTTTGGTGTTCATTCTTTTTGCTCTGGATTCCTAAGAGGATGTACTTTATGTGTGTATTTTCCCCTGATTTTTAGAAATTTGTTCTTTGGTTTTTGGCCTTTGCCTTGTGATGGAAGTTTCTTAACCCTAGTTCATGTGCTTTCCCAATCCTTTTGGCTCATTGTTATATCATGTTTAAGGATCATTTGTCTTAATTTGTGGAGTTTTTAGATGCATTGTTGAATTAATTTGAATTTTTGTTCTCACCTTGTCCCATTTTGCTTCTTTGTGATGATTAGCCCTCTTATAAGCTTAGAAGGGCACTTGTGCCAACTTCTTCTTCTCATTTGGGGTCCTTTTGGGGTATGGGTTCCATTCTGGTCTTAGTCTAGGGTTTGTGTCTTAGAATTTTGTGTTTGGCTTATCTTTTAAGTTCTCTCTTTTATTAAGTGTTTTCACTTCATCTATTTACTTCTTTCACTTCATGTTGTGGTTGTTTGGTCTTGTGTGTCTCTTCTCCTCATCTTTCTTTCTTCTCAAGTCTTTCTTCAACTTGTTTTGGTTCTGGTTGTGTGCCTTGAGTTCATGTTTTGTGCATTTTGTCTTGCATCTTTCTTAAGTTTGCATTTGTTTACATATGTGTTTCATGTTGCATCATATTGTCTTGTATGCTTCATCTCCCATTATTTTGTCTTGCATATCCATTGTGCATTTGTATATATGACTTCACTTATGTTTGTATGATGTTGGCATGTCATTTGTTTCATTTTGTTTCATTTGTATGCTTGTTACTAACCTTGCAGGGGCTATGGTAAGTGAGAGGTGTGGAAGGGAGTTCCACATCTCCAAATCTCATCTCATCTTCTTATTTCTTTATTGTGCTAACCCTTTGCTTATTGGGCTTAGGCCTTACCCATCCCTCTTCCATTCTTCTTCTTCTCTTCTTCTTTCTTTCTTCTTTAGGATAGAATACCACACTAACCCTAGGATATCCATGCATGACAACATTTAGGATTCTTTAGTCCCCATTTAGATGTTTTACCTTTAGATCCTTTGGTGCTTTCTCTTATCATCTTCAAACTTAATTCTAATTCACTTAATAAATGTTGAGTATTTTCATGTGACATGAGACTTTGCTATGAGATACTTGCACGCGTTCCGTTTCGGGGCGAGGTGTAAGTTATCCCTCGTGGTGGATAGGTCTTAGCATGAGTACCTCACAAAGAAAAGCTAAAAAAACACTTCATAACCAAAAAACCACAAAAATACTTAATAATTGTAATAGGTCAGTGTGTCTGAGCCTTCACTTGTGGGACTAGCTTTGGGGATTTCCTCCATAGATAGGTGTGCCTCTTGTGCATTCCATTTCGGGATGATGTGAGACGTACACATCCCATTGAGTAAGACTTAGGTACACTTACCTATGCAAACTTCACTCATAAAAGCTTCATAAAAAACACAAACAAACAATAAGCGTCTTTCCTTCGGGAATTCTTTTCTCATCTCATTCGCTCCGTACGCGAACTTGCTCCTACTTGATATTTTGCAAGACGGTTACGCACTCGTAGTCCGAGTCTACAACACCTGAGCAATGGCATAGGCAGTTCGAGCCTTAATTCACAAGCAATTTCTTTTCTACCCCTAGTTAGGGGAACTACGGCGACTCTGATCCTCATTGTCCAGATGAGGTACGTAGGCAGCGGGGTAGGGCCCGTTCGAGCGCAATCTTTATTTTCCCTACATTTTTCTCTTTGTTTTCTTACTCAGTTCCTTTCTCTGTTTCTTTTCCAGTTCCAGTTTTCTTTTCTTTGTAGCAGCTTTCATTTCTTCACCCTTTGAAATAATTTTCTTTGCAAGCGTGGATCCCGTCGGGTACGGCGGACGATCTGGGTGCTAATACCTTCCCAGGTCGTAACCGACTCCCGAACTCAGTCTCTTTGGTTCGCAGGACCTGTGTCCTTCCTCTTCTTTCTTCTGGTTTGTGCAGCATTTCCATTCCCTTTCTTTTGGGATAAAAATGCCTGGCTGGCGACTCTATTCTTTTTTCCGTGCCACTTTCGCATTTGTACCAGGATGGAAATCCGGGGAGCGACACCATGATCATCAACATCATCTTTGGCAGCCTCAGTTATAGGGGTTTCACGACTTGAATCAGCATTTTGATCCTTTTGGCTATCCTGAGGGGCAACAAAACTAGCCAATGGGACAAAGACCCCAGTAACGTCATGAGTTAATCAATAGTTGCATCTACATAAACAAATCTCTTCTTCCACTAACACAAGATGATGAACATGCAGATGGATCTTTTGGTCTACGCACTTTTGGTGTTCTAGGTTTGAAGCCCTTGAACCATCAGGAATGACCATATTCAGGGGAGCAACATTCCGAACTCTTTTAGACAGATGATGAAGCCTAGAAGACATGATAGAATCAGTCTTAGAGGATGATTGCTTTTATGGAGAAACAGGTGAATGTTGAGACATTTTGGAGCAGATTGATATTCGAAGAGTGAGAGAACAAATAAAATTTGATTGACTATGGTAGATGAGAGGGTAGATACACAGTATGGTGCAATGGCGTGTTTGATGAGGAGTAGTGGGATTTTGAATGTATTTTCTTTGAATAAAAGAATTGATGATAAAATCAAATATTTTGCGCCTTCTTTTAAATTTCATTAATATTGATTCTTGAAAATACAAAATGTCCTTAAGGATGTTCCCACATGACACTAATTGCTATAAACCCTCATAAATACATATGCCCAATTTGCCTCTTAGATTTTAAATTTGATTTGCATCCAAGGTCTTAGTGAATATATCAACCAACTACAACTCAGTGGCAACATGTTCCAACTTGATCACTTTATCTTCCATAAGATCTCTGATGAAATGATGTCTAATGTTAATATGTTTTGTCCTACTATGCTGAATAGGATTCTTAGAAATATTGATTGCACTGAGATTGTCACAATATAATGTCATGAAATCATGTTTGACATTATACTCAAACAACATTTGTTTCATCCTCACAAGCTAAGAACAACTACTACCAATTACTATGTACTCAACCTTTGCAGTAGACAAGTGTTTCTCCCTGGATTTCCATCCTAGTACAAACGTGAAAGTGGCGCAAAAAAGGAAGAGTTGCCAGCCAGGAATTTTTATCCCTAACAAATGGTAATGTTGCACAAACCAGAAAAGTAGGAAAGAACAAGGCCTTACGAACCAAAGAAATTGGGTTCAAGAGTCGGTTGCGAACTGGGAAGGTATTAGCACCCCAGATCGTCCGCCGTACCCGACGGTATCCACGCTTGCTAGAACTGTTTTAAGGGGTGAAGATAAATTGCTATTGGACAAAGGAACTACTACTAGAACTGGATAAGAAAAAGAAAAGGTATGGGAAAAATGTAGGGAAAATAAAGAGAGTGCTCGAATGGGCCCTACCTCACTGCCTACGTATCTCATCGGGAAATGAGAATCAGAGTTGACGTAGTTCCCCTAACTAGGGAGGAAAACTGTTTGTTTGTGTTTTTTATGGCTTGAACTACTTATGTCTATGCTCATATGTTGCAAGATCATCTGACATGAGTCTGTTTACCGTCTTGCAAAGAGACAAGTAGAAGCAAGTTCTTTTGTTTGGAATAAATATGTGAGAAGAGAATTGTCGCTCCCTGGATTTTCATCCTGGTACAAACGCGAAAGTGGCACGGAGAAGGTAGAGTCGCCAACTAGGCATTTTATCCCAAAGGAATGGGAAAGGTAATAATGCACAAACCGAAAGAAAGAAAAGAAAGGACAAAGGTCCTACGAACTAAAGAACTGGGTTCGGGAGTCGGTTATGACCTGGGAAGGTATTATCACCCCAGATCGTCCGTGTACCCGACGGGATCCACGCTTGAAAAAGTATCTGTTTCAAAGGGTAAAAGAAATGAAAGTTGCTGCTGAAAACTGAGACTGTAACTGGATAAGAAAAGAAAAGAAAGAGGGAAAATGTAGCGAAAATAAAAGAGGGCTTGAATGGACCTACCCCACTGTCTACGTACCTCTTATGGACATTAAGATCAGAGTCGACGTAGTTCCCCTAACTACTGGTAACCATAATATTTTTGTGTTTTTTTTAAGACTTGAACTGCTTATGTCTATGCTTAGGTGTTGCATGCTCGTCTGGAACGAGTGCCTTATCGTCTTGCAAAGAGACAAGTATGAGCAAGTTCTTACATGGAGAGTGAATGAGATGAGAGGAAAATTCACGTAGGAAAGTCGCTTATTGTCTGTTCAAGTCTTTTAAAGAAATTGTTTTTGTTATTTGGCATGTGAAAGTGTATTCAAGTCCTTTTCCATGGAATGTGTACTTATTACTACATCCCAAGATGGAATGAGGAACAAGCACACCCAAGTAAGGAGAAGATCCCAAAGACTTGGTTCCAAAGATTAGGGCCTAAGCATACTAACTCATTGAATTCATTAAGTATTTTTTAAAGTTTTTCTTTGTGAGGATGATAAAGGGAGATCACCTCAACCATTATTAAGTGATTTTTTAGGTTTTTATTTGAAGATGAGAAATAGAGAGCACCAAAAGGATCCCAAAGGTAAAAACTAAAGGGGGGACTAACAATCCTAAATTTTATCATGCATGAGAGTCCTAGGTTAGTGTGGTTTGAATTATATCCTAATGAAGAAGAAGAAAATAAGAAAAGAAAGGAGAAAAGGAATCAACTTACTTCTTAAGAGAAGTTAAGTTGATCCTAATGGGGAATGAAGAAGAATTTGAACATTGATGACCTAAGTACAACACAAACACAAGCAGAAAAACTTAAAGAAGTGAAGAAAGAAGTTGAGATGTGGAAGCATCATCCACACCTCTCAAACTTACCAAAGCCCTGAAAAGTTAGAAATATTCACACAAAAGAAAATGAAGTTCAAAAAAATACAAGTCATGAAAGAACAAAGGTTTAAGCATTATAAACTAAACAAGTCAGAACCTAATGATCATAAAAGATCTCTAATGTTAGTCATGCAAACTCAACCAAAACTAAATGGGAGAAGTCCCATAAATAACAAATAAGGCATTAAAGAAGAAGTGAAATGGAGGTAAGTGAACAAGTATAGCAAACAAGTCAAAGTTCAACATGTCATGTCAAAGTCAGAAGCTAAACATCCTAATCATGTTCCTAAACAAGAGATTCAAACCTCATTCAAAACATATAGGCATATATTTGTCGCTCCCCGGATTTTCATCCCGGTGAAAACGCGAACCATCGATGATGTTAGAGGTTGAGGTTGAATTAGAGTCGCCAGCTAGGCATTTTTATCCCGAAGGAAATGTAATGCTGCATAAACCTAGAAAGATATGGATAAGACGATTGCGAACCAAAGAGACTGAGTAAGGGGGTAGGTTACGACCTGGGAAGGTATTAGCACCCAGATCGTCCTTCGTACTCGACGGGATCCATACATACCTTATTGTGTTTAAAGGGGAATGGTGTATGTGCTAAATTGTGCATAAAAATCTAGGGAGGAAAGGATGTACAGAGTATCAGTGCAAAAAGAAAGTGAGTGCTCAAAACTGAGGCCAAGGAAAGAGAATCTGGGAGGAGGAGAGGGGGGAGACAAAGAGACTTTTGTTCGATAATTGTTAAGTTATGCCTACGTATCCTCTCGTGCAATGAGGAAGTCAGAACACCGTAGTTCGACTCAAAGAGACTGGGATGTTTTATGGTGAACTTCTTACTTGTCTATGCTCAAGTGTATGACTCGTCTGGCTCGAGTGCTAACTGTCTTGCATTAGAAGGAAGAAGCGAGTTCTCGTTTTCATAGTGAGTATGATGAGAAAAGAATCCCGGAGGCGACGTTTATTGCTTTGTTTTTGTGTTTTTAGTTTTTTTATTGTTTTAGTGTTTTGCATAAGATAATGAGCTTAAGCCTTAATCAAGGGTCGTAAATTCATTATATCGCCCATGATTAGGGATAATGAGTCTACTTAAGTATGAGATGAAAATATCAACTTAATTACCCTAATGATGAAGGATTAAGATCATTAACCTATTTGTGATTATTAAGTGTTTTTGGATTTTGTTTTGTGTTAAGTAATGAGTTTAATCTCTAATCAGGGATTAGTGAACTCATTACACCATCCTAAGAGAAGGATGATAGATGAAAACACTTAAGACGAGGAAGACTCCTCAACTTAATCCATGGTTAGGGATTAAAATCATTATATAACAAGCCTTTATTAAAGTGGATTTTAATTAAGGGTGGGATTAAGAAATGGGTTATATGTTTGTAAGACTAAACCTGAGGGGGACTTGTCCATTGAACACTAGGGTTAGTCCCTCTGAACCAACAAGCAGAGATGTAACCCTAATATAAGGCCCAAGTTACAAGCTTAAGTCTTAATGATTATTAGGTATTTTGATTAGGAGGTGTAAACAACTTAAAGGTTTAGCACTAAGTATTAAAGTTATACACTCCATCCTAAGATAAGGATACAAGCATAACCCTAACTCAGAGTCTTAAAACTTTAACGGTTTAGCCTTGATTATGAGATGAGAAGCAGAGACTCAAGGAGACTAAAAAGGTAAAAAACTAAGGTGGACTATGTACAACCCTAAAGTTATCATGCTTGGATATTCCTATGGTTTGTGAGGCTTAGAGAAAGATCTCCAGATGGCCACCAAGGAAGAAGAAGTAGATGAAAAGAAAAGAGAAAGGAGAATAGGTTACTTACTTCCTGAAGAAGTTAAGTAACCTAAGAGAAAGAAAGGGAGCAAGAGAGAGCATAAGTGAGTTAAACTCACTTCAAAGACAAATGAAAATGCAAATGAAGAGATAAGAAGAGGTTGGATGTGGAGGAAAATCCACATCCTAAACAACTTACCTGAAGCCCCAGAAATGGTTAGTATGAATGCATAAGATGTGAAACAAAAGGAAACAAGACAAATGAAGATGCCATGATCAAGACCAGAAGTGTAAACACAATGAAAATGTGTTATGAAATGATGCAAATACATGTACAATGTTTATGTATGATCATACAAGAGATGAGATGCAAAGGAAAGCATGTTAGAAGCTTGAAATCACATGAATACACATAAGAAGTAATGAATGCAAAACATACCAAATGGATGTAACAATGATCAACCAATGTTCATACATGTCCTAAGGTATCTAAGATGACATACAAATGCATGAGATGTCATGACAAGTTCTTATGATGAAGGTATGCAAATATGAATGCAAATGAACATGGCAAATTAGGGTTTTAAGAAAGTATGAAGTGCACATGTCCATAACAAAAGGATAACACATGATAAAAAATTGAAAATGCAACCAAATGAACCCTAAAGACACATAAGATCACTCCCCAAAGATGGAGGTTAGAAGATATACCAAAGTCAAGTTATGGTTTTTCTAAGTTAGGCTAGGGTTTTGGGTACTTCTTCATGAAAAATGCCAAACAAATGGAAAATGCAATGCAAAAATATGAGTTAAATACCCTGGATACTAAATGCAAAGTATGAAATGATGCACAAAGAACCATGTACAAACTTATCTTCGTTGATCAAAAATGTTTTTTTGAAGTCAGGGTTAGAAAAATAGGAAATTTGGAAACCCTAATTCATGGTTAATTGTCAAAACATGATCAAACCCTAAAATAAATTTGTAAGATGAGTTTGTAAATTGTTCTAAATATGTAAGAATGCTTCATGATTTTTTTTTGTGATTTTTAAATAGCTAAAAGTATTTTTAATTAATTAAAATGAATTAATTAATTAAATAATACAATTAAATGATTTAAAAATAGATTTTTAATGCAAAAATTAAAAATAATTTTTTTTTGGTTTTTGAAAATTATTTGAAGACAAAATGCAAAAGATCATAACTTTTGAAAATAATTTGCTATTTTAAATAAATATAAGAAAACAAAATGAATAAAAAGAAAATAAAATGAAAAGTAAATACAAGGGATGGCTCAAATTTCATGGGAGATGGATCAAAGGCTGAGATTTCAAGTCAGCTTGACTTGGGGTATGAGGATCTAAGGGTCCAGATTCAAATTTTGCCTACGCGCGTGATCCAAGGGTTGAGGTTCATTTTGAGTTAATTTAATTATAATTAACTTAATTAATTAAAATTAGGGTTTAATGACACATCTGAGTCGTTCATAAACTAACCTAATCTCAATCCAATGGTTGTGGTTCAATCTGGGCTCACTAACCCTAATGACTTTCAGATGACCGGAACAGTGCTCCGGTCATCTTCTCCGGCCAACCCCAAACCTAACTTCTCCTACAGGCCACTAAAACTCATGAAATCTGCCCATAAATGATCCTCTAACATCATACAATACAAATCGATCAACAAAAATCATTTATATTGCATGAATCATGAGAATCGAAGCAAACATCAAACATGGGCAAAATTTCAGAACATCAATACATACTCATTTTTCACTCATTTTCAATTCTAAACATATCATGGTGATCAGGATAACATGTAGAATCAATTTATAACAAGAAATGAAGTTCTGGAAAAATTGTTCTTGAGGGATACCTTGTAAGATCAGAATGCGCCTAAGAGGGGGGGGGGGGGTGAATTAGGTGTATATAATTTTTCTCGATTCTTTTTCTTTGATGGATAGAATTTTTCTGTTAAGTTTGTATGAAAGGAAAGCAGTAAGGTAGAAAATAAAAACGACACAGAGAGTTATCCTGGTTCCCTTCACAGTCCGAAGGTACATCCAGTCCCCTTTCAACTTGAAAGATATTTCCACTAGTTTTTAGAAATAGTACAACCTATCACACCTTCAATGGTGAGGCCTACTTTCTAACAAACTATCATACAAGTGTGCAAGAACAATCCTCTTGCCACACTTACCCTTATGTCCAAACAAACCTTGGAACACAAGTCACAAAATAGAAATACCTTTCTATATTTTTAATTTTGAGTGAGTAATACAAAGACTTTAATATCAATAATGATCTTCTCCTATGTACATAATTCACTTTTCAAAAATCAATACAAGTGTTCAAACATGAAAGATGAATATCTTATGAACACTTTTTAAAAGTATGAAAATATTTGAAAAAGTGATCAATTTGATTCAAGTGTTTTTTTTATAAAAATTGTAGGAGGTGTTTTTGAATTTGAAAAATTCAGATTTTATATTATACAAGATACCCTTTTGAAAAGGTATGAAAATTATGAATCAAAAAATGTTTTGAAGAGATATAATTAAAAGGTGCAATTTGAATTTCAAAGGAAAATATTTTTCAAAATATTACAGTGTTAACCGGTTAACTAAATGGTTAACCGGTTAACGCCTATGAACGTTAACAGGTCTTTTGAAAAATTTGAACCCGTTAACCGGTTAACCAAATGGTTAACCGGTTAACACTTTTAAAACCAGAAACATAAGGTTTTTTAAAGAGTGTTAATCGGTTTGAAAAATATGTTAAATTATTTTATGCAATATGCTAGTATATGATTGAATGCATGAACACTTGTACATCAATTTAAAAAGGGATTGATATACCTAACCAAAAGCATCCAAGCATGAAGTTTAATGATGATGCAAACGAAGCTTGATAGCGAAGCCGATTGCTTGAAGCTTGATCAGTTGGAGTTCTTGACTTTTTGCAGGTCTGAAATATATGCACCGTGTTGTCTTCATATAAATCTCCGAGATTGAAGGCGTGCTTCTACATTCTCCCCCTTTATGATGATGACAACCGAAAATTCTGCGAGAGCTTTGATCAATGTTTCTCTAAGCGAATTCTCCCCCTATGGGCAGCAACTCCCCCTAACTGATAGCAGCAGTAGCGAGAAAAAAAAATTCTGCATAGAGAGTCATTAGAGAAACAAAGGTCTTCTCCCCCTTTGGCATTAGCAAAAAGGAAGGGACCAACAAGCAAGCACGAACATGAAAAGTATAGCATCATACAAGCAATCATATAAAATGCAAACATAATGCAAGTAAACCAAAAATGCCTAAAAACTTAGGACTTTAGTTTAAGAAGTACAAAACATAACATGATTAAAAGATAAAGAAAAAAATATTTAAAAGTAACAGAACCTGTCACGCAGGCAGGGACTGCTGTTTTGAAGCTGTTAACCGGTTAACCAATCCGTTAACCGGCTAACGGACAAAAAATTTCAAAAAATTTTAAAAATCCAGCAGCTTTGGTGGGAAATATGGGAGGGAATTTTCAAATTTTTTTTTCCATAAAGTGTTAGCATTTGTCATTCCGCAACTTTCGATCAAAAAATATTTTGAAACCGATTAATTTCGGGTATACGAAAGTGAGAAAAACCGAAAACGGTGAAATGTGAGTGCTAGCATTTTATGACTTTAAAGTAAGCAAAAACACATATAAACACACATAATGCAATAAAAACATATAACAACCAATTTTTAGGTTAAGATTAGATGTCACCTTCATTGAGAATCCCAAGTTCTCGTCGAATCTTGAAGAATTGTTCCTTAGCCAATGGTTTTGTGAATATGTCGGCTAGTTGATTGTGTGTATCCACGAATGTAACATCGACATATCCATTTAGAACATGATCTCGAAGGAAGTGGTGCCGGATATCAATGTGCTTTGTTCTTGAATGCATGACCGGGTTCTTCGTGATATTGATGGCACTTGTGTTGTCACACCGGAGAGGGATACAACCGAGATCTATACCGAAATCGAGAAGTTGTTGTTTGAGCCACAAGATTTGAGCACAACAACTTCCTGCTGCAATGTACTCTGCTTCGGCCGTGCTAAGTGCAACGCATGCTTGCTTCTTGCATGCCCATGACACTAGTGCATTCCCGAGAATGTGACAAGTACCACTTGTACTCTTTCTATCGGTCTTACATCCTACATAATCAACGCCAGAATAACCAATTAAAGAACAAGTACTACCTTTAGGATACCATAGTCCGACGTGCGTTGTTCCTTTGAGATACTTCATGATCCTCTTCACGGCAGTGAGATGTGATTCCTTCGGATTAGCTTGAAAGCGGGCACACAGACAAACACTAAACATAATGTCAGGACTGCTCGCCGTCAAATATAGGAGTGAACCGATCATACCTCTATATTTTGTAATATCTATTGAAGTGCCGGAGAGATCTTGATCAACATACGTTCCGGATCCCATTGGAGTAGACATCTCTTTGCAATTGTCCATATCAAATCTTTTCAATAATTCCTTGCAATACTTAGATTGATTGATGAAGATGCCATCCTTTGTTTGCTTGATTTGTAAGCCAAGGAAGTAGTTCATCTTTCCCATCATGGACATCTCGAATTCTCCTTGCATCATAAGAGAGAATTCTTCGCAAAGATCTTTGTTTGTTGAACCGAATATGATGTCGTCGACATAGACTTGAACAAGTAAGGTGTTACCCTTAAGATTCTTGATGAACAAAGTCTTGTCAACTTTTCCTTTAGTAAAAACTTTCTCACATAAGAAGTTGCTAAGGCGATCATACCAAGTCCTTGGTGCTTGCTTTAAGCCATAAAGAGCCTTCTTCAACTTGTAGACATGAGATGGGTTCTTGAAATCTTCAAAACCGGGAGGTTGTTTGACGTAGACTTCTTCATTGATGTAACCGTCTAGGAAAGCGCTTTTGACATCCATCTGGTACAACTGAAAATTCATAGAGCAAGCGTAAGCAAGTAATAATCTAATTGCTTCTAACCTTGCTACCGGAGCGAATGTTTCATCAAAGTCAATTCCTTCTTCTTGGTTGTAGCCTTGTGCGACCAATCTTGCTTTGTTACGAACTATGATTCCATTCTCGTAAAGTTTGTTCTTGAACACCTATCTTGTGCCTATGATATGCTTGTTGTCTGGTCTTGGTACAAGAGTCCAAACTTGGTTCCTTTCGAATTGATTGAGTTCTTCTTGCATAACTATTATCCATTGATCGTCGCCTAAGGCTTCATCGATTTTTGCTGGTTCAATTTGAGACATGAACGCCATGTTGAGGCAAGCATCCTTGAGATTGAGTCTAGTTGCAACGCCTTGGCTAATATCACCAATCACTTTATCTATTGGGTGATCTCTATGAGTTCTCCATTCTTTTGGAAGATCTTGATGTTCTTCAATGGTTGGTGACTTATCTTCTTGTGATATTGCTTGTTCTTTTGATATCTCCCTTTGTTGTTGTGATAGATCTACATCATCATCATCATCCACAATAATATTATCCTCTTTCGAGGGGTTAGTCTCATCAAACGAAACATGTATGGACTCTTCAATGGTAAGAGTACGTTTATTGAAAATTCTAAAAGCTTTACTTGATAGGGAATATCCAAGAAAAATACCTTCATCGGATTTCTCATCAAACTTACCAAGGTTGTCCTTACCGTTGTTGAGAACGAAGCATTTGTATCCGAATATGTGGAAGAAGGATATGTTAGGTTTCCTTCCCTTGAACAACTCATATGGGGTCTTTTTGAGAATAGGTCGAATATTGACACGGTTACTTACAAAACAAGCCGTGCTAACCGCATCCGCCCAAAAATATTTAGGAAGATTCGAGTCGCTAAGCATTGTCCTTGCAAGTTCTACTAGTGCCCTATTCTTCCTTTCTACGACACCGTTTTGTTGGGGAGTCCTTGGTGCGGAGAAGTTGTGAGATATTCCATGCTCTTCACAAAAATCTTCAAATGATGAGTTTTGAAACTCGCCACCATGGTCGCTTCTTATGGAAACAATTGAGAGTGACTTCTCATTTTGAATTTGCTTGGCATACTTCTTGAATTCTTTAAAGGCATCGCTTTTCTGCACTAAAAACAAAGTCCAAGTGTATCTATAGAAATCATCAACAATAACTAGTGCAAAAACGTTACCTCCAAAGCTTTTTGTTCTTGATGGACCGAAAAGATCCATATGTAACAATTGGAGTGGTCTTGTAGTAGATATTACTTTCTTGGTCTTGAAGGATGTTTTGGTTTGCTTCCCCTTTTGACATGCGTCACAAAGCTTATCCTTGATAAACTTCATCTTTGGAAGACCAACAACTAGATCATGCTATAATAATTTATTCAAATGCTCCATGTGAATGTGAGCAATTCTTTTATGCCAAAGCCATGCATCGTTGTTGTTTGCCATTAAGCACTTCACCTTCAAGAGAGAGTCATCAAAAGAAATCATAAAAATGTTATTAAATCGTTTACCTTTTAGCAAGAGTTCATGAGTGACTTCGTGTTCTATCAAACATTCCTCCTTCGTGAAGTTGATTTGGAACCCTTTGTCACACAATTGACTTATGCTAAGAAGGTTGTGTTTAAGGCCTTCCACATAAAGGACGTCTTCGATGATTGTATGAGGAGATGCACCAATGGTTCCAACTCCAAGAATTCTTCCTTTATTATCATCACCGTAAGTAATGTATCCTTTGGCCTTAAGTGTTAGACTTGAAAATTTGTTGATGTCGCCCGTCATATGCTTTGAACAACCGCTATCGAGATACCATTGCGTAGAAGTTGTTTTCAAGCATACCTACAAAACAAAATCAGGCTTTGTTAGGTACCCAAATTGCTTTGGGTCCTTGATAGTTAGTACCCTTTTCAACCCACACATAATGCCCTTTAGCAACACCAATGTTGCGCACATAGCAAGCATTAGGTGTATGGCCTTTTATTCCACAATAAAAGCAAATAGGTTGAAATTGACTTTTGAATTTAGAAACATATTTTTTTTCTTAAGACTCCTTTTCTTTTTATGACTTTGATGCATAGGTTTAGCATTGTTAGTCTTTTCCTTAACAATTTGTTCACTAGCTTTTACGAAAACGGTTTCACTTGTGCTTGGTTTGGAAAACTTAGAATATCCTAGGCCACTTTTATCATTTGGATATCTTTGGTGCCTAAGAATTTCCTCCAAGCCAATTTGACCTTTTTCATATCTTTCTAAAACTCTTTTGAGTTGAACAATTTGAAAGGACAATGACTCACAATTTTTACATGTAAGACTTTGTTCTTCATCCATTATCTTTTGTTTTTCATTTTCAATGTATTTTTCAAAAGATGCATTTTGTTCTTCTAAAGATAATATTTTCTTCTTTTGGGATGAGATAGTTTTGTACAATGTCTTACATTCCTTAAGAAGTTCATCTATGACTTCTTGTGCATCATTTTCATAAATTGAAAAATTACTACTAACCTCGTCATTTTCTTCATCGGAGTGATGTGACGCCATTAACGCCATATTTGCACATTCGTCACTTTCCGATTCCGATGAGGAGCTAACTTTATTGTCATCCCATGCGACATAAGCCTTTTTATTCTTGAAGTCCTTCTTGCCTTTGAATCCTCCTTTCTCCGCAAGTCTTGGACAATCCGGTTTTATGTGACCTTGCTTTCCACATTCATAGCATGTAACTTCTTGGTTCGATGTGGATGCATCCTTCTTCCTGAAATGTTTATTCTTTTTAGGAAAAGAAGAATTATTATTTTTGTTAAAAAACTTACCAAGCTTCTTAACAAGAAGCATGAAGTTCTCATCTTCGGAGATCTCGTCATCTTTATCATCCTTCGTGTCAATCTTCAAGGCAATTCCTTTGGACTTTTTCTCTTGACTTTCATGTTTTTCGAGCCTTCCAAGTTCCAACTCGTGCTCTTGAAGTTTGCCGAATAGAGATGCGGATGTCATTGTTGAGAGACTCTTCTTCTCCGAGATTGCGGTCACTTTCGGTTGCCATTCCCTTGTCAAAGACCTTAGAACTTTCAAATTGAGATCATCGTTGGTGAAGGTCTTTCCGAGTGCAATCAAATGGTTGGTTAGATGAACAAATATTTTTTGTAAAGCCACAATAGATTCTCCGGGCTGCATGCGGAACATTTTGTATTCTTGACTTAACGTGTTAAGCCTTGATCTTTTAACTTCTGTTGTTCCTTCATGTGTTTCTACCAAAGTGTCCCAAATCTCCTTTGCCGATTTGCATTGTGATACACAAAAAAATTCGTCCACACTAAGAGCACTTTGAAGTATGTTGATTGCTTTCTTCTCATTTAGGATCTTCCTTTTATCATATTCATCATACATATTTTTCAACTTCGCCGTCCCAATACCGTTGATTACATTGACGGGATTATGCGGACCTTCTTCGATTGCTTCCCATATGCCTTTTCCTTGGGCTTCAAGGTGTGCCCTCATTCTGATTTTCCAGAAATCGAAGTATTCGCCAGAGAAGAGCGGAGGCTTGTTGCTACTTCCACCATCTTTGAAAACGGGATTCGAGTTTGCGGAAGCCATAGGATCTTATAGGAACAGGTTACCTAAACCTGCTCTGATGCCAATTGTAAGATCAGAATGCACCTAAGAGGGGGGGGGGGGTGAATTAGGTGTATATAATTTTTCTCGATTCTTTTTCTTTGATGGATAGAATTTTTCTGTTAAGTTTGTATGAAAGGAAAGCAGTAAGGCAGAAAATAAAAACGACACAGAGAGTTATCCTGGTTCCCTTTACAGTCCGAAGGTACATCCAGTCCCCTTTCAACTTGAAAGAGATTTCCACTAGTTTTTAGAAATAGTACAACCTATCACACCTTCAATGGTGAGGCCTACTTTCTAACAAACTATCATACAAGTGTGCAAGAACAATCCTCTTGCCACACTTACCCTTATGTCCAAACAAACCTTGGAACACAAGTCACACAATAGAAATACCTTTCTATATTTTTAATTTTGAGTGATTAATACCAAGACTTTAATATCAATAATGATCTTCTCCTATGTACACAATTCACTTTTCAAAAATCAATACAAGTGTTCAAACATGAAAGATGAATATCTTATGAACACTTTTTAAAAGTATGAAAATATTTGAAAAAGTGATCAATTTGATTCAAGTGTTTTTTTTATAAAAATTGTAGGAGGTGTTTTTGAATTTGAAAAATTCAGATTTTATATTATACAAGATACCCTCTTGAAAAGGTATGAAAATTATGAATCAAAAAATGTTTTGAAGAGATATAATTAAAAGGTGCAATTTGAATTTCAAAGGAAAATATTTTTCAAAATATTACAGTGTTAACCGGTTAACCAAATGGTTAACCGGTTAACGCCTATGAACGTTAACAGGTCTTTTGAAAAATTTGAACCCGTTAACCGGTTAACCAAATGGTTAACCGGTTAACACTGTTAAAACCAGAAACAGAAGGTTTTTTAAAGAGTGTTAATCGGTTTGAAAAATATGTTAAATTATTTTATGCAATATGCTAGTATATGATTGAATGCATGAACACTTGTACATCAATTTAAAAAGGGATTGATATACCTAACCAAAAGCATCCAAGCATGAAGTTGAATGATGATGCAAACGAAGCTTGATAGCAAAGCCGGTTGCTTGAAGCTTGATCAGTTGGAGTTGTTGACTTTTTGCAGGTCTGAAATATATGCGCCGTGTTGTCTTCATCAAAATCTCCGAGATTGAAGGCGTGCTTCTACATACCTGAACTGGAGTTCTTCAAACTGGAGCTTTCAAGGCCTTCCCTTTGTGCAAACCAACTCCTTATGACCTCCTGAAGCTAATGAGATGCTTGGATGAAGTTTATTTTGGTTGGTTTATGAGATACAATTCTGATATGGTAGAAATTGTGTTTGTGTTTGAGGTTGTTTCAGGTCATGGTGATGGGTGGGTTTTGTTCCTTGAGCGATGAGGAGTTGAATGGTGAAAGAAAATGTGATTTTTGATGGTTGTGCAATGAGTTTCGAAGAGGGGAAGTTTTTTGAGGATTTTTTGCAATCTGAGCTCGTGTGTTCTTTCAAGGCTTCATGTGTTGTGTTTTATGATCCTTGGGGTTTGCATAAACAATTGGAATGAGTCAGAAGAGTGGTTGTGCACTATGGGAATGTCATGGCTCCATTGGCCAAAAAGTCAAAAGTTTGTGTACTTGAGGCATGGACTGGGACAAAGGTGATTTGAGGGCTTGATCTGCCTCAGCTGGATTCAAGGAGGGCCTTAGGATCGAAAGTTGTGAGTTGTATGGCTTGGATCATGAGATTGAACATGTTTTGCAAGTTGCCAACTTTGAGAATTTTGTGAAAATTGGCCATGAAACTTGTGAATCAAGGCATGATTTTTGGGCTTGAGATGTTTCTCATCAATGTTATGTAGTGTAGAAGTGAATTATAGGTCATGAGAAGGCTTGGAAATCAAAATTTCACAATTCCCTCTTTGGCATGAACATGAAAATTATGTGATTTTTGCCAACTTTGATCCATCATAACTTGAGTTCTAGGATGAATCAAGAGGAGTTCTTGTACTTTTTGAAAATGGGAAGATCCAATCTACAACTTTCATGTTTGAAGAAAATTCATTTGAAACCTTTTTGATCAAGAAAGAGGAGGTTGAAGATCTTTCCCAAAATGGAAAGTTTTCATTACAAGTCATGTCCAAAAATGGCAACTTTTGCAATGGCTCAAAATTCTTCAATTTTGTGAACTTCCAAGCATTCCTAAGATCAAATAAAGATCATAGGACCTCAAATTGATGATGATGACCCCTTGGAACCCTTGTTGGTGGTCTTAGATGCCCTGATTCTGACTCTTCTTGCACAATTAGTTGCCACTTGGTCAGATGACTTCCACAAGGAATTTTTGCTTCAAATTTAATACACATGCTACTTATATCATATATAGACCAATAGAATCAATAATGGCCAAAAATTTTGAGTGTAAGGGCTTCAAACCCAAAACCCTAATTTCTGGTCATCTATGCAGAAGCCTTGAGTCTGCCTGGGTAATTGTGCTATCCTCTGAGATTTTGTGACTTCAAAGCAAACTTGGAGGTATAATATGATCATAGAACACTCATGGACCCTCTTGGCATGCTTCATGGCCTCTGAGATAACTCAAACCACTTCTAAGATTCATCTGATCACAAACCCTAACTATGCAACTTATGCAGTGAAATAACTATGCAGTGTGAGATGGTATGCTTATGCAATGCAATATGAAGGATCACAAGCCAAGGTGTGAGAAAAAAAGAGAGGGAAAATTTGGGGTGTTTACAATATCCAATCAATTGGACAAAATAGGAGAAGAAGTGGAGTGAAGTGAATCACGAGTCATACTTGCAAAAGATGTGACTTGGTGCATAAGGTAAACTCAAGACAAAGGAAACGAGTGATCCCATATCAAAACCAGAAGTCATACAACATGTTAACAAGCCTCAAACAAGTTCTCATATAATGGCATAAGTGCCTTCCTGAGAAAGCAATCAAATAATGGTCAAACATTCACAAATTGGACAATTTAATGTTCAAGCATCAAATAAATTCCAAACATTCTTCAAAAATCAAGACATTCAGCATCAAAGGACCTCAAACATGTATAAACATCAAGTAGAAGTTACAAGCCAAGAATCAGAACCTAGGGCATTCAAATAATTAGGCAAAACAAGGCTAAGGTTCCATTTACTTAAGCACAAAGCAACAACTTGAAAGTCACCCAAACAAGGCCCAAAAATCAACACAAGAATGTTTAAGACACCTCAACATGTTATTGACGTAAATAAAAAAACCATGACCAAAACTATTCTATAACTTAAGTTATAAAATCAAAATCCAAGGTGTTCATGATATAAGAGATTTAAAAGGAACATAAAAGGATAATTAATTCAGGGGATTCAAATAAAATAAAAATAAAAATAAAAATTTGAAAAACTTTTATAAACTAATAAAGAACATTTTTGAATTTTTTGGTATTTTTTGAAAACCTATTTCTAATTTTTAAAAATTAAAAGGAAATGAAAAGAAATAAAGAAAATAAAAATAAATAAAAGGCTAGGGGGTGGAAACAGAAATCCAATTTTGTTCACAATGAGACTGGTCCCAAAAAGGAGGGTGTGGATAGGAAAAGAAGCCCAACACATATAGGACTCATTCAATGTCAAAGTCAAGGTAATCAGAATCAATGGTCAACAATCATTTTCACAAAGTATGTGCATCCAATGGTTATCATACAAGTCAAACAAGGTAAAACTATACCAAACCAACGCGCGCGAGAGAGTTAGCCACAAAAGTAATGCAAATCAATGGTTCTCAGTGGTCAACACAAAGTAAAGTCATATAACGCATGATGTCACTCCCCACAAAAGACACCAGGTCAGAACAAGGTACAGACGCAAATGGTCGGCGAAAAGAGAAAATGAAAGTGAAGTGAATAGAGTCGCCAGCTAGGCATTTTTATCCCGAAGGAAAGGTAATGCTGCATAAACCTAGAAAAGATATGGATAAGACGGTTTCGAACCAGAGAAACTGAGAAAGGGGGTTGGTTACAACCTGGGAAGGTATTAGCACCCAGATTGTCCGTCGTACTCGACGGGATCCACGCTTACAAGTTTGTTTAAAAGGGTAGGGTATGTGCTATCTGTGTGCAAAAGCTGAGAAAAGAATATACATGTGTCAGTGCAAAAGGAAGAATGCTCAGGAACTGAGGCTTTGAAAAGAAAGCTGAAAGAGGGGGATGACAAAGAGACTTTTGTTCGATAACTGTTATGTTATGCCTACGTATCCTCGCGTGCAATGAGGAAGTCAGAACACCGTAGTTCGACTCAAATAGACTAAGAATAAATTGACTGTGAACTGCTTGCTTATCTATGCTCAAGTGTATGACTCGTCTGGCTCGAGTGCTAACTATCTTGCATTAGACGGAAGAAGCAAGTTCTCGTTTATGAATGAGTGTGATGAGAAAAGAATCCCGAAGGAGACAATTATTGTTTGTTTTTGTGTTTTCAGTTTTGTTATTGTTTTTGGTATTTTGCATAAGTTAATGAGCTTAAGCCTAAATCAAGGGCTTGTAAACTCATTATATCCTCCATGATTAGGGATAATGAGCCTACTTAAGTATGAGATAAGCATCTCAACTTAATTGCCATGATGATGTAGGATTAAGATCATTAACCTACTTGTGATTAATTAGATGTTTTTTTTTGGATTTAGTGTTAAGTAATGAGTTTAATCTCTAATCACAGATTAGTGAACTTATTACACCATCCTAATAGAAGGATAATAGATGAGCATACTTAAGCTGAGGAAGATACCTCAACTTAATCAATGGTTAGGGACTAAATTCATTGTATAACAAGCCTTTATTAAGTGGATTTTAATTAAGGTATGAGATTAAGAAGTGGATTTTAAGTTTGTAAGACAACTTGAGGGGGACTAGTCCATTAAACACTAGGGTTAGTCCTTCTTAACCATAAGGAAGAAATAGAACCCTAATGTAAGGCCCAAGTTACAAGATAAAGTCTTAGTGATTATTAATGTGTTTTAATTAATAGGTTTAAACAAATTAAAGGTTTAAAACTTAGGATTAAAGTTATACACTCCATCCTAAGAGAAGGATGCAGACATAACCCTAATTCCAAAGTCCTAAAACTTTAAGAGTTTAGTCTCTAATTATTAAGATGAGAAGAGAGACTCAATGTAAACACCCCAAATTTTCCCTCACCCATTCACACATGACTTGTGATCACCTCATATGCATAAACACAAAACATATCATCTCACATCTCATTATGAGTCACTGGATAGTTTCTAGGTCATCTGCACCTAGGGTTTGTGATCTGAGCAATCCAAAAGCATCTTGAGCCATTCCAAAGGCCACTAATCAACTCAAAGGGGTCCATGTGTGTTCTTATATCATGTTACATCCTCACAAAGTCAAAATTGCAGAGGAATCACAAGAACTAGGGTTTGGTTGGATGCAGAGCCAGGATGAACTGCACAGTTGACTGAGAATTAGGGTTTTGGTTTCAGAGGCCATAATTCCAAATTTTTTGGTCATTCTTGTTTCCATTGGTCTCTATATGGTATAGGGAGTATGCATATCAATTTTCATGAAGAAATTCCATGGGGAAGTCATCTGATCAAGAGTTGACTTTTCAGACAAGTCAGTGCAAAATCAGGGCATCTGAGGCCCCCAATGACCCAACCAATGGGTGATCTTCATCATTTTGAGTGTATATGATCTTTATTTGATCATGGAAGAAGTTTGAAGTTCATGGAAATCAAGAATTTAGGGTTTTTGCAAAAGTTGACTTTTTGGGCATAGTTGACTTTTCAAGATTATGTCATTTTATGTCATTTTTCAAGCCTTGATTCATGATCCAAAAAGGCCTCAAATGGAAAAACTTTGGTCATGAAAGTTGTAGATCTCATCTTTCCCTTTTCAAAAAGTACAAGAACATGATCTAACTCTTCTTGGATCAAAAGTTATGACCATGCAAAGTTGCCAAAAATCATTGTTTTTCATGTCATGCACTAAGTGGAAATTTTGCTAAGTCTTGAATCAAGTCAAAATGCAGCCTCTAATTCATGTCAAACCAGCATGCCAACTTCCTCTAAGTCATAAAAATCAGAAATGAACTAGGAATGCCCATGATTTCATGCTTGTTTATGCAAAAAGTCACATGTGAACCATAAGCCAACCTAATTGCAAAACCACTCATAACCTTATGCCAACTTGCTGCATTGAGCCTTGGGTCAAGCCAACCTCTCACACTCACCATGCTGCACCAGAACCCAACTTGTCCTTGCCTAGCATCACACCATGCCCTATCTTACACAAAAGTGGACTTTGTGCAAAAAGTAACTCACCTATCCTAGCAGGCCATGTCACATCAAGAGACCAATCAGAATTGTTTATTCATTAAATTTGCAAACCATATCACATGAGAACCAAGGCTGAAAGCATGACATACACAACTTTCACAAAAAACCTTCCAACTTGCAACTTCATTGGAATCCCATCACACAGCCTGCAAACACCCAAATCTTTGCTTCCATTCATCTCACCTTGATCTATAGAACACAAAGCATCAAGAAACAAAGCCTGAAATCACCAGAAACCCTCACTGCCATCACCAACCCTCATTCTGCAGATTCATTCGAATCTCTTTCCTCAAGCCACAAACACTTCAACCAACACCATAAACCTTCTCAATACACCTCATAGGTCATAAACAACCCATCACCATGACTTGAAAGGGCCAGAAACTCATCTGCCATTGTTGACTGAGCATGAAACAGTTCTCTTCGAAACTCATCATCCAACAAATATAAACTCCATTTGAGCATTCAAGCAACTTTGGGGGACCAAGAGGAGCAGAGTGAGCAAGGAGAAGAGGCCTGAAAGTTCCAAAATCAAAGGTTGCAAATCTCAGGTAGCTCCAAATTAATTTTTCCAGAAATCAATTTGTTTGTTACAAACTTGCTCTATATGTCTTGCTGATCATTCTGGTACCATTGGTTTTGAAAATGGTTGTGTTTTGAGAGTTTAATTGCTGTTTGAAGCTCACGAACCCTAGATTTTGTTTTCTTCGATTCAGCTTGTTTAGGTTAGATAAATTTGTTTTGAGAGAGGGTTTTAATTCGTGAGGGGTTGGGGATCATTTCCCATAGCTTAGTTTCCATTTATTTTACGTTTTGGAGAAGTTGGGTGATTTTCAGGTGACCCTCTGGCCGGAGAAGACGACCGGAGGTCTTCTCCGGCCACCTGAGATTAATTAGGGTTTAATCCCATAATTAGTGTAGGTTTGAATATAGGCCGTTGATACGCGTGGACCAGTTGACTTCCCTCCCTTTCCAACGCTCCAGATCATTTCATTTGCCCTAATCCACGTGGTTAATTTTAATTAATTGTGATTTACTCAGTTTGAATCCTGGCCATCAGATTGCGCGCCAGTCAATCTTTTCAAACCCAGAGCGCATCCTGGCCATCCAATCTAATTACTTTCCATTAAATTTGATTTTTAATTCATTTTATTTCTTTTATCTTGTACAATTTATTTAAAATAGTTTAAAAATCATAAAAATTATGAAACTTTTTCTTTAAGGTTTTATTAATTTTTATGACACAAAAATATTTTTATTTTATTTTTTATCACTGAAAAAGTATTTTTAAATATTTAAAAGATTATTTTTAATTGATTAATGAGAATTAATTAATTAAAAATACTTTTAGGTATTTAAAAATTACAAAAAAATTCATGATATGTTCTAAGACATTTAGAAACATTGTCCAACCTTCAAACCAAATTTCTTTTTTGATCTTGATGTATTTTGAGAATTTTTTTCATTGAATTAAATCCTATTTTGTGCATTATTTTGATCATAAGTTTGAAAATTCTTTTCTGCCTAATGGTGAAGGTTGAGACATTGATTCTTTTTGCATTGTTTTCCATTTGGCATGAACTTTCAAGGATAAAAAGGCCATGATTTGATCTTGCATTTTCTAATTGATTGGCATTTCTTTTGTTACAAACCCTAAAAAGCCCTAATGACTTGCAAAAATCATATCTTGAGTTTGGTTGAGAGTTGAGAGCTCCCCTTTGGGCAGTGATTCATTATAGGTCTAGGGTTTCCTTGGGTGCCATTTTCCATTTTTTATGTTAAGGTTTGCTTCTGTTTTTGGTTTGTGTTTGATGTTTGATCCATGAACCCTAATTTGGGCCTTTCCTTGCATCCTTCTTGCATTTCCTTGCATAACATGGCTTGTCATTGCATTTTGTGCATACTTGTGATTCATTTGACATCTTAAGACATGTAGAAAGCATCATTGGTCATTGCATTGCATATTTGCCATGTCATTTGTCTTGTATGTTTCATAACATTTCATGTTTGTCCATGCTCCTCAACTTGCATCATTTGCATCCATAACTTTGTATGAACATCTCATTGTCTTGTCTCATGTTCATAGCACTTCATAACATCATAATCATCATGTGTATGCTTCTGGTTTGGCCTAGCATCATATCATTTCATTTCATCTTGCATTGCATTGCATTTCTTTCTAACATTTCAGGTGGTAAGTAAACTTGAGAAGTGAATTTGCCTTCACTTCTCATAACTTTTCTTCTCATCTCTCTTGCATCCATTGCTGCATTTCTATTTGTGTTTGAGATTGAGCTTGCTCATTCTTCCTTCTCTCACTTTCTTTCTTCAAGTGACTTGACTTCTTGAATGAAGCAAGTCACTTTGCTTCTCTTGATCCTGTTCATCTGCTTCCTGGTGGTTCATCTGAAGATTGTTCTTGAAAACCTCACAAACATTAGGACCAACCAAGCATGATAATGAATTAGGGTTTTGATTAGTTTCCCCCATAGTTTTTTACCTTTGTGTCTCCTTGAGTCATCTCTCCTCACCTCATAATTAGGGATTAAACCCTCAAGGCTTCAAGACTTTGTGATTAAGCTCATGCCTGCATCCTTCTTTTAGGATGGAGTGTATAACTTTAATCCTAAGTCTTGGACCCTTAAGGTGTTGAAATCTCTTAATTAATCCATCTAATAATCATCAAGACATCACACTTGTAACTTGGGCCTTGCATTAGGGTTCTAATTCTTCCTTAAGTGGTTAAGAAGGACTAACCCTAGTGTTAATGGACAAGTCCCCCTCAAGTTGTCTTACAAATCATAAAATTCACTTCATCATCATATCACTCAATAAAATTCACTTAATCAAAGGCTTGTTTTGTCATGGGTTTAATCCCTAATCATGGATTAAGTTGAGGAGTCTTCCTCAGCTTAAACATCCTCATCTATTATCCTTCTTTTAGGATGGTGTAATGAGCCTGTTAAATCCCTGATTATGGCTTAACCTCATTACCTAACATTAAACAAAAACACCAAAAACATCTAAATAATCACAAGTAGGTTAACGATCTTAATCCTACACCGAAGGTGATTAAGTGTGAGAATCTGACTTCACACTTAAGGTATTCTCATTACCCCTAATCAGAGGGAAGATGTGATGAGTTTACTAAATCCATTGGTTTAGGCTTAAGCTCATTATCTTACGACAAACTTTCAAAAGCAATAAAAGACTGAAAACTCAAAAACAAACAATAATCGTCTCCTTCGGGATTCTTTTCTCATCACCTTCATTCATAAACGAGAACTTGCTTCTTCCGTCTAATGCAAGACAGTAAGCACCTGAGCCAGACAGGTCATACACTTGAGCATAGGCAAGTAAGCAGTTCACAAGTCAATCCTTTCAGTCTCTTTGGGTCGAACTACGGTGTTCTGACTTCCTCATTGCACGAGAGGATACGTAGGCATAACTTAACAGTTATCGAACAAAAGTCTCTGTATATTCCCCCTCCTTCCAGCTTCATTCTTTAGCCTCATTATCATGAGCATTTCACCTCTTTCTCTTTTACACTGACACTGTATATATCACACTTTTCACTTCTTTTGCACTGACACCTGTACATTCTTTTCCAGCTATTTTACACACAGATTGCACTGACACTACCCCTTTAAAACACAAATCTTTCAAGCGTGGATCCCGTCGAGTACGGCGGACAATCTGGGTGCTAATACCTTCCCAGGTTGTAACCAACCCCCTTTCTCAGTCTCTCTGGTTCGCAACCGTCTTATCCATCTTTTTCTAGGCCTATGCAGCATTGCCTTTCCTCCGGGATAAAAATGCCTAGCTGGCGACTCTATTCATCTCCAGTGAGTTCACGGCTGTGTGTTCTCATTGTCCCTCTCGCCGACCGTTCGCGTCTGTACCTTTATTTGGGCCAGTCCCATTTCATTTGTCGGGAGCGACAGCTTGGCGACTCTGCTGGGGATGCCTTATATTGCAACCAGGGCTTCTGGTTCTTTTTGTGGGTTCCTCCTAGCGCTTGATTGATTTGTGTTTACTGGGGTGTTATGTGCTATTTGTATATTTGCTTTATTTACTGCTTTCTGTACAGCCTTATTTATTGCTTTTCTTTACAGTTTTCATATATATCATACTGTCATGCTGTCTGTGCTGGATCTGGTTTGTTTTGGTGGGCTGGGGTTCCATTGAGAGTTTAGGTCCTATACCTGGGACCTGAGTGACACCTAGGCTAGAGTGAATCATATTCTTTCCCAGTCAATTTTCAGTCTGGTGCGGGAATATGAAACACGGTTCAGATATGGGTTTCTTCTTGAGAACTCTGTATTGCAGATTTCCTGCAATGCTAGGGGGATCTGGGAAGCCTGCTAAGTCTGGATGACCTTTTAGTATTGACCTTCAGAAACTGAGGTGAATTAGAGGAGGAATTGTTATGGTAATTGTAAACACTGTACCTCCGGGTTAGAAGTGTTTACACTTCTCATGACAGATCCAAGTCTGAGGATCCTTGTTCTAGATCACTACCTGTGAGGGGGTTGGGATGTTTACAGGTTTGCAGGTACCTTGACCTCAGAATACCCTGTTACTTTGACTTTGTTAAGAATACTCCATGTTGGATGGTTTTTGTGATTCTAAAACCCTGGACTTGTGACTCTTTATTTGAGTCCCCCACCTTGGTTACTGGATTTCTTAGACCTCCATCTGGAATTCTTAGACACACATGGATCTATACCAAGGCATTTATTCAGATCCAGCTCAGTCACAAACCCCTTGCATTTCATCTGCATACATCCTCATTGCATCATATTAACATGTGCTTATTTGTTTTTCAGGGTATCCATTGTTCATCAGGTTTTGGTTTTGACCCCATCTGCAGCTTTGACCCATTTTCACCAGCATCTGTTTCAGTTTTTAGCTGTCTGCTTCAGCACCAGCCAATCAGTGGCTCTCTCTCTCTTCTCAGCATTGTCATCAGCACTCTACCCAGTCTTCAGCATCATGGCTCCAAAGAAAAATAACATTACCTATCATTTCTTCCAACCAGACTTGTCAGACCTCAGGAGGATCCAAACCCTGATTACACCAGAGTACATCCCTTTGTTTAGGGAGCATTATGGGGACATACTTGACTTAGTTATGGACATGGACCCATCTCAGAGGAGCCTAATCCATACCTGCATCCAGTTCTATGACCCCCCATTAAGATGCTTTACATTTCAAGATTTCCAGTTGGGTCCTCTTTTGGAAGAATACTCATCTTTGACTGGTTTGCCTATCAAGAGGGAGATCCCATTCAATCCTGAAATGGATTTTCCCAGCAATGGGGAGATAGCCAAAGCTTTGCACCTGGAACCTGCTTTGATTGAACAACACATGACCTCTAAATCTAGTGTCCCTGGGTTTCAGCTGGACTTCTTAATCTCTCAAGCTAGTCTGAAGGCCTCCCTGGGGGAGTGGAAAGCTGTTTGTGCTCTGTTGGCTTTAGGTGTGTATGGAATTGTGCTATTTGCAGATGAGCCCAGATTCATCAGCAAGAATGCAATCCATTTGTTCATCCTAAAGAACCCAGTGCCAACTTTGCTGGGTGATCTCTACTACTCAGTACATCAGAGGAATGAGAAGCAAAGGGGGAAGTTAGTGAGGTGTTGTGCCCCACTGTTCCATGCTTGGCTCCTCAAGCATCTACCTAAGACAGATGCATTCCTAAACCCTCACCAGCAGAGCAACTGGGCAAGGAGACTTTCTGTCCTAACTACAGCAGATATCAGGTGGTGCAATCAAAGTACCAAGGGCAGAGACATAATCACTAGCTGTGGACATTTTCCTAATGTGCCTTTGGTAGGAGTCAAGGGAAGTATCAATTACAACCCCCTGCTGTTCAAGAGGCAATTGGGTTATGCACTGGTTCATGCTCCTAGGGAAAAGGACTTGGCTGAGACCCTCTACTGTGAGAACAAGGTTAGTCTGGCAACTGTTAGACAGGCTGCCTGGGCCTGGGATCATGTTCAAACCAAGGGAATCACCATTCTGGGGAAGTGCAATAATGTGGCATCAGCTCAATATCAGGAGTGGTCCCATGCTAGGGTCCAAATCTCAGGATTGCCCTTCACCATCAAAGACATGCCTGAGTCATCATCAGCACCACCTCCAGCAACTGTTAGCCTGGAAGAGTTTGAAAGCTTGAGGGAAAGGAATGAGAAGTTATCTCAAGCCTTACAGAAGACCCTTCGGGAAAGGAGTGAAGGTGTGAGGGAGATTGAAAGATTGGAAAAGTTGAGAGTGGAGCATTTGACCAAGATTGAGAAGTCTGGAGACTATATCAACAAGTCTAAAGCTGGTGAGCAGATTCTGAAAAATGCTTGTAAAGAAGCCCAGTTCCAAAGAGCAAGGACAGACTTGTACTTGAAAGAGAGTCAGGCCAGGTGGGTCCGGATCACTGAAGCCCGTACTATAGAAGACAAGAGAGTTCAAGATAAGATGGAGCAGATGGAAAAAGCCCTGGCAGCAGCCCAGGAGGAAATTTCAGAGTTAAAAATCAAAGCTGGAGTGAAGAAATCCAAAGACCAAAGCCAGAACAAGAAGTTGACTACAGCTGTTGCAACAAGAAACCTTCTCATCAGGAATCTTACGGAGCATCCGGCTGATCCTGTGACCGAAGCACTTCTTAAGGAAGTTCGCGAGGATGAGTTTGGCCTTGGAGTTTGATCATTTGCTTGTTGTTATTCCTTTTCCATGTACTTTTGCTTTTGTGATGTATTTTTGACCCCTTAGAGGGCTAGTGTTGTAAAAAATGAACAATTTGTATTATTTTACCTTTGTAATATATTTGTGTTTGTTTCCATCTGGGTTCACTTCAAAAGCAACTTCAACAGCATCATCTTCAAGGGTCTGGACGGGTCAAAACTGAAGACCAAGCCAGGATACCTTGATAGCAAATAAGCATACTGCATTGCATACTAACCCTTTTGTTTGTTTTGTAGGTTTTGTTTTATTGTTTCTAACCTCTGTTGTGACATTCAGGAATTATTGCTCGCCGTAGGCTATTCCCTCTCAACAGGCCACACAGGTACCCTACAAGAAACAACCTTCCGGGCATCCAGATGGACCAGTTACAGCAAGACCTCAATGAGGCCAGAACCCAGATGGCTAATGAAAGGGTAGAGATGAGAACCCAAATAACTCAGTTCATGGAAGTAATGAATAATTTAGCTCAAAGCCAGGAGAGGCTTAGAGTTCTGGTAGAGGGGAGAACTCAAGAGGAGCCCCATGTGGGAACTGCTGGCACAAGTAACAACGAGAGGGTCCAACCTCATGTCAATCCCCCAGTTTTTGGACCCCATCTCCATCCAGAGGCCAACATCCCTGTCAATATACAAGGGACAGCCACAGCAGCCAGAGTACTTCAAGAAGATCCTCAGGAGGACCAGTATACAGTAATGGGTGCCGGAGAGGAAACTTATGATAGACGGTTGGAAGAAATAGCTGAGAAGTTGAGGTCCTTAGAATCTCAAAATTCTTTGGGTTTCGACGTTATGGACATGGGTTTGGTAGAAGGGGTCAGGATTCCCCACAAGTTCAAGCCTCCATGTTTCGAAAAGTACAATGGGACTTCATGCCCCCGGACTCATTTGCAATCATTTCTGGGAAGGCTGAAGGCCTATACAATGGATGAGAAATTGTGGATGTTCTATTTTGAAGATAGCTTGACTGGAGCATCAAGGGAATGGTATTCCCATCTGACAAGAGCAACTGTAAGATGCTGGAAGGACCTGGCAGAGGCCTTCATCAGACAGTATCAGTATAATCTGGATATGGCACCCAATAGGACCCTCCTAATGGGGATGTCACAATCATCAAGGGAGAGCTTCAGAGAATATGCTCAAAGATGGAGACAGCTTGCTGCTGCTGTCCAGCCACCTATGTCTGAAAGAGAGATGGCTGATATGTTCATGAATACCCTTCAGGGAACCTATATTGATAGGCTAGCTGCTTTCTCTTCCACCAGCTTCGCAGATGTTGTTATAGCCGGGGAGAGAATTGAAAGCCTATTAAAGATGGGTAAGATATCTGATAATGGTGCTAGTTCGTCCAGTGGTACAAGAAAGCCTTTTGCAGGCCCTAGAAGAGCTGGCGAGACCAATGCCATTCATACCAACAGGGGTAGGCCCCAATATGTTCCAAGAACAATAGCAGCAGTCACCATTCCTGCTCCAGCTCATCCTCAGCCAGTCTACCAACCTCCGCAACAAAACTTCCAACAACAACCTCAGTATCATCAGAATCAATATCCTCCAAGAAACAACTCCAACAACAACAATCAACAGAGGCCATTCCAACAGAGGCCGTCTCAAGCTAACCGAGTGATAGACCCAATTCCAATGCCGTATGCTGCTTTGCTGCCACAGCTTCTGAAACTCAACTTGGTTGAGCTAAGAACGTTGGCACCTCCGGACCCCAATAGTCTACCAAGAAACTATGACTCCAATGCTAGGTGTGCTTTTCACTCAAACGCGCCTGGTCACAGCACAGAAAAATGCAGGGCTCTGCATATGAAGGTACAAGACTTGGTAGACTCCAAGGCTTTGAACTTTGCACCTCCGCCCAACGTCAACAAAAACCCAATGCCACACCATGGTGGTCCCCGTATTAACGCAATTGAAGAAGACACACCGTCTTATTTCATAACCAGTGTGGATCAGATCAGGACACCATTGGTGGAAATCAAGGCTCAGCTCCGTGAAAATGATATATTTCCGGGATGTGAACTAGGGTGCCCATACTGCAATATTTCTTGGAATGGGTGTGAAGACTTGAGGAATGGCATTGACAGCCTTATTCGGAGTGGCTTACTGCAGATCACTACATCATTCCCGGCAAACCCGACGACTTCATCAGCAATGGTTTCAGATCCTCCTACAAATACAGCAACAATTGTTCCCAACAATTCATCAGCAACATCAGCAAGTACTTCATCCGTTCTACCCAATGATCAGTTTTCAACAGTTTCTCCTGCTACAACTTCAGCTTCAGTCCACTTCGACTCCCCATCAACAACAACAACAGTTCTTCCAACAGAATCTCCTACAACACCAGCAAACAATCACGAAGATGTCTCCACTGTTACCATATTCTACGATCCAGAAAATAACTCCGCCTACCATTCAGAAGGTGCTGCTCCCGCTAGAGCACCAGTTACTATCTTTTATGATCCACAGACAATAACAGTCCCTTCAGCAGCAGCAATCAGTCCGGTCACTGTCACGGTGCCTGGACCTGTACCATATGAAAGCAATAGGGCCATCCCTTGGCACTATGGCTCTGACTTGTATTGCGAGGGAAAGAGAATCACTCTTGAAACATCAACACCTGCACCACAAATTGATAATGTGGGCGGAGGCGGAGGCTTCACCCGAAGCGGACGTCTCTTTGCTTCACAAGTTCAAAGACCTACTGCCGAAGCAGAAGCTGCTGCCAAGGCAAAAGGAAAGAGCCCGGTGCAGGAGGATCCAGCTGCCAAAGAAGCCCTGAAGACTCCATTCGATCAGGAAGTTGATGAGTTTATGAGGATCATCAAAAAGAGTGATTACAAAATTGTGGATCAACTTCACCAGACGCCATCCAAAATCTCCATCCTCTCACTGCTTATGTGCTCCGAAGCCCATCGGAATGCACTACTGAAGGTACTGCACGCAGCTTACGTGCCCGAAGAGATTACTGTCAACCAATTGGAAACCGTGGTTGGTAATGTTACTGCTAGCAATGGGCTAGGGTTTACCAATTCTGACCTGACAGTGGATGGCCGCAATCACAACAAAGCCTTGCACATAACCATGGAATGCAAAGGAGCTGTCCTTTCACATGTGCTGGTGGACACAGGATCATCCCTGAATGTCTTACCAAAGAAGGCTCTGGTGAAGCTTGAATATGATGGTTTGGCATTGAGACCCAGCAACCTGGTGGTTAGAGCTTTTGATGGCTCAAAGAGATCGGTTCTGGGAGAGATTGAGCTGCCCGTGACAATTGGCCCGCAGACCTTTAAAACTATCTTTTATGTGATGGACATTCAGCCCGCCTACAGCTGTTTGTTGGGTAGACCCTGGATCCACGCCGCTGGCGCTATAACGTCTACCCTTCACCAAAAGTTAAAATTTGAGTGGGAAGGTCAAGTTGTCACAATCTGTGGAGAGGAGGACATTTTTGTTAGCCATCTGGCTACTTATAAATACATTGAGATGGATGGAGAAATCCATGAAACAATGAGCCAAGGTTTCGAAGCCTTGAACGTCAATGAAGCATCTGCTGTATCTGGTATCTCCATGTCATCTTACCAACAAGCCCGGAAGGTTGTTGAAGAAGGAATTGCCCAAGGCTGGGGCAAGGTCTTAGCTGTGGAGGAGAAGAAAGACAAATTTGGGTTGGGTTACAAACCAACTCAACATCAAGCAAAGGCTGCTGGAGAGCCTGGATTTGTCAGTGGGGGAATGCTAACCCCCGATGCTATCAACTGTCTGGAAGACGAGCTGGAAGAGGAGCGCAACCTGGAGAATTGGATTCGTCCAAAGGTCCCGGGGAGCAGTGTCTCGAACTGGTCTTCCCAGGGAATTATAAGTGTTACTCGAGCAGAGTAATTATTATTTCCTGTATCTTTTATAGCATGCATCAAAGTCTTGCATCTTGCCCAAGATGACAAGACTCATTTTGTAATCAGGGCCATCTGTACTTTTGTGCAAACAAGATTAAATTAATGAAATATCAGACAATCTTTTTGCAAACGAGTCCTTTTCTTTTATGCTCACTGTTTTTTCCATTTTTCTTTTTGTACAAAAATAAATGGCGGTGTTTTCAAAATGATAACTTCATTTCACTTTTTTCTAAAAGCAAGATTAAAATCAGATCACTAAAATGAACCGACTTAACCCTTGCAGAGAGTGCCTTCCAGACAGCACCGACAACAGCACAGCTATGACATCGTATGACTTTGACAATCCGATCAATCAAGCTGATGAAGGGGTTGATGAAGAATGTGAGCTTCCTGAAGAGCTAGCCAGGTTGCTGAGACAGGAGGAAAAAGTTATTACTCCTCATCAGGAGGAGATTGAAGTGATTAATCTTGGTACGGAGGAAGACGTGAAAGAAGTCAAAATCGGGGCCTGCCTGCAAGACTCAGTGAAGAGACAGCTGATAGATCTGCTTCAAGAGTATGTTGATGTGTTTGCTTGGTCCTACCAAGATATGCCAGGGTTGGATACCGATATTGTTGTGCATAAGCTGCCTTTGAGGGAAGAATGCCCACCAGTCAAACAGAAGTTGCGCCGAACTCGCCCAGACATGGCTATGAAAATCAAGGAAGAGGTACAAAAGCAATGGGACGCCGGGTTCCTTGCTGTGACTAGCTATCCTCCGTGGGTTGCTAACATAGTACCTGTGCCTAAGAAGGATGGCAAAGTAAGAATGTGCGTTGATTACCGGGATCTGAACAGAGCCAGCCCGAAAGATGACTTCCCATTACCTCACATTGACGTATTGGTAGATAACACGGCTCAGTTCTCGGTATTCTCCTTCATGGATGGATTTTCAGGATATAATCAGATCAAGATGTCACCTGAAGACATGGAGAAGACCACATTCATCACACCTTGGGGCACGTTCTGTTATAAAGTGATGCCATTCGGACTGAAGAATGCTGGTGCAACGTATCAACGGGCTATGGTAACATTGTTTCATGACATGATCCATAAGGAAATCGAATGTTATGTGGATGATATGATCGCCAAGTCCCTTACAGAGGAAGACCATCTGGTGAATCTGCTCAAATTATTCAAGCGTCTGAGGAAATACCAATTGAAGCTGAACCCTAACAAATGCACATTCGGGGTGCGATCCGGTAAGCTGCTGGGCTTTATTGTAAGTGAGAAAGGGATTGAAGTTGACCCTGATAAAGTCAAAGCTATTCAAGAAATGCCTGCACCGAAAACTGAGAAAGAAGTTCGAGGGTTTTTAGGTCGATTGAACTACATTTCAAGGTTCATATCTCACCTTACGGCGACTTGTGAACCCTTATTCAAGCTGTTAAGAAAGGAGCAAACGGTCAGGTGGAACGAAGACTGCCAGAAGGCTTTTGACAAGATCAAGGAATATCTACAAGAACCTCCAATCCTTATGCCTCCAGTTGAAGGAAGACCTCTAATAATGTACTTGACAGTATTAGAAGAGTCAATGGGGTGTGTGTTGGGCCAGCATGACGAGTCTGGTCGAAAAGAGTATGCAATATACTACCTAAGCAAAAAGTTTACCGACTGTGAACAACGTTATTCACTGCTCGAGAAAACTTGCTGTGCTTTAGCGTGGGCTGCTCGCCGACTGAGACAGTATATGCTGACCCACACTACCTTATTGATCTCAAAGATGGACCCAGTTAAGTACATATTTGAGAAGCCAGCTCTTACCGGACGGGTTGCAAGATGGCAGATGATTCTCACAGAATACGACATACAGTACACTTCTCAGAAAGCCATCAAGGGCAGTGTACTATCTGAATATCTTGCTGAGCAACCCATTGATGACTACCAGCCTATGAGGTTCGACTTCCCCGATGAAGACATCATGTTCATTAAAGCAAAAGATCACGAAGAGCCTATTCACACTGAAGGGCCTGACCCAGAAGAAGAATGGACTATGATGTTTGATGGGGCTGTTAATATGAATGGCCGTGGTGTTGGTGCAGTACTCATTACACCCAAAGGAGTTCACATGCCTTTCTCGGCAAAGCTCGCTTTCAACTGCACTAACAACGAAGCTGAATACGAAGCTTGCATTATGGGTCTTGAGGAAGCCATTGACCTCAGGATCAAGACATTGACCGTATTCGGAGATTCAGCTTTGGTAGTCAATCAGACCAACGGAAAATGGTACACCCACCAAGATCATCTGATACCTTACAGGGATTATACAAGAAGGTTATTGACTTTCTTCACAACAGTCAAGCTTGAGTATATCCCTCGGGACGAGAATCAGTTTGCGGATGCTCTTGCTACCATTTCATCCATGATCAAAGTTCAAGCTGCTAACTTTGTACCTCAGATTTCAGTATCGAGACTCGATAGACCAGCATATGTATTTGCAGCAGATATTGCTAAAGATGATAAGCCTTGGTTCCATGACATCAAGTGCTTCTTGGAGGATCAAACGTACCCACCTGGGGCATCTTCCAATGATAAAAAGACTTTAAGAAGACTTGCTGGAAGTTTCTTTCTGAACACTGATGGATCTTTATACAAGAGAAACTTTGACATGGTACTCCTCAGATGTGTTGACAAGACAGAAGCAGATTTGTTGATGCATGAAGTGCACGAAGGATCCTTTGGTACCCATGCAGGAGGGCATGCCATGGCTAAAAAGTTGTTAAGATCAGGCTATTACTGGATCACAATGGATGCAGACTGTTGTGCTTACGCTAGAAAATGCCATAAATGCCAGATTTATGCAGACAAGGTGCATGTGCCTCCCAATCCCCTGAACATAATGTCTTCACCATGGCCCTTTGCTATGTGGGGCATTGACATGATTGGCAAAATTGAGCCAACTGCTTCGAACGGCCACAGATTCATCCTGGTCGCCATCGATTATTTTACAAAGTGGGTTGAAGCAGCCTCATATGCAAATGTCACAAGGCAAGTGGTAGCCAGATTTCTGAAAAGAGATATCATCTGTCGGTATGGAGTGCCCGAGCGAATCATTACTGATAATGGTTCCAACTTGAACAACAAAATGATGGCAGAGCTGTGCCGGGACTTCAAGATCCAACATCACAATTCTTCTCCTTACAGGCCAAAGATGAACGGCGCTGTTGAGGCAGCAAATAAGAATATTAAGAAGATTGTGCAAAAGATGGTAGTCACCTACAAAGACTGGCATGAGATGCTACCGTTTGCCTTGCATGGGTATCGCACATCAATCAGGACATCCACTGGGGCAACACCGTATCAGCTTGTGTATGGTATGGAAGCAGTCCTACCGGTTGAAGTTGAACTACCCTCCTTACGGGTATTAATGGATGTTAAACTGAGTGAAGCAGAATGGGTTCGGGCCCGATACGAACAACTGAGTCTGATCGAAGAGAAAAGATTGGCTGCAATCTGCCACGGGCAGCTATATCAGAAAAGAATGAAGAGGGCCTTCGATCAGAAAGTCAGGCATCGAGAGTACCAAGTGGGAGATCTTGTGCTGAAAAGAATCCTCCCTCCTCATACAGACCACAGGGGCAAATGGACCCCAAATTACGAAGGACCATTCGTCGTCAAGAAAGTCTTCTCTGGTGGAGCACTGATGCTCAGCACCATGGATGGTGAAGATTTCCCGTCCCCTGTGAATTCAGATGCAGTTAAAAAATACTTCGCATAAAATGACCCGCTGGACATAAAAAACAGAATGTAAGTCCAGGCAAAAATAGGGCATCCCGGCGAGTCAAAAAACAGAATAAAAGACTCGGGCAAAAATAAGGGAAATAAGCAAAAAAAAATGTACACCCGCTGAGTTGAAAAGCCGCATTGGACAGCTCAGGCAAAAATGGGTATCCCGATGGATTGAAAACCCGAAAGGGCGATCCATGCAAAATAAGGGAATAAGCGAACAACTGCATTCTGAATTCGTCTGTATCACCTACAATTTGGTAAGCTCCAAGGGATCAAGCTGCAATCAGAATCAACTCTCTCCAGAAAGCAAGACGAGAAGAACGTCATTGTCATACGAGTCATAGCAGAAGAGGAAGCTCCTTGAAGGCATCGCCAGCACCGCCAACACTTTATTTCTCAATTTGTAACAATCTCCTCATTTCAGGAGATATGTTTCTCTGACTGTATCTTGCCAATTCAGGGCACACGAATTAATATAATCAGATTTTCAGTCATGTCTCGTTTTTTACATTTATGTTTTGCAAAGAGTTGTCTGATGTCTCTAAAAACACAATTGCATAAGTGCAGATGCCTCTCTCTAAAAATAAAACACATGCTTACAGGGAATATACTTACTCTCGAAAGTACTTATTTCCTATGACGGAATCTCAGTAAAAGATACCTCGGGACCACTTGTGCGTTTCTTTATCTTTGCAGGATTGCAGGTATCCAGAACACAACTTGGGGCATACAAGTTACGTCTCAGCAACTGGCAAATCATTATCAACTCACCTGGCACTGGGAGGTGCCCACTTCCCCAGCAAAGTTGCCAAATCAACATACAGCATCTGAAATGTTCTATCCCCAGCTGAGTTGCTCTCCCCAGCTGAGTTGCCTCTCACAATTCCCCAGCTGAGTTGGCCGCTTATTACTTATCCCCATCAGAATGGGCAGGTGTCACAGAAGATGCCCTTATCCCCGGCGGAGTCAAGAAGTCACCGTAACAGATTTTCTAGGGAGATCTTTCAGTGATGCCTCTCTCTCTCCCCAGCCGAGTTGTCATCTCGCCCTCAGCTGAGTACAAATCAGGGAATCATCTCCCCACAGAGCTTCAGGCCTCTATTCAGAAGAGCAGCGCACGAAGAAGTCACAACAGAGAGAGAGAAAGCTTCTACAAACCCCCAGCTGGGTCCCGTATTATAAGAATATGTCAATCGATGACATATATCCCCAAGCAGATACACCAACAGATCTATCAATGATCTCATCCCCAGCGGGGATGTTCACCTCAGCAGATCGACCAGAGATCTTTGCAGCAACGGGATCCGAATCCTGGATCGGTGCCTCTTTGCATAACCATAGCATTCGCATCATATTCACCCCCAGAGTGTAGCATTCCGTCTAATATGGAGCATTACGGCAAAAAAAATCAAATGCATAGCATAATCATAAGTCATGTTGTTTGAACACTTGTAAATATTGACAATCTGTCGGCATACAGAATACATCCCCATCAGAGTCCCAGCAAAAGCAGTTGCCCCATATCACAAACACCAGTGCATATCTCCTTTTTGATACCCGTCCGTATCATCATTTCCCAGCAGGTTGCCTGAATACACTTTACAAACCAAGATCACCAGTATTGCAGATACATCCTGACGCCCGTCCGTGTCATATCACCAGCAGAAAGCAAAAGACACCCTCTTTGCACTTACATATACCTATACACTTTCTTGACGCCCGTCCGTGTCATATCCCCAGCGTGGTCGCCTATACTTGTATATACACTTTCCTGACACCCAGCAGATAAACACTCACCTATGCATTATATACTCACTACTCATTGGTACACCTACTCAGATACTCGTCCGTATCTTATATACACCATGTACATCCCCGCAGATTCGACAGTAGTCCTTGTTCTTTGTTAACCAGTTGGTACTCGTCCGTACCATCATCTCAGAACATTGCGTCTAATGTTTGTTTCTACATGATACTCGTCCGTATCATAGTCTTGAGGATGCTCGTCCGCATCTTTAATCCATACACCGTGTCAAACACTTATGTCTTCGTGAATATAGATGCTCGTCTGTGTCTATTATTCCCCAGAAGGATACTTTCAGATGTAACACTCGTCCGTGTTCCTTGTTAACTAGTTGATACTCGTCCGTATCATCAGCTCTGAGCACGTGTCAGTTTGTTTCTACATGATACTCGTCCGTATCATAGTCTTAAGGATGCTCGTCCGCATCTTTAATCTATACACAATACCAAACACTTATACCTTTTGTTTCTTGGATGTAAACGCTCGTCCGTGTTTACTATCTCCCCAGTAGATTGCCAACAAATTTCCCTTTTATCTAACACTCGTCCTGTGTTATGATAAACTTTGAGAGCAGCCGTCCCCTGCTAAGTGGTCGTCCTCCACTTCTTGATGGTCGTCCTCCATCATGCTCATCCGATGGCCGTCCCCATCGTTGATTTTAGCAGCCGTCCCCTGCTAGGTGGTCGTCCTCCACCTTTTGATGATCGTCCTTCATCACTTTATCCAATGGCCGTCCCCATTGTTGATTTTAGTTGTCTAACACTCATCCTGTGTTATGATAAACTTTGAGAGCAGCCGTCCCCTGCTGAGTGGTCGTCCTCCACTTCTTGATGGTCGTCCTCCATCATGCTCGTCCGATGGCCGTCCCCATCGTTGACCTTTTCTATCCGATGGCCGTCCCCATCGTTGATATTTTGGCAGCCGTACCCTGCCAGGTGGTCGTCCTCCACCTTTGATGGTCGTCCCCATCATATTTCTTTTATGCCCAACAGAGCAGCCGTCCCCTGCTAGGTGATCGTCCTTCACCTTTGATGGCCGTCCCCCATCATCTGTTTATTTCATTTATTCTTTAACCCGATGGCCGTCCCCGTCGTGGTCCCTTTTCTTTTTTTAACCCGATGGCCGTCCCCATCGTTGGTTACTTTACCTTTGTGAACTTGATGGCCGTCCCCGTCATGTTTCACCAATCCCCAGAGAATGCTATAGCTTTATCTTGATGGCCGTCCCCATCATAATATTCTATTTTCCCCAGCTAGTCGGCCGTCCCCGTCTTAGCTTTACCTTTATCCCCAGCATGTCGGCCGTCCCCGTCATTGCTTTATTTTCCGCACCTTCCCCAGCGTGTCGGCCGTCCCCGGCATTGCTATTTACCCAGCAGTCGTCCTCTGCTCGACGGTCGTCCTCCGTCGCTTACACTTTACAATATACTTTATTTGCTTTTACAATCTATATCCCTTTTCTTCTTCATTTCTGTGAGTGCAAATTTTGGACTGTCTTTGGTATTCAACCACAAGTTATCTTGTTTGCCTGTTAAGCCGTCGCTTACACCCTGCACAGCTAACTCATGTTTGAATAGGGGCAGCTGTAAACACCCCAAATTTGCCCTCACCCATTCACACATGACTTGTGATCACCTCATATGCATAAACACAAAACATATCATCTCACATCTCATTATGAGTCACTGGATAGTTTCTAGGTCATCTGCACCTAGGGTTTGTGATCTGAGCAATCCAAAAGCATCTTGAGCCATTCCAAAGGCCACTAATCAACTCAAAGGGGTCCATGTGTGTTCTTATATCATGTTACATCCTCACAAAGTCAAAATTGCAGAGGAATCACAAGAACTAGGGTTTGGTTGGATGCAGAGCCAGGATGAACTGCACAGTTGACTGAGAATTAGGGTTTTGGTTTCAGAGGCCATAATTCCAAATTTTTTGGTCATTCTTGTTTCCATTGGTCTCTATATGGTATAGGGAGTATGCATATCAATTTTCATGAAGAAATTCCATGGGGAAGTCATCTGATCAAGAGTTGACTTTTCAGACAAGTCAGTGCAAAATCAGGGCATCTGAGGCCCCCAATGACCCAACCAATGGGTGATCTTCATCATTTTGAGTGTATATGATCTTTATTTGATCATGGAAGAAGTTTGAAGTTCATGGAAATCAAGAATTTAGGGTTTTTGCAAAAGTTGACTTTTTGGGCATAGTTGACTTTTCAAGATTATGTCATTTTATGTCATTTTTCAAGCCTTGATTCATGATCCAAAAAGGCCTCAAATGGAAAAACTTTGGTCATGAAAGTTGTAGATCTCATCTTTCCCTTTTCAAAAAGTACAAGAACATGATCTAACTCTTCTTGGATCAAAAGTTATGACCATGCAAAGTTGCCAAAAATCATTGTTTTTCATGTCATGCACTAAGTGGAAATTTTGCTAAGTCTTGAATCAAGTCAAAATGCAGCCTCTAATTCATGTCAAACCAGCATGCCAACTTCCTCTAAGTCATAAAAATCAGAAATGAACTAGGAATGCCCATGATTTCATGCTTGTTTATGCAAAAAGTCACATGTGAACCATAAGCCAACCTAATTGCAAAACCACTCATAACCTTATGCCAACTTGCTGCATTGAGCCTTGGGTCAAGCCAACCTCTCACACTCACCATGCTGCACCAGAACCCAACTTGTCCTTGCCTAGCATCACACCATGCCCTATCTTACACAAAAGTGGACTTTGTGCAAAAAGTAACTCACCTATCCTAGCAGGCCATGTCACATCAAGAGACCAATCAGAATTGTTTATTCATTAAATTTGCAAACCATATCACATGAGAACCAAGGCTGAAAGCATGACATACACAACTTTCACAAAAAACCTTCCAACTTGCAACTTCATTGGAATCCCATCACACAGCCTGCAAACACCCAAATCTTTGCTTCCATTCATCTCACCTTGATCTATAGAACACAAAGCATCAAGAAACAAAGCCTGAAATCACCAGAAACCCTCACTGCCATCACCAACCCTCATTCTGCAGATTCATTCGAATCTCTTTCCTCAAGCCACAAACACTTCAACCAACACCATAAACCTTCTCAATACACCTCATAGGTCATAAACAACCCATCACCATGACTTGAAAGGGCCAGAAACTCATCTGCCATTGTTGACTGAGCATGAAACAGTTCTCTTCGAAACTCATCATCCAACAAATATAAACTCCATTTGAGCATTCAAGCAACTTTGGGGGACCAAGAGGAGCAGAGTGAGCAAGGAGAAGAGGCCTGAAAGTTCCAAAATCAAAGGTTGCAAATCTCAGGTAGCTCCAAATTAATTTTTCCAGAAATCAATTTGTTTGTTACAAACTTGCTCTATATGTCTTGCTGATCATTCTGGTACCATTGGTTTTGAAAATGGTTGTGTTTTGAGAGTTTAATTGCTGTTTGAAGCTCACGAACCCTAGATTTTGTTTTCTTCGATTCAGCTTGTTTAGGTTAGATAAATTTGTTTTGAGAGAGGGTTTTAATTCGTGAGGGGTTGGGGATCATTTCCCATAGCTTAGTTTCCATTTATTTTACGTTTTGGAGAAGTTGGGTGATTTTCAGGTGACCCTCTGGCCGGAGAAGACGACCGGAGGTCTTCTCCGGCCACCTGAGATTAATTAGGGTTTAATCCCATAATTAGTGTAGGTTTGAATATAGGCCGTTGATACGCGTGGACCAGTTGACTTCCCTCCCTTTCCAACGCTCCAGATCATTTCATTTGCCCTAATCCACGTGGTTAATTTTAATTAATTGTGATTTACTCAGTTTGAATCCTGGCCATCAGATTGCGCGCCAGTCAATCTTTTCAAACCCAGAGCGCATCCTGGCCATCCAATCTAATTACTTTCCATTAAATTTGATTTTTAATTCATTTTATTTCTTTTATCTTGTACAATTTATTTAAAATAGTTTAAAAATCATAAAAATTATGAAACTTTTTCTTTAAGGTTTTATTAATTTTTATGACACAAAAATATTTTTATTTTATTTTTTATCACTGAAAAAGTATTTTTAAATATTTAAAAGATTATTTTTAATTGATTAATGAGAATTAATTAATTAAAAATACTTTTAGGTATTTAAAAATTACAAAAAAATTCATGATATGTTCTAAGACATTTAGAAACATTGTCCAACCTTCAAACCAAATTTCTTTTTTGATCTTGATGTATTTTGAGAATTTTTTTCATTGAATTAAATCCTATTTTGTGCATTATTTTGATCATAAGTTTGAAAATTCTTTTCTGCCTAATGGTGAAGGTTGAGACATTGATTCTTTTTGCATTGTTTTCCATTTGGCATGAACTTTCAAGGATAAAAAGGCCATGATTTGATCTTGCATTTTCTAATTGATTGGCATTTCTTTTGTTACAAACCCTAAAAAGCCCTAATGACTTGCAAAAATCATATCTTGAGTTTGGTTGAGAGTTGAGAGCTCCCCTTTGGGCAGTGATTCATTATAGGTCTAGGGTTTCCTTGGGTGCCATTTTCCATTTTTTATGTTAAGGTTTGCTTCTGTTTTTGGTTTGTGTTTGATGTTTGATCCATGAACCCTAATTTGGGCCTTTCCTTGCATCCTTCTTGCATTTCCTTGCATAACATGGCTTGTCATTGCATTTTGTGCATACTTGTGATTCATTTGACATCTTAAGACATGTAGAAAGCATCATTGGTCATTGCATTGCATATTTGCCATGTCATTTGTCTTGTATGTTTCATAACATTTCATGTTTGTCCATGCTCCTCAACTTGCATCATTTGCATCCATAACTTTGTATGAACATCTCATTGTCTTGTCTCATGTTCATAGCACTTCATAACATCATAATCATCATGTGTATGCTTCTGGTTTGGCCTAGCATCATATCATTTCATTTCATCTTGCATTGCATTGCATTTCTTTCTAACATTTCAGGTGGTAAGTAAACTTGAGAAGTGAATTTGCCTTCACTTCTCATAACTTTTCTTCTCATCTCTCTTGCATCCATTGCTGCATTTCTATTTGTGTTTGAGATTGAGCTTGCTCATTCTTCCTTCTCTCACTTTCTTTCTTCAAGTGACTTGACTTCTTGAATGAAGCAAGTCACTTTGCTTCTCTTGATCCTGTTCATCTGCTTCCTGGTGGTTCATCTGAAGATTGTTCTTGAAAACCTCACAAACATTAGGACCAACCAAGCATGATAATGAATTAGGGTTTTGATTAGTTTCCCCCATAGTTTTTTACCTTTGTGTCTCCTTGAGTCATCTCTCCTCACCTCATAATTAGGGATTAAACCCTCAAGGCTTCAAGACTTTGTGATTAAGCTCATGCCTGCATCCTTCTTTTAGGATGGAGTGTATAACTTTAATCCTAAGTCTTGGACCCTTAAGGTGTTGAAATCTCTTAATTAATCCATCTAATAATCATCAAGACATCACACTTGTAACTTGGGCCTTGCATTAGGGTTCTAATTCTTCCTTAAGTGGTTAAGAAGGACTAACCCTAGTGTTAATGGACAAGTCCCCCTCAAGTTGTCTTACAAATCATAAAATTCACTTCATCATCATATCACTCAATAAAATTCACTTAATCAAAGGCTTGTTTTGTCATGGGTTTAATCCCTAATCATGGATTAAGTTGAGGAGTCTTCCTCAGCTTAAACATCCTCATCTATTATCCTTCTTTTAGGATGGTGTAATGAGCCTGTTAAATCCCTGATTATGGCTTAACCTCATTACCTAACATTAAACAAAAACACCAAAAACATCTAAATAATCACAAGTAGGTTAACGATCTTAATCCTACACCGAAGGTGATTAAGTGTGAGAATCTGACTTCACACTTAAGGTATTCTCATTACCCCTAATCAGAGGGAAGATGTGATGAGTTTACTAAATCCATTGGTTTAGGCTTAAGCTCATTATCTTACGACAAACTTTCAAAAGCAATAAAAGACTGAAAACTCAAAAACAAACAATAATCGTCTCCTTCGGGATTCTTTTCTCATCACCTTCATTCATAAACGAGAACTTGCTTCTTCCGTCTAATGCAAGACAGTAAGCACCTGAGCCAGACAGGTCATACACTTGAGCATAGGCAAGTAAGCAGTTCACAAGTCAATCCTTTCAGTCTCTTTGGGTCGAACTACGGTGTTCTGACTTCCTCATTGCACGAGAGGATACGTAGGCATAACTTAACAGTTATCGAACAAAAGTCTCTGTATATTCCCCCTCCTTCCAGCTTCATTCTTTAGCCTCATTATCATGAGCATTTCACCTCTTTCTCTTTTACACTGACACTGTATATATCACACTTTTCACTTCTTTTGCACTGACACCTGTACATTCTTTTCCAGCTATTTTACACACAGATTGCACTGACACTACCCCTTTAAAACACAAATCTTTCAAGCGTGGATCCCGTCGAGTACGGCGGACAATCTGGGTGCTAATACCTTCCCAGGTTGTAACCAACCCCCTTTCTCAGTCTCTCTGGTTCGCAACCGTCTTATCCATCTTTTTCTAGGCCTATGCAGCATTGCCTTTCCTCCGGGATAAAAATGCCTAGCTGGCGACTCTATTCATCTCCAGTGAGTTCACGGCTGTGTGTTCTCATTGTCCCTCTCGCCGACCGTTCGCGTCTGTACCTTTATTTGGGCCAGTCCCATTTCATTTGTCGGGAGCGACACTCAAGGAGACTAAAAGGTAAAAAGCTAAGGGGGACTAATTACAACCCTAATAATTATCATGCTTGGATGTTCCTATGGTTTGTAAGGCTTGAGAAAGATCTTCAAGGAAGCCACCAATGGAAGAAGTAGATGAAAGGAGGAGGAAGAAGGAGAATAAGTTACTTACTTCATTGAAGAAGATAAGTAACTTAAAGAAAAAAGTGAGAGAGATGGAACATAAGTGAATCCAATTCACTTCAAAGACAATTTAAAATGAAAATGAAAGAGATAAGAAGAAGTGAGAGGTGAAGGCAAATCCACCTCCCAAAATGACTTACCAAAACCTGAAAAGTTAGCATGGATGCATAAAGTATAAAGTATAAAGAAATGAATTGAAATGAGATGAAAATGAAATGAAATGATAAAAGTCAGAAGTTTTTATGCAATGCAAATGGCATGTGAGATGATGCAAAGTCATACAAAGTGCATATGAATGATCAAACAAAGATGAGATGCAAAGGAAGCATGCTTTAAAGTTTGAAAACACATGAAAGTTTATGAAATGAAATGAATGCTAATCATGGCAAATGAATGAAGAAATGATTGAGAAAGGTTCTAACATGTCCTAATATGTCTAAGATGACATATGAATACATGAAATGTCATGGCAAGTTCATGTAATGATGCATATGCAAAGTAAATGCAAATGAACATGGGAAATTAGGGTTTCATGGACATGTGAGATGCAAATGGATAAAACAGAAGCAAATGACATGATAAAAATTTGAAATTAAGCTCAAACAAACCCTAATCCCATATTAGGTCACACCCCAAAGGAGAAGGTCAGAGGCCTAACATATCAAAAGTTATGATTTTCCTAAGCTTTCTAGGGTTTTTGGGTGGTTCAAAGGGAAAAATGTAAATCAATTCGAAAATGCAAGATAAATTCATGAGGAAAAAGACCTATAAACTAAATGCAATATTTAACACAATGCAAAAAGAACCAACTTCAAACTCTTCTTTGTTAGGCAGAAATGATTTTTCAAAGTTAGGGTTTAAAAATATGATTTTTATGACCCTTAATTCAAAGGAAATTGGTAAACTATGATCAAACCTAAAAAGAAATTTGTGTGAAGAGTTTGAAAATGTTTCTAAATGCATTGGGATGATTCATGATTTATTTGGTAATTTTTAGAAACCTAAATATATTTTTAATTAATTAAAATGCTTTAATTAATTAAAAATAACATTTAAATATTTTAAAAATACTTTTTAAGTGTAAAAAATTAAATAAAAATTATTTTTGGAATGAGAAAAATATTTAAAGTCAGAATGCAAAGTTCCATATTTTTTGAACAAGTTTTACTATTTTAAATAAAATGAGAAAGAAAATGCAAAGAAAATGAAATAAAAATAAATAAAATGAGAAGTATGCAGATCAGATGGTTGAGATTCAAACTGGGAAAGGGAGAGTTGATTGCGCGCGCAATCCAATGGCCATCATTTAAACTGAGTTTTAATTAAGTTTTACAATTAATTAATTAGCATTAAACTTAATGGACTAATCTGAACCGTACAAGACCTAACCCTAATCACCATCCAATGGTCAGAAATGAAACTGGCAAATTAAACAGGGATTAGCCCTAATTACATTCAGGTGGCCGGAGAAGACCTCCGATCATCATCTCCGGCCAACCCCTCACCTAAGTTTCCTCAAAACACTACCCCAAGCCCCCAAAACCTCCAGAATCAATCAACTAACTTCCCTAAACATTAATCCAGCCTTAAAATTTATTTATCATTCACCATCAACAAGATTCGAACAAAAACATCAAAACGACAAAAGTTTCAGAACAAGCATACACACTCATCTCTCAACCATTTTCGAAAATAAACATATCAATATGATCAGTGAAGCATACATAATCATTTAGAAACTTAAAAAAGGAGTTCTGGAAAAAATGTTCATCATGGCTACCTGAGATGGAGCTTTGTGTTCTTGAGCTTTCTGGGCCTTTCTTTTGTGCAAACCACCTCCTTTGATCCCTCTGAGTCTATTGTGATGCTTGGAATGAGTTTATTTTGGCTGAATCAAGAGTTCCAGTTCTGAGTATGCAGAAATCGTATTTTGGCTTGAGGGTGTTTTAGGCTATGGTGATGGGTGGGAAATGATCCTTAGGTGATGATTGGTGAAAAAAGATTGAAGTTTCAGTGGTTGTGTGATGAAATTCGAAGAAGGGAAGTTTTTGATGGATTTTGTGAATCTGAGTGTATAAGAGTGTTCAAGCTCTTGTGTGTTATGAAATGTGATCCATAATGTTTGTTTAAGTCAATGGGATTGCTCAGAAAGTGGGTGGTGGCACAGGCTGATTGGTATGGGAGTTTTTTCAAAAAGTCAAGATTGTGTACTATGAGGTATGGGCACGGGCCAGAGGAGATTTCATGGGGTGTCTGGCCTCAGCTGGGTTCAAGGATGGCCATGGGATTGGTTTTGATGTGCTGGAAGGCTTGGATGAAGAGTTATCACATGTTTTACAAATTTCCCTCTTTGAAGTTTCTTGGATCATAAGTCATGAAAACCCTAGGTTCAATGCATAATTCTGATCTTTTGAAGTCCATTTGACATTTTGTGAAGTGTTTGTGCACATTAGAAGTCATTAGAATGCTTGAACATGCCAAAATGCAAAATCCCTCTTTGACATGAGACTTGAAATTATAGGATTTTTGCCAACTTTGAAAGGCCATATCTTTAGTTCTATGATGAATCAAGACACGTTCTTGTACTTTTTAAAAAGGGAAAGACCCAATCTATAACTTTCATGACCAAGAATTTTTCATTTGAAGCATTTTTGGTTATGAAAGAAGAGGTTGAAAAACATTCCCAAAATGGAAAGTTTTCATTTCAAGTCATTTCCAAAAATGGCAAGTTTGCAATTGGCTCAAAATTCTTCAATCTTGTGATCTTCCAACCACTTCTAAGATCAAATAAAGATCATTGAACTTCAATTTGATGAAAATACCCCTTTGGTTCCATTGTTGGGGGCCTCAGATGCCCTGATTTTGACTTAACTTGCTCAAGAAGTTACCCAGTGAATAGATGACTTCCACAATGAGTTTCTTCATCAAACTTGGTACACATGATCCTTATGACATATTAAAACCATTAGAAATAAGAATGGCCCAAAAATTTGGAGTTAAGGCCTCTGAAACCAAAACCCTAATTTTGGCCACCTGTTCAGTGAAAACCCTAGCTCTGCTTCCATGCCTTTGCCAGTTCTTGTGATCCCTTGACTTTCATGAACTTTGAGGAGCATAATATGATGGTAGAACACAAATGGACCCTCTTGGAAAGCTTTAAGGCCATTGGATGGCTCAGATGGATTCTTGGATTGCTCAAATCACAAACCCTAGATGCAGATGAACTTGAACTTATGCAGTAAAGCAAATATGCTAAATGATGTGTGATGCTTATGTTAATGTAAACATGAAAGATCACAAGCCATGGTGTGATAAAGAGTGAGGGAAAATTTGGGGTGTTTACAGCTGCCCCTATTCAAGCACGAGTTAGCTGTGTATGATGTAAGCGTCTAGCTTAACAGACAAACAAGATAACTTGTGGTTGAATACCAAAGACAATCCAAAATTTGCACTCGCTGGATAGAAGAAGAAAAGGGATATAAATTGTAAAAGGTAGTATAACATTATTATCAAATGAACCCGATGGAGGGCGACCATCGAGCAGAGGACGACTGCTGGGGGATAAAGCAATGACGAGGACGACCGACAAGCTGGGGAAATAAGGATACCATGATGGGGACGGCCATCAGGTAAGGAAATAAGATTCTCAGAGGATTAAAGAAAAACATTGATAGGGACGACCATCATACTTGAAAAGGTAAAGTAAATAACGACGGGGACGACCATCGTTTTAAAGAATAAATGAAATAATGATGAGGGACGGTCATCAAAGGTGAAGGACGATCACCTAGTAGGGGACGGCTGCTCTTTATCACAACATAGGACGAATGTCGGATAGAAAAGGTCGACGATAGGGACGGCCATCGGATAAGCATGATGAAGGACGATCATCACAAGGTGAAGGACGGTCACCTAGCAGGGTATGGCTGCTCTTGTGGTTTTATCACGACATAGGACGAATGTCAGATAAAAAGATCAACGATGGGGACGGCCATCAGATGAAATGATGAGGGACGGTCATCAAAAGGTGAAGGACGATCAACTAGCAGGGGACAGCTGCTCTTTATCACGACATAGGACGAATGCCGGATAACAAAAGGTTCCACTAATGGGGACTCCGCTGGGGAAGGGATGAGGGATGGTCATCCAAAGGTGAAGGATGATCACCTGGCAGGGGACGGCTGCCAAAGGTATCACGACATAGGACGAATGTCGGATAGGAGGAAGTTGTTTTGTTGGTGACTTACTAGGGAATGGTAAACACGGAAGAGTGCTTACGCACAAGAATAAAAGGTATAAGTGTTTGATGATGTGTATAGATTAAATATGCGGACGAACATCCTTAGTACCATGATACAGACAAGTATCGGTAGAAACAAACGTTGACGCGTGTTCAGAGATGATGATACAGACGAGTACCAACTAGTTAACAAAGAAAACTGACGAGTGTCGGATCTGTTGAGGAGTGATATAAACAAGATACAGATGAGTATCAAAGACTTTGTACAAGTATGAGTGAGTATTGGTTTGTTGGTGATGTTGGTACAAGACACGGACGAGTACTCGACTTGCTGGGGAATGCATGACACGGACGAGTGTCAAATAAGTACTATATATAAACAGGCATCTGTTTTGGGAGTATAAAGAAGATACTTTGGCTTTCTGTGGGGATAGGATGACACGGACGGGTGTCGAAAAGAACATATTATGAACAAGTATTTGTTTTTGAGAGTGCAAAGGGGACGCTTTGGCTTTTTGCAGGGGATACACTTTGTATATTGCTGATGAAATATTGATGGTAACTGCAGGTGACTGGCTCGAACCTGGCTTATGATTATGCAAATGTTTGATTTTTTCCGTAACGATCCATATTAGACAAAATGCTACGCTCATTTGGTGAATATGATGTAAATGTTATGATTATGCAAAAGAGAAACCGATCCGGGATTTGGATCCCGCTGGGATAAAGATCTCTGGCTGATCTGCTCGGAGGGAATAACCCGGCTGAGGGGAGAGATCATTGATGGATCTGTCTGGAGGGAGAACTGCTTGGGAAAATAGATCATTGGTAGATCTACCCGGAGAGAAGACTCAGCTGGGGAGAAGGAAGCTTCAGCAACTCCGCTGGGAAAGTATGCATGCATTACTCTCCTAGGGAGAGAATGGGGACTCTGTGGGGAGACAGTTCCCATTAACTTTTCTAAGGATGAGTGATATGGCACTCTGGTGGGGAGTAGGAAATTCCTTGCTCATCTTGCTGTGTAACAATTGTCAGGTACTGCTTGGGGAGATGATAACTTCTGGGAAGTAGCATGCTGGGGATGCAAGGCTTGGCATGCCCCATGATGCGTATTGAATACCTGCAACCTGCTAAGATAAGAGAAACACACAAGTATCCCGAGGTATCCCTAATCGGATTCTGTCATAGGAGTTAGTTCTTCCTGAAAGTAAATACATTTACTGCAAGCATTTATTAAAAATGGCCCATTTTCTTTATGCGAGTACTGTATCATGAATATTGGACATTTTGCAAACGAAACAAAAATGTACAAAATGAGATGTGAATGAGAACTCTGATTTTATTAATTTGGGTGCCCTGAATTGGCGAATACAATTAAGGAAACAAATCCCCTGAAATGAGGAGGTTGTTATAAATTGAGAAAAATAAAAGTGTTGGCAATGTTGACGACGATGTTCCAGTGTTCTTCCTTTGCTATGACCTGTATGACCTTGACGTTCATCTCATCTTGCTTTCTGAAGAAGGTTGATTTTGACTGATGCTTTATCCTTTCGAAACTTGTCGTGTTGTGAGTTTTACAGACGAATTTAGAATGCAGTTGTTCGCTTATTCCCTGATTTTGCGTGGATTGCCCTTCCGGGTTTTCAATCCACCGGGATACCCATTTTTGCCTGAGCTGTCCAATGCGGCTTTTCAACTCAGCGGGTGTACATTTTTTTCCCTTATTTTTTCCCGAGTCTTTTATTTTGTTTTGACTCGCCGGGATGCCCTATTTTTTGCATGGACTTTCATTCTGTTTTTATGTCCAGCGGGTTATTTTATGCGAAGTATTTTTTAACTGTAACTGAATTCACAGGGGATAAGAAATCCTCGCCATCCATAGTAGTGAGCATCAGTGCTCCACCAGAGAAAACCTTCTTTACTATGAATGGACCATCGTAGTTTGGAGTCCATTTGCCCCTGTGGTCTGTATGAGGAGGAAAGAGTCTTTTCAGAACAAGATCTCCCACTTGGTATTCCCGAAGCCTGACTTTCTGATCGAAGGCTCTCTTCATCCTTTTTTGATACAACTGCCCATAACAGATGGAAGCTAGCCTCTTCTCTTCGATCAAATTCAGTTGGTTGTACCGAGACCGGACCTATTCTGCTTCATCCAGCTTCACATCCATCATTACCCGTAAGGAGGGTAGCTCAACTTCAACAGGTAGGACAACTTCCATGCCATACACAAGCTGATAAGGTGTTTCCCCAATAGATGTTCTGATTGAGGTTCGGTACCCATACAAAGCAAATGGTAGCATTTCATGCCAGTCTTTATAAGTAACCACCATCTTCTGCACAATCTTCTTGATGTTCTTGTTAGCTGCCTCGACATCGCCATTCATCTTTGGCCTGTAAGGAGAAGAGTTGTGATGTTGGATTTTGAAGTCTCGGCACAGTTCTACCATCATTTTGTTGTTCAAATTGGAACCATTATCAGTAATGATTCGCTCGGGAACTCCATATCGACAGATGATGTCTCTTTTCAATAATCTGGCTACCACTTGTCTGGTGACGTTCGCATACGAAGCTGCTTCGGCCCATTTGGTGAAGTAATCAATGGCTACCAGGATGAATTTGTGACCATTCGAAGTAGTCGGTTCGATCTTTCCAATCATATCAATGCCCCACATGGCAAAGGGCCAAGGTGAAGACATTATGTTCAAAGGATTCGGAGGCACATGTACTTTGTCTGCATAGATCTGGCACTTGTGGCATTTTCTGGCATAGGCACAACAGTCTGCATCCATTATGATCCAGTAGTAACCTGATCTTAATAACTTCTTAGCCATTGCATGTCCTCCAACACGGGTACCGAAAGATCCTTCATGCACCTCGTGCATCAGCAGGTCTGCTTCTTTCTTGTCAACACATCTGAGCAGGACCATGTCGAAGTTTCGTTTGTATAATGAACCATCAACATTGAGGAAGAAGCTACAAGCCAGCCTTCTTAATGTCTTCTTATCATTAGATGATGCCCCAGGTGGGTACATCTGATTCTCTAAGAAGCATTTAATGTCATGGTACCAAGGCTTGTCATCACTAGCAGCGTCCACAAAAAAACACATATGTTGGTCGGTCTAGTCTGGATACCAAATCCGAGGCACATAATTTGCAGTTTAAACCTTGATCATGGAGGAAATGGTAGCTAAAGCATCTGCAAACTGATTTTCGTCTCGAGGGATGTACTCAAGTATGACTATTGTGAAGAAAGTCAATAATCTCCTCGTGTAGTCACGGTATGGAACCAGATGCTCCTGATGAGTGTACCATTTGTCGTTGGTTTGATTGATCACCAAAGCTGAATCTCCGAATACATTCAATGTCTTGATCCTAAGGTCAATGGCTTCTTCAAGATCCATGATACATGCTTCGTATTCTGCTTCGTTGTTAGTGCAGGCAAAGGTGAGTTTTGCCGAGAAAGGCATATGAACTCCTTTAGGTGTAATGAGCACTGCACCAACTCCACGACCATTCATATTGACAGCCCCGTCAAACATCATAGTCCATTCTTCTTCCAACCACTTCTAAGATCAAATAAAGATCATTAAACTTCCATTTGATGAAAATACCCCTTTGGTTCCATTGTTGGGGGCCTCAGATGCCCTGATTTTGACTTAACTTGCTCAAGAAGTTACCCAGTGAATAGATGACTTCCACAATGAGTTTCTTCATCAAACTTGGTACAAGTGATCCTTATGACATATTAAAACCATTGGAAACAAGAATGGCCAAAACATTTGGAGTTAAGGCCTCTGAAACCAAAACCCTAATTTTGGTCATCTGTGTAGTGAAAACCCTAGCTCTGCTTCCATGCCTTTTCCAGTTCTTATGATCCCTTGACTTTCATGAACTTTGAGGAGCATAATATGATGGTAGAACATACATGGACCCTCTTGGAAAGCTTTAAGGCCTTTGGGGTGGCTCAGATGGATTCTTGGATTGCTCAGATCACAAACCCTAGATGCAGATGAACTTGAACTTATGTAGTAAAGAAAATATGCTAAATGATGTGTGATGCTTATGTTAATGCAAACATGAAAGATCACAAGCCATGGTGTGATAAAGATTGAGGGAAAATTTGGGGTGTTTACACATGAGAATAGTCAACGCAAATGAAAGTACACCAAATGAACGCATCAGATTGAGAGACACACAAGCTTATCATGATTAGGCCAACAAAATAATTAAAATGAAAATATAAAACACAAGCCAGGCACGTGCAATTTTTAATGTGCTGGCTCTCTCTCATCCCTTAGATCAAATACATGGAGGGCCAGGATTATGTCTCCTTCCTCAGATCATCTTCTTCACCTGTAACCATTCCAGTGGCAGAGCCCTAGCTCCGGTCACCAGAAACTTCATCCTCATGAACAAATATTGCCAGAAATGCATACAAACCTCCAGATCCATTCTAAACAACTTCATGAACATGAATCCACACTAAAAAAACATCATATATTCAATATTCAGAGAGAATCGAAGAAAATAGAAGTGGATCTACAAAATTAAAAATCAACCAAACACCTATAATATACGTCCAATCAACAAATTAAACACAACATTATGATAAGAAAGGCTCACGGATCAACATACACACAAGCATTCAGAGAAACACAAGGTAAAAGGAAAATCACGTGAAATATGATCAAAAGCTAAAATACTTGCACTATATCTTGAAATGGTGGTTGATTTGTGTTCCTTATACTTCCCTGATGAAGAATATGTAAAGAAATTGGACAATGGATGGAAGGGGAGTGAGATTCGAAGAGAAATGCAAAATGTGAAAAAAATTTAAAACTAAGAGTGAGGTGTGCATGAGCCTCTGAGAATTGAATGTTTTTCTTTTATATGAATGATTTATGAAGTTGATTAGGGTTTGGCAAGTGCGAGGGCTCAAAAATAAAGGATTGAGATGAAAATGAAAATTTGCAAAATTATGCACATGAGTTCATTTGCTCGTGCACTCTTCACACCAAATGAATGATCACACTCCACTTAAGTTGTTGATTACCCTTAGATCAATATTAGGGCCTGAAATCATTTGGATCATGGGTTTTGAATAAAAATGCAATTTTGCATAATGGTCTGTAACTTTGATTCATGGCAAGAAAATGAATGGTTCTTTGGGAAAACATGATTATTATGAATTGAATTTTGGTATGGTAATGAGAAAAGGTACATTAGAGCTCATGAGAAACCAAATTGAACCTTTTTGCAAATGGTGTAAAACTTGTACTTTTGAAAATCTCTAAAAATGATCCAACTTCTATCAAGCATAACTTTTGATCCAAGAATGTTATGAAAAAGTTATTTTACTTTTTGGAAAGGGAAGAACAAGCCCTACAACTTTGATGTTTATGGAAAATTCATTTGGAACTTCCTTGGTCATGAAAGGATTGATTGAAGTTAGGGAAAAAATTGCCAAAAATGGAATGTTTCATTATAGGTCATTTTCCAATTTTAGTATATTTTTTTCAAACTCTTGATTCTTGGATTTTGAGATCATTCATGCCATTTCTTGACCAAATAAAAGTACCTAGACTTGAAAATCATGGTTGGAACCCTAAAAAACCATTGGTTGACTTTTATTCTGCATAGTTGATTTCTTTCTTCAAGAACAAGTAATTGATCAAATGTCTGACTTTCTCAATGAATCTTTGAACCAAAATTCATCCATAGGCATTGTATACCATATGAAATCCTTTGACCATAAGAATTGGTCAAAGATATGAGGGTAGAATTCTCTGAGGCAAAACCCTAATTAGGGTTTCCTTGTGTAGGAGAAAATTGCACTGATGAACTTCTAATGAACCACACCCCTTCTAGGGATTTGAGGATGATTTTGAGCTTGTATAAGATATGAGGACTCCTTATGGGCTTCTTACAAGACCACTTGGCTCTTATCTTGGCTTTGAAGAATCACAACTTGATGGATGACTGATCACATGCCCTATGCTTCTAACTATGGATGGTATGCCTCATCTTTTTATGCAAAGATGCAATGAGATGTAAACTATATGTTATGTTATATGATATTAAATGAGAGGGAAAATTTATGGGTATTACATCTGCCCATATTAAAACATCTATTAATCTGAAAGGGACGAAAGTATCGACTATCAATCATTCGAGATGAACTGTGATTGAATACCAAAATAACCAAAAAATTTACACTCCGCTGAAGAAGAAAAGGGATATAAACTCAACCAAAGAAAACACTGCTTGAAAACCCTGATGTTGTGAATAGTAACCCATAACAATGAAGAAATGTCTTTTAATGAACCAGATGACTATTGGCCTACCACGTATGTGGGCCTTGTGAAAGTGTTGACAATCAACTAAAATACACCAGGAAATGGTATCCGCAGATCCATACTCCGGGACATGAGCTTGTAACATCATATGATTTACGACTCAAACAAGTGTCTTTTATAATGAACCAGATGACTATTGGCCTGTCACGAATGTGGGCCTTAAAACAATATTTAAGTATCATAGGATCTATAAACCAACCATGAGAACGTAATATCATAGGATTTATGACTCGGAAGACTGTCTTTGATAATGAACTAGATGACTATTGGCTTGCCACAGATGTGGGCCTTGCAAAAGTCTAAAAAACAAACAAGTGTTGATCATGATGCATTGTGAAATCCTCTACTTGAAAAGTGTGATCTATCTATCAAACATATATGCCTCTCAAGGTATAATCTAAACATAAATGGATATTGTCCTTTATAATGAACCATGGGGACCATTGGCCTTCCACGAAGATGTGGGCCTTGAATTAGTCTTTTGTATGAACCAGGATTAACTGGTCTGCCACAGAGATGTGGGCCTTGAAGAAGTCTTTTATATGAACCAGGACTAACTGGTCTGCCACAGGGATGTGGGCCTTGAAGAAGTATTTTATATGAACCAGGACTAACTGGGTTGCCACATGGATGTGGGCCTTCACAATGTTGTCTTTTATAATGAGCCAGCTAACTATTGGCATGCAACAAAGATGTGGGCCTTGAAAGAGGTATTGTAACATCATAGGATTTACAAACCACTCACAAAGTAATCAAGATACGGTATCATAGAATCCATAACCAGCAAGATGAGAACATAAGATCATATGATTTATGACTCAGAGAAATGTCTTTTATAATGAACCAGGAGACTATTGGCCTACCATAGGGATGTGAGCCTTAGATAGTGAGAAGGTAAAGTTCCATAAGAAACTACTTCCGCAGGGGAAAAAATTTTGTTGTAAAACTTTGCTGAGTAAAAGAACGTCCTGACTGACAATCTGATGAAGTACGAGATCAAGATACTCTGAAAATACTTGACTCTGGCTGAGGAATGTGATGTGAACAACTGTCTGCATCCAATTATCACACCGACCAAAAATAAATTGACGACTTCTTTGAGGAATACTTTAATGATGAGTGAATTCCACTCATGAAACTCTATAGGGAATGACCATCTTCGGACTTGGCTGGGGAGATGCATGGTCAAACTCTTGTTGAGGAGGGAATTCTTACAATTCTGACTCTGTGGGGAATTAAGCATTCATCTTCTCTCTAAGAATAACCCACTATTAAATGATGACTCCACTTGGGAGATGAGAACTGTTCAACTGGCCTTGAAGTTCAACTGGGGATCTACCATTTTTCTCTGACTCAGCTGGGGAATGTTCCTTCATGAGCTTTACTGGGGATGTTAGGGATCACACTCTACTGGAGATAAGAGTTTTAAGGCATCTTTCGCTGGGGAGAAGACCTTGCTTGGGGAATGTTTGTTGGGGACATCTTTTTCTTCATGCCTGTAAAACCTGTAACAACAAAGTTTGTATGCGTATTCCCCAAGGAACTATATGGTATGAGTCAACCATCTGGTGTTACTTAACATTCAAAGTGATTTTAAATGTTTTCCCCCTTTCATATGTTATTCGTAAAGTCACCTCGTTTAAATGCAATGTTCTTTTATAAAAAAATCATGACATTTTTGCAAACAAAATATGTAAAAATAAAACAAGGACAAATCTTTTTGACTGAATAATTCTTTTATTGATGGGCCTGTGAATAGGCAAAGATACATCAGGAAGCAACCACCTCGAAAGAGGCGATCACTGTAAATTGATAAAAAAAGAAACTATCCTAACGGCAATGTGAACGACATTCCACAAAGTTTCAATTCTGCTATGATCGGTATGTCTTCAAGATTTCTCACATTTGAACTTGCTTTCTGAAGAGGATGATTGAACTGATTTATATCCCTTAGAGATTTCCAGGTTGAGTGAGACGACGATGTAGTACAGATAACTCAGATTGCAATGATTCACTTATTCCCTCTTTTGCGTGGACCGCCTCTCAGGTTTTTAATCCACTAGGATACCCTTTCTTTCCCGAGCTATCCAATGCATATTTTTAACTCACCGGGTGTACATTTTTTATTTATTTATATCCCTAACTTTTTCCCGAGCCTTTTATTCTGTTTTTTGGCTCGCTGGGATGCCCTTTTTTGCCTAGACTCTTCATTCTGTTTTTTGTCCAGCGGGTCACTTTATGCGAAATATTTTTTAACTGCGTCTGTGTTGACAGTAGACTGGAAGTCTACACCATCCATGGTTGCAAGCATTAAAGATCCGCCTAAGAAAACTTTCTTAACCACGAACGGACCTTCATAGTTTGGAGTCCACTTGCCCGTGTAATTTGTACATGGAGGGAGGATTCTCTTGAGTATAAGTGAGAACAGTGTTGCCCCAGTAGACGTCTTGACCAATGTTCGGTACCCATACACAAGTGAGAACAGTGTTGCCCCAGTAGACATCTTGACCGATGTTCGGTACCCATATAACGCAAATGGTAGCATCTCATGCCAATCTTTGTAGGTGACAACCATTTTCTGCACAATCTTCTTGATGTTCTTATTAGCTTCCTCGACCGTGCCATTCATCTTTGGTCGGTAAGGATAAGAATTGTGATGTTGTATTTTGAAGTCCCGACACAACTCAGCCATCATCTTGTTGTTCAGATTATAACCATTGTTAGTAATGATTCTCTCGAGCACTCCGTATCTGCATATAATATTCCTTTTCATAAATTTAGCCACTACTTGCTTAGTGACATTGGCATAAGACGATGCTTAGACCCATTTGGTGAAGTAATCAATTGCGACCAGTATGAAATGATGTCTCAAAGATCCCTCGTGAACTTCCTGCATCAACATGCCTGCTTCCTTCTTATCCACACATCTAAGAAAAACCATGTCGAAGTTTCTCTTATACAACATGCCATTTGCATTTAAAAAGAAACTTGCAGCAAGTCGTCTCAAAGTCTTTTTGTCGTTGGAAGATGCCCCAGTTGGGTATTCCTTATCCTTTAGGAAGCACTTGATGTCATGATACCATGGCTTATTATCAGATATTACATCAACAACAAACACATATGCTGGCATATTAAGCCGTGATATGTCAATCATAGGGACATATTTCCAACACAACACTTTGATAGTTGAGGAGAGCATTGCCAACGCATTGACAAACTTATTCATGGTACGTGGTACATATTGGAGCTTTACTATTGTGAAGAACGTTAAGAGTCTTCTCGCATAATCTCGGTATGGAACTAAGTGAGGTTGATGTGTATACCACTCACTGATGATCTATTTAATTACGAGAGTTGAACCTCCAAATATATCGAGGGTCTTAATCATGGGATTAATCGCCTCCTCTATTCCCATGATACAAGCTTCATATTCTGTTTCATTGTTGGTGCAACCATAAGTTATTCTAGCAGCAAAGGGATAATGTACACCTTCGGGAGTAATAAGTATGACACCAACTCTGTGCCCATTCATGTTGACAGCCCCATCAAACATCATACTCCATTTGGATTTAGGGTCTGGCCCCTCCTCCGGGAGTGGTTCCTCGCAGTCTTTAGATTTGAGGTAGATAATGTCCTTATCAAGGAAATCAAAATGCATGGGTTGATAATTCTCAAGAGGTTGTTGTGCAAGATAGTCTTATATGACACTTCCTTTGATGGCTTTCTGTGAAGTGTATTGAATGTCGTACTCAGTCAGCACCATCTGCCAACGTGCAACCCCTTCCGGTCAATGTTGGTTTCTCAAAGATATACTTGACAGGATCCATCTTAGAAATCAATAGAGTTGTGTGGGTCAACATATACTGTCTTAGTCGGCGAGCAGCCCATGCCAAAGCGCAACAAGTTTTCTCGAGCAGTGAGTATCTTGTCTCACAGTCGGTAAACTTTTTGCTAAGGTAGTATATTGCATGTTGGTCGAGAACACACCCCATGGATCTTTCAAGCATTGTTAAGTACATTATAAGAGGCCTCCCTAGAACCAGAGGCATTAAAATAGGAGGTTCTTGCAGATATTCTTTAATTTTCTCGAAAGTCCTCTAGCAATCGTCATTCCACCTGGTCGCCTGTTCGTTTCTTAGCAGCTTGAAAATTGGTTCACGGGTGGTTGTGAGGTGAGATATGAATCGTGCAATGTACTTCAATCTACCCAGGAAGCCACGTACTTCTTTTTCTATTCACGACGCATGCATCTCTTGTATAACTTTTACTTTAGTAGGGCCAACCTCTATCCCTTTTTGGCTCACGATGAAACCCAACAGTTTCCCGGAACGCACTCCGAAAGTGCACTTGTTTGGATTCAATCTCAACAGATGTTCCTCTTCAGTTCGGGACTTGGCAATCATGTCATCCACGTATCATTCTATCTCTTTATGAATATCGTGGAATCACCACAAGAAAATTGGCAAATTACGACGGTTAATATTGGCAGATTACGACGGTTAGAACCGACGCAAATTGTAAATCACGTCAGTTCCTCTTCCGTCGTAGAAACGTGCGTCGCGAGGCTATTTTACGACGGTTTGTGAAATTGTTACTCCAACTGCCGTAACATTCCACGACGGTTTTGAAACTGTCTCCAATATATTATTACGACTATTGTAACCGCCATAATTATATAATATATATTGAATTTAATTAAAAATTGTGATATATATATATATATATTTCATTAAAGATAGCGACGGTTAGAACTTCCGTTAATTACATTTTTTTTAAATAAAAAAAAAACTAAAAATCCCTAGGTGTTCACTATCAATGTCCATCAACTTCATCTCAAAATCAGAAAGCCATGAAACACGAGTGAACTATACGCCAGAAATCAACTATACGCAATAAGATAAATCGTAATCATTATCATTAGCACCAATTAGGGTAATTCAATCATTAAGAGTTCTTGTAATAACATGATAGTTCAATCAAAAAGTGTTTGGTTCAATTTACAACCTTTGAAACGTACGAGATATGAGATTTTCTATAGAAGAGATACAAATCTTCTGCTGAAAGTGTTTCCTTAAACCGATTTCTTGCAATGGTTCCACACGCCTCTACATAACACCAATCAGGGATATTTGTTGTACCAACCATCAATGCAAAGTTACAAACAAGATTAATTGTTGCGGCTGCTACAAACTTCTCTGGTGCCTATAGCAATTAGAAATCCAAACAATACATTATGATCAACAAAAGCCACCACATTTCAAAAAATTAAAAATATAAACCAATCTCATTTGATAAATTTCACTTCATTATAGTAGAGACAGTAACTGGAGTTATTGCACCTGGCCAATCAAATGAGTCATCAAAATACCACCATGTGAAATTCCCATCACCATAATCTTGGATGGACTAGAAAGACCCAAGTTGATCACATGTTCTATGGATGAGAGAACATCATTGACATCCTACACATGACGATCTAAAATATAGATACAACTAGAAAATCCAGTATAGTATGCAACTAGCTTATTAAGTATATGTTTGCTTAGATAGTATTAAAAAAGTTTATTCGGGTGTAGAAAACAATAAATACTAACCTGAGATCCAACTTTCCCTAGAAGAGACTGTAGTGCTTCCTCGCCAAATCCTAACGAACCTCTGAGAGACATAATAAGGTGTAAGAAACCTGAAATAGACATTTAATCTTCCATACCTTCACACTCTTTTACTTTTCTAAGCTAATGATTCTGATGTTGTAACATACGGGTTCTGAAGAATCCGAACAAGCTGCTAATTGTATTTTAAACTAGTTAAGCCAACAAAGCTTATTTTTCATAAAACAAAATGGGAGACTTAAGTTCATTATGTACGATTTAAATCAACAATCAAGAACTGTACTAGAAGCATGAATAACTTGTAATTTACAATCAACAAGCTATATCCAACCGAAGATAGAAACGCCCAAGACTTAGAGAAGTGTGACAAAGAGACGTCTTGTGGCCTTCCATGAAGGATCACAATTAACTGATCAAGTAAATCCTTGTTTATGGTTTTGGATGACACGAATATAACTTCAAAAGGTTTAGCAGCACCTGAAATTAAAATAAACACCTATTAGTGATTCAAATGACTTGACTAATCCCAGAATGTGATCAAGATTTACTCACAGATATCAATATACAAAGTACAAACATTCATTGGATTTGTTTTAAAAGTACGTAGTCACCAAAAAAATGGTTGCGAAAATCGTCAACATGCGCAACTTAACTATTGTCACCTCTTTATACCTCTTTATACCCGCATTCTCATATAAATCTGATCATTGTTTCGGCATTGTGATATCGGAATTGCAGCAAAAAATTCCAATAAAGTCCAAGGAGTTTGTATCTTCTAACCAGATGATGCAGCGGTCCCGACGTGATAATACCTGAATATATCCCAAGCCAGATCTAGTCCTCTGTGTATGGTATTTGAACTATCCCCTGCAAATAACATGTATATTAATGCTCCATGAACAAAGCCTCCCTTGATGCTCCATGAACGATAATTTGAGATCCATGCAACATCTTAACACATAATCACATTTTGTGTTTAAATGGAAAAACAATTTGGACATCTTTGTAAAAACATGTTTTCATCTTTACTGTATTGTTATTAAATGAAAAAAGGCATTATGTGATTATCAGCTCACCTTTCAATCATCCCTTTTGAAAAGACAAAAAAGGAACCATCCTTACTTAAGGAAATCCCATTCGAAAATCCCATATTCCTCGCAAGAACAATGGTTTCCTTTGTGGCAGGGTTGTATTTTAAAACCCTTCCACTAGTCTCACCTGAAAATATTAGCTGATTAAAGTTCCTGCGAGTAGAATGACATTAGAAGTCAGCACAACAAAACCAGTTAAGATCTTACATAATTCATGCATCCCCAACATTGTTTTATTACTTGTCACATTCAAAATGATGGCAAATTTAAAAGGGGCACTATCAACAAGTAAAAGGTTAATTACAACAACCTTCTCTAATATGTAGTGTTGCTATCAGTGAAATAAATGTTCCCTTCTGCATCAATGTATACATCATTAGTAAATCTCAAAGGCACTCAATCTGCCTCTGTTGCAAGAGATGTTGCTAAACCACCTTGAGGCCCCACCTTTATCAGCCTAAAATATTCATCTGCAATGTATAAATAACTGGTTTTCTCGTCAAATCTTAGTCACAAAGGTCTTCCACAGATGTGCTGAGTCTCAACATTGTTAAGTGGTGATGTAGATGCTTTAGGATTGCATAAGGATGATTGCAGCCAGTATTGTTTTGGGTTTTTCAATGACCACAAAAAAGATTCACCAAAACTCATCAAGTATAAAAACATTGTGTAAAGCATTGTTCAGAGGAAACACATATTTATTAACATCTGCTAATGATGTAGAAAATAATGTCAAAATACATGAATGTTAAATTTGGTTCAAGCTAGACATGTACTTACGGATACTCAAGCATTCAATATCAAAAATAAAATTAAAGCTTAAATGAAAATATCCATGAAATCATAGCAAGTATTTCAATTTATCAAGAGAAAATCCTCTAGTGTTTTTTAGGTGATCCAAGACTCGTCCAGGTGTCCCAACCTTCAAGAATAAAACATCACCATAAATAAATAAATAAACCAAATACAGGGCTCATAAATCAAAATACAAACTTAATCTTGTACATCTAGAACCTGCATAAATCTAGTTATCTCTTATCAACCGTATCAATTATATTCTGCATCATCCATGTGTACCATTGGTATGCATACCCTACTGCTCTTGACGATGTAGAGAAGAAACAAATGAAATCAAGCATGCCTACGGAAACTATAACACTTACAATAATATGAGGTCGCTTTGCTATCTCAATGGTCTGTCTTACCATATCAATTTGTCCAACATGCTAAAAAATGAAAAAATACCGATCAAAATAGATTATTTACTAATGCAGGTCAATAACCACCAAATGGAATTACCGTCTCCGATTTTGAGCTCGGCGGTGTTTTCCTCCTCTTCTCCAGAACGATAAGAGAAATTGAGGGTTTTGATTAGTTTAACTTGGCTTAAGTGATTCCTACACGGCTATGAGATAAAGATGGGGGATATCACAAAAACCATAAAATCAGAAATTGGAGGCTGATAGAGAGAGATATGTGAGTTGAGAGATACCAAAAACCTAAAATCAAGAATAAATGTTTCCATCTTCCTTCAATTAAGTGTAGCGGTACAATATTTGGGGAGGACAGTTCATCAACAGCCGCAACCCTCTTTCTCCTATTTCTCTAATTATTAATAAACTTTAATAATTTTTATGAATTATTAAATTTAAAATAATAATTTTAACACTTCATAATTAATTTTAAAATAAATTTAATTTATTTGGTATTTATTTAAAACAATGGGATTTTTAAAAAAATTGTTAAATAAAATTTTGAGAAAAATACTCAAAATATTTTATCATTTAAACCATATTTAAAAAAGTGAAAAATATATAAATAATATTGTGTTTATCAAAACAATTATATAAAAAATATTTATAATATATTAAAGTAAATTGAGTTTTCAATTGAGGAGTCAATATGGATTTTTTAATGAATTTGGAGGAACAAATTTTACCTTTTCATTTAGCGTTCAATCAAAAAACAATTATTTTATAAAATAAAAAGTTAAGTAAAAAATATAAAAGGACGGTTTTTTGATAACTGTCGTAACAACCGTCGCAGTCTAGTCCTTAAATGTCGTGACAACCGTCGTAGTCCAGGAATAAAGATTGTTTTATGACAACCATCGCAAAAAATCTGCGACAATTGACCCTAATTGTCGTGGCAACCATCGCAATCCAAGAATAAGGACGGTTTTGTGATAACTGTCGCAACTCAAGTGTCGTAAATCTCCTTTTTTCTTGTAGTGAATAATGTTACCATAACCCGTTGATACGTTGCCCCGGTGTTCTTCAGTCCGAAAGACATCATTGTGTAGCAGAAAGTACCCTAAGGGGTAATGAACGTTGTTTACTCCTTGTCTTTCGGCACCATCTTTATCTGATTATACCCGGAGAAGCCATCCATGAAAGAAAATATCGAGAACTGAGTCGTGTTGTCAACCAATACATCAATGTGAAGTAATGGGAAGTCATATTCCGGGCTCACTCTGTTAAGGTCTCGATAATCAACGCACATACGGACCTTGTCGTCCTTTTTTGGCACTGGTACAATGTTAGCTACCCAAGGTGGGTAACTAGTTACAGCAAGGAACTCGATGTCTCATTGCTTCTGAACTTCCTCTTTGATCTTCATGGCCATGTCAGGATGAGTTCTTCGAAGCTTCTGCTTGATCGGAGGACAATCCTCTCCCAATGGTAGCTAATGCATCACAATGTCAGTGTCTAAACCTGACATATCCTGATATGACCAAGAAAAGATATCTACATATTCTTGCAACATTCTAATCAACTCCTCTTTAACACTGGCTTGCAGCCCAACCCTAATCTTTATCTCTTTTTTCACATCCTCGAACCCAAGATTGATGACTTCAATTTCCTCCTGATGAGCTTGAATAACCTTTTCCTCTTGTCTCAACAACCTGGCTAATTCTTCGAGGAATTCACAGTATTCCTCAACCCCTTCATCATCTTGGTAGATAGGATTATCGAAATCATACTCAATCATATCAGAATTGTTATCAAAGGAATTCGGGTAATTAATTCTTCACAAGTGATATGTTTTTTTCAAAGTTTAGTTTTATGAAAAGGAAAGAAAAATAAAATAAAAGATTTCCATTTTATTGTTTTTGTGAAAAAGTTTAAAAAGAAAGAAAGTGAACATAGTTTTGAATGAAAAATGTTCTTTATTCATGGTAAAAATAACATTGTAAACAATGCATGGAGGCCCTACAAATGGATATGTGCACCTTGGGCAGAGTGCATGATTTGACATGCACATGACATGAAGAAAACAAAGGAAATAACCTTTGCTGGAAAGTAACTTGGTCGATATCCTCCTCAAACCAGTTCTTCAGCTCTTCACCCGGGACACACAGATGCACCCAGTTATCCAGGTCATAGTCGTTGTTGGCGTCTTCTCCGGTAGCAGCACAAACTTGATTCAGATTAATAACGCCCCCTTTTGAGAAGCTTATAGGTCCTTTGCTCTTCAAAACCTCTGGTTGGCCTGGTAGATAACCTATTCCAAACATATCTTCCTTCCTGTTAACTTTAACAACTTTGCCTCAGCCCTGGGCATTTCCAGCTTGTACCACTTCCAAAGTCTGTCTATATGAAGCTATGGAAGTGCCAAGTCTTTCAAAGCTCTTGTCCTTTGGGCTAAAAGAAGCTTTATGGATATTGGCAGTCTCAAATGCCTAGCATAGAATCTCATGGATCTCCCCGTCCATCTCAACATATTTAAAGATCGACAAGTGGCTCACAAAGATGTCTTCCTCCCCGCACACGGTAACAACATGTCCATCTACTACGTACTTCAGTTTTTGGTGAAGCGTGGATGTCACGGTGCCAACAACGTGAATCCAAGGCCTACCGACAAGGCAACTGTAAGCAGGTTGTATGTCCATGACATAGAAAGTACTTTTGAAGACCTGGGATCAAATCTTTACAGGAAGCTCAACCTCTCCGAAAACTGACCTCTTAGAGCCATAAAACGCTCTCACCATTAAGTCACTTGGTCGCAGGACAATCTCTTCCACATCAAGCTTCATCAGAGCCTTATTAGGCATCACACTCAGGGAAGACCCAGTGTCCACCAACACATGATATAGTACGGCCCCCTTACACTCCATGGTGATGTGTAAGGATTTGTTGTGGTTCCATCCTTTGGGGTCAAATCTCTATCAGTGAACCCCATCCCATGATTGGCATTCACATTAGCAACCACTGCCTCCATTGGTTCATTGTAATCTCTTGAGGAACGTATGCCATCGGTAGGACTTTCAGGAGCGCCTCCCTATGTTCCTGGGAACACATCAGCAAAGATAAGATCGAGATCTTTGAAGGCTTCTGATTTAACTGCTCTACCACCTTATAGTCACTTTTCTTTATAATACGCATGAACTATTCTACTTCTTTCTCAAAAGTGCTTTGTTATGTGGAAGGAGTCACCACCTCCTCAGTTTCCACCTATTTTCCTTTTGCACAAGCCGCAACTTTATCCTCTGTATTATTTCTCAGCGTCTGGGGGGAAAAGAGCCGCCCCCTTCTAGTAAATCCACCAAGGCCTCCTACATTGTCAATACTAGAACTAGTCTCCATCTATGATTTCTCTTCAGCCCTTTGACCTTGTACATACACATCTGCATCGTAGTGCCACAGGACAACCTTCTCAGTCTCGTAAGGAACACGGCTGGGAACGGTGATTGTCACAGGACTCACCTCCTGGGGTATATAGATAGTGACAGGCTCTAGTCTGGGTGGCACCGGAATGTCAGCTGGAGTGAAATATATCGTGACCATAGAAAGAATATCGTTTTCGTTGTTTACTTTGTCAAATTGTAAGGATCCTTCATCAATCAAAATCTGAATACCTGCCTTCAATCTGTCGCAACCATTCACACAACTCAAGCAGTCTTCACAATTATTATCACAACCCAAGAACACCTATCCCTTCAGCAAATGATTCTTCACAATCTTCAACGGCGTCTGAACTTCATTTACATTCGTAACCAAATTCAGCTCTCTTCCATCTTCTAGTGCGTTCACCCTTGCACCACAAGTGTAGTTCGGCATAGGGTTGTTAGTGACATTAGGAGGCGGTGTAAAGTTAATAGCCTTAGAATCAATCAGACCATGCACCTTCATCTGTAAAGCCATACACTTCTCTGTTGAATGTCCCGGTGCACCCGAGTGGAACGCGCAACGTGCATTAACATTATATCCTGGAGGAGTATTACCAACTAGTGGTGCCAATGTTCTGAGCTGTACCATATTCAGTTAAAACAACCTTTGTAGTAGAGCAGTGTAAGTCATGGTAATGGCCTCGATCACATGGTCAGAATGTCGAGGCTGGCGTTATTGGAAAGGTCTCTGCTAATTATTGTGCTGAGTACAGTGCTGCTGTTGCTGAGGAACTGGCTCTGTAGGTATGGTAACAGCTGATACCTGAGCATAATGATTTGAACGTCCACGACCTCTTCCATACACAACATTTGTCTCCCCTTCCCTCTTTCTTTGGGGACCTACAAATGTCCTTCTAGTTTCAGATGAGCTGCTTGCACTAACATCTTGGATCTTTCCTAGCTTCAACAAATTTTCCACCCTCTCACGAGCAATCACCAAGTCTGTGAACTTGGTAGAAGAAAACGAAGCCAGCTGATTGATGAAAACACCTTGAAGCGTCCCCATAAACATGTTAGCCATCTCGTGGTCCAATAATGGTGATTGGACCCTAGCAGCAAGTTGACGCCAGCGCTGGGCGTACTCTTTAAATCTCTCCTTTGACGTCTGGGACATGCTCTACAATTGAGTGCGGTTTGGAGCCATGTCCATGTTGTATTGATACTACTTGACAAACGCCTCAGCCAACTCCTTCCAATTTCTCACAGACGGACGACTAAGCTTCATGTACCATTTCTGAGACGCCCCAGTGAGGTTGTCTTGGAAATAATACATCCACAATTTCTCATCATCCGTATAAGCTGCAATTCTCCCCACATACGCCTGAAGATGGGTCTCAGGGCATGTAGAGCCATTATAATTGTAAAATGTGGGAGATTTAAACTTGTGGGGGATTCTAACCCTAGGGACAAGGCCCAAATTAGATATATCGAAACCTAGAGTATTTTGAGACTGTATCGAACGGATCTGCTCTGCCATCTCCTCAAAATGACGGTTCACTTCAGCACCTTGACCTTCCATCTCTTCGAGCATAGTAAATTGGTCCTCCTAACCATCCATAAGAATATTACGAGCATGGTTCGGACCACCATTATTAGCATTAAAGACAGGAGGAGGTTGTGGACCACCATTGTTGTCGCGAGTACCTGCACCATCACCCAGTCTATTTCCCTCTTCAACCATCTCTCTCAGTCGTTCCTGATTCTGGTTGATGCCAGTCATGAGAGTCATGAACTGGTCCATTCTTGTTCTCAACTAAGCCAAATCCGCTTGCATCTGGTCCATGGTTCTTTCCCTTTTTTCTTTGGTCGGATATCGGTGAATCCTCCTTGCAGCTATAGTGCCTAAAAAGATGAGACGTTAGAAACTGGGAAACCGTACCTGCAAAACAAATAAAAGGGTGATATGAATGCTATGCAGATGCTTTGTGTTTCATTCTCTAGGCCTTTTATGCCCCCAATTCTGGTATTCAATAAAGAAATCTAGATGGCTCTCGGACCTTGACTTGAGAATAAACCTCTGCATAGGGCTCAAATACAGGTCGTCGGAGTGACTCAGTGTTATTGCATACAAAAGATTAATAAGCTGAAAAGGATTGCATTAACATAAAAGAGCCTGCAAGGAAACAATAAATAAGAGATTCCTCGAAGGGTTACAGGTCTTACAAAGTACAAGATAAATAATAGAGAAAATAAACAAAGATTCCTACAACAGGCCTGTAGGTAATCCAAATACAACAGAAAGAGACTAAGGCCTAGGAAATTGGATGTCCTTCAGGTGCCAGCTGAGGTTCCGAACAACTTCAAACAATCTGGCTACGTCTGGATGAGTAGGATCTTCAATCAGTAATCAATAGGTCCCTGTGCCTGAATGATGCATGTAGATCACTGATTTGTTGCATGAAGACATCTGAAATCTCCTCGACAGGCCCTGGTTCTGACTTTTCTTTCTTGGTTTCTGCCAATACCCTGAGATCTACTATCTCTTTTTGGGCTTCTTTCAAGCTTAGCTCTAATTGTTGAGTCTTCTCTCTGCGCCTCTTGTGAGCTAGCTCTAGCTCTTCTTTCTGAGAATCTATCTGGAACTGCAGGTACTCTTCTTTTTCCTCGTGCTTTTTCTGAGCCTTATCCCATTTGTCTTGCCAAAGGGTGATAGTCTGGTTAGCTTCTCTTACAGACTTCTTGTTCTTCTTGCGTCCAACTTCCCTTATGATCTCTATCAAACCCAATCTCCTGAAGTAAGCCTCTCTATTAGAAAATTCGTTTTCTTTGACTTCCCTTTCTTGTTACATTTTATCCATCTTTCCTTCCAAGATCTTATTGGTTTGTACCATATGATGATACAACCTGCTATGCTCTGAGCTCTCAATCCTAACTTCTTGGAGTTGAGCTTCCACTTTTTGATATTCCTCCAAAGAGACATTGGTTTGTGGTACAACCTCCTTTGGGTACAAAGGAAGTTCCACTGAGAATGGAAGAAGTAGAACCTTTACACGATTCTTCATCCATGTAGCATAGGGATCATACGTTTTGGGATCTACCCTTCCAAACTCTTTCTTTCCCTTCTTCACCTTCCATGTCCAATCCAAAGATGCCCGAATGGATAATTCTTCATTTCCTTCCATAGGGAGATACAGAGATTCAACCACCTCCTCAACAGATGGAGGGTCCTTAAGGGGATATCCAAACCGTTTCCTCGCTAGCACGGGATTATAATTGATCACTCATTTTCTTCCCATCAAAGGTGCATTGGGAAATTCACCACAACTGGTAAGCATCTCTTTTCCCAATACGTCTCTATTGCAGCCCCAGGCTATGTCATCAGAGGTCAATCCCATTAATCTTTTAGACCACTTCCACTCTCCCTTCAGATCTTTGAATGGCCCCGACTTCGAAAGTTGTTTAGCGAACCAATCAACGAACAAAGGAGAACAACAATTCACATATCCCCCCTCTTTTCCTTTCATTCATGTAATGAACATCGTAGAAGAAGTCTCCTAACAAGGTAGGTACAGGGTTTTTCTTAGCAAAAATGGAGATAGCTTCCATACTTACAAGCCCTTTTTCTCCAGGGAACAAACTAGTGCCATACACCATCAAGACTAGCAAGGCAATGAAATTTATCCACATGTTTTCTTGAGCATAAGCATGAGCTTCTGCTAGGAGCGAATCCCACTGGATCCCTCTACCTTCACTGACTCTCAAACCCACTTTGACTCTAGCCAATGACAGGTGACACACTTTGGCTATCTCTTTCTCTGGAAGAACTCTCTCTGAAGCATAATAAGGAAGGTTGTCTCTGATAGGAACTTTCAAGATGTTGTAGATCTCTTCTAAAGTAGGAGCCAAAATATAATCAGGGAACACAAAACACCGCAGCGGAGGATCATAGAACTGCAACAAAGTATGAAGGCTATCTCTCTGATATAAAGTAGGTTTGTCCACATAGCATAAAATTTGCCCATACTTATTTCTGAAATCCTCTTAGACATTGTCATTCATTAAACCCATCAGCTTTTGAATACCTCTGACTTCTTGTTGTGGAAAAGTATAATGAATGTTGCTCTTTATGGGAACCTCTCTAACTTCTGCCATCTGGATGAGGATAAAATAAACAACTATCGGAACTGGGTGCAGATGCAGATGGAGACCTGAGAAAATGAAAACACAAAATGTTAATGATGATATGATATGATGCAATGTAAAGCATGTGACCAATGTCTGGAACTGTCTAGATACTGAACAACGGAGCCAAGAACCAAGTGATCTAAAACCCAAAGTTCCTCTGAATAATAACCTCCGATAATACTCCAGAACCAAAGATCAAGAACTCCAAAACCATAATAACCGGATCAAAACATAGAACCACACTAGTAACCAAGGTATGCTGAGGTTAAGGATTCCTGCAAACCTGTAAACCCCTCCCAGTCTCACGGGTGTGCTCCGGGTCAAACATCACAGACTCTCAAAGCCGAATAGCAATAATACATTCACCATCTCCGAGAAATGGCTCATGACCAAATCAGGGAATCGGTTAATCATTATATACTACTCAGGGAGGTCTCAACGTGAGCCCGGGAAAAACAAGGAACCCTTATAAGTCCCCAGCTTCAAGTGCTGAAATCGAGAAACAATAGTACATTCATCCCTTGGGACACAGTACTATTGTCACACGAGTTCCCGGTGGGCCCTCGGCTGTGAATGGGTTTGCCACAAAATATGGTTTGCCACTGTCACCACTGGAGAGGGATGTTTCCAGAAAGGTCTTCAATGATTGGTCCCCAGCTCCACATAATTATTGAGGTTGTGTAATGAAGTAGGGAAGACCCCTATATCAGGACATTTCCAAGATGGTCACAAGTTTGGGTGTGGAACTCACTACTACCCGCATGAAAAAATACCATGAATCCAAAGTGATTGTCCATGCTAAGTCCTAGGGTGCACTCGAGCCTTAGTATTGGGCTCATTTCACAGTAACAGTAACCCCCAACCCACTAAAAGAAAACCAACACAGTCCAGACAGTCCAGTATAATATGATGCATGAAAATAAAATACTGAAAGAGATAAATAAATTTGTAAATAAAACTGTAAATAAAAACAATAAAATAAAAACACAACAACAAACACCAAACACCCAATGAAACAGAACAACACAAGTGCTAGGAGAGACTCTCAAAGGGGAAACTAGAGATTCTGGGTTCGATCCCCAGCAGAGTCGCCAAGAGTTGCTCCCTAGATTTCCATCCTGGTACAAACGTGAAAGTGGCGCGGAGAAGGTAGAGTCACCATCCAGGCATTTTTATCCCAAAGGAATGAGAAAGGTAATGCTGCACAAACCGAAAGAAAGAAAATAAAGGACAAAGGTCATGCGTACCAAAGAACTGGGTTCAGGAGTAGATTACGTCCTGGGAAGGTATTAACACCCCAGATCGTCCGTCCTACCCGACGGGCCCATGCTTTCAAAGGAATCTATTTCAAAGGGTAAAATAAATGAAAGATGTTGCAGAAAACTAAGACTGGAACTAGATAAGAAAAGAAAAGAAAGGGGGAAAAGAATGGAAAATAAAAGAGTGCTCGAATGGGCCCTACCCCACAACCTACGTACCTCATATAGACATGAGTATCAGAGTCGACATAGTTCCCCTAACTACTGGTGACTACAGTATTTTTTGTGTTTTTCTAAGACTTGAACTTCTTATGTGTATGCTTAGGTGTTTCAGGCTCGTCTGGCACGAGTGTGTTACCTTCTTGCAAAGAGACAAGTAGGAGCAAGTTCTTACGTGGAGAGTGAATGAGATGAGAGGAGAATTCTCGAAGGAAAGTCACTTATTTTCTGTTCAAGTCTTTTAAAGAAAGTGTTTTTGTTATTTGGCATGTGAAAGTGTATTCAATTCCTTTTCCATGGAATGTGTACTTATTACTACATCCCAATATGGAATGACGAACAAGCATACCCAAGTAAGGAGAAGATCCCCAAGACTTGGTTCCAAAGATTAGGGCCTAAGCACACTAACTCATTGAATTTATTAAGTGTTTTTGTGATTTTAAATGAAGAAGTATGTTTTAAAGTTTTTCTTTGTGAGGATGATAAAGGGAGATCACCTCAACCATTATTAAGTTTTTTTTTAGGTTTTTGTTTGAAGATGAGAAAGAGAGAGCACCAAAAGGATCCCATATATTATGTTTGATAGAAAGAAAAATAGAGAAAGAAGAAGTTAGTAAGGAAAAAGAGAAAGAAGGAAAAGAGAAGAAGAAGAAGAAGAAGAAGATAAGTGAACCCTAGAGCTTCAAATTCATCATTCTCCATCATCCATCCGTCGAATCAGCTCATTCTTTTTGCCAATCTTCATCTCTCGAGGTGGGTTCTTAGTTAGAAGCTTTTGTTTTAGTTTTTGGTTGATTTTTAGAGTTTATGAGTTTATAGGGTTTTAGAGAAATCTTAGAATTGGAAGATTAAATGGTTAAAACTCGATAAAAACTTAAGTATGATGCTTTGTATATGACTTATGCATGATTGTTGTTTGGTTTCTCTATTTTGGTGATATTTGGATGGATTTGTGACATTTGAGGAAGTTTCCCGTAAGCTGAATTTCTGGTGTAGCTCGCTTAGCGAGCCTGGAGGTTTTGTGGTTTTTATGTTTTATCTCATAACTTTTACTCGGTTATCCGATTTAAGTGTTCTTTATACCGAATTAAAGATAAAATTATGTACTATCACATGATGCCGAAAAATATTATTTTTACCTGACTTTTCGTAAATACCGTAAAAATGTTAAGTTAGGGAATTGTGAGCTAATGGTAATAAAAAGGTAAAACTTGTGAGGTAGCTAGGTTACCCTAGGTTGTTACAAAATTGTTTTAGATACTTGACAATACTTAGGCGTCGATACTCGGATGGTGTCTTCAGGCTAGGTAGTTGTGAGAAGTTGGAAGTTTACTTCCTTGAGTTATATCCTAATTTAATTATACCTGGCTTGTGTCGAAGTCTCACAAGGTGGGACGACCGGGGAGATATAATTAATCTGTGGATTCGAATCTTTTAATGGATAATCGTGACCCGTGCTTGCTTGTCATCTGGGAGTATGACTGGGCGGGGAAAGTATCCATTAGGAAGAGTAACCATGACTCGTTCTTACTTGTCATCTGGGAGTATGACTGGGTGGGGAAAGTTACTTAGTTGTAAGGTACTGTGACCCGTACTTGCTTGTCATCGGGGAGTATGACTAGGCAGGGAAAGTATCTTTGATAGATAATGAGTGACCCGTGCTTGCTTGCCACCTGGGAGTGTGGCTGGGTGGGGAAAGTTATCTATACGTTAAGGATTGAGTGACCCGTACTTTCTTGCCACCGGGGGTGTGGCTGGGATGGGAAAGATGCCTTAAAGCACCTTGTGTGTGCTCCATTTTGGTTACTTTGATGTCTCTAGTTTTATGTGAACTCAAAGTCTAGGTTTTCCCCGACTTGAGTAGTGTCTAGTTTCGAACCTTTAGAGCCGAGAGAACTCTAAGATAGGGAACTCACTGAGATGTTTTATCTCACCCATATTAATGTTGTTATTTCAGGTACTTCAGGTTCCGCAAAGTAAAGATAAGGCGGCTTGATTATTTTTGCTTGTTTGATGGTTTCTTCCGCTGTGGACTTTTGAGATCTTCGGATCTAGTTCTTAGACTTTTTATTATGTGAAACATGTATTATTTATGGCCTTTTGTATTAGCACCTTATGTTGTAGTGGCTATATTTATGCAATGTGTTACTAAGAACTTGTTTTATTTCAATACCAAACTTAAATTTATATATGAAAAATATGCTTTGATGTATGTCTTTTATATATGGGTATTACAATTGGTATCAGAGCAGGTCGTATCCTCGACCTAGCATTGGAATATTATAAGTGTTTCTTTTCGTTCATACACGTAATATCGTTGTAGAACTAAATGTTATGTCTATGGTATTGAGCCTGATCAACTTAATCCTGTTTTGATGACATTTAGGAATATGACTGGTAGGTGTAGACTCGTGGTCGACCTAGTGTCACTCCTCCTGTTAATGATCAGCCGGGTGATGAAGGGAATACTCCTATGTTCCAATTCATGCAACAGATGCAGCAGCAGCAACATCAATTCATGCATGAGATGATGCACCAGATTAATGGGGATCTTCATCCTCATGTAGTTGCTCCTGAAGCTGGAGGAGCAACCTTCCAGGATTTCTTCCGCATGAATCCTCAGGAGTTTCATGGTGGATTGGATCTGGTAAAGGCGCATGAATGGGTAACCGGAATGGAGAGAGTCTTCAGAATTGTGAATTGTGGTGAAGAAGACAAGGTGACATTTGCGTCACATTTGTTAAAAGCTCCTGCTGCAAGATGGTGGGAGAGTCCTTCTAATCTTTTTACCGTGCAAGGAATTCCGAAAGTGTGGGATCAGTTCAAGACAACTTTCATGGAGAATATTTTCCAAGTTCCTTAAGGACCTAAAAGGAATTTGAATTTCAACAGCTTAGACAGGGGAACATGACTGTGGCCAGTTATGCCGAGAAGTTCAAAGACATGGCGGCTTACTCTAGGCAAGCCATGTATGCTCTAGATGAAAGATGGAAGATTGATCAGTTCTTGTTTGGTTTGAGGGTCAGAATCTCTCAGAGTGTCTCTCAAAGGGGGTTCACTACCTATTCCGAGTTGTTAAGGAAATGTTATGTAGCTGAGCATAGTTTGATGAAAGTGCAAGCTGAAGCAAATTCTGGAAGAGTTATTCAAGATGACCGTGAAAGGACTAATCAACCTTTTAGGCCAAGGCCTCAAACCTTCAAAGGGAAGCAAGTTCAAAGTGTCAGACCTAACACTCCACCCACGTGTAGGTTGTGTAACAAACATCATTTTGGTAGGTGTCAAAGGGATGGAGGATTGAGGTGCTACAATTGTAATGATGTGGGCCATTTGTCAAGAGATTGTACCAAGCCGAGAAATCAAGTTCAAGCAAGGTTTTATACTATGGATGCTAGAAAGACCAAAGCTGACAACTCCCTCATTGTGGGTACTTGTCTTGTTAATGATCATTCTTATCTTATTTGATTGTGGAGCAACACACTCTTTTGTGTCTACTAGTTCTGTGAAGCAACTTAGGTTGCGAGTTTTTCCCTTGTCTCCTCCGATGGTGGTTACTACTGCTATGGATGAAATCGTATAGACACCTCTCATGTGTGAAAGTTGTACTTTTTCCGTGGATGGTAGAATTTTCCAAATAGATCTTATTTTCTTACCCCTTAAGAAAGTTGATGTCATCCTGGGAATGGATTGGTTGTCTGCTAATTCTGTGTTTATTGGGTGTAAAGAGAAGTTGATCCTTATTCCATCCGTTGAAGCACCTCTGAAAGATATATTGGCAACGATCTTAGAAGGTACAATTGGAATGGTAAATTTTCTATTTGAATAAGAGAAGTTTGTTTTGCTTGACCTTACTAAAGATGAGAGTAATGGTCAGCAAGTTTTGAATATTCCGATAGTCTGTGAATTTCCTGATGTCTTTCCAGAGGATGTCATTTCCTTACCTCCGGTGAGGGAAGTTGAATTCTCAGTTAACCTGATACCGGGAGCGACTCCTATATCCGTTTCCCTTTATCGGATGACACCGCTCGAGTTAAGAGAATTAAAGGATCAATTAGAGGATTTGATGGCGAAGCATTTTGTTAGACCAAATGTTTCACTGTGGGGAGCTCCTATTTTGTTGGTAAGGAGAAGGATGGTGGTATGCGGTTATGTATTAATTACCGTAAGTTGAACAAGGTTACTATCAAGAATAAATATCATTTTCCGAGGATAGACGACCTTTTAGATCAGTTGAAAGGAGCCTGTGTGTTCTCGAAGATTGATATAAGGTCCAACTATCATCAGATTCGCGTGAAGAGTTCCGATGTTCCAAAGACCATGTTCAAAACCCGTTATGGTCATTACGAATTTCTAGTGACACCTTTCGGTGTGACGAATGCTCTAACTGTTTTTATGGATTACATGAATCGAATATTTCAAGATTATTTGGATCGGTTTATTGTACTCCACCTTAATCTTAATGAACTTTGGGTGTAGATTAGAGGAGTTAATGGTCATTAATTAAAAACTACCTTTAAGTGGATTATTTAATTCATTTAAGGTACTTTGCATTAGTGATACATTTTCATGCTTGAATCCACCGAGATGAGTGATTGAACTTAAGGATGGAAGAATACCATGAGTGCGGCTCAATTTGGTATTCATCTTTAGTTTTGTGCGATATTGCATCCAGATAGCGATTTACATATAATTTATCTCGCATGCATTAGCACTAACATTGTACACCTTAATTGGTGGTGGCCGACCTCATGTTTAGGGTAATTACTTCGTAAATTACTCGGTGATTGCTTAAAATAGACCTAAATGTGTCCCAAATTCAGAATAAAAATCTAATTGGATACTTGTACTTTCGTGGACCGGACCTCTTGTTGGCCGCATAATCCCAAAGCGGTTAATCATATTGCATAAAGAATCGAGACTTATTAATGTTTGTTGCGTGGGTGCTTTGGGTCTCCCAATCGCCTTTCAAATTTCATTGCATTCGATTCGGTTTTCCTTGATTAATCACTACAATGTAAGATGCTAAACAGATCCGGCTGCCTTTCGGTTTTGGTTTCTCTTTTTGGTTGTGGTTGATTAAGTTCACCATACCATTTTATATGTAAATATTATTATATTACTACTATTAATATTTTATATTCTTGCACTTTAATTTCTTTTGCTACTAACATTTAATTTCTTGCACTTTTATTATTTGTTTTATTTTAATTTTTCTTTATTATGCTTTATTCATCCATATCATGTTTATTATTTGCTCTTATTTTGTTGTTGATTTTCCATTTGTCCATTTGGACACAAAAACATTTATATAGGATTAAACTTCTAAAAAACTTGTGACTTTAATTTGTGGACTATTGGTTACTATCCTTGGCTTTGGAATGAAGATTTGGACTTAGATTCTTAGGACACATTTCCTTTGCCTTGATCTTCATGAAGTTGGTATTTGCCTTTATTTGGCCATTTTCTAGCTTTTAAGGATGGAACTCTTATGCTCATTTTGGAAGTATCATCAAGTTTGGTTAGATCTTTCTTCCTTTTTATCCTTATTTTCTTTTTTTTAGGATAGTCCATTCATCTCCACCCCTTCTTTAATTTTCAAAATCTTCTTTTTTTTAAAGGATTCCTTTTTTTTAAAACCATCACTTCTTTAATAAAAAAACCTTGACTTTTATCAAGTGATGTTTTACTTTTTCTTTGCTTTAAATAAAATCAATGAATCTAATCATGTTGACCTTAATTCAAGAATAAAAAGAATCAAACTCATTCAAGTTGTTTTGTGCCTTTGTGCAGTTTTGTTTATTTTCTTTAAAAGAGTTCCGATTATGAGCATTATTCTTTAGTCGGGTGCAAGTCTTTCAATCTCCATGGTTGTAGTTTGATGTAATTGAGTCTCTTTTCATTCGTGGGGGTTTAATGGCATACTCGTTGATTTCATCTGAGTTGGCGCCCTCCCCATAATGATGTATGAGTCCATGCCTTCATTCTCATGGTAGATTTGTTAGGCTATCCACTTGAAGATGACAAATTTTCTTTGCTTAATAAAATTAATTACAACCAACCTTTTTCACTATTTGTACCACGAACTATGGGGTTTTGATCTCACATTGCAATTTGTGGGTACGTAGGCATGAGGTGGTAAACTTCTCCAAACACAAAAATATAAAAAAATAATTCTTTTTTCATCCCTCCACTCTCATTTAACAAACCTTTTTCAAACCAAAAGCAGTAAATTTTTCAAAGGGCTCCCGTGGAGTACCACATACATTTTGGGTGCGTAAAACCTTCCCATTGTGTAACCTATCCCCTTACCCAATTCTCTGATGTGTTTCTTTAGCATTTTACTTTTAGATTCATTAGGATTTATTCGCTCTTTTTTCCTTTTCCTTTTGGAATAATATAAAAGCGCGGTGGCGACTCTGTTTACTTTGAGTTAAGTTAACTAATAGCTTACACTCATGTTTTTTACCATTACAGAAAAGTGGCGACTCTGCAAGGGAATAATCTCTAAGTGGATTCGGCCTACTTTGATTTATTTACTGCTTTGGTTTGATTTGTTTGTTATTTGGTTGTTCTGTTTCGGTTTTGGTGATCCTCTGTGAGTGAGATAGATTCTAACCTCGATCTGAGTTGAACTTATGATAGGACGACGATATTCGAAGCGATAAGCAATGGAGTAGTCCAAAGCTATATCAGTTTGATAATCTCCACTCGGTTAGGCTCTCTTGGATTATCAATGTCATGATGAGTAATCATACGTGGCATTCGACCTTGAGCTGATCATACTGAGGACCGTATAACCCTTAACCCATCCAAGTTAATTTAGGAACGTAGTGCGAAAACTATCTGGGTGTAAACCTAAGGTGGTTGTCACGCGATACTACACTCGGATGAGGTCTATTTTAAGAATGATATCGGTTGGGGAGTAATCCAGTGTACCGATAATATTCTAAAGATGGTTGTTAACTCCAGGCACCTCTGTTAGCATCCTTCTGGTTTTCTACAGGTACAATGAAGACAAAACCTTAGTACTTACCTATGTGGGTTTGTGTTCTATTACCTTGACTTCATGCTCATGACTCGGAACCTAGAACCGTGAGCTTTGTGTGATCTTGTTTGTGGTTTTTGCATACATGCACTCATGTATTCATGAGCATTTTTTTTTGAGATTTCAAGGGACTCATAGGTACTTTTGCAAAATTTCAGATGTTTATGGTTATGAATTTTGAAAGAAGGAACATAAAGAAGTCAGCTTCAAGAATCCTAATCTAGTAGAGCTGAGAAAGCTAGGAACTTTAGTGGTTGACACCCAGGAGTTCCGGAAATTTTATGGAAAGTTGTTGTTTATCTTGGATACCGATGTACCAGAGGGGATTCTCCTTACCTTGGCTCAGTTTTATGATTCGTTGTATCATTGTTTCACCTTTCCTGATTATCAGCTTGTGCCGACTTTGAAGGAGTACTCTCATTGGATGGGTTTACCTATTTTGGACAAGGAATTTCTTTTCACTGGTTTAAAGAAGGAACTTACGACCAAAGTTATCGCCAAAGCTTTTTTTCTGAAGGAGTCCGGTCTTAATGGGAAGTTTCTTCCAAAAGGGAGTGTTCGTGGTATTAATGTTAAGTTCTTAATATGGAAAGCTTCTACTTCTCTTACTTTGGGTCATAAGGATGAATTTGAGGCTATTCTTGCTTTGCTTATTTACGGGATTGTTTTGTTTCCTAACTTAGATGGTATTGTGGACGAGAGTGCCATTCAGATTTTCTTGAAGAGAAATCCAGTACCTACTTTGCTTGGAGACATGTATCATGACTTTCATTATAGGACCTCCAAAGGTGATGGAGATATTGTGTGTTGTGCGCCTCTTCTTTATAGGTGGTTTATTTCACACCTTCCAAAGTCCGGTGTCTTCAAGGATAATAGAGAGAAGCAAAGATGCTCTCAAAGGATTATGTCTCTTTCTCATTAGGATATGACTTGGTATTGTTCCTATTATGATACTGGAGTGCTTATTAACAGTTGTGGAGAGTTTCCTAATGTACCTCTTCTTGGTACACGTGGGGAAATTAGTTACAACCCTATCTTGCTAGGCGACAATTGGGATATTTATTGAAGAGCATACCAAGCAACCTTTCATTATCCAGTTTCTTCTTTCTTAATGGTGCAGATCATGTAGAAATGAAGAAAAAGATTGCTCATTCTTGGCATGCGGTTCATCAGAAAGAGAAGGGTCAATTAGGAAGACAACACCTTGCTCCCTCCGAGTGTTACATCCAATGGGTTCGATCCAGGGCTTCCAAGCTCAAGATGGCTTATCCACCCGAGGAGCCTTTGTTTCCTATACTACCATTGTCCGCTTTTCTTCCTCCTGTTGATGAGAAAGTTTCTCTTCAAGAATAATTGGACAAGATAAAGAAAGAGAAAGAAGAATGGCTACTTGAGAAGACGACGATACAAGAGCAACTGAAAGAGAAAGATGATCTCATTGAGTTACTTAAGCGGCGTGTTACGAAGAGGCCAAGAGAGGATTTATTTTCTTCTAGTACTCCATCTACCATTCCTCATACATCTGGTGCTTGAAAGGCCATTGTTGACCAGTTGGTGAAGGATAAGGAAGACATGGAGAATCAGTACAAGAAAGAAATTAAGAGGATTCACATTAAATACCAGCCGTGATTTGGATCTTCTTCGGATATGATTCCCTAGGCCTAGTTTGCTCTCCTTTCATGTATTAGGATTGTTGAGACTTGTACTTCACTTGTAATCCTGACTTTGATTTTAATGAGAATGAGTTTTTAGTACTTCAAAAAGTGTTTCTTTTATAAATATTGCCATTTATCTTATAGTCCTTTGAAATATTTTCATTTGCATACGCATACCATGCACCATGCCCGCATTCTGTCTTGCTTCTTGAGTGTTGTAAAGGGATCTTATGTTGTTTCTTGATCTTCATTAAGTTATCTTGTCAAGCTGACTCACAAGATTGATACTCGAGCTAATCAGAAGAAGATGTCGGAAACCTTACAACAAGAGAATAGTGAGTTGCGCGAGGAAGTTGCATATCTGAAGGATAGCTTGGAACGAGTTACTGCCATGTGGAAATCTTGGTGGCTGCTCAGAATCAGCCACCTCCTGTTCCTAATTCTCTTGTTTAGCATATGGTCATTGCTGAGATATCCTGCTGAAGCTGTTATTTCTCCTCGCTACCGCATGCCTCCTGGAACACCGTGGGGTATGACAACTAATTTCACTCCTGCTGGTTATCATCCTACTCCTCCTGAGACTGCTGCATTTAATACTCTTCAACCAATAATGACTACTGCACCGCTTGTGATACACACTACTCTGCACCATGATGAAGTGATTTACCATGCTGAGCCCAGTGAAGGCGCTGGTGTGATTGAAAGAATTGATGATTTTCAAGGACGTTTTATTGAGTTACAAAAGGAGATGAGAGCTTTGAAGCATAAATATTTGTTTGGAAAAGATGCTTATGATATTTGTTTGGTTCCCAATGTCAAGGTTCCATACAAGTTCAGGCTTCCTGAGTTCGAGAAGTATAAAGGCAACACTTGTCCTCTATGTATTCTCAGACAGACAATGATCAACTGCTGATTCATTATTTCCAGGATAGTCTGACTAGTGCAGCCATGAGATGGTACATGAGTTTGGATAATATCCAAATCAACACTTTCAATGATTTGGGAGAGGCTTTTGTTAGGCAATACAAGTATAGTGGTGATATGGCACCAGACATAGATCAACTATGTGTTATGTTCTAGAAGGACAACGAAACTTTCAAAGAGTATGCGTAGAGAGGGAGCGAGCTAGCAGCTCATATTGTTCCTCCTCTAGAAGAGAAAGAGATGACGAAGATCTTTTTGAAGACTTTAGGTTCTTTCTACTACGAGAAGATGATTGCAAGCTCTCCTTCTGATTTCAGTAAAATGGTGAGTATGGGGATGCATTTAGAAGAAGGTGCTCGTGAGGGACAGTTGAGAAAAAAGAGTGGTACTGGCTCAAGTTCTAAGAGGTTAAACTCCGGTAAGAAAAACATAGGTGAGACTAATTTTGTCTCAAGAAAGTTACAGAAGACCACATGGTCGTGAGAATCTTCATCATCAGCATGTAGCTTATGTAACTCCAATGATTAATGTGACTCCAACTATGCCAGCAGCTCCAAAATATCAGTCTCGTTATCAACAGCTTTCTGTGCAATATAGTGGAAATCAACAGGGTCGCGTTAAGCCAAATTTTGAACCCATTCCGATGTTATATGCAGATTTGCTTCCATCTCTGATCGAGAAGAATCTTGTGCAAACACGTTCTCCACCTCCAGTTCCAGAGTCTATCCCATTGTGGTATAAGCCATAGTCTCATTATGCTTTTCATCAAGGTGCCATGGGGCACAATATTGAGAATTGTTATCCATTGAAGTTTGAAGTGCAGAAATTGATAAGGAGCAATGTTCTGTCTTTCAATGATGTTAATCCAAATGTGAAGACGAATCTGCTTCCGAATCATGGTAATATGTTTGTGAACATGGTTGATGGTTGTCCTGGTTTGTTCAAGATTTATGAGGTCCACCATATTCGAAGGTATTTGGTTGAGATGCATGCTTTCTTAAGTGAATATCACGATATTGATCACGATTATGCTAGTTGTTGCATTTGCTCGGTGAACCCTCGTGGTTGCGTGATTGTTAAGAGAGACATTCAAAAGATGATGGATGATAAGTTGATTAAAGTGACAGCGAAAAGAGATGAGTATGACAATGAAGTGAAAGTTATTGTGCCTCAATTCAATATTCCTGAGAAGGTTGTTCCTGAGAAAGTTGTTATTTCTTTTGATAGCCACAAAAATGTTGTTACTCCACTGGTAATCAATTTTCCTGGTCCAATGCCCTATGAGTCTGATAAAGTTGTTCCGTACTGGTATAATGCTACGATGATAGAAAATGGCAAGGAATTTTCTATTCCTTTTCAAAAGTTTGTGGTTAGCATTGTTGATGTGATAAAGGTTACTCGAAGTGGTAGAGTTTATGCTTCGGATCCTCCGTAGAGAGCCGAAGATACAAGTGCGAGTAAACAAATTATGGATGTTGTTATTCGATCAGGTAAATTTGTTGATTCCAGTTTTAAGGATAGTGAATATGAGGTGTTGAAATTGATAAAGAAGAGCGAGTACAATGTTACTGAACAATTATACTCCGTCGAAGATATCAGTTTTATCACTCTTGATGTGCTCTGAGGCTCATAGGAAGTCTTTGTAGAAGATTCTTGATCAAGCTTATGTTAATCATGATGTGACTGTTGATCAGTTTGATAGTATTATGGCTAATATCACATCATGCAACAATCTGAGTTTCTATGATGATGATTTTCCTGAAGAAGGAAGGAACCATAATTTGGCTTTGCATATTTCAGTGAATTGTCAGGAAGATGCTATGTCTAAGGTGTTGGTTGATATCGGATCTTCTCTGAATGTGATGCTGAAGTCGAATTTGTCAAGGCTTGCATACCAAGGTGCTCCCATGAGGCATAGTGGGATTATTGTGAAAGCTTTTGACAGATCGAAGAAGATTGTGATTGGTGAAGTTGATCTTCCTATTTTGATTGGACCGTTTATATTCCAAATTACTTTTCAAGTAATGGATATATGTCCCGCTTACAGTTGTCTCCTTGGAAGACCCTGGATTCATGAGATAGGAGCTGTGACATTTACTCTCCACCAGAAGCTGAAATTTGTGAAAGATGGGAAGTTAGTGACTATTGGCGGTGAACAGGCGATGCTAGTGAGTAATTTGTCATCTTTCTCCTATATTGATGTTGAAGAAGAGGTGGGAACTTCATTCCAGGCTCTTTATGTTGTTGATAATGCTGCTAAGAAGAATGTTATGCCTATGTCTTCTCTCAAGGATGCTCTGTGCGTGCTTGAAATTGGTTGATCTGAAGGTTGGGGACGAGTTATTGATGTTGTTAACAACAAAGAAGGACTTGGTATTAGTTTTGCACCAGGTGTGGCTCTCAATGACCCGAAGACTATTCAGGAAGGATTCCAAAGTGTTGGGCTTATCAACGATCATTCCGCTACTGCTATCATTGAAGATGATAATGATGAAGAAATGCCTAACTTTGTTACGCACAAAAAGATTTGCAAGAACTGGATTGTTGTTGATGTTCCTTCTCTTGTTCATGCTTCAAAGTAATTTATTTTATTTTCTCCTTTCACTTTGCCCAAGGTGAAAGTGATGTTTGTCAGGATTTGTTTTAAATTTTATCATCATCAATAAAATGTTATTTTGTTATTTCCATATGTGTTTTTCCTTTTTTCCTTATTCTGAAAAATGGTAACATAAAAAACCAAAATAATAATAATCATTGTTTATCTGCATGATGTTTGCACTTTTGTTCATACTCTAAAATAAAAATAAAACCATTGTGCAGATTGATTGATAAACCCATTGAAAACAATGATCATATGCCTTCTCCCAACTTTGAATTCCCTGTGTTTGAAGCTGAAGAAGAGGATGTTGAAGAGATTCCTGATGAGATTTCTCGGTTGCTTGAGCACGAGGAAAAGATTATTTAGCCTCATTGAGAGTCTACAGAATTGGTCAACTTGGGTTCTGCAGATGATAAAAATGAAGTCAAGATTGGAGCATTGCTTGGTCCTGAGGTTAAGAAGAAGATGGGTGAGCTTCTTAGAGAATATGTTGATGTATTTGCTTGGTCTTTTCAGGACATGTCAGGTATCGATAATGATATTGTGGAGCATAGATTGTCGTTGAAGCCTAAATGTCCACCTGTGAAGCAAAAGTTGAGAAGAACTCATCCTGATATGGAAATAAAGATCAAAGAGGAGGTTCAAAAGCAGATTGATGTAGGTTTTCTTGTGACGTCTAATTATCCTCAATGGGTGGCCAATATTATGCTTATTCCAAATAAATATGGAAAAGTCCAAATATGTGTTGATTATAGAGATTTGAATAAAGCCAGTCAAAAATATGATTTTCCATTGCCACACATTGATATGTTGGTAGATAATACGGCTAAGTTTGATGTGTTCTCTTTTATGGACGAATTTTCTAGTTATAATCAAATAAAGATGGCACCCGAGGACATGGAAAAGACCACATTTATTACACCATGTGAAACATTCTGCTACAGAGTGATGCCTTTTAGATTGAAGAATGCTGGTACGACATACCAAAGAGCTATGACCATGCTTTTCCATGATATGATGCACAAAGAAATTGAGGTATATGTTGAACATTTGTTGAAGTTGTTTCAAAGGTTATGGAAGTTTAAGCTACGTTTGAATCTAAACAAGTGCACGTTTGGTGTACGTTCTGGAATGGTTTTAGGTTTCATTGTCAGCCAAAGATGCATTGAAGTTGATCCTGATAAAGTGAAAACTATTCGGGAAATGCCAGCTCCAAGAACTGAAAAAGCAAGTAAGAGGATTCTTGGGCCGTTTGAATTATATTTCGAGATTTATCTCTCACATGACCGCCACATGTGCTCCGATCTTCAAGTTGCTTCGGAAAGACCAAGTTTGTGTCTGGACAGACGATTGTCAGAAGGCGTTTGAAAGTATCAAAGAGTATCTGCTTGAACCTTATATCTTGTCTCCTCCGGTGGAAGGTAGACTGTTAATTATGTACTTGACTGTGTTGGATGATTCCATGGGTTGTGTGCTTTGTCAACAAGATGAATCTGGAAGAAAAGAATATGGAATTTACTACTTGAGTAAGAAATTCACTAATTGTGAGTCTCAGTACTCCGTGCTTGAAAAACTTGTTGTGCCTTAGCTTGGGCTGCAAAGCGTCTTCGCCAGTACATGCTGAATCATACAACTTGGTTGATCTCTAAAATGGATCCAATCAAGTATATCTTTGAAAAGCCTGCTTTGACTGGGAGGATTTCTCGTTGGCAAATGTTATTGTTAGAATATGATATCGAGTACTGAGCTCAAAAAGCTATAAAAGGTAGTATCTTGGCTGACCATTTTGCACATCAAAAGATTGATGATTACCATCCTATCAGGTTTGATTTTCCAGATGAGGATGTGATATTTTTGAAAATGAAAGATTGTGATGAACCTTTGATTGAGGAAGGGCCGGAGCCTGGATCTCGATGGGGTTTAGTTTTTGATGGTGTTGCAAATGCATGCGGAAGACGAATTGGGGCAATGATCATTACTCCCCATGGTTCACATATTCCTTTTGCTACAAGGTTGACTTTCCCTTGTACCAATTATGAAGCTGAGTATGAAGCTTGTATTGTGGGTCCTGAGGAAGCTTTTGATTTGAGGATTAAGCATCTTGATGTGTATGGAGATTCTGCCTTGGTAATCAATCAGATCAAGGGTAAGTGGGTAACTCATCAACCTCACTTGATCCATTATAGAGATTATTCCAGGAGGATATCAACTGTCTTCACTAAAGTTGAGTTTCATTATGTGCCTCGCGATGAAAATCAGATGGCAGATGCTTTGGAAACTATAGCTTCTATGATAAAGGTGCACCAATGGAACGATGTTCCCATGACCAGAGTAATGTGGCTTGAAAGACCAGCTCATGTGTTTGCAGTTGAACAGGTCCATGATGACAAGCCTTGGTATCATGATATTAAATGTTTTCTCCAGAGTCAGGAATACCCGCTTGGGGCATCCGATAAAGATAAGAGGACTTTGAGGAGATTGGCAGGTAATTTCTTCCTGAATGGAAATGTGCTTTATAAGAGGAATTTTGACATGGTTTTGCTCAGATACGTAGATAGACACGAAACATGCATGTTAATGAAAGGAATTCATGAAGGATCTTTTGGTACTCATGCCAATGGGCATGCAATGGCTAAAAAGATGTTGAGAGCAGGTTACTATTGGCTGACAATGGAATATGATTGTTATAAGTATGTGAAAAAGTGCCATAAGTGCCAAGTGTATGCTGATAAGCTTCATGTGCCACCGACTCATCTCAATGTGATTTCTTCTCCATGGCCTTTCTCTATGTAGGGAATTGATATAATTGGCATGATTGAACCCAAAGCTTCAAATGGACATCGTTTTATTATTATGGCAATTGACTACTTCACCAAGTGGGTGGAAGCGGCATCATATGCTAATGTGACCAAGCAAGTTGTAGTTCAGTTTATCAAAAATAATATTATTTGAAGATATGGTGTTCCGAATAGAATCATTACTGATAATGGTTCGAACTAGAATAATAAGATGATGAAAGAGCTTTATGAAGAATTCAAGATTCAACACCATAATTCTTCTCCTTATAGACCGAAGATGAATGGGGTTGTTGAAGTTGCGAATAAGAACATTAAGAATATCATTTAGAAGATGGTTGTGACATATAAGGACTGGTATAAGATGCTCCCTTTTGCTTTGCATGGGTATCGTATATATGTCCGCACTTCAACAGAGGAAACCCCTTTCTCACTTGTTTATAGTATAGAAGCAGCGCTCCTCGTCGAGGTTAAGATCCCATCTATGAGAGTTCTAATGGAAGCCAAGTTGACTGAATCTGAATGGTGTCAGAGTAGATTTGATCAGTTGAATTTGATTAAGGAAAAGAGAATAATAACTTTTTGTCATGGTCGGTTGTACTAGCAAAGAATTAAGAAAGTTTTTGACAAGAAGGTCAAACCTCGTGTATTCAGAGAAGGAGGCCTCGTGCTTAAAAAGATTCAGTCTTTCATTACAGATTCTCGGTGCAAGTGGATGTCGAACTATGATGGCCCATATGTTGTTAAGAAAGCCTTCTCTGGCAGTTCATTATTTCTTGCAACTATGGATGGTGAAGAGATCACTCGCCATGTGAATGCGAATGCAGTCAAGAAATACTTCGCCTAAAAAAATAAAAGAACAACCCTCTAAGTTGAAAACCCGAAAGGGCGACTTAGGAAAAAATGAGTGTCTCAGTGGATTGAAAACTCGAAAGGGCGGTCCAGGCAAAAATTAGAGGCATAAACAGAAATAATTATCCCGGTAGATTAAAAACCTGAAAGGGAAATCTAGGAAAAATTTAGGGATCATGGCAAGTAACTGCGTCGACAGACTGGATCACTTATAGCAACTGAGGATCTAAGATTCTATCCCTCAGAAGAATTGCCAATCAAAGATTCATATTCACTCATACTTGACAGAAGTTTCGGACACAATGGAGTTCAAAGTTGATAGGGAGAATAGTGATCATTGTATTCCAATTTCGCCCTTTTCCATGTATTTACCATTTTTCAAACTTGTAATGATCCATGGAGTCATGTCATTTGCTGACTACCATTCTATCAATAAATTTGAGCTTTTATCCAATTGTTTGCAATTCTTTATATTGTTTCTGTTTACAAAATTTCAATTTATTGTTGATGATGATTTTTGAAACAAATTTAATCTTTGAAGATTACAAAAACATTTTTCTTTTGATATGAGAACAAAGAAAGAATATCAATAGTGATTCCAAGGATGGTAAAGTCCGGATGTGTGTAACTTTTCTCTCCTGAAGTAGGACTTGATCCGATTGTGTCCTTACGGAATTCCTGAATAGTCTTGGCATGTTGATTTTAATGATGTTTTGTGCCCCACCAGCATGAACTGGGATTTTAAATGCTCCTAGTTCTGATTCCTTCCCCAGAAGAGTTGTTGGAAGGGATATTCTTGAAAATCCTCAGCTGAGTTTTGATCTCTTCCTCAACAGTTTACCTTTGACTTGAGAAGCATTGGGAATCCTCAACCGAGTTCTTGTTCTTCAACTTAAGTTGGTTGTATCCCTTAGCAAAAGAATTGGTATAGCAGTCAGTTTAGAGGTTTTCTTTCACCTGATGGTGTGTACTGATTTAAAATCCCTCGTAACTATGTTTGTTATGATGTTAACTTCTGATATCCTCCTGTGAGTCAGTAATCCCCGAATTTTCAGTGGCAAATGATCTCCATTGATAGATCCCCAATAGGTCTGTGTGTGATGGTTTCCAGCAGATTCCTATTTGATCTTCAGCAAGTATTACACTCTTTCCCCAAGCAGAGCAAGAGTGGCATGACTCTTTCCCCAAGTGGAGCAGGAGTAGTATGATGATTATTCCCCGCAAGAGTTTGAACAAGATTTCTTCTATCTCTAGCAGGGATTATGGAAGCTTTTCCCATCCCCGACATATTATTACCTTTCCTCAGCAGGTTGGTGTCCCTATGTAGAGTTGATGCTTGATTCTCCAGTAGGTTATGCTTTATTCGCATCACTGGTAGATATTTATCTTGTTTCCCCAAACAGAGTTTGTGAAGATAATTTCCCTATCAGTGTTTAACAGGGACATTTCCCTCTTTTCCCCAAAGAGTATGGAAGATTTTATGTTGTTGGTGTTTCTCCAACATGTTATTCTCTCAGAGGGGAATTTCTGATGTGATCCTTTTACGGATTTTTAAAGATTTCTTTTTGGATTGGATCCCTAGCATATGTTTTCTCAGTATGAGTTAAGCATTGTAGTAGGATTTTATTCCTTTGATGGCTTTTGTTGTCCCCCTACAGGATTTCGATTCAAATCTCCAGCATGGTCCCCAACCTTGTTGCCCTGATTAGCCGAGTATCCGGTTGTTGTGGTGTTTATGTCACCTTTTGCTTATCTTTATGTCTGTTTTGCCAGCATATTCATACGCATATTCATAAGCATAACATCATTTGCTTGCATTTATCATTTGTTCCTCGCTCTTTGGTGTGGACTTTTCCCACATAGCATGTATGTTGTCTTCCTCTTAAGTTAGAGTGTCGACCCTTAAGCAGAAAGTGTTTATCCTTTCTAATTCCCCACTGAGTTTGTTCCTCGTGGATGATATTGATTCAGTTTCCTCCCTAGTTTATTATCTGGATGGAATTTCCCCAGTTGAGATATTTCCTCCTCGGGAAGAGTCTTGTTTGACTGTTTCTCTCCAACTTGTTCTTGGATTGAACTTTGGTCCCCCTTGAGAGTATATTGTTTTGGAATTAAGCTATCATTGTTTCATAGTGGGAAATATTTTCCCTAGCTTGAGTATATTACTTTGGAATTAAGCTATCAATTATTCGATAGTGAGTAATGTTACCAAGCTAGTCAAGCCTTTTGCTTGTACTCCTACCCAGTAAATCCGGTAGTCAAGAGTTCTTCTTTCTACCTAGTAAAGGTGATATAAGTTCTTTCCCTTTGCTTGAGCTCCTACCCAGTAAATCCGGTAGTTGAGAATTCTTTTAGCATCTACAAATTTTTCTACCTAGTAAACAAGTAGTAGAGGTTATCTCTCTTTGTTTTGCTCCTATCCAGTAAATCGATAGTTTAGTCCATTGTTTTCATATTTTCTACCCAGTAAACAGGTAGTTGATGTTTCTTTTCCAACTCGATATTCCTCCATTATTTTGGAATCGAATACTTTGTTTGGTTGATATTCCCTAGCAGAGTGTTTATTCTTCCTCGTTGAACTTTTTACCTTGATTATATCATATTTTTTTCCCATGTAGAGTCAGCTATCCAGTGATTTATTTTCCTGGTAAACTCTTTTGGTGTCTGTTTTGTTTGTCCCAGCGGGATTTTCATTTGTGTCCCCATGATTTTTCTTTCCTCTGGTGGTCGTAATTTCCCCACAGAGATCTTCGGTTTGCATATCATATTCATATCATATCATGTTCTCTTAGGACAAAAATTGGGTTTTCTATATTTAAGTCTCTCCCATCTTGCAGAGACGGAGATGTCAATCTTCATATCTTCAGAGTGAAGAAACTTAAAAAGGGACAACTGTAGCACCCTAATTTTTCCCCTAAGTTTTCTTCGCATTTCATCTGCATCTTGCATACAAACAAGATCGCACTGGTTGCTCGGTTCTTCTCGGGTTAGGTTTATGCCTCACAGGGGATCATCATGGTTTTTAATTTCTTTATTTGTTTATGTTTACTAACCATTAATTAAAATCCAAAAAAATATTTTGTTTCCTTTTACTAACCTTTTTCAGGAAGAGGAATCATGTGAAAATGCCAAAAATAGCAGTCCTGTAGCTCTAATGAAATTTCACAGAAAAAAGTCGAAGTAGATCCACAAGTTAATTCAAAATTATCTGATCAAGTATTTCCCAAGTTAATTGATTCATTCAAGGAATTCCAAGGTTCATGTGTTTATTTCCATGCCTTCTTCGATGTACAAGAAGAATCGGGTCACAACAACCAAGCAATCGCATTTGAAAAAAATATTCAAATTTTAGCTTGGTTAACAAGTTAACCATATGCGTTAACCGGTTAACCAGTGCGAAATTTGAATATTCTGCAATTTTTATGCTACTAGTTTAGTGTTAACCGATTAACCATTTACAATGTAAATTGGTTAACCGGTTAACCATCTTTAAAATTGCGCAGGTTTTGCTTGCTTTAACCGGTTAACCAATTGGTTAACCGGTTAACGCAAGTCAGAATGGTGTTTTTGGCTTGTTTCAAGCCCCTTTTTGGTTCCTCTTTCTTCTTCTTCCTCCTTTTTATTTTTACCTTAGGAAGCACTTTTGTGAGTGATTTCTCTTTAATTTCAATGAACTTTGGGTGTAGATTAGAGTAGTTAATGTTCATTAATTCAAAACTACCTTTAAGTGGATTATTCAATTCATTTAAGGTACTTTGCACTAGTGATACATTTTCATGCTTGAATCCACCTAGATGAGTGATTGAACTTAAGGATGGAAGAATACCATGAGTGCGGCTCAATTTGGTATTCATCTTTAGTTTTGTATGGTATTGCGTCCGGATAGCGATTTGCATATCGTTTATCTCGCATGCATTAACACTAACATTGTACACCTTAATTGTCAAGTGGCTTTTACTTTTTCTTTTCTTTAAAAAAACCCAATGAATCTAATCATGTTGACCTTAATTCAAGAATAAAAAGAATCAAACTCATTGAAGTTGTTTTGTGCCTTTGTGCACTTTTGTTTATTTTCTTCAAAAGAGTGCCGATTATGAGTCATTATTCTTTAGTCGGGTGCAAGTCTTTCAATCTCCATGGTTGTAGTATGATGTAATTGAGTCTCTTGTCATTCGTGGGGATTTAGTGGCATACTCGTTGATTTCATCCGAGTTGGCGCCCTCCCTATAATGATGTATGAGTCCATACCTTCATTCTCATGGTAGATTTTTTAGGCTATCCACTAGAAGATGACAAATTTTCTTCGCTTAATAAAATTAATTACAACCAACCCTTTTCACTATTTGTTCCATGAACTACGGGGTCTTGATCTCGCATTGCACTTTGTGGGTACGTCGGCATGAGGTGGTAAACCTCTCCAAATACAAAAATATAAAAAATAATTCTTTTCTCATCCCTCCACTCTCATTTAACAAACCTTTTTCAAACCAAAAGCAGTAAATTTTTCAAAGGGCTCCCGAGGAGTACCATAGACATTTTGGGTTTGTAACCTTCCCATTGTGTAACCTATCCCCTTACCCGATTCTCTGGTGTGTTTCTTTAGCTTTTTTTCTTTTAGATTCATTAGGATTTATTCGCCCTTTTTCCTTTTCCTTTTGGAATAAAATAAAAGCGTAGTGGTGACTCTGTTTACTTTGAGTTAAGTTAACTAATAGCTTACACTCATGTTTTTTACCACTACAGGCAGGTTACTACAGAAGGTTTACTTAAGGTTTTTCTCAGATGGAGTTACCATTGACTAGGCATACTAGAAAGCTTCGTGTGGTTGAAGGAGAAATTAACAACTGCTCCAGTTTTGATCATTCCCGGTCCTAATAAATCTTACGAAGTATTTTGCGATGCTTCTAAGATGGGATTTTGAGGTGTTTTTATGCAAGAAGGTCAAGTTGTAGCGTATTCTTATAGACAATTGAGAGTCCATGAGAAGAATTACCCAAATCATGATTTAGAGCTAGCGTCCGTGGTGTTTACTTTGAAAGTGTGGCGGCACTATCTGTATGGTGTGTGTTTTGAGATGGTCAGTGATCATAAGAGTTTGAAGTATCTCTTTGATCAGAAGGAATTAAATATGAGACAGAGAAGATGGATGGAGTATTTGAAAGATTATGACCTTGAATTGAAGTACCATCCGGGAAAAGCGAACAAAGTAGCGGATGCTTTAAGTAGGAAAGTGATTCATAGTGCTGAGTTGATGGTGCTGGAATATGCATTGTTGGAAACGTTTCGAGACCTTAATCTTCAGTTTGTTTGGAATCTGCATGGTGTGATTATGGGAAATTTGAATATCAATTCTATATTGAGGAATGAGATCCAACAAGTACAATTTCTAGATAAGAAGTTGCAAGAGATGTTACTCCAACCGGGTTTCGTAAGAGCGTTGGATGGGATTATCCTATTCAATCAAAGAATTTGCATTTCAAATGATGATGTGTTAAAGAGAAAGGTTTTGGAGGAAGCCCATAAAGGTTATTTTACTATACATCCGGGTTCTTCGAAGATGTATCAAGACTTGAATAAAGAGTATTGGTGGTCCGGTATGAAAAAGGATATTGCGGTATTTGTGTCTGAATGTGCGGTGTGTCAAAAAGTGAAGATTGAGCACCAAAGACCGGGCGGTTTGTTGCAACCTTTGCACATCCCAATTTGGAAGTGGGATAGTATTTCTATGGAATTTGCAGTGGGTTTACCAAGTACTCAAGGTGGTTATGATTTTGTTGGGGTGATTGTAGATCGACTAACAAAATCTGCGCATTTCTTAGTCGTTAAGACTACGTACCAGGCAAGTCATCTTGCGAGGTTGTTTATTGCTGAGATTGTGAGGTTGCATGGTGTCCCGTCTAGTATTGTGTCAGATAGAGATCTGAATTTCACTTTGAGGTTTTGGAAGGTGTTCCAACAAGCCATGGGTATAGATTTGCGTTTGAGTGCTTATAATCATCCTCAAACGGATGGTCAGACAGAGCGTACGATTCAAACAATGGAAGATATGTTACGGGCATGCATTTTGGAAAGTAAAGGAAATTGGAAGGAACTCTTACCATTGATAGAATTCTCTTACAATAATAGTTACCATGGGAGTATCGGAATGGCCCCGTATAAGGCCTTGTATGGAAGAAAGTGTAGAACACCGTTGTGTTAGTCGGGAGTGGGTGAAGATAGGATTTTGGGACCCGAAGTTATTCAGGAGACTACGGAAAAGATCCGAATGATTCGAGAGAAGATTAAGCAAGCCCTAAATTGTCAGAAGATTTATGCGGACAATCGAAAGAGACCTTTGGAATTTGATGAAGTTGGTCATATGTACTTGAAAGTCACTCCGAGATTGAGATTGAAAGGACCGTTTAAGTCACGCAAGTTAAGCCCGAGAAACGTAGGACCGTATCAGGTCTTAGAAATGATTGGTGAAGTTGCTTACAGATTGGCCTTACCACCCTCTCTATCTGAAATGCATGATGTTTTCCATGTATATCAACTTCGTAGGTTTGTTCCTGATCCTCTTCATCCTATTCTGCCGGACTTTATCGAGATAGAAGCAAATTTAACTTTTGAACCCTAACCGAGCCGTATTGTTGGAAGAAAAACCAAGATGTTAAGGAACAAAGAAATTCCACTTGTTAAAGTACAGTGGGATGTGACGCATCCGAGAGATGCTACGTGGGAGTTGGAATCAGAGATGCGGGAATCATATCCTCACCTGTTCAGGTAATCCTGTAAATTCAAGGACAAATTTCTATTTAAGGGGGAGGATGTAATACCCCGTAATTCATTTAATTCTCCGGATAATATTATTTAATGCCAATAGGATTTCGGTTCTCTCTAAGAAATTTTAATGAAAAACTATTTAGAGTGAACGGAGAATTTAAATTGATTAATTGATATTATTTGTTTAAGAGGTTTTATTAAATTAATGGGTTATAGACATTTTTGGGACATTCTCTATTTTGGACCCATTGGTAAGAAATAAAGTTTTACTCTTAAAAACATAAGTTTTATATATTATATTTTATAGAAAGAAAAATAGAGAAAGAAGAAGTTAGTAAGGAAAAAGAGAAAGAAGGAAAAGAGAAGAAGAAGAGAAGTAAATCCTAGAGCTTCAAATTCATCATTCTCCATCATTCGTCCGTCTAATCGGCTCATTCTTTCCGCCAATCTTCATCTCACGAGGTGGGTTCTTAGTTAGAAGCTTTTGTTTTAGTTTTTGGTTGAGTTTTAGAGTTTATGAGTTTATAGGGTTTTAGAGAAATCTTAGAATTGGAAGATTAAACGGTTAAAACTCGATAAAAAAAATTTAAGTATGATGCTTTGTATATGATTCTATGCATGATTGTGGTTTGATTTCTCTATTTTGGTGATATTTGGATGGATTTATGACATTTGGGGAAGTTTCCCGTAAGCTGAATTTCTGGAAATTCGCAGAGCTCGCTTACCGAGAAGGTTGTTTCTGCAGGAAGAATTCTATTCTGGTGTAGCTCGCTTAACGAGCAAGGCTGCACTTAGCGAGCCTGGAGGTTTTGTGGTTTTTATGTTTTATCTCATAGCTTTTTACTTGGTTCTCCGATTTAAGTGTTCTTTATACCGAATTAAAGCTGAAATTATGTACTATCATATGATGCTGATAAATATTATTTTTACCCGACTTTTTCCCGACTTTTCGTAAATACCGTAAAAATGTTAAGTTAGGGAATTGTGAGCTAATGGTAATAAAAAGGTAAAACTTGTGAGGTAGCTAGGTTGCCCTAGGTTGTTACAAAATTGTTTTAGAGATTTGACAATACTTAGGCCTCGATACTCTGATGGTGTCTTTGGGCTAGGTAGTTGTGAGAAGTTGGAAGTTTACTTCCTTGCGTTATATCCTAATTTAATTATATCTGGCTCGTGTCGAAATCTCACGAGGCGAGACGGCCGAGAAGATATAATTAATATGTGGATTCAAATCTCTTAATGGATAACTATGACCCATGCTTGCTTGTCATCTGGGAGTACAAATGGGCGGGAAAGTATCCATTAGGAAGAGTAACCGTGACCCATGCTTGCTTGTCATCTAGGAGTATGACTGGGCAGGGAAAGTTACTTAGTTGTAAGGTACCATGACCCATACTTTCTTTTCATCGGGGATTATGACTGGGCGGGGAAAGTACCTTTGATAGATAATGAGTGACCCATGCTTGCTTGCCACCTGGGAGTGTGGTTGGGTGGGGAAAGCTATCTATACGTTAAGGATTGAGTGACTCGTACTTGCTTGCCACCGGGGAGTGTGGCTGGGCGGGGAAAGATTCCTTAAAGAACCTTGTGTGTACTCGTTTTGGTTACTTTGATGTCTCTAGTTTTATGTGAACTCGAACTCTAGGTTTTCCCCGACTTGAGTAGTGTCTAGTTTTGAACCTTAGAGCTGAGAGAACTCTAAGATATGGAACTCACTGAGCTTTTTTATCTCACCCCATGTTGATGTTGTTATTTCAGGTACTTTAGGTTCTGCAAAGGGTATAGATAAGGCGACTTGATTATCTTTTCTTATTTGATGGTTTCTTCCGCTGTGGACTTTTGAGATCTTCGGATCTAGTTCTTAGACTTTTTATTTTGTGAAACATCTTGTATTATTTATAGCCTTTTGTATTAGTACCTTATGTTGTAGTGGCTATATTTATGTAATGTGTTACTAAGAACTTGTTGTATTTCAATACCAAACTTAAATTTATATACGAAACATATGCTTTGATGTATGTCTTCTAAACATGCTATGATGAGTATGATATGAGAGAACATGTCTCTCCCGCTCGTAACTCATCTCCTCCTCTTTGTCTTTTCGCACTGTCTAGTTCCACCTGCACACACCGCACTATATTTCTAACAATTTTTGTAGGTACTTCCTTCAGAAACAGGCAATGTGAAGGCCAACTTCCTAAAAAGTGAAGTTTCCGCAAATCCAAAAACCTCGGAATATAAGACGCTGAAGCAAAAGTGGTCAGCTAAGGCAGGGACAACTAGGGAAGAGTCGAAGTGAATTTGGTCGTGGTGGCACAAAATGGCATCCATACAGGTTCAATTTTTCCTTTTCCATCTTTTATGAAAACATTGAGGACAATGTTTGGTTTAAGTGTGAGGGAGGAACGTTACCACTTTTATTTTATCGTTTCTAGTTAGATTCAATAATTTGCAGCATGATTTTAAATTTTTCTATTTTCGTTGCATCTTTGCATGTGTTGTCAAGTTCTTATATGTGATTTTCGTGTTTAACGATGAAATGCATAAAATTGTAAATGAAAGCAGTAAATAAAGTTGTACAGAAAGCAATAAATAAAAAAATAAACAAATAAGCACAAGTAACACATAACACCCCCGTAAACACAAATCAAACAAGCGCTAGGAGGAACCCACAAAAAGAACCATAAGCCCTGGTTGAAATATAAGGGTCCCCAGTAGAGTCGCCAAGCTGTCGCTCCCGAAGATTTGCATCCCGGTACAAGCGTGAACGGTCGGCGAGAGGAGAAATGAAATGAACTGAAAAGATTCACCAGCTAGGCATTTTTATCCCGAAGTAAAGGTAAAGCTTCATAAACCTAAGAAAAGATGGATAAGACGGTTGCGAACCAGAGAAACTGAGAATGGAGGTTGGTTACAACCTGGGAAGGTATTAGCACCCAGATTGTCCGTCGTACTCGACGAGATCCACGCTTGAAAGTTTGTGTTTAAAGGGATAGTGTTTGTGCTATCTGTGTGCAAAAGCTAGAAAAGAATATACAAGTGTCAGTGCAAGAAAATGAAGTGAGGTGCTCAGGAATGGGGCTTAAAAAGAATGCTGAAAGAGGGGGAATATACAGAGACTTTTGTTCGATAAAAGTTAAGTTATGCCTACGTATCCTCTCGTGCAATGAGGAAGTCAGAACACCATAGTTCGACTCAAAGAGACTGAAAGATAAATTGACTGATGAACTACTTGCTTATTTATGCTCAAGTGTATGACTCGTCTGGCCTGAGTGCTAACTGTCTTGCATTAGACGGAAGAAGCGAGTTCTCGTTTATGAATGAGAGTGATGAGAAAATAATCCCGAAGGAGACGATTATTGTTTGTTTTGTGTTTTCAATCTTTTATTGCTTTTTGTGTTTGTCATAAGTTAATGAGCTTAAGCCTAAACCAAGGGTTAGTAAACTCATCATATCCTCCCTTTGATTAGGGATAATGAGAATACCTTAAGTATGAGATAAACACCTCAATTTAATTACCATGATGATGTAGGATTAAGATCATTAACCTACTTGTGATTATTTAGACGCTTTTTGAGTTTTTGTTTAGTGTTAAGTAATGAGTTTAAGCCATAATCCAGGATTAGTGAACTCATTACACTATCCTAATAAAAGGATAATAGATGAGCACACTTAAGCTGAGGAAGATACCTCAACTTAATCCATGATTAAGGATTAACCTCATGACAAAACAAGTCTTTATTAAAGTGGAATTTAATTAAGGGTGAGATTAAGAAGTGAGTTTTATGATTTGTAAGACAACTTGAGGAGGACTTGTCCATTAACACTAGGCTTAGTCCTTCTTAACCAATAAAGGAAGAATTAGAACCCTAATGCAAGGCCCAAGTTACAAGCTATTATCTTAGTGATTATTAAGATGGATTGGTTAAGAGGTTTAAACAAATTAAGGGGTTTAACACTTAGGATTAAAGTTATACACTCCATCCTAAGAGAAGGATGCAGGCATAACCCTAATCACAAAGTCTTAAAACCTTAAAGGTTTAGTCTCTAATTATGAGATGAGAAGAGAGACACAAAGAAGACACAAAGGTAAAAGCTAAAGGGGGAATAATAAAAACCCTAATTATTTTCATGCTTGGATGTTCCTATGGTTTGTAAGGCTTGAGAAAGATTTTTAGAGAAGCCACCAATGGAAGAAGCAGATGAAAGGAAGAGAAGCAGAAGAAACAAGCTACTTACTTCACTGAAGAAGATAAGTAACTTGGAGAAAGAAAGTGAATGATGAACATGAATGAGCAAGCTCACTCTAAAGCAAAGAAAAATGCAGCAATGATGCATAAGAAGAATGAGAAGGGAGATGAGAAGTGAAGGAAAATTCACTTCTCAAAATACTTACCACCTGAAAAATGTTAGCATAAGGAAAGGAATGAAATGAAAATGAAATGTATGCAAAGATGCAAACCAAAACCAGAAGCATATACATGATTCAAATGATGTTATGAGATGATGCAAAAACATGTCAAGTGTTATGAATGTTCATACAAGAGATGAGAATGCAATGGAGCATGTTTTGAAGTATGAAAACACATGAAAGTTTAATGAAATGAAATGAATGCAAATCATGGAAAATGAATGAAGAAATGATCAAGAATGATTCTAATGTGTCCTAAGATGTCTAAAATGACATGTGAATGCATGAAATGTCATGGCAAGTTCATGAATGGATGCATATGCAAGATGTATGCAAATGAACATGAGAAATTAGGGTTTTAAGGCAACATGAGATGCAAAAGTAAAAAACAGAAGCAAAGCATAAGGTAAAAAATTGCAAATGAACTCAAAGGAACCCTAACCCCATATGATATCACACCCCAAAGGAGGAGGTCTAACTCTTAACCTAAAGAAAGTTGTGAATTTTCTAAATAAACTAGGGTTTTTGGGTACCTCAAAAGGGAAAATTCAAATCAATTTGAAAATGCAAGATAAATTTGTGACAAATATATGCTAGACACTACTCGTCATATGGAGAACAATGCAAAAAGAACCAATGTCAAACCCTTCATGGTTAGGCAGAAACGAATTCTTGAAGTTAGGGTTCAAAAAAGGGATTTTTATGAACCCTAAATTCAAGAAAATGTCAAAGTTGAATCAAAACCAAAAAGAAATTTGTATGAATAGTTTGACAATGTTTCTAAATGTCCTAAGATGCAATGTGAATTTTTTTCGGATTTTTAGAAACCTAAATGGTATTTTAATTAATTAATTTCCATTAATTAATTAAAATAAACATTTAAATATTTTTAAAATGGTTTTTTAATGCAACAAATAAAAATAAAAATGTTTTTGGGTGGAGAAATATATTTGAATTAAAAATGCAGAAGGAAAATATTTTTGGAATTTTTTAAGTATTTTAAATAAATTGTACAAGATAAATGCAATAAAATGAATTAAAAATGGATTTAAATAAAAGTCAGCTGATCCAAAGGATCAGATTCAAAGTTGAGGTTGGAGGGAAGACCACGCGTGCATCTCAACGGCCATAATTCAAACTGAATAAATCCTAATTAATTAATTAATTAATCCTGATTTAAACTTAATGAACTAATCTGGCCCATCCATTGCCTAACCATAATCACCATCCAACGGACCAAATTCAAACTTAGCCCTAAACACGTCATTAACCCTAATCTTTTTCAGGTGGCCGGAGAAGACTTCTGGTCGTCTTCTCCGGCAAGACCTTCAACCCAACTTCTTCCCTAGGCCATTTATGGAGCTCTAAAGCTCCAAATCAACTCCTCTCCTCTCCCTAAACATGAATCCACACTCAAAACTAATTTCTCATGGCTGAAAATCAAGATTCGAAGAAGAACTCAAAAATGGTGAAACTTTCAGACAGTCAGTACATGCTCATTTCGCAATCATTTTCAAAAATAAATATATCATGGTGATCAGCAAAGCATAAAGAACAATCTAAGAACTTAAAAATTCATTTCTGGAAAAAAGTTTGAAGAGGTTACCTGAGCTTGAGCTTTCTCAGTTTGGAGCTTTTGGACCTCCTCTCTTATTCAAAACCACTCCTCTTAACCTCCTGATGAAGCTTTGATGCTTGGAGAAAGTTTATAATGGCTGGTTTGAATGGTTGTTCTTCAACTGGCCAGAAATCGTGTTTCAGTTTTGGGGGATTTTTGGTTGCAATGAAGGGTGGGAAATGATCCTCTTGTGATGCTGAGTTGATTGATGAAGGAAGTTTGAAGTTTGAGTGTGTGTGCTGTGAGTTTCGAAAGCTTTTGCTCTTGGGTGATTTTTGGGAACTTAGTGATTCTGAAGTGTTAGGCTTGTGTGTCTTGTGTTATGAGCTGTGTTTGATCCACATAACAAGCTTTGATAGGTCAGAAGAGTTGTTGTGGCCTATGGTGATTGGTATGGGCTCTCTTGCAAAAAGTCAACAAAACTTGTACTTGATGTATGGGCTCATGTTGTAGTTGGCTTTTGGCTTGTCCTGGCTCAGCAAAGGTCAAGGAGATCCATGGAATTGGTTTTGTGGTGATTCAGCAAGTGGAAGCATGGTTGTGTATCATTTTGCAATTTTGATGAAGTTTGGCCCATTTGTGATTTCTTCATGTGCAAGGCATAGAATGAGATGATTCTTTGGGCAATTATGATTTTTAGGCAATGTACTATGTTTTTATGATGCATAGAAGTGTATTAGAAGTCACAAAATGGCTTGGCAAGTGGTTTTGCAAAAATCCCTCTTTGGTGTATTCTTGGAAATTATAGGATTTTTGCCAACTTTGAAAGATCATAACTTGAGTTCCATAATGAATTAGAACTTGTTCTTGTACTTTTTGAAAAGGGAATGATGCAATCTACAACGTTCATGACCAACAATTTTTCATTTGAAGCATTTTTGGTTGAGAAAGAGGAGGTTGAAAAACTTTCCCAAAATGGAAAGTTTCCATTACAAGTCATTTCCATTTTTGGCAACTTTTGGTTTAGCTCAATTTTCTTCAATTTTGTGAACTTCCAAGCACTTCAATGATCCAATAAAGATCATATAACTTCAATTTGATGAAAAATCCACTTTGGTTCTATTGTTGGGGGCCTCAGATTCCCTGATTTTGCTCTGACCTGCTCAAGAAGTTACCCAGTGAATAGATGACTTCCACAATGAATTTCTTCATCAAACTTGGTACACATGATACTTATAACATATTGAGATCATTAGAAACAAGAATGACCAAAAAAATTGGAGTTATGGCCTCTGAAACCAAAACCCTAATTTCAGGTCATCTGTGCAGTGAAACCCTAACTCTGCTTCCATGCTTTGCCAGTTCTTGTGATTTATTGACTTCCTTGATATTTGAGGGATATAAAATGATGGTAGAAAATACATGGACCCTCTTTGAACAATTGGAGACCTTTGGAGTGGCTTAGATGAATCCTTGGATTGCTCAGATGGAATCTTGGATTACTCAGATCACAAACCCTAGATGCAGATGAACTTGAACTATGTGTCGCTCCCGGGATTTTCATCCTAGTACAAACGCGAAAGTGGCGCGGAAAGGTAGAGTCGCCAGCCAGACATTTTTATCCCGAATGAATGGGAAAGGTAATGTTGCACAAACCTGAGGAAGAAGGAAAAGGACAAGGCCTTGCGAACCAAAGATCTGAGTTCGGGAGTCGGTTACGACCTGGGAAGGTATTAGCACCCCAGACCGTTCGCCGTACCCGACGGGATCCACGCTTGCAAAAGAAACTGTTTCAAAGGGTGAGGGTATGAAAGCTGCAGCAAAAGAAATGGAAATGAAAAGAAACTGGAACTGGAAAAGAAATGAAATAAGAAACAAATAGAAAAATGTAGGGAAAACAAAGATTGTGCTCGAACGGGCCCTACCCCGCTGCCTACGTACCTCATCAGGATAATGAGGATCAGAGACGCCGTAGTTCCCCTAACTAGGGGTAGAAAAGAAATTGCTTGTGAATTAAAGCTTGAACTGCCTATGTCATTGCTCAGGTGTTGCAGACTCGGACGACGAGTGCGTAACCGTCTTGCAAAGTGACAAGTAGGAGCAAGTTCGCGTACGGAGCGAATGAGATTAGAAAAGAATTCCCGAAGGAAAGACGCTTATTGTTTGTTTGAGATTTTTATGAAGCTTTTATTTGTGAAGGTTTGCATAGGTAAGTGTACCTAAGTCTTACTCAATGGGATGTGTACATCTCACATCATCCCGAAATGGAATGCGCAAGAGGCACACCTATCTATGGAGGAAATCCCCAAAGCTAGTCCCACAAGTGAAGGCTCAAGCACACTGGCCTATTACCATTATTAAGTGTTTTTGTGTTTTTTTTTGGTTAAGAAGTGTTTTTTTAGCTTTTCTTTGTGAGGTACTCATGCTAAGACCTATCCACCACGAGTGATAACTCACACCTCGCCCCGAAATGGAACGCATGTGAGCATCTCATAGCAAAGTCTCATGTCACATGAAAGTACTCAACCTTTATTAAATGAATTAGAATTAAGTTTGAAGATGAGAAGAGAGAGCACCAAAGGATCTCAAAGGAAAAATTCTAAAGGGGGACTAAAATAATCCTAAGTATTCACATGCATGGATATCCTAAAGGTTAGTGAGGTTTCTATCCTAATGAAGAAGGAAGAAGAAGATAGAAGAAGGGATGAGAAAGGCCTAAGCCCAACAACAAAGAGTTAGCTCACATAAACATAAAAGGAAGAGATAAGAGTTAGAGATGTGGAACTCAATTCCCACATCTCACACTTACCATAGCCCCTGCAAGGTTAGTATGCACAAGTGAACAAAAATGAACAAATTAACATAACATCATCCAACAATCAGAAGTGAAATGAAGTAAACAAATGCTTAATGCTAATTCAACTCAAATAAATAAAGATGAAAAGCTTATGACTTAAAATGAGGCAACATAACTACTTATGGAAACAAGTGCGCACTTAAGAAAGATGTAATACAAAACACACAAAATACAAACATAAAGTTCAAAACCAGAATCATAATGACATAAATAATGGCTTAAGAGGCCAGCAAGATGAAGAGAGAGGTCACACAATACCAAACAATATCAAAATAAAAGCAACGGAACCAAAATATGGCATTTAAACACTTAAAGAAACACATGACTTGAATAAGAAGCAAACCTAAAAATTTAGAAGAAACACGACCTATCCTAGGACCAGGAAGGTATCCACACCCTAGAGGAACCCCAAATGAGATGAAGAAGTTGGCACAAGCGCCCTTCTAAGCTTATAAGAGATCTAACAAACCAAAAGAAGCAAAATGGGACAAGGTGAGAACAAAAATCCACAAATAATCAACCAGCCATCTAAAAATTCTACAACTGAAGCCAAATGATCATGAAACACATTATATCAACTTGCCAAAAGGATTTGCAAAAATTCAGAAAGGAACTAAGTCAAATGGAGGCACAAACACAAGCTAGGACAGAAAACTTACATCACAAGATATCAGATCAAAACCCAAGAAATAAATTTCTAAAAATTCTGATAAAACTCACATGAAAACTAGAAGATCTTAGGAACACAATGCAAAAATAATGGGATCAAAACTCCAAATATTGAAGTCTATAGAAAATCAACAAGACAGGCTGGTCAAGAAATGAATCAAAAGAAGCTATGTACATTGGTGATTTAATTCTGGCACGCCAATCAATGAAAAAAATAAAATAAAAATGCTACAAAATTTTAGAGACACAAAGGAACATCTATGATTTTTTTGGGAATTTTTAGATGAATATTACCATTTTATACGAATTAAAAGCAAACTGAAATCAAAGAAAAATTAAGTTGGAAAAAAGAAAATGAAAGAAATGGGGTGAGGTGCGATTAGCAGTGATTTTTATGTTGAACTTGGATGGGCCTGGGACGAGTGGGGTGTGGATAGCATTCAGGAGAGCAAAAATGGAGGTCCTACCGGACGGTGACAAGTGTCACCGCCGGTATGGACAGCAACAACAAAAAATCCTCACACTTATCCTCTTATCATCTCGGTAATCACACAAACTCAACAAATCTTAATAAATCTTTAATTGCTTATAATATTTTATGAGAATCAAACTATTAGCATTAAAACCAATATAAAGAAACAATACAGCCAACGAAAAAACGTAGAAAGGCCATCCCTCTTTCTCTCCCTCAAAGCTCATCACCTTCTTCCTCTAAGAACGGCGCCGACGCCGCCTCACCGGCCAACTCTCTTCCTCCTTCAACAAAACTGCGCCGTCAACCCCATTCACCTCACCGAAGACCGCCGTCCTCCTTCACTCTCCTCATCGCGACGACTCCTTCTCCAACCTGATGAAATCCAGCCGCCGTTCATCTCCGTCTTCGCCATCACCGGAAATCACTCAAACATGAAACAACCAACACCAATCTCACTCAAATAACCATCCTCACCTCAAATCCGGATTCCTAACTTTCAAAAACGCAATCAACGGAGCGGATCGAATAAACAGAAGCACGAATAAACAGAAGCACAAAATCGCAACCAAACGATTTACAATAACAGTACGGTAATCAAGCCTGAAAATCAAAGTTCACCAACCTTCGACACTGCGACTTGCATCGGTTATACGCCGGAGAAATAACGATCTGTCGACGAAGATGCCGACGCGCGATGAAAACGATGATATAAGTTGCTTAAGCTCTCCGTCCTTTGAGCGAAGCGCGAAATTGGAGTTCGTGCGGTGTCGATGAGGATGAGTGATGAGCGTGCTTCTGCAGGTTGCCTCTCGAGATCGAAGAAGCATCTGTGAAGAGGAACTCAGTTAGTGCAGAATGATGACGGCTGATTCGATTTTGATTTCTGATTGTTGTGTGATGGAAAAGATGGAATCCACGTTTGGCTTGGTGATGAATGAAATTGATACACAGAAGCCAATCACGATGAGTTCAACTTTGTTCTCTTTGCTTTTCTGTTATTAGTGACGAATAGGTGGAGAGAATCATTGGATTCTGTTATTGTTGAGATGAAGATAGAATCAGTGATGTATTCTTGAGAAATGAAGGAGAACCAATTTGCTGTTAGTTCCTTCTGATTATGAACGTGATTTAGAATTTTCTTAACTCTTTCCTTCTTATTCTGTTAACTCTTTTTTCTTCCTTTTTTTCAAATTCTGTTACGTTTTTCTTTTTCTGCTGCTCATGAGCTTGATGTGAGTATTTTTCAATGCGTTTTTCTTTTAGTAAGGATCCTGCGCCTTTTTTGCATTTTATGTTGCCGTATGTGTATGTGTGATGCGCGTGTGCACTCTTCCTGTTTCTTTTCTTGCGTGTGGGGAACAAGTGCGTGGGAGCATTGTGGGGCCAGATGGGTTGCAACAAACTTACTGAAAAGTTGTACAAAATGTGTAGATGGGTATGTATGGTTTAGAGCAAAGAAATTAAATGGTAGCATAAACATATAAAAAAAATTAAAAAATGAAAATGGAATGGTTTAGAATGACATGCTGGGATTTGAGAAATGAATAATGAAAGAAATAAAAAAATAAAAAAAGTAAAAACATTAATATTTGGAGTAGATTAATGAAGTGGACAATTATGAAAATGGTTAATGAAACAAAAGATGGTTTAGTGGCATAGGGTAAAAATGGGTGTGATTAAGAAAGTGGTTTTGGCTATGGGTAATTGTTTACGGAAAATAAAATAAAACGGTGAATGGTAAATGGTTTATGAAGTGAATCCCGACTAAAGCGGACTTGGCTCTCACCCATATACACACGACCATAACCCACGATTTCAATTCAAAACCAATTTGTCCATTTTTCCACACGCCTCTGATAAAAGCAGTGAAGCTCATCAACAACTGAACAATTCGTAACTGAATCCAACAACCATCTAAAATAATCGTCTTCTAAGCCTCTGACCAAATAATCCCTGAATTACTTTGAATCTGTCTGAACCGACCTCTGGGAAAATAAATCCACTGCTGAGCCATTAATGAATGAATATATCCCAAAAGTTCTTATAAATCACAACTTTGATAATCTGATGAATTCGACACATCCCAACACTTGACTTTGAATATACACCGCCTGAGAAATGGTCAGCTGAAAAAAAGATATCTAGCAACTGAAGCGAACAACTGACAATTTGACCTAGATTAGGTCAAATATCCCTCTGAATCGAATCGATGAACTGAAATCACTGCTAGCCTATGCTATGCTTCAACAATGAAAGGCATGCTTAATTTTTCTATGCTAATGATGTAGTGCGAAATATGCAAATGATATGCTAAATGCTATGAAAAAGAGAGGGCAAATTTGGGGTGTTACACTATGCAGTGAAACAAAAAATGCAATATTAGATGGTATGCTTATGCTAATGCAAAAATGAAAGATCACAAGCCATGGTGTGAAATTAGTGAGGGAAAATTTGGGGTGTTTATAGCTGCCCATATTCAAACATGAGTTAGCTTTGCAGGATGTAAGCGCATGGCTTAACAGACAAACAAGATAACTTGTGGTTGAATACCAAAGACAGTCAGAAATTTGCACTCACTGGGGAGAAGAAGAAAAGGGATATAAATTGCAAAAGGTAGTATAGTATGATTATAAAGTGCGGGCGATGGAGGACGACCATCGAGCAGAGGACGACTGTTGGGGTTAAAGCAATGACGGGGACGGCCGACAAGCTGGGGAAATAAAGATACCACAACGGGGATGGCCATCAGGTAAGGAAATACGATTCTTTGGGGATTAAAGGAAATCAATGATGGGGACGGCCATCAGGTTTGCAAATTAAAGTAAACAATGATGGGGACGACCATCGGTTAAAGAATAATGCAAAATCGATGAGGGACGGTCATCAAAGGTGAAGGACGATCACCTAGCAGGGGACGGCTGCTCTTTATCACGACATAGGACGAACGTCGGATAGAAAAAGGTCGACGATGGAGACGGCCATCGGATAAGCATGATGAAGGACGATCATCAAGAGGTGAAGGACGATCACCTAGTAGGGTACGGCTGCTCTCGGGGTTTATCATGACATATGACGAATGTCAGATAACAAGATCAACGATGGGGACGGCCATCGGATAAAATGATTAAGGACGATCATCAAAAAGGTGAAGGACGATCACCTGGCAGGGGACAGCTGCTAAATATCACGACATAGGACGAATGTCGGATAGAAAGGGGTTCCAATAATGAAGACTCCGCTGGGGAAAGGATGAGGGACGGTCATCCAAAGGTGAAGGACGATCACCTGGCAGGGTACGGCTGCCGAAAGTATCACGACATAGGACGAATGCCGGATAGAAGAAGAGTTGCTTTTTTGGGGAATGGTAAACACGGACGAGTGCTTACACTTAAGAAATAAAAGGTATAAGTGTTTTGACATTGTGTATAGATTAAAGATGCGGACAAGCATCCCTAGGACCATGATACGGACGAGTATCGGTAGAAACAAACGCTGACGCATGTTCAGAGATGATGGTACGGACGAGTACCAACTGGTTAACAAAGAACACGGACGAGTGTCGAATCTGTGGGGAATAATATATGTATATAAGATACGGACGAGTATCTGTAGAAGTACGAACAAGTATTGTGAAGTGTGAGCAAGACACGGACGAGTGTTCAACTTGCTGGGGAAGAGTGTGACACGGACGAGTGTCAGAAGAGAAAGTGTATAAGTTATGAACAAACATTTGCATATATGAGAGTGCAAAAGGTGTTTCGGCGACCTGCGGGGATGGGATGACACGGACGAGTGTCGAAAGGGGTATATATGAACATGTATTTGTTGGGGAGTGCAAAGGGGACGCTTTGGCTTTTGCTTGCAAGGGATGCAAGCTTTTATATACATTGCTAGTGGAATATTGGTGATATTTGCAGGTGACTGGTTTGAACCTGACTTGTGATCATACAAATGTTTGATTTTTTCTGTAATGCTCCGTATTAGACGGAATGTTACGCTTTGTGGGGAGAGATGATGCAAATGCTATGATTATGTAAAATGAAACGATCCGGGATTCGGATCCCGTTGCTGTGAAGATCTCTGGCTGATCTGCTTGGAAGGAGAATCCCCGCCGGGGAAGATCATCGGTAGATCTTGATAAGATATATGGTTCTCTTGGGGAGATAGATCACTGATAGATCTATCCGGTAAGGAGGAAACCCAGTTGGGGATGAGAAAGCTTCTGTTACTTTGTTGTGTGAGAATTTCAGGCATTGCTCTTCTGGGGAGAGACTGGAACTCTGCGGGGAGACGATTCTTTTGTCTTTGAGAGGCCTTGCACTATGTTTGGGGAAGGAAAGATCACTGAACGATCTTCCTAGAGTTCTCTGTGGGGATCCTGGTTGGGGGATAAGGATGTTTTGACAACTCTGTTGGGGAAAAAGCATTTCAGATGTTGTTTGGAGAAGATGTGATGGGGAAGTAATGCTGGGCATGCCCCATGCTACATATCTGAATACCTGCAATCCTGTTAAGACAAAGAAACGCACAAATGTCCCGAGGTATCCCTTACCGGATTCCATCATAGGAGTTAGATATTACAGAGAGTAAATGCATTTTCTGCAAGCATTTATTAATAATGGCTCATTTGTTTTATGCAAATATTATATCACGGAATACTGGACATTTTGCAAATGACACAAAAATGTACGAAACGAAGTGTGACTAAAAATCTGATTTTATTGATCTGGGTGCCCTGAATTGGCAAATACAGTCAAAGAAACAAATACATTGGAATGAGGAGATTGTTACAAATTGAGAAAAAGTAAGAGTGCTGGCAATGTTGATGATGCTTTTGGAGAGCTTCCTTTGCTATGACCTGTATGACCTTGACGTTCTTCTTATCTTGCTTTCTGAAGATGGTTGATTCCGAACGATGCTTTAACCTTTCGAAACTGGCCATGTTGTAAGTGATACGGACGAATTCAGAATGTAATTGTTCGCTTATTCCCTGATTTTGCATGGATCGCCCTTTCGGGTTTTCAATCCACCGGGATACCCATTTTTGCCTGAGCTGTCCAATGCGGCTTTTCAACTCAGCGGGTGTACATTTTTTTTATTTTCCCTTATTTTTTCCCGAGTCTTTTATTCTGTTTTTGACTCGCCGGGATGCCCTATTTTTGCCTAGATTTACATTCTGTTTTTATGTCCAGCGGGTCTTTTTATGCGAAGTATTTTTTAATTGCATCTGAATTCACAGGGGATAAGAAATATCCACCATCCATAGTAGTGAGCATCAGTGCTCTACCAGAGAATACTTTCTTTACTATGAATGGGCCATCGTAATTCGGAGTCCATTTGCCCATGTGGTCTGTATGAGGAAGAAGTAATCTCTTCAGCACAAGATCTCCCACTTGGTATTCCCGAAGCCTGACTTTCTGATCGAAGGCTTTCTTCATCCTTTTCTGATATAGCTGCCCATGACAAATTGTAGCTAATCTCTTTTCTTCGATTAGATTCAGTTGATTGTACCGTGAACGGACCCATTCTGCTTCATTCAGCTTGACATCCATCAATACCCGTAAGGAGGGTAACTCAACTTCAACAGATAGGACGGCTTCCATACCATACACAAGTTGATAAGGCATTTCCCCAGTAGACGTTCTGATTAAGGTTCGGTACCCATGCAAAGCAAATGGTAGCATTTCATGCCAGTCTTTGTATGTAACCACCATCTTCTGCACAATCTTCTTGATATTTTTGTTAGCTGCCTCAACAACGCCATTCATCTTTGGTCTGTAAGGAGAAGAATTGTGATGTTGGATTTTGAAGTCCCGACACAGTTCTGCCATCATTTTTTTGTTCAAATTGGAACCATTATCAGTAATGATTCGCTCGGGTACTTCATATCGGCAGATGATGTCTCTTTTCAGGAATCTGGTTACCACTTGTCTGGTGACGTTTGCATATGAAGCTGCTTCAACCCATTTGGTGAAGTAATCAATGGCGACCAGGATGAATCTGTGGCCATTTGAAGCAGTTGGTTCAATCTTTCCAATCATGTCAATGCCCCACATGGCAAAGGGCCAAGGTGAAGACATCACGTTCAAAGGATTTAGAGGCACATGCACCTTGTCTGCGTAGATCTGGCATTTGTGGCATTTCCTGGCATATGCACAACAGTCTGCATCCATTGTGATCCAGTAGTAACCTGATCGTAACAACTTTTTAGCCATTGCATGTCCTCCAGCATGGGTACCAAAGGATCCTTCATGTACCTCGTGCATCAACAAGTCTGCTTCTTTCTTATCAACACATCTGAGAAGCACCATGTCAAAGTTTCTCTTGTATAATGAACCATCAACATTCAAGAAGAAACTACCAGCCAACCTTCTTAATGTCTTCTTGTCATTGGATGATACCCCAGGTGGGTATGTCTGATCCTCTAAGAAGCAATTGATGTCATGGAACCAGGGCTTGTCATCTTTAGCAATGTCCTCGGAGAATACGTATGTTGGTCGGTCTAGTCTGGATACCGAAATCCGAGGCACATAGTTGGAAGTTTGAACCTTGATCATGGAGGAAATGGTAGCCAAAGCATCTGCGAACTGATTTTCGTCTCGAGGGATGTACTCAAGTTTGACTGTTGTGAAGAAAGTCAATAATCTCCTCGTGTAGTCACGGTATGGAATCAGATGCTCTTGGTCAGTGTACCATTTTCCATTGGTCTGATTGATTACCAGAGCTGAATCTCCGAATACAGTTAAAGTTTTGATCCTAAGGTCAATGGCTTACTCAAGACCCATGATACAGACTTCGTATTCAGCTTCGTTGTTAGTGCATGCAAAGGTGAGTTTTGCCGAGAAAGGCATATGATCCCCCTTAGGTGTAATGAGCACTGCACCAACTCCACGACCATTCATATTGACAGCCCCATCAAACATCATTGTCCATTCTTCTTCTGGGTCAGGTCCTTCAGTGTGAACAGGTTCTTCATGATCTTTTGCTTTCAAGAACATGATGTCTTCATCAGGGAAGTCAAATCTCATTGGTTGGTAATCATCAATGGGTTGCTCAGCTAGATAGTCAGACAGTACACTGCCTTTGATGGCCTTTTGAGATGTGTACTCAATGTCATACTCTGTTAAAATCATTTTCCATCTTGCAACCCTTCCGGTAAGTGCTGACTTCTCAAATATGTACTTGACTGGATCCATCTTTGAGATCAACAAGGTAGTGTGAGTCAACATATACTGTCTTAGTCGGCGAGCAGCCCACGCTAAAGCACAACAAGTTTTCTCGAGCAGTGAATAAAGTTGTTCACAGTCGGTAAACATTTTGCTTAGGTAGTATATTGCATACTCTTTTCGACCAGACTCGTCATGCTGGCCCAACACACACCCCATTGAACCCTCTAATACTGTCAGGTACATTATTAGAGGTCTTCCTTCAACTGGAGGCATAAGAATTGGAGGTTCTTGTAAGTACTCCTTGATTTTGTCAAAAGCCTTCTGACAATCTTCGTTCCACCTGACCGTTTGTTCCTTTCTTAACAGTTTGAACAGGGGCTCACAGGTTGCATTAAAATGAGATATGAACCGCGAAATGTAGTTCAATCTACCCAAGAACCCCCAGACTTCTTTTTTAATCCTAGGTGCAGGCATTTCCTGAATGGCTTTGACTTTGTCAGGATCAACTTCAATTCCTTTTTCACTTACAATGAATCCCATCAGTTTATCGGAACGCACCCCGAATGTGCATTTGTTGGGGTTTAGCTTCAACTGGTATTTTCTCAGACTCTTGAACAACTTCAGCAGATTTACCAGATGATCTTCTTCAGTGAGGGACTTGGCAATCATGTCATCCACATAGCACTCAATTTCTTTGTGGATCATGTCGTGGAATAATGTCAGCATAGCTCGTTGATAAGTAGCACCGGCATTCTTCAATCCAAATGGAATTACCTTATAACAAAATGTGCCCCAAGGTGTAATGAAGGTAGTCTTCTCCATGTCTTCGGGTGACATTCTGATCTGACTATACCCGGAAAAACCATCCATGAAGGAAAATACCGAGAACTGAGCTGTGTTGTCGACCAATACATCAATGTGAGGTAATGGGAAGTTATCCTTCGGGCTAGCTCTGTTCAGACCCTAGTAATCCACACACATCCGTTCTTTGCCATCCTTCTTAGGCACTGGTACAATATTAGCAACCCATGGCGGATAACTAGTTACAGCAAGGAAACCGGCGTCCCACTGTTTTTGTACCTCTTCTTTAATCTTCATGGCTATATCTGGACGAGTACGGCGTAGATTTTGTTTCACTAGAGGACATTCTTCTTTCAAAGGCAGCTTGTGCATAACAATGTCCATATATGGACCTGGCATGTCTTGATAGGACCAAGCAAAGACGTCGACGTATTCTCGAAGCATATCGATGAGCTGTTCCTTCACTGAATCTTGCAGACTGGCCCCAATCTTCACTTCTTTCAAGTCTTCTTCGGTACCAAGATTAACTGTTTCAACCTCCTCCTGATGAGGAGTGATCTCTTTCTCTTCTTGCCTCAACAACCTGGCTAACTCTTCAGGCAACTCATAGTCTTCTTCAACCCCTTCATCAGCTTGATTAATCGGATTATCGAAGTCATACAAGGTCATAACAGTGTTGTTGTCGGTGTAATCTGGAGGATAATCTCTGCAAGGGTTGAGATTTGTTCGTTTTAGTGATCAGTTTAAATCTTGTTTAGAAAAAGTGAAAATGAAATTGTTTATTTTGAAAACATTGTCATTTTATTGTTTTGTACAAAAGTGAAAAATGAAAAGACAGTGAGCGAAAAAAAGAGACTCGTTTGCAAAAGATGTCCGATATTCATTGATTAATCATTTGCACAAAATTACAATATGACCCTATTACAAAATGAGTCCTGACACCTTGGGTAAGATGCAGGACTTGATGCATGCTAGAAAGACAGGAAATAATAATTACTCTGCGGGAGTAACCCTTATAATTTCCTGGGAAGACCAGTTAAGGACTTGGTTCCCCGGGATCCTTGGATGTATTCAGTTCTCCAGGTTGCGGTCGCTTTCCTCCTCGTCTTCCAGACTATTAACAGCATCTGGGGTGAGCATCCCCCCACTGACAAATTTGGGCTCCTTGGAAGCCTCTGATTGATCTTGTCGGAATGGTCTGTAACCCAAAACGAATCTATCTTCCTTCTTTTCTACTGGTAACAATTTGCCCCAGCCTTGAGCAGTACCTTCTTCAACAAGCTTTCAGGCTTGCTGATAAGAGAGGATTGAAGTACCCATCCTATCTTCCTGGGATGCAGCCAATACTCCAGTAGCCTCATTAATATTTAGGGCCTCAAACCCTTGGCTCATTGTCTCATGGATTTCACCATCCATCTCAATATACTTGTATGTAGCCAGATGGCTAACAAATATGTCTTCCTCACCACAGATGGTGATAATCTGTCCTTCCCATTCATACTTCAGTTTCTGGTGAAGGGTCAACGTTACTGCGCCTGCGGCGTGAATCCAAAGTCGACCTAACAAACAGCTGTATGCCGGATGTATGTCCATCACATAGAAAATGGTCTTAAATACCTGTGGACCGATTATCACTGGCAACTCCACCACTCCCAGAACGGATCTTTTGGAGCCATCAAAAGCCCGGACCACAAGGTTACTTGGCTGGAGAGCTATCCCGTCATATTCCAGCTTGACTAGAGCCTTCTTGGGTAAGACATTGAGTGAGGACCCAGTATCTACAAGAAAATGAGATAGTACAGCTCCTTTGCACTCCAGGGTTATGTGCAAAGCTTTGTTATGGAGACGTCCCTCTGTTGTTAAATCAGCATCAGTAAAACCTAGCCCATGGCTAGTATTGACATTTGATACCACTGTTTCTGTAGATGTTTAAGAATTGGCAGAATTTTTGACCAACAAGAAATGTTGAATTCAGTTCAGAATGTCCTATCAGATGTTGGGACATTATCAAACATAGTATGTGAACTTATTTCAGGATGTCTCATCAGATGTTGGGACATTGTGTAAATAACTTCAGTTCAGTTTTTCAGGATGTCCCAACAGATGTTGAGACATCTCAGACCTGCTACCAGAATTAATTAAGATTAACTGATCAGAGATATTTAAGGAGAAGTATCTGGAATTAATTAATGATGGATAAAAACAGAACAAGGCGCATCTGTAGGATGTTTTATATTGAAGATTCAGATTAAAACAGAAGACCTAAATCACCTAGAATATAGGAGGTAACAAACCCTAAATTCAAGGTGACAGCTGCTGCACATTAGGGCTGGATCATTCTACAGAAAGCCCAAAATTCAGATACCTATTTAAGCAACAGAAACTCATAGAATTGAGTACGAATTTCAGAAGAACAAATAGGGTGTCTAGAGTTTTAATAGCAGGTTGTTTTTATTGTACCACTTTATGAGCTTTTAAGCAAAAGTGCATTTGTGACTTGATTGAAACTGTTAAGTAAGATCAAGCTGTATTGTTTGAAGGATGTCTTCAATTTTAGTAAACTTGTAAACTTGATCACTGTGTGATTGAGGGGGAGTGAGTAGGGTACTCTTATCTAAGGTGTGTCTTAGGTAGAAATTGCATTGGGTAAGTATTAAGTGATAGATTAAACAGGGTGGTTTAAGTCTAGAATTAATATTACTAATAGTGGATTTCCTCCTGGCTTGGTAGCCTCCAAATGTAAGTGTGGTTATACACTGAACTGGGTTAACAAACTTCTGTGTTGTTTACTTTTCTTGTTATTTAAGTTCTGGTTAAATTTGTCAAGTGTCCAATCAAGTGTTGGGACATCTCTTAGGACATCTCATACCTGATCACAGAATTTCAATTGGCATCAGAGCAGGCACCCTGCCTGTTTATACTGGGTGAGATCTAGGGAATACAAATTCTGTAACATGGACAGAGATTTAGGGTCAGTAAATAGACCACCTATACTGGATGGATCTAATTATGACTACTGGAAGCCAAGAATGATTGCATTCTTAAGGTCACTTGACAACAGGGCATGGAGAGCAGTCAATGTTGGATGGGATCATCCTGTCCAAGACACCAAAGATGGATCAAAAGTGCTGAAACCTGAAGAAGAATGGAGTAAGGAGGAAGAAGACTCAGCACTAGGCAATTCAAAAGCCTTAAATGCTTTATTCAATGGCATTGATAGGAACATTTTCAGACTTGTGCATCATTGTGAGCTGGCCAAAGATGTTTGGGATACTCTCAAAACAACTCATGAAGGAACATCAAAAGTAAAAATGTCAAGACTTCAACTTCTCACCACCAAGTTTGAAAACTTGAGAATGAAGGAAGATGAATCAATTCATGAGTTCTATATGAACATCTTGGATATAGCCAATACTTCTGGAGCTTTGGGAGAAAAGATGACTGATGAAAAGCTTGTAAGAAAGATTCTCAGATCTTTGCCAAAAAGATTTGACATGAAAGTCACTGCAATAGAAGAAGCTCAAGACATATGCTCCATGAAAGTTGAAGAACTCATTGGTTCCTTTCAAACTTTTGAGATGGGAATGAATGACACAAATGCCAAAAAGAACAAAAGCATAGCCTTGGTGTCAAATACAGATGAAGAAGAAGATGATGAATCAGCAAATGATAAAAGCTTATCAGAAAACCTTGCCTTGCTTGGAAGACAATTCAAACAGATTCTCAGAGGAATGGAAGGCAAATCCAAACCTAGTGGAAGAAACACAAACTCTGAGAACAGAAGACCTTATGATGCTAACAAAAGATTAAAGTATGCTGAAAAGACCAGTCAAGATAAAGGAGTCAAATGTCATGAATGTGAAGGATATGGACACATCAAGTTTGAATGTCCTACCTACTTAAAGAGGCAAAAGAAAGGACTCTCTGTGACCTGGTCTGATGAAGACTCAGGAGATTCAGAAGAAGAATCAACTAAGCATATTACTGCTTTAGCTGGACTGTGTGAATATGATAGTGATTCCAGTTGTGGAGAACTTACTTATGAAGAACTTGAGCAAGCATTCAAAGATCTATACAAAAGAAGTTCTGAAATATGCCGTGAAGTTATAAAGCTAAAGAAGCAGAATGAGACATTAGAAGATGACAAAGCAAACGATCAGGAGATCATTGACACCTTAAAAAGTGAAGTAAGCCTTCTCAACTCTAAGTTGGAACATATGTCCAAATCTGTTAGAATGTTGAACAGCAGCTCAAACACACTGGATGTTATTCTCAGCAATAATAAACATTCAGGGGACAAAAGTGGACTGGGATATAACAGAGATGAAGCCAGCTCTAGCAAAACTACTTCAAAAACTACACAGTCAAACAAGATGTCCCAACAGATGCTCCAACATCAGAACACAAAGACAAACATAATGTTCCAACAGATGTCTCAACATTCTGGAAAGAACAAAATGAAGAAGAAGTATCAAAGATGGAGATGCCATCACTGTGGAAGATTTGGGCATATCAAACCTCACTGTTATAAGCTACATGGATATCCAAATCAGATGTATCAGCAACCTTCCAAGCAGAAAGTAGAAGGTACCAAGAAAGTGCTGCATAGACTTCAAAGAAATCAGCAACCTCCTAAGCAAAAGACAGAGGTTATCAAGAAGGTTTGGAGACCAAAAGCTGACATTCAGACTGATCAAAGCCACATACCCAAGAACAAGATCAACAATCAAACTTGGAGATCAGCTGAACAACACACAGGGCAGAGGCATCAAAAGAAATCTCAGCTCATCTGGTCAAAGAAAAGTACTGCATACATAGCACATACATCTCTGAGAGTATCAGCTAAAGAAGACTGGTACTTTGACAGTGGATGCTCAAGACACATGACTGGATTGAAGAATTTGCTAGTAAACTTAAAATCACATTCATCCAGGTATGTTACCTTTGGAGATGGAGCTAAAGGAGAAATCAAGGGAGTTGGAACCTTGGATTGTCAAGATGTTCCAAGACTAGATGATGTGCTGCTAGTTAAAGGTTTAACTGCTAACCTGATCAGCATAAGTCAACTATGTGATCAAGGATACAGTGTAAACTTTACCAAATCTGAATGTATAGTGACTAACAAAGAACAAGAGGTTGTCATGAAAGGAGCCAGATCTAAAGACAACTGTTACATGTGGGAATCCCAAAGTCTCAGTCTCACTTCAACCTGCTCTCTAGCTAAAGAAGAAGAAGTGAAACTGTGGCATCAAAGACTAGGTCATCTTCATTTCAGAGGCATAAAGAAGATCATATCTATGGATGCTGTAAGAGGTATTCCTAAACTAAAGATTGATGATGGCAAAATATGTGGTGAATGTCAAATAGGCAAGCAAACCAAGATGTCCCATCCAAGGCTCCAACATCTGACAACTTCCAAAGTTTTGGAACTTCTACATATGGATCTTATGGGACCTATGCAGGTTGAAAGTCTTGGTGGTAAGAGGTATGCCTATGTTGTGGTTGATGATTTTTCAAGATATACATGGATAAACTTCATCCAAGAAAAGTCAGATGTATTTGATGTATTCAAAGAATTATGTCAAAGATTGCAAAGGGAAAAATCCAGCTGTGTGATCAGAATAAGAAGTGATCATGGAAAAGAATTTGAGAATCAAAAGTTCTTAGATTTCTGTTCTTCAGAAGGAATTAATCATGAGTATTCTTCTCCTATCACTCCTCAATAGAATGGGATTGTTGAAAGGAAGAATAGAACCATACAAGAATCAGCAAGAGCTATGATCCATGCTAAAAAGTTGCCTCTATACTTTTGGGCTGAAGCTATGAACACTGCCTGTTACATCCATAACAAAGTTACTTTAAGGAAAGGAACTTTGTCCACAATATATGAAGTCTGGAAGGGCAGAAAACCCACAGTTAAGTACTTCCATGTTTTTGGAAGTATCTGTTATATTCTGGCAGATAGGGAGCAAAGAAGAAAAATGGATCCTAAAAGTGATGAAGGGATTTTTCTTGGATACTCCATAAACAGCAGAGCATATAGAGTATTTAATTCTAGAACCAAGGTTATCATGGAATCCATAAATGTGATAATTGATGATGCTCCTACAGATGTCCCAGAGGATGTTGGAACATCTGCTGATATCAAGATTGAAGCTGAAGAAAAGAATGATCAATATAACTTCACTCAAACTGATACAAGGACAGAAGAATCAAGCAAACCTCCTTCCATCAGAATACAAAAGGATCATCCCAAAGATTTGATAATTGGTGATCCCAACAGAGGTGTGAGTACTAGATCAAGAGAAGTGATTTCAGGTTCTTGTTTTGTCTCCAAAATAGAACCTAAAAATATCAAGGAAGCTCTCACTGATGAATACTGGATTTGTGCTATGCAAGAGGAATTAGGTCAATTCACAAGGAATGAAGTGTGGAATCTTGTTCCTAGACCTGATGACATAAATGTAATTGGAACAAAATGGGTTTATAAGAACAAGTCAAATGAACAAGGAGTTGTTACAAAGAACAAAGCTAGACTTGTAGCTCAAGGATACACTCAAATTGAAGGGGTGGACTTTGATGAAACCTTTGCACCAGTAGCAAGGCTTGAATCAATCAGACTATTATTGGGAATTGCTTGTATCTTGAAGTTCAAGCTATTTCAAATGGATGTGAAAAGTGCCTTTTTAAATGGCTATCTTAATGAAGAAGTATATGTAGAACAGCCTAAAGGATTTGTTGATCCAAGCTGTCCAAATCATGTATACAAACTCAAGAAGGCACTTTATGGGTTGAAGCAAGCTCCAAGGGCATGGTATGAAAGACTAACCACATATCTTATCAAGCAAGGATACAGAAAAGGATGGTCAAACATTTTGTCAAGCAAATGGAATCTGAATTTGAAATGAGCCTAGTAGGAGAATTAACCTACTTTCTTGGGCTGCAAATAAAGCAAATGGAAGAATCAATGTTCATCTCACAAAGCAAGTACTCCAAGAACATAGTCAAGAAATTTGGAATGGAAAATGCTGCTCACAAGAGAACTCCTGCCCCCACACATTTAAAGCTGACTAAAGATGAAAAGGGTGAGAATGTAGATCAAAGCTTATACAGAAGCATGATTGGAAGCTTGCTATACTTGACTGCTAGCAGACCAGACATTGCTTTTGCAGTAGGAGTTTGTGCAAGATATCAAGCTGATCCAAAAGTCAGTCATCTCAATCAAGTCAAGAGAATCCTTAAATATGTTAATGGTACTTGTGACTATGGCATAATGTACTTTCATGGTTGCAAACCAATTCTCACTGGCTTCTGTGATGCTGATTGGGCAGGAAGTGCTGATGACAGAAAAAGCACTTCAGGAGGATGCTTCTTTCTAGGAAACAATCTGATTTCTTGGTTCAGTAAGAAACAGAATTGTGTATCATTATCTACAGCTGAAGCTGAGTATATAGCAGCAGGTAGCAGTTGTTCTCAGTTGGTTTGGATGAAGCAGATGCTCACTGAGTACAATGTCCCACAGGATGTCATGACATTGTACTGTGACAACTTAAGTGCTATCAACATATCAAAGAATCCTATCCAACATAGCAGGACAAAGCATATTGATATCAGACATCATTTCATCAGAGATCTTGTAGAAGAAAAGGTGATTTCATTGGAGCATGTAGCTACAGATCTGCAGTTAGCTGATATTTTTACCAAAGCATTGGATGCTACACAATTTGAGAACTTAAGGGGCAAACTTGGAATCTGTTTATGTGATATTTAGAAGTTAATGAGATGTGCCAACATGTCATATGACATTGCATGGCATAAGTTCCAGATGGCAAAAACAGTCTGGACAAGATCCTTGGGAATTCCATCTCTAATCATTTGCACAGTAACGGCTACTTATTTAGTAACTGTTTATAATCAGCTATCAAGATTCTCATCATACTATCACAAGCGAATCACATTCACCAGCTATTCTCCAGAAATCATAAACCCTAAAGTCTTTCTTCCATCTTCTTCAACAATGTCTCAAAACCCTAAATCAGCTGAAGAAATTCTCAACAAAGAAGACGTAGTTCATGCCACTCCCATCTCTGTAGTACCAATGCAATCAACCCCATTGGACGAACTCAGGGGAAGCGTTTCTCACACTAAAAAGGCAAGAACTCCAAAGAGAGCTAAAGATCAAGTAAGGAGCAAAGCAAAAGGAAATCCTTCTCCTGCTAACAGGCCCCCAAACTCTTCAAAATATGTTGATGATTCCATCAAGGAGATTATCAACCAAGTCCTTTCTGAACAAAGAGTGGTGAGAGGGATCTCTGTTCCTTTGAACACCATTCCTGCACCTCAAGAAGAACCAGCTCAAACTGGAGAAGACACTCCTGCAGAACAAGATGTCCCAATGAATGTTGGAACATCTGCAGATGAGAAAGAAAATTCATTTGATGCTGATACTGAACAGACTGAGGACCAGAAAAAGGCCTCAAGTGAAAGTGATAAAGATAACTCTGAGGATCAGATCAAAACCTCAAATGAAGATCAAATCCCTGCTGATCAAACAGCTGAAGAGGAGACTGCTCAATCTCCTCCAGTGGTCAATCTGGAGCAGGACTCTGATGCAGAAATCATAGCATCTGTTAAACCCAGCATAGCCAAAAGGCTAAGATCCAGGAAGGGAAAGATGCAAGCTGAACTTGTCATCCCTGAGAAGAAGAAGGCTAGTCCAAAGAAAGGCAAGACTAAAGCTACCTTTGGTCCAACAAAACCATGGAGCAAAGTCCAAACCCAGAAGAGAAAAGCTGCCACACCATCAGATTCAGATGTTGGATCAGATGTCCCAACATCTCCTCCCAAGAAAAGACCAGCATCATCCAGAGCTTCAACTGCTGTTCCAGAAGCTCCCTTGGACAACATATCATTCCATCATGTCTCCAGTGTCAACAGATGGAAATATGTGTACCAAAGAAGGGTTGCTCTAGAAAGAGAACTGAGCAGCAATGCACTTGAGTGCACAGAACTGATTGATCTCATCTCTGCTGCAGGACTATTCAAAACAGTCTCAGACCTCTCTCCCTGCTATGAACTTCTTGTCAAAGAGTTCATTGTGAATCTTCAGGAGGATTGCTTAAATGGTAAGTCCTCTGAGTTTAGAAAAGTTTTTGTTAGAGGCAAATGTGTACAGTTTTCTCCTCAAATCATCAATGAGTATCTAGGAAGAGAAACAGATGGACCCAATGAGCTAGGTAAGACAGATAATCAAGTCTGTAAAGTGATCACTGCAGACCAGGTCAAGGCATGGCCTGTGAAGGGTAAGCTCTCAATGAGCATGCTTACCAGAAAGTATGCCATGCTAAACAGGATTGGAACTGCTAACTGGGTGCCTACCAATCACACTTCTTCAATCTCAACTTGTTTGGCCAGATTCATCTATGCTGTGGGAACTCAAACCAAGATGGACTATGGAGCTTTTATCTTTGATCAAACCATGAAGCATGCCAGCTCCTCAGCAACAAAGCTTCCAATAGCCTTTCCATCATTGCTGTGTGGTATTGTGCTCAATCAATACCCTGGAATTCTCACTGATAAGGATACAGCCTGCAAAAGAGAGAGCCCCTTGGCTTTTCACTACAAGTTATTCCTCAGTCATCATGCAGCAGATGTTGAAGCACCTTCTGGGACATCTGCAGGTCCTTCAACTACTAGGAATCCAATCTCCAAGAAGGCCTTAATTGCTGAACTCAAAAGCACCTGCAAAGAGCTTGAAGCTAGAAAGCAGAAGCTTGAGGAAATCATTAAAAGGTTGGAAAGTGAAGAAGCTCAGAATGCTGCATCTGATGAAGACAGTGAAGCTGATGAAGACAGTGAAGCTGATGAAGAAAGTGAAGTTGATAAAGAAACTGAAGTGGAGGAAGAAACTGAGAGTGATGAATCTGAGTGATCAATGTATGTGAGGCAAATGTAATGACAGCAATGTATTTGGAATAGTGTCTTTGGCCCCTAATTTTGTGTCTACCAAGAGGGAGAACAACATCAAATTGTTGTAATTGCTGTTTAAGTATGAATGAAAAAATCTGTTTGTTTGCTTCTGAACTGAATAAGTGTTTTTCCGTTGCAACAAGATTGGATAAATATATGTTTGAGGGGGAGTAATCTCAAATAAGTAGCAACAGAAAAGTAATGATATACTCTGATAAAAAGAACTTCTGCTGCACTCTGAAAACCAGAAAAGATGTTAGCCAAAAATTAGCCAAAGGGGGAGTTTGTAGATGTTTAAGAATTGGCAGAATTTTTGACCAACAAGAAATGTTGAATTCAGTTCAGAATGTCCTATCAGATGTTGGGACATTATCAAACAGAGTATGTGAACTTATTTCAGGATGTCTCATCAGATGTTGGGACATTGTGTAAATAACTTCAGTTCAGTTTTTCAGGATGTCCCAACAGATGTTGAGACATCTCAGACCTGCTACCAGAATTAATTAATGATTAATTGATCAGAGATATTTAAGGAGAAGTATCTGGAATTAATTAATGATGGATAAAAATAGAACAAGGCGCATCTGTAGGATGTTTTATATTGAAGATTCAGATTAAAACAGAAGACCTAAATCACCTAGAATATAGGAGGTAACAAACCCTAAATTCAAGGTGACAGCTGCTGCACATTAGGGCTGGATCATTCTACAGAAAGCCCAAAATTCAGATACCTATTTAAGCAACAGAAACTCATAGAATTGAGTACGAATTTCAGAAGAACAAATAGGGTGTCTAGAGTTTTAATAGCAGGTTGTTTTTATTGTACCACTTTATGAGCTTTTAAGCAAAAGTGCATTTGTGACTTGATTGAAACTGTTAAGTAAGATCAAGCTGTATTGTTTGAAGGATGTCTTCAATTTTAGTAAACTTGTAAACTTGATCACTGTGTGATTGAGGGGGAGTGAGTAGGGTACTCTTATCTAAGGTGTGTCTTAGGTAGAAATTGCATTGGGTAAGTATTAAGTGATAGATTAAACAGGGTGGTTTAAGTCTAGAATTAATATTACTAATAGTGGATTTCCTCCTGGCTTGGTAGCCTCCAGATGTAAGTGTGGTTATACACTGAACTGGGTTAACAAACTTCTGTGTTGTTTACTTTTCTTGTTATTTAAGTTCTGGTTAAATTTGTCAAGTGTCCTATCAAGTGTTGGGACATCTCTTAGGACATCTCATACCTGATCACAGAATTTCAGTTTCCAACTGATTTACAGTGATCTCTTCTGGCACGTAGGCAGCGTGCAGAACTTTGAGAAGTGCATCCTGACGGGCTTCGGAACACAACAGCAGTGATAAGATTGAGATCTTTGAAGGAGTCTGGTGGAGCTAGTCCACAACTTTATAGTCACTTATTTTGATAATTCTCACAAACTCATCCACGTCTTGATCGAAGGATGACTTATGAGTTTCCTTTGGTGCAGATTCCTCTGGTATCACACTCTTCCCTTTTGCTTTGGCAACAGCCTCTGCCTCAGTGTTGGCTCTAGGGATTTGTGAAGCGAAGAGACGCCCGCTTCGGGTGAAGCCTCCGCCTCCCCCAACATTGTCCACTTGGGGAGTAAGAACCGGAGAATCAAGAAGGACTTTCTCTCAATTGCAGTATAGATCAGCACCATAATGCCATGGTATAGCACTGTCTTTGCCATATGGGATTGGCCTGGGCACTGTGATAGTGACTGGGCTTACTGTTGCAGTTGTTGGGACTGTAATAGTCTCTGGGTCATAGAAAATTGTAACAGGACCTCTGGTGGATGTTGGTGAAGGTGAATTGAAGCTTTGTTGAGACTGTTGAAAATTATTAGAACTCGGGACCGTTGTCGGGTCATATTAGATTGTGACAGTGGAAACATCATTATCAGTAGTTGTTGAAGTTGTAGTAACTGGTGCAAATGAATTGTTGTGTGTTGAAGTGACAGATGGAATGATTGCTGAAGTTGTAGCCGAATCGGTTGGAACAATGGTTGTTGCATTTGTAGAAGAAACAGTGGGAAAGATGGTTGTTGCATTTGTAGAAGAATCAGTTGTTGTTGTCAAAAGGGTTGCTGGTGTTGTAGAAGATGTGGTTGTAATTTGCAGAATGCCTTCTTTGATCAAGTTATTGATGCCTTTCTTCAAGCTTTCACACCCATTCTCGAAAAGTTTGCATAATTCACAACAGGCCTCACAACCTTGAAACACTTGGCATTTTAAAAGTTGGGCTTTAACCTTTGCCAGAGGTATCTAAATACATGCAATGTCTTCTATCAAACTCAGGGGTGATCCATCCTCTACAACATTAATCCTTGGCCCACTATGGCTTGGCATAGGATTCTTCATCACATTTGGAGGAGGTGCAAAGTTTAGGGCTTTTGAATCTACCAGATCTTGAACCTTCATATGCAGAGCTCTGCATTTTTCCGTAGAATGACCAGGTGCGTTGGAATGAAAAGAACACCTAGCATTGGCATCATAGTTTCTAGGAAGGTTTTGAGGATCAGGTGGAGCCAATGTCCTTAACTCAACAAGATTGAGCTTTAGGAGTTGTGGCAGCAGTGTAGCATACAGCATAGGAATGAGGTCAATCACCCGGTTGACCTGAGATGGTCGTTGTTGAAATGGGTGTTGTTACTGATTGTTGTTGTTATTGTTGTATGATCTCTGTTGCGGAAACTATTGTTATTGCGGAAAATGTTGCGGTTGTTGAGTATACTGAGGAGGTGGAGCCGGGATAGTAACAGCAGCAACTGTTCTAGGCATGTATTGGGGTCTCCCTTTTCCTATGTGTACAGAGTTTGTCTCACCAGATCTTCGGGGCCCAGCAAATGGTTTTCTTGTACTGCTCGAACTGGCACCGTTATCTGAGATCTTTCCCATATTCAATAGGCTCTCTATTCTTTCCCCAGCTATCACCACATCTGCGAAGCTGGTAGAAGAAAATGCAGCCAGTCTGTCAATGTAGGTCCCTTGAAGAGTATTCATGAACATGTCTGCCATTTCCTTTTCAGACATGGGTGGTTGAACTGCAACAGCAAGTTGCCTCCACCTTTGGGCATATTCCTGAAGCTTTCACGGGAAGATTGAGACATCCCCATCAGGAGGGTCCTGTTTGGAGCCATGTCCAAGTTATGTAGGATCAAGCGCTTACCACTGTACTAAAAGCAATTGCTGTTAGTGAAGGCGCAACTTTATTTCCTTATAGTATAGAGCCCTCAAGGGGCTGCGCCTATTAAGAGCCATGGGTTGGGATGTTAAGCCCATCGAATCCCTAAGGGTGACGCTGAATTAATAAATCCAACAATCTCCCCCCCCCCCAGTGTCAGCCGGGGGGATTCAAACCCATGACCTTGCTCTGATACCACTTTTAGGATCAAGCGCTTACCACTGTACTAAAAGCAATTGTTGTTAGTGAAGGCGAAACTTTATTTCCTTATAGTATAGAGCCCTCAAGGGGCTGCGCCTATTAAGCGCCATGGGTTGGGATGTTAAGCCCATCGAATCCCTAAGGGTGACGCTGAATTAATAAATCCAACAATTTATACTGATACTGACGGATAAAAGCTTCATCCAAGTCTTTCCAGTTTCTTACTGTGGCTCTGGTCAGGTGGGAATACCATTCTCGGGATAACCTTGTCAGACTATCCTCGAAGTAAAACATCCACAGCTTCTCGTCCATGGTGTATGCTTTTAACCTTCACAAGAATTATTGAAGGTGGGTGCGTGGGCAGGATGTGCCATTATATCTTTCAAAACACGGGGGTTTGAACTTGTGAGGAATTCTCACCCCTTCCACCAGTCCCATGTCCATTACATAAAACCCTAGGGAGTTCTGGGATTCGAGAGACCTTAGCTTCTCTGCAATTTCATCCAGCCTACGGTCATAAACTTCATCCCCAGCCCCAACAACTATAAACTGCTCTTCTTGTGGATCCTCTTGCAAGACCCTTCCTCCAGCAGTGTTACCCTGAGTATTCCTTATGGCATTGATTTCTGGGTTTAGATGGGGCCCAAACTCTGGTGGATCAGTGCGAGGTTGCACGTGATCGTTGTTACTGGTACCTCTTGTACCTGGATGGTGTTCTTCAGGAGTCTGCCTTTCAACCAACTCCCTTAGTCTTTCCTGGCTCTGAGCTAAACCAGTCATCACAGTCATGAATTGGGTCATCTGATTTCATATCTCAACCCTCTCATTAGACATTTGGGTCCTTACTTGATTCAAGCCTTGTTGAACTTGATCCATCTTGAGTCCCGGAAGGTTGTTTCTTGTCGGGTACCGATGTATTCTGTTGACAGGGAACACTCTTCTGCGAGCAATGTTTCCTGAAACCACAACAAAGTGAGAAACAGCAATAAAACAAAGACCTACAAAACAAAGAAAATGTTAGTATGCAATGTAATATGCCTATTTGTCTTCCAAGGGTATCCGGTTTGGTTCTTTGGTTTTGACCTTTCCAGACCTCGAGGAAATGCTGATGATGAAGAGATATTAAACCCACCAAAAATGATACAGACCACATATATTACAAAGGGTGAAAATACATAGTTTGATTACAATACATCCCCATGGTGGGTCAAAATACAACAACAAAAGAAAAGTACAACAAAAGAAAAGTACAAGCAAAAGAGTCAAACATCTAATCCAAAGTCATCCTCCCTGACTTCCTTCAAGAGGGCCTCAGTCACTGGACCCACTGGGTGCTCTGTAATAGTCCTGATGAGGAGGTTCCTGGTAGCAATGGCACTGGTTAGCTTCTTATGCTTATCCTGATCCTTTGACCTCTTCAACCCCGCCCAGAGTTTCAATTCAGATATCTCTTTTTGAGCTGCCAATAATGCCTCCTGATGCTTCTTCTCACTAGCCTTCAGTTGCTCTATCTTAGCCTGAGTCCTTTGATCCTCTTGTGCACGGGCTTCAGTGATCCTGATCCACCTAGCCTGGCTCTCCTCTAGATAATGCTCTTCCCTAGCCTTCTGAGTCTTTGTTTCCTTGAAAGCACTCTTTAGTACTAACTCCCCTGCTCTTGCCTTCCTGATGTAGTCATCTGTCTTCTCAATCTTGGTCAGGTGCTCAATTCTGAGCCTTTCCAATCTCTCATTATCCAGACGGCTGTCATTTCTCTCCCAAAGAGTCTTCTTTAAGGCTTCAGCTAGCTGAGTGTTCCTCTCTTTCAGCTTTTCAAACTCTTCCAAACTGACAGTAGCTGCAGGATGTACTGTAGAAGGTCCAGGTACATCTTCTAAAGTGAAGGGCATCCGGGTGATCTGAGCTCTGGTACGGGACCAATCAGAATACTGTGCTGAAGCAGTATTGTTACACTTACCAAGGATGGTTGTTCCCTTGGTCTGAATGTTATCCCAAGCCCAGGCAGCTTGTCTGACAACAACAGAGTTGGGTTGGATTTCACAGTAGAGAGTCTCAGCCAAATCTTGTCCTCTGGGAGGATGAACCAAAGCATACCCTAATTGTCTTTTAAAAAGTAAAGGGTTGTAGTTGATGCAACCTTTCACTCTTATCAAAGGCACATTAGGATACTGCCCACGGCTAGTAATGATGTCCTTGCCTTTGGTGCTCTGAGTGCACCATCTGATGTCATATGATGTCAAGGCAGTGAATCTCTTAGCCCAATTCTTCTGCTGATGAGGGTTCAAGAAGGAATCTGACTTTGGCAAGTGTCTTAGCAGCCAAGAGTAATAAAGAGGAGCACAACATCTGACCAGTCTTCCTCTTTGCTTCTCATTCCTCTGGTGTACTGAGTAGTAGAAGTCTCCCAGCAAGGTAGGAACTGGGTTCCTCAATAAGAACATGTGAATGGCATTCTTGCTCACAAACTTGGGCTCATCTGCAAACAAGATAACCCCATATATACTGAGGGCTAGAAGTGCACAGACAACCTTCCATTCCCCTACTGCAGCCTTTAGGGTAGTCTGGGAGATCAAGAAGTCTAGATGAAGGCCTGGAACCCCAGCCTTGGTTGTCATGTTCTGATCAATGAGGGAAGGCTCCAAATGTAATTCCCTGGCTATGTCTTCATTTCTGGGAGCAACCATCTCAGGGTTGAAAGGAATACCTCTCCTGATAGGAACTCCTAACAACAAGGAAAACTCTTCTAGCAAAGGTCCCAACTGGAAATCAGGGAATGTGAAACATCTGAGTGGAGGATCATAAAACTGCAAGTAAGTATGGATCATGCTTCTCTAAGATGCATCTAAATCCATGACCATGTCCAATATGCCTCCATAATGCTCTCTGAATAGTGGGATATGATCATGGGTAATGAGGGATTGGACCTGCCTGATGCCAGTTAGGGTGGGCTCAAAGAAGTGGTATGTGATGTTGCTCTTTCTTGAAGTGTCCATGAGTGCTGGTGAAGAAGCTGAGAGCAACTGATGATGAAGATCAATGACTGAGATACTGGAGATGGGTCTCTGATGCAGATAGCTGGAGGAGAATCACTGATAAACTAGTGAGGGTGCTGGAGAAGATAACTGAAGCAGTCTGAGCAGCAGAAGGGGTCAAAACCAAACCAAAGACAATATGATGGATACCCTGTAAAACAAATAAGAAAATGTTAAATGATGCAAAAATGATGTATGCAAAATGATATGCAAAGGGTTTGTGACCAAGTGCTGGATCTATTTATCTGTCTTGGTAAAAGTCCATATATGTTCATAAGTCCGGATGGAGGCTTAGAAATCTAGTAACCATGTGGGGGACTCAAATAAAGAGTCACAAGTCCAGGGTAATCACAAGAACTGTCCAAATAATATAACCTTAACAAATCTAGTAACAGGGTATGATGAGGCCAAGGGTTCCTGCAAACCTACAAACATCCCAACCCCCTCACATGTAATGTTCTAGAACAAGGATCCTCAGACTTGGATCAGTTATGAGAAGTGCAAACACTTCTAACCTGGAGGTACAGTGTTTACAATAACCATAAAGGATCCTCCTCTAATTCACCTCAGATGCTGAAGGTCATAAAAAGGTCATCCAGACTTAGAAGGCTTCCCAGATAGCCCTAGTACTACAGGAAATCTGTAGCACGGAGTTCTCAAGAAGAAACCCATGTCTGAACCGTGTTTCATATTCCCGCACCAGACCGAAATGAAATGGGAAAGAATATGAAGCCACTCTAGCCTATGTGTCACTCAGGTCCCCGGTATAGGACCTTAATCACTCAATGATCCCCACCCACCAAGGAAAACACAGATCCAACACATGATAATGACAGTATGAAATGCATAAAACTGTAAATGAAAGCAGTAAATAAAGTTGTACAGAAAGCAATAAATAAAGCAATAAATAAAGCAATAAACAAATAAGCACAAGTAACACATAACACCCCTGTAAACACAAATCAAACAAGCGCTAGGAGGAACCCACAAAAAGAACCAGAAGCCCTGGTTGCAATATAAGGGTCCCCAGCAAAGTCGCCAAGCTGTCGCTCCCAAAGATTTGCATCCCGGTACAAGCACGAACGGTCGGCGAGAGGATAAATGAAATGAACTGAAAAGAATCACCAGCTAGGCATTTTTATCCCGAATGAAAGGTAATGCTGCATAAACCTAAGAAAAGATGGATAAGACGGTTGCGAACCAGAGAAACTAAGAAAGGGGGTTGGTTACAACCTGGGAAGGTATTAGCACCCAGATTGTCCGTCGTACTCGACGGGATCCACGCTTGAAAGTTTGTGTTTAAAGGGGTAGTGTATGTGTTATCTGTGTGCAAAAGCTGGAAAAGAATATACAAGTGTCAGTGCAAGAAAATGAAGTGAGGTGCTTAGTGTAAACACCCCAAATTTGCCCTCACCCATTTCACCATGGCTTGTGATCTTTTCATATGCATAAATTCAATCATGGCATCTCATACCACATTTTTGATTCACTGCATAGCTCATAAGTCATCTGCATCTAGGGTTTGTGATCTGAGCCATCCAAGAGCCATCTGAGCCACTCAAAAGGGCATTGATCACTTCAAAGGGGCCCATGTATGTTCAAACATCATATTATATCCCCACAAAGTCAAGAAAGTCAAAGAATCACAAGAACTGAAAATGGCATGGAAGCAGAGCCAGGTTTGACTGCACAGATGACCTAGAATTAGGGTTTTGGTTTCAGAGGCCCTAACTCCAAATTTTTTGGTCATTCTTGTTTCTATTGGTCTCTATATGTTACAAGGATCATGCATATCAAGTTTCATGAAGAAATTCCATGGGGGAGGCATCTAATCAAGAGTTGACTTCTTGAGCAAGTCAGTGTAAAATCAGGGCATCTGAGGCCCCCAATGACCCAACCAAAGGGTGTTCTTCATCATTTTGAATGTGTATGATCTTTATTTGATCATAGAAGATGTTAGAAGTTCACAAAATTGAAGAATTTCAAGCCATTTGCAAAGTTGCCTTTTTGGGAAAATGACTTGTAATGGAAACTTGCCATTTTGGGAAACTTTTTCAACCTTTTCTTTTTGATTCAAAAATGCTTCAAATGGGAAAACTTTGGTCATGAAAGTTGTAGAATGGATCATTCCCTTTTCAAAAAGTACAAGAACTCATTCTAATTCATTTTGGATCAAAAGTTATGGCTTGTCAAAGTTGGGAAAAATCACATAATTTCAAGTTTTGTACTAAAGAGGCATTTTGCAAAATGGTATGATCAAGCATTCTAAAGACTTCAAATGTGCACAAACTCTTCACAACATGCTCATGTGACTTCTAAAAACCAGAATTGGCCCAAGAATTATGCATTTTTGTGCCTTGAACTTCATGAATTCACAAAGGGGCCAAAGATGTACCAACTTGCAAAAACTCATGAAGCCATGCCTCTACTTGTTACAGCTCACAAGATCTGATCCACAAGAACTCCATGATCTCAGCTGAGCCCAACCATGCCCCTATCACAGACTCACACTTGCCCATACCTCAAGTACACCTAACTTGGACTTTATGCAAAAACACCCATACCAATCCCACAGTGCCACACCAACTTCTCTGACCCATCCAAATGTGATAAGTGGACCAAATGGGACTCAACACAACAGACACACAAGCCTGAAACATCCTCCAAGCCATAGCTCCAAGTTTTCACCTCTTATGCATTTTCATTCGAAACTCATTCTACAAGACACAAACACCAAAACAAGCTTCATAGAACCTCTCAGCATGTTCCACTGATCATCCCTGACCCTTCACCTTGCCCTGAAACCCCCTGAAACTGAAACACGATTCTCACCCCTCACTGAACAGAACTTCATTAAACTCACAAATCAGCCACTTTAAACTCCAACCAAGCTTCAAAGCTTCATCAAGAGGATCATTGGAGCCATTTTGAAGCAAAGAAACAGGCAGAAAGCCCCTGGATTGAAATCTCCATTTCAGGTGAGCTCAAGAACTTTTTTTTCCAGAAATGCATTTTTAAGTTCCTAAATGAATCTATGTGATGTGCTGATCATGCTGATATGTTTAGTTTTGCAAATGGTTAAGTATTGAGTATGTATGAAGCTTCTGAAATTTTTTGACCTAAAAAACATTTTGATTCGATTCAGCTTTGATACAAAAAATAAATGTGTTTTGATTGATGATTCTTGTTGTATGATGTATGGGGTTGGATTCTGGGCAGAGAGAACAAGTTTTAGTGACCTATGGAGTGATTTAGCAATTTTCAAGGAGGAAGGTGGCCGGAGAAGATGACCGGAGGTCATTTCCGGCCACCTGAATGTCATTAAGTTGTTAATCACGATTAGGGTTTGGTTTGAATGTGGACCTTAGATCTTGTGGACTTTTGTTGACTCCCGCGCGAATGGATGGCCTGGATCTCTCATTAAAACCCTAATCTTATTTAATTAGTTTAATTAATCCAATTTAAATTAATTGGCTCAGTTTGAATTCCAGCCACAGGATCTGGCGCGCAGTCAACCCCCCCTCCCCAGAATCAATCCTGGCCCTTCCCTTTGCGTACTTCCATTTATTTTAATTTTTATTTCATTTAATTTGATTTATCTTTTACATTTTATTTAAAATAGCAAAAACCATTTAAAAATTATGAAATTTTTTGTCAAATATTTCATTAATTTTTAAAACCCAAAATTATTTTTATTTTTATTTTTTTGCATTAAAAATCATTTTTAAATCATTTAAATGTTTATTTTTAATTAGTTAATGAAGTTAATTAATAAAAAATACATTTAAGTATTTAAAAATCACCAAAAAATTCACATTGCACTTAGAAACATTTAGAAACATTGTCCAACTCTCAAACCAAATTTATTTTTTGTTCTTGATGCCTTTTGATCATTTTCCTTGGATTTAATTTCATTTTAAGGCAATATTTTGTTTCAAACTTCAAAAATTCCTTTCTGCATAACCTTTGAGAATTGGATGATGATTTTTCTTGCATTGCACTCTTCATAGCATATAGTTTATAGGATAAAATTGGTTTGAATTGATCTTGCACTTTCAATTTGTTTAGCATTTTTCTTGATAAGGTACCCCAAAACCCTAGCAATCTTAGGAAATTCATAACTTTCACTAGGTTAAGAGTTGGATCCTCCCCTTTGGGAAGTGAGCTTGTATAGGTTTAGGGTATCTTTGGTTGCATTTTCATTTTTTTATCATGTAATTTTCTTATGGTTTTGAATTTTTGCATTGCATGATGTATGTAACCCTAATTTGTGCCTTCCTTTGCATTCATCTTTCATTTGCTTGCATCCAATGATTTGTCATGACACTTTGTGAATCCTCATGACATATAGGACATCTTAAGACATATTGAAATCATGATTGATCATTGCATCATCCATTTGCCATGTTTTTCTTCCATTTGATGTCATGTGCATTCATGAACTTTCATGCTTCCTTTATGCTTCATTTGCATCCTCATTACTTGTATGATCATTTGCATCTCTTGTCATGCTTTCATACCATCTCATAGCATCATTTGCATCGTGAATATGCTTCTGGTTTTGGTTTGCATCTTTTCATTTCATCTCATTTTCATTTCTTTTCATTTGCTTATTACTAACTTTTCAGGTGGTAAGTGTTTGAGAAGTGAATTTGCCTTCACTTCTCATAATCTCTTCTCATCTCTCTTATGCATCATTGCTGAATTTTATCTTGTGTATTGGATTGAGCTTGCTCATTCATGATCATCCTACTTTCTTTCTTCAAGCAACTTGCCTTCTTAAGTGAAGCAAGTTGTTTTGCTTCTTGTTGCTTCTTCTTCCTTTCATCTGCTTCCTGGTGGTTTCTCTGAAGATCTTCTTGCAAACCTCATAAACCCTAGGAACAACCTAGCATGATAACAATTAGGGTTTGTTTAGTCCCCCATTTAGCTTTTACCTTTGTGTCATCATTGTGTCTTCTCTCCTCATCTCTTAATCAAGGACTAAACCTTAAAGGTTTTAAGGCTTTGTGTTTAAGCTTATGCCTGCATCCTTCTATTAGGATGGAGTGTATAAATTTAATCCTAAGTGTTAAACCCTTAATGTGTTTAAATCCTTTAATAAATCCATCTAATAATCATCAAGACATCAAACTTGTAACTTGGGCCTTGCATTAGGGTTCTAATTCTTCCTTAATTGGTTAAGAAGGACTAACCCTAGTGTTAATGGACAAGTCCCCCTCAAGTTGTCTTACAAACCATAAAAATTCACTTCTTAATCCTATCATTAACTAAAATTCACTTTAATAAAGGTTTTGTTTTGTCATGAGGTTAATCCCTAATCATGGATTAAGTTGAGGAGTCTTTCTCAGCTTAAATATTCTCATCTATTATCCTTCTATTAGGATGGTGTAATGAGTCCATTAAATCCTTGATTATGGACTAAACTCATTACTTAACACTAAACAAAAACTCCAAAAACATCTAAATAATCACAAGTAGGTTAATGATCTTAATCCTACATCATGGTGTTTAATTGTGAGGTGCTTACTTCACACTTAAGGTATTCTCATTACCCCTAATCAGAGGGAGGATGTGATGAGTTTGCTAACCCTTGGTTTAGGCTTAAGCTCATTTACTTATGCAAAACACCAAAAACAATAACAAAACTGAAAACACAAAAACAAACAATAATCGTCTCCTCCGGGATTCTTTTCTCATCTCATTCACTCACAAACGAGAACTTGCTTCTTCCGTCTAATGCAAGATAGTTTTCACCTGAGCCAGACAGGTCATACACTTGAGCATGGACAAGCAAGCAGTTCACAAGTCAATTTATCTTTCAGTCTCTTTGGGTCGAACTACGGTGTTCTGACTTCCTCATTGCACGAGAGGATACGTAGGCATAACTTAACAGTTATCGAACAAACGTCTCTGTATATCCCCCCCTCTTCCCAGCATCATTTCTTTAAGCCTCATAGTCTTGAGCATTTCATCTTTGTTCTCACACTGGCACTTCTTTTATACACTTCACATTTCTTTTACACTGACACTTGCATTCTTTCCAGCTTTGATACACAAATTACACTGACACTATCCCTTTAAAACACAAATCTATTAAGCGTGGATCCCGTCGAGTACGACGGACAATCTGGGTGCTAATACCTTCCCAGGTTGTAACCAACCCCCTTTCTCAGTCTCTCTGGTTCGCGACCGTTCGCGTCTGTACCCCTTCTGGCCAGGTGTCATTTTGGTGGGAGCGACACTTAGGAGTGAGGCTTAAAAAGAATGCTGAAAGAGGGGGAATACACAGAGACTTTTGTTCGATAACAGTTAAGTTATGCCTACGTATCCTCTCGTGCAATGAGGAAGTCAGAACACCGTAGTTCGACTCAAAGAGACTGAAAGATAAATTGACAGATGAACTGCTTGCTTGTCTATGCTCAAGTATATGACTCGTCTGGCCCGAGTGCTAACTGTCTTGCATTAGACGGAAGAAGCGAGTTCTCGTTTATGAATGAGAGTGATGAGAAAAGAATCCCGAAGGAGACGATTATTGTTTGTTTTTGTGTTGTCAATCTTTTATTGCTTTTTGTGTTTGTCATAAGTTAATGAGCGTAAGCCTAAACCAAGGGTTAGTAAACTCATCATATCCTCCCTTTAATTAGGGATAATGAGAATACCTTAAGTATGAGATAAACACCTCAACTTAATTACCATGATGATGTAGGATTAAGATCATTAACCTACTTATGATTATTTAGATGCTTTTTGAGTTTTTGTTTAGTGTTAATTAATGAGTTTAAGCCATAATCAAGGATTAGTGAACTCATTACACCATCCTAATAGAAGGATAATAGATGAGCACACTTAAGCTGAGGAAGATACCTCAACTTAATCCATGATTAGGGATTAACCTCATGACAAAACAAGTCTTTATTAAAGTGGAATTTAATTAAGGGTGAGATTAAGAAGTGAGTTTTATGATTTGTAAGACAACATGAGGAGGACTTGTCCATTAACACTAGGGCTAGTCCTTCTTAACCAATAAAGGAAGAATTAGAACCCTAATGCAAGGCCCAAGTTACAAGCTATTGTCTTAGTAATTATTAAGATGTATTGATTAAGAGTTTTAAACAAATTAAGGGGTTTAACACTTAGGATTAAAGTTATACACTCCATCCTAAGATAGGGATGCAGGCATAACCCTAATCACAAAGTCTTAAAACCTTAAAGGTTTAGTCTCTGATTATGAGATGAGAAGAGAGACACAAAGAAGACACAAAGGTAAAATCTAAAGGGGGACTAATCAAAACCCTAATTATTGTCATGCTTGGATGTTCCTATGGTTTGTAAGGCTTGAGAAAGATCTTTAGAGAAGCCACCAATGGAAGAAGCAGATGAAAGGAAGAGAAACAGAAGAAACAAGCTACTTACTTCACTGAAGAAGATGAGTAACTTGGAGAAAGAAAGTGAATGATGAACATGAATGAGCAAGCTCACTCTAAAGCAAATAAAAATGCAGCAATGATGCATAAGAAGAATGAGAAGGGAGATGAGAAGTGAAGGAAAATTCACTTCTCAAAATACTTACCACCTGAAAATGTTAGCATAAGGAAAGGAATGAAAGGAAAATGAAATGTATGCAAAGATGCAAACCAAAACCAGAAGCATATACATGATGCAAATGATGTTATGAGATGATGCAAAAACATGTCAAGTGTTATGAATGTTCATACAAGAAATGAGAATGCAAAGGAGCGTGTTTTGAAGTATGAAAACACATTAAAGTTTAATGAAATGAAATGAATGAAAATCATGGAAAATGAATGAATAAATTATACAGCATGATTCTAATGTGTCTTAAGATGTCTAAGATGACATGTGAATGCACGAAATGTCATGGCAAGTTCATGAATGGATGCATATGCAAGATGTATGCAAATGAACATGAGAAATTAGGGTTTTAAGGCAGCATGATATGCAAAAGTAAAAAACAAGAGCAAAGCATAAGATAAAAAAATTCAAATGAACTCAAAGGAACCCTAACCCCATATGATATCACACCCCAAAAGAGGAGGTCTAACTCTTAACCTAAAGAAAGTTGTGAATTTTCTAAATAAACTAGGGTTTTTGGGTACCTCAAAAGGGAAAATGAAAATCAATTTGAAAATGCAAGATAAATTTTTGACAAAAATATGCTAAACACTACTTGTCATATGGAGAACAATGCAAAAAGAACCAACGGCAAACCCTTCATGGTTAGGCAGAAAAGAATTCTTGAAGTTAGGGTTCAAAAAAGGAATTTTTATGAACCCTAAATTCAAGAAAAATGTCAAAGTTGAATCAAAACCAAAAAGAAATTTGTATGAATGGTTTGACAATGTTTCTAAATGTCCTAAGATTCAATGTGAATTTTTTTGGGATTTTTAGAAACCTAAATGGTATTTTAATTAATTAATTTCCATTAATTAATTAAAATAAACATTTAAATATTTTTAAAATGGTTTTTTAATGCAACAAATAAAAATAAAAATGTTTTTGGGTGGAGAAAAATATTTGAATTCAAAATGCAGAAGGAAAATATTTTTGGAATTTTTTAAGTATTTTAAATAAATTGTACAAGATAACAGCAATAAAATGAATTAAAAATGGATTTAAATAAAAGTCAGCTGATGCAAAGGATCAGATTCAAAGTTGAGGTTGGAGGGAAGACCACGCGCGCATCTCAACGGCCATAATTCAAACTGAATAAATCATAATCAATTAATTAATTAATCCTGATTTAAACTTAATGAACTAATCTGGACCATCCACTGCCTAACCCTAATCACCATCCAACGGCCCAAATTCAAACTTAGGCCTAAACACGTCATTAACCCTAATCTTTTTCAGGTGGCCGGAGAAGACTTCTGGTCATCTTCTCCGGCAAGACCTTCAACCCAACTTCTTCCCTAGGCCATTTCTGGAGCTCTAAAGCTCCAAATAAACTCCTCTCCTCTCCCTAAACATGAATCCACACTCAAAACTAATTTCTCATGGCTGAAAATTAAGATTCGAAGAAGAACTCAAAAATGGTGAAACTTTCAGACAGTCAGTACATGCTCATTTCGCAACCATTTTCAAAAATAAATATATCATGGTGATCAGCAAAGCATAAAGAACAAACTAAGAACTTAAAAATTCATTTCTGGAAAAACGTTTGAAGAGGTTACCTGAGCTTGAGCTTTCTCAGTTTGGAGCTTTTGGACCTCCTCTCTTGTGCAAAACCACTCCTCTTGACCTCCTGATGAAGCTTTGATGCTTGGAGGAAGTTTATAATGGCTGGTTTGAATGGTTGTTTTTCAACTGGCCAGAAATCGTGTTTCAGTTTTGGGGGATTTTTGGTTGCAATGAAGGGTGGGAAATGATCCTCTTGTGATGCTGAGTTGATTGATGAAGGAAGTTTGAAGTTTGAGTGTGTTTGCTGTGAGTTTCGAAAGCTTTTGCTCTTGGGGTGATTTTTGGGAACTTAGTGATTCCGAAGTATTAGGCTTGTGTGTCTTGTGTTATGAGCTGTGTTTGATCCACATAACAAGCTTTGATAGGTCAGAAGAGTTGTTGTGGCCTATGGTGATTGGTATGGGCTCTCTTGCAAAAAGTCAACAAAACTTGTACTTGAGGTATGGGCTCATGTTGCAGTTGGCTTTTGGCTTGTCCTGGCTCAGCAAAGATCAAGGAGAGCCATGGAATTGGTTTTGTGGTGATTCAGCAAGTGGAAGCATGGTTGTGTATCATTTTGCAATTTTGATGAAGTTTGGCCCCTTTGTGATTTCTTCATGTGCAAGGCATAGAATGAGATGATTCTTTGGGAAATTCTGATTTTTAGGCAATGTACTATGTTTTTATTATGCATAGAAGTGTATTAGAAGTCACAAAATGGCTTGGCAAGTGGTTTTGCAAAAATCCCTCTTTGGTGTATTCTTGAAAATTATAGGATTTTTGCCAACTTTGAAAGATCATAACTTGAGTTCCATAATGAATTAGAACTCGTTCTTGTACTTTTTGAAAAGGGAATGATCCAATCTACAACTTTCATGACCAACAATTTTTCATTTGAAGCATTTTTGGTTGAGAAAGAGGAGGTTGAAAAACTTTCCCAAAATGGAAAGTTTCCATTACAAGTCATTTCCATTTTTGGCAACTTTTTGTTTAGCTCAATTTTCTTCAATTTTGTGAACTTACAAGCACTTAAATGATCAAATAAAGATCATATAACTTCAATTTGATGAAAAATTCACTTTGGTTCCATTGTTGGGGTTCTCAGATGCCCTGATTTTGCTCTGACTTGCTCAAGAAGTTACCTAGTGAACAAATGAATTCCACAATGAATTTTTTCATAAAACTTGGTACACATGATCCTTATAACATATTGAGATCATTAGAAACAAGAATGACCAAAAAATTTGGAGTTATGGCCTCTGAAACCAAAACCCTAATTTCAGGTCATCTGTGTAGTGAAACCCTAGCTCTACTTCCATGCTTTGCCAGTTCTTGTGATTTCTTGAATTTCTTGATCTTTGAGGGATATAAAATGATGGTAGAACATACATGGACCCTCTTTGAACAATTGTAGACCTTTGGAGTGGCTCAGATGAATCCTTGGATTGCTCAGATAGAATCTTGGATTGCTCAGATCACAAACCCTAGATGCAGATGAACTTGAACTATGCAGTGAAACAAAAAATGCAATATGAGATGGTATGCTTATGCTAATGCAAAAATGGAAGATCACAAGCCATGGTGTGAAATTAGTGAGGGCAAATTTGGGGTGTTTACAGTTTGCATATGAAATTGTATTCAAGTCTTACTCCTCAGAGCTCCAAGTAAGGAGAAGATCCCAAAGACTCGTTTCTAAAGATTAGGGATCAAATACACTACCCTATTGGCATTTATTAAGTGTTTTTCCTTATGAAGTGAAGAAGTTCTTTTTAGGCTCTCTTTTTTTGTGAAAATGACTTCATGATTAGACTTGTACATCCTTCTATACAAGTTTGCATTATCCCAAGATGGGATAAATAAAAATTCCCCATGGCATAAGTCCATACACATAAATTAACTTCAATCTTTATTAGATGTTTTTTATCTTTTTGTTTGATGATGAGAAAGAGAAGCACCAAAAGGATCTCAAAGTTAAAAGTCTAATGGGGGACTAATAATCCTAAGAAATGTAATGCTTGGATAAACCTAGGTTAGTGAGGTTTGAATAAAACTCTATCCTAATGATGAAGAAGAAGAGAAGAAAAGAAAAGAAAAGAAGAAGGAGAAGTTAGAAAATAAACTTACTTACAAGATGGAAGATAAGTTGTTTCTAATAGGTAAATGATGAAGTTATACAAACAAAAAATACTTGATGCTAAGGCAATCACTTCGGGTGCTCAACTTAGTGGTTTTTTTTTCTTTTCTTTTCTTTTGTTTGAATGTTGTGACTGCCAAGTCATTTGTTGATGGTCCTCTGACGGGATGTCTCATCTTGCGATTTTGAGGTGCATTCGGGTTAACTGAACGACTACCCTTCCCCGAGTTAGATGTAAGGGTTATATCCGAAAGAAACTCCTACTTCTAGGCTCGAAGTGGTTGACTAGGGATTGACTCCTTGTATCTCCAGTGTTTGGGGATTTGAACAAATGCTTGTACATCATTGACGAGGTTTTATCTGAAAGCATACCGCAACAATTATGGGTATTTCGTTTTCATCATCCTCCCTCAAATATTTGCTAAAGTGAAGTGAGAGAAATTTTTGCGATTTTTGTGATAAATGATAAATAATGAGCGAATGCGAATAAATTGATTCAAAACATGCATAAACATAACATTAACAAAACCAAGTACAAATGATAATGTTCATGGCAAATAGTACTTAACAAACAGTATAAAATAACAAAGATGCAAAAATGATAAATGGCGACGACTGCCTTGATTTGAGGAATGAACTTCTCTTGATTCAATGCTTCAAAGTTGGTGACTACTCAGCTTGGTCTTCAACAACGCCTTCAAATGTCTTCACTTGCTGGCACCGTGCGGCGGCATTGGATTGTTCTGGACATTTGGGTTTCTTGGAGTGAAGGTGAGATCCTTAGAGTTGACCATATCTTGAACTTTGTGTTTGAAGGCATGGCAGTTCTCGATTGTGTGACCTGGAGCGCCTTTGTGATACTCACAGCGAGCATTGGCATCATAGTTCCGGGCGTTACCAGTCTGAGGTGGCATATCTTTCAAAGTAAGAGATCCTTTTGACATCAGCCCATTAAAGATTTCGGAATATGTCATAGGCAGGGGATCAAGGTGTCTATCATATCCTCTTTGTTGATATGGTGGGCGCTATTGAGGAACACGTTGTTGTTGTTGACCAGGCCGTTGTGGGTAGGTCGGTTGCTGGTATGGTCCAGGTGCATATTGAGCAGCTGCAACTAGAGGATATGGATGTGGTTGATAAGCCATCTGAGGTGGAAATGGAGCTTGAATAGTTGGCTGGTAAGGCATTGCAGGAACTGGCTGATAAGGCATAGGAGCATATTGTGCAGCAGCAACATACGGGTACTGATAGTAGGGAATTGGAGTAGGTGCGCTTTGTTGCGGATTCCCACTTGCAGCAGAAATGGCATTTGTTTTGCCCTTTTTGTACCTGTTGAAAGGTTTCTTGACACTGGCTTGGTTGCTAGAGCCTCCTTGGATCTTTCCACTTTTCAAACCTTCTTCAATTCTTTCTCCGACCATCACCATGTCCGAAAATCCCGAAGATACGCTGCTGATCAGCTTCTCGTAGTATTGCCCTTGTAAGGTACCCATGAAGGTATCGATCAATTCACGGTCAACCAATGGCGGGTGCACTCTGGCAGCTAACTCCCTCCAGCGTTGGGTGTACTCCTTAAAGGATTTGCTTTCCTTTTGAGTCATACTCTGAAGTTGAGTGCGATTTGGAGCTAAGTCAGTGTTGTACTTGTACTACTTTTTGAATGCATCAGATAGATCAATCCAAGTACGCACATCATTGTGCTCAAGTTGCATGTACCATTCTAGAGACGCTCTAGACAGGCTATCTTGGAAGCAATGGATCATGAGCTTGTCATCTTTGGCATGAGCGGCCATTTTTCTGTAGTACATTCTCAAATGGAGTTCAGGGCAACTGAGGCCTTTGTATTTCTCGAATTCTGTCAGTTTGAACTTAGCAGGGATCACAACATCTGGAACTAAGCACATGTCTGAGGCACTCAGAGAAGTCGAGTTGTGTCCTTCCATGATTCGGAGTTTTTCAGCTAACTCGCGACATATCTTCATAGCTTCGGATTCTTGAACGACATGAGGGTTGGTGATTGGAACAACAATATGCATCTCATACTCAACTTGATGATCTTATTCAGCATGAGGAAACTGGACTTGAGTTGGAATAGGTTGAGCTTGAGGAATAGCACCAACAGTAACACCAGAGGTATGTATTGGTTGGGAAGTGACCTCCTCAATAGCAGGAGTGAAGCCTGGAGGAAAACCATAGACCAAAGGATTTGGAACTGGAACTGAAGGCATTGCTCGCGAGGTAGATCCTTGCACTAGAGCATTGTTCATTGCGGCAGCAGCTTCGCGACGTTCTTCCACCCTAGCCAAAGCTTGTATGGTCTCATAAATCTGGTCAATCTTGTTCTTGACCGAGTCAATCTCTTCCCTCATAGCATCTTTCTCTTCTTGAATCACATCCATTAGTCTTCTAGTGTTGGCTCGAGTTAGGTATGGGCGTTTAGCACGATACAGACGTCGGGAAACTAGCTTGATTTACTGAATATGGAGGAACATGAAATGAGTTTTCAGCTTTTGGAATGAAATGCAAGATGAATAAATAATGCAAATGAAATGATATGCAATGTCAGAATCCAGGATCATAAGATCAGGGTTTCATAAGCCCAAGGTACAGATGGATGACACTCTGATCAGGAACTCACTGGATAGACTCTAAGGTTTTAGGGATCCCAAAGTTATAAATCCATATGGCTGTTCATCACACACGCCATAAGCATGACGGTTGACTGACTCCCCCATATGAATCTATTTTGGGTGAGATCTTCGTATCGACAACCCACGAGAGCAAATTTTCTCGGGAGCCCATACTACGCGATCATCGACACAAGGTTTAAACAAAGGCCTCAGAGTTATGGACTTTGCTCAAATGTTTGATGCACATGTCAGCTCTTGACAGTCAATCAACTCCATTGAGAATGTCTATTCTAAGTGAGGTCTTCGTATTGACAACCCACGAGAGCAAATTTCTCGGGAGCCAATACTACGCGACCATCAATCGTTGCTTTAACCAAAAGGTTCTAAAGGTTCTCAGAGTCGATGACCCTAATGAAAACAAATGAGCACACACGCCAAGAACTTGACGGTCATCAGTATTCTCATTAGAATCTACTCCAAGTGAGGTTTTCGTATTGACAACCCACGAGAGTGGTTCTCTCGGGAGCCCATACTACACAACCTCGCTAACTTATGTTTGTACTCATAAGCCCGGGTATAGAGCCTTTTCCCTCAAGTTTCTTTTGCAAAGTATCGATCCAAATTATAGTACCAAGGAGCCACAAGATATATAATATGGAATGTGATAAAGAAAGCGATAAAATAAACAAGCAATGCATTAAAAGCAAACATCCAAACAAGCGTGGAAACCTAGACTAGGCTTGACTCGCATAGGGGTGAACCATTCCCCAGCAGACTCGACAGTTGTCGCACCCCTAAAAATACGACCTCACGCGATCCGAAAAGACGGAGCCGCACGCTGGACAGACTGAAGAGTCGCCACCTAATTCTATTTATTCCCGAAGAGGGAAAGGGAAGATATAGATAAAACCCGGGAAGAAAGGGATGAGGACAAAGGTCTCGCAACCATTTCCTGGGTTCGGGAGTCGGTTATGCAGGGGGGGTATTAACACCCCCTACATCTATCGTACTCGATAGGAACCATCTAAGTTATCACACACGAAAGGATGTCTATGCTTAAACGAATTACTTGCTAGAGGGAAATGAGTTTGAATTATAAGTTAGATTGATCCTAGGTGCTCGACAAGGATTGAGATCCTTGTGCCTACGTACTCCCGCGTGCAATGGGAAAGTCAGAGCCTCGTAGTTCGGCCTACTACGGGTTGATGGTTGTTGATTTTATTACCTTTCTTCGATGAAAGGGTTTAGGAGTCGAATTGCACTAAAGACTATGGATAGCTTATTTCGTCCAACAAGACGAGCGTCTTGCGTCGGAATAATCGGAGCGATTAACGAGAGCTCGTTATCCTCATTTCTACCGCTTAAGGCTTGTGGCGTACAATTTCTTCTCGTTTTATTAATGTGCTTTATTAACCTACGACCGCTTGACGTTGGATCAAGGGTTTGGATCTAATCGAAACATTTTGGTTTTTTGAGGTTTGGGGTGATGCAAGTGGAGGTTTATTTTTGTGGTTTGTTAGCGAGGCACAAAGCGCTCGGCTCGCAAGGTAAGGTGGATCCTAATAAACGAAGAATGTGAAATAAAGTGTGAGTGTGCGAGTGCAATCTCTTGGCGTTGGACCAAGGATTCGCGAACTAAACTAAATCTATAAAATACGGAAAATAAAATGCGTACAAAATAATGGGAGAGGGATACATGTAAGTTACACGGGATTGCGAAAAATAAAGGGTCTCGTTGTAATTCGCCCAAGAGAAAGCGTGTGTGCAGTGTTTTTGAACTGTTCGAAGGCGTTCAGCCTTTTTATTCGGATGCAACTGTTCGAAGTCGTTGGACCTTTTCGGACGCGTCGAAATTTGGTTCGTTCACTTCCTTAGAGACGGTTTAAAGAAACCGTTCTATGAGGAGTCGAAACATTTTATGTTTTAAAAGCAATAAATTAAATAAATTAAATAAAGTGTGAATTGATAAAAATAAAGAATTAAATTAATTTGTGAAATCATATTAAATTGGAAAAAATGGAAAAATAAATAAATAAAATTGCATGGGCCTCATATTGACCGAGTATCACCAATTTAATGAAATCGGGCGAAACATCGGCCTTTTATTATATCATTGGCCCTATGAAAATAATAAAATGATAAATAAATAAATAAATAAATAAGAAATAGAAAAAAAACTGGTAAAAGTTAATAAATAATAAATCAATAACAATAATTCTATAATAAAAAAATTAATTAGATAATGTTAAAGATAAAATGGTCTCATAATAATTCTGATAACGTCGATAAACCGAATATCAAGAAATTATGGTTATATCATAGACCCCACTCAAAGAAACAAAAATATAAGGTAACAAACTATAACAATTAGATAATAATAAGAAACCACAAAAAAAGTAAATAAATTTTTTTTTTTTTTTATAAAAATCATAAGAAGAAAAAGTAGCACTAAAATAAATAAATAATAAGGAGGGATTGATGGGCCGTGTATTGTATGAATAAATTGACCCATGGGTTATGCCCAAAAGTCAGCAATAATACTAACCTAAAAAAAATCAAACAAAAAAACAAAGCAAATAAAGATTTTTCAGAAACAATTAGCGGTGAAAACGAAGTCTCTCTTCCTCTCCAAACGCGATTCAAACGAGAAACAAAACCCACCGTTAAATCCACTCTCGCCAAAATCTTTCGGTTTTTCACTCGAATCTCTCTCTGGTTTTGTGATGTTGCGTTCGACTTTCCACCTCTTCTCTCTCGCACTCTCAGGTTTGGCGGTGAGGCCCTCTCGGCGGTAATGGTGTTATGGTGGCCGCGGATTTCGGTTTTGGGTCATGGTGGTTACATGGTTGTAAGTGGGTTTCGGCGCGGTTTGGTTCTGGGTTTGGATCGGTGGTTCCCGGTCTCGGCGGTTTTCACAATTGCATTTTTGGTGGTGGAGTGGTGAAACGGACTTTGGTTGAGTTTTACTGTATTTGGTCGCGGTTTCACTGAGGTGAGTGTTTCGGTGTTTTTCTGGAAAAAAAGGTTATGGATTTATGGTGTTAACGGTGATTTTTGAAAACAAAGGTTTCATATAGTGATGATGTGGAGAGGATGGGTTTAATGAAGGTGGTTAGAGTTTGGATTTGGATGGTTTATTTGCTGGGTTTTGCAGAATACAAATGTCAATTTACTGTTGATTTTGTTTGTGTTTTTGAAGCTTGATTTTTAGTTTTATGCAGAATTTCTGGGTGAAGATTGAAAGGGATTTTGCAGAGATGTTGTATTTTTGTTCTGGCTTTCTTTTCTTCATAATAATTTGGGTTTTATATATAGAAACAATTGAGAATTTTGGGATAGTAATGGTGAGCTGGAATTTGTTGGCTGTGAATTGTAGTTGTTGTGTGTTTGTTACGAGTGGGAGGACGGCATTGTTGTGGAGCTGTGTGTGAGTGGAGCAGTGGAAATTGATGGGCTGATCCGTACGGAATTGAGGTGGTGGTCCTAAAAGTGAAAAATACTGTGTTGGAAGAAAGAAAAAAAATTAACGTAAATCATGAAAATGTGGTAATGAAAAAGAGTATATGAATTAACAGTCCTAATAATAATAAACATAATGATAACACTTATAATAATAATAATGATAATAATACTAATAACAATAATAATTAATAAACATAATGATAATAATAATAATAATTATTATTATAATTATAATAATTAATAAAGAAAAAGATTTAGATAATAAAATGAAAATTCAAAGGATAGAAATAAAATGTATTGGCTTTTTGTATAATGGATTTGATAAAAAGGTAAATAATACTAATAATATATTTTGGTATTTTTTTTGAAAAAATAATAGTAAATGGGATAAAATATATAAAAAAAGAGAAACAAAGTAGATAAAATAATTTTTTTTTAAGAAACGAATAAAATAAGAGAAACTGATTTTTTTTGAGATTTTTATGATAGAAAAAATGATAGAAATAGTTAATAAAGAAAAGAAGTGATAATCAGGCAAAATTCGTCCACACAACACCGACCTCTAACACTGCATACCCACACACTTGTCCTGACAAACTCGAATAAACTCTGATTTTTCGCACTAAAAAAAATGACATATTTTTTGGATTTTTTTAATAATGGTTAGACAGTAAAATAAAATGGAATAATGCATATTTTTTTGAATTTTGAATGATGGTTAATAAACAGAAAATAAAATAGTAAAGGCAGGAAAAAATTGGGGTATGACACAATGCGATCTTATCTTAATTCACACTTCATTGTTCGAACAGCCAGCATGATCAATCTGAGATTTTAAAGGGAAATAAAATCTTAATTCACATTAATAACATCCTGACCTAACGCTTCTGATGAAACCTTTGAATAAATGAAGGTAAACATAAGTCGGTTAGTGATAATAAATTAGAGGGAAAATTTTGGGGTGTTACAGCTGCCCCTATTCAATCACTGTAGACTTGAATGGATGATAGCAATCGCTTTTAGACATTTGAGGTATGCAGGGATTGAATATTAGAAACAACCATAAAATTTGCACTAAGTGGCAGAGGAATAGGGAAAAAAACTCAACCGAACGAACTCTGCTTGGATATAATTATGATGAGGAGGATAGTAAACAGGGGATGCCTTTTGAATGATGCCAGAGTACTACTGGCTTGCCACACTGTGGGTGGACTTTGATAGGCTGCAACAATGTCTTAATGATGTCTTATCGGATGGAGTTAGACGAATAACAACTTGCCACGCTGCGGGTGGACTTTCACCAGCCTTAAGATACTTTGCCACACTGCGGGTGGTCTTTTACCAATCTGCGGTTGGACTTTTGATACTTCACCACACTGCGGGTGGATTTTAAGAATTTGCAACACTGCGGGTGGACTTCTGCTCACTGCGGGAGACTTTTGCCCACTGCGGGGAATTTAGAGATTTGCCACACTGCGGGTGGACTTCTGCTCACTGCGGGAGACTTTTTCCCATTGCGGGGGACTTTAGAGATTTGCCACACTGCGGGTGGACTTCTGCTCACTGCGGGAGACTTTTGAAATTTGCCACATTGCGGGTGGACTTCTGCTCACTGCGGGAGACTTTTGAAACTTGCCACCCGAAGATGGACTTTGGCCAGTCTGTGGCTGGACTTTTGCTCACTGTGGGAGACCTTTGAAATTTGCCACCCGAAGATGGACTTTGGCCAGTCTGTGGTTGTGCTTTTGCTCGCTGTGGGAGACTTTTGAGATTTGCCACACTGCGGGTGGACTTCTGCTCACTGCGGGAGACTTTTGAAACTTGCCACTCGAAGATGGACTTTGGCCAGTCTATGGCTGGACTTTTGCAAGATATCAAACTTGAATTATACTGGTTATGCATATGTTGAATTGCATGGCATGTTTCCCCATGACACTGGGGATGCTAGGTTTTGAGTATCGTCACTGAACTAGTGTGAATATGAAAAGAATTCTTGACGTGGAAGTAATAAGTCCCTGCTAACTATGTGGGGAAACACAATGATCGTGAATTCGATCTCAAGAAACTCTGTGGGGATAACATCTCTGTTGGAGAAGAACGTGAATAATTCATTTGTCCCGAATTATCACCTTTGCCAAAAATAAATTGGACTTTAGATTTGAGGACCGTGCCAGGGGATACCTCGACTATTGGGGATTATCCATTCTTATGGATCTGCTGGGGAAGAGCATGATTTATCTGAAATCTGTTAGGGGAGTATGAGTTACCTTAGATCTGTTGAGGAATCGAGGTCAAGGAAACCGGCTGAAGGAAAGACTTGGTGACTTTACTGGGGATAACTTTCATTCGTCTGTTGGGGATGACAAAACCGAGACACGTCCTGCTGAGGAGGAAAAGTTCAAGTTGTCTCGTGTTGGGGATCATTTGCTTCTGTATGGATTTTACCTCAAGAGGATTTTACAAAAGACTTGGTGTCTTTAAACTCTTAGGTATAATAAAGATTGCATGAATAAGCATAATAACCTTGTTGGGGAGGTAACCATTGCCCATGCAGATGAGCTTGGAGCTGTAAGAAACGCTGAAATGAGATAATTGGCTTGACGAGCATCCATTGTATAGACTCAATCAATAAGAGTAATGACAAGAGGGTGCCATAGAAACTCTTTGAGAGTGTAAATGTACTGGTGCTCTGAACTCTAGGTAAATGCCTCTGATCGTCTGTCTTCAGGAAAGAATGAATTCTCGTGCTTTTGGGGTGGCCTGCCCCAGTACGAGTATCTACATAGTTTTTCATTTGATTGACTAATCTTTGCTCTTGGATAGATTTGAATCTAGAGGTGATTGCCCCAGTTTGACTGAAATTTGAAGAGATTGCTCGACGTAATTGCCCCGGATTGGCTAGCTCTTTAATTTTGAAGAGATTGCTTGATGTAACTGCCCCGGATTGACTAGCTATTACCATGACTAGTTGGGAAAATCTTCACCCAATGGAGCTTTTCTCGGAAAAGTGCACCTCGACATGACTGTCTTTCAGAAGTTTTAGACTTCTCAACTGGGCAAGCTTAAGCTTCTGGATTGAATTTCCGCATGTGAACCATTTATGATGCCAAACAAATGTATGCAGGCAAAAAATGTTTATTCTTAGAATGAAAATTCTAATGCGACACACATGTTAAACTTGAAGTTTTAAACAGGGGTCGCAAACCTTTGTGAACGAATCACTAGTTAAGATACGACATTATTTTTGAATGAAAGTATGTACATGCAATACCAACAAATGTCTTTTAGCATAACTCATAGGAGTCAGGAACACGGTCTCGTAATAGTACGATCTCAAATTAACCCTGTTTCAGTTAGGACTTTTGAGGGTTATATCGTGGCCTGGTTCACGGTTACAGAAACAAAGGATATAGGCTTGAAGTTTGTTTGTGCCCACCCACTCTTCGTGATGTTCTCCATTCCTATGTTCAACTAGTTCTCACAAGCATTCACCTTTCATAAGGGTTTCGTGTTGATTGAGGAACCATTACTGTTATCAGTTCAAGCACCAATCAAGTTATTGTAGAGAGTCAGTCACTCCTCTATCTTTCGTGTCTGTGCCACACAAATTTTTTCTCATTTGAGGACCTTTCTTGTGTAATCCTTTTCGTCTTTCGCTTTTGCGTTATTTTGCTTTATCCCTTTCTTTTGCTTTGACTGGTTCGTGTGAATCCTTGATTGTGATATCCAGCGGGATGCCCTAACTTTTGCCTAAGTCGCTTGTTTTCAAGTTTCGACTTAGCGGGCTTTTTTTTTTGCATTTGGAACAAGTCGTGTGACACTGTTTGCCTTGATTGCTTTGCGAGGGTTGCGACTGCCTCATTCTTTGGTCGACGAAGGATAACCATTGTGGTTTTCAATCTTTGGACCTTTTGACTTGGATAACCATTGTGGTTTTGGGTATTTGGACCTCTTGATTAGCATAGTAGGATGTAATAGATCCTCAAACACACTCCTTTATGAAAGTCTGAATGCTTGGTCCGACTAGCTGACATCTACCCTGCCCCTGGGTTACATGTGAGGGTTTTTCATGTGAAAAGAAACTCCTACTTCAAGGCTCAAAGGGGTTAGCAAGGGTCTATCTTCCTTATATCTCCAGTGTTTAGGGATTTGAAACAAAGCCTGTACATCATCAACAGGGCCTTACTCGAGAGCACACAATTAGAGATTTTGTGTTTTTGTTTCGTCATTCTCCTTCATAGAGTTTAAGCACGACAATTGGCATTTGTGATGTACACATGCAAAATTATAAGTGAATGCGAATGAATTACTTCAAGAAAAACATGTGAGTTTTATTATTGCTAACATTCAAGAGAAAATAGATTTCATACATGTAGACAAATGTTTATCATATAAAAGAAACTACAAATGGAAATGTAGTAACGAAACTGAATATTGCCGTAGTCGAGGAGGCTTGGCTCCGTCCGGATCTGTCAGTCTTGGATACTTTCAGTTATCAATAGCTCTTTCACGGACTTGTAACCTTCAAGTTGCAGCCGTATACCCAACCATGGTATTCATACTTCTTCTTCTAGCTATTCTGACTCTGACACGAGACATCTGAAGGAAAGAGTGAAGTTGGGGAGTAAAGTTGCCACATACGGTTGCTCGGAAAGACCTGATGATCTTCTGCCTACGTATCTCCATTGACCTAAATGACCAATGAAGAATCAGAGTGACGTATTTCCCCTCAATAGGGATGAAAATGAATAATGAAAAAAGGCAAACACATAAATGCCATCACTGAGAGTATTTGAATATTGCTGGCTTTATTTGCTTCATGAATACCCTGGCGTCCTGGGTGATTAACTTGAAGACTTCAGCTTAACGCGGACCATCTGGTAGAACAACCGTGACACCGGTTCCATTGTGACTAGGCATTGGATTCTGGAGTACATTTGGGAGAGGAGCGAAATTAATCGCATTGGAGTCAACTAGGTCATGTACCTTGTTCTGAAAAGCCCAACATTTCTCAATACTGTGCCCTTGGGCACCCGAATGGAATTTGCGCCTGGCGTTAGCATCAAAATTCGGAGGTAGATTGTCCGGAGGAGGAGGTCTCATGGTACGAAGCTCGACCATGTTCAACTTTAGCAGCTCTGGGAGTAATACAACATATGGACATGGGACAGGATCAATCTTACGGTCCCTTGCTCTCGCTCTTTGCTGAAACGGACTCTGTACCTGTTGTTGCTGACCCTGGGGTCGTTGTTGTTGAACCTGTGGAGTAATAGTCACTGCAGCCGCTTGGTAGTAACTTTGAGAATAACTTATGTCTCGGCCTCTATACACAACATTTGTCTCACCTTCTCTTCTTCTTTGGCCATTGCCAAAAGGCTTTCTCACACGTTTGATTAAGTTTTCTGCAATGGTTGATGTTTGGGAGAGATTTGGTGTGGGAGAAGTGTTTTCCCGTAATGTCTGCGTGTGATGGTTTCCAGAAAATTTCTATTTTTGATCTTTAGTAAGTTTTACACTCTTTCCCCAAGCAGAGCAAGAGTGGCATAACTCCTTCCCCAAGCAGAGCAAGAGTGACATGACTCTTTCCCCGAGTGGTGCAAGAATAATGTGATGATCATGTTCTTGCATGAGTTTGATTAAGAAAATTTATGTCCCCAACATGGATCGTGGACGTTCTCCCCATCCCAGGCAGATCATTAACTTTCCTCATTAGGGTGGTATCCCTATGCAGAGTTGATGTTTGATACTCCAGTAGGCTATGCTTTATTTGCATCACTGGTAGATCTTCATCTTCGTTTCCCCAAACAAAGTTATGAAGATATTTGTCCCCATCAGAGTTTGACATGGACATTTCCCTTTTCCCCCAGAGTATGGAAGATTTTGTGCTGTTGAGATATCTCCGACATGTTATCCTCTCAGAGTGGAATTTCTGATGTTATACTTTTATGGATTCTTGAAGATTGCTTTGTGGATTGGATCCCTAGCAGTTGTTTTCCCTAGTCTGATATTATGCCTTGTAGTAGGATTTTATTCCTTTGATGGCTTTTGATGTTCTCTTGCAGGATGTCATGTTGAATCTCCAACATGATTCCCTGCATTGTTTCCTTGGGATTAGCCGAGTATCCGGTTGTTTTGGTGTTTATGTCACCTGTTGCTAATCTTTATGTTTGTTTTGTCAGCATATTCATACGCACATTCATATGCATAAGCATAGCATGGTTTGCTTACATTCTTGCATGTACATTTGTTCCCTGCTCTTTGGTGTGATCCTTCCCCACAGAGTGTGTGTGTTGTCTTCCTCTCAAGTTTAGAGTGTCGACCCTTAAGCAGAAAGTGTTTACCCTTTATATTTCGCCACCGAGTTTGTTTCTCGTGGACGATCTTGATTCAGTTTCCTCCCTAGTTTATTATTGTAATACCCTGTATTTTATTTAAAGCTCTGAACAATATTAATTGGTAATAATATTATTCCGGAATACTCTAAGAAATTTTAATGGAACCAAATAGAGTAATCAACGGGATATTATTTTATTAATTGATATTAGCTGACTCAGAGGTTTTATAAAATATCGGATTAAGAGACATTTTTGGATACTCTCTAATTTTTGACCCATTGGTAAAAATATAAGTTTTATATTTTTATATATATAGAAAGAATATGAGAGAAAGAGGAAGTTGGTAAGAAAAGAAGAAAAAGAAGAAAAGAAGAAAAGGAGAGGAGAAGAGAAGAAGAAGAGAGAGAAAACCCCAAAAGCTTCATTTCCTCATTCTCGATCATTCGTCCATCGAATCCACTAGATCTTTCAGCCAATCTTCATCTCTTGAGGTGGGATCTTAGTTAGAAACTTTTATCTTTGATTATGGTTGAGTTTTAGAGATTTTGTGGTTAGGGATAAATTGGAAAATCTAAGAAAAATCGGAAGTTTAACGGTTAAAACTAGATTAAAACTTAACTAAAATACTCATATGATGTTTATGAACACGTTTGATTATGTTTTTCTGCAATGGTTGATGTTTGGGAGAGATTTGGTGTGGGAGAAGTGTTTTCCCGTAAGGCTGGAACTTCCTGAACTGGTGTAGCTCGCTCAGCGAAAGTTCCAGGGCAATTTTCGCTCAGCAAGAAGGAGCTCGCTCAACGAGGCCTGTAGGTTCCAACCTTGGTTTTTATTTCGTGACTTATGATCCGGATATCCGTTTTTAGAGTTCCACATATCATTTTGAAGCTAATGATGAAATCTATATTTTGAGATCAAGAAATGTTAGTTCCACATGACGTTTACCCGACTATTCGATTAAAAGGTAACGAAACGTAATTATGGAATTGTGAGTTAAAGATAAGGAATGGTGAGACTTGTGAGACACCTAGGAGTTCGTAGACTAATAAGAATTGAGGATCGCGCTTGATTGTGTTTCCCTTTGTTAGCTTGAGGTGGGTATTGCATTGAGTCCCACGGGAAGCGAAAGTTAGCTTGAGGTGGGTATTACATTGAGTCCCACGGGAAGCGAGAATTAGCTTGAGGTGGGTATTACATTGAGTCCCACGGGAAGCGAGAGTTAACTTGAGATGGGTATTTCATTGAGTCCTATGAGAAGTCTAGTGGTTCATACTTGAGGTGTGTGTTCCACTGAGTCCCACGCGAAGTCTTGTACGATGTATTGCTGGGTTGTTCCGTTTTGACTTGGTTATTTTTGAGAGGAACCTTTGTACTCGTAGAATTGTTATGCTTGACCCTTAGAGCCGAGAGAACTCTAAGATAGGGAACCCACTGAGATTTTTTATCTCACCCCATGTTGATGTTGTTATTTCAGGTACTTCAAGTTCCGCTAAGGGTAAGGATAAGGCAACTTTATTATCCTTACTAGTTGATGGCTTAGTCTTCCGTTGTGGATTTTTGAGATCTTCGGATCTAGTTCTTAGATCTTTTTGTAGTTGAACATCTTGTACTATTTTATAGCCTTGTTTAGTACCTTATGTTGTAGTGGCTATATTTATACAATGTGTTGCTAAGAACGTATTTGTATTTCAGTACCAAATTATTAATATTATATATGAAAAATATGCTTTATGTATGTCTTTTGTATATGGGTATTACAATTATCTGGATGGAATTTCCCCATTTGAGATATTTCCTCCTCGGGATGTGTCTTGTTTGACCGTTTCTCTCCAATTTATTCTTGGATTGAACTTTGGTCCTTTTGGTGAGTAAATGTTTGCTTTGGAATTAAGCTATCATTGTTTGATAGTGGGCAATATTTTCCCCAGCCTGAGTATATTATTTTAGAATTAAGCTATCCATTTTTCGATAGTGGGTAACATTACCAAATTAATCAAGCTCTTTTGTTTGTACTCCTACCCAGTAGTCGAGAATCATTCTTTCTACCCAATAAAAAGGTAATAGAAGTTTTTTCCCTTTGCTTATACTCCTACCCAGTAAATCCGGTAGTTGAGAATTTTTCTACCGAGTAAAAAGGTAGTGGAGGTTATCCCTCTTTGTTTTGCTCCTATCCAATAAATCGATAGTTGAGTCTGTTATTTTCATATCTTCTACCCAGTAAACCGTTAGTTAATGATTCTTTTCCAACTCGGTATTCCTCCATTTGTTGGACTCGAATACTTTCTTTGGTTGTTATTCCTTGGCACAATGTTTACTCCCCTCGGTGAATCTTTTACTATATCATTGAACTTTCCCCCATGTAGAGTCAGATATCCAGTGATTTATTTTCCTGGTAACTCTTCTGGTGTCCTTCGTTTTCCCCAGCGAGTTCTTTCTTTAGTGTCCCAAGCTTTTGCTTTCCTCTGGTGGTTGTATGTTCCCCACAGAGATCTTGTGTTTGCATATCATCTCATATTCATATCATATAATGTTCTCTTAGGACAAAAATTTGGGTTTTCTGTATTTAAGTCTCTCCCATCTTGCAGAGACGAATATGTCAATCTTCGTATCTTCAGATTGAAGAAACTTAAATATGGGCAGTTGTTGCACCCTAATTTTTTCCCTAAGTTTTTCTTTGCATTTTCATCTACATCTTGCATACAAACAAGATCGCACTGGTTGTGCGGTTCTTCTCGGGTTAGGTTTATGCCTCGCGGGGGATCACAGTTATCTTTAATTACTTTATTTGTTTATGTTTACTAACCATTTATCAAAATCCAAAAATATTTTGTTTCCTTTTACTAACCTTTTTTTTCAGGAAGAGGAACCATTGAAAATGCCAAAAATAGTAGTCCTACAGCTCGAGCGAAATTTCACAGACAAAAGTCGAAGTTGATCCGCAAATAATTCAAATTTATCTAATCGAGGATTTCCCAAGTTAATTGATTCACTCAAAGGATTTCCAAGGATCATGTGTTTACTTCTTCGACATACAACAATAATCGGGCCGAAATAACCAAGCAACCATGTTTGAATAAAAAATTCAAATTTCAGCTTGGTTAACCGGTTAACCAGTGCGAAATTTGAATTCTTTATTCAAATTCAACACCCTTAGATCATGGATTTAATTGGAATATTCTAGATCCATTGGTTTCTGATTTCTCTATATCACTTTGATCATTTACTACCATAAACCCTCATTAATCACCATTCTTTTCATTTCCCACCAAAATTCTAATTACCAAACCTAAATTCAAATTACCAAAGCAAGCTCCACTCCACCAAATTTCCATACCTAAGGCCTTTAAATAGGACCACAATTTCATTCATTCCACAAGCTTTAGAGAGCTAAATTCACCTTGCAAAAATTTCAATAAGCTTTTGATAGCCACAAAACCTCTTGCAAAATACTCCCTCAAACACCAAATTTCTCAAAAGCTCACTTTCTTTCTTTTGAAGTTATCAAGAAATCACATTGAATTCTTGATTAACTTGAGCTAAACCTTCATCCTTTCATTCTTTTGTTCATCAATTTCAGAAGATCTAGCTTGACTTGGTTCAATTTGAAGAAGTGACTTTGGTAATTCCTCTCCTTCCACAAACCCATACTCACCATCAACCATTCAAGATGTAGATCTTTGGTTCCTTTGATTCTAGATCCTTTGGATCTTTATTAGTTGTTTGATTGTAGGGATTCCACTGTATTTTGGTTTTAAAATTCGTGCAAATTCAGATCATGATCATTAAATGTTTTGAAAGAGTTTTGGAAATGGATCAATGTTGAATTTCTACATATTTTCTACTGCTGCTTCAGCATTAACCGGTTAACGCAAGTTAGAATTGAATTTTTGGCTTGTTTCAAGCCCTTTTTGGTTCCTTTTTCTTCTTCTTCTTCCTCCTTTTTATTTTTACCTTGGGAAGCACTTTTGGGAGTGATTTCTCCTTTATTTCAATGAACTTTGGGTGTATATTAGAGTAGTTAATGTTCATTAATTCAAAACTACCTTTAAGTGAATTATTCAATTCATTTAAGGTACTTTGTGTTAGTGATACATTTTCATGCTTGAATCCACCAAGATGAGTGATTGAACTTAAGGATGGAAGAATACCACAAGTGTGGCTCAATTTGGTATTCACCTTTATTTTCGTGCGGTATTGCATCTGGATAGCGATTTACATATCGTTTATCTCGTATGCATTAGCACTAACATTATGCACCTTAATTGGTGGTGGCCGACCTCATTTGTAGAGTAGTTACTTCGTAAATTGCTCGGCGATTGCTTAACATAGACCTAAATGTGCCCCGACTTCGGAATAAAAATCTAATTGGGTACTTGCACTTTCATGGACCGGATCTCTTGTTGATCGCGTAATCCCAAAGTGGTTAATCATATTGCATTAAGAATCGAGACTTATGAATGTTTTATGTGTAGGTGCTTTGGGTCTCCCAATCGCCTTTTAAATTTCATTGAATTCGGTTCGGTTTGCCTTGATTAATCACTATAGTGTAAGATGCTAAGCGGATCCGGTTGCCTTCGATTTTGGTTACTCTTTCTTTTTGGTTGTGGTTGATTAAGTTCACCATACCATTATTATGTGAATATTATTATACTTTTATTGTTAATATTTAGATTCTTGCACTTTAATTTCTTTTGTTACTAACATTTAATTTCTTGCATTTTATTGTCTTTATTCTATTTTGCTTTATTCATCCATATCATGTTTATTATTTGTTCTTATTATTTTGTTGTTGATTTTCCTTTTGTCCATTTGGACACAAAAACATTAATAAAGGATTAAACGTCTAAAAGACTAGTGACTTTAATTTGTGGACTTTTGGTTACTATCTTTGGCATTGTGTAACACCCCAAAATATGCCCTCTAATTTATTTCCTTGACTGACTTTATGCTTCACCTTCGTCTGCGTTTCCCAGTAGGTCATAACATTTATGATCACGCATTTCGTCGAGCTCCTAAAACATGAGATCAATGTCATCTGGAGAATCAATACATGTTGTGGAAGCAGGGCTTTGAATTCTCAACATCATGTGTATATTCTTAAAAAGGTTCATCAAGCATCATGTCCATACGCTTCAGGATTTCTCAAGAGGCATTAAACGATTAAGATTTCATACAATGGGATCCTTATCTCAAATCACAGTCCTCTAATTTTCAAGGGTATGATTCATCATGTTGATATGGTTGACTAAGAGGATTTACAAGAAAGTTCTAAAAGGTTAAGGGTGATAGCTTCTCAGGGACCAATGTAGGATGTAATTCATTTCAAAGGTGAATTTAAGAGGTTGAAATTTGGTACTAGGATTACTGTGAGAAATTCAAAGTTTCAATTATCATAATCTTTTTTTATATATATCAAGAAATTGCAACTCATACAGCCAAGTTACAAGTATGTCATAATTCGAAATTAAAAAAAAAGGGGAAAGGATTCGAAGACCAAGTTCAGATTGTTCACAAAAGACTTCATTTACTGCAGTTGGATTCTCCACAAATTGGCGGGATTATTTTGAAATGAAGCAAATTCATAATCGGTTACAAGAAAAATTATTCATATACTAAATTCCATATGGCAAGATTAAGTGTATCTTATGTGGAAATCTGTCTCTGAACAATTGTTGGTCCTAAGGAGGAAATATAAATTTGGGGGCAATTTGCCGTGTGCAATTTGTATTAGGCAAGCTAATGTTCAAATACCGAAAAGGGGACAATCTGGCCCTTCTACTATTCATAAATTATTTTGTTTTCCTGATGATCGTTCATTTCCGGTTGCTATTATGGTTAATATGTTTATGGAGGCAGAAGTTATCTGGATACCGACACCAGATCCGTTATCAATTACTTTCCTCATCAACATGTAAATAATTATAATATTGACGCACTACAATCTACTACGTAGCATACTGAGTTACTGAGTCAAATGTAGAAATTGAGAAAGAATGTTCATAACGTAAAAGCGGAAACGCAAGAAAGTCGTCAGAGCGACTTCGGAAAATTCATTCAGAAAAAATCCATTCAAAGTTCCTAGCTATCTAACCGATGTTCAATATTAATTAATTCTAACTAACAGAATTACAACGAAATTCAGTCGCGGAATTATGGCTAATTGTAACGGTATGCTCTCTGATTTCAAAAAATATAAAGGTCTTGTGTGCCACAAATTGTTTTTCTCTCTAATGATTTCTAAAGGGTGCTTTCACCAATATCTTTCAATGACCATGAATCCCCGATGCCTCTAACGAACTCCACAACCTTCATTCTCCTCTTCGTGTTACCACGACGGCTACCCCCGCATAAGGGCCTAAAATCGGCTGCAATTACATAACAAAAAAATACAAGGGTTTAATAGAGGAAACCATAACCTAAGCCAAGGATTCACAAATCAAGAGGAATGGAAGATAATTAATCAGAAAAGCCAATACATTTCAGTTACAAAAATCATAACAAACTAATTGAAATTTAACAAACTTCTAACAGAAAAACCGATTTTTCAACCAAGAAATACCTGGAGCAATCACCTTATCAGATCTCCTATAAACAGCTTGCTGCAAGAGGGGATTCAGGGGGGACGACTTCATTCATTTTTCTCTTCATTCATTCCTCATCACCTCTTCTTCCTTCTCCCTCACCTCACTCCTGGATTCTTTCAACCATTCTTATATCCTCCTCAATCCTCACCCATGGGCTTTCTCATTCACTCTACAATCTCCAAACCTTCACTCATATACTTCATATTCTGTTCTCTTCAATCTCTCTACAACTCTCTAATCTTCACCATTCTCCATCCTTGAAATCTCACTCTCCATAATCTACATCAATCAATCCGCAAATCCATCACCTTCAACCTTCTTCATATGTGTAAACACCCCAAATTTTCCCTCACTAAGTTCACACCATGGCTTGTGATCTTTCATATTTACATTAGTTTAAGCATATCATTTCATGTTGCATTTTTGCTTCACTGCATTAGTTCAAGTTCATCTGCATCTAGGGTTTGTGACTTGAGCCATCCAGGATACATCTGAGCCACTCCTAAGGTCATCAATCATCTTAAGAGGGTCCATGTATGTTAAATCATCATATTATATCCTCTAAAGATCAAGGAAGTCAAAAAATCAAAAGAACTGGCAAAGCATGGAAGCAGAGTTAGGGTTTAACTGCACAGATGACCTGAAATTAGGGTTTTGGTTTCAGAGGCTATAACTCCAAATATTTTGGTCATTCTTGTTTCTATTGGTCTCAATATGTTATAAGGATCATGCATACCAAGTTTGATGAAGAGATTCATTGTAGAAGTCATCTGATCACTGGGTAACTTCTTGAGCAAGTCAGAGCAAAATCAGGGCATCTGAGGCCCCAAACATGGAACCAAAGTGGATTTTTCATCAAATTAAGGTTATATGGTCTTTATTTGATCATTGAAGTGCTTATAAGTTCACAAATTTGAAGAAAAGTGAGCTAAACCAAAAGTTGCAAAAAATGGAATTGACTTGTATTGTAAACTTTCCATTTTGGGAAAGTTCAACCTCCTTTTTCTCAACCAAAAATGCTTCAAATGAAAAATTGTTGGTCATGAAAGTTGTAGATTGGATCATTCCCTTTTCAAAAAGTACAATAACAATATCTAATTCATTTTGGAACTCAATATATGGCTTGTCAAAGTTGGCTAAAATCCCATAAATTTCAAGAATGCACCAAAAGGGATTCTTTGCAAAATCAATTGCCAAGGCTTTTTGTGACTTCAATCACACTTCAATACATCAAAACATCATAGTGCATTGACTCTAGATCAGAATTGCCCAAGGAATTGCAAGATTACATGCCTTGAACATCAAGATTTCTCAAAGGGGCCAAAACTTCACATAATTGCAAAACACCCCATAACTTTATTCCCACATGCTGAATTGCCTCAAGATTGAATTTGTGGACATCCATGAAGTCAGCTGCGCATGGACATGCCCAAAGGCCAGCTGCATTCTTACCCATACCTCAAGTACAAGAAATGTTGACTTTGTGCAAATTCACCCATACCAATCACAACAGTCCACCACCCACTCTCTGCCCAATCCAGACACTACAAGCATGCCTCAAAGATAATTTTTCATAACACACACAAGCTAAAAACTCCAAGAACTCAACATTGCCAAAAACACTCCCTCTTGCAAAAACCTTCGAAACTCGTAGCTCACTTACTCAATCTTCAAACCAATTCCACCATTCATCTTTAAATAACTCACTGATCACAAAGCAACCACAAAAACAGCCAGAAACACACCATACACAAAACACGATTCTCAGCCAGTTGAGGTGCAATCTCACAAACAAGCCACTCTCAAGGTCTTCCAAGCACCAAAACTTCTTCAGGAAGGTCATTAGAGTCAGCTTGCAAAGGAGAAGTAGCCTGAAAGCTCCAAACTGAGGAAGCTCAAGCTCAGGTAACTTCTTCAAACATTTTTCCAGAAATGTGATTTTAGGTTATAGAAATGTTCCTCTTGTTATGCTGATCATGCTGATACTTTTTATTTTTGAAAATGGTTGCGATTTGAGGATTTTATGAACTTCTGAAAGTTTCACCATGTTTGAGTTTTCTCTTCGAATCATGAGTTTGAGCAATGAGAAATTTGTTTTGAGAGAGGATTTGGATTCAGGGAGGTGAGAGGAGTTAATCTGGAGCTTTAGAGCTCCAGACATTACCTAGGGAAGAAGTTGGAAGTTTTCAGGTGAGGGGGTCACCGGAGAAGACGACCGGAGCTCTTCTCCGGTGACCTGAAAGTCATTAATGTTTTAATTAGGTTTAGGGTTTCATTTGAATTCTGGTCGTAGGATTTAGCTTCCCCGCGTGTTTGAATGGCCCAGATGCTATCATTAAACCCTAATTCTGTTTTAATTAAGTTTAATTAATTAGTTAATGAAAATTAGCCCAGAGTGAATCCTGTCCACTCATTCACGCGCCAGTCAACCAAAATCCCTCAGCTTTGAATGTGAGCCTTCAGATCAGATTACTTTTATTTAATTCAGTTTTAATTCATATTTTTATCATTTATTTTGTTCCATTTATTAAAAATAGCTAAATATTTCCAAAAAATTTTTATTCTGCATTTTGATTTCAAATAATTTTCTTAACCCAAAATATTTTTATTTTTATTTTTCACATTAAAAAATCATTTTTTAAACATTTAAATGTTTATTTTAATTAATTAATGAAAATTAATTAATTAAAATATCATTTAGGTTTCTAAAAAATCCCAAAAAATTCATATTGTATCTTTAAACATTTAGAGACATTGTCATACCATCCACACAAATTTCTTTTTGGTTTTGAACCATTTTTGATAATTTTCTTGAATTTAGGGTTCATAAAATTCACATTTTAGAACCCTAACTTCAAGAATTCTTTTCTGCCTAACCAAGAATGGTATGACAATGATTCTTTTTGCATTGATCTTCATTTGACATGTAGTTTCTAGCATAATTTTGTCACAAATTTCTTCTGCCTTTTTGATTTGATTTGCATTTTTTCCCTTTAGGTGCCTTAAAACCCTAGATAACTTAGAAAAATCATAACTTCCTTAGGGTTAAGAGTTAGGTCTTCTCCTTTGGGGTATGGAATCATATGGGGTTAGGGTTCTCTTGATTGCATTTTCAATTTTTTTTATCTTGTCATTTGCTTCTGTTTTTGAGTTTTGCATCTCATGTTGCATGAAAACCCTAATTTCTCATCTTCTCTTGCATACATCTTGCATATGCTTGCATTCATGAACTTGCCATGACATTTTATGCATTCACATGACTTCTAAGACATCTTAGGACACATTAGACTCATGCTTGATCATTTCCTCATCCATTTGCCATGTTATGCATTCATTACATTCCATGAGCATTCATGAACTTTCATGTCCCTTTCATGCTTCATTTGCATTCTCATTACTTGTATGATCATCCATTGCTCTTGACATGCATTTGCATCATCTCTTAGCATCATGTACATCATGAACATGCTTCTGGTTTTGGTTTGCATCTCACTTCTCTTCTCATCTCTTCTTTTATGCATCTTTGCTGCATTTTGTATTTGTCTTAGAGTGAGCTTGCTTATTCTTATTCCTCCTTCACATTCTTTCTTCAAGCAACTTATCTTCTTAAGTGAAGTAAGTTGACTTGCTTCTTCTGCTCCTCCTCCTTTCATCTGCTTCTTCCTTGGTGGCTCTTCTTGAAGATCTCTTGCAAGCCTCATAAACCCTAGGAACACCCAAGCATGTTAACAATTAGGGTTTGATTAGTCCCTCATTTAGTTTTGCCTTTGTGTCATCTTTTGTGTCTCTCCTCTCCTCTCATAATCAGTGACTAAACCTTCAAGGTTTTAAGGCTATGTGATTAAGGTTATGCCTACATCCTTCTCTTAGGATGGAGTGTATAACTTTAGTCCTAAGTGTTAAACCCTTGATGTGTTTAAATCTCTTAATCAATCCATCTAATAATCACTAAGACATCAAGCTTGTAACTTGGGCCTTGCATTAGGGTTCTAATTCTTCCTTAATTGGTTAAGAAGGACTAACCCTAGTGTTAATGGACAAGTCCCCCTCAAGTTGTCTTACAAACCATAAGATTCACTTATTAATCTTATCATTAACTAAAATCCACTCTAATAAAGATTTTGTTTTGTCATGAGTTTAATCCCTAATCATGGATTAAGTTGAGGTATCTTCCTCAGCTTAAATGTTCTCATCTATTATCCTTCTATTAGGATGGTGTAATGGGTCCATTAAATCCTTGATTATGGCTTAAACTCATTACTTAACACTAAACAAAACTCCAAAAACATCTAAATAAATGCAAGTAGGTTAATGATCTTAATCCTACATCATGGTGATTAAGTGTGAGGTGTTTACTTCATACTTAAGGTATTCTCATTACCCCTAATCAGAGGGAGGATGTGATGAGTTTATTAACCCTTGGTTTAGGCTTAAGCTCATTTTCTTATGACAAACACCAAAAAGAAATAAAAGATTGAAAATACCAAAAAAAAAACAATAATCGTCTCCTTCGGGATTCTTTTCTCACCTCTTTCACTCACAAACGAGAACTTGCTTCTTCCGTCTAATGCAAGACAGTTTGAACCTGAGCCAGACATGTCATACACTTGAGCATAGGCAAGTAAGCAGTTCACAAGTCAATTTATCTTTCAGTCTCTTTGAGTCAAACTGCGGTGTTCTGACTTCCTCATTGCACGAGAGGATACATAGGCATAACTTGACTGTTATCGAACAAAAGTCTCTGTATATTCCCCCTCTTCCAACATTATTCTTTTAAGCCTCATTCCTGAGAACTTTCACTTCAGTTTCTTACACTGACACCTGTATATTATTTTCCATCTTTTGCACACAGATAGCACTGACACTACCCCTTTAAACACAAATCTTTCAAGCGTGGATCCTGTCGAGTACGATGGACAATCTGGGTGCTAATACCTTCCCAGGTTGTAACCAACCCCCTTTCTCAGTTTCTCTTGTTTGCGACCGTCTTATCCATTTCTTTCCTAGGTTTATGCAGCATTACCTTTCCTTCGGGATAAAAATGCCTAGATGGCGACTCTTTTCAATTCATCTTCGTGTTCTCCTCTTTCGCCGACCGTTCGCGTCTGTACCCCGTCTGACCCGGTGTCATTTGGTGGTAGTGACAGCTTGGCGACTCTGCTGGGGAGATGATGTATTGCAACCAGGGTTTCTGGTTCTTTTTGTGGGTTCCTCCTAGCGCTTGTTTGATTTGTGTTTACGTGGGTGTTATGTGCTAATTGTGCTTGTTCATTTGCTTTATTTATTGCTTTATGTACAGCTTTATTTACTGCTTTCTTCACAGTTTTTTTATAGATCAAACTGTCATTATCATTGCTGGATCTGGTTTCTGTTTTGGTGGGTGGGGTTTCACTGAGTGATTAAGGTCCTATACCTGGGACCTAAGTGACACCTAGGCTAGAGTGGTTCATGTTCTTTCCCATTCCATTTCGGTCTGGTGCGGGAATATGAAACACGGTTCATATGTGGGTTTCTTCTTGAGAACTCCGTGCTACAGATTTCCTATAGTGCTAGGGCTATCTGGGAAGCCTGCTAAGTTTGGATGACCTTTATTATGACCTTCAGAATCTGGGGTGAATTAGAGGAGGATCCTTTATGGTTATTGTAAACATTGTACCTCCGGGTTAGAAGTATTTACACTTCTCATAACTGATCCAAGTCTGAGGATCTTTGTTCTAGAACATTACATGTGAGGGGGTTGGGTTGTTTACAGGTTTGCAGGAACCCTTGGCCACATCATACCTTGTTACTATATTGTTTAAAGAATACTTCACTTTGGACAGTTCTTGTGATTAACACTGGATATGTGACTCTTTATTTGAGTCCCCCACCTTGGTTACTGGATTTCTGAGCCTCCATCCGGACCTTTGAACATACATGGACCTTATACCAAGACAGATAATCAGATCCAGCTCTTGATCACAAACCCTTGCATATCATTTGCATATATCATCATTGCATCATTTAACATTTGTTTATTTGTTTTTCAGGGTATCCATCATATTATATTTGGTTTGGTTTTGACCCCTTCTACTGCTTAGACCTCTACTTCAGTTATCTTCTTCAGCATCTGCTTCAGCTATCTCCTTTAGCACCTCCATCAGTCTGTCACAGACTCACCTGCATCATTCTGTCAGAGACTTACCTCCAGCTTTTCAGTTTGTGATCTTCATCAGCATTTGACTTCAGCTTCGTTATCAGCACTCATGGATGTTCCAAGGAAAAGCAACATATCTTATCACTTCTTTGAGCCCTCTTTAACTGGTATCGGGCAGGTCCAGTCACTTATCACACCTGACCACATCCCACTGTTTAGAGAGCACTATAGGGGTATTTTAGACATGGTCATGGATCTTGATTCTTCTCAGAGGAGCATGATCCACACATGTTTGCAGTTTTATGACCCTCCACTCAGATGCTTCACCTTTCCTGATTTCCAGATGGGGCCTCTGTTGAAAGAGTTTTCCTTGTTGATTGGAGTGCCTATCAGAGGAGGGATCCCCTTCAACCCAGAGATGACTGCTCCCAGAAGTGAAGAGATAGCAAGGGCATTTCATTTGGAGCCTGCCCTCATTGAGCAAAACATGACAACAAAAGCTGGGATTTCTGGCTTACACCTGGACTTCTTAATTTCTCAGGCCACCCTGAAGGCTGCAGTGGGAGAATGGAAAGCAGTCTGTGCACTTTTAGCCCTCAGCATATATGGGGTTATATTATTTGCAGATGAGCCCAAATTTGTGAGTAAGAATGTCATCCACTTATTCCTGCTGAGGAACCCAGTGCCTACACTGCTAGGGGATTTTTACTACTTCATCCATCAGAGAAATGAAAAGCAAAGGGGGAAGCTAGTCAGATGCTGTGCTCCTCTGTTCTACTCTTGGCTGCTCAAACACTTGCCTAAATCAGATGCCTTCTTGAACCCACATCAACAGAAGAATTGGGCTAAGAGGTTCATTGCCTTAACATCAGATGATATCAGATGGTGCACCCAGAGCACCAAAGGCAAAGATATTATTACCAGCTGTGGGAAATACCCTAATGTGCCTCTTATAGGAATAAAAGGTTGCATCAATTACAATCCTTTACTGTTTAAGAGACAATTGGGATATGCCTTGGTTCATCCTCCCAGAGGTCAGGATTTAGCTGAGACCCTATAGTGTGAAGTGCAACCTGACTCTGCTGTTGTCAGACAAGCTTCCTGGGCTTGGGACAACATTCAGACCAAAGGGACAGCCATCCTTGGAAGGTGTAACAATATTGCTTCAGCCCAGTACTCTGACTGGTCCCGTATTAGAGCTCAGATCACCAGGATGCCTTTCACCTTGGAAGACACACCTGGACCTTCTACAGTACAGCCTGCAGCAACTGTTAGCCTGGAGGAATTTGAAAAGCTGAAAGAGAGGAATAATCAGCTATCTGAAGACCTGAAGAAGACTTTCTAGGAAAGAAATGACAGTCATCTGGACATTGAGAGATTGGAAAGGCTCAAGACTGAGCATCTGACCAAGATTGAAAGGACAGATGACTACATAAGGAAGGCAAGAGCAGGAGAGTTGGTTTTGAAGAATGCCTGCAAGGAGGCCAAGATTCAGAAAGCTAGGGTTGAGCATTACTTGGAGGAAAGTCAGGCTAGGTGGAGCAGGATCACCAAAGCCCGTGCACAAGAAGACCAGAGGACTCAGGCCAAGATTGAGCAGCTGGAGGCCAATGAGAAGAAGCAGCAGGAAGCTTTATTGGCAGCTCAGAAGGAGATATCAGAATTGAAGCTCCGAGCAGGGTTAAAGAGATCAAAAGATCAGGACATGCATAAGAAGCTGACTAATGCCATTGCTACCAGGAACCTCCTCATTAGGACTATTACAGAGCACCCAGCTGGTCCGGTGACTGAGGCCCTCCTGAAGGAAGTCAGGGAAGATGACTTTGGATTGGATGTCTGATTCCTTTTGCTTGTATTTCCTTTCTTTTGATGTACTTTTTGCTTTTTGGTTGTTGTATTTTTGACCCACCATGGGCATGTATTGTAAACAGACTATGTATTTTCATCATTTGTAATATATCAGTTTGTTTTATTTTGGTGGGCTTTCTCTCAATATCATCAAGCATCTCCTTGAGGTCTGGAAAGGTCAAAACCAAGAACCAAACCGGATACCTTGGAAAACAAATAAGCATATTGCCTTGCATACTAACATTTTCTTTGTTTTGTAGGTTTTTGTTTGTTATTTTGTTTCTCATTTTGTTTTGGTTTCAGGAAACATTGCTCGTCGCAGAGTGTTCCCTGTCAACCGAACGCACCGGTACCCAACGCGAAACAACCTTCCAGGCATTCAGATGGATCAGGTACAGCAGGACCTGAACGAAGTAAGAAATCAAATGGAAAACGAAAGGGTTGAAATGAGAAACCAAATGACCCAGTTTATGGCTATGATGACTGGCTTAGCTCAGAGCCAGGAAAGGATGAGAGAGCTGGTAGAAAGGCAGACACCTGAAGAGCCCCACCCTGGCACAGGAGGAACCAACAATAATGAACAAGGGCAGCCTCATATCGACCCACCAGAGTTTGGGCCCCATTTGAACCCAGATGTTAATATCCCAAGGAATATTCAAGGAAACACTGCTGGAGGCAGGATCTTGCAAGAAGATCCTCAGGAGGAGCAGTTCACAGTTATTGGGGCTGGGGATGAGGTGTATGACCAAAGACTGGATGAGATTGCTGAAAACCTGAGGTCCTTGGAATCCCAGAATTCTTTAGGCTTTGACGTAATGGATATGGGGCTGGTAGACGGGGTGAGGATTCCCCACAAATTCAAACCCCCATGCTTTGAAAAATATAATGGTACCTCTTGCCCGCGTACTCATCTGCAATCCTTCTTAGGGAGACTCAAGGCTTATACCATGGACGAGAAGTTATGGATGTTCTATTTTGAGGACAGCCTGACTGGGGCATCAAGAGAATGGTATTCGCATCTAACGAGGGCCACTATAAGATGTTGGAAAGACTTGGCCGAAGCCTTCATCCGGCAATACCAGTACAACCTAGACATGGCCCCCAATAGAACTCTTCTAATGGGCATGTCTCAGTCTTCAAGGGAAAGCTTTCGGGATTATACTCAGAGGTGGAGACAGCTTGATGCTGCTGTCCAGCCACCCATGTCTGAAAGAGAGATGGCTGACATGTTTATGAACACCTTGCAGGGAACTTATATTGATAGACTTGCTGCTTTCTCTTCCACTAGTTTTGCCGATGTAGTTATAGCTGGTGAGAGAATTGAGAGTCTTTTGAAGATGGGCAAAATCTCTGACAATGGTGCAAGCTCTTCCAACAACCCCAGAAAACCTTTTTCGGGACCCCAAAGGGTAGGTGAAACAAATGCTATCCATGCAGGCAGGGGCAGACCCCAGTATTCTCACAGATCAATAGCAGCCATTACTATCCCGGCTCCAGTTCCACAACAACCACTTTTTCCTCAACAACAACAACAACAACGTCACTATCAGCAACAACCTCATTTTCCGCAACAAAGAACATACAACAATAACAACAACAACCAACAGCAGTGCCCCTTTCAACAGAGGCCATCTCAGGAAAATAGGGTGATTGATCCCATCCATATGCCTTATGCCGCTCTACTGCCACAACTCCTGAAGCTTAACCTGGTTGAGTTAAGGACATTGGCTCCACCAGATCCTCTCAATCTCCCAAAGAATTATGATGCCAATGCTAGGTGTGCCTTCCACTCCAACACACCTGGTCCCAATACCGAGAAATGTAGAGCCTTGCAAATGAAGGTTCAAGATCTGGTTGATTCCAAAGCTCTCAATTTCGCACCTCCTCCAAATGTTAACAGAAATCCTATGCCTAATCATGGTGGGCCCAGGGTTAAAGCCATAGAAGAGGACCAACCATCTGCACTGATTGACAATGTTGCACAGATTCAAACACCACTGGCAGAAGTCAAGGCTCAACTCTTAAAATTCCAGGTGTTCCCAGGCTGTGAGGCCTGCTGTGAATTGTGCAAGACTGCTATTAATGGTTGTGAGAGGCTAAGGCTTGGCATAGATGGCCTCATCAGAGATGGAATTTTGCAAATTACCACAACGGCTCCTCCAACATCAACAACTCTTTCTTCAGCAACAATGGGTTCTCCTACAACATCAACAACTCTTTCTTCAGCAACAATGGATTCTCCTCCAACATCAACAACTCTTTCTTCGGCAACAATAAATCCTCCTACAACAGCAACAACTATCATTCCCACTGATTCATCCACAACTCCAGCAATCACTCCATCCATTATTTCAACAGATCAGAGTTCAGCAACATATACTTCTACAACATCAGCACCCATTTTATCAACGGAAACACGTACAACACCAGCAAACATTAATGAAGATGTCTCAACGGTCACGATCTATTATGACCCAGCAAATGTTCATCCCAACAACAATTTCCAACAACAAACTGCAACACCTACTGTCAGATCTCCAGTCACAATCTACTACGACCTGCATACCATCACAGTTCCTTCCGCTGCAGCAATCAGTCCGGTCACCATTACGGTGCCTAGACCTGTTCCTTATGAAAGCAATAATGCCATACCTTGGCACTACGGCTCTGATCTCGACTGCGACGGAAAGAAAATCACTCTAGATTCATCAACCTCTTCACCACAAATAGACAATGTTGGGGGAGGCGGAGGCTTCACCAGAAGCGGACGCCTTTTTTCCTCACAAGCACCAAGACCCAATGCTGAAGCAGAAGCTGTTGCTAAGGAAAAAGGGAAGAATGTGGTACTTGAAGAGCCAACTGTTAAAGAAACTCCGAAGATGTCTTTTGAGCAAGAGGTGGACGAGTTCATGAGAATAATCAAAAAGAGTGATTACAAAGTGGTGGACTAGCTTCATCAGACACCCTCCAAAATCTCTATATTATCATTGTTAATGTGCTCCAAAGCCCATAGGAATGCATTGTTGAGGGTCCTGCACGCAGCCTACGTGCCGGAAGAGATTACGGTTAATCAGTTGGAAACACTGGTAGCAAATGTTAACACCAGTCATGGACTGGGCTTCACAGATGCTGATTTAACGACTGAGGGATGCAATCATAATAAGGCTTTACATATCACCTTAGAATGCAAAGGTGTTGTTCTTTCTCATGTGCTGGTGGACACTAGGTCCTCACTCAATGTCCTCCCAAAGAAAGCCTTGGTGAAGCTGGAGTATGATGGTTTGGCTTTACGTCCAAGTAACTTAGTGGTGAGAGCATTTGATGGGTCTAAGAGATCAGTGCTTGGAGAGATTGATTTACCTATGATGATTGGCCCACAAACCTTTAAAACTACTTTCTTCGTGATGGACATATATCCGGCCTACAGCTATTTGTTGGGTAGACCCTGGATTCACGCCGCTGGCGCTGTTACATCTACCCTTCACCAGAAATTAAAATTTGAGTGGGAAGGCCAGATCATCACAATTTGCGGGGAGGAAGATATTTTCGTTAGCCAACTGGCTACTTACAAGTATATAGAGATGGATGGGGAGATCCATGAGACTATGAGTCAGGGGTTTGAGGCCCTTAACATCAATGAACAAACTACTGTGTCTGGAACTTCCATTACGTCATATCAACAAGCTCGGAAGGTTGTTGAGGAGGGTACCACTCAAGGCTGGGGCAAGCTGCTGCCAGTAGAAAAGAAAGAAGACAGATTCGGGTTGGATTACAGACCAACTCGACAAGATCAACCAGAGGCTGCAACGGAGCCCAAATTTGTCAGCGGGGGAATGCTTACCCCGGATGCTGTGAACAGTCTGGAAGACGAGGAAGAAGACGAACGCAACCTGGAAAGCTGGATACGTCCAAAGATCCCGGGGAACCAAGTCTCTAACTGGTATTCCCAGGAAATTATAAGAGTTACTCCTGCAGAGTAATTATTATTTCCTGTCTTTTAAGCATGCATCAAGTCCTGCATCTTGCCTAAGATGTCAGGACTCATTTTGTAATCGGGCCATCTTGTATTTTGTGCAAATGATCAATTAATGAATATCAGGACATCTTTTGCAAATAAGTCTTTTTCGCTCACTGTTTTTCATTTTTCATATTTTGTACAAAACAATAAAATGGCAATGTTTTCAAAACAATAAATTTTCACTTTTTTTTAAACAAGATAAAACTGATCACTAAAATGAACAAATCTAAACCCTTGCAGAGAGTGCCCTCCAGATTGCACCAACAACAACACTGCTATGACTTCGTATGACTTCGACAATCCAATTAATCAAGCCGATGAAGGGGTTGAAGAAGATTATGAGCTACCTGAAGAACTAGCCAGACTGTTAAGGCAAGAGGAGAAGGTTATCACTCCTCATCAGGAGGAAGTTGAGACAGTTAATCTTGGTACCGAAGAAGACTTGAAAGAAGTGAAGATCGGGGCCTGACTGCAAGATTCAGTGAAGGAACAACTTATTGACATGCTGCGAGAGTACGTTGATGTCTTTGCTTGGTCCTACCAAGACATGCCAGGTCCGGATACCGACATTGTTATGCACAAGTTGCCACTAAAAGAAGACTGTCCTCCCATGAAACAGAAGTTATGCCATACTCGTCCGGATATGGAAATGAAGATTAAAGAAGAGGTACAAAAACAGTGGGACGCCGGTTTCCTTGCTGTGACTAGTTACCCGCCGTGGGTTGCTAACATTGTACTTATGCCTAAGAAGGATGGAAAAGTACGGATGTGTGTGGATTACCGGGATCTGAATAGATCTAGCCCGAAAGATGATTTCCCATTACCTCACATTGATGTATTGGTCAACCATACGGCTCAGTTCTCGGTATTCTCCTTCATGGATGGATTCTCAAGATATAATCAGATCAAGATGTCACCTGAAGACATGGAGAAGACAACTTTCATCACACCCTGGGGCACATTCTGTTATAAGTCCCTCACAGAAGAAGACCATCTGGTAAATCTATTGAAGCTGTTCAAACGTCTAAGAAAATACCAGTTGAAGTTAAACCCCAACAAATGCACATTTGGGGTACGGTCCGGTAAGCTGCTGGGATTTATTGTAAGTGAAAAGGGAATTGAAGTTGACCCTGACAAAGTCAAAGCCATTCAAGAGATGCCTGCACCAAAGACTGAAAAAGAGGTTCGGGGGTTCCTAGGTAGATTGAACTACATATCACGGTTCATATCTCACCTTACTGCAACCTGTGAGCCCTTGTTCAAGTTGTTAAGGAAAGAACAAGCGGTCAGGTGGAATGAAGACTGCCAGGAGGCTTTTGACAAAATCAAGGAGTACTTACAAGAACCTCCAATCCTTATGCCTCCAGTTGAAGTAAGACCTCTAATAATGTACGTGACAGTATTAGAAGGATAAATGGGGTGTGTGTTGGGCCAGCATGACGAGTCTGGTCGAAAAGAGTATGCAATATACTACCTAAGCAAAAAGTTTACCGACTGTGAACAATGTTATTCACTGCTCGAGAAAACTTGTTGTGCTTTAGCGTGGGCTGCTCGCCGACTAAGGCAGTATATGTTGACCCGCACTACCTTATTGATCTCGAAGATGGATTCAGTCAAGTACATATTTGAGAAGCCAGCACTTACCGGAAGGGTTGCAAGATGGCAAATGATTCTGATAGAATATGACATTCAGTACACATCTCAAAAGGCCATCAAGGGCAGTGTACTGTCTGACTATCTGGCTGAGCAACCCATTGATGATTACCAGCCTATGAGATTTGACTTCCCTGATGAAGACATCATGTTCCTAAAACCAAAAAATCATGAAGAGCCTGTTCACACTGAAGGGCCTCACCCAGAAGAAGAATGGACAATGATGTTTGATGGGGCTGTCAATATGAATGGACGTGGAGTTGGTGCAGTGCTCATTACACCTAAAGGAGTTCATATGCCTTTCTCAGCAAAACTCACCTTTGCATGCACTAACAACGAAGCTGAATACGAAGCCTGTATCATGGGTCTTGAGGAAACCATTGACCTCAGGATCAAGACTTTAACTATATTCGGAGATTCAGCTTTGGTAATCAATCAGACCAACGGCAAATGCTACACCCACCAAGAGCATTTGATTCCCTACCAGGATTATACGAGGAGATTACTGACTTTCTTCACAACATTATAACTTGAGTATATCCCTCGAGATGAAAATCAGTTTGCAGATGCTCTGGCTACCATTTCCTCCATGATCAAAGTTCAAGCTGCCAACTTTGTGCCTCGGATTTCAGTGTCCAGACTTGACAGACTAGCATACGTGTTCTCCGTAGACATTGCTAAAGATGACAAGCCTTGGTTTCATGACATCAAGAGCTTCTTAGAGGATCAAACATACCCACCTGGGGCATCATCCAATGATAAGAAGACATTAAGAAGGCTGGCTGGTAGTTTCTTCTTGAATACTGATGGTTCGTTATATAAGAGGAACTTTGACATGGTGCTTCTCAGATGTGTTGATAAGACAAAAGCAGACTTACTGATGCACGAGGTGCATGAAGGATCTTTCAGTACCCATGCTGGAGGACACGCAATGGCTAAAAAGTTGTTAAGATCAGGTTACTACTGGATCACAATGGATGCAGACTATTGTGCTTATGCCAGAAAGTGCCACAAATGCCAGATTTATGCAGATAAAGTGCATGTGCCTCCGAATCCTTTGAACATAATGTCTTCACCTTGGCCCTTTGCCATGTGGGGAATTGATATGATTGGGAAGATCGAGCTGACTGCTTCAAATGGCCACAGATTCATCCTGGTAGCCATTGATTACTTCACCAAATGGGTTGAAGCAACTTCGTATGCAAATGTCACCAGACAAGTGGTAGCCAGATTCCTGAAGAGAGACATCATTTGTCGGTATGGAGTGCCCGAGCGAATCATTACTGACAATGGTTCCAATTTGAACAACAAAATGATGGCAAAGTTATGTCGGGACTTCAAGATCCAACATCACAACTCTTCTCCTTACAGGCCAAAGATGAATGGCGCTGTTGAGGCAGCTAACAAGAATATCAAGAAGATTGTGCAAAAGATGGTGGTCACTTACAAAGACTGGTATGAGATGTTACCATTTGCCTTGCATGGGTACCATACTTCAATCAGAACATCCACTGGGGCAACGCCGTATCAGCTTGTATATGGTATGTAAGCAGTCCTACCTGTTGAAGTTGAATTACCCTATTTACGGGTATTGATGGATGTTAAGTTGAATGAAGCAGAATGGGTCCGTTCTCGGTACAATCAAGTGAATCTGATTGAAGAAAAGAGATTAGTTGCAATCTGTCATGGGCAGCTGTATCAGAAGAGAATGAAGAAAGCCTTCGATCAGAAAGTCAGACTTCGAGAATACCAAGTAGGAGATCTTGTGCTGAAAAGACTCCTTCCTCCTCATACAGACCACAGGGGCAAGTGGACTCCAAACTACGATGGCCCATTCATAGTAAAGAAGGTTTTCTCTGGTGGAGCACTAATGCTCACTACTATGGATGGTGAAGATTTCCTATCCCCTGTGAATTCAGATGCAATTAAGAAATACTTCGCATAAATGACCCGCTGGACATAAAAACAGAATGTAAGTCCAGGCAAAAATAGGGCATCCCGACGAGTCAAAAACAGAATAAATGACTCGGGCAAAAATAAGGGAAAATAAAAAAATGTACACTTGCTAAGTTGAAAAGCCGCATTGGATAGCTCAGGCAAAAATGGGTATCCTGGTGGATTGAAAACCCGAAAGGGCGATCCACGCAAAATAAGGGAATAAGCGAACAACTGCATTCTGAATTCGTTTGTATCCCTTACAGCACGACAAGCTTCGAAAGGTTAAAGCATCGGTCAGAATCAACTTTCTTTGGAAAGCAAGATAAGAAGAACGTCAAGGTCATACGGGTCATAGCAAAGGGAAGCTCACTGAAGGGTCATCAACATTGCCAGCACCTTCATTTTTCTCAATTTGTAACAATCTCCTCATTTCAGGGGATTTGTTTCTTTGACTGTACTTGCCAATTCAGGACACACAAATTAATAAAACCATAATTTTCAGTCACATTTCGTCTTGTACATTTTTGTTTCGTTTGCAAAAAGTCCAATATTCATGATATGATACTTGCATAAAACAGATATGCCTTTCTAATAAATGCTTGCAGGAAATGTATTTTACTCCCAAGAGTAACTAAACTCCTATGATGGAATCCGGTAAGGGATACCTCAGAGCACTTGTGCGTTTCTTTGTCTTAACAGGATCGCAGGTGTTCAATTCGCAACATGGGGCATGCCAAACATACTTCCTCCCCTAACAGTATCTGGATTGTTTTTCCCTAGCGGAGTTGCAAGCACCACTTCTCCAGCACATCTTCAAGCAGCATCAGAAAATGCTCATTTCCCCAGATGAATTATCAAGTCTCCTCATCCTCAGCAGGATCCCCATATAAATCTTTAGGAAGATCGTTCAGTGATTTTCCCTCCCAACAGAGCACCAGATCTCTCAGGGAATCATCTCCCCACAGAGCTCCAGCCTCTCCAGAAGGGCGATGTCTGAATTTCCCATACAACAAAGTGACGAAAGCTTCCTCATCCCCAGTTGGGTTATACCATTACCGGATAGATCTATCAGCGATCTGATTCCCCAAGCAGAGTCGTATATTTTATCAGATCTACCAATGATCTCATCCCCAGCTGGGATATCCTTTCGAGAAGATCAGTCAGAGATCTCCACAGGCAGCGGGATATGAATCCCGGATTGGTATCTTTTGCATAATCATGGAATTCGCATCATTTCTCCCCCAGAGCGTAGCATTCCGTCTAATACGGAGCATTATGGCAAAAATCAAACATATTTCATAATCACAAGTCAGGTTCGAACCAGTCACCTGTAAATACCAACAATACCTCATCAGCAATATACAAAGTACGCCTCAACATCCCCAACAGAAAGCCAAAGCGTCCCCTTTGCACTCTCCAACACAAAATACATGTTTATATATACTCATTCGACATTCGTCCGTGTCACTTTATCCCCCGCAGATGAGCCATAAACATCCTTTTTGAATACGGAAACCTATATGCACTCTCTTGACACCCGTCCGTGTCACTGCTCCCCAGCATGGTTGTCCAAACACTTGTCGTAAACCAAACACTTGTTTACAATACTTCTTTTGACACCCGTCCGTGTCATCCTATCCCCAAAAATTGCCTGAACACCTTTTACACTTATAAGATCATAACTTATACACTTTCTCTTTTGACGCTCGTCTGTGTCGCTTTTCCCAGCAAGTTGAGCACTCGTCCGTGCCTTGCTCATACTTCACAATGCTTATTTTTACTCATATAGATACTCGTCTGTATCTTGTATACACACTTATTTCCCCTCAGAGTCGACACTCGTCCATGTTCTTTGTTAACCAGTTGATACTCGTCAGTATCATCATCTCTGAACATCTGTCAGCATTGTTTCTACCGATACTCGTCCGTATCGTAAATCTTAAGGATGCTCGTCCGCATTTTTAATCTATACACAGTGTCAAACACTTATACCTTTTCTTCTTAGAGCATAAGCACTCATCCGTGTTTACCTTTCCCCAGTAAGATAATCTTTTTGTTATCTGATATTCGTCATATGTCATGATACTTTGGGCAGCCGTACCCTGCCAGGTGATCGTCCTTCACCTTTGGATGACCGTCCCTCATCCTTCTCCCAGCGGAGTCTCCATTATTGGAACCCTTTTATATCCGTCATTCGTCCTATGTCATGATATTTAGCAGCCGTCCCCTGCTAGGTGATCGTCCTTCACCTTCTTGATGATCGTCCTTCATCATTTTATCTGATGGTCGTCCCCATCGTTGATCTTGTTATCTGACATTCGTCCTATGTCATTATAAACCCCGAGAGCAGCCGTACCCTGCTAGGTGATCTTCCTTCACCTCTTGATGATCGTCCTTCATCATGCTTATCTGATGGTCGTCCCCATCGTTGACTTTTTCTATCCGACATTCGTCCTATGTCGTGGTAAAGAGTAGCCGTCCTTTGCTAGGTGATCGTCCTTCACCATTGATGATCGTCCCTCATCATTAATTCATTACTCTATGAACCTGATGGCCGTCCCCATCATTTCATTTATTTCAATCCCCAGAGAGTCTTGTTTCTTTACTTGATGGTCGTCCCCATCATGATCCCTTTATTTCCCCAGCATGTCGGTCGTCCCCGTCATTGCTTTATCCCCAGCAGTCGTCCTCTGCTCGATGGTCGTCTTCCATCGCTTTCATTTGATAAACATACTATACTTTCTCTTACAATTTATATCCCTTTTCTTCTTCTCCCCGGTGAGTGCAAATTTTGGACTGTCTTTGGTATTCAACCACAAGTTATCTTGTTTGTCTGTCAAGCCAGGCGCTTACATCCTGCACAGCTAACTCATGTTTGAATAGGGGCAGCTGTAAACACCCCAAATTTTCCCTCACTAAGTTCACACCATGGCTTGTGATCTTTCATATTTACATTAGTTTAAGCATATCATTTCATGTTGCATTTTTGCTTCACTACTTTAGTTCAAGTTCATCTGCATCTAGGTGTCGCTCCCGATAAGTGACGCCAGGGTCAGATAAGGGTACAGACGCGAACGGTCGGCGAAGGGAACAGTGAGAACACACAGCCGTGAACTCACTGGAGAATGAAAAGAGTCGCCAGCTAGGCATTTTTATCCCGGAGGAAAGGTAATGCTGCATAGACCTAGAAAGAGATGGATAAGACGGTTTGCGAACCAGAGAGGCTGAGAAAGGGGGTTGGTTACAACCTGGGAAGGTATTAGCACCCAGATTGTCCGCCGTACTCGACGGGATCCACGCTTAAAAGATTTGTGTTTTAAAGGGGTAGTGTCAGTGCTATTTGTGCATAAAAGAGCTGGAAAAGATGTACAAGTGTCAGTGTAAAGAAATGTGATGTGTATAAATGTACAGTGTCAGTGTGAGATCAGGAATGAAATGCTCGAGAATATGAGGCTAAAGAATGAAGCTGGAAGGAGGGGGAATGTACAGAGACTTTTGTTCGATAACTGTTAAGTTATGCCTACGTATCCTCTCGTGCAATGAGGAAGTCAGAACACCGTAGTTCGACCCAAAGAGACTGAAAGGATTGACTGGTGAACTGCTTGCAGTCTATGCTCAAGTGTATGATCTGTCTGGCACAGATGCAAACTGTCTTGCATTAGACGGAAGAAGCAAGTTCTCGGTTGTGAGTGAAGATGATGAGAAAAGAATCCCGAAGGAGACGATTATTGTTTGTTCTTGAGTTTTCAGTCTTTTATTTCTTTTTGGAGTTTGTCATAAGATAATGAGCTTAAACCTAAATCAATGGATTTGGTAAACTCATCACATCATCCCTCTGATTAGGGGTAATGAGAATTACCTTAAGTGTGAAGTCAGATTCTCACACTTAATCACCTTTGATGTAGGGTTAAGATCATTAACCTACTTGTGGTTAATTAGATGTTTTTGTGATTCTTGTTTAGTGTTAAGTAATGAGGTTAAGCCATAATCAGGGATTTAACAGGCTCATTACACTATCCTAAAAGAAGGATAATAGATGAGGGTGTTTAAGCTGAGGAAGGATCCTCAGCTTAATCCATGATTAGGGATTAAACCCATGACAGAACAAACCTTTGATTAAGTGGATTTTATTAATGATATGATGATGAAGTGTTTTTTATGATTTGTAAGACAACTTGAGGGGGACTTGTCCATTAACTTTAGGGTTAGTCCTTCTTAACCAATTAAGGAAGAATTAGAACCCTAATGCAAGGCCCAAGTTACAAGTGTAATGTCTTGATGATTATTAGATGGATTAATTAAGAGAGTTCAACACCTTAAGGGTCCAAGACTTAGGATTAAAGTTATACACTCCATCCTAAAAGAAGGATGCAGGCATGATCTTAATCACAAAGTCTTAAAGCCTTGAGGGTTTAGTCCCTGATTATGAGGTGAGGGGAGATGACTCAAGGAGAGACACAAAGGTAAAAACTATGGGGGAGACTAATCAAAACCCTAATTCATTATCATGCTTGGTTGGTCCTAATTTTTGTGAGGTTTTCAAGAACAATCTTCAGATGAACCACCAGGAAGCAGATGAACAAGATCAAGAGAAGCAAAGTGACTTGCTTCATTCAAGAAGTCAAGTCACTTGAAGAAAGAAAGTGGGAGGAGGAAAAATGAGCAAGCTCAAACTCAAACACATATAGAAATGCAGCAATGGATGCAAGAGAGATGAAAAGAAAGGTTATGAGAAGTGAAGGCAAATTCACTTCTCAAGTTTACTTACCACCTGAAATATTAGAAAGAAATGCAATGCAATGCAAAATGAGATGAAGTGGTATGATGCTAAACAAAGCCAGAAGCATGGTGATGATGAAAATGATGTTATGAGGTGCTGCAAACATGAGGCAAGACCTGGAGATGTTCATACAAGGTTATGAATGCAAATGATGCAAGCTAAGGAACATGAACAAACATGAAATGTTATGGAACATACAAGACAAATGACATGGCAAATATGCAATGCAATGATCAATGATGCTTTCTACATGTCTTAAGATGTCAAATGAATCATAAGAATGCACAAAGTGAAATGACAAGTCAAGTTATGCAAGGAAATGCAAGAAGGATGCAAGAGGAAGCCCAAATTAGGGTTCATGGATCAAACATCAAACACAAACCAAAAACAGAAGCAAACCTTAACCTAAAAAATGGAAAATGGTACCCAAAGAAACCCTAGGCCTATAATGAACCACTGCCCAAAGGGGAGCTCTCAACTCTCAACCAAACTCAAGTTATGAATTTTGCAAGTTATTAGGGCTTTTTAGGGTTTGTAACAAAAGAAATGCCAATCAATTAGAAAATGCAAGATCAAATCATGGCCTTTTTTATCCTTGAAACTACATGTCAAATGGAAAACAATGCAAAAAGAATCAATGTCTCAACCTTCACCAATAGGCAGAAATGAATTTTCAAACTTATGAACAAAATAATGCATCAAAAATGATTTAATTCAATGAAAAATTCTTAAAATGCATCAAGATCAAAAAAGAAATTTGGTTTGAAGGTTGGACAATGTTTCTAAATGTCTTAGAACATTTCATGAATTTTTTTGTAATTTTTAAATACCTAAAAGTATTTTTAATTAATTAATTCTCATTAATCAATTAAAAATAATCTTTTAAATATTTAAAAATACTTTTTTAATGATAAAAAATAAAATAAAAATATTTTTGTGTCATAAAAATTAATAAAACCTTAAAGAAAAAGTTTCATAATTTTTATGATTTTTTAACTATTTTAAATAAAGTGTACAAGTTAATTGAAAATAAAATGAATTAAAATTAAATTAAATGAAAAGTAATCAAGATGGACGAATGAGATTGGCTCTGAGTTCAAACAGGTTGACTGCGCGCGCTAGTGGAGGGCCAGGATTCGTTCTGAGCTAATTACACTTAATTAGAATTAACCACGTGGATTAGGGTTAAGTGGATGATCTGAGCCATCAAAAAGGGTGGGAAGTCAACCAGTCAACGCGCATCAATGGCTCAAATTCAAACCAGCATTAATTGCTGTAATTAGGGCAAACTAATCTCAGGTGGCCGGAGAAGACTTCCGGTCGTCTTCTCCGGCCAGAAGGTCACCTGAAAAATCTCAAAACCTCTCAAAACGTAATATAAATGAAACCTAAGACATGGGAAATGATCTCCATCACCTCACGAGCTAAACCCCTCTCCCAAAACACATTTATCTTTCCTAAATCATCTGAATCGAAGAAACTAAGTTCTAGGGTTCGTAAGCTTCAAACAGAAATTAAATCCTTAAAACGCAACCATTTCAAAAACTAAAGGTACCAGAATGATCAGGCAAGCATGAAGAACAAGTTTGTAACATAAAAAGAGATTTCTGGAAAAATTATTTTTGAGTTACCTGAGATTTGCAGCTCTTGATTTAGGAACTTTCAGGCCTCCTCTCCTTGCTCAATCTACTCCTTAGGACCTTCTGATGATGTTGGAATACCTTGGAACAATTTAAGTAAGCTGGATGGTGAGATTCGAATGCTCCTGCTCCAAGCTCAGTCAACAATGGCAAATGAGATTCTGGCTGATTCAGGCCATGGTGATGAGTTGTTTGAGGTCTATGTAATGTATAGAGAAGATTGGTGGTGTTGGTTTGTGTGTTTGTGGGCTAGGATGAGAGATTCGATAGAATCTGCAGAATGAAGGTGAGCAATGGCAGTGAGATGTCCAGGCTATTTTGGGCTTTGGTTCTTGATGCTTTGTGCTCTATGGATCCAGGTGAGATGAATGGAAGAAAAGGTTTTAGTGTTTGCTTGCTGTATGAACAGATTCGAAGCAAGTTGCAGTTGGGGGGTTTTTTGTGAATGTGATCCAATGCTATGTTTCAGCCTTGCTTAAGGTTATGTTTAGCTTGCAAATGGATACAATAAACAATTCTGATTGGTTGTTTGATGTGACTTGGCCTGCCATGATGGGTGAGTTTGCTTTTGCATAAAGGTCAACTTTGTGTAAGATAGGGCATGGCTCAACTCTAGCCAAGTACAAAGTTGGTTCTGGTGCAGCATGGGTGAGGGAGAGGCCTAGCTTGGCTCAGCACTCAATGCAGCAAGTTGGCACAATGTTATGAGTGATTTTGCAAGTTGGTTGGCTTATGGTTCACATGTGACTTCTTAGCCTAACCAAACATGAAACCATGACATTCTTGGTCCAAAACTGATTTTTGTAACTTAGAGAAAGTTCACATGCTGGTTTGACATGAATTTGAGGCTGCATAATGCATTGGTTCAAGACTTAGCAAAATTTCCATTTAGTGCATAACTTGAAAAACAATGATTTTTGGCAACTTTGCATGGCCATAACTTTTGATCCAAGAAGAATTTGGTCATGTTCTTGTACTTTTTGAAAAGGGAAAGATGAGATCTACAACTTTCATGACCAAAGTTTTTCCATTTGAAGCCTTTTTGGATCATGAATCAAGGCTTGAAAATTGACCTAAAATGATGCATTCTTGAAAAGTCAACTATGCCCAAAAAGTCAACATTTGCAAAAACCCTAAATTCTTGATTTTTATGAACTTCAAACTTCTTCCATGATCAAATAAAGATCATATACACTCAAAATGATGAAGATCAACCATTGGTTGGGTCATTGGGGGCCTCAGATGCCCTGATTTTGCACTGACTTGTCTGAAAAGTCAACTCTTGATCAGATGACTTCCCCATGGAATTTCTTCATGAAAATTGATATGCATACTCCCTATACCATATAGAGACCAATGGAAACAAGAATGACCAAAAAATTTGGAGTTATGGCCTCTGAAACCAAAACCCTAATTTTCAGTCAACTGTGCAGTTCATCCTGGCTCTGCATCCACTCAAACCCTAGTTCTTGTGATCCCTCTGCAATTTTGACTTTGTGAGGATGTAACATGATATAAGAACACACATGGACCCCTTTGAGTTGATTAGTGGCCTTTGGAATGGCTCAAGATGCCCTGAGGTTGCTCAGATCACAAACCCTAGGTGCAGATGCCTTAGAAACTATCCAGTGAAACCAAATGAGACATGAGATGATGTGATTGTGTTTATGCATATGAGATGATCACAAGTCATGTGTGAATGGGTGAGGGCAAATTTGGGGTGTTCACAGCTGCCCCTATTCAAGCATGAGTTAGCTGTGCGGGATGTAAGCGAAGGCTTAACAGGCAAACAAGATAACTTGTGGTTGAATACCAAAGACAGTCCAAAATTTGCACTCACAGAAATGAAGAAGAAAAGGGATATAGATTGTAAAAGCAAATAAAGTATATTGTAAAGTGTGGGCGACGGAGGACGACCGTCGAGCAGAGGACGACTGCTGGGTAAACAGCGATGACGGCCGACATGCTGGGGAAAGTGTGTAAAATAAAGCGATGACGGGGACGACCGACATGCTGGGGATAAAAGATAAAGCTAAGACGGGGACGGCCGACTATCTGGGAAAACTAAGATAATATGATGGGGACGGCCATCAAGATAAAGTAGTAACATTCTCTGGGGATTGGTGAGACATGACGGGGACGGCCATCAAGTTCACAAAGGTAAAGTAACCAACGATGGGGACGGCCATCGGGTTAAAAAAGAAAAGGGACCACGACGGGGACGGCCATCGGGTTAAAGAATAAATGAAATAAACAGATGATGGGGTACGGCCATCAAAGGTGAAGGACGATCACCTAGCAGGGGACGGCTGCTCTGTTGGGCATAAAAGAAATATGATGGGGACGACCATCAAAGGTGGAGGACGACCACCTGGCAGGGTACGGCTGCCAAAATATCAACGATGGGGACGGCCATCGGATAGAAAAGGTCAACGATGGGGACGGCCATCGGACGAGCATGATGGAGGACGACCATCAAGAAGTGGAGGACGACCACTCAACAGGGGACGGCTGCTCTCAAAGTTTATCATAACACAGGATGAGTGTTAGACAACTAAAATCAACAATGGGGACGGCCATTGGATAAAGTGATGAAGGACGATCATCAAAAGGTGGAGGACGACCACCTAGCAGGGGACGGCTGCTAAAATCAACGATGGGGACGGCCATCGGATGAGCATGATGGAGGACGACCATCAAGAAGTGGAGGACGACCACTTAGCAGGGGACGGCTGCTCTCAAAGTTTATCATAACACAGGACGAGTGTTAGATAAAAAGGAAATTTGACTGCGATCTACTGGGGATATAGTAAATACGGACGAGCGTTTACATCCAAGAAACAAAAGGTATAAGTGTTTGGTATTGTGTATAGATTAAAGATGCGGACGAGCATCCTTAAGACTATGATACGGACGAGTATCATGTAGAAACAAACTGACACGTGCTCAGAGCTGATGATACGGACGAGTATCAACTGGTTAACAAGGAACACGGACGAGTGTTGCATCTGAAAGTATCCTTCTGGGGAATAGTAGACACAGACGAGCATCTATATTCACGAAGACATAAGTGTTTGACACGGTGTATGGATTAAAGATGCGGACGAGCATCCTTAAGACTATGATACGGACGAGTATCATGTAGAAACAAACATTAGACGCAATGTTCTGAGATGATGGTACGGACGAGTACCAACTGGTTAACAAAGAACAAGGACTACTGTCGAATCTGCGGGGATATACATGGTGTATATAAGATACGGACGAGTATCTGAGTAGGTGTACCAATGAGTAGTGAGTATATAATGTATAGGTAAGTGTTTATCTGCTGGGGATATGACACGGACGGGTGTCAGGAAAGTGTATATACAAGTATAGGCGACCACGCTGGGGATATGACACGGACGGGTGTCAAGAAAGTGTATAGGTATGTGTAAGTGCAAAGAGGGTGTCTTTGGCTTTCGGCTGGTGACACGACACGGACGAGTGTCAGGATGTATCTGCAATACTGGTGATCTTGGTTTGTAAAGTGTATTCAGGCAACCTGCTGGGAAATGATGATACGGACGGGTATCAACAAGGAGATATGCACTGGTGTTTGTGATATGGGGCAACTGCTTTTGCTGGGACTCTGATGGGGATGTATTCTGTATGCCGACAGATTGTCAATATTTACAAGTGTTCAAATCACAACATGACTTATGATTATGCTATGCATTTGATTTTTTGCCGTAATGCTCCGTATTAGACGGAATGCTACGCTCTGGGGGTGAATATGATGCGAATGCTATGATTATGCAAAGAGGCACCGATCCGGGATTCGGATCCCGTTGCTGCAAAGATCTCTGATCGATCTGCTTGAAGTGAACATCCCAGCTGGGGATGAGATCATTGATAGATCTGTAGTTGTATCTGCTTGGGGATATACGTCATCGATTGACATATTCTTATAATACGGGACCCAGCTGGGGTTTGTAGAAGCTTTCTCTCTCTCTGTTGTGACTTCTTCGTGCGCTGCTCTTCTGAATAGAGGCCTGAAGCTCTGTGGGGAGATGATTCCTCGATTCTCGCATCCTGCTGAGGAATAATGGTTGGTATTACAGCTGGGAGATGCTGTTGGTAATTCAGCTGGGGCGAGCAATGGGAAGCAACTCGACTGGGGATAGAGCATTTCGGATGCCGATATCTTTTGTAGATTTGCCAGCTTGCTGAGACGTAACTTGTATGCCCCAAGTTGTGTTCTGGATACCTGCAATCCTGCAAAGATAAAGAAACGCACAAATGGTCCCGAGGTATCTTTTACTGAGATTCCGTCATAGGAAATAAGTACTTTCGAGAGTAAGCATATTCCCTGCAAGCATGTGTTTTATTTTTAGAGAGAGGCATCTGTACTTATGCAATTGTGTTTTTAGAGACATCAGACAACTCTTTGCAAAACATAAATGAAAAAAACGAGACATGACTGAAAATCTGATTATATTAATTCGTGTGCCCTGAATTGGCAAGATACAGTCAGAGAAACATATCTCCTGAAATGAGGAGATTGTTACAAATTGAGAAATAAAATGCTGGCGGCGTTGACGATGCTTTCAAAGAGCTTCCTCTTCTGCTATGACTCGTATGACAATGACGTTCTTCTCGTCTTGCTTTCTGGAGAGAGTTGATTCTGATTGAAGCTTGATCCTTTGGAGCTTACCAAGTTGTAGGTGATACAGACGAATTCAGAATGCAGTTGTTCGCTTATTCCCTTGTTTTGCATGGATCGCCCTTTCGGGTTTTCGATCCATCGGGATACCCATTTTTGCCTGAGCTGTCCAATGCGGCTTTTCAACTCAGCGGGTGTACATTTTTTTTTAATTATTTCCCTTATTTTTGCCCGAGTCTTTTATTCTGTTTTTGACTCGCCGGGATGCCCTATTTTTGCCTGGACTTACATTCTGTTTTTATGTCCAGCGGGTCATTTTATGCGAAGTATTTTTTAACTGCATCTGAATTCACAGGGGACGGGAAATCTTCACCATCCATGGTGCTGAGCATCAGTGCTCCACCAGAGAAAACTTTCTTCACAACGAATGGTCCTTCATAGTTTGGAGTCCATTTGCCCCTGTAATCTGTATGAGGAGGGAGGATTCTTTTCAGCACAAGATCTCCCACTTGGTACTCTCGATGCCTGACTTTCTGATCGAAGGCTTTCTTCATCCTTTTCTGATATAGCTGCCCGTGACAGATTGCAGCCAATCTTTTCTCTTCGATCAGACTTAGTTGTTCGTATCGGGCCCGAACCCATTCTGCTTCGTTTAGCTTAACATCCATCAGTACCCGTAGGGAGGGTAGTTCAACTTCAACAGGTAGGACTGCTTCCACACCATACACAAGTTGATACGGTGTTGCCCCAGTGGATGTCCTGATTGATGTGCGGTACCCATGCAAGGCAAACGGTAGCATTTCATGCCAATCTTTGTAAGTGACTACCATCTTCTGCACAATCTTCTTGATATTCTTATTTGCTGCCTCAACAGCGCCGTTCATCTTTGGCCTGTAAGGAGAAGAATTGTGATGTTGGATCTTGAAGTCCCGGCACAGCTCTGCCATCATTTTGTTGTTCAAGTTGGAACCATTATCAGTAATGATTCGCTCGGGCACTCCATACCGACAGATGATATCTCTTTTCAGAAATCTGGCTACCACTTGCCTTGTGACATTTGCATATGAGGCTGCTTCAACCCACTTTGTAAAATAATCGATGGCGACCAGGATGAATCTGTGGCCGTTCGAAGCAGTTGGCTCAATTTTGCCAATCATGTCAATGCCCCACATAGCAAAGGGCCATGGTGAAGACATGATGTTCAAAGGATTGGGAGGCACATGCACCTTGTCTGCATAAATCTGGCATTTATGACATTTTCTGGCGTAAGCACAACAGTCTGCATCCATTGTGATCCAGTAATAGCCTGATCTTAACAACTTTTTAGCCATGGCATGCCCTCCTGCATGGGTACCAAAGGATCCTTCGTGCACTTCATGCATCAACAAATCTGCTTCTGTCTTGTCAACACATCTGAGGAGTACCATATCAAAGTTCCTCTTGTATAAAGATCCATCAGTGTTCAGAAAGAAACTTCCAGCAAGCCTTCTTAAAGTCTTTTTATCATTGGAAGATGCCCCAGGTGGGTACGTTTGATCCTCCAAGAAGCACTTGATGTCATGGAACCAAGGCTTATCATCTTTAGCAATATCTGCTGCAAATACATATGCTGGTCTATCAAGTCTCGACACTGAAATCTGAGGTACAAAGTTAGCAGCTTGAACTTTGATCATGGATGAAATGGTAGCAAGAGCATCCGCAAACTGATTCTCGTCCCGAGGGATATACTCAAGCTTGACTGTTGTGAAGAAAGTCAATAACCTTCTTGTATAATCCCTGTAAGGTATTAGATGATCTTGGTGGGTGTACCATTTTCCGTTGGTCTGATTGACTACCAAAGCTGAATCCCCGAATACGGTCAATGTCTTGATCCTGAGGTCAATGGCTTCCTCAAGACCCATAATGCAAGCTTCGTATTCAGCTTCGTTGTTAGTGCAGTTGAAAGTGAGCTTTGCCGAGAAAGGCATGTGAACCCCTTTAGGTGTAATGAGTACTGCACCAACACCACGGCCATTCATGTTAACAGCCCCATCAAACATCATAGTCCATTCTTCTTCTGGGTCAGGCCCTTCAGTGTGAATAGGCTCTTCATGATCTTTTGCTTTAATGAACATGATGTCTTCATCGGGGAAGTCGAACCTCATAGGCTGGTAATCATCAATGGGTTGCTCAGCAAGATATTCGGATAGTACACTGCCCTTGATGGCTTTTTGAGATGTGTACTGTATGTCGTATTCTGTGAGAATCATCTGCCATCTTGCAACCCGTCCGGTGAGAGCTGGCTTCTCGAATATGTACTTGACTGGGTCCATTTTTGAGATCAATAAAGTAGTGTGGGTCAACATATACTGCCTTAGTCGGCGAGCAGCCCACGCTAAAGCACAGCAAGTTTTCTCGAGCAGTGAATAACGCTGTTCACAGTCGGTAAACTTTTTGCTTAGGTAGTATATCGCATACTCTTTTCGACCAGACTCGTCATGCTGACCTAGTACACACCCCATCGATTCTTCTAATACTGTCAAGTACATAATCAGAGGTCTTCCTTCAACTGGAGGCATAAGGATTGGAGGTTCTTGCAAATACTCCTTGATCTTGTCAAAAGCTTTCTGGCAGTCTTCGTTCCACCTGACCGTTTGCTCCTTTCTTAACAGCTTGAATAAGGGTTCACAAGTTGCTGTAAGGTGAGATATGAACCGTGAAATGTAGTTCAATCGACCTAAGAACCCTCGAACTTCTTTCTCAGTTTTCGGTGCAGGCATTTCTTGAATAGCTTTGACTTTATCAGGGTCAACTTCAATCCCTTTCTCACTTACAATAAAGCCCAGCAGCTTACCGGATCGCACCCCGAATGTGCATTTGTTGGGGTTCAACTTTAGTTGGTATTTCCTCAGACGCTTGAATAACTTGAGCAGATTCACCAGGTGATCTTCCTCTGTAAGGGACTTGGCGATCATATCATCCACATAACATTCGATTTCCTTATGGATCATGTCATGAAACAATGTTACCATAGCCCGTTGATACGTTGCACCAGCATTCTTCAGTCCGAATGGCATCACTTTATAACAGAACGTGCCCCAAGGTGTGATGAATGTTGTCTTCTCCATGTCTTCAGGTGACATCTTGATCTGATTGTATCCCGAAAATCCATCCATGAAGGAGAATACCGAGAACTGAGCCGTGTTATCCACCAATACATCAATGTGAGGTAATGGGAAGTCATCTTTCGGGCTGGCTCTGTTCAGATCCCGGTAATCAACACACATTCTTACTTTTCCGTCCTTCTTAGGCACAGGTACTATGTTAGCAACCCACGGAGGATAGCTAGTCACAGCAAGGAACCCGGCGTCCCATTGCTTTTGTACCTCTTCCTTGATTTTCATAGCCATGTCTGGGCGAGTTCGGCGCAACTTCTGTTTGACTGGTGGGCATTCTTCCCTCAAAGGCAGCTTATGCACAACAATATCGGTATCCAACCCTGGCATATCTTGGTAGGACCAAGCAAACACATCAACATACTCTTGAAGCAGATCTATCAGCTGTCTCTTCACTGAGTCTTGCAGGCAGGCCCCGATTTTGACTTCTTTCACGTCTTCCTCCGTACCAAGATTAATCACTTCAATCTCCTCCTGATGAGGAGTAATAACTTTTTCCTCCTGTCTCAGCAACCTGGCTAGCTCTTCAGGAAGCTCATATTCTTCATCAACCCCTTCATCAGCTTGATTGATCGGATTGTCAAAGTCATACGATGTCATAGCTGTGCTGTTGTCGGTGCTGTCTGGAAGGCACTCTCTGCAAGGGTTAAGTCGGTTCATTTTAGTGATTGATTTTAATCTTGCTTTAGAAAAAAGTGAAATGAAGTTATCATTTTGAAAACACCGCCATTTATTTTTGTACAAAAAGAAAAATGGAAAAACAGTGAGCAGAAAAGAAAAAGACTCGTTTGCAAAAAGATTGTCTGATATTTCATTAATTTAATCTTGTTTGCACAAAAGTACAGATGGCCCTGATTACAAAATGAGTCTTGTCATCTTGGGCAAGATGCAAGACTTTGATGCATGCTATAAAAGATACAGGAAATAATAATTACTCTGCTCGAGTAACACTTATAATTCCCTGGGAAGACCAGTTCGAGACACTGCTCCCCGGGACCTTTGGACGAATCCAATTCTCCAGGTTGCGTTCTTCTTCCAGCTCGTCTTCCAGACAGTTGATAGCATCGGGGGTTAACATTCCCCCACTGAAAAATCCTGGCTCTGCAGCAGCCTTTGCTTGACGTTGAGTTGGTTTGTAACCCAACCCAAATTTGTCCTTCTTCTCCTCCACAGCTAAGACCTTGCCCCAGCCTAGGGCAGTTCCTTCCTCAACAACCTTCCGGGCTTGTTGATATGACGACATGGAGATTCCTGAAACAGCAGATGCTTCATTGACATTCAAGGCTTCAAAACCTTGGCTCATCGTTTCATGGATTTCTCCATCCATCTCAATGTACTTGTAGGTAGCCAGGTGGCTAACAAAGATGTCCTCTTCTCCACAGATTGTGACAACTTGACCCTCCCACTCAAATTTTAACTTTTGGTGAAGGGTAGACGTTATTGCGCCAGCGGCGTGAATCCAGGGTCTACCCAACAAACAGCTGTAGGCGGGCTGAATGTCCATCACATAAAAGATAGTTTTAAAAGTCTGCGGGCCAATTGTCACGGGCAGCTCAATCTCTCCCAGAACCGATCTCTTTGAGCCATCAAAAGCTCTAACCACCAGGTTGCTGGGTCTCAATGCCAATCCATCATATTCTAACTTCACCAGAGCCTTCTTTGGTAAGACATTCAGGGAGGAACCTGTGTCCACCAGCACATGAGAAAGGACAGCTCCTTTGCATTCCATAGTTATGTGCAAGGCTTTGTTGTGGTTACGACCATCCACTGTCAAATCAGAATTGGTAAACCCTAGCCCGTTGCTAGCAGTAACATTCCCAACCACCGTTTCCAACTGGTTGACAGTAATCTCCTCTGGCACGTAAGCTGCGTGCAGGACTTTCAGTAGTGCATTCCGATGGGCTTCGGAGCACATGAGCAGTGAGAGGATGGAGATTTTGGATGGAGTTTGGTGAAGTTGATCCACAACTTTATAATCACTCTTCTTGATGATCCGCATAAACTCATCAACTTCCTGATCAAATGGAGTCTTCAGGGCTTCTTTGGCAGCTGGATCTTCCTGCACCGGTCCTTTACCCTTTGCCTTGGCAGCAGCTTCTGCTTCGGCAGTGGGTCTTTGGACTTGTGAAGCGAAGAGACGTCCGCTTCGAGTGAAGCCTCCGCCTCCCCCCACATTATCAACTTGTGGTGCAGGTGATGATGTTTCCAGAGTGATTCTTTTCCCTTCACAGTACAAGTCAGAGCCATAGTGCCAAGGGATGGCCCTATTGCTTTCATATGGTACAGGTCCAGGTACCGTGACGGTGACTGGACTGATTGCTGCTGCTGAGGGGACTGTTATTGTCTGTGGATCATAAAAGATTGTAACTGGTGCTCTAGTGGGAGCAGCACCTTCTGAATGATAAGCGGAATTGTTTTCTGGATCGTAGAATATGGTAACAGTGGAGACATCTTCGTGATTGTTTGCTGGTGTTGTAGAAGGTTCTGTTGGAAGAACTGTTGTTGTTGTTGATGGGGAGTCGAAGTGGACTGAAGCTGAAGTTGTAGCAGGAGAAACCGTTGAAAACTGATCATTGGGTAGAACAGATGAAGTACTTGCTGATGTTGCTGATGAATTGTTGGGAACAATTGTTGCTGTATTTGTAGGAGGATCTGAAACCATTGCTGATGAAGTCGTCGGGTTTGCCGGGAATGATGTAGTGATCTGCAGTAAGCCACTCTGAATAAGGCTGTCAATGCCATTCCTCAAGTCTTCACACCCATTCCAAGAAATATTGCAGTATGGGCACCCTAGTTCACACCCCGGAAATATATTGCTTTCACGGAGTTGAGCCTTGATTTCCACCAATGGTGTCCTGATCTGATCCACACTGGTTATCAAATAAGACGGTTGGTCTTCTTCGATAGCATTAATTCGGGGACCACCATGGTGTGGCATTGGGTTTTTGTTGACGTTGGGCGGAGGTGCAAAGTTCAAAGCCTTGGAGTCTACTAAGTCTTGTACCTTCATATGCAGTGCCCTGCATTTTTCTGTACTGTGACCAGGTGCGTTCGAATGAAAAGCACACCTAGCGTTGGAGTCATAGTTTCTTGGTAGACTGTTTGGATCCGGAGGTGCCAACGTTCTTAGCTCAACCAGGTTGAGTTTCAGAAGCTGTGGCAGCAAAGCAGCATACGGCATTGGAATCGGGTCGATCACTCGATTAGCTTGAGAGGGCCTTTGTTGGAATGGCCTCTGTTGATTGTTGTTGTTGGAGTTGTTGTTGTTGTAGTTCCTTGGAGGATATTGGTTCTGCTGATACGGAGGTTGTTGTTGGAAGTTTTGTTGAGGAGGTTGATAGACTGGCAGAGGATGTGCTGGAGCAGGGATAGTGACTGCTGCTATGGACCTTTGAACATATTGGGGCCTACCCCTGTTGGTATGAATGGCATTGGTCTCGCCAGCTCTTCTAGGGCCTGCAAAAGGCTTCCTTGTACTGCTGGACGAACTGGCGCCATTATCGGAAATTTTACCCATTTTTAACAGGCTTTCAATTCTCTCCCCAGCTATAACAACATCTGCGAAGCTAGTGGACGAGAAAGCAGCCAACCTGTCAATATACGTTCCCTGGAGAGTGTTCATAAACATGTCTGCCATTTCTCTCTCAGACATTGGTGGTTGAACAGCAGCAGCCAATTGCCTCCATCTCTGGGCATATTCTCGGAAACTTTCCCTTGACGACTGTGACATTCCCATTAGGAGAGTCCTGTTGGGTGCCATGTCTAAGTTGTATTGATACTGTCGGATGAAGGCCTCTGCCAGGTCCTTCCAGCATCTTACAGTTGCCCTTGTCAAGTGGGAATACCATTCCCTTGATGCTCCAGTCAAACTGTCTTCGAAGTAAAACATCCAGAGCTTCTCATCCATTGTATAGGCCTTCAGCCTTCCCAGAAACGATTGCAAATGAGTCCGGGGGCATGAAGTCCCATTATATCTTTCGAAACAAGGAGGCTTGAACTTATGAGGGATCCTGACCCCCTCTACTAAACCCATGTCCATGACATCGAACCCCAAAGAATTTTGGGATTCCAAAGACCTCAACTTCTCAGCCAACTCATCCAATCTCCTATCATAGGTTTCCTCTCCAGCACCCATGACTGTAAACTGATCCTCCTGAGGATCCTCTTGAAGTACTCTGGCTGCAGTGGCTGTTCCTTGAACGTTTGCAGGAATATGAATCTCAGGATGTAGGTGTGGACCAAATATAGGGGGGTTAACATGTGGTTGCACCCTTTCATTGTTACTGGTGCCAGCAGTTCCCACATGGGGGTCATCTTGAGTTCTCCCCTCTACCAGAACTCTAAGCCTCTCCTGGCTTTGAGCTAAATTATTCATCACTTCCATGAACTGAGTTATTTGGGTTCTCATCTCCACCCTTTCATTAGCCATCTGGGTTCTGGCCTCATTGAGGTCTTGCTGCAACTGGTCCATCTGGATGCCCGGAAGGTTGTTTCTTGTAGGGTACCTGTGTGGCCTGTTGAGAGGGAATAGCCTGCGGCGAGCAATAATTCCTGAGTGTCACAACAGAGGTTAGAAACAATAAAACAAAACCTACAAAACAAACAAAAGGGTTAGTATGCAATGCAGTATGCTTATTCGCTATCAAGGTATCCGGCTTGGTCTTCAGTTTTGACCCGTCCAGACCCTTGAAGATGATGCTGTTGAAGTTGCTTTTGAAGTGAACCCAGATGGAAACAAACACAAATATATTACAAAGGTAAAATAATACAAATTGTTCGTTTTTTACAACACTAGCCCTCTAAGGGGTCAAAAATACATCACCAAAAAGCAAAAGTACATGGAAAAGGAACAACAACAAGCAAATAATCAGACTCCAAGGCCAAACTCATCCTCGCGAACTTCCTTAAGAAGTGCTTCGGTCACAGGATCAGCCGGATGCTCCGTAAGATTCCTGATGAGAAGGTTTCTTGTTGCAACAGCTGTAGTCAACTTCTTGTTCTGGCTTTGGTCTTTGGATTTCTTCACTCCAGCTTTGATTTTTAACTCTGAAATTTCCTCCTGGGCTGCTGCCAGGGCTTTTTCCATCTGCTCCATCTTATCTTGAACTCTCTTGTCTTCTAGAGTACGGGCTTCAGTGATCCGGACCCACCTGGCCTGACTCTCTTTCAAGTACAAGTCTGTCCTTGCTCTTTGGAACTGGGCTTCTTTACAAGCATTTTTCAGAATCTGCTCACCAGCTTTAGACTTGTTGATATAGTCTCCAGACTTCTCAATCTTAGTCAAGTGTTCCACTCTCAGCTTCTCCAATCTTTCAATCTCCCTTACACCTTCACTCCTCTCCCTGAGGGTCTTCTGCAGGGCTTGGGATAGCTTCTCATTTCTTTCTTTCAAGCCTTCAAACTCTTCCAAACTGACAGTAGCAGGGGGTGGTGCTGATGATGACTCAGGCATGTCTTTGATGGTGAAGGGCAATCCTGAGATTTGGGCCCTAGCATAGGACCACTCATGATATTGGGCTGATGCCACATTATTGCACTTCCCCAGAATGGTGATTCCCTTGGTTTGAACATGATCCCAGGCCCAGGCAGCCTGCCTAACAACAGTCAAACTGATCTTGTTCTCACAGTAGAGGGTCTCAACCAGGTCTTGTTCCCTAGGAGCATGAACCAGTGCATAGCCTAATTGCCTCTTGAACAGCAGGGGGTTGTAGTTGATACTTCCCTTAACTCCTACCAAAGGTACATTGGGAAAGTGCCCACAGCTTGTGATCATATCTCTGCCCTTGGTGCCTTGGGTGCACCATCTGATGTCTGCTGCAGTGAGAGTAGTGAGCCTCTTAGCCCAGTTGCTTTGCTGATGAGGATTCAGGAATGCATCTGTCCTGGGTAGATGCTTGAGAAGCCAAGCATGGAATAGTGGAGCACAACACCTCACTAGCTTACCCCTCTGTTTCTCATTCCTCTGATGTACTGAGTAATAGAGGTCACCCAACAAGGTTGGCACTGGGTTCTTCAGGATGAACAGGTGGATGGCATTCTTGCTGATGAATCTGGGCTCATCTGCAAACAACACAATTCCATATACACTCAAGGCCAACAATGCACAAACAGCTTTCCAATCCCCCAGGGAGGCCTTCAAACTAGCTTGAGAAATCAGGAAGTCCAGATGAAAACCAGGGATCCCAGCTTTAGAGGTCATATGCTGCTCAATCAAAGCAGGTTCCAGGTGCAAAGCTCTTGCTATCTCTCCATTGCTGGGAAAGACCATTTCAGGGTTAAAAGGAATTTCTCTCTTGATAGGCAAACCAACCAAAGATGCATATTCTTCTAAGAGAGGTCCCAACTGAAAGTCTTGAAAGGTGAAACACCTCAATGGGGGGTCATAGAACTGGATGCAGGTATGGATCAGGCTCCTCTGAGATGGGTCCATGTCTATAACCAAGTCAAGTATATCCCCATAATGCTCCCTGAACAGAGGTATGTGATCTGGGGTCATCAGGGTTTGGACCCTCCTGATGTCTGACAAGTCTGGTTGGAAGAAATGATAGGTGATATTGCTTTTCTTTGGAGCCATGATGCTGAAGACTGGGTAGAGTGCTGATGACAATGCTGAAGTAGAGAAAACCACTGACTGGCTGGTGCTGAAGCAGACAGCTAAACTGAAGCAGATGCTGGTGAAGATGGGTCAAAGCTGCAGATGGGGTCAAAACCAAAACCTGATGAAAATGGATACCCTGAAAAACAAATAAGCACATGTTAATATGATGCAATGAGGATGTATGCAAATGATATGCAAAGGGTTTGTGACTGAGCTGGATCTGGATAAACTGCCTTGGTATAGATCCATGTGTGTTCAAGAATTCCGGATGGAGGTCTATAAATCCAGTAACCAAGGTGGGGGACTCAAATAAAGAGCCACATGTCCAGGGTTTTAGAATCACAAGAACTATCCAACATGGAGCATTCTTAACAAAGTCAAAGTAACAGGGTATTCTGAGGTCAAGGTACCTGCAAACCTGTAAACAGCCCAACCCCCTCACAGGTAGTGATCTAGAACAAGGATCCTCAGACTTGGATCAGTTATGAGAAGTGTAAACACTTCTAACCCGGAGGTACAGTGTTTACAATAACCATAACAATTCCTCCTCTAATTCACCTCAATTTCTGAAGGTCAATACTAAAAGGTCATCCAGACTTAGCAGGCTTCCCAGATCCCCCTAGCACTACAGGAAATCCGTAGCACAGAGTTCTCAAGAAGAAACCCATATCTGAACCGTGTTTCATATTCCCGCACCAGACCGAAATGGAATGGGAAAGAATATGATTCACTCTAGCCTAGGTGTCACTCAGGTCCCAGGTATAGGACCTTGGCTCTCAATAGAACCCCACCCACTAAAACAAAACCAGATCCAGCACAGACAGCATGACAGTATGATATATATAAATGCAATAAAGAAAGCAGTAAAGTAACTGTACATAAAGCAATGAATAAAAATAAATACAAGCACAAACAAGCACATAACACCCCCAATAAACACAAATCAATCAAGCGCTAGGAGGAACCCACAAAAAGAACCAGAAGCCCTGGTTGCAGTATAAGGGTCCCCAGCAGAGTCGCCAAGCTGTCGCTCCCGATAAGTGACGCCAGGGTCAGATAAGGGTACAGACGCGAACGGTCGGCGAAGGGAACAGTGAGAACACACAGCCGTGAACTCACTGGAGAATGAAAAGAGTCGCCAGCTAGGCATTTTTATCCCGGAGGAAAGGTAATGCTGCATAGACCTAGAAAGAGATGGATAAGACGGTTTGCGAACCAGAGAGGCTGAGAAAGGGGGTTGGTTACAACCTGGGAAGGTATTAGCACCCAGATTGTCCGCCGTACTCGACGGGATCCACGCTTAAAAGATTTGTGTTTTAAAGGGGTAGTGTCAGTGCTATTTGTGCATAAAAGAGCTGGAAAAGATGTACAAGTGTCAGTGTAAAGAAATGTGATGTGTATAAATGTACAGTGTCAGTGTGAGATCAGGAATGAAATGCTCGAGAATATGAGGCTAAAGAATGAAGCTGGAAGGAGGGGGAATGTACAGAGACTTTTGTTCGATAACTGTTAAGTTATGCCTACGTATCCTCTCGTGCAATGAGGAAGTCAGAACACCGTAGTTCGACCCAAAGAGACTGAAAGGATTGACTGGTGAACTGCTTGCAGTCTATGCTCAAGTGTATGATCTGTCTGGCACAGATGCAAACTGTCTTGCATTAGACGGAAGAAGCAAGTTCTCGGTTGTGAGTGAAGATGATGAGAAAAGAATCCCGAAGGAGACGATTATTGTTTGTTCTTGAGTTTTCAGTCTTTTATTTCTTTTTGGAGTTTGTCATAAGATAATGAGCTTAAACCTAAATCAATGGATTTGGTAAACTCATCACATCATCCCTCTGATTAGGGGTAATGAGAATTACCTTAAGTGTGAAGTCAGATTCTCACACTTAATCACCTTTGATGTAGGGTTAAGATCATTAACCTACTTGTGGTTAATTAGATGTTTTTGTGATTCTTGTTTAGTGTTAAGTAATGAGGTTAAGCCATAATCAGGGATTTAACAGGCTCATTACACTATCCTAAAAGAAGGATAATAGATGAGGGTGTTTAAGCTGAGGAAGGATCCTCAGCTTAATCCATGATTAGGGATTAAACCCATGACAGAACAAACCTTTGATTAAGTGGATTTTATTAATGATATGATGATGAAGTGTTTTTTATGATTTGTAAGACAACTTGAGGGGGACTTGTCCATTAACTTTAGGGTTAGTCCTTCTTAACCAATTAAGGAAGAATTAGAACCCTAATGCAAGGCCCAAGTTACAAGTGTAATGTCTTGATGATTATTAGATGGATTAATTAAGAGAGTTCAACACCTTAAGGGTCCAAGACTTAGGATTAAAGTTATACACTCCATCCTAAAAGAAGGATGCAGGCATGATCTTAATCACAAAGTCTTAAAGCCTTGAGGGTTTAGTCCCTGATTATGAGGTGAGGGGAGATGACTCAAGGAGAGACACAAAGGTAAAAACTATGGGGGAGACTAATCAAAACCCTAATTCATTATCATGCTTGGTTGGTCCTAATGTTTGTGAGGTTTTCAAGAACAATCTTCAGATGAACCACCAGGAAGCAGATGAACAAGATCAAGAGAAGCAAAGTGACTTGCTTCATTCAAGAAGTCAAGTCACTTGAAGAAAGAAAGTGGGAGGAGGAAAAATGAGCAAGCTCAAACTCAAACACATATAGAAATGCAGCAATGGATGCAAGAGAGATGAAAAGAAAGGTTATGAGAAGTGAAGGCAAATTCACTTCTCAAGTTTACTTACCACCTGAAATATTAGAAAGAAATGCAATGCAATGCAAAATGAGATGAAGTGGTATGATGCTAAACAAAGCCAGAAGCATGGTGATGATGAAAATGATGTTATGAGGTGCTGCAAACATGAGGCAAGACCTGGAGATGTTCATACAAGGTTATGAATGCAAATGATGCAAGCTAAGGAACATGAACAAACATGAAATGTTATGGAACATACAAGACAAATGACATGGCAAATATGCAATGCAATGATCAATGATGCTTTCTACATGTCTTAAGATGTCAAATGAATCATAAGAATGCACAAAGTGAAATGACAAGTCAAGTTATGCAAGGAAATGCAAGAAGGATGCAAGAGGAAGCCCAAATTAGGGTTCATGGATCAAACATCAAACACAAACCAAAAACAGAAGCAAACCTTAACCTAAAAAATGGAAAATGGTACCCAAAGAAACCCTAGGCCTATAATGAACCACTGCCCAAAGGGGAGCTCTCAACTCTCAACCAAACTCAAGTTATGAATTTTGCAAGTTATTAGGGCTTTTTAGGGTTTGTAACAAAAGAAATGCCAATCAATTAGAAAATGCAAGATCAAATCATGGCCTTTTTTATCCTTGAAACTACATGTCAAATGGAAAACAATGCAAAAAGAATCAATGTCTCAACCTTCACCAATAGGCAGAAATGAATTTTCAAACTTATGAACAAAATAATGCATCAAAAATGATTTAATTCAATGAAAAATTCTTAAAATGCATCAAGATCAAAAAAGAAATTTGGTTTGAAGGTTGGACAATGTTTCTAAATGTCTTAGAACATTTCATGAATTTTTTTGTAATTTTTAAATACCTAAAAGTATTTTTAATTAATTAATTCTCATTAATCAATTAAAAATAATCTTTTAAATATTTAAAAATACTTTTTTAATGATAAAAAATAAAATAAAAATATTTTTGTGTCATAAAAATTAATAAAACCTTAAAGAAAAAGTTTCATAATTTTTATGATTTTTTAACTATTTTAAATAAAGTGTACAAGTTAATTGAAAATAAAATGAATTAAAATTAAATTAAATGAAAAGTAATCAAGATGGACGAATGAGATTGGCTCTGAGTTCAAACAGGTTGACTGCGCGCGCTAGTGGAGGGCCAGGATTCGTTCTGAGCTAATTACACTTAATTAGAATTAACCACGTGGATTAGGGTTAAGTGGATGATCTGAGCCATCAAAAAGGGTGGGAAGTCAACCAGTCAACGCGCATCAATGGCTCAAATTCAAACCAGCATTAATTGCTGTAATTAGGGCAAACTAATCTCAGGTGGCCGGAGAAGACTTCCGGTCGTCTTCTCCGGCCAGAAGGTCACCTGAAAAATCTCAAAACCTCTCAAAACGTAATATAAATGAAACCTAAGACATGGGAAATGATCTCCATCACCTCACGAGCTAAACCCCTCTCCCAAAACACATTTATCTTTCCTAAATCATCTGAATCGAAGAAACTAAGTTCTAGGGTTCGTAAGCTTCAAACAGAAATTAAATCCTTAAAACGCAACCATTTCAAAAACTAAAGGTACCAGAATGATCAGGCAAGCATGAAGAACAAGTTTGTAACATAAAAAGAGATTTCTGGAAAAATTATTTTTGAGTTACCTGAGATTTGCAGCTCTTGATTTAGGAACTTTCAGGCCTCCTCTCCTTGCTCAATCTACTCCTTAGGACCTTCTGATGATGTTGGAATACCTTGGAACAATTTAAGTAAGCTGGATGGTGAGATTCGAATGCTCCTGCTCCAAGCTCAGTCAACAATGGCAAATGAGATTCTGGCTGATTCAGGCCATGGTGATGAGTTGTTTGAGGTCTATGTAATGTATAGAGAAGATTGGTGGTGTTGGTTTGTGTGTTTGTGGGCTAGGATGAGAGATTCGATAGAATCTGCAGAATGAAGGTGAGCAATGGCAGTGAGATGTCCAGGCTATTTTGGGCTTTGGTTCTTGATGCTTTGTGCTCTATGGATCCAGGTGAGATGAATGGAAGAAAAGGTTTTAGTGTTTGCTTGCTGTATGAACAGATTCGAAGCAAGTTGCAGTTGGGGGTTTTTTTGTGAATGTGATCCAATGCTATGTTTCAGCCTTGCTTAAGGTTATGTTTAGCTTGCAAATGGATACAATAAACAATTCTGATTGGTTGTTTGATGTGACTTGGCCTGCCATGATGGGTGAGTTTGCTTTTGCATAAAGGTCAACTTTGTGTAAGATAGGGCATGGCTCAACTCTAGCCAAGTACAAAGTTGGTTCTGGTGCAGCATGGGTGAGGGAGAGGCCTAGCTTGGCTCAGCACTCAATGCAGCAAGTTGGCACAATGTTATGAGTGATTTTGCAAGTTGGTTGGCTTATGGTTCACATGTGACTTCTTAGCCTAACCAAACATGAAACCATGACATTCTTGGTCCAAAACTGATTTTTGTAACTTAGAGAAAGTTCACATGCTGGTTTGACATGAATTTGAGGCTGCATAATGCATTGGTTCAAGACTTAGCAAAATTTCCATTTAGTGCATAACTTGAAAAACAATGATTTTTGGCAACTTTGCATGGCCATAACTTTTGATCCAAGAAGAATTTGGTCATGTTCTTGTACTTTTTGAAAAGGGAAAGATGAGATCTACAACTTTCATGACCAAAGTTTTTCCATTTGAAGCCTTTTTGGATCATGAATCAAGGCTTGAAAATTGACCTAAAATGATGCATTCTTGAAAAGTCAACTATGCCCAAAAAGTCAACATTTGCAAAAACCCTAAATTCTTGATTTTTATGAACTTCAAACTTCTTCCATGATCAAATAAAGATCATATACACTCAAAATGATGAAGATCAACCATTGGTTGGGTCATTGGGGGCCTCAGATGCCCTGATTTTGCACTGACTTGTCTGAAAAGTCAACTCTTGATCAGATGACTTCCCCATGGAATTTCTTCATGAAAATTGATATGCATACTCCCTATACCATATAGAGACCAATGGAAACAAGAATGACCAAAAAATTTGGAGTTATGGCCTCTGAAACCAAAACCCTAATTTTCAGTCAACTGTGCAGTTCATCCTGGCTCTGCATCCACTCAAACCCTAGTTCTTGTGATCCCTCTGCAATTTTGACTTTGTGAGGATGTAACATGATATAAGAACACACATGGACCCCTTTGAGTTGATTAGTGGCCTTTGGAATGGCTCAAGATGCCCTGAGGTTGCTCAGATCACAAACCCTAGGTGCAGATGCCTTAGAAACTATCCAGTGAAACCAAATGAGACATGAGATGATGTGATTGTGTTTATGCATATGAGATGATCACAAGTCATGTGTGAATGGGTGAGGGCAAATTTGGGGTGTTCACACTAGGGTTTGTGACTTGAGCCATCCAGGATTCATCTGAGCCACTCCTAAGGTCATCAATCATATCAAGAGGGTCCATGTATGTTCAATCATCATATTATATCCTCCAAAGATCAAGGAAGTCAAAAAATCACAAGAACGGGCAAAGCATGGAAGCAGAGCTAGGGTTTAACTGCACAGATGACCTGAAATTAGGGTTTTGGTTTCAGAGGCCATAACTCCAAAAAATTTGGTCATTCTTGTTTCTATTGGTACCAATATGTTATAAGGATCATGCATACCAAGTTTGATGAAGAGATTCATTGTGGAAGTCATCTGATCACTGGGTAACTTCTTGAGCAAGTCAGAGCAAAATCAGGGCATCTGAGGCCCCCAACATGGAACCAAAGTGGATTATTCATCAAATTAAGGTTATATGGTCTTTATTTGATCATTTAAGTGCTTAGAAGTTCACAAAATTGAAGAAAAGTGAGCTAAACCAAAAGTTGCCAAAAATGGAATTGACTTGTATTGTAAACTTTCCATTTTGGGAAAGTTTTTCAACCTCTATTTTCTCAACCAAAAATGCTTCAAATGAAAAATTGTTGGTCATGAAAGTGGTAGATTGGATCATTCCCTTTTCAAAAAGTACAAGAACAAGATCTAATTCATTTTGGAACTCAAGATATGGCTTGTCAAAGTTGGCTAAAATCCCATAAATTTCAAGAATGCACCAAAGGGATTCTTTGCAAAATCACTTGCCAAGGCTTTTTGTGACTTCAATCACACTTCAATACATCAAAACATCATAGTGCATTGCCTCTAGATCAGAATTGCCCAAGGAATTGCAAGATTACATGCCTTGAACATCAAGATTTCTCAAAGGGGCCAAAACTTCACATAATTGCAAAACACCCCATAACTTTATTCCCACATGTTGAATTGCCTCAAGATTGAATTTGTGGACATCCATGAAGTCAGCTGCGCATGGACATGCCCAAAGGCCAGCTGCATTCTTGCCCATACCTCAAGTACAAGAAATGTTGACTTTGTGCAAATTCACCCATACCAATCACAACAGTCCACCACCCACTCTCTGCCCAATCCAGACACTACAAGCATGTCTCAAAGATCATTTTTCATAACACACACAAGCTAAAACCTCCAAGAACTCAGCATTGCCAAAAACACTCCCTCTTGCAAAAACCTTCGAAACTCATAGCTCACTTACTCAATCTTCACACCAATTCCACCATTCATCTTTAAATAACTCACTGATCACAAAGCAACCACAAAAACAGCCAGAAACACACCATACACAAAACACGATTCTCAGCCAGTTGAGGTGCAATCTCACAAACCAGCCACTCTCAAGGTCTTCCAAGCACCAAAACTTCTTCAGGAAGGTCATTAGAGTCAGCTTGCACAGGAGAAGCAGCCTGAAAGCTCCAAACTGAGGAAGCTCAAGCTCAGGTAACTTCTTCAAACATTTTTCCAGAAATGTGATTTTAGGTTATAGAAATGTTCCTCTTGTTATGCTGATCATGCTGATAATTTTATTTTTGAAAATGGTTGCGATTTGAGGATTTTATGAACTTCTGAAAGTTTCACCATGTTTGAGTTTTCTCTTCGAATCATGAGTTTGAACAATTAGAAATTTGTTTTGAGAGTGGATTTGGATTCAGGGAGGTGAGAGGAGTTAATCTGGAGCTTTAGAGCTCCAGAAATTACCTAGGGAAGAAGTTGGAAGTTTTCAAGTGAGGGGGTCACCGGAGAAGACGACCGGAGCTCTTCTCCGGTGACCTGAAAGTCATTAATGTTTTAATTAGGTTTAGGGTTTCATTTGAATTCTGGTCGTAGGATTTAGCTTCCCTGCATGTTTGAATGGCCCAGATGCTATCATTAAACCCTAATTCTGTTTTAATTAAGTTTAATTAATTAGTTAATGAAAATTAGCCCAGAGTGAATCATGTCCACTCATTCACGCGCCAGTCAACCAAAATCCCTCAGCTTTGAATGTGAGCCTTCAGATCAGATTACTTTTATCTAATTCAGTTTTAAATCATATTTTTATCATTTATTTTGTTCCATTTATTAAAAATAGCTAAAAATTCCAAAAATATTTGTATTCTGCATTTTGATTTCAAATAATTTTCTTAACCCAAAAATATTTTTATTTTTATTTTTCACATTAAAAAATAATTTTTTTAACATTTAAATGTTTATTTTAATTAATTAATGAAAATTAATTAATTAAAATATCATTTAGGTTTCTAAAAAATCCCAAAAAATTCATATTGCCTCTTTAAACATTTAGAGACATTGTCATACCATCCACACAAATTTCTTTTTGGTTTTGAACCAATTTTTGATAATTTTCTTGAATTTAGGGTTCATAAAATTCACATTTTAGAACCCTAACTTCTAGAATTCTTTTCTGCTAACAAAGAATGGTATGACAATGATTCTTTTTGCATTGATCTTCATTTGACATGTAGTTTCTAGCATAATTTTTTCACAAATTTCTTCTGCGTTTTTGAATTGATTTGCATTTTTTCCCTTTAGGTGCCTTAAAACCCTAGATAACTTAGAAAAATCATAACTTCCTTAGGTTTAAGAGTTAGGTCTTCTCCTTTAGGGTATGAAATCATTTGGGGTTAGGGTTCTCTTGATTGAATTTTCAATTTTTTATCTTGTCATTTGCTTCTGTTTTTGAGTTTTGCATCTCATGTTGCATAAAAACCCTAATTTCTCATCTTCTCTTGCATACATCTTGCATATGCTTGCATTCATGAACTTGCCATGACATTTTATGCATTCACATGACTTCTAAGACATCATAGGACACATTAGACTCATGCTTGATCATTTCCTCATCCATTTGCCATGTTATGCATTCATTACATTCCATGAGCATTCATGAACTTTCATGTCCCTTTCATGCTTCATTTGCATTCTCATTACTTGTATGATCATCCATTGCTCTTGACATGCATTTGCATCATCTCTTAGCATCATGTACATCATGAACATGCTTCTGGTTTTGGTTTGCATCTCACTTCTCTTCTCATCTCTTCTTTTATGCATCTTTGCTGCATTTTGTATTTGTCTTAGAGTGAGCTTGCTTATTCTTGTTCCTCCTTCACATTCTTTCTTCAAGCAACTTATCTTCTTAAGTGAAGTAAGTTGACTTGCTTCTTATGCTCCTCCTCCTTTCATCTGCTTCTTCCTTGGTGGCTCTTCTTGAAGATCTCTTGCAAGCCTCATAAACCCTAGGAACACCCAAGCATGTTAACAATTAGGGTTTGATTAGTCCCTCATTTAGTTTTGCCTTTGTGTCATCTTTTGTGTCTCTCCTCTCATCTCATAATCAGTGACTAAACCTTCAAGGTTTTAAGGCTATGTGATTAAGGTTATGCCTACATCCTTCTCTTAGGATGGAGTGTATAACTTTAGTCCTAAGTGTTAAACCCTTGATGTGTTTAAATCTCTTAATCAATCCATCTAATAATCACTAAGACATCAAGCTTGTAACTTGGGCCTTGCATTAGGGTTCTAATTCTTCCTTAATTGGTTAAGAAGGACTAACCCTAGTGTTAATGGACAAGTCCCCCTCAATTTGTCTTACAAACCATAAGATTCACTTTTTAATCTTATCATTAACTAAAATCCACTCTAATAAAGTTTTTGTTTTGTCATGAGGTTAATCCCTAATCATGGATTAAGTTGAGGTATCTTCCTCAGCTTAAATGTTCTCATCTATTATCCTTCTAGTAGGATGGTGTAATGGGTCCATTAAATCCTTGATTATGGCTTAAACTCATTACTTAACACTAAACAAAACTCCAAAAACATCTAAATAAATGCAAGTAGGTTAATGATCTTAATCCTACATCATGGTGATTAAGTGTGAGGTGTTTACTTCATACTTAAGGTATTCTCATTACCCCTAATCAGAGGGAGGATGTGATGAATTTACTAACCCTTGGTTTAGGCTTAAGCTCATTTTCTTATGACAAACACCAAAAAGCAATAAAAGATTGAAAATACAAAAAAAAAAAAAATAATCGTCTCCTTTGGGATTCTTTTCTCACCTCTTTCACTCACAAACGAGAACTTGCTTCTTCCGTCTACGGTGTTCTGACTTCCTCATTGCACGAGAGGATACGTAGGCATAACTTGGCTGTTATCGAACAAAAGTCTCTGTATATTCCCCATCTTCCAACATTATTCTTTTAAGCCTCATTCCTGAGAACTTTCACTTCACTTTCTTACACTGACACATGTACATTCTTTTCCAGCTTTTGCACACAGATAGCACTGACACTACCCCTTTAAATACAAATCTTTCAAGCGTGGATCCCGTCGAGTACGACGGACAATCTGGGTGCTAATACCTTCCCAGGTTGTAACAAACCCCCTTTCTCAGTTTCTCTTGTTCGCGATCGTCTTATCCATTTCTTTCCTAGGTTTATGCAGCATTACCTTTCCTTCGGGATAAAAATGCCTAGCTGGCGACTCTTTTCATTTCATCTTCGTGTTCTCCTCTTTCGCCGACCGTTCCCGTCTGTACCTCGTGTGACCCGGTGTCATTTGGTGGGAGCGACAATATGCATCAATTAATTCGTAACTTCCTCATTCTCACCATACTCTTCATCCTCATCAATTCTTCAACGAATATAACAACTTCATCAACCATCATCACTTCTTCGTCAATGCACAAGCACACCACAGCAACATGGTTGTAAGGTTTGAGGCCTGTAAATCCGCAAACATCATTTCAACAATTCAGAACCACAAAGTATTGAAAGAAGAAGATCGCGGAATAAGGGTTCAACAAGAGTTCGGATGTGAGAAAAAGAAGAACGCTATCGTTTTCGATGCTTACCGGAACGAGTCGTCGAGTCGACAAATGAATCTTCAACTTCTCTCTTTCAAAAATCATCGCTTTTCGCACTCCATCACCAAGTCTTCATCAATACCTGCACAATACAAAAAAACATCAACATACAATCAGGGAATCATAGCCACAAATTGTGAAAGAACACCGTGACACCTCAAGCACAGAGTGAGAGAGAAAGAGACACAACTCATCGGGATTCTTTGAAGAACGTTGTAGTTCTTCTACGCATCGTCAAGGTGGGCACTTCTTCTTGTGTCAAATCAAAACCCTCATCGCGCTAAAGATTCATAGAATTTCTTCAGTTGGTAAGCATAGTTTTATCCCTCATTTGCGTCTCGCGTTGTCCATTGTTCGTCAGATTGAGGCTTCTTTCGGAGAGGTTCCGATCCGGAATTTTCGAAAGGGATTTAGGGTTGGGGATTCATAGAGATGTTGAAGGATAAGGAGGGGTTTGTATTAGGGGTTAGCGGTTTTAGGGAAGCCACCAGGTGGGCCGCCGCCGGTGATTAGGTTTTCGGGAGGAAGGAGGTATAAGGTTTTGAAAGAATAGGGTGGTGATTGAGGAGAAGAAGGCGATGCTAGCGGCGGCGGAGAGAGGCAAAAGGAACTTAGGGTTTTGTGGGTATATTCGTTCAAAGTGTATGTTTTAAATCATTGTTATTGCTGATTCTTTAATTTAATTTGATGAGAAGTTTAGGAAATTATTATGAGTTAATGAGATTTTTTGAAAATAATAAATCACAGTTAAAGCACTAACGTACCGTTAGAGTTCTATAAAGGATAAAGATAAGATTTCTTTGATTTCGTCCACACCAGCGGTGACACTTGTCACCGTCCGGTAGGACCACTCCACCATGTTCCTATGTGTGCTAGGTCACCATAGTTATCTTGTCCCTTTGCTTCTTAGTTCGTCTGATGGGATTTATTTTTAAAAAAAATTGGATCAAATGGCTCAGATTAAGTCAAAATGTTGACTGAAAGTGCATACCATACACCCTCTGAACCTACGCTAATGGGCCTAATGGTTCTTTTATCCGCACCCTATTTCTAGCCCAATTCTTTATTTTAACTGTAAATTTGTCTTTCCTCACCCCCTTCTCTATTTCTTTTATTCTTTAAAATTTCTATTTTTGTATAGCTTTCATTTTAATTCACAAAAAAATATTAAAATGCTCAATAAAATTCCCCAAAATTTACAATAGGTTTATAATTCAATTTAGAACTTTTCCCAATTTGTACTTTCTGAATTTTGTCATTTTTTAATTTAATTTCGATTTTTTCATTTAATTGCTTTTAGATTGAATTATCACATGGACACATAAATTTGTACATTTTATTTCTACCACCTCCTGTAACATTGTTGCCCCATTCTTTTTGCTATTATTAAAGAACAAATAATAGTACCTAGAATATTTTTTATGTATTTTTTAGGCCATTTTATCCACTGTTTTGGTAGTGTGATTTGTGAAAATTTATGAGTGAACCTTAGATAGATTTAAGTGACCATTTGACATGGTTAGACTTTGAATTTTTAAGAGATTTTTTACACAATGTTATAATCAGGTTAGAGACCCTAGGTAATTAATTTCACATTTTTTCTATGGCTTTTGATATTTTTGTTATTTTAATTCATTTCCATCATATTGTTGCATATTCATGTTCATGTCATTTACTAACAATTTTCCTTTTGTGCAAGGTATTTTCCGAGGATTTGCTTATGGACTTGGATCATGTTTATTATGCCTCGATTATGTTTTGTGTACTTTGTGATGTAATAGCTTAGAACTTGTATGCTTGTATAGTTTCTATAACTAGGATAGAAAAGATAAAACGAATCGATAGAAAACCAAAATCTCAAAAACAAAATAAAGAAATACTCGATCCAACGTCGAGTAAGTTTTCAAATAAATAAATAAAGTTTTATGTGACTTTGGGATTCCTCGATTACCATCGTTCCACTCCATTACAACCAAAAGCAAGCCTTGTATGTTGCACACCATAAGTCGTGCGTCTCAGCACCACGCAATCGACCCACACGATCCATCGTTTCATCCCATTTATGTTTCATACACATTTTTACCCACCATGACTTAGGAGGACCATATTGTTCATTAACTTCTTGTATTCGCATTTCTAGTTTAATATCCTTAGGTAGATTTAATATGTCAAACATCACTAACCATAGGTCATCCTTAAATTCAACTAACTTAGGGTAAGTCTAGTTTCCCTTAGAATTTTTTCCTTTCTCAACTTGAGTCTCACTTCTCACCTTTAAAAGAAAATTAAAACACTTAATAAAGGAAAATGTGTACAATACGTCACGAGCCTTAAGCTATATGGGAAATGATTAGTGGAGGTCTCCTCCATTCTTCTAGGATGCTTTACAAACGTTCCATTGGGGGCGATCTTGGAACATATTCGCTCCTGTGTCATAGTCTTTAGTATTGTACATACAATAAACACAAACTCAAAACACTTCTTCTAAAAGACAACAAACTAAGAAGTCGCGTCTTCTCTTCTAATCTCATACTCTTTGCGGACAAATGTGACTTGTCTCGACAGTTCAAATAATGACACGGTAAACACCCTCGAGTCAGAGCCGGTAACACCTGAGCTAGAGCTATGGCAACGTCATCCTAAAAAACACAAACAAGTTTCAGCCTTACTTAGACGAACTATGGCGACTCTGATCCTCATTTATCCGGATGAGGTACGTAGGCAGTGGGGTAGGGACCATTCGAGCATAATCTTTAGTTTCCCTACATTTTTCCCCTTTATTCCCATTTTTCAATTCCAAGCTCTTTTCTCATTTCCATTTCATTCCAAATAGCCATTCCTTTCATTCAAACAGCATATTATTTCTCACCCTTTGAAACGGACTTATAAGCGTGGATCCCGTCGGGTACGGCGGACGGATTGGGGTGCTAATACCTTCTCAGTTCGTAACCGACTTTCGGAACCAGATCTTTGGTTCGCAAGGCCTCGTCCTTTTCCTTCTTCCTTAGGTTTGTGAAACATTACCTATCCCATTCCTTCGGGATAAAAATGTCTGGCTGGAAACTCTACCCTTTTCGTGCCACTTTCGCGTTTGTACTAGGATGAAAATCCCGGAAGCGACAGCTGGCGACTCTGATGGGGACCCAGAATCTTTGGTTTCCCCTTTGAGAGTCAATCCTAGCGCTTTTCTGTTTTTGTTTTCGTTGGGTGTTTATTCATTTGTTGTTATGCTTTAGTTTAGCTTTATTGTTTTATTTACATTTTATCGCTTTCCTTTACGACTTTATTTACAGCTTTCTGCACTTTACTTTATTGTCGCATATACTGGCATATACTGTACTGGTTAAGCCAAATACCCATCTTGAGTATACACATGGGATTTAGAGTGGGCAGTCGTGTGGCTTGCGTAGTTTTGAGCACGTGTTGTTTTCACGAATCCCACACCCAGATCAGGCTCTCTTGGGATATGTTCTATACTGCCTAGGCAGACCATAGAATGTTCCCACTTGAGCTGCTAACATTGGGAACCGATCATCGAGGACCTTAGTGGAAACAACCCTCTCCAGTGGTGACAGTGGCAGACCACATTTTGTGGCAAACCCATTCGCACCCGAGGGCCCACTAGGAAATCGCATAGGATGACCTTGTTCTCTCATAGGAACCTAGTTAAAGCAATTGGTCGTATGACGGTAGTATTGTACCCTTCAGGATGAATGTACTATTGTTTCTCGACTTCAGTGCTTGAAGCCGGGAACAAATGAGGGATGCTTGTTTTTCCGGAATTCAGCTGAGGCCTCCCTGGGTAGTACATAATGCCAAACTGATTCCCTGATTTGGTCATGAGCCATTTCTCGGAAATGGTGAACATATTATTGCTATTCGGCTTTGAGAGTCCGTGATGTTGACCCGTAGTAGCACACCCGTGAGATTGGAGGGGTTTACAGGAACCCTAAACTTCCAACATACCCGCTTTTGCCAGTATGGCTCCATGATATGATCCGGTCCTATATGATACTCGGTTGAGAATTCTGGAATTTTTGCACAGAGATAATGATATTATAACTCTTCACCAACACTTGGTTATTTGATCCACACCAGCGTCGGACCGCTGATCACATGTCAGTTGCATACATGACATCATGGCATTTTAGCATACATGTTCAGTTACTTCTAAGGATCACATATCCGAATTAAATTTTCGGATCTTTTTTGCATCAAAACATGGATCAAAACAGATAGTTTCCTTGGAAATAACTGAACATGGCATTTGCATACATCCTTGCATTTTTGACAGGTGTTCAGGGACAAATTCTTATTCTGACTTGGTTTCTCTCCAGAATGGCCAATTTGAATCACGATTGTCAAGGTTTAGACATGGAACAACTCCGAGCGGAGGTGACTGAGATGAAGGCCCAACTGGGGCATTTCATAGTGGACATTCGAGCGTTGTCCCAGGATCAGAAATTGCTGAGAGAAGAATTCAACTTGATGAAAACTCAGATAAAGCTGCTTACAGGAATCATGAATGTTATGTCAAAAAAGGAAAATAACTGTGTGTCTGCTTTTCAAATAGAAGGTCGTGTTTCTCCCATCTCTTTGGGATGTCCACTAAATCAAGGTTTGTTAGGTGGATTTCCTCTACAGTTTGAATCTTTTCACCAGCAATCGCCATTTGGCACTCAGGAAGAGCATCAGATAGGAACCAACTCCACATGTGAGCTAAATGATCCTACACCAATTGTTACCAAAGAAGTGAGCACTTTCTTTCCTTATCAAAGACCCTCCTCAACTGTTACGCCTTGGTTTCCAAGAGAAATACTTCCACATATTTCGTTTGTAGCTCTTCCATTGGTAGCAACTCGTCATCAACAGGAGCAAGAAAGAGTTATTGATCTGATACCCATGTCTTATGCTGAATTATGCCCACAACTGCTCAGAATGGGGTTGATTGAGTGTCACGAGCTAACTCCTCCTTCCGGTAAACTTCACCAAAGTTGGAATCCCCACGCCTACTGCGTTTTTCATTCTGGAGCTCCCGGACATGATGTTAATGATTGCAAAGCGTTTAAACATCAAGTGCAAGACTTAATTGATGAAGGCGTAATTACTTTTGGACTGACTGGGTCGGAAATACCGCAAGATAAAGCATGCAGGAATACAAAATAGGTGGTCAATTTTCCTTCTAGAATCATTGCTCAGGCCAAGTCTTCAAAGGGGCTACATCAACAACCTTCATTCGCTCCTCGGCCAAGTATGAGTAAGAGAGTACAGGGACACGTCAGGTGCCCAACGCAATGTCAACAACGAAATGTTCAATCACAATCTAAGGGTCAGCAACAACAGGCACCGAGACCATTTCAGGAAATAACAAGAACGAAGAACCGCAGACTTGATCCTATCCCGTGTCCATATGATGTATTACTTCCAGAGCTGCTGAAGTCGAACCTGGTTGAGCTCCGTAACATGAGGGCTCCTTCTGCTGATAATCTGCCACCAAATTTTGATCCAAACTCCAGGTGCGAATTCCATTCAGGTGCCCAGGGGCACAATATTGAGAAATGTTGGGCTTTTCAGAACAAGGTACAAGATCTAATTGAGTCCAAGGCAATCAATTTTTCTCCTCATCCAAATGTACTGCAGAATCCGATGCCTAGTCACAATGGAACCGGTGTCACGGTTTTTCTACCAGATGGTCCGCGTTAAGCTGAAGTCTTCGAGTTAATCACCCAGGACGCCAGGGTATCCATGAAGCAAATAAAGCCAACAATATTCAAATACTCTCAGTGATGGCATTTATGTGTTTGCCTTTCTTAATTGTTCATTTTTCATCCCTATTGAGGGGAACTACGTCGCTCTGATTCTTCATTGGTCTTAGGTCAGTGGAGATACGTAGGCAGAAGATCGTCAGATCTTTCTGAGCAACCTTACGGGGCGACTTTACTCCCCAGCTTCACTTTTTTCCTTCAGATGTCTCGTGTCAGAGTCAGAATAGCTAGAAGAAGAAGTATGATTGCCATGGTTGGGCATACGGCTGCAAATTGAAGATTACAAGTCTGTGAAAGAGCTATTGATCACTAAAAGTATCCAAGACTGACAGGTCCAGACGGAGTCAAGCCTCCTCAACTACGACAATATTCAGTTTCTTTACTGCATTTCCATTTGTAGTTTTTTTTTATATGTTAAACATTTGTCTACATGTATGAAATTTGTTTGCTTTTGAATGTTAGCAATAATAAAACTCACATGTTTTTCTTGAAGTAATTCATTTTCATTCCCTTATAATTTTGCATGTGTACATCGCAATACCAATTGTCGTGCTTAAATTCTATGAAGGAGAATGACGAAACAAAAACGTAAAATCTCTAATTGTGTGTTCTCGAGTAAGGCCCTGTTGACGATGTACAGGCTTTGTTTCAAATCCCTAAACACTGGAGATATAAGGAAGATAAACCCTTGCTAACCCCTTCGAGCCTTGAAGTAGGAGTTTCTTTTCACATGAAAAACCCTCACATGTAACCCAGGGGCAGGGTAGATGTCAGCTAGTCGGACCAAGCGTTCAATCTTTCATAAAGGAGTGTGTTTGAGGATCCATGTCATTCCACTATGCTAATCAAGAGGTCCAAAGGCCCGAAACCACAATGGTTATCCCAGTCAAAAGGTCCAAAGATTGAAAACCACAATGGTTATCCTTCGTCGACCAAAGAATGAGGCAGTCACAACTCTCGCGAAGCAATCAAGACAAATAGTGTCATACGACTTGTTCAAAACGCAAAAAAAAAGGTGAAAAAAGCCCGCTAAGTCGAAATTTGAAAACAAGCGACTTAGGCAAAAGTTAGGGCATCCCACTGGACTTCACAATCAAAGATTCACAAGAATCAGTCCAGGCAAAAGTTAGGGATAAAGAAAAATAACGCAAAAGCGAAAGACGAAAAGGATTACACAAGAAAGATCCTTAAAAGAGAACAAAGTCATGTGGCACAGATACGAAAGATAGGGGAGTGACTGACTCTCAGCAATAACCTGATTGGCGCTTGAACTGATAGCAGCAATGGCTCCTCAATCAACACGAAACCTTTATGAAAGGTGAATGAAAACTAGCTGAACATAGGAATGGAGAATATCACGAAGAGTGGGTGGGCACAAATAAACTTCGAACCTATATCCATTGTTTCTATAACCGTGAACCAGGCCACGATACAACCCTCAAAAGTCCTAACTGAAACAGGGTTAATTTGAGAGCGTACTACTACGAGGCTGCGTTCCTGACTCCTTTGAGTTATGCTAAAAGACATTTGTTGGTATTGCATGTACATACTTTCATTCAAAATAATGTCGTATCTTAACCAGTGATTCGCTCACGAAGGTTTACGATCCCTTTTCAAAACTTCAAGATTAACATGTTTGTTGCATTAGAATTTTCATTCTAAGAATAAACATTTTTTTGCTTGCATACATTTGTTTGGCATCATAAATGGTTCACACGCGGAAATTCAATCCAGAAGCTTAAGCTTTCCAAGTTGAGAAGTCCAAAACTTCTGAAAGACAGTCATGTCAAGGTGCACTTTTCCGAGAAAGCTCCATTGGGTGAAAACTTTCCCAACTAGTCATGGTAAAAGCTAGCCAATCCGGGGAAATTACGTCGAGCAATCTCTTCAAATTTCAGTCAAACCGGGGCAATCACCTCGAGATTCAAATCTCTCAAAGAGCGAAGATTAGTCAGTCAGGTGCAAAGCTATTCAAGTACTAGTACTGGGGCAGGCCACCCTAATAGTACGAGAATTCATCCTTTTCCGAAGACAGACAATCGGAAGCACCCATCCAGAATTTAGAGTACTCCTGAAGAGTTCCTATGTCACCCTCTCGGCATAACTCTTATTGATTGAGTCTATACAATGGATGCTTATCAAGCCAATTACCTCATTCAACGTTTCTTACAGCTCCAAGCTCATCTGCATTGGCAATGGTTACCTCCCTAGCAAGGTTGTTACGCTGATTCATGCAGTCGTTATGGTACCTAAGAGTTTAAAGACACCAAGTCTTTTGTAAAATCCTCTTGAGGTAAAATCCATACAGAAGCAAATGATCCCCAGCACGAGACAACTTGAATTCTTTTCCTCCCCAGCGGGACGTGTCTCGGTTTTAGTCATCCCCAACAGACAGATGGAACCTATCCCCAGTAAAGTCACCAAGTCTTTCCTTCAGTTGGTTTCCTTAATCTCGGTTCCTCAACAGATCTAAGGTAACTTCTATTCCCCTAGCAGATTTCAGATAAATCATTTTCTTCCCCAGCAGTTCCATAAGAGTGGATAATCCCCAATAGTCGAGGTATCCCCTGGCACGGTCCTCAAATCTAGAGTCCAATTTATTTTTGGCATAATTCAGGACAAATGAATTGTTCACGCTCTTCTCCATCAAAGATGTTATTCCCACATGGATTCTCGAGATCGATTTAGCGATCATTGTGTTTCCCCACAGAGTTAGCAGAGACTTATTACTTCCGCGTCAGGAATTCTTTTACACTCACACCAGTTCATTACGATACTCAAAACCTACCATCCCCAGTGTCATGGGGCAACATGCCATGCAATTCAACATATGTAAAGGCCAGCCACAGACTGGCCAAAGTCCATCTTCGGGTGGCAATTTCAAAAGTCTCCCACAGCGAGCAAAAAGTCCAGCCACAGACTGGCCAAAGTCCATCTTCGGGTGGCAAGTTTCAAAAGTCTCCCACAGCGAGCAAAAGTCCAGCCACAGACTGGCCAAAGTCCATCTTCGGGTGGCAAGTTTCAAAAGTCTCCCACAGCGAGCAAAAGTCCAGCCACAGACTGGCCAAAGTCCATCTTCGGGTGGAAAATTTCAAAAGTCCCCCACAGTGAGCAAAAGTCCAGCCACAGACTGGCTAAAGTCCATCTTTGGGTGGCAAGTTTCAAAAGTCCCCCGGAGTGGACAAAACGTCCAACCGCAGATTGGCAAAAGTCCACCCGCAGTGTGGCAAATTATCCAAAGTCCACCCGCAGAGTGGCAAGTCGTATCGTGAAGTCTAACCGCAGATTGTCAAAAGTCCATCCTCAGGGTGGCAAAGCATCTTAAAATTCGATCGTAAATTGGTGAAAGTCCACTCGTAGTGTGGCAGGTCGTTAGTCATCCAACTCTATCAAAAGGACAATACATCATTATTGCGCCATTGCAGCCTATCAGAAGTCCACCCGCAGTGTGGCAGGCCAGTAGTCGTCTGGCGTGGCTCAAAAGACAGAATTCCAAAGTCCACTCGCAGCGTGGCAAGTCAGTAGCCATCTGACATCACTCAAAAGGCATCCCCCGTTTACTATTCTTCCCGTCATAATTATATCCAAGCAGAGTTCATTCGGTCGAGTTTATTTCCCTGTTCTTCTACCACAGAGTGCAAATTTTCTGGTTGTTTCTGGTATTCAATCCCTGCATACTTCAAACGTCTGAAAGCAGTTGTTATCATCCATTCAAGTCTACAGTGATTGAATAGGGGCAGTTGTAACACCCCAAAATTTGCCCTCTAATTTATTGCCTTGACTGACTTTATGCTTCACCTTCATCTGCATTTCCCAGTAGGTCATAACATTTATGATCACGCATTTAGTCGAGCTCCTAAGACATGAGATCAATGTCATCTGGAGAATTAATACATGTTGTAGAAGCAGGGCTTTGAATTCTCAACATCATATGTATATTCTTAACAAGGTTCATCAAGCATCATGTCCATACGCTTCAGGATTTCTCAAGAGGCATTAAACGATTAAGATTTCATACAATGGGATCCTTATCTCAAATCACAATCCTCTAATTTTCAAGGGTATGATTCATCATGTTGATATGGTTGACTAAGAGGATTTACAAGAAAGTTCTAAAAGGTTAAGGGTGATAGCTTCTCAAGGACCAATGTAGGATGTAATTCATTTCAAAGGTGAATTTAAGAGGTTGAAATTTGGTACTAGGATTACCGTGAGAAATTCAAAGTTTCAATTATCATAATCTTTTTTTATATATATCAAGAAATTGCAACTCATACAGCCAAGATTAGAAGTATGTCGTAATTCGAAATTTAAAAAAAAAAGGGAAAGGATTTAAAGACCAATTTCAGATTGTTCACAAAAGACTTCATTTACTGCAATTGAATTCTCCACAAATTGGCGGGATTATGTTGAAATGAAGCAAATTCATAATCGGTTACAAGAAAAATTATTCATATACTAAATTCCGTATGGCAAGATTGAGTGTATCTTATGTGGAAATCTGTCTCTGAATAATTGTTGGTCCTAAGGAGGAATATATAAATTTGGGGGCAATTTGCCGTGTGCAAGTTGTATTAGGCAAGTCTAATGTTCAAATACCGAAAAGGGGACAATCTGGCCCTTCTACTGTTCATAAATTATTTTGTTTTCCTGATGATCGTTCATTTCCGGTTGCTATTATGGTTAATTTGTTTATGGAGGCAGAAGTTATCTGGATACTGACACCAGATCCTTTATCAATTACTTTCCTCATCAACATGTAAATAATTATAATATTGACGCACTACAATCTACTACGTAGCATACTGAGTTACTGAGTCAAATGTAGAAATTGAGAAAGAATGTTCATAACGTAAAAGCGGAAACGCGAGAAAGTCGTCAGAGCGACTTCGGCAAATTCATTCAGAAAAAATCCATTCAAAGTTCCAAGCTATCTAACCGAGGTTCAATATTAATTAATTCTAACTAACAGAATTACAACGAAATTCAGTCGCGGAATTATGGCTAATTGTAACGGTATGCTCTCTGATTTCAGAAAATATAAAGGGCTTGTGTGCCACAAATTGTTTTTCTCTCTAATGATTTCTAAAGGGTGCTTTCACCAATATCTTTCAATGACCATGAATCCCCGATGCCTCCAACGAACTCCACAACCTTCATTCTCCTCTTCGTGTTACAGCGACGGCTACCCCTGCATAAGGGCCTAAAATCGGTTGCAATTACATAACAAAAAAATACAAGGGTTTAATAGAGGAAACCATAACCTAAGCCAAGGATTCACAAATCAAGAGGAATGGAAGATAATTAATCAGAAAAGCCAATACATTTCAGTTAAAAAAATCATAACAAACTAATTGAAATTTAACAAACTTCTAACAGAAAAACCGATTTTTCAACCAAGAAATATCTGGAGCAATCACCTTATCAGATCTCCTATAAATAGCTTGCTGCAAGAGGGGATTCAGGGGGGACGACTTCATTCATTTTTCTCTTCATTCATTCCTCATCACCTCTTCTTCCTTCTCCCTCACCTCACTCCTGGATTCTCTCAACCATTCTTTTATCCTCTTCAATCCTCACCCATGGGCTTTCTCATTCACTCTACAATCTCAAAACCTTCACTCATCAACTTCATATTCTGTTATCTTAAATATCTCTACAACTCTCTAATCTTCACCATTCTCCATCCTTGAAATCTCACTCTCCATAATCTACATCAATCAATCCGCAAATCCATCACCTTCAACCTTCTTCATATGCATCAATTAATTTGTAACTTCCTCATTCTCACCATACTCTTCATCCTCATCAATCCTTCAACGAATATATTAACTTCATCAACCTTCATCACTTCTTCATCAATGCACAAGCACACCACAACAACATGGTTGTAAGGTTTGAGGCCTGTAAATCCGCAAACATCATTTCAACAATTCAGAACCATAAAGTGTAAACAAGAATTGAAAGAAGAAGATCGAAGAATAAGGGTTCAACAAGAGTTCGGATGTGAGAAAAAGAAGAACTCTATCGTTTTTGATGCTTACCGGAACGAGCCGTTGAGTCGACAAATGAATCTTCAACTTCTCTCTTTCAAAAATCATCGCTTTTCGCACTCCATCACCAAGTCTTCATCAATACCTGCACAATACAAAAAAACATCAACACACAATCAGGGAATCGTAGCCACAAATTGTGAAAGAACACCGTGACACCTCAAGCACAGAGTGAGAGAGAAAGAGACACAACTCATCGGGATTCTTTGAAGAACGTCGTAGTTCTTCTACGCATCGTTAAGGTGGGTACTTCTTCTTGCGTCAAATCAAAACCCTCATCGCGCTAAAAATTCAGAGAAGTTCTTCAGTTGGTAAGCATAGTTTTATCCCTCATTTGCGCCTCGTGTTGTCCATTGTTCGTCAGATTGAGGCTTCTTTCGGAGAGGTTCCGATCCGGAATTTTCGAAAGGGATTTAGGGTTAGGGATTCATAGAGATGTTGAAGGATTATGAGGGGTTTGTATTAGGGGTTAGCGGTTTTAGGGAAGCCACCAGGTGGGCCGCCGCCGGTGATTAGGTTTTCGGGAGGAAGGAGGTATAAGGTTTTGAAAGAATAGGGTGGTGATTGAGGAGAATAAGGTGATGCTAGCGGCAGCGGAGAGAGGCAGAAGGAACTTAGGGTTTTGTGGGTATATTCGTTCAAAGTGTATGTTTTAAATTCATTGTTATTGCTGATTCATTAATTTAATTTGATGAGAAGTTTAGGAAATTATTATGAGTTAATGAGATTTTTTTAAAATAATAAATCACAGTTAAAGCACTAATGTACCGTTAGAGTTCTATAAAGGATAAGGATAAGATTTCTTTGATTTCGTCCACACCGGCGGTGACACTTGTCACCGTCCGGTAGAACCACTCCCCCAAGTTCCTATGTGTGATGGGTCACCATAGTTATCTTGTCCCTTCGCTTCTTAGTTCGTCTGATGGGATTTCTTTAAAAAAAAATTGGATCAAATGGCTCAGATTAAGTCAAAATGTTGACTGAAAGTGCATACCATACACCCTCTGAACCTGCGCTAATGGGCCTAATGGTTATGCTATCCGCACCCTATTTCTAGCCCAATTCTTTATTTTAACTGTAAATTTGTCTTTCCTCACCCCCTTCTCTATTTCTTTTATTCTTTAAAATTTCTATTTTTGTATAGCTTTCATTTTAATTCACAAAAAATATTAAAATGCTCAATAAAATTCCCCAAAAACTACAATAGGTTTATAATTCAATTTAGAACTTTTCCCAATTTGTACTTTCTGAATTTTGTCATTTTTTAATTTAATTTAGATTTTTTCATTTAATTGCTTTTAGATTGAATTATTACATGGACACATAAATTTGTATATTTTATTTCTACCACCTCCTATAACATTTTTGGCCCATTCTTTTTGCTATGATTATAGAACAAATAATAGTACCTAGAATATTTTTGATGTATTTTTTAGGCCATTTTATCTACTATTTTGGTAGTGTGATTTGTGCAAAATTATGAGTGAACCTTAGATAGATTTAAGTGACCATTTGACATGGTTAGACTTTGAATTTTTAAGAGATTTTTTAACACAATGTTATAATCAGGTTAGAGACCCTAGGTAATTAATTTCACATTTTTTCCATGGCTTTTGATATTTTTTTATTTTAATTCATTTCCATCATATTGTTGCATATTCATGTTCATGTCATTTACTAACAATTTTCCTTTTGTGCAAGGTATTTTCCGAGGATTTGCTTATGGACTTGGATCATGTTTATTATGCCTCGATTATGTTTTGTGTACTTTGTGATGTAATAGCTTAGAACTTGTATGCTTGTATAGTTTCTATAACTAGGATAGAAAAGATAAAACTAATCGATAGAAAACCAAAATCTCAAAAACAAAATAAAGAAATACTCGATCCAACGTCGAGTAAGTTTTCAAATAAATAAATAAAGTTTTAGTGACTTCGGGATTCCTCGATTACCATCTTTCCACTCCATTACAACCAAAAGCAAGCCTTGTATGTTGCACACCATAAGTCGTGCGTCTCAGCACCACGCAATTGACCCACCCGATCCATCGTTTCATCCCATTTATGTTTCACACACATTTTTACCCACCATGACTTAGTAGGACCATATTGTTCATTAACTTCTTGTATTCGCATTTCTACTTTAATATCCTTAGGTAGATTTAATCTTTCAAACCTCACTAACCATAGGTCATCCTTAAATTCAACTAACTTAGGGTAAGTCTAGTTTCCCTTAGAATTTTTTCCTTTCTCAACTTGAGTCTCACTTCTCACCTTTAAAAGAAAATTAAAACACTTAATAAAGGAAAATGTGTACAATACGTCACGAGCCTTAAGCTATATGGGAAATAATTAGTGGAGGTCTCCTCCATTCTTCTAGGATGCTTTACAAACGTTCCATTGGGGGCAATCTTGGAAAGTATTTGCTCTTGTGTCATAGTCTTTAGTGTTGTACATACAATAAACACAAACTCAAAACACTTCTTCTAAAAGACAACAAACCAAGAAGTCGTGTCTTCTCTTCTCATCTCATACTCTTTGTGGACGAATGTGACTTGTCTCGACAGTTCAAACAGCGACACGGTAAACACCCCCGAGTCAGAGCCGGTAACACTTGAGCTAGAGCTATGGCAACGTCATCCTAAAAAACACAAACAAGTTTCAGCCTTAGTTAGACGAACTACGGCGACTCTGATCCTCATTTATCCTGATGAGGTACGTAGGCAGTGGGGTAGGGCCCATTCGAGCACAATCTTTAGTTTCCCTACATTTTCCCCTTTATTCCCATTTTTCAATTCCAAGTTCTTTTCTCATTTCCATTTCATTCCAAATAGCCATTCCTTTCATTCAAACAGCATATTATTTCTCACCCTTTGAAACAGACTTATAAGCGTGGATCCCATCGGGTACGGCGGACGGATTGGGGTGCTAATACCTTCTCAATTCGTAACCGACTTCCGGACCCAGATCTTTGGTTCGCAAGGCCTCGTCCTTTTCCTTCTTCCTTAGGTTTGTGCAACATTACCTTTCCCATTCCTTCGGGATAAAAATGTCTGGCTGACGACTCTATCCTTTCCGCGCCACTTTCGCGTTTGTACTAGGATGAAAATCCCGGGAGCGACACATTGGAATGAAGACTTTGGACTTAGATTTTAGGATCCCTTCCCCTTTCTTTGATCATCATGAAGTTGGATTTATCCTTTATTTGGCCACTTGTTAGCTTATAAGGATGGAACTCTTATGCTTATAATTTGGAATGTCATCAAGTTTGGTTAGATCTTTCTTCCCTTATCTCTTTATTTTCTTTTTTAGGATAGTCCCTTCATCTCCTCTCATTCTTTAATTTTCAAAACCTTCTCCCTTTTTCAAAGGATTCCTTTTTTTAAAAATCAACACCTCTTTAACAAACCAAAACCTTGACTTTTGTTAAGTGGCTTTTACTTTTTTTTTATTTTCTTTTTAAAATCAATGAATATAATCATGTTGACCTTAATTCAAAAATAAAAAGAATCAAACTCATTCAAGTTGTTTTGTGCCTTTGTGCACTTTTGTTTTCTTCTTTTAAAAAAAGTGCCGATTATGAGTCATTATTCTTTAGTCGGGTGCTAGTCTTTCAATCTCCATGGTTGTAGTTTGATGTAATTGAGTCTCTTGTCATTTGTGGGGGTTTAGTGGCATACTCGTTGATTTTATCCGAGTTGGCGCCCTCCCCATAATGATGTATGAGTCCATGCCTTCATTCTCATGGTAGTTTGTTTGGCCATCCACTTGAAGATGACAAATTCTCTTCACTTAATAAAATTAATTACAACCCACCATTTTCACTATTTGTACCACGAACTACGGAGTTTTGGTCTTGCATTGCACTTTGTGGGTACGTAGGCATGAGGTGGTAAACCTCTCCAAACACAAAAATATTAAAAATAATTATTTTCTCATCCCTCCACTCACATTTTACAAACCATTTTCAAACCAAAAGCAGTAAATTTTTCAAAAGGCTCCCGTGGAGTACCACGGACATTTTGGGTGCGTAAAACCTTCTCATTGTGTAACCTATCTCCTTACCTGTTTCTCTATTGTGTTTCTTTAGCTTTTTGTTTTTAGATTCATTAGGATTTATTCACTCTTTTTTCCTTTTCCTCTTGGAATAAAATAAAACCGCGGTGGCGACTCTGTTTACTTTGAGTTAAGTTAACTAATAGCTTACACTCATGTTTTTACCGCTACAAAAGGTTAATCAGAATTTTGAGAGAAGGACAAATCTTGGGGAAGAACAAAAGGCTAGGTTTTGGATTTTCGCGGAGATTTTTTTTGCTGTGAATTTGAGCTTCCTTCAATCCAACGTAAACGTGGGGTTCGAATTCCATAACCAGGATTAGATAATCCATATGTTGGTTGGGATTTCGCATAATTGTTGTTGTATTTTTGTATGAGTTGTTGTTGAAATTCGTGTGGATCTACCATGTATAAAATGTTGTTCTTGCTATGTTGATGTCATGAAAATTGTTCATATTGTTGGATCAGTTGTTGTATTTGTTGATATGTTGTGGAATGGTTGTTGCAGGAATTCGGGTAGAAGGAGATTAGGATTCGTAAAATTAGTCGTAGAAATTTGTAGTTGAATAGATACAGAAGATTTGAAGTCTAAAATCAATGTAGAAACCCCATTAGGCTTGAAAGGAGTGATAAAGTCGTGTAATTCGTAGCAGAAGTAGGAATGGTATGCATTATGGTGTTTCACGTAACAGATCTGGTATTACGCGTAACAGGAGGGGCATTACACGTAACACATCCCAGTTATGCAGGCATTACACGTAATAGGTGAAGCATTACACGTAAGAAGTGGCGTGAAGCAAGTTATTACGTGTATGGAGTAGCCATTACGCGTATGGGCAGACTGGTGTGCAGAAAATGCAGTTTTTTGGCGATTCGTAATGTTTTCGCATCCGTTTCGAGTTGAGTCGATCCTAGACTTTAAGTAGAATTAAAATAAGTTGATTATAGTATATTTGAGGATTAAAAATAATTAATTTATGAATCTAATTGATTAAGCCGTAATTAGTCGTTTTCCATGTTGAAGTTATATTAAGTTGTTATAAGTTATGTTGTCCCGATCTTGGTGAAGATTATTAAGTTGCATGTCAATTGACCAATGTTGATTCACGTTGTTGAGTTATTAAGTCATTGATTATGTTGTTGTTGTATGCCATTTATAGTTGCATAAATTTGCATATTTTCAAGTTTGAGCGAATGCTCGATTCAAGTTGGCCTAGATTGGCAAATAAGTTGTTGATGCCTCGATAAACTGGCAAGATTTTCAAGTTGGGATTTTACTCCAAATGGTACCACATGCATATATAAGTTGAATTGCATTAAGTCTCATTTTAATTATGTTGTTATTGGTTGGTGTTTTCAAGTTGTATGTTGATGTTGCTAGTTGTGTGAAGTGGTGTGATTGTATGATATCTTGCTTACATGTTGATTATCATACTCCTGTTTATGTTATTTGATATCCCACCCCTTTTGTTTGAATGTTTCCCTCTGTTGGTAACGTGCAGGTAACCAAGATTCGAGTACCAAGTTGTCTCAAGTTGGTGTTTGCCGCTCTGATACGTAGCACTTCGGGGGGATAAACACATGTTTTGTTTTTGTTGATTTTAATATAGTTTATGAACTCGTTTCAGTTGTTTTATGTTGAAAACCATGTTGAAGTATTTGATGTTGAATATACTTGAAGTTTTTTTAAAGTTGCAATTTTTTTTAATCCGCTGTGTAGTTTATGAAGCAAGATTATTAATGAAGTTTTGTTGTTTGATTTTAAAGTTGAAAATGTGATATCCCATGTTTTGGTGAATTTCTATACAACTCTGAATATGCGTAGTTTATGATGTTATGCATAAAGCGGATGCATGAATATGCGTATGAATATGCTAACAAAACAAACATAAAGATAAGAAACATGTGACATAAACACAACAACAATTGGATACTCGGCTAATCCCAAGGCAACAATGTTGGGGAATCCCGCTGGAAATTCAACTGGAAATCCTGCAGGGGAAAAACAAACACCATCAAAGGAATAAAATCCTACTACAAAGCTTAACTCATACTGAGGAAATATCTGCTAGGGATTCAATCCATACAGCAATCTTCAAACAATCCATCATAAATTCTTCTATGAGAGAATAACATGTTTAGATACATTACCAACATAAAAATCTTCCACACTTTTTGGGGAAAATATGGAAATAGTCCCTTGTTAAACTCTGATGGGGTTAAACATTTTCACAACTTTGTTGGGAAACAAGATAAAGATCTACCAGCGATGCAAATAAATCATAACATACTAGAGTGTCACACATCAACATCAACTATGTAAAGGGATTGACAATGCTGAGGAAAGGTAATAATCTGCCAGGGGATAGGGAAATGCTTCCATAATCCTTGCTAGGGCCAGAGAAAAATCTTGAAAAGAAATAGGCTTACAAGCATGTCTTTTAATAAACATCATTCTCTGCAAGAGATAATTAACACATCACACTTACTCCGCTTGGGAAAAAGGTGTAAGACTTGCTGAGGATTATATAAGAACTTGCTATAAATCATCACATGAAGATATAATGGGGATCTGAGAGAAAGATCTATGGATATCACTCATTACTGGAAATTTCGGACTTGCCGACCCACATGGGGATACCAGAAGTTAACATCATAGCTAAAATACAGTTGCAGGGGATTTTAAATCAGTACCTACTACCAGGTAAAAGATAACCTCTAAACTAACTGCTATATCAATACTTCTGCTAGGGGATATAACCAACTCAAGCTGATAACCAAAGACTCGGCTGAGGATTCCCTACATAAACATTGCTTCTCAATTCAAAGATAATTTGCTCAGAAAGATATCAAAAACTCAGTTGGGGATACTTTTGTGACAAGAATATTATTTTTAACAACTCTTCTAGGGAATAAATTGGAACTCAAATGGGAATATTCATACAAAAAACAATCTCTGCTCCTACTTACTGTTGGGGAGCAACACATCATTAATATCAAAGTGCCAGGACTAATCAGGAATTATGTATGGAAACAACCGAATCAAATCCTGCTTTGGGAGAGGCAAGTTACACGCATTAAGACTTTTCCATCCCTGGAATAACTATTGATATTATTTCCTTATTCCTATATCAAACCAATTACCCTTTGTAGTGACCACTTAAGGTAAATAAAGAGAAGAATTTAAACAAAATCTTCTAACAAATTCCACTTGGAGAACCTACTGTCGAGGTACGTTATGGGAATTTTAAAAGATATCAACTAGAAAAGTCTATTGTCGAGACTAGCCATGGAATCTACTATCGAGATTCTAAAAATAAAACATCTTATGTTGAAGCCTGCTGGAGATCTAATGTCGAGATTAACCAGAGAATCTACAAATAAAACATCCTTTGTCGAGATCAACTATGAGATTCTTCTTTTGAAATCATCCGAGAAATATACTGTCGAGATTCTTGGAAAGAAAATAACTTCTGATCAGGTTAATTGGAAATCTTCCGCCAAGACTTACTAGTAAACAAGAGGAAACACCTTTTTCCGAGGTTAATCAAAGAAAATAGAATTACCTTCTGTCGAGGTTTACTGTAATATTTCTTTGAAATCATCCAAGATATCTACTGCCGAGATTCTTGAAGAGAAAATACCTTCTGCCGAGGTTAATTGAGAACACACCTGTTGTCAAGGTATGAAGTTTGTCTTCAATGGGGAACCTTCAATAGATTCTTCCTAGGGAGACAAAGTATATGTGTAAAAAAAATGAACTTTTAATCTAGATTTCACAGTCTAGAGATATCAACATTCTTGCAGGGACCAATATCTGATTAACAACTATATGGGGAAAACAGATTACTTCCTTGGAGCAAACTCTGCTTAGGATAATATTAAGTCCACAATTCATAGCTTTTTCCCTAGACTGCATGGTCTACAAAGGATTTTACACCAAGAGGAAAATTTGTACCATAAAGACTTGAGATAACATGCCCCAGTATGTTCGAACTCTTAGAGGGATTTGTCGAATCTTGACGTAATTGACCCAGATTAACTGAACTTGGTACACTCTTTGATCAACGAAGTCTTCAAAATTTGTCCCAAGTTAAATCATTAACTGGGAAAACAAACTTGCTCACACTCAACGAAGTCTTCAGGAAACATGCCCATGGATATGGTCATTCTTGAGATAACTTGCCAATCACTCATCAGAGTTTCAGGCCTCAAAAGATTAAACTCATCACTAATGCTCATATGTAAGCTTTCAGATGTCAAACAAATGTATGCAAGCAAAAAAATGTTAATTCTAAGAATGATAATTCTAATGCAACATATATGTTTATCTTGAAGTTTTTATTGAAAAGATATCGCAAAACTTTGTGAATGAATCACTAGTTTGGATATGATATTGATTTTTGAATGCATATGCAATACCAACAAAGATCTTTAAGCACAACTCATGGGATTCAGGAACACTATCTCTTTAAAGTACGCTTTCAAAATAAACCCTGCTTCAATTGGGTCTTTTGAGGGTTATAACTTGGACAGGTTCACGTTTTTCAGAAAAAATGATTTTTAGGCTCAAAATTTTATTTGTACCCACCCAATCTTCGTGATGTCCTTCAATCCTATATTCAGCTAATTCAACACAAAGGTTCATCTCTCAAAAGGATTAAACTAACGGGTTAAGAACCCATGAGGTTGCCAGTTTAAGATCCAATGAAGATTTTCAAGGAATAACAGTCATCCGGTCAGCTTTTGACTTGGTAGTCACACAAATTTGTTCTTTTGATGAGGATTTTTCTTTGCAATCCTTTCTTTTCACTTTTCGCGATTCTCATTCTTTTATTTTCCCTAACTTTTGCCTGGACAATTTTTTTTTTGAATTTTTGAATTTTTGATGTCCAGCGGGATGCCCCAATTTTGCCTAAATCATTTATCTTCAATTCTTTTTTTTCCGACTTAGCAGGCTTTTACTTTTATTTTTCTTTATATTTCTTTTTTTTGAACAAATCATGTGACATTGGATTATCTGAATTTGTTAAACAAGGTTGTGACTGTCTCTTTCCTTCATGGATTAGGGATAACCATTGTGGTTTTCTTTATATGCACATTCCTTTTGAAATTTGGACACTTTGGTCAAATTAACTGAAGACTACCTAGCCCCAAGGTTAATGTGAGGGTTTTTTTCGATTTAGAAAAGAAACTCCAACTTCAAGGCTCAAAAAGGGTTAACAAGGGATTACCTTCCTTATATCTTCGGTGGTTGGGATTTTGAAACAATGCCTTACATCATCAGCAGGGTCTTATTCAAAAGCACACAACCAGAAATTTTGCATTTTCACTTCATCATCCTCCCTCTAAGAGTTTAGACAAGAAATTGGTATTGCAATGCAAAAAAACAAATAAATGAGCGAAAGTGAATGGATCACTTCAAGATAAACGTACACATCAGATTGTGATTAATATTAAAATAAACAAGTTATTACATGTAAACATAACATTAACAATCATGAATGATTACAAATAAAGTTGCATTAAATGAACTAAGGATCTGAGGAAAATGTCCCAGTCTGAGCTTCTTAATTCTTCAGGATAAAGGAACTCCATTCACAAATGGTACTCCTCTTTCAAAGGTTAGCACTTCATCGTCGATATTTTCTTAAATTTGTTGGAAAACCTTGCATTCCTCAATCAGATGCCCTATTACTCCACCATGAAATTTATAATTGGTATCTGGATTGTACCAAGGAGGACGAGATCTCATTTCTCTGATCTTTCTGGGTGTCATTATCAAGTTTCGATAAAAATAAAACCATAATTGACTATAAGTCATTGGAATTGGATCAAATTATGCTTTCTCTTGAACATTGTTTTGCTTAACAACAGGAGTTACTGACACCACTTGCTGATAACGTTGGTTGTTTCTCCTATACTTTTCGTGAGACATAGTATTGGCTTCGCCATTTTCTTTTTATGAAATCTAGCAGCACTTCCTTCTTTGGTTAACCATCCTTCACGGACACCTTCTTCTAGCCTCATTCCCATGTTCACCATCTCAGCAAAGTCAGTGGGTGCACTAGCAACCATCTTCTCACAATAGAAAGGACCGAGAGTTTCCAAAAAGATATTGGTCATTTCTTTTTCTTCCATCGGAGGACTAACTTGGGCGGAAAACTCGCACCATCTTTGTGCATACCTCTTAAAGTTTTCTTTGTTTTTCTGGAACATGGTCTGGAGTTGGTCACGATCTGGCTCCATATCAACATTATACTTGTATTGTTTCACAAGAGCAGCAGCTAGGTCTTCCCAAGACTGAATATGATTCCTCTTAAGTTTCATATACCACATCAGGGATCCTCCATACAAACTTTCTTGAAAGTAGTGAATCATCGACTTATCATCTTTGACATGAGCGCCCATCTTTCGACAAAACATTGTCACATGGTACTTTGGACAACTGACACCCTTGTATATTTCAAAGCCAGACGTCTTGAACTTCAGAGGAATAACCACATCCGGTACCAAACTTAAGTCATTTATCTTAATGCCAGTGCCTTGAGTTTTGTCATCACTTTCAATTGTTCCTCGAATTTACAAGACCCTTTCTCGAGTTCCACAAATCTAGAATCAATCCCCTTTGTCACAGGATGAACACTTTGAGGATTTGGCATATTCATCAAAAATCGGGAATCCCCTTCATAAACTTGAGAAACCAAACTACCTCGCAAAAAAATTGAGACTAAATAGGAACATCCAACGGTGGAACCATATTGTCCGGAGGAGAGTCATACATCAGATTGATCATCACCTTAAAACTTGACATGAGATCAACATTCTCTGTTGTAAACACCCCAAATTTGCCCTCACTCATTTCAACATGGCTTGTGATTCTTTTCATTTGCATAAGTTCAATCATATCATCTCATATTGCATTTTTGATTCACTACATATGTTCTAAGTCATTTGCATCTAGGGTTTGTGATCTGAGCCATCTGAGCCACTCCAAGAGTCTTCAATCATCTCAAGGGAGTCCATGTATGTTCAAGCATCATATTATATCCTCCCAAGATCAAGAAAGTCAGAAAATCACAAGAACTAAGAAAGGCATGGAAGCAGAGCCAAGCTTAACTGCACAGATGACCTAAAATTAGGGTTTTGGTTTCAGAGGCCATAACTCCAAGTTTTTTGGTCATTCTTGTTTCTATTGGTCTCTATATGATATAACGATCATGCATACCAATTTTCATGAAGAAATTCAATGGGGAAGGCATCTGATCAATAGATGACATCTTGAGCAAGTCAGTGCAAAATCAGGGCATCTGAGGCCCCCATCATCCAACCAAAGGGTCTTCTCCATCATTTTGGGTGTATATGATCTTTATTTGATCTTATAAGAAGTTAGAAGTTCACAAAATTGAGGAATTTCAAGCCATTTGCAAAGTTGCCATTTTGGGAAAGTGACTTGTAATGCAAACTTGCCATTTTGGGAAAGTTTTTCAACCTCCTCTTTTTGATTCAAAAATGCTTCAAATGAAAAATTCTTGGTCATGAAAGTTGTAGATTGGATCATTCCCTGTTCAAAAAGTATAATAACTTGATCTAATTCATCATAGAACTCAAGTTATGGCCTTGCAAAATTGGGAAAATCACAAAATTTCACTTATGTACCAAAGAGGGAAACTTGCAAAAACTCATACCAAGGCAATTTGTGATCTCTAATTGACTTCTAACCATTACACAAACATCATACATGACCTATAATTCAGAATTGCCCAAATAAATCCCAAGTTTCATGCCTTGATCATCAAGTATTTCAAAAGGGGCCAAAACCTTCACAAATTGCAAAACCACCCACAAACTTCATTCCACTTGATATTTTGCCTCAATTTGAATTCCATGGCTGCCCATGAATCAAGCTGCGCCAGACACCCCCTTGTCCTCAGCCTGCCATGAGCCCATACCTCCAAGTATAACTTTCTTGACTTTTTGCAAAATGAGCCATACCAATCACACTGCTCCACAACAACTCTCTGCCCAATCAGAACATGTTATGTGGACCTCAAGCAAGCCATTTCATACAACAACACAAGTTGAATCCTCCCACAACTCAGCATTCACCAAAATCCCCTCTTATGCATTTCTCTTCTAAACACACAACTCAGCCATCAAAACTCCAAAATTTTTCCACCATTCAACTCCACATTCATCACTGATCATTTCCCACCCTTCATTTTGCCTTTAAACACCCCATATCAAAAATACGATTTTCACCTCCTTTGACCTGAGCTTCAGCAAACTTCACATAGAGGCCATATAAACTCCAACCAAGCTTTGCAAACTCTTGAGGGGGATCATTGGAGGTGATTTGAAGCAAAGAACTGGCCAGAAAGCTCCAAAGGTGAAAGCTCCAGTTCAGGTAACCTCAAGAACAAATTTTCCAGAAACGCATTTTCTTGTTATAAATTGATAGAGTGTGTTGCCCTGATCATGTTAAGCTTTGAATCACTGAAAATGGTGGAGAGATGAGTGTGTATGTATGCTCTGAAATTTTTGCAGTTTTATTGTTTTTGCTCGAATCTTGTTATTGATGCAATGAAAATGTGTTTTTGTGTTTGATTCGTGTTTGGGGTGGGTAGAGGATGAAATCTGGAGAGTTAGAACATTTGAAACAGCCTAGGGAGTAAGTTTGATTTCTGCCTCGCCAGAGAAGATGACCGGAACCACTGTTCCGGTCATCTGAAGGTGGAAGTAATTAGGGTTAGGGTTAGCCAACTTTGAATGTGAGCCCTCAGATTCGTTTTCCCGCGTGCGTTCAAGGGTCCAGATTTTGTGATTAAACCCTAATCTCTGATTAATTAGGCTAAACATAATCAATGAAATTCAAATCTCCAGAATTGATCCTAGCCCTCCAAATCTGCGCGCATCAACTCCCTCCTTTTTTATTCAAATCATGGCCCTTGGATCTGTTGACTTCTCATTTAAATTGAATTTATTTCATTTTATTTTGCATTTCTTTGTGCATTTTATTTAAAATAGCTAGAAGCTTTCAAAAAAAATTATTTTTTGCATCATGACTTTAAATATTTTTCTCATTCTGAAAATAATTTTTGTTTTATTTTTTGCATTAAAAATTATTTTTAAATCATTTAAATGTTTGTTTTTAATTAGTTAATGGAAATTAATTGATTAAAAATGCATTTAGGTATTTAAAAATCACAAAAAAATTCAGAGAGCATTTTAAAACATTTACAAACTCACAAGACAAATTTCTTTTTGGTTTTGATCATACTTTGATAATTTTCATTTGAATTAGGGTTCTTTAATTTGAATATTTTTAACCCTAACTTCAAAAATTCATAACTTTTGATCCAAGTTGAGTTTGTGAATGGTTCTTTTTGCATTGTGTTATACATTCTTTCAAGCATCTAAAAACATTTTTGCTTCATTTTTATCTTTCATTTTCCATTTGTTTGGAATTTTCCCTTTTGGATCACCCTTAAAACCTTAGAAACTTAGAAAATTCATAACTTCCATTAGGATAAGAGTTAGGTCTCCTCCTTTGGGGTGTGATATTGTTGCACCCCAAAATTTGCCCTCACAATACAAGACTTTGTGTGTTAAGAAGGTTCACAAGGTTCACAAGACCTTTCATGAGGTTCATGAAGTTTACAAAACACTTTATGAGGTTCACAAGGTTCACAAGATTCACAATACTTACAAGACCTTTCATGAGGTTCATGAAGTCTACAAGATACTTTATGAGGTTCACAAGGTTCACAAGACCTTCCATGAGGTTCACAAGGTTCACAAGACCTTCCATGAGGTTCACAAAGTTCACAAGACATTTTATGATGGTTCACAAGGTTCACAAAGTTCACAAATAGTCATAAGAGTTGACAATTCCCTCAGACAATGCACCTCCTAAGCAGTGCATCAAAAATTAGGGTTTTGACTTTAATCAGGCTAAATGGACTTCCAAGACTTCAAGTGAGCTTTATAACATCTTACATGTGTGTAAGAACCCCCATGACAAGTTTCAAGACTTTTCTCAAAGGTTTGCTCAGTCAGATGATCAGATAAGTCAAAATCAGTCAAAGCAGTTAAAAAGTCAAACTGAGGTCAACTGTGGTCAAACCAAAGTCAAAATTCATGATTTTTTGCCAACATCAAGTATATGAAGTAAAATTCATCATTTGATCAAGGGTTGATCATGATTCATCAAGGAGATTTCAGATCATCAAGAATCAGGAGTTTCTAAATTAGGGTTTCCTCAGTAAAAGTCAACTGAACTTTGATCAGTCATAACTTTCACATGCTTCATCAACAAGTTTCCATCCAAAGCTCATTTTGAAGGAAATTAAATTCTCTACAACTTTGTGTCTCACAAGCCAAGCCCAAAAATGCTTCATTTGGAAGGTATGAGCTAAGACATTATAGGTCCTTTTGAAAGTCAACAAAAAGTCAACAACTTCAAAAGGGCATAACTTGAGAATGGTAAATGATATGGACATGAAACCAGTGGGGTTGGTTAGAGGACTCTTCAAGCTTTCCAAAATTTCCAAGAAAACCCTCATAGCATTAAAATTGAAGGATGTGTGCCCTTGCAAAGTTGGGAAATTTTTGGTTGGTTTATGAAGAAAATGGAGGTTTAAAACTAATTTTTTCTAAATGGGCTTGCCATATGATGACCCAATCCATACCATGACCTCATGCACGACCCAATTCTATAAAAATCAGATTTTTTATCATTTTATTTTTATTTATTTTGATTTAATTCATTTAAAATCATTTTAAATTAAAATAAAATATAAAAGTCAAAGATTTAAAAAGGATTGAGCTTCTAGAAATTCATAAAGGTGATTGGTATCAAAGTGGTAAAAGAATCATGATGATTGGCCTAAAATAGAAGGTGTTCATACAAGAATATTTGAATTTTAAAGCCTTATCTTTTTGAATCTTTTTGGATCAAATCTTCCACACAAACATCAATTTTTTCTGACCTAATTGATCACACTATAAGTACATGACATAACCCTAATCATTGGAGACGAATTGCAGCCTCCAAAGTGTAAGTTCATATTTTCAAAAACCTCTCCAAAACTTCAAATTCGGTTTCTACTCTACAAAGCATTTGAAGGTATTTTGAGGACATAGCAATGATCCTTGCACATCCCTGAATCGAAACCAATACTTACATGCTTCTGAACCATGACATAATGCATATCCCGAAGCATTCTTAGTCTTGAACTATTTTTTTCGATTTCAATAATTCAATGTGTTTTAATGAATTTTGTTTGTCTAATCATGTTTGTGATGATGTATAGAATGTTTCTGGACAAAAACATTGAAGGAAAATGCCCTAAACCGAAAGACACCATTGTTAGGGTTTGAGTTCTCAAATTGGGAATTCATGATTTATGTGAGATAAATGACTTTTAAGAACATGGTTATGATGTATAAGCTTTGTATGTTTGATCTGGACTGTCAATTTGTATTAATTTTGTTGTTTACGTGATGATCCAAAAACCTAGGGTTACTGGTTCATGAACACCCAGGAAATTTCGCAGGAAAATTCACATCAATTTTCGCAAGTAATTCAAGGAAGAAGACGAAGTGGGATGCGCGCGAATTTCAAATTCAAACTTTTGTTTTAAAATATTATGATATTGTTTCTGTTTTATTTCACAATCATTGTGCTTGTCCCAGTGGTGAAGTGTGCGCGTGTGATGCTTATAGGCCTGGGTTCGAATCCTGGCTTCCCAAATTTTTATTGTTTTTTCAGTTTATTCATTAGATATCATATATTATGTATTATTGCCATTATAATATCAGGTGCGCTCTCCCAGCTGGATTGGTTAAGGTGTTTGTGTGTATTGTGAAGGTCCTGGGTTCGATCCCCCCAGGCCTTTTGTTTTTTCTTTCTTTTTCTCTGATTTTCAGGCATAAGGCACAAAACCAAATGGATCCCCTCTTTCATCACCTGCGCGCAGGCTGGCCCAGTGGCAACTCTTCATTCAGGTTCCAGGGAGGTTCTGGATTCAAATCCAGGCCTCCCAATCATTTTTAAAACCAAGCAATTTTCTTTATATTTTCTTTTTTCTTATCTTATTCTCTTAAAATTTTAATTAATTATTATTTTTTTTTTAAAATAAATCATATATATATATATATTTTGTATTGATACTTTATTTTTATTAATATGTATGTATTATATATAACTTATTTGTATAATTGAATTAATATTTAATCTTTAAAATTTTTGTATATGAAACCTAATTTATTTTTTAAAACCCTAAAAACACATATTTTTTCAAACCCTAATTTTCTTCTTCTATTATTTATATTCATAACTTCATTAAAATTCTTAATTTTTGTTAATGTATAAATTATTTATAACTTAAATTCTTGTATGTAAATATAATTAAAAGTTAAAATTCTTAATATAATAATATGACCTAATTTGTTTAGAATTTAATTTTTGCATGTAAATAATTTTATTATATGTTTAAAAATATGTAAAAAATTGCTAATTTAATTTTTATAATTATAATTCTATTTTCATATTATGTTCATAATTAATTTATTATATAATTTATACATAACTTAAAAATTTTATAATAATTAGCATAATTGTTTATATTTTATTATTAAATAATAATTGTTTATAAAATTGAATTTTTTTTGCTTATTTCATTATCATTATTAATTATATTCTTATGATATTTGTTTAGCACTAACCCCATTTAATTTAGTATTATTGTTATTATTTTTATTATTTTCACTAACCCAATTATAATTATTTATTTATTTTACTTATGCTATTTAAATTGCTTTATTATTATTATTGTAATTGCTCCTTGGTGTAATATTTAATAGTAATGTTTAAATTATTTATTTTATGCTATGGTTAGTAAATAGGGAGTGTAACATGTATGTTTATTTAAAATTAATTTAGATCACTTAATTTAAAAGATAAATATTTAAAATTGTACACTCACACACGTAAGTCGATCTTTGATCGCCATCTCACTTCCTTAGGGGTACCTCTCATTGTTGCCTAATCAAAAGGTCAAGTAGGGTGTATAAAGCAAAAGTCCCTCAAAATAAAGTCATCTAGTCCCTTAACAGATAAAAGATCAAGTCCCTTTCGAATGTTGCCTTCGTAATGATCTTGTCCCTTTCGAATAAAGATGATAGTCCCTTCAAAATTGCTTATACACCCCACAGTTGCCTACATAAACAGATGTCCCTTTACTTGTCCCTCACATCCAAGGTAATGACTACCTATTCCTTAATAATAGGGATAGTCTTACCACTTAAAGGATTCAAGAACAGAAAAGACTTAAACTTAGGGTAGGGTTCCTCATAGTTACTTGCTCACTTTTCAAAAAAACATTTCAAACACTTCACACATTTCAAACAATTTTCAAAACAAAGGTTTTTTACGCATCCGTACATGGATCATTATAAAACTCTTAAGAAAATTTCTATTCACACACTTCACATTTCAAAAACATTTTAAAGTGAGCTAAGTAACTAAGAGCCCATGGATAACCATGGATGTAAAGGGTGCTAACACCTTCCCTTTACATAACCTACCCCCCGGACCCAAAAATCTTTTAAAAAGGTCTTTCCTGTTCTTTTATGCCCTTTCCTTTGGATAAAATAAAATTCGGTGGCGACTCTTGCTATCCGCAACATTTCACTAAAGTCAGTTCTCCCACCGTGTTACAGAACTGGCGACTCTACTGGGGATTTAATAAAAGAGGGGTACCCTTAGGAATTAGATCACTTTAAAATTGTTTGCCTTGTTTGCTTTATACTTATTTGTTAGGGTGCTCTTATGTGTGAAAGATCCTAACTCAGATCTAGTGTACCTTAGGTAAATGGCAATAGACCAAGGAAACTGTACGGCGTATACCGATATGGTTGATCTGGTGGCCATAGTTAGTGTGACTTCTTGGTTGGTGCTTATGTTCCTTAAGTCAAGTTGAGGATAATATGAGGCTGCCATATGTTGTCAATGCACTAACTAACTTTTAGAACCATAGTTATCCCATCTTGGCCTTTAGAAAGTAGTGAGATAACCGGCTTTGGTGCAGATTGAAGTTGGTTGATACTCGATGCTATGCTCATTGAGATTCTAAACTTGTAGGGTTTTGGTTGGCAAGTAAGTTGCCTACTGAACAACCACCCTTGTGAAGGATCAATGATATTGAGATCCCTTAGAACATGGTTACTTTTGTAGGACAGGATGAACCAACTAACTTCAGGGGAGGGTACTTACCTTTGGACCTCATGCAAGCCTTCAAACCTAGGGCTATTGTGTGACTTGTTTGTGTGTGCCACATGTTTGTGATTGAGCATAACATCATAGCATCATCATGCATCATAAGCATAGCATTTTCACTAACCATTTCAAGGACCAAGGGATTTATCTTTGTTCTTTGTTACAGGTCATGGCTTCTGCTCGTAGAAACACCATCAGGATCAACTTTGTGGGCATACCTGCTAAGCTTAAAGAGTTGGTTTCTCAGGTGTCTGATCATTCCCAGTTCATCAAGAGACATGGTTACCTATTGGATCTAGTCACCTCAGGGTTCAATGAAGACATGATGAGTGTTCTGTTTCAGTTCTTTGATCCTAAGCACCATTGCTTCACATTCCCCGATGTCGCTCCCAAAGATTTGCATCCAGGTACAAGCGCGAACGGTCGGCGAGAGGGACAATGAGAACACACAGCCGTGAACTCACTGGAGATGAAAAGAGTCGCCAGCTAGGCATTTTTATCCCGGAGGAAAGGCAATGCTGCATAGACCTAGAAAAAGATGGATAAGACGGTTTGCGAACCAGAGAGACTGAGAAAGGGGGTTGGTTACAACCTGGGAAGGTATTAGCACCCAGATTGTCCGTCGTACTCGACGGGATCCACGCTTAAGAGATTTGTGTTTTAAAGGGGTAGTGTCAGTGCAATTTGTGTGCAAAAGAGCTGGAAAAGGATGTACAGGTGTCAGTGTAGAGTGTATAAGTGATATGAAGTATGAAAGTGTCAGTGTAAGAGCAAGAGTGAAATGCTCAAGAATGTGAGGCTGAAAGAATAAAGCTGAAAGAGGGGGAATATACAGAGACTTTTGTTCGATAACTGTTAAGTTATGCCTACGTATCCTCTCGTGCAATGAGGAAGTCAGAACACCGTAGTTCGACCCAAAGAGACTGAAAGAATGAATTGACTTGTGAACTGCTTGCTTGTCAATGCTCAAGTGTATGACCTGTCTGGCTCAGGTGCTTACTGTCTTGCATTAGACGGAAGAAGCAAGTTCCCGGTTATGAGTGAATATGATGAGAAAAGAATCCCGGAGGAGACGATTATTATTTGTTTTTTGTATTTTCAGTCTTTTATTGCTTTTGAAAGTTTGTCATAAGTTAATGAGCTTAAGCCTAAACCAATGGATTTAGTAAACTCATCACATCATCCCTCTGATCAGGGGTAATGAGAATACCTTAAGTGTGAAGTCAGATTCTCACACTTAATCACCTTTGGTGTAGGATTAAGATCATTAACCTACTTGTGATTAATTAGATGTTTTTGGTGTCTTTGTTTAGTGTTGAGTAATGAGGTTAAGCCATAATCAAGGACTAAACAGACTCATTACACCATCCTAATAGAAGGATAATAGATGAGAATGTTTAAGCTGAGGAAAGCTCCTCAACTTAATCCATGATTAGGGATTAAACTCATGACAAAACAAGCCTTTGATTAAGTGGATTTTATTTAATGGTATGATAATGAAGTGATTTTTATGATTTGTAAGACAACTTGAGGAGGACTTGTCCATTAACACTAGGGTTAGTCCTTCTTAACCACTTAAGGAAGAATTAGAACCCTAATGCAAGGCCCAAGTTACAAGTGTGATGTCTTGATGATTATTAAGTGAATTGATTAAGAGATTTAAACACATTAAGGGTTTAACACTTAGGATTAAATTTATACACTCCATCCTAATAGAAGGATGCAGGCATAAGCTTAATCACAAAGCCTTAAAGCCTTTAGGGTTTAGTCCCCGATTATGAGGTGAGAAGAGAAGACTCAAAGAGAGACACAAAGGTAAAACTATGAGGGGAGACTAATCAAAACCCTAATCATTGTCATGCTTGGTTGTTCCTAAGGTTTGTGAGGTTTTCAAGGGAAGTCTTCAATGGAACCACCAGGAAGCAGATGAAAGGATCAAGAGAAGCAAAGTGACTTGCTTCATTCAAGAAGTCAAGTCACTTGAAGAAAGAAAGTGGGAAGAGCAAGAATGAACAAGCTCAAACTCAAACACATATAAGAATGCAGCAATGGATGCAAGAGAGATGAAAAGAAAAGTTATGAGAAGTGAAGGCAAATTCACTTCTCAAAACCACTTACCACCTGTAAAGTTAGAAAAGAAAGTGCAATGCAATGCAAAATGAGATGACATGGTATGATGCTAGACCAAACCAGAAGCATGTTGATGATGATTATGATATTATGAAGTGCTGCAAACATGAGGCAAGACATGGAGATGTTCATACAAGATCATGGATGCAAATGATGCAAGATAAGGAGCATGAATGCACATGAAAAGTTATGAAACATACAAGGCAAATGACATGGCAAATATGTGATGCAATGATCAAACATGCTTCCTACATGTCTTAAGATGTCATATGAAACACAAGAATGCACAAAATGCAAAGACAAGTCAAGTTATGCAAGGGAATGCAAGAAGGATGCAAGAGAAAGCCCAAATTAGGGTTCATGGATCAAACATCAAACCAAAACCCAAAACAGAAACAAAACTCAAGATAAAAAATGGGAAATGCTACCCAAAGAAACCCTAATCCTATAATGAACCACTGCCCAAAGGGGAACTCTCAACTCTTAACCAAACTCAAGGTATGATTTTTCTAAGTTATTAGGGTTTTTTAGGGTTTTTAACAAAAGAAATGCAAAACAATTGGAAAATGAAGAAACAAATCATGGCCATTTTACCCTAGAAACTACATGCTAAACATAACACAATGCCAAAAGAATCAATGTCCAAACCTTCTCCAATAGGCAGAAATGAATTTTTGAATCCATGATCAAAATAATGCATAAAAAATGATTTAATTCAATGAAAAATTCTTAAAATGCATCAAGATCAAAAAAGAAATTTGGTTTGAAGGTTGGACAATGTTTCTAAATGTCTTAGAACATTTCATGAATTTTTTTGTAATTTTTAAATACCTAAAAGTATTTTTAATTAATTAATTTCCATTAATCAATTAAAAATAAACTTTTAAATATTTAAAAATACTTTTTAAATGATAAAAAATAAAATAAAAATATTTTTGGGTCATAAAAATTAATAAAACTTTAAGGAAAAAGTTTCATAATTTTTATGTATTTTTTGCTATTTTAAATTAATTATGCAAGACAAAAGAAAAATAAAAGAAAATAAATGAATTAAAACTGATTTAATGAAAAGTATTCAAATCCTAGGGATCAGATTCAAAGCTGCCTGCGCGCGAATTGACTGCCCGCCACATCTCACGGCTCAGATTCAAACTAGCTAATTACACTGATTAAACCCTAATTATGCCCTAATGACAATCAGGCGACCGGAACAGTGTTCCGGTCGTCTTCTCCGGCCATCCCCAAAACCAATCTCTCTCCCTAGGCCATTTTAAGAGCTCCAACTCTCCAGAAATCATCTACCACTCACCCTAAACACGAATCCAGCATCAAATCACATTTAAACTCACACACAAACAAGAATCGAAGCAATGAAATTTTTAGGTCAAACTTTCAGAACAACATAACATGCTCATTTCTGGCTTATTTTCAAAAGTAAAGAGATCCCAATGATCAGTGTAACATACACAACAAGATTTTAACAAGAGAAATGAGTTCTGGGAAAAAAGTTCATGGAGTCACCTGAGGTTGAACTTCTGATTCAGGAGCTTTCTGGATGGTCCTTTGGCTCAAACAGGTCCCAATGATCTCCCTTTGAAGCTTTGGATGCTTAGTTGGAGTTTAAACAACCTCCTGAGAGAGTTTGCAGAAGCTCTGACCAAGGAAGTGTGAAAATCGTATTTGGGATATGGGGTGTTTCAGGCCAAAGTAGTGGGTGGTTTCTGGTCAGTGAAGCAAGATGAGTTAGTGTGTGGAGTTTGTTTAAGTGTTCATGGCTTGTGGAGAGAGATTCGATGGAAAATGCAGGCTGAGGTGAAGAATGGCAATGGGGTATTCTTGCTCAAATCAGGCCTGGCTCTTGGTGCTTTCTACTCAATGAGGCAAGGTGAGATGATTAGTGAAGTTGGCTTGAGTGTTTGGTGGCTGGGCTGAGGGATTCGAAGCAAAATGCAAATGGGAGTGTTTTTGTGAATGTCTTGGTGTGGAGTGTTTCAGGCCTGCTTAGTACATGGAATGGCTTGCAAAATGATATGTTATTTTAATCCAAGTGGCCAGAGGATGTGACATGGCCTGTGGTGATAGGTAAGTTTACTTTTGCATAAAGGTCAACTTTTGTGTAAGGCAAGTATGGCTTGACTCTAGGCAAGTACAATGGGCATGGGCTGCGCAGCATGAGTGAGGGAGAGGTCTAGCAAAGCTCAGCATCCAAGGCTGCAAGTTGTAGGAAGTGATCATGAAGATTTTGCAAGTTGTTGCTTTTTGGTTCACATGTGATTCTTTTGCCTAACCAAACATAAACCATAGGCATTCTTGGTTCAATTATGATTTTTATGACTTAGAGAATGTTTATGTGCTGGTTTGAAATGAATTAGAAGTCACCTAATGCATTGGTTCATGACTTTGCAAAATTTCCATTTGAAGCATGCCTTGAAAATCAATGATTTTAGCCAACTTTGCCTTGCCATAACTTTTGATCCAAGAAGAGTTTGATCAAGTTCTTGTAATTTTTGAAAAGGGAAAGATGAGATCTACAACTTTCATGACCAAAGTTTTTCCATTTGAAGCCTTTTTGGATCAAGAATCAAGGCTTGAAAAATGACCTAAAATGATGCATTCTTGAAAAGTCAACTATGCCCAAAAAGTCAACATTTGCAAAAACCCTAAATTCTTGATTTTTATGAACTTCAACCTTCTTCCATGATCAAATAAAGATCATATACACTCAAAATGATGAAGATCACCCATTGGTTGGGTCATTGGGGGCCTCAGATGCCCTGATTTTACACTGACTTGTCTGAAAAGTCAACCCTTGATCAGATGACTTCCCCAAGGAATTTCTTCATGAAAATTGATATGCATACTCCTTATACCATATAGAGATCAATGGAAACAAGAATGACCAAAAAATTTGGGGTTATGGCCTCTGAAACCAAAACCCTAATTTTCAGTCAACTGTGCAGTTCAACCTGGCTCTGCATCCACTCAAACCCTAGTTCTTGTGACTCCTTTGCATTTTTGACTTTGAGGGGATGGAATATGATGCTTGAACACATGTGGACCCCTTTGAAGTGATTGGTGGCCTTTGGAGTGGCTCAAGATGCTTTGGGATTGCTCAGATCACAAACCCTAGGTGCAGATGACCTAGAAACTATGCAGTGAAACAAAAATGAGATGTGGGATGGTATGATTGGGTTTATGCATATGAGATGAACACAAGACATGGTGTGAATGGGTGAGGGCAAATTTGGGGTGTTTACAGCTGCCCCTATTCAAACATGAGTTAGTTGTGCAGGATGTAAGCGACGGCTTATCAGGCAAACAAGATAACTTGTGGTTGAATACCAAAGACAGTCCAAAATTTGCACTCACAAAAATGAAGAAGAAAAGGGATATAGATTGTAAAAGAAAGTAAAGTATACTGTAAAGTGTGGGCGACGGAGGACGACCATCGAGCAGAGGACGACTGCTGGGTAAAGAGCAATGACGGGGACGGCCGACATGCTGGGCAAAGTGTGTGAAGTAAAGCAATGACGGGGACGGCCGACATGCTGGGGGTAAAAGGTAAAGCTAAGACGGGGACGGCCGACTAGCTGGGAAAAGTATATTACGATGGGGACGGCCATCAAGATAAAGCTGTAAAATTCTCTGGAAAATAAATAAAACATGACGGGGACGGCCATCAAGTTCATAATAGTGAAAGTAACCGACGATGGGGACGGCCATCGGGCTAGAAGGAAAAGGGACCACGACGGGGACGGCCATCGGGTTAAAGAATAAATGAAATAAGCAGATGATGAGGTACGGTCATCAAAGGTGAAGGACGATCACCTAGCAGGGGACGGCTGCTCTGTTGGGAATAAAAGAAATATGATGGGGACGGCCATCAAAGGTGGAGGACGACCACCAGGCAGGGTACGGCTGCCGAAAGTATCGCGACATAGGACGAATGCCGGATAAAAGGTCAACGATGGGGACGGACATCGGACGAGCATGATGGAGGACGACCATCAAGAAGTGGAGGACGACCACTCAGCAGGGTACGACTGCTCTCAAGGTTCATCATGACACAGGACGAATGTCAGATAACCAAAATCAACAATGGGGACGGCCATTGGATAGAGTGATGAAGAACGATCATCAAGAGGTGGAGGACGACCACCTAGCAGGGGACGGCTGCTAAATATCAACGATGGGGACGGCCATCGGATGAGCATGATGGAGGACGACCATCAAGAAGTGGAGGACGACCACTTAGCAGGGTACGGCTGCTCTCAGGGTTATCATAACACAGGACGAGTGCTAGATAAAAAGAAAATTGTTTTGTTGGTGATCTACTGGGGAATAGCAAACACGGACGAGTGTTTACATCTAAGAAGTAAAAGGGATAAGTGCTTAGATGTTAGTGTATAGATTAAGGTGCGGACGAGCATCCTTAAGACTACGATACGGACGAGTATCAGGTAGAAACAAACTAACACATGTTCAGAGATGATGATACGGACGAGTATCAACGGGTTAACAAAGAACACGGACGAGTGTTGTATCTGAAGGGACTCTTCTGGGGAATAGCAGACACAGACGAGTATCTATATTCAAGGAGACATAAGTGTTTGACACGGTGTATGGATTAAAGATGCGGACGAGCACCCTTAAGACTATGATACGGACGAGTATCATGTAGAAACAAACATTAGACGCAATGTTCTGAGATGATGGTACGGTCGAGTACCAACTGGTTAACAAAGAACAAGGACTACTGTCGAATCTGCGGGGATATAAATGGTATATACAAGATACGGACGAGTATCTGTATAAGTGTAACATGAGTAGTGAGTATGAGTATTGCATAGATGAGTGTTTATCTGCTGGGGGGGTGACACGGACGGGTGTCAAGGGAGAAAAGTATAATATTAACAAATATATGAGTGATGAGAGGTGTAAGTGACTGCGCTGGGGATATGACACGGACGGATGTCAAGAAAGTGTATATATAAGTATATGCGAGTGCAAAGAGGATGTCTTTGGCTTTCTGCTGGTGTTTTGACACGGACGGGTGTCCAAAGGTGTATATGCTGGCGTTTGTGATTTGCGAGGCAACTGCTTTTGCTGGGACCCTGGTGGGGATTTTTCTGTATATATTCTGTATGCCGACAGATTATCAATATTTACAAGTGTTCAATTCACAACATGACTTATGATTATGCTATGCATTCGTTTTTTGCCGTAATGCTCCGTATTAGACAGAATGCTACGCTCTGGGGGGATAGTATGATGCGAATGCTATGATTATGCGAAGAGGCACCGATCCGGGATTCGGATCCCGTTGCTGCGAAGATCTCCGGTTGATCTGCTTGAAGTGAACATCCCAGCTGGGGATGAGATCATTGGTAGATCTAATGATGTATCTGCTTGGGGATATAGGTCACTGATTGACATATCCTTATAATACGGGACCCAGCTGGGGTTTGTAGAAGCTTTCCCCCTCTCTGTTGTGACTTCTTCGTGCGTTGTTCTTCTGAATAGAGGCTTGAAGCTCTGTGGGGAGATGATTCCCTGATTCTTGCATCTTGCTGAGGAATAATGGTTGGTACTACAGCTGGGGAATGCTGTTGGTAACTCAGCTGGGGAGAGTAATGAGAGGCAACTCGGCTGGGGAGAAAACATCTTGAGTGTTAAGCCTGTTTGTTGATTTGCCAGCTTGCTGGACCGTAGCTTATATGCCCCAAGTTGCGTTCTGGACACCTGCAATCCTGCAAAGATAAGGAAACGCGCAAATGGTCCCGAGGTATCCTTTACTGGATTCCGTCATAGGAGATAAGTACTTTCGAGAGTAAGTATATTCCCTGTAAGCATGTGCTTTTATTTTTAGAGAAAGGCATCTGTACTCATGCAATTGTATTTTTAGAGATATCAGACAATTCTTTGCAAAACATAAATGTAAAAAACGAAACATGGCTGAAAATCTGATTTTATTAACTCATGTGCCCTGAATTGGCAAGATACAGTCAAAGAAACATATCTCCTGAAATGAGGAGATTGTTACAAATTGAGAAATAAAGTGCTGGCGATGCTGACGACGCTTTCAAGGAGCTTCCTCTTCTGCTATGACTCGTATGACAATGACGTTCTTCTCGTCTTGCTTTCTGGAGAGAGTTGATTCTGATTGAAGCTTGATCCTTTGGAGCTTACCAAGTTGTAGGTGATACAGACGAATTCAGAATACAGTTGTTCGCTTATTCCCTTATTTTGCATGGATCGCCCTTTCGGGTTTTCAATCCATCGGGATACCCATTTTTTCCTGAGTTGTCCAATGCGGCTTTTCAACTCAGCGGGTGTACATTTTTTGTTTATTTCCCTTATTTTTGCCCGAGTCTTTTATTCTGTTTTTGACTCGCCGGGATGCCCTATTTTTGCCTGGACTCACGTTCTGTTTTTATGTCCAGCGGGTCATTTTATGCGAAGTATTTTTTAACTGCATCTGAATTCACAGGGGATGGGAAATCTTCACCATCCATGGTGCTGAGCATCAGTGCTCCACCGGAGAAAACTTTCTTTACAACAAATGGTCCTTCATAATTTGGAGTCCATTTGCCCCTGTGGTCTGTATGAGGAGGGAGGATTCTTTTCAACACAAGATCCCCTACTTGGTACTCTCGGTGCCTGACTTTCTGATCGAAGGCCTTCTTCATTCTCTTCTGATATAACTGCCTGTGGCAGATTGCAGCCAATCTTTTCTCTTCGATCAAACTCAGTTGTTCGTATCGGGCCCGAACCCACTCTGCTTCGTTCAGCTTAACATCCATCAATACTCGTAGAGAGGGCAATTCAACTTCAACAGGTCGGACTGCTTCCATACCATACACAAGCTGATACGGTGTTGCCCCAGTGGACGTTCTGATTGACGTACGGTACCCATGCAAGGCAAACGGTAGCATTTCATGCCAGTCTTTGTAGGTGACTACCATCTTCTGCACAATCTTCTTGATATTCTTATTTGCTGCCTCGACAGCGCCGTTCATCTTTGGCCTGTAAGGAGAAGAATTGTGGTGTTGGATTTTGAAGTCCCGGCATAATTCAGCCATCATTTTGTTGTTTAAGTTGGAACCATTATCAGTAATGATTCGCTCGGGTACTCCATATCGACAGATGATATCTCTCTTCAGAAATATGGCTACCACTTGTCTCGTAACATTTGCATATGAGGCTGCTTCAACCCACTTAGTGAAATAGTCAATGGCGACCAGGATGAATCTGTGGCCGTTTGAAGCAGTCGGCTCAATCTTGCCAATCATGTCAATGCCCCACATGGCAAAGGGCCATGGTGAAGACATGATGTTCAAAGGATTGGGAGGCACATGCACCTTATCCGCATAAATCTGGCATTTATGGCATTTTCTGGCATAGGCACAACAGTCTGCATCCATTGTGATCCAGTAATAGCCTGATCTTAGCAACTTCTTAGCCATGGCATGCCCTCCAGCATGGGTACCAAAAGATCCTTCGTGCACTTCATGCATCAACAAATCTGCTTCCGTCTTGTCAACACATCTGAGGAGTACCATATCAAAGTTCCGCTTATATAGAGACCCGTCAGTGTTCAGAAAGAAACTTCCAGCAAGCCTTCTTAAAGTCTTCTTATCATTGGAAGATGCCCCAGGTGGGTATGCTTGCTCCTCCAAGAAGCACTTAATGTCATGGAACCAAGGCTTATCATCTTTGACAATGTCCGCTGCAAATACGTATGCTGGTCTATCAAGTATTGACACTGAAATCTGAGGTACAAAGTTAGCAGCTTGAACTTTGATCATGGACGAAATGGTAGCAAGAGCATCTGCAAACTGATTCTCGTCCCGAGGGATATACTCAAGTTTGACTGTTGTGAAGAAAGTCAATAACCTCCTTGTATAATCCCTTTATGGTATCAGATGATCCTGGTGGGTGTACCATTTCCCGTTGGTTTGATTGACTACCAAAGCTGAATCTCCGAATACGGTCAATGTCTTGATCCTGAGGTCAATGGCTTCCTCAAGACCCATAATGCAAGCTTCGTATTCAGCTTCGTTGTTAGTGCAGTTGAAAGTGAGTTTTGCCGAGAAAGGCATGTGAACTCCTTTGGGTGAGATGAGTACTGCACCAACACCACGACCATTCATGTTAACAGCCCCGTCAAACATCATAGTCCATTCTTCTTCCGGGTCAGGCCCTTCAGTGTGAATAGGCTCTTCGTGATCTTTCGCTTTAATGAACATGATGTCTTCATCAGGGAAGTCAAATCTCATAGGCTGGTAGTCATCAATGGGTTGCTCAGCAAGATATTCAGATAGTACACTGCCCTTGATGGCTTTCTGAGATGTGGACTGTATGTCGTATTCCGTGAGAATCATTTGCCATCTTGCAACCCGTCCGGTAAGAGCTGGCTTCTCGAAAATGTACTTAACGGGGTCCATCTTTGAGATCAACAAAGTAGTGTGGGTCAACATATACTGTCTCAGTCGGCGAGCAGCCCACGCTAAAGCACAGCAAGTTTTCTCGAGCAGTGAATAACGCTGTTCACAGTCGGTAAACTTTTTGCTTAGGTAGTAAATTGCATACTCTTTTCGACCAGACTCGTCATGCTGGCCCAGCACACACCCCATTGATTCTTCTAATACCGTCAAGTACATAATCAGAGGTCTTCCTTCAACTGGCGGCATGAGGATTGGAGGTTCCTGTAAGTACTCCTTGATCTTGTCAAAAGCCTTCTGGCAGTCTTCGTTCCACCTGACCGTCTGTTCCTTTCTTAACAGCTTGAACAAAGGCTCACAGGTTGCCGTGAGGTGAGATATGAACCGTGAGATGTAGTTCAATCGACCTAAGAACCCTCGAACTTCTTTCTCAGTCCTCGGTGCAGGCATCTCTTGAATAGCTTTGACTTTATCAGGGTCAACTTCAATCCCTTTCTCGCTTACAATAAATCCCAGCAACTTACCGGATCGCACCCCGAATGTGCATTTGTTGGGGTTCAACTTCAATTGGTACTTCCTCAGACGCTTGAACAACTTCAGTAGATTTACCAGGTGATCTTCCTCTGTGAGGGACTTGGCGATCATATCATCCACATAACATTCTATTTCTTTATGGATCATATCGTGGAATAATGTCACCATAGCCCGTTGATATGTTGCACCAGCATTCTTCAGTCCGAATGGCATCACTTTGTAACAGAACGTGCCCCAAGGTGTGATGAATGTTGTCTTCTCCATGTCTTCAGGTGACATCTTGATCTGATTATATCCTGAAAATCCATCCATGAAGGAAAATACCGAGAACTGAGCCGTGTTATCCACCAATACATCAATGTGAGGTAATGGGAAGTCATCCTTCGGGCTGGCTCTATTCAGATCCCGGTAGTCAGCACACATCCTTACTTTGTCGTCCTTTTTAGGCACAGGTACTATATTAGCAACCCACGGCGGATAGCTAGTCACAGCAAGGAACCCGGCGTCCCATTGCTTTTGTACCTCTTCCTTGATTTTCATAGCCATGTCTGGGCGAGTTCGGCGCAGCTTCTGTTTAACTGGTGGGCATTCTTCCCTCAAAGGCAGCTTGTGCACAACAATGTCGGTATCCAACCCTGGCATATCTTGATACGACCAAGCAAACACATCAACATACTCTTGAAGCAGATCTATCAGTTGTCTCTTCACTGAGTCTTGCAGGCAGGCCCCGACTTTAACTTCTTTCACGTCTTCGTCTGTACCAAGATTAATCACTTCAATCTCCTCCTGGTGAGGAGTAATAACCTTTTCCTCTTGTCTCAACAACCTGGCTAGCTCTTCAGGAAGCTCATATTCTTCTTCAACCCCTTCATCAGCTTGATTGATCGGATTGTCAAAGTCATACGATGTCATAGCCGTGCTGTTGTCGGTGCTGTCAGGAAGGCACTCTCTGCAAGGGTTAAGTCTGTTCATTTTAGTGATTGATTTTAATCTTGCTTTAGGAAAAAAGTGAAATGAAGTTATCATTTTGAAAACATCGCCATTTATTTTTGTACAAAAAGAAAAAATGGAAAAACAGTGAGCAAAAAAGAAAAAGAAGACTCGTTTGCAAAAAGATGTCTGATATTTCATTAGTTTAATCTTGTTTGCACAAAAGTACAGATGGCCCTGATTACAAAATGAGTCTTGTCATCTTGGGCAAGATGCAAGACTTTGATGCATGCTATAAAAATACAGGAAATAATAATTACTCTGCATGAGTAACTCTTATAATTTCCTGGGAAGACCAGTTCGAGACACTGCTTCCCGGGATCTTTGGACGAATCCAATTCTCCAGATTGCGCTCCTCTTCCAGCTCGTCTTCCAGACAGTTGATAGCATCAGGGGTGAGCATTCCCCCACTGACAAATCCAGGCTTCTCAACAGCCTTTGCTTGATGTTGAGTTGGTCTGTAACCCAACCCAAATTTGTCCTTCTTCTCTTCCACAGATACGACCTTGCCCCAGCCTTGGGCAGTTCCTTCTTCAACAACCTTCCGGGCTTGTTGATAAGATGACATGGAGATACCAGATACAGCAGATGCTTCATTGACATTCAAGGCCTCAAAACCCTGGCTCATTGTTTCATGGATCTCCCCATCCATCTCAATGTATTTATAAGTAGCCAGGTGGCTAACAAATATATCCTCTTCTCCACAGATCGTAACAACTTGGCCTTCCCATTCAAATTTTAACTTCTGGTGAAGGGTAGACGTTACTGCGCCAGCGGCGTGAATCCAGGGTCTACCCAACAAACAGCTATAGGCAGGCTGAATGTCCATCACATAGAAGATAGTTGTAAAGGTCTGTGGGCCAATTGTCACAGGCAACTTTATTTCCCCCAGAACCGATCTCTTAGAACCATCAAAGGCTCTTACCACCAGGTTACTGGGTCTCAATGCTAATCCTTCATACTCTAACTTCACCAGAGCCTTCTTTGGTAAAACATTCAGGGATGACCCTGTGTCCACCAGCACATGTGAAAGGACTGCTCCTTTGCATTCCATGGTGATGTGCAAGGCTTTGTTGTGGTTGCGGCCATCCGTTGTCAAGTCAGTATTGGTGAACCCTAGCCCATTGCTAGCAGTAACATTTCCAACCACGGTTTCCAATTGATTGACAGTGATCTCTTCAGGCACGTAAGCTGCGTGCAAGACTTTGAGTAGTGCATTCCGATGGGCTTCGGAGCACATGAGCAGAGATAAGATAGAGATCTTGGATGGCGTCTGGTGAAGCTGATCCACAATTTTGTAATCACTCTTTTTGATGATCCTCATAAACTCATCAACTTCCTGATCGAACGGTGTCTTCAAGGCTTCTTTAACAGCTTGATCTTCCTGCACCGGGCTCTTTCCTTTTGCCTTAGCGGAAGCTTCTGCTTCGGCTGTGGGTCTTTGAATTGGTGGAGCAAAGAGACGTCCGCTTCGGGTGAAGCCTCCGCCTCCTCCCACATTATCTACTTGTGGTGCAGGTGTTGATGTTTCAAGAGTGATTCTTTTTCCTTCGCAGTACACGTCAGAGCCATAGTGCCAAGGGATGGCCCTATTGCTTTCATAAGGTACTGGTCCAGGCACCGTGACAGTGACTGGACTGATTGCTGCTGCTGAAGGGACTGCAATTGTTTGTGGATCATAAAAGATTGTAACTGGTGCTCTGGTGGGAGCAGCACCCTCTGAATGGTAGGCGGAGTTGTTTTCAGGATCATAGAATATGGTGACAGTAGAGACGTCTTCATGACTGATTGCTGGTGTTGTAGGAGGTATTGTTGGAGGGACTGATGTTATTGTCGCAGGAGATTCGAAAGGGACTGAAGCTGAAGTTGTAGCAGGAGAAATTGTTGAAAACTGGTCATTTGAGAGGACAGGTGAAATACTTGTTGATGTTGCTGATGAATTGTCGGGAACAATAGTTGTTGCATTTGTAGGAGGTTCTGAAACCGTTGTTGATGAAGTTGTTGGGTTTGTCGGGAATGATGTAGTGATCTGGAGCAGGCCACTCTGAATAAGGCTGTCAATGCCATTTCTCAGGTCTGCACATCCATTCCATGAAATATTGCAGTAGGGACACCCTAGTTCACACCCCGGAAATATATTGCTTTCACGGAGTTGAGCTTTGATTTCCACCAACGGTGTCCTGATTTGATCCACACTGGTTATTAAATAAGATGGTTGGTCTTCTTCAATAGCGTTAATTCGGGGACCACCATGGTTTGGCATAGGGTTTTTATTGACATTGGGCGGCGGTGCAAAATTCAGAGCCTTGGAGTCTACCAAGTCTTGTACCTTCATATGCAGAGCCCTGCATTTTTCTGTACTGTGACCAGGTGCGTTTGAATGAAAAGCACACCTAGCATTGGAGTCATAGTTCCTTGGTAGACTGTTGGGATCCGGAGGTGCCAACGTTCTTAGCTCAACTAGGTTGAGTTTCAGAAGTTGTGGCAGCAAGGCAGCATACGGCATTGGAATCGGGTCGATCACTCTGTTAGCTTGGGATGGCCTTTGTTGGAATGGCCTCTGTTGATTGTTGTTGTTGTTGTTGTTGTTGTAGTTCCTTGGAGGGTACTGATTCTGCTGATACTGAGGTTGTTGTTGGAAGTTTTGTTGCGGAGGTTGATAGACTGGCTGAGGATGAGCTGGAGCAGGGATAGTGACTGCTGCTATTGACCTTTGAACATATTGGGGCCTACCCCTGTTGGTGTGAATGGCATTGGTCTCGCCAGTTCTTCTCGGGCCTGCAAAAGGCTTTCTTGTACCACTGGACGAGCTGGCACCATTATCAGAGATCTTTCCCATTTTCAACAGGCTTTCAATTCTCTCCCCAGCTATGACAACATCTGCGAAGCTAGTGGAGGAGAAAGCAGCCAACCTGTCAATATACGTTCCCTGAAGAGTGTTCATAAACATGTCTGCCATTTCTCTCTCAGACATAGGTGGTTGAACGGCAGCAGCCAATTGCCTCCATCTCTGGGCATATTCTCGGAAACTTTCCCTTGACGACTGTGACATACCCATTAGGAGAGTCCTGTTGGGTGCCATGTCCAAGTTGTATTGATACTGTCTGATGAAGGCCTCTGCCAGGTCCTTCCAGCATCTCACAGTTGCCCTTGTCAAATGGGAATACCATTCCCTCGATGCTCCAGTCAAGCTGTCTTCGAAGTAGAACATCCAGAGCTTCTCATCCATTGTATAGGCCTTCAGCCTTCCCAGAAATGATTGCAAATGAGTCCGGGGGCATGAAGTCCCATTATACTTTTCGAAACAAGGAGGCTTGAACTTATGGGGGATCCTGACCCCATCTACCAAACCCATGTCCATGACGTCGAAACCCAAAGAATTTTGAGACTCCAGTGATCTCAACTTCTCAGCTATTTCATCCAATCGCCTATCATAGGCTTCCTCTCCAGCACCCATTACTGTAAATTGGTCCTCCTGAGGATCTTCTTGAAGTACCCTGGCTGCAGTGGCTGTTCCTTGAATGTTTGCAGGAATATTAATTTCAGGATGGAGATGTGGGCCAAACACCGGGGGGTTAACATGTGGTTGCACCCTTTCATTGTTACTTGTGCCAGCAGTCCCCACATGGGGGTCATCTTGATTCCTCCCTTCTACCAAAGCCCTGAGCCTCTCCTGGCTTTGAGCTAAGTTGTTCATCACTTCCATGAACTGTGTTATCTGGGTCCTCATCTCCAATCTTTCGTTTGCCATCTGGTTTCTGACCTCCGTAAGGTCTTGTTGCATCTGGTCCATCTGGATTCCCGGAAGGTTGTTTCTAGTTGGGTACCTGTGTGGCCTGTTGAGGGGAAATACCCGGCGGCGAGCAATAATTCCTGAGTATCACAACAGAGGTTAGTAACAATAAACAAAAACCTACAAAACAAACAAAAGGGTTAGTATGCAATGCAGTTATGCTTATTTGCTCTCAAGGTATCCGGTTTGGTCTTCAGTTTTGACCCTTCCAGACCCTTGAAGATGTTGCTGTTGAAGTTGCTTTTGAAGTGGACTTGGATGGAACCCAATCACAAATATATTACAAAGGTGAAATAATACAACTTGTTCAAATTACAACACCAGCCCTCTAAGAGGTCAAAATACATCACAAAAAGCAAAACAACAAGCAAATGATCAAACTCCAAGGCCAAACTCATCCTCACGAACTTCCTTGAAAAGTGCTTCGGTCACAGGATCAGCCGGACGCTCCGTGAGATTCCTGATGAGAAGGTTTCTTGTTGCAACAGCTGTAGTCAATTTCTTGTTCTGACTTTGGTCTTTAGACTTCTTCACTCCTGCTCTGATTTTCAGCTCTGACATCTCCCTCTGGGCTGCTGCCAGGGCTTCTTCCATCTGCTCCATCTTGTCTTGAACTCTCTTGTCTTCTAGAGTACGGGCCTCAGTGATCCGGACCCACCTGGCCTGACTCTCCTTCAAGTACAAGTCTGTCCTTGCTCTCTGGAATTGGGCTTCTTTGCAAGCATTCTTCAGAATCTGCTCACCAGCTTTAGACTTTTTGATATAATCTCCAGACTTCTCAATCTTAGTCAAGTGTTCCATTCTCAACTTCTCCAATCTTTCAATCTCCCTCACACCTTCACTCCTCTCCCGGAGGGTCTTCTGCAAGGCCTGGGTTAGCTTCTCATTTCTTTCCTTCAAACTCTCAAACTCCTCCAAACTGATGGTGGCAGGGGGTGGTGCTGAAGATGACTCAGGCATGTCTTCTATGGTGAAGGGTAATCCAGAGAATTGGGCCCTGGCATGGGACCACTCATGATATTGGGCTGATGCCACATTATTACATTTCCCCAGAATGGTGATTCCCTTAGTCTGAACATGATCCCAGGCCCAGGCAGCCTGCCTAACAGTTGCCAGACTAATCTTGTTCTCACAGTAGAGGGTCTCAACCAGGTCCTGTGCCTTAGGAGTATGGACCAGTGCATAGCCCAATTGCCTTCTGAACAGCAGAGGGTTGTAATTGATACTTCCCTTAACTCCTACTAGGGGTACATTGGGAAAGTGCCCACAGCTGGCAATTATATCTCTGCCCTTGGTGCTCTGAGCACACCATCTGATGTCTGCTGAAGTTAGGACAGTGAGTCTCTTAGCCCAGTTGCTTTGCTGATGAGGGTTTAGAAATGCATCCGTCCTGGGTAGGTGCCTGAGAAGCCAAGCATGGAATAATGGAGCACAACACCTCACTAACTTACCCCTCTGCTTCTCATTCCTCTGATGTACTGAGTAATAGAGATCTCCTAACAAAGTTGGCACTGGGTTCTTCAGGATGAACAAATGGATTGCATTCTTACTAATGAATCGAGGCTCATCTGCAAACAACACAACTCCATATACACTTAAAGCCAACAAAGCACAAACAGCTTTCCAATCCCCCAGGGAGGCCTTCAGACTAGCTTGAGAAATTAAGAAGTCCAGATGAAAACCAGGGATCCCAGCCTTAGAGGTCATATGCTGCTCAATCAAAACAGGTTCCAGGTGCAAAGCCTTGGCTATTTCTCCATTGCTGGGAAAGACCATTTCAGGGTTGAAAGGGATTTCTCTTTTGATAGGCAAACCAATCAATGATGAATATTCTTCCAAAAGAGGGCCCAACTGAAAGTCCTGAAAGGTGAAACATCTCAATGGGGGGTCATAGAACTGAATACAGGTATGGATCAGGCTTCTTTGTGATGGGTCCATATCCATAACCAAGTCAAGTATATCTCCATAATGCTCCCTGAACAAAGGTATGTGATCTGGGGTAATCAGGGTTTGGATCCTCCTGATGTCTGATAAGTCTGGTTGGAAGAAATGATAAGTGATGTTGCTTTTCTTTGGAGCCATAAGTGCTGAGGCTGAGTAGAATAAGTGCTGATGAAGATGCTGAGAAGTGGGCCACTGGCTGGCTAGTGCAAGTAACTGAAGTATATGGCTGACAAACTGAAGCAAGTGCTGGTGGAGATAGGTCAAAACTGCAGATGGGGTCAAAACCAAAACCAGATGAAGGTGGATACCCTGAAACACAAATAAGCAAATGTTAATATGATGCAATGAGTATGTATGCAAATGAAATGCAGGGGTCTGTGACTGAGCTGGATCTGATTAACTGCCTTGGTATAGATCCATGTGTGTTCAAGAATTCCAGATGGAAGTCTATAAATCCAGTAACCAAGGTAGGGGGCCCAAATAAAGAGCCACATGTCCAGGGTTTAGAATCACAAGAACTGTCCAACATGGAGTATTCTTAACAAAGTCAAAGTAACAGGGTATTCTGAGGTCAAGGTACCTGCAAACCTGTAAACAGCCCAACCCCCTCACAGGTGGTGATCTAGAACAAGGATCCTCAGACTTGGATCCGTTATGAGAAGTGTAAGCACTTCTAACCCGGAGGTACAGTGTTTACAATAACCATAACAATTCCTCCTCTAATTCACCTCAGTTTCTGAAGGTCAATACTAAAAGGTCATCCAGACTTAGCAGGCTTCCCAGATAGCCCTAGCATTGCAGGAAATCTGCAACACAGAGTTCTCAAGAAGAAACCCATATCTGAACCGTGTTTCATATTCCCGCACCAGACCGAAATGGAATGGGAAAGAATATGATTCACTCTAGCCTAGGTGTCACTCAGATCCCAGGTATAGGACCTTAACTCTCAATGAATCACCCACCCACCAAAACAAGAAACCAGACCCAGCCAGCAGCATGACAGTATGATATATATAAGTGCAATAAAGAAAGCAGTAAAGTAACTGTACATAAAGCAATAAACAAAAATAAATACAAGCACAAACAAGCACATAACACCCCAGTAAACACGAATCAAACAAGCGCTAGGAGGAACCCACAAAAAGAACCAGAAGCCCTGGTTGCAGTATAAGGGTCCCCAGCAGAGTCGCCAAGCTGTCGCTCCCAAAGATTTGCATCCAGATACAAGCGCGAACGGTCGGCGAGAGGGACAATGAGAACACACAGCCGTGAACTCACTGGAGATGAAAAGAGTCGCCAGCTAGGCATTTTTATCCCGGAGGAAAGGCAATGCTGCATAGACCTAGAAAAAGATGGATAAGACGGTTTGCGAACCAGAGAGACTGAGAAAGGGGGTTGGTTACAACCTGGGAAGGTATTAGCACCCAGATTGTCCGTCGTACTCGACGGGATCCACGCTTAAGAGATTTGTGTTTTAAAGGGGTAGTGTCAGTGCAATTTGTGTGCAAAAGAGCTGGAAAAGGATGTACAGGTGTCAGTGTAGAGTGTATAAGTGATATGAAGTATGAAAGTGTCAGTGTAAGAGCAAGAGTGAAATGCTCAAGAATGTGAGGCTGAAAGAATAAAGCTGAAAGAGGGGGAATATACAGAGACTTTTGTTCGATAACTGTTAAGTTATGCCTACGTATCCTCTCGTGCAATGAGGAAGTCAGAACACCGTAGTTCGACCCAAAGAGACTGAAAGAATGAATTGACTTGTGAACTGCTTGCTTGTCAATGCTCAAGTGTATGACCTGTCTGGCTCAGGTGCTTACTGTCTTGCATTAGACGGAAGAAGCAAGTTCCCGGTTATGAGTGAATATGATGAGAAAAGAATCCCGGAGGAGACGATTATTATTTGTTTTTTGTATTTTCAGTCTTTTATTGCTTTTGAAAGTTTGTCATAAGTTAATGAGCTTAAGCCTAAACCAATGGATTTAGTAAACTCATCACATCATCCCTCTGATCAGGGGTAATGAGAATACCTTAAGTGTGAAGTCAGATTCTCACACTTAATCACCTTTGGTGTAGGATTAAGATCATTAACCTACTTGTGATTAATTAGATGTTTTTGGTGTCTTTGTTTAGTGTTGAGTAATGAGGTTAAGCCATAATCAAGGACTAAACAGACTCATTACACCATCCTAATAGAAGGATAATAGATGAGAATGTTTAAGCTGAGGAAAGCTCCTCAACTTAATCCATGATTAGGGATTAAACTCATGACAAAACAAGCCTTTGATTAAGTGGATTTTATTTAATGGTATGATAATGAAGTGATTTTTATGATTTGTAAGACAACTTGAGGAGGACTTGTCCATTAACACTAGGGTTAGTCCTTCTTAACCACTTAAGGAAGAATTAGAACCCTAATGCAAGGCCCAAGTTACAAGTGTGATGTCTTGATGATTATTAAGTGAATTGATTAAGAGATTTAAACACATTAAGGGTTTAACACTTAGGATTAAAGTTATACACTCCATCCTAATAGAAGGATGCAGGCATAAGCTTAATCACAAAGCCTTAAAGCCTTTAGGGTTTAGTCCCCGATTATGAGGTGAGAAGAGAAGACTCAAAGAGAGACACAAAGGTAAAACTATGAGGGGAGACTAATCAAAACCCTAATCATTGTCATGCTTGGTTGTTCCTAAGGTTTGTGAGGTTTTCAAGGGAAGTCTTCAATGGAACCACCAGGAAGCAGATGAAAGGATCAAGAGAAGCAAAGTGACTTGCTTCATTCAAGAAGTCAAGTCACTTGAAGAAAGAAAGTGGGAAGAGCAAGAATGAACAAGCTCAAACTCAAACACATATAAGAATGCAGCAATGGATGCAAGAGAGATGAAAAGAAAAGTTATGAGAAGTGAAGGCAAATTCACTTCTCAAAACCACTTACCACCTGTAAAGTTAGAAAAGAAAGTGCAATGCAATGCAAAATGAGATGACATGGTATGATGCTAGACCAAACCAGAAGCATGTTGATGATGATTATGATATTATGAAGTGCTGCAAACATGAGGCAAGACATGGAGATGTTCATACAAGATCATGGATGCAAATGATGCAAGATACGGAGCATGAATGCACATGAAAAGTTATGAAACATACAAGGCAAATGACATGGCAAATATGTGATGCAATGATCAAACATGCTTCCTACATGTCTTAATATGTCATATGAAACACAAGAATGCACAAAATGCAAAGACAAGTCAAGTTATGCAAGGGAATGCAAGAAGGATGCAAGAGAAAGCCCAAATTAGGGTTCATGGATCAAACATCAAACCAAAACCCAAAACAGAAACAAAACTCAAGATAAAAAATGGGAAATGCTACCCAAAGAAACCCTAATCCTATAATGAACCACTGCCCAAAGGGGAACTCTCAACTCTTAACCAAACTCAAGGTATGATTTTTCTAAGTTATTAGGGTTTTTTAGGGTTTTTAACAAAAGAAATGCAAAACAATTGGAAAATGAAGAAACAAATCATGGCCATTTTACCCTAGAAACTAAATGCTAAACATAACACAATGCCAAAAGAATCAATGTCCAAACCTTCTCCAATAGGCAGAAATGAATTTTTGAATCCATGATCAAAATAATGCATAAAAAATGATTTAATTCAATGAAAAATTCTTAAAATGCATCAAGATCAAAAAAGAAATTTGGTTTGAAGGTTGGACAATGTTTCTAAATGTATTAGAACATTTCATGAATTTTTTTGTAATTTTTAAATACCTAAAAGTATTTTTAATTAATTAATTTCCATTAATCAATTAAAAATAAACTTTTAAATATTTAAAAATACTTTTTAAATGATAAAAAATAAAATAAAAATATTTTTGGGTCATAAAAATTAATAAAACTTTAAGGAAAAAGTTTCATAATTTTTATGTATTTTTTGCTATTTTAAATTAATTATGCAAGACAAAAGAAAAATAAAAGAAAATAAATGAATTAAAACTGATTTAATGAAAAGTATTCAAATCCTAGGGATCAGATTCAAAGCTGCCTGCGCGCGAATTGACTGCCCGCCACATCTCACGGCTCAGATTCAAACTAGCTAATTACACTGATTAAACCCTAATTGTGCCCTAATGACAATCAGGCGACCGGAACAGTGTTCCGGTCGTCTTCTCCGGCCATCCCCAAAACCAATCTCTCTCCCTAGGCCATTTTAAGAGCTCCAACTCTCCAGAAATCATCTACCACTCACCCTAAACATGAATCCAGCATCAAATCACATTTAAACTCACACACAAACAAGAATCGAAGCAATGAAATTTTTAGGTCAAACTTTCAGAACAACATAACATGCTCATTTCTGGCTTATTTTCAAAAGTAAAGAGATCCCAATGATCAGTGTAACATACACAACAAGATTTTAACAAGAGAAATGAGTTCTGGGAAAAAAGTTCATGGAGTCACCTGAGGTTGAACTTCTGATTCAGGAGCTTTCTGGATGGTCCTTTGGCTCAAACAGGTCCCAATGATCTCCCTTTGAAGCTTTGGATGCTTAGTTGGAGTTTAAACAACCTCCTGAGAGAGTTTGCAGAAGCTCTGACCAAGGAAGTGTGAAAATCGTATTTGGGATATGGGGTGTTTCAGGCCAAAGTAGTGGGTGGTTTCTGGTCAGTGAAGCAAGATGAGTTAGTGTGTGGAGTTTGTTTAAGTGTTCATGGCTTGTGGAGAGAGATTCGATGGAAAATGCAGGCTGAGGTGAAGAATGGCAATGGGGTATTCTTGCTCAAATCAGGCCTGGCTCTTGGTGCTTTCTACTCAATGAGGCAAGGTGAGATGATTAGTGAAGTTGGCTTGAGTGTTTGGTGGCTGGGCTGAGGGATTCGAAGCAAAATGCAAATGGGAGTGTTTTTGTGAATGTCTTGGTGTGGAGTGTTTCAGGCCTGCTTAGTACATGGAATGGCTTGCAAAATGATATGTTATTTTAATCCAAGTGGCCAGAGGATGTGACATGGCCTGTGGTGATAGGTAAGTTTACTTTTGCATAAAGGTCAACTTTTGTGTAAGGCAAGTATGGCTTGACTCTAGGCAAGTACAATGGGCATGGGCTGCGCAGCATGAGTGAGGGAGAGGTCTAGCAAAGCTCAGCATCCAAGGCTGCAAGTTGTAGGAAGTGATCATGAAGATTTTGCAAGTTGTTGCTTTTTGGTTCACATGTGATTCTTTTGCCTAACCAAACATAAACCATAGGCATTCTTGGTTCAATTATGATTTTTATGACTTAGAGAATGTTTATGTGCTGGTTTGAAATGAATTAAAAGTCACCTAATGCATTGGTTCATGACCTTGCAAAATTTCCATTTGAAGCATGCCTTGAAAATCAATGATTTTAGCCAACTTTGCCTTGCCATAACTTTTGATCCAAGAAGAGTTTGATCAAGTTCTTGTACTTTTTGAAAAGGGAAAGATGAGATCTACAACTTTCATGACCAAAGTTTTTCCATTTGAAGCCTTTTTGGATCAAGAATCAAGGCTTGAAAAATGACCTAAAATGATGCATTCTTGAAAAGTCAACTATGCCCAAAAAGTCAACATTTGCAAAAACCCTAAATTCTTGATTTTTATGAACTTCAACCTTCTTCCATGATCAAATAAAGATCATATACACTCAAAATGATGAAGATCACCCATTGGTTGGGTCATTGGGGGCCTCAGATGCCCTGATTTTACACTGACTTGTCTGAAAAGTCAACCCTTGATCAGATGACTTCCCCAAGGAATTTCTTCATGAAAATTGATATGCATACTCCCTATACCATATAGAGATCAATGGAAACAAGAATGACCAAAAAATTTGGGGTTATGGCCTCTGAAACCAAAACCCTAATTTTCAGTCAACTGTGCAGTTCAACCTGGCTCTGCATCCACTCAAACCCTAGTTCTTGTGACTCCTTTGCATTTTTTACTTTGAGGGGATGGAATATGATGCTTGAACACATGTGGACCCCTTTGAAGTGATTGGTGGCCTTTGGAGTGGCTCAAGATGCTTTGGGATTGCTCAGATCACAAACCCTAGGTGCAGATGACCTAGAAACTATGCAGTGAAACAAAAATGAGATGTGGGATGGTATGATTGGGTTTATGCATATGAGATGATCACAAGCCATGGTGTGAATGGGTGAGGGCAAATTTGGGGTGTTTACACCCGACTACCAGCTGGTTCCTACCATGGAGGAATTCTCCAAACTTCTGGGCATACCTGTTCTTGATCAGAAACCATTCACAGGCTTGGAAAAGGAGCCTAAACCTGAGGTTATTGCTGCAGCTCTACATCTGAAGAAGTCTGACATTGTTCTAGAAACGAGAAGTGGAGTCAAGGGTATTCTTGCTAAGGTGTTGATAGAGAAGGCTCAAATGTTCCTGAAGGCTATGAGTTATGATGCTTTTGAGGATATCTTAGCCTTGCTGATTTATGGCTTAGTGTTGTTCCCCAATCAAGATCAGTTCATAGATGTTCATGCCATCAACATATTCCTGAGTCACAATCCAGTGCCTACATTGCTTGGAGACATTATACATTCTCTTCATACTCGTACTACAAGGGCAAGAGGAACTTTGATGTGTTGCATACCTTTGCTATCTAGGTGGTTTATTTCTCACCTTCCTCGCTCAGTAATGAAGAATGAGCAAGGGTTCAGATGGCCCAAAAGGATCATGTCACTCTCGCATTCAGATATCCATTGGTGCTCCAGATCTATGGAGAATGTCACTATCATTTACCGTTGTGGGGAGTTTCCTAATGTGCCACTTCTAGGCATAAGAGGAGGCATCACCTACAACCCCTCTCTAGCTTTACGACAGTTTGGTTACGCTCGGAGTGATGGTCCACATGACATGTTGATTCAGGGCATTGTGTTTGATTACGACAACGATCTTCAAGGTTACCGTCAGAGATTCATACGAGCATGGGGAAAAGTGAACAAGGTTGACAGCAAGACTCTAGAGCCTAAGTACACTATTCCTATGGAAGCTTATCTCAGATGGGTGCGATCTCGTGCTCAGACTCTCATGATGCCATATCCTGCTATCCTGCCAGTTACCATGGAACCTGTTGCTGAAGGAGATACTGCTTATACCATCCTTCACCCAGACATGCCTACTGACATGGAAGACTTGCAGAGATCTTGGATCCAGTTGAAAGAGCAAAGGGATACTTTCGAGGCTCATTACAAAGCAAGCCAAGAAAGAATCCTGGAACTAACAAAGCAACTTCACGAGGAGCGAAATCTCAACTCATACCTCAACACAAAGAGGAAACGTCCATGGGAGACTTAAAACCCCATCTCTTGTATTTATTGCATTTCATTTTCTGTAAACCCAAGAGGCAAAACAATGTTATTACTAATAAAAGTTTACCTTCTTGTTTGTTTAAGCAAATTTAAATCCTGCGGTCCTTGAAAACATTGCATACGCATATCATATCATTGCATCACAGGTTTATAATTGTGCACAGGTTTCTTATCTTCTCGCTGTTTATTTCAGCAATGGCTCTTGAACAAACAGTTAAGGATCTCCAGGCACAAAATGCACAGTTCCAAGAGCTGATCCTGAACCTGTCCAAGGGGCAGGATGAATTGAAGACACTGCTGGCCAAGAAGACTAAGAAGACCAGGAGGTCAGGTGGCCTGATCAACATGGGAAGAAGGTTCAGAGGTCCTGTCAAGACCAAAGAACAGGTTGAAGACTATGAATCTGAAGAATCTGAGAAAGAGGGAGGCAGTCTCCACAACACAATGGGGGATTCTGATTCTGAGGCTAATTACTACCATGATCCTAATGAAGACAAATTCAAGATGCTAGTGGATAGAATGGATGCTATGGAGTTGCAGAAGTCTTCTGGGCTGGATTTTGAAGATTTGAGTCTGATATCTGGGGTAGTTATACCCATTGGTTTCAAGGTTCCTACTTTTGTTGTTTATGATGGGGTCTCTTGTCCCAAGCTGCATCTGAGGTCTTATGTCAGAAGAATCCAACCTCATGCTGCTGATAAAAAGTTGTGGATCTATTTCTTCCAAGAGAGCTTATCTGGAGCTCAGTTGGAGTGGTATTATCAGTTGGAGAGTGTCAACATCCGGGACTGGAATGATCTTGCTGAAGCCTTCTATAAACAGTATCAATACAATGTTGATTTAGCCCCCACTCGCATGCAGCTGCAAAGCATGTCTATGGGTGCCAAAGAAAGTTTTAAGGAGTATGCTCAGAAGTGGAGAGATTTAGCTGGAAGAGTGCAACCCCCTCTGACTGACAGGGAGTTGGTTGATATGTTCATGTGTACATTGAATGGTCCATTTTACAGTCACCTCATTGGAAGTTCATCATCTGGCTTCACTGAGTTGATAATGACAGGAGAGCGCGTGGAAAGTGGTATCAGGAGTGGTAAGATTCAAGTGGGTGCTTCTTCATCAGGTGCTGCAAAGAAGCCTCCCACTAGGAAGAAAGAGTCAAATGCCGTGTATGGTCAACCTGATCGTAATAGAAGGCATCAGTCTGTGAGTGCAGTTCATATTTCAAATCCAACTCCTACAACACCAGAGCAGCCACAGGGCAACCAACAGAGGGCTAGAAGGAAGTTCACTAAGATCAACATGTCAATGGCTCAGGAATTGCAACACTTGTTGAAGGCTGAACTTATCACTCTGAAAGAGGCTCCTCAGAATCCTAATGTTACCTCACCCAGGTACAACCCCAATGCACGATGTGCATATCATTCAAACTGTCAGGGACATGATACTAATAGTTGCTATGTCTTGAAGAACAAAATTCAAGATATGATTGAGGCTGGAGAGATTGAGTTTGACCCTCCGGGTACTCCAAATGTGATCACTGCTCCCATGCCAAATCATGAGAAGACTGTCAATGCCATTGATGAAGATTTACATATCTATTATGTTGCAGAGTTGACCACACCATTGTCTGTCATCAAGAAGAAGTTAGTACAAGATGGGTTCTTTCCAGGTTGTCGTGAAGACTGTTTGTATTGTACTTATAAGCCGGATAGTTGCTGGAGATTGAGAGATGGAATTCAACGTCTCATGGATAAATATACCATAGTGTTTGAGAGGACTCCATCTTCTGTGGAGAGTATGGTGGATCATATTACTAAAGGTAGGAAGATTGAAGAGGTTGATATGGTTGATAGAGCGCCAGTAAGGATCACTTCCAAAGGTCCTGTTAAAATCACTCATAAGGGTCCAATTAAGATTACTGCTGAAGGCCCTGTGAAGATTGTTGTTGAAGCTAGAGTGGCTCCTATGGTCATTACCACTCCTGGTCCTATTCCGTATACGTCTGATAAAGATGTGCCTTGGCATTATGGGTCTGATGTTTAAATCCATGGTATTAAGCAGGAACCCTTAGCTGATGTGCCTGTTGATGTTGATAATATTGCTGGGTCTAGTAAGATCACACGAAGTGGAAGAGTCTTCTCTCCTCCAGTTATTTCCAAGAGTGCAGTTACTCCTGCTGCTACCTCCACCACTGATGCTCGGGGCAAAAGTCCTGTTATTGAGCCTATACCAAGTGATGTGCCAGCTGCTGATGATCTTGCTAAGCAGATGGAAGAAGTATTGAAAATCATTCGCAAGAGTGATTATGACATTGTTGATCAATTGGGGCACACTCCCTCCAAGATTTCCATGCTGTCTTTGTTGTTATGTGCTGAGGCTCATGCCAAAGCTCTGATCAAGTTTCTGAAGACTGCTCATGTACCCAATGCGATTTCTGTGGACCAGTTTGAGAATTGTGTTGCTCACCTGACCTATGATAATGGGTTAGGTTTCTCTGATGCTGACTTGACTCCTGCCAAAAGGGATCACAACAGGGCTCTGCATGTCTCAATTGAATGCAGGGGCACTACCCTGTCACATGTATTGATAGACAATGGTTCCTCTCTGAATGTGTTGCCCAAAGAAGTCCTGAATAAGCTGAGTCCTGAAGATGCTGTGCTGAAGCCCAGTAATATAGTGGTAAAGGCTTTTGATGGTTCTAGAAGAGTGGTGCATGGAGAAATTGATCTCCCAATCAAAGTTGGTTCTCAGGTTTTCAATGTTACTTTTTATGTCATGGATATTCGTCCGTCGTATTCTTGTTTACTGGGACGTCCCTGGATCCATGGGGCAGGTGTTGTAACCTCTACATTACATCAGAAGTTGAGATATCCGGTAGAAGGAAAGGTTGTTACTGTCTATGGAGAGGAAGATTATTTTGTCATCCATGTGAACACCTTCAAGTATCTGGAAGTGGAAGGTGAATATGTTGAAACTCCGTGTCAGACATTTGAAGTGGTTCCTTGGATTGTTAATGATTATGAAGCTCCTCCTGTTGTCAAGAAAGTGCCTGTGGTCACCAGAGTACCTCCAACAATGGCTTCCCTTAAAGATGCTAGAGCTGTGGTGGATGAAGGTGGTTGTACTATTTGGGGTCAGCTTCCTGATATCCCATACAAGTCTGACAAATTTGGTTTGGGTTTCACTGCAGAGTCCCAGAAGGCTGTTCGTCGTGCTCGTGCTGTTCGTATCACCAATCAAGGGGTTATGAAAGATCAGATCAATGTCGTGGGTGATTATGATGAAGACTACAACCTGGATGCTTGGATTTTTCCTACTGTGGGTGCTGGACTCAATAATTGGAAAGCTGAAGATGTTATCCCTATCTCCTTTAGTCAAGAGTAAATACTATTACTGTGTGTAAACACCCCAAATTTGCCCTCACCCATTCACACCATGGCTTGTGATCATTCTCATATGCATAAACACAGTCATATCATTTCACATCTCATTTTTAATTCACTGGATAGTTTCTAAGGCATCTGCACCTAGGGTTTGTGATCTGAGCAATCCCAAAGCATCTTGAGCCATTCCAAAGGCAACCAATCAACTCAAAGGGGTCCATGTGTGTTCTTATATCATATTTCATCTCCTCAAAGTCAAAAGTGCAGAGGAATCACAAGAGCTAGGGTTTGAGTGGATGCAGAGCCAGGATGAACTGCACAGTTGACTGAAAATTAGGGTTTTGGTTTCAGAGGCCATAACTCCAAATTTTTTGGTCATTCTTGTTTCCATTGATCTCTATAGGGTATAGGGAGTATGCATATCAATTTTCATGAAGAAATTCCATGGGGAAGTCATCTGATCAAGAGTTGACTTTTCAGACAAGTCAGTGCAAAATCAGGGCATCTGAGGCCCCCAATGACCCAACCAATGGGTGATCTTCATCATTTTGAGTGTATATGGTCTTTATTTGATCATGGAAGAAGATTGAAGTTCATAGAAATCAAGAATTTAGGGTTTTTGCAAATGTTGACTTTTTGGGCATAGTTGACTTTTTCAAGAATGCATCATTTTAGGTCATTTTTCAAGCCTTGATTCATGATCCAAAAATGCTTCAAATGGAAAAACTTTGGTCATGAAAGTTGTAGATCTCATCTTTCCCTTTTCAAAAAGTACAAGAACATGATCAAACTCTTATTGGATCAAAAGTTATGGCCATGCAAAGTTGGCTAAAATCATTAATTTTCAAGGCATGCCTCATTTGGAAACTTTGCAAAATCTTGGACCAATGCATCATGTGACCTCTAATTCATTTCAAACCATTACACAAACATTCTCTAAGTCCTAAAAATCAGAATTGGATCAAATTTGCTCATGGCTTGGTTTGTGTAACAAGACTTTATCACATGTGAACCAAAATATCCCAACTTGCAAAAACCATCATGATCACTTCACCAACTTGATACATTGGCTGCTGAGCTTTGCTAGACCTCTCCCTCATCCTTGCTGCGCCAGCCCATGCCTTGTACTTGCCTAGACTTTGAGCCATGCCTCACTTACACAAAAGTTGACTTTTTGGCAAAAGCAAACATCCCAATCAATAAAGGACATGTCACATCTCCCAGCCACTTGCAATTGTTTATGCTATCCAAATGCTGGCCAAAACATAAGATACACAAGGCTGAAAACATCTCATTGACAACATACACAAAAACCTCTCATCTTGCAACTTGCTTCGAATTCTTCTCCACAGTCACTAAACATCCAAGCCAACTTCATTAATCATCTCATCTTGCTTCATAGACCTCAAAAAACCCAAAGCACAAGCCTGAAACAGCCAAGAAACCTCACTGCCATTTCTCACTCCATTTCTGCAGTTGCTTTCGAATCTCTTTCCCTAGCTCACAAACAGCCAAACAAACCTTGCAAAGCTTCTCCATACATCATTTGGACCTCAAACCATCATTCACAATGACCTGAAAGAGCCAGAACCTCCATAGCCATTGTTGACTGAGCTTGAAGCAGTTCCTTTCGAAACTCATTATCCAGCCAGCACAAATTCATTTTGAGTATTCAAACATCATCAAGGGGTTCTAAGGAGTAAACTGCACATAAAGAGAAGGCCAGAAAGTCCTCAAGTGGAAAGCTTCACATCTCAGGTAGCCTGAAATTTATTTTTCCAGAAATGACTTTTCTTGTTGCAAATTTGTTCTTCATGTCTTGCTGATCACTCTGGTACCATTGGTTTTGAAAATGGATGTGATTTGAGCGTTTAATTTGTGCCTGAAGCTTGCGTGACCTAGTTTTCTTTTTCTTCGATTCAGCTCATTTAGGAAATATAAATGTGTTTTAGGATGGGGGTTTGATTCGTGAGGATGTGAGGATCATTTCCCTGTTTTTGTTTTTCATTTTTGATACGTTTTTAGGAAGTTTGGAATTTTCAGGGGAGGAGGTCACCGGAGAAGACGACCGGAGCTCGTCTCCGGTGACCTGAAAGTAATTAATAATTAATTAGGGTTAGGGCACTGAGTTTGAATCTGGGCCTTTGGATCCTGGTTCCCGCGCGCGAATGAAAGGCTTGGATCGTTTCATTAAGTTCTAATTTTGATTTAATATTTAATTAATCAGGTTTAAGTGAGTTTGAATCCCCACCCTCAGATCGCGCGCGCAGTCAACATGTTCAAACTCTGGATCAATCTCATCCTTCCATTTGCTTGACTTTTTATTTTATTTAATTTTATTCATTTTTCTTTCATTTAATTTGCACAATTTATTTAAAATAGCAAAAATGTTTTAAAAATTATGAAACTTTTTGTCAAGAGTTTCACTAATTTTTAAAACCCAAAAATATTTTTATTTTATTTTTTGTCATTAAAAAAGTATTTTTAAATATTTAAAAGATTATTTTTAATTGATTAATGAGAATTAATTAATTAAAAATACTTTTAGGTATTTAAAAATTACAAAAAAATTCATGAAATGTTCTAAGACATTTAGAAACATTGTCCAACCTTCAAACCAAATTTCTTTTTTGATCTTGATGCATTTTAAGAATTTTTCATTGAATTAAATCATATTTTGTGCATTATTTTGATCATAGGTTCAAAAATTCATTTCTGTCAATTGGTGAAGGTTGTGACATTGATTCTTTTTGTTTTGCTTTGTGTTTAGCATGTATTTTCAAGGATAAAAAGGCCATGAATTGTTCTTGCATTTTCAAATTGATTGGCATTTGTCTTGTTAAGAACCCTAAAAAACCCTAATAACTTAGAAAAATCATATCTTGAGATTGGTTGAGAGTTGAGAGTTCCCCTTTGGGCAGTGGCTTGTTATGGGTCTAGGGTTTCCTTAGGTATCATTTTCCATTTTTAATTTAGGGTTTTGCTTCTGTTTTTGGTTTGTGTTTGATGTTTAATCCATGAACCCTAATTTGGGCTTTCATTTGCATCCACCTCTCATTTGCTTGCATACCATGACTTGTCTTTGCATTTTGTGCATTCTTGTGATTCATTTGACATCTTAAGACATGTAGGAAGCATCTTTGATCATTGCATCTCATATTTGCCATGTCATTTGTCTTGTATGATTCATAACTTTTCATGCTTGTTCATGCTCCTTAACTTGCATCATTTGCATTCATAATCTTGTATGAACATCCCCATGCCTTGCCTCATGTTTGCAGCACCTCATAGCATCATTTTCATCATTACCATGCTTCTGGTCTTGCTTTGCATCATATCATCTCATCTCATCTTGCATTGCATTGCATTTTCTTTCTAACATTGCAGGTGGTAAGTAAACTTGAGAAGTGGATTTGCCTTCACTTCTCATACCTTTTCTTTTCATCTCCCTTGCATCCATTGCTGCATTTTTGTTTGTGTTTGAGTTTGAGCTTGCTCATTCTTGTTCTTCTTACTTTCTTTCTTCAAGTGACTTGACTTCTTGAATGAAGCAAGTCACTTTGCTTCTCTTGATCCTGTTCATCTGCTTCCTGGTGGTTCCATTGAAGGCTTCTCTTGAAAACCCCATAAACCTTAGGACCATCCAAGCATGACAATGAATTAGGGTTTTGATTAGTCTCCCCTCATAGTTTTACCTTTGTGTCTCTCTTTGAGTCTTCTCTTCTCACCTCCTAATCAGGGACTAAACCCTAAAGGCTTTAAGACTTTGTGATTAAGCTTATGCCTGCATCCTTCTCTTAGGATGGAGTGTATAACTTTAATCCTAAGTGTCAAACCCTTAAGGTGTTTAAATCTCTTAATCAATTCACTTAATAAATATCAAGACATCACTTGTAACTTGGGCCTTGCATTAGGGTTCTAATTCTTCCTTAAGTGGTTAAGAAGGACTAACCCTAGTGTTAATGGACAAGTCCCCCTCAAGTTGTCTTACAAACCATAAAAAAACACTTCATCATCATATCATTAATCTAAATAAAATTCACTTAATAAAGGCTTGTTTTGTCATGGGCTTAATCCCTAATCATGGATTAAGTTGAGGAGTCTTCCTCAGCTTAAACATTCTCATCTATTATCCTTCTTTTAGGATGGTGTAATGAGTCTGTTTAATCCTTGATTATGGCTTAACCTCATTACTCAACACTAAACAAAAATCCCAAAAAACATCTAAATAATCACAAGTAGGTTAATGATCTTAATCCTACACCAAAGGTGATTAAGTGTGAGAATCTGACTTCACACTTAAGGTATTCTCATTACCCCTAATCAGAGGGAAGATGTGATGAGTTTACTAAATCCATTGGTTTAGACTTAAGCTCATTATCCTATGACAAACTCCAAAAAGCAATAAAAGACTGAAAACTCAAAAACAAACAATAATCGTCTCCTCCGGGATTCTTTTCTCATCATCTTCACTCACAATCGAGAACTCGCTTCTTCCGTCTAATGCAAGACAGTAAGCACCTGAGCCAGACAGGTCATACACTTGAGCATTGACAAGCAAGCAGTTCACCAGTCAATTCATCTTTCAGTCTCTTTGGGTCGAACTACGGCGTTCTGACTTCCTCATTGCACGAGAGGATACGTAGGCATAACTTAAAAGTTATCGAACAAAAGTCTCTGTATATTCCCCCTCCTTCTAGCCTCATTCTCTTAGCCTCATGATCATGAGCATACTCTTTCCTTACACTGACACTTCATTCACATCACTTACACACTTTACACTGACACCTGTACATCATCTTTCCAGCTCTTTATACACAGATTGCACTGACACTGCCCCTTTAAAACACAAATCTTTTAAGCGTGGATCCCGTCGAGTACGACGGACAATCTGGGTGCTAATACCTTCCCAGGTTGTAACCAACCCCCTTTCTCAGTCTCTCTGGTTCGCAACCGTCTTATCCATTTTCTTTTCTAGGTCTATGCAGCATTGCCTTTCCTCTGGGATAAAAATGCCTAGCTGGCGACTCTATTCATTCTCCAGTGAGTTCACGGCTGTGTGTTCTCACTGTTCCCTTCGCCGACCGTTCGCGTCTGTACCTTCATCTGATCCATCTTCATTTGTCGGGAGCGACACTGTGTTGTTGCTTTTAAGTTTGTAATTTCTTGAACAATAAAACTTTCAAGCCTTGTGCCTTACCCGGGGCACAATGGTGTGCTTGTTACGGGCTGTCATTTCATTTGCATACTTCATTCAATAAAAATCAGTGGACGTTTCGTTTTCGTAAATATTGTGTTCCTTGTCTTTCTTTTCTTTTATTTTTGTTTTATCAGCTATGTGTTCTTACACACACCCACATCACTAAAATGCAGATCCTCATCCACTCTGGATCCTGTTGATAACAGTTCTACTATTGCCAATTATAATTTCGAGAATCCGATCTATCAAGCTGAAGACGGAAATGAGGACGATTGTGAAGTACCTGTAGAGCTTGTTAGGTTGTTACAACAAGAAGAGAAAGCTATACAGCCACATGAAGAGCCAGTCGAAGTTGTGAATCTGGGAACTGAAGAAAACAGGAAAGAAGTCAAGATAGGGGTTGATTTAGAGGATAGTGTCAAGAGCAGACTGGTTCAAATGTTACGTGACTATGTGGAGATCTTTGCTTGGTCTTATGAAGATATGCCAGGGTTAGATACAGACATTGTGGTTCACCGTTTACCAGTAAAAGAAGATTGTCGTCCAAAGAAGCAAAAGGTTTGTCGCATGCGTCCTGAAATGTCAGAGAAAATCAAAGCAGAGGTAATGAAACAGTTTGATGCAGGGTTCTTAGCAGTGACTTCTTATCCTCAGTGGGTTGCAAATGTGGTACCAGTGCCTAAGAAAGATGGTAAGGTACGTATGTGTGTAGACTACATGGATTTGAAAAAGGCCAGCCCCAAAGATGACTTTCCACTTCCTCATATTGATGTTCTGGTAGACAACACTGCTCAGCATAGGGTATTCTCTTTTATGGATGGTTTCTCTGGTTACAATCAGATCAAGATGGCACCTGAAGATATGTAGAATACAACATTTGTTACACAGTGGGGCACCTTCTGTTATAAGGTGATGCCATTTGGTTTGAAGAATGCAGGGGCAACATATCAGCGTGCAATGGTAGCTTTGTTTCATGACATGATTCATCATGAGATAGAGGTATATGTGGATGATATGATAGCCAGGTCTCAGAATGAAGAACAACATCTTGATCATTTGCATAAATTGTTTGAGAGGTTGAAGAAATACAAGTTGAGACTGAACCCAAACAAGTGTATTTTTGGAGTTAGGTCTGGTAAACTCCTGGGTTTCATAGTCAGTGGAAAAGGTATTGAAGTAGATCCTGCAAAAGTGAAAGCTATACGAGAGATGCCAGCTCCCCGTACTGAGAAGGAGGTTAGAGGTTTCTTGGGACGATTGAATTACATTGCAAGATTTATTTCCCAATTAACTGCCATCTGTGAGCCAATCTTCAAGTTGTTGAAGAAAGATCAGGTGATGGAATGGAATGATGAGTGCCAGACTGCCTTTGATGAAATCAAGAGATACCTGCTAGAACCTCCAATTTTGATGCCACCAGTTGATGGAAGACCCTTGATTATGTACTTAACAGTGTTAGACAACTCAATGGGGTGTGTTTTGGGGCAACATGACGAGTCTGGTCGAAAAGAGCAAGCAATATACTACCTTAGCAAAAAGTTTACCGACTATGAAACAAGATACTCACTGCTCGAGAAAACTTGCTGCGCTTTGGCATGGGCTGCTCGCCGACTAAGACAGTATATGTTGACTCATACTACCTTATTGATTTCAAAGATGGATCCAATCAAGTACATATTTGAGAAACCTGCTCTCTCCGGAAGAATTGCAAGATGGCAAATGATCTTGACAGAATATGATATACAATATACTACTCAGAAGGCCATCAAAGGAAGTGTTGTTGCTGATCATTTGGCTCATCAAGCAGTGGATGATTACCAGTCAATGAGTTTTGAGTTCCCTGATGAAGATATCATGATTATTACCAAAGAACTTGGACAATATGACGGACCTGAACAAGGATCCCGATGGACTATGGTTTTTGATGGTGCTTCCAATGCACTTGGTAATGGTGTTGGTGTTGTGATTAGTTCCCCTGAAGGTTGTCATACCCCGATTACTGCCAGACTTTGTTTCTATTGTACCAATAACATGGCTGAGTATGAGGCATGTATCCTGGGTATCAAAGCTGCCATTTATATGAAGATTCAGTTCCTAGACGTGTATGGAGATTCAGCCCTGGTAGTAAGTCAGATTAAAGGAGATTGGGATACCAAGCATGATAACCTCATTCCTTACAGAGAGCATGTGTTGTCTTTGATCCCACATTTCAAAGAGATTACCTTTGGACATATTCCACGAAGAGAGAATCAATTGGCAGATGCTTTAGCCACCATGGCATCCATGTTTGAGATTAGTTGGGATGATGAAGCTCCCAAGATTACTATTGATAGATTTGAAAAGCCTGCATACTGCAATGAGATTGGCACAGAAGGAACAGAGGAGAAGCCTTGGTTTTATGAAGTGAAAAGATATCTTGAAGCTCAGGAGTTCCCTGAAGGGGCATCTGTCAAAGATAGGAAGTTTCTGAGGAGGTTTTCTGCTAAGTTCTTTTTTAGTAATGGCATTTTGTACAAGCGCAATCATGATTCAACTTTGCTTCGTTGTGTGGATAAGAAGGAAGCAATAGAGATTATGGAAGATATGCATGATGGGATCTTTGGCACTCATTCTAGTGGTCATACCATGGCAAAGAAGATATTGAGAGCAGGTTACTATTGGTCTACCATGAAAGCTGACTGCTATCAACATTCCAGAACGTGTCACAAATGTCAAATCTATGCTGACAAAGTGCATATACCTCCATCACCATTGAATGTGTTGACTGCTCCTTGGCCTTTTGCCATGTGGGGCATTGATATGATTGGTGAGATCAAACCTACTGCTTCTAATGGGCATCGTTTCATCCTGGTTGTTATTGATTACTTTACTAAGTGGGTAGAGGCAGCTTCATTTGCATCTGTTACTAAGAATGTTGTGGCTCGATTCATTAAGAATAATCTTATATGTAGGTATGGCATCCCTGAAAGGATTATTACTGACAATGGCTCTAATCTGAACAACACTATGATTACTGATCTCTGCACGCAGTTCAAGATTAAGCATCACAACTCTTCTCCGTATCGTCTGAAGATGAATGGGGCAGTTGAAGCTGCTAATAAGAACATCAAGAAGATTGTATAGAAGATGACTGTTACTTACAAGGATTGGCATGAGATGTTACCATTTTATCTTCATGGTTATCGTACCACAATACGTACTTCAACAGGGGCAACCCCATTCTCCTTAGTCTATGGTATGGAAGCAGTTCTGCCCATTGAAGTTCAGATTCCCTCCTTAAGAATTATGAAGGATGCAGGCTTGGATGAAGATGAATGGATTCAGACTCGACTTGACCAGATAAATTTGATTGATGAGAAGAGGTTAGCAGCAGTTTGTCATGGCCAGATGTACCAGAAACGAATGATCAAAGCTTTTAACAAGAAGGTTAAGCCAAAGGTATATCAGGCTGGTGACTTGGTAATCAAGCGTATCATATTACCACAGGGTGATCCTAGGGGCAAGTGGACTCCAACATATGAAGTACCATTTGTAGTCAAGACAGTGTTCTCAGGAGGTGCCATGATACTTACTACTATGGATGGTGAAGACTTCCCGCAGCCTGTAAACGCAGACATAGTTAAAAAATACTACGCATGAAAAGAGACCCGCTAGGTTGACAGGCCTAGGCAAAAATAAGGGCATCCCGGCAAACCAAAAGGGTTTGGGCAAAAATTAGGGATATATATAAAAAGATGTACACCCGGCAAGTCGAAAACCTGAAAAGGTGGCTTGGGCAAAAAAGGGTATCCCGGTGGATTGAAAACCTGAAAGGGCAATCCAGGCAAAAGTTAGGGATTAAAGCGTATGACTATGTCTTGTTTGGATCACCCATGAAACTGCAACCAGTTGTGTTACTCACTCAATGCTCGAACAGATAAAGCTCAATCCAATCGTTTCCGTCTCAACAGCAGAAGATGAGATACTTGAAGATAATGGCAATAGTAGAATTGGAACTCAATAGGATTATTTCCCACATAGCTGATTCTCTTTGTTTTGTAAAATTTTATGACAAAATCCTCTTACTAGGGTTTATGTCTCCTTGTACAAACTTACCCATGTATGGGTCACTTTTTGATATAAACAAAATTCCATTTTTGAATCCAGATTTACTTTTACCCTATTTACATAAGCGAAACGTCCATTGGTTGTGTTTGAATGTATGTATGCTTTTGAATATGATTGATGTTTACCAGAAATGCATGTATGCCTAATATGATTGATGTTTACCAGAAATGCATGAAAATGCAGTAATAGTATTTGCTAAGGACGAACGAGGGAAGGATTCCAACGAAGCTTCACCAGGTTCACTCTTACAAGACAGTTACAAATCCCCCAGTAGGGCAAATCCATCTTCATAAAGTACTTCAAGTTACATCTCCCCTAGAATTTATATCCATCTCTTTTATCCTTATACGGATAATCGGGAATTTACTCTTCCAATAGGAGTATGACGAACGAAGACGGGAGGTTATGTATACCTCGCTATCCCCAGCAGACGAAAGGTTATGTGTACCCTACTATCAAACGAAGACGGGAGGTTATGTATAATATAGTATCAAGCAAGACGGGAACAAGTTCCTTATATTCTTCAGCAACGAATCGGGATTTATTTTCCCTGGCCAGCAGTTGTTATACGAAGATATCCAGACGCTTCAGGCAGCATCATGTCATACATACATCATTTACATCATAACATACATATACATAAATACATAATACATTACTTAAGTGTATCATATCATACATGCATACATAATGCATAAACTAATATTACCATATAGGATGCTACCTTGTTTTCAGGTTAATTCTCCAGCAGATAAATTCCATCAACAAATTGTGACTATTGGGCCGTTGTTCATCTTCCCAAAAGTTATCATTTCCTCAGGACATCGTGTATCTTCCTGAAAGCTTCTTATACCTCAGGACTGCTTTATCCTCCTGAAAGCATATCATTACCTTGGGCCGTTGTTTATCTTCCTAAAGGTTACCACTTCCTCAGGACTGCTTTATCCTCCTGAAAGCATATCATTACCTAGGGCCGTTGTTTATCTTCCTAAAGGTTACCACTTCCTCAGGACTGCTTTATCCTCCTGAAAGCATATTATACCTCAGAACGTTGTTCATCTTTCTGAAAGCTATCATCACTTCCTCAGGATGTTGTTATCCTCCTGAAAGCATATTATTTCCTTGGGCCGTTGTTATCTTCCCAAAGGTTACCACTTCCTCAGGACTGCTTTATCCTCCTGAAAGCATATCATTACCTTGGGCCGTTGTTTATCTTCCTAAAGGTTACCACTTCCTCAGGACTGCTTTATCCTCCTGAAAGCATATTATACCTCAGAACGTTGTTCATCTTTCTGAAAGCTATCATCACTTCCTCAGGATGTTGTTATCCTCCTGAAAGCATATTATTTCCTTGGGCCGTTGTTATCTTCCCAAAGGTTACCACTTCCTCAGGACTGCTTTATCCTCCTGAAAGCATATTATCTCCTCGGGACGTTGTTTATCTTCCTGAAAGCTATCACCCCTACCTCAGGACGTTGTTTATCCTCCTGAAAGCATATTATTCCCTCAGAACGTTGTTTATCCTTCTGAAAGCATATCATTTCCTCAGGACGTTGGTTATCCTCCTGAAAGCTATTACCACTACCTCGGGACGTTGTTTATCTTCCTGAAAGCTATCATTATACCTTCATATTTTGGACTGCTTTATCCTCCAAGAAATGTACCTGAAGAATCTTTCTCCAAGTGGCATCTTTAAGCCCACTCAAGCATACTCAAATAGTCATCAGTACCACTCTACGCACTGGTGAGTGCAAATTTTTGGGCTTTTGTGTTCAATCCCCTTCAACCTTCCAAGTCACGACTGGCAAATATACCAATCTAACCCCTCAGGTTTCAGAAAATTGAACAGGGGCAGCTGTTGCACCCCAAAATTTGCCCTCACAATACAAGACTTTGTGTGCTAAGAAGGTTCACAAGGTTCACAAGACCTTTCATGAGGTTCATGAAGTTTACAAAACACTTTATGAGGTTCACAAGGTTCACAAGATTCACAATACTTACAAGACCTTTCATGAGGTTCATGAAGTCTACAAGATACTTTATGAGGTTCACAAGGTTCACAAGACCTTCCATGAGGTTCACAAGGTTCACAAGACCTTCCATGAGGTTCACAAGGTTCACAAGACATTTTATGATGGTTCACAAGGTTCACAAAGTTCACAAATAGTCATAAGAGTTGACAATTCCCTCAGACAATGCACCTCCTAAGCAGTGCATCCAAAATTAGGGTTTTGACTTTAATCAGGATAAATGGACTTCCAAGACTTCAAGTGAGCTTCATAACATCTTACATGTGTGTAAGAACCCCCATGACAAGTTTCAAGACTTTTCTCAAAGGTTTGCTCAGTCAAATGATCAGATAAGTCAAAATCAGTCAAAGCAGTTAAAAAGTCAAACTGAGGTCAACTGTGGTCAAACCAAAGTCAAACTTCATGATTTTTTGCCAACATCAAGTATATGAAGTAAAATTCATCATTTGATCAAGGGTTGATCATGATTCATCAAGGAGATTTCAGATCATCAAGAATCAGGAGTTTCTAAATTAGGGTTTCCTCAGTAAAAGTCAACTGAACTTTGATCAGTCATAACTTTCACATGCTTCATCACCAAGTTTCCATCCAAATCTCATTTTGAAGGAAATTAAATTCTCTACAACTTTGTGTCTCACAAGCCAAGCCCAAAAATGCTTCATTTGGAAGGTATGAGCTAAGACATTATAGGTCCTTTTGAAAGTCAACAAAAAGTCAACAACTTCAAAAGGGCATAACTTGAGAATGGTAAATGATATGGACATGAAACCAGTGGGGTTGGTTAGAGGACTCTTAAAGCTTTCCAAAATTTCCAAGAACACCCTCATAGCATTAAAATTGAAGGATGTGTGCCCTTGCAAAGTTGGGAAATTTTTGGTTGGTTTATGAAGAAAATGGAGGTTTAAAACTAATTTTTTCTAAATGGGCTTGCCATATGATGACCCAATCCATACCATGACCTCATGCACGACCCAAGTCTATAAAAATCAGATTTTTTATCATTTTATTTTTATTTATTTTGATTTAATTCATTTTAAATCATTTTAAATTAAAATAAAATATAAAAGTCAAAGATTTAAAAAGGATTGAGCTTCTAGAAATTCATAAAGGTGATTGGTATCAAAGTGGTAAGAGAATCACGATGATTGGCCTAAAATAGAAGGTGTTCATACAAGAATATTTGAATTTTAAAGCCTTATATTTTTGAATCTTTTTGGATCAAATCTTCCACACAAACATCAATTTTTTCTGACCTAATTGATCACACTATAAGTACATGACATAACCCTAATCATTGGAGACGAATTGCAGCCTCCAAAGTGTAAGTTCATATTTTCAAAAACCTCTCCAAAACTTCAAATTCGGTTTCTACTCTACAAAGCATTTGAAGGTATTTTGAGGACATAGCAATGATCCTTGCACATCCCTGAATCGAAACCAATACTTACATGCTTCTGAACCATGACATAATGCATATCCCGAAGCATTCTTAGTCTTGAACTATTTTTTTGATTTCAATAATTCAATGTGTTTTAATGAATTTTGTTTGTCTAATCATGTTTGTGATGATGTATAGAATGTTTCTGGACAAAAACATTGAAGGAAAATGCCCTAAACTGAAAGACACCATTGTTAGGGTTTGAGTTCTCAAATTGGGAATTCATGATTTATGTGAGATAAATGACTTTTAAGAACATGGTTATGATGTATAAGCTTTGTATGTTTGATCTGGACTATCAATTTGTATTAATTTTGTTGTTTACGTGATGATCCAAAAACCTAGGGTTACTGGTTCATGAACGCCCAGGAAATTTCGCAGGAAAATTCACATCAATTTTCGCAGGTAATTCAAGGAAGAAGACGAAGTGGGCTGCGTGCGAATTTCAAATTCAAACTTTTGTTTTAAAATATTATGATATTGTTTCTGTTTTATTTCACAAGCATTGTGCTTGTCCCAGTGGTGAAGTGTGCGCGTGTGATGCTTATAGGCCTGGGTTCGAATCCTGGCTTCCCAAATTTTTATTGTTTTTTCAGTTTATTCATTAGATATCATATATTATGTATTATTGCCATTATAATATCAGGTGCGCTCTCCCAGCTGGATTGGTTAAGGTGTTTGTGTGTATTGTGAAGGTCATGGGTTCGATCCCCCCAGGCCTTTTGTTTTTTCTTTCTTTTTCTCTGATTTTCAGGCATAAGGCACAAAACCAAATGGATCCCCTCTTTCATCACCTGCGCGCAGGCTGGCCCAGTGGCAACTCTTCATTCAGGTTCCAGGGAGGTCCTGGGTTCAAATCCAGGCCTCCCAATTTTTTTTAAAACCAAGCAATTTTCTTTATATTTTCTTTTTTCTTATCTTATTCTCTTAAAATTTTAATTAATTATTATGTTTTTTTTAAAATTAATCATATATATATATATATATATATATATATATATATATTTTGTATTGATACTTTATTTTTATTAATATGTATGTATTATATATAACTTATTTGTATAATTGAATTAATATTTAATCTTTAAAAATTTTGTATATGAAACCTAATTTATTTTTTAAAACCCTAAAAACACATTTTTTTTCAAACCCTAATTTTCTTCTTCTATTATTTATATTCATAACTTCATTAAAATTCTTAATTTTTGTTAATGTATAAATTATTTATAACTTAAATTCTTGTATGTAAATATAATTAAAAGTTAAAATTCTTAATATAATAATATGACCTAATTTGTTTAGAATTTAATTTTTGCATGTAAATAAGTTTATTATATGTTTAAAAATATGTAAAAAATTGCTAATTTAATTTTTATAATTATAATTCTATTTTCATATTATGTTCATAATTAATTTATTATATAATTTATACATAACTTAAAAATTTTATAATAATTAGCATAATTGTTTATATTTTATTATTAAATAATAATTGTTTATAAAATTGAATTTTTTTTGCTTATTTCATTATCATTATTAATTATATTCTTATGATATTTGTTTAGCACTAACCCCATTTAATTTAGTATTATTGTTATTATTTTTATTATTTTCACTAACCCAATTATAATTATTTATTTATTTTACTTATGCTATTTAAATTGCTTTATTATTATTATTGTAATTGCTCCTTGGTGTAATATTTAATAGTAATGTTTAAATTATTTATTTTATGCTATGGTTAGTAAATAGGGAGTGTAACATGTATGTTTATTTAAAATTAATTTAGATCACTTAATTTAAAAGATAAATATTTAAAATTGTACTCTCACACACGTAAGTCGATCTTTGATCGCCATCTCACTTCCTTAGGGGTACCTCTCATTGTTGCCTAATCAAAAGGTCAAGTAGGGTGTATAAAGCAAAAGTCCCTCAAAATAAAGTCATCTAGTCCCTTAACAGATAAAAGATCAAGTCCCTTTCGAATGTTGCCTTCGTAATGATCTTGTCCCTTTCGAATAAAGATGATAGTCCCTTCAAAATTGCTTATACACCCCACAGTTGCCTACATAAACAGATGTCCCTTTACTTGTCCCTCACATCCAAGGTAATGACTACCTATTCCTTAATAATAGGGATAGTCTTACCACTTAAAGGATTCAAGAACAGAAAAGACTTAAACTTAGGGTAGGTTCCTCATAGTTACTTGCTCACTTTTCAAAAAAACATTTCAAACACTTCACACATTTCAAACAATTTTCAAAACAAAGGTTTTTTACGCATCCGTACATGGATCATTATAAAACTCTTAAGAAAATTTCTATTCACACACTTCACATTTCAAAAACATTTTAAAGTGAGCTAAGTAACTAAGAGCCCATGGATAACCATGGATGTAAAGGGTGCTAACACCTACCCCCCGGACCCAAAAATCTTTTAAAAAGGTATTTCCTGTTCTTTTATGCCCTTTCCTTTGGATAAAATAAAAGTCGGTGGCGACTCTTGCTATCCGCGACATTTCACTAAATTCCGTTCTCCCACCATGTTATAGATATCATATGGGTTTAGGTTTCCTTTGATCCCATTTTCAATTTTTTATCTCATGTTTTGCTTCTGATTTTGAATTTTGCATTGCATCTTGTACATAAACCCTAATCTTTGCCTTCATTTGCATTCATTCTTCATATGCTTGCATACATGAACTTACCATGACACTTTGTCCATCCACATGACATATAAGACATCTTAGGACATATTGAAATCATGTTTGATCATTGCATCATCCATTTGCCATGTTATGCATCCATTGCATTTCATAAGTTTTCATGAACTTTCATGCCTCTTACATGTCTCATTTGCATTCCCATCCTCTGTATGATCATCCACATCTCTTGGCATGCTTTCATACCATCTCATAGCATCATGTACATCTTGATTATGCTTCTGACTTTGGATTTCATCTTTGCACTTCATCTCATTTGCATTTCATTTCATTTCCTTCTGCTAACTTTTCAGGTAGTAAGTGTTTGAGAAGTGAATTTGCCTTCACTTCTCATAACCTCTTCTCATCCCTTTATGCATCTTTGCTGCATTTTTACTTGTGAATTAGAGTGAGCTTGCTCATTCATGTTCCCTCCTCACTTTCTTTCTTCAAGTAACTTATCTTCTTAAGTGAAGTAAGTTGTCTTGCTTCTTGCTGCTTCTCTTCCTTCATCCTGCTTCTTCCATGGTGGCTTTCCCTTGAAGATCTTCTTGCAAGCTTCATAAACCCTAGGAACACCCAAGCATGATCACAAGTAGGGTTTGTTTAGTCCCCTCCATTAGTTTTACCTTTGTGTCATCTTTGTGTCTTCTCTTCTCATCTCTTAATCAAGGGCTAAACCTTAAAGGTTTTAAGGCTTTGTGATTAGGGTTATGCATGTATCCTTCTATTAGGATGGAGTGTATAACTTTAATCCTAAGTGTTAAACCCTTAATGTGTTTAAATCCCTTAATCAATCCATTTAATAATCACTAAGACATCAAGCTTGTAACTTGGGCCTTGCATTAGGGTTCTAATTCTTCCTTCATTGGTTAAGAAGGACTAACCCTAGTGTTAATGGACAAGTCCCCCTCAAGTTGTCTTACAAACCATAAAATCCATTTCTTAATCTCACCATTAACTAAAATCCACTCTTCTAAAGGCTTTGTTTTGTCATGAGGTTAATCCCTAATCATGGATTAAGTTGAGGAGCCTTCCTCAGCTTAAATGTTCTCATCTATTATCCTTCTATTAGGATAGTGTAATGGGTCCATTAAATCCCTGATTATGGCTTAAACTCATTACTAAACACCAAACAAAAACACCAAAAACATCTAAATAATCACAAGTAGGTTAATGATCTTAACCCTACATCATGGTGATTAAGTGTGAGGTGTTTACCTCATACTTAAAGTATTCTCATTACCCCTAATCAGAGGGAAGATGTGATGATTTTACTAACCCTTGGTTTAGGCTTAAGCTCATTAACTTATGACAAATATCAAAAAGCAATAAAAGATTGAAAACACCAAAAACAAACAATAATCGTCTCCTCCGGGATTCTTTTCTCATCATCTTCACTCACAAACGAGAACTTGCTTCTCCCGTCTAATGCAAGACATTTTGCACCTGAGCCAGACAGGTCATACACTTGAGCATAGACAAGTAAGCAGTTCATCAATCAATTCATCTTTCAGTCTCTTTGAGTCAAACTACGGTGTTCTGACTTCCTCATTGCACGAGAGGATACGTAGGCATAACTTAACAGTTATCGAACAAAAGTCTTTGTCTCTTCCCCCCTCTTCCAGCATTAGTCTTTTAAGCCTCATAGTCTTGAGCTTTGCACTCTTTTCTTACACTGACACTTATTCACTTCAATTCACATTTCTTTTGCACTGGCACTTGCATTCTTTTCCAACTTTTGCACACAAAATAGCACAGACACTACCCCTTTAAACACAAACTTTCAAGCGTGGATCCCGTCGAGTACGACGGACAATCTGGGTGCTAATACCTTCCCAGGTTGTAACCAACCCCCTTTCTCAGTTCCTCTTGTTCGCAATCGTCTTATCCATCATCTTTCTAGGTTTATGCAGCATTACCTTTCCTTCGGGATTAAAATGCCTAGCTGGCGACTCTTTTCAGTTCACCCTTGTGTTCTCCTCTTTCGCCGACCGTTCGCGTCTGTACCCCCTCTTGACCAGGTGTCATTTGGTGGGAGCGACATCTGTCCTCTCCATTATCCCTCAGTAATCACTTAGAATCTGGTACAAATGTCGAGAAATCAACCAACCGATACAAAGACGGAAGGACAAATAAGCTTTTATTTAGGAAAATGCACATGCAAATGATGAATGCAATGCTTCCTTTTTTTAATTTCCGTTATCAAGGAATTGACTCGATTATTGCAAATATGTGAAACATCGAGAGCATAGACATCACAACTTTTATTTAAATTTTTCACAAAAGGAACATTTTCTTTGTCCATATTTACAACAATCCGAGTTGTTTTCCTTAAAAACGGTTGCAATGATGTCTATAATGCATGAATGTATGGATGCAACAACCACAAACAAGATCATACAAAGCACACGACTTTAGGTTCCGAGTCACAAGCATGAAGTGAAGGTATAATAACACCACCCACAAAGGTAAGTACTAAGGGTTTTGTCTTCATTGTACCCGCAAAAAACCAAAAGGGTGCTAACATAGGTACCCAGAGTTAGCATTCATCCTTTGGATATCATTGGTACGTTGGACTACTCACCAACCGATAATTTCCTCAAGGGGACCTCTTTTTAGTGTAGTATCGCGTGACAACCACCTCAGGTTTACACCTGGATATTTTTCGCACTACGTTTCTAAATTGGCTTTGATGGGTTAAGGGTTCTATGGTCCTCAATATGATCAGCTCAAGGTCGGAAGTAATTCCATGATATGAATATTCGTCATGTCATTAGTAATCCGAGAGAGCCTAACTGAGTGGAGATTATCGACTTGATATCGCTTTGGACTACTCTGTCGCGTATCACTTTGAATATCGTTGTCCTATCATAAGTTCACTCAAATCCGGGTATAGAATCTATCTCACTCACAGAGGATCACCGAAACCGAAACGGAACAAGCAATAACAAACAAATCAAACCAAAGCAATAAATAAATCAAAGTAGGCCGAATCCACTTAGGGTCTACTCCCCAGCAGAGTCGCCACTTTTCTGTAGCGGTAAAATCATGAGTGTAAGCTATTAGTTAACTTAACTCAAAGTAAACAGATTCTCCACAACACTTTTATTTTATTCCAAGAGGAAAAGGAAAGAAGAGCGAATAAATCCTAATGAATCTAAAAGAAAAAAGCTAAAGAAACAAACAGAGAATCAGGTAAGGGGATAAGTTACAAAAATGGAAGGTTTTATGCATCAAAAATGTCAGTGGTACTCCACGGGAACCCTTTGAAAAATTTATTACTTTTGGTTTGAAAATGTTTGGGAAATGAGAGTGGAGAGATGAGAAAAGAATTATTTTTTTAATATTTTTATGTTTGGGGAGGTTTACCACCTCATGCCTACGTACCCACAATGTGCAATGCAAGATCAAAACCCTGAAGTTCGTGATACAAATAGTGAAAAAGGTTGGTTATGATTGATTTTATTAAGTGAAGAGAATTTTCCATTTTCAAGTGGATAGCCTAGAAAATATTCCATGAGAATGAGGGCATGGACGCATACATCATTATGGGGAGGGCTCCAACTCAAATAAAATCGACGAGTATGCCACTAAACCCCCACGAATGACAAGAGACACAATTACATCAAACTACAACCATGGAGATTGAGATACTTGCATCCTACTAAAGAATAATGACTCATAATCTATACTTGTAAAGAAAACAAACAAAGGTGCACAAAGACACAAAACAACTTGAATGAGTTTGGTTCTTTTTAGTTTTGAATTAAAGTCAAGATGATTAAATTAATTGTTTTTTTAAAATAAAAGAAAATATTAAAATCCACTTGACCAAAGTCAAGGTTTTATTTATTAAAGAGGTGATGGTTTTGAAAACAATAATCCTTTGAAAAAGAGGGAAGTTTTGAAAATTGAAGAAGGGGGAAGAGATGAAGAGGCTAACCTAGTGCATAAAATAAAAGATAGGGAAAAGAATGATCTAACCGACATGAAGCCACTTCAAATAATTAATAAGAATTCCATCCTTAAGCATTTAATGGCCAATGCCAAATAAAGGCAAGTCTTCAATGATTAACACTTCCATGCAAAGGGATAAGAGATCCTAATTCTAAGTCCAAGATTCCATCAATACTTCAAAATTGTCCATAGGTAAGTCACTCCAAAGCATAGGCTAGTAACCAATAGTCCAAGATGGGAAGAATTAAGTTTTTTTATGCTTTAATTTAAGCCTTTATTAATATTTTTGTGTCCAAGTGGACAAAAATAAAAATCAACACAACAATATAATAGCAAGAATATAAACATTTTAATGGATGATAAAGCAATATAAAGAACAATAAAACAAAGGAGGTAAAGGTGCAAGAAAGAAATTAAAATATTAGTATAGAATAGTAATAATAATATACATAATAGTGGTAGTGTAAACTAAATCATCCACAACCAAAGGGTAACCAAGGCACTTAGTACCAAAATCGAAAGGCAACCAATTCCGCTTAGTATCTTACTATATAGTGATTAATCAAGACGAATAGAACCAAATTCAATGAAGTTTGAAAGAAGATTGGGAGGCCCAAATCAACTACACATCAAACTTCACAAGTCTTGGATCTTAATGCAAAAAGATCAATCACTTTGGGATTACACGACCAACACGAGATCCGGTCCATAAAAGTGCATGTATCCAATTGGATTTTTATTCTAAATTTGGGACATGTTTAGGTCTATGTTAAGTAATCGTCGAGTAATTTACAAAGTAATTATCCTACAAATGAGGTCGGTCAAAACCAATTAAGGTTAACGATATTTGTGCTAATGCATGCGAGATAAACGATATGTAAATCGCCATCCGAACGTAATACCGCACAAAAATAAAGATGAATACCAAATTGAGTTTCACTTATGGTATTCTTTCATCTGTAAGTTCAATCACTCATCTTGGTGGATTCAAGTATGAAAATATCTCACTAATGCAAAGTACCTAAAGTGAATTAAATAATTCACTTAAAGGAAAATTTGGACTAATGAATATTAACTACTCTAATATACACCCAAAATTTATTGAAATTAAAGAGAAATCAGTCCCAACAATTTCTCCCAAGGTATAAAATAAGAATAGATGAGAAGAGGAGGGGAGGGGATAGGAACCAAAAACAACTCCAAAATAAGCCAAAAATTTAGTTCTTTCTCAGAGTAGTCGGTTACTACCTAAGTGGTAATCGATTACTTGTACAAAAATAATAGTTTTCTGGAAAATTAACACAGGTAACTGGTTACTACCTATTTGGTAACTGATTACTCTGCGTGCAAAATCAAAAATCTGCTAAAATTCAGCATGATCCATCTTTCAAAACCTTTTCCAAACACCTCATGATCATTAACTGAATTAGCACGAATTTTAAAGTCAAAACACAGTGAAATACCTGCAATCAAACAACAATTTATGATCTAAAAGATCAACAACCAAAAGCATCAAGAATCTACATCTTGAATGTTGATGATGAAGGAAGAACCATGGAAAAAGTGAATTACCAAGAACACTCTTCAAATTGATCCAATATCAAGCTTGATCTACTGAAATTGATGGGAAAAAAGGATAGGATGAAGGTTTAGCTCAAAGTTGATCAAGAATTCAAGGTGAATTCTTGATAACTTTCAAAAGAGAAAGAAGAGCTTTAGTGAATTTGTGGTTTGGGAGGATATTTTGCAAGAAATATTTTTACTATCAAGAGCTTGAGAAATGAATGAGAAATAGCCTTTATTTAAAGAGTTTAGGTATGAGAATTTGGTGGAATGGAGCTTGCTTTGGCAATTCAAATTAGGCTTGGTAATTCAAAATTGGTGGGAATCATGAAAAGAGTGGTGATTAGTGAGGGTTTATGGTGGGAATTAAATTTAATGATGTACGGGAATTAAATGAAGATGGTTTAGAATATTCCAAGAGTGATAAAAAATGAAATTGGTGCCAAAATTTGAAAATTTGAGATTGCTGCCAAAATTTTCAAATTTGCACGCAAGTAACCGACGCCCTAGGTAGTAACCGATTACTTAGTGAAAAGTTTGAAAATTTTGTTTTCCTTTTGCACTACTATGGCTTCAGCTCGATTCTTTTACGCATCGAAAAAGACATGGAAATAAACACATGAACCTTGGAATTCCTTGAATAAATCAATTAAATTGGGAAATCCTTGATTAGATAAATTTGAATTATTTGCGGATCAACTTCTACTTTTAACTGTGAAATTCATCTGTCGTGGGACTGTTATTCTTGGCATTTTCACCTACTTTTCCTCGGAAAATGTTAATAAAAACAAAATATTTTGGATTTTAATTAATAGTTAGTAAACATAAACACATAAAACAAATAAAAGCAATGTTGATCCTCTGTGAGACATAAACCTACACCTGAGAAGAACCGAGAAACCAGTGCGATTTTGTTTGTATGCAAGATGCAAATGAAATGCGAAGAAAACTTAGGGCAAAATTAGGGTGTTAGACTTACCTCAACTTCATCCATCGGTATCACATGTAATGGATCCGAAACATACTTCGAAAGCTGCGAAACATGGAATACATCATGAAAATGTGAAAATTGTGGTTGAAATGCCACTCTATAATCAACGGGTCCAACTCTTGCAGAAATATAGTACATAACAATAAATCTAGGAGTAAGCTTTCTCAACTTCAAAGCTCGTCCAACACCAGTCACCGGAGTAACCCTAAAAAACACATGATCCCCTTCTTGAAATTCAAGGTCTTTCCTTCTCTTACCATGGTAACTCTTTTGCCTATGTTGTGAAGTTCTCATCTTATCTCGAATTAACTTCACCATCTCAATAGTCTGCTGCACAATATCAAATCCAAGTACAACAGTCTCACCAGAATCATGCCAACATAAAGGTGTCTGACATCTTTGATGATAAAGTGCTTCAAAAGGCGCCATTCTGATATTAGAATGATAACTGTTATTATAAGTAAACTCGATCAACAACAAGTGACTATCCCAAGCACCTCATTGTTCAAGCACACAAGCCATCAACAAATCTTTGAGAGATTGTATCGTCCTCTCTGTCTGCCCATCAAACTGAGGATGATAAGCTGAACTCAACTTCAACATCGAACCCATTTCCTCTTGCAAACTCTCCAAAAACCTAGAAGTTAATCACATATCTCTATCTGACACAATGCTCAAAGGAATTCCATGCAACTTCACAATCACACTGACATATATCTCTTCCAATCTCAGCAAAGAATAAGTAATACCAATCGGAATAAAATGCACTGACTTTGTCAACCTATCAACAATCACCCAAATAACATCATGCCCTCTCGGAGTATTAGGTAACCCCGTAAAAAAATCCATTGAGATACTATCTCATTTCCACTCGTGAATATCTACCGGTTGCATCAAACCAACAGGTTTCTGATGTTCCACTTTCGACTTCTGACAAGTCAAACACGCATAAACAAACTGAGCCACATCTCGTTTCATACCGGGACACTAGAATATCTTCTTCGAATCTTGATACATCTTCATAGCTCCCAGATGAATACTCAAACTACTTCTATGTCCTTCTTCAAGAATCATTCTCTTCAATTCAAGATCATCAGGAATACAAATACACTCCTGAAACCTTAGTACTCCCTGTTCATCAACTCGAAATTCCTTACTTCCAACTCGTTCATCACTCAACATCAAGTCCACTAATTTCTCATATGATTTCTGACTCTCCCGGATACGATCAAAAAGTCATTATTAACCTTTAAAATTCCCAACATTACAATGTGAGGTGTCTGCTCACAACCCAAACTCATATCTCTAAATTGTTCAATCAACTCCAATTCTCTAGCCATCATGATCGACATATGCAATGTCTTCTGACTTAAGGCATCAGCCACCACATTAGCTTTACCGGGATGATAGTTCAAACTAAAAGCATAGGCCTTCAAGAATTCCAATCAACGTCTCTACCTCATATTTAACTCTTTCTGGTCAAACATATATTTCAAGCTCTTATGATCACTATATATCTCAAACCTTGAACCGTACATATAATGTCTCCAAATATTTAATACAAAATTACAGCTGCTAGCTCCAAATCATGGGTAGGATAATTCCTCTCATGAATTCTCAACTGTCGCGAAGCATATGCCACCACTTGACTCTCTTGCATTAACACTCCACCCAAACCCATCAAAGAAGCATCACAATAAACCACACACGATGCATATGCTTTTGGTAAAGTTAAGACTGGAGCAGTAGTCAACTTCTTCTTTAGCTCAATGAAACTCTGCTTGCACTGGGCGTCCCACATAAACGCCTTATCCTTACAAGTTAATTGAGTCAATGGAAGTGTCAACTTTGAAAAACCTTCAATGAATCTTCGATAATAATCGGCTAATCCCAAGAAACATCTAATTTTTGTCACCGACTTTGGAGTCCCCCATTGTAGCACTGCATATACCTTGGATGGATCCACAATAATCCCTTTTCCTGAAATCACATGACTAAGAAAACTCACCTCTTTCAACCAAAACTTGCACTTCGATAACTTAGCATACAACTTCTTCTCTTTCAACATGTGCATCACAATCCGCAGATGTTTAACGTGCTCTTCTTCTGACTTAGAGTAGATCAAAATATCATCCATAAAGACAACCACAAATTGATCCAAATAATCATGGAAAACTTGGTTCATATATTTCATGAATACTCCGGGTGCATTAGTAACTCCAAATGGCATCACTACATATTCATAGTGTCCATACTGAGTCCTAAAAGTGGTATTCTACACATATTCATCTTTTTCTCTTATTTGATGGTAACCCAATCACATATTGATCTTGCTAAACACACAAGCACCAACCAACTGGTCCATGAGATCATCTATCCTTGGAAGTGGATACCTGTTCTTAATTGTCACTTTATTCAGTTGCTTGTAATCAATACACAATCTCATGCTACTGTCTTTCTTTTTCACCAACAATCTCGGAGCTCCCCAAGGTGACACACTCAGTCTCAGAAACTTCTTTTCTAACAGCTCCTCTAATTGCTTCTTCAGTTCAGATAACTCAGAAGCCGACATACGATAAGGTGCCATTGAAATAGGTCTAGTTCTAGGAACAAGATTAATAATGAATTCCACCTCTCTCTTTAGAGGAACATCCATAATGTCATATGGAAATACTTCCGGGAAATCTCTCACCACTAGCAATTCACCGATTACCATTTCATTTTCCACCGATAAAGATGCAAACAATGCCAAAACATGCACTTCTTCATTCAAATTTTCTTTCAACTCCCGAGCAGATAAATAACCAGCTTTTTCTTCTTCTTCTTCATCAAGAGTAAGAAATCAAACTGACTCGCTGAAACAATTAATGTGAAGATGATTGAACTCCAACCAGTTCATTCCCAAAATCGCATCTAAACCCCCTAACGACAAAAAATTCAGATCCACACCAAAGTCCTTACCATATATCAATAGAGGACAATTCAAACAAACGAGAGAAGTAGTTAACGAACCAACAACAGGAGTCTCGATAACCATCACTCCTTTCATAGGGGAAACAACAAAACCTAGTCTTCTCACACGGTCAATAGAAATTAAACAGTGTGTAACACTTGTGTCAATCATAGCAATGAAAGGCATATTATTAATATAACAAGTACCTTTGATCAAACGATCTTCACTGGAAGTTTGTGTCACTGTCAAGGCAAAGACCTTTCCTATAGTTGCATATTTCTTTGGCTTTTGACAATGAGTACCGATATGACATTGCTCTCCACAGTTGTAGCAAGTAACCAGATTAGTCTTGCACTCTATAATCAGTTGTCCAGGTTGACCACACTTGAAACATTTCTTCACGTCACTCATACATCCACTGATACGATGACCCAATTCACCACACCTGTAACACTTCAGAGAAGCAAGAGCACCTCCCCCACTTGGCCTTTTTCCCTCAACCTGTTTCTGTTTACCTTTATCACCTGGAGCTGCATAAGTTTTCCCATGATGCATTTGTTACTTTCCTCTTCTCTCAGCCAAACTCTTAAAGTGATATGATCGAGGCTTGTTGTCTTCTTCAAAGATTCTACAACAATCAACTAAATCTGGAAATCTTCAGATTCTCTGATAGCCAATCGTCTACTTGATCTCAGGCCTCAAACCATTCTTGAACTTGACACACTTCGAGAACTCAGCAGTCGCCTCATTATAGTGTGGATAAAACTTTTCCAGATCAGAAAATTTGGTAGCATACTCGGTAACTGACATAATTCCTTGTTTCATTTCCAAGAAATCAATCTCTTTCTTTCCCTGAACATCTTTAGGAAAATACTTCCTCAAGAATTCCCTTCTAAACACAGTCCAGGTGACTGCCTCACCAGACGTATCCAACTGCTGTCGAGTGCCAACCCAATAGTCATCAGCTTCTCCCACCAACTTGTGAGCATCCAACCACACCTTACTGCCTTCAGAACATTCCATTATTCTGAATATCCTCTCGATCTCCTTGAGCCACTCTTGTGCTCCATTCGACTCATACTTTCCCTTGAATGTAGGTGGATTATTCTTTCAAAATTCATCACTCTCACGATCCCCAACATTCAACAGATTTTGCACAACCTGAGCCATCGCATGCATAACAGCGGCAAGTGCAACATCGTTTCTTTCGACCATTCTAAATATGTCACACAACAACATCCAAACAACGGTTAAGAACTCTACCACAACATTCAACAACGACTCGACGACTCAACTACTTGGTCGGACGGACCAACCTGCTCTGATACCATTTTGTAACACCCAAAATATCTCCACGAATTTATAATTAAAAATCAGAGTTATTAAAACATACCATTCATTTTGAGTGTCACAATAACTACAAACACACGACTCAAGATGATACGTCTTACAAAATAGTTTTAGTTGCATCGAAAAACTCAAGAAACATAAAGTAAGATTCAGTTACAAAATGTTTTTCTAAAATAAGTAAACAAAGAAACAACCATCGACCTGATACCCCAAAGCACGTATCAGAGCCGACTCCTCTAAATGTGAAGTACACCGACTTCACCGACCACCACTATACCCTGATTTCCTATTTTTTCCTAATTTCCAAACATAACCCTTAGACCCCAACTATGGTTTTCCTTATATGCCCTCACTATCTTCACCAAATTACCACTCTACCTTTTTCTCTTTATATTCCAATATTTTAATTATTCAATATAATATAATTCGTTTAAATTAATATCATATTAAATAATATAATACTTTCTTCCACACACCAAAATACAACAATTCCAATTAAATAATTAAATAAATAATCTGGGCATTACACAGAACACCAAAGGTGCTAGCCCTCCCTTCTAGGATCAGGGGAATGCTACGCCGTCTATTTTGATTTGTAAGTTTGAGAATTTGAGAGCAGTGTTATGAAAGCAAGTCTCAAGAAAAAATGTCTTGCTTATCCCTTAGTCGGGAGCCCCACATATAATAGTCTTCCTCATGAGTAGTCATAAAGTGATGTCCATTCCTCTTCCCTCTTCACAGACACTCTCCTCTTAACTCTTCCATCATTACTTGTCATAAAAGCTTAGTAATTCCCCTCATTGATGAGTCGTAACCGTTACACCTTTTGCTTTACCTCATTACACCATGCCCGAGTGGCGAATTACACACCAATATCAGTCTCCAGGCTATCCGGTTTTAGCTGTGTAACAACTTTGAGCATGAACAACATTCGAGTTATTGTCATTATTCCTCCCTCCTTCCACTCTTAATAACCTAACTGAGCTTGTAACACCCAAAATTACACCCGCGATAATAATTATAAAATCATAGTAAAATTTTTAATTAAATATTTGAGTGTCACATTTCAACTAACTTCAATATAAACTCAATGATACGTCTTTAAACAAAATTATTAAACTTGCAGCGGAATTCAACATGACATAAAGTATTCTCTTTCAACACGTTTCATAAAAGAAAGCAACTAATGGAACGTCGTCCCGACACCCAAAGCGACGTATCAGAGCTGACATCCTAAGACGCGAAGCACGCCGACTTCACTGACCACCACTCAACTCATCTGGCTCACCTGCACATTACCCACGAAGGGTAACATTAAACAGAAGGGGTGAGATAACTTACATGGCAAAGGATAATATAATAGGGAATAAGAAGCATTAGATAACAAAGCATCATCTATCAATCACAATATAACTTCTCATATACACAATCATCCAATGTATAATCATCAACCACATCTTCACAACAACACACATTATGCAACACAACTTGACTCTATGCATGCGGTACCGACTTCGATCTCTATTTCAATATCCAGTTCCCGTCGGAACTCTCGACCCCTCTTTCATGGTCCAGTATGACCCCTATTTCATGGTCACACCCCTGGTCCCTATTTCATGACCACGTACGATCCCTATTTCATGACCGCACCAACATCACATCAATGACATACACCACTGTAGTATGTTAAACATTTTGCAACATGTTAATCAACGCTAATGACATACATATATCACTACACTACATTTCACTTCACAACATCATCAGTTATTATCAGTATCATGCATACCTTAGCATATACTAACATCAATCAACTTTTTATACATCATAGGCAACGACCACATACCACATATAAACATAAGTTATTAACAATTATACCTCTACATATCTCATCATATTAATACTAAGCTACTACTATAACCCTTATGTTTAGCTTAAATTATGCTACTGATCTTATTCATTGCACGTACAACTTCCCTATCAATAACCTCGACTAATAAATCACTTCGGTCCATTAACATCATCAAAAACTATAATTACAGAGGGCTGACACGGGCTCTCGTGTCATGGGACACGGCCCGTGTCACAAACGCACGCCCAGGGTCCCAAAAACCTCACTCAAAAATCATCTACAGTGGTCTGACACGGCCGCCCGTGTCACATGACACGGCCCGTGTCAGGCCCACTGTCACCAAAATTGGGTTTTCCTCCATCCAGGGAGCTGACACGGCCCATGCCAGGCTACGACCAAAATCCTCTTTTCTTTCTATCCTTTTCTGTTGCGATTTTGTGTTCAAAAACCCCCAATTCAGTCATTCAAATGGAAAACTTGCATCAAACTTATTAAATAACATTCATATTTCCACACCTAACCATTATGATCATTCTAATTCTTCAATTTATCTATTCCAATTTGTTGCATATGATTCTTATCCCATTCCCCAATCTCTACATCACAACCTACCCAAACCCCTTTATAAAACCCCTAAAGATGAAAGAGATCCCACCCTTACCTTGTAATTGACGAGAAATCTTCCTTCTTTGCGGTTCCTCTTTCACGTTCTTGCCTTCACCTTTCTCTTCTCTCAACTTCTACCGATCGTTATCTTGTTCTCCCTTTTCACGATTCTCCCCTTTCTCTTTCTATTCCTTATTCCCACTTAACCCTCGAGACCCAACCTATTAACTTCCTCCTTTACCCTCACCGATTTCATTAATTGACCACCTTGCCCCTCCACTTCTTATTATTCTTATTATTTAATTTATTAGTAACAACAACATTATTCTTCAAATTAATAGTAAAACCAACCACATACTATTCTTTCACATAACCACATTATAATTTACTTAAATAATAAAAATATAATTTGGGGCGTTACAACTTTCCCCCACTATAAAGGTTTTCGTCCTCGAAAACTTACCTCTAGTAAAGAGATTCGGATAAGAATCCCTCATCTTGCTTTCCAATTCAAAAGTCATATGCCCACTGGCAGCTACTCCCCAAACTACCTTCACAAGGGCTATCTCCTTTCCTCGCAACTGTTTTACCTCTCGATCCTCAATTTGTTCGGGTAAAGTTTCAACCGTAAGGTTATCCCTTACTTCCAATTTATTTGTCGGTATCACGTGCGACGGATCCGGAACATACTTCCGAAGCTGTGAAACATGAAACACATCATGCAAATTAGACAGTCTTGGTGGCAACGCTACTTTATAAGCGACATGTCCAACTCTTGCCGAAATCTGGTACGGTCCGATAAACTTAGGAGTAAGCTTTCTGGACTTCAAAGCTCTTCCTACACCCGTCACTGGAGTAACTCTAAAAAATACATGCTCTCCTTCTTGAAATTCAAGGTCTTTCCTTCTCTTATCATGATAACTCTTTTGCCTACTCTGTGAAGTCTTCATCTTATCCAGAATCAACTTCTCCATTTCTGTAGTCTGTTGAACAATATCAGGTTCAAGTACTACACTTTCACCTGATTCATGCCAACACAAAGGTGTCCTACATCTTCGTCCATATAGAGCTTCAAACGGTGCCATTCCGATACTGGAATGATAAATATTATTATAAGTAAATTCAATCAATGGCAAGTGACTATCCCAAGCACCCCCTTGTTCAAGTACACAATCCCTCAACAAGTCCTCTAAGGATTGTATCGTCCTCTCTGTCTGTCCGTCAGTCTGAGGATGATAAGCTGAACTCAACTTTAACTTCGAACCTAATGCTTCCTGAAAACTCTCCCAAAACCTCGAAGTGAACCGCAGATCTCTATCTGATACAATATTCAAAGGTATCCCAGAATTGTTCAATTAAATCCAACTCTCTCGCCATCATAGCTGACATATGCAACGTCCTTCGACTCAAGGCATCAACTACCACATTAGCCTTACCTTGGTGGTAATTCAAACTAAAATCGTAGTCCTTCAAAAATTCCAACCAGCGTCTCTATCTCATATTCAGTTCTCTCTGATCAAATAAATATTTCAAACTCTTATGATCACTATATACCTCGAACCTTGAACCATACAAATAGTGTCTCCAACTTTTTAACGCAAATACAATAACTGCTAGTTCTAAATCGTGCGTAGGATAATTCTTCTCATGAACTCTCAACTGGCGCGAAGCATACGCCACAACCTGACCATTCTGCATTAATACTCCACCTAAGCCCATCAAAGAAGCGTCACAATAAACTACAAATGTTTCATCTGCCTTTGGTTAAATCAAAACCGGCGCAGTAGTCAACCTCTTCTTTAACTCAACAAAACTCTTCTCACATTGAGAGTCCCACACAAAAGCTTTATTCTTATAAGTCAACTGGGTCAATGGAAGTGCCAATTTCGAAAACCCCTCAATAAATCTTCGATAATAACCTGCCAATCCTAAGAAACTTCTAATTTCCGTCACCGACTTTGGAGTCTCCCATTGAAGTATTGCATCTACTTTGGATGGATCTACAGCAATCCCTTTTTCCGAAATTACATGACCAAGGAAACTCACCTCTTTCAACCAGAATTCACACTTCGATAATTTAGCATACAATTTCTTCTCTTTCAATACCTGCAACACTATTCACAAATGTTTTGCGTGCTCTTCTTCTGAATTAGAGTAAATCAGGATGTCATCTATGAAAACAACAACAAAATGGTCCAGATATTCGTGGAAGATCTGATTCATATACTCCATGAATACACCTGGTGTATTAGTAACTCCAAATGGCATCTCAACATACTCATAGTGTCCATAACGAGTCCTAAAGGCAGTCTTCTGAATATCTTCATCTTTCACTCTTATTTGATGGTAACCCCATCTCAAATCGATTTTACTAAATACGCGAGCACTCACAAATTGATCCATCAGATCATCTATCCTTGGAAGCGGATACTTATTCTTGATTGTAACTTTATTCAATTATCGGTAGTCAATGCATAGTCTCATGCTACCATCCTTCTTCTTCACTAATAGTACCGGTGCTCCCCACGGTGACACGCTCGGTCGCACAAATTTCTTCTCTAACAGTTCTTCTAACTGTTTCTTCAACTCAGATAATTCCGAAGTCGACATACGATAAGGTGCCATTGAAATAGGCCTCGTTCCTGGCACAAGGTCGATATTAAATTCCACCTCTTTTCTGGCGGCACATCCATAACATCATCTGGAAACACTTCAGGAAAATCTCTCACCACTTGCATTTCACTAATCGCTATACTATTCTCCATCGACAACGAAGCAAATAGCGCCATAACTTGCACCTCATCATCCATAAGTTCTTTTAATCCTCGTACAAACAAATAACCAGCTTCTTCTTCCTCTTCTCCAGGAGTAAGAAACCGAACCGACTTACTGAAGCAGTTAATATTAACATGGTTGTACTCCAACCAATTCATACCTAAAATCACATCCATTCCTTTCAACAGCAAGCAAACCAAATCCACACCAAAGTCCTTACCATAAATAGATAGCGGACAACTCAGACATACTAGGGAAGTAGTTAATGACGAGTGCCAACCCACCAGTCATCAGCCTCAGCTACCAGTTTGTGTGCACCCAATCGCACCTTGCTGCCTTCCGAACACTCCATGACTCTGAAAATTCTCTCAATCTCCTTGAGCCAATCTTGTGCTCCATCTGGATCATACTGCCCCTTGAATGTTGGCGGATCATTCTTCCTGAACTCGTCATTCTCGCGATCCCTAGCATTCCTTGGATTTTGGACAGCTTGTGTCATCGCTTGCATAGCAGCGACAAGTACAACATCGTTTCTTCCAGCCATTCTAAATCTTGTAATACAACAACAATCCAACGATGGTTTAGAATTAATAACAACAACCACAACATTCATACTTACAACAACATCATAACTCTCTACTCAATGACTCGACGACTCCACTACTTGGCCGGACGGACCGACCTGCTCTGATACCACTTTGTAACACCCAAAATTACACCCGCGATAATAATTATAAAATCAGAGTAAAAGTTTTAATTAAATATTTGAGTGTCACATTTCAACTAACTTCAATATAAACTCAATGATACGTCTTTAAACAAAATTATTAAACTTGCAGCGGAATTCAACATAACATAAAGTATTCTTTTTCAACACGTTTCATAAAAGAAAGCAACTAATGGAACGTCGTCCCGACACCCAAAGCGATGTATCAGAGCTGACATCCTAAGACGCGAAGCGCACTGACTTCACTGACCACAACTCGACTCATCTGGCTCACCTGCACATTACCCACGAAGGGTAACATTAAACAGAAGGGGTGAGATAACTTACATGGCAAAGGATAATATAATAGGGAATGAGAAGCATTAGACAACAAAGCATCATCTATCAATCACAATATCACTTCTCATATACACAATCATCCAATGTATAATCATCAACCACATCTTCACAACAACACACATTATGCAACACAACTTGACTCTATGCATGCGGTACCGACTTCGATCTCTATTTCAAGATCCAGTTCCCGTCGGAACTCTCGACCCCTCTTTCGTGGTCCAGTATGACCCCTATTTCATGGTCACACCCCCGGTCCCTATTTCATGACCACGTACGATCCCTATTTCATGACCGCACCAACATCACATCAACGACATACACCACTGTAGTATGTTAAACATTTTGCAACATGTTAATCAATGCTAATGACATACATATATCACTACACTACATTTCACTTCACAACATCATCAATTATTATCAGTATAATGCATACCTTAGCATATACTAACATCAATCAACTTTTTATACATCATAGGCAACGACCACATACCACATATAAACATAAGTTATTAACAATTATACCTCTACATATCTCATCATATTAATACTAAGCTACTACTATAACCCTTATTTTTAGCTTAAATTATGCTACTGATCTTATTCATTGCACGTACAACTTCCCTATCAATAACCTCGACTCATAAATCACTTCGGTCCATTAACATCATCAAAAACTATAATTACAGAGGGCTGACACGGGCTCTCGTGTCATGGGACACGGCCCGTGTCACAAACGCACGCCCAGGGTCCCAAAAACCTCACTCAAAAATCATCTACAGTGGTCTGACACGGCCTCCCGTGTCGCATGACACGGCCCGTGTCAGGCCCACTGTCACCAAAATTGGGTTTTCCTCTATCCAGGGAGCTGACACGGCCCATGCCAGGCTACGACCAAAATCCTCTTTTCTTTCTATCCTTTTCTGTTGCGATTTTGTGTTCAAAAACCCCCAATTCAGTCATTCAAATGGAAAACTTGCATCAAACTTATTAAATAACATTCATATTTCCACACCTAACCATTATGATCATTCTAATTCTTCAATTTATCTATTCCAATTTGTTGCATATGATTCTTATCGCATTCCCCAATCTCTACATCACAACCTACCCAAACCCCATTATAAAACCCCTAAAGATGAAAGAGATCCCACCCTTACCTTGTAAATGACGAGAAATCTTCCTTCTTTGCGGTTCCTCTTTCACGTTCTTGCCTTCACCTTTCTCTTCTCTCAACTTCTACCGATCGTTATCTTGTTCTCCCTTTTCACGATTCTCCCCTTTCTCTTTCTATTCCTTATTCCCACTTAACCCTCGAGACCCAACCTATTAACTTCCTCCTTTACCCTCACCGATTTCATTAATTGACCACCTTGCCCCTCCACTTCTTATTATTCTTATTATTTAATATATTAGTAACAACAACATTATTCTTCAAATTAATAGTAAATCCAACCACATATTATTCTTTCACATAACCACATTATAATTTACTTAAATAATAAAAATATAATTTGGGGCGTTACAACTTTCCCCCACTATAAAGGTTTTCGTCCTCGAAAACTTACCTCTAGTAAAGAGATTCGGATAAGAATCCCTCATCTTGCTTTCCAATTCCCAAGTCATATGCCCACCGACAGCTGCTCCCCAAACTACCTTCACAAGGGCTATCTCCTTTCCTCGCAACTGTTTTACCTCTCGATCCTCAATTTGTTCGGGTAAGGTTTCAACCGTAAGGTTATCCCTTACTTCCAATTTATTTGTCGGTATCACGTGCGACGGATCCGGAACATACTTCCGAAGCTGTGAAACATGAAACACATCATGCAAATTAGACAGTCTTGGTGGCAACGCTACTTTATAAGCGACATGTCCAACTCTTGCCGAAATCTGGTACGGTCCAATAAACTTAGGAGTAAGCTTTCTGGACTTCAAAGCTCTTCCTACACCCGTCACTGGAGTAACTCTAAAAAATACATGCTCTCCTTCTTGAAATTCAAGGTCTTTCCTTCTCTTATCATGATAACTCTTTTGCCTACTCTGTGAAGTCTTCATCTTATCCAGAATCAACTTCTCCATTTCTGTAGTCTGTTGAACAATATCAGGTCCAAGTACTACACTTTCACCTGATTCATGCCAACACAAAGGTGTCCTACATCTTCGTCCATATAGAGCTTCAAACGGTGCCATTCCGATACTGGAATGATAAATATTATTATAAGTAAATTCAATCAATGGCAAGTGACTATCCCAAGCACCCCCTTGTTCAAGTACACAATCCCTCAACAAGTCCTCTAAGGATTGTATCGTCCTCTCTGTCTGTCCGTCAGTCTGAGGATGATAAGCTGAACTCAACTTTAACTTCGAACCTAATGCTTCCTGAAAACTCTCCCAAAACCTCGAAGTGAACCGCAGATCTCTATCCGATACAATATTCAAAGGTATCCCAGAATTGTTCAATTAAATCCAACTCTCTCGCCATCATAGCTGACATATGCAACGTCCTTCGACTCAAGGCATCAACTACCACATTAGCCTTACCTGGGTGGTAATTCAAACTAAAATCGTAGTCCTTCAAAAATTCCAACAAGCGTCTCTATCTCATATTCAGTTCTCTCTGATCAAATAAATATTTCAAACTCTTATGATCACTATATACCTCGAACCTTGAACCATACAAATAGTGTCTCCAACTTTTTAACGCAAATACAATAACTGCTAGTTCTAAATCGTGCGTAGGATAATTCTTCTCATGAACTCTCAACTGGCGCGAAGCATACGCCACAACCTGACCATTCTGCATTAATACTCCACCTAAGCCCATCAAAGAAGCGTCACAATAAACTACAAATGTTTCATCTGCCTTTGGCAAAATCAAAACCGGCGCAGTAGTCAACCTCTTCTTTAACTCAACAAAACTCTTCTCACATTGAGAGTCCCACACAAAAGCTTTATTCTTATAAGTCAACTGGGTCAATGGAAGTGCCAATTTCGAAAACCCCTCAATAAATCTTCGATAATAACCTGCCAATCCTAAGAAACTTCTAATTTCCGTCACCGACTTTGGAGTCTCCCATTGAAGTATTGCATCTACTTTGGATGGATCTACAACAATCCCTTTTTCCGAAATTACATGACCAAGGAAACTCACCTCTTTTAACCAGAATTCACACTTCGATAATTTAGCATACAATTTCTTCTCTTTCAATACCTGCAACACTATTCACAAATGTTTTGCGTGCTCTTCTTCTGACTTAGAGTAAATCAGGATGTCATCTATGAAAATAACAACAAAATGGTCCAGATATTCGTGGAAGATCCGATTCATATACTCCATGAATACACCTGGTGTATTAGTAACTCCAAATGGCATCACAACATACTCATAGTGTCCATAACGAGTCCTAAAGGCAGTCTTCTGAATATCTTCATCTTTCACTCTTATTTGATGGTAACCCCATCTCAAATCGATTTTACTAAATACGCGAGCACTCACAAATTGATCCATCAGATCATCTATCCTTGGAAGCGGATACTTATTCTTGATTGTAACTTTATTCAATTATCGGTAGTCAATGCATAGTCTCATGCTACCATCCTTCTTCTTCACTAATAGTATCGGTGCTCCCCACGGTGACACGCTCGGTCGCACAAATTTCTTCTCTAACAGTTCTTCTAACTGTTTCTTCAACTCAGATAATTCCGAAGTCGACATACGATAAGGTGCCATTGAAATAGGCCTCGTTCCTGGCACAAGGTCGATATTAAATTCCACCTCTTTTCTGGCGGCACATCCATAACATCATCTGGAAACACTTCAGGAAAATCTCTCACCACTTGCATTTCACTAATCGCTATACTATTCTCCATCGACAACGAAGAAAATAGCGCCATAACTTGCGCCTCATCATCCATAAGTTCTTTTAATCCTCGTACAGACAAATAACCAGCTTCTTCTTCCTCTTCTCCAGGAGTAAGAAACCGAACCGACTTACTGAAGCAGTTAATATTAACATGGTTGTACTCCAACCAATTCATACCTAAAATCACATCCATTCCTTTCAACTGCAAGCAAACCAAATCCACGCCAAAGTCCTTACCATAAATAGATAGCGGACAACTCAGACATACTAGGGAAGTAGTTAATGACGAGTGCCAACCCACCAGTCATCAACCTTAGCTACCAGTTTGTGTGCACCCAATCGCACCTTGCTGCCTTCCGAACACTCCATGACTCTGAAAATTCTCTCAATCTCCTTGAGCCAATCTTGTGCTCCATCTGGATCATACTGCCCCTTGAATGTTGGCGGATCATTCTTCCTGAACTCGTCATTCTCGCGATCCCTAGCATTCATTGGATTTTGGACAGCTTGTGTCATCGCTTGCATAGCAGCGACAAGTACAACATCGTTTCTTCCAGCCATTCTAAATCTTGTAATACAACAACAATCCAACGATGGTTTAGAATTAATAACAACAACCACAACATTCATACTTACAACAACATCATAACTCTCTACTCAATGACTCGACGACTCCACTACTTGGCCGGACGGACCGACCTGCTCTGATACCACTTTGTAACACCCAAAATTACACCCGCGATAATAATTATAAAATCAGAGTAAAAGTTTTAATTAAATATTTGAGTGTCACATTTCAACTAACTTCAAAATAAACTCAATGATACGTCTTTAAACAAAATTATTAAACTTGCAGCGGAATTCAACATAACATAAAGTATTCTTTTTCAACACGTTTCATAAAAGAAAGCAACTAATTGAACGTCGTCCCGACACCCAAAGCGATGTATCAGAGCTGACATCCTAAGACGCGAAGCGCACTGACTTCACTGACCACAACTCGACTCATCTGGCTCACCTGCACATTACCCACGAAGGGTAACATTAAACAGAAGGGGTGAGATAACTTACATGGCAAAGGATAATATAATAGGGAATGAGAAGCATTAGACAACAAAGCATCATCTATCAATCACAATATCACTTCTCATATACACAATCATCCAATGTATAATCATCAACCACATCTTCACAACAACACACATTATGCAACACAACTTGACTCTATGCATGCGGTACCGACTTCGATCTCTATTTCAAGATCCAGTTCCCGTCGGAACTCTCGACCCCTCTTTCGTGGTCCAGTATGACCCCTATTTCATGGTCACACCCCCGGTCCCTATTTCATGACCACGTACGATCCCTATTTCATGACCGCACCAACATCACATCAACGACATACACCACTGTAGTATGTTAAACATTTTGCAACATGTTAATCAATGCTAATGACATACATATATCACTACACTACATTTCACTTCACAACATCATCAATTATTATCAGTATAATGCATACCTTAGCATATACTAACATCAATCAACTTTTTATACATCATAGGCAACGACCACATACCACATATAAACATAAGTTATTAACAATTATACCTCTACATATCTCATCATATTAATACTAAGCTACTACTATAACCCTTATTTTTAGCTTAAATTATGCTACTGATCTTATTCATTGCACGTACAACTTCCCTATCAATAACCTCGACTCATAAATCACTTCGGTCCATTAACATCATCAAAAACTATAATTACAGAGGGCTGACACGGGCTCTCGTGTCATGGGACACGGCCCGTGTCACAAACGCACGCCCAGGGTCCCAAAAACCTCACTCAAAAATCATCTACAGTGGTCTGACACGGCCTCCCGTGTCGCATGACACGGCCCGTGTCAGGCCCACTGTCACCAAAATTGGGTTTTCCTCTATCCAGGGAGCTGACACGGCCCATGCCAGGCTACGACCAAAATCCTCTTTTCTTTCTATCCTTTTCTGTTGCGATTTTGTGTTCAAAAACCCCCAATTCAGTCATTCAAATGGAAAACTTGCATCAAACTTATTAAATAACATTCATATTTCCACACCTAACCATTATGATCATTCTAATTCTTCAATTTATCTATTCCAATTTGTTGCATATGATTCTTATCGCATTCCCCAATCTCTACATCACAACCTACCCAAACCCCATTATAAAACCCCTAAAGATGAAAGAGATCCCACCCTTACCTTGTAATTGACGAGAAATCTTCCTTCTTTGCGGTTCCTCTTTCACGTTCTTGCCTTCACCTTTCTCTTCTCTCAACTTCTACCGATCGTTATCTTGTTCTCCCTTTTCACGATTCTCCCCTTTCTCTTTCTATTCCTTATTCCCACTTAACCCTCGAGACCCAACCTATTAACTTCCTCCTTTACCCTCACCGATTTCATTAATTGACCACCTTGCCCCTCCACTTCTTATTATTCTTATTATTTAATTTATTAGTAACAACAACATTATTCTTCAAATTAATAGTAAAACCAACCACATACTATTCTTTCACATAACCACATTATAATTTACTTAAATAATAAAAATATAATTTGGGGCGTTACAACTTTCCCCCACTATAAAGGTTTTCGTCCTCGAAAACTTACCTCTAGTAAAGAGATTCGGATAAGAATCCCTCATCTTGCTTTCCAATTCCCAAGTCATATGCCCACCGACAGCTGCTCCCCAAACTACCTTCACATGGGCTATCTCCTTTCCTCGCAACTGTTTTACCTCTCGATCCTCAATTTGTTCGGGTAAAGTTTCAACCGTAAGGTTATCCCTTACTTCCAATTTATTTGTCGGTATCACGTGCGACGGATCCGGAACATACTTCCGAAGCTGTGAAACATGAAACACATCATGCAAATTAGACAGTCTTGGTGGCAACGCTACTTTATAAGCGACATGTCCAACTCTTGCCGAAATCTGGTACGGTCCAATAAACTTAGGAGTAAGCTTTCTGGACTTCAAAGCTCTTCCTACACCCGTCACTGGAGTAACTCTAAAAAATACATGCTCTCCTTCTTGAAATTCAAGGTCTTTCCTTCTCTTATCATGATAACTCTTTTGCCTACTCTGTGAAGTCTTCATCTTATCCAGAATCAACTTCTCCATTTATGTAGTCTGTTGAACAATATCAGGTCCAAGTACTACACTTTCACCTGATTCATGCCAACACAAAGGTGTCCTACATCTTCGTCCATATAGAGCTTCAAACGGTGCCATTCCGATACTGGAATGATAAATATTATTATAAGTAAATTCAATCAATGGCAAGTGACTATCCCAAGCACCCCCTTGTTCAAGTACACAAGCCCTCAACAAGTCCTCTAAATATTGTATCGTCCTCTCTGTCTGTCCGTCAGTCTGAGGATGATAAGCTGAACTCAACTTTAACTTCGAACCTAATGCTTCCTGAAAACTCTCCCAAAACCTCGAAGTGAACCGCAGATCTCTATCCGATACAATATTCAAAGGTATCCCAGAATTGTTCAATTAAATCCAACTCTCTCGCCATCATAGCTGACATATGCAACGTCCTTCGACTCAAGGCATCAACTACCACATTAGCCTTACCTGGGTGGTAATTCAAACTAAAATCGTAGTCCTTCAAAAATTCCAACCAGCGTCTCTATCTCATATTCAGTTCTCTCTGATCAAATAAATATTTCAAACTCTTATGATCACTATATACCTCGAACCTTGAACCATACAAATAGTGTCTCCAACTTTTTAACGCAAATACAATAACTGCTAGTTCTAAATCGTGTGTAGGATAATTCTTCTCATGAACTCTCAACTGGCGCGAAGCATACGCCACAACCTGACCATTCTGCATTAATACTCCACCTAAGCCCATCAAAGAAGCGTCACAATAAACTACAAATGTTTCATCTGCCTTTGGCAAAATTAAAACCGGCGCAGTAGTCAACCTCTTCTTTAACTCAACAAAACTCTTCTCACATTGAGAGTCCCACACAAAAGCTTTATTCTTATAAGTCAATTGGGTCAATGGAAGTGCCAATTTCGAAAACCCCTCAATAAATCTTCGATAATAACCTGCCAATCCTAAGAAACTTCTAATTTTCGTCACCGACTTTGGAGTCTCCCATTGAAGTATTGCATCTACTTTGGATGGATCTACAACAATCCCTTTTTCCGAAATTACATGACTGTCGCTCCCGATAAATGGGGAATGGCCCAGATAAAGGTACAGACGCAAACGGTCGGCGAGAGGGAATAATGAGAACACACAGCAGTGAACTCACTGGAGATGAAAAGAGTCGCCAGCTAGGCATTTTTATCCCGGAGGAAAGGCAATGCTGCATAGACCTAGAAAGATATGGATAAGACGGTCGCGAACCAGAGAGACTGAGAAAGGGGGTTGGTTACAACCTGGGAAGGTATTAGCACCCAGATTATCCGCCGTACTCGACGGGATCCACGCTTAAATGATTTGTGTTTTAAAGGGGTAGTGTCAGTGCAATTTGTGTGTAAAAGGGCTGGAAGAAAATGTACAGGTGTCAGTGTAAAAAAATATGAAGTGTGATATATACAGTGTGAGTGTAAGAACAGGAGTGAAATGCTCATGATAATGAGGCTAAGAGAATGATGCTGGAAAGAGGGGGAATATACAGAGACTTTTGTTCGATAACTGTTAAGTTATGCCTACGTATCCTCTCGTGCAATGAGGAAGTCAGAACACCGTAGTTCGACCCAAAGAGACTGAAAGGTGAATTGACTTGTGAACTGCTTACTTGTCTATGCTCAAGTGTATGACCTGTCTGGCTCAGGTGCTTACTGTCTTGCATTAGACGGAAGAAGCAAGTTCTCGTTTGTGAGTGAATGAGGTGAGAAAAGAATCCCGGAGGAGACGATTATTGTTTGTTTTTGTATTTTCAGTCTTTTATTGCTTTTGGATTTTGTCATAAATTAATGAGCTTAAGCCTAAACCAATGGATTTAGTAAACTCATCACATCTTCCCTCTGATTAGGGGTAATGAGAATACCTTAAGTGTGAAGTCAGCTTCTCACACTTAATCACCTTTGGTGTAGAATTAAGGTCATTAACCTACTTGTGATTATTTATGTTTTTGGTTGTTTTTGTTTAGTGTTAAGTAATGAGATTAAGCCATAATCAGGGATTAAACAGACTCATTACACCATCCTAATAGAAGGATAATAGATGAGAAAGTTTAAGCTGAGGAAAGCTCCTCAACTTAATCCATGATTAGGGATTAAACTCATGACAAAACAAGCCTTTATTAAGTGTATTTTATTTAATGATATGATGAAGAAGTGAGTTTTATGGTTTGTAAGACAACTTGAGGGGGACTTGTCCATTAACACTAGGGTTAGTCCTTCTTAACCAATTAAGGAAGAATTAGAACCCTAATGCAAGGCCCAAGTTACAAGTATGATGTCTTGATGGTTATTATGTGAATTGATTAAGAGATTTAAACACATTAAGGATTTTAACACTTAGGATTAAAGTTATACACTCCATCCTAATAGAAGGATGCAGGCATAAGCTTAATCACAAAGCCTTAAAGCCTTTAGGGTTTAGTCCCTGATTATGAGATGAGAAGAGAAGACTCAAGGAGACACAAAGGTAAAAGCTAAGTGGGGAACTAATCAAAACCCTAATCATTGTCATGCTTGGTTATTCCTAAGGTTTGTGAGGTTACAAGAGAAATCTTCAATGGAACCACCAGGAAGCAGATGAAAGGATCAGGAGAAGCAAAGTAACTTGCTTCATTGAAGAAGACAAGTCACTTGAGGAAAGAAAGTAAGAAGAAAAAGAATGAGCAAGCTCAATCTCAAGCTCATAACAAAATGCAGCATGGATGCATAAGAGAGATGAAAAGAAATTGTGAGAAGTGAAGGCAAATTCACTTCTCAAGATAACTTACCACCTGAAAAGTTAGTGAAGGAGGTGCAATGCAATGCAAAATGGGATGAGATGACATGATGAGAAACAAAACCAGAAGTACATACATGATGTTAATGATGCTATGAGATGCTACAAACATGAGACAACAAATGGAGATGATCATACAAGCTCATGGATGCAAATGGAGCAAGTTAAAACACATGAACATTCATGAAAAGTTATGAAATGCATATGGCATACAACATGGCAAATACATGATGCAATGATCAAACATGCTTTCAATATGTCTTATGATGTCAAATGAATCAAATGGATGCTTGAAATGTCAAGGCAAGTCATGTTATGCAAGTAAATGCAAGGTGGATGCATATGGAAGCCCAAATTAGGGTTCATGATCAAAGCATCAAACACAAACCAAAATCAGAAGCAAACAACATTATAAAAAATTGAAAATGCACTCAAAGGACCCCTAATCCTATACCAAACCAATGCCCAAAGGAGAGGTTTCAACTCTTAACCAAATTCAAGTTATGATTTTTCTAAGTTTTCTAGGGTTTTAGGGTTCCTTAACAAGAAAATTACCAAACAAATGGAAAATGAAAGATCAAATCATGGCCATTTAATCTCACAAACTACATGTTAAACACAATGCAATGCAAAAAGAATCAAGGTCCAACTCTTTAGGGTTAGGCAGAAATGATTTTTGGAAGTTTGGATCAAAATAATGCATCAAAATGATTTTAATTCAATGGAAAATTCTTAAAATGCATCAAGATCAAAAAATAAATTTGGTTTGAGGGTTGGACAATGTTTCTAAATGTTTTTAAAGGTTTCATGAATTTTTGGTGATTTTTAAATACCTAAAGGTATTTTTAATTAATTAATTCTCATTAATTAATTAAAAAGAAACTTTTAAATATTTAAAAATACTTTTTAAATGCAAAAAATGAAAATAAAAATATTTTTGTGTTCTGAAATTAAATAATAACTTGTACAAAAAATTTCAGATTTTTTAATGTATTTTTGCTATTTTTAATAAATTGTGCAAATTAAATGAGAAAAATGAAATTAAAATCAAAATAAATGGAAGTATGCAGAGAGAGAGGCTGAGATTGAATCTGGGTTTGGAAGCATTGACTGCGCGCCAGATCTAATGGATCACATTCAAACCTGACTAATTAAATTATTAAACCTAATTAATATTAATTAAAAATGACATGATCTCAGCCATACACTCACACGCGGGAAAGCCAATCCAAGCGCCCAGATTCAAACTTGAAGCCCTAACCCTAATCTCACATTAATGACTCTCAGGTCACCGGAGACGAGCTCCGGTCGTCTTCTCCGGTGACCTCCCTCCCTGAGAATTTCCAAATCCTTCCCTAGGTCATTTCTGGAGCTCTAAAGCTCCAGATTTGTTCCTCTCACTCTCCTAAACTCAACCCCACCCTCATTTCTCATTTATTTCCAGCCATGATCATGAATCGAAGCAAAGAACAAAAACTGCCAAAATTTCAGACAAGCAATACAACTTCATTTCTCAACCATTTTCAATAATTTTGAGTTCAATGTAATCAGTGAAGCATGCTTAATCATTTTGTAACATGAAATAGAGATCCTGGAAAAGTTAATTCGAAAGGCTACCTGAGATGGAGCTTTCACCCTTTGAGCTTGCTGGCTGCTTTCTTGGTGCAAAAAGCTTCTAATGACCTTCCTGATGAGTTTGCAGTGTTTGAACAGCTTTGAATGTGGCTGGTTTGGGAGTTTGCACTTCAACTGGTCAGAAATCGTATCTGGCTTGTGGTGTGTTCTTGGCTATTTTAATGGGTGGTTTTGGGTCAATGGATGATCCAGAGGTGAATGGTGGTGCTTGTTTGAAGGTTGAGTGATTGAGTTGGGAGAATCGAAAGCTTTTGCAAGAGGGAGAGTTTTTGTGAATGGTGTCTTGTGGTGAGTTTCAGCCTTGCCTCTTGTTATGTTTTGCTGGCATTTGATTCACATAAACCAGTCTCATTGGTCAGATGATGTGACCTGCCCTTTATTGATTGGTATGGTGCTTTTTGCAAATTGTCAACTTTGTGTAAGGAGGGCATGGGCTACATTGCTAGCTTGGTACAAAAGGGTTTGTCTTGCGCAGCATGGTGAGGGGAGAGAGCTAGGGTGGTTCAGCATCCAAGGCAGCAAGTGGATGGAAGTGATCATGAGCTTTTGCAACTTGGTTCCCTTTTAGTTCACATGGAAATATCTTGCTCCCAAGGCCATGAAACATGTGATCTTTTGGTTCAAATCTGATTTTTAGAACTTGTGTGATGCTTGTGTATTGGTTTGATACCAACTAGAAGTCACAAATGCCTTTGGTACAAGATTTTGCAAATTTCTCATTTGATGCATAACTTGAAAATTAGTGATTTTTGCCAACTTTAACACACCATAACTTTTGATCCAAAATGAATTAGGTCATGTTCTTGTACTTTTTGAAAAGGAAAAGATCTAATCTACAACTTTCATGACCAAAGTTTTTCCATTTGAAGCATTTTTGGATCAAAAAGTAAGGTTTGAAAAGTGGCATAAAATGACATATTCTTCAAAAGTCAAACTTGCCCTAAAAAGTCAACTTTGCAAAAACTTCAAATTCTTGAATTTTATGAACTTCAAACTTCTTCCATGATAAAATAAAGATCATATTCACTCAAAATGATGAAGATCACCCTTTGGTTGGGTCATTGGGGGCCTCAGATGCCTTGATTTTGCACTGACTTGTCTGAAAAGTCAACCCTTGATCAGATGACTTCCCCATGGAATTTATTCATGAAAATTGATATGCATACTCCCTATACCATATAGAGACCAATAGAAACAAGAATGACCAAAAAATTGAAGTTATGGCCTCTGAAACCAAAACCCTAATTTTAGGTCATCTGTGCAGTCTAGCCTGGCTCTGCTTCCATACCAATCCCAGTTCTTGTGATTCTTTGGCATTTTTGACTTTGAAAGGATGTAATATGATATAAGAACACACATGGACCCCTTTGAAGTGATTGGTGGCCCTTGGAGTGGCTCAAGAAGCTCTTGGATTGCTCAGATCACAAACCCTAGGTGCAGATGACTTTGAATCTATGCAGTGAATCAAAAATGTACTATGAGATGTTATGATTGTGTTTATGCATATGAAATGATCACAAGCCATGGTGTGAATGGGTGAGGGCAAATTTGGGGTGTTTACAGCTGCCCCTATTCAAACATGAGTTAGCTGTGCAGGATGTAAGCGACGGCTTATCAGGCAAACAAGATAACTTGTGGTTGAATACCAAAGACAGTCCAAAATTTGCACTCACAGAATGAAGAAGAAAAGGGATATAGATTGTAAAAGGAAATAAAGTATATTGTAAAGTGTAGGCGACGGAGGACGACCGTCGAGCAGAGGACGACTGCTGGGTGAAGAGCAATGACTGGGACGGCCGACATGCTGGGGAAAGTGCGGAAAATAAAGCAATGACGGGGACGGCCGACATGCTGGGGATAAAAGGTAAAGCAAAGACGGGGACGGCCGACTAGCTGGGAAAAATAAGATATTATGATGGGGACGGCCATCAAGTAAAGCTGCAAGATTCTTTGGGGATCGAATGAAACATGACGGGGACGACCATCAAGTTCACAAAGTAAAGTAACCGACGATGGGGACGGCCATCGGGCTAAAAAGAAAAGGGACCACAACGGGGACGGCCATCGGGTTAAAGAATAAATGAAATAAACAGATGATGAGGTACGGTCATCAAAGGTGAAGGACGATCACCTGGCAGGGTACGGCTGCCGAAAATATCGCGACATAGGACGAATGCCGGATAGAAAAGGTCAACGATGGGGACGGCCATCGGACGAGCATGATGGAGGACGACCATCAAGAGGTGGAGGACGACCACCTAGCAGGGGACGGCTGCTCTCGAGGTTTCTCATGACATAGGACGAATGTCAGATAACCAAAATCAACAATGGGGACGGCCATTGGATAAAATGATGAAGGACGATCATCAAGAGGTGGAGGACAACCACCTAGTAGGGGACGGCTACTAAATATCAACGATGGGGACGGCCATCGGATGAGCATGATGGAGGACGACCATCAAGAGGTGGAGGACGACCACCTAGCAGGGTACGGCTGCTCTCAGGGTTTATCATGACACAGGACGAATGTCAGATAAAGGAAAACTTGCTTTGTTGGCGATCTACTGGGGAATAGTAAACACGGACGAGTGTTTATATCCAAGAAACAAAAGGTATAAGTGTTTAGATGTTGTGTATAGATTAGAGATGCGGACGAGCATCCTTAAGACTATGATACGGACGAGTATCGGGTAGAAACAAGTACTGACACATGTTCAGAGATGATGATACGGACGAGTATCAACGGGTTAACAACGAACATGGACGAGTGTTGAATCTGAAAGAACCCTTCTGGGAAATAGTAGATACAGACGAGTATCTATATTCAAGGAGACGTAAGTGTTTGACGCAGTGTATGGATTAAAGATGCGGACGAGCATCCTTAAGATTATGATACGGACGAGTATCATGTAGAAACAAACGCTTGACACATGTTCTGAGATGATGATACGGACGAGTACCAACTGGTTAACAAAGAACACGGACTAGTGTCGAATCTACGGGGATATAAATGACGTATACAAGATACGGACGAGTATCTATATAAGTGAAATGAGAGTGAAAAGTATGAGTGATATATAGATGAGTGTTCAATCCGCTGGGGAGAGTGTGACACGGACGAGTGTCAAAAGGAGAAAAGAATATAGTATAAACAAATATCTGGTATACAAAGTGTTTCAGGTTACTGCGCCGGGAAAGTGACATGGACGGATGTCAAGGAAATGTATATATATAAGTATATGTGAGTGCAAAGAGAGTGTCTTTGGCTTTCTGCTGGGGATATGACACGGACGGGTGTCAAGGGGAGTATATACTGGTGTTTGTGAATATGAGGCAACTGCTTTTGCTGGGGACTCTGGGGAGTATCTTGTATACTGATGGATTTTTATTATTCACAAGTGTTTAATTCAAAACACGGCTTATGATTATGCTATGTTTGATTTTTGCCGTAATGCTCCGTACTTAAGGCGGAATGCTACGCTTTGTGGGGTGAATATGATGCGAATGCCATGATTATGCAAAGATACCAAGCCGGGATTCGGATCCCGATGCCGCGAAGATCTCTGGTCGATCTGGGTAGGAACGAACATCCCAGCTGGGGATGAGATCATTGGTAGATCTGATGAAAAGATTCTGTTTGGGGAAATGGGTCAATGATAGATCTATTCCTGTAATGAGGGACCCAGCTGGGGTTTGTAGAAGCTTTCTTCACTCTGTTGTGACCCCTTCGTGCGTTGTTCTTCTGGATAGAGGCTGAGGACTCTGTGGGGAGATGGTTCCCTGGCTTTTGTACTTGGCTGAGGAAAAACAATTGGTAACTCGGTTGGGGAGAAGCAACAAGTGGCAACTTAGCTGGGAAGAAAGCACTTTGGGTGCTAAGACTAGGGGAGTGTGGATTTTCCAGCTTGCTGGGATGAAGCTTTCATGCCCCATGTTGTGCTTCGGATACCTGAGATCCTGCAAAGACAGAGAAACGCACAAGTAATCCCGAGGGACCCCTTACTGGGTTCCGTCATAGGAGTGAGACACTCTCAAGAGTAAGTATATTTCCTGCAAGCATGTGTTTTATTTTCTTTATTTTTAAAGATGACATCTGCGTTCGTGCAATCATTTTTCTTAAGACATCAGACATTCTTTGCAAACAAAATGTACAAGACAAAACATGACTGAAAAATCTGATTTTATTAAATCATGTGCCCTGAATTGGCAAGATACAGTCAAGGAAACATATCTCCTGAAATGAGGAGATTGTTACAAATTGAGAAATAAAATGCTGGCAATGTTGACGATGCTTTGAAGGAGCTTCCTCTTGCTATGACTCGTATGACTATTGACGCTCTTCTCGTCTTGCTTTCTGAAGAAGGCTGATTCTGAAAGAAGCTTGGTCCTTTCGAGTTTTACCAAGTTGTAAGTGATATAGACGAATTCAGAATGCAGTTGCTCGCTTATTCCCTTATTTTGCATGGATCGCCCTTTCGGGTTTTCAATCCATCGGGATACCCATTTTTGCCTGAGCTGTCCAATGCGGCTTTTCAACTCAGCGGGTGTACATTTTTTATTTATTTCCTTTATTTTTGCTCGAGTCTTTTTATTCTGTTTTTGACTCGCCGGGATGCCCTGTTTTTGCCTGGACTTACATTCTGTTTTTGTGTCCAGCGGGTCACTTTTATGCGAAGTATTTTTTAACTGCATCTGAATTCACAGGGGACGGGAAATCTTCGCCATCCATGGTGCTGAGCATCAGTGCTCCACCAGAGAAAACTTTCTTGACTACAAATGGTCCTTCATAATTTGGAGTCCACTTGCCCCTGTGGTCTGTATGAGGAGGGAGGATTCTTTTCAGCACAAGATCTCCCACTTGGTACTCTCGGTGTCTGACTTTCTGATCGAAGGCTCTCTTCATTCTTTTCTGATACAACTGCCCATGACAGATTGCAGCCAATCTTTTCTCTTCAATCAGACTCAGTTGTTCGTATCGGGACCGAACCCACTCTGCTTCGTTCAGCTTAACATCCATCAGTACCCGTAGGGAGGGTAGTTCAACTTCGATCGGTAGGACTGCTTCCATACCGTATACAAGTTGATACGGTGTTACCCCAGTGGATGTTCTGATTGACGTGCGGTACCCATGCAAGGCAAATGGTAGCATCTCATGCCAATCTTTGTACGTAACCACCATCTTCTGCACAATCTTCTTGATATTCTTATTAGCTGCCTCAACAGCGCCGTTCATCTTTGGCCTGTAAGGAGAAGAATTGTGGTGTTGGATCTTAAAGTCCCGGCATAGCTCTGCCATCATCTTGTTGTTCAAGTTGGAACCATTGTCAGTAATGATTCGCTCGGGAACTCCGTACCGACAGATGATATCTCTCTTCAGAAATCTGGCTACCACTTGCCTTGTAACATTTGCATATGAGGCTGCTTCAACCCACTTGGTGAAATAGTCAATGGCGACCAGGATGAATCTGTGGCCATTTGAAGCAGTCGGCTCAATCTTGCCGATCATGTCAATGCCCCACATAGCAAAGGGCCATGGTGAAGACATTATGTTCAAAGGATTGGGAGGCACATGCACCTTATCCGCATAGATCTGGCATTTATGGCATTTTCTGGTGTAGGCACAACAGTCTGCATCCATTGTGATCCAGTAATAACCTGATCTCAGCAATTTCTTAGCCATGGCATGCCCTCCAGTATGGGTACCAAAGGATCTTTCGTGTACTTCGTGCATTAACAAGTCTGCTTCTGTTCTATCAACGCATCTGAGGAGTACCAAATCAAAGTTTCTCTTGTACAGGGAACCATCAGTGTTCAGAAAGAAACTACCAGCAAGCCTTCTCAAAGTCTTCTTATCATTGGAAGATGCCCCAGATGGGTATGTTTGATCCTCCAAGAAGCACTTAATGTCATGGAACCAAGGCTTATCGTCTTTGACAACTTCTGCTGCGAACACATATGCTGGTCTATCAAGTCTGGACACTGAAATCTGAGGTACAAAGTTAGCAGCTTGAACTTTGATCATGGATGAAATGGTAGCAAGAGCATCTGCAAACTGATTCTCGTCCCGAGGGATGTACTCAAGCTTGACCGTTGTGAAGAAAGTCAATAACCTTCTTGTATAATCCCTGTAAGGTATCAGATGATCCTGGTGGGTGTACCATTTGCCGTTGGTTTGATTAACTACCAGAGCTGAATCCCCGAATACAGTTAAAGTCTTGATCCTGAGGTCAATGGCTTCCTCAAGACCCATAATGCAAGCTTCGTATTCAGCTTCGTTGTTAGTGCAGTTGAAAGTGAGCTTTGCCGAGAAAGGCATGTGAACTCCCTTAGGTGTAATGAGTACTGCACCAACACCACGACCATTCATGTTAGCAGCCCCATCAAACATCATAGTCCATTCTTCTTTCGGGTCAGGTCCTTCAGTGTGAACAGGCTCTTCATGATCTTTTGTTTTAATGAACATGATGTCTTCATCGGGGAAGTCAAATCTCATAGGCTGGTAGTCATCAATAGGTTGCTCAGCAAGATATTCAGATAGTACACTGCCCTTGATGGCTTTTTGAGATGTGTACTGGATGTCATATTCCGTGAGAATCATTTGCCATCTTGCAACCCGTCCGGTAAGAGCTGGCTTCTCAAAAATGTACTTAACTGGATCCATCTTTGAGATCAACAAAGTAGTGTGGGTCAACATATACTGTCTCAGTCGGCGAGCAGCCCACGCTAAAGCACAACAAGTTTTCTCGAGCAGTGAATAACGTTGTTCACAGTCGGTAAACTTTTTGCTTAGGTATTAAATTGCATACTCTTTTCGACCAGACTCGTCATGCTGGCCCAGCACACACCCCATCGACTCTTCTAATACTGTCAAGTACATTATCAAAGGTCTTCCTTCAACTGGGGGCATAAGGATTGGAGGTTCTTGCAAGTATTCCTTGATCTTGTCAAAAGCCCTTTGGCAGTCTTCATTCCACCTGACCGTCTGTTCTTTTCTTAACAGTTTGAACAAAGGTTCACAGGTTGCCGTAAGGTGAGATATGAACCTTGAAATGTAGTTCAATCTACCCAGAAACCCTCAAACTTCTTTCTCAGTTTTCGGCGCAGGCATTTCTTGAATGGCTTTGACTTTATCAGGGTCAACCTCAATCCCTTTCTCGCTTACAATAAAGCCCAGCAGCTTACCAGATCGCACCCCGAATGTGCACTTGTTGGGGTTCAACTTCAATTGGTACTTCCTCAGACGCTTGAATAGTTTCAGTAGATTCACCAGGTGGTCTTCTTCAGTAAGGGACTTGGCAATCATGTCATCCACATAACACTCGATTTCCTTATGGATCATATCGTGGAATAAGGTTACCATAGCCCGTTGATATGTTGCACCAGCATTCTTCAGTCCGAATGGCATCACCTTGTAACAGAACGTGCCCCAAGGTGTGATGAAGGTTGTCTTCTCCATGTCTTCAGGCGACATCTTGATCTGATTGTACCCCGAAAATCCGTCCATGAAGGAGAATACTGAGAACTGAGCCGTATTATCAACCAATACATCAATGTGAGGTAATGGGAAGTCATCTTTTGGGCTGGCTCTGTTCAGGTCCCGGTAGTCAACACACATCCTTACCTTACCGTCTTTCTTAGGCACAGGTACTATATTAGCAACCCACGGTGGATAGCTAGTTACAGCAAGGAACCCGGCGTCACACTGCTTCTGTACCTCTTCTTTGATCTTCATTGCCATATCTGGACGAGTACGGCGCAGTTTCTGTTTAACTGGTGGGCATTCCTCCCTTAAAGGCAGCTTATGCATAACAATGTCGGTGTCCAACCCTGGCATATCCTGGTAAGACCAAGCAAACACATCCACATACTCTTGAAGCAGGTCAATCAATTGTTTCTTTACTGAGTCTTGTAAGCCGGCCCCGATTTTAACCTCTTTCACATCTTCATCTGTACCAAGATTAATCGTTTCCACCTCCTCCTGATGAGGAGTGATAACCCTCTCCTCTTGTCTCAACAATCTGGCTAGCTCTTCAGGAAGCTCGTAATCTTCTTCAACCCCTTCATCAGCTTGATTGATCGGATTGTCAGAGTCATACGAAGTCACAGCCGTGCTGTTGTCGGTGCTGTTTGGAAGGCACTCTCTGCAAGGGTTCAGTTTGTTCATTTTAGTGATTGATTTTAATCTTGTTTAGAAAAGTGAAATAAAAGTTGTCATTTTGAAAACATCGCCATTTATTTTTTTGTACAAAAAGAAAAATGGAAAAAACAGTGAGCGGAAAAGAAAAAAGACTCATTTGCAAAAAGATGTCTGATATTTCATTGATTAATCTTGTTGCACAAAAAGTACAGATGGCCCGATTACAAAATGAGCCTTGTCATCTTGGGCAAGATGCAGGGCTTTGATGCATGCTATAAAAATACAGGAAATAATAATTACTCTGCATGAGTAACTCTTATAATTTCCTGGGAAGACCAGTTTGAGATACTGCTCCCCGGGATCTTTGGACGAATCCAGCTTTCCAGGTTGCGTTCTTCTTCCAGCTCGTCTTCCAAATTGTTGACAGTATCAGGGGTGAGCATCCCCCCACTAACAAAGTTGGGCTTCTTGGCAGCCTCTGTTTGATCTTCTTGAGTTGGTTTGTAACCCAACCCAAATCTATCTTCTTTCTTTTCCACAGGCAACAGTTTGCCCCATCCTTGAGCGTTTCCTTCTTCCACCACCTTCCGGGCTTGTTGGTAGGATGTCATAGAGGTCCCCAGCACAGCAGAGGTTTCATTAACATTCAGGGCCTCAAACCCTTGACTCATCGTCTCGTGGATCTCCCCATCCATCTCAATGTATTTATAAGTAGCCAGATGGCTAACAAATATATCCTCCTCTCCACAGATAGTAACGACTTGACCTTCCCACTCAAATTTTAACTTCTGGTGAAGGGTAGACGTTACTGCGCCAGTGGCATGAATCCATGGTCTACCCAACAAACAGCTGTAGGCAGGCTGAATGTCCATCACGTAGAAGGTCGTTTTAAAAGTTTGTGGGCCAATCGTTACAGGCAACTCAATTTCTTCCAGAACCGATCTCTTAGAACCATCAAAGGCTCTTACTACCAAGTTACTGGGTCGCAATGCCAATCCTTCATATTCCAACTTCACAAGAGCCTTTTTAGGCAAGACATTGAGGGATGACCCTGTGTCTACCAGCACATGGGAAAGGACTGCACCTTTACATTCCATGGTAATGTGCAAGGCTTTGTTATGATTGCGGCCCTCCGAAGTCAAATCAGTGTTGGTGAACCCTAGTCCATTACTAGCATTAACATTTCCAACCACAGCTTCCAACTGATTGACGGTGATCTCTTCTGGCACATAGGCTGCGTGCAAGACTTTGAGTAGTGCGTTCCGATGGGCCTCGGAGCACATAAGCAATGATAGAATGGAGATCTTGGAAGGCGTCTGGTGAAGCTGGTCCACTATCTTGTAATCACTTTTCTTGATGATTCTCATGAACTCATCAACTTCTTGATCAAAAGGTGTTTTCAAAGCTTCTTTAACAACCTGCTCTTCTTGCACCAAGCTTTTCCCTTTTGCCTTGGCAATAGCTTCTGCTTCTGCAGTGGGTCTTTGAATTTGTGGAGCAAAGAGACATCCGCTTCGAGTGAAGCCTCCGCCTCCTCCCACATTGTCTATTTGTGGTGCAGAAGTTGATGATTCAAAAGTGATTTTCTGTCCTTCGCAGTATAAATCAGAGCCGTAATGCCAAGGGATGGCATTACTACTTTCATAAGGTACTGGTCCAGGCACTATGACAGTGACTGGACTGATGGCAGCTGCAGAAGGGACTGTGATAGTCTGTGGATCATAATATATTGTGACTGGTGCTCTGATGGGAGTAGCACTTTGTGAGTTGTAGGCAGAGTCATTTTCAGGATCATAATAAATCGTAACGGTTGAGACATCTTCATGGTTTGCTGCTGATGTTGTAGGAGACATTGTTGGAAGGATGGGTGTTGTTGTTGTAGGAGATTCAAAATGAAGTGGTGCTGAAGTTGTAGAAGGAAAATTTGTTGATATCTGGTCAGTTGAGATGACGGATGAAAATTTTGTTGATGAGGCTGAAGAGTTGTCTAGAACAATGGTTGTTGCAGTTGTAGGAGGTTCTGGAACTGTTGTTAATGAGATTGCTGGATGGGTAGGAATTGATGTTGTAATCTGAATCAGGCCACTCTGAATGAGACCATCTATGCCATCCCTCAAGTTATCGCAACCATTCACTGAAATGTTGCAGTAAGCACACCCTAGCTCACATCCTGGGAACATTTGACATTCGAGGAGCTGAGCTTTAATCTCTACCAACTGTGTCTGAATCTGACCCACACTGGTTATCAAGTAAGACGGTTTGTCTTCTTCAATAGCATTGATTCGGGGACCACCATGGTGTGGCATAGGGTTTTTGTTGACATTCGGTGGTGGTGCAAAGTTCAGAGCCTTGGAATCCACTAGATCCTGCACTTTCATGTGCAAAGCCCTGCACTTTTCCGTACTATGACCAGGTGCATTTGAGTGAAAGGCACATCTGGCGCTGGCGTCGTAGTTTCTGGGCAGACTGTTGGGATCTGGAGGTGCCAACGTCCTTAGCTCAACTAGGTTGAGTTTCAAGAGTTGTGGTAGTAATGTGGCATAGGGCATAGGGATCGGATCGATCACCCTATCGGCCTGAGAGGGCCTCTGCTGGAATGGTCTCTGCTGATTGTTGTTGCTGGTGTTGTTGTTGTTGTAATTTCTCGGAGGATACTGAGTTTGTTGCTGGTACTGAGGTTGTTGCTGATAATTTTGTTGCGGTGGTTGATAAGCTGGTTGTGGATGAGCTGGAGCGGGAATGGTGACCGCTGCTACAGACCTATGAACATATTGGGGCCTGCCCCTGTTGGTGTGGATAGCATTGGTCTCACCAGTTCTTCTCGGGCCTGCAAAAGGCTTTCTTGCATTACTGGATGAGCTTGCACCGTTGTCTGAGATCTTACCCATCTTTAACAGGCTTTCGATTCTCTCTCCGGCTATGACCACATCTGCAAAGCTGGTAGATGAGAAGGCAGCTAGCCTATCAATGTAAGTCCCCTGGAGGGTGTTCATGAACATATCAGCCATCTCCCTCTCTGACATAGGTGGCTGGACAGCAGCAGCAAGCTGTCTCCATCTTTGAGCGTACTCTCGGAAGCTCTCCCTGGATGACTGTGACATTCCCATTAGGAGGGTCCTGTTGGGTGCCATATCCAGGTTGTACTGATACTGTCTGATAAAGGCCTCTGCCAGGTCCTTCCAGCATCTAATAGTTGCTCTTGTCAGATGGGAGTACCATTCCCTCGATGCTCCAGTTAAGCTATCCTCGAAATAAAACATCCATAGCTTTTCGTCCATGGTATAGGCCTTCAGCCTCCCCAGAAAAGATTGTAGATGGGTCTGGGGACAGGAAGTCCCATTATACTTCTCAAAGCATGGTGGCTTAAACTTGTGGGGGATCCTGACCCCGTCTACCAAGCCCATATCCATCACATCAAAACCCAAAGAGTTTTAAGACTCTAAGGACCTTAATTTCTCAGCTATCTCATCCAGCCTTCTATCATAGGCCTCCTCTCCAACTCCCATCACTGTGAACTGATCTTCCTGGGGGTCTTCTTGCAGTACCCTCCCTGCGGTGGCAGTCCCTTGTATATTGACAGGGATGTTGATCTCTGGATGTTGGTGGGGTCCAAAGACTGGGGGATTGACATGAGGTTGGACTCTTTCATTGTTGCTTGTCCCAGCAGTCCCTGGCTGATGGTCATCCTGGTTTCTCCCTTCTACCAGTGCTCTTAACCTCTCCTGACTTTGAGCCATGTTGTTCATTACCTCCATAAACTGTGTCATTTGAGTTCTCATTTCCAACCTCTCGTTGGTCATTTGATTTCTGACCTCTGTAAGGTCCTGCTGCATCTGATCCATCTGTATGCCCGGAAGGTTGCTGCGGGTGTGGTATCTGTGTGGACGGTTGAGTGGAAACCCTCGACGTCGAGCAATAATTCCTGAGATCACAACAGAGTTAGTAACAATAAAACAAAACCTACAAAACAAAACAAAAGGTTAGTATGCAATGCAGTGTGTCTATTTGTTTCCAAGGTATCCGGCTTGGTACATGGTTTTGACCTTTCCAGACCCTTTGGAGAAGATGCTTGTGATGTTGCTTGAGGAAATCAGATGAAACAAACCAACACATGTATTACAAAAGGGTAAATGATACAATATTTGTTCCTTTTACAGTACAAGCCCTCCGAGGGGTCAAAAATACAACATAAAGAAAAATACATAAAATGAAAGCAACAACAAGCAAAAAGTCAAACTCCAAGGCCAAATTCATCCTCCTGAACCTCCTTGAGAAGTGCTTTAGTCACAGGATCAGCTGGACGCTCCGTAAGATTCCTGATAAGGAGATTCCTTGTGGCAACAGCTGTAGTTAGCTTCTTGTGCTGACTTTGGTCCTTTGACCTCTTTACACCAGCCCTGATCTTCAACTCTGAGATCTCCCTCTGGGCTGCTGCCAGGGCTTCCTGTTGCTCTTTTGCACTAGCTTCCATCTGTTCAATCTTATCCTGAGTCCTTTTGTCCTCCTGAGTACGGGCTTCGGTGATCCTGACCCACCTAGCCTGACTCTCCTTCAGATACATATCAGTCCTGGCCTTCTAGAACTGAGCTTCCTTGCAGGCATTCTTCAAGATCTGTTCTCCAGCCCTAGACTTCTTAATGTAATCCTCAGACTTCTCAATTCTAGCCAAATGCTCCACTTTCAACTTTTCCAGCCTCTCAATATCCAACCTACCATCACTTCTCTCCCAGAGGGTCTTCTGTAGAGCTTGAGTCAGCTTCTCATTTCTCTCTTTCAATTTCTCAAACTCCTCTAAGCTGACAGTTGCTGGAGGTGGTGCTGTGGAAGGTCCAGGCATATCTTCAATAGTGAAGGGCATTCCAGAAATTTGAGCCCTGGCATGTGACCACTCATAGTATTGGGCAGAGGCTACATTATTGCATCTTCCAAGAATAGTTACCCCCTTAGTCTGCACATTGTCCTAGGCCCAGGATGCCTGCCTGACAACAGCCAGATTAGGCTTGATTTCAACATAAAGGGTCTCAGTCAGATCCTGTGCCCTAGGAGGATGGACTAATGCATAGCCCAGTTGTCTTTTGAATAACAGAGGGTTGTAATTGATGCAACCCTTTACTCCAATCAGAGGCACATTGGGAAATTGCCCACAACTTGTAATGATATCTCTGCCCTTGGTGCTCTGAGTACACCATCTGATGTCATCTGAGGTTAGAGCAACAAGCCTCCTAGCCCAGTTCTTCTGCTGGTGAGGGTTTAAGAATGCATCAGTCTTTGGCAAATGCTTGAGCAGCCAAGTATGGAACAAAGGTGCACAGCATCTCACTAATCTCCCCCTTTGCTTTTCATTCCTCTGATGAACTGAGTAGTAAAGATCTCCCAGTAAGGTGGGCACTGGGTTTCTCAGGATGAAAAGATGGACTGCGTTCTTGCTGACAAATCTAGGCTCATCTGCAAAAAGTATGACCCCATATATGCTAAGGGCCAACAGAGCACAGACTGCCTTTCACTCCCCTAGGGAGGCCTTCAGACTAGCCTGAGAAGTCAAGAAATCCAGATGAAAACCAGAGATTCCAGCTTTAGATGTCAAATTCTGCCCAATCAAAACTGGTTCCAGATGTAATGCTTTTGCTATCTCCTCATTACTTGGGAAAGCCATCTCAGGGTTGAAAGGGATTCCACCCCTGACGGGTACACCTACCAATGATGAATACTCCTCCAGCAAAGGTCCCAACTGGAAATTCTGAAATGTGAAGCATCTCAGAGGGGGATCATAGAACTGCAGGCAAGTATGTATCAGGCTCCTCTGTGAAGGGTCCAAATCCAATACCATATCAAGGATTCCTCCATAATGTTCTCTGAAATATGGTATATGGTCTGGAGTAATCAGGGTCTGAATCCTCCTGATGCTGGCTAACTCAGGCTCAAAGAAGTGGTAGGAGATGTTACTTTTCTTAGGTGCCATGTTGCTGAAGAATGGGTGCTGATGGCTGAGGACAACACTGAAGATGGGCCATTGATAGGCTGAGACTGAGGAGGCAAGTGACTGAAGCAAGTAGCTGATAGCTGAAGTAAGTGCTGATGAAGATAGGTCTAAGCTGAAGAAGGGGTCAAAACCAAGCCAAAATGATAGGATGGATACCCTGAAAAACAAATAAACACATGTTAAAATGATGCAATGAGGATGTATGCAAATGATATGCAAGGGTTTGTGACTGAGCTAGATCTGATCAAGTGCTCTGATATAGGTCCACATATGTTCAAGAAATCCAGATGGAGGTCTATAAGTCCAATAACCAAGGTGGGGGACTCAAATAAAGAGTCACATGTCCTGGGTTAAAAAAAATCACAAGAACTGTTCCAAAGTGGAGTACTCTTAATCAAACAAAGTAACAGGGTATGCTGAGGTTAAGGGTACCTGCAAACCTGTAAACATCCCAACCCCCCTCATAGGTGGTGTTCTAAAACAAAGATCCTCAGACTTGGATCAGTTATGAGAAGTGTAAACACTTCTAACCCGGAGGTACAATGTTTACAATAACCATAACAGTTCCTCCTCTAATTCTCCTCAGTTTCTGAAGGTCAATACTAAAGGTCATCCAGACTTAGCAGGCTTCCCAGATAGCCCTAGCATTGCAGGAAATCTGCAACACAGAGTTCTCAAGAAGAAACTCATATCTGAACCGTGTTTCATATTCCCGCACCAGACCGAGATGGAATGGGAAAGAATATGAACCACTCTAGCCTAGGTGTCACTCAGGTCCCAGGTATGGGACCTTAACTCTCAATAGAACACCCACCCACCAAAGCAACAAAACAGAACCAGCCAGCACAGTATGACAATATGATATATGCAAAACTATAAAGAAAGCAATAAAGTAACTGTACATAAAGCAAAAATAAAACAAATACACAAACACAAGTAGCACATAACACCTCAGTAAACACAAATCAAACAAGCGCTAGGAGGAACCCACAAAAAGAACCAGAAGCCCTGGTTGCAGTATAAGGGTCCCCAGCAGAGTCGCCAAGCTGTCGCTCCCGATAAATGGGGAATGGCCCAGATAAAGGTACAGACGCGAACGGTCGGCGAGAGGGAATAATGAGAACACATAGCAGTGAACTCACTGGAGATGAAAAGAGTCGCCAGCTAGGCATTTTTATCCCGGAGGAAAGGCAATGCTGCATAGACCTAGAAAGATATGGATAAGACGGTCGCGAACCAGAGAGACTGAGAAAGGGGGTTGGTTACAACCTGGGAAGGTATTAGCACCCAGATTATCCGCCGTACTCGACGGGATCCACGCTTAAATGATTTGTGTTTTAAAGGGGTAGTGTCAGTGCAATTTGTGTGTAAAAGGGCTGGAAGAAAATGTACAGGTGTCAGTGTAAAAAAATATGAAGTGTGATATATACAGTGTGAGTGTAAGAACAGGAGTGAAATGCTCATGATAATGAGGCTAAGAGAATGATGCTGGAAAGAGGGGGAATATACAGAGACTTTTGTTCGATAACTGTTAAGTTATGCCTACGTATCCTCTCGTGCAATGAGGAAGTCAGAACACCGTAGTTCGACCCAAAGAGACTGAAAGGTGAATTGACTTGTGAACTGCTTACTTGTCTATGCTCAAGTGTATGACCTGTCTGGCTCAGGTGCTTACTGTCTTGCATTAGACGGAAGAAGCAAGTTCTCGTTTGTGAGTGAATGAGGTGAGAAAAGAATCCCGGAGGAGACGATTATTGTTTGTTTTTGTATTTTCAGTCTTTTATTGCTTTTGGATTTTGTCATAAATTAATGAGCTTAAGCCTAAACCAATGGATTTAGTAAACTCATCACATCTTCCCTCTGATTAGGGGTAATGAGAATACCTTAAGTGTGAAGTCAGCTTCTCACACTTAATCACCTTTGGTGTAGAATTAAGGTCATTAACCTACTTGTGATTATTTATGTTTTTGGTTGTTTTTGTTTAGTGTTAAGTAATGAGATTAAGCCATAATCAGGGATTAAACAGACTCATTACACCATCCTAATAGAAGGATAATAGATGAGAAAGTTTAAGCTGAGGAAAGCTCCTCAACTTAATCCATGATTAGGGATTAAACTCATGACAAAACAAGCCTTTATTAAGTGGATTTTATTTAATGATATGATGAAGAAGTGAGTTTTATGGTTTGTAAGACAACTTGAGGGGGACTTGTCCATTAACACTAGGGTTAGTCCTTCTTAACCAATTAAGGAAGAATTAGAACCCTAATGCAAGGCCCAAGTTACAAGTATGATGTCTTGATGGTTATTATGTGAATTGATTAAGAGATTTAAACACATTAAGGATTTTAACACTTAGGATTAAAGTTATACACTCCATCCTAATAGAAGGATGCAGGCATAAGCTTAATCACAAAGCCTTAAAGCCTTTAGGGTTTAGTCCCTGATTATGAGATGAGAAGAGAAGACTCAAGGAGACACAAAGGTAAAAGCTAAGTGGGGAACTAATCAAAACCCTAATCATTGTCATGCTTGGTTATTCCTAAGGTTTGTGAGGTTACAAGAGAAATCTTAAATGGAACCACCAGGAAGCAGATGAAAGGATCAGGAGAAGCAAAGTAACTTGCTTCATTGAAGAAGACAAGTCACTTGAGGAAAGAAAGTAAGAAGAAAAAGAATGAGCAAGCTCAATCTCAAGCTCATAACAAAATGCAGCATGGATGCATAAGAGAGATGAAAAGAAATTGTGAGAAGTGAAGGCAAATTCACTTCTCAAGATAACTTACCACCTGAAAAGTTAGTGAAGGAGGTGCAATGCAATGCAAAATGGGATGAGATGACATGATGAGAAACAAAACCAGAAGTACATACATGATGTTAATGATGCTATGAGATGCTACAAACATGAGACAACAAATGGAGATGATCATACAAGCTCATGGATGCAAATGGAGCAAGTTAAAACACATGAACATTCATGAAAAGTTATGAAATGCATATGGCATACAACATGGCAAATACATGATGCAATGATCAAACATGCTTTCAATATGTCTTATGATGTCAAATGAATCAAATGGATGCTTGAAATGTCAAGGCAAGTCATGTTATGCAAGTAAATGCAAGGTGGATGCATATGGAAGCCCAAATTAGGGTTCATGATCAAAGCATCAAACACAAACCAAAATCAGAAGCAAACAACATTATAAAAAATTGAAAATGCACTCAAAGGACCCCTAATCCTATACCAAACCAATGCCCAAAGGAGAGGTTTCAACTCTTAACCAAATTCAAGTTATGATTTTTCTAAGTTTTCTAGGGTTTTAGGGTTCCTTAACAAGAAAATTACCAAACAAATGGAAAATGAAAGATCAAATCATGGCCATTTAATCTCACAAACTACATGTTAAACACAATGCAATGCAAAAAGAATCAAGGTCCAACTCTTTAGGGTTAGGCAGAAATGATTTTTGGAAGTTTGGATCAAAATAATGCATCAAAATGATTTTAATTCAATGGAAAATTCTTAAAATGCATCAAGATCAAAAAATAAATTTGGTTTGAGGGTTGGACAATGTTTCTAAATGTTTTTAAAGGTTTCATGAATTTTTGGTGATTTTTAAATACCTAAAGGTATTTTTAATTAATTAATTCTCATTAATTAATTAAAAAGAAACTTTTAAATATTTAAAAATACTTTTTAAATGCAAAAAATGAAAATAAAAATATTTTTGTGTTCTGAAATTAAATAATAACTTGTACAAAAAATTTCAGATTTTTTAATGTATTTTTGCTATTTTTAATAAATTGTGCAAATTAAATGAGAAAAAATGAAATTAAAATCAAAATAAATGGAAGTATGCAGAGAGAGAGGCTGAGATTGAATCTGGGTTTGGAAGCATTGACTGCGCGCCAGATCTAATGGATCACATTCAAACCTGACTAATTAAATTATTAAACCTAATTAATATTAATTAATCCTGATTAATTAAAAATGACATGATCTCAGCCATACACTCACACGCGGGAAAGCCAATCCAAGCGCCCAGATTCAAACTTGAAGCCCTAACCCTAATCTCACATTAATGACTCTCAGGTCACCGGAGACGAGCTCCGGTCGTCTTCTCCGGTGACCTCCCTCCCTGAGAATTTCCAAATCCTTCCCTAGGTCATTTCTGGAGCTCTAAAGCTCCAGATTTGTTCCTCTCACTCTCCTAAACTCAACCCCACCCTCATTTCTCATTTATTTCCAGCCATGATCATGAATCGAAGCAAAGAACAAAAACTGCCAAAATTTCAGACAAGCAATACAACTTCATTTCTCAACCATTTTCAATAATTTTGAGTTCAATGTAATCAGTGAAGCATGCTTAATCATTTTGTAACATGAAATAGAGATCCTGGAAAAGTTAATTCGAAAGGCTACCTGAGATGGAGCTTTCACCCTTTGAGCTTGCTGGCTGCTTTCTTGGTGCAAAAAGCTTCTAATGACCTTCCTGATGAGTTTGCAGTGTTTGAACAGCTTTGAATGTGGCTGGTTTGGGAGTTTGCACTTCAACTGGTCAGAAATCGTATCTGGCTTGTGGTGTGTTCTTGGCTATTTTAATGGGTGGTTTTGGGTCAATGGATGATCCAGAGGTGAATGGTGGTGCTTGTTTGAAGGTTGAGTGATTGAGTTGGGAGAATCGAAAGCTTTTGCAAGAGGGAGAGTTTTTGTGAATGGTGTCTTGTGGTGAGTTTCAGCCTTGCCTCTTGTTATGTTTTGCTGGCATTTGATTCACATAAACCAGTCTCATTGGTCAGATGATGTGACCTGCCCTTTATTGATTGGTATGGTGCTTTTTGCAAATTGTCAACTTTGTGTAAGGAGGGCATGGGCTACATTGCTAGCTTGGTACAAAAGGGTTTGTCTTGCGCAGCATGGTGAGGGGAGAGAGCTAGGGTGGTTCAGCATCCAAGGCAGCAAGTGGATGGAAGTGATCATGAGCTTTTGCAACTTGGTTCCCTTTTAGTTCACATGGAAATATCTTGCTCCCAAGGCCATGAAACATGTGATCTTTTGGTTCAAATCTGATTTTTAGAACTTGTGTGATGCTTGTGTATTGGTTTGATACCAACTAGAAGTCACAAATGCCTTTGGTACAAGATTTTGCAAATTTCTCATTTGATGCATAACTTGAAAATTAGTGATTTTTGCCAACTTTAACACACCATAACTTTTGATCCAAAATGAATTAGGTCATGTTCTTGTACTTTTTGAAAAGGAAAAGATCTAATCTACAACTTTCATGACCAAAGTTTTTCCATTTGAAGCATTTTTGGATCAAAAAGTAAGGTTTGAAAAGTGGCATAAAATGACATATTCTTCAAAAGTCAAACTTGCCCTAAAAAGTCAACTTTGCAAAAACTTCAAATTCTTGAATTTTATGAACTTCAAACTTCTTCCATGATCAAATAAAGATCATATTCACTCAAAATGATGAAGATCACCCTTTGGTTGGGTCATTGGGGGCCTCAGATGCCTTGATTTTGCACTGACTTGTCTGAAAAGTCAACCCTTGATCAGATGACTTCCCCATGGAATTTCTTCATGAAAATTGATATGCATACTCCCTATACCATATAGAGACCAATAGAAACAAGAATGACCAAAAAATTGAAGTTATGGCCTCTGAAACCAAAACCCTAATTTTAGGTCATCTGTGCAGTCTAGCCTGGCTCTGCTTCCATACCAATCCCAGTTCTTGTGATTCTTTGGCATTTTTGACTTTGAAAGGATGTAATATGATATAAGAACACACATGGACCCCTTTGAAGTGATTGGTGGCCCTTGGAGTGGCTCAAGAAGCTCTTGGATTGCTCAGATCACAAACCCTAGGTGCAGATGACTTTGAATCTATGCAGTGAATCAAAAATGTACTATGAGATGTTATGATTGTGTTTATGCATATGAAATGATCACAAGCCATGGTGTGAATGGGTGAGGGCAAATTTGGGGTGTTTACAGCTGCCCCTATTCAAACATGAGTTAGCTGTGCAGGATGTAAGCGACGGCTTATCAGGCAAACAAGATAACTTGTGGTTGAATACCAAAGACAGTCCAAAATTTGCACTCACAGAATGAAGAAGAAAAGGGATATAGATTGTAAAAGGAAATAAAGTATATTGTAAAGTGTAGGCGACGGAGGACGACCGTCGAGCAGAGGACGACTGCTGGGTGAAGAGCAATGACTGGGACGGCCGACATGCTGGGGAAAGTGCGGAAAATAAAGCAATGACGGGGACGGCCGACATGCTGGGGATAAAAGGTAAAGCAAAGACGGGGACGGCCGACTAGCTGGGAAAAATAAGATATTATGATGGGGACGGCCATCAAGTAAAGCTGCAAGATTCTTTGGGGATCGAATGAAACATGACGGGGACGGCCATCAAGTTCACAAAGTAAAGTAACCGACGATGGGGACGGCCATCGGGCTAAAAAGAAAAGGGACCACAACGGGGACGGCCATCGGGTTAAAGAATAAATGAAATAAACAGATGATGAGGTACGGTCATCAAAGGTGAAGGACGATCACCTGGCAGGGTACGGCTGCCGAAAATATCGCGACATAGGACGAATGCCGGATAGAAAAGGTCAACGATGGGGACGGCCATCGGACGAGCATGATGGAGGACGACCATCAAGAGGTGGAGGACGACCACCTAGCAGGGGACGGCTGCTCTCGAGGTTTCTCATGACATAGGACGAATGTCAGATAACCAAAATCAACAATGGGGACGGCCATTGGATAAAATGATGAAGGACGATCATCAAGAGGTGGAGGACAACCACCTAGTAGGGGACGGCTACTAAATATCAACGATGGGGACGGCCATCGGATGAGCATGATGGAGGACGACCATCAAGAGGTGGAGGACGACCACCTAGCAGGGTACGGCTGCTCTCAGGGTTTATCATGACACAGGACGAATGTCAGATAAAGGAAAACTTGCTTTGTTGGCGATCTACTGGGGAATAGTAAACACGGACGAGTGTTTATATCCAAGAAACAAAAGGTATAAGTGTTTAGATGTTGTGTATAGATTAGAGATGCGGACGAGCATCCTTAAGACTATGATACGGACGAGTATCGGGTAGAAACAAGTACTGACACATGTTCAGAGATGATGATACGGACGAGTATCAACGGGTTAACAACGAACATGGACGAGTGTTGAATCTGAAAGAACCCTTCTGGGAAATAGTAGATACAGACGAGTATCTATATTCAAGGAGACGTAAGTGTTTGACGCAGTGTATGGATTAAAGATGCGGACGAGCATCCTTAAGATTATGATACGGACGAGTATCATGTAGAAACAAACGCTTGACACATGTTCTGAGATGATGATACGGACGAGTACCAACTGGTTAACAAAGAACACGGACTAGTGTCGAATCTGCGGGGATATAAATGACGTATACAAGATACGGACGAGTATCTATATAAGTGAAATGAGAGTGAAAAGTATGAGTGATATATAGATGAGTGTTCAATCCGCTGGGGAGAGTGTGACACGGACGAGTGTCAAAAGGAGAAAAGAATATAGTATAAACAAATATCTGGTATACAAAGTGTTTCAGGTTACTGCGCCGGGAAAATGACATGGACGGATGTCAAGGAAATGTATATATATAAGTATATGTGAGTGCAAAGAGAGTGTCTTTGGCTTTCTGCTGGGGATATGACACGGACGGGTGTCAAGGGGAGTATATACTGGTGTTTGTGAATATGAGGCAACTGCTTTTGCTGGGGACTCTGGGGAGTATCTTGTATACTGATGGATTTTTATTATTCACAAGTGTTTAATTCAAAACACGGCTTATGATTATGCTATGTTTGATTTTTTCCGTAATGCTCCGTACTTAAGGCGGAATGCTATGCTTTGTGGGGTGAATATGATGCGAATGCCATGATTATGCAAAGATACCAAGCCGGGATTCGGATCCCGATGCCGCGAAGATCTCTGGTCGATCTGGTTGGAACGAACATCCCAGCTGGGGATGAGATCATTGGTAGATCTGATGAAAAGATTCTGTTTGGGGAAATGGGTCAATGATAGATCTATTCCTGTAATGAGGGACCCAGCTGGGGTTTGTAGAAGCTTTCTTCACTCTGTTGTGACCCCTTCGTGCGTTGTTCTTCTGGATAGAGGCTGAGGACTCTGTGGGGAGATGGTTCCCTGGCTTTTGTACTTGGCTGAGGAAAAACAATTGGCAACTCGGTTGGGGAGAAGCAACAAGTGGCAACTTAGCTGGGAAGAAAGCACTTTGGGTGCTAAGACTAGGGGAGTGTGGATTTGCCAGCTTGCTGGGATGAAGCTTTCATGCCCCATGTTGTGCTTCGGATACCTGAGATCCTGCAAAGACAGAGAAACGCACAAGTAATCCCGAGGGACCCCTTACTGGGTTCCGTCATAGGAGTGAGACACTCTCAAGAGTAAGTATATTTCCTGCAAGCATGTGTTTTATTTTCTTTATTTTTAAAGATGACATCTGCGTTCGTGCAATCATTTTTCTTAAGACATCAGACATTCTTTGCAAACAAAATGTACAAGACAAAACATGACTGAAAAATCTGATTTTATTAAATCATGTGCCCTGAATTGGCAAGATACAGTCAAGGAAACATATCTCCTGAAATGAGGAGATTGTTACAAATTGAGAAATAAAATGCTGGCAATGTTGACGATGCTTTGAAGGAGCTTCCTCTTGCTATGACTCGTATTGACGCTCTTCTCGTCTTGCTTTCTGAAGAAGGCTGATTCTGAAAGAAGCTTTGTCCTTTCGAGTTTTACCAAGTTGTAAGTGATATAGACGAATTCAGAATGCAGTTGCTCGCTTATTCCCTTATTTTGCATGGATCGCCCTTTCGGGTTTTCAATCCATCGGGATACCCATTTTTGCCTGAGCTGTCCAATGCGGCTTTTCAACTCAGCGGGTGTACATTTTTTATTTATTTCCTTTATTTTTGCTCGAGTCTTTTTATTCTGTTTTTGACTCGCCGGGATGCCCTGTTTTTGCCTGGACTTACATTCTGTTTTTGTGTCCAGCGGGTCACTTTTATGCGAAGTATTTTTTAACTGCATCTGAATTCACAAGGGACAGGAAATCTTCGCCATCCATGGTGTTGAGCATCAGTGCTCCACCAGAGAAAACTTTCTTGACTACAAATGGTCCTTCATAATTTGGAGTCCACTTGCCCCTGTGGTCTGTATGAGGAGGGAGGATTCTTTTCAGCACAAGATCTCCCACTTGGTACTCTCGGTGTCTGACTTTCTGATCGAAGGCTCTCTTCATTCTTTTCTGATACAACTGCCCATGACAGATTGCAGCCAATCTTTTCTCTTCAATCAGACTCAGTTGTTCGTATCGGGACCGAACCCACTCTGCTTCGTTCAGCTTAACATCCATCAGTACCCGTAGGGAGGGTAGTTCAACTTCGATCGGTAGGACTGCTTCCATACCGTATACAAGTTGATACGGTGTTACCCCAGTGGATGTTCTGATTGACGTGCGGTACCCATGCAAGGCAAATGGTAGCATCTCATGCCAATCTTTGTACGTAACCACCATCTTCTGCACAATCTTCTTGATATTCTTATTAGCTGCCTCAACAGCGCCGTTCATCTTTGGCCTGTAAGGAGAAGAATTGTGGTGTTGGATCTTAAAGTCCCGGCATAGCTCTGCCATCATCTTGTTGTTCAAGTTGGAACCATTGTCAGTAATGATTCGCTCGGGAACTCCGTACCGACAGATGATATCTCTCTTCAGAAATCTGGCTACCACTTGCCTTGTAACATTTGCATATGAGGCTGCTTCAACCCACTTGGTGAAATAGTCAATGGCGACCAGGATGAATCTGTGGCCATTTGAAGCAGTCGGCTCAATCTTGCCGATCATGTCAATGCCCCACATAGCAAAGGGCCATGGTGAAGACATTATGTTCAAAGGATTGGGAGGCACATGCACCTTATCCGCATAGATCTGGCATTTATGGCATTTTCTGGTGTAGGCACAACAGTCTGCATCCATTGTGATCCAGTAATAACCTGATCTCAGCAATTTCTTAGCCATGGCATGCCCTCCAGTATGGGTACCAAAGGATCTTTCGTGTACTTCGTGCATTAACAAGTCTGCTTCTGTTCTATCAACGCATCTGAGGAGTACCAAATCAAAGTTTCTCTTGTACAGGGAACCATCAGTGTTCAGAAAGAAACTACCAGCAAGCCTTCTCAAAGTCTTCTTATCATTGGAAGATGCCCCAGATGGGTATGTTTGATCCTCCAAGAAGCACTTAATGTCATGGAACCAAGGCTTATCGTCTTTGACAACTTCTGCTGCGAACACATATGCTGGTCTATCAAGTCTGGACACTGAAATCTGAGGTACAAAGTTAGCAGCTTGAACTTTGATCATGGATGAAATGGTAGCAAGAGCATCTGCAAACTGATTCTCGTCCCGAGGGATGTACTCAAGCTTGACCGTTGTGAAGAAAGTCAATAACCTTCTTGTATAATCCCTGTAAGGTATCAGATGATCCTGGTGGGTGTACCATTTGCCGTTGGTTTGATTAACTACCAGAGCTGAATCCCCGAATACAGTTAAAGTCTTGATCCTGAGGTCAATGGCTTCCTCAAGACCCATAATGCAAGCTTCGTATTCAGCTTCGTTGTTAGTGCAGTTGAAAGTGAGCTTTGCCGAGAAAGGCATGTGAACTCCCTTAGGTGTAATGAGTACTGCACCAACACCACGACCATTCATGTTAGCAGCCCCATCAAACATCATAGTCCATTCTTCTTTCGGGTCAGGTCCTTCAGTGTGAACAGGCTCTTCATGATCTTTTGTTTTAATGAACATGATGTCTTCATCGGGGAAGTCAAATCTCATAGGCTGGTAGTCATCAATAGGTTGCTCAGCAAGATATTCAGATAGTACACTGCCCTTGATGGCTTTTTGAGATGTGTACTGGATGTCATATTCCGTGAGAATCATTTGCCATCTTGCAACCCGTCCGGTAAGAGCTGGCTTCTCAAAAATGTACTTAACTGGATCCATCTTTGAGATCAACAAAGTAGTGTGGGTCAACATATACTGTCTCAGTCGGCGAGCAGCCCACGCTAAAGCACAACAAGTTTTCTCGAGCAGTGAATAACGTTGTTCACAGTCGGTAAACTTTTTGCTTAGGTAGTAAATTGCATACTCTTTTCGACCAGACTCGTCATGCTGGCCCAGCACACACCCCATCGACTCTTCTAATACTGTCAAGTACATTATCAAAGGTCTTCCTTCAACTGGGGGCATAAGGATTGGAGGTTCTTGCAAGTATTCCTTGATCTTGTCAAAAGCCCTTTGGCAGTCTTCATTCCACCTGACCGTCTGTTCTTTTCTTAACAGTTTGAACAAAGGTTCACAGGTTGCCGTAAGGTGAGATATGAACCTTGAAATGTAGTTCAATCTACCCAGAAACCCTCGAACTTCTTTCTCAGTTTTTGGCGCAGGCATTTCTTGAATGGCTTTGACTTTATCAGGGTCAACCTCGATCCCTTTCTCGCTTACAATAAAGCCCAGCAGCTTACCAGATCGCACCCCGAATGTGCACTTGTTGGGGTTCAACTTCAATTGGTACTTCCTCAGACGCTTGAATAGTTTCAGTAGATTCACCAGGTGGTCTTCTTCAGTAAGGGACTTGGCAATCATGTCATCCACATAACACTCGATTTCCTTATGGATCATATCGTGGAATAAGGTTACCATAGCCCGTTGATATGTTGCACCAGCATTCTTCAGTCCGAATGGCATCACCTTGTAACAGAACGTGCCCCAAGGTGTGATGAAGGTTGTCTTCTCCATGTCTTCAGGCGACATCTTGATCTGATTGTACCCCGAAAATCCGTCCATGAAGGAAAATACCGAGAACTGAGCCGTATTATCAACCAATACATCAATGTGAGGTAATGGGAAGTCATCTTTTGGGCTGGCTTTGTTCAGGTCCCGGTAGTCAACACACATCCTTACCTTACCGTCTTTCTTAGGCACAGGTACTATATTAGCAACCCACGGTGGATAGCTAGTTACAGCAAGGAACCCGGCGTCACACTGCTTCTGTACCTCTTCTTTGATCTTCATTGCCATATCTGGACGAGTACGGCGCAGTTTCTGTTTAACTGGTGGGCATTCCTCCCTTAAAGGCAGCTTATGCATAACAATGTCGGTGTCCAACCCTGGCATATCCTGGTAAGACCAAGCAAACACATCCACATACTCTTGAAGCAGGTCAATCAATTGTTTCTTTACTGAGTCTTGTAAGCCGGCCCCGATTTTAACCTCTTTCACATCTTCATCTGTACCAAGATTAATCGTTTCCACCTCCTCCTGATGAGGAGTGATAACCCTCTCCTCTTGTCTCAACAATCTGGCTAGCTCTTCAGGAAGCTCGTAATCTTCTTCAACCCCTTCATCAGCTTGATTGATCGGATTGTCAGAGTCATACGAAGTCACAGCCGTGCTGTTGTCGGTGCTGTTTGGAAGGCACTCTCTGCAAGGGTTCAGTTTGTTCATTTTAGTGATTGATTTTAATCTTGTTTAGAAAAGTGAAATAAAAGTTGTCATTTTGAAAACATCGCCATTTATTTTTTTGTACAAAAAGAAAAATGGAAAAAACAGTGAGCGGAAAAGAAAAAAGACTCATTTGCAAAAAGATGTCTGATATTTCATTGATTAATCTTGTTGCACAAAAAGTACATATGGCCCGATTACAAAATGAGCCTTGTCATCTTGGGCAAGATGCAGGGCTTTGATGCATGGTATAAAAATACAGGAAATAATAATTACTCTGCATGAGTAACTCTTATAATTTCCTGGGAAGACCAGTTTGAGATACTGCTCCCCGGGATCTTTGGACGAATCCAGCTTTCCAGGTTGCGTTCTTCTTCCAGCTCGTCTTCCAAATTGTTGACAGTATCAGGGGTGAGCATCCCCCCACTAACAAAGTTGGGCTTCTTGGCAGCCTCTGTTTGATCTTCTTGAGTTGGTTTGTAACCCAACCCAAATCTATCTTCTTTCTTTTCCACAGGCAACAGTTTGCCCCATCCTTGAGCGTTTCCTTCTTCCACCACCTTCCGGGCTTGTTGGTAGGATGTCATAGAGGTCCCCAGCATAGCAGAGGTTTCATTAACATTCAGGGCCTCAAACCCTTGACTCATCGTCTCGTGGATCTCCCCATCCATCTCAATGTATTTATAAGTAGCCAGATGGCTAACAAATATATCCTCCTCTCCACAGATAGTAACGACTTGACCTTCCCACTCAAATTTTAACTTCTGGTGAAGGGTAGACGTTACTGCGCCAGTGGCATGAATCCATGGTCTACCCAACAAACAGCTGTAGGCAGGCTGAATGTCCATCACGTAGAAGGTCGTTTTAAAAGTTTGTGGGCCAATCGTTACAGGCAACTCAATTTCTTCCAGAACCGATCTCTTAGAACCATCAAAGGCTCTTACTACCAAGTTACTGGGTCGCAATGCCAATCCTTCATATTCCAACTTCACAAGAGCCTTTTTAGGCAAGACATTGAGGGATGACCCTGTGTCTACCAGCACATGGGAAAGGACTGCACCTTTACATTCCATGGTAATGTGCAAGGCTTTGTTATGATTGCGGCCCTCCGAAGTCAAATCAGTGTTGGTGAACCCTAGTCCATTACTAGCATTAACATTTCCAACCACAGCTTCCAACTGATTGACGGTGATCTCTTCTGGCACATAGGCTGCGTGCAAGACTTTGAGTAGTGCGTTCCGATGGGCCTCGGAGCACATAAGCAATGATAGAATGGAGATCTTGGAAGGCGTCTGGTGAAGCTGGTCCACTATCTTGTAATCACTTTTCTTGATGATTCTCATGAACTCATCAACTTCTTGATCAAAAGGTGTTTTCAAAGCTTCTTTAACAACCTGCTCTTCTTGCACCAAGCTTTTCCCTTTTGCCTTGGCAATAGCTTCTGCTTCTGCAGTGGGTCTTTGAATTTGTGGAGCAAAGAGACGTCCGCTTCGAGTGAAGCCTCCGCCTCCTCCCACATTGTCTATTTGTGGTGCAGAAGTTGATGATTCAAAAGTGATTTTCTGTCCTTCGCAGTATAAATCAGAGCCGTAATGCCAAGGGATGGCATTACTACTTTCATAAGGTACTGGTCCAGGCACTATGACAGTGACTGGACTGATGGCAGCTGCAGAAGGGACTGTGATAGTCTGTGGATCATAATATATTGTGACTGGTGCTCTGATGGGAGTAGCACTTTGTGAGTTGTAGGCAGAGTCATTTTCAGGATCATAATAAATCGTAACGGTTGAGACATCTTCATGGTTTGCTGCTGATGTTGTAGGAGACATTGTTGGAAGGATGGGTGTTGTTGTTGTAGGAGATTCAAAATGAAGTGGTGCTGAAGTTGTAGAAGGAAAATTTGTTGATATCTGGTCAGTTGAGATGACGGATGAAAAATTTGTTGATGAGGCTGAAGAGTTGTCTGGAACAATGGTTGTTGCAGTTGTAGGAGGTTCTGGAACTGTTGTTAATGAGATTGCTGGATGGGTAGGAATTGATGTTGTAATCTGAATCAGGCCACTCTGAATGAGACCATCTATGCCATCCCTCAAGTTATCGCAACCATTCACTGAAATGTTGCAGTAAGCACACCCTAGCTCACATCCTGGGAACATTTGACATTCGAGGAGCTGAGCTTTAATCTCTACCAACTGTGTCTGAATCTGACCCACACTAGTTATCAAGTAAGACGGTTTGTCTTCTTCAATAGCATTGATTCGGGGACCACCATGGTGTGGCATAGGGTTTTTGTTGACATTCGGTGGTGGTGCAAAGTTCAGAGCCTTGGAATCCACTAGATCCTGCACTTTCATGTGCAAAGCCCTGCACTTTTCCGTACTATGACCAGGTGCATTTGAGTGAAAGGCACATCTGGCGCTGGCGTCGTAGTTTCTGGGCAGACTGTTGGGATCTGGAGGTGTCAACGTCCTTAGCTCAACTAGGTTGAGTTTCAAGAGTTGTGGTAGTAATGTGGCATAGGGCATAGGGATCGGATCGATCACCCTATTGGCCTGAGAGGGCCTCTGCTGGAATGGTCTCTGCTGATTGTTGTTGCTGGTGTTGTTGTTGTTGTAATTTCTCGGAGGATACTGAGTTTGTTGCTGGTACTGAGGTTGTTGCTGATAATTTTGTTGCGGTGGTTGATAAGCTGGTTGTGGATGAGCTGGAGCGGGAATGGTGACCGCTGCTACAGACCTATGAACATATTGGGGCCTGCCCCTGTTGGTGTGGATAGCATTGGTCTCACCAGTTCTTCTCGGGCCTGCAAAAGGCTTTCTTGCATTACTGGATGAGCTTGCACCGTTGTCTGAGATCTTACCCATCTTTAACAGGCTTTCGATTCTCTCTCCGGCTATGACCACATCTGCAAAGCTGGTAGATGAGAAGGCAGCTAGCCTATCAATGTAAGTCCCCTGGAGGGTGTTCATGAACATATCAGCCATCTCCCTCTCTGACATAGGTGGCTGGACAGCAGCAGCAAGCTGTCTCCATCTTTGAGCGTACTCTCGGAAGCTCTCCCTGGATGACTGTGACATTCCCATTAGGAGGGTCCTGTTGGGTGCCATATCCAGGTTGTACTGATACTGTCTGATAAAGGCCTCTGCCAGGTCCTTCCAGCATCTAATAGTTGCTCTTGTCAGATGGGAGTACCATTCCCTCGATGCTCCAGTTAAGCTATCCTCGAAATAAAACATCCATAGCTTTTCGTCCATGGTATAGGCCTTCAGCCTCCCCAGAAAAGATTGTAGATGGGTCTGGGGACAGGAAGTCCCATTATACTTCTCAAAGCATGGTGGCTTAAACTTGTGGGGGATCCTGACCCCGTCTACCAAGCCCATATCCATCACATCAAAACCCAAAGAGTTTTGAGACTCTAAGGACCTTAATTTCTCAGCTATCTCATCCAGCCTTCTATCATAGGCCTCCTCTCCAACTCCCATCACTGTGAACTGATCTTCCTGGGGGTCTTCTTGCAGTACCCTCCCTGCGGTGGCAGTCCCTTGTATATTGACAGGGATGTTGATCTCTGGATGTTGGTGGGGTCCAAAGACTGGGGGATTGACATGAGGTTGGACTCTTTCATTGTTGCTTGTCCCAGCAGTCCCTGGCTGATGGTCATCCTGGTTTCTCCCTTCTACCAGTGCTCTTAACCTCTCCTGACTTTGAGCCATGTTGTTCATTACCTCCATAAACTGTGTCATTTGAGTTCTCATTTCCAACCTCTCGTTGGTCATTTGATTTCTGACCTCTGTAAGGTCCTGCTGCATCTGATCCATCTGTATGCCCGGAAGGTTGCTGCGGGTGGGGTATCTGTGTGGACGGTTGAGTGGAAACCCTCGACGTCGAGCAATAATTCCTGAGATCACAACAGAGTTAGTAACAATAAAACAAAACCTACAAAATAAAACAAAAGGTTAGTATGCAATGCAGTGTGTCTATTTGTTTCCAAGGTATCCGGCTTGGTACATGGTTTTGACCTTTCCAGACCCTTTGGAGAAGATGCTTGTGATGTTGCTTGAGGAAATCAGATGAAACAAACCAACACATGTATTACAAAAGGGTAAATGATACAATATTTGTTCCTTTTACAGTACAAGCCCTCCGAGGGGTCAAAAATACAACATAAAGAAAAATACATAAAATGAAAGCAACAACAAGCAAAAAGTCAAACTCCAAGGCCAAATTCATCCTCCTGAACCTCCTTGAGAAGTGCTTTAGTCACAGGATCAGCTGGACGCTCCGTAAGATTCCTGATAAGGAGATTCCTTGTGGCAACAGCTGTAGTTAGCTTCTTGTGCTGACTTTGGTCCTTTGACCTCTTTACACCAGCCCTGATATTCAACTCTGAGATCTCCCTCTGGGCTGCTGCCAGGGCTTCCTGTTGCTCTTTTGCACTAGCTTCCATCTGTTCAATCTTATCCTGAGTCCTTTTGTCCTCCTGAGTACGGGCTTCGGTGATCCTGACCCACCTAGCCTGACTCTCCTTCAGATACATATCAGTCCTGGCCTTCTAGAACTGAGCTTCCTTGCAGGCATTCTTCAAGATCTGTTCTCCAGCCCTAGACTTCTTAATGTAATCCTCAGACTTCTCAATTCTAGCCAAATGCTCCACTTTCAACTTTTCCAGCCTCTCAATATCCAACCTACCATCACTTCTCTCCCAGAGGGTCTTCTGTAGAGCTTGAGTCAGCTTCTCATTTCTCTCTTTCAATTTCTCAAACTCCTCTAAGCTGACAGTTGCTGGAGGTGGTGCTGTGGAAGGTCCAGGCATATCTTCAATAGTGAAGGGCATTCCAGAAATTTGAGCCCTGGCATGTGACCACTCATAGTATTGGGCAGAGGCTACATTATTGCATCTTCCAAGAATAGTTACCCCCTTAGTCTGCACATTGTCCCAGGCCCAGGATGTCTGCCTGACAACAGCCAGATTAGGCTTGATTTCAACATAAAGGGTCTCAGTCAGATCCTGTGCCCTAGGAGGATGGACTAATGCATAGCCCAGTTGTCTTTTGAATAACAGAGGGTTGTAATTGATGCAACCCTTTACTACAATCAGAGGCACATTGGGAAATTGCCCACAACTTGTAATGATATCTCTGCCCTTGGTGCTCTGAGTACACCATCTGATGTCATCTGAGGTTAGAGCAACAAGCCTCCTAGCCCAGTTCTTCTGCTGGTGAGGGTTTAAGAATGCATCAGTCTTTGGCAAATGCTTGAGCAGCCAAGTATGGAACAAAGGTGCACAGCATCTCACTAATCTCCCCCTTTGCTTTTCATTCCTCTGATGAACTGAGTAGTAAAGATCTCCCAGTAAGGTGGGCACTGGGTTTCTCAGGATGAAAAGATGGACTGCGTTCTTGCTGACAAATCTAGGCTCATCTGCAAAAAGTATGACCCCATATATGCTAAGGGCCAACAGAGCACAGACTGCCTTTCACTCCCCTAGGGAGGCCTTCAGACTAGCCTGAGAAGTCAAGAAATCCAGATGAAAACCAGAGATTCCAGCTTTAGATGTCAAATTCTGCCCAATCAAAACTGGTTCCAGATGTAATGCTTTTGCTATCTCCTCATTACTTGGGAAAGCCATCTCAGGGTTGAAAGGGATTCCACCCCTGACGGGTACACCTACCAATGATGAATACTCCTCCAGCAAAGGTCCCAACTGGAAATTCTGAAATGTGAAGCATCTCAGAGGGGGATCATAGAACTGCAGGCAAGTATGTATCAGGCTCCTCTGTGAAGGGTCCAAATCCAATACCATATCAAGGATTCCTCCATAATGTTCTCTGAAATATGGTATATGGTCTGGAGTAATCAGGGTCTGAATCCTCCTGATGCTGGCTAACTCAGGCTCAAAGAAGTGGTAGGAGATGTTACTTTTCTTAGGTGCCATGTTGCTGAAGAATGGGTGCTGATGGCTGAGGACAACACTGAAGATGGGCCATTGATAGGCTGAGACTGAGGAGGCAAGTGACTGAAGCAAGTAGCTGATAGCTGAAGTAAGTGCTGATGAAGATAGGTCTAAGCTGAAGAAGGGGTCAAAACCAAGCCAAAATGATAGGATGGATACCCTGAAAAACAAATAAACACATGTTAAAATGATGCAATGAGGATGTATGCAAATGATATGCAAGGGTTTGTGACTGAGCTAGATCTGATCAAGTGCTCTGATATAGGTCCACATATGTTCAAGAAATCCAGATGGAGGTCTATAAGTCCAATAACCAAGGTGGGGGACTCAAATAAAGAGTCACATGTCCTGGGTTAAAAAAAATCACAAGAACTGTTCCAAAGTGGAGTACTCTTAATCAAACAAAGTAACAGGGTATGCTGAGGTTAAGGGTACCTGCAAACCTGTAAACATCCCAACCCCCCTCATAGGTGGTGTTCTAAAACAAAGATCCTCAGACTTGGATCAGTTATGAGAAGTGTAAACACTTCTAACCCGGAGGTACAATGTTTACAATAACCATAACAGTTCCTCCTCTAATTCTCCTCAGTTTCTGAAGGTCAATACTAAAGGTCATCCAGACTTAGCAGGCTTCCCAGATAGCCCTAGCATTGCAGGAAATCTGCAACACAGAGTTCTCAAGAAGAAACTCATATCTGAACCGTGTTTCATATTCCCGCACCAGACCGAGATGGAATGGGAAAGAATATGAACCACTCTAGCCTAGGTGTCACTCAGGTCCCAGGTATGGGACCTTAACTCTCAATAGAACACCCACCCACCAAAGCAACAAAACAGAACCAGCCAGCACAGTATGACAATATGATATATGCAAAACTATAAAGAAAGCAATAAAGTAACTGTACATAAAGCAAAAATAAAACAAATACACAAACACAAGTAGCACATAACACCTCAGTAAACACAAATCAAACAAGCGCTAGGAGGAACCCACAAAAAGAACCAGAAGCCCTGGTTGCAGTATAAGGGTCCCCAGCAGAGTCGCCAAGCTGTCGCTCCCGATAAATGGGGAATGGCCCAGATAAAGGTACAGACGCGAACGGTCGGCGAGAGGGAATAATGAGAACACATAGCAGTGAACTCACTGGAGATGAAAAGAGTCGCCAGCTAGGCATTTTTATCCCGGAGGAAAGGCAATGCTGCATAGACCTAGAAAGATATGGATAAGACGGTCGCGAACCAGAGAGACTGAGAAAGGGGGTTGGTTACAACCTGGGAAGGTATTAGCACCCAGATTATCCGCCGTACTCGACGGGATCCACGCTTAAATGATTTGTGTTTTAAAGGGGTAGTGTCAGTGCAATTTGTGTGTAAAAGGGCTGGAAGAAAATGTACAGGTGTCAGTGTAAAAAAATATGAAGTGTGATATATACAGTGTGAGTGTAAGAACAGGAGTGAAATGCTCATGATAATGAGGCTAAGAGAATGATGCTGGAAAGAGGGGGAATATACAGAGACTTTTGTTCGATAACTGTTAAGTTATGCCTACGTATCCTCTCGTGCAATGAGGAAGTCAGAACACCGTAGTTCGACCCAAAGAGACTGAAAGGTGAATTGACTTGTGAACTGCTTACTTGTCTATGCTCAAGTGTATGACCTGTATGGCTCAGGTGCTTACTGTCTTGCATTAGACGGAAGAAGCAAGTTCTCGTTTGTGAGTGAATGAGGTGAGAAAAGAATCCCGGAGGAGACGATTATTGTTTGTTTTTGTATTTTCAGTCTTTTATTGCTTTTGGATTTTGTCATAAATTAATGAGCTTAAGCCTAAACCAATGGATTTAGTAAACTCATCACATCTTCCCTCTGATTAGGGGTAATGAGAATACCTTAAGTGTGAAGTCAGCTTCTCACACTTAATCACCTTTGGTGTAGAATTAAGGTCATTAACCTACTTGTGATTATTTATGTTTTTGGTTGTTTTTGTTTAGTGTTAAGTAATGAGATTAAGCCATAATCAGGGATTAAACAGACTCATTACACCATCCTAATAGAAGGATAATAGATGAGAAAGTTTAAGCTGAGGAAAGCTCCTCAACTTAATCCATGATTAGGGATTAAACTCATGACAAAACAAGCCTTTATTAAGTGGATTTTATTTAATGATATGATGAAGAAGTGAGTTTTATGGTTTGTAAGACAACTTGAGGGGGACTTGTCCATTAACACTAGGGTTAGTCCTTCTTAACCAATTAAGGAAGAATTAGAACCCTAATGCAAGGCCCAAGTTACAAGTATGATGTCTTGATGGTTATTATGTGAATTGATTAAGAGATTTAAACACATTAAGGATTTTAACACTTAGGATTAAAGTTATACACTCCATCCTAATAGAAGGATGCAGGCATAAGCTTAATCACAAAGCCTTAAAGCCTTTAGGGTTTAGTCCCTGATTATGAGATGAGAAGAGAAGACTCAAGGAGACACAAAGGTAAAAGCTAAGTGGGGAACTAATCAAAACCCTAATCATTGTCATGCTTGGTTATTCCTAAGGTTTGTGAGGTTACAAGAGAAATCTTCAATGGAACCACCAGGAAGCAGATGAAAGGATCAGGAGAAGCAAAGTAACTTGCTTCATTGAAGAAGACAAGTCACTTGAGGAAAGAAAGTAAGAAGAAAAAGAATGAGCAAGCTCAATCTCAAGCTCATAACAAAATGCAGCATGGATGCATAAGAGAGATGAAAAGAAATTGTGAGAAGTGAAGGCAAATTCACTTCTCAAGATAACTTACCACCTGAAAAGTTAGTGAAGGAGGTGCAATGCAATGCAAAATGGGATGAGATGACATGATGAGAAACAAAACCAGAAGTACATACATGATGTTAATGATGCTATGAGATGCTACAAACATGAGACAACAAATGGAGATGATCATACAAGCTCATGGATGCAAATGGAGCAAGTTAAAACACATGAACATTCATGAAAAGTTATGAAATGCATATGGCATACAACATGGCAAATACATGATGCAATGATCAAACATGCTTTCAATATGTCTTATGATGTCAAATGAATCAAATGGATGCTTGAAATGTCAAGGCAAGTCATGTTATGCAAGTAAATGCAAGGTGGATGCATATGGAAGCCCAAATTAGGGTTCATGATCAAAGCATCAAACACAAACCAAAATCAGAAGCAAACAACATTATAAAAAATTGAAAATGCACTCAAAGGACCCCTAATCCTATACCAAACCAATGCCCAAAGGAGAGGTTTCAACTCTTAACCAAATTCAAGTTATGATTTTTCTAAGTTTTCTAGGGTTTTAGGGTTCCTTAACAAGAAAATTACCAAACAAATGGAAAATGAAAGATCAAATCATGGCCATTTAATCTCACAAACTACATGTTAAACACAATGCAATGCAAAAAGAATCAAGGTCCAACTCTTTAGGGTTAGGCAGAAATGATTTTTGGAAGTTTGGATCAAAATAATGCATCAAAATGATTTTAATTCAATGGAAAATTCTTAAAATGCATCAAGATCAAAAAATAAATTTGGTTTGAGGGTTGGACAATGTTTCTAAATGTTTTTAAAGGTTTCATGAATTTTTGGTGATTTTTAAATACCTAAAGGTATTTTTAATTAATTAATTCTCATTAATTAATTAAAAAGAAACTTTTAAATATTTAAAAATACTTTTTAAATGCAAAAAATGAAAATAAAAATATTTTTGTGTTCTGAAATTAAATAATAACTTGTACAAAAAATTTCAGATTTTTTAATGTATTTTTGCTATTTTTAATAAATTGTGCAAATTAAATGAGAAAAAATGAAATTAAAATCAAAATAAATGGAAGTATGCAGAGAGAGAGGCTGAGATTGAATCTGGGTTTGGAAGCATTGACTGCGCGCCAGATCTAATGGATCACATTCAAACCTGACTAATTAAATTATTAAACCTAATTAATATTAATTAATCCTGATTAATTAAAAATGACATGATCTCAGCCATACACTCACACGCGGGAAAGCCAATCCAAGCGCCCAGATTCAAACTTGAAGCCCTAACCCTAATCTCACATTAATGACTCTCAAGTCACCGGAGACGAGCTCCGGTCGTCTTCTCCGGTGACCTCCCTCCCTGAGAATTTCCAAATCCTTCCCTAGGTCATTTCTGGAGCTCTAAAGCTCCAGATTTGTTCCTCTCACTCTCCTAAACTCAACCCCACCCTCATTTCTCATTTATTTCCAGCCATGATCATGAATCGAAGCAAAGAACAAAAACTGCCAAAATTTCAGACAAGCAATACAACTTCATTTCTCAACCATTTTCAATAATTTTGAGTTCAATGTAATCAGTGAAGCATGCTTAATCATTTTGTAACATGAAATAGAGATCCTGGAAAAGTTAATTCGAAAGGCTACCTGAGATGGAGCTTTCACCCTTTGAGCTTGCTGGCTGCTTTCTTGGTGCAAAAAGCTTCTAATGACCTTCCTGATGAGTTTGCAGTGCTTGAACAGCTTTGAATGTGGCTGGTTTGGGAGTTTGCACTTCAACTGGTCAGAAATCATATCTGGCTTGTGGTGTGTTCTTGGCTATTTTAATGGGTGGTTTTGGGTCAATGGATGATCCAGAGGTGAATGGTGGTGCTTGTTTGAAGGTTGAGTGATTGAGTTGGGAGAATCGAAAGCTTTTGCAAGAGGGAGAGTTTTTGTGAATGGTGTCTTGTGGTGAGTTTCAGCCTTACCTCTTGTTATGTTTTGCTGGCATTTGATTCACATAAACCAGTCACATTGGTCAGATGATGTGACCTGCCCTTTATTGATTGGTATGGTGCTTTTTGCAAATTGTCAACTTTGTGTAAGGAGGGCATGGGCTACATTGCTAGCTTGGTACAAAAGGGGTTGTCTTGCGCAGCATGGTGAGGGGAGAGAGCTAGGGTGGTTCAGCATCCAAGGCAGCAAGTGGATGGAAGTGATCATGAGCTTTTGCAACTTGGTTCCCTTTTAGTTCACATGGAAATATCTTGCTCCCAAGGCCATGAAACATGTGATCTTTTGGTTCAAATCTGATTTTTAGAACTTGTGTGATGCTTGTGTATTGGTTTGATACCAACTAGAAGTCACAAATGCCTTTGGTACAAGATTTTGCAAATTTCTCATTTGATGCATAACTTGAAAATTAGTGATTTTTGCCAACTTTAACACACCATAACTTTTGATCCAAAATGAATTAGGTCATGTTCTTGTACTTTTTGAAAAGGAAAAGATCTAATCTACAACTTTCATGACCAAAGTTTTTCCATTTGAAGCATTTTTGGATCAAAAAGTAAGGTTTGAAAAGTGGCATAAAATGACATATTCTTCAAAAGTCAAACTTGCCCTAAAAAGTCAACTTTGCAAAAACTTCAAATTCTTGAATTTTATGAACTTCAAACTTCTTCCATGATCAAATAAAGATCATATTCACTCAAAATGATGAAGATCACCCTTTGGTTGGGTCATTGGGGGCCTCAGATGCCCTGATTTTGCACTGACTTGTCTGAAAAGTCAACCCTTGATCAGATGACTTCCCCATGGAATTTCTTCATGAAAATTGATATGCATACTCCCTATACCATATAGAGACCAATAGAAACAAGAATGACCAAAAAAATTGAAGTTATGGCCTCTGAAACCAAAACCCTAATTTTAGGTCATCTGTGCAGTCTAGCCTGGCTCTGCTTCCATACCAATCCCAGTTCTTGTGATTCTTTGGCATTTTTGACTTTGAAAGGATGTAATATGATATAAGAACACACATGGACCCCTTTGAAGTGATTGGTGGCCCTTGGAGTGGCTCAAGAAGCTCTTGGATTGCTCAGATCACAAACCCTAGGTGCAGATGACTTTGAATCTATGCAGTGAATCAAAAATGTACTATGAGATGTTATGATTGTGTTTATGCATATGAAATGATCACAAGCCATGGTGTGAATGGGTGAGGGAAAATTTGGGGTGTTTACAATGACCAAGGAAACTCACCTCTTTCAACCAGAATTCACACTTCGATAATTTAGCATACAATTTCTTCTCTTTCAATACCTGCAACACTATTCACAAATGTTTTGCGTGCTCTTCTTCTGACTTAGAGTAAATCAGGATGTCATCTATGAAAACAACAACAAAATGGTCCAGATATTCGTGGAAGATCTGATTCATATACTCCATGAATACACCTGGTGTATTAGTAACTCCAAATGGCATCACAACATACTCATAGTGTCCATAACGAGTCCTAAAGGCAGTCTTCTGAATATCTTCATCTTTCACTCTTATTTGATGGTAACCCCATCTCAAATCGATTTTACTAAATACGCGAGCACTCACAAATTGATCCATCAGATCATCTATCCTTGGAAGCGGATACTTATTCTTGATTGTAACTTTATTCAATTATCGGTAGTCAATGCATAGTCTCATGCTACCATCCTTCTTCTTCACTAATAGTACCGGTGATCCCCACGGTGACACGTTCGGTCGCACAAATTTCTTCTCTAACAGTTCTTCTAACTGTTTCTTCAACTCAGATAATTCCGAAGTCGACATACGATAAGGTGCCATTGAAATAGGCCTCGTTCCTGGCACAAGGTCGATATTAAATTCCACCTCTTTTCTGGCGGCACATCCATAACATCATCTGGAAACACTTCAGGAAAATCTCTCACCACTTGCATTTCACTAATCGCTATACTATTCTCCATCGACAACGAAGCAAATAGCGCCATAACTTGCGCCTCATCATCCATAAGTTCTTTTAATCCTCGTACAGATAAATAACCAGCTTCTTCTTCCTCTTCTCCAGGAGTAAGAAACCGAACCGACTTACTGAAGCAGTTAATATTAACATGGTTGTACTCCAACCAATTCATACCTAAAATCACATCCATTCCTTTCAACTGCAAGCAAACCAAATCCACACCAAAGTCCTTACCATAAATAGATAGCGGACAACTCAGACATACTAGGGAAGTAGTTAATGACGAGTGCCAACCCACCAGTCATCAGCCTCAGCTACCAGTTTGTGTGCACCCAATCGCACCTTGCTGCCTTCCGAACACTCCATGACTCTGAAAATTCTCTCAATCTCCTTGAGCCAATCTTGTGCTCCATCTGGATCATACTGCCCCTTGAATGTTGGCGGATCATTCTTCCTGAACTCGTCATTCTCGCGATCTCCAGCATTCCTTGGATTTTGGACAGCTTGTGTCATCTCTTGCATAGCAGCGACAAGTACAACATCGTTTCTTCCAGCCATTCTAAATCTTGTAATACAACAACAATCCAACGATGGTTTAGAATTAATAACAACAACCACAACATTCATACTTACAACAACATCATAACTCTCTACTCAATGACTCGACGACTCCACTACTTGGCCGGACGGACCGACCTGCTCTGATACCACTTTGTAACACCCAAAATTACACCCGCGATAATAATTATAAAATCAGAGTAAAAGTTTTAATTAAATATTTGAGTGTCACATTTCAACTAACTTCAATATAAACTCAATGATACGTCTTTAAACAAAATTATTAAACTTGCAGCGGAATTCAACATAACATAAAGTATTCTTTTTCAACACGTTTCATAAAAGAAAGCAACTAATGGAACGTCGTCCCGACACCCAAAGCGATGTATCAGAGCTGACATCCTAAGACGCGAAGCGCACTGACTTCACTGACCACAACTCGACTCATCTGGCTCACCTGCACATTACCCACGAAGGGTAACATTAAACAGAAGGGGTGAGATAACTTACATGGCAAAGGATAATATAATAGGGAATGAGAAGCATTAGACAACAAAGCATCATCTATCAATCACAATATCACTTCTCATATACACAATCATCCAATGTATAATCATCAACCACATCTTCACAACAACACACATTATGCAACACAACTTGACTCTATGCATGCGGTACCGACTTCGATCTCTATTTCAAGATCCAGTTCCCGTCGGAACTCTCGACCCCTCTTTCGTGGTCCAGTATGACCCCTATTTCATGGTCACACCCCCGGTCCCTATTTCATGACCACGTACGATCCCTATTTCATGACCGCACCAACATCACATCAACGACATACACCACTGTAGTATGTTAAACATTTTGCAACATGTTAATCAACGCTAATGACATACATATATCACTACACTACATTTCACTTCACAACATCATCAGTTATTATCAGTATCATGCATACCTTAGCATATACTAACATTAATCAACTTTTTATACATCATAGGCAACGACCACATACCACATATAAACATAAGTTATTAACATATCTCATCATATTAATACTAAGCTACTACTATAACCCTTATGTTTAGCTTAAATTATGCTACCGATCTTATTCATTGCACGTACAACTTCCCTATCAATAACCTCGACTCATAAATCACTTCGGTCCATTAACATCATCAAAAACTATAATTACAAAGGGCTGACACGGGCTCCCGTGTCATGGGACACGACCCGTGTCACAGACGCGCGCCCAGGGTCCCAAAAACCTCACTCAAAAATCATCTACAGTGGTCTGACACGGCCGCCCGTGTCGCATGACACGGCCCGTGTTAGGCCCACTGTCACCAAAATTGGGTTTTCCTCCATCCAGGGAGCTGACACGGCCACCCGTGTCCCAAGACACGGCCCGTGTCAGGCTACGACCAAAATCCTCTTTTCTTTCTATCCTTTTCTGCTGCGATTTTGTGTTCAAAAACCCCCAATTCAGTCATTCAAATGGAAATCTTGCATCAAACTTATTAAATAACATTCATATTTCCACACCTAACCATTATGATCATTCTAATTCTTCAATTTATCTATTCCAATTCGTTGCATATGATTCTTATCCCATTCCCCAATCTCTACATCACAACCTACCCAAACCCCATTATAAAACCCTTAAAGATGAAATAGATCCCACCCTTACCTTGTAATTGACGAGAAATCTTCCTTCTTTGCGGTTCCTCTTTCACATTCTTGCCTTCACATTTCTCTTCTCTCAACTTCTACTGATTGTTATCTTGTTCTCCCTTTTTCACGATTCTCCCCTTTCTCTTTCTATTCCTTATTCCCACTTAACCCTCAAGACCCAACCTATTAACTTCCTTCTTTACCCTCACCGATTTCATTAATTGACCACCTTGCCCCTCCACTTCTTATTGTTCTTATTATTTAATTTATTAGTAACAACAACATTATTCTTCAAATTAATAGTAAAACCAACCACATACTATTCTTTCACATAACCACATTATAATTTACTTAAATAATAAAAATATAATTTGGGACGTTACAGAGCTCCCAAGATCCAACTTCATAGCCTGGCCAAAAGTACATCTGGGTATGAACAGTAAGTTTAAGAGCATTGTTTACAAGCGGCTTCCATAGGTTGTCCTTGGTAATATGCAAATAAAGACAATGACTTACCTATAAAGGAGAAGAGAATAGAAGACCATATCATTGAAAAAAAGCAACAAAATGCCCAAATGTTTGAACAAGAGAACTAATAGTCAAACCCAGGAAGAAGAAATGAACAAGGAGTAACAAAAAATAGAAAAATGACCTTTGGGGCAAAGCCTACCTTTTATAAGGGAGTTAGTCGATAATCAATGATCTAGATCAAAGTCAGGAAGAAAATTCGAAGGTAGCATGTCAACTGTCTCATCAAAAGTAGCAAAGGATCAGAGTACTAAAGTACCTTATGTAGGGAAATCATGTCCTAACCTTGTACCCCTATGGCCACACACCTGGAGAAATGCGCGATTGGAGAAAGGGGCGAAATGCTTCGATGATAAGAAAACATTTAATGCACTTGCACCCACCACCTTTTCAACTGTCTCAAAGCGTTTTCACTTCTGGTTCGAAGCAAACAACACCCTTAGAGGCTCACCATGACTACTAAAGACTTTCCCGACTCAGTAACGCTCAACATGCCTTGTGGGCAACTGTTCTAGACCAGACAAAAACCCAAAGAATTAAGGTCCATATTACTGTCAATTTATTTCAAATGACCAAGGTATAAAGTCATTTTACACAATACAAAATACACTTTCCAATCTCCACTTTTTACTATACTCATTGTAAATTTTGAATTGACTTATATGTTAAAGTGCTAATCTTATAAACTCAAACCCACACACTATATGGAAGATCAACACCAACAATTCAGAATTCTTTGTCATTAACCAACAACTAATTTCTTGTTTTAAAATAGATTATTATTAGGCAAAATAACACCAGATGTCCTTTAAGTTATTTTATGTTACCACCTAGGTCCTTTAAGATTTTTTTGTAACAGTTGGGTCCGTAACGTTTTAAAAAGTTTACACCGTGACCATTTTCTGGAATTTCCATTAAAAAAATGCATATGTGACAAAAATGAAGCTTATGTGACATTTTATTTTATTGTTTATTTATTTAATAATTCCACGTGGATTTTAATTTATTTTTATTTTTTTTAAAATTATTATTATTTTTAAATATTATTTTTATAATTTTTAAAAAAATTTATAATTTAAAAAAAAAGTTTATTTTTTTTTATTTTTAATATTTTTAATACTTAGTATTTATTTCTCTTTTATTTAATATTTATTAATATATTTAATACTTAATATTTATTTATTTTTTTGCTACAGTAATATTTCAGTTTTATTGATAATTTAATTTACTAATTTACTCATTTATTAATTTACTAGTATAGTAATATAATTTTAAAATGCATTAGTATTAAAAAACGTTAATTATAAGTTTAATGCATGAGGTGAATTTTCAAAATAAATATGTTAACTGATTATAAAAAACGTTAATTATAAAATTTAAAGTAAAGTTACTTATAATTTATTAAATATATAGTTTATATAATTTATATAATTTATATAGTTTAAATAGATTAAATATATAGTTTTTAATACGTTTTTAGTATAATGTACGTTTTTAGTTAATATAGTTTAAATAATTAAAAATGGTGATGGACTAAATATATAGTTTTAGTTAATATAGTTTAGTAAACGATATTTTTTAATGGACATTTGTAGCATTATTAATGGACTACAATATATATAACAATATTTATTAGAAAACAAAAACATAATACTACAATATTAATAATTTAGTTTGCTATCCTATTAATAATGATACAGTGTTAATTTAGTTTAATCTATTAATTTAATTTAACTAATTTTTATTAATATACTACATTTTTAATACTTTACGTTTTTAACTAATATATTTAACTAAATATTCTTTTATTCACGAACTATTTTATTAATTATTCACGTACAATATTTATTAATAGTTTCATCAATATAATATTTATTAATTATAAAAATAAAATTTATAAAAATTTATAAAAAATATAAAAAAATAAAAATAAAAATAAAAAAGATAAAATAAAAGAAATAAAAATTAAATTAAAATCCACATAGAATTATTAAATAAATATAAAATAAAATAAAATGTAACATAAACGCCACCTAAGCTTCATTTTTGCCACATATGTATTTTTTTAATGAAAATTCCAAAAAATGATCACGTTGTAAGCTTTTTAAAACGTTAAAGACCAAACTATTACAAAAAAAATCTTAAAGGATATAAGTGGTAATAAAATAATTTAAAGGATTAAAAATACTATTTTGCATTATTATTATTATTATTATTATTATTATTATTATTATTTCTAGATAATGAGAAAAAAAAAAAAAAAACGAAAAGATGATGTTAGTTTAATTACTCAGGCATTCTATCTCCACTTCCCCACCTAAACTATCATCTCATGTCTTCCATGGAAGCTAACATCTCATCTTCCCTCGGTCTCCCATCTCCAAACCCCACCGAACTCTCAACCTCACTTAACGACTTCAATGGCCTCATCAACCACTTCACAACACTCACTCTCACCCACACCACCAACCCCTTCGCTTCAATCTCCAACCCAATCCAACCCCGGCTCAAACCCGGTCCAAAACCCCAAACCCTCTTAAAAAACCTAACCGTCTTCGAACGCACCTTCATCGGCGCAGCCGGCGGCGGAATCGCCGGCGCATTCACCTACGCCTGTCTCCACCCTCTCGACACAATCAAAACCAAGATGCAAACCAAAGGCGCTTCGCAGATTTACAAAAATGCCCTCGATGCAGTTTCCCAAACATTCTCCTCAAACGGCATTCTAGGGTTTTACCGCGGCTTCTCCGCTGTTGTAGTAGGATCCACTGCCTCCTCCGCCGTGTACTTCGGAACTTGCGAGTTCGGTAAGTCGTTTCTCTCTAAACAAGAAAATTTTCCGAAAATTTTGATTCCTCCTACTGCTGGTGCTTTAGGAAATGTATTGTCGTCGGCCATAATGGTGCCGAAAGAGTTAATAACACAGAGAATGCAAGCAGGTGCGAAAGGTAGATCTTATGAAGTTTTGTTTAAAATTCTTCAAAACGACGGTGTAATGGGTTTATACGCCGGTTATTCGGCTACATTGTTGAGAAATTTACCTGCTGGTGTGTTAAGTTATTCTTCTTTTGAGTATTTGAAACTAGTGGTTATGAGAGAGACGAAAAAAAATCATTTGGAACCAATTCAGAGTGTGATTTGTGGAGCCTTGGCGGGGGCGATATCGGCGTCGATTACGACGCCATTGGATGTGGTAAAGACGAGGTTGATGACGCAGGCGCGTAATGAGGCGGTTGGGAAGGTTGCGGCGGTTATGTATGGAGGGGTTTCGTCTACGATTAAGGAGATTTTGATGGAAGAAGGGTGGGTTGGTTTTACACGTGGAATGGGTCCTAGGGTTCTTCATAGTGCTTGTTTTTCTGCGTTGGGTTATTTTGCGTTTGAAACGGCTAGGACTGCTATTTTGAATGAGTATGTTAAGAGGAAGGGGTTGGAGGATGAGGTTGTTTCTAGTAGTTGAGTTTGAGAAATGGATTTGTTATTGGGTTATTTTGCGTTTGAAACGGCTAGGACTGCTATTTTGAATGAGTATTAAGAGGAAGGGGTTGGAGGATGAGGTTGTTTCTAGTAGTTGAATTTGAGAAATGGATTTGTTATTGTTGCGATTTTGACAATTGATTTAATTTGAACTCTAGAAAATTTATTTGTGTAGTTTATGATATAATTGAATTGTTTGATCTGATATGAATGGTGTTGATTTTTTGATACCTTGTGACTGAATGGATTGTTGTCATTTGATTTGAGATATGACACGGTTGTTTCCTATATGAATTCATCTGTTGCAATCTTGAACCTCGATAAAATTTGAACATTTGAAAATTGATTTGTGTAGTTTATCAGTTTATGATAGAATGAATTCTTTGATCTGATGTGAATGATGTTGATTTTTTGATACCTTGTGAGTGTGACCGAATGAAATGTTGATTTTTTGATTTTAAATATGATATGGATGTTTCTAAATGGATTAATTTGTTGCAATCATGAATGTCGAATGTTTGAAAATTGATTTGTGTAATTTATGATAGAATGAATTGTTTGATCTGATATGAATGATGTTGATTTTTTGATACCTTGTGAGTGTGACCTAATGAAATGTTGATTGCATTTTGATTTTAAATATGATATGGATGTTTCTAAATGGATTAATTTGTTCCAATCATGAATATCGATAAAATTTGAACGTTTGAAAATTGGTTTGTGTAATTTATGATAGAATAAATTGTTTGATCTTGATATGAATGATGTTGATATTTTGATACCTTGCGAGTGTGACTGAATGAAATGTGGATTGCATTTTGATTTTAAACATGATATGGCTGTTTTCAAATGGAATGTTGATAAAATTTGAAAGCTTGAAAATTGATTTGTGTATATGACTGGTGTTTATTTTTGATACTTTGTGACTGACTGAGTGATTCGTTGATTGCATTTTGATTTTAGATATGACATGGTTGTTTCTAAGCCTATGTTTGGTAACATGTTGAACCACACTGCCGCATGTTTAAGGCCTTTTTCACCATGGTTTTCATTTTTTTTTATTTTTTTATTTATTTTTAAATATACACTAAATGGATTCATTTGTTGCAATCATGAACGTCGATAAAATTTAAAATTTGAATGTTTGAAAATTGATTTGTGTAATTTATGATTCAAATTGTTTTAATGGTGCTCGTCGAGGAGAGTGGGGGGTGGTGTACTTGCAAGGTACTTCGATGCCAAAATAAGAACGAGTAGAAGAGTGTGCAAGTACAAGTAAGAGTGTTTGGAAAGTGAATATTTGATACCTGACCCTCTCAAGTGCGTGGCTAACGATCCCTATTTTGGACTTGGATCGCGGATCCCCCGAAAATAGTTAACTGCCAGAAATTAACCGTTGAACGACAACGTCGAGCACATAAATATCCAAGCATGTCTACAGTCGGATCTGGGTGACTTCTGTCGGTGTCAAGCAGAGGTTTGGAAGGAGCATAGAGAACTTTCCACGGGCAGACGTGACCGACGAGTTTAAGCCGTTTAAGGAGCATGGTCCGAGTGGGTCCTGTCGACGTTGGGCTATTGAGTCGTCTTATGAGTAGGAGAGGAGGATTGAGCCATGTCTAGTCATTGGACCAGTCCATAACAAGAGCCCCAAAGTCGCTGCTTCTGGTCGTAGAAGTGATGACTTAAGGATGGTCCGAGGAAGATCACTCGAGCATGTCAAAACTCTTCTAAAACATGTAAGTTTTGTGATTTCCTACTAGTTTTAAGCTTCTGATTTATGTTAATATAGTAGATGCATGTGGTTAGGTAGAAATTTGGGGTTAATAGGACCCTAATATGAACTATTAGGGTTCTGGTGCGACGTCTCCGTTCTTGGTACGGTGGCCGCAGTGTTTTGCGCTGTCGTTGTCACGACGTTAGGGTTTCTCGTCGTTGTCCCTTGCGGCTCTGTGCGGCGGTCCCGGTTGACATTCAGACTAATGTTAGTGTCTCCCTTTCCCCGTGCGAATACCTGGTCGTTACGACGGTCGTGGTTTGGTTTTGACTAAGGGCTAGATCGATGACATCGTCCTCGTTCCTTAGCCGCCCTTTCACTTGATCAACGGTGGAAGGGTGAAACTCATCGAATTCACATTTGCTTTCACTGCTTTTCATGTGCGATCATGTCAAATGACGCCCCTGCTCACATGGATATCGAGGAACTTTCCAGTGACACCGCGTCATCCCTAGCTTGTTCTGAGGGAACATCGTCGGAAAGGGGTTCCTCATCTTCCAGCGATTCAGATGGGACTACTTCGATCAGAGTTGATCCTGCCAACCCCGAGGAGGGTGACGAGAGGGAGCAAGATACCCCTATTGAAGAATGGGCTGCCGAGTAACCACCGGTGAACATTCAGTCCTTTTATTCTAAGCCCCTAGAGGGTTTCGATCCCGTGGTCGGGGAAGTTGAAGACTGGATTGTGAGGTATCCGGGTATGGCTGACCGTATTTGTTGGTCGTACGAGCCAAACAGATTCACAATGTATGATATACTATTTAAAGAGCTTAAGTTCAAACTTCCATTCTCGGATTTTCAGCAATCCGTGTTCGTACACTTGGAGCTTTCCCCTTCCCAACTACATCCAAACTCGTTTGCATTCATACGGGCTTTCGAGATGACGTGTGGGTACTTGAAGATAAGTGACGCTTCCTTTATTTTTTCCATATCTTCCACCTCCAGCGACAAGTTGTACATGGGGAGGTTTGGTTGGGTGCTTATAAGCAGAAGAAGAAAATCTTCAAGGCGTACTCTGAATCGATTAGAGATTTTAAATACCGTGTTACAGATGGTGGAGCCACCAGTCTCTGAACGTGCTCTAAATTCTTGCAAATTCTGGGGAGTGGACACAGACGACGAAGGAAACATCTTGTTGGACAAGGAGGGGAAGGATACCTTGTCTTATGCTGAGGTTCCACTTCTCCTGGTCGCGTGATCATTTTTTACGCGGGACAAATGAATTCTTGACCGTGCATGTCGATGAAGATGGTCACGTGATCCTGCTGGACAAGGACGGGGGTGCCAAAGTGACCCCTAGATTCATAGAGGTGTCTAAACTCCTCGTTTGCGAAATGGACAAGGACATTACTGATTATCTTGGTAGTTTTAATGTTTATTTGTTCGTACTTACGCTCGTTTGTTTTTTGTGCCCTGATAATTCTAACGTTTTCCTGTCTTTTTCAGACTCAATGGTGGATATACAAGAGAAACTGATGGCTAACGCTGGTAAACGACGAGGGGCCAAAAAGCTGAAACAGAATCGTCTTAGTGATCGGTTGACGTCCGTGGCTACGGGCTCGAGCAACTCTTCTTCGGCCCCTTATGGCTCGTAGGGAATTGCCTCTAGGACGGGGAAAAGGTCAAGGGCTGACGAGGTTACACACCTAACAAATTCTCCTGTAAAGCCTTCATTCGAGCTCCCGACTTGCTTTATGAAGCCCAACTTTTTCGAGGAGAACTCTCTCCAGGTTCATAAGGCCGAACACTCAAATTGAAAGAGCTGAGCCGACCGAACAGACGATTATGGCTGGCTAGAGATGCGAGCTTGGTGATGCGGGTTCTGACAATGACCTCCATGTATGCTGAGTGTACTGCCACTCAGGATATCGACTGAAGGCTCAACTAATTGTTTCCAAGGATGTGGCCAAGGCTTCCACGAAATTGTTGAAGAATGCTTTCAAGAGAATCAAAGAGCGGGAAGACTCTTCGGCTGCTGAGAGGAAGTCGGCTAAAGAGGAGATAACTCGTCTTAAGGCCGCTATGGTTCCTACCGACGATGAGCCTCAGGAGCTGAAATCTCTGAAGAAGACCCGGGGCGAATTGATTTCAAAAATTGAGGAGGGGGAGGAAAATCTCGAAGAAATGGCGGAGACAATGTTTACAAATGCGGTGGACCAGCTGAAGATTGTCAACCCCGGACTGACATACAACGAGGAGGGGCACCAATACAAGCCTGATAGGGTGATTCTCATTCTTGATTTCCTCCTGTAGTCAGATCAGGGCAACGTAGCCATGAACGAGGAGGATCAAGGGACCCCCGCTGATACCCAACCAGCCGCTAATGCTAATCTGTGAAGACTTTGTTGTTTTTAATTTCGCTGGCCTACGCACCATGGTTCTTAATCTATGACGGGGGGGATTCTTCCCCCTTTTATGTAATATGAGAGAACAAGTCGGTCCTTGTGGCCGCAATTTTTCAATGTTAACTTGGTGGTCGTTTCCTTATTTTTTTGTTGTGTATGTATGCGTGTCCGTCGGAGGGCATATTTTGTTTAATATTTTTGCTAAGTATTTTTACGATGCTCGATCCCACAATGTTCTTTTTGTGTGCCTGCGGGGGACTTGGGTTATATTTATATGTTTGGGAAACTACGCTCGGTTTATATGTCTGTTGGTTTGGGTTAATTAATGATCGGCAGTGCTCCGCGGCGTGAACGTCCCATCGCGAGCTATGTATTATGCCTGGTCAGGGTACGAAGACGACGATGGACTCGGTTGAGGATCCAACCGTGTGATGATGATCTTCCTCGTTCTTGAGGCGGGGTACTCATCGAAAGATAAGTTTATGTCGAAAAATATGATTCTCGCGAACGCGGTCGTGGCTAGGCTGACAAGGTGATCATCGCAAACCATTGTCTGGGTTCGAAAGTCATGTAGGGGGAAGATATTAGTACCCCCTACATCCATCGTACTCGATGAGAACCATCTAAATTGTCACGCGAGAATGGATTTCTATGCTTATGTATTACTTGTTAAACTAAGAGTTTATTGATCCTAGGGGCTCGACAATGATTGAGATCCTCGTGCCTACGTATTCCCTCGTGCAATGGGAAAGTCAGAGCTTCGTAGTTCGACCTACTACAGGTGATTGAAGTTGTTTTTATTACCTTTCTTCAAAAAAAGGATTTAGGAGTAGAATTGCACTAAAGACTATGGGTAAAAGTGATTATTTTGAATCAACAAGACGAGTGTCTTGCGGCGAAATAATCAAAGCGAATAACGAGATGCTCATTACCCTCATTTCTACCACTTAAGGCTCGTGGCGTACAATTCTTCTCGTATTATTAATGTGTTTTATTACCTAAGACCACTTGACGTTGGATAAAGGGTTTGGGTCTAAAGAGATGTTTTGATTTTTTGAAGGTCAATTGTGAGGCACAATGCGCTCAACAAAGGTGAATGAAAGCGGAAGTTTATTTGTTGGTTTGTTAGCGAAGCACAATGCACTCGGCTCGCAAGGTTGAAAGACTTGATACAAAGATAAAGTAAGTTAAAGACTAGCTATGTAAAACAAGCGCGATGCATTGATTTGTTAAGTTGAAAAAGGTTAGGAAAAGTGCAAAGTGTAAAGTAGTGCGGATGACGATCAAAGAATGATCGACTTACGTGTGTGTATGAAGTGAAGTGTGAGGATTTACTTGGCGTTGGACCAAGAAATTTGTTTATCTTTTGAAACGGTTTAGTCTTAGTGTGCGTTCATTTTACTTAGCAATTTATGGTCGAAATGCGAATAAATCACCACAAGTAAGCATACAACCAAAGTCACAAACCATGATAATCGAGCACTCACACAACACATATTAAATTGATCAAAGAAAGAAAAGTTAATTAATTTCCTTAAATAGAAATATTTAATTAGATTGACTATCAAATTAATTAATCTAATTAAAAAAAAAATTAATCTAAGAAAATGCTTTTGTTGTTTTTTTAGAGAAATTAATCATAAGAAAATAAAGATATTAAAATTTGAAAATAAAATTAAGAAAATGTTTTTTTTTTCTGTATTTTTATAAAAGAAAATTAATAAACAAAATCAAAATAAATAAAAAAGAAATGGCTGATGAATTAGTAAAGCAGGGGCTCGATATAAGAACCCGGACCATCCAATTAAAAGATCTGCACCGTCCCATAGAAAAACCAGAAGAGACCTCTAAAAAAAACCTAGTTGTTCAGTGTTTGCATCATCGGTTACCGTAAAAAAACCATCATAGGGACCATTACTCACAATAAAACACTTTTATTGAAAAGAGACATTTGTGCATCTAATGAAAAGCTTCACATTGAAAATTCAAATTCACTTATTCATTTAAAACAAACCAAACGCTAAGACTTTCTAAAATAAAATAAAAACTGAACGCCTGACCCTGTTTCATCCTTATCTCACTTTTCTTTTATAAAAGAAACTAAAGAAAAACAAACAAGAAGAAAAAAGAGAAAAAGGGAACGGACCCTTCTTCTTGTACAATAAAGAAAATGAAAACCTAACTCACAAAACCTCAGAGACCTTCATCGGTTTTTTACATACCTTGTATTTCAAACTCAGCATAACCTCATCGTCATAGTTAAACATCAAACAAGTTTGAAAACGTGAGCATCCAACATAACCGTACAAAAATCGACGTCAACTCTCGGTCCGTTTCCTCAATACTCGGTCGAGCTTTTCTCAAAGAAAAGAAGAACATCAACTTCATCGTAAATCATTGAAACAATTTAGAAGCATAGGCATCAACACACATAATAAACACCCACGAACAACCTTAAACTCCAATCAAACCCTAACACCCATTTTCACTACATTCAGTTGGTATTTACATGAATACAAGGCAAATTCGAGTGATTCAGAGACAAGAAGGACTACCTCAATCGAAGAGACGTATTCTGAGTTTACTCAAAGGTACGATGCATGACTCCTTCTATTTGTTTTGGGTCTTGTGTTTTCTTCTCCTTCCTCTGTTGTTTGCGTCCAAAATCACAGTATACGAGAGTTTAGCTCAGGTATTTTCAGAGTTCTAATAATGAACTCTGAAAACCTAATGCGAATGAGCTTTAAGTGATTAGGGTTTTGGGGGAATTTTCGCAGAGTTTTTGTAGGTGATTTTTTGTGTGTTGAGGAATGAATAGTGAGGTAGTTTATATAGGAGGAGTGGTACGTGCGAAATTGTGTTAATGTTTATGTGATTTTTCTTGGTACGTGAGAGCTGAAATGGTGTGAATCGAGTCGTTGTGAGTGGTACAAAAATTCTCTCTGCTGTGAATATTTCGTGGGGACCAATTGGATGACTCATTGTTTTTGTTTTTGTCTGTAGTGTGCTTCTAGAAGAGGGGGTCCTAATGAATTTTATTTGAATCGATTTCTTTACCACAGTAAATAAATTTGACTAAATGTATTAATGGTCTTCTGATGAAATCCTTTTCTGCAAATTGGTGATTTAGCTTGTACTTGTCTTTGAAGTTTCACGGCTATGGTTTCTTACTGATGGTAAAAACCTTGTGTCTTTTTGCTCAGAATATTTGCCTTTGATGAATTGATATGATGTTCTGCCCTGTTTTGGTGAATTTCAAAATGGTTGAAATTGTGTTTCTCTGTTGTCAATTGTGCTGAACTTGCTTTGTGGACCCAATTTTATTGACTGTTAACACTCATTTCTCCCTCTCTTTTTGTTTCATGTACATATGTTTTTTTAGGTCTCTTTTTTGGCAACACTTCCTGGTTTTGGTGGATCAGTTGTGCCTCTAGGAACAACAGTTTGACTCATTGATACAACTGATGATAAGCTATTGCAATGTGCGTCATCCTTTCCTTATATTCTCTGATGAAAACCAACATGGAGATGTCGGTCGTGGGAAATATTATTGGACATGTGGTTACCATCTTGTGAGTCAGGCCATTGGTTTGGAACTGCTGGTTCAAAATTTGTTTGTGCATTGAATTAAGTCTTGGGTGGGCATTTAGCTTGTTGAAAGGATAACAAATTAACTCGGTTTCCATGATATTTGCATCTGGCGTCTGATTTGTTCCAGCTCAAAATAGGTATGCATCTATGTCCTTGTTTGTCATGCTGATGTGAATTTGAATTTCATGTTGTTATAGATAAATCTACTCCTGCTAACGTTCGCCTTTGTTACTTACTGGATGTTTGCTTTTGTCATTCGAAGTGTGAATTAAATGCCTTGAGGTTTGCAATATTGATGGATGCATTGCTTGGAGGGAGCCATATCTTTTGAATTCTGTCAGTGTTGTAGCCTTGTATTGCTGGTAACTTTGACACTTGCTTGCTCATGTTATGCTTTTTGACATTCAATGTACCAATTGTTTATTGACCATTACAGGAACTGATCAATGTTTTGCAGGTTGTTCGTGAGAGCACACGAGTATGCAACATGGTTCACGGTGCTGCTATCTATAGTACATATTCATTCATGACTGTTTGCGGCTTTTGATGGATCTTGTGTAACATTATGGAAATATTTATGAAGTTATGAAAGGGTAGTTAGTGCCGATTAGCTCACGTGACCTTTTTTTATTTATAATTAAGACTGTTACTTCTCATGTACCTTAGGGAAACATCATTCTTGTAGCAGTAACTCTGTATTCCTCCTAACCTTTTGCAATGGTATAACTTCTTTTATTGTAACCCACGCGTGTGATTGGTCATGTTTCATTGGTAGAAGAAATTCTTGTACATGCTTTGAAAACCATCTTGGCTTAGCAAGATCCTGCATTGGATCATGAAGTCGTTTGGCTCACAAAATCAATCAATTAATTTGAGTGTAAGCATAGGATTATTTGCATCATTGGAGCATGTAATTTATGTCTTGTACTTGAAAAAAAACTGAACTTGCCACAATGTATCCAATTCCATTTATTTTTCAAATCCTGAATATTAACCCTTGAAATCAACCTTAAATCACAACCTAGACTTGACCCAATTTGTATCTTTTGTAATTTTAAATCCACATTTGAATATTGATTAGTAGAAACATTGAATTTTCTAAATCAATATTATTACAAAGAATCCAAATTAGTGGTCCTCTAGTAACATCTTGAATATTAATAATAAAGCTCACTTCTAAACATGATCGCATACAACCAAACCTCCACAAATCTCTCAAACCCTTTTTGGCAACTAATTAAACACATGTTAAGCCACATGAACCAGCGCATAAAAACAAATGGAATGGTCCAGGAGATGAACTTGTCTTCCCCTTAAAACCCTTGCCACTTAAATTATTTGCACAAAGTTGTCGCTCCCAAAGATTTGCATCCCTGTACAAACGCGAACAGTCAGCGAAGAGAGAAAATGAAAGTGAAGATGAATAGAGTTTCCAGCTAGGCATTTTTATCCCGAAGGAAAGGTAATGCTGCATAAACCTAGAAAAAAGATGGGTAAGACGGTTGCGAACCAGAGAAACTGAGAAAGGGGGTTGGTTACAACCTGGGAAGGTATTAGCACCTAGATTGTCCGTCGTACTCGACGGGATCCACGCTTAAAAGATTGTGTTTAAAGGGGTAGGTGTATGTGCTATCTGTGTGCAAAAGCTGGAAGAGAATATACAAGTGTCAGTGCAAAAGCGTGAATGCTCAGGAACCGAGGCTTATAAGAAAATGCTAAAAGAGGGGGGGATGACACAGAGACTTTTGTTCGATAACTGTTAAGTTATGCCTACGTATCCTCTCGTGCAATGAGGAAGTCAAAACACCGTAGTTCGACTCAAAGAGACTGAAAGATAAATTAATTGTGAACTGCTTGCTTATCTATGCTCAAGTGTATGAATCGTCTGGCTCGAGTGCTATCTGTCTTGCATTAGACGGAAGAAGCAAGTTCTCGTTAGTGAATGAGTGTGATGAGAAAAGAATCCCGAAGGAGACGATGATTGTTTGTTTTTGTGTTTTCAGTCTTGTTATTGTTTTTGGTGTTTTGCATAAGTTAATGAGCTTAAGCCTAAATCAAGGACTTGTAAACTCATTATATCCTCCCTGATTAGGGATAATGAGCCTACTTAAGTATGAGATAAGCATCTCAACTTAATTGCCATGATGATGTAGGATTAAGATCATTAACCTACTTGTGATTATTTAGGTGTTTTTGGGTTTTTTGTTTAGTGTTAAGTAATGAGTTTAATCTCTAATCATAGATTAGTGAACTCATTACACTATCCTAATAGAAGGATAATAGATGAGAACACTTAAGCTGAGGAAGATACCTCAACTTAATCCATGGTTAGGGATTAAATTCATTATATAACAAGCCTTTATTAAGTGGATTTTAATTAAAGGGATGTGATTAAGAAATGGATTTTATGGTTTGTAAGACAACTTGAGGGGGACTTGTCCATTAAACACTAGGGTTAGTCCTTCTTAACCATAAGGAAGAATTAGAACCCTAATGTAAGACCCAAGTTACAAGATAAAGTCTTAGTGATTATTAATGTGTTTTGATTAAGAGGTTTAAACAAATTAAAGGTTTAACACTTAGGATTAAAGTTATACGCTCCATCCTAAGAGAAGGATGCAGGCATAACCCTAATTCCAAAGTCCTAAAACTTTAAGAGTTTAGTCTCTGATTATTGAGATGAGAAGAGAGACTCAAGGAGACTCAAAGGTAAAAAGCTAAGGGGGAATAATTATAACCCTAATTATTATCATGCTTGGATATTCCTATGGTTTGTAAGGCTTGAGAAAGATCTTCAAGGAAGCCACCAGTGGAAGAAGCAGATGAAAGGAGGAGGAAGCAGAAGAATAAGTTACTTACTTCATTGAAGAAGATAAGTAACTTAAAGAAAGAAAGTGAGAGAGATGGAACATAAGTGAATCAAATTCACTTCAAAGACAAGTCAAAATTCAAATGAAAGAGATAATAAGAAGTGAGAGGTGAAGGCAAATTCACCTCCCAAAATGACTTACCAAAACCTGAAAAGTTAGCATGGATGCATAAAGTATAAAGTATAAAGAAATGAAGTTAAATGAGATGAAAATGAGATGAAAGGACTAAAGTCAGAAGTGTTTATGCAATGCAAATGTCATGTATGATGATGCAAAGTCATACAAAATGCATATGTGTGATCATACAAAGATGAGATGCAAAGGAGGCATGCTTTGAAGTTTGAAAACACATGAAAGTTTATGAAATGAAATGAATGCTAATCATGGAAAATGAATGAAGAAATGATCAAGCAAGGTTCTAACATGTCCTAAGATGTCTAACATGACATATGAATGCATGAAATGTCATGGCAAGTTCATGTAATGATGCATATGCAAGGTGAATGCAAATGAACATGAGAAATTAGGGTTATATGGACATGTGAGATGCAAATGGATAAGACAGAAGCAAATGACATGATAAAAATTTGCAATCAAGCTCAAACAAACCCTAATCCCATATTAGGTCACACCCCAAATAAGAAGGTCAGAAGCCTAACCTATCAAAAGTTATGATTTTCCTAAGTTTTCTAGGGTTTTTGGGTGGTTCAAAGGGAAAAATGCAAATCAAATTGAAAATTCAAGATAAATTTATGAGGAAAAAAGACCTATAAACTACATACAATATGTAACACAATGCAAAAAGAATCAACTTCAAACTCTTCTTTGTTAGGCAGAAATGATTTTTCAAAGTTAGGGTTTAAAAATATGATTTTTATGACCCTTAATTCAAAGAAAATTGGTAAACTATAATCAAACCTAAAAATAAATTTGTGTGAAGAGTTTGAAAATGTTTCTAAATGCATTGGGATGATTCATGATTTTTTTTTGGTGATTTTTAGAAACCTAAATGTATTTTTAATTAATTAAAATACTTTAATTAATTAAAAATAACATTTAAATATTTTAAAAATACTTTTTTAATGCAAAAAATAAAATAAAAATTATTTTTGGAATGAGAAAAATATTTAAAGTTGGAATGCAAAAGGAAATATTTTTGGAAAATATTTTGCTATTTTAAAATAAATGAGAGAAAATGCAATAATAATGAAATAATAAATGATTTAAGTGAAAGTATGCAGATCTGGTGGCTGAGATTCAAACTAGGGGAGGGGGCATTGACTGCGCGCGTGAATCAATGGTCATGATGTATTCTGGCTTAAAAACCTAATTAAATTAATTAATTCAGATTTAGGGTTTAATGAAATGATATGGGCCGTCCATACATTAATTAAGACACACATCCAATGGTCCATATTTAAACTGGCAAACTAACCCTAATTAACCCTAATTAATCTCAGGTGACCGGAGCTATGCTCCGATCATCTTCTCCGGCCAACCCAAAATCAGAAATCACTCCCTAGGCCACCCCAAGCTCCCAAAAGCTCCAGAATCACTCATTAAACAACATAGAACAAGAATCCAGGCACTAAAAACATTTATCATGCATCAAAAGAGAGAATCGAAGCAAGAACATTTCACGGGCAAAATTTCAGAAGACTATGAAATGCTTAAAACTCAACCATTTTTAAAAGTAAAAGCATCATGGTGACCAGTGAAGCATGATGGATCATTTAGAAACTTAAAAAAGAAGTTCTGGAAAAAAAGTTCATCATTGCTACCTGAGTTGAAGCTTTGTGTTCTTGAGATTTCTGATCCTTTCTTTGGTGCAAATCCACCCCCTTTGACTTCCTGAAGCTAATAGTAAGCTTGAATGAAGCTTAGAATGACTATTTTGAGTGCTTTGTTTCTGAAGTTGCAGAAATCGTATTTCTGCTTGAGGGTGTTTTAGGCTATGGTGATGGGTGCTTTGTGATCCTTAGGTCATATGGAGATGATTGGTGAAAAAAGATTGAAGTTTCAGTGGTTGTGTGATGAAATTCGAAGAAGGGAAGTTTTTGATGGATTTTGTGAATCTGAGTGTATGAGAGCTTTCAGGCTATTGTGTGTTATTAAATATGATCCATGATGTTTGTTTAAGCCAATGGAATTGATCAGAAAGTTGTTGTGGCACAGGCTGATTGGTATGGTGTGTTTTGCAAAAAAAGTCAATTTTTGTGTACTTGAGGTATGGGCCATGGCAGGGCTGGCTTTTTGGTGTGTCTGGCCTCAGCAAGATTCATGGAGAGCCATAGAATCAGTTTGATGCAGTTGGCACAAGTGGATGGAAGGATCCAAGGTATTTTGCAAATTTTGAGAGTTTTGGCCCTTTTGAGATTTCTTGATGATCAAGTCATGAAAACCCTAGGTTCAATGCACAATTCTGATTGTTTGAAGTTCATTTGACACATTGTGAAGTTTTTGTGCACATTAGAGGTCATTAGAATGCTTGAACATGCCAAAATGCAAAATCCCTCTTTGACATGAAACTTGAAATTATAGGATTTTTGCCAACTTTGAAAGGCCATATTTTGAGTTCTATGATGAATCAAGATATGTTCTTGTACTTTTTGAAAAGGGAAAGACCTAATCTACAACTTTCATGACCAATAATTTTTCATTTGAAGCATTTTTGGTCATGAAAGAGGAGGTTGAAAAAACTTTCCCAAAATGGAAAGTTTGCATTTCAAGTCATTTCCAAAATGGCAGGTTTGCAATTGGCTCAAAATTCTTCAATATTGTTAACTTCCAACCACTTCTAAGATCAAATAAAGATCATAGAACTGCAATTTGATTAAAATACCCCTTTGGTTCCATTGTTGGGGGCCTCAGATGCCCTGATTTTGACTTAACTTGCTCAAGAAGTTACCCAATGATCAGATGACTTCCACAATGAATTTCTTCATCAAACTTGGTACACATGATCCTTATAACATATTAAGAACAATAGAAACAAGAATGACCCAAAAATTTGGAGTTAAGGCCTCTGAAACCAAAACCCTAATTTTGGTCATCTGTGTAGTGAAACCCTAGCTCTACTTCCATGCCTTTGCCAGTTCTTGTGATCCCTTGACTTTCATGAACTTTGAGGAGCATAATATGATGATATAACACACACGGGACCTCTTGGAAAGCTTTGAGGCCTTTGGGATGGCTCAGATGGATTCTTGGATTGCTCAAATCACAAACCCTAGATGCAGATGAACATGAACTTATGCAGTGAAGCAAAAATGAAATATGAGATGTAATGCTTATGCTAAAACAAAAATTAAAGATCACAAGCCATGGTGTGATATGAGTGAGGGAAAATTTGGGGTGTTTACAAAAGGAACCAATGATCTTAACTCTCAAAAGCATAGTCACAAATTAACTTGCATCATAATTTGGAAGGTATACTTTAAGCTTGAAGCAACTTGGCGATTCCATCATGATTTTAAGGATTTTATTATCACTTGTAACAAATTCTAATTCTGCCTTGATAGGATTCCATCACCTTTTGAAAGCATGGTGTTTTTAATATGACTTGGATTGAATGCATGCTTCGATCATGAATTAATTGTGCCATGAGCCTCTTGATACTTTGACTTGCCTCTGCCCTACAATCACCCATCAACCTTGGCACCAAATCAAATTGGATTGAAAACAAATGTTCAAATCTTAATCTTAAGAATGAGAGCCCATGTCTTTTTTAACCTCCACACGTTTGTAAGAGCATTTAATTACAAACAAGATATCAATAAACCTTTCATGGTTTAAATTGTCAGAAAATCATAGACAACGAGGCCAGGTGATTATTCAGAGAAGAATTAACAAACATTCAACCAATTAGTATGAGAAATGAACAAGGTAGGACAAATTTGGGGCTATGACAGATGCCCCTATCTAATTGCTTTGGATCCGAAGAAGTGAATTGCTGCATGACGTTCAATTTTAGGGTAAAAGTTAATTAGATATAAAAAGACCATAAAATTTGTCCGACAAGAAAGATAATGCAATGTTATAATAAGAGATATGAAAATGGTGAGATTCCAATTGAAATGTTTGAGATTCTTTGAATTAATAAAGCAACACCTCAATTTATTAAGTGAAATTCTTTAGATTGCGCAAAGTAGTACATTATCAATTAAGGTTCTTGGGAGATTATTAAAGTGACCTAACAAAAAAATGAGATCCTCCACATCACATGAAACAGTTCCTTACCAAACTAAGGCTTTTAATGGATGTTTGGAGCATTATCTGTGCTAGGGGAGGTAAGATTCTATAAACCAATGAAGTGGTATCTTTTTGATTGATACATTCCAACACGGGGAACTATAACTCAATCGCACTTCAGATTCCTCAAGGGTACTATAACAATGTTTCCAACTAAAGTGTAAGACCTTCTAGATCAAGCGAAGAAGTTCCTTATAAAGGCTCTCCGGTGATATTAGAACAGTGTCTTAGCAAACATGAGATTTTCTAATCCAACAAAGTAGATCCTTAACAGTAAAGGTTCTTTGGGGTTACCTAGAGCAGTATCTCAAACAATGGCGAGAGATTTCTTAGATCATGCGAAATAGTTCCTTACAATCAACGCTCTTTAGTGATACTAGAATATTATCCTTACCAGGCATGAGATTCTTTGGGTCTTGCGAAGCAATACCTTAACAATAAAGGCTCTTCGGAGAATTCTAAAGCAATATCTCGATCATATGAGATTCTCTAATCCAACAAAGTAGTTCCTTAATAGTAAAGGCTCTTTAGGGATACTTAGAGCAGCATCTCGAACAAATGGTACAAGATTTTCTAGATCACTCGAAGCAGTTCCTTATCAGTAAAGGCTTTCAGTGATACTAAAACAATATATTTACCAAGTATGAAATTCTTCGGGTCTTGCGAAGCAGTAACTTTTCGATTAAGGTTCTTCAGAGAATTCCAAAGCAGTATCTCGATCAAATGAGATTCTCTAATACAACAAAGCAGTTCCTTAACAGTAAAGGCTCTTTGGGGATACTTAGAACAACATCTCAAACAAATGGTACAAGATTTTCTAGATCACGCGAAGCAGTTCCTTAACAGTAAAGGCTCTTCAGTGATACTAGAACAATATCATTACCAAACATGATATTTTCTAATCCAACAAAGCAGTACCTTTACAATAAAGGCTCTATGAGGATACTTAGAGTAGTATCTCTACCAAATGGTATAAGATTTTCTAGATCACGCGAAGCAGTTCCTTAACAGTAAAGGCTCTTCGGTGATACTAGAACAATATCTTTACCAAGCATGAGATTCTTCGGGTCTTGCGAAGAAGTACCTTTTCGATTAAGGTTCATCGGATAATTCCAAAGCAGTATCTCGATCAAATGAGATTCTTTAATCTAATAAAGCAGTTCCTTAACAGTAAAGGCTCTTTGGGGATACTTAGAGAAGCATCTCGGACAAATGGTACAATATTTTCTAGATCACGCGAAGTAGTTCCTTAACAGTAAAGGCTCTTCGGTGATACTAGGACAATATCTTTACCAAGCATGAGATTCTTCGGGTCTTGCGAAGTAGTACCTTTTCGATTAAGGTTCTTCGGAGAATTCCAAAGCAGCATCTCGATCAAATGAGATTCTCTAATCCAAGAAAAGTAGTACCTTTACAATAAAGTCTCTTTGGGGAAACTTAGAGCAGTATCTCTACCAAATGATATCAGACTTTCTAGATCACGTGAAGCAGTTCCATAACAGTAAAGGCTCTTCGGTGATACTAGAACAATATCTTTACCAAGCATGAGATTCTTTGGGTCTTGTGAAGCAGTACCTTTTCGATTAAGGTTCTTCGGAGAATTCCAAAGCAGTATCTCGATCAAATGAGATTCTCTAATCCAAAAAAGCAGTTCCTTAACAGTAAAGACTCTTTGGGGATACTTAGAGCAGCATCTCGAACAAATGGTACTGGATTTTCTAGATCACGCGAAGCAGTTCCTAAACATTATAGGCTCTTCGGTGATACTAGATCAATATCTTTACCAAGCATGAGATTCTCCGGGTCTTGCAAAGAAGTAACTTTTCAATTAAGGTCCTTTGGAGAATTCCAAAGCAGTATGTCGATCAAATGAGATTCTCTAATCCAAGAAAAGTAGTACCTTTACAATAAAGTCTCTTTGGGGAAACTTAGAGCAGTATCTCTACCAAATGATATCAGACTTTCTAGATCACGTGAAGCAGTTCCATAACAGTAAAGGCTCTTCGGTGATACTAGAACAATATCTTTACCAAGCATGAGATTCTTTGGGTCTTGTGAAGCAGTACCTTTTCGATTAAGGTTCTTCGGAGAATTCCAAAGCAGTATCTCGATCAAATGAGATTCTCTAATCCAAAAAAGCAGTTCCTTAACAATAAAGACTCTTTGGGGATACTTAGAGCAGCATCTCGAACAAATGGTACTGGATTTTCTAGATCACGCGAAGCAGTTCCTTAACATTATAGGCTCTTCGGTGATACTAGATCAATATCTTTACCAAGCATGAGATTCTCCGGGTCTTGCAAAGAAGTAACTTTTCAATTAAGGTCCTTTGGAGAATTCCAAAGCAGTATGTCGATCAAATGAGATTCTCTAATCCAAGCAAAGAAGTACTTTTACAATAAAGGCTCTTTGGGGATACTTAGAGAAGTATCTGTACCAAATGGTATCAAACTTCCTAGATCATACGAAGCAGTTCCTTACACTCATGGCTCTTTGGTGATACTAGAACAATATATTTACCACAACACGAGAATCTTTGGGTCTTGCGAAGTAGTACCTTTTTGATTAAGGTCCTTCGGATAATTCCAAAGCAGTATCTTGATTAATTGATCTGTTGGGGAAAACAAATCAACAATAATTCCTTATCAAAGGAAACAAGTTGGCCCAAATTTTGCAGAGAAAAAGCTCCAAAAAGACTTTTAGGGTAACCTCTACTTGGGGAACAACAAGGTGAAGATATTGGGAGGTCATCATTACCAGCCATAAGGCTAAAGAATGACTTGTTGGGGGAATAAATTCCGCGAGTACATGCAGGTTATTAACTCTCTTCAGAGAAATACTGCAGACTTTGAAAGAGGATGGTCCAGGATGCATGTCTTGGATCCTGCTATGCTATGTTTGATATGATATCGTGCATTTCATGATGCACAATGATTCCTATGAGAATGCAATCATTTAGAATTTTGATGCAAATGATTTTTATGCTGATGATTAATATGGTTGCATTTGATGACACTCTTTCTTTCGGGAAAGAGTGTTATGCATGTCATGCATGTGACAATGCAAATGATTAGATATGCTGGAAATAGGTTTTTCTGGTAGTCGCCAAGAATATTGGACTTTGGAAGGATGGATACCAACATGGTGGACTTTAGGTTTTTTTCATGGTTGCCAACGAAGTGGACTTTGGAGAGGTGTGCCAAATATGGTTGGACTTTTGAAAGGTGCCACATCACAGGTGGATTTTTTAAAGGGTGCTACATCATGGGTGGACTTTTGGCATTTAGTAGTTTCCACCATAATGGACTTTTAGAAATTATGAGAGTGCCAATAACATGTAGATTAATGACTTTTTCTAGTCCCATAATGCACACTTCATATTCAGCCACATTGTTTGTGCACGGAAAAAAAATCTTAGCTGTGAAAGGCAGATGAAAATCTTTGGAAGATGTCAACGCTGCCCCAATTCCACAACTACGATCATTAGCAACACCATCGAACATGAGAGTCCATTGCTCCCTTGGTTCGGGTCCTTCATCAGGCCTAGGTTCTTCATAATCTCTAATCAACATGACATCCTCGTCTAGAAAGTCAAATTTTAGTGGCTGGTAATCTTCCACAGGCTGGTGGGCAAGATGATCCACTAGCACACCACCCTTGATGGCCTTTTGAGTGACATATTAGATGTCGTACTCCGATAAAAGCATTTTCCATCGGGAAATTCTACCAGTGAGAACTGGTTTCTCAAATATATATTTAAGGGGATCCATCTTGGAAATCACGTATGTTGTATGGGTCAATATATATTGTCTGAGACGTTTGGTAGCCCACGTAAGAGTGCAACAAGTCTTTTCAAGTGCTGAATATCTTGTTTCACAATCATTGAACTTCTTACTTAAGTATTAAATGGAATGCTCCTTCTTGCCAGTCTCATCTTGTTTCCCCAACACACAGCCCATGGACTCGTCAAGAACTATCATGTACATTATAAGAGGTCTTCCAAGAACGGGAGGTATCAAGATTGGTGGCTCTTGCAAATATTCCTTAACTCTATCGAAGGTTGTTTGGCATTCACCATCCCACTCAATTGCCTGATCTTTTTTCAAGACCTTAAATATCAGTTTGTAGGTAGCAGTGAGATGTGAAATAAATATGGCAATGTAATTCAACCTTCCAAGGAAACCTCTGACTTCTTTCTTAGTTCTTGGTGCAAGCATATCCTGAATGGCTCTGACTTTGTCGGGATCGACCTCAATCCCCTTCTGGCTCACAATGAAACCTAACAACTTTCCAGGTCGAACCCCAAATGTGCACTTATTTGGGTTAAGTGTAAGCTTGAACTCTCTCAGTCGTGTGAACAACGTTTGCAAATTAATGACGTGATCCTCTTCAGTTTGGGATTTGGCAATCATATCGTCAACGTAAACTTCAATATCTTTATGAATCATGTCATGAAAGAGCGTTACCATGGCGCGTTGATATGTTTCTCAAGCATTTTTAAGTCCGAATGACATCACCTTGTAATAAAAAGTTACCCATAGTGTGATGAATGTGGTCTTCTCCATATCTTCTGAATCCATCTTGATCTGGTTGTATCCGGAGAAGCCATCCAAAAAAGAGAATACTAAGAACTAAGTTGTATTATCCACCAATACATCGATGTGAGGTAATGGGAAATCGTCTTTAGAACTAGCTTTATTCAAGTCTCTATAATCGAAACACATACGAATCTTTCCATCTTTCTTTGGTACTAGTACATTGTTGGAAATCCATTGTGGGTACTTAGTTACAGCCAAAAATCCAACATCAAACGGCTTTCGCACTTTTTCTCGAATCTTGAGAGCCATGTCCGGACGGGTTCTTCTCAACTTCTGCTTGACGGCGTGGCATTCCTCTTTGAGCAGCAACTTGTATACAACAATATCGGTATTCATCCCAGGCATATCTTGATATGACCAAGCAAACACATCAGCATACTTGTAACACCCTAAACTTTGCCCTCATATTTATTCACTTTAACTGGCTTATCGATTCGCATTCATTTGCATTTCCCATTAGGTCATAACATTCAATCATGCATTTCATTGGACTGTTAAGATATTTGGTCAAGGAATTGTTTGAATTAGGGTTTTGATCCGCGTGTCGCGCACGGATAAAAAACGAGTAATTTTCTTTAAAACGTAGTATAACGACAATGACTCGAATATCGTCTCTCAAAGATTCTTGATTATTACTAATCAAAGGTAAATCGAATTAGGGTTTTTTTTAAGGTCGAATTATAAAAATGGATTAAATTAAGTGATTATCAAAATAAGCTGAAATAGTTAATCTGCTGTTTTGATTTCCCAACTTATCATCGACCCAAATAATTCCCAATTCCTAAGCGGACTCTATTTCCTTTTCGATTATAATAACAATCAAACAAGTGTAATTAATATTATATGATAAATATTCCTAATTTCCGAATTAAGCAAACAAATGAAATATATCAATCGTGAATTAAGCAAACACGATAAACATACGCGAATTAAGCAAACGCGATTAAAGTATAGGAACACACAATCATCGAATAAATAAATCTAACCTTAGATAAATCGAATCAAGCAAACAAGATATCAAGATCAGAATTGAAAGGAAATAGATTAATTGGAAAATATAAGAACCTCAAAGTGTCGGTGAAAACCGATTACAACAGATTAATCCTTGGAATTAGTTCTCCATAATTCGTCTCTTCGAGCGTAAGAAATTAAAATCTTAAAAAGTGTGTATTGAACAGTTGCGGCTTCTAGGTTATATGGCAAAACCTAAAAAACCCGCTTACAACCCAACTGGGTCAAATACATAACCCAGGCCCAATTCTAAATGACCTGAAACTAAATAAAACTAATGCAACAGCTTCAAACAAAATTCTGAAAAATATGACTCCGAATCTGACTTTGGCTAGTTGTAGATCTTTCTCTTAGCTTTCCGTCGACTGGTAGAACGCCTCAATCAGATTCCTGGAACTCCGGTTATGATCATTTCCGTAAAAGCTGTTAAAGCTGAAAATTAAGTACGAAAATTAAATTAAGCCAAAAATAAAGTAAATTAGAAAAACAAATTAAAATATAAAAATAAACAAAGAAAACTAAAGAAATGCCTAAGTGCAATCATGGAAGAATGTACATTAAAATGCACTGATCAAATTCCCTCACACTTGAACTTTTGCACTCCGAGCAAAAATAAACTCAAGACTCAAGAAATACAACATCATTCAGATACTCATTCTAGGCTACAAACTCTTCTTCGATTAAGATATCATCGATAGGTACTGATCTTACACACTAAGGATATCGTAAAAACACAAATCCACAATTGTGCGGTCATAAGTCCCCCCTATACAACCCATTTCGAATCATGTTATTATGCCTAAGTCTAACTTACTCATCCTCCCTTTTTCTCTCTTTCATTTTAGTGCAATCACATTAAGCCTTTTATCTATTCATACACATGGTAAATAATTTTGTTAGTGACTATGATCCATATATTGTCAATATTTTAAAGTTACTTTAGTAACAACAAGAATTTTTTTTCTTAAGGTTTCACATCCGTTAAGCTAAATGACCGGGTGAGGGTCACCTAACTTATAAGGCGGATTCCTATTCATATTTCTTTTTAAGCGCAAGATCATTCACTTATTTGCATCAACTTAATTACTTAGTGTGTGATTTCTAGATGATGCCGATTGCTAGATAAACTACTTAAGAGATATTAAAGGATGAGAACTCAAGGCTATGACATAACAAATATTCAAAATGATTTCCATATTCAGGAGACTTAAGGTGTTAAAACGATACCGGTCTTGTGAAATTTTCCCAAGTCTCCACAATCTAACCTCAAACTAGTCTATAGCCAAAGAAAAATTCAACAATTGCATGTGTTTCTAAGTCTAATAATAATTTTTTTTATTGAAAAAGAAACAAAAAAAAACAAAAACAAAACAAAAACAAAGAAAATAAATTATTCCCTCCCCCACACTTAAAACAAGCATTGTCCTAAATGAAAGGAAATAAATATAAAATAAGAGGGAGAGAAAGGAAAGAACTCACCCGAGTAGTCAAGGTGGATAGGTGATCACATAAGCAGCATTTCCTAAAGAGAGCTCTTCTACAGTCTCTTCTTCCAAAGTGGGGATTTCATATAGTAGCTTTGGATAATATCCATTAATATTGAAGTTTTTATTAGTGCCTTTGCCTTTTATTCCAGGATCAAAGAAGAATCTTCAATAAGTAAGAGTGTTGAATGTGCACATGATAGTGATCTTCTTTTCTACAACTTTAAGAATTAAAGAATTAAAGGGCTGTCTCGCTACTTTTGTTCCATCTTCAATTGAGATCCTATGCATACTCATGGATGGGCTAATATCACAAGTATTAAACAAAGTCCATCCAATTCCCTTCTTATGTTCCTGTAATGATTTCTCTTCCTGCACAAATTCAAATAAATTATTATGCAGTGGCTTCAACTCTAAAGAGGGTGGTTTCTCGATGGATGGTTTGTTTGGGGAAGCCGGGGTGTCGAGAGCTTCATTGACATGAACAACTTCATTTGCAACCTCATTTGTAGTAGGGATATCAACTTGCAAGGCAACTTTAATTTCAGCACAAACAGTGAAAATTTTAGTGTCAGTATAAATATCACAAGAGTAAACATCATCAAAATCAGACAATGATGGAAAATCAGCTACAAACAAATTAATACAAGTATCATCAACAGTTTCAGAAGGAAACTCTATTTGAAAAATAGAATGTTCTTCCAAAGGTTGTTGGTTTGATCCTTGAGCTTGTTGCATGGCATTCATCGAAGTGGTAAGTTGATCAAATTGTATTTGCAAAGTCTGAAAATTAGAATCTATTTGTTGTTGATACTTGATATTATTTGTAGCCATTTGGTTGATAAGGTCCTCTAGTGAAGGTTCAGAAGGTGCAGAGCACACAACCTGAAATCCATTCATATGCTTATGTGGATCCTCACCTGCAAAACCATTAAAACTTGGCAACAAGCGTGTTAAACCAAATTTCAATTCGAAAGGTGCATCAACAAATATTCAATACATAAAGCATTATAATTCACAAGTTCAGCCAGTTCTCTCAGAGTTCTTTGATCAGCCATGATATGATTATGAATTTCAACACAGTATCAAATAAAATCAATACAGATTTAAAAAGAATGGAAAAAAAGAAAAGCGATTAAAATAAAATCTAAAAAAATTATAAAAATAACGCTAAAAATCTAGTTAAATCAAATAAAGCTCGCACACAAAATTTCAGATTTTTTTGAAAATATGAAAAGAGAAAATAAATCAAATAAAATAGAAAAACGCAAAATTTGCGATTTTGAGGGTCGAAATCTTTTAGAATTCTATTCTAAAAGTGTATTGTTTTGCGATTTATTTCTGATTTTCTAGAAAATAAATCGGAGCAAATCGAAATAGTAGCTTGCAACTTACTTGAAAGGCTGCAAAACTTATCATTATACTGAAACCGGTATTGCAACCTTGAAAATCAACAAACACAACAAAAAAGAAAAGAAAAAAGCTAGCAAGAAAACTATACCTATGACTATAAAATAAGTTAATAATAAAAAGAATCCCCGGCAACGGCGCCAATTTGATCTGCGTGTCGCGCACGGATCAAAAACGAGTAATTTTCTTTAAAACTTAGTATAGCGACAATGACTCGATTATCATCTCTCAAAGATTCTTGATTATTACTAATCAAAGGTAAATCGAATTAGGGGGGTTTGTTTTAAGGTCGAATTATAAAAACAGATTAAATTAAGTGATTATCAAAATAAGCTGAAACAATTAATCTGCTGTTTTGATTTCCCAACTTATCATCGACCCAAATAATTTTCAATTCCTAAGCGGACTCTATTTCCTTTTCGATTATAATAACAATCAAACAAGCGTAATTGATATTATATGATAAATATTCCTAATTTCCGAATTAAGCAAACATATGAAATATATCAATCGTGAATTAAGTAAACACGATAAACATACGCGAATTAAGCAAACACGATTAAAGTATAGGAACATGCAATCATCAAAACAAATCAATCTAACCTTCGATAAATTGAATTAAGCAAACAAGATATCAAGATCAGAATTGAAAGGAAATAGATTAATTGGAAAATATAAGAACCTCAAAGTGTCGGTGAAAACCGATTACAGCAGATTAATTCTTGGAATTAGTTCTCCATAATTCGTCTCTTCGAGCGTAAAAAATTAAAATCTTAAAAAGTGTGTATTGAACAGTTGCGGCTTCTAGGTTATATGGAAAAACCTAAAAAACCCGCTTACAACCCAACTGGGTCAAATACATAACCCATGCCCAATTCTAAATGACCTGAAACTAAATAAAACTAATGCAACAGCTTCAAGCGAAATTCTGGAAAATATGACTCCAAATCTGACTTTGGCTCCAACATGAAAGTTGTAGATCTTTCTCTTAGCTTTCCGTCGACTGGTAGAACGCCTCAATCAGATTCCTGGAACTCCGGTTATGATCATTTCCGTAAAAGTTGTTAAAGCTGAAAATTAAGTACGAAAATTAAATTAAGCCAAAAATAAAGTAAATTAGAAAAACAAATTAAAATATAAAAATAAAAAAAGAAAACTAAAGAAATGCCTAGTGCAATCATGGAAGAATGTGCATTAAAATGCACTGATCAAGTTTCATGTTCTCTTTGGGGGTTCTTTCGTGCAAGTTAAAACGACAAGGTTTCAACTGAGGATGTCATTGGACTAGGGTTTTGGTTTTTTTCCAGCAATCTAAGCCATTTCGCTACTAAAAAAAACAAAAAGGGATTAGGGTTTCGTTCACTTTCACGTTAGGTTTGTTTCCATTCAGAACAACCAGAAGGAAGCAAAAATTGCTCGTAATGAAGAGAAAGCTCAATCGATGCTCAACCGTTTCATCACCATGAAGGCGGAAGAGAAAAAGAAACCAAAGAAAGCACATTCGTTCTCGTAGTGCTCATCTGGAGACAAACAACAGCGAATCAATTCCCCTTTCCGAGTCTATGTTTGGAAATTTACATCCAAGCTTTAGAAAAGTTGCTATAATCGTTATGGTTTATTTAGGTGTAGGAACTTTAATCTTCTACCTTGTCAGGAACCCGATCAAGGGGATGAAAACAGATAGATTCCTCGATGCCCTATACTTTACAATTATGACAATGACCACTGTTGGATATGGTGACCTTGTTCCCAATAGCGACTTTACAAAATTACTTGCTTGCGCTTTTGTTTCTCCAGAATGGCATTGATGGGACTTATCCTAAGCAAAGCAACAGATTACTTGTTTGAGAAACAAGGAGTTTTGTTAATTAAAACCATGCACATGCACCAAAAAGTTGGTCCATGTGTAATTTTAAAGTATCCCGAAACCAATAAGACCAGATACAATCTATTCTGATCCTTTTACTTCTTTTGGCTCTCATTATTGTGGGAATAATCTTCTTAGTCACTCTTGACAAATTGGATGTTGGACTGTGTTTATTCAACAATTTCCACTCTTGGTTATGGAGATAAAAGTTTCTCCACTAAAGATGGAAGAATATTTGCTATGTTTTGGATATTAACTAAACACTGTGAGCAGACAAAAGGAATTTGTAAATTTGGTTCTTACAAGGAGAATGACAAAAGTTGATTTGGAAGCTGCTAATCTTAATGAGGATGGCACTGCTGGGTTAATTGATCAAGAAATTGAATAGAAATCAAGTGAGAACATACGAGTTGAGAATGAAGCATGTCCCAATCTAATAGGAAAGTAATTCCAAAAACTGATAAAAAGTTAACAAGAACTTTAAGAAAAGGGGATTGTTTCTCTGAGTTTTATTTATCACAAATTTATAACGGCAAGAGAAAGAGTCGGTTACACAAAAAATCAATAGTACAGAAAATTACAGTTACAAAAGAGGCTACAGATGAAAAGTATTAAAAACTTATGGAAAAGATCCAGGAAATCTCAGTTTTCTTCATCAATCACCACCAACAAAAACTTCTCATAACCTGAACTTTCAGTGAACTTCATTATCATCCGTATCACTCTTCAAAATGTTCTTCATCGACAACTTTAAATCATCTTCAAATAAAACTCTCTTCCATATCCAATAAACCGAGAATGAAAATCCAAGATCACCTCTCATCAACCTGAATCAATAAGAGAATAAACAAAATCAATTCAATAAAAATTTCTTCAGAAGCTTCATCACTCAGCATAAATCCAAAACTTCTAACCGAATCCTAACAACCTATAACTACAGAATTAAACTGATTCAAAAAATCCATAACAGAATAAAAAACAAACTCTTTCAACGAATTTCTTCTAGAATCTTCACCTGAAGTTGTGCACAAGAGGTCCTCTGAATTTGTATAAGAGGGAGCCTTCACTCTTCTGCGTTTTTGGTTTTGAAGAAGGATCTTCCATAAACCTCATACAACTTCATCCCAAATCATCTTCACCAATATTCTCCTTCACCATCAGTTCATAATAAATGAGTTTTCAATTTCTTCATCTTCAAGACCACAAATCATCACAAACATTCAAGGATTTTCGGATTGAATTCATCACCTTCATCGATCGAAACAGGGTTCCGTGAATCTTCATCACACATCCAGATCCCTCTCAAACTCTCCATCCTTCACCTTCATCGCCAAAAATCATATCTCGCTCCTCAGATTCTCACAGCTTCAACATCTTCGACTCTGCGATCTTCATCCTCTACGATTTCCATCTTTCATTACACCCTTATCATCATTCCAGCGACTGTGTCAACGTTCGTCATCGCATCTGTGACGAATATGCAAAATCCTCAATGAATCCGTCTTTATCATTCTGCAACAAATCAAGAACATACCACATATTCATATCAACTTAAGTCAGTATAATTAAGAGTTAGAAATTACAGAAAGAATTCAAAGAAGAAGCAGGAAGTGAAGCTCAACTAAAAATCGTGATTATTGTGTAGATCGATTGTGTCCTGTGCGCTACATCCACGAAGGATTGTTGAAGTTAGGTTTACGAATTCCATTATTAGCCCATAAAGAATGAAACACTTAGTGCGTCAATTGAACGAGTCCACCGTCAATCTCGTGGCGTCATCGAAGCAACATTAGCATCATCCTCATCTTATTATAGGGGCGACTCGATTTCGAGTTACAAGGTACGAATCCGAAATCGCTTTTGATGTAGCTTGCTTGTTGCATTTTGATACTTGCGTTTCTTGATGTTGTTGGCACAATCTGATTTTTAGTGAATTTGTGAGATTTGCATCTGAATTTTGAGATGAGAGGTAAGAATATGTTAGAGTTGTATTGAGGTCATTAGGTTTTGGTGATGGCTTCGCCGGAGTCTAGGATGGAGGACGGTCTGTGGTGGTGTGTTCTTTTTGTGGCGGCGGTGAGTAGAGTTGAGAGAGAGTAAGGAAGGGATGGCGGCGGCAGAATGAGAGGAGAGGGGAAGAAGAAGACCTAGGTTTTTGAGTGTACCGTTCTTTCGTTCTGTATGTTATAACTTCAAATGTGATTTTTGTTCATTAAGATAATTTATGAGAAGATTAAGAGGATTATTATGAAATTAAGAAGAATTAAGAATAATAAAAGGCGTTTAATCCATTTAATTATACTGTTCCAATTTTCAATTCCAAGAGATAAGAATACAGATTTTTTTGTGATTCCCACCACACCGGCGGTTACACTTGTCATCGTCCGGTAGGTGTTCCTCCGCAGTGATCCCATGCGTGCTGATCACTTTGCTATCATGCACCCTTGTTTTTCTGACTGTTTGATGACTATGCTTTGGGAGGTCCCTAGATCAACGCTCCAGGTTGAAGTCAATAAAGGTTGACTGATCCTCACCATGTTCCCTCAGCTTCTATTGCATTTTGGGCTTAATAATTCACTATTTGCACCCCCATGTTGCAGGCCCATGTAGTATTTTAACTAGAAAAAGTTTCTATTCTCACCCCCCTATATTTTCTTCCTTTTTATATTTTCTGTTTTAATACCTTTTCAATTTAAATCCATAAAAAATACTAAAATTCATAATAAAATTCCATAAAAATTCCAGTAGGTTCATAATTCATTTTAGAAATTTCCTACGTTTTTACTTTCTGATTTTTGGCTTTTGTTTTCAATTTAATTTTGATTTTCCATTTAATTAGTTTTATATTGATTTCTTTCTTGAATACTTCATCTTGTGAATTTTATTTCTCCCACTTCCTGTATGATATTTGACCCATTCTTTTTTCTATGATTAAAGGACTAATAATAGAACCTGGAATAAATTTTGGTATATTTTTTAGGCCATTTTATCCACTGTTTTGGTAGCTTAGTTTGTGAAAAATTGTGAATAGTTCTTAGGTAGATTTAAGTGACTTTTTGACATAGTTAGGCTTTGAATGTTTAGGAGTTTTTTTAACACAATATTATAGTCATGTTAGGGACCATAAGAAATTAAGTTCATATTTTTTCCAGGACTTTTACTATTTTTTTAATGCATAGACTTTAGTCATTTTTTCATTGTAAATCCATCTAGTTTAGCTTAGGATTTTATGGTGCATTAGGACTTAGATTAATTAGGCTTGATCTTAGGATATTAGAAGGAATTAATATGGTTTATCTACTGATTTTAGAATGTGGATATTAAGTAAGATCCTTTAAATTTAGGACTTAGGCGTAAAAATCGTGCATGTTGTGCCTACATGAGGTGTTTGGCCTTATTTTTGTTTTATGCTTTAATATGCATTTTGAATTAATATTTCTTCATTTCATTTTTGTTTGTTGCCTTAATATTTGTGTTTCCACTTGTATAGGCTTCCCCATTTCTTAGAACCAACTTAACTTCCTTAGGAAGTAAGTTGAGTTCTAGTAGCTTTCTTATTTTCCTTTCTTCCTTAGGAATAGAAAAACCTCACAAACCATTAGGATTTCCCTTTTGAATATAATAACTAAATTAGGGTTGAGTCTTAGTTCCCTTAGTTTTTTCCTTTTTTCCACTTGAGTCCTTCTTTCTCATCTCATAAGAAAAATAATAAAATACTTAATAAAGGTTGAATGTTATCATGCGACATGAGAATTTGTTGCGGAATACTTATGCACGTCCCGTTTCGGGGCGAGGTGTAGGTTATCTACCACGATGGATAAGTCTTAGTATGAGAATGTTCACAAATAATAAACTCAAAACACTTCTTCTAAAAGACAATAAACCAACAAGACATCGCGTCTTCTCCTCTCATCTCATACTCTTTGCGAACGAATGCGACTTGCATCGATAGTTCAAATAGAGATACGGTAAACACCCTCGAGTCAGAGCCGATAACACCTGAGCTAGAGCCATGGCAACGTCATCCTAAAAAACACAAGAAAATTCCTGCCTTAGTTAGACGAACTACAGCGACTCTGATCCTCATTTTCCCGATGAGGTACGTAGGCAGTGGGGTAGGGCCCATTCGAGCACATTCTTTATTTTCCCTAAATTTTCCCCTTTTATTCTCATTCTCTCTTTTCCAATTCCTTTCTTATTTCAGTTCCAGTTTCAGTATCAGTTCATTGCTCAGCAGCAGTTATATTTTTCTCACCCTTTGAAACAAACTAACAAGCGTGGATCCCGTCGGGTACGGCGGACAATCTGGGGTGCTAATACCTTCCCAGTTCGTAACCGACTTTCGGACCCAGATCTTTGGTTCGCAAGGCCTCGTCCTTTTCCTTCTTCCTCAGGTTTGTGCAACATTACCTTTCCCATTCCTTCGGGATAAAAATGCATGGCTGGCGACTCTACCTTTTCCATGCCACTTTCGCGTTTGTACTAGGATGAAAATCCCGGGAGCGACAGCTGGAGACTCTGCTGGGGATCGAACCCAGAATCTCTGGTTTCCCCTTTTAGAGTCAATCCTAACGCTTGTCTGTTTTTGTTTCTTTGGGTGTTTATCTGTTTGCTGTTGTGTGCTTTAGTTTAACTTTACTGTTTTCATTTACAGTTTTACTTTACAGCTTTATTTTAAAGCGTTTATTTACTGCTTTCAGTATATATCATGCATCATTATTACTGTTTGGCTGTGCTGGTTTTGTTTTTTCTGTGGGATGGGAGTTACTGTGAGATAAGCCAAACACACGACTTGAGTATACACCTAGGACTAGCGTGGTTTCGTATTGCTCCGCATGCTATTTTAGTATGATGCTGTGATATGAAACCACTCCCAGATTGCGACCATCTTGGGAATATTCTGTATGGGGATTTCCTCCATTTCGGGATAGGACCTCGATAGTTATGTGCATCTGGGGACCGATCATTGAGGACCTTAGTGGAAACATCCCTCTCCAGTGATGACAGTGGCAGACCACATTTGTTGGCAAATCCACTCGCATCCGAGGGCCCACTGGGAACTTGCATAGGATGGCCTGGTTCTCTCATAAGAATCCAGTTAAAGCAACATTGTTCGTATGACGATAGCATTGTATCCCAAGGGCTGAATGTGATATTGTTTCTCGATTCAGTGCTTGAAGCTAGGTACCTATGAGGGATGCTTGTTTTCCCGGACTCAGCTGAGACCTCCCTGGTTAGTACATAATGCCAAACCGATTCCCTGATTTGGTCATGAGCCATTTCTCGGAAATGGTGAACGTAATATTGCTCTCCGGCTTTGAGAGTCCGTGATGTTGACCCGGAGTAGCACACCCGTGAGATTGGGAGGGGTTTACAGGTTTGCAGGAACCCTAAAACTTCCAACATACCCGTTTTGCCAGTACTATTCAACATTTATGATCTGGTTCTATGGTTCTTTGGTTTTGAGATCCGGGGTTTCTATTCAGAGATATTGCTATTGTGATTGCCATTGTGACTCTGTTATTGCGACTGTTATTATGACACTCCACAGACATTCGGATCACTGCTCAACGGCCGCACCAGACACACATCATTGGTCACCTTCCGTGCATTCATAAGCATCATTCATAAATTGCATTCTAACTCGCATGTCTATTCATTTGCAGGGATCCTATCTCTCTACCTTGATTTCGTAGCCAGACTTACTTATTACATATATGAAGCCTGTCCAGAAGAACAATGTCTCTTATCATTTCTCAGATCTGAAGGTTGACGTGCTACAGGGTATGATTGCCTTGATCACTCCGAATCGAGTGGGAGAATTTAGAAAGGATTATGGTGGTATTTTGAAGATGGTTCACAGGCTTTCTGATTCAGACCAAAGCAATATCCATACTTTACTTCAGTTTTATGATCCTCCTTTGAGATGCTTTACGTTTCCAGACTACCAGTTGGGGCCGACATTGAAAGAGTTTTCTCTTATTCTAGGGACACCCGTCAAGGATCATATTCCTTTCTACTCTGCCATGGTAGAACCAGATGAACTCGAGATCTCCAAAGCTCTTTATTTGAGCCAGGCTGTAGTGCAGAAGGGACTTTCCACAAAGGGAAAGTTGTGGAACTAGTAACAAGTGGGAGACCGTTTATGCTGTCATTGCCTTGAGTGTCTATGGTATCATCCTGTTTCCTAATGAAGAGAAATTTGTGGACATCAACATTATCCGTGTTTTCATGCAGCAGAATCCTGTACCTACCTTGTTGGGCGAATTTTATCACCCGGTCCACTAGAAAAACGAGAAGAAGCGAGGGGGTTTAGTGCGGTGTCGTTCTCAACTGGTACACGATTGGTTTATGAGACAGTTGCCTACTACTAGTGCTTTTGTGACTATCGCATCTTCTGTGAATTGGGCTAAGAGGTTGATGGGATTGAGAGCCAAAGACATAGTATGTATAAATCGCAGTTTACTGAAAAAAGACTTCATCTATAGTTGTGGAAGCTATCCTAATGTGCCTCTGATCGGAGTAAGGGTATGTGTAACACGGTGGGAGAACTGACTTTAAACAATGTTGCGGATAGCAAGAGTCGCCACCGACTTTTATTTTATCCATAAGGAAAGGTTATAAAAGAACAGGAAAGACCTTAGAGAATATTTTGGGTCCGGGGGGTAGGTTATGAAAAGGGAAGGTATTAGCATCCTTTTCATCCATGGTTATCCATGGGCTCTTAGGTACTTAAGCTCACTTTAAATGGTTTTTGAAAGTGTAGTGTGTGAATAGAAAATTTTCAGAATAGTTAATAAATAATCCATGTAAGGATGTGTTAAAAACTTGTTTGAAAATTTGTTTGAAATTTGTTTAAGTGTGAAAAAGTTTTGAAGTGAGCAAGTATCTAGGAGTAACCTACCCTAATGTTTAAGGTCTTTCTTATTCTTTATCCTTTCCTTGGTAAGACTATCCCTACTATTAAGGAGTAGGTAGTCCTTACTTTGGATGTAAAGGGACATGTGAGGGACAATTTGATTTTGAAGGCCATTGTGGGGTGTAATAAGCATAAAGAAGGGACTATCATCATTTATTTCGAAGGGACTCGATCCGTAAAGGCAACCATAAGGGACCTTGATGATTTTCTTTCGAGGGACTTGCTTTATACACCCCACTTAACCATTATTCGTAGGCAACTTGAGGGATAACCTTAGGAAGTGAGACGGCGATTAAAATCGACTTACGTGTGTGACGTGTTTAATTTAATTATCTTATATAAAAAAAATTATCTAAATTTATTTTTAAATAACAAACATGTTTTGTCACTCCCTAATTACTAACCATAACAATAATAATTAAATAATTACAAATTTACATCCAGGAACAATTACATAATAATTATAAAATAAATGGCAAATAAATAAATATAATAGCAAGATATAAATAATAAATAAATAAATAAATTATAATTAGGGGTTAGTAGCAATAATAATAATAATAAGTTAGAAATAATAAACAAGGTTAGAAAAATAATAAATAATAATATGGTTAGTAAATAAGAATAAACAAAATTAATCAAAATAGTATGATAATAAGAAATTAACAATTTTTAATATAAAAAACTAAAAAACAAATATGAATAAACAATTATTTTAATTTGCAAATTATTAAGTTATATTTTAATTATAAAGCTACTACAAAAATCTAATTATTATAAACACAATTAGTTCTAAGCAAAAGTTATAAAAAAATGTTTTATTTAATATATAAAGAGAAAAATAAATTATAAGTGTATTTACAAAAATTTAATTTCTAATAATATGAAATATATTTATATTTTAGATGATAGAAATAATTTATAATTATATTTATATTATTTACATGAATCATACCAAACAAATGTACATTATAATTACATTAGAAAATAAAATTACAAAGAAATAGAATTAGATTTGTATTTTAAAAAATATTTTTAGAGTTTTATAAAATTAGGGTTTTATTTTTTAGGATTTATGAAAATTAGGGTTAACTTATATACAAAAATTTATTTTTTAATAATCATATAAAATTATCTTAATTAATATAAACTATACCAATAAAATTTAAATTAAAAAAAACAAGAGTTTTATATTTTTTCTAGAAAATTATTTTAAGAGTAATTAGACTATATAATATATATACATATTATGATATAGAAAATAATAACATTTTGATTATTTAAATTAATTAAATTAAATGGAGAACAAGAAAATAAAAAAAAAGAAAGGAAGAAAAGGAACCTGGTGGGATTTGATCCCAAGACCTCTTATTTGCAGGCAGCAACAAGGACCACTGGGCCAGCCAAACGCAGGTGATAAGGAAACAACTTCATTTTGTTTTGTGCCTTAATCTTGAAAATTCCAGAAAAATCAAAAAAAACCAAAAGGCCTGGGATAAGACTTGAACCCAGGACCTTTACATTAGCAAGCGTACGCATCACCACCCGGCTGGAAGAGCCAATCTGTTAACTGAATGAGAATAACACATAATATATTATCTTTACTTAATCCCTGAAAAAAAAAGAAATAACATGATCAAAAGCCAGGGATCGAACCCCTGCCCTTTGGTTTCACACGCCCAGGACCAAGCCAACAACCACTGGGACAACCACACAGTTGTGATAATAAATAATAAACAATCAATAAAATATTATGCGAATAATTTGAATTCCTGAGTGCGCGGGAGATGACCTTCTTCTTCCTTGAGACTTACGGTTTTTCCTGCGAAAATAGTTACAAGTTTTCCTGCGAAAAAGATATTCCCAGCAAAACCTATAAACATCAACAAGCAACCAAACTGTACGATTTTGCAAAATTGAAACCAGCATCATGATCCAAACATTCACACGATCAATTCTATGTCTTTAGAATCAATTTATATTCATTTAATCGAAGTTCCCCAAACCTAGGTCAAAACCCTAAAAATGGCATCTCACGAATTAAGCATTGGTTCTTGAGTTTTCCTGCCCAGAATCAATCCACACAACATCATGAACATCATTAGACAATCAAAATTCATTTAAATGCAGTGAATTATGGTAATCGAAAAAAAAAGTTTCAAGCATGAACAATGCTTCGGGTTCATCGTATGTGCATGAATGGGATGCGTTTGAGGGTTGCTTTCGACTCAATGATGACCAAGGAAGATAGCCATGTCCTTATTTTACCTTGTAGAGCCTTGGATAAGAGAATCCGAATTGCACTTTTCTTATGAATTTTTGAATTATGAACTCACCCTTGGCTGCTGCAAATTCGTCCCCTCTTGCTAGGGTTTGTGTTATGTATATATATGTGATTGATTTAGGTCAGAAACATGGATGGGTTATGTGAAAATTTGATCCAAAAAATATTCAAAAAGATCATAGTGTAAAATTCAAATATTTGATCATGAGTGCTTGCTATTTTGGGATAATTCACATGATTTCCTTCTCCTTCTAATTCAATTAATAATTATGAATTTCTAGAAGCAATATCTTCACCCAAAAATAGATTTTCATATTTTATATTTATTTAAAATGATTTTTATGAATTAAATCAATAATAAATAAATAAAAAATAATAAAAATGCTGAATTTTGGTCAATTGGGTCGTGCACAATATTATGAGATGGATTGGGTCATAAATCAGGCAGCCCATTTGGAAAGAAATACTTCTAAGCCTCCATTTTCAACATAAACCATCACAAAATTGCCCAACTTTGCAAGGACACATCTCCCTCAATTTTAAAGGTATGAGGGTGTTCTTGGACTTTTTGGAAATCTTTAAGAGTCCTCTAAACAACCCCATTGGTTTCAGGTCCATATCATTTACCAATCTCAAGTTATGCCCTTTTGAAGTTGTTGACTTTTTGTTGACTTTTGAAATGACCTATAATGTCTTAGCTCATATCTTTCAAATGATGCATTTTTGGGCTTAACCTTCAACATCAAAGTTGTAGGGAATTCAATTTCCTTCAAAATAAGCTTTGGATGGAGACTTGGTGATGAAGTATGTGAAAGTTATGCCTGGTCAAAGTTCAGTTGACTTTTACTGAGGAAACCCTAATTTAGAAACTCCTGATTATTGATGATCTGGAATCTCCTTGATGAATCATGATCAACCCTTGATCAAATGATGAATTTTACTTCATATACTTGATGTTGGCAAAAAATCATGAAGTTTGACTTTGGTTTGACCACAGTTGACCTCAGTTTGACTTTTTAACTACATTGACTGATTTTGACTTATCTGATCATCTGACTGAGCAAACTTTTGAGAAAAGTCTTGAAACTTGACATGGGGGTTCTTACACACATATAAGATGTTATGAAACTCACTTGAGGTATTGGAAGTCCACTTAGCCTGATTAAAGTCAAAACCCTAGTTTAGGATGCACTGCTTAGGAGATGCATTGTCTGAGGGAATTGTCAACTTTTTGACCAATTGTGAACTTTGTGAACCTTGTGAACCTTCATAAAGTGTCTTGTGATACTCATGGGAGGTATTGTGAAGCTTGTGAACCTTGAGAACCTCATGAAGTGGCTTTTAGACTTCCTGAACCTCATGAAAGGTATTGAAATCATTGTGGAACTTGTGAACCTTGTGAACCTTCAAGAAGCAACCTATGGACTTCATGAACCTCATGAAAGGTCTTTGTAAATGTTGAGAAGCTTGTGAACCTTGTGAACCTTCAAGAAGTGACTTGTATACTTCATGAACCTCATGAAAGGTTATATAAGCATTGAGAAACTTGTGAACCTTGTGAACCTTCATAAAGTAACTTGTAGACTTCATGAACCTCATGAAAGGTTATGCAAGTGTTGGAGAACTTGTGAACCTTGTGAACCTTCAAGAAGCAACCTATGGACTTCATGAACCTCATGAAAGGTCTTTGTAAATGTTGAGAAGCTTGTGAACCTTGTGAACCTTCAAGAAGTGACTTGTAGACTTCATGAACCTCATGAAAGGTTATATAAGCATTGAGAAACTTGTGAACCTTGTGAACCTTCATAAAGTAACTTGTAGACTTCATGAACCTCATGAAAGGTTATGCAAGTGTTGGAGAACTTGTGAACCTTGTGAACCTTCTTAGAACACAAAGTCTTGTATTGTGAGGGCAAATTTTGGGGTGCAACAGTATGCATCAACTACAACCCCTTTCTCCTTATAAGACAATTGGGATACGCACTAGAGGACCCACCAATGGAGAGGGAAGTCAATGAATCCTTTTACTTTCTAGTGGAAAACAACACAGTACTGGTAGAACAAGCTGCTGCTGCTTGGAGAAATATTCAGAAGCGAGGATTTGGTATTCTGGGCCAAAGTAACAATCGTTCATTTCCTCAGTATGATGAATGGTTAAAGCGCAGTGTCGAGATCACTCTTCTTCCTTTTCTCTAGAAGAACCATGGTATCCTGTGGTGGATGAACCAAGGACATCTGTCAGCATCGAAGAGTTCGATAAGATGAAAGCAGAAAGAGACAAGTTGCTAAAACAGAATGCCCAACTAAGCTGGGATCTTTCCAGGGATGAGCATGCCAAGCTTAGGATTGAGTGGAAAGCCAAGGAAGATACTGAGAAGTATGCCGCTGCAGAAAAACGGTTTGACGCCGATTCAGCTTAGTTCGCCAGATTTGAAGTTGCTAACCAGAACTCTTCTAAGGAGCACATTAACACAAGGAGGTTACTTAATGAAAGGACTTGAATGTTGGAAGACGTGAAGACAAGGCATGCTTCCTATAGGGTCAGAAGAGAAGATCAAGATAAATTGCAAGCTGAAGACGTTGCTGATAAGTTGAGAAAGAAAGACAAAGAAGTGGCCAGTATGTTGAAAAAGAAAGATGCAGAACTTGCTAAAGCACTGAAAGATGTTGACTACTACAAGCGTAAGATGGTCTGCTTTCAGAAGAAACTGAAGAGGTTTGAAAATGAGCCAATACCACTGAATGCATTGGTTGTAATGCCAGAGCATGAGTCAGATATCGGTCTGAGCGATCAGAGGGCAGTCTGAAGATTGTAGTTTCCTTTAGTAGTTGTAAGACTATCATCAGGATTGTTGATGAAGTCTTTTTGATTGATTGTATTTCAATTATGTTTCCTGCTTCATGTACTCCAACAATGTTAGCCCATGATTGGTGCTTTATTAATGCAATGGGGTCTCTCATCTATCAATTTGGATTAATTCAGCTTTACGGTCTCAACTATGTATCTTACACATCTGCAACACTCACACACCGACTCTTATATTCTCAGCTCTGTATGGCACGTCTGTTTCACACACACACACCCTGTATCACCAGCATTGTTTATTTGTTTTGCAGCTAAGTCAGAGCACTGTTATCTATTTCAACTTCACGAAGTCGGAATCAAGGGAGGGGTTGCCTTAAGAATGAATAGACATGCCATAAGCATTCATTTCATGTATATAATATTCTTGTGTTTTTGCAGGTTGTCCGGAGTTTCGAACTTATTCAACTGCAGGCAATATAGCTGGTCAACGCGTTCATCGATATCCGACTAAAAGAAACCGAGTAAGGATGGCTGAACGAATGTAAACTGATCTCAATGAGCTCCGACAGAGGATGGATCAGTTCATGGAAAAGATGACTGACATGGCCCAGAACCAGGAGCGTTTCAGGCTGATGGTTGAAAAACCCCATAGGAATGCTAATACTAGAACACCGACTGAGAATGTGGATCCTAATGCTGCCCGTAACGGAGAGCCTAATCCAAATTGGACCGCAACACGTAATGCGGGTTTAGAAGACAATCAAGAGGACCAATTCACTATACTGGATGCTGATATGGGCAATATGAATGAGATCAATGACCGCAGGTATGAATAGCTGGCAGAGAAGATTAAGGCCATGTAATGTCAGAATTCCCTGGGCATTGATGTAACCAGTCTCGGGTTAGTACCAGGAGTCAGAATCCCTCCTAAATTCAAGGCGCCATCTCTTGACAAGTACAACGGCAACACGTGCCTTAGAACTCACATTCACGCATATTTTGGAAGAATCTCGGCTCACACTGATGACGAGAAACTTTGGATGCATTTCTTCCAAGATAGTTTATCTGGAGCTTCGTTGAGTTGGTACATGAAGCTAAGCAGGGTCTCTGTTCGAAGCTGTAAAGATTTAGATGAAGCTTTTTCTCAAGCAGTATCAATATAATATTGATATGGCTCCGAACCGCACTCAGTTGCAGAACTTGTCTCAAGGACCTAAGGAAAGTTTTAAGCAGTATGCCCACAGGTGGCATGAGCTGGCCGCACAGGTTCAACCTCCATTGCTCGATCGGGAAATGGCCGATATGTTTATGGGCACTTTACAAGGTGTTTACTTGGATCGTCTGGCCTCCTGCCCGTCCATTGATTTTTCTGATATTGTCATCGCTGGAGAAAGGATAGAAAACTTTCTGAAATTGGGAAAGATTCAGGATGAAAGTAGTGCTAGTTCTTCTGGTATTAAAAAGCCTTTTGGCATTGGCCAAACAAGAAGAGAAGGCGAGACAAATGTTGTGTATAGAGGCCGAGACATAGGCCATTCTCAAGGTTACTACTAAGCAGCTGCAGTGACTATTACTCCACAGGTTCAACAACGACCACATGGTCAACAACAACAGGCACATAGACTGTTTCAGCAAAGAGCGAGAGCAATGGACCGTAGGATTGATCCTGTCCCATGTCCATATGCTGTATTACTTCCAGAGCTGCTAAAGTTGAACATGGTCGAGCTTCGTACCATGAGACCTCTTCCTCCAGACAATCTACCTCCGAATTTTGACGCTAATGCTAGGTGTGAATTCCATTCGGGTGCCCAGGGGCACAATATTGAGAAATGTTGGGCTTTTCAGAACAAGGTACAGGACCTAGTTGACTCCAAGGCGATCAATTTCACTCCTCACCCAAATGTACTCCAGAATCCAATGCCTAGTCATGGTGGAACCGGTGTCACAGTTGTTCTACTAGATGGTCCACGTTAAGCTGAAGTCATCGAGTTAATCACCCAGGACGCCAGGGTATTCATGAAGCAAATAAAGCCAGAAGTATTCAAATGCTCTCAGTGATGGCATGCGACGTCTTTCTTCATTGTTCATTTTCATCCCTATTAAGGGGAACTACGTCGCTCTGATTCTTCATTGGTCATGCATCAATGGAGATACGTAGGCAGAAGATCGTCAGGTCTTTCCGAGCAACCTTATGGGGAAACTTTACTCCCCAACTTTACTCTTTCCTTCAGACGTCTCGTGTCAGAGTCAAAATAACTAGAAGAAGATGTATGATTGCCATGGTTGGGTATACGGCTATAACTTGAAGATTACAAGTCTGTGAAAGAGCTATTGATCACTGAAAGTATCCAAGACTGACAGGTCCAGACGGAGTCAAGCCTCCTCAACAACGACAATTTTCATCTTCTTTACTGCATTTTCATTTGTAGTTTCAGTTATTTGCAAAACATTTGTATACATGTATGAAGTTGTTTACTTTTGAATGATAATCATAATAAAACTCACGTGTTTTCTTGAAGTACTCTATTTGTATTCATTTTAATTTCACATGTGTACATCGCAATACCAATTGTCGTTCTTAAACTCTATGAAGGAGAATGACGAAACAAAAACGCAAGAATCTCTAATTGTGTGCTCTTGAATAAGACCCTGTTGACGATGTACAGGATTTGTTTCAAATCCCTAAACACTGGAGATATAAGGGAGATAGACCCTTGCTAACCCCTTTGAGCCTTGAAGTAGGAGTTTCTTTCGCATGAAAAAAGCCTTACGTTTAACCCAGGGGCAAGTTAGATGTCAACTAGTCGGACCAAGCGTTTAGGCTTTCATAAAGGAATGTATTTAAGGATCTATTACATCCACTATGCTAATCAAGAGGTCCAAAGACTGAAAACCACGATGATTATCCAAATCAAGAGGTCCAAAGATTGGAAACCACAATGGTTATCCTTCATCGACCAAAGAATGAGGCAGTCACAAAACCACGCAAAGCAATCAAGACAAACAATGTCACACAACTTGTTCAAAAAGAATAAAAAAAAGAGAAATGAAAAAGCCCGCTAAGTCAAAACTTGAAAACAAGCGACTTAGGTAAAAGTTAGGGCATCCCGCTGGACTTCACAAATTCACAAGAATCAGTCCAGGCAAAATTTAGGGATAAGCAAAAGAACGAAAAGCGAAAAATGCAAAAAGGATTACACAAGAAAGATCCTTAAGCAAGAACAAAGTCGTGTGGCACAGACACGAAAGACCAAATAGTGACTGACTCCAAATAATAACCTGATTGGTGCTTGAACCGATAGCAGCAATGGTTCCTCAACCGACACGAAACCCTTATGAAAGGTGAGTGCTTGTGAAAATTAGCTGAACATAGGAATGGAGAACATCACGAAGAGTGGGTGGACACAAATAAATTTCGAGCCTATATCCTTTGTTTCTATAACCGTGAACCAGGCCACGATACAACCCTCAAAAGCCCTAATTGAAATAGGGTTAATTTGAGAGCGTACTACCACGAGATAGCGTTCTTGACTCCTATGAGTTGTGCTAAAAGATCCTTGTTGGTATTGCATGTACATACTTTCATTCAAAAATAATGTCGTATCTTAACTAGTGATTCGCTCACAAAGGTTTGCGACACCTTATCAATGAAGACTTCAAGATTAACGTGTGTGTTGCATTAGAATTTTCTTAAGAATAAACATTTTTCTGCTTGCATACATTTGTTTGGCATCATAAAAAAGGTTCATATGTGGAAATTCAGTCCAGAAGCTTAATCTTGCCAAGTTGAGAACTCTAAAACTTCTGAAAGACAGTCACGTCGAGGTGCACTTTTCCGAGAAAGCTCCATTGAGTAAAGACATTCCCAACCAATCATGGTAAAAGCTAGCCAATCTGGGGCAGTTACGTCGAGAAATCTCTTCAAAAGCCAGCCGAACTAGGACGATTACTTCGAGATTCAAATCTCTCCAAGAGCAAAGATTAGTCAGTCAAATGCAAAACTATTCAAATACTCGTACTGGGGCAGGCCACCCCAATAGCACGATAATTCATTCTTTCCCGAAGACAGACAATCGAAAACATTTACCCAGAGTTCAGAGTATCGGGATAATTATACTCTCAAAGAGTTTCTATGTCAACCTTTTCATAACTCTTATTGATTGAGTTCATAACTCATCTAGCGTTTTCTCGTCAAGCCAGTCATCTCGTTCAGCGCTTCCGACAGCTCCAAGCTCATCTGCGTTGACAATGGTTACCTCCTCAGCAAGGTTATTACGCCAATTCAGGCAATCACTACGATACCTAAAGAGTTTAAAGACACAAAGTATTTTGTAAAATCCTCTTAAGGTAAAGTCCCACAGAAGCAAATGAACCCCATCACGAGACGACTTGGAATCTTTCCTCCCTAGCAGGACGTGTCAGTTTTTGTTATCCCCAGCAGACGGATGGAAGTTATCCCCAATAAAGTCGCCAGACTTTTTCTCCAACAGAGATGTTATTCCCGCAGGGCTTCTTGAGATCGAATTCGCGATCATTGCATTCTCAGCAGAATCAACAGGGACTTATTATTTCCGCATCAGGACCTCCCTTTGTACTTACGCAATTTCATTGACATGTTCAAGACATAACATCCCCAGTGACATGGGGCATCATGCCACACAATTCAACATATGCATACCCAATAAAATCCAAGTTTAATATCTTGCAAAAGTCCAGCCACAAACTGGAAAAAGTCCATCTTCGGGTGGCAAATTTCAAAAGTCTCCCGCAGTGAGCAAAAGTCCAGCCGCAGACTAGCCAAAGTCCATCTTCGGGTGGCGAATTTCTAAAGTCCCCCGCAGTGGGCAAAAGTACCCCGCAGTGGCAAAAGTCTCCCACAGTGAGCAAAAGTCCAGCCACAGACTGGCCAAAGTCCATCTTCGGGTGGCAAATTCTTAAAGCCCAGCCACAGACTGGCCAAAGTCCATCTTCGGGTGGCAAATTTCAAAAGGCTCCCACAGTGAGCAAAAGTCCAGCCACAGACTGGCCAAAGTCCATCTTCGGGTGGCAAATTTCTAAAGTTCCCCGCAGTGGGCAAAAGTCTCCCGCAATGAGCAAAAGGCCAACCACAGACTGGCCAAAGTCCATCTTTGGGTGGCAAATTTCTAAAGTCTCCCACAGTGAGCAAAAGTCCAACCGCAGACTAGCAAAAATCCATCTTCGGGTGGCAAATTCTTAAAGTCTCCCGCAGTGAGCAAAAGTCCAACCGCAGATTGGCGAAAATCCGTCCTCAGGGTGGCAAAGTATCTTAAATTTGACCGCAGATTGGCAAAGGTTCACCCGCTATGTGGCAAGTCAATAGTTATTCGACTCTATCCAAAAAAAATTAAATAATAAATAATACATCATTAAGGCATTGTTGCAGCCTATCAAATTTCACCCGCAACGTGGCAAGTCAGTAGCCTTTTGGCATCACTCAAAAGGCATCCCCCGTTTACTATTCTCCCCATCAGAATTATATCCAAGCAGGGTTCATTCGATTGAGTTTATTTCCCTATTCTTCTACCATAAAGTGCAAATTTTCTGGTTGTTTATGGTATTCAATCCCTGCATACCTCAAATATCTGAAAGCAATTGCTATCATCCATTCACGTCCACGGTGATTGAATAGGGGCAACTGTAACATCCTAAAATTTTCCCTCATATTTATTCACTTTAACTACTTATCGCTTCGCATTCATTTGCATTTCCCATTAGGTCATAACATTCAATCATGCATTTCATTGGACTGTTAAGATATTTGGTCAAGGAATTGTTTGAATTAGGGTTTCATGTTCTCTTTAGGGGTTCTTTCGTGCAAGTTAAAACGACAAGGTTTCAACTTAGCAATCTAAGTCATTTCGCTACTAAAAAACAAACAAAAAGGGATTAGGTTTTTGTTCACTTTCACGTTAGGGTTGTTTCCATTCAGAACAACCAGAAGGAAGCAAAAATGGCTTGTAATGAAGAGAAATCTCAATAGATGCTCAACCGTTTCATCACCATGAAGGCAGAAGAGAAAAAGAAACCAAAGAAATCACATCCGTTCTCGTAGTGCTCATCTGGAGACAAACAACAATGAATCAATTCCCCTTTCCGAGTCTATGTTTGGGAATCTACATCCAAGCTTTAGAAAAGTTGCTATAATCGTTATGGTTTATTTAGGTGTAGGAACTTTAATCTTCTACCTTGTCAGGAACCAGATCAAGGGGATGAAAACAAATAGATTCCTCGATGCCCTATACTTTACAATTATGACAATGACCACTGTTGGATATAGTGACCTTGTTCCCAATAGCGAATTTACGAAATTACTTGCTTGCGCTTTTGTTTCTCCAAAATGGCATTGATGGGACTTATCCTAAGCAAAGCAGCAGATTACTTGTTTGAGAAACAATGAGTTTTATTAATTAAAACCATGCACATGCACCAAAAAGTTGGTCCATGTGTAATTTTAAAGTAGCCCGAAACCAATAAGACCAGTGTCACACCCCAAATTTTACCCCTAATTTTTCCCATCATGCATTCATCCCATCATTTTTCATACTTGGGGCATTTTAGAAGCATTTTGGATTTGCAACAAGTTCGGAGGTTTGTCCCCACAATTTGTATAACTAGGGTTTCCTCTTCTAGGCTTTGTTAGTCTAACTGCAAATTATTTCCTTTTTTTAATTCATTTTTTAGTGGCTATCTCTAGATTTAATTCCATTCTTCTTTTATTTTCTATTTTTAAATTATTAAGTTTATTTCTAATTTCAAGTTTACTACCAAATTATTTCCAAGTCCAACTTCATGTCCAATTTCCATTTCAAGTTCCAAGTTTCAAGTTCAAATTCAAAGTTTTATCCCAAATGCTATGTTAAAACCTTTGGTTTCCAAAGTCTCATTTCAAATTTTCTTTTAATTTTCAATTCTCATTCATTTTATTTCCTTTCTAACTTTAATTCCAACTTAGCTTTAATTCCAAATCTTAATTTCAAGTTCATTTCCAAATTAAAGTTCAAGTCCAACTTCCGCATTCTATTTCCAAGTCCAAGTTCAATTTCTCAATTTTTCATCCATATAAAGTCTCAATTTCAAATTCATAAAAAAGGGGGTTTGTTTCAAACCACAAAGTCCCACCTCATTTCAAGTTCCAAATCATAATTTTCCAACTACTTTCAAATTCAAATCCTCACTTCAATCTCAACATCATTTCAACTCCTAATACAAAGTTTCAATTCAATGTTCAAAATTTTAATTCCATCCAAGAATCATTCATAGTCAAAAGTCATAATAAATTCCAAATTTGAATCCACGTCAAAAGTCTCATTTTTTTATTCCAAGCATATTGAAAAAAGATTACAAATCACAAGACTACCAAGAAGTGGAATCAAGTTTGTTTTGATACAAGTTCTAGGTTTTTGTGTGTTTTAAATATATTTTCAATGACTCATAGCGAATCTACAAAACAGAGGTCAAATTTGAGCCTTAAGGTCCATTGGTGTGTGCGTATATAACCTATGTTAAGCTTCCACCATGTTATCTTCAAACCCTTGTTTTACCTCGGTCCATGTTTTGACAACCTACAAAATTCAAGACACATCCAAAGTCAAAATATACAAAAAACAAGGTTTAGTATTCGTTTATACTAAGTTGCATTCATATCATCATCTCATTAGATTTCAAATGCATTTTAATTTGTTAAAACATATTCATATCATGAGCGCCCTCATCATAATCATGTTACATTTCATATACATTCACATTTTTCAATTCAAAACGACTAGAGTTAGCTTTCATCCATACACAATCATTCATTCAATTTCTTCCAAGTTCATATAGTTTGTTCATTTATATTTCATATTCATCATTTAAGCATACATTGTCACAAGTTGTCATTAAAGAAATAAAAAGACAAATTTCAAAAGTAAGGATGATATTCCACAAAAATAGTGTCACAAAGAATTTTCAGAGTGATAAATTATAAGAAAAAACAGAATTTCACAAGTACAAGCCAAAATACAGCAGGGGCCACTTTATTTTTTCAAGCAAACAAGGGTTAATACACTACAAAAATACAGCAGACCTGCAGTTCGTGCAGGCTTCCCTGCTCTCACATGTCACTCTCAAACTCAGATTTATTTCCCCTCCCCAAACTCAGTCAAACTTAGTCTACAAGTTTTCACAAGTTTCAAATTTACAAACCCTAACTTTTTCCTATATAAAAAGGACCTAAAAAACACAACAAAGGGAGAGGGGTCGAAAAAACAAAACAGCCACACAACCGTTAGAAAACAACCCCACAAAGGAACTTTTTTTAGAAATCAAAACCAAAAAACACAGTCACACAAAATCAACAACAAACCAACAAGCACAAACCCAACCACTGTTTCATTCATAAGGAGGAAACACAAACTTCATAATAAAAAAACCATCAACAGCAAAAAATACCAATAGCCATAAAACTTCATCCCACAAAAAAAACTAGCCTCAGTCATGACTAAGATCCTAGCCGCATAAAAAAACTAAAAGTTCTAAACACTATTAGAAGCAAGAAGCTTAGCAGCATAAAAGAGTCTTAACTGGAAACCAAATAAAAGAAAAACAAAAAACAACTCACCATGAGTCGACCATGATCTGAACCATAGCATTCCTTTAACAGCACTTGAACCGTCCAGCTCACGCTGCAATGATAAATATTTTTGCAAAGCCTTATGCTTCAGCCACAAAGTAGTCATGTGAAGGAGAAACCAAGCTGTGGACCGCAACCGCGCTCTTCCGTGAACAAACCTCCATTTTTCTTCGACAATCAGCAACCACAAAACTTAACATCAATAAACCTCACCGCCATCCCCGAATCTGTCATCACTGCAAAACCAAAGAGGAAACCTAGCCAACAATATCACACAAGAACCTTAGCTAACACTACTTACATCAACCAAAACTACCAACAGAAAATCTAACCTTCATACCAGAGCAGAACAGAACCCGACGATCCACAACCGCCACCACATCCACTGTGAACTGCAAAATAGCAGCACCATCCATCACCAATTTGCGACCACCCTCACACCGTCAACCCAACACGACCTCCACCATGAAACCTCAGCCAAACTAGCCACCATATCTACTGCAAAAAACAAGAAAACGCGCTCAGTATCATAAATCACGAACATGTCCTCCATTTTCTCCAACCTGTAAACAACTTTCAATCACCCCAAAAGAAAAACAGTCACAATCATGACAACAATAACTTGATAAACCAAAAACCAAACTCAGAAGAACGATACGAAAAAACAAAACCTTACGAACCCACCTGTCATCACCGTGAAAGCCAATAACAAATAACCCTTCGATCCATCCACCTCCAAATTGCCACCACCCATCCCTCAACAATAAACCGCAGAAACACCCTTCAAACCTGCACCCACCGAAATGATTGAACCGAAATCGCAAAACCAAAAAAAGACAGAATGATATGAAGTACTGAGAGACCCAAGTCGGAACTCGACCCATCCAAAAACATAAACAGAGAACCGCCAAACCCACCACAAATCCAAAAAATACATACCAAGCCAACACCAACGTCAGTAAAGTTAACATCCTCTCTCAATATGACGACTTCGAGTGCAACATTCTCGTCTACCACTCCTCGCATCGCCAACGCCATAAGCCTTCCTCTCGGACTAAGCTATTCTGACCCAATGCTCCCGCAAATCCAAGTTGAACAAGCATCAACCACCAGCAACAACACGCATCAAAAGATCACAACAATAAACAACAAAAAAACAGAGTCACAAAAAGGGTAAGGAAGAAGAAGGCAACGTGGGACGAAAACGAGAAGTCGTGTTTACCTGAAGAAGAAGCGTCCACCAGAATCCTTTCGCTGGGAGGTCACCGGATTCGCTCTGGTGACGTAAGTTTTCTTTTTTTTTTTACCAATTTATTCCTTGTAATGATGCATTTTCCTTTACCAATTATTTGAAAATCGTATGGTTTGCGCGTGATTGTTGATTCCTGAGAGTTAGGTTTTTTTTTGCTTTTGAGAAGGTTCAATCCAAGTGTTAGATTAGGTTTTGATTGGGATTGACCTCGAATTTGGGTTCAGTAGATAGAAATACAGGGGTTAGGGTTTAGGTGTTTGAATCGGAGAAAGGGTGATGTCGCCGTGCACCAACCGGATTCACGACTCTTGCGGTGAGATTTCAAGACGAGAGAGAGAGAGATGGTGAGCAAGAGAAAGAGAAAGATGAAGTCCATCTGAAGTGTTTTTTTCATTTTGTTTTTTTTAAATGTTTCTTATTTGGTTTGTTTGGTCTGTTGAGCGACAAGTGTCCCTCGTTGGACACCTGTTTGGATGAAGTTTCTTTTTGTTTTTTTTAATCCCGTGCGCATATACCCAGTTTCCTTACCGTGTACCATCATTGCTGTTCTTTGATGAGGGTAAACCCTTTTGACCCCCCTAATGATCCTACGCGCCAGATTGTATCTCGAGGTCAATAGATTAACCCGGATTCTATGTTATCCTCACCAGCTTGGGCCATTTCCTTTCTGGGCCAACGTTTTTTTTTATTTCAACACCCCTCTTTTTTTATTTATTTCAACCCATTAAGCTTGGTTTATTTCTATCTTAAGTTCTTTTTTAATTAGTTACTTTATTATTTCCTTATAATATTTTCTTTAAAATAAAAATTCTAAAAAAAACAAAATCTTTTTGTCAATTAATTATTTTAAATAATCTTATTTAGTTTGATTAATTATTTTGTTATTTAATTTTATTAAATAGTTTTTTTAGTTATTTAATTTATTATCTTTTATTTGATTTCGTGGGATGAATGTTTGTATATGCTCGAGGATCCTTATTCATTATTTGGCTGTATGTATGCTCGAACTCGTGGTGATTTATTTTCACACTACGACTATATTTTGTCAATTAAAAATGAATGCGATCACACTAAGAATAATCGTTTAAAAAGTAATTTAATTTTTCTTGGTCCAATGCCAAGTGAATAATTTATGCGTCTACATTTCGCACACATGTAAGTCGGTCTTACGATCGCCGTCTGCACGATCTTTTACACGTCTTAATTAATTTAACGAGGAACTGAACTTCAGAATCTAGCATTCTGCGGGTTCTTTAATGAACCACTCTTGAGGCTAGCCTTCGAGTTGTGTTTCATTTACTCCTTCGTTATAAAAACATTAAACCCTAATGCATCCAAAATAATCTCATAACGTATTAATACACATAATTAATTAACGAAAGAACTAAACTCAGGAATCTAGCATTCCTCGGGTTTTTGAATTGAATTACTGTTGGAGCTAGCCCTCGATTTGTAATTCATCCGCTCTTTCGTTTTCAAAACGTAAATCTCTAATTAAAATCGTGAAAGAACTAAACTCAGGAATCTAGCATTCCTCGGGTTTTTGAACTGAATTACTGTTGGGGCTAGCCCTCGATTTGTAATTCATTCGCCCTTTCACAACGAAAGAGCATAATTTAAAACTTATCAACATACGCAAATCACTTTACAATTAATCAACAAATAACTGAACTCTGGAGTCCAGCACGCCACGGGTCCTTGAATGCAATCACTCTTGAGGCTAGCTCTTGAGTTGTGGTCCATTCTCCTTTCGTTTTAAAACACTTTAACAAAGGTCAAACCCTTTTCTTTAAACGAACATTGTTTAAATCATTCTATCTCGCAAACAAGCTAGCGCTTCTGCCTCCACCGCGAGTATAAGCCAACGCTTAGCAGTAGAATACGTTCTAAACAAAAGTTCAATAAAAATCACAAACTGTAGTTGCACGAACTACGAAGCTATGCCTTTCCCATTGCACAAGGGAATACGTAGGCACATGGATTTTTATCCTTCCCGAGCACCCTAATAAAAAACTTTAATCTTTTCTCCATCATAATAATTTAAAACTTTAATTCCCTTTAGAACAAACATATTAATAACCATTTAGAAGACAAAGACTTAGATCAATATTTAATCGCATAGTTAAGCTAAGAGGTTCCCGTTGAGTACAACGGACGTGAGGGGTGCTAACACCTTCCCCTTGCGTAACCAACTCCCGAACTTAGAATTTGGTTTCGTAAACCATTTCTTATCCTTCCTTTAGGTTGTATCTATATCTCTCTTTTCTTTAGTTAGAATAAATATAATTAGGTGGCGACTCTGTTTGTTTCTTTCCGCGTCCATCGCGAGGATCGTATTTTTTCGAGGTACGACAATTGGCGACTCTGCTGGGGATCGCTCCATGCTAGAGAGAGTCGAGCCTAACTTAGCTTTGTGTGTATTTGTTTGATTTTATCTTTTTGTCTTCTCTATGTTTATTAATTATGTTTGTTTATTTTTCCTTTTACCGCTTTCTCTTATTTGCTCATTATACTACTTATCTGTGGGATCTTGGGGTTACATCACAAGTAAAAGATGAGTTGGATAAAGAAGGGAACACCTAGGTTAGAATTGGTAGTCATTAGTGTTAGTCTCCAAGAACTCGCTTCTTGGGGGCCTAGCATGAAAGCTCCCCCAAATAGTTAGACTTTTCGTAGATCTTGTCACAACGCAGCTAGCCTGTCGCGTGACCTGATTCATGATAGGGCTGTGATTCTGGGATCCACTATTAAGAACCAGTTTCAATATTGGTAGTTGTGTAGTGTTAGTCTCCAAGGGCTCGCCTCTTGAGGGCCTACCATGAGAACTCCACTCAAGGTAGACATTATCGTTATTATCGTCAAAATGCAGCTAGCCTGCGGCGGGGCGTTAATACGATAAATGTCCGTGACCTTAAGTTTCCTTAAACTGTCACCGTAGAAACCATCCTGTGAGTGGGATTTATGGGTACAGACTGTAGAACTAATCTTTTACAGCCTACCATTTAGGAAGTTTTAAGCTTTTCCAACTTTCGTGTCTGTTTGTGCTTGTGACACCTTGCATCCTTGCATCCCTGTATCTTTGCGTCTCAACATCATATGCATCATTTTAACAAGCTCTTCAAGGAGCAAAGAGACGTCTGTTGCAAACATCACAAGTTTAACCATAGACAAACTTCAACTTGTAATCCCTTTCGGAAAAGTTTTTATATTCGGATGTTTGCAATCACTTTTTGAGTTCCTTGAAACCATCCTTGCATTGCATCCATTTGCATACCATTGCATCTACATTGCATATTATTTTCTTCCCTCAGAGTAAGCTCATTCTATCCTTTGTCCTAGGTCAGCTGTTTGATTCCCGACACGTGTCCAGAGCTAAGAACCATGTCTCAAGGAACGGTGGATGAACTAAGGAAAGGTCAAGAATTGTTGAGAAAAGAGATTAATTCCTTAAAGAAACAGATGGAGTGGGTCTCGGAAACGTTGCAAGCTCTATTGAAGAAGGAGGGCCGCCCTGTGCCCATGGTCGCAGCAGAGGGAGCTAATGTCCTACCTCCATTTGGTGCCGCCTCAAGCCAAGAATGTTTCCCTGTGGAAACTCCTCATCTGCCAGCCCATGGCCCTCCCCTGCTAGGACAAAGTCAACCTTGGATTTTCAAATCAGTACCTCAATGTCCTCTGGCAGTTTCTTCTCAAGGTCGGAAAAAGAAGCGAAAGAGAAACAAGGGGCTGGGTCAGAACAAAGGGAGTGAGGCTCACTATGAACCCATTCTTGTGCCATTCAGCAAGCTCTACCCGCTACTAATCCAAAATTCATTGATAACTCCTTATGCACCTGTGCCATCTTCAAATACATGGTACAACCCTGATACGAATGTGATGTGTGAATTCCATAAAGGGGTGGTAGGACATGATTTGGATACTTGCCCTGAATTGAAAGTCTGGGTACAAAAGTTGATCCATGACAAAAGGTTAATCCTTGAAGAGGACCATCCAAAGATTGAATGTGGATACCGCACTGGAGCCATGGGGCACCCTATCGAAGAATGCCAAAAAAATTTGAGCTCAAGTTACAAAGTGTGATTGAATCGCTAGTACCCCAAGAAGGAAGGCCAAATGCAGACAATTTGATTGTTGAGCCAGGAGATAAGAAAGGAAAGAGATACATGAAGGTTCTTATGGTTTCGTACCACAAAGAACAGGTCACACGCATGACTGATGGAGCATCTTTGCTTTCTCACAAGAGTATCATGACACCATCTTGGAATTTCAATGTCGCCACTCCTGCTGGCGGAAGCATAAAAGAAATAGAAGGTGGATCAAAAGAGGTGACGTCCAACATTGAGTGTGAGGGACTTAAAAGTCATTACATCAAGCGACTAGCAGTACCTAGAGTGCCAGTAGTGCCAGCTTGCCAGCAATTGAAAGCTCAGGATTATTGCCCAAAGTGTGTCTCAAATCAGAATAAGAGACAAAGGGGAAGACCTCCAATCCCTCAAATCCATATGACCTACACAAAATTATATCCTTCATTGTTGAAGAAAGGATTGGTTGTTCCAAAGCCTTTGGGTCCTCCACCGGATCCACTCCCAGCAAACTACAATCCAAATGCCCATTGTTTATTCCATGATGGTGTTTCAGGACACGATTTGGAAGGCTGCTATGCCTTAAAACGCATTGTGAATGATTTAATTGAGAAGAACATTTTTTCATTTGATGACACTACTTCGGTTATCAGGGACAGTTTTCGTCCAAGTAAGCAAGCCCAAAGCCGAGGATGTTTGAATCAGCATCAGAGTCAACATAAGCCTCGCAACAATTTGGAATGAAGATGCTCCTCTTAACCTAGTACCTTTATCATACACTCAGCTTTTGCAACCTTTGATTCAAAGATCATTAGTGGTTCCCAAGTCTCTCAAGCCATTAATAGAGCCATACCCGCCTGAGTATAATCCACATGAGCAATGTGGATATCATGCTGGATCAATGGGGCATTCAACTGAGGACTGCAAAGCTTTTCAAGCCAAGGTACAACAATTGATCGACAAGAGGTACATATCCTTTTTAGAAGGAAACTTGTTGATGCATGTCAACCTCTCGCCTGAGTGAGTGCAAAGACTTTTTTCATGCATCTCTTGAAGACAGTAAATCAAGACATCTTCAATTCCCTAAAGCTGGCAATCATCTGTTTGTTTCAGCATTGTTGTTATTTTCTTTGCATGTTGATTTTGTATTTGCTTGTTTAGCATTGTTGTTTTTGAATTGGCAAAATTAATGAAATGTTTACGCATATTTTGAATGAATCCATCCGTGTTCACTCATTTTCTTTTATTATTAAAAAAAACACAAAAAAACATAGATATATTTCTCCCATTTATTTATCTTTATCAAACTTTTGTTTTAGCAAAAATTAGAGGGAGGATGATGAAAACCAGATACCTGAATTCTCCATTTGTATGCTCTCAATTAAAACCTTGCCAATGATGTACAGACATTGGTTCAAATTCCCAAACACTGTGAAATAAGGAAGATAATCTTTTGCTAACCCCTTTGAGCCTAGAAGTAGGAGTTTTATTTTTCAAAAAAAAAAGTGCAAAAACCCTAATTTAAAAAAAAACCTGGGGCAGGGTAGTCGGTTCAGTTAATCTGTTCGCATTCAATATTCAAGAGATTCGGTCCATCATTCAAGAAGGGTCAGCTATATACTTTCCTCCACACATCAAAGAAGTTGTGAGGGTCAAAAAGTTTGTAGTATTCGTTTCTTATTCTCCAACAAAATGGCAGTTACAATCATTCAAAAAAGAATGAAGAAAAAGGAAGTACAAAGAAAAAGTCCGCTAAGTCAAAAACAGAAAAAGACGACTTAGGCGAAAATTAATGAAGTCATCAAATCCTCAACAAAGCAAGGATAAAGCAAGGTGGCTGCCAGCACTTTTAAATCCTAATCCTTATCACGCACCGTCAAAAGACTTTTGAGATATGAATGCGTATGTCAAATTAACTGAACATAGGATTGGAGTTCATCATGAAGATGGGTGGGTTCAAATAAATTTTGAGTCTTGATCCTTTGTTTCATAAACCGTGAACCAAGCCACGTTACAACCCTTAAAAGACCTAATTGAGGCAGGGTTTATTTTGAGAGCATACCGCAACAAGGTTGTGTTAACCTGACTCCTAACGATCTTTGCTAATCATTTGTATTGATCACTTCATCTGCCATTCCGTAAATAGCTAGATCCACTTTTTATTTTAATCAACTCCATTCTATCACTATCATACCAATAAATTATGATTTCAAAAGTTGCATAAATGTTACATTAAAATTGCCAATTTTTAAATGAATGATGTTTGTTTGCAAGTCAATTCAGCATCAATGAAATCCCGACGAACGCAGCCAGTTAGGGAATTCGACTGGGCAAGAGAAACCCAGCCAAGGGCAACCAATTCAAGTATCAGTCAATCAATCTCTTTAAGGGTCAGCTACTCAGAGGTTGAACCTTCAAACTCAGACTAGAGCAAGTTATCACAAGCGGTTCAAGAGTTCATTAGCCAGCCGGGCCAGAAGTCTCCCATCCCAGAGATCAGATAACCAGGAGAAAATCTCCGACATTCCAGCACTAGGGCAACCATTTCAAGGCCATGTTATGGCAGATTGGTCTAAACTTTTTGAGGGGAGGAAAAATTCAAAACCATTGATTCTGGGGCAAGATGAATCACACAAGGGCAAATCCTCTCCGTGCCTTCAAGTTGTTCAAGCAGACCTTGTGTCCGCGAATTTTGAGTTCAAGACGGGTGTCGGGAATCATGTCGTCATCTTTGTCTAGAGAGTCGTCTTCCAAGAACTATTCCATCCAATACCCATTACAGGGGCATATTTGGAAATCATATGAGTCAGTATGTCTTTCTCATGTGCTAGTCATCTCGCTTCGCTCTTAGCATTAAGCCCTGCTATCGTCTTACTCATCGAGCATCTGCCCACAATAGAAAAGAGTCATACCTTGCAAAACATGCATCTGCTGACATGTAATCTAATGTCACTTTACAAGAATCTCTCTAAAGTCCAATTGTCATTGGCATGAATTTGTTAAGCTGGTTGTGAAACCCTTTGCTTGCAGTCTAAGTCCATTTGATTTGGCACATACCTGCGTTTCTTGATGAAAGTCTTCTTTTGACTCTTCATTTAAGGAATTTCTAGAGGTTGGATGTTTTATCTTGCTGAAAACTCCAACATTCTCGCCTTTATTCTCAGTACCAACCGGTCTCTTGGAGCCGTTGACTATATTTGAGTACGCTGTTTTCTACTCCTAGTATCAGTTGTTTGCACAGACCACTGCCCAAACATTGTGTTCATTTTCTTTATCCTCGGTATCAACAGTTACACTTGAACCTGTTGATTTACCACTTTGGATTACTTATGTCAGTTATTTTGTATCCCGACCACCGTGTCGATGTCTGTTATTTTATTTCTCGATCACCGTGTCGATGTCTGTTATTTTATTTCCCGACCACCGTGTCGATGTCTGTTATTTTATTTCTCGACCACCGTGTCGATGTCTGTTATTTTATTTCCTGACCACCGTGCCAATGTCTGTTATTTTATTTCCAGACCACCGTGTCAATGTCTGTTATTTTATATTTCCCGACCACCGTGTCGATGTCTGTTATTTTATTTCCCGACCACCGTGTCGATGTCTGTTATTTTATTTCCCGACCACCGTGTCGATGTCTGTTATTTTATTTCCCGACCACCGTGTCGATGTCTGTTATTTTATTTCCCGACCACCGTGTCAATGTCTGTTATTTTATTTCCCGACCACCGTGTCGGTGTCTGTTATTTTATTTCCAGACCACCGTGTCGATGTCTGTTATTTTATTTCCCGACCACCGTGTCGATGTCTATTATTTTATTTCCCAACCACCGTGTCGATGTCTGTTATTTTCTTTCCCGACCACCGTGTCGATGTCTGTTATTTTATTTCCCGACCACCGTGTCGATGTCTGTTATTTTATTTCCCGACCACCGTGTCGATGTCTGTTATTTTATTTCCAGACCACCGTGTCGATGTCTGTTATTTTATTTCCCGACCACCGTGTCAACTTCTGTTATTTTATATATCCCGACCACCGTGTTGACTCCTGTTATTTTATATATCCCGACCACCATGTCGACGCCTGTTATTTTATATATCTCGGCCACCGTGTCGACGCCTGTTATTTTATATATCCCGACCACCGTGTCAATGTCTGTTATTTTATTTCCCGATCGCCGTGTCAATGTTTGTTATTTCCCGACCGCCGTGTTGAACTGCTTTCCCGACCGCCGTGTCGATGTCATTTTAACTATCTTTCTCAACCACTGAATTGCCGTATTGGGATACCCAACAACCACCATTGAACTTGCTAACTCATCACCTCAGATAATCGGTTCTTGTTCATAGTTTCGGTTTTGGTCGCATCAAGCCATTACGTTTTACTTTGAAATTTATTTTCTTGCTATTCTAAGTGTCAGTCTGTTCATTAATTATATGTTCTGGATTTCTGTCTTGTTTCCCGTATTTTGTTATTCTTAGTGCCAACAGTTACACTTGAACCTGTTGATCTACCACTTTGAGTATTTCCTGTTTTCGTCTTGTGGTCCCCAACATTTTGTTATCCCCAATGAGGCTTCACCCTCATTTGCGTTTCTGTGGAACACCGTTGCATTTATCTTCATCATACTATATTCACCATATTCATCATTTAAAATTCAGCATGCTAGGGATTATTGCATTTTGCATGTCCATCCCCAACAAAACAAAAGAGTCCCTCATAAGTTCATAGCATGCCATTGCATTTAGGGGAAAATTTTTCGGTTATTTCTATATTTAAATACCTTTCACTCCGATTTTATGAGGATTAACATCACTCATTCTATCTGGTGAAGTTATTTAAATAGGGGAAACTGTCACACCCAAAATTTTACCCCTAATTTTTCACATCATGCATTCATCCCATCATTTTTCATACTTGGGGCGTTTTAGAAGCATTTTGGATTTGCAACAAGTTCGGAGGTTTGTCCCCACAATTTGTATAACTAGGGTTTCCTCTTCTAGGCTTTGTTAGTCTAACTGCAAATTATTTCTTTTTTTTTTAATTCATTTTTAAGTGGCTATCTCTATATTTAATTCCATTCTTCTTTTATTTTCTATTTTTAAATTATTAAGTTTATTTCTAATTTCAAGTTTACTACCAAATCATTTCCAAGTCCAACTTCATGTCCAATTTACATTTCAAGTTCCAAGTTTCAAGTTCAAATTCTAAGTGTTATCCCAAATGCTATGTTAAAACCTTTGGTTTCCAAAGTCTCATTTCAAATTTTCTTTTAATTTTCAATTCTCATTCATTTTATTTCCTTTCTAACTTTAATTCCAACTTAGCTTTAATTCCAAATCTTAATTTCAAGTTCATTTCCAAATTAAATTTCAAGTCCAACTTCCGCATTCTATTTCCAAGTCCAAGTTCAATTTCTCAATTTTTCATCCATATAAAGTCTCAATTTCAAATTCATAAAAAAGGGGGTTTGTTTCAAACCACAAAGTCCCACCTCATTTCAAGTTCCAAATCATAATTTTCCAACTAGTTTCAAATTCAAATCCTCACTTCAATCTCAACATCATTTCAATTCCTAATACAAAGTTTCAATTCAATGTTCAAATTTTTAATTCCATCCAAGAATCATTCACAGTCAAAAGTCATAATAAATTCCAAATTTGAATCCATGTCAAAAGTCTCATTTTTTTATTCCAAGCATATTGAAAAAAAGATTACAAATCACAAGACTACCAAGAAGTGGAATCAAGTTTGTTTTGATACAAGTTCTAGGTTTTTGTGTGTTTTAAATCAATTTTCAATGACTCATAGCCAATATACAAAACAGAGGTCAAATTTGAGCCTTAAGGTCCATTGGTGTGTGCGTCTTTAACCTATGCTAAGCTTCCACCATGTTTTCTTCAAACCCTTGTTTTACCTCGGTCCATGTTTTGACAACCTACAAAATTTAAGACACATCCAAAGTCAAAATATACAAAAAACAAGGTTTAGTATTCGTTTATTCTAAGTTGCATTCATATCATCATCTCATTAGATTTCAAATGCATTTTAATTTGTTAAAACATATTCATATCATGAGCGCCCTCATCATAATCATGTTACATTTCATATACATTCACATTTTTAAATTCAAAACAACTAGAGTTAGCATTCATCCATACACAATCATTCATTCAATTTCTTCCAAGTTCATATAGTTTGTTCATTCATATTTCATATTCATCATTCAAGCATACATTGTCACAAGTTGTCACTAAAGAAATAAAAAGACAAATTTCAAAAGTAAGGATGATATTCCACAAAAATAGTGTCACAGAGAATTTTCAGAGTGATAAATTATAAGAAAAAACAGAATTTCACAAGTACAAGCCAAAATACAGCAGGGGCCACTTTATTTTTTCAAGCAAACAAGGGTCAATACACTACAAAAATACAGCAGACGTGCAGTTTAAGCAGGCTGCCATGCTCTCACATGTCACTCTCAAACTCCGATTTATTTTCCCCCCCAAACTCAGTCAAACTTAGTCCACAAGTTTTCACAAGTTTCAAATTTACAAACCCTAACTTTTTCCTATATAAAAAGGACCGAAATAACACAACAAAGGGAGAGGGGTCGAAAAAACAAAACAACCACACAACCATTAGAAAAAAGCCCCACAAAGGAACTTTTTTTAGAAATCAAAACCAAAAAACACAGTTACACAAAATCAACAACAAACCAACAAGCACAAACCCAACCACTGTTTCATTCATAAGGAGGAAACAAGAACTTCATAATAAAAAAACCATCAAAAACAAAAAACACCAATAGCCATAAAACATCATCCCACAAAAAAAACTAGCCTCAGTCATGACTAAGGTCCTAGCCACATACAAAAACTAAAAGTTCTAAACACTATTAGCAGCAAGAAGCTTAGCAGCATAAAAGAGTCTTAACTGGAAACCAAATAAAAGAAAAACCAAAAAGAACTCACCATGAGTCCACCATGATCTGAACCATAGCATCTCTTTAACAGCACTTGAACCGTCCAGCTCATGCTGCAATGAAAACAATTTTTGCAAAGCCTTATGCTTCAGCCACAAAGTAGTCATGTGAAGGAGAAACCAAGTTGTCGACCGAAACTACGCATTTCCGTGAACAAACCTCCATTTTTCTTCGACAATCAACAGCCACAAAACTTAACATCAATAAACCTCACCACCATCCCCGAATCCGTCATCATTGCAAAACCAAAGAGGAAACCTAGCCAACAATATCACACAAGAACCTTAACTAACACTGCTTACATAAACCAAAACTACCAACAGAAAATCTAACCTTCATACCAGAGCAGGACAGAACCCGACGATCCACAACCGCCACCACATCCATTGCGAACCGCAAAATAGCAGCACCATCCATCACCAATTCGCGACCACCCTCACACCGTCAACCCAACATGACCTCCACCATGAAACCTCAGCCAAACTAGCCACCATCTCTACTGCAAAAAATAAGAAAACGCACTCAGCATCATAAATCACGAACATGTCCTCCATTTTCTCCAACCTGTAAACAACTTTCAATCACCCCAAAAGAAAAACAGTCACAATCATGACAATAATAACTTGATAAACCAAAAACCAAACTCAGAAGAACGATACGAAAAAATAGAACCTTACGAACCCACCTGTCATCACCGTGAAAGCCGATAACAAATAACCCGTCGATCCATCCACCTCCATATTGCCACCACCCATCCCTCAACAATAAACCGCAGAAACACCCTTCAAACCTGCACCCACCGAAATGATTGAACCGAAATCGCAAAACCAAAAAAAGACAGAATGAGATGAAGTACTGAGAGACCCAAGTCGGAACTCGACCCATCCAAAAACATAAACAGAGAAACGCCAAACCCACCACAAATCCAAAATAAAACATACCAAGCCACCACCAACGTCAACAAAGTTAACATCCTCTCTCAAGATGACGACTTCGAGCGCAACATTCTTGTCTACCACTCCTCGCATCGCCAACACCATAAGCCTTCCTCTCGGACGAAGCTATTCTGACCCAATGCTCTCGGAAATCCAAGCTGAACAAGCATCAACCACCAGCAACAACACGCATCAAAAGATCACAACAATAAACAACAAAAATACAGTCACAAAAAGGGTAAGGAAGAAGAAGGCAACGTGGGACAAGAATGAGAAGTCGTGTTTACCTGAAGAAGAAGCGTCCACCGGAATCCTTTCGTTGGGAGTTCACCGGATTCGCTCTGTTGACGTAAAATTTCTTCTTTTTTACCACTTTATTCCTTGTAATGATGCATTTTCCTTTACCAATTATTTGAAAATCGTGTGGTTTGCGCGTGATTGTTGATTCTTGAGAGTTAGGTTTTTTTTTTTGCTTTTGAGAAGGTTCAATCCAAGTGTTAGATTAGGTTTTGATTGGGATTGACCTCGGATTTAGGTTCAGTAGATAGAAATACGGGGGTTAGGGTTTAAGTGTTTGAATCGGAGAAAAGGTGATGTCACCGTGCACCAACCAAATTCACGGCTCTTGCGGTGAGATTTCAAGACGAGAGAGAGAGAGATGGTGAAAGAGAGAAAGAGAAAGATGAAGTCCATCTGATGTTTTTTTTTAATTTTGTTTTTTTTAAATGTTTCTTTTTTAGTTTGTTTGGTGTGTTGAGCAACAAGTGTCCCTCGTTGGACACTTGTTTGGATGAAGTTTCTTTTTGTTTTTTTATTCCCGTGCGCATATACCCAGTTTCCTTACCGTGTACCATCGTTGCTGTTCTTTGATGAGGGTCAACCCTTTTGACCCCCTAATGATCCTACGCGCCAGATTGTATCTTGAGGTCAATAGATTAACCAGGATTCTATGTTATCCTCACCAGCTTGGGCCATCTTCTTTCTGGGCCAACGTTTTTATTTATTTCAACACCCCTCTTTTTTTATTTATTTCAACCCATTAAGCTTTGTTTATTTCTATCTTAAGTTCTTTTTTAATTAGTTACTTTATTATTTCCTTATAATATTTTCTTTAAAATAAAAATTCTAAAAAAAACAAAATCTTTTTGTCAATTAATTATTTTAAATAATCTTATTTAGTTTGATTAATTATTTTGTTATTTAATTTTATTAAATAGTTTTTTTTAGTTATTTAATTTATTATCTTTTATTTGATTTCGTGGGATGAATGTTTGTATATGCTCGAGGATCCTTATTCATTATTTGGCTGTATGTATGCTCGAACTCGTGGTGATTTATTTTCACACTACGACTATATTTTGTCAATTAAAAATGAATGCGATCACACTAAGAATAATCGTTTAAAAAGTAATTTAATTTTTCTTGGTCCAATGCCAAGTGAATAATTTATGCGTCTACATTACGCACACATGTAAGTCAGTCTTACGATCATCGTCTGCACGATCTTTTACGTGTCTTAATTAATTTAACGAGGAACTTAACTTCGGAATCTAGCATTCCGCAAGTTCTTTAATGAACCACTCTTGAGGCTAGCCTTCGAGTTGTGTTTCATTTACTCCTTCGTTATAAAAACATTAAACCCTAATGCATCCAAAATAATCGCAAACGTCTTAATACACATAATTAATTAATGAAAGAACTAAACTCACGAATCTAGCATTCCTCGGGTTTTTGAATTGAATTACTGTTGGGGCTAGCCCTCGATTTGTAATTCATCCGCTCTTTCGTTTTCAAAACGTAAATCTCTAATTAAAATCGTGAAAGAACTAAACTCAGGAATCTAGCATTCCTCGGGTTTTTGAACTGAATTACTGTTGGGGCTAGCCCTCGATTTGTAATTCATTCGCCCTTTCACAACGAAAGAGCATAATTTAAAACTTACCAACATACGCAAATCACTTTACAATTAATCAACGAATAACTGAACTCTGGAGTCCAGCACTCCACGGGTCCTTGAATGCAATCACTCTTGAGGCTAGCCCTTGAGTTGTGGTCCATTTGCCTTTCGTTTTAAAACACTTTAACAAAGGTCAAACTCTTTTCTTTAAACGAACATTGTTTAAATCATTCTATCTCGCAAACAAGCTAGCGCTTCAGCCTCCACCGCGAGTATAAGCCAACGCTTAGCAGTAGAATACGTTCTAAACAAAAGTTCAATAAAAATCACAAACCATAGTTGCACGAACTACGAAGCTCTAACTTTCCCATTGCACAAGGGAATACGTAGGCACCGGGATTTTTATCCTTCACGAGCACCCTAATAAAAAACTTTAATATTTTCTCCATCATAATAATTTAAAACTTTAATTCCCTTTAGAACAAACATATTAATAACCATTTAGAAGACAAAGACTTAGATCAATATTTAATCGCATAGTTAAGCTAAGAGGTTCCCGTTGAGTACAACGGACGTGAGGGGTGCTAACACCTTCCCCTTGCGTAACCGACTCCTGAACTTAGAATTTGGTTTCATAAACCATTTCTTATCCTTCCTTTAGGTTGTATCTATATCTCCCTTTTCTTTAGTTAGAATAAATAGAATTAGGTGGTGACTTTGTTTGTTTCTTTCCGCGTCCATCGCGAGGATCGTATTTTTTCGAGGTACGACAACCAGATACAATTTATTCTGATCGTTTTACTTATTTTGGATCTCATTATTGTGGGAACAATATTCTTAGTCACTCTTGACAAATTGGACGTTGGACTGTGTTTATTCAACAATTTCCACTCTTGGTTATGGAGATAAAAGTTTCCCCACTAAAGCTGGAAGAATATTTTCTATGTTTTGGATATTAACTAAACACTGAGAGCAGACAAAAGGCATTTGTAAATTTGGTTCTTACAAGGAGAATGACAAAAGTTGATTTGGAAGCTGCTGATCTTAATGAGGATGGCACTGCTGGGTTAATTGATCAAGAAGTTGAATAGAAATCAAGTGAGAACATACGAGTTGAGAATGAAGCATGTCCCGATCTAATAGGAAAGTAATTCCAAAATATGATAAAAAGTTAACAAGAACTTGAAGAAAAGGGGATATTTCTCTGAGTTTTATTTATCACAAATTTATAACGGCAAGAGAAAGAGTCGGTTACACAAAAAATCAATACTATAGAAAATTACAGTTACAAAAGAGGTTGCAGATGAAAAGTATTAAAAACTTATGGAAAAGATCCAAGAAATCTCAGTTTTCTTCATCAATCACCACCAACAAAAACTTCTCATAACCTGAACTTTCAGTGAACTTCATTATCATCCATATCACTCTTCAACACGTTCTTCATCGACAACTTTAAATCATCTTCAAATAAAACTCTCTTCCATCTCCAATAAACCGAGAATGAAAATCCAAGATCACCTCTCATCAACCTGAATCAATAAGAGAATAAACAGAATCAATTCAAAAAAAATTTCTTCAGAAGCTTCATCACTCAGCATAAATCCAAAACTTCTAACTGAATCCTAAGAATCTATAACTAACAGAATTAAACTGATTCAAAAAATCCATAACAGAATAAAAAACAAACTCTTTCAACGGATTTCTTCTAGAATCTTCACCTGAAGATGTGCACAAGAGGTCCTCTGATCTTGTATAAGAGGGAGCCCACACTCTTATGCGTTTTTGGTTTTGAAGAAGGATCTTCCATAAACCTCATACAACTTCATCGCAAATCATCTTCACCAAAATTCTCCTTCACCATCAGTTCATCATAAAGGAGTTTTCAATTTCTTCATCTTCAAGACCACAAATCATCACAAATATTCATGGATTTTCGGATTGAATTCATCACCTTCATCGATCGAAACAGGGTTCCATGAATCTTCATCACACATCCAAATCCCTCTAAAACTCTCAATCCTTCACCTTCATCGCCAAAACTCAGAAATCGCTCCTCAGATTCTCACAGCTTCAACATCTTCGACTCTGCGATCTTCATCCTCCATGATTTCCATCTTTCATTGCACCTTTATCATCGTTCTAGCGACTGTGTCAACGTTCTTCATCGCATCTGTGATGAATCTGCAAAATCCTCAATGAATCTGTCTTTATCACTCTGCAACAAATCAAGAACATACCACATATTCATATGAACTTAAGTCAGTACAATTATGAGTTAGAAATTACAGAAAGAATTCAAAGAAGAAGCAGGAAGTTAAGCTCAACGAGAAATCTTGATTATTGTGTAGATCGATTGTGTCCTGTGCGCTACATCCGCGAAAGATTGTTGAAGTTAGGTTTACGAATTCCATTATTAGCTCATCAAGAATGAAACACTTAGTGCGTCAATTTAACGAGTTCACCATCAATCTTGTGGCATCATCGAAGCAACATTAGCATCATCCTCATCTTATTGTAGTGACGACTCGATTTCGAGTTACAAGGTATGAATCCAAAATTGTTTTTGATGTAGCTTGTTTGTTGCATTTTGATACTTGCGTTTCTTGATATTGTTGGCACAATCTGATTTTTAGCGAATTTGTGAGATTTGTGTCTGGATTTTGAGATGAGAGGTAAGAATAGGTTAGAGTTGTATTGAGGTCATTAGGTTTTGGTGATGGCTTCACCGGATTCTAGGATGGAGGACGGTGAGTAGAGTTGAGAGAGAATAAGGAAGGGATGGCGGTGGCGAAATGAGAGGAGAGGGGAAGAAGAAGACCTAGGTTTTTGATTGTACCGTTCTTTCGTTCTGTATGTTATAACTTCAAATGTGATTTTTGTTCATTAAGATAATTTATGAGGATATTAAGAGGATTATTATGAAATTAAGAAGAATTAAGAATAATAAAAGGTGTTTAATCCATTTAATTATACTGTTCCAATTTTCAATTCCAAGAGATAAGAATAAAGATTTTTTTTTGTGATTCCCACCACACCAGCGGTGACACTTGTCACCGCCCGATAGGTGTTCCTCCACGGTGATCCCATGCGCGCCAATCACTTTGCTATCATGAACCCTTGTTTTTCTGACTGTTTGATGACCTTGTTTTGGGAGGTCCCTAGATCAACGCTCCAGGTTGAAGTCAACAAAGGTTGACTGATCCTCACCATGTTACCCCAACTTCTATTGCGTTTTGAGCTTAAGAATTCACTATTTGCACCCCCATGTTGCAGGCCCATGTAGTATTTTAACTAAAAAAGTTTCTATTCTCACCCCCTCTATTTTCTTCCTTTTTATATTTTCTGTTTTAATACCTTTTCAATTTAAATCCATAAAAATACTAAAATTAATAATAAAATTCCATAAACATTCCAGTAGGTTCATAATTTATTTTAGAAATTTCCTACATTTTTACTTTCTGATTTTTGGCTTTTTTTCAATTTAATTTCAATTTTCCATTTAATTAGTTTTATATTGATTTCTTTCTTGAATACTTCATCTTGTGCATTTTATTTCTCCCACTTCGTGTATGATATTTTGCCCATTATTTTTGCTATGATTAGAGGACTAATAATAGAACCTGGAATAATTTTTGGTATATTTTTTAGGCCATTTTATCCACTGTTTTGGTAGCTTAGTTTGTGCAAAATTGTGAATAGTTCTAAGGTAGATTTAAGTGACTTTTTGACATAGTTAGGCTTTGAATTTTTAGGAGATTTTTTTAACACAATACTATTGTCAGGTTAGGAACCCTAAGGAACTAATTTCATATTTTTCCAGGACTTTTACTATTTGTTTTAATGCATAGACTTTAGTCATTTTTTCATTGTAAATCCATCTAGTTTAGCTTAGAATTTTATGGTGCATTAGGACTTAGATTAAGTAGGCTTGATCTTAGGATATTAGAAGGAATTAATATGGTTAAGCTACTGATTTTAGAATGTGGATATTAAGTAAGTTCTTTTATGTCGCTCCCAAATATTTGCATCCCCGGTGCAGACGCGAACTGTCGGCAAAAAGAGAAAATGAAAGGTGAAGTGAATATAGTCGCCAGCTAGGCCTTTTTATCCCGAAGGAAAGGTAATGCTACATAAACCTAGAAAAAGATGGATAAGACGGTTGCGAACCAGAGAAACTGAGAAAGGGGGTTGGTTACAATCTGGGAAGGTATTAGCACCCAGATTGTCCGTCGTAATCGACGGGATCCACGCTTAAAAGATTGTGTTTAAAGGGGTAGTGTATGTGCTATCTGTGTGCAAAAGCTGGAAAAGAAATATACAAGTGTCAGTGCAAAAAGGGTGAATTTCTCAGGAACTAAGGCTTAGAAAAGAATGCTGAAAGAGGGGGATGACAAAAAGACTTTTGTTCAATAACTGTTAAGTTATGCCTACGTATCCTCGCGTGCAATGAGGAAGTCAAAACACCGTAGTTCGACTCAAAGAGACTGAAAGATAAATTGACTGTGAACTGCTTGCTTGTCTATGCTCAAGCGTATGACTCGTCTGGCTCGAGTGCTAACTGTCTTGCATTAGACGGAAGTAGCGAGTTCTCGTTTGTGAATGAGTGTGATGAGAAAAGAATCCCGGAGGAGACGATTATTGTTTGTTTTTGGAATTTTTAGTTTTTTTATTGTTTTTTTTAATTTTGCATAAGTTAATGAGCTTAAGCCTAAATCAAGGGTTTGTAAACTCATTATATCCTCCCTGATTAGGGATAATGAGCCTACTTAAGTATGAGATAAGCATCTCAACTTAATTACCATGATGAGGTAGGATTAAGGTCATTAACCTACTTGTGATTATTGAGATGTTTTTGGGTTTTTGTTTGGTGTTAAGTAATGAGTTTAATCTCTAATAACAAATTAGTGAGCTCATTACGCCATCCTAATAGAAGGATAATAGATGAGAACACTTAAGTTGAGGAAGATACCTCAACTTAATCCATGGTTAGGGATTAAATTCATTATATAACAAACCTTTATTAAATGGATTTTAATTAAAGGATGAGATTAAGAAGTGGATTTTAAGTTTGTAAGACAACTTGAGGGGGACTTGTCCATTAAACACTAGGGGTAGTCCCTCTTAACCATAAGGAAGAGATAGAACCCTAATGTAAGGCCCAAGTTACAAGATAAAGTCTTGGTGATTATTAATGTGATTTGATTAAGAGGTTTAAGCAAATTAAAGGTTTAAAACTTAGGATTAAAGTTATACACTCCATCCTAAGAGAAGGATGTAGGCATAACCCTAATTCCAAAGTCCTAAAACTTTAAGAGTTTAGTCTCTGATTATTGAAACGAGGAGAGAGACTCAATGAGACTCAAAGGTAAAAATCTAAGGGGGACTAATCACAAACCTAATTATTATCATGCTTGGATATCCTATGGTTTATTAGGCTTAGAGAAAGATCTTCAAGGAAGCCACCAATGGAAGAAGCAGATGAAAGGAGGGGGAAGCAGAGGAATAAGTTACTTACTTCCTAAGAAGATAAGTAACTTAAAGGAAGAAAGTGAGAGAGATAGAACATAAGTGAATCCAATTCACCTCATAGACAACCAAGATGCATATGTATGAGATAAGAAGAAGTGAGAGGTGAAGGCCAATCCACCTCCCAAAATAACTTACCAAAAGTTCCTGAAATGGTTAGTATGAATGCATAAGGTATAAGGCATGAATGAATGAATTGAAATGAGATGAAATGAAGTGAAAAGACCAAAGTAAGAAGTGTTTATGTTATGCAAATGTCATGTGAGATGATGCAATGTCATACAAGATGCACATGAATGTTCGTATAAGAATGAGATGCAAGGGAAGCATGCTTTGAAGTTTGAAAACACATGAAAGTTAATGAAATGAAATGAATGCTAAACATGGAAAATGAATGAAGAAATGATCAATCAATGTTCTAACAGGCCCTAAGATGTCTAAGATGACATATGAATGCATGAAATGTCATGGCAAGTTCATGTGATGATGAATATACAAGGTGAATGCAAATGAACATGAGAAATTAGGGTTATATGGATATGTGAGATGCAAATGGATAAAACAAAAGCATATGACATGATAAAAATTTGAAATTAAGATCAAAAAAACCTAATCCCATATTAGGTCACCCCCAAAGGAGAAGGTCAAAAGCCTAACCTATCACAAGTTATGATTTTCCTAAGTTTTCTAGGGTTTTTGGGTGATTCTAAAGGGAAAATGCAAATCAAATTGAAAATGCAGGATAAATTCTTGAGGAAAATGATCTATAAACTACATGCAATATGGGAAACAATGCAAAAAGAATCAAGTTCAAACTCTTCTTGGTTAAGCAGAAATGATTTTTCAAAGTTAGGGTTTAAAAATGTGATTTTTATGACCCTTAATTCAAAGAAAATTGGCAAACTATGATCAAACCTAAAAAGAAATTTATGTGAAGAGTTTGAAAATGTTTCTAAATGTATTGGAATGGTTCATGGTTTTTTTGGTGATTTTTAGAAACCTAAATGCATTTTTAATTAATTAAAATACTTTAATTAATTAAAAATAACATTTAAATATTTTAAAAATACTTTTTTTTATGCAAAAAATAAAATAAAAATTATCTTTGGATTAAGAAAAATATTTAAAGTCAGAATGCAAAAGGAAATATTTTTGTGATGATTTTTGATATTTTAAAATAATTATACAAAAGAAATGAAAAGAAATAAAATAAAAATGAAATAAAAGAAAAGTATGAGGATCTGATGGCTGAGATTTAAACTGGGAAAGGGAGGGTTGACCGTGCGCGTCATCCAAGGGCTGACATTTAAACTTGCTAATTAAACTGATTAAATTAATTAATTAAAATTAGGGTCTAAGTGAAATGATCATGTCCACTGAAACACGCGCTAAACTAAATCCAAGGGCTGAGATTCAAACTGGGGAGATTAGCCCTAATCCTAACCCTAATTACTTTCAGGTGACCGGAGCAAGCTCCGTTTATCTTCTCCGGCGATCCATTCATGCTATCTTCTTCCCTAGGCTACCCCAAACCCCCAAACTCTCCAGAATCAACCCCCTAATCATTCTAAACAAGAATCATGCCACAAACAACATTTATTTTGCATCAAACTTACGAATCGAAGAAAATAAATTTCAGATCAAAAAGTTTCAGAACATCAATACATCCTGGTTTCTCAACCGTTTTCAAAAATAAACATATCAGGATAATCAGCTAGACATGTAGAAGCATTTAAGAACTTAAAATAAAAGTTCTGGAAAAAAGTTCATCATGGCTACCTGATTTGAAGCTTTGCAAACTGGAGTTTTCTGACCTCTTCCTTTGTGCAAAATGCCTCCAATGATCCCTCTGATGCTTCTGGAAAGCTTGAATAGAGTTTAAATGACCTCCTTTGTGAGTTTCAGTTCTGAGGAGTGAGAAATCGTGTTTGAGTTTGAGAGTGTTTCAGGCTATGATGATGGGTGGGAAATGATCCTGAGGTGATGCTGAGTTGAATGGTGAAGAAAATTTGAAGTTTGAGTGGTTGTGCTATGAAATTCGAAGAGGTGAAGGTATGAGGTGATTTTTTGCAATCTGAATGTTGAGAGGTTTTCAGGCTTGTGTGTTATGTGTTTTGTGATCCATGATGTTTGTATAAACCAATGGGATTGCTTAGAAAGTGGATGGTGGAAAAGATTGATTGGTATGGGCCAAGTTGCAAAAAGTCAAAGTGAGGTGTACTTGAAGCATGGCACAGGTCAGAGGTTGTTTGGAGGGGTGTCTGGTCTCAGCTTGGTTCATGGAGGACCATGGGATTGAATTTGATGTGCTGGAAGGCTTGGATCAAGAGATGGCATAGATTTTGCAACTTTCCCTCTTTGGTGTTTCTTGGATCACAAGCCATGAAAACCCTAGGTTCAATGTCCAATTCTGATCTTTTGTAGCTTCTTTGACATGTTATGACACATTTGTGCACATTAGAGGTCATTAGAATGCTTGACAAGTGAAATTGCAAAATTCCCTCTTTGGCATGAACTTGAAAATTATGTGATTTTTGCCAACTTTGAAAGGCCATATCTTGAGTTCTAGGATGAATCAAGACACGTTCTTGTAATTTTTGAAAAGGGAAAGACCTAATCTACAACTTTCATGCCCAAGAATATTTCATTTGAAGCATTTTTGGTCATGAAAGAGGAGGTTGAAAATCTTTCCCAACATGGAAAGTTTGCATTTCAAGTCATTTCCAAAAATGGCAAGTTTGCAATTGGCTCAAAATTCTTCAATCTTGTGAACTTCCAACCACTTATAATATCAAATAAAGATCATTGAACTTAAATTTGATGAAAATACCCCTTTGGTTCCATTTTTGGGGGGCTCAGATGCCCTGATTTTGACTTAACTTGCCCAGGAAGTTACCCAGTGAACAAATGACTTCCACAATGAATTTCTTCATAAAACTTGGTACACATGATCCTTATAACATATTAAGACCATTAGAAATAATAATGACCCAAAAATTTGGAGTTAAGGCCTCTGAAACCAAAACCCTAATTTTGGTCATCTGTGCAATGAAAACCCTAGCTCTGCTTCCATGCCTTTTCCAGTTCTTGTGATCTCTTGACTTTCATGAACTTTGGGGAGCATAATATGATGATAGAACACTCATGTACCCTCTTGGAAAGCTTTGAGACCTTTGGGATGGCTCAGATGGATTCTTGGACTGCTCAGACCACAAACCCTAGATGCAGATGAACTAGAACTATGCAGTGAAACAAAAATGCAATATGAGATAGTATGCTTATATGAATGCAAACATGAAAGATCACAAGCCATGGTGTGATAAAGAGTGAGGGAAAATTTGGGGTGTTTACAACTGCCCCTATTCAAGCATGAGTTAGTTGTGCAGGATGTAAGCGTCTGACTTAACAGACAAACAAGATAACTTGTGGTTGAATACCAAAGACAGTCTGAAATTTGCACTCGCTGGGGATAAAAAGAAAAGGGATATAAATTGTAAAAGGTAGTATAGCATGATTATCAAATGAAAATGATGGAGGACGACCATCGAGCAGAGGACGACTGCTGGGGATAAAGTGGTTAGTAAAGCAATGACAGGGACGACCGACAAGCTGGGGAAATAAAGGGATCATGATGGGGACGACTATCGGGTAAAGAAATAAGATTCTATGGGGGTTAGAGTAATGAGAGAAGCAATGATGGGGACGGACATCAGGCTTGGAAAGTAAAGTAAGCAATGATGGAGACGGCCATCGGGTTAAAGAATTAATGAAATAATGATGAGGGACGGTCATCAAAGGTGAAGGACAATCACCTAGCAGGGGACGATTGCTTTTTATCACGACATAGGATGAATTTCGGATAGAAAAGGTCGACGATGGGGACGACCATCGGATAAGCATGATGAAGGACGATCATCAAGAGGTGAAGGACGATCACCTAGCAGGGTACAGCTGCTTTCAGGGTTTATCACAACATAGGACGAATGTCGGATAGAAAGATCAACGATGGGGACGACCATTAGATAAAAATGATGAGGGACAATCATCAAGAGGTGAAGGACGATCACCTAGCAGGGGTCGGCTGCTGAAAATATCACGGCATATGACGAATGCCAGATAGAAGGTTCCAATAATGGAGATTCCACTGGGGAAAAGGATGAGGGACGATCAACCAAAGGTGAAGGACGATCACCTGGCAGGGGACGACTGTCAAAAGTATCACGACATAGGATGAATGTCGGATGGGAGAGATTTGTTGGTGACTTACCGGGGAACGATAAACACGGACGAGTGCTTACGCTTTCAAGAAATAAAGTCTATAAGTGTTTGACGATGTGTATAGATTAAAGATGCGGACGAGCATCCTTAGGACCATGATACGGACGAGTATCGGTAGAAACAAGCGCTGACGCGTGTTCAAAGATGATGATACGGACGAGTATCAACTGGTTAACAAGGAACACAAACGAGTGTTGAATTTGTTGAGGAGTGATATAAACAAGATACAGACGAGTATCGAAGACTTTTGTATAAGTATGTACAAGTATTGATCTGTTGGCGAGGTATGTGCAAGATGTGAACGAGTGTTCAACTTACTGGGGAAGGTACGACACAGACGAGTGTCAAACATGTATAAATATAAACAGGCATCTGCTTTGAGAGTGCAAAGGATACGCTTTGGCTTTCTATGGGGATGGGATGACACGGACGGGTGTTGAAAAGAGTGTGTTATAAACAAGTATTTGTACTTGAGAGTGCAAAGGGGACGCTTTGTCTTTTATGTGCAGGGGATGTAATTTTGTATATTGTTGATGAGATACTGATGGTAATTGCAAGTGAATGGCTCGAACCTGGCTTGTGATCATGCAAATGTTTGATTTTTGCCGTAATGCTCCATATTAGACGAAATACTACGCTTATTTGGTTAATATGATGCAAATGCTATGATTATGCAAAAGAAAAACTGATCTGGGACCCTGATTCTGCTGGGATGAAGATCTCTGGCTGATCTGCTTGGAGGAACAACCCGACTGGGGGGAGATCATTGGTGGATCCGTCCAGAGGGAAAACTCTGCTTGGGGGAATAGATCATTGGTGGATCTATCTGAGGGGAGAACTCAGCTGGGGAGAAGGAAGCTTCAGCCACTTTGTTGGGGATGGGTTTCAGGCATTGGTCTTCTGGGGAAAGAATGGAAACTCTGTGGGGAGGCATTTCCATTAACTTTGCTGAGGATGAGAGAGATCTGACACTCTGGTGGGGAATAGGAAATTCCTTGCTCATCTTGTTATGAAACAGTTGTTAAGCACTTGTTTGGGGAGGTGATAACTTCTGGGAAGTGGCATGCTGGGGATTCAATGCTTGACATGCCCCATGTTGTGTACTGAATACCTGCAACCTGTTAAGACAAAAGTAAACGCACAAGTATCCCGAGGAATCCCTTAAACGGATTCCGTCATAGGAGTTAGACTTTCCCGAAAGTAATATATTTCCCGCAAGTATTTATTAAAAATGGCTCATATGTTTTATGCAAGTGTTGTATTATGGACATTGGACATTTTGCAAACGAAACAAAAATGTACAAAACAAGGTGTGACCGAAAACTCTGATCTTATTAATTTGGGTGCCTAGAATCGACAAATACAGTTAAAGAAACAAATCCCCTGAAATGAGGAGATTGCTGTAAATTGAGAAAATAAAGGTGTTGGCAATGTTGATGACGACACTCCTTTGAACTTCCTTTGCTATGACCTGTATGACCTTGACGTTCTTCTTATCTTGCTTTCTGAAGAAGGCTAATTCTGATCGATGCTTTGTCCTTTTGAAGCTTACCATGTCGTGCGTGATACAGACGAATTCAGAATGCAGTTGTTCGCTTATTCCCTGATTTTGCGTGGATCGCCCTTTTGGGTTTTCAATCCACCGGGATACCCATTTTTGCCTGAGCTGTCCAATGCGGATTTTCAACTCAGCGGGTTTACATTTTTTCAATTTTTCCCTTATTTTTGCCTGAACCTTTTATTCAGTTTTTGACTCGCCGGGATGCCCTATTTTTTCCTGGACGTACATTCTATTTTTATGTCCAGCGGGTCATTTTATGCGAATTATTTTTTAACTGCATCTGAATTCACAGGGGATAAGAAATCCTCGCCATCCATAGTAGTGAGCATCAGTGCTCCACCAGAGAAAACTTTCTTTACTATGAATGGCCCTTTGTAGTTTGGCGTCCATTTGCCCCTGTGGTCTGTATGAGGAGGAAGAAGTCTTTTCAGAACAAGATCTCCCACTTGGTATTCCCGAAGCCTGACTTTCTGATCGAAGGCTTTCTTCATCCTTTTCTGATATAACTGCCCATGGAAAATGGCAGCTAGCCTCTTCTCTTCGATCAAATTCAACTGATTGTACCGAGAGCGAACCCATTCTGCTTCTTCCAGCTTTACATCCATCATTACCCGTAAGGAGGGTAGCTCAACTTCAACAGGTAGGACAACTTCCATACCGTACACAAGCTGATAAGGAGATGCCCCAGTAGATATTCTGATTGAGGTTCGATACCCATGCAAGGCAAATGGTAGCATTTCATGCCAGTCTTTATAAGTGACCACCATCTTCTGCACAATTTTCTTGATGTTTTTGTTAGCTGCCTCAACAACGCCATTCATCTTTGGCCTGTAGGAGAAGAGTTGTGATGTTGGATCTTGAAGTCCCGACACAATTCTGCCATCATTTTGTTGTTCAAATTGGAACCATTGTTAGTAATGATTCACTCGGGAACTCCATATCGACAGATGATGTCTCTTTTCAGAAATCTGGCTACCACTTGTCTGGTGACGTTTGCATACGAAGCTGCTTCAACCCATTTGGTGAAGTAATCAATGGCTACTAAGATGAATTTGTGACCATTTGAAGCAGTTGGTTCGATCTTTCCAATCATGTCAATGCCCCACATGGCAAAGGGCCAAGGTGAAGACATTACGTTCAAAGGATTCGGAGGCACATGCACTTTATCTGCGTAGATCTGGCATTTATGGCACTTTCTGACATAGGTACAACAGTCTGCATCCATTATGATCCAGTAGTAACCTGATCTTAACAATTTCTTTGCCATTGCATGCCCTCCGGCATGGGTACCGAAAGAACCTTCGTGCACCTTGTGCATCAGCAAGTCTGCTTCTTTCTTGTCAACACATCTGAGTAGAACCATGTCGAAGTTTCACTTGTATAATGAACCATCAGCATTAAGGAAGAAACTACCGGCCAACCTTCTTAATGTCTTCTTATCATTGGATGATGCCCCAGGTGGGTACGTCTGATCCTCTAAGAAGCTTTTGATGTCATGGAACCAAGGCTTGTCATCGTTAGCAGTGTCCACAGAGAATACATATGCTGGTCGGTCTAGTTTGGATACCAAAATCTGAGGCACATAATTGGCAGTTTGAACCTTGATCATGGAGGAAATGGTAGCTAAAGCATCTGCAAACTGATTCTCGTCTCGAGGGATGTACTCAAGTTTGACTGTTGTGAAGAAAGTCAATAATCTCCTCGTATAGTCACGGTACGGAATCAAATGCTCTTGGTGAGTGTACCATTTGTCATTGGTCTGATTGAATACCAAAGTTGAATCTCTGAATACATTCAATGTCTTGATCCTGAGGTCAATGGCTTCCTCAAGACCCATGATACATGCTTCATATTCTGCTTCATTATAAGTGCAGGCAAAGGTGAGTTTTGCCGAGAAAGGCATATGAACTCCTTTAGGTGTAATGAGCACTGCACCAACTCCACGACCATTCACATTGACAGCCCCGTCAAACATCATAGTCCATTCTTCTTCAGGATCAGGCCTTTCGGTGTGAACTGGCCCTTCACAATCTTTTTCTTTTAAGTACATGATGTCTTCATTAGGGAAGTCAAATCTCATGGGCTGGTAATCATCAATGGGTTGCTCAGCCAGATAATCAGATAGTACACTGCCTTTTGTAACACCCCAAATTTGCCCTCTTCCTTTTAAGCATCATGTCATATCATATTCATCATACTTATATCATTTCCTTAGCATCATATCATGGAAAGATGAAGCATAACATCCCCTCATGTCCTAGCATCAACATATGGTCATCTATGGAGTTCCTAGAAGCATTTCAAGCCATGAAAAGGGTCCCAATGAGTTTGTACAAGTTCTATGGTGAGTCTACACTCCATTTTCAAGATCAAATCCATTGGCAAAAGCTCAGAAGATTGCATGATCATCAGAGATCTCAATACAAGGCAAAGCTCCTATGCAGTGCACCCAAATTAGGGTTTGGGATTAAAGTATCATAATCTCACAAATTTGGCCATTTCTTGTGAGCCAAGTCTTCTATATGTTAATAGGATCCTATGTGTCAAATTTCATGAGAAAATTCCATGTGGAAGTCAGACAATGCCTTAGTTGCTTGCAGATGAAGCAAAAAGTCAACAGGGCCCTGAAAAAGTCAACTGTGCAATTTCAAGGGGTCCAACCCAATTTTTTTGGCCAAGAGGGGTCCTTACAATGTTATATGAGGTTTGAAATGTCCAAAGTTCAAGAATCATGGAGGTTTGAGGGGTTTTGCAAAAAATGGTACAAAGTTGGTTTTTTAAATTTTGCAAATTTGGCAACTTTGGCCCTAATCTTCAAGTGGCCTTAACATGATCAAAAATTCTCCGAATGGACCAAAGTCAAACATGAAAGTTGGAGAGTAAGGGCTGCCATTTTTAAAAAGTACAAGTGCGTTTTCACCGGATTTACCAATCTCCCTTTAAGGCATTCGAAAATTCTTCCATATAGGGCATTTTTTCACTTTTCCAAAAGTGCATCATGTGCAAGAAGGCTCAAATCTTGATTTTTGTGAATTGGTTCAGGCCCAAACTTGTTTCTAACTTGAAATACATTGCCTTAAGACCAATTTGCTCCAAAAAAATAGTCATTTTCATACACTTTTGAAAAATCCCTCCAAAACACTCCAATTTGCAAAATTCATGAATTAAGTGTGAGGGTTTGATCTAAGGGCCAGGAGTGAATGGATTTGGATCAAGGGTGGAGAATAGAACTTACACTTGCTGAGAAGCCCAAGGAAGCATGAGGGAAGTATGCATATCTCACTAAGTTCACAATTTGCATATTCACTTTTCTCATTCAATTTTCGTGCAACTTCTATCACACTTTCAGCACTCACTCTAAACATCATTCCAAAGAGAATAGAGCAAAAAACCAGATCTGAATCTCTCTCATTCTCTCATTCCCAACCTTCTTGCATTCTTGCATTTTGCTTCATATCTCTCCATTCCTTGACATTCTCCACAAATCTCTTCCATATTCTTGATTAGTGAATCATCTAGATCAAGAATCATCCACTCATTCAAGCTTAGAACACAGAATTGGAGGTTCACCATTTCAAAGCCTCTTGTGTTGAAACTTCAGATCTACACCATTTCAAGATCTTAGATGCATTTATTTTGCATCTAAGGAGTAAGAGGAGTGATTTGCACGGATTATTTGGTTTTCTATCTCAACATTTCGAGATCTCCATCTCAGGTATGGCTTGAAACTTTTTGTTCTGGAAATGGAATTTTATTGTTGATTTGTGTTCCTTGTTCATCCCTGATCATGCTGCACTTCGTAGATTTGATTTTGGTGCATTATATCATAAGTTATGTGCATTTAAAGTTTGATGATCAATGTTGTTTTGCTTCGATCCGGCCGATCCTTTGAGTTTTAGCTATTTTTGATGTCATATTTGGATTCAGTGATGTTGAGTTAGTCAATTTGGACTATTGGTTTGCATTATTTGATGAATTTTTGCTTCTGGTTTGGTCTCCAGTGCCGGAGTTCTAACTCTGGTCACTGGAATTTGTCTTGTGAGTCTCTATGAAGAAGATGATGTTTCCACCCTTGGATCCCTCATCCAAGGCGCAACATGCTGCCACGTGTCCTTTATTTCCTTCCTTTCACCTTCATAATTCTGATTTCTATTTTAATAATCCGTGTGGCCATATCTATCATAACACCCATGAGCTCACCTTGCAAGAGCCAATGACAGCGCATGTGAGTGCCACCTCAATTAATGAGGTGAGGCGCAACATCCACACGATGCATCCAGCGGCTCTCACATTTCCCAGCTTTGTTTTATTAAATTCAAATAAATCCCACAGCAACAGCATGCTCCTTCAGCGCACATGGGCCCAGGCAATATTGCTCTTCGCGCCCCCAACGTACCCAGCCAATCCAATTCACACATGAAACCTTTACTGTCTACACCACCTTCAATGTCATTTTATTTTCTTTTTTCAACTTTAATTTCTTTTTATTTCAGTTCCATTTTAATTCATTAAAAATAGTTCCAATCATCCAAAAATCCCCAAAACAATCATGGACCTTCTTTTGTATCTCTAGTTTTTTATCATATTTTTAGTTTATTTTTTTCATTGGTCCACGTGCCAGAAATAATTCTCCATTGTACATAGCTTCTTTTTAAGTCTTCCTTGACCAGTCTGCCTTGTTTATTTTCCTTAGTCTTCAATATTTTGAGTTTTGATCCCATTCTTTTTGCTTTGTGCTCTTAAGATCTTGTACTTTTCATGTGATTTTTCTCTGTATTTTTAGAAACTTATTTCTTGAGTTTTGGTCTGGTAACTTGTGGTGTAAACTTTCTGTCCTAACTTGTGTTCTTGCCTCCATTTAACCTAGTTCAATTCTGAATCTTTGCAAATCCTTTTGGATAGTTGATATAACATGTTTGAGGATCATTTGGTTTCAGTTGTGGAATTTTTAGATGGCTGTTTGTTTTATTGTGGATTTTATCTTGAACATTGTCCCGTTTTGCTTCCTTTAAACCTTTAAGCCTCTCATAAGCCTTGAAAGGCACTTGTGCTCACTTTTTCTTCTCATTTTGGGTTCCTTTGGGGTGTGGGTACCTTCCTGGTCCTAGGATAGGTCTCGTGTCTTCTGAACTTTTGAGTTTGCTTCTTCTTTAAGTCATTTGATTCTTTAAGTGTTTTAACTCCATCTTTTGGTTTCTCTTGCTCCCATTTGGCATTGTTTGGTCTTGTATCTTGTTTCTCTTCATCTTACTGGCTTCCTAAGCCATTATTCATCTCATTTTGGTTCTGGTTGTGAACTTTGTGTTCATGTTTTGTGCGTTTTGCTTTGCATATTTCATAAGTGTGCATTTGTTTTCATATGTATTCATGTTGCATCATTTTAAGTCATAAGTCTCTTCTCCTCATTTCTTTGAGTTGAATTTGCATTGTGGATTTGTTCATATCATGTCACTTCTGATTGTCTAATGTTAGCATGTTATCTTGCTCATTTTGTTTCATGTATGTGCATACTAACCTTGCAGGGGCTATGGTAAGTGTGAGATGTGGGAATTGAGTTCCACATCTCCAATTCTCATCTTCTCCTCTTATGTTTATGTGAACTAACCCTTTGCTGTTGGGCTTAGGCCTTTCTCATCCCTTCTCCTATCTTCTTCTTTCCTTCTTCATTAGGATAGAAACCTCACTAACCCTTAGGACATCCATGCATGTTAACACTAAGGATTATTTTAGTCCCCCTTTAGAATTTTTCCTTTGAGATCCTTTTGGTTCTTTTTCTCTTCTCATCTCATAACTCTAAAAAACACTTTAATAACTTTGAAGTGATGCATTGATCCATAGCCTTATTCCATGAGGTATGCTTGTAGTCTTCCCATCTTGGGATAATACATGTTTACCTTGTGATGCACAAGTATGATCAAGGTATCTTCTTCATAAAAGAAAAGCATAAAAAACACTTCTTCATTTTAAATAATCAAAACACTTAATAAGTAAACAAGTTAGTGAGCCTAGGCCCTAATCTGTGGGTTCAAGTTTTGGAGATCTTCTCCTTACTTGAGTGTGCTTGTTCTATTATTCCATCTTTGAATGTAGTGACAAGTGCACATTCCATTGAAGAGAGCATGAGTTCACTTCCTTGTGACACATTCATAAAAGCTTCTAAAAAACACCAAACAAACAATAAGCGTCTCTCCTTCGGGAATTCTTTTCTCACCTCATTCGCTCCGTACGCGAACTTGCTCCTACTTGTCATTTTGCAAGACGGTTACGCACTCGTCGTCCGAGTCTGCAACACCTGAGCAATGGCATAGGCAGTTCAAGCCTTAATACACAAGCAATTTCCTTTTGGTACCCCTAGTTAGGGGAACTATGGCGTCTCTGATCCTCATTATCCTGATAAGGTACGTAGGCAGCGGGGTAGGGCCCGTTCGAGCACAATCTTTATTTTCCCTACATTTTTCCTTTCAGTTCTTTTCCAGTTCCAGTTTCTTTTCATTTTCATTTTCTTTTGCTGCATTTTTCATACCCTCACCCTTTGAAATAGTTTCTTTTGCAAGCGTGGATCCCGTCAGGTACGACGGACAATCTGGGTGATAATACCTTCCCAGGTCGTAACCGACTCCCGAGCACAGTCTCTTTGGTTCGCAGGACCTGTGTCCTTCCTCTTCTTTCTTCTGGTTTGTGCAACATTACCATTCCCTTTCTTCGGGATAAAAATGCCTGGCTGGCGACTCTTTTCTTTTTCCGCGCCACTTTCGCGTTTGTACCAGGATGGAAATCCGGGGAGCGACAGCTGGCGACTCTGCTGGGGACTGCACACCAGATGATCTCTAGTTCCCCTGTGAGTCTCTCCTAGCGCTTGTGTGTTTCTGTTTCATTGGGTGATGTGTGTTTGCTGTGGCTTGTTGTATTTTATTGTTGTTTATTTACAACTTTATTTATAGTTTTCAGTATTTATTTTCTGCATCATGTATCATACTGGACTGTCTGGACTGGTTTTCTGTTTGGTGGGCTTGGGTGATACTGTTTCTGAGAGATAAGCCAAGTACCCGGCTTGAGTGCACCCTAGGATTAGAGTGGACATATTGTACTCGCATGTGACATGATGAGTGGCGATGTGTTTCACGCCCAGATTGTGACCGTCTTGGAAATATCTTGTGTGGGGATTTCCTCCACTTCGGGATATGACCTTGATAGTTATGTGCATATGGGGACCGATCATTGAGAACCTTTGTGGAAACAACCCTCTCTAGTGGTGGCAGTGGCAGATCACATTTTGTGGCAAACCCATTCACACCCGAGGGTCCACTGGGGACTCGCATAGGATGGCCTGGTTCTCTTATAGGAACTCAGTCAAAGCATCTGGTCGTATGACACTAGTACTGTATCCTACGGGCTGAATGTACTACTGTTTCTCAATTTCAGCACTTGAATATGGGGACTTATAAGGGATGCTTGTTTTCCCGGACTCAACTGAGGCCTCCCTGCGTAGTACATAATGCCTAACCGATTCCCTGATTTGGTCATGAGCCATTTCTCGGAAATGGTGAAAGTATTATTGTTATTCGGCTTTGAGAGTCCGTGATGTTTGACCCGGAGCACACCTGTGAGATTGGGAATGGGTTTACAGGTTTGCAGGAACCCTTGACCTCATCATACCTTTGTTACCAGTACAGTTCATGTTATGATACAATTACTTTGGTTTTGGAGTTCTGGTTTTCTTCTTCTGGTATTCTTGATACTGTGGTCCTGAGATCTTCTTCAGAGAGTTGTGATTATAAGAGAGTGTGACTCAGTGGACTTTTGGTTTGCCAGTTATTCAGAGGGGCCCTTGTCAGTGTCCAGTCTCCAGGCAGTCCCAGATGACCATATGTCTTTGCATTTGCATCTGCATTGCATCATTAATCATGTTTTGTTTTTCATTCACAGGTTCATATCTCTGCTTCCGGTTCCGGTATCCTCTTCAACGATGGAAGATCCTCGCAAGCAGAATATTCACTTCAAGTTCTTTGACACCAAGGTTGGCTTGCTGAAGAAGATGGTAAAACTGATTACACCCAACCAGGTGGAGAGATTCAGGAAAGCTTACGGGAGTATTCTTGATGTGGTGGTAGAGCTAGATCCTTCCGAGAGGAGTGCCATTCATACATTGCTTCAGTATTATGATCCTCAGCTCCGTTGCTTCACGTTTCCTGATTTTCAGTTGGGCCCTATGCTGGAGGAGTATGCTCTGATCCTGGGTGTGCCGGTTCGAGACCAGGTTCCTTTCAATTCTGAGATGAGTAGACCTGCACCTGAGGCTATTGATAAGGCTCTTTATTTGAGCCCTTCTGCTGTGAAGTCTTTGACCATCATTAAAGGAGGTGTGCCTGGGTTTTCTTTGGAGGCTCTGGTGAAGAAGGCGGAAGAGTTAGCTGTTGAGGAAGAATGGGATGCTGTCTGTGCTATCTTGGCTCTTTCTATCTATGGCATTATCTTGTTTGCTGATATGGAGAAGTTCATAGATATGAATGCCATACATCTCTTTCTGCTGAAGAACCCTGTGCCTACCTTGCTCGGGGATTTGTATTATTCAGTACACTACAAGACTGAGAAGAAGAGGGGAGGTTTGGTTCGATTCCGCGCTCCGTTATTTCACATGTGGTTCATGAGGCATCTGCCTAGTACGGGAGTGTTTAGTGACCACACCTTGGTATGGGCTCAGAAGCTGGAAAAGTTGTTTGCCAAGGATGTTAGATGGATTACTCAAAGGCTGCAAGGTGCACGTTTCATCACTAGCTGCGGGAGTTATCTTAGTGTACCTTTATTGGGAATAACTGGAGGGATTAATTACAATCCAATCTTGTTGAGAAGACAATTGGGATATGCCTTGAGAGAGGTGCCAGAAGAACTGAAGCTGACTCCTATTTTCTACTTCCCAGTGAAAGACAATATGCCCTTAGTAAGGAAGGTTCCAGGAGCTTGGAAGTGCATTAAGGGAAAAGGGATAACTAGCTTTGGAAATTGCAACAATCAGACATTCCCAGAGTATGAAGCTTGGTTGAAAGACATAGCCAGAAGAGTTTTGTTGCCATTCTCATCACCAGTTCCTCCAGTTGCTGAGTCCATTGACACTGTGCCTTTAGAGGAGTTCAAGAAGTTGGAAGCCCAGCTGCATGCAGTTAGAGTTGAAAACGTTGAGATGGTAAGCCTGTACCATCATGCCAACAGGGCTAAGATTAAAGCTGAGGAGAAGTTGCTGAAGATGCATACCCCCTTGGAGGCCAAGGAGAAGGACTTTGCAGGTAGAGAAGCCCATTTCCATAGGTTAGGGATGATGGAAGCCCAAAGAGAAGCTGAGCGCAAGAAGAATTCAAAGATCCTCAAAGATGCTCGTTAGTCTATTGTCTGGTTGCGGGGACAGAGAGAGCAAGAGCTGGAGCAATATAAAGAAAAAGAAGAATTATTTGAAGTCCAGATGGCCTACAAAAAAGAAGAGGTGGAGAAAGTCCACAAGATTCGCAGAGAGAAGACTCAGCAGCTAGCAGACAGTCAACAAGCTCTCGAAGCAGCACTTAAAGAGATTGAAGACCTCAAGTTGATGGCTGGAGTCAAGAGGGTCAGGTCTGATATGGGGTTTAGTGATGGAGCTTCAGGGTCCTCAGGCGGTGGTTTTGCTTCTTAGTTTGTTTTCTTTGTATCTGGATTACCTACAGGCATGTTGTAGGAGTCCTAGCTGTTTGTTTTCTTTTCAGAAACTTGTACCCTACGGGGAATTCTGTGTTATTTGCCTAATAGGCTGATTTATGTTATGGCTTTTTCCATTATTTCTTGGTTTGCTTGCTGTTATGGTTTGATTGTGGTTTCTCGCGAAGGCTTCTGAAAGTCGAGGATCAGTGCCCATCTGGTTTTCTTTGCTAAATACCGGAACCGGGGCATGAATGACCTGGGATTGGAAACATAAATAATTGCACTGCATACATGTAACTTGTTTGCTTGTTTTGCAGGTGTTGTCTCAGTTACTAACGTGTTTTGTGTTGCAGGCACTATAGCTCCCCAGAAAGTTCGGGAATAACCAGGTGTGCACAGATATCCAACCAAGATTAACAGAGAACGGGCCATGGACCAGATGCAAGCGGACTTGGCAGATCTGAGACTGAGAATGGATAACTTTATGACAATGATGGCCGGCATGGGGCAAAACCAAGAGCGTCTGCGGGAGATGATTGAGAACAGTCAACCCAGGAACACTGCTGCTGCTGCTACTGCTGATAATCGTACCGGTGCGGGCGCACGTCAGGTTGAACCTCCTGTTACACAGCCAAGTGTGACAATAATCAATGATGGGTTGAATAACATTCAGATGGATAATCATGATGACCAGTTCACTCTAGTTGATGAAGTTGAAGGTCAAGGTGCTGAGATGAACAAGAGGTTCGAAGAGATGGCTGAGCAAATCAAAGCTATTCAATCCCAGAGCTCCTTGGGATTTGACATCACAGATTTGGGCTTGGTTCCTGGGGTCAGGATCCCATACAAGTTCAAAGTTCCAACCTTTGAGAAGTATAATGGCACTGCGTGCCCGAAGACCCATCTACAATCATTCGTTGGGAGAATTGCTGCTCACACGGATGATGAGAAACTCTGGATGTATTATTTTCAAGACAGCTTGGTTGGAGCTTCGCTGGAGTGGTACATGAAGATCAGCAGAGTTAATATCAAGAGTTGGAAGGATCTAGCTGAAGCCTTTGTGAGGCAGTATCAATACAACATGGACATGGCTCCGAACCGCACGCAGTTGCAGCACATGGCTCAGACGCGTAAAGAAGGTTTCAAAGAGTATGCACAAAGGTGGCGCCAGCTCGCTGCCAGAGTGCAACCGCCACTGCTAGAGAACGAAATGGCTGACATGTTTATGGGTACTCTGCAGGGTGTTTTTCTTGAGAGGTTGGCGTCCAGCTCTGCCACTAAATTCAACGATATTGTTATTGCTGGTGAAAGAGTTGAGACATTGCTGAAAATGGGGAAGATACAAGATCCTAGTGCTAGCAGCTCGAATGGAGCGAGGAAAGCTTTTAGTGGACCTCCTAGGAGAAGAGAAGGCGAGACGAACGCTGTATTTGGCCGAGGCCGGGGCCGCGGTTATAGAAGACCCTATGAACATGTGGCTGCTGTCACAATTCCTATAGCTCCAGTGCAACAGATGCAACCTCCTCCAAAACATCAACATCAACAACAACAACCTCGTACCAATTATTAGCAGAGACCGTATCAGCCGAGGCAGACTTGACCGACTAATAGGGTAATTGAGGCCATCCCTATGACGTATGCTGCCTTACTTCTAAGACTACTAGATTTGAACCTGATTCAACTGAGGACTTTGGCACCACCACCTCCTGGAGAGCTTCCAGTTGGTTATGATGTCAACGCACGATGTACTTTCCACTCTGGAGCACCCGGGCACTCGACTGAGAAGTGCAGGGCTTTGCATCACAAGGTTCAGGATCTTGTAGACTCTAAAGCAATCAACTTTGCACCGCCACCAAATGTCAATTCGAACCCTATGCCGTATCATGGAGGGGCAAGAGTCAATGCTGTTGAAGGTGGTGACAAGCTGAGTCTGGTGTTGAGTATTGCTGAGGTGAAGACTCCTTTGAGGGTGGTGAAAGAAAGACTGCTGAATGGTCAAGTGTTTCCTGGTTGCTGTGTTGATTGTGAAGACTGTACAAATGCTGAGAATGGCTGTGAGAAGTTGAAGATGGGTTTGCAGGGTTTGATTGATGATGGATCCTTGCAGTTCAGTAAAATTGGTAATGATAAGGCTGATGATGTGTCAACCATTACCATTTTCTACGATGAAGCTGACATTCCTGTCATGCGAGAGCCGGTTACAATCTATGCTCCTCAAATTAGTCCTGTGACTATCACCGTACCTGGGCCTGTTCCGTACACAGACGATAGAGCCATTCCTTGGCATTATGGCTCAGATGTATATGTAGCTGGGCAGAAGATTGAGAGCAGACCCGTTATTGCTGACCCGACTGTAGAGAATGTCGGAGGAGTTGGGGGTTTCACTCGAAGTAGTAGATTATTTGCTCCCCCTGTGCTGAGAGGGGATCCCGAGGCCGAGGCGTCGTCCAAGGACAAAGGAAAGCAAGTTGTGAATGATGAGTCAACTACTCTTGTGGCTGGGCAGGGTACGTTTGAAAAAGAAGTCGAGGAATTCATGAGGATCATTGAAAAGAGTGACTACAAGGTGGTTGATCAACTGAACCAGACGCCTTCACAGATTTCCATCCTGTCACTGCTGATGTGCTCTCCCACACACCGAGGAGCCTTACTGAAAGTCCTATAAATGGCTTACGTTCCTCAGGAGATCACTGTCAACCAACTTGAAGCTGTTGTTGGAAGTGTTAATGCAAGCAACGACTTAGGCTTTACTGACAGGGACCTCACGTCGGAGGGCAGAAACCACAACAAAGCACTACACATCACGATGGAATGCAAAGGCGCTGTGTTGCCTCATGTTCTTGTAGAAACAGGCTCTTCCTTGAATGTGCTCCCGAAGAAGGCACTGATGAAGCTTAATGTTGATGGGATCGTCCTAACGCCAAGTGATCTGGTTGTCAAAGCTTTTGATGGTTCAAGAAGATCAGTTTTTGGAGAGGTTGAGCTGCCCGTCAAGATAGGCTCTCAAGTCTTCAAAAGTGTTTTCTATGTTATGGACATCCAGCCTGCATATAGCTGTTTGTTGGGAAGGCCGTGGATACATGCTGCTGGAGCTGTCACTTCAACCCTGCATTAGAAGCTTAAGTACGTGGTTGACGGCCAGGTCATCACAGTTTGTGGGGAGGAGGACATATTCGTCAGCCACTTGTCGACATTTAAGTACGTGGAGATGGATGGTGAAATCCATGAGACTTTATGCCAAGATTTTGAAGCAGACGTCAGCATTCTGACTCCTGTGGAGAAGGGCATTAAGAAGGAGGGAACGTCCATCCATTTCTACAGAGAAGCGAAAGAGGTTGTTCAATCAGGAAATGCCCAAGGCTGGGGCAAGCTGTTGGAGCTGGAAAAGAAAGATGATAAGTTCGGCTTAGGGTATCAGCCTGGTGGTTCTACTCAGAGTTGTAAGGCTATCACGTTCACAAGTGATGGGTTGCTCAACCACAGTCAGATCTGTACAGCAAGCCAAGAGGGGGATAGGGACGGAGACTGGGACAATTAGATCCACCCGTGTGCGCACGGCGAGGAGCTAGCAAACTGGTCTGCAGAAGACATTGTTCAAGTCACCTGGCTCTCAGAGTAATTATTTTGTTTCCTTTTATTAGCATACTGCATTGTCAAAATCCAGCATTCTGCCCAAGATGCTTGGATCCATTGTATTGGGCCACCATGTTTTGTATTGCATCGTTATTTTGCTATGAAATAAAAGGACATTTTCAGACAAAATGTGTTCCCTGTATTTGTTTTTAAACTTTTTCACAAAAATATAAAAATGGCAATGTGTTTTTCTTTTTGCTTTTGTGTTAGCATCTCTTTTTCAAAATAAGCAGATTCTGAATAAGCACATCATTTGTGAAGTGTTGATCATCCGGATTCCACGGATAACGTTCCTGCTATGGCTATGCATGACTTTGATAATCCAGTCTACCAAGCTGATGAAGGGGTTGAGGAAGATTGTGACCTCCCTGAAGAATTGGTCAGATTGTTGAAACAAGAGGAACGGGTTATTCAGCCTCATCAAGAGGAGATTGAGATCATCAACATTGGCAGTGAAGATGCAAAGAAGGAAATCAAGATTGGGGCCAGTCTGCAGGCCCACGTCAAGAAAGAGCTGATCAGTATGCTGAGAGAGTATGTGGATATCTTTGCTTGGTCATATCAAGATATGCCAGGGTTAGATACCGACATCGTGATGCATAAGCTACCTCTGAGAGAGGACTGTCCTCCTGTAAAGTAGAAATTGAGAAGAACTCGTCCTGACATGGCGATGAAGATTAAAGAGGAGGTTCAGAAGCAATGGGATGCCGGTTTCCTTGCTGTGACTAGTTACCCACCTTGGGTAGCTAACATTGTACCTATACCAAAGAAGGATGGCAAGGTCCGGATGTGCGTTGACTACCGGGATTTGAACAGAGCAAGCCCAAAAGATGACTTTCCGTTGCCACACATCGACGTGTTGGTAGACAATACTGCTCAATTCTCGGTATTTTCCTTCATGGATGGCTTCTCCGGTTATAACCAGATTAAGATGGCGCCGGAAGACATGGAGAAGACAACGTTCATTACCCTGTGGGGTACATTCTGCTATAAGGTCATGCCCTTTGGTTTGAAGAACGTCGGGGCAACTTATCAACGGGCGATGGTCACATTGTTCCATGACATGATCCACAAGGAGATTGAGTGTTATGTGGACGATATGATTGCAAAGTCCCGAGACAAAGAGGAACATCTGGTCAACCTGAAGAAGCTTTTTGATAGACTGATCAAGTACAAGTTGAGGTTGAATCCGAACAAGTGCACTTTCGGAGTGCGTTCCGGGAAACTGCTGGGTTTCATTGTAAGTCAAAGAGGAATTGAGTTAGATCCTGCTAAAGTAAAAGCTATTCAAGATATGCCTGCACCGAGAACAGAAAAAGAAGTGCGCGGGTTTTTAGGGAGGTTGAACTACATTTCTCGGTTCATATCTCATCTAACTGCCACGTGCGAACCGATATTCAAATTGCTAAGAAAAGAGTAAACGGTCAGGTGGAACGATGACTGCCAAAGAGCTTTCGACAAAATAAAAGAATATTTGCAGGGGCCTCCAATTCTGATGCCTCTAGTGGAAGGAAGACCATTAATCATGTACTTGACCGTGCTAGAAGGGTCAATGGGGTGTATGCTAGGCCATCATGACGAGTCTGGTCGAAAAGAGTACGCCATTTATTACCTTAGCAAAAAGTTTACCGACTGTGAATCCCGATATTCACTGCTCGAGAAAACTTGCTGCGCTTTGGTATGGGCTGCTCGCCGACTGAGGCAGTACATGTTGACTTATACCACATTGCTCATTTCCAAAATGGATCCTGTCAAGTACATCTTTGAGAAACTAGCGTTGACCGGAAGGGTTGCTAGGTGGCAGATGATTTTAAATGAATACGACATCCAGTATACTTCTCAGAAAGCCATCAAGGGAAGTGTATTGTCGGATTACCTTGCACAACAACCTCTTGAGGATGATTATCAACCAATGAAGTTTGATTTCCCTGATGAGGACATCATGTACCTCAAAACAAACGATTATGAGGAGCCACTTCCGGAGGAGGGGCCTGACCCTGAATCCAAATGGAAGTTGATGTTTGATGGGGCAGTCAATATCAATGGTCGTGGAGTTGGTGTCGTACTCATTACTCCTGAAGGTGTTCACTTACCCTTCGCCGCCAGAATTACTTTTGGCTGCACCAACAATGAAGCGGAATACGAGGCATGTATAATGGGAATAGAGGAGGCAATTGATCTGCGGATTAAGAACCTCGATATATTCGGGGATTCAGCCCTCGTCATTAACCTAGTTACCGGCAAGTGGTATACGCATCAAGAGCATTTAATTCCATACAAGGATTATGCTAGAAAACTGTTGACGTTCTTCACGACAGTTAAACTTCAATACATACCACGTGATGAAAATCAGTTTGCCGACGCATTGGCCATTCTCTCTTCGTCAATTAAAGTCTTGTGTTGGAATTATGTGCCTAGAATTGATATATCCAGGCTTGACGCTCCAGCTTATGTCTTCTCTGTAGACGCTGTGTCTGACGAGAAACCTTGGTATTTTGATATCAATTTATTCCTGGAAAAGCAAGAATACCCGACTGGGGCATCTTCCAATGACAAGAAGACCTTGAGGCGACTTGCTGCTAGCTTCTTCTTGAACACAGACGGGGTTTTGTACAAGAGAAACTTCGACATGGTCTTGCTCAGATGCGTGGATAGACACGAAGCAAGCCTGTTGATGCAGGAAGTCCACGAAGGATCTTTCGGTACCCATGCAGGAGGGCATGCTATGGCAAAGAAATTGCTGAGATCAGGGTATTACTGGATGACAATGGATGTAGACTGTTGTTCATTTGCTCGTAAGTGCCACAAATGCCAAATATATGCAGACAAAGTGCATGTTCCCCCTAACCCGCTCAACATCATGTCATCTCCTTGGCCCTTTTCTATGTGGGGCATTGACATGATCGGGAAGATAGAGCCAACTGCTTCAAATGGTCATCGCTTCATCCTGGTCGCGATTGATTACTTTACCAAATGGGTAGAAGCAGCATCTTATGCCAACGTCACTCGTCAAGTGGTGGCAAGATTTCTGAAAAGGGATATCATATGTAGATACGGAGTGCCCGAAAGAATCATTACTGACAATGGTTCTAGTCTCAACAACAAGATGATGGCAGACTTGTGTCGGGACTTCAAGATTCAACATCACAATTCTTCTCCTTACCGACCAAAGATGAATGGTGCGGTAGAGGCAGCTAACAAGAATATCAAGAAAATTGTGCAGAAAATGGTTGTCACCTACAAAGATTGGCATGAGATGTTACCGTTTGCTTTGCATGGGTACCGAACGTCAGCCAGGACGTCAACAGGGGCAACTCCCTTCTCTCTGGTGTATGGCATGGAAGCAGTCCTGCCTGTTGAAGTAGAGATTCCTTCACTGCGCGTGATGATGGATGTCAAGCTGGATGAGGCTGAATGGGTGCGTGCTCGTTACAATCAGCTATGTCTAATTGAGGAAAAGAGATTATCGGCTATCTGTCTTGGTCATATTTATCAGAGGAGAATGAAGCGTGCATTCGACCAACGAGTACGTACTCGAGAGTATCAAGTGGGAGAGCTTGTGTTGAAGAGGATCGTTCCTCCAGGTTCAGATCACAGGGGCAAGTGGACCCCAAACTACGAAGGACCATTCATAGTGAAGAAAGTCTTCTCAGGAGGATCACTGATGCTCATCACTATGGATGGAGATGACTTCCAGTCCCCTGTCAACTCGGATGTAGTTAAAAAGTACTTCGCATAAAAAGACCCGCTGGACATAAAAACAGAATTATAGTCCAGGCAAAAAAGGGGCATCCCGGCGAGCTAAAAACAGAATAAAAAGCTCGGACAAAAGTTAGGGAAATAAATAAATAAAAATGTACACCCGCTGAGTTGAAAAGCCACATTGGACAACTCAGGCAAAAAAGGGTATCCCGGTGGATTGAAAACCCGAAAGGGCGATCCACGCAAAACAAGGGAATAAGCGAACAACTGCGATCCGAGTTATCTGAACCACATCATCGTTTCGTACAACTTGACAATATCAGAAGGATAGGAAACAGCCCCTCATCCTCTCAGAAAGCCAAAGCAGAATGGAGAGTCTCGAAGACATGCAGGTCATAGTAGAAATGGAACTCCTTGGAATGCCGTGTACATTGCCATTAGGATAGTTTCTTTTCTCAATTTTATAGTGGCTACCTCTTTCCAGGTGGTCTCTTCCCGATGTAAATCTTTGCCTATTCAGAGGCCATTCAATAAAAAGAATATTCAGTCAAAAAGCTGTGTGTGTTTATTTTTGTTTGCAAAATGTCCTGAATTTTCAGCAAAAATAGCATTGCATCTAAACATGGTGATAATTTTGAAAAGAAAACTGACATGCAGGGAAACTGTAACCCTCTTTGAGTTTCGGGTGACGATGGATGAACAGATCATTCCATGCAAATCCCCGGGGCACACTTGGGTTTTCTGTTGTTGTAGGTTGCAGGATGGCGTCACATTCTCCCGAGCAATTTACTCTCCCCCAATAGAGTATCTCCCCAAGCAGATATTTCTTCCCTCAGCAGGTATCTGACGCCTGGTATCTCAAGCAGAGATTATCTCCAGCTAAGCCTTGGCAGCAGCCCAAGCAGTTTCTTCTTCCCCAGTGAAGTAGCAGTCTATTCTTCCCCAGTGGAGTATGCCTAGCAGGTACCTGAAGGCCTGACATTACCGGAGTTGGAATTATCAGAATTCTATCCGCATCAAGAGTCCTTCCCAGCAGGTGGGACTGAAAGCTTGATATCCCCTCAGAGTATTGAGTCAGCAGATGCTCTCCCCAGCCAGAGTATTGTTCAAGCATCTTCCCCAGTCAAGTCTGAAGATGATCCTATCCCCACAGAGTTCATATTGGATTTTCACTTCCGTCAGTGAAATATTTCCCAGCAAAGGTGCCGTACTTTTGGGTCATTTGATGATACAGTCAGGTATTCATCACTTCAGTCAGAGTTGAGTATCCAGACCTCTTGACTTCTCTTCCCCTGCAGAGTTGTAACTCTTGTGGCCGATCAGACATTGATCTACCGCTCGTCTGCGCTCCTCAACACTCGTCTATGTTATCCTTAAGCAAAGTTTCCTCAGCAGGGGCATATTACTGCTTTATTGCTGCTCGTCTGCATCTTTCAACACTCGTCTGTGTTGTCTCTGTGGTATTGCTCATTTGCTTCCCCAGCAGTTGGTTTATGATTACCTTGATATTGCTCGTCTGCAATTTTCTCAACACTCGTCTGTCTTCTAGTATGATATTTGTTGTTGCTCGTCTGCAATTCACAACATTTGTCTGTGTTGTGATATCTCATATTTGCTGTTTGCTCGTCTGCAACTTTCAACACTCTTCTGTGTTTGGTATTGGATCCTTTGCTGCACTCGTCTGTGCCTCGATATGTATTTTCAGCAGTTGCTCGTTTGCAACTTTCCAGCACTCGACTGTGTTTGGCATGCCTGATATTTGTGGATACTCGTCTGTATCATCTCTAGCACTCGTCTGTGTGGTTTGCCTGTTGAAGTTCGTCTGCTTCGCTTGGATACTCGTCTGTATCATCGCCAGTACTCGTCTGTGTTGTTTACCTGTTTGAAGCTCGTCTGCTTTGCTTGGATACTCGTCTGTATCATCTTCATCACTCATCTGTGCTAGCTTATATCTGTGTTGTGTGGATTTGATGTTTATCCTGATATTCTTCTATTGCTGCTTCAAATGCTCGTCTGTGTTTGAATTTCTGGGATTCGTCTATACCAGTGGCTGATACTCGTTTGTATCGTTGCCTGAAGCGCTCGTCTGTGTTTCTCAGATCATCGTCTGATACTCGTCTGTATCATTGACTTATGGCACTCGTCTGTGTTACCTTGATGATCATCCAATACTCGTCTGTATTGAAGAGGTTTAAAATCCTGACAGTGGGAATTAATGTCAAAATGGTTACCGGTCCTGGCGTAACGGGTAAATCCGAAGGAGGCTCGTCTGTCTCAGGCACCAATTATTGTTGTTGCACCTGGCGTCACAGGTTTGCTCAGAAGACTCGTCTGTCTTATACCATATATCCGCGGATAATATATGAAGAAGGTTCGTCTACCTTGATTGCATGTCTATCCCACAGACCTAAGTGCATTACCGGTCCTGGTGTAACAGGTAAATCCGAAGGAGACTCGTCTGTCTCATGTTATATTCAGTGTTTGAGGACTCGTCTGTCCATCTCCTGGCGTCACAGGATGGTTTGAAGACTCGTTTGTCTCAGTTTATGTCCTTGAAGTGTTTGAGGACTTGTATGTCCAATTCCTGGCGTCACAGGATTGTTTGAAGACTCGTCTGTCTCAGATTATGTTCTTGCAGTATTTGAGGACTCGTATGTCCAGCTCCTGGCGTCACAGGATTGTTTGAATACTCGTCTGTCAACTTGTTCTTACTCCAGATATCAGTTTCAACTTGGAAGAAGCTCGTCTGCTTCTTTCTCCCCTGCAGTCCCCAGAGCGTCATCTGGTTGGGTTTATTTCCCGGTGTTGCATTCTTCGTCAGAGTGCAAATTTTTGGTCTTCTTGGTATTCAACCACAGTTTATCTTGAAGGGTCGATAGCCCGTACTATCCTCCTTTTCAGATTAACTGATGATTGAATAGGGGCAGCTGTAACACCCTAAATTTGCCCTCTTCCTTTTAAGCATCATGTCATATCATATTCATCATACTTATATCATTTCCTTAGCATCATATCATGGAAAGATGAAGCATAACATCCCCTCATGTCCTAGCATCAGCATATGGTCATCTGTGGAGTTCCCAGAAGCATTTCAAGCCATGACAAGGGTCCCAATGAGTTTGTACAAGTTATATGGTGAGTATACACTCCATTTTCAAGATCAAATCCATTGGCAAAAGCTCAGAAGATTGCATGATCATCAGAGATCTCAGGACAAGGCAAAGCTCCTATGCAGTGCACCCAAATTAGGGTTTGGGATTCAAGTACCATAATCTCACAACTTTGGCCATTTCTTGTGAGCCAAGTCTTCTATATGTTAATAGGATCCTATGTGTAAAATTTCATGAGAAAATTCCATGTGGAAGTCAGACAATGCCTTAGTTGCTTGCAGATGAAGCAGAAAGTCAACAGAGCTCTGAAAATGTCAACTGTGCAATTTCAAGGGGTCCAACCCAAATTTTTTGGCCAAGAGGGGTCCTTAAAATTTTATATGAGGTTTGGAATGCCTAAATTTCAAGAGTCATGGAGGTTTGAGGGGTTTTGCAAAAAATGGTACAAAGTTGGTTTTTGAAATTTTGCAAATTTGGCAACTTTGGCCCTAATCTTCAAGTGGCCTTAACATGATCAAAAATTCTCCGAATGGACCAAAGTCAAACATGAAAGTTGGAGAGTAAGGGCTGCCATTTTTAAAAAGTACAAGTGCGTTTTCACCGGATTTACCAATCTCCCTCTAAGGCATTCGAAAATTCCTCCATATAGGGCATTTTTTCACTTTTCCAAAAGTGCATCATGTGCAAGAAGGCTCCAATCTTGAATTTTGTGAATTGGTTCAGGCCCAAACTTGTTTTTAACTTGAAATAAATTTCCTTAATACCAATTTGCTCCAAAAAAATAGTCGTTTTCATACACTTCTGAAAAATCCCTCCAAAACACTCCAATTTGCAAAATTCATGAATTAAGTGTGAGAGTTTGATCTAAGGGCCAGGAGTGAATGGATTTGGATCAAGGGTGGAGAATAGAACTTACACTTGCTGAGAAGCCCAAGGAAGCATGAGGGAAGCATGCATATCTCACTAATTAAACAATTTGCATATTCACACTTTTCTCATTCAATTTTCGTGCAACTTCTATCACACTTTCAACACTCACTCTAAACATCATTCCAAAGAGAATAGAGCAAAAAACCAGATCTGAATCTCTCTCATTCTCTCATTCCCAACCTTCTTGAATTCTTGCATTTTGCTTCATATCTCTCCATTCCTTGACATTCTCCACAAATCTCTTCCATATTCTTGATCAGTGAATCATCCACTCATTCAAGCTTAGAACACAAAATTTGAGGTTCACCATTTCAAAGCCTCTTGTGTTGAAACTTCAGATCTACACCATTTCAAGACCTTAGATGCATTTATTTTTCATCTAAGGAGTAAGAGGAGTGATTTGCACGGATTATTTGGTTTTCTATCTCAATATTTCGAGATCTCCATCTCAGGTATGGCTTGAAACTTTTTGTTCTGGAAATGGAATTTTATTGTTGATTTGTGTTCCTTGTTCTTCCTTGATCATGCTGCACTTCGTAGATTTGATTTTGGTGCATTATATCATAAGTTATGTGCATTTAAAGTTTGATGATCAATGTTGTTTTCCTTCGATCCGGCCGATCCTTTGTGTTTTAGCTATTTTTGATGTCATATTTGGATTCAGTGATGTTGAGTTAGTCAATTTGGACAATTGGTTTGCATTATTTGATGATTTTTTGCTTCTGGTTTGGTCTCCAGTGCCAGAGTTCTAACTCCGGTCACCGAAATTTGTCTTGTGAGTCTCTATGAAGAAGATGATGTTTCCACCCTTGGATCCCTCATTCAAGGCGCATCATGCTGCCACGTGTCCTTTATTTCCTTCCTTTCACCTTCATAATTCTGATTTCTATTTTAATAATCCGTGTGGCCATATCAATCATAACACCCGTGAGCTCACCTTGCAAGAGCCAATGACAGCGCATGTGACTGCCACCTCAATTAATGAGGTGAGGCGCAACATCCACACGATGCATCCATCGGCTCTCATATTTCCCAACTTTGTTTTATTAAATTCAAATAAATCCCATAGCAACAGCATGCTCCTTCAGCGCACATGGGCCCAGGAAATATTGCTCTTCGCGCCCCCAGCGTACCCAGCCCATCCAATTCACACGTGAAACCTTTACTGTCTACACCACCTTCAATGTCATTTTATTTTCTTTTTTCAACTTTAATTTCTTTTTATTTCAGTTCCATTTTAATTCATTAAAAATAGTTCCAATCATCCAAAAATCCCCAAAAAAATCATGGACCTTCTTTTGTGTCTCTAGTTTTTTTTATCATATTTTTATTTTATTTTTTTCATTGATCCACGTGCCATAAATAATTCTCCATTGTACATAGCTTCTTTTTAAGTCTTTCTTGACCAGTCTGCCTTGTTTATTTTCCTTAGTCTTCAATATTTTGAGTTTTGATCCCATTCTTTTTGCTTTGTGCTCTTAAGATCTTGTACTTTTCATGTGATATTTCTCTGGATTTTTAGAAACTTATTTCTTGAGTTTTGGTCTGGTAACTTGTGGTGTAAACTTTCTATCCTAACTTGTGTTCTTGCCTCCATTTAACCTAGTTCACTTCTGAATCTTTGCAAATACTTTTGGCTAGTTGATATAACATGTTTGAGGATCATTTTGTTTCAGTTGTGGAATTTTTAGATGGCTGTTTGTTTTATTATGGATTTTATCTTGAACATTGTCCCGTTTTGCTTCCTTTAAACCTTTAAGTCTCTCATAAGCCTTGAAAGGCACTTGTGCTCACTTTTTCTTCTCATTTGGGGTTCCTTTGGGGTGTGGGTACCTTCCTGGTCCTAGGATAGGTCTTGTGTCTTCTGAAATTTTGAGTTTGCTTCTTCTTTAAGTCATTTGATTCTTTAAGTGTTTTAACTTCATCTTTTGGTTTCTCTTGCTCCCATTTGGCATTGTTTGGTCTTGTATCTTGTTTCTCTTCATCTTGCTGGCTTCCTAAGCCATTATTCATCTCATTTCGGTTCTGGTTGTGAGCTTTGTGTTCATGTTTTGTGCGTTTTGCTTTGCATATTTCATAAGTGTGCATTTGTTTTCATATGTATTCATGTTGCATCATTTTGAGTCATAAGTCTCTTCTCCTCATTTCTTTGAGTTGCATTTGCATTGTGGATTTGTTCATATCATGTCACTTCTGATTGTCTGATGTTAGCATGTTATCTTGCTCATTTTGTTTCATGTATGTGCATACTAACCTTGCAGGGGCTATGGTAAGTGTGAGATGTGGGAATTGAGTTCCACATCTCCAATTCTCATCTTCTCCTCTTATGTTTATGTGAACTAACCCTTTGTTGTTGGGCTTAGGCCTTTCTCATCCCTTCTCCTATCTTCTTCTTTCCTTCTTCATTAGGATAGAAACCTCACTAACCCTTAGGACATCCATGCATGTTAACACTTAGGATTATTTTAGTCCCCCTTTAGAATTTTTCCTTTGAGATCCTTTTGGTTCTTTTTCTCTTCTCATCTCATAACTGTAAAAAAAACTTTAATAACTTTGAAGTGATGCATTGATCCATAGCCTTATTCCATGAGGTATGCTTGTAGTCTTCCCATCTTGGGATAGTACATGTTTACCTTGTGATGCACAAGTATGATCAAGGTATCTTCTTCATAAAAGAAAAGCATAAAAAACACTTCTTCATTTTAAATAATCAAAACACTTAATAAGTAAACAAGTTAGTGAGCCTAGGCCCTAATCTGTGGGTTCAAGTTTTGGGGATCTTCTCCTTACTTGAGTGTGCTTGTTCTATTATTCCATCTTTGAATGTAGTGACAAGTGCACATTCCATTGAAGAGAGCCTGAGTTCACTTCCTTGTGACACATTCATAAAAGCTTCTAAAAAACACCAAACAAACAATAAGCGTCTCTCCTTCGGGAATTCTTTTCTCACCTCATTCGCTTTGTACGCGAACTTGCTCCTACATGTCATTTTGCAAGACGGTTACGCACTCGTTGTCCGAGTCTGCAACACCTGAGCAATGGCATAGGCAGTTCAAGCCTTAATTCACAAGCAATTTCCTTTTGGTACCCCTAGTTAGGGGAACTACGGCGTCTCTGATCCTCATTATCCTGATGAGGTACGTAGGCAGTGGGGTAGGGCCCGTTCGAGCACAATCTTTATTTTCCCTACATTTTTCCTTTCAGTTCTTTTCCAGTTCTAGTTTCTTTTCATTTTCATTTTCTTTTGCTGCAGTTTTCATACCCTCACCCTTTGAAATAGTTTCTTTTGCAAGCGTGGATCCCGTCGGGTACGGCGGACGATCTGGGTGCTAATACCTTCCCAGGTCGTAACCGACTCCCGAGCTCAGTCTCTTTGGTTCACAGGACCTGTGTCCTTCCTCTTCTTTCTTCTGGTTTGTGCAGCATTACCATTCCCTTTCTTCGGGATAAAAATGCCTGGCTGGCGAGTTTATTCTTTTTCCGCGCCACTTTCGCGTTTGTACCAGGATGGAAATCCGGGGAGCGACACCTTTGATGGCTTTTTGAGATGTGTACTGAATGTCATACTCTGTCAGAATCATTTGCCATCTTGCAACCCTTCCGGTAAGTGCTGGCTTCTCAAATATGTACTTGAAGGGGTCCATTTTTGAGATCAACAAGGTAGTGTGAGTCAGCATATACTGTCTTAGTCGGCGAGCAGCCCACGCTAAAGCACAACAAGTTTTCTCGAGCAGTGAATAACGTTGTTCACACTCGGTAAACGTTTTGCTTAGGTAGTATATTGAATACTCTTTTCGACTAGACTCGTCATCCTAGCCCAACTACACACCCCATTGACCCTTATAATACTGTCAGGTACATTATCAGAGGTCTTCCTTCAACTGGAGGCATGCGAATCGGAGGTTCTTGCAGGTACTCTTTGATCTTGTCAAAAGCTTTCTGACAATCGTCGTTCCACCTGACTGTTTATTCTTTTCATAACAGCTTGAATAAGGGCTCACAAGTTGCAGTAAGATGAGATATGAACCTTGATATGTAGTTCAATCTACCTAAGAACCCCCAAACTTCTTTTTCAGTCCTAGGTGCAGGCATCTCCTGAATGGCTTTGTTTTTGTCAGGATCAACTTCAATTCCCTTTTCACTTACGATAAATCCCAACAACTTACCAGAACGTACCCCGAATGTGCATTTGTTGGGGTTTAACTTCAACTGATATTTCCTCAGACGCTTGAACAACTTCAGCAGGTTTACCAGATGGTCTTCTTCAGTAAGGGACTTGGCAATCATGTCATCCACGTAGCATTCAATTTCTTTGTGGATCATATCGTGGAATAGTGTTACCATAGCCCGTTGATAAGTGGCACCGACGTTCTTCAGTCCAAAAGGCATTACCTTGTAACAAAATGTGCCCCAAGGTGTGATGAAGGTTGTTTTCTCCATGTCTTCGGGTGACATCTTGATCTGATTATACCCAGAAAATCCATCCATGAAAGAAAATACCGAGAACTGAGCGGTGTTGTCAACCAATACATCAATGTGAGGTAATGGGAAATCATCCTTCGGGCTAGCTCTGCTCAGGTCCCGGTAATCCACACACATACGCATCTTGCCATCCTTCTTAGGCACTGGTACAATGTTAGCAACCCACGGCGGGTAACTAGTTACAGCCAGGAAACCGACGTCCCACTGTTTTTGTACTTCCTCCTTAATCTTCATGGCCATATCTGGGCGAGTACGGCGTAACTTTTGCTTCACTAGAGGGCAATCTTCTTTCAATGGTAGCTTGTGCATGACAATATCCGTATTCAGGCCTGGCATGTCTTGATAGGACCAAGCAAAGACGTCGACATATTCTCGAAGCATGTTGATAAGTTGTTCTTTTACTGAAGCTTGCAGACTGGCCCCAATCTTCACTTCTTTCAAATCCTCCTCGGTACCAAGATTAACAGTTTCAACCTCCTCCTGATGAGGAGTAATCACTTTCTCTTCTTGCCTCAACAACCTGGCTAACTCTTCAGGCAACTCATAGTCTTCTTCAACCCCTTCATCAGCTTGATTAATTGGATTGTAGAAGTCATACAAGGTCATAGCAGTGCTATTGTCGGTGCAATCTAGAGGATTATGTTTGCAAGGGTTGAGAAAATGAAGTTATTTATTTTGAAAACATTGCCATTTTATTGTTTTATGCGAAAACTAACAAAAGTGAAAAGACAATGAGCGAAAGAGAAAATTGTTTGCAAAAGATGTCCGATATTCATTGATATTCTATTTGCACAAAATTACAAATATGGCCCTATTACAAAATAAGCAGGAAATAATAATTACTCTGCAAGAGTAACCCTAATAATTTCCTAGGAAGACCAGTTATGGACTTGGCGACCTGGGATCTTTGGACGAATCCAACTCTCCAGGTTGAGGTCACTTTCCACCTCGTCTTCCACGTTATTGACAGCATTTGGGGTGAGCATCCCCCCACTTATGAACTTGGGCTCCTTAGCAGCCTCTGCTTGATCTTGTCGGAATGGTTTGTAACCCAAACCGAATCTGTCCTCCTTCTTCTCCACCGGTAGAAGCTTGCCCCAGCCTTGGGAATTTCCATCTTCAAAAACCTTCTGAGCTTGTTGATAGGAGACAATTGAAGTACCCATCCTATCTTCTTGGGATGCAGCAAATACTTCAGTTGTCGCCTCATTGACGTTTAGTGCTTCGAACCCTTGGCTCATGGTTTCATGGATTTCACCATCCATCTCAATGTATTTGTAGGTAGCCAGATGGCTAACAAAGATATCCTCTTCACCACAGATTGTGATAATCTGCCCTTCCCACTCATATTTCAATTTCTGGTGAAGGGTTGACGTAATTGCGCCAGCGGCGTGAATCCATGGTCAACCCAACAAACAACTATAGGCTGGCTGGATGTCCATCACATAGAAAGTAGTTTGAAAGACCTGCGGGCCGATTATCACAGGAAGCTCCACTTCTCCAAGAATAGACCTCTTGGAACCGTCAAAATCTCTAACCACCAGATTGCTTGGACGGAGAGCTATACCATCATATTCAAGCTTGACAAGGGCTTTCTTTGGCAAGAAATTGAGTGAAGACCTAGTGTCAACAAGAACATGTGAAAGCACAACCCCTTTACACTCTAGAGTGATGTGTAAAGCTTTGTTATGATGACGACCTTCCGTTGTCAAATCAGCGTTGGTGAAGCCTAGCCCATGGCTAGTATTAACATTAGACACCACTGTCTCGAGCTGATTCACCGTGATCTCCTCCGACACGTAGGTTGCGTGCATGACTTTAAGTAATGCATCCCGATGAGCTTCGAAACACAATAGCAAGGATAAGATGGAGATCTTGGAAGGAGTCTGGTGGAGCTGATCAACAACCTTGTAGTCGCTTCTTTTGATTATCCTCATAAATTCATCCGCATTTTGATCAAAGGATGTTTTATGGGCTTCTTTTGGTACAGGTTCTTCAGGTGCCACACTTTTACCTTTGGCTTTGGCAGTAGCCTCTGCCTAAGTATTAATTCTTGGAACTTGTGACGCGAAGAGGCGTCCGCTTCGGGTGAAGCCTCCGCCTCCCCCGACATTATCCACTTGTGGTGTATGAACTGAAGAATCAAGAAGGACTCTCTCTCTCTCTCTCTCTTTCTCTGTTGCAGTAAAGGTCTGAACCATAGTGCCATGGTACAACATTATCTTTTTATCACGGAATGGGCCCCGACACTATGATGGTGATTGGACTGACTGCGGCAGAGGTAGGAATTGTTATTGTTTGTGGATCATAAAATATGGTAACAGGACTTCTGATTGATGGTGGTAGTGATTGACTGAAGCTGGGTTGTTGCTGAAACTGTTGTTGAGATTGTTGCTGAAAATTGTTGGAATCAGGAACCGTTGCAGGGTCGTAATATATGGTGACTGTGGAGACGTCGTTGTTAATGGTTGTTGTAGTTGTAGAAGCGGATGCGTTTGAACTGGTGTTTGTTGAAGTGATGGAAGAGGTGGTTGCTGATTTTGTAGACGAGTCTGTAGGAACAATTGTCTTTGCAGTTGTAGGAGAAGTACTTGTTGTTGCTAAAAAAGGAGTTGCTGGTGTTATAGAAACCGTTGTTGTTATTTGTAGGATACCTTCTCTGATCAGGCCACTGATGCTATTTCTCAAGCTTGCACACCCATTGATGGAAACTTTGCAAGATTTACAGCAGGCCTCACAACCTGGGAACACCTGGAATTTTAAAAGCTGGGCTTTAACCTCTTCCATAGGTGTTTGAATGCTCGCAGTATCTTCAATTAAATTCATGGGTTGGCCCTCCTCAATTGCATTTATCATGGGCCCACCATGGCTGGGCATAGGATTCTTCGTGACATTAGGAGGTGGTGCAAAATTCAGGGCCTTTGAATCAACCAGATCCTGGACCTTCATGTGCAAAGCTCTGCACTTTTCTGTGGTGTGACCAGGTGCATTAGAATGAAAAGCACATCTGGCATTGACGTCGTAATTTCTCGGAAGGTTCTGAGGATCTGGTGGAGCCAGAGTCCTTAACTCGACAAGATTAAGCTTCAGGAGTTGTGGAAAAAAGGTGGCATATGGAATTGGTATAGGGTCAATTACCCTGTTAACTTGAGATGGCATTTGCTGGAAAGGGCCTTGTTGTTGGTTGTTGTTGTTGTAGGATCTTTGTTGAGGAAACAGTTGCTGTTGAGGAAAATGTTGTGGTTGTTGAGTGTATTGAGGAGGTGGACTAGGAATAGTGACAGCGGCAATTGATCTTGGCAGATACTGGGGTCTTCCTCTGCCTATGTGTACGGAGTTTGTTTCGCCCGACCTGCGAGGCCCTGCAAATGGTTTCCTTGCACTGCTTGAACTGGCGCCGTTATCATAAATCTTTCCCATTTTCAGTAAACTCTCAATTCTTTCTCCAGCTATAACCACGTCTACAAAGCTAGTGGAAGAGAATGCAGCCAACCTGTCAATGTACGTCCCCTGGAGGGTGTTCATAAACATATTTTCCATTTCCCTTTCTGACATTGGAGGTTGAACGACAGCAGCTAATTGCCTCCATCTTTGAGAATACTCACTAAAGCTTTCCCTGGAAGACTGTGACATTCCCATTAGAAGGGTCCTGTTAGGAGCCATGTCCAGATTGTATTGATATTGGCGAATGAAAGCCTTGGCCAAATCTTTCTAATTCCTTACTGTGGCCCCTGGTCAAATGAGAGTTCCACTCACGGGATGCCCCTGTCAAGCTATCCTCAAAATAGAACATCCATAGTTTTTCATCCATGGTGTAGGCTTTTAATCTTCCCAGGAAAGATTGGAGATGGGTGCGAGGGCAGGATGTACCATTGTATCTTTCAAAGTAGGGAGGTTTGAACTTGTGAGGAATTCTAACCACCTCTACTAGTCCCATATCCATGACATCAAAACCCAGAGAATTTTGAGATTCTAGGGACCTTAACTTTTCTGCTATCTCGTCCAGCCGACGATCATAAACTTCATCTCCTGCCCCAACTATAGTAAATTGTTCTTCCTGAGGGTCCTCCTGCAAGGAACGCCCTCCAGTGTTGCCCTGGGTATTTCTTATAGCATTGATGTCTGGGTTAAGATGAGGTCCAACTCTCTCAGTCTTTCTTGGCTTTGGGTCAACCCAGTCATCACTGCCATAAACTGGTTCATTTGGGCCCTCATCTCAGTCCTCTCATTGGCCATTTGGGTTCTCACGTCGGTCAGATCTTGTTGAACCTGGTCCATTTGTAACCCCGGAAGGTTGTTTCTTGTCGGGTACCGGTGAACTCTATTGATGGGGAAGACTCTTCTACGAGAAATGTTTCCTGTAACCACAACAAAGTGAGAAACAACAAAAACAAAAAAACCTACAAATCAAAGAAATGAGGTTAGTATGCAATGCAGAATGTCTATTTGTCTTCCAAGGGTATCTGGTTTGGCTCTTTGGTTTTGACCTTCCAGACCTCAAGGAATGATGATGTTGAAGAGAGATAACGCCCACAAAATAACACAAACCATATATTACAAAGTGTAAAGATACATAGTTTGATTACAACAAAATTCCCATGGAGGGTCAAAATACAACAACAAAAGTACAATCAAAATGAAGTACAAGTACAAAGAAATCAAACATCCAATCCATAATCATCCTTTCTGACTTCTTTCAGGAGAGCCTCAGTTACTGGGCCAACTGGATGCTCTGTGATGGTCCTGATAAGAAGATTTCTGGTGGCAATGGCACTTGTCAACTTCTTATGCTTGTCTTGGTCCTTTGATCTCTTCAACCCCGCCCGAAGTTTCAACTCAGAGATCTCTTTCTGTGCTGCTAACAAGGCCTCCTGATTCTTCTTCTCACTAGTTTCCAACTGCTCTATCCTAGCCTGGGTCATCTGATCTTCTTGTGAACGAGCCTCAGTGATCCTGATCCACCTAGCCTGACTCTCCTTCAGGTAGTGCTCAGCTCTGGCCTTCTAAATCTTGGCTTCCTTGCAAGCATTCTTCAACACAAACTCCCCTGCTCTAGCCCTTCTAATATAATCACCTGTCTTCTCAATCTTGGTCATATGCTCGACCCGGAGCTTCTCTAACCTCTCATTGTCCAGACGACTATCATTCCTCTCCCAGAGAGTCTTCTTCAAAGCTTCAGAAAGCTGAGTATTCCTTTCCTTCAACTTCCCAAACTCCTTTAAACTGACTATAGCTGCAGGCTCCACTGCTGATGGTCCAGGCACATCCTCTAGGGTGAATGGCATGCGGGTGATATGTCCCCTGATGCGAGACCAATTAAGATACTGAGCTGAAACTGTGTTGTTGCACTTGCCAAGAATAGCAGTCCCGTTTGTTTGAATATCATCCCAAGCCCAAGCTGCTTGTCTGGCAATGGCAAGGTTGTGTTGAATGTCACAGTAAAGGGTTTCTGACAAGTCTTTCTCTCTTGGTGGATGTACCAAGGCATACCCTAATTTCCTTTTGAACAGTAAAGGATTGTAGTTGATGCAACCCTTCACGCCAATCAGGGGTACATTGGGATATTGCCCACAGCTGGTGATGATATCTTTTCCCTTGGTGCTATGAGTACACCATCTGATGTCTTATGAAGTAAGGGAAATCATTCTCTTGGCCCAGTTCTTTGACTGATGAGGGTTCAGGAAAGCTTCTGACTTTGGCAAGTGCCTCAACAACCAACAATAGAAGAGAGGTTCACAACATCTGACTAATCTCCCCCTCTGCTTCTCATTCCTTTGATGCATTGAGTAGTAAAAGTCTCCAAGCAAGGTAGGGACTGGATTCTTCAACAAGAAAATGTGGATAGCACTCTTGCTTACAAACTTAGGCTCTTCTGCAAACAAGATGATACCGTATATGCTAAGGTCCAGAAGAGCACAAACAATGTCCCACTTCCCTGCTACATCATGAATGATGGCCTGAGTAACCAAGAAGTCCAAATGAAGGCCTGGGATTCCAGCTTTGGTGGTCATATTCTGGTCAATGAGGATGGATTCCAAGTGCAAATCCTTAGCTATATCTTCATTTCTGGGAGCAGTCATCTCAGGGTTGAAAGGAATCCCCCTCCTGATGGGGACACCCAACAACATGGAGAACTCCTCTAGCAAAGGGCCCAAAAGAAAGTCTAGAAAGGTGAAACATCTGAGAGGAGGGTCATAGAACTAAAGACAAGTGTGGATCATGCTCCTCTGTGAGGCATCCAAGTCCATGATCATGTCCATAATTCCACCATAATGTTCCCTGAATAAAGGGACATGATCAGGAGTGATGAGTGTCTGAATCTGTCTGATGCCTGTCAAAGTGGGCTCAAAGAAATGATAAGTGATGTTGCTTTTCTTGGATGGGTCCATGCTGACAATGGATGCTGGTGAAGAAGACTGAGGAGAAGTACTGGAGAAAGCTGCTGAAAATAACTGGAGAAGATACTGGAGAGGATCTCTGATGAAGATAACCGATGAAGAAGGCTGATGCAGATAGCTGAAGGAATCTGAGCAGCAGAACAGGTCAAAACCAAACCAAAGATAAAATGTGGATACCCTGTAAAACAAACAGACAAATGTTAAATGATGCAAAATGATGTATGCAAAATGATATGCAAGGGTTTGTGATCAAGTGCTGGATCTATTATCTGCCTTGATAGGGTCCATATGTGTTCATAAGTCCGGATGGAGGTCTAGAGAACCAGTAACCAGGTGGGGGACTCAAATAAAGAGTCACAAGTCCAGGGTTTCACAAGAACAGTCCAAAATGATGTGACCTTAACAATATTAGTAACAAGGTATGATGAGGCCAAGGGTTCCTGCAAACCTGTAAACATCCCAACCCCCATCACATGTGTTGTTCTAGAACAAGGATCCTTAGACTTAGATCAGTTATGAGAAGTGTAAACGCTTATAACTCGGAGGTACAATGTTTACAATAATCATAAATGATCCTCCTAAAATTCACCTCAGATGTTGAAGGTCATAAAAAGGTCATCCAGACTTAGCATGCTTCCCAGATAGCCCTAGTACTACAGGAAATCCGTAGCACAAAGTTCTCAAGAAGAAACCCATGTCTGAACCGTGTTTCATATTCCCGCACCAGACCGAAATGGAATGGGAAATAATATGAAGCCATTCTATCCTATGTGTCACTCAGGCTCCCGGTATGGAACCTTACTCACTCAATAACCCTCCCACCAAAACAGACAGAAGATCCAACACACATGATATGATGATAACAATATGAAATGCATATAAACAATAAATGAAAGCAATAAATAAAGCTATACAGAAAGCAATAAATAAAGCAATAAACAAAAGCACAAGTAGCACATAACACCCCCATAAACACAAATCAAACAAGCGCTAGGAGAAACCCACAAAAAGAACCAGAAGCCATGGTTGCAAGATAAGATTCCCCAGCAGAGTCGCCAAGATGTCGCTCCCGAGGATTTGCATCCCCGGTGCAAACGCGAACTGTCGGCGAAACGAGAAAATGAAAGGTGAAGTGAATAGAGTCGCCAACTAGGCATTTTTTATCCCGAAGGAAAGGTAATGCTGCATAAACCTAGAAAAAGATGGATAAGACGGTTGCAAACTAGAGAAACTGAGAAAGGGGGTTGGTTACAATCTGGGAAGGTATTAGCACCCAGATTGTTCGTCGTACTCGACGGGATCCACGCTTAAAAGATTGTGTTTAAAGGGGTAGTGTATATGCTATCTGTGTGCAAAAGCTGGAAAAGAAATATACAAGTGTCAGTGCAAAAAGGGTGAATTGCTCAGGAACTGAGGCTTAGAAAAGAATGCTGAAAGAGGGGGATGACAAAGAGACTTTTGTTCGATAACTGTTAAGTTATGCCTACGTATCCTCACGTGCAATGAGGAAGTCAGAACACCGTAGTTAGACTCAAAGTGACTGAAAGATAAATTGACTGTGAACTGCTTACTTGTCTATGCTCAAGCGTATGACTCGTCTGGCTCGAGTGCTAACTATCTTGCATTAGACGGAAGAAGCAAGTTCTCATTTTTGAATGAGTGTGATGAGAAAAGAATCCCGGAGGAGACGATTATTGTTTGTTTTTGGTATTTTCAGTTTTTTATTGTTTTTTGGAATTTTGCATAAGTTAATGAGCTTAAGCCTAAATCAAGGGTTTGTAAACTCATTATATCCTCCCTGATTAGGGACAATGAGCCTACTTAAGTATGAGATAAGCATCTCAACTTAATTACCATGATGAGGTAGGATTAAGGTCATTAACCTACTTGTGATTATTGAGATGTTTTTTGGTTTTTGTTTAGTGTTAAGTAATGAGTTTAATTTCTAATCACATATTAGTGAGCTCATTACACCATCCTAATAGAAGAATAATAGATGAGAACACTTAAGCTGAAGAAGATACCTCAATTTAATCCATGGTTAGGGATTAAATTCATTATATAACAAACCTTTATTAAATTAATTTTAATTAAAGGATGAGATTAAGAAGTGGATTTTAAGTTTGTAAGACAACTTGAGGGGGACTTGTCCATTAAACACTAGGGTTAGTCCCTCTTAACCATAAGGAAGAGATAAAACCCTAATGTAAGGCTCAAGTTACAAGATAAAGTCTTGGTGATTATTAATGTGATTTGAATAAGAGGTTTACACAAATTAAAAGTTTAACACTTAGGATTAAAGTTATACACTCCATCTTAAGAGAAGGATGCAGGCATAACCCTAATTCCAAAGTCCTAAAACTTTAAGAGTTTAGTCTCTGATTATTGAGTTGAGGAGAGAGACTCAAGGATACTCAAAGGTAAAAAGCTAAGGGGGACTAATCACAACCCTAATTATTATCATGCTTGGATATCCTATGGTTTATGAGGCTTAGAGAAAGATCTTCAAGGAAGCCACCAATGGAAGAAGCAGATGAAAGGAGGAGGAAGCAGAAGAATAAGTTACTTACTTCCTAAGAAGATAAGTAACTTAAAGGAAGAAAGTGAGAGAGATAGAACATAAGTGAATCTAATTCACCTCAAAGACAAGCAAGATTCATATGAATGAGATAAGAAGAAGTGAGAGGTGAAGGCCAATCCACCTCCCAAAATAACTTACCAAAAGTTCCTGAAATGGTTAGTATGAATGCATAAGGTATAAGGCATGAAGGAAAGAATTGAAATGAAGTGCAAAGACCAAAGTCAGAAGTGTTTTTGTGATGAAAATTTCATGTGATATGATGCAATGTCATACAAGATGCACATGAATGTTCATATAAGAATGAGATGCAAGGGAAACATGCTTTGAAGTTTGAAAACACATGAAAGTTCATGAAATGATATGAATGCTAAACATGGAAAATGAATGAAGAAATGATCAAGCAAGTTTCTAACATGCCCTAAGATGTCTAAGATGACATATGAATGCATGAAATGTCATGGAAAGTTCATGTGATGATGAATATGCAAGGTGAATGCAAGAACATGAGAAATTAGGGATATATGGATATGTGAGATGCAAATGGATAAAACAGAAGCATATGACATGATAAAAATTTGAAATTAAGCTCAAACAAACCCTAATCCCATATTAGGACACCCCCCAAAGGATAAGGTCAGAAGCCTGACCTATCACAAGTTATGATTTTCCTAAGTTTTCTAGGGTTTTTGGGTGATTCTAAAGGGAAAATGAAAATCAAATTGAAAATGCAAGATAAATTCATGAGAAAAATGACCTATAAACTACATGCAATATGTGAAACAATGCAAAAAGAATCAAGTTCAAACTCTTCTTGGTTAAGCAGAAATGATTTTTCAAAGTTAGAGTTTAAAAATGTGATTTTTATGACCCTTAATTCAAAGAAAATTGGCAAACTATGATCAAACCTAAAAAGAAATTTGTGTGAAGAGTTTGAAAATGTTTCTAAATGCATTGGAATGGTTCATGATTTTTTTGGTGATTTTTAGAAACCTAAATGCATTTTTAATTAATTAAAATACTTAAGTGAAATGATCATATCCACTGAAACACGCGCTAAACTAAATCCAAGGGCTGAGATTTAAACTGGGGAGATTAGCCCTAATCCTAACCCTAATTACTTTCAGGTGACCGGAGCAAGCTCCGGTCATCTTCTCCGGCGAGTCATTTATGCTATCTTCTTCCCTAGGCTACCCCAAACCCCCAAACTCTCCAGAATCAACCCCCTAATAATTCTAAACAAGAATCAGGCCACAAACGACATTTATTTTGCATCAAACGCACGAATCGAAGAAAAACATATTCATATCAAAAGGTTTCAGAACATCAATACATCCTGGTTTCTCAACCATTTTCAAAAATAAACACATCAGGATGATCAGCTAGGCATGTAGAAGCATTTAAGAACTTAAAATAAGAGTTCTGGAAAAAAAGTTCATCATGGCTACCTGAGTTGAAGCTTTGCAAACTGCAGCTTTCTGACCTCTTCCTTTGTGCAAAATGCCTCCAATGATCCCTCTGGTGCTTCTGGAAAGCTTGAATGGAGTTTAAATGACCTCCTTTGTGAGTTTCAGTTCTGAGGAGTGAGAAATCATGTTTGAGTTTGAGAGTGTTTCAGGCTATGGTGATGGGTGGGAAATGATCCTGAGGTGATGCTAAGTTGAATGGGGAAGAAAATTTGAAGTTTGAGTGGTTGTGCTATGAAATTCGAAGAGGTGAAGGTATGAGGTGATTTTTTGCAATCTGAATGTTGAGAGGTTTTCAGGCTTGTGTGTTATGTGTTTTGTGATCCATGATGTTTGTATAAACCCGGGATTGCTCAGAAAGTTGGTGGGGGCACAACTTGATTGGTATGGGCCAAGTTGTAAAAAGTCAAAGTGAGGTGTACTTGAAGCATGGCATGGGTCAGAGGTTTTTTGGAGGGGTGTCTGGCCTCAGCTTGGTTCATGGATGACGATGGGATTGAATTTGATGTGCTGGAAGGCTTGGATCAAAAGATGGCATAGATTTTGCAACTTTCCCTCTTTGGTGTTTCTTGGATCACAAGCCATGAAAACCCTAGGTTCAAAGTCCAATTATGATTTTTTGAAGCTTCTTTGACATGTTATGACACATTTGTGCACATTAGAGGTAATTAGAATGCTTGGCAAGTAAAATTGCAAAATTCCCTCTTTGGCATGTACTTGAAAATTATGTGATTTTTGCCAACTTTGAAAGGCCATATCTTAAGTTATAGGATGAATCAAGACATGTTCTTGTACTTTTTGAAAAGGGAAAGACCTAATCTATAACTTTCATACCCAAGAATTTTTCATTTGAAGCATTTTTGGCCATGAAAGAGGAGGTTGAAAATCTTTCCCAACATGGAAAGTTTGCATTTCAAGTCATTTCCAAAAATGGCAAGTTTGCAATTGGCTCAAAATTCTTCAATCTTGTGAACTTCCAACCACTTATAAGATCAAATAAAGATCATTGAACTTCAATTTGATGAAAATACCCCTTTGGTTCCATTGTTGGGGGCCTCAGATGCCCTGATTTTGACTTAACTTGCCCAGGAAGTTACCTAGTGAACAAATGACTTCCACAATGAATTTGTAATCAAACTTGGTACACATGATCCTTATAACATATTAATACCATTAGAAACAATAATGACCCAAATATTTGGAGTTAAGGCCTCTGAAACCAAAACCCTAATTTTGGTCATCTGTGTAGTGAAAACCCTAGCTCTGCTTCCATGCCTTTGCCAGTTCTTGTGATCTCTTGACTTTCATTAAATTTGGGGAGCATAATATGATGATAGAACACTCATGGACCCTCTTGGAAATCTTTTAGACCTTTGGGATGGCTCAGATGGATTCTTGGATTGCTCAGACCACAAACCCTAGATGCAGATGAACTTGAACTATGTAGTGAAACAAAAATGCAATATGAGATAATATGCTTATGTGAATGAAAACATGAAAGATCACAAGCCATGGTTTGATAAAGAGTGAGGGAAAATTTGGGGTGTTTACACTTTAGTTTTAGGACTTAGGCGTAAAAATTGTGCAGGTTGTGCCTACATGAGGTGTTTGGCCTTATTTTTGTTTTATGCTTTAATATGCATTTTGAATTAATATTTCTTCATTTCATTTTTGTTTGTTGCCTTAATATTTGTGTTTCCACTTGTATAGGCTTCCCCATTTATTAGAACCAACTTAACTTCCTTTGGAAGTAAGTTGAGTTCTAGTAGCTTTCTTATTTTCCTTTCTTCCTTAGGAATAGAAAAACCTCACAAACCATTAGGATTTCCCTTTTGACTATAATAACTAAATTAGGGTTGAGTCTTAGTTCCCTTAGTTTTTTCCTTTTTTCCACTTGAGTCCTTCTTTCTCATATCATAAGAAAAATAATAAAATACTTAATAAAGGTTGAATGTTATCATGCGACATGAGACTTTGTTGCGGAATACTTATGCACGTCCCATTTCGGGGCGAAGTGTAGGTTATCTACCACGATGGATAAGTCTTAGTATGATAATGTTCACAAACAATAAACTCAAAACACTTCTTCTAAAAGACAATAAACAAACAAGACATCACGTCTTCTCCTCTCATCTTATACTCTTTGCGAACGAATACGACTTGCCTCGACAATTCAAATAGCGATACGGTAAACACCCTCGAGTCAGATCCGGTAACACCTGAGCTAGAGCTATGGCAACGTCATCCTAAAAAACACAAGAAAATTCCTGCCTTAGTTAGACGAACTACGGCGACTCTGATCCTCATTTTCTCGATGGGGTACGTAGGCAATAGGGTAGGGCCCATTCGAGCACATTCTTTATTTTCCCTACATTTTCCCCTTTTATTCTCATTCTCTCTTTTCCAATTCCTTTCTTATTTCAGTTCCAGTTTCAGCAGCAGTTCATTGTTCAGCATCAATTATATTTTTCTCACCCTTTAAAACAAACTAACAAGCGTGGATCCCGTCGGGTACGGAGGACGATCTGGGGTGCTAATACCTTCCCAGTTCGTAACCGACTTTTGGACCCAGATCTTTGGTTCACAAGGCCTCGTCCTTTTCCTTCTTCCTCAGGTTTGTGCAGCATTACCTTTCCCATTCCTTCGGGATAAAAATGCATGGCTGGCGACTCTACCTTTTCCGCGCCACTTTCGCGTTTTTACTAGGATGAAAATCCCGGGAGCGACAATACTCATGAAAAAGCTTTATCAGTCTTGTTTTATTTCAACTTGCAGAGAGGCACCTATCTTCACATCTCTCTTGTCCTCCTCAGACCCCAGGTTGATAACTTTAGTGTCTTCTTAGTGCGGCTAGATGACTTTCTCTTCCTCCGCTTGGTTGATCGGACAATCAAAGTCATACGGGACCATAAAAACATTGTTATCAAGGCCCTCAGTGGTATTTCTGTATGTTTATGGTTTATGCAGTTTATTTTAGAAAGTGTGTGCATTAAAATATTTCCATTTTATTGTAAAAGAAAATGCAAAAGAAAAGGAACAAATATTGAATGAAAATTATCGATTTATTACTGATAAGAAAAGTCTTAAAACAACGGTGGCCCTACAACATCTCACTATGCCTTGGGCAGAGCATATGGTTTTGAAAAAAGAAGTAAAATTACTCTTGAGAGTAAATAAACTGAGGAGAGTTTTATAGGGGAATATGTCTGCACGATACGGGCGCGTAGCCTTTGACTAAGTGTAACAGCCTCAGTAAATATGTTGGGCAGTTGGCCACGTGGAAGGCGTTCTGGCGCGTAAGGGGGAAGTCCCCAACGGCTATATGTCAACGACTCTATTTTTTTAACGCTCATGTCCTCATGGATCTCATAACGGGCTGGTCCCCAATTGTCTGCTGGATTGGGCCTTGATTTGGCGCAGGGCATATGCTAGGCCAGTCCAGAACATGTTCCTTCCAATTTCCTCTACTTTCTAACACATAAGCTCTTAACATATCTTCCATAGTTTGGATTGTTCGTTCCGTCTGACAGTCCGTTTGAGGATGATTTGACGTACTCAAATTTAACCTTGTACCCATAACTTATTGAAAATCTCTCCAAAATCTTGAAGTAAACTTTGAGTCTCTATCCGAAACATTGTTCGAAGGAATACCATGAAGTCTCACAATTTCTAAAATAAAAAACCTTGCAAGATGACTTGCCTTATAAGTAGTCTTCACGACTAAGAAGTGCATAAATTTCATTAGTCGATCCTTAATCACCCAAATAGAATCGTACCCACCTTGTGTACGGGTAACCCCAACCACAAAATCCATAGAAATGCTATCCCATTTCCAAACTGGAATATCTAAGGGTTGAAACAAACCGCTCGGTCTTTGATGTTCAATCTTTACTTGCTGACACACTGCACACTCTGACACATTAATCACAATTTCTCTTTTAATTTCGGACCATAATAGTCTTTCTTCAAGTCTTGATACATCTTCGAAGAACCATAATGTATCATAAAAGTACCTTTATGATCTTCATCCAAAATTTTCCTTTTTTACATTACATCATTCAGAACAAAAAAATTTTGATCAAATAGAATGATGGCATCTGCTGCTCGTAACCTGGTTGAAGTAACATATCTTGTATCTTCTCATCCAACACCCATTCTTGTTTATTTCATCTCTTAAAGTAGAATTGACATTCAAATTTCCCATAATCACACCATCAGGTGTCCAAACAAATTGAAGATTACGATCTCGAAACTTTTCCAATAAGGCATACTCTAACATCCTTAACTAGGCACTATGAATCACTTTTTGAATTAAGACATCAGCAACTTTATTTGCCTTCCTTGGATGGTACTTTAGTTCTAAATCACAATATTTCAAGTATTCCATCCATCTTCATTGTCTCATGTTCAACTCCTTTTGATCAAATAAATACTTCAAACTCTTGTATTCGCTGAACATTTCAAAATGTACACCGTACAAATAATGATGCCACATTTTCAAAGTAAACACTACATCAAATAATTCCAAATCATGAGTTAGATAATTCTTCTCGTGAACTTTTACTTGATGAGAAGCATAAGCCACAACTTGGCCATCTTGCATCAAAACACCTCATAATCCCATATTCGATGCATCACAGGAAACTTGATACGACTTGTTATGATCGTGAATAATCAAAACATGAGCAATTGTCAATATTTCCTTCAAACTCATAAAATTTTTTTCACAACCAGAATCCCACTCGTAAGCAAATACTTTTCGAGTAAGCTTTTTCATTCGTAGTTCCAGTTGAAAAATACCTTAATAAACCTTCTATAGTAACCAGCGAAACCTAAGAAACTTCTAACTTCTGGAGCATTCTCCAGTCTCTCCCAATTAATCACCGTCTCAAATTTTGATGGATCCATTGCCACATCTCCTTGAGATATAATGTGACCAAGAAACTTGACTTCCGACTTCCAGAACTCACACTTTCTTAGCTTAGCAAAAAGTTATTTCTCTTGCAATACCGATAAAAAAATTATTAGATGTTCTCCGTGCTCTTGTGGTGTACAAGAATAAATAAGAATTGCATATATAAATATCACAATTAATTGATCTAACTAAGTTTGAAAAACCCGATTCATGTAGTCCATGAAAACAACTGGAGCATTCGTCACACCGAAAGTCATCACTAAGAATTCGTAATGACCATAACGGGTCCTAAATGTTATCTTTGGTATATCTGCACTCTTCACATGAATATGGTGATAACCCGACCGTAAATCAATCTTCGAGAACACACAGGCTCCTTTCAACTGATCCAACAGGTCATCTATCCTTGGTAAGGGGTATTTGTTCTTGATAGTTACTTTGTTCAACTGATAGTAGTCGATGCAAAAATGCATCCCACCATCATTCTTCTTTACAAGTAACACTGGAGCTCCCCAAGGTGAAACACTAGGTCTAAGAAAATACTTAGCCATCAATTCTTCTAATTGATCCTTTAATTCCCTTAACTCCAACGGTGCCATTTGGTAGGGAGAAACTGATATAGGAGTCGTTCCCGGTACCAGATCAATTGAGATTTCTACCTCTCTTTCTGGAGGAAGAGAAGTGACATCCTCAGGAAAAACTTCCGAAAATTCACAAACTACATGAATATGCAACACTTGCTGAACACTACCAGATTCCTCAGTCAAAACCAAAAGAACATATTTCTCCTTCTCAAACAATTTTTTTATCATTCCAACCATACCTTCTAAAATTGTTGTAAACACATCTTTCGGAGGAGCTTCGATAGATGGAATGATGATTAGTTTTTCTTCGCATATGATAAACACTGAATTAGCAGAAAGCCAATGCATTCCTAAAATAAAATTCACTTTCTTAAGCGGTAAAAAAATAAGATCGACCTGAAAAACTCTACCATCCACGGACAAAATACAATTTTCATACATCAATGGTGTCTCGACCATTTCATCCATGGCAATAGTAACCACCATAGGAGGAGACAAAGGAATTGCAACCCAAGTCGCTTCATATAATACATAGACACAAAAGAGTGTGTCTCTCTACAATCAAACAATACAAATCAAGGATGTCTATTTATTAAACACGTACCAACAATTAAGGAATTGTCACCTTTAGTCTTCCTAGCATCCAGTGTGTAAACTCTACCGGTTGAGCTTGATTCTTACCCTATGGATAATCTCTAGCCAAGTATCCCACTTCCTGACATTAGTAGCACCTCACTCCTTATATGCCACACCTTCCAGTATGATTCTTTCCGTAAGTATAACAAGCAGGAGGTGAACTAGCTCTAGGACTATGCATTTGTTTTCCCTTGAAAGGTTATGGTTGGGGCCTAAATTGTTGGCTTAATCTTCCACGGCCACTCTGATTCATCTTGTTCAAATCTCCTTCAGATTGAACCCTTTTTAGACTACTTTGGTCCACATGACATTGCCTTAGCAACTCAGAATATGTAGCAAACTCTCTTCATGACACACTATGAGAGGTCCCAGCTCTCAAACCAAAGATAAACTGATCCACCTTCCATTTCTCACCTGGAGCATACATAGCCTGCATAGAGTAAGAAACCATGTTTTCAAACTTTTCATCATAACTGGCCACAATGATACTACCTTGTCTCAACTGTTTGAATTCGAACTCTTTCTGGGTCCTCAGAGAACTTGGAAAATACTTCTCCATAAAAATAACCTTGAATTGGTCCCACTCATTAGGGATATTCATCAAAGCCGATGTACTTTCCCACCATCTCATGTCCGGACCCTTCAGCATGTGAGAAGTGAACGCTACCTTGTTCTCCTCACTACATGGAACGATCAGAAAAATATGCTCCATACCAGATGCCCACTTATGAGCCTTTACTGGATCCAAGCCTCCATGAAATTCAGGGGGATTCATACGAATGAAATCCCTAAAAGTTCCACCCACATACCAGGTTACCACCATAGGAGGGTTAACACCTCTGTTTAGATTCTGCATCATCAGCTCCATAAAATGATTATGTTGTTGTTGCATCTGCTGCATGAACTGGGGCCATGGAACATCATAGGCGCCACCAAGGGGATTAATTTTAGGTTATGGTCTACGACGTCCACCATTATTGCTTCTGCGTCCGTCTTCCATGTTCCTAAACTTCATATAGATAGCAATAAGTTAATTAGACTCAATACCATAATTATAACATATAAGACCAAGGGCGACACGACACATGTGAAACGGAAAGAGATACTTATAATATTTCATGGCTAGGTCAAGGATACGACCTGCTCTGATATCAACTGTAACACCCATATATAACAACATACATCAAATCATATATATTATAGATGAATCCAAGTTTGGGTATTGAAATACACATAAGTTCCTAGTCAACATTACATGCCCAAAACACAACAAACTAAAAACTAAGTTATATTGTATACCAGATGTTCAAAAGACAAAATACTAAGAACTAGATTACAAGGATCTCAAAATAAACTCCATCAGGGGAAGCCACACCATGCCAAAATAACATATTAGTAAGTATACTTAAACGACCTTACCCTTACCCTTCTCAGAACCTGTAGTACCTGAAACAATAATCAACAATATGAGGTGAGATAACAAATCTCAGTGAGTCTATATCTTATGAATTCTCTCGGCTTTACAAGGTTCTATAAAATCCTACTCAAGTCAGGAGAAACCTAAGACTTTGAGTTCACAAACCTCACACTCATATCGAAACATGTTTTGAGTCTCGCTAAGTCAAAAGTATCACTAATCCGGAAACCAACGAAGGTATCCCCCCTATTCTCGTTCTCTTCTACGTCTAGAAGTCGACACGATTCGTGGATCCTTGTAATTTACTTGACATACAAAATGGATTCAGATTGAAGGGCTATAACCTTACAATTATCACTTCACGTGGGCCATAAACCACCACAAGTCTCTACCCATAGGTTCCATTCATACTATACATCGGAATCAAACTTGCCAAATAATCATGCGTACATTCCAGAGGAACCTCAGGTTCATGAAACGCCATTTTTAGGGAAACGGTTCCGATTACGTTATTTCCATCAAAAGGGAATGCATACGACATTCCTAAGGCACAATTTCCTTTTCAATAATAAAATACACCAAACGGGTTCCCACATGTTCCATATAGTGTTTACTCACAACTAGACCATTATTCAACTAAGGTATACATTTATATATCGATGACCTGAATATCACCATCTAGTTCAAACAATTTCCTTGTCATAATACAAGGTATTACTATCGTGTTGCGTTAAGGTTTACTCACAATACCCTAATCTACATGTTTTATGTTTCACAAGTTACAATTTACATAATTGGATTTTTAATCGAAAAATCTTAAATAAATAAATTCCATATAAAAAGTAATATTTTCTCAATCCATTGGATAAAACATCATCTCAGATTTCTATCAGTATAAAGTTTGCTTAAATCGAATACCTTGATAGAAAGTTATGAAAATAATTTTTCCAAAACTTATAGTGTTAACCGGTTAACCATTAGGTGGTAACAAATTAACCATGCAATATTTTCCAGACACTAGCGAAATGAGAGTTAAAGACATATTTTGGTAATAGGTTACCCATTAGGTGGTAATCGGTTAACCATTAGGTGGTAACCAGTTAACCAAGCCAAATTTCACTTAAAATGCCAATTTTTTACACGCGTTAACCGGTTAACCATTAGGTGGTAACCGGTTAACACTGAACCATAATCAATTTTCTACATAATTTTTCACTACAAAACCTGTGGAACTTCACCAAAAAACATTATAATTACATAGCAAATATTATAAGTCATTTTTATACTAATACCGACTATTCTACACCGATTAAATCACATTTCAACCGTTCAAACATCAAATTAGTAAGATTTGGCATTTGACCTAAAACTCTAAACTTCAAGAAAACTTCTAAAATAAAAGGTTCTACCTAGAACCACCTCTAACAATGAAGATGATGAAGAAATGAGATGAATGATGAAGCTTTATGATCCAAAGTTATTCTTTTTCTTTTTCTCTAAGCTTCTCCCTTTTCTCTTCTTTCTTCCCACTTCTCTCTATTCCTCTCTCTATGTTTCTATTTTTGTCACAAATGATAAAAAGAAAAGAAACACTAAGTTATACTATTAGTTAGTAAGACTCTCTGAGCCACTTATTTAATAAAGCCTCTGATTCAGATAATATTAATTAGTTAATTCAAGTTCGTCGGTTTCTCTAATTATTTAAGTTGGAAACTCTCAGAGTACACCAGAACCCTATTAATCTTAATTAATATAATTCAGAGTATTAAATAAATTTACGGGGTATTACACGAACGACATTACTTTGTAACAGAAGGTGCCCCATGGCATGATGAAAGAAGTTTTCTCCATGTCTTCGGGTGCCATTTTGATCTGGATGTAGCCTGAAAATCCATCCATAAGAAAATACCTTGTATTTTGCAGTGCTGTCCACAAGCATGTTGATGTGCGATAAGGGGAAATCATCCTTTGGACTTGATTTTTGTGATCCCTATAGTCCACACACATTCTAACTTTTCCGTCCTTCTTTAGTACTGGCACAATGTTTGCCAACCACTGAGGATATTCTAAAGTAGCGAGGAAGCCAACATCGATCTGCTTTTGGACTTCTTCCTTGATTATGATAGCCATATCCGGATGAAATAAGGGACCAAAAACAATTTTTTCGAATAGGTGTGAGACCTATTTTGTGTGTGTGATTAACCACTGGAATTTGTGACATTTTGATGCTCCTTAGGCTTTTTTTTTCATAATTTTTTGTGTCATTTTTGATCCACTTTGTGGAGTTGTTTTTTGGCGATCATGTCTTGTTATCTTGCTCATCAAGTAATTGTTTTGGCACTTTGGTGCATAATTTTGTGAAATCCTTTTAGAATATGTGATTTACTGACTCTAACATGTTAAGAATTTAATTTCATAATTTTTAAAGCTTTTTTTCTATTTTTCCATGTCACTTAGATTATAGATCCAAATATGTGTTTATTTGCTCCATAACCTAGATATTAGAAAGGCATTCATGCCATTTGCTTGAGGCACATTTTGGTAACTTTTAGGAGTTAATTATAGGTCACCTTTAGGTCCTTAATTCCAGTTATAGGTCACTTTTTGAACCATACTCATTTGGTTTGTTTTAGTGTTTCAAAGTGCATCTTTATTTGAACTAATTTTGCCTTAGACTTGTTTCTCTTCTCCTCTAATTGTTAACATGAATTATGTGGGAATAATTAATGCATATCCATGCATTCTAATTGCATCTCATATCTTGTATGCTACTGATACATAATCACTTCATGCATATTCACATGCCATTCATCTTTAATTTGCATCCTTTGTGATCTTACGCGATGTTTGCTTCATTTCTTCTCACATCTTCTTCTCGTTGCTCCATATGCTTACACCATTGCATCCATGATTTTATATTCATTCATCCACATTCATAAGCATTCACTACTGACGTTTATACTCATTTCATGTATTAATTCATGTTTGTAAGCCATATGCATTCATACTTCATCCATAAACCCTAACTTGCATTTAGGTGAACTTAGGTGAACTTTTTGTACATAGTTTGACATAGTTTAATCTTGTGAGGTATCCTAGCATACCTAGGGACCTATAGCTACTGACTTTAGAAGTCATGTAACCTTTAGGTACCTTCACCTTTAGACTTAGGCCTTAATTTGAACCCTAGTTCCATTCTAGGACGTTTATGGTATTTAATCGCTTTTATGCTTTGATTTTACTTTCAATATGCATTGTCATGCTAATTTTTGTTTTGTAGGGGGGAAGATTGAGGTAAGTCTCACTTTATTCCTATCTATTATGCATTTAATTTTCACTTGCCTTACATTTCATACTTGTGCTTTGCTCTTAGGCTTTCCCTTTCTTTAGAGACAACTTAACTTCCTTAGGAAGTAAGTTAGTTTCTAACTCTCTTTTCTTCTTTTCCTTTTCTTCCTTAGGATTATAAAACTTCACAAACCATTAGGATCTCCCTTTTGAATAAATAACTAACTTAGGGTTGTGTCTTAGTCCCCCTTAGTTTTTGCCTTTTGCAATTTGAGTCATTCTTTCTCTTCTCATAAAAGAAAATAACAAAAACACCTAATAAAGGTTGAACATTCTTGTACGACACGAGACTTAGTTGCGGAGTTCTTATACACGTCCTGTTTTGGGGTGAGGTGTAAGTATTTACCACGATGGATAGGTCTTAGTATGAGAATTTTCACAAACAAATTCAAAACATTTCTCATAAAAGACAAAAAACAAACAATAAGCGACTATCCTGCGGGAACTTATTTTCTCATCTCATTCACTCACAATCCAAACTCGCGACGACTTGTCTCGCATACAAGACGGTAACGCACTCGTACCAGACGAGCCTGCAACACCTAAGCATAGACATACGAAGTTCCAGCTATAAAAAACACAAACAAATAGTTCCCGCCTTAGTTAGCCGAACTACGTCGACTCTGATCCTCATATTCCCGATGAGGTACGTAGGCAGCGGGGTAGGGCCCGTTCGAGCACATTCTTTATTTTCTCTACATTTTCCCCATTATTTCTTTTTATTCTTTTCTAGTTCCTTTCTCCATCTCCATTCCCATTCCAGTTAGCAGTTCATTTGTTCAACACTTTATTTTCTCACCCTTTGAAGCAAACAAGCAAGCGTGGATCCCGTCGGGTACGACAGACGGATTGGGGTGCTAATACCTTCCCAGGTCGTAACCGACTCCCGAACCCAGATCTTTGGTTCGTAGGACCTTGTCCTTTCCTTCTTCCTCAGGTTTGTGAAGCATTACCTTTCCCATTCATTCGAGATAAAAATGCCTGGCTGGCGACTCTACCTTTTCTGCGCCACTTTCGCGTTTGTACTAGGATGAAAATCCCGGGAGCGACAGCTGGCGACTCTGCTGGGGATCGAACCCAGAATCTCTGGTTTCCCTCGTAGAGTCAATCCTAGCGCCTGTTTGGTTTTGTTTCTTTGAGTGTTTATCTGTTTGTTGCTGTGTGCTATAGTTTAGCTTTACTGTTTTTATTTACAGTTTTTACTTTACAGCTTTACTTTACCGCATTTATTTACCGTTTTCAGTATTTTATTTTCCATGCATCATTTTATAGTGGACTGTCTGGCTGTGCTAGTTTTCATTTTTCTGTAAGATGGGAGTTACTGTGAGATAAGCCAAATACCCGGCTTGAGTGCACTATAGGATTAGCATGGACAAACATTGTACTTCCATGGTATCTCACCATGATGAGTGGTGATGTGTTCCACACCCAGATTGCGACCGTCTTGGAACTATTTTGTGTGGGGATTACCCCACTTCAGGGTACGACCTTGATAGTTATGTGCATCTGGTGACCGATCATCGAGGACCTTAATAGGAACACCCCTCTCCATTGATGACAATGGCGGACCACATTTGTTGGAAAACCCACTCGCATCCGAGGGTCCATTGGGAACTCGCATAGGATGACCTGGTTCTCTCATAGGAATCCAGTTAAATCAAATTGTTCGTATGACGGTAGTATTGTACCCTTTGGGATGAATGTACTATTGTTTCTCGATTCAGTGCTTGAAGCTGGGGAATTATGAGGGATGCTTGTTTTTCCAGACTCAGCTGAGGCCTCCCTGAGTAGTACATAATGCCAAACCGATTCCCTGATTTGGTCATGAGCCATTTCTCGGAAATGGTGAACGTATTATTGTTATTCGGCTTTGAGAGTCCGTGATGTTGACCCGAGTAGCACACCCGTGAGATTGGGAGGGGTATATAGGTTTGCAGGAACCCTAAGACCTTCAACATACCCGCTTTGCCAGTGTTGTTTTGTGATATTATCTGGTGCTATATGGTTCTTTTATTCTGAGATCCGGGATTTCTATTCAGAGATATTGTTACTGTGATTACCATTACGACCTTGATATTGTGACTATTATTATGACTCTCCACAGACACTTGGCTCGTTGTTCAACTTCAACACCATCAGTGACTATTCTATTATGTGATCCAGTTCTACAGTCCTTGGGTTCTTAGTTCTAGGATTCTATACATAGATTATACTACTATTGTGGCTCTATCCAGACGCTTGGCTATCTGCTCAGCACCGACATCTGACCATTGATCACATGCCTGTTGCATACATGACATCATAGCATTTCTGCACACATGTTCAGTTATTTCCGAGGATCACATATATGAATCATGCTGTTGGATTTTTCTGTCAAAACTTGAATCAGAGCAGATAGATTCCTCAGAAATAACTAAACATGGCATTTGCATACATCCTTGCATTCTTGACAGGTGTTCAGAGACAGATTATTATCCTGATTTGGTTTCTCTTCAAATGGTCAACTTGAATCACAATCATCGAGGTATATATTTGAAGCAACTTCCGGCGGAGGTAACCGAATGAAGACCCAGCTGGGGCAATTCAGGCAAAGGTGCAAGCTTTATTTCAAAGTCAGAAACTGCTGAAAGAGGAAGTCAACCAGATGAAGACTCAGATGATCTTGGTTATGGATATTTTGAATGAAGCTATTTTCATCCCTAGTGAGGGGAGCTACGCTGCTCTGATTCTCCATTGGTCGATGGAGATATGTAGGCAGGAGATCACATGAGATCTTTCCGAGCAACCTTATCTATTAAATTTATCAGCCTCTTCCCTCAAAACATCATTTGTTGGCATCCAATTTCAGCTTCCCAAGAGAGTCCTTGGGGCAGAGCATAAGGATAAAGGCCAGAACAACTTGAGAAGAAGTTTGATCATATTCTGAGGTTGTACGTGCAACGAGTTTCCTCATTTACTCAAATTCGAACTAGTTGAGCTAGCCATATCAGGATCATCTCCGACAAAGCTTCCTTTGGGGTTTCAATGCCAAGTATGATTACCATTCTAAGGCTCCTGGCCTTTTAATTGAAGATTGCAAGTCTTTCAGAGACAGAGGTAAATATAAGGTCGCGAATTCGATTGTCTCCAAGACTATTGTGTTCACACTAGGTAAAAGTGGGAATATGGCACCAAAATAGTAATGGAATGAACATCCAGATTGCTGACTGTTGAGAGTCTCCAAGAGCAATAAGTCTAGACAGAGTCAAACCTCCTCAATAATGGCAACCACGATGTAAATGCTAGATGCAAGTACCGCTCAGGGGCATTTAAGCATACCATTTGACAACTGTGATGCGTTCAGGCACAAGGTACAAATTTTGATCGACTCAAAGGTCATCATGCCAGGAAGTCTGCCCATATATTGAAATCTCCTCATCAAATTGGCATCCTAGTTTGCAAGGGCATCTTCAGAAGTAATAAGTCCAGACGGAGTCAAGTCTCTTCAATGACGACAATGTTCAGCTTCTTTACTGCATTTTCATTTGTAGTTTATATTTTTTGTTTAAACATTTGTATGCATGCATGAAACTTATTTGTTTTTGAACGATAACCATAATAAAATGCACATGTTTTTCTTGAAGTAATCCATTCGTATTCACTCATGACTTTGTGTATACGCATTGCAATACCAACTGTTGTGCTTAAACTCTGTGAGGGAGGATGACGAAATGAAAACGCACAAACTCTAATTGTTTGCTTTTGAGAAAGACCCTGTTGACAATGTACAGGCATTGTTTCAAATCCTAAACACCAGAGATATAAGGGAGATAGACCCTCGCCAACCCATTTGAGCCTTGAAGTAGGAGTTTCTTTTAGTATGAAAAAACCCTTTCATGTAACCCATGGGCAGGGTAGGCGTCAGTTAGTTTGACCGGGCATTCAAATTTCAAAAAGGAGTGCACATCTGAGGATCCAGTGCCTTTCGTTGTACCAAATCAGGAGATCCAATGACCAAAAACCACAATGGTTATCCCAAGCAAGAGGTCCAGAGATCGGAAACCATAATGGTTATCCCTCATCAACCAAGAAGTGAGACAATCACGACCCTTTCAAAGGAATCAAGACAACCAGTGTCACACGATTTGTTCAAAAAAAAGGATTTGAAAAAAAAGAAATGAAAAAGCCCGCTAAGTCGAAACTTGAAAACAAGCGACTTAGGCAGAAGTTAGGGCATCCCACTGGACTCCATAATCAAAGATTCACAAGAATCAGTCCAGGAAAAAGTTAGGGATAAGAAAAATAATGCAAAAGCGAAAGACGAAAAGGATTACACAAGAAAGATCCTTGAATAAGAACAAAGTCGTGTGATACAGACACGAAAGATGAAGGGGTGACTGACTCCAAACAACAATCTGATTGGTGCTTAAACTGTTAGAGTAATTGGTTCCTTAATCATCACAAAACCCTTTTTGAGAGGTGAACGCTTGTGAAAGTTAGTTAAACATAGGAATGGAGAACATCACGAAGATGGGTGGGCACAAATAAACTTCGAGCCTATATCCTTTATTTCTATAACCGTGAACCAGGCCACGATACAACCCTCAAAAGTCCTAACTGAAATAGGGTTATTTCGAGAGTGTACTACCACGAGACCGTGTTCCTGACTCCTATGAGTTGTGCTAAAAGATCCAGGTTGGTGTTGCATGTGCATGCTTTCTATTATTAAAAAAAGAAAAGTTAATGTCGTATCTTAACCAGTGATTCGCTCACAAAGGTTTGCGACATCTTTTACAGTAAAACTTCAAGATTAACATGTTTTTTGCATTAGAATTTTTATTCTCAAAATAAACATTTTCTGCTTGCATACATTTTGTTTGGCATCATAAAAGTTCACGTATGGAATCTCAGTCCAGAAGCTTAATCTTGCCAAGTTGAGAAGTATGAAACTTCCGAAGGTCAATCTATTGAGATGCACTTTTCTAAAAAAAACTCCATTTAGTGGGGACTTTCCCAACCAACTATGGTAAGAGCCATCCAATCCGGGGCAATCACGTCGAGCAATCTCTTCAAAATTCAACCAAATTGGGGCAATCACTTCGAGATTCAAATCTCTCAAAGAGCCATTAGTCTGAGGCATGCATTCAAATTTTAGCCAAACTGGGGCAATTACATCGAGATCCAATCTCTCAAAGAACAGTTGGTCTGGGTGTTTTCTTCAAAGCACAGTCAGTCAGAGGTGATCACTTCAAGGCTCGTACTGGGGCAGGCCACCCCAAGAGCATGAGAAGTCACTTTCTCCCGAAGACGGTCAATCCAAGGTGCCTATCCAGAGTTCAATATACTGGGGAAGAATATCTCAGGGTGATATGAGGTTTTTCATGAATCCTCGCGAGGCAAATTCTTTCATAGACTATGCAATCTGGGGCAGTTATTTCGAGATCCAACGAATCTCTCCAAGAGTTTGAAGACACCGAGGCATTTCGTATGCCATGTTTTCTGTAAAATCCTCTTGACACATTTTATTCCGATGGACCTTTAATCTGAGGCGAGTTGAAAATTGAAAAGAATCATTTTCACTCATGACTAGTTGGCAATCTATCAACCCAGAGGCTGGAAGCAAAGCCATTGTCAGCATCGTACTTCAAGAGTTGTTTCATCTGCGGACTTCATCGATCAGAATTCCTTAGCAAGTCTCATTAGACAATCCCTGTTCCAACAGTGTAGCAAATGGAAGAATACTTCTTGAGAAGAAGGGTATCATCATCTCTCATCCCCAGTGAGGGGCAACTTAAACTCTTATCTTCAGCAAGAAGCTTTATCATTGACATCCTCCATCATCCCCAGTAAAGCTGGAAGTTGAAATCTTCCCCAGCAAGGCAATAGAAGGATGGTGTCCTCCCCAAGAAGAGACTTCCCTTCAACACATGGGCGATTCCCAGCAGTACAAGAAGTGTCTTTCCTCCCCATCAGGTTTCTTCCTCAGCAGTGCCATACTTCTGGTTCCCAGCCAAGTCAGAAGGTCTTCACTTCCCCAACGAAGTTCAACGGGTAGCGTGTCTAGCAAGAAGAGTCCATCTGCAACAAGGTCCTAGCTCTCCAATTTCAAAGTCCAATTTATTTTTGGCAGTGGCGGCAGTTCAGAGCCGGCATATCAGTAACAACATTCCCCGCAGAGTTGTTTTCTCCTCACGGAGATTAACCAGGTCAATGCAGTGATCATCATTTCTCCCTAATCAAGCCATCTGGGATACTTGCAGTCTCCTTTCCGGGAGATCCTTTGCATTTGCATTTAGTAATCATCATTACATTTGCATCCTCCAAAGCGTAGCATTTCCATCATTATGGAGCATTACGCCATAGAAAAATTCAAACATATGCATATGAAGCATAAGCTAGTTGTGGTACCTTGCGCAAATGCCCGAAACGTTACATCTCCAATCAAACTGAAGTATTCCCCACAGAATGCAACTTCATTTCCCAGTGTGGTTATTTCTACCAAGTCTTGTTTGTTATCCCTAGTTGATTCTTGTTTCAGTACAACAATCTCATTTTTTCGCGTCTCTGTTTAAGTACAATGGTCGCGTCTCGGGCTCTCGTTTAAGTACAACGATCCCGTTCCTTTCGAGTCTCCATTTAAGTACAATAGTCTCGTCTTTGGGTCTTGTTTCAGTACAACAATCTCATTTTTTTTCGCGTCCCTGTTTCAGTATAGCAGTTTCATGTCGGGTTATCATTTAAGTACAATGATCCCGTTCTTTTTGTTCTCGTCTCAGTACGATGGCTTCATTTTCTTGGTTATGGATCGGTTAATACCATTTCCTAGTTAGATTAGTTGATCTTATCTGAGTTGTAAATCGGTCGATATTACTTCTCTTCGAGTAGTAAGTCGGATGATATTATGTTCTCGTTTTTTTCCGGGTTATGGATCGGTTGATACCATTTCCTAGTTAGATCGGTTGATCTTATCTGAGTTGTAAATCGGTTGATATTACTTCTCTTCGAGTCGTAAATCGGATGATATTACGTTCTCGTTTTTCGGGTCATGAATCGGGTGATACCATTTCCAGGTTAGATCGGTTGATCTTATTTGAGTCGTAAATCGGTTGATGTTGCTTCTCTCCTTTGTCTTTCTAAGCCCTGTTTTGTACAACAGGCTCCTTCTTCTGTGGCTTGGTCCTGCCCAGCAGTCGCGTGTTTTCTTTTGTGGCTTGGTCCTGCCCAACAGTCGCGCGTTTTCTTTGTGGCTTGGTCCCTCCCAACAGTCACATTGTTGAGTTCCTTCCGCTAATGGTCTCGTTAAGCCCTGTTTCGCCAACAGGAACCTTCTGTGGCTTGGTCCTGCCCAGCAGTCGCGTGTTTTATTTGTGGCTTGGTCCTGCCCAACAGTCACATTGTTGAGTTCCATTCCGCTAATGGTCTTGTTAAGCCATGTTTCGCCAACAGGCACCTTCCGTGGCTTGGTCCTGCCCAGCAGTCGTGTGTTTTCTTTGTGGCTTGGTCCTGCCTAACAGTCACATTGTCGAGTTCCATTCCGCTAATGGTCTCGTTAAGCCCTGTTTCGCCAATAGGCATCCTCCGTGGCTTGGTCCTGCCCAGCAGTCGCGTGTTTTCTTTGTGGCTTGGTCCTGCCCAGCAGTCACATTGTCGAGTTCTGTTTCGCTAACGGTCTCGTTAAGTCCTGTTTTACCAATAGGCACCCTTGTTGTGGCTTTTTTCGCTCATCATTCATAGTGCAGGTTTTTGGCATCCATCCCATTCCACCTCGTTCTTTTCCTGCTACCTATTCCGAGGTTAAAACAAAAGAAAAATAAATAAAGGCAGATGGCATTTTCCTCATCCGCCGAGTTCAAATTCCCAGATTTTCTTCGAGTACTCAATCACTTCTTTTTGTTTTTTAGTTATCGACTGAGGCCGGTATACCATTGCGTCTCCATTCGAGGATGGTTTCGTGTTAGATCCGAGGATCTTTTGAGAATCGTCATTCGAGGGTGGCATTCTTTTCTTCAAGTCCTTCTGAGGTTGGTCTTGTTGTTATGGCTATCATTCGAGGATGATAGACCATTTTGAGCTTATTGATTGACGTCAGTTTGTCTCTTTTGCAAAGTCTGTCTGAGGTTAGTCTTTGTGTTTTTGGTTATCGACTGAGGCCGATATACCTTTGCGTCTCCATTCGAGGATGGTTTCGTGTTAGATCCGAGGATCTTTTGAGAATCGTCATTCGAGGATGGCATTCTTTTCTTCAAGTCCTTTTGAGGTTGGTCTTGTTGTTCTGGCTATCATTCGAGGATGATAGACCATTTTGAGCTTATTGATTGAGGTCAGTTTGTCTCTTTTGCAAAGTCTGTTTGATGTCCGTCTTTGTTTTTTTGGTTATCGACTGAGGCCGGTATACCATTGTGTCTCCATTCGAGGATAGTTTCATGTTAGATCTGAGGATCTTTTGAGAATCGTCATTCGAGGATGGCATTCTATTCTTCAAGTCCTTCTGAGGTTGGTCTTGTTGTTGTGGCTATCATTCGAGGATGATAAACAATTTTGAGTTTATTGATTGAGGTCAGTTTGTCTCTTTTGCAAAGTCTGTCTGAGGCCAGTCTTTGTGTTTCTGGTGATCGACTAAGGCCGGTATACCATTGCGTTTCCATTCGAGGATGGTTTTGTGTTTGATCCGAAAATCACATTTTTGAGTTGTCATTCAAGAATGACATTCTTCCCAGCATATTTTATTACCCACAGAATGCAAATTTTCCGGTTTATTCGAGTATTCAATCCCTCCATACCTTGAACGTCTAAAAGCTGTTGCAATTATCCATTCAGGTCTGCAGACGATTGAATATGGGCAGCTGTAACACCCCAAAATTTGCCCTCTCATTTTCATGCCATTTAGCATATCCTTTCATACATTACATTGCATTTAGATCACAATTGCATCATAAACATACATGAATATACATCTCCATTTTAGCTTTCACAGGTTGCGAGTGACCTTTATTTCTTCATGCGGCACGTGCACAAGAATCTCAGAAGAAGCCAAAAGTTCTCGGTTGATTCAGAGGAGTTTAAGCAGAATATCAGTTTTATGGTGCAGTTTGCAAAAGTTGTAACTTATGCTCGGAAACTTATTTTGGCTTGAAACTCAATAGTTTAGATTGTTTCAGTATTCTCTACAACTTTTGTGTTCGGCTCGGAGGCCAATTCTTCAAGGAAAATGGCGGGAATTATTTGTTTTTGAAATTTCGGTTTCGCCAATTAACTGTGCTAGCGGTATTCAAGAGTTCGTAACTTCTGATTGGGTCAACATGTCTGAGAGATTCATATTCCAAAATTTCCATCTTGATATCCTTTCCAACTTTTGGGTTTTGGCCGAGAACTAATTCTTTGAAGAAGATCTCAGAATGTGCGAGTCTTTAGAGTCGACATAGTGAAAAACAGTGTTGAACCGGTGATTTTTGAGCATCAAAAAATTCATAACTCTTGGATCGTTCATCAAATTGATGTCGTTTCGGTGCCTAAAATTTCATTTAGATGTTATCTTAATTATGTGAATTCAGTTTGGGTTAGGTCCGAGTGGAAGGATCTCGAAAATTCGAATTACCACTAAGGTTCTTTGATGCAGTGCACTGTCTGACAGATTTTGTAAAATTCATAACTCAGTCAATTTTCATCGGATTTCACCCGTTCTTGAACAGTGCTCCAAAGATTGTCGTTTTGGTTTATTTTACAAAACTGAAGTGCTGAACCGAAGAAAAAGACTGAAAGTGGTTTCATAAGAAAATTCATATCTCCCTCGTCGTTTGTCCAGTTGAGCTTACATTTTAACACCAGGTCACTGACTCATAGATCTACAACTTTGCTGACAAAGTCGAGTCGAGATTATGCTCCAGAGAGGTAGACCTAGTCACATTTTCGAGTAGCGGACACCAAATAAGCCGAAAAAACAACTTATTCAGTGACGTCTTGCAGCTTAAACATATCGATCGCACTCGATTTTGATCGTATGAAGTTCGTTCTTTTTGCATTGCAACTGTGATTCAGAGGCGGACGATGTTGTGGAAGGCTCAGAGTCGAAATTTCTTGTCGAAGATATTGTTATTTTCACATAAGCCGAAATTATACCTTCTGCCTTTCATTTTACACTCAACTATATATTCTTTAAACCCACAATTTGTCTCATAACTTCAATCATAATTTACAAACACCAAAAAACTCTCACAAACTCTCTCTAAAGGATCGAAGTTCATTCTCTCAACTCTTTCTCAAGAACACAACAACAACTTCATCAAGAACTCAAGAACACAACAATTATGATCAATTTTCCGGTAGCCGAGCTGCCACAAACCACCACCTCCGGTCAACTTCACCACCGTGCAACCACCATCTTCCGCCGCCGACAGCCACGCAACCTCTTCCCCTATCCTCCATTCACGATCACGTCTCACTTCCTTCGGATTCGCAATTTCTTCGTCGATTCTTCATTCGGTAAGCTTCTTAAACTTTAATTCAGGAATAATTGTTGCATTGTTTCTTGAATTGAATTTACAAGTTGAATTAATATTGTGGAGATTATGTGCATTGATTCTTGATGTGGTTGTTGATTGATGCTTGATCAATTGATCCTAATAATTGTTGTTGTTCATAATAATCCCCTCGTTGAGGTTGATTATGGACATTAAGCTAGATGAGGCTGAGTGGCTCCGGTCCAGATATAATCAATTGGGCCTCATTGAAGAAAAACGTCTAGCAGCTATATGCCATGGACAGTTGTATCAGCGGTGGATGAAGTAGGCTTTTGACAAGAAGGTATGACCACAGAGGTACACACCAAGTGACTTGGTGCTAAAAAGGATTCTTCCTCCTCTTAACGATCACAGGGGCAAATGGACACCAACCTATGAAGGACCGTTCGTGGTTAAAAAGGTTTTCTCAGGTGGAGCTTTGATGCTGACAACCATGGACGGAGAAGACTTCCAATCCCCTGTCAACGCAGACGCAGTAAGAAAATACTTCGTGTAAAAAGGACCCGCTGGATAAAAACAGAATAAAGATCCAGGCAAAAAAGGGCATCCCGGCGAGCCAAAAACAGAATAAAAGGCTCGGGCAAAAATTAGGGAAATCTTGAAAAAATGTACACCCATTGAGTTGAAAAGCCACATCGGACAACTCAGGAAAAAAAGGGTATCCCGGTGGATTGAAAACCTGAAAGGGCGATCCGCGCAAAAGAGGGATTAACACGAACGACTGCAATCTGCGAAATCCGTAACATATCTGCAGCTGAGGTTATTCTAAGGGTTGAAGATCAGTTCAATTACCTTTCTCAAGGGGAAAAGCGAGCGGATCGTCTTGAAGATATACGAGTCATAATCGGGTTGAAACTTGATGAGATCCACTCATCATATTGCCAATAGGATAGTTTGTTTTCCTTTTTGGCTATTTCCTCTTTCCAGGGAACTGCTTCCTTTGTATTGCCTATTCAGGGCCATTTTTTCCGAATCAATGAAAAATCAATTTCAGTCAACTTGTGACCATCAACTTCTTGTTTTTGTTTTTCATCTAGCATTGATTGATTGCGAAAATGTCCGACAAATTGTGATTTATATTGTGTTGTGAACATTTGAATGCTTTCTAACTCATGCAGGAGGACAAAAACATTTAATACAACTCTGAAAAGGTGTCAAGATGCCCAGATAATGATTCATGCTACGAGCCTGGGGCATGTAGGTCCCAAACTAACTCTCCATGTTGCAGGAATTATCGATTGTGTTTATGCAGGTACAAGTACAAATGTCGCTAACAGAGCTAAAAGCAGATTTCTAGGAGGAGCATTTCTTTACGTTTGAATAAGAACAGGTGTTTTCCAGGGTGTCTCCAGTCATCCCCAGTGGAAGTGAAGTTGAATTTCTTCTCCAACATTAATGGCAAAAGATGTTTGCCTTCCCCAAGCAGACGTTTTCCTTCAATACAGGGGTAATCCCTAGCAGTACAAGGAGTGTCTTTCCTCCCCAGCAAGTTTCTTCCTCAGCAATGTCATGCCTCTGGTTCCCAGCAAAGTCAGGAGGTCTCCACTTCCCCACCAAAGTACAAGAATGGTCTATCTCCAGCAGGGTCTTGGCACTCCAATCTCAAAGTCCAATTTATTTTTGGCAGTGGCGGATGTTCAGAGCCGGTGTATCATTGATAGCATTCCCTGCAGAGTTGTCTCCTCCTCATCAGGATGGATCAGATAAGTGCAGTGATCATCATTTCTTCCCAGTCAAGCCGTCTGGGGTACTGGCAGTCTCCTTATCAGGAGAGCTCTTTGCATACGCATAATCATCATTACATTTGCATTCTCCAAAGCGTAGCATTTCCATTCTCATGGAGCATTACGCCATAAATTCAAACATGTGCATGCCAGCAGGGGCCAGTTTTGAGGTGTTACATACAACCTATGACATCTTTTCAACTTGAAGTATTCCCCGCAGAAGATACTTATGCCATTTTCCAAACATCGTGGTCCTTCCAAGTCGCATTGTTTTCTTTATGACTTGGTCCTGCCCAGTAGTCATATTGATTGAATTTCATTCCGCTAATGGTCTCGTTAAGCCCTGTTTCGCCAACAGGCACGTTCTGTGGCTTGGTCCTGCCCAACAGTCGCGTGTTTTCTTTATGGCTTGGTCCTGGTCAGCAGTCATATTGTCGAGTTCCATTCCGCTAATGGCCTCATTAAGCCCTGTTTCGCCAACAGACACCTTCTGTGGCTTGGTCCTGCCCAACAGTCGCGTGTTTTCTTTATGGCTTGGTCCTGCCCAGCAGTCATATTGTCAAGTTCCATTCCGCTAATTGCCTCGTTTAACCCTATTTTGCCAACAGGCACCTTCCGTGGCTTGGTCCTGCCCAGCAGTCGCGTGTTTTTCTTTATGGCTTGGTCCTACCCAGCAGTCATATTGTTGAGTTCCATTCTGCTAATGGTCTCGTTAAGCCCTGTTTCTCCAACAGGCACCTTCCGTGGCTTGGACCTGCCCAGCAGTTGCGTGTTTTCTATATGGCTTGGTCCTGCCCAACAGTCATATTGTTGAGTTCCATTCCGCTAATGGTCTCGTTAAGCCCTGTTTCTCCAACATGCACCTTCCGTGGCTTGGTCCTTCCCAGCAGTCGCGTGTTTTCTTTGTGGCCTGGTCTTGCCAAGCAGTCACATTGTTGAGTTCTATTTTGCTAACAGTCTCGTTAAGTCGTGTTTCGCCAACAGGCACCCTCGTTGTGGTTTGTTTCGCTCAGCATTCACAGTGCAGGTTTTTGGCATTGGTTCTATTCCACCTGGTTCTATTTTCGGTACCTATTCAGAGGTCAAAACAAAAAATATAAATAAATAGCATATGGCATTTCTACTATCCACCGAGTTCAAATTTCCAAGTTTTAGTCAAGTATCCAATCACTCCATACCTTGAACGTCTAAAAGCTCTCGCAATTATTCGTTCAGGCTTGCAGATGATTGAATAGGGGCAGCTGTAATACCTCAAAATTTTCCCTCTCATTTTCCCAATACTTTCATAGCATTTTGCATACATAGATTCATAAAATACCAAAAAAACATTGCATCATGTATAACATAGCTGAGGCATGGGTATGTGGTCAATGATTGGAGCAACTGAAGGCATTACAAAGGTAATCAAAGGGCCATAAAGCTTGTCAACCTTGTGCAAAGGGTTCACAATATCCCACAAGTCTTCATTTGAAGCCACAAGCCATGGAAAGATTTGGAGTTGATCATAGGAGGCAAGTAGTGCGACATTTCTTGATGAAAAAGGCCAAATTAGGGTTTCACTCCTACTAGGCTTCTGCATGAAGTTATTATTCAAAGTGGATTCCTTTGTCTTATATATGATGTCAAGTGCCTAGGGTTCAAATTTCATCCACAATATCATTTTGGAAGAGGTTCAAATGGCCAGATGACTGAAAATTGAAGAATCGGGGAAAAGGCAACCGAGCTAGGTAAAAAAGGTCGACTCCTGACTTTTAAGATCAAAATCATGAAATTAGGGTTACATTGATCCCATGGTTCAAAATTGGTCAAGAAGTGATGGAGGAATCATAAAAAAATCAAGAGAAAAGAAAAATCATTTGAAAAGTGGTTAATTTCACATTTCCCTCCACTTTTCCTTCCACTTTCCTTCCACACTTTCTTTCATTCTTTACCTCTTGTTTTTCCATTTCAATTCCACTCCATTTCCCTTGGAAGCTTCTACCATGTTCTACCATCTTCTAGAATATTCCTTCTCCAACCCTAACCCTAACTAACTACTAACCTAACTCCATTGCTAAATCCTAACCTCATTACCAAACCATAATTTTGGATCCCAAGCCTAATTTTTGGGCCCCAAACCTAAACCATATTTAATTCATTTTTCATCCAAACCAAAAGACTCTCACACATTTTTCACTCCCAAGTTTCCAAAATTTTCACTCCCTCACAATCACTTTTTCTCTCTCACTTTTTCTCCATTTTCCCTTTTCACTATAGCTTTTTGAAGAAGCTCTTCAAGTTTCACATTGAAACTTGAAGATCTTGAAGCTTAGCCTCCAACCTCCATTGATTTTGTGGATTGTGGAAGAAGAAGATACCGATTTTTGTGAAGATTTCGACTTATCGGAAGTGCAAGAAGACTCAATCATCAAGAACACATTTATTTTGCGGATTCGTGGTTTTCTTGGTTTTCTCTTCGATCAAGCTCCGATTCTCACAACATTTACCAAAGCACTTCTCCACTTTGTAGGTTGGTGATCTAAATCACTTTTCCTTTAAGTTATTCTCTTCATCTTTCCATTTTGGCATTCTTTAAGTGCTTTTCATATTGCTTATGTTTGATTATGTTTTCGTTACGTTTTTCTTGCAATTTGTGGAGTTTAATGGATTAGAAGTTAGGTTGTAGCTTGTTATAGATTCTAGCATGTGTTAATAAGCCCTAATCGAGTAGAAATTCGTGTTAGTTTGATTAGGTGGGTGTTAGGGTTGTTTAGAAGGAAGATTGTGGCCAAAAGCACTTATTTCAAAAGCATTTTTCACTTTCTGTTCAGCGTTAACCGGTTAACGGTTTGGTTAACCGGTTAACGCAAGCGTTTTTGGCCATTTTTAGTGTTGTCCAGGGTCCGTTAATGGGTTAACTGTTTGGTTAACCGGTTAACGCTGTTGGATTTTGGTTTTTTAGCTTATTTTCTTTCTCAATCTTGCTTCCTAGTGCTTCTAAGATTCATACATGTCTAGGTATTGATTTTAGGGAATTTTGGGTCTATTTCCAGTAGTCGATTCATTTGTTTCGAGTCGTTTCGACATGATTCTGTTCACTTTTCCATGTTTTGTGTTAAATATGCATTTGTGTTATAATTGATTCTTGATGTGTTTTGCTACACTTTAATCACTTGTTTCACATGTCAAATGTTTGCTTAATTCCAATATGTGTTTCTTGATTATGATCCTTGCTTGTTGGATTGATTAAATGATTAAATGCCATGTTGATTTTTTTGCCAAAAGTGATTAAATGCTTCATATGATCATACAAGTTCTTGTGCTTAATTGATCACATCATTCACATCAATTCAATTATGAATTTTGCATTGAGCTTGGCATTCTTGTTGATCTATCATGTTGCATATTCATGGTCAATGCTCATTATGTTCATATGCCATGTTCATGTGCCATAATTTGCATACTTGTTGCATAATAAATCATGTGGTGCATTTTTTCATAATCCCTAAAAAATGCTCATGTTCATTCAATTATGTATGTTGATCTATGTTCAAAGTCATATTCATGTTTAATTAGTACATTTTTCAATGAGTTTGTGCATTAAAAAATGAAAATAATCAAATCCGCATTTTACATTTCACAACTGACTTTGTATATAGGTGCTGTAAAATACATGTTGTTTGTTATGTTTGCATGTTGTATGTGACTTTTTACACCTACCTTTTCATGTTGTATGTTGGCTGTAGAAAGTTGCTTGTGTTTTGCTTTGTGTTATGCATTATTTTGGTAGCTGTTGTTACTTTAGAGGCTGTAGTAGGTGCTGAATTTTTGTTTTAGCATTTTTTTAGTTCTTCTAGAATTAAGATAGAGTTTAGATTGAGTCATAGAGTCATTAGGATTTAATTGTTATGTGTTTGCTTTATTATTTTTAATAAAATCCACACTAATCTTTGTTTTTTAGGGAGGGAAAGGTATGTATCCTTACACCTTATCCTTTTATTTTTATGCATTTCTTTATGCATTTAATTCATCCTTTTATTTCCATACTTGTGATTGGTAGGATCCCCCATTGTTAGGACCAACTTATCTTCCTTAGGAAGTAAGTTGCATCCTTTTTCTTCTCTCTTTTCCTTTTTCTCTTTAGGATTAGAAAAGCCTCACTCACCATTAGGACCACCATTTTGATAAATAACTTAGGGTTGTGTCTTTGTCCCCCTTAGTTTTTGTCCTTTTCCGATTTGAGTCTTCTTTCTCATCTTCAAACAAAATCCAAAAAGACTTAATAAATGCATGAAAGGATCCCTTGGGTATAGCCTTATTCCATGGGGAACTTGAATTCATTCCATCTTGGAGTGGTGTAGGCATGTCTAGCATGATGCACAAGTCTCATCAAGGGGTTATTTCACAAAGAAAATTTAAAAGACACTGCTTCACAAAAACAACAAAAACACTTAATAAAGTTCAACAAGCTAGTGAACTTAAACCCTAATCCCAGGAAACAAGTCTTGGATAAATTCTCCTTGCTTGGTGTGCTTGTTATATTATTCCATCTTGGAATGTAGTAGCCAGTACACATTCCATGGAAAAGAGTTTGAATTCACTTCCTTGTGCCAAATTCATACAAAACTCTTAAAAGGCAAAAACAAACAATAAGCGACTTTCCTACGGGAATTCTCTTCTCTTCTCACTCACTCTCAACACGAACTCGCAACGACTTGTCTCGCATGCAAGACGGTAAACGCACTCGTACCAGAAGAGCCTGCAACACCTGAGCATAGACATACGCAGTTCAAGCCATAAAAAACACAAACAAATAGTTCTCGCCTTAGTTAGGCGAACTACGTCGACTCTGATCCTCATTTTCCCGATGAGGTACGTAGGCAGCGGGGTAGGGCCCGTTCGAGCACATTCTTTATTTCCCCTAAATTTCCCCCTTTCTTTTCATTCTCTTTTTCAACCCTTTCTCATTTCTTATTCCAGTTCCAGTTAGCATTAGTTCTTTTGTTCAACAACAATTATTTCTCACCCTTTGAAACAAACAAATAAGCGTGGATCCCGTCAGGTATGGCGGACGATTTGGGGTACTAATACCTTCCCAGGTCGTAACCGACTCCCGAACCCAGATCTTTGGTTCGTAGGACCTTGTCCTTTCCTTCTTCCTCAGGTTTGTGCAACATTATCTTTCCCGTTCCTTCGGGATAAAATTGTCTGGCTTGCGACTCTACCTTTTCCGCGCCACTTTCGCGTTTGTACTAGGATGAAAATCCTGGGAGCGAAAATCACCAAGACTTTATCTTGTAACTTGGGCCTTACATTAGGGTTCTAACTCTTCCTTATGGTTAAGAGGGACTAACCCTAGTGTTTAATGGACAAGTCCCCCTCAAGTTATCTTACAAACTTAAAATCCACTTCTTAATCTCATCCCTTAATTAAAATTCATCCTTAATAAAGGCTTGTTATATAATGAATTTAATCCCTAACCATGGATTAAGTTGAGGTATCTTCCTCAGCTTAAGTGTTCTCATCTATTATCCTTCTATTAGGATGGTGTAATGAATTCACTAATTTGTGATTAGAGATTAAACTTATTACTTAACACTAAACAAAAACCCAAAAATATTTAATTCACAAGTAGGTTAATGATCTTAATCCTACATCATCATGGTAATTAAGTTGAAATGCTTATCTCATACTTAAGTAGTCTCATTATCCCTAATCAGGGAGGATATAACGAGTTTACAAACCCTTGGTTTAGGCTTAAGCTCATTAACTTACGCAAAACATCAAAAGCAATAACAAGACTGAAAACACAAAAATAAACAATAATCGTCTCCTTCGGGATTCTTTTCTCATCACACTCATTCACAAGCGAGAACTTGCTTCTTCCGTCTAATGCAAGACAGTTAGCACTCGAGCCAGACGAGTCATACACTTGAGCATAGACAAGTAAGTAGTTCACAGTCATTTTATTTTCCAGTCTCTTTGAGTCGAACTACGGTGTTCTGACTTCCTCATTGCAAGCTGTCGCTCCCCGGATTTCCATCCCGGTACAAATGCCAAAATAGCGCGGAAAGAAAAGAGTCGTCAGCCAGGCATTTTTATCCCGAAGGAACGTGAATGGTAATGTTGCACAAACCAGAAGAAAAGAAAAGGAAGGACAAAGGTCCTGCGAACCAAAGAAACTGAGATCGGGAGTCGGTTACGACCTGGGAAGGTGTTAGCACCCCAGATTGTCCGCCGTACCCGACGGGATCCATGCTTGCAAAGAAAATGTTCAAAGGGTGAAGAAATGAAAGCTGCTGCAAAAATGAAAATGAAACTGGATGAGAAAGGGGAAAAAACCAAAAGGAAATAAAGGAGAAAAATGTAGGGAAATTAAAGATTGTGCTCGAACGGGCCCTACCCCGCTGCCTACCTACCTCATCTGGACATGAGGATCAGAGACGCCGTAGTTCCCCTAACTAGGGGTGGAAAAGATTTCTTGTGTCTTAAGGCTTGAACTGCTTATGCCAATGCTAAGGTGTTGTAGGCTCGGACGACGAGTGTGTAATCGTCTTGCAAAATGACAAGAAGAAGCAAGTTCGTGGACGGAGCGAAGGAGATGAGAAAAGAATTCCCGAAGGAAAGACGATTATTATTTGTTTGTGTTTTTAGAGCTTTTTATTGGTGTGGCACCAGAGAATGAACTCAAGCTCTTTTCTATAGAATGTGTACTTTCTACTATATTCCAAGATGGAATAATAGAACAAGCACACCAAGCAAGGAGAACTTATCCAAGACTTGTTTCCAAAGGCAAGGGCCTAATTTCATTGACTTGTTGAATTTATTAGATGTTTTAGTGATTAAAAATGAAGAAGTATTGTTTAGGTTTTTTCTTGATGAAGACGACTTCATTATCCGACTTGTGCATCATGCTAGACAAATGCACTATTCCAAGATGGAATGAATACATATGCCCCATGGAATAAGGCTATTACACAAGAAGTCATTTCTTTCTTTATTAATGTTTTTTAGGTTTTTGTTTTGAGATGAGAAGAGAAAGAACCAAAGGAGCAAAAAGGTAAAAGTCTAAAAATGGGGAAAGACTAAACCTAATGTTGTCATGCAAAAGCGGTCCTAAGGTTAGTGAGGTTTCAACTATCCTAAGAGAAAAGAAGAAACAAAGAGGAGCAAGAAGAAGAGGAGGCAAGAGCTAGCAAACAACTTACTCCTCTAAAGGAGATAAGTTGCTCCTAAAGGGGGAAGAACAAAATTGCATCACATGATGGTATAAGGCACATGAAAAAGCACAAAGAGAAAGCACTTAAAGAGAGAAGGATGAAGAGTTGAAATATGGATGAACATCCACACTTCTCTTACCATGAGCCCCTACAAGTGTTAGCAAAATCCAGCACATGTTCATCAATAAAATCATGGAATTAGCATGCTCAAAGTTCACACCAACCAAGATCAAACACTCATGCCAAACATAGCACACACAAGAATTTATGTGTCGAGAACACAGAAGCATTCATCAATCAGCATGAAAATCACCCAAACAATCACATTCAATGATCATACAATGATCCATGGCATTTAAAACAAGTAAAGGGATCAAACATGCTTAAAATAGTCCAAAAATGGCTCACTGCATCAGTGTTAACCGGTTAACCAAAGCGTTAACCGGTTAACCAGTCAAATCCTGCAGAAAAACAACACAGAAAAAGGTGCGTTAACCGGTTAACCAATCTGTTAACCGGTTAACACTGTTAAGACAACAACAATTCCTGCAGAAAAAATCAGTTCAAACCAGCTTTTCCGATTAATCTCGCACCAGATCAGCAAGCAATTGAGCATGAAAATAGTGTATCAATTCATATTAAATGGCATCATCAAGCTCATGAATATTAATACATAGATCCGGTTACCAATTAATCAATCAATTCAAGCAACACAAGCAAATACGCAAGCACATGGCGGATCTAAAGCGCAAGCATACAAATAAGCTAAAACAGAGCTAGATATGAAATTAACCAACCTACAAAGTCGAGGTATGCTTTGGTAATTGTTGATCGAGCTGAAAATGATAGATCTCGCGGAGAACTTTGAAGATCTGGTGCTAATCTTCACACTCCATGCAAAATAAATGCAAGAACAAGGTCTTGATGTAGAATTTTGGATCCAAAAGCACTTCTAGATCCCAAACCATATCTTTATTACCAATTAAACCAGCAAAAAGATGCAATGAAGCTAAGGATGGAGGTCTAGTTCTAAGATCTACACACCTTAAGGCAAGGTTATGTGATCTTCAAAGAGGAACTTTGAGTGATTGGGAAAATTGGGAGAGAAAAGTGAGAGAATTGTGAGTGAGAAGAGTGAAAATTCAGAATGGGAGTGAAAAATGAGAGAGAGGTCCTCTTGGTTTAGAGAGAAATGGATTAAATATGGTTTAGGCTTAGGGCCCAAAAATTAGGCTTGGGATCCAAAATTATGGTTTGGAAAAGAGATTAGGATTTTGCAATGGGATTAGGCTTGGATAAGTGCTCTAGATCCTTCTTTTTCATTCAAATTAATAAAAATCAGAAAATGGAAATTGGAACCAAATCAGACATGCTGAATTTGCTGCTAGAAATTCAAAATTCGCAGCCGTTAACCGGTTAACCAATCCGTTAACTAGTTAACGCCAATGAATTTTGAATTTCCCCTCCTTTTGGTGGGAAAACTCAGGAATCACCCGACGCTAACCGTTTTGACCTGATTTTGATCCTCAATCCTTTCTTTAGGCTTTGACCCTGATGTCAACCTTGTAACATGCCTTGTGAGCTTTAAATTTCCCTGATGATTGATCACATGCCTTATGCTGGAACATGCAAATACTATGCTTCATTTTTTTATGCAATATGCTAAGGACATGACATGCTGATGATGATTATGATATGATGATGATGCTAAATAGGAGAGGGCAAATTTGGGGTGTTACAGCTGCCCATATTCAAGCAACGATTAATCTTAAAAGAACGGTAACACGACTATCGACCGTTCAAGATGAACTGTGGTTAAATACCAAGAAGACCTGAAATTTGCACTCTGCTGGAGGATGCAAGCAATGGGAAATAAACCCAACCAAATGACGCTTTGGCGACTGAAGTGGGGAGAAAGCAGACGAGCTCCTTCCAAATTGGATTGTTACTTCAGATAGAAAACCTAGACAGACGAGTCTTCCTCAAACAAACCTATTACGCCAGGGACTGGACATGAGCCCTCTTCAAGTAAACCTGTTACGCCAGGTGCTGGACATAAGAGTCCTCATACATTTTGCAATATATGATCTGAGACAGAATAACCTCCTTCGGATAAACCTGTTACGCTAGGACCGGAGATGCATATAAGTCTATGGGATAGACATGCATAATCAGGATAGACGAATCCTCCCCATATATTATCCGTGGATATATGGTCTAAGACAAACGAGTCTTCTTTGAGCAAACCTGTTATGCCAGGTGCGACATTAGGATTCGACGAACCCTCTTCACAAATCTTGCGTAGATAAGTGGTCTCTGAGATAGACGAACCTCCTTCGGATAAACCTGTTACGCCAGGACCGGTAACCATTTTGACGTTTAATCCCACCGTCAGGTCTTCAAACCTCTTCAATACAAACGAGCATTGGACGATCATCAAGAGAACACAGACGAGTGCCATAAGTCAATGATACAAACGAATATCTGATGATGATCTAAGAAACACAAACGAGCGCTTCAGGCAACGATATAGATGAATATCAGCCACGGATATAGACGAATATTAGAGATCCAATACAGACGAGCATCTGGAGTAGAAAAACAAACGAGTACCAGAAATCCAACACAGACGAGCATCTGGAGTAGCAAAACAGACGAGTACCATAATAATTACCAAATCAACATTCATATGAGTATAAGCTAACATAGACGAGTGTGAAGGATGATACAGACGAGTATCCAAACAATGCAGACAAGCTTCAAACAAATAACAAACACAGACGAGTGCTGGAGAACGCATACGAGCATCACAAAAGTTCAAGCACAAACGAGTGCCGAGCATATGTTGCACACAGATGAGTGTTGGGAAGTGCGAACGAGCATTCATCTACCAACCATAGGCAGCTGCTGGGGAAAGTAGACTAGCAACGACAAAGTGCGAACACAGACGAGTGTTGAGGCGATGCAGACGAGCAACAACAAACATCAAACACAGACGGGTGTTGAGAGTGGCGGACAAACAGATATCAATACAGACAACTGCTGGGGAAAGCACACGAGCAACGACATCCCAGTAAGAAACACCACTCTGCCGGGGAAAATTGAACGAAGAATATTTCACAAACGAGCGAGTGCTAGGAATGCAGACGAGCAGCTACATCAAACATAGATGAGTGTTGCAGGGCATGCAGACGAACACAAAACGAGTGCCAGGAAATGCAGACGAGCATCAAGACGGATACCCAACACAGACGAGTGCTGGGAGATGCAGACGAGCACAAAATGAGTGCCAGGAAATGCAGACGAGCATCAAGACGGATACCCAACACAGACAAGTGCCGGGAGATGCAGACGAGCACAAAACAAGTGCCAGGAAATGCAGAGGAGCATCAAGAAGAATACCCAACACAGACGAGTGCCGGGAGATGCAGGCGAGCACAAAACGAGTGCCAGGAAATGCAGACGAGCATCAAGACGGATACCCAACACAGACGAGTGCCGGGAGATGCAGACGAGCACAAAATGAGTGCCAGGAAATGCAGACGAGCATCAAGATGGATACCCAACACAGACGAGTGTCAGGAGATGCGGACGAGCACAAAACAGATTTCCCTGGCTGGAAATAGTAATCCCAACTCTACAGGGGAACCTGGTCAAGAAGCTTTGATGATGCCTAAATCTGGATGGGGAGATGAATGACGGTTTGAATCATCACATGGCCAACATAGACTGGCAACTTCTTTGGGGAATACTCCAGCGGCGGGAGTGAATCTCGATCATGAACTTTGCGGGGATAGCCATCTTCAAGCTCGACTGAGGAAGAGGCTTGGTTAGACCCTAGCTGGGGAAGGAATTCTGAAAATTCTAACTCTGCGGGGGAAACAAACATCCAATTTCTCGTTGGGGAGAGCCTTATTGCTGACTCAGCTTGGGGAAAAGACCGTTCTATTAACCTTAGAATACAACTAGGTAAATAATCAAGGTCTCCCGGCAACACTTGGCTGATGAACAAATGTCTGCAGTACCCTGTCACACCGGCCAAAAATAAATTGGCGGACTCGCTGGGGATATTTCAATGATGGTTACATATCAATCATGAACTCCGAGGAAGAGACGATCTCCCGACCCAGCTTGAGATTACCCAATCAAATTATCTTTGCTAGGGAAAGATTTCTGACTGCTACAACTCTCTTCGGCTGGGCTTAAAACTCCGCTGAGGATCCCACTTGCTCTAGCTCAGCTGAGGATGATTCCATCTGGACTCTACTGGGGAAACCTCGTCTTTCTTGTGAAGAATAACCACCACTTGGGGAGGGCACCATCTTTGATTAGATTTGAAAACCCACTAGGGATTCCAATTTCCATAGCTCTGCCAGGGAGCACTCTTTGCTCGGGGAAGTGCAACATTGCCCTGCAAAACCTGCAACAACAGTATACACACATGTGCCCCGGGGACTTGCATGGTATGATCTATTCATCCATTGTCACCCGACACTCAAAGATTTTTAATTGTTTCCCTGCTATGTCAATTTTTTTCAGGAAAATCAACATGTTTCAAATGCAATGCTCTTTTTTGCCAAAAACTCGGGACATTTTTGCAAACAAAGTAAACACAACGCAACACGGCTTTATGACTGAATATTCATTCATTGAATGGCCTATGAATAGGCAAGCATTTACATCAGGAAGCAACTACCTGGAAAGAGGTAGCTACTAAAAAAATGATAAAAGAAACTATCCTAATGGCAATGTACACGACATTCCAATGAGTTTCCTTCCTGCTATGACCAGTATATCCTGAAGACTTTCTGTTCTTGCTTTTGCTTTCTGAAGAAGACGAGGGGATTGATTCCTATCCTTCTGATATTTTCAGACTGTATGAAACGGTGATTTAGTTCAGATTACCTGGATCGCAATTGTTAGCTTATTCCCTTGTTTTGCGTGGATCTTCCTTTCGGGTTTTCAATCCACCGAGATACACTTTTTTGCCTGAGCTGTCCGATGTGGCTTTTCAACTCAGCGGGTGTACATTTTTTCATTTATTTCCCTAACTTTTGCTCGAGCTTTTTATTCTCTTTTTAGCTCGACGGGATGCCCTTTTCTTGCCTGGACTTTAATTCTGTTTTTGTGTCCAGCGGGTCTATTTATGCGAAGTATTTTTTTAACTGTGTCCGAGTTAACAGGAGATTGGAAATCTTCTCCATCCATAGTAGCGAGCATCAGCGCCCCACCTGAGAAAACTTTCTTTACTATGAATGGGCCTTCGTAGTTTGGGGTCCACTTGCCCCTGTGATCTGAACTTGTAGGAATTACCCTCTTGAGTACAAGCTCGCCTACTTGATACTCCCGAGTACGTACTCGTTGGTCGAATGCTCGCTTCATTCTCCTCTGATGAAGCTGACCATGACAGATAACCGCTAATCTCTTTTCCTCAATTAGGCACAACTGATTATATCGAGCACGTACCCACTCAGCCTCATCAAGCTTTACGTCCATCATCACACGCAATGAAGGAATTTCTACCTCAACAGGCAAGATTGCCTCCATGCCATACACTAAGGAGAAAAGGGTTGCCCCAGTTGACGTCCTGACTGACGTTCGGTACCCATACAGCGCGAATGGTAACATCTCATGCCAATATTTGTAAGTGACAACCATCTTCTGCACAATCTTCTTAATATTCTTGTTATCCGCCTCTACCGCGCCATTCATCTTTAGCCGGTAAGGAGAAGAATTGTGATGTTGAATCTTAAAGTCCCAGCACAGTTCTACCATCATCTTGTTGTTTAAGTTGGAACCATTTCAGTTATGATTCGCTCGGGCACTCCGTATCTGCAAATGATGTCTCTTTTTAGAAATCTGGCTACCACTTGACGAGTGACATTAGCGTAAGATGCTGCTTCAACCCATTTGGTGAAGTAATCAATCGCAACCAAGATGAAACGATGACCGTTTGAAGCAATAGGCTCTATCTTCCCAATCATGTAAATGCCCCACATAGAAAAGGGCAAAGGGGATGACATGACGTTGAGCGGGCTAGGAGGAACATGCACCTTGTCTGCATATATCTGGCACTTATGGCACTTACAGGCGTACGAACAACAATCTGCGTCCATTGTTAGCCAATAATACCCTGATCTCAGCAACTTCTTAGCCATTGCATGTCCTCCTGCATGAGTACCGAAAGATCCCTCGTGGACTTCTTGCATTAACAGGCTTGCTTCGTTTCTATCCACGCATCTGAGCAAAACCATGTCAAAGTTCCTCTTATACAAAACCCCATCTGTATTCAAGAAGAAACTAACAGCAAGTCATCTCAAGGTCTTCTTGTCATTGGATGATGCCCCACCTGGGTACTCCTGTTTTTCTAGGAAAAGCTTGATATCAAAATACCAAGGTTTCTCATCAGACACTGCGTCTACAGAGAAAGCATAAGCTGGTGTGTCAAGCCTGGAAATATCAATTCTGGGCACATAGTTCCAACACAAGACTTTTATAGATGAAGAAAGAGTAGCCAATGGATCAAAAAATTGATTCTCATCTCATGGTATGTACTGCAGCTTAACTGTTGTGAAGAACGTCAACAGTCTTCTGGTGTAATCCCTATAAGGAATTAAGTGCTCTTGATGTGTATACCACTTGCCGGTAATCTGATTAATAACGAGGGCTGAATCTCCGAATATGTCGAGAGTCTTAATCCGAAGATTAATAGCCTCCTCTATTCCCATTATGCACGCCTCGTATTCCGCTTCATTGTTGGTGCAGCCAAAAGTAATTCTGGCAGTGAAGGGAAAGTGAACACCTTTAGGAGTGATAAGAACAACACCAACTCCACGTCCGTTGATATTGACTGCCCCATCAAATATCAACTTCCATTTGGATTCAGGGTCTGGCCCCTCCTCCGGAAGTGGTTCCTCGCAATCTCTTGCTTGGAGGTACACGATGTCCTCATCTGGAAAATAAAACTTCATCGGCTGATAGTCGTCTTCAAGCGGTTGTTGTGCAAGATAATCTGACAATACACTTCCTTTGATGGATTTCTGGGAAGTATACTGTATGTCATACTCTATTAAGATCATTTTCCACCTTACAACCCTTCTGGTTAATGCTGGTTTCTCGAAAATATACTTGACAGGGTCCATTTTTGATATTAGCAATGTGGTATGGGTCAACATGTACTGTCTTTGTCGGCGAGCAGCCCATGCCAAAGCGCGTCAAGTTTTCTCGAGCAGTGAATAATGGGATTCACATTCGGTAAACTTTTTGCTAAGGTAGTAAATTGCATGCTCTTTTCGACCAGACTCGTCATGTTGGCCTAGCACACACCCCTTCGACCCTTCTAACACAGTCAAGTACATGATAAGTGGTTGTCCTGGAACTGGAGGCATTAGAATCAGAGGCTCCTACAAATATTCTTTTATCTTTTCAAAGGCTCTTTGACAGTCCTCATTCCACCTAACCGTTTGTTCTTTTCTCAACAGTTTGAATATTTGCTTGCACGTGGCCGTTAGATGAGATATAAACCGAGAAATGTAGTTCAACCTCCCTAAAAACCCACACACTTCTTTTTCTGTTTTCGGTGCAGGCATTTCTTGTATTACTTTTACTTTTGCAGGATGTACCTCGATTCCTCTTTGACTAACAATGAAACCCAACAACTTACCAGAACGCACTCCGAACGTGCACTTGTTTGGATTCAACCTCAATCTGTACTTTATCAATCTATCAAACAGCTTTTTGAGATTGACCAGATGCCCTTCTTCGTCCTGGGACTTGGCAATCATGTCGTCCACATAACATTCAATTTCTTTGTGTATCATGTTGAGGAACAGAGTTACCATAGCCCGTTGATACGTTACCCCGACGTTTTTCAATCCAAAGGGCATAACCTTGTAACAGAATGTACCCCACGGGGTAATGAACGTTGTTTTCTCCATGTCTTTCGGTGCCATCTTGATCTGATTATACCCTGAGAAGCCATCCATGAAAGAAAATACCGAGAACTGAGTGGTGTTATCTACCAGCACATGAATGTGAGGTAATGGAAAGTCATCCTTTGGACTTGCTCTGTTTAGATCCCGATAATTGACACACATCCGGACCTTGCCATCTTTCTTCGGTATATGCACGATGTTAGCTACCCAAGGTGGGTAACTAGTTACAACAAGGAACCCGGCATCCTACTGCTTATGAACTTCCTCTTTGATCTTCATAGCCATATTAGGGCTAATTCTTCTCAGCTTTTGCTTCACGGGAGGACAGTCTTCCTTTAGTGGCAGCTTGTGCACAACGATGTCAGTATCCAACCCTGGCATATCTTGATACGACTAGACGAAGATATCCACATATTCACGTAGCATACTAATCAATTCCTTCTTTACCTCGGCCTGCAGACTGGCCCCAATCTTTATCTCTCTCCTTACATCTTCAGTCTCGATGTTGATGATCTTTATTTCTTCCTGATGAGGCTGAATGACCCTTTCCTCTTATTTCAACAACCTGACCAATTCTTCTGGGAGTTTACAGTCTTCCTCAACCCCTTCATCAGCTTGGTAGATAGGATTGTCGAAGTCATGCATAGTCATAGCAGGAACGTTGTCACAGGAATCCGAATGATCAACACTGCACAAGATGTGCTTATTTCGGAATCTGAAGGAGACGCAAACACACAAAAACACAGGAAAGAAAAACATTGCCATTTTATTTGTTCTTTGTAAAAAAAATTTAAAACGAAAGAAAGAGAACACAATTTGCTTGAAAAAATGTCCTTTATTTCATGGAAAAAGTAAATGCATTAAAACAAGGTGGCCCTACATATGGATTCATGCACCTTGGGCAGAGTGCAGGATTTGACATGCAGTATGATAAAATGGAAACAGGGAAATTACTTTAACTGCCAAGTAACTTGAACAAAATCTTCAGCAGACCAGTTCCGGAGCTCCTCCCCAGGTACGCATGGGTGAATCCAGTTATCCAAGTCACAGTCACTATCCCCATCGGCATCTGTTGCACAAACGGTGTTGTAGTCGAGCATTCCAGCGCTAGTGAATGCTATGGGCTTACTTCCATGAGACCAGCTAGACTGACCAGGTTGATATCCGAGACCGAACTTGTCATCCTTCCTTTCCATTTCCAACAGCTTTCCCCAGCCTTGGGCATTTCCGGATTGAACTACCTCCCTAGCTTGCTTGTAGGAGTAGATAGGAGTCCATTCCTTCTCACTGCTTTGAACTGCTGGAGACAAATTGCTGACATTGACCGTCTCAAAAGCTTGACAAAGTGTCTCATGGATCTCCCCGTCCATTTCTACGTACTTGAAGGTTGACAGATGGCTCACAAAAATATCTTCTTCTCCGCATACAGTAATAACCTGGCCGTCTACCACATACTTCAACTTAGGATGCAACGTGGATGTTACTGCGCCAGCAGCGTGAATCCAAGGACGTCCCAGCAAACAGCTATAAGCGGGTTGAATAACCATAACATAGAAAGTACTCTTGAACACCTGAGACCCAATCTTCACCGGTAGCTCTACCTCTCCAAACACAGATCTTCGGGACCATCAAAGGCTTTTACAATCAAATCGCTGGGTCGCAAGACGATGCCATCAACGTTCATCTTCATTAAGGCCTTCTTAGGGAGCACATTGAGAGAAGAGCATGTATCTACCAGGACGTGTGATAGAACAGCGCCCTTACACTCCATGGTGATGTGTAAGGCTTTATTGTGATTGCATCCTACAGAAGTGAGATCTCTATCTGTGAATCCCAACCCATGACTGGAGTTTACGCTGCCTACCACACCCTCCAACTTGTTGACAGTTATCTCTTGTGGTACATACGCCATTTGCAAAACGTTCAGCAAAGCCTCTCGATGAGCTTGGGAACACATCAACAGTGACATAATAGATATCTTGGACGGGGTCTGATTCAGCTGTTCAACCATCTTATAGTCGCTTTTCTTAATTATTCTCATGAATTCCTCGACTTCCCTTCTCAAAAGTGCCCTGACCGACAGCAGGAGTTGTCACCTCTTCAGTTGCTATCTGTTTACCCCTAGCCTTCGAAGCAGCTTCAGCTTCAGGATCACCTCTAAGAACTTGAGGAGCAAAGAGACGCCCACTCCTTGTAAATCCCCTAACTCCTCCGACATTTACAACAGTCGGTCAAATGTCACTGCTTGACTCTCCACCTTCTGACTTTCTACATACACATTCGAGCCATAGTGCCACGGGATGGCTTTGTCATCAGCATAAGGGACTGGTCCCGGAACAGTAATGGTCACTGGACTCGCTTATGGAACATATATAGTCACCGGCTCTCTCTGAACAGGAACCTCAGTAGGATCAAATTAAATCGTCACGGTAGACACACAACCACTTTTATAGTCAACCCTGTCAAATTGTAGGGACCCCTCGTCAATCAAACACTTCAGCCCAACCTTCAAATCCCCACAACCATTAACGAAACTCAAACAACCCTCGCAGTCATAATCACACCCTGGGAAAACCTGTCCTTTCAATAATCTGCTTTTCACGACTAGCAATGAGGTCTTCACTTCATCCACATTCAAGATCAAGTTCGACCTCTCGCCACAGTCAACGGCATTTATCCTGGCCCCTCCATGATTTGGAATGGGGTTTGATGTAACATTTGGAGGCAGTGCAAAGTTAATTGCCTTTGAATCAATCAAGTCTTGGACCTTATGCTGCAACGCCCTGCACTTCTCCGTTGAGTGCCCGAGAGCTCCTGAATGAAATGCACATCTTGCATTAGCATCATATCCCACTGGAAGCTCTCTAGGCGGAGGTGGTGCTAACGTCCTCAACTGCACCAAGTTCAACTCCAACAATCTCTGGAGCAGTGCCGTGTACGTCATTGGGATGGCCTCAAGCACCCTGTTAGCTGGACGAGCTTGCCTCTGTTGATATGGCCTTTGCTGATAGTTATTACGCTGCGGCTGTTGCTACTGTTGCTGTTGTTGCACAGGACCTGTGGGGATGGTGATAACTGCCGCCTGCTCATAGGATCCTCTGTATCCGCGGCCTCGACCTCGACCGTACACAACATTAGTATCTCCCTCACTTCTTCTTGGAGGTCCACTGAAAGCCTTTCTCACACCACTTAAGCTACTTGCACTAGTGTCTTAAATCTTTCCCATTTTCAGAAGAGTTTCAACCCTTTCCCCAGCGATCACGATATCATTAAACTTCGTTTCCGAACAGGACGCTAGTCTCTCAATAAACACCCCCTGCAATGTTCCCATAAACATATCGGCCATTTCATTCTCCAACAAGGGAGGTTGCACTCAAGCAGCAAGCTGACGCCACCTCTGGGCGTACTCTTTGAACTCTTCTTTAGCACTTTGAGACATTGTCTGCAACTGGGTACGATTTGGAGCCATATCCAAATTATACTGATACTGTTTCACAAATGCCTCAGCTAAATCCTTCCAGCTTCGAATATTGACTCGGCTCAGCTTCATGTACCATTCCAAGGAAGATCCTACAAGACTATCCTGGAAGTAATACATCCACAACTTCTCATCATCTGTATGCGCAACAATTCTTCTCCAAAAGACTAGAGATGAGTTTTCGGGCACGCTGTGCCGTTGTACTTATCAAAAGTGGGAACCTTGAACTTGTAGGGAATTCTCACCCCTGGCACTAAGCCCAAATCAGTGCTGTCAAACCCCAGAGATCTCTGAGAATGAATGGCACGAATCTGCTCAGCCATTTCTTCGAACCTTCTATTCATGTTAACCCCTTGGCCTTCTGCCTCATCCAACAAGGTGAACTGCTCGTCCTGCCCATCCATCTGCAGATTATTCACTCCATCATTGACAATAGTGACCCCTGGTTGCACCACAGGGATTTCAACATGATGGGCGCCAGCCCCATTGCGATTGCCTCCATCTACTGTCCCATTGTTCCTGACTTGATTGTTCTCCAACATCTCGCGCAGACGCTCTTGAGGGTCATGAAGTTGTCCATTCTTGTCCTTAAATCAGCCAGATCTGCTTGCATCTGATCCATTGCTCTCTCTCTGTTCACCTTTTGTAGGGTATCTGTGCACCGTTGACTGTCTCTGAACCTTCTTGGGAGATATAGTTCCAGAAAGTGACATGAACGTTAGAACACTTGGAGAAATACCCGCAAAACAACAAACACGTTATATGCATGCAATGTAACTATTCATGTTTCCATGTTCAAGGATTAATATGGCCCAGTTCTGGTATTTTGACAGAAAATACTCCAGATAACTTCGGAAACTAGCTTTTCAAACTCTTCTGAGAAACAATGAATACCAGAACTGGGTACAAATGCTAACCTGAAATGGAAACACAAACAGTTAATGCAAGTATGATGCGATGCAAAAATGCAATGTAGGCATATGATCAACGACCGAGACTGTCTGGATACGGCACACGGGACCCGAGTGACCAAGAACCAAGATCCTCTGAATAAAGCCTCATGAACAAGAATTCAGTCTCGAATAAGTCCCCAAATCAGATATCAGATGACTTAAGAACTCCAAAATCCATGTAACCTTATCAAATCCTAGAACTGTACTGGTAATGAGGTATGATGCGGTCGAGGGTTCCTGCAAACTTGTAAACCCCTCCCAATCTCACGGGTGTGCTCCGGGTCAAACATCACAGACTCTCAAAGCCGAATAGCAATAATGCATTCACCATTTCTGAGAAATGGCTCATGACCAAATTAGGGAATCGGTTTGGCATTATGTTATACTCAGGGAGGCCTCAGCGTGAGTCCGGGAAAACAAGCATCCTTTATAAGTTCCCAGCTTCAAGCGCTGGAATCGAGAAACAATAGTACATTCATCCCAAAGGGTACAATACTATCGTCATACGACCAGATGCTCTGACTGAGTTCCTATAAAAGAACCATGCCATCCTATGCGAGTTCCCAGTGGGCCCTCGGGTGCGAATGGATTTGCCATAGAAAGTGGTCTGCCATTATCACCACTGGAGAGGGATGTTTCCACAAATGTCCTCAATGATCGGTCCCCAGAAGCACATAACTATCGAGGTCCTGTAATGATCCAGAAAGATTCTGGTATCAATACATTCCCAAGAAGGTCGCCAGTCTGGGCGTGGAACTCAATAATACACCCATAGCAAGATGCCATGAAGCCAAAGTGGAACCACTCTAAATCCTAGGGTGCACTCGAGCCCTGGTTACGAGCTCATCTCTCAGTAACAGTTCCCAATCCCACAGAAAACAAAGAAACCAGCAGCCAGACAGTCCAGTATAATATATGATGCATGAAAATAAATACTGAAAGCAGTAAATAAAGCTGTAAATAAAACTGTAAATAAACACAATAAAATAAACACACAGCAGCAAACAATCAACGCCCAACGAAACAGAAACACGCAATCGCTAGGATTCACTCTCAAGGGAACCAGAGATTATGGGTTATCCCCAGCAGAGTCGCCAACTGTCGCTCCCCGGATTTCCATCCTGGTACAAACGCGAAAGTGGTGCGGATAGAAAAGAGTCGCCAGCCAGGCATTTTTATCCCAAAGTAACGGGAATGGTAATGCTGCACAAACCAGAAGAAAAGAAAAGGAAGGACAAAGGTCATGTGAACCAAAGAAACTGAGATCGGGAGTCGGTTACGACCTGGGAAGGTATTAGCACCCCAGATCGTCCGCAGTACCCGACGGGATCCACACTTTCGAAGAAAATGTTCAAAGGGTGAAGAAATGAAAGCTGCTGCAAAGCTGAAAATGAAACTGGATGAGAAAGGAAAAAAAAAAGCAAAAGGAAATAAAGGAGAAAAATGTAGGGAAATTAAAGATTATGCTCGAACGGGCCCTACCCCGCTGCCTACGTACCTCATCTGGACATGAGGATCAGAGATGTCGTAGTTCCCCTAACTAGGGGTGGAAAAAATTGCTTATGTTTTAAGGCTTGAACTGCCTATGTCAAAGCTCAGGTGTTACAGGCTCGGACGACGAGTGCGTAACCGTCTTGCAAAATGACAAGAAGAAGCAAGTTCACGGACGGAGCGAAGGAGATGAGAAAAGAATTCCTGAAGGAAAGACGATTATTGTTTGTTTGTGTTTTTTTAGAGCTTTTTATTGGTGTGGCACCAGAGAATGAACTCAAGCTCTTTTCTATGGAATGTGTAGTTGCTACTACATTCCAAGATGGAATAATAGAACAAGCACACCAAACAAGGAGAACTTATCCAAGACTTGTTTCCAAAGGCAAGGGCCTAATTTCATTGACTTGTTGAATTTAGATGTTTTAGTGATTAAAAATGAAGAAGTATTTTTTAGGGTTTTTCTTGATGAAGATGACTTCATGATCCAACTTGTGCATCATGCTAGACAAATGCACTATTCCAAGATGGAATGAATACATATGCCCCATGGAATAAGGCTATTACACAAAAAGTCACTTCTTTCTTTATTAATGTTTTTTAGGTTTTTGTTTTGAGATGAGAAGAGAAAGAACCAAAGGAGCAAAAAGGTAAAAGTCTAAAAATGGGGAAAGACAACCTAATGTTGTCATGCAAAAGTGGTCCTAAGGTTAATGAGGTTTAAACTATCCTAAGAGAAAAGAAGAAAAAAAGAAGTGCAAGAAGAAGAGGAGGCAAGAGCTAGCAAGCAACTTACTCCTCTAAAGGAGATAAGTTGCTCCTAAAGGGGGGAGAAAAAAATTGCCCCACATGATGGCATAAGGCACATCAAAAAGCACAAAGAGAAAGCACTTAAAGAGAGAAGGATGAAGAGTTGAAATGCGGATGAACATCCACACTTCTCTTACCAAGAGCCCCTGCAAGTGTTAGCAAAATCCAGCACATGTTCATCAATAAAATCATGGAATTAGCATGCTCAAAGTTCACACCAACAAGGATTAAACACTCATGCCAAACATAGAACACACAAGCATTTACGTGTCGAGAACATGAAAGCATGCATCAATCAGCACGAAAATCACCCAAACAATCATATTCAATGATCATACAATGATCCATGGCATTTAAAACAAGTAAGGGGATCAAACATGCTTAAAATAGTCCAAAAATGGCTCATTGCATCAGTGTTAACCGGTTAACCAGTCAAATCCTGCAGAAAAAACAGCACAGAAAAAGGTGTGTTAACCGGTTAACTAATCCGTTAACCGGTTAACGCTGTTAAGACAACAACAATTCCTGTAGAAAAAATCAGTTCAAACCAGCTTTTCCGATTAATCTCGCACCAGACCAGCAAGCAATTGAGCATGAAAATAGTGTATCAATTCACATTAAATGGCATCATCAAGCTCATGAATATTATACATAGATCCAGTTACCAATCAATCAATCAATTCAAGCAACACAAGCAAATACGCAAGCACATGGCGGATCTAAAGCGCAAGCATGCAAATAAGCTAAAACAGAGCTAGATCTGAAATTAACCAACCTATAAAGCCGAGGTATGCTTTGGTAATTATTGATCGAGCTGAAAACGATAGATATCGCGGAGAACTTTGAAGATTCGGTGCTAATCTTCACACTCCATGCAAAATAAATGCAAGAACAAGGTCTTGATGCAGAATTTTGGATCCAAAAGCACTTCTAGATCCCAAAAACCAGATCAAAATCACCAATTAAACCAGCAAAAAGATGTAATGAAGCTAAGGATGGAGGTATAGTTCCAAGATCTACACACCTTAAGGCAAGGTTATGTGATCTTTAAAGAGGAACTTTGAGTGATTGGGAAAATTGGGAGAGAAAAGTGAGAGAATTGTGAGTGAGAAGAGTGAAAATTCAGAATGGGAGTGAAAAATGAGAGAGGGGTCCTCTTGGTTTGGAGAGAAATGGATTAAATATGGTTTAGGTTTGGGGCCCAAAAATTAGGCTTGGGATCCAAAATTATGGTTTGGAAAAGAGATTAGGATTTTGCAATGGGATTAGGCTTGGGTAAGTGCTTTAGATCCTTCTTTTTCATTCAAATTAATAAAAATCAGAAAATGGAAATTGGAACCAAATCACACATACTGAATTTGCTGCTGGAAATTCAAAATTCGCAGCCGTTAACCAGTTAACCAATCCGTTAACCGGTTAACGCCAGTGAATTTTGAATTTTCCCTCCTTTTGGTGGAAAACCTCAGGAATCACCCGACGCCAACGGTTTTGACCTGATTTTGATCCTCAATCCTTTCTTTAGGCTTTGACCCTGATGTCAACCTTGTAACATGCCTTGTAAGCTTTGAATTTCCCTGATGATTGATCACATGCCTTATGGTGGAACATTCAAATGCTATGCTTCATTTTTCTATGCAATATGCTAAGGACATGACATGCTGATGATGATTATAATATGATGATGATGCTAAACAGGAGAGGGAAAATTTGGGGTATTACCCACGCGAGGATACGTAGGCATAACTTAACAGTTATCAAACAAAAGTCTCTTTGTTATCCCCTTCTTTCAGCATTCTTTTCTAAGCCTCAGTTCCTGAGCATTCACCCTTTTGCACGGACACTTGTATATTCTTTTCTTAGCTTTTGCACACAGATAACACATACGCCTACCCCTTTAAACACAATCTTATAAGCGTGGATCCCGTCGAGTACGACGGACAATCTGGGTGCTAATACCTTCCCAGGTTGTAACCAACCCCCTTTCTCAATTTCTCTGGTTCGTAACCATCTTATCCATATTTTCCAGGTTTATGCAGCATTACCTTTACTTCGGGATAAAAATTCCTAGTTGGCGACTCTATTCATTCAACCTCATTTCTCTTTTCGCCGACCGTTCGCATCTGTACCCTGGGACCCTGGTGTCTTTTCGGGGGAGTGACAGCCTGGCGACTCTGTTGGGGACCTATCTTGCAACCAGGGCTTCTGGTTCTTTTTTGTGGGTTTCTCCTAGCGCTTGTTTGATTTGTGTTTATGGGGGTGTTATGTGCTACTTGTGCTTGTTGTTTATGGATTTATTTATTGCTTTCTGTACAACTTTATTTACTGCTTTCATTTACTGTTTTTATGCATTTCATATTATCATCATATCATGTGCTGGATCTCCTGTTTGTCTTGGTGGCAGGGATACTCAGTGAGTAAGGTTCCATACCGGGAGCCTGAGTAACACACAGGATAGAGTGGCTTCATATTCTTTCCCATTCCATTTCGGTCTGGTGTGGGAATATGAAACACGGTTCAAACATGGGTTTCTTCTTGAGAACTCTGTGCTACGGATTTCCTGTAGTACTAGGGCTATCTGGGAAACCTTCCAAGTCTGGATGACCTTCCAAGATCTCAATCTTATCATTGTTGTTGTGTTCCGAAGCTCATCGGGATGCATTACTTAAAGTCCTGCACACAGCCTACGTGCCCGAGGAGATCACGGTAAATCCGTTGGAGACAATGGTGTCTAATGTTAATACTAGTCATGGGCTAGGCTTCACCAACGCTGATTTGACAACGGAAGGTTGTCACCACAACAAAGCTTTACGCATCACTCTGGAGTGTAAAGGGGCTGTGCTTTCACATGTTCTAGTTGACACTGGGTCTTCGCTCAATGTCTTGCCAAAGAAAGCCCTTGTCAAGCTTGAATATGATGGTATAGCTCTCCGACCAAGCAATCTGGTGGTTAGAGCTTTTGATGGTTCCAATAGGTCTGTTCTTGGAGAAGTGGAGCTTCCTGTGATAATTGGCCCACATGTCTTTCAAACTACTTTCTACGTGATGAACATTCAACCGGCCTACAACTGTTTGTTGGGTCGACCATGGATTCAAGCCGCTGGCGCAGTTACGTCGACCCTTCACCAGAAATTAAAATACGAGTGGGAAGGGAAAATTATCACAATCTGTGGTGAAGAGGATATTTTTGTTAGCCATTTGGCTACCTACAAATACATTGAGAGTGACGGTGAAATCCACGAGACCATGAGCCAAGGTTTCGAAGCCCCGAACGTCAATGAGGCGACAACTGAAGTATTTGCTGCATCCCAAGAGGATAGGATGGGTACTTCAATTGTCTCCTACCAAAAAGCTCTGAAGGTTGTTGAAGATGGAAACGCCCAAGGCTGGGGCAAGCTGCTACCGATGGAGAAGAAGGAGGACATATTCAGTTTAGGTTACAAACCATTCCGACAAGATCAAGCAGAGGCTGCTAAGGAGCCCAAGTTCGTGAGTGGGGGGATGCTAACCCCAGATGCTGTCAATAGCATGGAAGACGAGGTTGAAAGAAACCTCAACCTGGAAAGCTGGATTCGTCCAAGGATCCCGGGCCAACAAGTCCTTAACTAGTCTTCCCAGGAAATTATAAGAGTTACTCCTGCAGAGTAATTATTATTTCCTGCCTTTTTTTAGCATGCATCAAGTCCTGCATCTTGCCCAAGGTGCCAAGACTCATTTTGTAATAGGGTCATATTTGTATTTTGTGCAAATGGAATATCAATGAATATTGGACATCTTTTGCAAACAATTTTCTCTTTCGCTCACTGTCTTTTCATTTTTGTTATTTTTCGCACAAAACAATAGGATGGCAATGTTTTCAAAATAAATAACTTCATTTTTTCTGATCAAGATTAAAATTGATCACCAAAAAGAGCAAATCTCAACCCTTGCAGAGATTATCCTCCAGATTGCACCGAGAACAACACTGCTATGACCTTGTATGACTTCGACAATCCAATTAATCAAGCAGATGAAGGGGTTGAGGAAGACTATGAGTTGCCTGAAGATTTAGCCAGGTTGTTGAGGCAAGAAGAGAAAGTGATTACTCCTCATCAGGAGGAGATTGAAACTGTTAATCTTGGTACCGAGGAGGTTTTGAAAGAAGTAAAGATTGGGGCCAGTCTGCAAGCTCCAGTAAAAGAACAACTTATCAGTATACTTCGGGAATATGTCGACGTCTTTGCTTGGTCCTATCATGATATGCCAGGTCTAGATACAAATATTGTCATGCACAGGCTACCATTGAAAGAGGATTGCCCACCAGTTAAACAAAAGATACGTCGTACTCGTCCAGATATGGCCATGAAGATTAAGGAAGAGGTACAAAAACAGTAGGATGTCGGTTTCCTTGCTGTAACTAGTTACCCGCCGTGGGTTGCTAACATTGTACCTGTGCCTAAGAAGGATGGCAATGTGCATATGTGTGTAGATTACCGGGACCTGAGCAGAGCTAGCCCAAAGGATGATTTCCCATTACCTCACATTGATGTATTGGTCGACAACACAACTCAGTTCTCGGTATTTTCTTTCATGGATTGATTTTCTGGGTATAATCAGATCAAGATGTCACCCGAAGACATGGAGAAAACAACCTTCATCACACCTTGGGGCACATTTTGTTACAAGGTAATGTCGTTTGGACTGAAGAACGCATGTGCAACTTATCAACGGGCTATGGTAACATTATTCCATGATATGATCCACAAAGAAATTGAATGCTACGTGGATGACATGATTTCCAAGCGTCTGAGGAAATATCAGCTGAAGTTGAACCCCAAAAAATGCACATTCGGGGTACGTTTTGGTAAGTTGCTGGGATTCATTGTAAGTGAAAAGGGAATTGAGGTTGATCCCGACAAAGTCAAAGCCATTCAGGAGATGCCTGCACCTAGGACTGAAAAAGAAGTTCGGGGGTTCTTAGGTAGATTGAAATACATATCAAGGTTCATATCTCACCTCACTGCAACCTGTGAGCCCCTGTTCAAACTGTTAATAAAGGAACAAACAATCAGGTGGAACAAAGATTGTCAGAAGGCTTTTGAAAAGATCAAGGAGCAACCCATTGATGATTACCAGCCCATGAGATTTGACTTCCCTAATGAAGACATCATGTACTTGAAAGCAAAAGATTGTGAATATCCAGTTCACACTGAAGGGCCTGACCCAGAAGAAGCATGGACTATGATGTTTGACGTGGCTATCAATATGAATGGTCGTGGGGTTGGTGCAGGGCTCATAACAACTAAAGGAGTTCATATGCCTTTCTCGGCAAAACTCACCTTTGCCTGCACTAATAATGAAGCAGAATACGAAGCATGTATCATGGGTCTTGAGGAAGCCATTGACCTCAGGATCAAGACATTGAATGTATTCGGAGATTCAACTTTGGTAATCAACAAGACCAACAACAAATGGTACACTCACCAGGAGCATCTGATCCCATACCATGACTATGCGAGGAAATTATTGACTTTCTTCACAACAGTCAAACTTGAGTACATCCCTCAAGACGAGAATCAGTTTGCGGACGCTTTAGCTACCATTTCCTCCATGATCAAAGTTCAAACTGCCAATTATGTGCCTCGGATTTTGGTATCTAGACTGGACCGACCATTATATGTGTTCTTTGTGGACATTGCTAGTGATGACAAACCTTGGTTCCACGACATCAAATGCTTCTTAGAGCATCAGACGTACCCACCTAGGGCATCATCCAATGATAAGAAGACATTAAGAAGGCTGGCTGGTAGCTTCTTCCTCAATGCTGATGGTTCATTATACAAGCGAAACTTCGACATGGTCCTGCTCAGATGTGTTGACAAGAAGGAAGCAGACCTACTAATGCAGAGGTGCATGAAGGTTCTTTTGGTACCCATGCCGGAGGACATGCAATGACAAATAAATTGTTAAGATTGGGTTACTACTGGATCATAATGGATGCAGATTGTTGTGCCTATGCCAGAATATGCCACAAGTGCCAGATCTACGCAGATAAAATGCATGTGCCTCCGAATCCCTTGAATGTGATTTCTTCACCTTGGCCCTTTGCCATGTGGGGCATTGACATGATTGGAAAGATTGAACCGAATGCTTCAAATGGTCACAGATTCATCCTGGTAGCCATTAATTACTTCACCAAATGGGTTGAAGCAGCTTCGTATGCAAACGTCACCAGACAAGTGGTAGCTAGATTTTTGAAAAGAGACATCATCTATCGATATGGAGTACCCGAGCGAATCATTACTGATAATGGTTCCAACTTGAACAACAAAATGATGGCAGAACTGTGCCAGGACTTCAAAATCCAACATCACAACTCTTCTCTTTACAGGCCAAAGATGAATGGCGCTGTTGAGGCAGCCAACAAAAACATCAAGAAGATTGTGCAGAAAATGGTGGTTACTTATAAAGACTGGCATGAAATGCTACCATTTCCTTTGCATGGGTATCAAACCTCAATCAAAACGTCTACTGGGGCAACACCTTATCAGCTTGTGTACGGTGAAGAAGTTGTCCTACCTGTTGAAGTTGAGCTACCCTCCTTACGGGTGATGATGGATGTGAAACTGGATGAAGCGGAGTGGGTCCGGTCTCGGTACAATCAACTAAATCTGATTGAAGAGAAAAAACTAGCTGCCATCTGTCATGGGCAGTTATATCAAAAGCGAATGAAGAAAGCCTTTGATCAGAAAGTCAGACCTCGGGAATACCAAGTAGGAGAGCTTGTTCTGAAGAGAATCCTTCCTCCTCATACAGACCACAGGGGAATATGGACACCAAACTATGAAGGTCCTTATGTCATAACCAAAGTCTTCTCAGGTGGAGCACTGATGCTCGCAACCATGGATGGTGAAGACTTCCCATCTCCTGTGAATTCAAATGAAGTTAAAAAGTACTTCGCATAAAATGACCCGTTGGACGTAAAAATAGAATGTAAGTCCAGGCAAAAATAGGGCATCTCGGCGAGTCAAAAACAGAATAAAGGACTCGGGCAAAAATAAGGGAAAAATAAAAAAAATGTACACCCACGGAGTTGAAAAGCCGCATTGGACAGCTCAGGCAAAAATGGGTATCCTGGTGGATTGAAAACCCGAAAGGGCGATCCACGGAAAATCATGGAATAAGCGAACAACTGTATTTTGAATTCGTCTGTATCATTCACAACATGGTAAGCTCCGAAAGGATCGGTCAAAATCAGCCTTCTTCAGAAAGCAAGAAGAACGTCAAGGTCATACAGGTCATAGCGAAGGAAGCTCACCGGAGCTTCATCTTCAAACATTGCCAGCATTTCTATTTTCTCAATTGACAGCAATCTCCTCATTTCAGGGGATTCGCTTCTTTGGATGTACTTGCCAATTCAGGGCACATGATTTAATAAAATCAGAGTTTCCAGTCACAATTTGTTTTGTACATTTTTGTTTCGTTTGCAAAATGTCCAATGTCCATAATAAAACACTTGCATAAAACATATGAGCCATTTTTATAAAAGGCTTGCAGGAAATATATTACTTTCAGGTAAATCTAACTCCTATGACAGAATCCGGTTAAGGATACCTCGGGACACTTGTGCATTTTCCTTTGTCTTAACAGGTTGCAGGTGATCAGGACAGACAAGCTTTTATAGCATAGGGCATGTCAAGCAGTGAATCCCCAGCATACTACTTCCCGGAAGTTATCTCATCCCCGAGCAGGATCTCCCGAGCAATGCCTGACAGCCTCTTCCACAGCAAGGTGGTAAAGAACTTTCTGTTCCCCACCAGAGATGCCATATTTCTCTCATCCTCAGCAGAGTGGATGGAACTATTTCCCCACAGAGTTGCCTCCCCAGAAGAGCAATACCTGAAATGCATCCCCAGCTGAGAAATTCTCTCTCTAGATAGATCTACCAATGATCTATTCCCCCAAGCAGAGTTCTCCCTCCGGATAGATCTCTTCCCCCAGCCGGGTTATCCCTCAAAACAGATCAGCCATAGATCTTTATCCCCGCGGGATCCAAACTTCGGATCAGTTTCTCTTTGCATAATCATAGCATTCACATCATATTCACCAAATAAGCATAGCATTCCGTCAAATACGGAGCATTAAGGAAAAAATCAAACATTTGCATGATCATAAGCCAGGTTCGAGCCAGTCACCTGCAAATACCATCAATATTTATCCTATGACATAAAAAACTCACATCCCCTGCACATAAAAGCCAAAGCGTCCCCTTTGTACTCTCAAATACAGATACTTATGTATGCTCTTTTTGACACTCGTCCATGTCATCCTTCCCCTATAAGGTCACCAGAGCACCTTCTGCAAGCAGATACTTGTCTATAACATGCTCTTCTCGACACTCATCCGTACCACCTTATCTCCCCATAGATCGCCAGCATCCCCTTTGCACTCTCAAACACCAGATACATGTTTATATTTTACATGCTCTTTTTGACACTCGTCCATGTCATCCTATCCCCACAGGTCGCCAGAATACCTTTTGCACTCTTAAATACAGATATTTGTTCATAACTTGTACATATTCTTTTTGACACTCGTCCATGTCATACTTCCCCGGAAAGTCAAACTCTCGTCTGTATCCATTGCCCAATCTTTCAACACTCATCCGTGTCTTGCACATACTTCATCAACAGATCAATACTTATACATACTTATACAGAAGTCTTTGATACTCATCTGTATTTTGTATATATCACTCCTCCGCAGATCAAACACTCTTTCGTGTTCCTTGTCTAACCCTTTGATACTCGTCCATATCATCATCTTTAAACACGTATCAGCGTTTGTTTCTATCGATACTCGTCCGTATTGTGGTTCTAAGGGTGCTCGTCTGCATCTTTAATCTATACACATTGACAAACACTTGTACCTTTTATTTTTGAAAGCGTAAGCACTCGTCCGTGTTTACCGTTCCCCAGTAAGTCACCAACAAAATAACTTTCTTCTATCCGACATTCGTCCTATGTCGAAATGCTTTCAGCGGTCGTACCCTGCTAGGTGATCGTCCTTCACCTTTGGATGACCGTCCCTCATCCTTTCCCCAGTGGAATCTCCATTATTGGAACCTTCTATCCGGCATTCATCCTATGACGTGATATTTTTAGCAGCCTTCCCCTGCTAGGTGATCGTCCTATGTCGTGATAAACCCCGAGAGCAGCCGTACCCTGCTAGGTGATCGTTTTTCACCTCTTGATGATCGTCCTTCATCTTGCTTATCAGATGGCCGTCCCCATCGTTGACCTTTTCTATCCGACATTCGTCCTATGTCGTGATAAAGAGCAGCCGTCCCCTGCTAGGTGATCGTCCTTCACCTTTGATGACCGTCCCTCATCATTATTTCATTTATTCTTTAAACCGATGGCTGTCCCCATCATTGCTTACTTTACTTTCCAAAATCCTGGTGGTCGTCCCCATCATTGCTTTTTCTAATTACTTCAACCCCCCATAGAATCTTATTTCTTTACCCGATGGTCGTCCCCATCATGATCTCTTTATCTCCCTAACTTGTCGGTTGTCCCCGTCATTGCTTTACTTACCATTTTATCCCTAGCAATCGTCCTCTGCTCGATGGTAGTACTCCATCGCTTTCATTTGATAATCATACTATACCATCTTTTATAATTTATATCCCTTTTCTTCTTCTCCCCAGTGAGTGCAAATTTCGGACGATCTTTGGTATTCAACCACAAGTTATCTTGTTTGTCTGTTAAGCCAGGCGCTTACACCCTGCACAGCTAACTCATGTTTGAATAGGGGCAGCTGTAAACACCCCAAATTTTCCCTCACTCTTTATCACACCATGGCTTGTGATCTTTCAATTTTGCATTAGCATAAGCATACTATCTCATATTGCATGTTTGCTTCACTGCATAGTTCAAGTTCATTGCATTTAGGGTTTGTGATCTGAGCAATCCAAGAATCAATCTGAGCCATCCCAATGGTCTTGAAGCTTTCCAAGAGGGTCCATGTGTGTTATATGATTATATTATGCTCCCAAAAATTCATGAAAGTCAAGAGATCACAAAATTGGCAAAGGCATAGAAGCAGAGCTATGGTTTTCACTACACAGATGACCAAAATTAGGGTTTTGGTTTCAGAGGCCTTAACTCCAAAATTTTTGGTCATTCTTGTTTCTAATGTTCTTAATATGCTATAAGGACCATGTGTACAAAGTTTGATGGAGAAATTCATTGTGGAAGTCATATGATCATTGAGTAACTTCTTGAGCAAGTTAAGTCAAAATCAGGGCATCTGAGGCCCCCAACAATGGAACCAAAGGGTCATTTTCATCAAATTGAAGTTCAATGATCTTTATTTTATCTTATAATTGGTTGGAAGTTCACAAGATTGAAGAATTTTGAGCCAATTGCAAACTTGCCATTTTTGGAAATGACTTGAAATGCAAACTTTCCATTTTGGGAAAGATTTTCAACCTCCTCTTTCATGACCAAAAATGCTTCAAATGAAAAATTCTTGGTCATGAAAGTTGTGGATTAGGTCTTTCCCTTTTCAAAAAGTACAATAAAATGTCTTGATTCATCCTAGAACTCAAGATATGGCCTTTCAAAGTTGGCAAAAATCACATAATTTTCAAGTTCATGTCAAAGAGGGATTTTTGCATATTGGCATTTCAAGCTTCTACATGACTTCTAATGTGCCCAAATGTGACATAACATGTTCATACAACATTGCAAGACCAAATTTGTGCCTTGGATCACAAGCTTTCATGCCTAATCTTCACAAAATTTCCAAAAAGGGAAAATTGCAAAAGCTATGATATCTCATGAATCAAGTGTTATAGCTCATCAAATTCAATTCCATGGTCCTCCATGAATCAAGCTGAGGCAGGAAAATCCATAGAAACACTTCTGACCCGAGCCCTTGCTTGTGGTACAAACTTTTGACTTTTGTTGCAAAACAAGCCATACCAATCAAGCTGTGCCACTACCAACTTTCTGACCAATCACAACACATTATACAAACCTCAAGCAACACAAAACACACAACACACAAGCCTGAATCCATCCATAACTGAGATTGCACAAAACCTTCCAAAACCTTCATCTCTTCAAAACTCATTCCACAACCATCAAAACTTCAAGCTTCTTCCACCAATCAACTCAAAAACACTCAAAGATCATTTCCCACCCTTTACCATGACCTAAAAGCCATTGAATCATAAACACGATTTCTCACTTCTCAGAACTGAAACACTCAAACCAGCTCATTTAAACTCCATTCAAGCCTTTCAGAAGCATCAAAGTGATCATTTGAGGCATTTTGCACAAAGGAAGAGGTCAGAAAGCTCAAGTTTGCAAAGCTTCAACTCAGGTAGTCACCAAGAACATTTTTTTCCAGAACTTGCTATTTAAGTTAAAATATCAATCTTCATGTTCCCCTGATCACTCTGATATGTTTTGTTTTGAAAATGGTTGAGAAATGACAATGTATGAAGCTTCTGAAACTTTTTAACCTAAGATGTTTTTGCTTCAATTCAACTTTATTATTATGCATGATAAATGTGTTTTGTTTATGGATTCATGATATATGATGTTTGGGGATCATTTATGGGTAAGAAATTTGATGTTTAGTGACCTAGGGAAGAAGTTGGCATTTTGGATGGCCGGAGAAGATGACCGGATCTTAGCTCTGGTCACCTGAGAGTAATTAAGGCTTAATTAGGGTTTAGTGAGAAGTTTGAATTCTGACCCTAGGATCTTTGTTTCGCGCGTAGATGGATGGCCCTGATCCTTTCACTTAACCCTAATCCAGATTAATTAACTTAATTAATTTAAATTTTCCAGAATCAATCTCAGCCTTACATTCACGCTCTAGTCAACATATCCTTCCCCAGTTTAAATCTCCACCCTTGGATCCTCTGACTTTCATTTTAATTCATTTAATTTCCTTTTATTTTCATTTCTTTTGTGCATTTATTTTAAACTAGCAAAAACAATTAAAAAAAATCCCATTTTCTGCATTTTTACTTTAAATATTTTTCTTAACTCAAAAATAATTTTTATTTTATTTTTTGCATTTAAAAAGTATTTTTAAAATATTGAAATGTTATTTTTAATTAATTAAAGTATTTTAATTAATTAAAAATGCATTTAGGTTTCTAAAAATCACCAAAAATATCATGAACCATTCCAATGTATTTAGAAACTTTTTCAAACTCTTCATACAAATTTATTTTTAGGTTTGATCATAGTTTCCCAATTTTCTTTGAATTAAGGGTCTTTAAAAATCACAATTTTTAACCCTAACTTTGAAAAATCATTTCTGCCTAACCAAGAAGAGTTTGAACTTGATTCTTTTTGCATTTTTTCACATATTGCATGTAGTTTATAGGTTATTTTCCTCATGAATTTATCTTGCATTTTCAATTTGATTTGCATTTTTCCTTTTGAATCACCCAAAAACCCTAGCAAACTTAGGAAAATCATAACTTTCAATAGGATAGGCTTCTGACCTTCTCCTTTGGGGTTTGACTTATTATGTGATTAGGGTTTGTTTGAGCTTGATTTCAAATTTTTATCATGTTCTATGCTTATGTTTTTCTCATTTGCATCTCACATGTCCATAAAACCATAATTTCTCGTGTTCATTTGCATTCACCTTGTATATTCATCATCACATGAACTTGCCATTCCATTTCAAGCATTCATATGTCATCTTAGACATCTTAGGACATGTTAGAACATTGCTTGATCATTTCTTCATTCATTTGACATGTCTTGCATTCATTTCATTTCATAAACATCCATGTGTCTTCAAACTTCTAAGCATGCTTTCACGACATCCCATCTTTGTATGATCATTCATATGCACATTTGTCGCTCCCGATAAATGGGGAATGACCCAGATAAAGGTACAGACGCGAACGGTCGGTGAAAGAGGAATGTGAGAACACACGGGAGTGAACTCACATGGAATGAATAGAGTCGCCAGCTAGGCATTTTTATCCCGGAGGAAAGGCAATGCTGAATAGACCTAGAAAGAGATGGATAAGACGGTTGCGAACCAGAGAGACTGAGAAAGGGGGTTGGTTACAACCTGGGAAGGTATTAGCACCCAGATTGTCCTTCGTACTCGACGGGATCCACGCTTAAAAGATTTGTGTTTTAAAGGGGTAGTGTCAGTGCAATTTGTGTGTAAAAGAGCTGGAAAAGGATGTACAGGTGTCAGTGTAAAAGAAGTGCAAAGTGTGATATATACAGTGTCAGTGTAAGGGCAAGAATGAAATGCTCAAGATCATGAGGCTAAGGAATAAGGCTAGAAGGAGGGGGAATATACAGAGACTTTTGTTCGATAACAGTTAAGTTATGCCTACGTATCCTCTCGTGCAATGAGGAAGTCAGAACACCGTAGTTCGACCCAAAGAGACTGGAAGATGAATTGACTTGTGAACTGCTTGCTTGTCAATGCTCAAGTGTATGACCTGTCTGGCTCAGGTGCAAACTGTCTTGCATCAGACGGAAGAAGCAAGTTCTCGGTTATGAGTGAATAAGATGAGAGAAGAATCCCGGAGGAGACGATTATTGTTTGTTTTTGAGTTTTCAATCTTTTATTGCTTTTGATGTTTTGGTCATAAGTTAATGAGCTTAAGCCTAAACCAAGGGTTAGTAAACTCATCACATCATCCCTCTGATTAGGGGTAATGAGAGTACCTTAAGTGTGAAGTCAGCTTCTCACACTTAATTACCTTTGGTGTAGGATTAAGATCATTAACCTACTTGTGATTATTTAGATGTTTTTGTGGTTTTTTTTTGTTTAGTGTTAAGTAATGAGGTTAAGCCATAATCAAGGATTAAACAGACTCATTACACCATCCTAATAGAAGGATAATAGATGAGAGTGTTTAAGCTGAGGAAAGCTCCTCAACTTAATCCATGATTAGGGATTAAACTCATGACAAAACAAGCCTTTATTAAGTGGATTTTATTCAATGATATGGTGATGAAGTGATTTTTAGGGTTTGTAAGACAACTTGAGGGGGACTTGTCCATTAACACTAGGGTTAGTCCTTCTTAACTAATTAAGGAAGAATTAGAACCCTAATGCAAGGCCCAAGTTACAAGCTTGATGTCTTGATGATTATTAAGTGAATTGATTAAGAGATTTAAACACATTAAGGGTTTCACACTTAGTATTAAAGTTATACACTCCATCCTAATAGAAGGATGCAGGCATAAACTTAATCATAAAGCCTTAAAGCCTTTAGGGTTTAGTCCCTGATTATGAGGTGAGAAGAGAAGACTCAAGAGAGACACAAAGGTAAAAGACCAAGTGGGGGACTAATCAAAACCCTAATCATTGTCATGCTTGGTTGTCCCTAAGGTTTGTGAGGTTTACAAGAGAAGTCTTCAATGGAACCACCAGGAAACAGATGAAAGGAGCAAGGAGAAGCAAAGTAACTTGCTTCATTGAAGAAGACAAGTCACTTGAGGAAAGAAAGTAAGGAGAAAAAGAATGAGCAAGCTCAATCTCAAACACAAACAAAAAGGCAGCAAGGATATATAAAAAAGGATGAAGAGAAGTTATGAGAAGTGAAGGCAAATTCACTTCTCAAGACAACTTACCACCTGAAAAGTTAGTAAAAGAAATGCAATGCAATGCAAAATGAAATGAAATGGCATGAAGCAAACCAAAACCAGAAGCATGTATGAGATGATAATGATGCTATGAGATGCCACAAACATGAAACAACTCATGAGGATGATCATACAAGCTTATGGATGCAAATGGAGCAAGTTAAGGACCATGAACATACATGAAAAGTTATGACATGCAAATGGCATACAACATGGCAAATGCAAGATGCAATGATCAAACATGCTTTCAATATGTCTTATGATGTTAAATGAATCACATGGAAGCATAAAATGTCATGGCAAGTCAAGGTATGAATGTAAATGCAAGGTGGATGCATATGGAAGCCCAAATTAGGGTTTATGATCAAAGCATCAAACACAAACCAAAATCAGAAGCAAACAACACTATAAAAAATTGAAAATTCACTCAAAGGACCCCTAATCCTATACTAACCCATTTCCCAAAGGAGAGGTTCCAACTCTTAATCAAATTCAAGTTATGATTTTCCTAAGTTTTCTAGGGTTTTAGGGTTCCTTAACAAGAAAAATGCCAAACAAATGGAAAATGAAAGATCAAATCATGGCCATTTAATCTCACAAACTACATGATATGCATAACACAATTCAAAAAGAATCAAAGTCCAACTCTTTAGGGTTAGGCAGAAATGATTTTTGGAAGTTTGGATCAAAATAATGCATCAAAATGATTTTAATTCCATGAGAAATTCTCAAAATGCATCAAGATCAAAAAGAAATTTGGTTTGAGGGTTGGACAATGTTTCTAAATGGTTTTAAATGTTTCATGAATTTTTTGGTGATTTTTAAATACCTAAAAGTATTTTTAATTAATTAATTCTCATTAATTAATTAAAAAGAAACTTTTAAATATTTAAAAATACTTTTTAAATGCAAAAAATGAAAATAAAAATATTTTTGTGTTTTAAAAATTAATGAAACTCTTGGTGAAAAATTTCATAATTTTTAAATGATTTTTGCTATTTTAAATAAATTGTACAAATTAAATGAGAAAAATTGAAATAAAAATCAAAATAAATGGAAGTATGCTAAATGAGAGGCTGAGATTGAATCTGGCAATGAAGTTGTTGACTGCGCGCCAGATCTAATGGATCACATTCAAACTGGGCTAATCTCACTTAATTAATTAAATTAAACCTAATTAAAACTAATGACATGATCTGAGCCATTGGATGCACGCGGGAAAAGACTTAGTCAACCCATCCAACGCTTGAAATTTAAACTTGAAGCCCTAACCCTAATTACACATTAATGACTCTCAGGTCACCGGAGACGAACTCCGGTCGTCTTCTCCGGTGACCTCCCTCCCTGAGAATTTCCAAATCACTCTCTAGGTCCTTTTTGGAGCTCTAAAGCTCCAGATTGATTCCTTTCACTCTCCTAAACTCAACCCTAACCTCATTTCCCATTTATTTCCAGCCATAACCATGAATCGAAGCTAAGAACAAAAACTGCCAAAATTTCAGACAAGCAATACAACTTCATTTCTCAACCATTTTCAATAATTTCAAGCTCAGTGTGATCAGTGAAACATGCTTAATCAATTAGAAACAATAAATAGAGGTTCTGGAAAAATGGAATGCCATAGCTACCTGATTCGAAGCTTTCAAAATAGGAGCTTCTGGGCCAGTTTCTTGCTTCTAAACAACTCCAATGACCTCTCCAAAGTGTTTGCCAGGTTTGTATGAAGTTTATTTGGGCTGATTGAAGAGTTTGCTTGAGTTCTGTTCAAGGTCAGGTGAGGATCGTGTTTTTGATTCAGTGGCTTTCAGGCTGTTTTGAGTGTTGGTTTATGTTCAGTGAAGCATGGTGAGATGATTGGTGAAGCTTGTTTGAGTGTTTGTGGCTTGTATGAAGAGATTCGAAGGTTTTTGCTCAAGGGAGTGAAAATGAGGATGCTGAGTTCTAGTGTGCTTCAGGCTTGTGTGTTGGCTGGTTTGGCTTGCCTTTTCTTTGTATAAACAAATGCAATTGGTCAGAGGATGTGACCTGTGCTTTTGTGATAGGTGTGCTAGCTTTTGCCAAAATGTCAACTTCTTGTAAGAGAGGGCATGGGCAGCTTCTAGCCAAGTACAAAGGGCTTGTCTGGCGCAGCATGGTGTGAGGGAAAGGCTAGTGTGATTCAGTATCCAAGGCAGCAAGTGGATGAGGTGTGATGATGGTTTTTGCAACTTGCTCACTTTTGCTTTCTATGAAAATATCTTGCCTTACAAACCATGAAACATGTGATTTCTTTGGTCCAATCTGAATTTTAGGACTTGTGTGATGTTTGTGTATAGGTTTGATATCAACTAGAAGTCACAAATGCCTTTGGTACAAGATTTTACAAATTTCTCATTTGATGCATAACTTGAAAATTAGTGATTTTTGCCAACTTTAACACACCATAACTTTTGATCCAAAATGAATTAGGTCATGTTCTTGTACTTTTTGAAAAGGGAAAGATCTAATCTACAACTTTCATGACCAAAGTTTTTCCATTTGAAGCATTTTTGGATCAAAAAGTGAGGGTTGAAAAAGTTGCATAAAAATGACATTTCATTAAAAGTCAACCATGCCCAAAAAAGTCAACTTTGCAAAAACTTCAAATTCTTGAATTTTGTGAACTTCAACCTTCTTCCATGATCAAATAAAGATCATATACACTCAAAATGATGAAGATCACCCCTTGGTCATTGGGGGCCTCAGATGCCCTGATTTTACACTGACTTGTCTGAAAAGTCAACTCTTGATCAGATGACTTCCCCATGGAATTTCTTCATGAAAATGGATATGCATACTCCCTATACCATATAGAGACCAATAGAAACAAGAATGACCAAAAAATTTGAAGTTATGGCCTCTGAAACCAAAACCCTAATTTTAGGTCATCTGTGCAGTTAAACCTGGCTCTGCTTCCATACCAATCCCAGTTCTTGTGATTCTTTAGCATTCTTGACTTTGAGAGGATATAATATGATATAAGAACACACATGGACCCCTTTGAAGTGATTGGTGGCCTTTGGAGTGGCTCAAGAAGCTCTTGGATTGCTCAGATCACAAACCCTGGATGCAGATGACTTTGAATCTATGCAGTGAATCAAAAATGTACTATGAGATGTTATGATTGTGTTCATGTATATGAAAAGATCACAAGCCATGGTGTGAATGGGTGAGGGCAAATTTGGGGTGTTTACAGCTGCCCCTATTCAAACATGAGTTAGCTGTGCAGGATGTAAGCGAAGGCTTATCAGGCAAACAAGGTAACTTGTGGTTGAATATCAAAGACAGTCCAACATTTTCACTCACAGAAATGAAGAAGAAAAGGGATATAGATTGTAAAGGAAAATAAAGTATACTGTAATGTGTGGGCGACGGAGGACGACCGTCGAGCAGAGGACGACTGCTGGGTAAAGGGTAATGACGGGGGCGGCCGACATGCTGGGAAAAGTGTGGGAAATAAAGCGATGACGGGGACGGCCGACATGCTGGGGATAAAAGGTATTATGATGGGGACGGCCATCAAGTAAAGTTGCAAGATTCTCTGGGGATCAATGAAACATGACGGGGACGGCCATCAAGTTCATAAAGCAAAGTAACCAACGATGGGGACGGCCATCGGGCTAAAAGGAAAAGGGACCACGACGGGGACGACCATCGGGTTAAAGAATAAATGAAATAAACAGATGATGAGGTACGGTCATCAAAGGTGAAGGACGATCACCTAGCAGGGGATGGCTTCTCTGTCGGGTTAAGATGAGGGACGGTCATCTTAGGTGGAGGACGACCACCTGGCAGGGTACGGCTGCCGAAAATATCGCGACATAGGATGAATGCCGGATAAAAAGGTCAACGATGGGGACGGCCATCGGACGAGCATGATGGAGGACGACCATCAAGAGGTGGAGGACGACCACCTAGCAGGGGACGGCTGCTCTCGAGGTTTGTCATGACATAGGACGAATGTCAGATAACCAAAATCAACAATGGGGGCGGCCATTGGATAAAGTGATGAAGGATGATCATCAAGAGGTGGAGGACGACCACCTAGCAGGGGACGACTGCTAAATATCAACGATGGGGATGGCCATCGGATGAGCATGATGGAGGACGACCATCAAGAGGTGGAGGACGACCACCTAGCAGGGGACGGCTGCTAAATATCAACGATGGGGACGGCCATCGGATGAGCATGATGGAGGACGACCATCAAGAGGTGGAGGACGACCACCTAGTAGGGTACGGCTGCTCTCAGGGTTTATCATGACACAGGACGAATGTCAGATAAAGGAAAACTGTTTTGCGGGCGATCTACTGGGGAATAGTAAACACGGACGAGTGTTTATATCCAAGAAACAAAAGGTATAAGTGTTTAGATGTTGTGTATAGGTTAAGGATGCGGACGAGCATCCCTAAGACTACAATATGGACGAGTATCGGGTAGAAACAAATACACGTGTTCAGAGATGATGATACGGACGAGTATCAACTGGTTAACAGGGAACACGGACAAGTGTTGAATCTGAGGGGACTCTTCTGGGGAATCGTAGACACAGACGAGTATCTATATTCAAGGAAACGTAAGTGTTTGACACGGTGTATGAATTAAAGATGCGGACGAGCATTCTTAAGACTATGATACAGACGAGTATCAGGTAGAAACAAACGCTTGACGCATGTTCTGAGATGATGATACGGACGAGTACCAACTGGTTAACAAAGAACACGGACTAGTGTCGAATCTGCGGGGATATAAATGATGTATACGGACGAGTATCTGTATAAGTAACATGAGAGTAAAAAGTATGAGTGATATACAGATGAGTGTTCAATTTGCTGGGGAGAACGACACAGACGAGTGTCAAAAGGAGAAGAGTATAGTATAAACAAAGTATCTGATATACAAAGTATTTATGTTACTGTGCTGGGAAAATGACATGGACGGATATCAAGGAAGTGTATATATATACAAGTATTTGTGAGTGCAAAAGGAGCGTCTGTGGCTTTCTGCTGGGGATATGACACGGACGGGTGTCAAAGGGAGTATATATAATACGGGTGATCTTGTTTGTAAAGAGTGTTCAGGCGACTTTACTGGGGAATGATGACACAGACGGGTGTCAAAATGAGTATATACTGGTGTTTATGAACGTGAGGCAACTGTGTTTGCTTTTTTTTGTTTTGCTGGGGACCCTGGGGAGCTTTCTGTACATTGTTGATGAATGGTTATTATTCACAAGTGTTCGATTCACAACATGGCTTATGATTATGCTATGTGTTTGATTTTTGCCGTAATTCTCCGTATTAAACGGAATGCTACGCTTTGTGGGTGAATATGATGCAAATGCTATGATTATGCAAAGACTACTAATCCGGGATTCGGATCCCGATGCTGTGAAGATCTCTGGTTGATCTGCTCGAAGTGGGCATCCCAGCTGGGGATGAGATCATTGAAAGATCTGACGAGATGTATCTGCTTGGGGATATAGGTCGCTGATTGACATATCCTCATAATAAGGGACCCAGCTGGGGTTTTGTAGAAGCTCTTCTTTTACTCTGTTGTGACTCCTTCATGCATTGCTCTTCTGAATAGAGGCTGACACTCTGTGGGGAGATGGTTCCCTGACTTTTGTATTCTGCTGAGGAAGAATGATTGGCACCTCGGCTAGGAGGAGTGACAAGTGGCAACTTGGCTGGGGGAAGTTATCGGTGGCAACTCAGCTGGGGAGAAAACACTTTGGGTGCTAAGACTGAGTGTCGATCTGTCGGCTTGCTGGGATGAAGTTTTCATACCCCGAGTTGCGTTCTAGATACCTGCAATCATGCCAAGATGGAGAAACGCACAAGTGATCCCGAGGTATCCTTTACTGGATTCCGTCATAGGAGTTAGACATTTTTGAGAGTAAATATATTCCCTGCAAGCATGTGTTTCTATTATTTTTTTTGAAGAAAAACATCTGTACTTATGCAATCAGTTTTTTAGAGACATCAGACATTCTTTGCAAATAAAAAAGTACAAGACGAAACATGACTGAAAAATCTGATTTTATTAACTCATGTGCCCTGAATTGGCGAGGTACAGTCAAAGGAACAAATCTCCTAAAATGAGGAAATTGTTAGAAAATTGAGAAACAAAATGCTGGCGATGTTGACGACGCTTTAAGGGCTTCCTCTTTTGCTATGACTCGTATGACTTTTGATGTTCTTCTCGTCTTGCTTTCTGGAGAAGGTTGATCCTGATTGAAGCTTGATCCTTTCGAGGTTTGCCAAGTTGTAGGCGATACAGACGAATTCAGAATGCAGTTGTTCGCTTATTCCCTTGTTTTGCATGGATCGCCCTTTCGGGTTTTCAATCCATCGGGATACCCTTTTTTGCCTGAGTTGTCCAATGCGGCTTTTCAACTCAGCGGGTGTACATTTTTTGTTTATTTCCCTTATTTTTGCCCGAGTCTTTTATTCTATTTTTGACTCGCCGAGATGCCCTATTTTTGCCTGGACTTACATTCTGTTTTTATGTCCAGCGGGTCATTTTTTATGCGAAGTATTTTTTAACTGCATCTGAATTCACAGGGGACGGGAAGTCTTCACCATCCATGGTGCCGAGCATCAGTGCTCCACCAGAGAAAACTTTCTTTACCACGAATGGTCCTTCATAATTTGGAGTCCATTTGCCCCTGTGGTCTGTATGCGGAGGGAGGATTCTCTTCAGCACAAGATCCCCCACTTGGTATTCTCGGCGCCTGACTTTCTGATCGAAGGCTCTCTTCATTCTTTTCTGATATAGCTGCCCATGACAGATTGCAGCCAATCTCTTCTCTTCAATCAGACTCAGTTGTTCGTATCGGGACCGGACCCATTCTGCTTCGTTCAGCTTAACATCCATCAATACCCGTAGAGAGGGTAATTCAACTTCAACAGGTAGGACTGCCTCCATACCATACACAAGCTGATATGGTGTTGCCCCAGTGGATGTTCTGATTGACGTGCGGTACCCATGCAAGGCAAACGGTAGCATCTCATGCCAGTCTTTGTATGTGACTACCATCTTCTGCACAATCTTCTTGATATTCTTGTTAGCTGCCTCAACAGCGCCATTCATCTTTGGCCTGTAAGGAGAAGAATTGTGGTGTTGGATTTTGAAGTCCCGGCATAACTCAGCCATCATCTTGTTGTTTAAGTTGGAACCATTATCAGTAATGATACGCTCGGGAACTCCATACCGACAGATGATATCTCTCTTCAGAAATCGGGCTACCACTTGCCTTGTGACATTTGCATATGAGGCTGCTTCAACCCACTTGGTGAAATAATCAATGGCGACCAAGATGAATCTGTGGCCATTCGAAGCAGTCGGTTCGATCTTGCCAATCATGTCAATGCCCCACATGGCAAAGGGCCAGGGTGAAGACATTATGTTCAAAGGATTGGGAGGCACATGCACCTTATCTGCATAGATCTGGCATTTGTGGCACTTTCTGGCATAAGCACAACAGTCTGCATCCATTGTGATCCAGTAATAACCTGATCTTAACAACTTCTTAGCCATGGCATGCCCTCCTGCATGGGTACCAAAGGATCCTTCGTGCACTTCATGCATCAACAAATCTGCTTCCGTTCTATCAACACATCTGAGGAGTACCATATCAAAGTTTCTCTTGTACAAAGAACCATCAGTGTTCAGGAAGAAACTACCAGCGAGCCTTCTCAAAGTCTTCTTATCATTGGAAGATGCCCCAGGTGGGTATGTTTGATCCTCCAAGAAGCACTTAATGTCATGGAACCAAGGCTTATCATCTTTGACAACATCTGCTGCAAATACATATGCTGGTCTATCAAGTCTGGACACTGAAATCTGAGGTACAAAGTTGGAAGCTTGAACTTTGATCATTGACGAAATGGTAGCCAAAGCATCTGCAAACTGATTCTCGTCCCTAGGGATATACTCAAGCTTGACCGTTGTAAAGAAAGTCAATAACCTTCTTGTATAATCCCTGTAAGGTATTAGATAATCCTGGTGGGTGTACCATTTGCCGTTGGTTTGATTAACTACCAGAGCTGAATCTCCGAATACAGTCAATGTCTTGATCCTGAGGTCAATGGCTTCCTCGAGACCCATAATGCAAGCTTCGTATTCAGCTTCGTTGTTAGTGCAGTTGAAAGTGAGTTTTGCCAAGAAAGGCATGTGAACTCCTTTAGGTGTAATGAGTACTGCACCAACACCACGGCCATTCATATTAACGGCCCCATCAAACATCATAGTCCATTCTTCCTCCGGGTCAGGCCCTTCAGTGTGAATAGGCTCTTCATGATCTTTCGCTTTTATGAACATGATGTCTTCATCAGGGAAGTCAAATCTCATAGGCTGGTAGTCATCAATAGGTTGCTCAGCAAGATATTCAGATAGTACACTGCCCTTGATGGCTTTCTGAGAGGTGTACTGGATGTCATATTCTGTGAGAATCATCTGCCATCTTGCAACCCGTCCGGTAAGTGCTGGCTTCTCAAAAATATACTTGACTGGGTCCATCTTCGAGATCAATAAAGTAGTGTGGGTCAGCATATACTGTCTCAGTCGGCGAGCAGCCCACGCTAAAGCACAACAAGTTTTCTCGAGCAGTGAATAACGTTGTTCACAGTCGGTAAACTTTTTGCTCAGGTAGTATATCGCATATTCTTTTCGACCAGACTCGTCATGCTGGCCTAACACACACCCCATTGACTCTTCTAATACTGTCAAGTTCATTATTAGAGGTCTTCCTTCAACTGGAGGCATAAGGATTGGAGGTTCTTGCAAGTATTCCTTAATCTTGTCAAAAGCCCTCCGGCAGTCTTCGTTCCAACTGACCGTCTGTTCCTTTCTTAACAGCTTGAATAAAGGTTCACAAGTTGCTGTAAGGTGAGATATGAACCTCGAGATGTAGTTCAATCTACCTAGAAACCCTCGAACTTCTTTCTCAGTTTTCGGTGCAGGCATTTCTTGAATGGCTTTGACTTTATCAGGGTCAACTTCAATCCCTTTCTCGCTTACGATAAAACCCAGCAGCTTACCGGATCGCACCCCGAATGTGCATTTGTTGGGGTTCAGCTTCAGTTGGTACTTCCTCAGACGCTTGAATAACTTCAGCAGATTTACCAGGTGGTCTTCTTCAGTAAGGGACTTGGCAATCATGTCATCCACATAACACTCGATTTCTTTATGGATCATATCGTGGAATAATGTTACCATAGCCCGTTGATATGTTGCACCAGCATTCTTCAATCCGAATGGCATCACCTTGTAACAGAACGTGCCCCAGGGTGTGATAAAAGTTGTCTTCTCCATGTCTTCAGGTGACATTTTGATTTGGTTGTATCCTGAAAATCCGTCCATGAAGGAGAATACCGAGAACTGAACCGTATTATCAACCAATACATCAATGTGAGGTAATGGGAAATCATCCTTTGGGCTGGCTCTGTTCAGATCCCGGTAGTCAACACACATCCTTACTTTGCCGTCTTTCTTAGGCACAGGTACTATATTAGCAACCCACGGCGGATAGCTAGTTACAGCAAGGAACCCGACGTCCCACTGTTTTTGCACCTCTTCTTTGATCTTCATTGCCATGTCTGGGCGAGTACGGCGCAGTTTCTGTTTGACCGGTGGGCATTCTTCCCTCAAAGGCAGCCTATGCATAACAATGTCGGTATCCAACCCGGGCATATCCTGGTAAGACCAAGCAAACACATCCACATATTCCTGAAGCAGGTCAATCAATTGTTTCTTCACTGAGTCTTGTAGGCAGGCCCCGATCTTAACTTCTTTTACGTCTTCATCCGTACCAAGATTAATTGTTTCCACCTCCTCCTGATGAGGAGTGATAAACTTCTCCTCTTGTCTCAACAATCTGGCTAGCTCTTCAGGAAGCTCGTAATCTTCTTCAACCCCTTCATCAGCTTGATTGATTGGATTGTCAAAGTCATACGAAGTCATAGCCGTGCTGTTGTCGGTGCTGTCTGGAAGGCACTCTCTGCAAGGGTTCAGTTTGTTCATTTTAGTGATTGATTTTAATCTTGTTTAGAAAAGTGAAATAAAGTTGTCATTTTGAAAACATCGCCATTTATTTTTTTTGTACAAAAAGAAAAATGGAAAAACATTGAGCGGAAAAGAAAAAAAAGACTTATTTGCAAAAAGATGTCTGATATTTCATTGATTAATCTTGTTGCACAAAAAGTACAGATGGCCCGATTACAAAATGAGTCTTGTCATCTTGGGCAAGATGCAAGACTTTGATGCATGCTATAAAAAATACAGGAAATAATAATTACTCTGCATGAGTAACTCTTATAATTTCCTGGGAAGACCAGTTTGAGACACTGCTCCCCGGGACCTTTGGACGAATCCAGCTTTCCAGGTTGCGTTCTTCTTCCAGCTCGTCTTCCAAGTTGTTGAACGCATCAGGGGTGAGCATCCCCCCACTAACAAAGTTGGGCTTCTTGGCAGCCTCTGCTTGATCTTCTTGAGTTGGTTTGTAACCCAACCGAAACCTATCTTCTTTCTTCTCCACAGGCAACAGTTTGCCCCAGCCTTGAGCGCTTCCTTCTTCCACCACCTTTCGGGCTTGTTGGTAGGATGTCATAGAGGTCCCAAACACAGCAGAGGTTTCACTAACATTCAGGGCCTCAAACCCTTGACTCATCGTCTCGTGGATCTCCCCATCCATCTCAATGTATTTATAAGTAGCCAGATGGCTAACAAATATATCCTCCTCTCCACAGATAGTAACGACTTGAGCTTCCCACTCAAATTTTAACTTCTGGTGAAGGGTAGACGTTACTGCGCCAGCGGCATGAATCCATGGTCTACCCAACAAACAGCTGTAGGCAGGCTGAATGTCCATCACGTAGAAGGTCGTTTTGAAAGTTTGTGGGCCAATCGTTACAGGCAACTCAATTTCTCCCAGAACCGATCTCTTAGAGCCGTCAAAGGCTCTTACTACCAAGTTACTGGGTCGCAATGCCAATCCTTCATACTCTAGCTTCACAAGGGCCTTTTTAGGTAAGACATTGAGGGATGACCCTGTGTCTACCAGCACATGGGAAAGGACTGCACCTTTACATTCCATGGTAATGTGCAAGGCTTTGTTATGATTGCGGCCTTCCGAAGTCAAATCAGTGTTGGTGAATCCTAGTCCATTGCTAGCATTAACATTTCCAACCACAACTTCCAACTGATTGACCGTGATCTCTTCTGGCACATAAGCTGCGTGCAAGACTTTGAGTAGTGCGTTCCGATGGGCCTCGGAGCACATAAGCAATGATAGAATGGAGATCTTGGAAGGCGTCTGGTGAAGCTGGTCCACTATTTTGTAATCACTTTTCTTGATGATCCTCATGAACTCATCAACTTCTTGATCAAAAGGTGTTTTCAAAGCTTCTCTAACAACCTGCTCTTCTTGCACCATACTCTTCCCTTTTGCCTTGGCAGCAGCTTCTGCTTCAGCAGTGGGTCTTTGAATTTGCGGGGCAAAGAGACGTCCGCTTCGAGTGAAGCCTCCGCCTCCTCCCACATTGTCTATTTGTGGTGCAGAAGTTGATGATTCAAAAGTGATTTTCTGTCCTTCGCAGTATAAATTAGAGCCTTAATGCCAAGGGATGGCATTACTGCTTTCATAAGGTACTGGCCCAGGCACTGTGACAGTGACTGGACTGATGGCAGCTGCGGAAGGAACCGTGATAGTCTGTGGATCATAATATATTGTGACTGGTGCTCTGATGGGAGTAGCACTTTGTGAGTTGTAGGCGGAATCATTTTCAAGATCATAATAAATCGTAACCGTTGAGACATCTTCATGGTTTGCTGTTGATGTTGTAGGAGACATTGTTGGAAGGATGGGTGTTGTTGTTGTAGGAGATTCAAAATGAAGTGGTGCTGAAGTTGTAGAAGGAATGTTCGTTGATATCTGGTCAGTTGAGATGATGGATGAAAAATTTGTTGATGAAGCTGAAGAGTTGTCTGGAACAATGGTTGTTGCAGTTGTAGGAGGTTCTGGAGCTGTTGTTAATGAGATTGCTAGATTGGCAGGAATTGATGTTGTAATCTGAAGCAAGCCACTCTGAATGAGACCATCTATGCCATCCCTCAAGTTATCACAACCATTCACTGAAATGTTGCAATAAGCACACCCTAACTCACATCCTGGGAACATTTGACATTCGAGGAGCTGAGCTTTGATCTCTACCAACGGTGTCCGAATCTGACCCACACTGGTTATCAAGTAAGACGGCTTGTCTTCTTCAATAGCATTGATTCGGGGACCACCATGGTGTGGCATAGGGTTCTTGTTGACATTTGGTGGTGGTGCAAAGTTTAAAGCCTTGGAATCCACTAGATCCTGCACTTTCATGTGCAAAGCCTTGCACTTTTCCGTACTATGACCAGGTGCATTTGAGTGAAAGGCACATCTGGCGCTGGCGTCGTAATTTCTGGGCAGACTGTTAGGATCTGGAGGGGCCAATGTCCTTAGCTCAACTAGGTTGAGTTTCAGGAGTTGTGGCAGCAATGTGGCATAGGGCATAGGGATCGGATCGATCACCCTATTGGCCTGAGAGGGCCTCTGTTGGAATGGTCTCTGCTGATTGTTGTTGTTGGTGTTGCTGTTGTTGTAATTTCTCGGAGGATACTGAGTTTGTTGCTGGTACTGAGGTTGTTGCTGATAATTTTGTTGCGGTGGTTGATAAGCTGGTTGTGGATGAGCTGGAGCGGGAACGGTGACTGCTGCCACAGACCTGTGAACATATTGGGGCCTGCCCCTGTTGGTGTGGATAGCATTGGTTTCACCAGTTCTTCTTGGGCCTACAAAAGGCTTTCTTGTGTTACTGGATGAGCTTGCACCGTTGTCTGAGATCTTTCCCAACTTCAATAGGCTTTCAATTCTCTCCCCGGCTATGACTACATCTGCAAAGCTGGTAGATGAGAAGGCAGCTAGCCTATCAATGTAAGTCCCCTGGAGGGTGTTCATAAACATATCAGCCATCTCCCTCTCTGACATAGGTGGCTGGACAGCAGTAGCAACCTGTCTCCATCTTTGAGCGTACTCTCGGAAGCTCTCCCTGGATGACTGTGACATTCCCATTAGGAGGGTCCTGTTGGGTGCCATATCCAAATTATACTGGTATTGTCTAATGAAGGCTTTTGCCAAATCCTTCCAACACCTGATGGTTGCTCTTGTCAGGTGGGAGTACCATTCCCTCGATGCTCCAGTTAAGCTATCCTCGAAATAAAACATCCATAGCTTTTCGTCCATGGTATAGGCCTTCAGCCTCCCCAAAAAAGATTGTAGATGGGTCCGGGGACAGGAAGTCCCATTATACTTCTCAAAGCATGGTGGCTTAAATTTGTGGGGGATCCTGGCCCCGTCTACCAAGCCCATATCCATAACATCAAAACCCAAAGAGTTTTGAGACTCCAAGGATCTTAATTTCTCAGCTATCTCATCCAGCCTTCTATCATAGGCCTCCTCCCCAGCTCCCATCACTGTGAACTGATCTTCCTGGGGGTCTTCTTGCAGCACCCTCCCCGTTGTGGCAGTCCCTTGTATATTGACAGGGATGTTGATCTCCGGATGCTGGTGGGGTCCAAAGACTGGGGGATTGACATGAGGTTGGACTCTTTCATTGTTGCTTGTCCCAGCAGTCCCTGGCTGATGGTCTTCCTGGTTTCTCCCTTCCACCAGTGCTCTTAACCTCTCCTGGCTTTGAGCCATGTTGTTCATCACCTCCATAAACTGTGTCATTTGATTCCTCATTTCCAACCTCTCGTTGGTCATTTGATTCCTGACCTCCGTAAGGTCCTGCTGCATTTGATCCATCTGTATGCCCGGAAGATTGCTGCGGGTGGGGTACCTGTGTGGACGGTTGAGTGGAAACCCTCGACGTCGAGCAATAATTCCTGAGATCACAACAGAGTTAGTAACAATAAAACAAAACCTACAAAACAAAACAAAAGGTTAGTATGCAATGCAGTGTGTCTATTTGTTTCCAAGGTATCCGGCTTGGCACTTGGTTTTGACCTTTCCAGACCCCTTGAAGAAGATGCTTGTGATGTTGCTTGAAGAATTCAGAACAAACCAACACATATATTACAAAAAGGTAAATGATACAATATTTGTTTCTTTTACAATACAAGCCCTCTGAGGGGTCAAAAGTACAACATAAAGAAAAATACATAAAATGAAAGCAACAACAAGCAAAAAGTCAAACTCCAAGGCCAAATTCATCCTCCTGAACTTCCTTGAGAAGTGCTTCAGTCACAGGATCAGCTGGACGCTCCGTAAGATTCCTGATGAGGAGATTCCTTGTGGCAATAGCTGCAGTTAGCTTCTTGTGCTGACTCTGGTCCTTTGACCTCTTCACTCCAGCTCTGATCTTCAACTCTGAGATCTCCCTCTGGGCTGCTGCCAGGGCTTCCTGTTTCTCTTTTGCACTAGCTCCCATCTTCTCAATCTTATCCTGAGTCCTTTTGTCCTCTTGAGTATGGGCTTCGGTGATCCTGACCCACCTAGCCTGACTCTCCTTTAGATACAAATCAGTCCTGGCTTTCTGGAACTGAGCTTCCTTGCAGGCATTCTTCAAGATTTGTTCTCCAGCCCTAGACTTTTTAATGTAATCCTCAGACTTCTCAATTCTAGCCAAATGCTCCACTTTCAGCTTTTCTAGCCTCTCAATATCCAACCTACCATCACTCCTCTCCCAGAGGGTCTTCTGTAGAGCTTGAGTCAACTTCTCATTTCTCTCTTTCAATTTCTCAAACTCCTCTAAGATGACAGTTGCTGGAGGTGGGGTTGTGGAAGGTCCAGGCATATCTTCAATAGTGAAAGGCATTCCGGAGATTTGAGCCCTGGCATGAGACCACTCATAGTACTGGGCTGAGGCTACATTATTGCATCTTCCAAGAATGGTTACTCCTTTAGTCTGCACATTGTCCCAGGCCCAGGCTGCCTGCCTGACAACAGCCAGATTAGGCTTGATTTCAACATAAAGGGTCTCAGTCAGATCCTGTGCTCTAGGGGGATGGACCAATGCATAGCCCAGCTGTCTCTTGAATAACAGAGGGTTGTAGTTGATGCAACCCTTCACTCCAATTAGAGGCACATTGGGAAATTGTCCACAACTTGTAATGATGTCTCTGCCCTTGGTGCTCTGAGTGCACCACCTGATGTCATCTGATGTTAGAGCAACAAGCCTCCTAGCCCAGTTCTTCTGCTGGTGAGGGTTCAAGAATGCATCAGTCTTTGGCAAATGCTTGAGCAGCCAAGTATGGAACAAAGGTGCACAGCATCTCACTAATCTCCCCCTTTGCTTTTCATTCCTCTGATTAACTGAGTAGTAAAGATCTCCCAGTAAGGTGGGCACTGGGTTTCTCAGGATGAAAAGATGGACTGCATTCTTGCTAACAAACCAAGGCTCATCTGCAAAAAGTATGATCCCATATATGCTAAGGGCCAACAGAGCACAGACTGCCTTCCACTCCCCTAGGGAGGCTTTCAAACTAGCCTGAGAGGTCAAGAAATCCAGATGAAAACCAGAGATTCCAGCCTTAGATGTCAAATTCTGCCCAATCAAAGCTGGGTCCAGATGTAATGCTTTGGCTATCTCCTCATTACTTGGGAAAGCCATCTCAGGGTTGAAAGGGATTCCACCCCTGATGGGTACACCAACCAATGATGAATACTCCTCCAGCAAAGGTCCCAACTGGAAATTCTGAAATGTGAAGCACCTCAGGGGGGGATCATAAAACTGCAGGCAAGTATGTATCAAGCTCCTTTGTGAAGGGTCCAAATCCATAACCATATCAAGGACTCCTCCATAATGTTCTCTGAAATATGGTATATGGTCTAGAGTAATCAGGGTCTGAATCCTCCTGATGCTAGCTAGCTCAGGCTCAAAGAAGTGATAGGAGATGTTACTTTTCTTAGGTGCCATGCAGCTGAAGAATAGGTGTTGATGATGATGACTGAGGACAACACTGAAGATGGGCCACTGATAGGCTGGGACTAAGGATGCAAGTGACTGAGGCAAGTGCTGATGAAGATGGGTCTAAGCTGAAGAAGGGGTCAAAACCAAGCCAAAATGATAGGATGGATACCCTGAAAAACAAATAAACACATGTTAGAATGATGCAATGAGGATGTATGCAAATGATATGCAGGGGTTTGTGACTGAGCTGGATCTGATTAACTGCTCTAATATAGGTCCATGTATGTTCAAGAAGTCCAGATGGAGGTCTATAAGTCCAGTAACCAAGGTGGGGGACTCAAATAAAGAGTCACATGTCCAGGGTTTAGAATCACAAGAACTGTTCCAACATGGAGTACTCTTAATCAAATAAAGTAACAGGGTATGCTGAGGTCAAGGGTACCTGCAAACCTGTAAACAGCCCAACCCCCTCACAGGTGATGTTCTAAAACAAGGATCCTCAGACTTGGATCAGTTATGAGAAGTGTAAACACTTCTAACCCGGAGGTACGGTGTTTACAATAACCATAAAAGTTCCTCCTCTAATTCACCTCATTTTCTGAAGGTCAATACTAAAGGTCATCCAGACTTAGCAGGCTTCCCAGATAGCCCTAGTACTGCAGGAAATCTGCAACACAGAGTTCTCAAGAAGAAACCCATATCTGAACCGTGTTTCATATTCCCGCACTAGACCGAGATGGAATGGGAAAGAATATGAACCACTCTAGCCTAGGTGTCACTCAGGTCCCAGGTATAGGACCTCATCTCTCAATAGAACCCCACCCACCAAAGCAAAACCAGATCCAGCCAGACAGCATGACAGTATGATATATGCAAAAATATAAAGAAAGCAATAAAGTAACTGTACATAAAGCAGTAAACAAAATAAATATACAAACATAGATAGCACATAACACCCCAGTAAACACAAATCAAACAAGTGCTAGGAGGAACCCACAAAAAGAACCAGAAACCCTGGTTATAGTATAAGGGTCCCCAGCAGAGTCGCCAAGCTGTCGCTCCCGATAAATGGGGAATGGCCCAGATAAAGGTACAGACGCGAACGGTCGGCGAAAGAGGAATGTGAGAACACACGGGAGTGAACTCACATGGAAAGAATAGAGTCGCCAGCTAGGCATTTTTATCCCGGAGGAAAGGCAATGCTGCATAGACCTAGAAAGAGATGGATAAGACGGTTGCGAACCAGAGAGACTGAGAAAGGGGGTTGGTTACAACCTGGGAAGGTATTAGCACCCAGATTGTCCTTCGTACTCGACGGGATCCACGCTTAAAAGATTTGTGTTTTAAAGGGGTAGTGTCAGTGCAATTTGTGTGTAAAAGAGCTGGAAAAGGATGTACAGGTGTCAGTGTAAAAGAAGTGCAAAGTGTGATATATACAGTGTCAGTGTAAGGGCAAGAATGAAATGCTCAAGATCATGAGGCTAAGGAATAAGGCTAGAAGGAGGGGGAATATACAGAGACTTTTGTTCGATAACAGTTAAGTTATGCCTACGTATCCTCTCGTGCAATGAGGAAGTCAGAACACCGTAGTTCGACCCAAAGAGACTGAAAGATGAATTGACTTGTGAACTGCTTGCTTGTCAATGCTCAAGTGTATGACCTGTCTGGCTCAGGTGCAAACTGTCTTGCATCAGACGGAAGAAGCAAGTTCTCGGTTATGAGTGAATGAGATGAGAGAAGAATCCCGGAGGAGACGATTATTGTTTGTTTTTGAGTTTTCAATCTTTTATTGCTTTTGATGTTTTGGTCATAAGTTAATGAGCTTAATCCTAAACCAAGTGTTAGTAAACTCATCACATCATCCCTCTGATTAGGGGTAATGAGAGTACCTTAAGTGTGAAGTCAGCTTCTCACACTTAATTACCTTTGGTGTAGGATTAAGATCATTAACCTACTTGTGATTATTTAGATGTTTTTGTGGTTTTTTTTTTGTTTAGTGTTAAGTAATGAGGTTAAGCCATAATCAAGGATTAAACAGACTCATTACACCATCCTAATAGAAGGATAATAGATGAGAGTGTTTAAGCTGAGGAAAGCTCCTCAACTTAATCCATGATTAGGGATTAAACTCATGACAAAACAAGCCTTTATTAAGTGGATTTTATTCAATGATATGGTGATGAAGTGATTTTTAGGGTTTGTAAGACAACTTGAGGGGGACTTGTCCATTAACACTAGGGTTAGTCCTTCTTAACCAATTAAGGAAGAATTAGAACCCTAATGCAAGGCCCAAGTTACAAGCTTGATGTCTTGATGATTATTAAGTGAATTGATTAAGAGATTTAAACACATTAAGGGTTTAACACTTAGGATTAAAGTTATACACTCCATCCTAATAGAAGGATGCAGGCATAAACTTAATCATAAAGCCTTAAAGCCTTTAGGGTTTAGTCCCTGATTATGAGGTGAGAAGAGAAGACTCAAGAGAGACACAAAGGTAAAAGACCAAGTGGGGGACTAATCAAAACCCTAATCATTGTCATGCTTGGTTGTCCCTAAGGTTTGTGAGGTTTACAAGAGAAGTCTTCAATGGAACCACCAGGAAACAGATGAAAGGAGCAAGGAGAAGCAAAGTAACTTGCTTCATTGAAGAAGACAAGTCACTTGAGGAAAGAAAGTAAGGAGAAAAAGAATGAGCAAGCTCAATCTCAAACACAAACAAAAAGGCAGCAAGGATGCATAAAAAAGGATGAAGAGAAGTTATGAGAAGTGAAGGCAAATTCACTTCTCAAGACAACTTACCACCTGAAAAGTTAGTAAAAGAAATGCAATGCAATGCAAAATGAAATGAAATGGCATGAAGCAAACCAAAACCAGAAGCATGTATGAGATGATAATGATGCTATGAGATGCCACAAACATGAAACAACTCATGAGGATGATCATACAAGCTTATGGATGCAAATGGAGCAAGTTAAGGACCATGAACATACATGAAAAGTTATGACATGCAAATGGCATACAACATGGAAAATGCAAGATGCAATGATCAAACATGCTTTCAATATGTCTTATGACGTTAAATGAATCACATGGAAGCATAAAATGTCATGGCAAGTCAAGGTATGAATGTAAATGCAAGGTGGATGCATATGGAAGCCCAAATTAGGGTTTATGATCAAAGCATCAAACACAAACCAAAATCATAAGCAAACAACACTATAAAAAATTGAAAATTCACTCAAAGGACCCCTAATCCTATACTAACCCATTGCCCAAAGGAAAGGTTCCAACTCTTAATCAAATTCAAGTTATGATTTTCCTAATTTTTCTAGGGTTTTAGGGTTCCTTAACAAGAAAAATGCCAAACAAATGGAAAATGAAAGATCAAATCATGGCCATTTAATCTCACAAACTACATGATATGCATAACACAATGCAAAAAGAATCAAAGTCCAACTCTTTAGGGTTAGGCAGAAATGATTTTTGGAAGTTTGGATCAAAATAATGCATCAAAATGATTTTAATTCCATGAGAAATTCTCAAAATGCATCAAGATCAAAAAGAAATTTGGTTTGAGGGTTGGACAATGTTTCTAAATGGTTTTAAATGTTTCATGAATTTTTTGGTGATTTTTAAATACCTAAAAGTATTTTTAATTAATTAATTCTCATTAATTAATTAAAAAGAAACTTTTAAATATTTAAAAATACTTTTTAAATGCAAAAAATGAAAATAAAAATCAAAATAAATGGAAGTATGCTAAATGAGAGGCTGAGATTGAATCTGGCAATGAAGTTGTTGACTACGCGCCAGATCTAATGGATCACATTCAAACTGGGCTAATCTCACTTAATTAATTAAATTAAACCTAATTAAATCTAATGACATGATCTGAGCCATTGGATGCACGCGGGAAAAGACTTAGTCAACCCATCCAACGCTTGAAATTTAAACTTGAAGCCCTAACCCTAATTACACATTAATGACTCTCAGGTCACCGGAGACGAACTCCGGTCGTCTTCTCCGGTGACCTCCCTCCCTGAGAATTTCCAAATCACTCTCTAGGTCCTTTCTGGAGCTCTAAAGCTCCAGATTGATTCCTTTCACTCTCCTAAACTCAACCCTAACCTCATTTCCCATTTATTTCCAGCCATAACCATGAATCGAAGCTAAGAACAAAAACTGCCAAAATTTCAGACAAGCAATACAACTTCATTTCTCAACCATTTTCAATAATTTCAAGCTCAGTGTGATCAGTGAAACATGCTTAATCAATTAGAAACAATAAATAGAGGTTCTGGAAAAATGGAATGCCATAGCTACCTGATTCGAAGCTTTCAAAATAGGAGCTTCTGGGCCAGTTTCTTGCTTCTAAACAACTCCAATGACCTCTCCAAAGTGTTTGCCAGGTTTGTATGAAGTTTATTTGGGCTGATTGAAGAGTTTGCTTGAGTTCTGTTCAAGGTCAGGTGAGGATCGTGTTTTTGATTCAGTGGCTTTCAGGCTGTTTTGAGTGTTGGTTTATGTTCAGTGAAGCATGGTGAGATGATTGGTGAAGCTTGTTTGAGTGTTTGTGGCTTGTATGAAGAGATTCGAAGGTTTTTGCTCAAGGGAGTGAAAATGAGGATGCTGAGTTCTAGTGTGCTTCAGGCTTGTGTGTTGGCTGGTTTGGCTTGCCTTTTCTTTGTATAAACAAATGCAATTGGTCAGAGGATGTGACCTGTGCTTTTGTGATAGGTGTGCTAGCTTTTGCCAAAATGTCAACTTCTTGTAAGAGAGGGCATGGGCAGCTTCTAGCCAAGTACAAAGGGCTTGTCTGGCGCAGCATGGTGTGAGGGAAAGGCTAGTGTGATTCAGTATCCAAGGCAGCAAGTGGATGAGGTGTGATGATGGTTTTTGCAACTTGCTCACTTTTGCTTTCTATGAAAATATCTTGCCTTACAAACCATGAAACATGTGATTTCTTTGGTTCAATCTGAATTTTAGGACTTGTGTAATGTTTGTGTATAGGTTTGATATCAACTAGAAGTCACAAATGCCTTTGGTACAAGATTTTACAAATTTCTCATTTGATGCATAACTTGAAAATTAGTGATTTTTGCCAACTTTAACACACCATAACTTTTGATCCAAAATGAATTAGGTCATGTTCTTGTACTTTTTGAAAAGGGAAAGATCTAATCTACAACTTTCATGACCAAAGTTTTTCCATTTGAAGCATTTTTGGATCAAAAAGTGAGGGTTGAAAAAGTTGCATAAAAATGACATTTCATTAAAAGTCAACCATGCCCAAAAAAGTCAACTTTGCAAAAACTTCAAATTCTTGAATTTTGTGAACTTCAACCTTTTTCCATGATCAAATAAAGATCATATACACTCAAAATGATGAAGATCACCCCTTGGTTGGGTCATTGGGGGCCTCAGATGCCCTGATTTTACACTGACTTGTCTGAAAAGTCAACTCTTGATCAGATGACTTCCCCATGGAATTTCTTCATGAAAATGGATATGCATACTCCCTATACCATATAGAGACCAATAGAAACAAGAATGACCAAAAAATTTGAAGTTATGGCCTCTGAAACCAAAACCCTAATTTTAGGTCATCTGTGCAGTTAAACCTGGCTCTGCTTCCATACCAATCCCAGTTCTTGTGATTCTTTAGCATTCTTGACTTTGAGAGGATATAATATGATATAAGAACACAAATGGACCCCTTTGAAGTGATTGGTGGCCTTTGGAGTGGCTCAAGAAGCTCTTGGATTGCTCAGATCACAAACCCTGGATGCAGATGACTTTGAATCTATGCAGTGAATCAAAAATGTACTATGAGATGTTATGATTGTGTTCATGTATATGAAAATATCACAAGCCATGGTGTGAATGGGTGAGGGCAAATTTGGGGTGTTTACAACATTGTATGACATTTCATCATCTCATATGCCATTTGCATTGCATAAACACTTCTGACTTTGGTCTTTTCATCTCATCTCATCTCATTTCAATTCATTTCTTTATGCTTTATGTCTTATGCATCCATACTAACATTTTCAGGTACTTTTGGTAAGTTATTAGGGAGGTGGATTTTCCTTCACCTCTCACTTATTCTTATCTCATTCATGTGCATTTTAACTTGTCTTTGAAGTGAATTTTATTCACTTATGTTCCATCTTTCTCACTTTCTTCCTTTAAGTTACTTATCTTCTTAGGAAGTAAGTAACTTATTCTTCTGCTTCCTCCTCCTTTCATCTGCTTCTTCCATTGGTGGCCTTGAAGATCTTTCCTCTTAAGCCTAACAAAACATAGGATATCCAAGCATGATAACTTTTAGGGTTGTGTTTAGTCCCCCTTATCTTTTTTACCTTTGAGTCTCCTTGAGTCTCTCTTCTCATCTCAATAATCAGAGACTAAACTCTTAAAGTTTTAGGACTTTGGAATTAGGGTTATGCATGCATCCTTCTCTTAGGATGGTGTGTATAAATTTAATCCTAAGTGTTAAACCTTTAATTTGTTTAAACCTCTTAATCAAATCACATTAATAATCACCAAGACTTTATCTTGTAACTTGGGCCTTACATTAGGGTTCTAACTCTTCCTTATGGTTAAGAGGGACTAACCCTAGTGTTTAATGGATAAGTCCCCCTCAAGTTGTCTTACAAACTTAAAATCCACTTCTTAATCTCATCCCTTAATTAAAATCCATCCTTAATAAAGGATTGTTATATAATGAATTTAATCCCTAACCATGGATTAAGTTGAGGTATCTTCCTCAGCTTAAGTGTTCTCATCTATTATCCTTCTATTAGGATGGTGTAATGAGTTCACTAATCTGTGATTAGAGATTAAACTCATTACTTAACACTAAACAAAAACCCAAAAATATTTAATTCACAAGTAGGTTAATGATCTTAATCCTACATCATCATGGTAATTAAGTTGAAATGCTTATCTCATACTTTAGTAGGCTCATTATCCATAATCAGGGAGGATATAATGAGTTTACAAACCCTTGGTTTAGGCTTAAGCTCATTAACTTACGCAAAACATCAAAAGCAATAACAAGACTGAAAACACAAAAACAAACATTAATCGTCTCCTTCAGGATTCTTTTCTCATCACACTCATTCACAAGCGAGAACTTGCTTCTTCCGTCTAATGCAAGACAGTTAGCACTCGAGCCAGACGAGTCATACACTTGAGCATAGAAAAGTAAGCAGTTCACAGTCATTTTATTTTCCAGTCTCTTTGAGTCGAACTAAGGTGTTATAACTTCCTTATTGCACACGAGGATACGTAGGAATAACTTAACATTTATCGAACAAAAATCTCTCTGTTATCCCCCTCTTTCAGCATTCTTTGCTAAGCCCCAGTTCCTAAGCATTCACCCTTTTGCACGGACACTTGTATATTCTTTTCTTAGCTTTTGCACACAAATAGCACATACACCTACCCCTTTAAACACAATCTTATAAGTGTGGATCCCGTCGAGTATGACAGACAATCTGGGTGCTAATACCTTCCTAGGTTGTAACCAACCCCCTTTCTCAATTTCTCTGGTTCGCAACCGTCTTATCCATCTTTTCCAGGTTTATGCAACATTACCTTTCCTTCGGGATAAAAATGCCTAGTTGGCGACTCTATTCATTCAACCTCATTTCTCTTTTCACCGACCGTTCGCGTCTGTACCCTGGGACCCTGATGTCTTTTCGGGGGAGCAACAAATATCCAAGATAAATATCTGAAACTAATATTCACACACGTAAGTCGATCATTTTACGATCGCCATCTGCACCTCTTAGGGTTTCCCCTCTTGGTTGCCTTTAATATGGTCAAATCCCTCGAAAGTGGGGGATGTCTTAAGCAAAGTCCCTACAAATTGAGAATCATCATAGTCCCTTCAAGATAATAGTTCATAGTCCCTTCGAAGTTGCCTATGGAATAAATGATTTTGTCCCTAGATGACCCTACGGAAAAAATGATAGTCCCTACGGATTGATAAAGACACCCCTACAAGTTGCCTTCATTGGCCATACGATGACTCTACGCTCGTCCCTTAATAAATCCAAGGTCAATGACTACTTACTCCTTAATAGTAAGGACAATCTTACCATTAAAAGGAAATAGAAAAACATGAAAGACCAACTTAGGGTAGGTAGCACTTAATTGCTTGCTCACATATTTCAAAACTCTTATTCACACCCCACTTTCAAAATATTTTCAAACTTAAGACTTTGTATACATCCATACGAGGATTATTACAAAGAAATTCTGAAAATCTTTTCTAAACACACACTACACATTTTTCAAACAAGTTAAAATGAGCTAAGTAACTAAGAGCCCGTGGATAACCATGGATATAAAGGATGCTAACACCATCCCTTTATATAACCTACCCCCCGAACTTATAAATTTTCTTAAAAGGTATTTCCTGTTCTTTTATACCCTTTCCTATTGGATAAAATAAAAGTCGGTGGAGACTCTTGCTATCCGCAACATAGTTTTTGGAAACAAAAACGACCAAGTCAGTTCTCCCACCGTGTTACAGTTAGTAATATAGGGTGTGAAAAAAATTAATTGAATAAAATTGGACTTAAAAAGTTAATAATAAGATTAATATCTGAAAACAACACTCACACATGTAAGTCGATCGTTCTACGATCGCCATCTGCACCTCCTAGGGTTTCCCCTCTTGGTTTCCTTTAATATGGTCAAGTCCCTCGAACATGGGGTGTCTTAAGAAAATGTCCCTACAAAATAAATCATCAAGTCCCTTCAGATTTAAAAGATCATAAGTCCCTTCGAAGTTGCCTACGAACGAATGATGATAGTCCCTACGAATTGCTAAAGAAACCCCTACAAGTTGCCTTCATTGACCATACGATAACCCTACGCCCGTCCCTTAATACATCCAAGGTAAATTACTACTTACTCCTTAATAGTAAGGACAATATTACCCTTGAAAGGAAATAAAGAAACATGAAAGACCAGTCTAGGGTAGGTAGTTCTTAGTTACTTGCTAAAATTTCAAAAACTCTTTTTCACACCTCAGTTTCAAACAATTTTCAAAAACTTAAAGCCTTGTATACATCCATACGAGGATCATTACAAAGACTTATGAAAATTTCTAAACACACATTTCATATTTCTTTTCAAACAAACAAGTGAGCTAAGTAACTAAGCGTCCATGGATAACCGTGGATATAAAGGGTGCTAGCACCTTCCTTTTATATAACCTACCCCCCGAACTCAAAATTTTTAAGAAAGGTCTTTCATGTTCTTTTATACCCTTTCCTATTGGATAAAATAAAAGTCGGTGGCGACTGTTGCTATCCGCACATTGGTTTTGTCAAATAAAAACACCAAGTCAGTTCTCCCACCGTGTTACAGAACTGGCGACTCTGCTGGGGAGTACTTAGTAAAAGAGGGGTTACCTTAGGGATTAAGATCACATACTTGTTTGCTTTGTTTGCTTTATCTTTAAGGGATTGTGGTGGGGTTACTGTGTGAAAGATCCTAACCCGGATCTAGTGTACCTTAGGTAAGTGGCAATAGACCAAGGAAACTATACGGCGTATACCGATATGGTTGATCTGGTGGCCACAGTTAGTGTGACTTCTTGGCTGGTGCTTATGTTCCTTAAGTAAGTTGAGGATAATATGAGGCTTCCATATGTGTCATTAACACTAACTACCCTTTATAACCTTAATTGACCCATCTTGGCCTTTAGAAAGTAGTGAGATAGCCGGATTTGGAGAAGTCTAAAGTTGGTTGATACTCGATGCTCCGCTCATTGAGATTCTAATCTTGGGGGGTTTTGTTTGGCAAGTAAGTTGCCTACTGAACAACAACCCTTGATAAGGATCAGTGATATTGAGATCCCTTAGAACCCAATTACTTTTAGTAGTACATGATGAACTAACAAAACTTCAGGAGGAGGGTACTTACCTATAAACTTCATGCAAGCCTTTTAAACTTAGGGCTATTATGTGATATGCTTGTGTGTGCCACTTGTTTGTCAATTTTTTTTTAAAAATAGGTCATTCCTGTTCTTTTATACCCTTTCCTATTGGATAAAATAAAAGTCGGTGGCGACTCTTGGTATCCGCACATTGTTTTTGTCAAACAAAAACACTAAGTCAGTTCTCCCACCGTGTTACATTGAGGAACAACCAAGACCTTTTCATGCTTCATTGCGGATGGGGATTACAACTTGTCCCCAGCCTTTGATATCTTTGCTTTCCAATACTTGGTGAGCATCTTTGTAGGAAGAGATTGACGTTCCTATTTTAGGATGATTCTCGTTGCTTACAGAGAGAGCTTTGAACTGAGTTCCAATGGCTTCTTCTGGTTCTAGATATGAGAATAATGATAAATTGCTGACGATTAAAGCTTTTTCTCTGTATACAGTCACCAATTTGTTGTTCTTCACAAATCTCAATTTTTGATGAAGTTTGGAAGTTACCACTCCGACTTCATGGATCCAAGGCTGACCAAGAAAACAAATATATTTTGCGTGAATATCCATGACTTGGAAGGTAATTTGATATGTATGAGGTCCAATAGTTATGGGAAGGTCCACTTTGTCGATAATTGATTTTCTAGATCCGTCAAAAGCTTTTACTATGATCTCATTGTTCCTCATGGAAGGACCTTGAAATGTCAATCGTATGAGAGTTAACTTTGGAATTAAATTCAATGATGAACCGATATCTACGAGTATGTTGGCTAAAGCATCATCACTGTAGTTTATTATAATGTTTAATGCCATGTTATGATTCTTGTCTTCTTCAAGAAGATTTTCATCGTTGAATCCCAAATTGTTGAAATCTGTAAAACTTGAGACAATACCATCAAATTGATTTACTATTACGTCTGGTTCTACAAAAGCTTGTTCCAGAACTGTCTGCAATGCTTCTCGGTGAGCTTCTGTACTAAGTAGGAGAGATAGTATTGAGATTCTAGAAGGAGTTTGTAGTAATTGATCTACGATATTTTACTCGCTTATTTGAATGAGCTTAAGGATTTCATCATTATCCTTTGTTGCAGGCTCTAGAATACTTGATTGATCAATTGGCAGGTCAATAACTTCAGCTTGAGGTTCTCTTTCTCGTGCTAGTTCTCCAACTCTTAGATTGAAGATTTTTCCACTTCGAGTGACTCGACTGATATCAGTAATGCTGATGATAGATGGTAATGGCACTTCCTTCCCATTTTCTATGATTGTTGATATGTATTTGTACGGAATTTCTTTCGCTGAAGCGTAAGGCACTGAAGCATGGCAAGTAGATGACCAAAGGAGTTAGGCGAGCCTTTCGGCTGTCGAAAGTAACCTCTATCGGTGTTGGCTTGGGTATTTTTCCGCTGTCAAAGGGAACTTCCAAGCATTTATTTTCTTTGAACAAAGGGATTATATTGAAAATATCTTTGTCAGTTTCATAGTCCATAGGTTCGACTTATGAAACATCTTGTATCATGTTAATAAATTGAAACTCTTGGAGAAGAGTAACACTTTGCTCCATTTGATCTTGAAGATCCATGCGCACCATGATACAACTTTGTTTATCTGTTGAGAAGACCTCACAATGTTCATAACTGTGAGGTGGAAAAAGACCATATCCACTTTGTATACGATGCATGTTGACTCTGTTTGAATCTTGTAATTTGGCTTCGAAAGTTTGTCGTCTAGCCGGAGTGCCGTTGTTAATAATGATTTGACAAGTTTCTTCGAACATGTAAATTGGAAGCCGCCAATGGTCCAATAAATCTTGAAGATCTCTTTGCATAGTTGCACACCCATATCATTTACTTGAACTTGAAGTTTCAATGTCCTTTAAACGTCCTTCTCTTACCATCTCGGTAAAATCATTGGGTACACTCGCGACCATCCATTCATAGTAGAATGAACTTAATGTCTTTAGGAAAATTTTAGTCATTTATTTCTTTCCGAAAGGAGGAGAAATTTAAGCAGAAATTTCACGCCATCTTTGCACATATTCTTTGAAAGTCTCTTTATCCTTCTGAGACATTAACCTGAGTTGATTTCGGTCAAGATACATATCCAAGTTGAATTTGTATTGCTCTATGAAATCTTTTCCGAGCTCTCGGAAATTGTTGATATTTGTACGATTCAACTTCATATACCAACGAAGCGCTTCCCTAGTTAAATTGTTCTGAAAGTAGTGAATCAATAACTACTGATTATCCATTTGAGTGGACATCTTTTGGGCGTAAATGGTCAGATAACTTTGAGGGCAAGAATCCCATTTGTATTTTTCAAATTCGGGCACCTTAAACTTGTGCGGTATCTGAACATTAGGAACTAAGCAGAGATTTGATGTGTTTCTACCAAACAAATCTTGTCCTCTGATGGACTGCAATTCCCTATGTATTGATTCGAATTGTTCTTGGAATTCTTCCATTCTTTCATTGATTTACCCCCCTTCACTTGGAGCAGGAGGGTACTTCCGAACTTTTAGGGTAATATGTACTAGCGGAGGTGGCACAATCATTACTGCGATTGGAGCTTCAGTGACTGGGAGTTTGTAACCTCCAGATACGGCATTTCCCTTTCTTGCTATTGAATCTTCAAGAGTTCAAAGTTTGTAACCTTCAAACTGAGACAGTCCTGCGACATTTCTTAATTCTTCTAAAAGTCGAGGATCATATCCTTCAGGGATAAAATTAGGTGGCATTCCCTAAGGATGGTCCTTCGGCATGGAGAACTTCGTATCTTTGTAGGATATCTCTTCAATCGGTGTAGAAACTACTTCGGAGATCACAATCCGTTGATGAAGATTTTGAGCTATAGTCAGAGCCTCGATGATTTCTTTGAGTACATCCATTGTTGACTTCATGTCAGAGAGCTCCTATTTGAGTTCTCTATTCTCTTCCTCGAGATCTTTCATCCTTTTTTGACAACCGACCCGAGTATTGTACGAATGAGACATTTTGACTCTAGAAGGACACACGAGAATAAAACTAGATTAAAAGAAAATGCAAATGATGAATGATAATGGAAATGTTTTTTAATAATTTTTTTTTTTAATTTTCTTTTTTGTTTTATGAAAGAAACTAATTGAACGAATTGTTGCAAACTATCACACTGATTTTAATGAACTGAAATGGGTTAGATTAAAGGTACATTCCCTTCTTGTATACATGCTTCCAAGCATGCATAATATCTTTCCTGATAATGTTGTCATCTTCTCCTTCTTTGAAGAAAATACTTTCCAAATGAGTGTTGACCGATATATCCCTCATCGGGTATGCCATCTGAAGACGAGCTAACTTTGGAAGATAATTAATCCCTCCTTTGGTACCAATGAGAGGCACATTAGGGAAATTACCACAACTTTTGATAATCATAATTCCGTCGTAGACTTGGTTAGACCAACTGATGTCTGTGTTAGTTAGAGACATGATTCTCTGAGACCAATGCATTCCATTTTTACCATCCCAAAATGTTGATGACTTAGGTAAGTGGGAAGTAGCTATTTGTAAATAAGTAGTTCACAACAAGTGATCATTCCTCCGCTGCATAGATTCCTCAGGTGAAATGAATGATAAATATCTACAAGCAGTGTAGGAATTGGGTTTCTAATTAGAAAAATATTTATCGCAGTGATGTCGACAAAGTTTTCTACATTGGGAAATAGGAATATCCCGTAGATAAGCAACACCAGTATGACTTCAAATGTCACAATATTTCCAATACTAGCAAAGTATAGTGCTCGTTCGATTGGAATCTTGGAGGGTAATCCTTTGATTCCTCCCTTTGTAGTCAAATGAGCTTTGACGTCCGACTATTCCAAAGCGAGGTTCTTTGCGATAATTGATTCTCTCAGAGTCCCTTCCAATCCAGAGAACGGAACTTTCTCATTAATAGGGATATCTATTAACTGAGAGTATTCTTCCAATGTTGGACTAAGGTGATAGTCGGAAAATATGAAGCAGTGGTATACCGAGTTATAAAACTGAACTAGTGTAGCAAGAACTCCTTCTACCGTGATAAATTTCAATAGGGACAAAAGTCCTCCAAACTTTTCCCTAAATGCTTCTGGACCTGTTACTAGCTTTCCTAGTTTCTTCAAATCATCCAGCTTCAGACTCTTGAATGTAAACTTATGGGTTTACCATTTCCCAAAGTCCATTTTTAAAACTGATAAATGCAACATACGTTCTTTCAGTTCTTTTGAAGAAGAAAAGTAAATGATTTTTTTTTGAAAAATGTTTTTTAGATGAATGCATGAATGCAACACACAAAAACACAGTGAAAACATGGGTTCAAAGGTTCGGCGTCATGAGGTCAGAGCTCTACCTATTCCCAAGATTTCTTATACTATGACAAGATATTTGTACCTGTAGATCATGTAAGTCAATGTCAAGGGGGTAAATGTTTACTAAATCCTCAGTGTTATGAGTATCCAATAGAAATCATCGAGTTTTCACGGAGTATGCTATAAACATCGATTTCCACTGGATACCTAGACCGATTAAGGGACTTTTAAGAGTGAACTTGGTCAGGACTCGACTTTGTATAAGCCATCTTAACTATACCGTACTTATATTAGAAAGCTCTCGAACTAACACACTTACGGATTAATCGCATTCCCATTTTGAAGAGACCCCCCCAAGGATATCATTTGAACATATATTTTTGCGGAAACATAAACATAAGCAGTATAAAAGAAATTTATAAAAGTGATGTAAAAGCAGTATATTTACATTTTCCTAAACTTAGGGCTTTCTAACTAAAGGGTTAAAAAACAGTAAGAAGAAAACATATTTCCCCAGCAGAGTCACAATTTTTCTGTAGGTGTCGGTTTTTATGGTTGCGAATCACTACCGTTTGTGGCTACATTTCGATTCACTTTTTATTCTATGAAGCTGATTAAGGAAGGGTAATAGAAGTCTCCAACTAACCCTGCTTGCAAACTGAGTTTTAACAAATGATTATCAATTTATGGATGTTACCAAGAGATCGGGGTCACCTTTTAGCTTATTTATAATAGGTTTAGAAAAATATCTATTGTTCTTGATATATGTGGTGTGGTATTGAATTTGGGATTGGGAATGAGTTGAGATGCGGTAAGATAGGTGAGATTTGTGTTTTTGGTATTTTGGAGGAATTTATGATGTTTTTGGATATGTCTGAGGACCTAATTGTTGTTTTTTGTTTGTGTCGCTCCCACTAAATGAAGCCGGGTCAAATAGGGTACAGACGCGAACGGTCGGCGAAAGGAGGATGTGAGAACACACAGGAGTGAACTCACAGGGAATGAAAAGAGTCGCCAGCTAGGCATTTTTATCCCAGAGGAAAGGCAATGCTGCATAGACCTGGAAAGATATGGATAAGACGGTTGCGAACCAGAGAGACTGAGAAAGGGGGTTGGTTACAACCTGGGAAGGTATTAGCACCCAGATTGTCCGTCGTACTCGACAGGATCCACGCTTAAAAGATTTGTGTTTTAAAGGGGTAGTGTCAGTGCAATTTGTGTATAGAAAGCTGGAAAAAGATGTACAGGTGTCTGTGTAAAAGAAGTGTTAGTGTAAGGAAAGAGTGAAGTGCTCAAGATAATGATGCTAAAGAATAAAGCTGAAAGAGGGGGAATATACAGAGACTTTTGTTCGATAACTGTTAAGTTATGCCTACGTATCCTCTCGTGCAATGAGGAAGTCAGAACACCGTAGTTCGACCCAAAGAGACTGAAAGATGAATTGACTGATGAACTGCTTGCTTGTCTATGCTCAAGTGTATGACCTGTCTGGCTCAGGTGCAAACTGTCTTGCATTAGACGGAAGAAGCAAGTTCTCGTTTGTGAGTGAAGATGATGAGAAAAGAATCCCGGAGGAAACGATTATTGTTTGTTTTTGTATTTTCAATCTTTTATTGCTTTTGAAAGTTTGTCATAAGTTAATGAGCTTAAGCTTAAACCAATGGGTTAGTAAACTCATCACATCTTCCCCCTGATTAGGGGTAATGAGAATACCTTAAGTGTGAAGTCAGCTTCTCACACTTAATCACCTTTGGTGTGGGATTAAGATCATTAACCTACTTGTGATTATTTAGATGTTTTTGTTGTTTTTGTTTAGTGTTGAGTAATGAGATTAAGCCATAATCAGGGATTAAACAGACTCATTACACCATCGTAATAGAAGGATAATAGATGAGAATGTTTAAGCTGAGGAAAGCTCCTCAACTTAATCCATGATTAGGGATTAAGCTCACGACAAAACAAAGCCTTTATTAAGTGGATTTTAATTAATGATATGATGAAGAAGTGTTTTTTTAGGGTTTGTAAGACAACTTGAGGAGGACTTGTCCATTAACACTAGGGTTAGTCCTTCTTAACCAATTAAGGAAGAATTAGAACCCTAATGCAAGGCCCAAGTTACAAGCTTGATGTCTTGATGGTTATTAGATGGATTGATTAAAGGAGTTAAACACATTAAGGGTTTAACACTTAGGATTAAAGTTATACACTTCATCCTAATAGAAGGATGCAGGCATAAGCTTAATCACAAAGCCTTAAAGCCTTTAGGGTTTAGTCCCTGATTATGAGATGAGAAGAGAAGACTCAAAGAGACACAAAGGTAAAACTAAGTGGGGGACTAATCAAAAACCCTAATCATTGTCATGCTTGGTGGTTCCTAAGGTTTGTGAGGTTTACAAGAGACATCTTCAGAGGAACCACCAGGAAGCAGATGAAAGGAGCAAAGAGAAACAAAGCAACTTGCTTCATTCAAGAAGACAAGTCACTTGAAGAAAGAAAGTAAGAAGAAGAAGATTGAGCAAGCTCAATCTCAAGCACATAACAAAATGCAGCAAGGATGCATAAGAGAGGTGAAAAGAAGTTGTGAGAAGTGAAGGCAAATTCACTTCTCAAAGTGACTTACCACCTGAAAAGTTAGTGAAAGAAATGCAATGCAATGCAAAATGAGATGAAATGGCATGATGCTAATCAAAACCAGAAGCATAAGTATGATGCTAATGATGCTATGAGATGATGCAAACATGAATCAAGGCATGAGGATGATCATATGAACATATGGATGCAAGAGAAGCATGCTTAGAACCATGATCATACATGAAAAGTTATGAAATGCAAATGACATACAACATGGCAAATGAAAGATGCAATGATCAAACATGCTTCTATTATGTCTTAAGATGTCAAATGAATCAAATGAATGCACAAAATGCTATGGCAAGTCATGGTATGCAAGCAAATGCAAGATGGATGCATATGGAAGCCCAAATTAGGGTTTATGATCAATGCAACAAACAAAAACCAAAATCAGAAGCAAACATCAAGATAAAAAATTGAAAATGTACTCCAAGGAACCCTAACCCTACACAAACTCACTGCCCAAAGGAGGGGTTCTAACTCTTAACCTAATGAGGGTTATGAATTTCCTAAGTTTTCTAGGGTTTTAAGGTACCTTAACAAGAAAAATGTCAAACAAATGGAAAATGCAAGATCAATTCATGCCAATTTAATCTCACAAACTACATGATATGCAAAACACAATGCAAAAAGAACCAAAGTCCAACTCCCAATGGTTAGGCAGAAATGAATTTTTGAACATTGGATCAAAATAATGCTTTGAAATTGAATTAATTCCATGGAAAATTATCAAAATGCATCAAGATCAAAAAAGAAATTTGGTTTGAGGGTTGGAAAATGTTTCTAAATGATTTTAAAGGTTTCATGAATTTTTTGGTGATTTTTAAATACCTAAAAGTATTTTTAATTAATTAATTCTCATTAATTAATTAAAAATAAACTTTTAAATGATTTAAAAATATTTTTTAATGCAAAAAATAAAAACAAAAATGTTTTTGGTTTCTGAAAATTAATAAAAGTTTATACAAAAATTTTCAGAATTTTTAAAATTGTTTTGCTATTTTAAATAAAATGGAGAAAATAAATGAATTAAAAAGAAAAATAAAATGAATTAAACTGAAAATGGGAGAAGTCAGGACATCCAAGGGCCTAGGTTTGAACTAGCAGCGCGCGCGTTTGACTTGGCGCCACATCCAAGGGCTGAAATTCAAACTTCGCTAATTAAATGATTAAGCCCTAATCCTGCCCTAATCACTTTCAGGCGACCGGAACACTGTTCCGGTCGTCTTCTCCGGCTAGCTCATTTCTCAAACTCTCTCTACACGCATCAAAAACAAAATCTAACTACCCAGAATTCATCCCCACTTAAAAACGAATCAAACCCCTCAATCAAACAACATTTTTCATTCATTAATCAGCCAAATCGAATCAAAACATTTTTAGGGCAAAAAGTTTCAGACAGTTCATACATGTTGGTTTCTCAACCATTTTCAAAAGTAAACACATATTCATGATCAAGGGAGTGCATAGAAGCTTTTTAGAACTTAAAAACATGTTTCTAGAAAAAAGTTTTGAGATGACTACCTGAACTGAAGCTTTCGATTCAGGAGCTTTCTGGCTGTTTCTTGGGTTCAAATCCACTCCAATGATCCTCCTAAGAAGCTTGCAATGTTTGTTTGAAGTTTGCAATGGCTGGTTTGAGAGATGGCAGGAGTTCTGTTCAATGGCAGGTGGTGATCGTGTTTTTGATTCTTTGAGTTTCAGGCTATGGGGAAGGGTGCTTTGTGACCAGGAAGGTGTATTGAGTTGATTAGTGAAGTTTGTTTGTGTGTTTGTGGCTTGTGCAAGCAGTTTCGAATGATCTTGCAAGATGAGGTGAAAATGAGAATGCTGAGTTATGGATGGTTTCAGGCCTGTGTTGTAGTTGCTTTGGCTTGCTTTTTGTTTGTATTAACAATTGTGATTGGTCAGAAGAAGTGATGTGTGCTTTATTGATAGGTATGGCTCAAGTTGCCAAAATGTCAAAGTTGTGTAAGAAGGGCATGGGCTACTTGCTAGCCAAGGACAAAAGGCATGTCCTGCGCAGCATGATGTGGGGAGAACCCTAGGATGGTTCAGCAAGTCAACCAGCAAGTGGATGGTAGCTTATGATGAGTTTTGCAACTTGCCTTGCTTTTGCTTCTCATGAAAAATCTTGATCCATAGGCCACAAAAATGAATGACTTCTTGGCCCATTCTGAATTTTAGGTATTGTATGATCATGTGGTGAAGTTTAGAAGTCCATTTGATAACTTAATTTGCCTTGAGAAATGAATTTACAACTTTGCCTCTTTGGTGGAAAACTTCAAATTTTGTGATTTTTGCCAACTTTGACAAGCCATAACTTTTGATCCAAAATGAATTAGGTCATGTTCTTATGCTTTTTGAAAAGGTAATGATCCATTCTACAACTTTCATGACCAAAGTTTTTCCATTTGAAGAATTTTTGAATCAAAAAGTAAAGGTTGAAAAAGTTTCCTAAAATGGCAATTTCATTAAAAGTCAAACTTTCCCAAAAAGTCAACTTTGCAAAAGACTTGAAATTCTTCAATTTTGTGAACTTCCAACATCTTCTATGATCAAATAAATATCATACACAATCAAAATGATGAAGAATGCCCTTTAGTTGGGTCATTGGGGGCCTCAGATGCCCTGATTTTACACTGACTTGCTTGAAAAGTCAACTCTTGATCAGATGACTTCCCCAAGGAATTTCTTCATGAAAATTGATATACATACTCCCTATACCATATAGAGACCAATAGAAACAAGAATGACCAAAAAATTTGGAGTTATGGCCTCTGAAACCAAAACCCTAATTTTAGGTCATCTGTGCAGTCAAACCTGGCTCTGCTTCCATGCCATTCTCAGTTCTTGTGATTTTTTGACATTCTTGACTTTGAGAGGATATAATATGATATTTGAACACACATGAACCCCTTTGAAGTGATTGATGGCCTTTGGAGTGGCTCAAGAAGCTCTTAGATTGCTCAGATCACAAACCCTAGATGCAGATGACTTTGAATCTATGCAGTGAACCAAAAATGTGATATGAGATGCTATGATTGAGTTTATGCATATGAAATGATCACAAGCCATGGAGTGAATGGGTGAGGGCAAATTTGGGGTGTTTACAGCTGCCCCTATTCAAACATGAGTTAGCTGTGTAGGATGTAAGCGATGGCTTATCAGGCAAACAAGATAACTTGTGGTTGAATACCAAAGACAGTCCAAAATTTGCACTCACAGAATGAAGAAGAAAAGGGATATAGATTGTAAAAGGAAAAAAAGTATAGTATAAAGTATGGGCGACGGAGGACGACCGTCGAGCAGAGGACGACTGCTGGGTAAAGAGCGATGACGGGGACGACCGACATGCTGGGGAGAGTGTGTGAAGTAAAGCAATGACGGGGACGGCCGACATGCTGGGGATAAAAGGGGTTATGATGGGGACGGCCATCAAGTAAAGCTGTAAAATTCTCTGGGGATTAATGAAAAATGATGGGGACAGCCATCAAGTTCATAAAGCAAAGCAACCAACGATGGGGACGGCCATCGGGCTAAACTGATGAAGGACGATCATCAGGAAAAGGAAAAGGGACCACGACGGGGACGGCCATCGGGTTAAAGAATAAATGAAATAAACAGATGATGAGGTACGGTCATCAAAGGTGAAGGACGATCACCTAGCAGGGGACGGCTACTCTGTTGGGGATAAGATGATGGACGGTCACCTAAGGTGGAGGACGACCACCTGGCAGGGTACGGCTGCCGAAAATATCACGACACAGGACGAATGTCGGATAGAAAGGTCAACGATGGGGACGGCCATCGGACGAGCATGATGGGGTACGACCATCAAGAGGTGAAGGACGATCACCTAGCAGGGGACGGCTGCTCTCAAGGTTTATCATAACATAGGACGAATGTCAGATAACCAAAATCAACAATGGGGACGGCCATTGGATAAAATGATGAAGGAAGATCATCAAAAGGTGAAGGACGATCACCTAGCAGGGGACGGCTGCTAAATATATCACGACATAGGACGAATGTCGGATAAAAAGTCGACGATAGGGACGGCCATCGGATGAGCATGATGGAGGACGACCATCAAGAGGTGAAGGACGATCACCTAGCAGGGTACGGCTGCTCTCAGGGTTTATCATGACATAGGACGAATGTTAGATAAAAAGAAAATTCACTTTGCGGGCGATCTACTGGGGAATAGTAAACACGGACGAGTGTTTATATCCAAGAAATAAAACTTATAAGTGTTTGGTATTGTGTATAGATTAAAAATGCGGACGAGCATCCTTAAGACTATGATACGGACGAGTATCAGGTAGAAACAAAAACTGACACGTGTTCAGAGATGATGATACGGACGAGTATCAACTGGTTAACAAGGAACACGGACGAGTGTTGAATCTGAGGGGACTCTTCTGGGGAACGGTAGACACAGGCGAGTGTCTAAATACAAGAAGACATGAGTGTTTGACACAGTGTATGGATTAAAGATGCGGACGAGCATCCTTAAGACTATGATACAGATGAGTATCAAGTAGAAACAAACGCTTCACGCATGTTCTGAGATGATGGTACGGACGAGTACCAACTGGTTAACAAAGAACACGGACGAGTGTCGAATCTGCGGGGATGTAAATGGTGTATATAAGATACGGACGAGTATCTGTATAAGTGAAATGAGAGTGAAAAGTATGAGTAATGTATATTTGAGTGTTCAACCTGCTGGAGAGAGTGGCACGGACGAGTGTCAAGAGGTATATATACAAGTATATGTTTTACAAAGTGTTTGAGAGAATATGCTGGGAAAAGTGACACGGACGGGTGTCAAGAAAGTTATATACATATCTGTATCTGTGAGTGCAAAGGGGATACTTTGGCTTTCTGCTGGGGATATGACACGGACGGGTGTCGAGAAGTATCTGTAATATACAAGTGTTTGTTTGTAAAGAAAAGCTCGGGCGACTTTACTGGGGAATGATGACACGGACGGGTGCCACAAGGAGTGTGTATTCGTATTGGTGAATGTGAGGCAACTGCTTTAGCTCTCTGCTGGGGAATCTGGGGAGCATTCTGTATATTGATGATGGATTATCGATATTCACAAGTGTTTGATTCAAAACATGGCTTATAATTATGCAATATGTTTGATTTTTGCCGTAATGCTCCGTATTAAACGGAATGTTACGCTTTGTGGGGTGAATATGATGCGAATGCTATGATTATGCAAAAGATACCAATCCGGGATTCGGATCCCATTGTTGTGTAGATCTCCGGTCGATCTGTTTGAAGTGGACATCCCAACTGGGGATGAGATCATTGGTAGATCTGATGAGATGATTCTGCTTGGGGAAATAGGTTACTGATAGACCTATTCTTGGTAATGAGGGACCCAGCTGGGGTTTGTAGAAGCTTTCGTCACTCTGTTGTGATTCATTCGTGCGTTGCTCTTCTGGATAGAGGCTAAAACTCTGTGGGGAGATGGTTCCCAGGCTTTTTGTATTTGGATGAGGAGGAGTAACGGATGGCAACTCAGCTGGGGAGAAACAACAAGTGGCAACTCAGCTGGGGAGAAAGCACTTTGGGTGCTAAAACTGAGTGTTGATTTGCCAACTTGCTGGGATGAAGCTTTCGTCCCCCATGTTGCGCTTTTGAATACCTGCAATCCTGCAAAGACAGAGAAATGCACAAGTAATCCCGAGGTATCTCTTACCGGATTCCGTCATAGGAGTGAGACACTTCTGAGAGTAAGTATATTCCCTGCAAGCAAGTAGTTTTTAGAAGAAAAGCATCTGTATTTATGCAATCAGTATTTTAAAGACATCAGACATTTTTCAAATAAAATGTACGAGACAAAACATGACTGAAAATTTGATTTTATTGATTTATATGCCCTGAATTGGCGATATACAGTCAGAGAAACAGATCCCCTAAAATGAGGAGATTGTTACAAATTGAGAAACAAAATGTTGGCAATGTTGACGACGCTTCAAAGAGCTTCCCCTTTTGCTATGACTCGTATGACTTTCGACATTCTTCTCGTCTTGCTTTCTGAAGAAGGTTGATTCTGACCGAGGCTTGATCCTTTTGAAGTTTACCAAGTTGTAAATGATACAGACAAGTTCAGAGTGCAGTTGTTCGCTTATTCCCTTATTTTGCATGGATCGCCCTTTCGGGTTTTCAATCCATCGGGATACCCATTTTTGCCTGAGTTGTCCAATGCGGCTTTTCAACTCAGCGGGTGTACATTTTTTTTTGTTTATTTTCCCTTATTTTTGCCCGAGTCTTTTATTCTGTTTTTGACTCGCCGGGATGCCCTATTTTTGCCTGAACTTACATTCTGTTTTTGTGTCCAGCGGGTCATTTTTATGCGAAGTATTTTTTAACTGCATCTGAATTCACAGGGGACGGGAAATCTTCACCATCCATGGTGCTGAGCATCAGTGCTCCACCAGAGAAAACTTTCTTTGCTACGAATGGTCCTTCATAGTTTGGAGTCCACTTGCCCCTGTGGTCTGTATGAGGAGGGAGGATTCTTTTCAGCACAAGATCTCCTACTTGGTACTCTCGGTGCCTGACTTTCTGATCAAAGGCTTTCTTCATTCTTCTCTGATACAACTGCCCATGACAGATTGCAGCCAATCTTTTCTCTTCAATCAGACTCAGTTGCTCGTATCGGGATCGGACCCATTCTGCTTCGTTCAGCTTAACATCCATTAGTACCCGTAGGGAGGGTAATTCAACTTCAACTGGTAGGACTGCCTCCATACCATACACAAGTTGATACGGTGTTGCCCCAGTGGATGTCCTGATTGACGTGCGGTACCCATGCAAGGCAAACGGTAGCATCTCATGCCAGTCTTTGTAGGTGACTACCATCTTTTTCACAATCTTCTTGATATTCTTATTAGCTGCCTCAACAGCGCCGTTCATCTTTGGCTTGTAAGGAGAAGAATTATGGTGTTGGATCTTGAAGTCCCGGCATAGCTCTGCCATCATTTTATTGTTCAAGTTGGAAACATTATCAGTAATGATTCGCTCGGGAACTCCATACCGACAGATGATGTCTCTCTTCAGAAATCTGGCTACCACTTGCCTTGTAACATTTGCATATGAAGCTGCTTCAACCCACTTGGTAAAATAGTCAATGACGACCAGGATGAATCTGTGTCCGTTCGAAGAAGTTGGCTCAATCTTGCCAATCATATCAATGCCCCACATAGCAAAGGGCCAGGGTGAAGACATTACGTTCAGAGGATTGGGAGGCACATGCACCTTATCCGCATAAATCTGGCATTTATGGCACTTTCTGGCGTAGGCACAACAGTCCGCATCCATTGTGATCCAGTAATAACCTGATCTTAGCAATTTCTTGGCCATGGCATGCCCTCCTGCATGGGTACCAAAGGATCCTTCGTGCACCTCGTGCATCAACAAGTCTGCTTCTGTTCTATCAACGCATTTGAGGAGTACCATATCAAAGTTTCTCTTGTACAAAGAACCATCAATGTTCAGAAAGAAACTACCAGCAAGCCTTCTCAATGTCTTCTTATCATTGGAAGATGCCCCAGGTGGGTATGTTTGATCCTCCAAGAAGCACTTAATGTCATGGAACCAAGGCTTATCGTCTTTGACAACATCTGCTGCAAATACATATGCTGGTCTATCAAGTCTGGACACTGAAATCCGAGGCACAAAGTTGGCAGCTTGAACTTTGATCATTGATGAAATGGTAGCCAGAGCATCTGTAAACTGATTCTCATCTCGAGGGATATACTCAAGCTTGACCGTTGTGAAGAAAGTCAATAACCTCCTTGTATAATCCCTGTAAGGTATCAGATGATCCTAGTGGGTGTACCATTTGCCGTTGGTTTGATTAACTACCAGAGCTGAATCTCCGAATACAGTCAATGTCTTGATCCTGAGGTCAATGGCTTCCTCAAGTCCCATAATGCAAGCTTCGTATTCAGCTTCGTTGTTAGTGCAGTTGAAAGTGAGCTTTGCCGAGAAAGGCATGTGAACTCCCTTAGGTGTAATGAGTACTGCACCAACACCACGACCATTCATATTAACAGCCCCATCAAACATCATAGTCCATTCTTCCTCCGGGTCAGGCCCTTCAGTGTGAACAGGCTCTTCATGATCTTTCGCTTTTATGAACATGATGTCTTCATCAGGGAAGTCAAATCTCATAGGCTGGTAATCATCAATAGGTTGCTCAGCAAGATATTCAGACAACACACTGCCCTTGATGGCTTTCTGAGAGGTGTACTGGATGTCATATTCTGTGAGAATCATTTGCCATCTCGCAACCCGTCCGGTAAGAGCTGGCTTCTCGAAAATGTACTTAACTGGGTCCATCTTTGAGATCAATAAAGTAGTGTGGGTCAACATATACTGTCTCAGTCGGCGAGCAGCCCACGCTAAAGCACAGCAAGTTTTCTCGAGCAGTGAATAACGTTGTTCACAGTCGGTAAACTTTTTGCTCAGGTAGTATATTGCATACTCTTTTCGACCAGACTCGTCATGTTGGCCCAGCACACACCCCATTGACTCTTCTAATACTGTCAAGTACATTATCAGAGGTCTTCCTTCAACTGGAGGCATAAGGATTGGTGGTTCTTGCAGGTACTCTTTGATCTTGTCAAAAGCCCTCTGGAAGTTTTCATTCCACCTGACCGTCTGTTCTTTTCTTAACAGCTTGAACAAAGGTTCACAAGTTGCAGTAAGGTGAGATATGAACCTTGAGATGTAGTTCAATCTACCTAGAAACCCACGAACTTCTTTTTCAGACTTCGGTGCAGGCATTTCTTGAATGGCTTTGACTTTATCAGGGTCAACTTCAATCCCTTTCTCGCTTACAATAAAGCCCAGCAGCTTACCGGATCGCACCCCGAATGTGCACTTGTTGGGGTTCAACTTCAGTTGGTACTTCCTCAGACGCTTGAATAACTTCAGTAGATTTACCAGGTGGTCTTCTTCTGTAAGGGACTTGGCAATCATGTCATCCACATAACACTCGATTTCCTTATGGATCATATCGTGGAATAATGTTACCATAGCCCGTTGATATTTTGCACCAGCATTCTTCAGTCCAAATGGCATCACCTTGTAACAGAACATGCCCCAGGGGGTGATGAAGGTTGTCTTCTCCATGTCTTCAGGTGACATCTTGATCTGATTGTACCCTGAAAATCCGTCCATGAAGGAGAATACCGAGAACTGAGCCGTATTATCGACCAATACATCAATGTGAGGTAATGGGAAGTCATCTTTCGGGCTGGCTCTGTTCAGGTCCCGGTAGTCAACACACATTCTTACTTTGCCGTCTTTCTTAGGCACGGGTACTATATTAGCAACCCACGGTGGATAGCTAGTTACAACAAGGAACCCGGCGTCCCACTGCTTCTGTACCTCTTCCTTGATCTTCATTGCCATGTCTGGGCGAGTACGGCGCAGTTTCTGTTTTACTGGCGGGCAGTCTTCTTTTAAAGGCAGCTTATGCATAACAATGTCGGTGTCCAACCCTGGCATATCTTGGTAAGACCAAGCAAACACATCCACGTACTCTTGAAGCAGGTCAATCAGCTGTTTCTTCACTGAGTCTTGTAGGCAGGCCCCGATCTTAACCTCTTTCACGTCTTCATCTGTACCAAGATTAATCGTTTCGACCTCCTCCTGATGAGGAGTAATAACCCTCTCCTCTTGTCTTAACAACCTGGCTAGCTCTTCAGGAAGCTCATAATCTTCTTCAACCCCTTCATCGGCTTGATTGATCGGATTGTCAAAGTCACACGAAGTCATAGCCGTGTTGTTGTCGGTGCGGTCTGGAAGGCACTCTCTGCAAGGGTTCAGTTTGTTCATTTTAGTGATTGATTTTAATCTTGTTTAGAAAAGTGAAATAAAGTTGTCATTTTGAAAACATTGCCATTTATTTTTTGTACAAAAAGAAAAATGGAAAAACAGTGAGCGGAAAAGAAAAAGACTCATTTGCAAAAGATGTCTGATATTTCATTGATTAATCTTGTTGCACAAAAATTACAGATGGCCCGATTACAAAATGAGTCTTGTCATCTTGGGCAAGATGCAAGACTTGATGCATGCTTAAGATATACAGGAAATAATAATTACTCTGCAGGAGTAACCCTTATAATTTCCTGGGAAGACCAGTTTGAGATACGGCTCCCCGGGATCCTTGGACGTATCCAGCTCTCCAGGTTGCGTTCATCTTCCGACTCATCTTCCAAGTTGTTGACAGCATCAGGGGTGAGCATCCCCCCACTAACAAAGTTGGGCTTCTCAGCAGCCTCTGCTTGATCTTGTTGAGTTGGTTTGTAACCCAACCCAAATCTATCCTCTTTCTTCTCCACAGGCAACAGTTTGCCCCAGCCTTGAGCATTCCCCTCCTCAACAACCTTCCTGGCTTGCTGGTAGGATGTCATGGAAGTCCCAAGTACAGCAGATGTTTCATTAATATTCAGGGCCTCAAACCCTTGACTCATCGTTTCGTGGATCTCCCCATCCATCTCAATATACTTGTATGTAGCCAGATGGCTAACAAAAATATCTTCCTCTCCACAAATAGTAACGACTTGGCCCTCCCACTCGAATTTTAACTTCTGGTGAAGGGTAGACGTAACTGCGCCAGCGGCATGAATCCATGGTCTACCCAACAAACAGCTGTAGGCCGGCTGAATGTCCATCACGTAGAAGATCGTTTTGAAAGTTTGTGGGCCAATCGTTATAGGCAACTCAATTTCTCCCAGAACTGATCTCTTAGAACCGTCAAAGGCTCTCACTACCAAGTTACTGGGGCGTAATGCCAATCCTTCATACTCCAGCTTCACAAGGGCTTTTTTAGGTAAGACATTGAGGGATGACCCTGTGTCTACCAGTACATGTGAAAGAACTGCACCCTTACACTCCATGGTAATGTGCAAAGCCTTGATGTGATTGCGACCTTCCGTTGTCAAATCAGTGTTGGTAAATCCTAGTCCATGACTAGCGTTAACATTTCCAACTACAGCTTCCAACTGATTGACGGTAATCTCCTCTGGCACATAAGCTGCGTGCAAAACTTTTAATAGTGCGTTCCGATGAGCCTCGGAGCACATAAGCAATGATAGAATGGAGATCTTGGAAGGTGTCTGGTGAAGCTGGTCCACTATCTTGTAATCACTCTTCTTGATGATTCTCATGAATTCATCAACCTCCTGATCAAAAGGGGTCTTTAAAGCTTCTTTAACTACTTGTTCTTCTTGCACCATGCTATTCCCTTTTGCCTTGGCAGCAGCTTCTGCTTCGGCACTGGGTCTTGGAATTTGCGGGGCAAAGAGACGTCCGCTTTGAGTGAAGCCTCCGCCTCCCCCCACATTTTCTATTTGTGGTGAAGAAGTTGCTGATTCAAGACTGATTTTCTGTCCTTCGCAGTATAGATCGGAGTCGTAATGCCAAGGGATGGCATTACTGTTTTCATAAGGTACTAGCCCAGGCATTGTGATAGTGACTGGACTGATGGCAGCTGCAGAAGGGACCATGATAGTATGTGGATCATAGTATATTGTGACTGGTGCTCTGATAGGAGTGGCACTTTGTGAGTTGTAGGTAGAATCATTTGCAGGATCATAATAAATTGTAACCGTTGAGACATTCTCATTGTTTGTTGCTGATGTTGTAGGAGATACTGTTGATTGGATGGGTGTTGCTGTTGTAGGAGATTCTGAATGAAGGGGTGCTGAAGTTGTAGAAGGGAAGTTTGTTGATGTTTGGTCCGTTGAAGTAACAGATGAAACATTTGTTGATGAGATTGAAGAGTTGTTTGGAACAATGGCTGTTGCAGTTGTAGCAGATTCGGGAACTGTTGTTAAGGAGGTTGCTGGATTGGTAGGTATTGATGTTGTGATTTGAAGCAGGCCACTCTGGATGAGACCATCTATGTCATCCCTCAAGTTATCACACCCATTCACCGAAATGTTGCAATAAGCACATCCTAGCTCACATCCAGGGAACATTTGACATTCAAGGAGTTGAGCTTTAATCTCTACCAAGGGTGTCCGGATCTGACCCACACTGGTTATCAAGTAAGACGGCTTATCCTCTTCAATAGCATTGATTCTGGGTCCTCCGTGGTGTGGCATAGGGTTCTTGTTAACATTTGGTGGTGGTGCAAAGTTTAGAGCTTTGGAATCCACTAAATCCTGCACTTTCATGTGCAAAGCTCTGCACTTCTCTGTACTGTGGCCAGGTGCATTCGAGTGAAAAGCACATCTGGCGCTGGCGTCATAATTTCTGGGCAGACTGGTAGGATCTGGAGGTGCCAATGTCCTTAGCTCAACCAGGTTGAGTTTTAGGAGTTGTGGCAATAATGTGGCATAGGGCATAGGGATCGGATCGATCACCCTATTGGCCTGAGAAGGTCTCTGTTGGAATGGTCTTTGCTGATTATTGCTGTTGTTGTTGTTGTTATAATTTCTCTGAGGAGGATACTAAGTTTGTTGCTGGTAATGGGATTGCTGCTGCGGTTGATAAGTTGGTTGTGGATGAATTGGAGCGGGAATGGTGACTGCCGCCACAGACCTGTGAACATTTTGGGGTCTGCCCCTGCTGGTATGGATAGCATTGGTCTCACCAGTTCTTCTTGGACCTACAAAAGGTTTTCTGGGGTTGCTGGACGAGCTTGCACCGTTGTCAGAAATCTTACCCATCTTTAATAGGCTCTCAATTCTTTCCCCGGCTATGACCACGTCAGCAAAGCTAGTGGAAGAAAAGGCAGCTAGCCTGTCAATGTATGTCCCTTGGAGGGTGTTCATAAACATATCAGCCATCTCCCTCTCTGACATGGGTGGCTGGACAGCAGCAGCAAGCTGTCTCCACCTCTGAGCGTACTCCCGGAAGCTTTCCCTGGATGATTGAGACATTCCCATCAGGAGGGTCCTGTTGGGAGCCATATCCAAGTTGTACTGGTATTGTCTGATAAAGGCCTCAGCCAGGTCCTTCCAGCACCTGATGGTTGCTCTAGTCAAGTGAGAGTACCATTCCCTTGAAGCTCCTGTTAAGATATCTTCAAAATAAAACATCCATAGCTTTTCGTCCATGGTATATGCCTTCAGCCTCCCCAGAAAGGATTGCAAGTGGGTCCGGGGACAGGAAGTTCCGTTGTACTTCTCAAAGCACGGAGGCTTAAATTTGTGGGGAATCCTGACCCCGTCCACTAGACCCATGTCCATAACATCAAAGCCCAAAGAATTCTGGGACTCCAGGGATCTCAGTTTCTCAGCAATCTCATCTAGCCGTCTGTCATAGGCTTCCTCCCCAGCTCCCATCACTGTAAATTGATCTTCCTGGGGGTCTTCTTGTAACACTCTGCCTGTAGTGGCAGTCCCTTGCACATTAACAGGGATGTTGATCTCTGGATGAAGGTGGGGTCCATAGACTGGAGGATTAACATGAGGTTGAACTCTCTCATTATTGCTTGTCCCAGCAGTCCCTAGATGGGGGTCTTCCTGATTCTGCCTCTCTACCAGTGCTCTTAATCTCTCTTGGCTTTGAGCCATATTATTCATCACCTCCATAAACTGAGTCATCTAATTCCTCATTTCTAGTCTCTCATTGGCCATTTGAGTCCTGAACTCTGTAAGGTCCTGCTGTACTTGGTCCATTTGTATACCCAGAAGGTTGTTGCGGGTTGGATATCTGTGTGGACGGTTGAGTGGAAACACCCGACGTCGAGCAATAGTTCCTGAACCACAACAGAGTTAGTAACAAAAACAAAACAAACCTACAAAACAAACAAAGGTTGGTATGCAATGCAGTATGCTTATTCGTTTCCAAGGTATCCGGCTTGGCACTTGGTTTTGACCTTTCCAGACCCTTGAGGAAGATGCTTGTGATGCTGCTTGAAAGAAACTCAGATAAAACAAACTAATGAATATATTACAAAAAGTGAATGATACATAATTCGTTTCTTTTTACAATACATGCCCTCTGAGGGGTCAAAATACAACATAAGAAAAGAAAAGTACAAGAAAAGAAAGTAACAACAAGCAAAAGTCAGACACCAAGACCAAACTCATCCTCCTGAACTTCCTTTAGAAGTGCTTCAGTCACAGGGTCAACCGGATGCTCTGTGAGATTCCTGAGGAGAAGATTCCTGGTGGCAATAGCTGCAGTTAGCTTCTTATGTCTGCCCTGGTCCTTTGACCTCTTCACACCAGCTCTGAGTTTCAATTCTGAGATCTCCCTCTGGGCTGCTACTAGGGCTTCCTGCTGCTCCTTTGCATTAGCCTCCAACTGCTCAATCTTGTCCTGAGTTCTCTTATCCTCCTGAGTGCGAGCTTCAGTGATTCTGACCCACCTAGCTTGGCTCTCCTTCAGATAAAGATCAGTCCTAGCTCTCTGGAACTGGGCCTCCTTGCAGGCATTCTTCAAGATCTGCTCTCCAGCCCTTGACTTCTTAATGTAGTCCTCTGACTTTTCAATCCTGGCTAGATGCTCCACTTTCAGCTTTTCTAACCTTTCAATGTCCAGCCGACCATCACTCCTCTCCCAGAGGGTCTTCTGTAGAGCCTGAGTCAGATTCTCATTTCTCTCTCTCAATTTCTCAAACTCTTCCAGGCTGACAGTTGCTGGAGGTGGTGCTGTGGAAGGTCCAGGCACATCTTCAATGGTGAAGGGCATCCCAGAAATTTGAGCCCTGGCATGAGACCACTAATAGTACTGAGCTGAGGCCACATTGTTGCATCTCCCAAGAATGGTTACCCCTTTAGTCTGGACATTGTCCCAAGCCCAGGATGCTTGCCTGACAATAGCTAGATTAGGCTTAATCTCACAATAAAGGGTCTCAGCTAGATCTTGTACTCTAGGAGGGTGGACCAATGCATAGCCCAGTTGTCTTTTGAATAGCAGAGGGTTGTAGTTGATGCAACCCTTCACTCCTATCAGAGGTACATTGGGAAATTGCCCACAACTAGTAATGATATATCTGCCCTTAGTGCTCTGAGTACACCACCTGATATCATCTGAGGTTAAAGCAACAAGCCTCCTAGCCCAATTCTTTTGCTGGTGAGGGTTCAAGAATGCATCAGTCTTTGGCAAATGTTTGAGCAGCCAAGTATGGAACAAAGGAGCACAGCATCTCACTAATCTTCCCCTTTGCTTTTGATTCCTTTGGTGAACAGAGTAGTAGAAATCTCCCAGTAAAGTGGGCACTGGGTTCCTCGGAATGAAAAGATGGATTGCATTCTTGCTAATAAACTTAGGCTCATCTGCAAATAATATAATCCCATATATGCTAAGGGCTAATAATGCACAGACTGCCTTCCACTCCCCCAAGGAAGCCTTCAGAATAGCCTGAGAGGTCAAGAAATCCAAGTGTAGGCCAGAGATCCCAGCCTTTGCTGTCATGTTCTGCCCAATCAGGACTGGTTCCAGATACAATGCCTTTGCCACCTCTTCATTACTGGGGAATGCCATCTCAGGGTTGAAGGGGACTCCACCCCTGATAGGTACACCAATCAGTGATGAATACTTTTCCAACAAGGGTCCCAACTGAAAATTCTGGATGGTGAAGCACCTCAGAGGGGGATCATAGAACTGCAAGCAAGTATGAATCAAGCTCCTCTGTGAAGGGTCCAAATCCATAACCACATCAAGGATTCCTCCATAATGTTCTCTGAAAAGTGGTATATGGTCTGGAGTAATCAGGGTTTGGACCTTCCTGATGCCAGCTAGCTCAGGCTCGAAGAAATGATAGGAGATGTTGCTTTTCTTAGGTGCCATGTTGCTGAAGAAGAGCTGAGACAGATGCTGAGAATAATACTGAAGATGGGCCACTGACAGGCTGAGACTGGTGGTGCAGGTGACTGAAGCAGGTAGCTGACAGCTGAAGTAAATACTGATGAAGATAGGTCTATGCTGGGAAAGGGGTCAAAACCAAGCCAAAATACAGTATGGATACCCTGAAAAACAAATAAGCAAATGTCAAATGATGCAATGATGATGTATGCAAATGATATGCAAGGGTTTGTGATTCAAGCTGGATCTGATTACTGCCTTGGTATAGGTCCATGTATGTTCAAGAAATCCAGATGGAGGTTCATAAGTCCAGTAACCAAGGTGGGGGACTCAAATAAAGAGTCACATGTCCAGGGTTAAAAATCACAAGAACTGTTCCAAAATGGAGTACTCTTAATCAAAACACAGTAACAGGGTATGATGAGGTCAAGGGTACCTGCAAACCTGTAAACAGCCCAACCCCCTCACAGGTGATGTTCTAAAACAAGGATCCTCAGACTTGGATCAGTTATGAGAAGTGTAAACACTTCTAACCCGGAGGTACAGTGTTTACAATAACCATAAAAGATCCTCCTCTAATTCACCTCAGTTTCTGAAGGTCAATAGTAAAGGTCATCCAGACTTAGCAGGCTTCCCAGATAGCCCTAGAACTACAGGAAATCTGTAGCACATAGTTCTCAAGAAGAAACCCATATCTGAACCGTGTTTCATATTCCCGCACCAGACCGAAATGGAATGGGAAAGAACTAGAACCACTCTAGCCTAGGTGTCACTCAGGTCCCAGGTATAGGACCTCAACTCTCAGTAGAACCCCACCCACCAAAACAACAAAACCAGATCCAGTCAGCACAATATGACAGTATGATATATGCAAAGCTATAAAGAAAGCAGTAAACAAACTGTACATAAAGCAACAAAATAAATATACAAGCACAGATAACACATAACACCCCAGTAAACACAAATCAAACAAGCGCTAGGAGGAACCCACGAAAAGAACCAGAAGCCCTGGTTACAATATAAGGGTCCCCAGCAGAGTCGCCAAGCTGTCGCTCCCACTAAATGAAGCCGGGTCAAATAGGGTACAGACGCGAACGGTCGGCGAAAGGAGGATGTGAGAACACACAGGAGTGAACTCACAGGGAATGAAAAGAGTCGCCAGCTAGGCATTTTTATCCCAGAGGAAAGGCAATGCTGCATAGACCTAGAAAGATATGGATAAGACGGTTGCGAACCAGAGAGACTGAGAAAGGGGGTTGGTTACAACCTGGGAAGGTATTAGCACCCAGATTGTCCGTCGTACTCGACGAGATCCACGCTTAAAAGATTTGTGTTTTAAAGGAGTAGTGTCAATGCAATTTGTGTATAGAAAGCTGGAAAAAGATGTACAGGTGTCTGTGTAAAAGAAGTGTTAGTGTAAGGAAAGAGTGAAGTGCTCAAGATAATGAGGCTAAAGAATAAAGCTGAAAGAGGGGGAATATACAGAGACTTTTGTTCGATAACTGTTAAGTTATGCCTACGTATCCTCTCGTGCAATGAGGAAGTCAGAACACCGTAGTTCGACCCAAAGAGACTGAAAGATGAATTGACTGATGAACTGCTTGCTTGTCTATGCTCAAGTGTATGACCTGTCTGGCTCAGGTGCAAACTGTCTTGCATTAGACGGAAGAAGCAAGTTCTCGTTTGTGAGTGAAGATGATGAGAAAAGAATCCCGGAGGAAACGATTATTGTTTGTTTTTGTATTTTCAATCTTTTATTGCTTTTTAAAGTTTGTCATAAGTTAATGAGCTTAAGCCTAAACCAATGGGTTAGTAAACTCATCACATCTTCCCCCTGATTAGGGGTAATGAGAATACCTTAAGTGTGAAGTCAGCTTCTCACACTTAATCACCTTTGGTGTGGGATTAAGATCATTAACCTACTTGTGATTATTTAGATGTTTTTGTTGTTTTTGTTTAGTGTTGAGTAATGAGATTAAGCCATAATCAGGGATTAAACAGACTCATTACACCATCCTAATATAAGGATAATAGATGAGAATGTTTAAGCTGAGGAAAGCTCCTCAACTTAATCCATGATTAGGGATTATGCTCATGACAAAACAAAGCCTTTATTAAGTGGATTTTAATTAATGATATGATGAAGAAGTGTTTTTTTAGGGTTTGTAAGACAACTTGAGGAGGACTTGTCCATTAACACTAGGGTTAGTCCTTCTTAACCAATTAAGGAAGAATTAGAACCCTAATGCAAGGCCCAAGTTACAAGCTTGATGTCTTGATGGTTATTAGATGGATTGATTAAAGGAGTTAAACACATTAAGGGTTTAACACTTAGGATTAAATTTATACACTCCATCCTAATAGAAGGATGCAGGCATAAGCTTAATCACAAAGCCTTAAAGCCTTTAGGGTTTAGTCCCTGATTATGAGATAAGAAGAGAAGACTCAAAGAGACACAAAGGTAAAACTAAGTGGGGGACTAATCAAAAACCCTAATCATTGTCATGCTTGGTGGTTCCTAAGGTTTGTGAGGTTTACAAGAGACATCTTCAGAGGAACCACCAGGAAGCAGATGAAAGGAGCAAAGAGAAGCAAAGCAACTTGCTTCATTCAAGAAGACAAGTCACTTGAAGAAAGAAAGTAAGAAGAAGAAGATTGAGCAAGCTCAATCTCAAGCACATAACAAAATGCAGCAAGGATGCATAAGAGAGGTGAAAAGAAGTTGTGAGAAGTGAAGGCAAATTCACTTCTCAAAGTGACTTACCACCTGAAAAGTTAGTGAAAGAAATGCAATGCAATGCAAAATGAGATGAAATGGCATGATGCTAATCAAAACCAGAAGCATAAGTATGATGCTAATGATGCTATGAGATGATGCAAACATGAATCAAGGCATGAGGATGATCATATGAACATATGGATGCAAGAGAAGCATGCTTAGAACCATGATCATACATGAAAAGTTATGAAATGCAAATGACATACAACATGGCAAATGAAAGATGCAATGATCAAACATGCTTCTATTATGTCTTAAGATGTCAAATGAATCAAATGGATGCACAAAATGCTATGGCAAGTCATGGTATGCAAGCAAATGCAAGATGGATGCATATGGAAGCCCAAATTAGGGTTTATGATCAATGCAACAAACAAAAACCAAAATCAGAAGCAAACATCAAGATAAAAAATTGAAAATGCACTCCAAGGAACCCTAACCCTACACAAACTCACTGCCCAAAGGAGGGGTTCTAACTCTTAACCTAATGAGGGTTATGAATTTCCTAAGTTTTCTAGGGTTTTAAGGTACCTTAACAAGAAAAATGTCAAACAAATGGAAAATGCAAGATCAATTCATGCCAATTTAATCTCACAAACTACATGATATGCAAAACACAATGCAAAAAGAACCAAAGTCCAACTCCCAATGGTTAGGCAGAAATGAATTTTTGAACATTGGATCAAAATAATGCTTTGAAATTGAATTAATTCCATGGAAAATTATCAAAATGCATCAAGATCAAAAAAGAAATTTGGTTTGAGGGTTGGAAAATGTTTCTAAATGATTTTAAAGGTTTCATGAATTTTTTGGTGATTTTTAAATACCTAAAAGTATTTTTAATTAATTAATTCTCATTAATTAATTAAAAATAAACTTTTAAATGATTTAAAAATATTTTTTAATGCAAAAAATAAAAATAAAAATGTTTTTGGTTTCTGAAAATTAATAAAAGTTTATACAAAAATTTTCAGAATTTTTAAAATTGTTTTGCTATTTTAAATAAAATGGAGAAAATAAATGAATTAAAAAGAAAAATAAAATGAATTAAACTGAAAATGGGAGAATTCAGCACATCCAAGGGCCTAGGTTTGAACTGGCAGCGCGCGCGTTTGACTTGGCGCCACATCCAAGGGCTGAAATTCAAACTTCGCTAATTAAATGATTAAGCCCTAATCCTGCCCTAATCACTTTCAGGCGACCGGAACACTGTTCCGGTCGTCTTCTCCGGCTAGCTCATTTCTCAAACTCTCTCTACACGCATCAAAAACAAAATCTAACTACCCATAATTCATCCCCACTTAAAAACGAATCAAACCCCTCAATCAAACAACATTTTTCATTCATTAATCAGCCAAATCGAATCAAAACATTTTTAGGGCAAAAAGTTTCAGACAGTTCATACATGTTGGTTTCTCAACCATTTTCAAAAGTAAACACATATTCATGATCAGGGGAGTGCATAGAAGCTTTTAAGAACTTAAAAACATGTTTCTGGAAAAAAGTTTTGAGACGACTACCTGAACTGAAGCTTTCGATTCAAGAGCTTTCTGGTTGTTTCTTGGGTTCAAATCCACTCCAATGATCCTCCTAAGAAGCTTGCAATGTGTGTTTGAAGTTTGCAATGGCTGGTTTGAGAGATGGCAGGAGTTCTGTTCAATGGCAGGTGGTGATCGTGTTTTTGATTCTTTGAGTTTCAGGCTATGGTGAAGGGTGCTTTGTGACCAGGAAGGTGTGTTGAGTTGATTAGTGAAGTTTGTTTGTGTGTTTGTGGCTTGTGCAAGCAGTTTCGAATGCTCTTGCAAGATGAGGTGAAAATGAGAATGCTGAGTTATGGATGGTTTCAGGCCTGTGTTGTAGTTGCTTTGGCTTGCTTTTTGTTTGTATAAACAATTGTGATTGGTCAGAAGAAGTGATGTGTGCTTTATTGATAGGTATGGCTCAAGTTGCCAAAATGTCAAAGTTGTGTAAGAAGGGCATGGGCTACTTGCTAGCCAAGGACAAAAGGCATGTTCTGCGCAGCATGATGTGGGGAGAACCCTAGGATGGTTCAGCAAGTCAGCCAGCAAGTGGATGGTAGCTTATGATGAGTTTTGCAACTTGCCTTGCTTTTGCTTCTCATGAAAAATCTTGATCCATAGGCCACAAAAATGAATGACTTCTTGGCCCATTCTGAATTTTAGGTCTTTTATGATCATGTGGTGAAGTTTAGAAGTCCATTTGATAACTTAATTTGCCTTGAGAAATGAATTTGCAACTTTGCCTCTTTGGTGGAAAACTTCAAATTTTGTGATTTTTGCCAACTTTGACAAGCCATAACTTTTGATCCAAAATGAATTAGGTCATGTTCTTGTACTTTTTGAAAAGGGAATGATCCATTCTACAACTTTCATGACCAAAGTTTTTCCATTTGAAGCATTTTTGAATCAAAAAGTAAAGGTTGAAAAAGTTTCCTAAAATGGCAATTTCATTAAAATTCAAACTTTCCCAAAAAGTCAACTTTGCAAAAGACTTGAAATTCTTCAATTTTGTGAACTTCCAACATCTTCTATGATCAAATAAAGATCATACACAATCAAAATGATGAAGAATGCCCTTTGGTTGGGTCATTGGGGGCCTCAGATGCCCTGATTTTACACTGACTTGCTTGAAAAGTCAACTCTTGATCAGATGACTTCCCCAAGGAATTTCTTCATGAAAATTGATATGCATACTCCCTATACCATATAGAGACCAATAGAAACAATAATGACCAAATAATTTGGAGTTATGGCCTCTGAAACCAAAACCCTAATTTTAGGTCATCTGTGCAGTCATACCTGGCTCTGCTTCCATGCCATTCTCAGTTCTTGTGATTTTTTGACATTATTAACTTTGAGAGGATATAATATGATATTTGAACACACATGAACCCCTTTGAAGTGATTGATGGCCTTTGGAGTGGCTCAAGAAGCTCTTAGATTGCTCAGATCACAAACCCTAGATGCAGATGACTTTGATTCTATGCAGTGAACCAAAAATGTGATATGAGATGCTATGATTGAGTTTATGCATATGAAATGATCACAAGCCATGGAGTGAATGGGTGAGGGCAAATTTGGGGTGTTTACAGTTTGGTGTGATCGTAAATATCTTACGACCTTTTGCCTATGTACCCCCGAAAAGAGAATTGAGGGATCAGAGCACCATAGTTCCACTTAAGGCTAGGGCTGAGAGGAGGGATGATTTGTATCTTGATCAAAGCACAAGATGATGATGCTCAAATGGTTTTCTTGAATTGCATAGCTCAAGGCATAAGCTGAACCTGGTATCTTGATTTGCATAGCTCAAGAAAGGATGAATGGGTACCCTGAATTTCATAGTTCAAGGAGGACTGAATAGTTATCTTGAATTGTATAACTCAAGAAAAGGTGAATGTTTACCTGAATTGTATAGCTCGGGAAAGCTGAATTTGGATGGATGTCTTAGTTATAGTCCAAGTGTATGACTGTATGGAAAGTGTTATTAGTTATAGTCCAAGTGTATGACTGAAAAGATTTGAATGATTTTCTTAGTTATAGTCCAAGATCATGATTGTATTGTTTGATTGAAAAGTGTTTAGGGATTTATGTGCCTTGATTGAAGCCCAAGGTTGAAGCTAAACAAAGAAAACTGATTCTTTTGGGGAAAGTTTTTTTGTACCCTGATTTGGAAGCTCGAGATGGTAAAGCTTATTTGGTGAGAGACTAACTCTTGATTGTATGTATCTTGAATGAAGCCTAAGATGGGAGGCTGACTTTTGTGAGTGGCTGATTCTTGAAGAAGAGTGTTGTCTATTTATAATGAAAGTTAAGACCGTCATACTTTCCTTTGTCTGGAGGGATTCTTTTACTTAAAGCCCAAGATGAGGATATCTTGGTCATCTGATAGGGGGACTATTGTATGTGTTTGATGCTAAGGATTTGTTCCCATGCTTTTAGGAATCCTTTGTAGATCCTTGAATTAAGCCCAAGAGGAGTCTAGGTTACCTTTAAGAGGCCCATGGTTCCTTAAACTAAGCCCAATATGAGGCTAGGAGAGGCTGAGTATTTCTAAGCCTAAGAGAAGGCACCTTTAAGAGGCTTGAGGGTCCTTGAACTAAGCCCAAAATGAGGCTATGTTTTTCCTTAAGAGGGTTCTAAGTTATTCAAAGGTTTGGTCTGGTGATAACCCGATTACTTAGAGATTCTAGCAGAGATGCAAATATATACAATAAAGATGCATGCAGACAAATAAATTTGTCAGTGAATGTGTTGAACATTTTTTAGTATGCCTTTTGCTATGGTTTGAGTATTATTAAATGATTTTTAAGAATGATGTTGGGAGTCACACTAGGAGGAAGAGGCCCAACATCCCGGGGAAGAGAGATTACATATAAGTTTTATTGTATCCTCTTTGATGATTAAGAAGTGTGTTATTATCTTTACTTCAGTATGAGAAAAGAAAGATAGTTTTAATTCAGAGTCCTATGCTAACAATCAAACAATAGTTTTAGAAAACAACGAGAAGTTAGAGGGAGAAGAGATGGCTCAAAAGCCAATAATAGGGCTTATACATAAGGATGACTATGGAAGTTTGTGTATTTTATTATCTGATGATTTCATACAAAGGGTAGGACTTGGGTGCTGAAAAACTGCCTACCGCCTAGAAAGCAGTTCACCGGAGTGAAGCTCAGTCTAGTAGCAGGTGTATTAGATCTTAAGTCATAATGATGAAAAAATAAAAGGGAGATGGGACTTGTAAACAAGTGGCTCATGAATCTCTGATTAGGAGATTGAAAATTGTTTGTAAAAACAGTAGGGGAGATCATGACTTATACAGAAGCCCGAAAGGGGTTTTAAAATAGACCGAAGAAAGTTTAAAACAAAATAATGGGTCCTAAACACAATGGATTCCCCATGACACATTTTTACAATTCATTTTATAAAACAAAAAGGTATGTGTAAAAATTCAAAGAGAGAAATTCACAGAGGAAATTTACTATTCAATGAAAAAGAAGATCGCACCAAGTTTTTGAAAATAGCAGATATAAAACCTAATGGACTATATTTAAAAATGGGTTGGGTCTTACACTCTAATAGAGACCCATGAATGTAAAATCAATTGAATTTGAGGGTGTAAGTTGAAAAAGCTTAAATTCTATCTTTAAATGATCATTTTTTTAATGAAAAATAATAAAGTGATTGAAAATTTCAAACAATAAAGAAAAACAAGTTAAAAACTTGGATAACAGTTTGAAAAATTATGTTTTATCCATGAGATAATTTGTAATTCATCTGTGTTTGAAAAATCATAAAGAATAATCATTTTAAAAATGTTGAAAAACAAATAAAAATTAATTCTCTGTGAAAATTTAAAATATATTAAAAAATATACTTTTTTGTGATTTTTTCATGGAATAAAATATTTAAGCATTTTTATGAAATATTGAAAAAAGAATCAATCAAAAATGATAAAAAGTCTGCGAGTTATTAATTTTTTAAATCAATTAATATAACTTAAAAATTCAAAAATTCAAATTTTTGAAAAAGGGCGCCAAGAATATATGAAAAACACGTGCATGTTCTTCATCTGGCCCAGAATTGCAAAAACAGTACTATCTCATGGAATAGACATCCATTTAAGATCAAATAAAGATCAAAGTTGTGTGTTTTGATCCCACGAACACAATGGAACACATTAATTTCATTTACTTTTAGTGCACAAAGAGATATATGAACATGAAAAGATAAACCCTAATTTTGGCCTAAGCCTCATGAAATTCTATACATGGATGATTTTGTGCAATTGATTGAAGGGAAACACTTAAAATATGTTCATAAATAATTGGCAAAAAGATAGTGCGAGGAAATATGCATGCATTATGAAAAGGCCAAGTTTAGGTTTACTTGAATGTTGCTGAAGCACGAGCAATTTGATTTTGATAAAGGAGGTGTTACAGATGTTGCTTGTTGATCTAGACAACTTCCTGGGATAGTGTTGAGTGGGTTGCAAGCTTTGAACTCCTTTGAAAACTTTTGGATCAAGTTATGGTATCCAAGTTGGAGAATGAAGGCTTAATGGTTGGTTTTGAAGAGTGATTTTTGGTTAGAGGTGTTCCATAGGTGGTTTAAGTGTTTAAACATCACATATACATCATATATGATGTGTTTGAGCAATTGGTTTGAGTTGATTATGGCCACAACTCAAAACCCAACGATGTTTGCTCAAAATATCAAGTTTTGAGTCTTTTGGAGTGATGAAGAGAAAGCTGAGAATTGTAATGCTTTGGTGTTAATTTTATGATCAATGAGAGTCTCTATTTATAGGGGAAAGGAGTTGTTGAAGTGGGTTTCCTATTGCTTAAGATTTAAAGCTTAGGAGCTTAGTCATTGTTATATATCATTACTTTCTACCCAAGACACTTAATTGCTATCTCAAATAAATCACTCTAGCCTTGGCCAAATTCACATTCTGCAGATATTTTAATCTTTGTTTATGAAGGAAAATTGGATGAAGTTCATAAGATTCTAGGATATGCCTTTTTTTCGAGCATTTTGGCCCTTAGATCAAGTGATAGGTGTTGAAATCCATGAATGCAAAATGGAAGCTTCTAGATTGCGATCATGAATTTGCAGGTTTGCTCAGGTTTATAATGATGATTAATATGCTCTTGACCAGCTGATCTTTGACTCATAAAATATCAACTTCAAGTTTTGGTTCAAAACTGTTTTTGCAAAACAGTTGTGACATGATGTGCTTGTTAAGGGATTTCTCCATGCTCAAATGAGATCTTTTCATGCTAATTGGTTCTTTGAATTGTTGGTATGATTTGTGATAACATTGGTGTTTATATGAAGATCTAATCAGCTTGGAACTATGTGTAAAAAGCCTCCAAGTTTTTGTGTTTTGACTATTTTTTTAAATTAGAAATATTTTGTCTAAGTGTTGAAACTTTCAATTTTTCTTTGATTTTGATCATCCTCCAACTTGAAATCCATGGAGAATTGGAGTTTCACGTAGTTGAATATTTTGTAGTAGGTGATGAAATCTATCATTTGAGCTTTGGTTCACAAAAATATGATGCTTGGATCATAAGTTATGATGCTTGGAAGTAGGGTACATGCACACTTTTTCTCATAACTTAGAATTTTTTTTTCAATTTTTCTAAGTTAGCCCCTTTTATAAGTTACCTCAAAATTCTTGATTTTTTGTGATCAAATGCATCCACGGACCATATATTCTTGATATATAGGTAATGGGGATCATTTTAGGTCAAAAAGTAAAACTATGACTTTTTGGTCCAAATGAAATTACACTAGATACCCCTGAATTTTGATTTTTTGACTGGGTATCCTCTGATGTATTTCAAACTTGTGAATAGACTTCCAAGGTGTATGTGAGATATTTAAACCATTACCTATGGTATTGGCTCATGCCCAGATGAAAATTTCAACTTTGGGTTCCCTGATCAATCAAAACCCTAATTTGGGCACTATGAAACCCTAATTTTGGTATTCTTGATCTCTGTTGTCGCTCCCGGGATTTTCATCCTAGTACAAACGCAAAAGTGGCGCGGAAAAGGTAGAGTCGCCAGCCAGACATTTTTATCCCGAAGGAATGGGAAAGGTAATATTGCACAAACCTGAGGAAGAAGGAAAAGGACGAGGCCTTGCGAACCAAAGATCTGGGTCCGGAAGTCGGTTAGGAATTGAGAAGGTATTAGCACCCCAATCCACCCGCCGTACCCGACGGGATACACGCTTGTTAATCGGTTTCAAAGGGTGATAAATAATATGTTGTTTGAACGAAAGAATGGCTATCTGGAATGGAATGGAAATGAGAAAAGAAATGGAATTGAAAAATGGAAAGAAAAGTAGGGAAAATAAAGATTTTGCTCGAAAGGGCCCTACCCCACTGCCTACGTATCTCATCGGGATAATGAGGATCAGAGACTTCGTAGTTTGTCTAACTAAGGCGGGAACTTGTTTGTGATTTTTAGGATGACATTGCCATAGCTCTAGCTCAGGTGTTACCGGCTCTGACTCGAGGGTGTTTACCGTGTCGCTGTTTGAACTGTCGAGACAAGTCATGTTCGTCCGCAAGAAGTATGAGATGAGAAAAGAAGACGTGATGTCTTGGTTTGTTGTCTTTTAGAAGAAGTGTTTTGAATTTGTGTTTATTGTATGTACAACACTAAAGACTATGACACAGGAGCGAATACTTTCCAAGATCACCCCAATGGAACGTTTGTAAAGCATCCTAGAAGAGTGAAGGAGACCTCCACTAATCATTTCCCGTATAGCTTAAGGCTCGTGGCGCATTGTACACATTTTCCTTTGTTAAGTGTTTTGATTTTTATTAAAGATGAGAAGTGGGACTCAAGTTATAAAAGGAAGAAAACTCTAAGGGAAACTAGACTTACCCTAAGTTAGTTGAGTTTAAAGATGACCTATGGTTAGTGAGGTTTGAAAGATTAAATCTACCTAAGGATATTAGCCTAGAAATTCAAGTACAAAAAATAATAATGAACAATATGGTCCTCCTAGGTCATGGTGGGTAAAAACGTGTATGAAACGTAAATGGGATGAAACGATGGATCGGGTGGGTTGATTGCGTGGTGCTGAGACGCACGACTTATGGTGTGTAACATACAAGGCTTGCTTTTGGTGTAATGGAATGGAAAGATGGTAATTGAGGAATCCTAAAGTCACATGAAACTTTATTTATTTGAAAATTTACTCGACGTTGGATCGAGTATTCCTTTATCTTATTTTTGAGGTTTGGTTTTCTATCGATTCGTTTTATCTTTTCTATCCTAATTATAGGAACTATACAAGAATTACATCACAAAGTACACAACATATAATCGATGCATAATAAACATAATCCAAGTTCATACGCGAATCCTCGAAAAATACCTTGCACAAAAAGAACATGTTAGTAGATGAAATGAACATGAATATGCATAATATGATGGAAATGAATTAAAATAACAAAAATATCAAAATTCCTGGAAAAAAATATGAAATTAATTCCCTAGGGTCTCAAACCTGATTATAACATTGTGTTAAAAAATCTCCTAAAAATTCAAAGTCTAACTATGTCAAATGGTCACTTAAACTTATCTAAGGTTCAATCATAGTTTTATATAAATCATACTACCAAAACAGTGGATAAAATGGCCTAAAAAATATGAAAAAAATATTCTAGGTTCTCTTATTTGTTCTCTAATAATAGAAAAAATAATGGGCCAAAAATGTTATAGGAAGTGGTAGAAATAAAATGTACAAAATTATGTGTTCATGAAGAAAATTAATAGAAAAGTAATTAAATGAAAAATGGAAATCAAATTGAAAAATGGTTAAATTCAAAAAGTAAAAATGTAGAAAATTTCTAAATTGAATTAAAAGGCTATTATATTTTTTTTGGGGAATTTTATTATTTGTTTTACTATTTTTTATTGATTTATAGCAAAAACGCATGAAATAGAAAAATAAAAAGAGAAGAAAATAGAGGGAGGCGAGAATAGAAGATTTTTAAGCTATAAAATGAATTGGGTCTGCATTGGGGGGTGCTGATAGCAGGGTGCAGGGCCCACGCGCACTGAAGCCAGGGGGTGTGAAGGTAGTATTTATTAGTTACAAAAAGATAACTGGGCTTAAGTTAGGGGGTGCTGATAGCATTAATCCAAAGCCCAAAACGCATAGAGGGGAGAAGGAAGACCACAACGAAATTGGTCCAACCGGACGATGACACGTGTCACCGCCGGATTGGACCGAACAGAGGGGAATCTATCTTGAGAAAATTGGGCGGTGGATTAAGTAGATTATGCATTTATGGAAAATAAAAACACTTAATTGATTTTTATTGGTTTTAATTTGTTTTAATAATCTTAAATATTATTAACTCAAGATATTTACAAGATTAATCTTAAATTATGTTTTTATAATTTGACAATTATGAAATACAGAAGCAACAAACGGATTGGAAATCAAAGTAAAACCCTAGATTCCCTTCTCCTTCCCCCTTCACCGCCCTCTTCATCTTTTTCCTCTCCCTTAACCTTCTTCCTCCAGACCCTAACACTTCATCTTCTTCCTTCATCTAACCCTAATCCTCCCTCAAAACAGCGTGTCCTTCCCCCACCTTCGCCGGAACACCGCACCTTAAAACTCTTTCATAAACCCTAACCCCAACATAAGTTCACAACCATCAAACCACAAATCAACCCTTTCGGAAACAAGACCTCTCAACATTTTGGCCATACTAGAGTAATCAATCAAGATATGAGCAATTTACTAACCTTTGACGTTAGTTGCGTATCTGGACGGATGGAGATTGGTTGTTGATGATGACCGTTGGCAACAACCCAACCGTGGTCATTTACCGAGCGAAGATGATGATGGTTTCGATTGATGAACAGCGAGGATGCTTCAAGGTTGATTCTGCTTCTTGAGCCTGTACACCGAGGATTGAAGGTGCGTCAAAGCCTCCTGGATCGAAAATTCTCCGCCACGATTTTGAGTCACTATTGACGAATTGATGTTCACCCAGGTTTGTGAATCTTTATTGTTATGTTGTGTTGTGGTAACGCGTTCTTGACAAATCTTACTTCTGACTTGTGTTGCTAATGTGCACCTAGGTGAATCGATGATGGCTTGTTGTTTTGAAGATAATCTGGTTACAGGCGATTGATGAGTAGTTGAAGGTGGTGGAATGATGAAGGCTATGAGGATGATGAAGACTTGCGGCAGGTTGATGTTGCTGTTGAAGATTATAAAGAAGAAGATTTCCCGTACAAAAGAGGTAACGATTCAATCTTTTTTCTTCTACTCCAAAGTAGTTCTTGTTCCTTTGTACGTCTTCCCGGGATTCTCGAATCCACTGGTTTGTTGTAGTGTTACGAATCTGCGAATTGCTTCCTTGGATTGATGATATTGTTTTGAATTGTTTGCAGGTTTATCAGAGAAGATGAAACAAGGTGAAAAATGGAAGAAGAGGAAGGTTGATGAAGGTATGAAAGAGAGGAAGAAGATTGAATGGGGAAGAAGATTCTGAGGAAGAGTGAAGATCAATGGAAGAAGATGCAACAATGAGAGTAGAGCAGAATGAAGAAATACGACTGAAGAGTGAAGGAAAGTGATGAAGAAGTATGAATCTGAGGAGAAAGAAAAAGCATCGAAAAATCAGAGCCCTCAATCTGCAGGAAATTCCTGATTTTATAGAAGAGAGATTGAAGGGTTTCCTGGGAATTTTAGGTGAGGTTTCAGTTATAGTTAGTTAGCTTTTGTAACTGATTTCAGTTATTGATTTCTGTAATTCTTCTGAATTTTTCTCGGGTGTAGCTGAATTCAATTTTGTGTAACAGGTTTTTTCCTTGATGGTGAGGTTCATAATCTTTTTCTAATATAGTCCTAGCCTCTTCAAACAAATCTGCAGCTTCATTTATAGCATACCTTTGGACACAAGCAAGACCCATTTGATTCAATGCAATTCCAAACAATGCGGATTTTTTCTCTCCGCTGGCACGGAATTTTGCAACAGAACTCTTAAAAATGTTATAAGAGTCAGAATAATTCCCTAACATATAATAAGAAACTCCCACTTGTGCCTCGATTCCAGCGGTAGTACTTTGTTGACCAGGAACATTGTTGTATATTTTCAATGCTTTTTTGAGTAACTTCAATCCTTTTTTCGAATCATTCATAGATTGATAAATTGCAGCGACATCTATCAAACCATTAGCAATCTCTTCTAGAGAAATTCCTGGATTTTTCTTCCCAAAAATTCGAAGCGTGTTTTCGCAATAAGTTTTTGATTCCTTGAACTTTCCTATTTTGTTGTATAAATCAGCTAATCTTACAAAAACAAAGGCAATTGTTGGATGATTCTCTCCTTTGGTTGATTTGAAAATAGTTAGCGCTTTTTGATAAGAAAACACCGCTTCATCATATCGCGCCAATGACAAATAAGCACCGCCTATGCTGCAATCAACAGACACAACATCTAGTTCCTGGCGATTTTCCGCCATAACCATACTTGCCAAAACATAATGATCAAGAGCACTTTCATAATCACCTTTAATATTCTGGAAAGAACAAAAACCAAAATTGACAAGGTTGTTTATGCAGGTGTTTGAGTTATGTTGAGAATTTACATGAAATATGAGTCAATGCATATATGCATCATTTGTATATATACACATGGACATGTGAGTTATGTGAGTTGTTAAATGGGATTATCATAATCAAGAGAATAATAATAAAAAAAGTATTTTACTTGACATATTGTCGCTCCCACTAAAAGACACCTGGGTCAGATAGGGTACGAGCGTGAACGGTCGGCGAAAGGAGAAATGAAGGTGAAATGAATAGAGTCGCCAGCTAGGCAGTTTTATCCCGAAGGAAAGGTAAAGCTGCATAAACCTAAGAAAAGATTGATAAGACGGTCGCGAACCAGAGAAACTAAGAAAGGGGGTTGGTTACAACCTGGGAAGGTATTAGCACCCAGATTGTCCGTCGTACTCGACGGGATCCACGCTTAAAAGATTTGTGTCTAAAGGGGTAGTGTCTGTGCTATCTGTATGCAAAAGCTGGAAAAGAATGTAAAAGTGTCAGTGCAAGAAAGTGAAGTGAAATGCTCAGGAGTGAGGCTTAAAAGAATAATGCTGGAAGAGGGGGGAGAGATAGAAACTTTTGTTAAATAACAGTTAAGTTATTCCTACGTATCCTCTTGTGCAATGAGGAAGTCAGAACACCGTAGTTTGACTCAAAGAGACTGAAAGATAAATTGACTGATGAACTGCTTGCTTGTCCATGCTCAAGTGTATGACTCGTCTGGCTCGAGTGTTAACTTTCTTGCATTAGACAGAAGAAGCAAGTTCTCGTTTGTGACTGAAGATGATGAGAAAAGAATCCCGGAGGAGACGATTATTGTTTGTTTTTGTGTTTTCAATCTTTTATTGCTTTTTTTTGTGTTTGTCATAAGTTAATGAGCTTAAGCCTAAACCAATGGTTAGTAAACTCATCATATCCTCCCTTTGATTTGGGATAATGAGAATACCTTAAGTATGAGATAAACATCTCAACTTAATTACCATGATGATGTAGGATTAAGGTCATTAACCTATTTGTGATTATTTAGATGTTTTTGGTTTTTGTTTAGTGTTAAGTAATGAGTTTAAGCCATAATCAAGGATTAGTGAACTCATTACACCATCCTAATAGAAGGATAATAGATGAGCACACTTAAGCTGAGGAAGATACCTCAACTTAATCCATGATTAGGGATTAACCTCATGACAAAACAAACCTTTATTAAATGGATTTTAATTAAGGGTGAGATTAAGAAGTGAGTTTTATGGTTTGTAAGATAACTTGAGGAGGACTTGTCCATTAGCACTAGGGTTAGTCCTTCTTAACCAATAAAGGAAGAATTAGAACCCTAATGCAAGGCCCAAGTTACAAGCTATTGTCTTAGTGATTATTGAGATGTATTGATTAAAAAGTTTAAACAAATTAAGGGTTTAACACTTAGGATTAAAGTTATACACTCCATCCTAAGAGAAGGATGCAGGCATAACCCTAATCACAAAGTCTTAAAGCCTTAAAGGTTTAGTCTCTAATGATGAGGTGAGAAGAGAGACACAAAGAAGACACAAAGGTCAAAGCTAAAGGGGGACTAATTACAACCCTAATTATTATCATGCTTAGGTGTTCCTATGGTTTGTAAGGCTTGCAAGAGATCTTCAGAGAAGCCACCAATGGAAGAATGAAGATGAAAGGAGGAGAAGCAGAAGAAACAAGTTACTTACTTCACTGAAGAAGATAAGTAACTTGGAGAAAGAAAGTGAATGATGAACATGAGTGAGCAAGCTCACTTTAAAGCAAAGAAAAATGTAGCAATGATGCATAAGAAAAAGATGAAGAGAAATGAGAAGTGAAGGCAAATTCACTTCTCAAATTACTTACCACCTGAAAATGTTAGCATAAGGAAAGGAATGAAATGAAAATGAAATTTATGCAAAGATGTAAACCAAAACCAGAAGCATATACATGGTGCAAATGATGCTATGAGATGATGCAAAGACATGTCAAGTGTTATGAATGATCATACAAGAGATGGAATGCAAAGGATGCATGCTTTGAAGTATGAAAGTTCATGAAAGTTTAATGAAATGAAATGAATGCAAATCATGGAAATTGAATGAAGAAATGATCAAGCATGATTCTAACATGTCCTAAGATGTCTTAGATTCCATATGAATGCAAGAAATGTCATGGAAAGTTCATGAATGGATGCATATGCAAGATGCATACAAATGAACATGAGAAATTAGGGTTTTAAGGCAAAATGAGATGCAAAAGTCAAAAACAGAAGCAAATTATGAGATAAAAAATTTCAAATGAACTCAAATGAACCCTAACCCCATATGATATCACACCCCAAAGGAGGAGGTCTAACTCTTAACCTAAAGAAAGTTGTGATTTTTCTAAGTTATCTAGGGTTTTAAGGTACCTCAAAAGGAAAAATGGAAATCAATTTGAAAATGCAAGATAAATTTGTGACAAAAATATGTTAGACACTACATGCTATATGAAGATCAATGTAAAAAGAACCAATGTCAAACCCTTCATGGTTAGGCAGAAAATAATTCTTGAAGTTTGGGTTCAAAAATGGGATTTTTATGAATCCTAAATTCAAGAAAAATGTCAATGTTGAATCAAAACCAAAAAGAAATTTGTATGAATGGTTTGACAATGTTTCTAAATGTCCTAAGATGCAATGTGAATTGTTTTGGGATTTTTAGAAACCTAAATGATATTTTAATTAATTAATTTCCATTAATTAATTAAAATAAACATTTAAATATTTCTTAAATGGTTTTTTAATGCAAAAAATAAAAATAAAAATGTTTTTGGGTGAAGAAAAATATTTGAATTAAAAATACAGAAGGAAAATATTTTTGGAGATTTTTAAGTATTTTAAATAAATTGTACAAAACAAATGAAATAAAATGAAATAAAAATATGAATTAAGGCTGGTCAACTGATCCAATGGACCAGGTTTGAATCTGGGCTGACTGCGCGCGCAGATGGGCTGACAGGATTGAATCTGACTTAATTATATAATTAACCTAATTAATTAATAATTAATCTTAAGTGAAATGATCTGGACCATCCACACGCGCGAGAACTAAGATCCTATGGCTGACATTTAAACCTGGCCACTAAACCCTAATTAGGGTTCTAATTACTCTCAGGTGACCGGAGCTAGCTTCGGTCATCTTCTTCGGCCACTCAATCTTGCTATCTCTCTCAAAACGTAAAATAAACTCACCAAACTCTCCAGACATGATCCTTACCTCATTCTAAACAAGAATCAACCAACAAATTTCATTTATTTCACATGAACATCAAGATTCGAAGCAAAACGAAAAATCAAGCATAAATTTCAGAAGCTTCATACATGCTTGTTTCTCACTCATTTTCAAAACAAAATAGATTATGATGATCAGCAAATCATACAGAACATTTTTATAACCTAAAATTACATTTCTGGAAAATTTGTTCTTGAGGATATCTGAAGTGAAGCTTTCTCAATCTGAGCTATCTAGCCTCCTATTTGTTTCAAAACGACTCCAATGATCCTCCTGGTGATGCTTTGATGTTTGGAGGAAGTTTATAATGGCTGGTTTGGATGGTTGTTCTTCAACTGGCCAGAAATCGTGTTTCAGTTTTGGGGGTTTTTTGGTTGCAATGAAGGGTGGGAAATGATCCTCTTGTGTTGCTGAGTTGATTGATGAAAAAAGTTTGGAGTTTGAGTGTGTGAGTAGAGTGTTTCGAAAGCTTTTGCTTTTGGGGTGATTTTTGAGAGCTTGATGATTTTGAGCATTCAGGTTGGCTTGTGTTGTGTTATGGCTTGCATTTTGTCCACATAACAATGTTTGATAGGTCAGAAGAGTTGTTGTGGACTGTGGTGATTGGTACGGGCAAGTTGCCAAAATGTCAACATAACTTGTACTTGAGGTATGGGCTGGTTTTGCAGCTGGCTTTTGGCTTGTCCTGGCTCAGCAGAGATCAAGGAGAGCCATGGAATTGGTTTTGTGGTGATTTCAGCAAGTGGAAGCATGGTTGTGTATCATTTTGCAATTTTTATGAAGTTTGGCCCCTTTGTGATTTCTTCATGTGCAAGGCATAGAATGAGATGGTGTGAACTTAGTGAGGGCAAATTTGGGGTGTTTACACATATGTAATCGGACGATTAATTAAGTTGGACTTGACAATGATTTGGTTTACCGGTACGACACTTAATCCATACGATTAAACTTAACATGTTTACATCAACTCAAATGTTCAATCCATATCATGTTTGTATTTTCAATGAATCCACAAACTTCTATCAACTATAATCTCGAACCTCGTGACATTATACCATACGATTCCACCACTTGATTCCTTGTACCATGAATATCCTGACACCTTTGATATGAAAACTGGAACACCATTTTCAATTGGCTAACACCATCAACAAAATCATACCAGAGATAAGAACCCTTGAACCACTTATATTGAGGTATGAACCAACTGAATCACCTTTGGATAAGGCCAATTCCAATCACCCGAAATCCTTTGATCCCATGCCCTAGGAGCCAATGAAATGTGAGATTGTGGATGTTACGACCTGATGAAATATGCGGATGAGTGGGAAACTCAAGCCAGTTAAGATAATAAAAAAGAGGGAAAATTTTGGGGTGTTACATCTGCATCCTTTGAACTTGATTCAAAGTTATAGATGATCTATTAGGATTGTGTTGAGCTTCTTGGATGACATGTGGAGGTCTTGGCTAATTTTCCCATGAAAAGATTCCTCTAGAGGGCACATTCGACAAAAAACCCGAATTTGTGACTCAGGGCTTGTCGCTCCCTGGATTTCCATCCTGGTACAAACGCGAAAGTGGCGCGGAAGAGGTAGAGTCGCCAGCCAGGAATTTTTATCCCGAAGGAACGACAATGGTAATGCTGCACAAACCGAAGAAAAATAAAGGAAGGACACATGTCCTGCAAACATAAGAGACTGGGTTCGGGAGTCGGTTATGACTTGGGAAGGTATTAGCACCCCAGATCGTCCGCCGTACCCGTCGGGATCCACGCTTGCAAAGAAACTGTTTCAAAGGGTGAAGAACTGAAAGCTACTGCAAAGGAACTGGAAACTTGCATAAGAAAGAAAAGAAAGGGGGAAAATGTAGGGAAAATAAAAGAGTGTGCTCGAACGGGCCCTACCCCGCTGCCTACGTACCTCATCTGGACAATGAGGATCAAAGTCACTGTAGTTCCCCTAACTAGGGGTGGAAAGGATTGCTTGTGTCTTAAGGCTTGAATTGCCTATGTCAATGCTCAGGTGTTGCAAAATGACAAGTGGGAGCAAGTTCGTACGATGAGAGTGAAGGTGATGAGAAAAGAAGTCGCGAAGGAGAGACGTTTATTGTTTGTCCAGTGTTTTTTATGATTTTCTGCTTTGAATTTTGCATAGGTAAGTGTACCTAAGTCTTACTTAACAGGATATGTACTTCTTACATCATCCTGAAATGGAATGCGCAAGAGGCACACCTAAGTATGGAGGAAATCCCCAAATCTATTCCCACAAGTGAAGGCTCAGACACACTGACCTACTGGCATTTATTAAGTGTTTTTGTGATTTTTGGTTAAGAATTGTTTTTTATATTTTCTTTGTGAAGTAATCTCATGCTAAGACCTATCCACCACGAGGGATATCCTACACCTCGCCCCGAAACGGAACGTGTGCAAGTATCTCATAGCAAAGTCTCGTGTCACATGAGAAGACTCGTCATTTATTAAAGTGACTTAAAGTTAATTTTGAAGATGAGAAGAGAGAGCACCAAAAGGATCTCAAAGGTAAAATCTAATTGAGAAGACTACTCCTAATGTTATCATGCATGGGAGTCCTAGGTTAGTGTGGTTTGAAATATATCCTAATGAAGAAGAAGGAAAGAAAATAAAGAAGAATAAAGAAGCGGAAAACGCTAGAAGACAACTTACTTCTCTAAAGAAGTTAAATTGTTTCTAAAATGGGAGTGATGAAGTTAATTACAAGATGGCATAAGGCACATCACAAAGACAAATGAGAAATCAAAAATAAAGGGTGAGATGAAGACTTGAAATGTGGATATCATCCACACTTCACTTACCATGAGCCACTGAAAGGAAAGGTTAGTGAATCGCATAAGCATATGATGAAAATAAAAAATATCCAAACAATGCATAAACCAAATATGAAAATCACAAATCAAGCTAATCAAAATTCAGTACCTAAACCCTATAGGTGACCTAAACCAAAGACCAATAAAACCTAATAGGATGGCATAAATGCCTTCCTCAAACTATGTTAGAAAGGAGGAAGAAAGAGGCACGAAACGCTACCTAAGAAACAAAACACCAAACAAATACCAATGAACATGAGAAAATTATGAAATTAAATCTCTAAAGCCAACAATCAGCAACCAATAATGTGTCAAAATATCTCTAAAAAATTCACAATAAAGCTCCACCAAATAATCGCACAAAGTCGCTTAGGATCACATAAAGGAGACGCACGAATCTGACTTACAAAACTATGGATAAAATGGAATTAAAATATAAGAAAAATATTTTTATGAGCTTTTATGAGTCTATGAAATAATGCAAAAATAACGGAGTCAAGATGTTAATCGAGGTGAAAGAAATAAATCCTACAAGATAATGCGTTAATATGGAAATTAAATGAAATGGAAATTAAAATGAATTTCGAAATAAAATGAGAAAATAATAAAATAAAAACAGAAAATAAAAATATGACAAAATTCTAAAATGAATTATCAAACTAAAATATTTTTTATGGAATTTTATAAATTGTTTTAACATTTTAAATGGATTAAAATCTAATCTATATGCAAAAAGAAATAAAAACTAAGAAAATGGGGAGTGGGTGTAACATTAGTAAAACTGAAGTTAAGAATAAAAACTGGGCCTAAAGGGGGGCGCGGATAGCAAAGGCACTAGACCCAAAATGCAAGAGGGTCTGAGGGACCATGGTGGGCACTGGTCAACAAAAAGTTGACTGAATGGGAGGCGTTCGATCAGAGTCTTCCACATGTAATCTCATCAGACGGTTATGATGATGAAGGTGCATGATGGTTGCTGTGTGTGAGCACGCGTGGAATCGAAAACAGAAAGGTCCTACCGGACGGTGACAAGTGTCACCGCCGGTATGGAAGAAAATCCGAAAAGCTGCCATGGCCCCTTATCTTCTTATCTCATCGGTTTCTCCAATTTCTTCATCATCTAATATTTCTCTATGACCCTCATTAATATTAATAAAACGCCACATGCTTCTTCTTCTCCCTCCAACCTATCTCGTCCTCCTCCACTCACCGCCATGACTCATCCTCTTTGCCATCAACATGCCGCCTCTAACTCCGAACACCGAACCTAAACACTAGCCTAAACACCTCCGTCTATTCGAATCCGAGAACAACAAACACAAACTCTCAAACATACGGACATAAATTAACATCAAAACTGCAAAACACAAGATCAAGACAACACAAAGAGTGTTCTGATTTGTACCTGTTAATCGAAGATGAGGAATGAAAATCCGTTGGTGAAAATTTACGGAGATTAAAGCTTCCATTTATGCAGCATTGTGGAAGACTTTAGTTCTGATTTTTGTTCCCGTTTAGCTACTGTGGCTGCTGCGTTTTTGTTGCAAACCGAAGATGGCGATGTCGATGTCGATGCGATGAGTGATGAGATCGATGATGAAGAGGATGAATGGAAAGATTTTGATGAAGACCAGTTGAATCTGTGTGAGATTAATGAAAAGTTATGAAGTTATTGAGTGATGTGTTCGTACGGTGGTATTGCGTTGATCTTGATATTAATGGTGAAGAAGAAAAGTCTCAGTGATGATGACGAATGAAGAATCAGTTCGTTGATGATCGCCAAAGCCTGAGCATCAATTGAAAATGGTAAGTGTGGTGAAGAGTGAGTGAATACTTCTGTTCTTGTTGTGATGAGGATTGAGAATCAAATCGATTTTGTTTACTGTGGTGTTATGAAGGAGATTCGACGAGATTTTCTATTACGTTCATCATTGAGAAAAAAAATGAATACGCAGTTTTTTTTTGGTACTATCACGAAGAAGGTGTATTCTGAAAAATGATGAATCATTGAATCCTTTCTTTTTCTGTTTATTTTTCCCTTGCAACCGAATTTTTTCGCATGACTCTCCTCTATTCTTTTTTAAAGTTTGTTATTCACCTCCAATGCCTAACAAACCCGTGTGAGGTTTTCTCTCTCATTTTTCCAAGTAATTCAATGCGGTGATGGTGTATTATGGTATCTAAAAACCTCACTTGGTGTTGTCATCAGACTGAAAAATGAAATGCTCTCATTGCTCAATGGGGGTGATTGCATGACAATAAAAGTGCATGGTATCATTCAGCATATGTGACCTTTTGCTCCCCTTGGTGTGTCATGTGCGTGTGAGGTTAGTGGAAAAGAATAGAAAAAGTGTGATAGTTTCGGTGAAGGAATGAGAGATGCGCGTGGGAGTGTGGAATAACAACCATGCTGATGGTCACATGCTTCCCTTATGCCACCTATTTACCATGTCCTTATATTTTGTTTCTCTTTTTAAAACTCATAAAATGGAATAAAACCAATAGCTTTCACACACACACACACATGGGGTCACATGAATACATGTGGGTGGACATAAAAAATGTGTAGTGAAAAAAAATAAAAATAACAAAGGTGACATAAAATAAAGAATAAAAGGACCAATGGTATCGTGACACATGCACACTTCAAACACCCTAGAAAGCATAAATCGTCAAAAATTCACATCTTGAGTTTTACAAATGCTATGAAGGCACTCTTGGACTTTTTTTTTGAAAGGGAAAATCACGATCTACAACTTTCGTGTTCGAGGAAAAAACATCTGGAGCTCTTTTGCACATGAAATAATAGCTCGAAGGTTTATGACAAATACTTCTAAAAATGGAAACTTCTAAATTTCCAAATTTAACAACTTTCCGCATATTCCCGATTTTTGACATTTGAGCTCTTTTAAGTTATTCCTTGACATGATATGACCTCCAAAAATTGATGATCCTGATTAAAAATCCTGAAATCCTCATGTTGACTTTTTTGACTGCAAAGTTGACTTTCTTGTTTCATCTTCAAGTTACTGGACAAATTCTTGACTTCCTCAGTGAATTTTTGTCTCAAATTTCAAACATGAGCCTCGCAGATCATATGAGATCCTTTGACCACGAGAATAAATCAAAGTTAAAAGGATTCTTTGATTTGGAGCAAAACCCTAGTAAGGGTTTGTCTGTGCAGGAGAAAATGTACTGATGAGTTTCTGATGAAATTCCACCCTCCTAAGACTTTGAGGATGACTTTGAGCTTGTATAAGATATGATGAGACCTTATGAGCTTCTTGCCAGGTCCCTGGCTCCTGGCTTGACTTGTAGAATAAAAAAAACCTCAACTGATTGATCATATGCCTTATGCTAGAATATGTGAGTAACATGCTTTATTTTTCTATGCAGATGATGCAGTGACACGCATGCAAATGGTATGCTAAATGCAATGAAAAAGGAGAGGGAAAATTTGGGGTGTTACAGCTGCCCCTATTTAAGCAACTGTTAATCTGAAAAGGACGAAAGCATCGACTTTCGACCGTTCGAGGTGAACTGTGGTTGAATACCAAAAATAACCCTGAAATTTGCACTCTGCTGGAGAAGAAAAGAGATGGGAAATAAACCCAACCAAGAAAAGAAAGTAGCCCAAAATTTTGTTAGGCTACGGTAACACAGAGCGGACGAGCTCTCTCCAAATTAAATTGTTACACCAGATGGAGAGATAACTTAGGCAGACGAGTCTTCCTCAAATAAGCCTGTTACGCCATGTGAGAAGTAATTAGGACGGATGAGCCCTCTTCACAAATCTTGCGTAGATACGTGATGCTTGAGACAGACGAGTCTTCTTCAGGAAAACTATTACGCCAGGACCAGTAAACATTTTGACGTTTAATTCCACCGTCAGGACTTCAAACCTCTTCAACACGGCCGAGTGTTGGATAGGATCATGTGATCTGCTAAGGAAATGGCATCAAGTGATCCACAAGCAAGAACATGAGCACAGCTCAAACAACAAGGAGTAATATCAAGCGACTTACAACTCGGATAAGATCAAACGATCTACAAAAAATATGGTATCGAGCGATCCACAACCAGGAAAACGAGAACGTAATATCAAGCGATTTACGACTCGAACAAAGAGGAGTAATATCAAGCGATTTTCAACTCGAACAAAGAGGAGTAATATCAAGCGATTTACAACTCAGACAAGATCAAACGATCTGCTAAGGAAATGGTATCGAGCGATCCATAACCAAGAACATGAGCACGGCTCAAACAACGAGGAGTAATATCAAGCGATTTACAACTCGGACAAGATCAAGCGATCTGCTAAGGAAATGGTATCAAGCGATCCATAACCAGGAAGAAGAGAACGTAACATCAAGCGATTTACGACTCAAACATGTCTTTTGGTACGACACCAGGCGACTATTGGCTTGCCACAGCGACAATGGACTTTAACGGTGTTGTAATATCGAGCGATTTGCAAACCAAACAAGATCGAGCGATCTGATAGGAGAATGATACCAAGCGATCCATCCACAATAGGTCCGTTGACACGGGACAACGTGATCAATACAAAATTAGTTGATTTGAGAAGAGAATAACAACTCTGCAAGGGAGAATACCATTTGTAACTCTGCTGGGTATGAGAACATTCTGACTAACATTCTGCCGAGGAAACGACCAAGATATCTGGGAAATACTTGGTTGAGGAATGAAATGTGAACAAAAGTCTGCATTACTTTGTCACATTGGCCAAAAATAAATTGGCGACCTCACTGGGGATATTTCAATGATGATTGCGTCGCAATCATGAAACTCTACGGGGAATTGACGATCTTCCGACACGGATGGGGAGATGCTTGGTCAAATAACCATTTCTAGGAAAAGAGTTCTGACAGTTCCAACTCTGTGGGGAATTAGGCATTCAGCTGCTTGCTAGGAATAACCCATTCTTGAATAAAGACTCCGCTCAGAAGTGAGAACTGTTCAACTGGCACTGAAGTTCTGCTGGGGATACCATCCCACTTTGACTCAGCTGGGGAAGATTTCCGCTTAGACTTTACTGGGGATGCTAGGGATCACCCTCTGCTGGAGATAGGAATTGTAAGGCATATCTCACCGGGGAGAATAAACTGCTTGGGGAACATGCTCTAATAGCATCATCATCCCTGTACTTTATGACTGTTCAAGTATCAACTCAAGAGGATTTTACAGAAGACTTGGCGCCTGAACTGCCCTGGCATCTTCAAACTCTTGGAGGGGTTCGTTGAATCTTGAAATAATTTCCCCAGACCTCCTGTTTTACAAAGGGATTTGATTGAAGGGGACTCACGCACAATCCTACATTATCATGAAATAATCTGCCCCAGTAACTTGTGCCAAGGATAAGCTGGATAATGGCATGCAGAGACTGACTTCATCTGCTCTTGAGAGTGACCTGCCCCAGTATGGGCCCTAAAATGATTTCTTCGGACTAACCATACTCTGATAATTGCCCCAGCTTGGCTGAATTGTGAGATTTTGTTCAATGTGATTGCCCTGGATTGGCTGCATCTAACCCAACTGGTTAGAATAATCTTTATCTCATGGGAGTTTCTCGGAAAAAGTGCAATTTGCCATGATTGTCCTTCAGAAGTTTCAGACTCCTCCACATGGCAAGATTTTAAGTTTCTAGACTGAAATTCCTCATTTGGACTTCTGTGATTGCCGAACTAATGTATGCAAGAAGAAAATGTTTTATTCAGAGAACGAAGATTCTAATGCAACACACATGTTAATCTTGAAGTTTTTATTGAAAAGATTTTGTTTGTGAACGAATCACTGGTTAAGATATGACAAGATTTTTTGTATGAAAGAAACATGCATATGCAATACCAACAAGGGTCTTTTAGCATAACTCGTAGGAGTCAGGAACACTATCTCATGGTGGCACGCTCTCGAATTAACCCTGTTTCAATTAGGACTTTTGAGGGTTATATCGTGGTCTATTTCACGGTTATAAAAACAAAGGATATAGGCTCGAAGTTTATTTGTACCCACCCCTCTTCGTGATGTCCTTCAATCCTATGTTCAACTAGCTTTCACAAGCGCTCACCTTGCCTAAGGATTCTGAGATGGTTGAGGAACCAATGCTAATAACTGTTTAAGCTCCACTGATGTTGTTGTTGGGAGTCAGTCACCCATATTGTCTTTTGTGTCTGTATCACACGACTTGTTTTTGTTTGAGGATCTTTATTGTGTAATCCTTTTCGTCTTTTTGCTTTCATTTTTTTTTGTTTATCCCTAAATTTTGCCTGGACCGATCCTTTTTGAATCTTTGTTTTACCTTGAAGTCCAGCGGGATGCCCTAACTTTTGCCTAAGTCGTTTGTTTTCATTTGTTTTCTTTTTTCGACTTAGCGGGCTTTGTTTCTCCTATTTCTTTTTCTTTCTTTGAATAAATCGTGTGACACTAGTTGTCTTGACTTTTTTGTAAGGGCTGTGACTACCTCACTTTCAGTTAATGAGGGATAACATTGTGGTTTCCAGATCAGTATAACCATTGTGGTTTCCGATCTTTGGACCTCTTGATGTGTTGAAAGGAAAGGTAATGGATCCTCAAATACACCTCTTTGCAAAAGTTTGAACGCTCGGTCCAACTAGATGACACCTACCCTGCCCTGGGTTAAATGTTATGGTTTTTTTTTCACGCGAAAAGAAACTTCTACTTCAAGGCTCAAAGTGGTTAACGAAGGTCTATCTCCCTTATATATCCGTTGTTTGGGATTGGAAACAAAGCCTGTACATCGTCAACATGGTCTTATTCACAAGCACACAATTGGAGATTTTTGCGTTTTCACTACGTCATCCTCCATCACAGAGTTTAAGGACAACAGTTGGTATTGCAATGCACATTCACAACAACATTATGAGTAAATACGAATGAATTATTTCAAGAAAAACATGTGCATTTCATTAATTAACATTAAAAAACAAAAAAAATTCATGCAAGAATACAAATGTTCAATCAAACATATAAAAGCTACACATGAAAATGCAGTAAAGAAAACTGAGCAATGTCATTGTTGAGGAGACTTGACTCCGTATGGAACTGTTGATCTTGAATACTTTGAGTAGTCAGCAACTTTTTCCTGATAAGATCTACAGTCTTCAATCCACTGGCCACGTGCCCAGAACCATACTTCATTCTCAATTGTTATGAACTTAAGCTTTCGACGTTCAAACAATGACACGAGACGTCTGAAGAAAATAGTGACACTGAAATGAAGTTGACACATAAGTTCGCTCGGAAAGACCTGACGATCTTCTGCCTACGTATCTCCATTTACCAAAGACCAATGAAGAATCAGAGCGACATAGTTCCCCTCAATAGGGAGGAAATGCAATAAAGAAAACAACAAACGGCCATTACTGATGCTTCTGGCTTTATTGCTTTAATCCTTCTCTGACACACTCTGACCAAGACAAAACCCTCTGCTTCATTTGTACAGAGCGGAATTAATAACCTTCGAATCAATCAAATCTTGTACCTTGCGGTGAAAAGCTTTACATCCATCAATATGGTGTCCTGGTGCCCCGGAATGGAAATCATAGTGGGCATTGGCATCCCATCCTTCTGGCAATGGGTAAGGAGGCGGGGACAGCTTGAGAAGCTCGATCAGTTTCAAATGAAGCAAATGCTGAAGTATATCAGTATAGGACATTGGTAAAGGGTCAAGAACTACTTCTCTCCTTTGCTGACGCTGACCCTGTTGAGGGTTCCTTTGTCTTGTCTGACGCCTCAAATGATTATTCTGGGTTGTAGCCACAGAAGTTACTTGCTGACGACGTGGATGATATCCTCTAACTTTTCCACATTGATGAGATGCTGCTCCAACTTCCCCTTCATTCTTATCATTGGCGAAGGGCTTCTTGGTACCTGGACCTGACGCACTGTAGTCTTGAATCTTCCCGAGCTTTAGCAAACTCTCAACTCGCTCGCCGGTGATCAAAATATCAGCAAATCCAGTAGATGGACAAGCAGCTAGATGGTCCAAAAACACACCCTGCAAAGTGCTCATGAATATGTCAGCTATCTCCCTCTCAAGAAGTGGAGGTTGCACTTGGGCAACCATCTCTCGCCATCTCTGAGCATACTGTTTGAAACTTTCAGACTTCTTCTGAGAAAAACTCTGGAGTTGAATGCGGTTTGGTGTCATGTCAAGATTAAACTGGTATTGTTTCACAAAAGCTTCAGCCAAGTCCTTCCAGCTTCAAATAACATTCTTGTTCAGACCCATATACCAGTCCAAAGATGCCCCAGATAGACTATCTTGAAAGTAGAACATCCATAACTTCTCATCATCCGTGTGAGCAGAAATCTTCCCGAAGTAAGACTGGATGTGAGTTTTCGGACAAGAGTTTTCATTGTACTTCTCAAAAACAAGAGGCTTGAATTTGTGAGGAACCTTCACTCTAGGAACCAACCCCAAATTCGCATAATCAAAACCTAAAGAGTTATGAGACTTAATGGTCTCTATCTTCTCAATAAGCTCGTCGAAACGACGATCCACAACAACATTAGGCTGATCCATCTCATCCTCAATCAAAGTGAACTGATCTTCCTGTCCGTCCACGTAGCCAACATTACGGTCACTATCTCCGCCCGGAGCTCCATTATAATTTCTCTGATTGCCATCTTCAGGAATCTCATTCTCTGTCCGCTCGACCCTTAATCTTATTTGTTCTTGCCTCTGAGCCATCCCCGTCATCAGGGTCATGAACTGCTCCATATGAGCCTTCAATTCTACGAGCTTAGCTTTTACTTGATCTGTCATTCCGATTCTGCTTTGCTAACATTGTTGCCTGTAATGGAATAAAGATGAGAAACGGCCAGGATACCTGAAAAACAAAGATAGAATGATATGATATGAAAAATGTTAAGTTATGCAAATGCTCAAAAACACCGCAAATGAGAGAACACTCTCAAAAGAAACTCTGCAAGCAAGATCCAATATAAGAACCATCCTGCGACCAAGTGTCATTGCATGAATAGGAAAGCCACTGATTCAGAAATCCAAACACATAACATAGAAAATAGCGCAAGAGCAAAGTCATACAAGGTACTGGAAACCAACACGAATAAGTACAGCAACAAGGATTCCCTCAACAAGCCTGAGGGTAACCAAAAACATGAAAAAGCTAAATCCTACAAGCATCAATTCTAATCCAGAGGTCTCTGCCTCCCTAGCTGACCATCTGATGTGATGACCTTTAAGTCAATCAGATCTTGAACATTCCACTGTAAAGCCCTGCATTCTTCTGTTGCATGCCCCGGGGAACCTGAGTGAAACTCGCAACGCGCACTTTCATCGTATCCCTTTGGAAGATTTCCTGTTGGTGGTGCCAACGTCCGCAACTGGATTAAACCAAACCTTAGCAGTTGACACAACATAGCAGTGTAGGATATGGAGATGGGATCAAGAACATGATCTGCTTGTGAAACTCTATGTGGATAAGGCCTTCGTTGTGGTTGAGCAGTCTGTTGCTAATGTTGCTTCGGACGCCTAGCAGGCCACTGCACTTTCTTACCCAGATTTGGACGAGGAACCAAAGAAGATCGTTGTTGTAGCCTCTTAGAAGATTCAGCTTGAGTGATAACTCCAGAAGAATGAAACTTGACCCCCTCTTCAGTGTTCACCTATGACACCTTCAACTTATTTGGCTTAAAGTTAATTACCCCTTCATCAACCAAGTCTTGCCCTTGATGCATGAATGCCCTGCAATCATTGATACCATGTCCTTGAGCTCCAGAGTGAAAGACACAGTAAGCATATATATTCCTACCTTGGGGAATTTCACTAGTAGGAGGAGATAATTCACGAAATTCAATCAATCCCATTTGGAGCAACTGTGGGCACAACTCAGCATAAGACATGGGCACAGGATCAATAACTCTTTCTTGCTTCTGTCGGGAATGGGTTGCCACCACTTGAGGAGATACACCTGACATCTGCTGAAATCCTTCTTTGGGAAACCAAGGTGTAGGAGCTGAGGAAGTTCCTTGATACGGGAAGAAAGTGCTCACTTATTTGGCCGTAACTGGCATAGGATCATTCATCTCATTTGAATCAGGCAAGGAGTGATTAATCTCTGCTTTGGGATCTTTTGGACGACCAAGTGGTGACTGCTGGTGAGGAAGCTCAAACTGTGGAGAGAGTCCACCTGACAACTCTTGGTTAAGTGGAAATCCCAAAGAGATGGGATAAATAAGACCTTCTGGTGGAGAAACGGACGCCTGACCATTTTCTTTCTTCAGCAAGGCATTCATGATCCCTGTTAGTAGCTTCATTTGAGTTTTCATCATGTCAAACTCTTCCTTCAAGAATTTCTGGCCCTGTGACAAAGCTTGTATCTCTGTCCTGAATTTCCCCATCTGGGCCTTCATCTCAGCTACCTCCGCCCGAAGTTATTCAAAGTTCATGTTTTGGGAATCCTGACTCAAGTTGGCCATTCTGTCAAGAGATCTGATTAAGATAATAACATGTCCTTGAAATCTTGTTGCAACGAAAGTGCCTGAAACAGAAAAGACATTAGGAACCTGTAGTTATACCTGCAAAACAAGAAGAATGGTGATATGTATGCAATGCATTTGTTTATTCTTTCAAACTCAAGGTCATTCATGCCCCGGTTCCGGTATTTAGCAAAGAAATCCAGATGGCTGTTGACCCTCCGACCTTAAGAAGACCTTTGCATAGAAATCAAATTCAGATAACCGTAATGGCCTACGTGCCAGCATGTACATGAAATAGAGAACTGAATAAAAACTGCATAACATAAATCAACCCCCAAGGAAAAAGTAATAGAATTCCTCGTAGGATACCAGTCTTCCAAAAGAAAAAACATACAATCAAGATTCCTACAACATGTCTGTAGGTAATTCGAATACAAAGAAAACAAACTAGAAAGAAAGATTGTTTCTTGAAGACTCTGATCCTCCCTCACTAAGTCCCATCTCAGACCTAGCCTTCTTGATTCCAACCATCAACTTAAGATCTTCAATCTCCTTAAGTGCTTCTTCTAAGGCTTGCTGACTCGTCACCAACTGTTGAGTCTTCTCTCTTCGGATCTTGTGGGCTTGTTCCCACTCTTCCTTCTTGGAAGCTAACTGTGATTCATAGAACTCTTCCTTTTCTTTTTATTTCTTTTGATCTTGTTTCCTCTGATCTTGCGACCAAGCAAGAGATTTTTTGGCTTCTCTAACGGTCTTCCGGGTCTTTCTGAATTCTTCCTCTCTCTTAACATCCATTAGACCTCTCCTTTGAAAGTAAGCTTCTCTTTCCGCGAACTCTTTCTCCTTAGCCTCCTGAGCTACATGCATCCTCTGCAGCTTCTCTTCTAAAGATGTCTTGGAATAAGCCCTCTGATGATACCGGCTAGTCATCTCTTGCAGCTGGGCTTCCACCTTATTGTATTCTTCTAAGGGAACATTGGTATTAGGCTCAGTCGTTGGAGGGACTGGAGGGGGAAATGGAAGCAATACCATCCTGGCTCTATCCTTCAGCCAGGCCTCGTACTCCGGAAAAGTTTGATTATTACACTTTCCAAAGCTAGCCACTCCTTCTCCTTTGATGCACTTCCAAGCTCTAGTCGCTTTTCTCACCAAAGGCATATTATCCTTCACCGGAAAATAGAATGTAGGGGCCAATTTCAACTCTTCTGGGACCTCTCTCAAAGCATACCCCAATTGTCTCCTCAACAAGGTCGGGTTGTAATTGATTCCCCCAGTCACTCCCAATAGAGGTACGCTGAGGTAACTCCCACAACGGGTGATGAAACGTGTACCCTGAAGCCTCTGAGTAATCCATCTAACATCTTTAGCAAACAACTTTTCCAGCTTCTGAGCCCACACCAAAGTATGGTCACTAAATACCCTGGTACTAGGCAAGTGCCTCATGAACCACATGTGGAACAAAGGAGCACAGCAGCGAACTAAACCTCCCCGTTTATTTTCAGTCTTATAATGCACCGAGTAATATAGATCTCCCAACAACGTAGGCACAAGATTCTTTAGCAAGAATAGATGGATGGCATTCATGTCTATGAATTTCTCCATGTCTGCAAACAAAATGATGCCATAAATAGAGAGAGCCAGAACAGCACACACAAAATCCCACTCTTCTTTAACAGCCAACTCTTCAACCTTCTTCACTAAAGCCTCCAAAGAGAAACCAAATATACCCCCTTTAATAATAGTCAGAGAATCCATAACAAAAGGGCTCAAATAAAGAGCCTTGGCAATCGCTTCAGGTGCAGGTCTAACCATCTCAGTGTTGAATGTAATTTGGTCTCGAATAGGAACTCCCAAGATCAAAGCATACTCCTCCAGCAAAGGACCTAACTAAAAATCAGGAAAAGTGAAACATCGAAGCTGAGGATCATAGTACTGAAGTAGAGTATGAATGGCACTTCTATTAGAGGGATCTAACTCTACCACCACATCCAGAATACTCCCATAAGCCTTCCTGAACCTCTCCACATGATTAGGCGTGATCAAATTCACCATCTTCTTTAACAGGCCAACCTTAGTGTCGAAAAACTTGAAATGGATGTTCTACTTGCGAGAATCTTCCATCTCTGAACAGGATACCAGAACCGGAAAAAGCGATGATATGAACCTGTGAATGAAAACAAAACATGATTAATGATGAAATGATGCAATGCAAATGCAAGGACACATGATCAATCCGGAACTGTCTGGATATTGGATGTCAGAGACAAACGATCAGAAACCCGAATCCTCTGAATAATAACCCATAAGCACTCAGATAATCTCAGATAAACCCGATCAAGAACCAGATAAACTCAAGAAATTTAGGATCAAAGTAACCGTATCAGAACATAAGATTGCACTGGTAACGAAGGTGTGATGAGGTCAAGGGTTCCTGCAAACCTGTAAACCCCTCCCAATCTCACGGGTGTGCTCCGGGTCAAACATCACGGATTCTCAAAGCCGAATAGCAATAATACTTTCACCATTTTCGAGAAATGGCTCATGACCAAATCAGGGAATCGGTTTGGCATTATGTACTACTCAGGGAGGCCTCAACGTGAGTCCGGGAAAACAAGCATCCCTTATAAGTCCCTAGCTTCGAGCGCTGAAATCGAGAAACGATAGTACATTCAGCCCGTAGGATACAGTACTATTGTCATACAGCCAGATGCTTTGACTGAGTTCCTATAAGAGAACCAGGCCATCCTATGCGAGTTCCCAGTGGACCCTCGGGTACGAATGGGTTTGCCACAGAATGTGGTATGCCACTGTCACCACTGGAGAGGGTTGTTTCCACAAAGGTTCTCAATGATCAGTCCCCAGATGCACATAACTATCAAGGTCCTATCCCGAAGTGGAGGAAATCCCCATACAAGATATTTCCAAGACGGTTGCAGTCTGGGTGTGAAACATATCGCCACTCATCATGCCACATGTGAGTACAATATGTCCACTCTAATCCTATGGTGCACTCAAGCCGGGTATTTGGCTTATCTCTCAGTAACAATATCACCCGAGTCCCCCAAACAAATCCAGTCCAGACAGTCTAGTAATAATATGATGCATGAAAATAAATACTGAAAACTGTAAATAAAGCTGTAAATAAACTGTAAATAAAATATCAATAAAATATCAATAAAATACACAGGCAACAACAAACAATCAACACCCAAAGAAACAGAAACATGCAAGCGCTAGGAGAAACTCTCAAGGGAACCAGAGATTTTGGGTTCGATCCCCAGCAGAGTCGCCAGCTGTCGCTCCCTGGATTTCCATCCTGGTACAAACGCGAAAGTGGCGCGGAAGAGATAGAGTCGCCAGCCAGGCATTTGTATCCCGAAGGAACAGGAATGGTAATGATGCACAAACTGAAGAAAAAGAAAGGAAGGACACAGGTCATGCGAACCAAAAAGACTGGGTTCGGGAGTCGGTTACGACCTGGGAAGGTATTAGAACCCCATATCGTCCACCGTACCCGACGAGATCCACGCTTGCAAAGAAATTGTTTCAAAGGGTGAAGAACTGAAAGCTGCTGCAAAGGAACTGGAACTTGGATAAGAAAGAAAAGAAAGGGGGAAAATGTAGGGAAAATAAAAGAGTGTGCTCGAACGGGCCCTACCCCGTTGCCTACGTACCTCATCAGGACAATGAGGATCAAAGTCGTTGTAGTTCCCCTAACTAGGGGTGGAACGAATTGTTTGTGTCTTAAGGCTTGAACTACCTATGTCAATGCTCAGGTGTTGCAGGCTCGGACGACGAGTGCGTTACCGTCTTGCAAAATGACAAGTAGGAGCAAGTTCGTACGATGAGAGTGAAGGTGAAGAGAAAAGAAGTCCCGAAGGAGAGACGTTTATTGTTTGTCCAGTGTTTTTTATGATTTTCTGCTTTGAAGTTTGCATAGGTAAGTGTACCTAAGTCTTACTTAACAGGATATGTACTTCTTACATCATCCTGAAATGGAATGCGCAAGAGGCACACCTAGTTGTGGAGGAAATCCCCAAATCTAGTCCCACAAGTGAAGGCTCAGACACACTGACCTACTGGCATTTATTAAGTGTTTTTGTGATTTTTGGTTAAGAACTGTTTTTTATATTTTCTTTGTGAAGTTATCTCATGCTAAGACCTATCCACCATGAGGGATATCCTACACCTCGCCCCGAAACGGAACGCGTGCAAGTATCTCATAGCAAAGTCTCGTGTCACATGAGAAGACTCGTCATTTATTAAAGTGACTTAAAGTTAAATTTGAAGATGAGAAGAGAGAGCACCAAAAGGATCTCAAAGGTAAAATCTAATGGAGAAGACTACTTCTAATGTTATCATGCATGGGAGTCCTAGGTTAGTGTGATTTGAAATATATCCTAATGAAGAAGAAGGAAAGAAAATAAAGAATAAAGGAGCGGAAAATGCTAGAAGACAACTTAGTTCTCTAAAGAAGTTAAATTGTTTCTAAAAGGGGAGTGATGAAGTTAATTACAAGATGGCATAAGGCACATCACAAAGACAAATAAGAAATCAAAAATAAAGGGTGAGATGAAGACTTGAAATGTGGATATCATCCACACTTCACTTACCATGAGCCCCTGAAAGGAAGGGTTAGTGAATCGCATAAGCATATGATGAAAATAAAAAATATCCAAACAATGCACAAACCAAATACGAAAATCACAAATCAAGCTAATCAAAAGTCAGTACCTAAACCCTATAGGTGACCTAAAACAAAGACCAATAAAACCTAATAGGATGTGTCGCTCCCCCGAAAAGACACCCGGGTCAGATAGGGTACAGACGCGAACGGTCGGCGAGAGGAGAAATGAGGGTGAAGGTAAATAGATTCGCCAGCTAGGCATTTTTATCCCGAAGGAAAGGTAATGCTGCATAAACCTATAAAGATATGGATAAGACGGTTGCGAACCAGAAAAACTGAGAAAGGGGGTTGGTTACAACCTGGGAAGGTATTAGCACCCAGATTGTCCATCGTACTCGATGGGATCCACGCTTAAAAGATTTGTGTTTAAAGGGGATGTGTCTGTGCTATCTGTATGCAAGAGCTGAGATGAGAAGAGAGACACAAAGAAATTCAAAGGTAAAAGTCTAAGGGAAACTAATCATAACCCTAATTATTATCATGCTTGGATGTTCCTATGGCTTGTAAGGCTTAAAAGAGATCTTCAAGGAAGCCACCAATGGAAGAAGCAGATGGAAGGAGGAATGAGCAGATGAATAAGTTACTTACTTCATTGAAGAAGATAAGTAACCTAGAGAAAGAAAGTGAGAGATGAACATGAATGGGAAAGCCCACTCAAAGACAATGAAAAATGCAGCAAGGATGCATATGAAGAAGAGGAAGAGAAATGAGAAGTGAAGGCAAATTCACTTCTCAAGTTAACTTACCACCTGAAAATGTTAACACAAGGAAAGAAATGAAATGAAATGAAGCATATGCAAAGACAAAAACCAAAACCAGAAGCAATCACATGATGCAAATGATGTTATGACATGATGTGAGAGCATACAAGGTGCACATGTGTGATCATACAAGGGAATGAATGCATATGAGGCATGTGGTAAGCATGAAAACACATGGATGCTTATGAAATGAAATGGATGCAAAGCATAGCAAATGTATGAAGAAATGATCAAGAAATGTTCAAGCAATTTCTTAAGATATCTAATATGGCATACAAGTGCTTATAATGTCATGGTAAGTTCATATGTTCATGCAATGCAATGTAAGATGCAAGTAAGGATGCAAAATTAGGGTTGCATGAAAGGATGGGATGCAAATGATCAAAACAGAAGCAATTCACATGATACAAATTTGCAAATCAGCTCAAACAAACCCTAACCCCGTATGATATCACACCCCAAAGAAGAAGGTCTAACTCTTAACCTAAAGGAAGTTATGATTTTTCTAAGTTAATTAGGGTTTTTGGGTACCTTAAAAGGAAAAATGCAAATCAATTTGAAAATGATAAATAAATTAATGACAAAAATATCCTAGAAACTACATGTTATATGGAAAACAATGCAAAAAGAATCATTATCAAACCATTCATGGTTAGGCAGAAAAGATTTTTCAAAGTTAGGGTTCCAAAAGGGGGATTTTATGAACCCTAAATTCAAAGAAAATGTCAAAGTAGGATCAAAACCAAAAAATAAATTTGTATGAATGGTTTGACAATGTTTCTAAATGTCTTAAGATGAAATGTGAATTTTTTTATGATTTTTAGAAACCTAAATGGTATTTTAATTAATTAATTTCCATTAATTAATTAAAATAAACATTTAAATATTTTTAAAATGCTTTTAAAATGCAAAAAATAAAAATAAAAATGTTTTCGGGAGAAGAAAAATATTTGGAATTAAAATGCAGAAAATAATATTTTTTGTAAATTTCTAGGTATTTTAAATTAAATGTGCAAGAAAAATAAGAAAAAATCAATTAAAAATCAATTGAATGAGAAGTATGCAAGATCCATGGCTGAGATTCAAACTGGAGGGGAGACCATTGACTGCACGCGCAATCCAGTGCCTGGGATTGAATCTGGCATTTAATTAAGTTTTATAATTAATTAATCAGGTTTAAACTTAATGGACTAATCTAAGCCACTCAATGCCTAACCCTAATCCTCATCTAACGACCAAGATTCAAACTGAGATTTAAAACGTGGATTAGCCCTAATGACTTTCAAGTGACCGGAGCTAAGCTCCGGTCATCTTCTCCGGCGAGACCCCAACATAAACTTCTTTCCTAGGCCATTTCAAGAGCTCTAAAGCTCCAGATTACATCATCTAACAACCCTAAGCACGAATCAAGCATAAAAACACATTTATCAAGCATGAACAACATGAATCGATTCAAACAAGTTTTAGGTCAAACGTTTCAGAAGCTTCATACATACTCAATACTTAACCATTTGAAAAAATAAACATATTAGCATGATCAACACATCACATAAATTCATTTAGGAACTTAAAATTACATTTCTGGAAAAAAAGTTCTTAATGATACCTGAGCTTGAGCTTTCTCAAATGGAGCTTTCTGACTATTTCCTTGATGCTTTTCCACTCCCCTTAGCCCCCTTGTGCTTCTGAAAGGCTTGATAGGAGTTTATATGGAGTGTTTTGAAGGTTTCAGTTCAGAGGTGATGAAAATCGTGTTTTTGTTTGAGGTGGTTTCAGGCCAATGTGATGGGTGGGAAATGATCTGGAGAGTGTGTGGATATGATTGTGAAAGAAGTTTTGGAGTTTTGATGGATGGTTTGAAAGTTTCGAAGAGAGGAAGTTTCTTGAGGATTTTTTCAATCTGAGATATGGTTGTGTTTCAGGCTTGTGTGATGTGTGTTATGGCTTGCTTTTGGTCCACATAACAAGTCCCTATTGGCCAGAGAGTGGGTGGTGGCTGCAATTGATTGGTATGGGGTGATTTGCAAAAAGTCAACATTATGTGTACTTGAGGTATGTGCTTATGCAGCAGCTGTTTTATGGCATGTCTGGCCTCAGCATGAATCAAGGAGGTCCATGGAATTGAAATTATGTAGCTGGATGGCTTGGAGGGAAAGATTTCATAGGTTTTGCAAGACTTTGCATTTTTGCCCCCTTTGAGAAATCTTGTGATGCAAGGCATGAAAACAAGTGATTCCTAGGGCAATTATGGTCACAATGCATTGTAGTATGTTTGTATGATGCTTAGAGGTGCATTAGAGGTCACAAAATGACTTGGCAAGTGGTTTTGCAAAAAATCCTCTTTGGTGTGAAAGTGAAAATTATAGGATTTTTGCTAACTTTGCAAGTCCATAACTTGAGTTCCATAATGAATTAGAACATGTTCTTGTACTTTTTGAAAAGGGAATGATCCAATATACAACTTTCATGACCAACAATTTTTCATTTGAAGCATTTTTGGTTGAGAAAGAGGAGGTTGAAAAACTTTCCCAAAATGGAAAGTTTCCATTACAAGTCATTTCCATTTTTGGCAACTTTTGGTTTAGCTCAAATTTCTTAAATTTTGTGAACGTCCAAGTACTTAAATGATCAAATAAAGATCATATAACTTCAATTTTATGAAAATATCACTTTGGTTCCATTGTTGGGGGCCTCAAATGCCCTGATTTTGCACTAACTTGCTCAAGAAGTTACCCAATGAACAGATGACTTCCACAATGAATTTATTCATCAAACTTGGTACACATGATCATTATAACATATTGAGACTATTATAAACAAGAATGACCAAAAAATTTGGAGTTAAGGCCTCTGAAACCAAAACCCTAATTTCATGTCATTTGTGTAGTGAAACCCTAGCTCTGCTTCCATGCTTTCCAAGTTCTTGTGATTTCTTGACTTCCATGAACTTTGAGGGATATAATATGATGATAGAACACACATGGAACCTCTTGGAATGATTGGAGACCTTTGGAGTGACTCAGATGGATCCTTAGATTGCCCAGGTCACAAACCCTAGATGCAGATGAACTTGAACCATGCAGATGAAACAAATATGCAATATGAGATGATATGCTTAAACTAATGCAAATATGGAAGATCACAAGCCATGGTGTGAAATGAGTGAGGGAAAATTTGGGGTGTTTACAGCTGCCCCTATTCAAGCATGAGTTAGCTGTGCCGGATGTAAGCGCTTGGCTTAACAAACAAACAAGATAACTTATGGTTGAATACCAAAGACAGTCCGAAATTTGCACTCACTGGGGAGAAGAAGAAAAGGGATATAAATTGAAAAAGGTAGTATAGTATGATTATAAAATGCGGGCGATGGAGGATGACCATCGAGCAGAGGACGACTGCTGGGGATAAAACAGTAAATTAAGCAATGACGGGGACGACCGACAAGCTGGGGAAATAAAGAAATCATGATGGGGATGGCCATCAAGTTCAGAAACAGGGTTCTTTGGGGATTAAAACAAAGGTAATGATGGGGACGGCCACCAAGTTCATAAAGTAACGTAAACAACGACAGGGACAACCATCAATTTAAAGAATATATGAAATATTGATGAGGGACGGTCATCAAAGGTGAAGGAAAATCACCTAGCAGGGGACGGCTGCTCTTTATCACGACATAGGACGAATGTCGGATAGAAAAGGACGACGATGGGGACGGCCATCAGATAAGCATGATGAAGGACGATCATCAAGAGGTGAAGGATGATCACCTCGCAGGGTACGGCTGCTCTTAGGGTTTATCACGACATAGGACGAATGTCGGATAACAAGATCAATGATGGGGATGGCCATCGAATGAAAATGATGAGGGACGATCATCAAAGGGTGAAGGACGATCACCTAGCAGGGGACGGATGCTAAACATCATGACATAGGACGAATGCCGGATAGAAAAGGGTTCCAATAATGGAGACTCCGTTGGGGAAAGGGATGACGGACGGTCGTCCAAAGGTGAAGGACGATTACCTGGCAGGGTACGGCTGCCGAAAGTATCACGACATAGGACGAATGTTGGATAGAAGAAAAAGTTGCTTTGTTGGCGACCTACTGGGGGATGGTAAACACTGATGAGTGCTTACGCTCAAGAATAAAAAGGTATAAGTGTTTTGACATTGTGTATAGATTAAAGATGCGGACGAGCATCCTTAAGACCATGATACGGATGAGTATCGGTAGAAACAAACGCTGACGCGTGTTTAGAGATGATGATGCGGACGAGTACCAATTGGTTAAAAAAGAACACAGACGAGTGTCAAAAAAGTGATATATATATATATATATATATATATATATATATATATATATATATATATATGAGATACGGACAAGTATCTATATAAGTATTGGTGAGGTATGAGCAAGACACGGACGAGTGTTCAACTTGCTGGGGAAAAGTGTGACACGAACGAGTGTCAGAAGAGAAAGTGTATAACTTATGAACAAACATTTGTATATGAGAGTGTAAAAGGTGTTTCGGCGACTTGTGGGGATAGGATGACACGAACGGGTGTCGAAAGGAGTGTCCTATGGAGAAGTGTTTGGTTTGCAACAAGTGTTTGAGCAACCATGCTGGGGAAAGGTGACACAGACGAGTGTCAGAAGAGTATGTAGATATTTGTATTTGAGAATGCAAAGAGGGTATTTTTGGCTTATATCTGCAGGGGAGTGATATGACACGAACAAGTGTCGAAAGAGTACATATGAACATATATGTGTGTTGGAGAGTACAAAGGGGATGCTTTAGCCTTCTTATATACATTACTGATGAGATATTGATGGCATCTGCAAGTGACTGGTTCGAACCTGGCTTGTGATCATGCAAATGTTTGATTTTTGCCGTAATGCTCCGTATTAGACGGAATGCTACGCTCTGTGGGGAAAAATGATGCGAATGCTATGAGTATGCAAAAAGAAACCGATCCGGGATTCGGATCCCGCTGTTGTGAAGATCTCTGGCTGATATGCTTGGAGGAGTATCCTAGCTGGGGAAGATCATTGGTAGATCTGCTAAGATATATAGCTCTGCTTGGGGAAATAGATCATTTTTAGACCTATCCTGTAAAGAGAAATCCAGCTGGGGATAAGGAAGCTTCCGTCACTTTGTTGTGTAAGAATTTCATGCATTTCTCTTCTGGAGAGAGGCTGGAACTCTGCGGGGATATAGTCCTTTTGTCTTTGAGACCTGACACTCTATTTGGGGAAGAAAAGATCACAAAACGATCTTCTTAGAGGAATCTGTGGGGATCCCGGCTGGGGAAGCTCCTGTTGAATAGACTTATGTTGGTGATAAGGACGTTTTGACAACTCCACTGGGGAAAAGCATTCCAGATGCTGCTTGGAGGAGATATGCTGGGGAGAGTGTGCCTGGCATGCCCTATGCCGTGCATTGAATACCTACAACCTGTTAAGACAAAGAAGCGCACAAGCATTCCGAGGTATCTCTTACCAGATTCTGTTATAGGAGTTAGATATTCCTGAGAGTAAATACATTTCCTGCAAGCATTTATTAGGAATGGCTCATTTGTTTTATGCAAATATTATATCATGGATATTAGGCATTTTGCAAACGAAACAAAAATGTACTAGACGGGGTGTGACTGAAAACTCTGATTTTATTAATCTGGGTGCCCTGAATCGGCAAATACAGTCAAAGGAACAAATCCCCGGGAATAAGGAGATTGTTACAAATTGAAAAAGTAAAAGTGTTGGCAATGTTGACGACACTCCGGTGAGCTCCCTTTGCTATGACCCGTATGACCTTGACGTTCTTCTTATCTTGCTTTCTGAAGAAGGTTGATTCTGACTGATGCTTTATCCTTTTGAAGCTTGCCGTGTTGTAAATGATACAGACGGATTCAGAATGCAGTTGTTCGCTTATTCCCTGGTTTTGCGTGGATCGCCCTTTAAGGTTTTCAATCCACCGGGACACCCATTTTTGCCTGAGTTGTCCGATGTGGCTTTTCAACTCAGCGGGTGTACATTTTTTTTGATTTTTTCCCTTATTTTTGCCCGAGTATTTTATTATGTTTTTGACTCGTCGGGATGCCTTATTTTTTCCTGGACTGACATTCTGTTTTTATGTCCAAAGGGTCATTTTATGCGAAGTATTTTTTAACTGCATCTGAATTCACAGGGGATAAGAAATCTTCACCATCCATAGTAGTGAGCATCAGTGCTCCACCAGAGAAAACCATCTTTACTATGAATGGACCATCATAATTTGGAGTCCATTTGCCCATGTGGTCTGTATGAGGAGGAAGAAGTCTTTTCAGCACAAGATCTCCCACTTGGTATTCCCGAAGTCTGACTTTCTGATCGAAAGCTTTCTTCATCCTTTTCTGATATAGCTGCCCATGGAAAATTGCAGCTAATCTCTTTTCTTCGATCAGATTCAACTGATTGTATCGAGAATGGGCCCATTCTGCTTCATTCAGCTTGACATCCATTAGTACCCGTAAGGAGGGTAGTTCAACTTCAACAGGTAGGACAACTTCCATACCATACACAAGTTGATAAGGTGTTGCCCCAGTAGACGTTCTGATTGAGGTTCGGTATCCATGCAAGGAAAATGGTAGCATTTCATGCCAGTCTTTGTAAGTAACCACCATCTTTTGCACAATCTTCTTGATGTTTTTGTTAGCTGCCTCAACATCGCCATTCATCTTTGGCCTGTAAGGAGAAGAGTTGTGATGTTGGATTTTGAAGTCCCGGCACAGTTCTGCCATCATTTTGTTGTTCAAATTGGAACCATTATCAGTAATGATTCGCTCGGGTACTCCGTATCGGCATATGATGTCTCTCTTCAGGAATCTGGCTACCACTTGTCTGGTGACATTTGCGTAAGAAGCTGCTTCAACCCACTTGGTGAAGTAATCAATAGCTACCTTGATGAATCTGTGGCCATTTGAAGTAGTCGGTTCGATCTTTCCAATAATGTCAATGCCCCACATTGCAAAGGGCCAAGGTGAAGACATCACATTCAAAGGATTTGGCGGCACATGCACCTTGTCTGCATATATCTGGCATTTGTGGCATTTTCTGGCATAGGCACAACAGTCTGCATCCATTGTGATCCAGTAGTATCCTGATCTCAACAATTTCTTAGCCAATTCATGTCCTCCAGCATGGGTACCGAAAGATCCTTCATGCACCTCGTGCATCAGCAAGTCTGCTTCTTTCTTATCAACACATCTGAGAAGAACCATGTCAAAGTTTTACTTTTATAATGAACCATCAGCATTAAGGAAGAAACTACCAGCCAACCTTCTTAATGTCTTCTTATCATTGGATGATGCCCCAGGTGGGTATGTTTGATCCTCCAAGAAGCTTTTGTATCATGGAACCAAGGCTTGTCATCTTTAGCAATGTCCACAGAGAATATGTATGATGGTCGATCTAGTCAGGATACAGAAATCCGAGGCACATAATTTGCGGTTTGAACCTTGATCATGGAGGAAATGGTAGCTAAAGCATCTACGAACTGATTTTCATCTCGAGGGATGTACTCAAGCTTGACTTTTGTGAAAAAAGTCAATAATCTCCTCGTATAGTCACAATATGGGATCAGATGCTCCTGGTGAGTGCACCATTTGCCTTTGGCTTGATTGATTACCAGAGCCGAATCTCGGAATACAGTCAAAGTCTTGATCCTGAGGTCAATGGCTTCCTCAAGACCCATGATACAGGCTTCGTATTCAGCTTCGTTGTTAGTGCATGTGTAAACACCCCAAATTTTCCCTCACTAAGTTCACACCATGGCTTGTGATCTTTCATATTTGCATAAGTTTAAGCATAACATCTCATATTGCATTTTTGTTTCACTGCATTAGTTCAAGTTCATCTGCATCTAGGGTTTGTGGTCTGAGCAATCCAAGGATCCATCTGAGCCACTCCAAAGGTCTCCAATCACTCCAAGAGGGTCCATGTGTGTTCTATCATCATATTACATCCCTCAAAGATCTAGGAAGTCAAAAAATCACAAGAACTGGTAAAGCTTGGAAGCAGAGCTAGGGTTTCACTGGACAGATGACCTGAAATTAGGGTATTGGTTTCAGAGGCCATAACTCCAAAAATTTTGGTCATTCTTGTTTCTAATGTTCTCAATATGTTATAAGGATCATGTGTACCAAGTTTGATGAAGAAATTCATTGGGGAAGTCATATGTTCATTGGGTAACTTCTTGAGCAAGTCAGAGCTAAATCAGGGCATCTGAGGCCCCCACCAATGGAACCAAAGTGGATTTTTCATCAAATTGAAGTTATATGATCTTTATTTGATCATTGAAGTGCTTGGAAGTTCACAAAATTGAATAAAAGTGAGCTAAACCAAAAGTTGCCAAAAATGGAAATGACTTGTAATGTAAACTTTCCATTTTGGGAAAGTTTTTCAACCTCCTCTTTCTCAACCAAAAATGCTTCAAATGAAAAATTGTTGGTCATGAAAGTTGTAGATTGGATCATTCCCTTTTCAAAAAGTACAAGAACAAGTTCTAATTCATTATGGAACTCAAGTTATGATCTTTCAATGTTGGCAAAAATCCCATAATTTTCAAGAATACACCAAAGAGGAATTTTTGCAAAACCACTTGCCAAGCCATTTTGTGACTTCAAATACACTTCTATGCATCATACACACATAGTACATTGCCTAAAGATCAGAATTGCCCAAAGAACCATGCTATTTCGTGTCTTGCACTTCAAGAATTTCAAAAAGGGCCAAACTTTCTCAAATTTGCAAAATATCATAGAACCTTTCACAAACTTGCTGCATCACCACAAAATCAATTATATGGCTCTCCTTGATCAAATCTGAGGCCAAACATGCCCTTGTACCACCTCTGAACCAGCCCATACCTCAAGGACAAGCTTTGTTGACTTTTTTTGCAAGAAGCCCATACCAATCACCATAGGCCATAACCACTTCTCTGACCTATCACAACTTGTTATGTGGATCAAACCCAAGCCATAACACACAACAAGCCAGCCTGAAACCTCAGATTGTCCAAGTTCTCAAAAATCACCCCTCTTTCAAAAACATTCGAAACACACAACATATTCACTCAAACTCAAAACTTTCTTCACCAATCAACTCAGCTTCATCAAAGGACCATTTCCCACCCTTCATACAAGCCTCAAAGCACCCATAGCCAAAACACGATTTCTGACCAGCAAGAGTGAAAGCTCTCAAACCAGCCATAACAAACTTCTTCCAAGTATCAAAGCTTCACCAGGAGGTCAAGAGGAGTGGTTTTGCGCAAGAGAAGTGGCCAGAAAGCACAGTTTGAGAAAGCTTCACTTCAGGTAACCTCAAGAACTTTTTTTCCAGAAATGCGTTTTTGAGTTCCTAAATGATTCTTCATGATTCACTGATGATCCCGGTGTGTTTAGTTTTGAAAATGATCAAGTATTAAGCATGTATTGAACTTTTGAAATTTTTGTGTAATTTTCCGTTTTGCTTCGAATCTTGATGTTCATATGAAATAAATAATTTTTGTTGGTTGAATCTTATTTAGAATGTTATAAGGATCATTTCTAGAGAGTTTGGTGAGTTTATTTTACGATTTGAGTGAGTTAGGGTGGAGAGCTGGCCGGACAAGATGACCGGAGGGCTTCTCCGGCCACCTGGAAGTGATTAAGAGGTTAATTAGGGTTAGGGCAGAGTTTGAATGTGAACCCTTGGATCTTGCGTACCCGCGTGTTTGAATGGCTAAGATGAAGTCATTAAACCCTAATTCACTTAATTAATTTAATTAATAAAAATTAACTCAGATTGAACCACAACCCTTGGATAGCGCGCATAGTCAACCAAAACCTTCCCAGTTTGAATCCTGACCTTCAGATTAGATTACTTTCATTTAATTCAGTTTTTATTTCATTTTTTATCATTTGTTTTGCATAATTAATTTAAAATACCTAGAAAATGCCAAAAATATTTTTCTTCTGTATTTTTAATTCAAATATTTTTCTCAACCAGAAAACATTTTTGTTTTTATTTTTTGCATTAAAAAACTATTTCAAAAATATTTAAATGTTTATTTTAATTAATTAATGGAAATTAATTAATTAAAATATCATTTAGGTTTCTGAAAATTCCAAAAAAATTCACATTGCATCTTAGGACATTTAGAAACATTGTCAAACCATTCATACAAATTTCTTTTTGATTTTGATTCAATCTTGACAATTTTCTTGAATTTAGGGTTCATAAAAATCATATTTTTGAACCCTAACTTCAAGAATTATTTTCTGCCTAACCATGAATGGTATGACATTGATTCTTTTTTGCATTAATCTTCATATAGCATGTAGTGTCTAGCATATTTTTGTCACAAATTTATCTTACATTTTTTATTTGATTTGCATTTTTCCCCTTTAGGTACCTTAAAACCCTAGATAACTTAGAAAAATCACAACTTTCTTTAGGTTACGAGTTAGGTCTCCTCCTTTGGGGTGTGATAGCATATGGGGTTAGGTTTCCTTTGAGTTATCCAAGCAGCAAAAGAGGGATAAGTCTTAGGGTCTACCTTTCCAAATTCTTTCTTACCCTCCCTAACCTTTGTTTCCCAAGCTTGAGATACTTGAATAACCAACTTCTCATTATCTTCAGCTGGAAAATACAAAGTCTTAGCTATTTCTTCATCTGATGGAGGATCCTTCAGTGGATAGCCAAACTGTTTTCTAGACAGCACAAGGTTATGACTTATCACTCCTTTTCTACCTAACAACGACACATAGGGAAACTCACCACACCTTGTAATAAACTCCTTCCCTACCAAGTTTCTGCTACATCCCCAGGCTATATCATCAGATGTTAACCCCATCATTCTTCTAGCCTACTTCCAATCTTGCTTAAGATCTTTGAACGGTCCTGACTTTGGAAGCTTCTTAGCGAACCACTCGGCGAACAATGGAGCACAACAATTCACGTACCCTTTTCTCTTCTCATTTCTGTGATGGACACCGAAGTAAAAGTCTCCCAACAACATAGGTACCGGGTTTCCTTTAATGAAAAGGGTGATAGCCTCCAAGCTTACCCATCCTTTCTCTCCTGGGAAAAGACGTATCACGTAGACCATTAATGCTAACATTGCACTGAACTCTAACCATTTCCCTCCCAAAGAAAACATATGGTCTTCTGTGATAAGAAAATTCAGATTAAATCCCTTCCCTTTATTGGCTTCTAACTCCATCTTCACTCTAATCATACTCAAATGACAAGCACCTGCAATGTCCTTGTACTGGGGACACTTCTCCGCAGCATAATAGGGAACACCATTCTTGATAGGAATCTTCAGGATGTCAGAAATCTCTTCCATAGTGGGAGCCAAGACGTAGTCAGCAAACACAAAAATTCTCAACTGAGGGTCATAAAACTGCAACACAAAATGAAGACTATCTCTCTGATCGACAGTAGGTTTGTTCATGTTACCCAAGATCTTCCCATATCGGCTTCTGAAATCGTCTGAAATCTTGTCACTCATCAAACTCACCAGTTTCCAAATCTCCTCAATTTTTGGTTGCGGGAAAGTGTAATGAGCATTCCTTTTTCTGTGTATCTCTTGGGCTTCTGTCATCTGGAGAAACAATGAATACCAAAACTGGGTACTGAGATAAAGGATAACCTATAATGGAAACACAAACAGTTAATGCAAGTATGATGCAATGCAAATGCAATACAAGCATATGATCAACAACTTGGACTGTCTGGATACGGAACACGGGACCTAAGTGACCAAGAACCAAGATTCTTTGAATACAACCTCATGAGCAAGAATTCAGTCTTAAATAATCCCCAAATCAAAGATCCAAATCCATGTAGCCTTATCAAATCAAAGAACTGTACTGGCAATGAGGTATGATGAGGTCGAGGGTTCCTGCAAACCTGTAAACCCCTCCCAATCTCACGGGTGTGCTCCGGGTGAAACATCACAGACTCTCAAAGCCGAATAGCAATAATACGTTCACCATTTCCGAGAAATGGTTCGTTACCAGATCAGGGAATCGGTTTGGCATTATGTACTACTCAGGGAGGTCTCAGCGTGAGTCTGGGAAAAACAAGCATCCTTTATAAGTTCCCAACTTCAAGCGCTGGAATTGAGAAACAATAGTACATTCATCCCGAAGGGTACAATACTATTGTCATACGACCAGATGCTTTGACTGAGTTCCTATAAAAGAACCAGGCCATCCTATGCAAGTTCCCAGTGGGCCCTCGGGTTCGAATGGGTTTGCCACAAAATGTGGTCTGCCACTGTCACCACTAGAGAGGGATGTTTCCACAAAGGTCCTCAATGATCGGTCCCCAGATGCACATAATTATCGAGTTTATGTATTACCCCAGAAAGATTCCGGTATAAATACATTTCCAAGACGGTAGCAAGTCAGGGTGTGGAACTCACTACTACCAACATAACAAGATGCCATGAAGCCAAAGTGACTGTCCACTCTAAGTCCTAGGGTGCACTCGAGCCCTGGTTACGAGCTCATCTCTTAGTAACAGCTCCCAATCCCACAGAAAAAAGGAAACCAGCACAGCCAGAAAGTCCAGTATAATATATATGATGCATAAAAATAAATACTGAAAACAGTAAATAAAGTTGTAAATAAAACTGTAAATAAACAGCAATAAAATAAACACGCAACAGCAAACAATCAACACCCAATAAAACAAAAGAAAACAAGCGCTAGGATTGACTCTCGAGGGGAACCAGAGATACTCTGGTTAGATTCTCCCCAACAGAGTCGCCAGCTGTCGCTCCCCAGATTTCCATCCTGGTACAAACGCGAAAGTGGCGCGGAAATAGATTAGAGTCGCCAGCCAGGCATTTTTATCCCGAAAGGACGGGAATGGTAATGTTGCACAAACCAGAAGAAAAGAAAAGGCAGGACACAGGTCCTGCGAACCAAAGAGACTGAGTTCGGGAGTCGGTTACGACCTGGGAAGGTATTAGCACCCCAGATCGTCCGTCGTACCCAACGGGATCCACGCTTGCAAAGAAAATGTTTCAAAAGGGTGAAGGAATGAAAGCTGCTGCAAAAAAGAAAATGAACTGGATAAAAAGAAAATAAAAGGGAACTGAAAAAGAAATGAAAAGGAAAAATGTAGGGAAAATAAAGATTGTGCTCGAATGGACCCTACCCCGCTGCCTACGTACCTCACTGGACATGAGGATCAGAGTCGCCGTAGTTCCCCTTACTAGGGGTAGAAAAGATTGCTTGTGAATTAAGGCTTGAACTGCCTATGTCAATGCTCAGGTGTTGCAGGCTCGGACGACGAGTGCGTAACCTTCTTGCAAAATGACAAGTAGGAGCAAGTTCGCGTACGGAGCGAAGGTGATGAGAAAAGAAGTCCTGAAGGAGAGACGCTTATTGTTTATTTGTGTTTTTATGAGCTCTTTTATTGGTGTGGCACAAGAGAATGAACTCAAGCTCTTTTCCATGGAATGTGTACTTGTCACTACATTCCAAGATGGAATAATAGAATAAGCACACCAAGTAAGGAGAATTTATCCAAGACTTGTTTCCAAGGGCAAGGGTCCAAATTCATTGACTTGTTGAATTTATTAGGTCTTTTAGTGATTAAAAATGAAGAAGTGTTTTTTAGGGTTTTTCTTGATGAAGATGACTTCATGATCCGACTTGTGCATCATGCTAGACAAATGCACTATTCCAAGATGGAATGAATGCATAGGCCCCATGGAATAAGACTATTACACAATAAGTCACTTCTTTCTTTATTAATGTTTTTTTAGGTTTTGTTTTGAGATGAGAAGAGAAAGAACCAAAGGAGCAAAAGGCAAAAGTCTAAAATGGGGAAAGACTAAACCTAAAGTTATCATGCAAAAGTGGTCCTAAGGTTAATGAGATTTCAACTATCCTAAGAAGAGGAAAGAAGAACCAAAGAGGAGCAAGAAGAAGATGAGTAAAGCTAGCAAGCACTTACTCCTCTAAAGGAGATAAGTTGCTCCTAAAGGGGGGAAGAAAAGAGTTGCCTCACATGATGGCATAAGGCGCATCAAAACACAAAGAGAAAGCAACTTAAAAAAATAAAAGGTAAAGAGTTGAAATGTGGATGAACATCCACACTTCTCTTCCCATGAGCCCCTGCAATGTTAGCAAAATCTAGCACATGTTCATCAACACAATCATGGGATTGGCATGCGCAAAGCTCACATCAACAAAGATCATACAACATGACCAATTGCGCATACAAGAATTTACGTGTCGAGAACATGGAAGCATGCATCAACCAGCAAGTAAATCACCCTAAACAAACATATTCAATGATCATAACTGATCCATGGCAATTAAAACAAGTAAGGGGATCAAACAAGCTCAAAACAACTCAAATATGGCATTCTGCATCAGTGTTAACCGGTTAACCAAAGCGTTAACTGGTTAACTAGTTCAAACCTGCAGAAAAATAGCACAGAAACAGGTGCGTTAACCGGTTAACCAAAGCGTTAACCGGTTAACACTGAAAAAACAGCAATAATTTCCTGCAGAAAATCAGCTCAAACCCAACTTATCCAAATAATCACACACCAGACCAGCAATCAATTATGCATGAAATAAATGGATTAATTCACATTAATTAGCATCATTAAGCTCATGAACATTAACACACAGATCCGGCTACAAATCAACCAATCAATTCAAGCAACACAAGCAAATACACAAGAACGTGGTGGATCTAAAGCACAAGCATGTAAATAAGCTAAAACAGAGCTAGATCTGAATAAACCAACCTACAAAGCTGAGGTTTGCTTTGGTAGTTGTTGATTGAGCTGGAAATGAGAGATCTCACGGAGAACTTTGAAGATCCGGTGCTAAGCTTCGCACTCCACGCAAAATAAATGCAAGCAAAGGGTCTTGATGCAGAATTTTGGATCCAAAAGCACTTCCAATTCCCAAACCAGATCTGAATCACCAATTAAACCAGCAAAAAGATGCCAAGAAGCTATGGATGGAGGTCTAGTTCCAATATCTACACACCTTAAGGCAAGGTTATGTGATCTTCAAAGAGGAACTCTTAGTGAATTTAGAAAATGTGGGAGAGAAAATGAGAGAATAGTGAGAGAGAAGAGTGAAAATTTAGAATGAGAAGTGAAAAAATGAGAGAGCTCCTTCTTGGTTTGGAGAGAAATGGATTAAATATGGTTTAGGTTTGGGGCCCAAAATTTAGGCTTGGGATCCAAAAAATATGGTTTGGTAAAGTGATTAGGATTTAGCAATGGAATTAGGCTTGGATTAATGATCTAGGTCCTTCTCCACAATTCAAATGAATAAAAAATCAGAAATTGGAAATTTGGAGCCAAATCACATGCTGAATTTGCTGCTGGAATTCAAAATTCGTAGTCGTTAACCGGTTAACCAAAGCGTTAACGGGTTAACGCCAGTGAATTTTGAATTTTCCCTCCTTTTGGTGGGAAACCTCAGGAATAACCCGACGCCAACCGTTTTGACCTGATTTTGATCCTCAATCCCTTTTTAGGTCCTTGACCATGATGTCAAACTTGTAACAGGCCTTGTGAGCTTTGAATTTCCTTGATGATTGATCATATGCCTTATGCTGGAACATGCGAGTGTTATGCTTCATTTTTCTATGCAATATGCCAAGGACATGACATGCTGATAATGATTATGATATGACGATGATAAAAAGGAGAGGGCAAATTTGGGGTGTTACAAAGTGGTTTGAACAAGGAGACGGAAATCCTTGTAAGAGGAATTCTTCGTAGAAATTTTAAAATAAGTACAAAAAACAAGGAAAAATAGCTATGTGTAAATGATCCTATTGAGTTTCAACTCTACTATTGTCATTATCTTCAAGTATCTCATCCCTTGCTGTCGGAATATAAACGATTGGATTGATCTGCACCTGTTTCAACTTTATATAGGTAGTACAACTAGTTGAGGTTACATGGGTGATCCAACGAGACATAGTCATACGCTTTAATCCCTAACTTTTTCCTGGATTTCCCTTTCAGGTTTTCAATCCACCGGGATACCCTTTTTTGCCCAAGCCTCCCTTTCGGGTTTTTGACTTGCCGGGTGTACAAAATTATATATATATATATATATATATATATATATCCCTAATATTTTCCCGAACCCTTTTGGTTCTCCGGGATGCCCTTAGTTTATCCTTGGTCAGTCAACCTAGCGGGTCTCTTTTATGCGTAGTATTTTTTGATTATGTCTGCATTCACAGGCTGCGGGAAATCTTCACCATCTATAGTAGAAAGCATCATGGCGCCTCCAGAAAATACCCTCTTGACTACAAATGGCCCTTCATATGTGGGAGTCCATTTTCCCCTAGGATCACCCTGTGGTAATATGATACATTTGATTACCAAGTCTCCAACCTGATATACTTGTTGCTTAACTTCCTTATTAAAGGATTTGATCATACGCTTCTGATACATCTGACCATGACAAACGGCTGCAAGCCTTTTTTCATCAATCAATTTTATCTGGTCGATTCGAGTCTGAATCCATTCATCTTAATCTAAGTCTGCATCCTTCATAATTCTCAGGGAGGGAATCTGAACTTCAATGGGTAGAACTGCTTCCATACCACAGACAAGAGAATATGGGTTTGCCCCAGTTGAAGTACGTATTGTGGTACGATAACCATGAAGAGAAAATGGTAACATCTCATGCCAATCTTTGTATGTAATTGTCATCTTCTGCAAGATCTTCTTAATATTCTTGTTGGAAACTTCCACTGCGCCATTCATCTTTGGTCGATGTAAACACCCCAAATTTTCCCTCACTCATTTCACACCATGGCTTGTGATCTTTCATTTTTGCAATAGCATAGGCATACCACCTCATATTGCATATTTGTTCCATCTGCATAGTTCAAATTCATCTGCATCTAGGGTTTGTGATTTGAGCAATCCAAGATTCCATCTGAGTCACCCCAAAGGCCTCAAAGTGTTCCAATAGGGTCCATGTGTGTTCTATCATCATATTGTGCCTCTCAAGGTTCAAGGAAGTCAAGAAATCACAAGAACTGGAAAAGCATGGAAGCAGAGTTAGGGTTTCACTGCACAAATGACCAAAATTAGGGTTTTGGTTTCAGAGGCCTCAACACCAAATTTTTGGGCCATTATTGTTTCTAATATTCTTAAGATGTTATAAGGATCATGTGTACCAAGTTTGATGAAGAAATTCATTGGGGAAGTCATTTGTTCACTGGGTAACTTCTTGAGCAAGTTAAGTCAAAATCAGGGCATCTGAGGCCCCCAACAATGAAACCAAAGGGGTATTTTCATCAAATTGAAGTTATATGATCTTTATTTGATCTTATAAGAGGTTTTAAGTTCACAATATTGAAGAATTTTGAGCCATTTGAAAAGTTGCCAAAAATGGAAATGACTTGTAATGGAAACTTTCCATTTTGGGAAAGTTTTTCAACCTCCTCTTTCTTGATCAAAAATGCTTCAAATGAAAAATTCTTTGTCATGAAAGTTGTATATTAGGTCTTTCCCTTTTCAAAAAGTACAAGAAAATGTCTTGATTCATTATGGAACTCAAGTTATGATCCTTCAAAGTTGGCAAAAATCCTATAATTTTCACATTCATGCCAAAGAGGGATTTTAGCAAAACCACTTGCCAAGGCTTCTAATGACTTCTAATGTGCCCAAATACTTCATAACATGATCAAACAAATTCAAAAACTCAGAATTGGCCCAAGAATTGGAAGATTTCATGCCTTGAATCACAAGATACACCAAAGAGGGAAAATATGCAAAACTCATACAAACCCTAGTTCCATGTGCTCCAGCTCATCAAATCTGATCCATAAGCTTTCCTTGATCTCAGCTAAGCCTAGCCATGCCCAAATCCAGCCCTGACCCGTGCCCATACCTCAAGTACAACCAAGCTTGACTTTTTGCAAAATCACCCATACCAATCAGCATAGGCCACAACCACTCTTCTGACCTATCAAGACATGATATGTGGACATTATGCGAGCCATAACACACAAGACATTGGCCAGAAATTGATCACAACTCAAGAATCCCAAAAACACTCCAAACCTTGAGCTCTTCGGATCTCTCTGCACAACCACTCAAACTCTAAACTCTCTTCACCATTCATCTCAAAATCAATCATAGAACACATCCCAACCATTAGAATGGCCTGAAACCTCACAAAACAAAAACACGATTTTCCACCTCTCAGAACTGAACCATCAAAACCAAGCCATATAAACTTGTTCTAAGCCTTCCAGAAGCACAAGGGTAATCATTGGAGTAAGTTTGCACAAAGGAAGAGGCCAGAAAGCTCAGGATTGCAAAGCTCCAGCTCAGGTAGTCATCTCAAACTTTTTTCCAGAAGCATGATTTTAAGTTCTTAAATGATTTTATATGCTTCCCTGGTCATGCTGATATGATTACTTTTGAAAATGGTTGAGTATTATGTATGTATGGTGTTTCTGAAATTTTTGACCTAAGAATGTTCATCTTCGATTCTCCATTTTGATGCATGATTCATTGTTTTTGTTGCTGGATTCTTGTTTAGAAGTGTTTAATGAGTGATTCTGGAGATGTTTGGGGCTTGGGGTGATGTTTTGAGGGAGTTCAGGTGAGTGAAGACGACCGGAAGTCTTCTCCGGCCACCTGAGAGTCATTAGCCCTAATATGTGTAATTAATACAACTTTGAATTTGGACCCTTGGATGTGTTTACCCGCGCGCGTATGAGTGGCCAAGATCAATCATTAAACCCTAATCTTTAATTAATTAGTTTAATTTAAATTAATTAGTCAGAAGGAATCTGGACCACCCATTTTACGCGCCAGTCAATTCCCTCCACCCAACTTCAAATCCTGGCCATCAGATCTACATATTTTCCCTTTTATTTATTTTTATTGCATTTTATTTCATTTTCTTTTGTTCTATTTATTAAAAATACCAAAAATCATTAAAAAAAATTCATATTTTGCATTTCTGATCCAAATAATTTTCTTAACCTAAAAATGATTTTTATTTTATTTTTTGCATAAACATTGTATTTTTAAAATATTAAAATATTTATTTTAATTAATTAATTGAATTTAATTAATTAAAATAGCATTTAGGTTTCTAAATATCACCAAAAAATTGATGTTGCATCTTAACACATTTAGAAACACTTTCAAACCCTTCATACAAATTTCTTTTTGGTTTTGATCATAACTTGACAATTTTCTTTGAATTTAGGGTTCATAAAATCACATTTTTAAACCCTAACCTTTGAAAAATCTTTTCTGCCTAACCAAGAAGGGTTTGAAGATGGTTCTTTTTGCATTGTTCTATGCATGTATTATAGCATCCCAAAACATTTTTGTTTCATTTTTATCTTGCATTTTCAAATTGTTTGGCATTTTACATTGAAGATCACCCCAAAAAAACCCTAGAAACTTAGGAAATTCATAACTCCACCTAGGTTTAGCTTCTGACCTCCCCCTTTGGATGGTAACCTAGTGTAGGTTTAGGGTTCCTTTGAGTGCATTTTCAATTTTTTATTCTCTCATTTGCTTCTGTCTTTGCCATTTGCATCTTATCCTTCCATGTAACCCTAATTTTGCATCTTTACTTGCATCTTACATTGCATTGCATGAACATATGAACTTGCCATGCCATTCTAAGCATTTGTATGCCATCTTAGACATATTAAGACATTGCTTGAACATTTCTTGATTATTTATCCATGCATTTTCTATGCTTTGCATCCATTTCATTTCATAAACATCCATGTGTTTACATGCTTCCTACATGCTTCATTTACATTCTTTCTCTTGTATGATCACAAATTTGCATCTTGTGTGTCTTTGCATCATATCATAGCATAATTTTCACTTACATTTGCTTCATTTCATCCCATTCCTTTCATATTGCATCTTGTACTAACTTTTCAGGATTAATGGTAAGTTGTGTGGGAGGTGGATTTGCCTTCACTTCCCACCTCTTCTCATCTCTTCATATTGCATTCTTACTGCATTTTTGTTTGTATTTGGGTGGGCTTGCCTCACTTGTGCTTCTCTTCCTTTCTTTCTCTTCTCATCTACTTCTTTTCATCTTGCTTCTCCTTGGTGACTTCCTTGAAGACTTCTCCTTTTAAGCCTCACAAAACCATAGGATGCCTAAGCATGATAACTTCTAGGATTGATAGTTTCCCTTATACTTTTTCCTTTGAGTCTTCTTTGTGTCTCTCTTCTTATCTCATCATTAGAGACTAAACCTTTAAGGTTTTTGGACTTTGAAATTAGGGTTATGTCTGCATCCTTATCTTAGGATAGAGTGTATAACTTTAATCCTAAGTGTTAAATCCTTAATCTGTTTAAACCTCTTAATCAATCCATCTAATAATCACTAAGACATTAACTTGTAACTTGGGCCTTACATTAGGGTTCTATCTCTTCCTTATGGTTAAGAGGGACTAACCCTAGTGTTTAATGGACAAGTCCTCCTCAAGTCGTCTTACAAACCATAAAATCCACTTTTTAATCTTACCCTTTAATTAAAATCCATTTAATAAAGGCTTGTTTTGTCATGAATTTAATCCATAACCATGGATTTAGTTGAGGAGTATTCCTTAGCTTAAGTGTTCTCATCTATTATACTTCTATTAGGATGGTGTAATGAGTCCACTAATCTATGATTAGAGATTAAACTCATTACTTAACACTAAACAAAAACCCAAAAACATCTTAATAATCACAAGTAGATTAATGATCTTAATCCTACATAACCATTGCAATTAAGTTGAGATGTGTAAACACCCCAAATTTGCCCTCACCCATTCACACCATGGCTTGTGATCATTTCATATGCATAAATCCAATCATAGAATCTCATACCACATTTTTGATTCATTGCTTTGCTTCAAAGTCATCTGCATCTAGGGTTTGTGATCTAAGCAATCCAAAGAGCTTTTTGAGCCACTCCAAAGGTCATCAATCACTTCAAAGGGGCCCATGTATGTTCAAGCATCATATTATGATCTCTCAAAGTCAAGAATTTCAAAGAAAAATCACAAGAACTGAGAATGGCATGGAAGCAGAGCCAGGTTTGACTACACAAATGACCTAGAATTAGGGTTTTGGTTTCAAAGGCCATAACTCCAATTTTTTTGGTCATTATTGTTTCTATTGGTCTCTATATGGTATAGGGAGCATGCATATCAATTTTCATGAAGAAATTCCTTGGGGAAGTCATCTGATCAAGAGTTGACTTTTCAAGCAAGTCAGTGCAAAATCAGGGCATCTGAGGCCCCCAATGACCCAACCAAAGGGTGTTCTTCATCATTTTGTTTATGTATGATCTTTATTTGATCATAGAAGATGTTGGAAGTTCACAAAATTGAAGAATTTCAAGTCATTTGCAAAGTTGACGTTTTGGGAAAGTTGACTTTTAATGAAAATTGCCATTTTGGGAAACTTTTTCAACCCTTGGTTTTAGATTCAAAAATGTTTCAAATGGAAAAACTTTGGTCATGAAAGTTGTAGAATGGATCATTCCCTTTTCAAAAAGTACAAGAACATGACCTAATTCATTTTGGATCAAAAGTTATGGCTTGTCAAAGTTGGCTAAAATCACAAAATTTGAAGTTTTCTACCAAAGAGACAATTTGCAAAATGGTTTGATCAAGTGTTCTAAAGGCCTCAAATGTGTATCATTTCTTCACAACATGATCATGTGACATCTAAAATTCAGAATGGGCCAAGGGATCATTCATTTTCATGACTTGTGGGGCAAGAATTTTCAAAAGAAACCAAAGTGAAGCAAGTTGCAAAAACTCACTCAAGTATGAATCCACTTGCTTGCTGACTTCAAAAACAATCCAAGGGCTCTCCACACATCTTGCTGCGCAGGACACCCCATTTGTCCTTGGCTAGCTAGCAACCCATACCTCTCTTACACAAACTTGACATTTTGGCAACTTGAGCCATACCAATCACAGCAGTACACATCAACTCATCTGACCAATCCCATTTGTTTATACAAACCAAAAGCAAGCCATTTGACATACAACACAAGCCTGAAAGCACCAAGAACACAGCTCTCTCATTTTCACCCCATTTTGCAAAAGCTTTCGAAACACTCTCCACAAGCTGCAAACACACAAACCAACTTCACAAATCAACTCAACATACTTCACTGATCAAAAACCACCCATCACCATTGCCTGAAACTCCCTGAATCAGAAACACGATCACCACCCCCCCTTGAACAGAACTTCTGTAATCTTCCAAACCAGCCATCACAAACTTCTTCCAAGTATCAAGACTTCATCAGGGGCCTAAGAGGAGTGGTTTGCACAAAGAAAGAAGGTCAGAAAGTTGCAAACTGAGAAAGCTCAAAGCTCAGGTATCTCAAGAACTTTTTTTCCAGAAATGAGTTTTTAAGTTTCTAAATTGTTCCTCATACTTTGCTGATCATTCTGGTGTTTTTACTTTTTGAAATGGTTGAGAAATAAGCATTTAATCGTGTTCTGAAACTTTTCTGACCTAAATATGTTTTGCTTCGATTCACATGATTGATGAATGAAAAATGGTTTTTGTTTGGGGGTTTTGATTCAGTGTTGAATGGGGATGGATTCTGGGCAATTAGATTTCATTTTTATTGCGTGTAGAGAGAGTTAGAGATTTGGCTCGTCGGAGAAGATGACCGGAACCACTGTTCCGGTCATCTGAAAGTCATTAGGGCATTTAATTAGGGCACTAATCATAATTAGCAAATTTGAATGCTGGCCGTCCAGATGCGCGCCAGGTCAATTCGCGCGCGTGTGAGTTCAAACCTCAGCCCTTGATCTTGTTGACTTTTCTATTTTTAAGTTTTAATTCATTTTATTCTCTTTTTATTTCATTTGTTTTCTTCATTTAATTTAAAATAGCAAAACATTGTGAAAAATTCTGAAAATTTTTATGCAAGCTTTTATTAATTTTCAGAAACCAAAAGCATTTTTATTTTTATTTTTTGCATTAAAAATTATTTTTAAATCATTTAAAAGTTTTTTTTAATTAATTAATGAGAATTAATTAATTAAAAATACTTTTAGGTATTTAAAAATCACAAAAAAATTCATGAAACCTTTATAACCATTTAGAAACATTGTCCAACCCTCAAACCAAATTTCTTTTTTGATCTTGATGTCTTTTGACAATTTTTCATGGAATTAATTTCATTTCAAGGCATTATTTTGATCCAATCTTTGAAAATTCATTTCTGCCTAGTCTTTAAGAGTTGGACTTTGATTCTTTTTGCATTGCATCTTGCATATCATGAAGTTTATAGGATTAAATTGGCATGATTTGATCTTGAATTTTCAATTTGTTTAACATTTTTCTTGACAAGGTACCATAAAACCCTAGCAATCTTGAGAAATTCATAACCCTCATTAGGTTAAGAGTTAGAACCCCTCCTTTGTGCAGTGAGTTTGTATAGGTTTAGGGTTCCTTTGAATGCATTTTCAATTTTTTTTATCATGATGTTTGCTTCTGGTTTTGATTTTTGTTTTGTGCATTGATCATAAACCCTAATTTGGGCTTCCTTTTGCATTCATCTTGCATTTGCTTGCATACCATGACTTGCCATGACATGTTGTGCATCCATTTGATTCAAAATACATCTTAGGACATATTAGAAGCATGTTTGATCATTGCATCTTTCATTTGCCATTTTGTATGTCATTTGCATTTCATAACTTTTCATGTATGTTCATGGTTCTAAGCATGCTTCTCTTGCATCCATATGTTTGTATGATCATCCTCATGCCTTGTTTCATGTTTGAATCATCTCATAGCATCATTAGCATCATACTTATGCTTCTGGTTTTGATTTACATCATCCCATTTCACCTCATTTTGCATTGCATTGCATTCGTTTCACTAACTTTTCAGGTGGTAAGTAACTTTGAGAAGTGAATTTGCCTTCACTTCTCACAATTTCTTTTCACCCCTCTTATGCATCATTGCTGCATTTTGTCTTGTGTTTGAGATTGAGCTTGCTCATTCTTCTTCATCTTACTTTCTTTCCTCAAGTGACTTGTCTTCTTAACTGAAGCAAGTTACTTTGCTTCTCCTTGCTCCTTTCATCTGCTTCCTGGTGGTTTCTCTGAAGATGTCTCTTGTAAACCTCACAAACCTTAGGAACTTCCAAGCATGACAATAATTAGGGTTTTGATTAGTCCCCTATTTAGCTTTTACCTTTGTGTCTCATTGAGTCTTCTCTTCTCATCTCATAATCAAGGACTAAACCTTAAAGGTTTTAAGGCTTTGTGATTAAGCTTATGCCTACATCCTTCTATTAGGATGGAGTGTATAACTTTAATCCTAAGTGTTAAACCCTTAATGTGTTTAAATCCCTTAATCAATTCACCTAATAATCATCAAGACATCAAGCTTGTAACTTGGGCCTTACATTAGGGTTCTATTTCTTCCTTAACTGGTTAAGAAGGACTAACCCTAGTGTTAATGGACAAGTCCCCCTCAAGTTGTCTTACTAACCATAAAACTAACTTCTTCATCTTATCATTAAATAAAATCCACTTAATAAAGGCTTTGTTTTGTCATGAAGTTAATCCCTAATCATGGATTAAGTTGAGGAGCTTTCCTCAGCTTTAACATTCTCATCTATTATCCTTCTATTAGGATGGTGTAATGAGTCTGTTTAATCCTTGATTATGGCTTAATCTCATTACTTAACACTAAACAAAAACACCAAAAACATCTAAATAATCACAAGTAGGCTAATGATCTTAATCCTACACCATGGTAATTAAGTGTGAGAAGCTGACTTCACACTTAAGGTATTCTCATTACCCCTAATCAGAGGGAAGATGTGATGAGTTTACTAACCCATTGGCTTAGGCTTAAGCTCATTAAATTATGACAAATTTTCAAAAGCAATAAAAGACTGAAAACACAAAAAAAAACAATAATCGTCTCCTCCGGGATTCTTTTCTCATCTCATTCACTCACAAACGAGAACTTGCTTCTTCCGTCTAATGCAAGACAGTTAGCACCTGAGCCAGACAGGTCATACACTTGAGCATGGACAAGCAAGCAGTTCAATAGTCAATTTACCTTTCAGTCTCTTTGGGTCGAACTACGGTGTTCTGACTTCCTCATTGCACGAGAGGATACGTAGGCATAACTTAACTGTTATCGAACAAAAGTCTCTGTATATCCCCCCTCTTTCCAGCATCATTCTTTTAACCTCCTGATTTTGAGTATCTTATTCCTGTTCCCACACTGACACTCTACATATCACACATCACTTTCTTTTACACTGACACTTGCATTCTTTCCAGCTTTGACACACAAATTGCACTGACACTACCCCTTTAAAACACAAATCTTTTAAGCGTGGATCCCGTCGAGTACGGCGGACAATCTGGGTGCTAATACCTTCCCTGGTTGTAACCAACCCCCTTTCTCAGTCTCTCTGGTTCGCAACCGTCTTATCTATCCTTTTTCTAGGTTTATGCAACATTACCTTTCCTTTAGGATAAAAATGCCTAGTTGGCGACTCTTTCATTCTCTTGAGTTCACTCCTGTGTGTTCTCATTTCATCCTTTCGCCGACCGTTCGCGTCTGTACCTTCATATGAGCCAGTCTCATTTATCGGGAGCGACAGCTTGGCGACTCTGCTGGGGACCCTTATACTGTAACCAGGGCTTCTGGTTCTTTTTGTGGGTTCCTCCTAGCGCTTGTTTGATTTGTGTTTACTGGGGTGTTATGTGCTATTTGTGTTTGTATATTTTCTTTATTTACTGCTTTATGTACAGTTATTTATTGCTTTCTTTACAGCTTTATATCATCATACTATCATACTGTTATCTGGCTGGATCTGTTTTCTGTCTTGGTGGGTGGGGTTCTATTGAGAGTTTAAGGTCCTATACCTGGGACCTGAGTGACACCTAGGCTAGAGTGGTTCATGTTCTTTCCCATTCCATTTCGGTCTGGTGCGGGAATATGAAACACGGTTCAGATATGGGTTTCTTCTTGAGAACTCTGTGCTACAGATTTCCTGTAGTGTTAGGGCTATCTGGGAAGTCTGCTAAGTCTGGATGACCTTTATTATGACCTTCAGAAACTGAGGTGAATTAGAGGAGGATCTTTTATGTTTATTGTAAGCACTGTACCTCCGGGTTAGAAGTGTTTACACTTCTCATAACTGATCCAAGTCTGAGGATCCTTGTTTTAGAACATCACCTGTGAGGGGGGTTGGGCTGTTTACAGGTTTGCAGGTACCCTTGACCTCAGCATACCCTGATACTTTGTTATGTTTGAGAATGCTTCACTTTGGACAGTTCTTGTGATTTAACCCAGGACCTGTGACTCTTTATTTGAGTCCCCCACCTAGGTTACTGGACTTATGAACCTCCATCTGGATTTCTTGAACATACATGGACTTATATCAAGGCAGTAATCAGATCCAGCTTGATCACAAACCCTTGCATATCATTTGCATACATCATCATTGCATCATTTAACATGTGTTTATTTGTTTTTCAGGGTATCCATATCACATTTGGCTTGGTTTTGACCCCTTCATCTGCATAGGCCCTTTGTTCATCAGCTATTTTGCTTCAGCAACCTCCATCAGCTACCCTGCTTCAAGTCACTTGCATCACCAGTATCAGCATGTCAGTGGCCCATCTCCAGTGTTAATCTCCATCATCAGCATCTGTCTCAGTTCTTCATCAGCAGGCATGGCACCCAAGAAGAGCAACATCTCCTATCATTTCTTTGAGCCTGAGCTGGCTGGCATCAGGAAGGTCCAGGCCCTGATTACTCCAGACCATATACCACTATTCAGAGAACATTATGGAGGCATCCTTGATGTGGTTATGGTTTTGGACCCTTCCCAGAGGAGCTTGATTCATACTTGCCTGCAGTTCTATGATACCCCTCTGAGGTGCTTCACCTTCCAGAATTTTCAGTTGGGACCCTTGTTGGAAGAGTATTCATCACTGATTGGAGTGCCTGTTAGGGGTGGTGTCCCCTTCAACCCTGAGATGGCTTTTCCTAGTAATGAAGAGGTGGTAAGGGCATTGTATCTGGAACCAGTTCTGATTGAGCAGAACATGACAGCAAAGGCTGGAATCTCTGGTCTACACTTGGATTTCTTGACCTCTCAGGCTATCTTGAAGGCCTCCTTGGGAGAATGGAAGGCAGTCTGTGCATTATTAGCCCTTAGCATATATGGGGTTATATTATTTGCAGATGAGCCTAAGTTCATTAGCAAGAATGCAATCCATCTTTTCATTCTGAGGAACCCAGTGCCCACCTTACTGGGAGATTTCTACTACTCTGTTCACCAAAGGAATGAAAAGCAAAGGGGAAGGTTGGTGAGATGTTGTGCTCCCCTATTCCATACCTGGCTGCTCAAACACCTGCCCAAGACTGATGCATTCTTGAATCCTCACCAACAAAAGAATTGGGCTAGGAGGCTTGTTGCTTTGACCTCAGATGACATCAGGTGGTGCACCCAGAGCACCAAGGGCAGGGGACATCATTACTAGTTGCGGGCAGTTCCCCAATGTACCTCTGATAGGAGTGAAGGGTTGCATTAACTACAACCCTCTGCTATTCAAAAGACAACTGGGCTATGCATTGGTCCACCCTCCTAGAGTACAAGATCTAGCTGAGACCCTTTATTGTGAGATCAAGCCTAATCTGGCTATTGTTAGGCAAGCATCCTGGGCTTGGGACAATGTCCAGACCAAAGGGAGTGCCATTCTTGGGAGATGCAACAATGTGGCCTCAGCTCAGTATTATGAGTGGTCTCATGCTAGAGCTCAAATTTCTGGGATGCCCTTCACCATTGAAGATGTACCTAGACCATCCACAGCACCACCTCCAGCCACTGTCAGCCTGGAGGAATTTGAAAAGCTAAAAGAGAGGAATGAGAATTTGTCTGAAGCCTTGAAGAGAACCCTCTGGGAGAGGAGTGATGGTCGCCTGGACATTGAAAGATTAGAAAAGCTTAAGGTGGAGCATCTAGCCAGGATTGAAAAGTCAGAGGACTACATCAAAAAGTCAAGGGCTGGGGAGCAGATTTTGAAGAATGCCTGTAAAGAGGCTCAGTTTCAGAAGGCCAGGACTGATCTCTATCTGAAAGAGAGTCAAGCTAGGTGGGTCAGGATCACTGAAGCTCGCACTCAAGAGGATAAAAGAACTCAGGACAAGATTGAGCAGTTGGAGGCTAATGCAAAGGAGCAACAGGAAGCCCTATTAGCAGCCCAGAGGGAGATCTCAAAATTGAAGCTCAGGGCTGGTGTGAAGAGGTCAAAGGACCAAAAGCAGACACAAGAAGCTAACCACTGCTATCACCACCAGGAATCTTCTCATCAGGAATCTCACGGAGCATCCAGCTAATCCTGTGACTGAGGCCCTTTTGAAGGAAGTTCAGGAGGATGAGTTTGGTCTTGGTGTCTGACTTTTGCTTGTTGTTGTTTTCATTTCATGTACTTTTAATTTTTGTTGTATTTATTGACCCCTCAGAGGGCATGTATTGTAAAAAACAAACTATGTATGTTTTTCCATTTGTAATATATTCATTAGTTTGTTTTGAGTTCTTTTTCTCTCAAGCAATATCAAAGCACCTTCCTCAGGGGTCTGGAAAGGTCAAAACCAAATGCCAAGCCGGATACCTTGGAAACAAATGAGCATACTGCATTGCATACTAACTTTTTTTTTGTTTTGTAGGTTTTTGTTTTGTTGTTACTAACTCTGTTGTGATTCAGGAACTATTGCTCGACGACGGGTGTTCCCACTCAACTGTCCGCACAGATATCCTACCCGCAACAACCTTCCGGGTATACAAATGGACCAAGTACAGCAGGACCTTACAGAGGTCAGGACTCAAATGGCCAATGAGAGACTGGAGATGAGAAATCAGATGACCCAGTTTATGGAGGTGATGAATGGATTGGCATAGAGCCAAGAGAGATTAAGGGCATTGGTAGAAAGGCAGACCCAGGAGGAACCCCATCTAGGGACTGGGGGAACAAGCAACAATGAGAGGGTCCAGCCTCATGTTAATCCTCCAGTGTATGGGCCTCACCTTCATCCAGAGATCAACATCCCTGCTAATGTGCAAGGGAATTCCACTGCAGGCAGAGTATTACAAGAAGACCCCCAAGAGGATCAATTCACTGTGATGGGAGCTGGGGATGAAGCCTATGATAGAAGGCTAGATGAAATTGCTGAGAAATTGAGATCCCTGGAGTCCCAGAATTCCTTGGGCTTTGAGGTTATGGACATGGGTCTAGTGGACGGGGTAAGGATTCCCCACAAGTTTAAACCTCCGTGCTTCGAGAAGTACAACGGAACTTCCTGTCCCCGAACCCATTTACAATCCTTTCTGGGGAGGCTGAAGGCATATACCATGGATGAAAAGCTATGGATTTTTTATTTTGAAGATAGCTTAACAGGAGCTTCAAGGGAATGGTACTCTCACTTGACTAGAGCAACCATCAGATGCTGGAAGGACCTAGCTGAGGCCTTTATCAGACAATACCAGTACAACTTGGATATGGCTCCTAACAGGACCCTCCTGATGGGAATGTCTCAATCATCCAGGGAAAGCTTCCGGGAATACGCCCAGAGGTGGAGACAGCTTGCTGCTGCTGTCCAACCACCCATGTCGGAGAGGGAAATGGCCGACATGTTCATGAACACCCTCCAAGGGACATACATTGACAGACTAGCTGCCTTTTCTTCTACCAGCTTCGCTGACGTAGTCATAGCTGGAGAAAGGATTGAAAGCCTGTTAAAGATGGGCAAAATTTCTGACAACGGTGCAAGCTCGTCCAGCAACCCCAGAAAACCTTTTGTAGGTCCAAGAAGAACCGGTGAGACTAATGCTATTCAGGCCAGCAGGGGCAGACCACAATATGTTCATAGGTCAGTGGCAGCAGTCACCATTCCCACTCCAATTCCTCAGCAACCAGCATATCAACCACAGCAACAACCCCATTACCAGCAACAAACTCAGTATCCGCCTCAGAGAAACTACAACGACAACAACAACAACAATCAACAAAGACCATTTCAACAACGACCATCTCAGGCCAATAGGGTGATTGATCTGATCCCTATGCCTTATGCCGCTTTACTGCCACAGCTCCTTAAGCTCAACTTGGTTGAGTTAAGGACGTTGGCGCCACCAGATCCTTCCAGTCTACCATGAAATTATGACGCCAATGCCAGATGTGCTTTTCACTCCAATGCACCTGGCCACAGTACAGAGAAGTGCAGAGCTTTACAGATGAAGGTACAAGACTTGGTAGATTCTAAAGCTCTAAACTTTGCACCCCCGCCAAATGTTAACCAAAACCCTATGCCCAACCATGGAGGGCCCAGAATTAATGCTATTGAGGAAGATATGTCGTCTTTCTTGATAACCAGTGTTGGGCAGATCCGGACACCCCTTGTAGAGATTAAAGCTCAACTCCTTGAATGCCAGATATTCCCTGGGTGTGAGCTCGGGTGCGGTTATTGCAACATTTCGGTAAATGGATGTGATAACTTGAGAAGCGGCATAGACAGTCTTATCCAGAATGGTCTACTTCAAATCACAACATCAATACCTTCAAATCCGGCAATCCCTCCGACAACAGTTCCAGAGTCTCCTACAACTGCAACAACAATTATTCCAAACAATTCTTCAGTTTCATCAACAAATGCTTCAAATATCACTTTAACAAGCCAGATATCAACAAACATTACTTCTACAACATCAGCACCCCTCTATTCAGAATCTTCTCCTACAACACCAGCAAATATCTCAGCAGTCACTATTTATTATGATCCGTCAAGTATTCCTCCGAACAACAATTTTCAACAACAAGCAGTGGCATCTCCTGCCAGGACACCGGTCACTATCTACTATGATCCACATACTATTGCAACACCCTCCTCTGCTGCAGTCAGCCCGGTTACCATCACGGTACCTGGGCTTGTTCCATATGAAAGCAGTAATGCCATCCCTTGGCATTATGGCTCTGACCTTTACTGCAATGGGGAGAAAATAACTCTTGACTCTTCAACTTCTTCTCCACAGGTTGGCAATGTCGGGGGAGGCGGAGGCTTCACCAGAAGCGGACGCCTTTTTGCCTCGCAATCACAAAGACCTAATGCTGAAGCAGAAGCTGCTGCCAAAGCAAAAGGGAAGAGTGTAATAGCTGAAGAGCCCATTCTCAAAGAAACATAGAAGACATCTTTTGAACAAGATGTAGACGAGTTTATAAGAATTATCAAGAGGAGTGATTACAAGGTGGTGGATCAGCTTCACCAAACTCCCTCAAAAATCTCCATTCTATCCCTGCTGATGTGTTTCGAAGCTCACCGGAATGCATTACTAAAAGTCTTGCACGCAGCATATGTGCCGGAGGAGATCACCGTTAATCAGCTGGAGACCGTGGTAGCAAATGTCAATACCAGCCATGGATTGGGTTTTACCAATGCTGATTTAACGACTGAGGGTTTTAACCACAATAAAGCTTTACACATCACCCTGGAATGCAAGGGTGCTGTTCTATCACATGTACTGGTAGACACTGGGTCTTCACTCAATGTCTTACCAAAGAAAGCCTTGGTGAAGCTGGAATATGATGGCTTGGCATTGCGTCCAAGTAATTTGGTAGTGAGGGCATTTGACGGCTCTAAGAGATCAGTGCTAGGAGAGATTGATCTACCTGTGATGATTGGCCCACAGACGTTTAAAATAACCTTATGTGTGATGGACATTCAGCCGGCCTACAACTGTTTGTTGGGTAGACCTTGGATTCATGCCGCTGGCGCAGTTACATCTACCCTTCACCAGAAGTTAAAATTCGAGTGGGAGGGCCAGATCATCACCATTTGTGGTGAAGAAGATATTTTTGTTAGCCATCTGGCTACATACAAATACATTGAGATGGATGGGGAGATCCATGAAACCATGAGTCAGGGATTCGAAGCCCTGAACATCAATGAAGCATCTGCTGTACTTGGGACTTCCATGACATCTTACCAGCAAGCCAGGAAGGTTGTTGAAGAGGGGAATGCTCAAGGCTGGGGCAAGCTGTTGCCTGTGGAGAAGAAAGAGGACAGATTCGGGTTGGGTTACAAACCAACTCAACAAATTCAATCAGAGGCTGCTAAGAAGCCCAATTTTGTTAGTGGGGGGATGCTCACCCCTGATGCTGTAAACAACTTGGAAGATGAGTCGAAAGATGAGCGCAACCTGGAGAGCTGGATACGTCCAAGGATCCCGGGGAGCCGTATCTCAAATTATAAGGGTTACTCCTGCAGAGTAATTATTATTTCCTGTATATTTTAAGCATGCATCAAGTCTTGCATCTTTCCCAAGATGACAAGACTCATTTTGTAATCGGGCCATCTTGTAATTTTGTGCAAACAGATCAATCAATGAATATCGGATGTCTTTTGCAAATGAGTCTTTTTCTTTTCTGCTCACTATTTTTCATTTTTCTTTTTGTACAAAAATAAAAATGGCAATGTTTTCAAAATGATAAACTTCATTTCACTTTTTCTAAACAAGATTAAAATCAATCACTAAAATGAACAATCTAAACCCTTGCAGAGAGTGCCTTTCAGACTGCACCGACAACAACACAGCTATGACTTCGTATGACTTTGACAATCCAATCAATCAAGCTGATGAAGGGGTTGAAGAAGATTATGAGCTTCCTGAAGAGCTAGCCAGGTTGTTAAGACAAGAGGAGAAGGTTATCACTCCTCATCAGGAGGAGATCGAAACGGTTAATCTTGGTACGGAAGAAGACGTGAAAGAGGTTAAAATCAGGGCCTGCTTACAAGACTCAGTGAAAGAACAGTTGATTGACATGCTTCGGGAGTATGTGGATGTGTTTGCTTGGTCTTACCAGGATATGCCAGGGTTGGACACCGATATTGTCATGCACAAGCTGCCATTAAAAGAAGACTGCCCGCCAGTAAAACAGAAGTTGCGCCGTACTCGCCCAGATATGGCAATGAAGATAAAGGAAGAGGTACAGAAACAGTGGGACGCCGGGTTCCTTGTTGTAACTAGCTATCCGCCGTGGGTTGCTAATATTGTACCTGTGCCTAAGAAAGACGACAAAGTAAGGATGTGTGTTGACTACCGGGATCTGAATAGAGCCAGCCCGAAAGATGATTTCCCATTACCTCACATTGATGTATTGGTTGATAATACGGCTCAGTTCTCGGTATTCTCCTTCATGGACGGATTTTCAGGATACAATCAGATCAAAATGTCACCTGAAGACATGGAGAATACAACTTTCATCACACCCTGGGGCACATTCTGTTACAAGGTGATGCCATTCGGACTGAAGAATGCAGGTGCAACATATCAACGGGCTATGGTAACATTATTCCACGATATGATCCATAAAGAAATCGAATGTTATGTGGATGACATGATTGCTAAGTCCCTCATAGAAGAAGACCACCTGATAAATCTGCTGAAATTATTCAAGCGTCTGAGGAAATACCAACTGAAACTGAACCCCAACAAGTGCACATTCAGGGTGCGATCTGGTAAGCTGCTGGGTTTTATTGTAAGCGAGAAAGGGATTGAGGTTGACCCTGATAAAGTCAAAGCCATTCAAGAAATGCCTGCACCGAAGTCAGAAAAAGAAGTTCGAGGGTTTCTAGGTAGATTGAACTACATTTCCAGGTTCATATCTCACCTTACAGCAACCTGTGAACCTTTGTTCAAGCTGTTAAGAAAAGAACAGACGGTCAGGTGGAACGAAGACTGCCAAAGGGCTTTTGACAAAATCAAGAAGTACTTGCAAGAACCTCCAATCCTCATGCCTCCAGTTGAAGGAAGACCTCTGATAATGTACTTGACAGTATTAGAGGAGTCGATGGGGTGTGTGCTGGGCCAGCATGACGAGTCTGGTCGAAAAGAGTATGCAATATACTACCTGAGCAAAAAGTTTACCGACTGTGAACAACGTTATTCACTGCTCGAGAAAACTTGTTGTGCTTTAGCGTGGGCTGCTCGCCGACTGAGACAGTATATGTTGACCCACACCACTTTGTTGATATCAAAAATGGACCCAGTTAAGTACATTTTCGAGAAGCCAACTCTTACCGGACGGGTTGCAAGATGGCAAATGATCCTCACAGAATATGACATCCAGTACACGTCTCAGAAAGCCATCAAGGGCAGTGTGTTGTCTGATTATCTTGCTGAGCAACCTATTGATGATTACCAGCCTATGAGATTTGACTTCCCTGATGAAGACATCATCTTCATAAAAGCAAAAGATCATGAAGAGCCTATTCACACTGAAGGGCCTGACCCGGAAGGAGAATGGACTATGATGTTTGATGGGGCTGTTAATATGAATGGTCGTGGTGTTGGTGCAGTGCTCATTACACCTATGGGAGTTCACATGCCTTTCTCGGCAAAGCTCACCTTTAACTGCACTAACAACGAAGCTGAATACGAAGCTTGCATTATGGGTCTTGAGGAAGCCATTGACCTCAGGATCAAGACTTTGACGGTATTCGGAGATTCAGCTCTGGTAGTTAATCAAACCAACGGCAAATGGTACACCCACCAGGATCATCTGATACCTTACAGGGATTATACAAGAAGGTTATTGACTTTCTTCACAACGGTCAAGCTTGAGTATATCCCTCGAGATGAAAATCAGTTTGCAGATGCTCTGGCTACCATTTCATCCATGATCAAAGTTCAAGCTGCCAACTTTGTGCCTCAGATTTCAGTGTCCAGACTTGACAGACCAGCATATGTGTTCTCAGCAGACGTTGTTAAGGATGATAAGCCTTGGTTCCATGATATTAAGTGCTTCTTGGAGGATCAAACATACCCACCTGGGGCATATTCCAATGATAAGAAGACATTAAGAAGGCTTGCTGGTAGTTTCTTCCTGAATACTGATGGTTCCCTATACAAAAGAAACTTTGATATGGTACTCCTCAGATGCGTTGATAGAACAGAAGCAGACTTGTTGATGCACGAGGTACACGAAGGATCCTTTGGTACCCATGCAGGAGGGCATGCCATGGCTAAGAAATTGCTAAGATCAGGCTATTACTGGATCACAATGGATGCCGACTGTTGTGCCTATGCCAGAAAATGCCATAAATGCCAGATCTATGCGGATAAGGTGCATGTGCCTCCCAATCCTCTGAATGTGATGTCTTCACCCTGGCCCTTTACTATGTGGGGCATTGACATGATCGACAAGATTGAACCGACTGCTTCAAACGGCCATAGATTCATCTTGGTAGCCATTGACTATTTTACCAAGTGGGTTGAAGCAGCTTCTTATGCGAACGTTACAAGGCAATTGGTAGCCCGATTTCTGAAGAGAGACATCATCTGTCGATACGGAGTTCCCGAGCGAATCATTACTGATAATGGTTCCAACTTGAACAACCAAATGATGGCAGAGCTATGTCGGGACTTCAAGATCCAACACCACAATTCTTCTCCTTACAGGCCAAAGATGAATGGCGTTGTTGACGCAGCTAATAAGAATATCAAGAAGATTGTGCAGAAGATGGTAGTCACCTACAAAGACTGGCATGAAATGCTACCGTTCGCCTTGCATGGGTACCGCACGTCAATCAGAACATCCACTGGGGCAACACCGTATCAGCTTGTGTACGGTATGGAAGCGGTCCTACCAGTTGAAGTTGAGTTACTCTCCCTACGGGTACTGATGGATGTTAAGCTAAACGAAGCAGAATGGGTCTGGTCCCGATACGAACAACTGAGTCTGATTGAAGAGAAAAGATTGGCTGCAATCTGTCATGGGCAGTTGTATCAGAAGAGAATGAAGAAAGCCTTCGATCAGAAAGTCAGGCTCCGAGAGTACCAAGTAGGAGATCTTGTGCTGAAAAGAATCCTCCCTCCTCATACATACCACAGGGGCAAGTGGACTCCGAACTATGAAGTACCATTTGTAGTCAAGAAAGTTTTCTCTGGTGGAGCACTGATGCTCAGCACCATGGATGGTGAAGACTTCCCGTCCCCTGTGAATTCAGATGCAGTTAAAAAATACTTCGCATAAAAATGACCCGCTGGACATAAAAACAGAATGTAAGTCCAGGCAAAAATAGGGCATCCCGGCGAGTCAAAAACAGAATAAAAGACTCGGGCAAAAATAAGGGAAAATAAACAAAAAAAAATGTACACCTGCTGAGTTGAAAAGCCGCATTGGACAACTCAGGCAAAAATGGGAATCCCGATGGATTGAAAACCCGAAAGGGCGATCCATGCAAAATAAGGGAATAAGCGAACAGCTGCATCTTGAATTCGTCTGTATCACCCACAACTTGGTAAGCTTCGAAAGGATCAAGCCTCTTTCAGAATCAGCCTTCTTCAGAAAGCGAGACGAGAAGAACGTCAAATGTCATACAAGTCATAGCAAGGGGAAGCTCCTTGAAGCGTCGTCAACATTGCCAACATTTTGTTTCTCAATTTATAAGCAATCTCCTCATTTCAGGGGATATGTTTCTTTGACTGTATCTTGCCAATTCAGGGCATACGAATTAATAAAATCAGATTTTCAGTCATGTCTCGTCTCGTACATTTTATTTTCATTTGCAAAATGTCCGATGTCTTTAAGATACTGATTGCATAAATACAAATGCTTCTTTTCTAAAGAATGTGTGCTTGCAGGGAATATATTTACTCCCGGGAGTGTCTGAACTCCTATGATGGAATCCAGTAAGGGATACCCCGGGATTACTTGTACGTTCCTATCTTCGCAGGATTGCAGGTATTCAAAACACGACATGGGGCATGAAAACTTCACTCCCAGCAAGCTGGCAAATCAATAACTCACTCAGCCTTAGCACCAGAAATGTTTTCTCCCCAGCTGAGTTGCCACTTGTCGTTTCTCCCCAGCCGAGTTACCATTTACTATTCCCCCACAATCAAGCCAGGGAACCGTCTCCCCACAAAGTGTCAATCTCTACCCGGAGAAACAACACACGAAAGAATCACAACAGAGTAACGAAGGCTTCTACAAACCCCAGCTGGGTCCCTCATTACCAAGAATGGGTCTATCAGTGACTTGTTCCTCCAAGCAGATACATCTCAATGGTCTCATCCCCAGCTGGGATGTCCACTTCAAGCAGATCGGCCAGAGATCTTCGCAGCAACGGGATCCGAATCCCGGATCGGTATCTTTTGCATAATCATAGCATTCGCATCATATTCACCCCACAAAGCGTAGCATTCCGTCTAACACGGAGCATTACGGAAAAAATCAAACATGTTGCATAATCATAAGTCATGGTCTGAATCAAACACTTGTGAATAATGACAATCCGTCAACAATATACAAAATGCTCCCCAGATTCCCCAGCAAAGAGCTAAAGCAGTTGCCTTACACTCACAACATCAGTACATACTCTTTGTGGCACCCGTCCGTGTCATATCCCCAATAGAAAGCCAAAGCGTCCCCTTTGCACTCACAGATATATATATATATATATATATATATATATATATATAATTTTCTTGACATCCGTCCGTGTCACTTTCCCCAGCATAATTACCTAAACACTTTGTATATCAAATACTTGTTTACTATACTTTTCTCCTTTTGACACTCGTCTGTGTCACTCTCCCCAGCAGGTTGAACACTCAACTATATACCACTCATACTCTTATTTCACATATACAGATACCCGTCCGTATCTTGTATATACCACTCAAAACCCCTCAGATTCGACACTCGTCCGTGTTCTTTGTTAACCAGTTGGTACTCGTCCGTACCATCATCTCAGAACATGCGTCAAGCGTTTGTTTCTACCTGATACTCGTCCGTATCATAGTCTTAGGGATGCTCGTCCGCATCTTTAACCCATACACTGAGTCAAACCCTCTTGTCTTCTTGAATTTAGACACTCGTCTGTGTCTACTTTTCCCCAGAAGAGTCTCCTCAGAATCAACACTCGTTCGTGTTCCTTGTTAACCAGTTGATACTAGTCTGTATCATCATCTCTGAACACGTGTCAGTATTTGTTTCTACCCGATACTCGTCCGTATCAAAGTCTTAGGGATGCTCGTCCGCATCTTTAATCTATACACAGCGTCAAAACATTTATACCTTTATTTCCTGGATATAAACACTCGTCCGTGTTTACTATTCCCCAGTAGATCGCCCGCAAAGCAAAACTTCTTTTCTACCTGACATTCGTCCTATGCCATGATAAAACCTTGAGAGCAGCCGTCCCCTGCTAGGTGATCGTCCTTCACCTCTTGATGATCGTTCTTCATCATGCTCATCCGATGGCCGTCCCCATTGTTGACCTTTTCTATCCGACATTCGTCCTATGTCGTGATATTTAGCAGCCGTCCCCTGCTAGGTGATCGTCCTTCACCTCTTGATGATCGTCCTTCATCATTTTATCTGATGGCCATCCCCATCGTTGATCTTGTTATCTGACATTCGTCCTATGTCATGATAAACCTTGAGAGAAGCCGTCCCCTGCTAGGTGATCGTCCTTCACCTCTTGATGATCGTCCTTCATCATGCTCGTCCGATGGTCGTCCCCATTGTCGATCTTTTATCCGGCATTCGTCCTATGTCGCGATACTTTCGGAAGCCGTACCCTGCCAGGTGATCGTCCTTCACCTTAGATGACCGTCCCTCATCTTATCCCCCTTAGAGCAGTCGTCCCCTGCTAGGTGATCGTCCTTCACCTTTGATGACCGTCCCTCATCATTATTTCATTTATTCTTTAACCCGATGGCCGTCCCCGTCGTGGTCCCTTTTCCTTTTATTGATGATCGTCCTTCATCAGTTTAGCCCGATGGCCGTCCCCCATCGTTGTTTGCATTACTTTATGAGCCTGATGACCGTACCTCATCATTTACTTTTTACATATTCCCCAGAGAATCTTACAGCTTTACTTGATGGTCTTCCCCATCATAATCTTTTATATCCCCAGCATGTCGGTCATCCCCGTCATTGCTTTATTTCCCGCATTCTCCCCAGCATGTCGGCTGTCCCCGTCATTGCTCTTTCCCCAGCAGTCGTCCTCTGCTCGGCGGTCGTCCTCCGTCGCTCGCACTTTATAATTATACTTTATTTTCTTTTACAATCTATATCCCTTTTCTTCTTCATTCTGTGAGTGCAAATTTTGGACTATCTTTGGTATTCAACCACAAGTTATCTTGTTTGCCTGTTGAGCCGTTGCTCACATCCTGCACAGCTAACTCATGTTTGAATAGGGGCAGCTGTAAACACCCCAAATTTTCCCTCACCCATTCACACCATGGCTTGTGATCATTTCATATGCATAAATCTAATCATAGCATCTCATACCACATTTTTGATTCATTGCTTTGGTTCAAAGTCATCTGCATCTAGGGTTTGTGATCTAAGCAATCCAAAGAGCTTTTTGAGCCACTCCAAAGGTCATCAATCACTTCAAAGGGGCCCATGTATGTTCAAGCATCATATTATGATCTCTCAAGGTCAAGAATGTCAAAAAAAAATCACAAGAACTGAGAATGGCATGGAAGCAGAGCCAGGTTTGACTGCACAAATGACCTAGAATTAGGGTTTTGGTTTCAGAGGCCATAACTCCAATTTTTTTGGTCATTCTTGTTTCTATTGGTCTCTATATGGTATAGGGAGCATGCATATCAATTTTAATGAAGAAATTTCTTGGGGAAGTCATCTGATCAAGAGTTGACTTTTCAAGCAAGTCAGTGCAAAATCAGGGCATCTGAGGCCCCCAATGACCCAACCAAAGGGTGTTCTTCATCATTTTGTTTATTTATGATCTTTATTTGATCATAGAAGATGTTGGAAGTTCACAAAATTGAAGAATTTCAAGTCATTTGCAAAGTTGACGTTTTGGGAAAGTTGACTTTTAATGAAAATTGCCATTTTGGGAAACTTTTTCAACCCTTGCTTTTTGATTCAAAAATGTTTCAAATGGAAAAACTTTGGTCATGAAAGTTGTAGAATGGATCATTCCCTTTTCAAAAAGTACAAGAACATGACCTAATTCATTTTGGATCAAAAGTTATGGCTTGTCAAAGTTGGCTAAAATCACAAAATTTGAAGTTTTCTACCAAAGAGACAATTTGCAAAATGGTTTGATCAAGTGTTCTAAAGGCCTCAAATGTGTATCATTTCTTCACAACATGATCATGTGACATCTAAAATTCAGAATGGGCCAAGGGATCATTCATTTTCATGACTTGTGGGGCAAGAATTTTCAAAAGAAACCAAAGTGAAGCAAGTTGCAAAAACTCACTCAAGTATGAATCCACTTGCTTGCTGACTTCAAAAACAATCCAAGGGCTCTCCACACATCTTGCTGCGCAGGACACCCCATTTGTCCTTGGCTAGCTAGCAACCCATACCTCTCTTACACAAACTTGACATTTTGGCAACTTGAGCCATACCAATCACAGCAGTACACATCAACTCATCTGACCAATCCCATTTGTTTATACAAACCAAAAGCAAGCCATTTGACATACAACACAAGCCTGAAAGCACCAAGAACACAACTCTCTCATTTTCACCCCATTTTGCAAAAGCTTTCGAAACACTCTCCACAAGCTGCAAACACACAAACCAACTTCACAAATCAACTCAACATACTTCACTGATCAAAAACCACCCATCACCATTGCCTGAAACTCCCTGAATCAGAAACACGATCACCACCCCCCCTTGAACAGAACTTCTGTAATCTTCCAAACCAGCCATCACAAACTTCTTCCAAGTATCAAGACTTCATCAGGGGCCTAAGAGGAGTGGTTTGCACAAAGAAAGAAGGTCAGAAAGTTGCAAACTGAGAAAGCTCAAAGCTCAGGTATCTCAAGAATTTTTTTTCCAGAAATGAGTTTTTAAGTTTCTAAATTGTTCCTCATACTTTGCTGATCACTCTGGTGTTTTTACTTTTTGAAATGGTTGAGAAATAAGCATTTAATCGTGTTCTGAAACTTTTCTGACCTAAATATGTTTTGCTTCGATTCACATGATTGATGAATGAAAAATGGTTTTTGTTTGGGGGTTTTGATTCAGTGTTGAATGGGGATGGATTCTGGGCAGTTAAATTTCATTTTTATTGCGTGTAGAGAGAGTTAGAGATTTGGCTCGTCGGAGGAGATGACCGGAACCACTGTTTCGGTCATCTGAAAGTCATTAGGGCATTTAATTAGGGCACTAATCATAATTAGCAAATTTGAATGATGGCCGTCCAGATGCGCGCCAGGTCAATTCGCGCGCGTGTGAGTTCAAACCTCAGCCCTTGATCTTGTTGACTTTTCTATTTTTCAGTTTTAATTCATTTTATTCTCTTTTTATTTCATTTGTTTTCTTCATTTAATTTAAAATAGCAAAACATTGTGAAAAATTCTGAAAATTTTTATGCAAGCTTTTATTAATTTTTCAGAAACCAAAAACATTTTTATTTTTATTTTTTGCATTAAAAATTATTTTTAAATCATTTAAAAGTTTATTTTTAATTAATTAATGAGAATTAATTAATTAAAAATACTTTTAGGTATTTAAAAATCACAAAAAAATTCATGAAACCTTTATAACCATTTAGAAACATTGTCCAACCCTCAAACCAAATTTCTTTTTTGATCTTGATGTCTTTTGACAATTTTTCATGGAATTAATTTCATTTCAAGGCATTATTTTGATCCAATCTTTGAAAATTCATTTCTGCCTAGTCTTTAAGAGTTGGACTTTGATTCTTTTTGCATTGCATATTGCATATCATGAAGTTTATAGGATTAAATTGGCATGATTTGATCTTGCATTTTCAATTTGTTTAACATTTTTCTTGACATGGTCCCATAAAACCCTAGCAATCTTGAGAAATTCATAACCCTCATTAGGTTAAGAGTTAGAACCCCTCCTTTGGGCAGTGAGTTTGTATAGGTTTAGGGTTCCTTTGAATGCATTTTCAATTTTTTTTATCATGATGTTTGCTTCTGGTTTTGATTTTTGTTTTGTGCATTGATCATAAACCCTAATTTGGGCTTCCTTTTGCATTCATCTTGCATTTGCTTGCATACCATGACTTGCCATGACATTTTGTGCATCCATTTGATTCAAAATACATCTTAGGACATATTAGAAGCATGTTTGATCATTGCATCTTTCATTTGCCATTTTGTATGTCATTTGCATTTCATAACTTTTCATGTATGTTCATGGTTCTAAGCATGCTTCTCTTGCATCCATATGTTTGTATGATCATCCTCATGCATTGTTTCATGTTTGCATCATCTCATAGCATCATTAGCATCATACTTATGCTTCTGGTTTTGATTTACATCATCCCATTTCACCTCATTTTGCATTGCATTGCATTCCTTTCACTAACTTTTCAGGTGGTAAGTAACTTTGAGAAGTGAATTTGCCTTCACTTCTCACAATTTCTTTTCACCCCTCTTATGCATCATTGCTGAATTTTGTCTTGTGTTTGAGATTGAGCTTGCTCATTCTTCTTCATCTTACTTTCTTTCCTCAAGTGACTTGTCTTCTTATCTGAAGCAAGTTACTTTGCTTCTCCTTGCTCCTTTCATCTGCTTCCTGGTGGTTTCTCTGAAGATGTCTCTTGTAAACCTCACAAACCTTAGGAACTTCCAAGCATGACAATAATTAGAGTTTTGATTAGTCCCCCATTTAGCTTTTACCTTTGTGTCTCATTGAGTCTTCTCTTCTCATCTCATAATCAAGGACTAAACCTTAAAGGTTTTAAGGCTTTGTGATTAAGCTTATGCCTACATCCTTCTATTAGGATGGAGTGTATAACTTTAATCCTAAGTGTTAAACCCTTAATGTGTTTAAATCCCTTAATCAATTCACCTAATAATCATCAAGACATCAAGCTTGTAACTTGGGCCTTGCATTAGGGTTCTATTTCTTCCTTAACTGGTTAAGAAGGACTAACCCTAGTGTTAATGGACAAGTCCCCCTCAAGTTGTCTTACTAACCATAAAACTCACTTCTTCATCTTATAATTTAATAAAATCCACTTAATAAAGGATTTGTTTTGTCATGAAGTTAATCCCTAATCATGGATTAAGTTGAGGAGCTTTCCTCAGCTTAAACATTCTCATCTATTATCCTTCTATTAGGATGGTGTAATGAGTCTGTTTAATCCTTGATTATGGCTTAATCTCATTACTTAACACTAAACAAAAACACCAAAAACATCTAAATAATCACAAGTAGGCTAATGATCTTAATCCTACACCATGGTAATTAAGTGTGAGAAGCTGACTTCACACTTAAGGTATTCTCATTACCCCTAATCAGAGGGAAGATGTGATGAGTTTACTAACCCATTGGCTTAGGATTAAGCTCATTAACTTTTGACAAATCTTCAAAAGCAATAAAAGACTGAAAACACAAAAAAACAAACAATAATCGTCTCCTCCGGGATTCTTTTCTCATCTCATTCACTCACAAACGAGAACTTGCTTCTTCCGTCTAATGCAAGACAGTTAGCACCTGAGCTAGACAGGTCATACACTTGAGCATAGACAAGCAAGCAGTTCAATAGTAAATTTACCTTTCAGTCTCTTTGGGTCGAACTACGGTGTTCTGACTTCCTCATTGCACGAGAGGATACGTAGGCATAACTTAACTGTTATCGAACAAAAGTCTCTGTATATCCCCCCTCTTTCCAGCATCATTCTTTTAACCTCCTGATTTTGAGTATCTTATTCCTGTTCCCACACTGACACTGTACATATCACACATCACTTTCTCTTACACTGACACTTGCATTCTTTCCAGCTTTGACACACAAATTGCACTGACACTACCCCTTTAAAACACAAATCTTTTAAGCGTGGATCCCGTCGAGTACGACGGACAATCTGGGTGCTAATACCTTCCCAGGTTGTAACCAACCCCCTTTCTCAGTCTCTCTGGTTCGCAACCGTCTTATCTATCCTTTTTCTAGGTTTATGCAGCATTACCTTTCCTTCGGGATAAAAATGCCTAGCTGGCGACTCTTTCATTCTCTTGAGTTCACTCCTGTGTGTTCTCATTTCATCCTTTCGCCGACCATTCGCGTCTGTACCTTCATATGAGCCAGTCTCATTTATCGGGAGCAACAAGATGCTTTTCTCATACTTAAGTATTCTCATTATCCCTAATCAGGGAGGATATAATGAGTTTACAAGCCTTTGATTTAGGCTTAAGCTCATTAACTTATGCAAAATACCAAAAATAATAACAAAACTGAAAACACAAAAACAAACAATAATCATCTCCTTCAGGATTCTTTTCTCATCACACTTATTCATAAATGAGAACTTGCTTCTTCCGTCTAATGCAAGACAGTTAGCACTCGAGCCAGACGAGTCACACACTTGAGCATAGACAAGCAAGCAGTTCACAGTCAAATTTATCTTTCAGTCTCTTTGAGTCGAACTACGGTGTTCTGACTTCCTCATTGCACGAGAGGATATGTAGGCATAACTTAACAGTTATCGAACAAAAGTCTTTGTGTCTTCCCCCTCTTTCAACATTCTTTAAAAGCCTCAGTTCCTGAGCATTCACCCTTTTGCACTAACACTGGTACATTCTTTTCCAGCGTTTGCACACAGATAGCACATACATTACCCCCTTTAAATGCAAACTTTTAAGCGTGGATCCCGTCGAGTACGACGGACAATCTGGGTGCTAATACCTTCCCAGGTTGTAACCAACCCCCTTTCTCATTTTCTCTGGTTCGCAACCGTCTTATCCATCTCTTTCTAGGTTTATGCAGCATTACCTTTCCTTCGAGATAAAAATGCCTAGCTGGCGACTCTATTCACCTTCACCTTCATCTTTCTCCTTTCGCCGACCGTTCGCGCTTGTACCGGGATGCAAATCTTCGGGAGCGACAGTCGATATGGAGAAGAATTGTGGTGCTTAATCTTGAACTGCGTGCAAAGGTCGGTAATCATAGTATTGTTCAGATTAGTACCATTTTCTATGATAATCCTTTAGGGGATTCCATACCTACATATAAGATTATGTTTGATGAATCGAGCCACAACATTCTTGGAAACAAAAGCAAAAGAGGTTACCTCTACCCACTTCGTAAATTAATCAATAGCAACGAGAATGAAACGATGTCCATTGGAAGTGGTAGGTTTGATCTCACCAATCATATCAATGCCCCACATGGCAAAAGGCCAAGGAGCAGTCAGAACATTCAATGGAACTTGAGGTACATGTACTTTATCAGCATAGATCTAGAACTTATGACAAGTCTTTGAGTGCTGATAGCAATCAACTTCCATAGTAGACCAATAGTAACTTGCTCTCAAAATATTCTTAGCCATCGTATGCCCACTAGAATGAGTACCAAAGATCCCATCATGCATGTCTTCCATAATTTCTCTTGCCTCATTCTTATCCACACAACGAAGCAAAGTTGAATCGTGATTGCGTTTGTACAAAATTCCATTACTCAGGAAACATTTGGCAGAAAATCTCCTCAGAAACTTCTTGTCATTGATAGATGCCCCTTCATGATATTCCTGAGCCTCGAGATATCTTTTCACTTCATGGAACCAAGGTTTATCTTCCACCCCTTCAATATCAACCTCATAACAGTATGTTGGCTCATCTAATTGATCAATAGTAATTCTGGGTGCTTCATCATCCCAACTGATTTCAAACATAGATGACATGGTGGCTAATGCATCTGCCAACTGATTCTCTTCTCGTGGAATATGTCCAAAGGTAATCTCTTCAAAGTATGGAATTAAAGATAACACATGCTCTCTTCAATGTCATCTATGTCCAAACATATATGAAATTATGTCCCATTCACCTTTAACCTGACTAACTATCAGGGTTGAATCTCCGTACACATTCAAGAATTGGATCTTCATCTCAATAGCATCCTTGATACCCATGATACACGTTTCATATTAAGCCATATTGTTGGTACAATTAAAACAAAGTCTAGCAGTAAATGGTGTATAACAACCTTCAGGAGAGATAATCACAACATAAACACCATTACCAAGCGCATTAGAAGCTCCATCAGAAACCATAGTCCATCGGGATCCCTGTTCAGGTCCTTCATATTGTCTAGGTTCTTTAACAACAAGCATAATATCTTCATCTGAAAACTCAAAGTTCATAGACTGATAGTCATCCATTGCTTGATGAGCCAAATGATCAGCTACCACACTTCCTTTAATTTCTTTCTGAGTAGTGTATTGTATGTCATATTCTGTCAAAATCATTTTCCATCTTGCTATTCGACCGGAGAGAGCAGGTTTCTCAAATATGTACTTGATAGGATCCATTTTTGAAATCAATAAAGTGGTATGATTCAACATATAATGTCTTAGTCGGCGACTAGCCCAAGCCAAAGCGCAACAAGTTTTCTCGAGCAGTGAGTATATTGTTTCACAGTCGGTAAACTTTTTGCTAAGGTAGTATATTGCTTGCTCTTTTCGACCAGACTCGTCATGTTGCCCCAACACACACCCCATTGAGTTGTCCAAAATCAAGGGTCTTCCTTCAACTGGTGGCATCAATATTGGAGGTTCCTGGAGGTATTTCTTGTTCTCATCAAAAGATACCTGGAATTCGTCGTTCCATTCCATTACTTGATCTTTTTTCAACAATTTGAAGATTGGATCACAAGTAGCGATTAATTGGAAAGTAAATCTTGCAATGTAATTCAGTCGTCCCAAGAAACCTCTGACTTCTTTCTCAGTACGGGGAGCGAGCATTTCTTGTATAGCTTTTACCTTTGCAGGGTCAACTTTAATACCTTTACCACTGACAACGAAACCCAAAAGTTTACCAAATCTAACTCCAAAGGTACATTTGTTTGGATTCAATCTCAACTTGTACTTCTTCAACCTCTCAAACAACTTGTGCAGATGATCAAGATGTTCTTCTTCAGTCTGAGATATGGATATCATATCATCAACATATAATTCTATCTCATGGTGAATCATATCATGGAACAAAGCTACCATAGCACGCGGATATGTTGCCCCGACATTCATCAAATCAAATGGCATTACCTTATAACAGAAGGTGCCCCACTGTGTGACAAACGTAGTCTTCTCCATATCTTCAAGTTCCATCTTAATCTGATTATAACCAGAGAAACCATCCATTAAAGAGAATACCCTATGTTGAGCAGTGTTGTCTACCAGAACATCAATATGTGGAAGCAGAAAATCATCTTTGGGGCTGGCTTTATTCAAATCCCTGTAATCCACACACATGCATACTTTACCATCTTTCTTAGGCACCGATGCAACATTTGCAACCTGTTGCTCCCAAAGATTTGCATCCCGGTACAAGCGCGAACGGTCGGTGAAAAGAGAAATGAAGTGAAGATGAATAGAGTCGCCAGCTAGGCATTTTTATCCCGAAGGAAAGGTAATGCTGCATAAACCTAGAAAGAGATGGATAAAACGGTTGCAAACCAGGGAAACTAAGAAAGGGGTTGGTTACAACCTGGGAAGGTATTAGCACCCAAAATGTCCGCCGTACTCGACGGGATCCACGCTCAAAAGATTGTGTTTAAAGGGGTAGTGTATGTGTTATCTGTGTGCGAAAGCTGGAAAAGAAATATACAGGTGTCAGTGCAAAAGGGAGTGAAATGCTCAGGAACTGAGGCTTAAAAGAGAATGCTGAAAGAGGGGGAAGACACAAAGAATTTTGTTTGATAACTGTTAAGTTATGACTACATATCCTCGCGTGCAATGAGGAAGTCAGAACACTGTAGTTCGACCAAAAAGAGACTAAAAAATAAATTGACTGTGAACTGCTTGCTTGTCTATGCTCAAGTTTATGACTCGTCTGGCTCGAGTGCTAGCTGTCTTGCATTAGACAGAAGAAGCAAGTTCTCGTTTGTGAATGAGTATGATGAGAATAGAATCCCGAAGGAGACGATTATTGTTTGTTTTTGTGTTTTCAGTTTTGTTATTGTTTTTGGTGTTTTGCATAAGTTAATGTGCTTAAGCCTAAATCAAGGACTTGTAAACTCATTATATCCTCCCTAATTAGGGATAATGAGCCTACTTAAGTATGAGATAAACATCTCAACTTAATTACCTTAATGATGTAGGATTAAGATCATTAACCTACTTGTGATTATTTAGATGTTTTTTTGGATTTTTCGTTTAGTGTTAAGTAATGAGTTTAATCTCTAATCACATATTAGTGGGCTCATTACACCATCCAAATAGAAGGATAATAGATGAGAACACTTAAGCTGAGGAAGATACCTCAACTTAATCCATGGCTAGGGATTAAATTCATTATATATCAAGCCTTTATTAAATGGATTTTAATTAAGGGATGAGATTAAGAAATGGATTTTATGGTTTGTAAGACAACTTGAGGGGGACTTGTCCATAAAACACTAGGGTTAGTCCTTCTTAACCATAAGGAAGAATTAGAACCTTAATGTAAGGCCCAAGTTACAAGATAAAGTCTTGATGATTATTAATGATTTGATTAAGAGGTTTAAACAAATTAAAGGTTTAACACTTAGGATTAAAGTTATACACTCCATCCTAAGAGAAGGATGCAGGCATAACCCTAATTCCAAAGTCCTAAAACTTTAAGAGTTTACCCTCTGATTATTGAGATGAGAATAGAGACTCAAGGAGACTCAAAGGTAAAAAGCTAAGGGGGACTAATCACAACCCTAATTATTATCATGCTTGGATGTTCCTATGGTTTATGAGGCTTAAGAAAGATCTTCAAAGAAGCCACCAATGGAAGGAGCAGATGAAAGGAGGATGAGAAAGAAGAACAAGTTACTTACTTCAAAGAAGAAGATAAGTAACTTGAAGGAAGAAAGTGAGAGATGGAACATAAATGAATTATATTCACTTCAAGGACAAACAAAATACAAAATGAAAGAGATAACAAGAAGTGAGAGGTGAAGGCAAATCCGCCTCCCAAAAATAACTTACCAAAAGTTCCTAAAATGGTTAGTATGAATGCATAAAGTATAAAGCATAAGGATATGAAGTGAAATGAGATGCAATGATCAAAGTCAGAAGTGTTTATGAAATGCAAATGTCATGTGAGATAATGCCAAGGCATACAACATGCATATGTGTGTGATCATACAAAGATGAGATGAAAATGGAAGCATGCTTTGAAGTTTGAAAACACATGAAAGTTTATGAAATGAAATGAATGCAAAACATGACAAATGGATGAAGAAATGATCAAGCAAGGTTCTAACATGTCCTAATATGTCTAAGATAACATATGAATGCAAGAAATGTCATGGCAAGTTCATGTATTGATGCATATGCAAGGTGAATGCAAGTGAACATGAGAAATTAGGGCTACATGGAAGTATGAGATGAAAATGAATAAAACAGAAGCATATGACATGATAAACATTTGAAATCAATCTCAAGTAAACCCTAATCCCATACTAGGTTGCACCCAAAAGGGGAAGGTCAGAAGCCTAACCAATCAAAAGTTATGATTTTCCTAAGTTTTCTAGGTTTTTGGGTGGTTCAAAGGGAAAAATTCAAATCAATTTGAAAATGCAAGATAAATTCATGAGGGAAATGACCTATAAACTACATGCAATATGCAAAACAATACAAAAAGAATCAACTCCAAACTCTTCTTGGTTAGGCAGAAATGATATTTCAAAGTTAGGGTTCAAAAATATGATTTTAATGACCCTTAATTCAAAGAAAATTGGCAAACTATGATCAAACCTAAAAAGAAATTTGTGTGAAAAGTTTGAAAATGTTTCTAAATGCATTGGGATGTTTCATTTTTTTGGTGATTTTTAGAAACCTAAACGTATTTTTAATTAATTAAAAGACTTTAATTAATTAAAAATAACATTTAAATATTTTAAAAATGCTTTTTTAATGCAAAAAATAAAATAAAAATCATTTTTGGAATGAGAAAAATATTTAAATTCAGAATGCAAAAGAAAATACTTTTTGAATGCTTTTTGCTATTTTAAATTAATTATGCAAAAGAAATAAAAATAAAATGAATTAAAATGAATTAAAATGAAATTATGCAGATCCTAAGGCTGAGATTTGAACTGGGTTGGAGGGAATTGACTGCGCGCGCAGATCAATGGCTGACATTCAAACTGGGCTTTAATTATGTTTTATATTTAATTAAACAGGATTACAAGCTAATGGCGCATCTGGACCACACGTTGCCTAACCCTAATCACCATCCAACGGCCACGCACGCATCTGGGCAACTAACCCTAATTAGGGTTCTAATCACTTTCAGGTGACCGGAGCTAGCTCCGATCATCTTCTCCGGCAAGCCAAACACCCTAACTTCTTCCCTAGGCTAAATCAAACCCTCTAACTCTCCAGAAATGATCTACTAACCTCCATCAACAAGAATCCATCATCAAAAAACATTTATCATTCATCAAAAGCAAGATTCGAAGAAAATCGTGAAAACAATCAAAACTTTCAGAAGTTCAATACATGCTCATTTCTCAACCATTTTCGAAAATAAACATATCAGGATGATCAGCTAAACATGTATAATCATTTAGAAACTTAAATAGCAAGTTCTGAAGAAAAAAAAGTTCATCAAGCTACCTGAGTTGAAGCTTTGTGTTCTTGAGCTTTCTGGCCTCCCTCTTGGTTCAAATTCACCCCAATGAACTCCCTGATGATGATGAGGAGCTTAGAGCAAGCTTGTGATGGCTATTTTTGAGGATCCAATGCATTTTGCAATTCTTGAGAGTTTTGGCCCTTTTGTGATTTCTTGAAGTTCAAGTCATGAAAACACTTAGTTCAATGCACAATTCTGATTTTTAGAGGCTCAATTGACATATTGTGAATTTTTTGTGTTCATTTGAAGTCATTAGAATGCTTGAATATGCAAAATTGCAAAATCCTTCTTTGACATGAAACTTGAAATTATAGGATTTTTGCCAACTTTGAAAGGTCATATCTTGAGTTCTATGATGAATCAAGACATTTTCTTGTACTTTTTGAAAAGGGAAAGACCTAATCTACAACTTTCATGACCAATAATTTTTCATTTGAAGCATTTTTGGTTAAGAAAGAGGAGGTTGAAAAACTTTCCCAAAATGGAAAGTTTGCATTTCAAGTCATTTCCATTTTTTGGAAAGTTTGCAATTGGCTCAAAATTCTTCAATATTGTGAACTTCCAACCTCTTTTAAGATCAAATAAAGATCATAGAACTTCAATTTGATGAAAATACCCCTTTGGTTCCATTGTTGGGGGCCTCAGATGCCCTGATTTTGACTTAATTTACTCAGGAAGTTACCCAGTGAACAGATGACTTCCACAATGAGTTTATTCATCAAACTTAGTACACATGATCCTTATGAAATATTAAGAACATTAGAAACAAGAATGACCAAAAATTTTGGAGTTAAGGCCTCTGAAACCAAAATCCTAATTTTGGTCATCTGTGCAGTGAAACCCTAGTTCTGCTTCCATGCCTTTGCCAGTTCTTGTGATTCCTTGACTTTAATGAACTTTGAGGATCATAATATGGTGATAAAACACACATGGACCCTCTTGGAAAGATTTGAGGCCTTTGGGATGGCTCAGATGGATTCTTGGATTGCTCAGATCACAAACCCTAGATGCAGATGAACTTGAACTTATGCAGTGAAGCAAAAATGCAATGTGAGATGTAATGCTTATGCAAACATGAAATATCACAAGCCATGATGTGATAAAGAGTGAGGGAAAATTTGGGGTGTTTACCCCTATTCAAACATGAGTTAGCTGTGCAAGATGTAAGCGTCTGGCTTATCAGACAAACAAGATAACTTGTGGTTGAATACCAAAGACAATCCAAAATTTGCACTCGCTAGGTAGAAGAAGAAAAAGGATATAAATTATAAAAGGTAGTATAGCATGATTATCAAATGAAGGCGATGGAGGACGACCATCGAGCAGAGGACGACTGCTGGGGATAATTTGGTAGGTAAAGCAATGACGGGGACGACCGACAAGCTGGGGGAATAAAGAGATCATGACGGGGATGGCCAATAGGTAAAGAAACAAGATTCTCTAGGGATTAAAGTAAAGGCAGTGATGGGGATGGCCATCAGGTTTGCAAAGTAAAGTAAACAACGATGAGGACGACCATCGGTTTAAAGAATAAATGAAATAAATGATGAGGGAAAGTCATCAAAGGTGAAGGACGATCACCTAGTAGGGGACGGCTGCTCTTTATCATGACATAGGACGAATGTCAGATAGAAAAGGTCGACGATAGGGACGGCCATCGGGTAAGCATGATGAAGGACGATCATCAAGAGGTGAAGGACGATCACCTAGTAGGGTATGGCTGCTCTCTGGGTTTATCACGACATAGGACGAATGTCGGATAACAAGATCAACAATGGGGACGACCATCGGATAAAATGATGAAGGACGATCATCAAGAGGTGAAGGACGATCACCTAGTAGGGAACGGCTGCTCTTTATCACGACGTAGGACAAACGCCAGAAAGAAAAAAGATTCCACTAATAGGGACTCCACTGGGGAAAGGGATGAGGGACGATCATCCAAAGGTGAAGGACGATCACCTGGCAGGGGACGGCTACCAAAATTATCACGACATAGGATGAATGTCGGATAGAAGGAAGTTATTTTGTTGGTGACTTGCTGAGGATTGGTAAACACGGACGAGTGCTTGAGAATACTAGGTATAAGTGTTTGATACGGTGTATAGATTAAAGATGCGGACGAGCATCCTTAGGGCCATGATATGGACGAGTATCGGTAGAAACAAACGCTGACGCGTGCTCAGAGATGATGATACAGACGAGTACCAACTGGTTAACAAAGAACACAGACGAGTGTCGGATCTGCTGAGGAATGATATATAAACAAAATACAGACGAGTATCAAAGACTTCTATATAAGTATGAGTGAGTATTGGTTTGTTGGTGAAGTATGGGCAGGACACGGACGAGTGCTCGACTTGCTGGGGAAGTATGACATGGACGAGTGTCAAATATGTTATATAAATAGGCATATGTTTTTTATGAAGGATATGCTCCGGCTTTCTGTGGGGATAGGATGACACGGACGGGTGTCGAAAAGAGTGTGTTATAAACAAGTATTTGTTTGCAGAAGGTGTTCTGGTAACCTTGCTGGGGAAGGATGACACAGACGAGTGTCAAAAGGAGTATGTATAGGTATCTGTATTTGAGAGTGCAAAGGGGACGCTTTGGCTTTTATTTGCAGGGGATGTGTTTTTTTTTTGTATATTGCTGATGAAATATTGATGGTACTTTGTAGGTGACTGGCTCAAACCTGGCTTGTGATTATGCAAATGTTTGATTTTTGTCGTAATGCTCCGTATTAGACGGAATGCTACGCTTATTTGGTGAATATGATGCAAATGCTATGATTATGCAAAAGAGAAACCGATTTGGGATTCGGATCTCGCTAGGATAAAGATCTCTGGCTGATCTGCTTGAAGGGTGTTCCCGGCTGGGGAAGAGATCATTGGTAAATCTAACTGCAAAGAGAACTCTGCTTGGGGAAATAGATCATTGGTAGATCTATATGGAGAGAAGACTCAGCTGGGGAGAAGGAAGCTTCAGTAACTCCGCTGGGAAAGTATGCATGCATTGTTCTCCTGGGGAGAGAAATGAGACTATGTGGGGAGTAGGAGATTCCTTGACCACCTTGCTGAAAATGAAAGATCTTGTACTCCGGTGGGGAATAGGAAATTCCTTGCTCGTCTTGTTGTGAGACAATTGTTAGGTACTACTTGGGGAGGTGATAAACTTCTGGGAAGCAGCATGTTGGGGATGCAATGTCTGGTATGCCCCATGTTGTGTATTGAATACCTGCAACCTGTTAAGACAAAAGAAACACACACGTATCCCGAGGTATCCCTTACCAGATTCCGTCATAGGAGTTAGATTTTCCTGAAAGTAACACATTTCCTACAAATAATTATTAAAAATTGCCCATTTGCCTTGTGCGAGTACTGTATCATGAATATTGGGCATTTTGCAAATGAAACAAAAATGTACAAAACGAGGTGTGATTGAAAATTCTGATTTTATTAATCTAGGCGCCCTGAATTGGAAAATACAATCAAAGAAACAAATCCCCTGAAATGAGGGGGTTGCTATAAATTGAGAAAAACAAAAATGTTGGCAATGTTGACGACTTTTCGGTGAACTTCCTTTGCTATGACCTGTATGACCTTGACGTTCTTCTCATCTTGCTTTCTAAAGAAGGTTGATTCTGACAAATGCTTTGTCCTTTCGAAGCTTGCCATGTTATGAGTGATATAGACGAATCCAGAATGCAGTTGTTTGCTTATTCCCTGATTTTGCGTGAATCACCCTTTCGAGTTTTCAATCCACCGGGATACCCTTTTTTGCCTGAGTTGTCCAATGCGGCTTTTCAACTCAGCGGGTGTACATTTTTTCAATTTTCCCCTTATTTTTGCCCGAGTCTTTTATTCTGTTTTTGAGTCATCGGGATGCCCTATTTTTGCCTGGACGTACATTCTGTTTTTATGTCCAGCGGGTCATTTTATGCGAAGAATTTTTTAACTGCATCTGAATTCACAGGAGATAAGAAATCTTCACCATCCATAGTAGTGAGCATCAGTGCTCCGCCAGAGAAAACTTTCTTTACTATGAATGGGCCATCGTAGTTTGGAGTCCATTTGCCCCTGTGGTCTGTATGAGGAGGAAGAAGTCTTTTCAGCACAAGATCTCCCACCTAGTATTCCCGAAGCCTGACTTTCTAATCGAAGGCTCTATTCATCCTTTTCTGATATAACTGCCCATGACAGATTGTAGCTAATCTCTTTTCTTCGATCAGATTCAATTGATTGTACCGAGACCGGACCCATTCTGCTTCGTCCAGCTTTACATCCATCATTACTCGTAAGGTGGGTAGCTCAACTTCAACAGGTAGGACAACTTCCATACCGTACACCAGCTGATAAGGTGTTTCTCCAGTAGACGTTCTGATTGAGGTTCGATACCCATGCAAGGAAAATGGCAACATTTTATGCCAGTCTTTGTAAGTAACAACCATCTTTTGCACAATTTTCTTGATGTTTTTGTTAGCTGTCTCAACAACGCCATTCATCTTTGGCCTGTAAGGAGAAGAGTTGTGATGTTGGATTTTGAAGTCCCGACAAAGTTCTGTCATCATTTTGTTGTTCAAATTGGAACCATTATCAGTAATGATTCGCTCGGGAACTCCATATCGACAAATGATGTCTCTCTTCAGAAATCTGGCTACCACTTGTCTGGTGACGTTTGCATACAAAGTTGCTTCGACCCATTTGGTGAAGTAATCAATGGCTACCAAGATGAATCTGTGGCCATTTAAATTTGTCGGTTCGATCTTTCCAATCATGTCAATGCCCCACATGGAAAAGGGTAAAGGTGAAGACATCACGTTCAAAGGATTCGGAGGCACATGCACTTTGTCTGCGTAGATCTGGCATTTGTGGCATTTTCTGGCATAGGCACAATAGTCTGCATCCATTGTGATCCAGTAGTAACCTGATCTTAATAACTTATTAACCATTGCATGTCCTCCAGCATGGGTACCGAAAGATCCTTCATGCACCTCGTGCATCAGCAAGTCTGCTTCTTTCTTGTCTACACATCTGAGTAGAACCATGTCAAAGTTTCGCTTGTATAATGAACCATCAGCATTAAGGAAGAAACTACCAGCCAACCTTCTTAATATCTTCTTATCATTGGTTGATGCCCCAGGTGGGTATGTTTGATCCTTTAACAAGCATTTGATATCATGGAACCAAGGCTTATCATCTTTAGCAATTTCCACAGAGAAAACATATGTTGGTCGGTCTAGTCTGGATACCGAAATCCGAGGCACATAATTTGCAGTTTGAACTTTGATCATGGAGGAAATGGTAGCTAAAGCATCTGCGAACTGATTTTCGTCTCGAGGGATGTACTCAAGTTTGACTGTTTTGAAGAAAGTCAATAATATCCTCGTATAGTCACGATATGGAATCAGATGCTCTTGGCGAGTGTACCATTTTTCGTTGGTCTGATTGATTACCAAAGTTGAATCCCCAAATACATTCAATATCTTGATCTTGAGGTCAATGGATCCCTCAAGACCCATGATACAGGCTTCGTATTCAGCTTCATTGTTAGTGCAGGCAAAGGTGTGTTTTTCCGAGAACGGCATATGAACTCCTTTAGGTGTAATGAGTACTGCACCAACTCCACGACCATTCATATTGACAGCCCCGTCAAACATCATTATCCACTCTTCTTCTGGGTCAGGCCCTTAAGTGTGAACAGGCTCTTCATGATCTTTTTCTTTTAAGTACATGATGTCTTCATCAGTGAAGTTAAATATCATGGACTGGTAATCATCAATGGGTTGCTCAGCCAAATAATCAGACAATACACTGCCTTTGATGGCCTTTTGAGATGTGTATTGAATGTCATACTCTGTCAGAATCATTTGCCATCTTCCAACCCTTCCAGTAAATGTTGGCTTCTCAAATATGTACTTGACTGGATCCATCTTTGAGATTAATAAGGTAGTGTGAGACAACATATATTGTCTTAGTCGGCGAGCAGCCCACGCTAAAGCACAACAAGTTTTCTCGAGCAGTGAATAACGTTGTTCACAGTCGGTAAACTTTTTTCTTAGGTAGTATATTGCGTACTCTTTTCGACCAGACTCGTCATGCTGGCCCAGCACACACCCCATTGATCCTTCTAAAACTGTCAAGTACATTATCAGAGGTCTTCCTTCAATTGGAGGCATGAGAATTGGAGGTTCTTGCAGGTACTCCTTGATCTTGTCAAAAGCCTTTTGACAATCTTCGTTCCACCTGACCGTTTGTTCCTTTCTTAACAATTTGAACAAGGGTTCACAGGTTGCAGTAAGGTGAGATATGAACCGTGAGATGTAGTTCAATCTACCCAAGAACCCTCGAACTTCCTTTTCAGTCCTAGGTGCAGACATCTCCTGGATGTCTTTGACTTTATCAGGATCAACTTCAATTCCCTTTTCACTTACAATAAATCCCAGCAACTTACCGGAACGTACCCCGAATGTACATTTGTTGGGGTTTAGCTTCAGCTGATACTTTCTCAGACGCTTGAACAACTTCAGCAGATTTACCAGATGGTCTTCTCTAGTAAGGGACTTGGCAATCATGTCATCCACGTAACATTCAATTTCTTTGTGGATCATATTGTGGAATAACGTTACATAGCCCGCTGATAAGTGGCACCGGCGTTCTTCAGTCCAAAAGGAATTACCTTGTAACAAAAAGCTCCCCAAGGTGTGATGAAGGTTGTTTTCTCCATGTCTTCAGGTGACATCTTGATCTGATTATACCCAAAAAAAATCCATCCATAAAAGAAAATACCGAGAATTGAGTTGTGTTGTCGACCAATACATCAATGTGAGGTAATGGGAAATCATCATTCGGGCTAGCTCTGTTCAGGCCCCGGTAATCCACACACATACGTACTTTGTCATCTTTCTTAGGCACTGGTACAATATTAGCAACCCACGGCAGGTAACTAGTTACAGCAAGGAAACCGACGTCCCACTGTTTTTGTACTTCTTCCTTAATCTTCATGGCCATATCTGGATGAGTACGGCGTAGCTTTTGCTTCACTGGAGGGAAATCTTCTTTTAATGGCAGCTTGTGCATAACAATATTCGTATCTAGGCCTGGCATGTCTTGATAGGACCAAGCAAAGACGTCGATGTATTCTCGAAGCATGTCAATAAGTTGTTCATTTACTGAAGCTTGCAGACTGGCCCCGATCTTCACTTCTTTCAAATCCTCTTCGATACCAAGATTAATTGTTTCAACCTCCTCCTGATGAGGAGTAATCACTTTCTCTTCTTGCCTCAATAACCTGGCTAACTCTTCAGGTAACTCATAGTCTTCTTCAACCCCTTCATCAACTTGATTAATTGGATTGTCGAAGTCATACAAGGTCGTAGCAGTGCTACTGTCGGTGCAATCTGGAGGGTAATCTCTGCAAGGATTGAGATTTGTTCATTTTAGTGATCAATTTTAATCTTGTTTTAGAAACAAGTGTAAAAAATAAAATTAGTATTTTGAAAACATTGCCATTTTATTGTTTTGTATAAAAGTGAAAAATGAAAAGACAGTGAGCGAAAAAGAGAATTGTTTGCAAAAGATGTCTGATATTCATTGATATTCCATTTGCACAAAATTACAAATATGACCCTATTACAAAATGAGTCTTGACACCTTGGGCAAGATGCAGGACTTGATGCATGCTGAAAAAAGCAGGAAATAATAATTACTATGCAGGAGTAACCCTTATAATTTCCTGGGAAGACCAGCTAAGGACTTGGTGACCCGGGATCCTTGGACGAATCCAGTTCTCCAGGTTGAGGTCGCTTTCCGCCTCGTCTTCCATGTTATTGACACCATCTGGGGTGAGCATCCCCCCACTGATAAATTTGGGCTCTTTAGCAGCCTCTACTTGATCTTGTCAGAATGGTTTGTAACCCAAACCGAATCTGTCCTCCTTCTTCTCCACAGGTAGCAGCTTTCCCCAGCCCTAGGAATTTCCATCTTCAACAACCTTCCGGGCTTGCTGATAGGAGACAATTGAAGTACCCCTCCTATCCTCCTGGGATGCAGCAAATACTTCAGTCGTCGCCTCATTGACGTTCAGTGCTTCGAACCCCTGGCTCATAGTTTCATGGATTTCACCATCCATCTCAATGTATTTGTATGTAGCCAGATGGCTAACAAAGATATCCTCTTCACCACAGATTGTGATAATCTGTTCTTCCCACTCATATTTCAATGTCTGGTGAAGGGTCGATGTAATTGCGCCAGCAGCGTGAATCCATGGTTGACCCAACAAATAGTTGTAGGTCGGCTGAATGTCCATCACATAGAAAGTAGTCTGAAAGACTTGCGGACCGATTATCACAGGTAGCTCCACCTCTCCAAGAATAGACCTCTTGGAGCCATCAAAAGATCTAACCACCAGATTGCTTGGCTGGAGAGCTATACCATCATATTCGAGCTTGACAAGAGCCTTCTTCGGCAAGACATTGAGTGAAGACCCAATGTCAACAAGAACATGAGAGAGTACAACCCCTTTACACTCCAAAGTGATGTGTAAAGCTTTGTTGTGGTGACGTCCTTCCGTTGTCAAGTCAGCATTGGTGAAACCTAGCCCATGGCTAGTATTAACATTGGACAATACTGTCTCAAGCTGATTCATTGTGATCTCCTCCGGCACGTAGGTAGAGTGCAAGACTTTAAGTAGTGCATCCCGATGAGCTTCGGAACACAACAACAGGGATAAGATGGAGATCTTGGAAGGAGTCTAGTGGAGCTGATCCACAACCTTGTAGTCACTTCTTTTGATTATCCTCATAAATTCATCCACATCTTGATCAAAGGATGATTTATGAGTCTCTTTTGGTACATGTTCTTCAGGTGCCACACGTTTCCCTTTCGCTTTAGCAACAGCCTCTGCCTCAGTACTAGTTCTTGGAGCTTGTGACGCGAAGAGGCGTCCGCTTCGGGTGAAGCCTCCGCCTCCCCCGACATTATCCACTTGGGGGTGTGAACTGAAGAATCAAGAAGGACTCTTTCTCCGTTGCACTAAAGGTCTGAACCATAGTCCCCTGGTACAGCGTTGTCTTTATCATATGGAATAGGCCCTGGCACCGTGATAGTGACTGGGCTAACTGCAACAGAGGTGGGAACCGTTATTGTTTGTGGATCATAAAAGATGGTGACAGGACTTCTGGTTGATGGTGGTGGTGATTGATTGAAGCTTGGTTGTTGCTGAAACTGTTGCTGAGATTGTTGTTGATAATTGTTGGAAACAGGGACCGTTGCAGGGTCATAATAGATAGTGATTGTGGAGACGTCGTTGTTGGTGGTTGTTGTAGTTGTAGAAGTAGATGCAATGGAACTGTTGTTTGTTGAAGTGATGGAAGAGGTGGTTGCTGATTTTGTAGACGAGTCTGTAGGAATAATTGTCTTTGTAGTTGTAGGAGAAACACTTGTTGTTGAAAAAGGAGTTGTTGGTGTTATAGAAGCTGTTTTTTTTATTTGCAGAATACCTTCTTTGATCAGGCCATTGATGCCATTCCTCAAGCTTTCACACCCGTTCACGGAAACCTTACAAGATTCACAACAGGCCTCACAACCTGGAAATACTTGGCATTTCAAAAGTTGAGCTTTAACCTCTGCCAGAGGTGTCTGAATACATGCAGTATCTTCAATCAAACTCATGGGTGAGTCTTCCTCTATTGAATTTATCCTTGGCCCACCATGGCTAGGCATAGGATTCTTCGTAACATTAGGAGGTGGTGCAAAATTTAGGGCCTTTGAATCTACCAGATCCTGGACCTTCATGTGCAGAGCCCTGCACTTTTCTGTGGAGTGACCAGGTGTATTAGAATGAAAAGCACACCTGGCGTTGACGTCGTAATTTCTTGGAAGGTTCTGAGGATCTGGTGGAGCCAAAGTCCTTAGCTCGACAAGATTAAACTTTAGGAGTTGTGGCAGCAATGTGGCATATGGCATTGGTATAGGGTCAATCACCCTGTTGATCTGAGATGGCCGCTGCTGAAAAGGGCGTTGTTGTTGGTTGTTGTTGTTGTAGGATCTTTGTTGAGGAAACTGTGGCTGTTGAGAAAAATGTTGTGGTTGTTGAGTATATTGAGGAGGTGGAGTAGGAATAGTGACGGCGACGATTGATCTTGGCAGATATTGTGGTCTTCCTCTGCCCATATGTACAGAATTTGTTTCACCGGATTTGCGAGGCTCTACAAATGGTTTCCTTGTACTGCTTGAACTGGCGTCATTGTCAGAAATCTTTCCCATTTTCAATAAGCTCTCAATTCTTTCCCCAGCTATAACCACGTATGCAAAGCTGGTGGAAGAAAATGCAGCCAACCTGTCAATATAAGTCCCCTGAAGGGTGTTCATGACCATATCTTCCATTTCCCTTTCTGACATCGGGGGTTGAACGGTAGCAGCTAATTGCCTCCATCTTTGGGCGTACTCTCTAAAGCTTTCTCGGGAAGACTATGACATTCCCATCAGAAGGGTTCTGTTTGGAGCCATGTCCAGATTATATTGATATTGACGAATGAAAGCTTCGGCCAAGTCTTTCCAATTCCTAATTGTGGCCCTGGTCAAGTGAGAGTACCATTCCCGGGATGCCCCTGTCAAGCTATCCTCAAAGTAAAACATCCACAGTTTCTCATCCATGGTGTATGCTTTCAATCTCCCCAGGAAAGAGTGAAGATGGGTACGTGGGCAGGATGTGCCATTGTATCTTTCAAAACAGGGAGGTTTGAACTTGTGAGGAATTCTAACCCCCTCCACTAATCCCATATCCATGACATCAAAACCCAGAGAGTTTTGGGATTCAAGAGACCTTAGTTTTTCTGCTATTTCATCTAACCGACGATCGTAGACTTCGTCTCCAGCCCCAACCACAATAAACTGCTCTTCCTGAGGGTCTTCCTGCAAGGCCCTCCCTCCAGTGTTACCTTGGGTATTTCTTATAGCATTGATTTCTGGGTTCAGATGAGGTCACAACTCTGGAGGATCAGTACGGGGTTGTACATGATCGTTGTTGTTGGTACCCCCTGCGCCTGGGTGGTTTTCTTCGGGAGTTTGTCGCTTGACTAACTCTCTCAGTCTCTCCTGGCTCTGAGCCAAACCAGTAATCACTGCCATAAATTGATTCATTTGGGCCCTCATCTTTGTCCTCTCATTGGCCATTTGGGTTCTCACTTCAGTCAAGTCTTGTTGAACCTGATCCATTTGTAATTCCGGAAGGTTGTTTCTTGTCGGATACCTGTGCACTCTATTGACGAGGAACACTCTTCTACGAGCAATGTTTCCTGAAATCATAACAAAGTGAGAAACAACAAAAACAAAAACCTACAAAACAAAAAAATGATGTTAGTATGCAATGTAGGATGCCTATTTGTCTTCCAAGGGTATCCGGTTTGGTTCTTTGGTTTTGACCATCCAGACCTTGAGGAAATGATGATGTTGCAGAGAGATAAAGCCCATGAAATAATACAAACCATTTATTACAAAAATGTGAAGATACATAGTTTGATTACAACAAAGTCCCCATGGTGGGTCAAAATACAACAACAACAGAAATACAATCAAAATGAAGTACAAACAAAAGAGTCAAACAACCAATCCATAATCATCCTCTCAGACTTCTTTCAGGAGAGCTTCAGTCACTGGACCAACTGGGTGCTCTGTGATGGTCCTGATAAAAAGGTTCTTGGTGGCAATGGCACTGGTCAACTTCTTATGCTTGTCCTGATCCTTTGATCTCTTCAACCCCACCCGGAGTTTCAACTCGGAGATTTCCTTCTGTGCTGTTAACAAGGCTTCCTGATTCTTCTTCTTATTGGCTTCCAGCTGCTCTATCCTAGCTTGGGTCCTCTGATCTTCCTGTGCACGAGCCTCAGTGATTCTGATCCACCTAGCCTGACTCTCCTCTAAGTAATGCTCAGCTCTGGCCTTCTAAGTCCTAGCTTCCTTGCAAGTATTCTTCAACACTAACTCTCCCGCTCTAGCTTTTCTGATGTAGTCATTTGTCTTCTCAATCTTGGTCAAGTGCTCAATCTGGAGCTTCTCTAACCTTTCATTATCCAGACGGCTGTCATTCCTCTCCCAGAGGGTTTTCTTCAAAGCTTTAGAGATCTGAGCATTCCTTTCCTTCAATTTCTCAAACTCCTCTAAACTGACAGTAGCTGCAGGCTCCACTGCTGATGGTCCAGGTACATCCTCTAAGGTGAATGGCATCCGGGTGATCTGTCCCCTGACACGAGACCAGTCAAGATACTAAGCTGAGGCTATGTTGTTGCACTTGCCAAGAATAGCTGTCCCCTTAGTCTGAATGTTGTCCCAAGCCCAGGATGCTTGTCGGGCAATGACATGGTTATGCTGAATGTCACAGTAAAGGGTTTCTGATAAGTCCTGCTCTCTTGGTGGATGCACCAAGGCATACCCTAATTGCCTTTTGAACAACAAAGGATTGTAGTTGATGCAACCCTTCACTCCAATCAGGGGTATATTGGGATACTGCCCACAGCTGGTAATGATATCTTTGCCCTTGGTGCTCTGAGTGCACCATCTGATGTCTTCTGATGTAAGGGCAATCATTCTCTTAGCCTAGTTCCTTGGCTGATGAGGATTCAAGAAAGTGTCTGACTTGGGCAAGTGCCTTAACAACCAACAGTAGAAGAGGGGTGCACAGCATCTGACCAATCTTCCCCTTTGCTTCTCATTCCTTTGGTGCACTGAGTAGTAAAAGTCTCCAAGCAAGGTAAGGACTGGATTCCTCAACAGGAAGAGGTGGATATCACTCATGCTTACAAACTTAGGCTCGTCTGCAAACAAAATGACTCCATATATGTTGAGGGCCGGAAGAGCACAAACAGTGTCCCACTTCCCTACTGTAGCATGCAGGGTGGCCTGAGTAACCAAGAAATCCAAATGAAGGCCTGGAATTCCATCCTTGGTGGTCATGTTCTGGTCAATGAGGGTAGGTTCCAAGTGCAAAGCCTTAGCTACATATTCATTCTTGGGAGAAACCATCTAAGGGTTGAAGGGAACCCCTCTCCTAATAGGGACACCCAACAACATGGAGAACTCTTCCATCATAGGTCCCAACTGAAAATCTGGGAAAGTAAAACATCTGAGAGGAGGGTCATAGAACTAGAGACAGGTGTGGATCATGCTCCTCTAGGAGGCATCTAAATCCATGATCATGTCCATAATGCCACCATAATGTTCCCTGAATAAAGGGACATGATCAGGAGTGATGAGTGCATGCATCTTCCTGATGTCTGTCAAAGTGGGCTCAAAGAAGTGGTAGGTGATGTTGCTCTTCCTGGATGTGTCCATGCTGACATTGGATGCTGGTGAAGAAGACTGAGGATAACTGCTGATAAAGGCAACTGAAGAAGATGTTGAAGAAGATTTTCTAATGTAGATAATTGGTGAAGACAACTGGAGGAGGTACTGAAGAAGAACCCTTTGATGAAGGTAACTAATGAAGATGATGATGCAGATAATTGAAGGAATCTGAGCAGTAGAACAGGTCAAAACCAAACCAAAGATAAGATGTGGATACCCTGTAAAACAAATAGACAAATGTTAAATGATGTAAAATGATGTATGCAGAATGATATGCAAAGGGTTTATGATCAAGTGCTGGATCTGTTATCTTCCTTTATAGGGTCCATGTATGTTCATAAGTCCGGATGAAGGCTTAGAAAACCAGTAACTAGGTGGGGGACTCAAATAAAGAGTCACAAGTCCATGGTTTCATGAGAATAGTCCAACATGATACAACCTTAAAATACAATTAGTAACAAGGGTATGATGAGGCCAAGGGTTCCTGCAAACCTGTAAACATCCCAACCCCCTCACATGTATTATTCTAGAACAAGGATCCTCAGACTTGTATTAGTTATGAGAAGTGTAAACACTTCTAACCCGAAGGTATAGTGTTTGCAATAATCATAAAGGTTCCTCCTCTAATTCACCTCAGATGCTGAAGGTCATAAAAAGGTCATCCAGACTTAGCAGGCTTCCCAGATAGCCCTAGTACTACAGGAAATACGTAGCACAGAGTTCTCAAGAAGAAACCCATGTCTGAACCGTGTTTCATATTCCCGCACCAGACCGAAATGGAATGGGAAAGAATATGAAGCCACTCTATCTTATGTGTCACTCAGGTCCCTGGTATGGAACCTTTATCACTCAAAATCCCTCCCACCAAAGGAAACAACAGATCCAACACAAATGATATGATGATAACAGTATGAAATGTACATAAACAGATAAATGAAAGCAATAAATAAAACTGTATAGAAAGCAATAAATAAAGCAATAAACAACAATCACAAGTAGCACATAACACCCCCATAAACACAAATCAAACAAGCGCTAGGAGAAACCCACAAAAAGAACCAGAAGCCCTGGTTGCAAGATAATTCCCCAGTGAAGTTGCCAAGCTGTCGCTCCCAAAGATTTGAATCCCGGTACAAGCGCGAACGGTCGGCGAAAAGAGAAATGAAGTGAAGATGAATAGAGTCGCCAGCTAGGCATTTTTATCCTGAAGGAAAGGTAATGCTGCATAAACCTAGAAAGATATGGATAAGACGGTTGCGAACCAGAGAAACTGAGAAAGGGCGTTGGTTACAACCTGGGAAGGTATTAGCACCCAGACTGTCCGCCGTACTAGACGGGATCCACGCTCAAAATAATGTGTTTAAAGGGGTAGTGTATGTGCTATCTCTGTGCAAAAGCTGGAAAAGAAATATACAGGTGTCAGTGCAAAAGGGAGTGAAATGCTCAGGAACTAAGGCTTAAAAGAGAATGCTGAAAGAGGTGGAAGACACAGAGACTTTTGTTCGATAACTGTTAAGTTATGCCTACGTATCCTCGCGTGCAATGAGGAAGTCAGAACACCGTAGTTCGACCCAAAGAGACTAAAAAAATAATTGATTGTGAACTGCTTGCTTGTCTATGCTCAAGTGTATGACTCGTCTGGCTCGAGTGCTAACTGTCTTGCATTAGACGGAAGAAGCAAGTTCTCGTTTGTGAATGAGTATGATGAGAAGAGAATCCCGAAGGAGACGATTATTGTTTGTTTTTGTGTTTTCAGTTTTGTTATTGTTTTTGGTGTTTTGCATAAGTTAATGAGCTTAAGCCTAAATCAAGGGCTTGTAAACTCATTATATCCTCCCTGATTAGGGATAATGAGCCTACTTAAGTATGAGATAAACATCTCAACTTAATTACCTTAATGATGTAGGATTAAGATCATTAACCTACTTGTGATTATTTAGATGTTTTTTTAGATTTTTCGTTTAGTGTTAAGTAATGAGTTTAATCTATAATCACAGATTAGTGGGCTCATTACACCATCCTAATAGAAGGATAATAGATGAGAACACTTAAGTTGAGGAAGATACCTCAACTTACTCCATGGCTAGGGATTAAATTCATTATATAACAAGCCTTTATTAAATGGATTTTAATTAAGGGATGGGATTAAGAAATGGATTTTATGGGTTGTAAGACAACTTGAGGGGGACTTGTCCATTAAACACTAGGGTTAGTCCTTCTTAACTATAAGGAAGAATTAGAACCCTAATGTAAGGCCCAAGTTACAAGATAAAGTATTGATGATTATTAATGATTTGATTAAGAGGTTTAAACAAATTAAATGTTTAACACTTAGGATTAAAGTTATACACTCCATCCTAAGAGAAGGATGCATGCATAACCCTAATTCCAAAGTCCTAAAACTTTAAGAGTTTAGCCTCTGATTATTGAGATAAGAAGAGAGACTCAAGGAGACTCAAAGGTAAAAAGCTAAGAGGAACTAATCACAACCCTAATTATTATCATGCTTGGATGTTCCTATGGTTTTCAAGGCTTAATAAATATCTTCAAAGAAGCCACCAATGGAAGGAACAGATGAAAGGAGGATGAGAAAGAAGAACAAGTTACTTACTTCAAAGAAGAAGATAAGTAACTTGAAGGAAGAAAGTGAGAGATGGAACATAAGTGAATTAGATTCACTTCAAGGACAAACAAAATGCAAAAATGAAAGAGATAAGAAGAAGTGAGAGGTGAAGGCAAATCCGCCTCCCAAAAATAACTTACCAAAAGTTCCTGAAATGGTTAGTATGAATGCATAAAGTATAAAGCATAAGGATATGAAGTGAAATGAGATGAAATGATCAAACTCAGAAGTGTTTATGCAATGCAAATGTCATGCGAGATGATTCCAAGGCATACAACATGCATATGTGTGATCATACAAAGATGAGATGCAAATGGAAGCATGCTTTGAAGTTTGAAAACACATGAAAGTTTATGAAATGAAATGAATGCAAAACATGACAAATGTATGAAGAAATGATCAAGCAAGGTTCTAACATGTCCTAAGATGTCTAAGATGACATATGAATGCAAGAAATGTCATGGCAAGTTCATGTATTGATGCATATGCAAGGTGAATGCAAGTGAACATGAGAAATTATGGTTACATGGAAGTATGAGATGCAAATGAATAAAACAGAAGCATATGACATGATAAAATTTGAAATCAAGCTCAAGTAAACCCAAATCCCATACTAGGTTGCACCCCAAAGGAGAAGGTCAGAAGCCTAACCAATCAAAAGTTATGATTTTCCTAAGTTTTCTAGGGTTTTTGGGTGGTTCAAAGGGAAAAATGCAAATCAATTTGAAAATGCAAGATAAATTCATGAGGGAAATGACCTATAAACTACATGGAATATGCAAAACAATGCAAAAATAATCAACTTCAAACTCTTCTTGGTTAGGCAGAAATGATTTTTCAAAGTTAGGTTTCAAAAATATGATTTTAATGACCCTTAATTCAAAGAAAATTGGCAAACTATGATCAAACCTAAAATGAAATTTGTGTGAAGAGTTTGAAAATGTTTCTAAATGTATTTGGATGTTTCATGATTTTTAGAAACCTAAATGTATTTTTAATTAATTAAAAGACTTTAATTAATTAAAAATAACATTTAAATATTTTAAAAATATTTTTTTAATGCAAAAAATAAAATAAAAATAATTTTTGGAATGAGAAAAATATTTAAAGTCAGAATGCAAAAGAAAATATTTTTTGAATGCTTTTTTCTATTTTAAATTAATTATGCAAAAGAAATAAAAAGAAAATGAATTAAAATGAAAGTATGCAGATCCTAAGGCTGAGATTTGAACTAGGTTGGAGGGAATTGACTGCACGCGCAGATCAATGGCTGACATTCAAACTGGGCTTTAATTATGTTTTATATTTAATTAAACATGATTAAAAGCTAATGGCGCATCTGGACCACACATTGCCTAACCCTAATCACCATCCAACGACCACGCACGCATCTGGGCAACTAACCCTAATTAGGGTTCTAATCACTTTCAGGTGACCGGAGCTAGCTCCGGTCATCTTCTCCGGCAAGCCAAACACCCTAACTTCTTCCCTAGGCTAAATCAAACCCTCTAACTCTCTAGAAATGATCTACTAACCTCCCTCAACAAGAATCCATCATCAAACAACATTTATCATTCATCAAAAACAAGATTCGAACCAAATCATGAAAACAATCAAAACTTTCATAAGTTTAATACATGCTCATTTCTCAACCATTTTCGAAAATAAACATATCAGGATGATCAGCTAAACATGTAGAATCATTTAGAAACTTAAATAGCAAGTTCTGGAAAAAACGTTCATCAAGCTACCTGAGTTAAAGCTTTGTGTTCTTGAGCTTTTTGGCCTCCCTCTTGGTTCAAATTCACCCCAATGAACTCCCTGATGATGATGAGGAGCTTAGAGCAAGCTTGTAATGGCTATTTTGAGGTGTTTGGTTCTGAATATGCAGAAATCGTATTTTTGATTGAGGGTGTTTTAGGCTATGGTGATGCGTGGGAAATGATCCTTAGGTCATGTGGAGATGATTGGTGAAAAAAGATTGGTGTTTCAGTGGTTGTGTGATTAGTTTCGAAGAGAGGAAGTTTTTGACAAATTTTGTGGATTCTGAGTATGTGTGTGTTTCAGGCTTCAATGTTGTGTTCTTTTGAGTCCTTAGGGTTCACATAATGTATGCTGATTGGCCAGAGAGTTGTTGTGGCACAGGCTGATTGGTATGGGGTGATTTGCAAAAAAAGTCAAGATTTGTGTACTTGAGGTATGGACCATGACAGGTCTGATTTCTTGGGGTGTCTGGCCTCAGCAAGTTTCATGGAGAGCCATAGAATGGTTTTGATGCAGCTAGCACAAGTGGATGAGAGGATCCAATGCATTTTGCAATTCTTGAGAGTTTTGGCCCTTTTATGATTTCTTGAAGTTCAAGTCATGAAAACACTTGGTTCAATGCACAATTCTGATGTTTAGAGGCTCAATTGACATATTGTGAAGTGTTTGTGTACATTTGAAGTCATTAGAATGCTTGAATATGCCAAATTGCAAAATCCTTCTTTGACATGAAACTTGAAATTATAGGATTTTTGCCAACTTTGAAAGGCCATATCTTGAGTTCTATGATGAATCAAGACATATTCTTGTACTTTTTGAAAAGGGAAAGACCTAATCTACAAATTTCATGACCAATAATTTTTCATTTGAAGCATTTTTGGTTAAGAAAGAAGAGGTTGAAAAACTTTCCCAAAATGGAAAGTTTGCATTTCAAGTCATTTCCATTTTTGGCAAGTTTGTAATTGGCTCAAAATTCTTCAATCTTGTGAACTTCAAACCTCTTATAAGATCAAATAAAGATGATAGAACTTAAATTTGATGAAAATACCCCTTTGGTTCCATTGTTGGGGGCCTCAGATGCCCTGATTTTGACTTAACTTGCTCAGGAAGTTACCCAGTGAACAAATGACTTCCACAATGAGTTTCTTCATCAAACTTCGTACACGTGATCCTTATGACATATTAAGAACATTAGAAACAAGAATGACCCAAAAATTTGGAGTTAAGGCCTCTGAAACCAAAACCCCTAATTTTGGTCATCTGTGTAGTGAAACCCTAGTTCTGCTTCCATGCCTTTGTCAGTTCTTGTGATTCCTTGAATTTCATGAACTTTGAGGAGCATAATATGGTGATAGAACACACATGGACCCTCTTGGAAATATTTGAGGCCTTTGGGATGGCTCAGGTGGATTCTTGGATTGCTCAGATCACAAACCCTAGATGTAGATGAACTTGAACTTATGCAGTGAAGCATAAATGCAATGTGAGATGTAATGCTTATGCAAACATGAAAGATCACAAGCCATGATGTGATAAAGAGTGAGGGAAAATTTGGGGTGTTTACACAACCCATTGAGGATAGGAAGTGACAGCTAGGAACCCTGCATCAAATTGTTTCATCACTTCTACTTTAATCTTTTCTGACATTTCAGGACGCATACGACGAACTTTCTGCTTTATTGGACGACAACCTTCCTTCATTTGTAGACGGTGAACCACAATATCAGTATTAAGTCCCGACATATCCTTATAAGACCAAGCAAAGATCTCCACATAGTCATGTAACATCTGAATCAATCTATTCTTAACATTGTCTTCTAATTCAGCTCATATCTTGATTTCTTTCGTGTCTTTCTCAGTTCCCAGATTTACAACTTCAATTGGTTCTTCATGTGGCTGTATAACTTTCTTTTCTTGCTGTAACAACCTAGCAAGCTCTACAGGAACTTCACAATCTTCCTCCTTTCCATCCTAGGCTTGATAGATCGGATTCTTGAAGTTATAATTGGAAATAGAAGAACTGTTATCAACAGAATCTAGCGTGGACGAGGATCTGCATTTTAGTGACGTGGGTGTGTGTAAGAACACATAACTTTTGATAAAGGAAAAATAAATTTAAAATAAAGACAAAGAGCGCAATATTTATGAAAGCAAAAACGTCCATTGATTTTATTGAATGAAAAATATGCAAATGAAATGACATCCCTAACAAGCATACCATTGTGCCCCGGGAAAGGCACAAGGCTTAAAAGTTTAATTGTTCAAAATTACAAATTAAGAATAAGAAAAACAGTAATAACATTTACTCCTGAATAAAAGAGATAGGAATAACATCTTCAGCTTTCCAATTATTATGCCCACTGCTAATGGTAGGAAAGATCTGGCTATCGAAGTTGTAGTCTTCATCAGAATCCTCCACAACATTAACTTGATCCTTCTGAACTCCCTTGTTGGTGATACGAATAGCACGAGCATGACGAACAACCTTCTGAGATTCTGCAGTAAAACCCAAACCAAACTTGTTAGACTTGTAAGAAATGTCAAGAAGCTGACCCCAAATAGTACAACCCCTTATTCAACTACAACTCTTGCATCCTTCAGAGAAGCAATTGTAGGAGGTACTCTAGTAACAGCAGGAACAGGTTTAGCAGCAGGGTTGGACTCAGCAGCAGGAACAACTTCAGGAACCACTTCAAATGTTTGGCAAGGAGTCTCAATAAATTCACCCTCCATCTCAACATACTTGAAAGTGCTTTCATGATTGACCATATACTCTTCCTCACCATAAACAATGGCGATCTTGCTCTTCACTGGATATTTCAGCTTCTGGTGTAAAGTAGAAGTCACGGCACCTTCCCCATGTATCCAGGAATGCCTAAGCAGACAGAAATAGGAAGGACGAATATCCATCACATTGAATGTAGAATCAAGACTTGAGAACCCACTTTGATTGGGAGATCAACTTCTCCGTGCACCATTCTTCTTGATCCATCAAAGGCTTTCACCACCACGTTACTGGGTCTTAGCACAATATCTTCAAAGTTGATTTTGTCCAGAACATCCTTCGGTAACTCATTTAAAGAGGAACCATTATCCACCAAAACATGAGACAGAGTAGTGCCCCTACACTCAATGGAGATGTTAAGAGCTCTATTGTGGTTTCTCTTGGCATGAGTTAGATCAGCATCAGAAAAGCCTAAGCCATTATCAGTTGTCAAGTTAGCAACACAATTTTTGAACTGGTCCATAGAGATTTCATGTGGTACATGAGCAGACTTCATGAATTTTACTAAAGCCTGAGCATGGACTTCATAACACAACAACAGAGATAGCATGGAGATCTTGGAGGGAGTATGCCCCAATTGTTCAACAATATTATAATCACTCTTGCGGATGATCTTCAATACTTCATCCATCTGCTTATAGAGGTCTTAAGTAGCTAGTGTTTCAACCTGAACAAGCTCAATCAATGGTCTTTTGCCCTGAGCTTCTGTACTTGGCCCAGGGTTGGAGATATGAACTGGAGCAGCAACAGTGTTTGAAGTGTCTTATGGAGAGAAAATTCTTCCACTCCTAGTAACTTTACTAGTCTCAAAAATATTTTCGATATAGGAATAGTCAAATCAATCACAGTAGAAACATAAGAACCATCATCAACAACATTAATAGTTTTCTCATGTTTGGGCATAGGAGCAGTAATCACATTAGGAGTCTCAGGAGGATCAAACTCAATTTCTCCAACATCAATCATATCCTGAATCTTGTTCTTCAATGCCCAACAATTATTAGTATCATGGCCTGGGAAGTTAGAGTGATATGCACATCTCTCATTAGGATTATAAAGAGGAGAGGTAGTATTGGGATTCTGAGAAGGATCCCTCAAAGTAACCAATTCTCCCTTCAACACGTGTTACAGAGCCTGAGCCAATGACATATTGATCTTTGAAAATTGCCTCCTAGGCGTATTTTGCTTAGGCTGACTATTATGTTATTGATCTTGTGGTGTAGGTGCATGATTAGAGATTAGGACTTCTCCGACAGATTGATTATTCCTGTTATGACCCTATTGGCCATACACAATATTAGATTCTTTCTTCCCATTAGAGGGCTTCTTGGTAGTACTTGAAGAGGCAACCATTTGTATCTTACCACTTTGTATTCCACCCTTCATGCATTCTCCAGTCATTATCAACTCAGTGAAACCAGACGATGAACTTCCAATGAGATGACTGTAGAAAGGACCAGTCAGTGTACTCATGAACATATCAACCAATTCCTTGTCAGTCAAGGGAGGTTGAACTCTGCTTGCAAGATCTCTCCACTTCTGGGCATACTCCTTGAAACTTTCTTTAGAACCCATATACACGCTTTGGAGTTGCATGCGAGTTGGTGCTAAATTAGAGTTATATTGATATTGTCTATAGAAGGCCTCAGCAAGATCATTCCAAGTACGGATATTGGTACTCTCAAGTTGATAGTACCATTCCAGTTGAGCTCATGATAAAATCTCTTGAAATAAGTGAATCTACAACTTCCTGTCAGCAGTATGTGGTGGATCCTTCAGACATAAGACCTCAGATGCAACTTAGGACATGACACACCATCATACACCACAAAAGTAGGAACCTTGAAACCAATAGGGATGACAACTCCAAAAATCAAACTCAGATCTTCAAAATCCAACCCAGGAGTCTTCTGTAATTCCATGGCATTCACACGGTCCTCCGGCAACTTATATTTCTCATCACCTGTTGAATCATGATATTAATTATCCTCATAATCAGAATTCATAGCAGTACCATGTGGACTTCCTTCTTCTTCTGTAGAATCTTTATCTCCAGGGTTTTCAAACTCATCATCTATCTTGATTGGAGCTCTGAATCTTCTTCCCAAATTGATGAAGCCAACTGGTTTTTTGGTCGTCTTCTTCTTCTTGGTCAAGAGTGCTTTTCATTCTTCGTGTTCCTTGGACAAGTTCAAGATCATCTCTTGGGATTGGGCATTCTGAGCTTGAAGATCTTTGACAGATTGTTCGAGGTCCATTTATGCTGAAATAAAAAGCGAGAAGATGAGAAACCTGTTGTGAAAACCTGTCATGCAATGATATGGTATGTAGATGTATATGCAATGTTTTCAAGGACCACAGGATTTAAATTTGTTAAAACAAACAAAAACAAAAATCTTATTAGTAGGCTTGAAATAATATTGCCCCTTGGGCTTACAAATTAAAACAAACAAAATTTATAAAGAAAATAAAACATTTGAGAATTAAGTCTCACATGGACGCTTCCTCTTGGTGTTGAAATATGTGTTGAGATTCCGCTCCTCGTGAAGTTGCTTTGTCAGTTCCAACACTCTTTCTAGGCTAACCCTGAATTGAGCTTCAAAGGTATCTCTTTGTTCCTTCAGTTGGATCCAGGACTTCTGCAACTCTTCCAAATCAGTGGGCATACCTGGATGAAGGATGGTATAAGGAACATATCCTTCAGCAATAAGCTCCATAGTAACTGGTAGAAGAGCAGGATATGGCATCATAAGATTCTGAGCATGAGACCGTACCCATCTGAGGTAAGGTTCCATAGGAATGGAGTACTTTAGTTCTAGAGTCTTACTATGAACCTTGTTCACTTTACTCCAAGCTCGTATAAACCTTTGATGGTAACATTGAAGATCGTTGTCGTAATCAAACATAATACCTTGAATAAGCATGTCATGAGAACCATTACTCCGAGCATAACCAAACTGACGTAGAGCTAAAGAAGGTTTGTAAGTAATTCCCCCTCTTATGCCAAGGAATGGCACATTATGGAACTCCCCACAACAGTCAATGGTAGTGACATTTTCCATAGACCGGGAACACCAATGAATATCTGAATGAGAGAGTGACATCATTCTTTTAGACCACCTCAAAACTTGTTAATTCTTCATCACGGATTGAGGAAGGTGAGAAATAAACCACCTAGATAATAAAGGTATACAACACATCAGAGTTCCTCGTGCCTTCGTGGTGCGAGTGTGGAGAGAATGTAAGATATCTCCAAGTAATGTAGGCACTGGATTGTGAGTCAGAAATATGTTGATGGCGTGTACATCTATGAACTGGTCTGGATTAGGGAATAGCACCAAACCATAAATCAGCAAGGCCAAGATTTCCTCAAAAGCATCATAACTCATAGCATCCAAGAACACCTGAGCTTTCTCTATCAATACTCTGGCAAGAATACCCTTAACTCCGCTTCTTGTTTCTAGGACGATGTCTGATTTCTTCAAATGTAGGGTTGCAGCAATGACTTCAGTTTTAGGCTCTTTCTTTAAGCCTGTGAAGGGTTTCTGATTAAGGATAGGTACCCCAAGTAACTTGGAGGATTCTTCCAATGTGGGCACCAGCTGATAATCGGGGAATGTGAAACAATGATGTTTAGGATCAAAGAACTGGAATAGGACACTCATCATATCTTCATCAAATCCTTAGGTAACCAAGTCAAGCAGATAAACATGCTTCTTGATGAATTGAGAGCTTTCAGGAAGTTTTGAGAGCAAATCCCTAAGCTTGGAAGGTATCCCTACAAAGTTGATCTGGATAGTGTTCCTACGAGTGGAAGCCATAACCTGCAACAAAGAACAAAGATAAATCCTTTGGTCCTTGAAATGGTTAGTGAGAATGATATGCTTATGATGTCATGATGTTATGTTTTTATGTTTAATCACAAACATGTGGCACACACAAGTAAGTCATACAATAGCCCTAGGTCTAAAGGCTTGCATAAGGTTTAAAGGAAAGTATGCTCCCCCTGAAGTTTAGTTGGTTCATCCTGTCCTACAAAAGTAACTAAGTTCTAAGGGAACTTACTTGCCAACCAAAACCCCCCAAGATTAGAATCTCAATGAGCGTAGCATCGAGTATCAACCAACTTTAGACTTCTCCAAAGCCGACTATCTCACTACTTTCTAAAGGCCAAAATGGGTCAATTAAGGTTCTAAAGGGTAGTTAGTGTTAATGACAACATATGGCAACCTCATATTATCCCCAACTTACTTAAGGAACATAAGCACTAACCAAGAAGTCACACTAACTGTGGCCACCATATCAACCATATCGGTATACGCCATACAGTTTCCTTGGTCTATTGCCACTTACCTAAGGTACATTACATCTGGGTTAGGATCTTTCACACAGTAACCCTACAACAATCCCTTAAAGATAAAGCAAACAAAGTAAACAAGTAAGTGATTTTAATTCCTAAGGTAACCCCTCTTTTACTAAGTACTCCCCAACATAGTCGCCAGTTCTGTAATACGGTGGAAGAACTGACCTGGGTGTTTTTGTTTGACAAAAACATGTGCGGATAGCAAGAGTCACCATTGAATTTTATTTTATCCAATAGGAAAGGTTATAAAAGAATAGGAAAGACCTTTTTAAGAGTTTTTTAGTTCAGGGGGTAGGTTATACAAAGGGAAGGTGTTAACACCCTTTGTATCCATGGTTATCCATGGGCTCTTAGTTACTTAGCTCACTTTAACTTGTTTGAAAAATGTGTAGTATGTGTTTAGAAAATTTTCATAAGTCTTTGTAATGATCCTCGTATGGATGTATTCAAAGCTTTGAGTTTGAAAATCTTTGAAAGTGGGGTGTGAAAAAGAGTTTTTGAAATTTGAGCAAGTAACTAAGAACTACCTACCCTAGACTGGTCTTTCATGTTTCTTTATTTCCTTTCAAGGGTAAGACTGTCCTTACTATTAAGGAGTAAGTAGTCATTTACCTTGGATTTTATAAGGGATGGGCGTAGGGTCATCGTATGGTCAATGAAGGCAACTTGTAGGGGTGTCTTGAGCAATTTGTAGGGACTATCATCATTTTTACCGTAGGGTCATCGAGGGACGAGATCATTTATTCCGTAGGCAACTTCGAAGGGACTATGATCTTTTTAACTTTAAAGGGACTTGATGATTTATCTGTGAAGGGACTTTGCTTAAGACACCCCTACTTTCGAGGGATCTGACCATGTTTAAGGCAACCAAGGGGGGAAACCCTAGGAGGTGCAGATGACGATCGTAGAACGATCGACTTACGTATGCGAGTGTTGTTTTCAGATATTTATCTTGAATATTAATTTTCTAAGTCCAATTCATTTCAGTTATGCCTTGCCACGCCTTAAATTACTAACCACACAATTATTATAAAATAAATGGCAGAAATTTAAAAGGCAGAAGGTAAATGTCCTACGCTATTGCAAAGCTTTGGGGCAGTTACATAATAGTAATGGCGAAAAAATAAAAATCTAAAATATTACAAATATGAAACAGTTACATAATTATATAAGCAGTAAATGAATAACATAAAAATGAATTATAAATTAGGATTAGGGTTAAAAAATTATAATTTTAAGAAAACCCTTTAGGGTTTAGGGTTTGAAAAATAATCTTTTTAGGTTTAGAAAATGTTTTTTAGGGTTTAGTGAAAAATATAGGGTTTTAGAGAAAGTCGAGGTTGAAGGTAAAAAAACAGGGAGGTTAGTTATAAACCTAAATAGAACAAATTAATTTTTTACAAATTTTTTAACTTAAACCTAAGAAAAATAAATTTTTTCTTTTTAAAGAAAATAATAAAATGTTGTTAGAAAAAAATGTTAATTAAAAAGGTTTGAGGAAAACAAATTAGGTTAATCATGGTTTAAAATAATAATTAAGTTTGTTAAATAAGGAAAGTAAGGAAATTAGGAAGAAAAAGAAAAGAAACCATGTTTCTTTGTCAAAATGTTGGGGATGGGTGTTAAACCCACGCCCTCATATCCTTAGCCATAGGTCCTTGCCACTAAGCCACATATGTATTGGTGTTATAAACCTGGAAAAAAAATTGATAATATAATAAAAATTGAGAAAATTATAAGTTAGAATAAAAATGGCCCAGGTTGGATTTGAACCCACACCTTATGACCTTTCCTTCAGCCCTTTACCACTGGGACAAGCACTCGCTTGTGAACAAACATGCAATATAAATATTATATGATATACTTATAAAAATTCACAAACTAAACAAAAAATGTCTAACGTTGGGTTTGAACCCACGCCCTCAGGATAATAAAACACGCCTCCAACCACTAGACCAGGATGTGCGCTGATGTTAACTAATTAAAACAAAATCATTATAAAATAAGTTAAATTTTTGAATTCCTGCAGCATGCCAAAGGTCTTCATCTTCAACCTCATAACCTGTGAAAATACCTACGAAATTGTTACAAGTTTTCCTGCGAATTTGTTTTTGTAGGTAAACCTATATTTTTAAAATACATCAAAATAAGTACAATTAATCCTCAATAATGGTGTCAATCAACTACCCAGAGAGCATATGATCCAAATATGTCCTTAAAAGGTTTTCAAATGGCTTGAATAAAAAATCCATAATCTTGGAAGACAAACCCTAGCCATGGTGGAATTTGATACCTGCGATAGAACTTCAAACAAACCATCCATAAACAATCTATAAAGCAATATGAACAACATACACTCATCAAAAACAGTTTATAACAAGCAAAATTATGAAATTGAAAAAATCAAGAATGGCTTAAAAATTGAATGCGGTTTATGCATATTAACATGGTTTTGATGATAAAAACAATTGAGATACGTTCAATGAGTATCAAGGAATCTATATCAACCTTTAAATTGCTTTGAAACAACTTCAAATGTCAAAACCAAAAATTTGTTTTTTTGAAGAAAAACAATTGAAGTTTGAAGGATGCTATTATGGTCTGAAAATTGTTCCCTTGTTATTGTGCCTTGTTATGTACTTATAGGGAAGTAATTTAGGTCAGAAAGAATGAGATTTTGGCAATGTGTTGAAGTTACTTAATTGTGAAGAAACAAATCATTCATAATTGTCCAAAAATCACATTAGATCATGCCAAATTGGTTTTTCTTGAATTTGAATGATTTCCAATCAACTTGAATGCAAAATCTTTGATCCAAAAATAAGTATGAGATCAAATATTTGATTTTCATATTTGATTTCTATTAAAATTGAATTTTAATAATTAAAATCCAAAATAATATAAAATAAATGATAAAAATAAGAATAATTAAGCATTGGGTCATGCATGACCTCATTTTCAAGTTTGGGTTGCAATGTTATGGGCCCATTTGACAAAATCTTGAATTTAGACCCTTTTTGCTTCATATACCTCTTGAAAATTTCCTAACTTTGACAATGCCCAAATTCCTCAATGATGATTCTGATTCTTGATGATTCTGAGGTTTCCTTAATGAGTCATGATCAACCCTTGATCAAATGATGAATTTCACCTCATAATCTTGATGTTGACCAAAAATCTTGAAGTTTGACTTTGAGTTGACCACAATTGACCTCAGTTGACTTTTTGACCAAGTTAATTGATTTTTAGGTATTTGAGCATCTGACTGACCAAACTTGTTGGGAAAGCTTTGAAACTTGACATGAGGATTATTTAGGGTATATATGATGTTATGAAGTCCACTTGAGGTTTTGGAAGTCCATTTTTATTGGGGAAACTCAAAACCCTAGTTCTAAGATCCATTGTTCAGGAGGAGTCTTTGTTTGATGAAACCTTGAATCCTTTTTAGCAATTGTGAATCTTGTGACTACTAGGAGACCTCTTGAGACACATTGTCTTGAATATGAGAGGGAAAATTTTGGGGTACAACACACACACACACACACACACATAAGCTTGAAAGTGTATGAATCTTGATATTTGTTCAAGAGTGATACATGATTCAATATTGATGGTGTGCATTCTTGTCTAGCATGATGTACAAGTCTAAACTTGAAGTCATTTTCACAAAGAAAAGCTTAAAAAAATTTCTTCACTTCAAAATACAAAAACACTTAATAAGTACAATGGGCTAGTGTACTTGAGCCCTAATCTTTGGAACCATTTCTTGGGGATCTTCTCTTACTTGGGTGTGCTTCTTCCTCATTCCATCTTGGAGTGATATAAGAAGTACATACTCCATGGAAAGGAACTTGAATACAATTTCCTATGAAAACTCACAAATAAAAAGCTTCTAAAAAACTTCAACAAACAATAAGCGTCTTTCCTTCGGGAATTCTCTTCTCACCTCACTCACTCTAAAAGGAAGAAATTTCTCCTACTTGTCTTTTGTAAGACGATAAATGCACTCGTTCTAGACGAGCCTGGAACACCTGAGAATAAGTAGGCAGTGGGGTAGGGCCCATTCGAGCATATTCTTTATTTTCCCTACATTTTTTCCATTTTTTCTTTTATTCCAGTTCAGCAGTAGTAGATACCCCCACCCTTTGAAATAGTGCTAGCAAGTGTGGATCCCGTCGGGTACGACGAACGATCTGGGGTGCTAATACCTTCTCAGTTCGTAACCGACTCCTTTACCCTTTCTCTTTGGTTCGTGAGACCCTATTTACTCCTTCTTTTTGGGTTTGTGCAGTATTACCCTTCCTTCGGGATAAAAATGTTTGGCTGGAGACTCTTCCTTTTCCGCGCCACTTTCGTGTCTGTACCTGGATGGAAATCACGGGAGCGACACCTTCCAATTATGGAAGACCGTTTTTCCAGCTTTATGTCCCACTCAAGGGATCTTCCAGACAAGCTATCTTGGAAGAAGTACATCCAGAGCTTTCCTTCCTTAGTGTAAGCAGCAATTTTACGGTAGTAAGCTTGAAGGTGGGTCTTGGGAAAAGAACTTCCGTTATACTTATCAAATCATGGAGCTTTGAACATTGGTGGGATATCTAACCCCTGCACAAACCCCATGCCTGAGACATTAATCCCTAAGGCATCCTTGCATTCGAGAGCCCAAACGTTTTTGGCCAACATCTAGAAATCAAGATGACTACCCCTAATACCAAATCCCATGTCCTCATTCAACATTGAGAACAGGTCATCTTGGTTATCTTCTGCATGGGGAATTCGAACAGGAATACCCACCAGGGTAGGGGGACTTTCAACTCATGTAGGTGCACTAATGGCTTTGACAAGATTCCCTTGTGCATCTAAGTTGGCTCTGACGCCTGGAACCTCCACTTGTGGCGCATCAAGCCTTTGAACAACATCCCATAACTCTTGCTGTCTCAGGGCAACCCCTTGCATCATGCTCATGAACTCGTTCATGCATAGGTGGAGCTCGACTAATTTAGTTTTAATAATATCCATGATGTTTTGTTGATTCTGTCGAGTGGCATACCTATGAAGATTATGGTCCGCAATCCTTCCTGAATAATCAAATAAGTTAGGAAACCCGGACAACCTGTAAAAATGAAAAAGATGATATGCATGATATGAAAATGGTGTGTTTTTTCATTCTCAAGGTCGTTTATGCCCCAATTACGGTATTCAAGGATATGATAATCCATATGGCCTTTGGGACTTTGACTTTTAAGAAGAATTATTCACACGAAGCTCAAATAAGATGGTTGTGATGAAGCGGTGTCTAGAACATGTGTCGATGCATAAACAACAATCATAAAGTTAACCAAGATTGCATAACATAAGAACAAGCTCAAAAGCGGCAAAAGATCTCCCCGAAGGGTTACAAGTTTCTGCAATAATGAAAATAGAAAGATTCTGTCGCTCCCACTAAAAGACACCTGGGTCATATAGGGTACAGACGCGAACGGTCGGCGAGAGGAGAGAACATGAAGGTTAACTGAAAAGAGTCGGCAGCTGGGCATTTTTATCCCGAAGGAAAGGTAATGCTGCATAAACCTAGAAAGATATGGATAAGACGGTCGTGAACCAGAGAAATTGAGAAAGGGGGTTGGTTACAACCTGGGAAGGTATTAGCACCCAGATTGTCCGTCGTACTCGACGGGATCAACGCTTGAAAGTTTGTGTTTAAAGGGGTAGGTGTCAGTGCTATCTATGTGCAAAAGCTGGAAAAGAATGTACAGGTGTCAGTGCAAGAAAGTGAAGTAAAGCGCTCAGGACTGAGGCTTAAAATAATAATGCCGGAAGAGGGGGAATATACATAGACTTTTGTTCGATAACAGTTAAGTTATGCCTATGTATCCTCTCGTGCAATGAGGAAGTCAGAACACCGTAGTTCGACTCAAAGAGACTGGAAAAAGACGAATTGACTGATGAACTGCTTACTTGTCTATGCTCAAGTGTATGACCTGTCTGGCTCAGGTGCTAACTGTATTGCATTAGACGGAAGAAGAAAGTTCTCGTTTGTGAGTGAATGAGGTGAGAAAAGAATCCCGGAGGAGACGATTATTGTTTGTTTTTGAGTTTTCAATCTTTTATTGCTTTTTGTGCTTGTCATAAGAAAATGAGCTTAAGCCTAAACCAAGGGTTAGTAAACTCATCACATCCATCCTCTGATTAGGGGTAATGAGAATACCTTAAGTATGAAGTAAGCACCTCACACTTAATCACCATGATGTAGGATTAAGATCATTAACCTACTTGCAATTATTTAGATGTTTTTTTTTGGAGTTTTTATTTAGTGTTAAGTAATGAGTTTAAGCCATAATCAAGGATTTAATGGACCCATTACACCATCCTAATAGAAGGATAATAGATGAGAACATTTAAGCTGAGGAAGATACCCCAACTTAATTCATGATTAGGGATTAACCTCATGACAAAACAAAGCCCTTATTAAAATGGATTTTAGTTAATGGTAGGATTAAGAAGTGGATTTTATGGTTTGTAAGAAAACTTGAGGGGGACTTGTCCATTAACACTAGGGTTAGTCCTTCTTAACCAACTAAGGAAGAATTAGAAACCTAATGCAAGGCCCAAGTTACAAGCTTATTGTCTTAGTGGTTATTAGATGGATTGATTAAGAGATTTAAACACATCAAGGGCTTAACACTTAGGATTAAAATTATGCACTCCATCCTAAGAGAACGATGCAGGCATAAGCTTAATCACAAAGCCTTAAAACCTTAAAGGTTTAGTCCCTGATTATGAGATGAGAGGAGAGACACAAAAGATGACACAAAGGTAAAACTAATGGGGGGACTAATCAAAAACCCTAATGTTATCATGCTTGGGTGTTCCTAGGATTTATGAGGCTTGCAAGAGATCTTCAAGAATAGCCACCAAGGAAGAAGCAGAAGAAAGAATGATAAGTAGAAGAAACAAGCTAACTTACTTCACTTAAGAAGATAAGTTACTTGAAAAGAGAAAGTTAAGGAAGAACATGAATGAGCAAGCTCACTCTAAAGCAAAGATAAAATGCAGCAATGAATGCATAAGAGTGTCACTCCCACCAAATGAGGCTAAGTCAAATGGGGTACAGACGCGAACGGTCGGCGAAAGGAGAGGGAATGAATAGAGTCGTCAGCTAGGCATTTTTATCCCGAATGAAAGGTAATGCTGCATAAACCTAGGAAAATATGGATAAGACGGTTGCGAACCAGGGAAACTGAGAAAGGGGGTTGGTTAAAACCTGGGAAGGTATTAGCACCCAGATTGTCCGCCGTACTCGACGGGATCCACGCTTAAAAGATTTGTGTTTAAAGGGGTAGTGTCAGTGCTATTCTGTGTGCAAAAGCTGGAAAAGAATGCAAGTGTCAGTGTAATAGGAAAGTGAAGTGTATAAGAGAAGTGTCAGTGTGAGAACAAGAATGGAATGCTCAAGACTATGAGGCTTAAAGAATAATGCTAGAAGAGGGGGGATATACAGAGACTTTTGTTCGATAACCGTTAAGTTATGCCTACGTATCCTCTCGTGCAATGAGGAAGTCAGAACACCGTAGTTCGACCCAAAGAGACTGAAAGGTAAATTGACTTGTGAACTGCTTACTTGTCTATGCTCAAGTGTATGACCTGTCTGGCTCAGGTGCAAACTGTCTTGCATTAGACGGAAGAAGCAAGTTCTCGTTTATGAGTGAAGATGATGAGAAAAGAATCCCGGAGGAGATGATTATTGTTTGTTTTTGGTGATTTCAATCTTTTATTGCTTTTTGTGTTTGTCATAAGAAAATGAGCTTAAGCCTAAACCAAGGATTAGTAAACTGATCACATCTTCCCTCTGATTAGGGGTAATGAGAATACCTTAAGCATGAAGTAAACACCTCACCCTTAATCACCATGATGTAGGATTAAGATCATTAACCTACTTGCATTTATTTAGATGTTTTTTGAGTTTTTGTTTAGTGTTAAGTAATGAGTTTAAGCCATAATCAAGGATTTAATGGGCTCATTACACCATCCTAATAGAAGGATGATAGATGAGAACATTTAAGCTGAGAAAGGCTCCTCAACTTAATCCATGATTAGGGATTAACCTCATGACAAAACAAAGCCTTTATTGAAGTGGATTTTAGTTAATGGTAAAATTAAGAAGTGGATTTTATGGTTTGTAAGACAACTTGAGGGGGACTTGTCCATTAACTCTAGGGTTAGTCCTTCTCAACCAATTAAGGAAGAATTAGAACCCTAATGCAAGGCCCAAGTTACAAGCTTGATGTCTTGATGGTTATTAGATGGATTGATTAAAGGATTTAAACACATTAAGGGTTTAACACTTAGGATTAAAGTTATACACTCCATCCTAATAGAAGAATGCAGGCATAAGCTTAATCACAAAGCCTTAAGACCTTTAAGGTTTAGTCCTTGATTATGAGATGAGAAGAGAAGACTCAAAGATGACACAAAGGTAAAACTAATGCGGGGACTAATCAAACCCTAATTGTTATCATGCTTGGTTGTCCCTAGGGTTTATGAGGCTTGCCAAAGATCTTCGGGAGAAAAGCCACCAGGAAAGAAGCAGAAGAAAGGAAGAGAAACAGAAAGAAGCAAGACAACTTGCTTCACTTAACAAGGCAAGTTGCTTGAAGGAAGAAGATGAGAGGGAGACATGAATGAGCAAGCTCACTCTAAAACACAAGATAAAATGCAGCGATGATGCACAAAAGAGATGAGAAGAGGTTATGAGAAGTGAAGGCAAATTCACTTCTCAAACACTTACCACCTGAAAAGTTAGCAAAAGGAAATGAAATGCAATAAAAATGAGATGAAATGCCATGATGCAAACCAATGTCAGAAGCATAAACATGATTTCAATGATACTAAGAGATGATGCAAACACATGTCAAGAGTTGTGGATGATCATACAAGGATGAGGATGCAAATGAAGCAGGTTTGAACCATGAAAGTTCATGAATGTTTATGAAATGCAATGAAGGCATAACATGGCAAATAAATGATGCAATGATCAAACATGATTCTAATATGTCCTAAGATGTCTTATATGTCATGTTGATGCATAAAAAGTCATGGCATGTTCTTGAATGCAAGCACATGGGAGATGGATGCAAGTGAAGGCAAGAATTAGGGTTTATACACAATATGCAATGCAAAATTCAAAATCAGAAGCAAATGACATGACAAAAAATTGAAAATGGGATCAAAGGAACCCTAACCCTACACAAATTCACTTCCCAAAGGAGGGGACCTAACTCTTAACCTAATGGGTGTTATGATTTTTCTAAGTCAACTAGGGTTTCAAGGCACCTCAAAAGGAAAAATGCTCATTAAATTAAAAATGGAAGATAAATTCAAACCAATTTTACCCTAAAAACTACATGATATGAAGGATGCAATGCAAGAAGAACCATCATCAAACTCTTCATGATTAGGCAGAATGAATTTTTTCAAGTTAGGACCAAAATATTGCCTTTAAATAACTTTTATTCCAATGAAAAATGTCAAAATTCATCAAGGACCAAAAATAAATTTGCTTTTAGAGTTTGATAATGTTTCTTAATGTTTTAAAATGCAATGTGAATTTTTTTGTGATTTTTAAATACCTAAATGCATTTTTAATTAATTAATTTCCATTAACTAATTAAAAATAAACACTTAAATGATTTAAAAATAATTTTTAATGCAAAAAAATAAAAATAAAAATGTTTTCAGAATGAGAAAAATATTTTATGCCATGGTGCAAAAAATGAGATTTTTAAGAGGTGATTTGCTATTTTTAATAAAATGATAAAGAAAAGGCAATTAAAATGAATTTTAAATATGAATTAATTAAAGTAATCCAATCCAGTGGCTGAGATTCAAACAAAAAGGGGAGGGAATTGACTTCGCGCACTAATGGACGGCTCACATTCAAACTCACTAATTACGCAATGAAGACCTAATCAGAACCCTAATGATTTTCAGGTGACCGGAACAGTGTTCCGGTCATCTTCTCCGGCCATCCATTTCTCTAATCTCACTCAATACGCAACAAAAACTCATCAAACTCTCCAGAATCAACCCTTAGACATCACTGAATCTAAACCCCACAACAAAAATCATTTATTTTTCATGAATCAAGAGAATCAGATCAAAATACATTTCACGGGCAAAGTTTCAGAACAACATAAAATCCTCAAAACTCAACCATTTTCAAAAATAAAAGCATCAACATGATCAGGGCAACATGAGGAACAAGTTTATAACCTAAAATCAAGCTTCTAGAAAAATTATTCTTAAGGTTACCTGAGCTGAAGCTTTCGAAGGTGGCACTGTTTGGCTGCTTCTTTGCTTCAAAACTTCTCTAATGATATCCCCCAAGTGTTTGTGATGCTTAGCTGGAGTTCTTGTGTCCTCAAACTGAAGATTGCAGAAGCTCAGTTTGTGCAAGGTGAAAATCGTATTTCTTATTGTGAAGGTTTTAGGGCAAAGTGATGGTTGGGAAATGATCAGAGGGTTATGGTGAGTTGTTCTGTGGAATTTGTTTTGAGGTTTGAGGCTTGTGTGTTGAGATTCGAAGAAAAAATGCATAGAGGGGAGTTTTGGTGGTTGCTGTGTTATGGGAGGTTTCAGCTTGTGTTGTGTGGTGTGTTGAGTTTCTTTTGGTCCATGTATCAAGTTGTCATAGGCCAGAGAGTTGTTGTGGGCTATGGTGATTGGTATGGCTTGTTTTGCAAAAAGTCAAGGTTAGGTGTCCTTTGAGGTATGGGCAGTTTCAGGCCTAGAACAAAGGCATGTCTGCTGCAGCTTGATTCAAGGATGACCATGGAAATGAGATTGAGGCAAACCAGCAAGTGGATTGAAGTTTATGGGGGTTTTTGCAATTTTCACTAAGTTTGGCCCTTTCTTGATTTCTTCATGCACAAGTCATGAAACTTGGGAATCCTTGGGCCAATTCTGACTTTTAGGAATTGCATTGTGTTTGTATGATGATTAGAAGCTGGTTTGAAGTCACATTTGGCCTTGGCATGAGGTTTTGCAACTTTCCCTTTTTGGTGCCAAAGTGAAAAATAAGTGATTTTTCCCAACTTTGACAAGCCATAACTTTTGATCTAAAATGAATTAGAATGAGTTCTTGTACTTTTTGAAAAGGGAATGATCCAATCTACAACTTTCATGACCAAGAATTTTTCATTTGAAGCATTTTTGAATCAAAAAGAGGAGGTTGAAAAACTTTCCCAAAATGGTAAGTTTTCATTATAAGTCACTTTCCCAAAAAGGCAACTTTGCAAATGGCTTGAAATTCTTCAATTTTGTGAATTTATAACACCTTCTATGATCAAATAAAGATCATACACATTCAAAATGATGGATAACACCCTTTGGTTGGGTCACTGGGGGCCTCAGATGCCCTGATTTTGCACTGACTTGCTTAAGAAGTCACCTTTTGATCAGATGCCTTCCCCATTGAATTTCTTCATGAAAATTGATATGCATGATCCTTATAACATATAGAGACCAATAGAAACAAGAATGACCAAAAAATTTGGAGTTATGGCCTTTTAAACCAAAACCCTAATTTTAGGTCATCTGTGTAGTTAAACCTGGCTCTACTTCCATGCCTTTCTCAGTTCTTGTGATTCTTTGACTTCCTTGGTCTTGGGAGGATATAATATGATGCTTGAACATATATGGACCCTCTTGAGATGATTGAAAATCTTTGGAGTGGCTCAAATGGCTCATGGATTGCTCAGATCACAAACCCTAGATGCAGATGACTTAGAACCACTGTAGTGAAGCAAAAATGCAATATGAGATGATATGTTTGAATTTATGCACATGAAAAGATCACAAGCCATGGTGAAATGAGTGAGGGAAAATTTGGGGTGTTTACAGCTGCCCCTATTCAAGCATGAGTTAGCTGTGCAGGATGTAAGCAACGACTTATCAGACAAACAAGATAACTTGTGGTTGAATACCAAAGACAGTCCAAAATTTGCACTCACTGAATGAAGAAGAAAAGGGATATATATTGAAAAAGGGAGTAAAGTATGATTATAAGGTGCGGGCGACGGAGGACGACCGTCGAGCAGAGGACGAAGGCTGGGGATGAAGCAATGACGGGAACGACCGACATGTTGGGGAAAGAGAGATCGTGATGGGGACGGCCATCAAGATAAAGTAACAAAGATTCTCTGGGGATTAAAGGTAATAGCGAATGATGTGGACGACCATCGAGTTCAAATCATAAATGAAACAAATGATGAGGTACGGTCATCAAAGGTAAAGGACGATCACCTGGCAAGGGACGACTGCTCTGTTGGGTACAAGATGAGGGATGGTCATCTAAGGTGAAGGACGATCACCTGACAAGGTACGGTTGCCAACGGTATCACGACATAGGACAAATGTCGGATAGAAAAGGTCAACGATGGGGACGGCCATCAGATAAGCATGATGAAGGACGATCATCAAGAGGTGAAGGACGATCACCTAGCAGGGGACGGATGCTCTCGGGGTTTAGCATGACATAAGACGAATGTCAGATAACACAATCAACGATGGGGACGGCCATCGGATGAAATGATGAAGGACGATCATCAAGAGGTGAAGGACGATCACCTGGCAGGGTACGGCTGCCGAAAGGTATCATGAATGTCAGTTAGAAGAAAATAAATTATGCTGGGGAATGGTAAACACGGACGAGTGTATACATTCAAGAGATGAAAGGTATAAGTGTTTGACACTGTGTATAGATTAAAGATGCGGACGAGCATCCTTAAGACTATGATACGGACGAGTATCGGTAGAAACAAACGCTGACGCATGTTCAGAGATGATGATACGGACGGGTACCAACTAGTTAACAAAGAACACGGACGAGTGTCGAATCTGAGGGGACTTAAGTAGTATATACAAGATACGGACGATTATCGGTATTTGTGAAAAGTGATGAGTGAGACATAGACGAGTGTTCAACTTGTTGGGGAGGGTGACACGGACGAGTGTCGAAAGAGAAAGTGTATAAATTATGAACTGGAGTGTAATCTGTGGGGATAGGATGACATGGACGGGTGTCAATGAGAGCGTATTATAAACAAGTATATGGTTCCCAAAGTGTTTAGGCAACTATGCTGGGGGAGGCGACACAGACGGGCTTCAGGGAAGTGTGTAGATATATGTACACATGTGTTGTGAGTGCAAAGGGTACGCTTTGGCTTTCTACTGGGGATATGACACAGACGAGTGTCAAGAAGCATTTGTAATGCATAAGTATCTGTTTGCAGAGAACACTCGGGCGACTTTACTGGGGAATGATGACACGGACGGGTGCCAAAAGGAGCATGTATCTGTATTTGTGAGTGTAAAGGGAATGCTTTAATATTTTGTCGGGGAGTTTGAGAGGTATTTTGTATTCTACTGATGTTGGTATTTACAAGTGTTTGATTCAGATCATGGCTTATGATTATGCAATATGTTTGATTTTTGCCGTAATGCTCCGTATTGGAGGGAATGCTACGCTTTGTGGGGAAAATATGATGTGAATGCTATGATTATGCAAAGATACCGATCCGGGATTCGGATCCCGTTGTTGTGGAGATCTCTGGTTGATCTGCTTGAAGTGGATATCCCAGTTGGGGATGAGATCGTTGGTAGATCTGACATATATGACTCTGCACGGGGAAGTAGGTCATTGATAAACCTATCTTGGTGATGAGGTACCCAGCTGGGTTCCGAAGAAGCTTTCGTCACTCTGTTGTGAGATCTTCGGGCATTGCTCTTCTGGATAGAGACTGAAACTCTACGGGGAGATGGTTCCCTGTTTTTGCACTTGGCTGAGGAGGAATGATGACTGACAACTTTGCTGGGGAGAAAGCAGCTCTGGTTCTATTTGGGAGATGTGCTGAGTAAATGATTATTTTGCTGCGGATATGCTTTCATGCCCCATGTTGCGCCTTGAATGCCTGCAATCCTGTTATGACAAAGAAACCTACAAGTATCCCTAGGTATCCCTTACTGGATTCCATCATAGGAGTTTAGATACTCCCGGGAGTAAATATATTTCCTATAAGCATAGATTTTTAGAAAGGAAACATCTGTATTTATGCAATCAACATCTTAAGGACATCGGACATTTTGTAAATGAAAATAAAATGTACGAGACAAAATATGACTGAAAATCTGATTTTATTAATTTGTGTGCCCTGAATTGGCAAGATACAGTCATAGAAACAAATCCCTTAAAATGAGGAGATTGTTACAAATTGAGAAACAACAAGATGCTGGCAATGTTGATGACGCTTCGAGGAGCTTCCCTTTTGCTATGACTCGTATGACTTTTGACGTTCTTCTCATCTTGCTTTCTGAAGAAGGCTGATTTTGACCGATGCTCGAACCTTTCGAAGCTTGCCGTGTTGTAAGTGATACAGACAAATTCAGAATGCAGTTGTTCGCTTATTCCCTTATTTTGCGTGGACCGCACTTTCGGGTTTTCAATCCACCGGGATACCCATTTTTGCCTGAGTCATCCAATGCGGCTTTTCAACTCAGCGGGTGTACATTTCTTTATTTATTTTCCCTTATTTTTGCCCGAGTCTTTTATTCTGTTTTTGACTCGCCGGGATGCCCTATTTTTGCCTGGACTTACATTCTGTTTTTATGTCCAGCGGGTCATTTATGCGAAGTATTTTTTAACTGCATCTGAATTTATAGGGGACAGGAAGTCTTCACCATCCATAGTACTGAGCATCAGTGCTCCACCAGAGAAAACTTTCTTTACTACGAATGGCCCCTCATAATTTGGAGTCCACTTGCCCCTGTGGTCTGTATGAGGAGGGATGAGTCTTTTCAGCACAAGATCTCCTACTTGGTATTCTCGAAGCCTGACTTTCTGATCGAAGGCTTTCTTCATTCTCTTCTGATACAGCTGCCCATGACAAATTGCAGCCAATCTCTTCTCTTCAATCAGATTCAGTTGTTCGTATCGGGATCGGACCCACTCTGCTTCATTTAGCTTAACATCCATTAGTACCCGCAAGGAGGGTAATTCAACTTCAACAGGTAGGACTGCCTCCATACCATACACAAGCTGATACGGTGTTGCCCCAGTGGATGTTCTGATTGACGTACGGTACCCATGTAAGGCAAACGGTAGCATTTCATGCCAATCTTTATAGGTAACCACCATCTTCTGCACAATCTTCTTGATATTCTTGTTAGCTGCCTCAACAGCGCCATTCATCTTTGGCATGTAAGGAGAAGAATTGTGGTGTTGGATCTTGAAGTCCCGGCATAGCTCTGCCATTATCTTGTTGTTCAAGTTGGAACCATTATCAGTAATGATTCGCTCGGGCACTCCATACCGACAGATGATGTCCCTCTTTAGAAATCGGGCTACCACTTGCCTTGTAACATTTGCATAAGAAGCTGCTTCGACCCACTTGGTAAAATAGTCAATGGCTACCAGGATGAATCTGTGGCCATTTGAAGCAGTTGGCTCAATCTTGCCAATCATATCAATGCCCCACATGGCAAAGGTTCAGGGTGAAGACATCACATTCAAAGGATTGGGAGGCACATGCACTTTATCCGCATAGATCTGGCATTTATGGCATTTTCTGGCATAGGCACAACAGTCTGCATCCATTGTGATCCAGTAATAGCCTGATCTCAACAACTTTTTAGCCATTTCATACCCTCCAGCATGGGTACCAAAAGATCATTCGTGCACCTCGTGCATCAACAGGTCTGCTTATGTCCTATCAACGCATCTGAGGAGTACCATATCAAAGTTCCTCTTGTACAGGGAACCATCAGTATTCAGGAAGAAACTACCAGCTAGCCTTCTTAATGTCTTCTTATCATTGGAAGATGCCCCAGGTGGGTATGTTTGATCCTCCAAGAAGCATTTGATATCGTGGAACCAAGGCTTATCATCTTTAACAACATCTGCTGAGAACACATATGCTGGTCTGTCAAGTCTGGATACTGAAATTCGGGGTACAAAGTTGGCAGCTTGAATCTTGATCATGGATGAAATGGTAGCCAACGCATCTGCAAACTGGTTTTCATCTCGAGGGATATACTCAAGCTTGACTGTTGTAAAGAAAGTCAATAACCTCCTTGTATAATCCCGGTAAGGTATCAGATGATCTTGGTGAGTGTACCATTTGTCGTTAGTTTGGTTGATTACCAAAGCTGAATCTCCGAATACAGTTAAAGTCTTGATCCTGAGGTCAATGACTTCCTCAAGACCCATGATATAAGCTTCGTATTCAGCTTCGTTGTTAGTGCAGTTAAAGGTGAGTTTTGCCGAGAAAGGCATGTGAACTCCCTTAGGTGTAATGAGTACTGCACCAACACCACGACCATTCATATTAACAGCCCCGTCGAATATCATTGTCCATTCTTCTTCTGGGTCTGGCCCTTCAGTGTGAATAGGCTCTTCATGATCTTTTGCTCTTATGAACACGATGTCTTCATCGGGGAAGTCAAATCTCATAGGCTGGTAATCATCAATGGGTTACTCAGCAAGATAATCAGACAATACACTGCCTTTGATGGCCTTTTGGGATGTGTACTGAATGTCATATTCCGTGAGGATCATTTGCCATCTTGCAACCCGCCCGGTAAGTGCTGGCTTCTTAAAAATGTACATAACTGGATCCATCTTTGAGATTAATAAAGTAGTGTGGGTCAACATATACTGTCTTAGTCGACGAGCAGCCCACGCTAAAGCACAACAAGTTTTCTCGAGCAGTGAATAATGTTGTTCACAATCGGTAAACGTTTTACTTAGGTAGTATATTGCATACTCTTTTCGACCAGACTCGTCATGCTGGCCCAGCACACACCCCATTGACTCTTCTAATATTGTCAAGTACATGATTAGAGGTCTTCCTTCAACTGGAGGCATAAGGATCGGAGGCTCTTGTAAGTATTCCTTGATTTTATCAAAAGCCCTTTGGCAGTCTTCATTCCACTTGACCGTTTGTTCTTTTCTTAACAGCTTGAACAAAGGCTCATAGGTTGCTATAAGGTGAGATATGAACCTTGAAATGTAGTTCAATCTACCTAGAAACCCCCGAACTTCTTTTTCAGTCTTCGGTGCAGGCATTTCTCGAATGGCTTTAACTTTATCAGGGTCAACTTCAATCCCTTTCTCACTTACAATAAATCCCAGCAGCTTACCAGATCGCACCCCGAATGTGCACTTGTTGGGGTTTAGCTTCAATTGGTACTTCCTCAGACGCTTGAATAACTTCAACAGATTCACCAGGTGGTCTTCTTCTGTGAGGGACTTGGCAATCATGTCATCCACATAACATTCAATTTCTTTGTGGATCATGTCATGGAATAATGTTACCATAGCCTGTTGATAAGTGGCACCCGCATTCTTCAGCCCGAATGGCATCACCTTATAACAGAACGTGCCCCAGGGTGTGATGAAAGTTGTCTTCTCCATCTCTTCAGGTGACATTTTGATCTGATTGTATCCTGAAAATCCGTCCATGAAGGAGAATACCGAGAACTGAGCCGTATTATCGACCAATACATCAATTTGAGGTAAAGGGAAGTCATCTTTCGGGTTGGCTCTGTTCAGATCCCGGTAATCCACACACATCCTCACTTTGCCATCTTTCTTAGGCACAGGTACAATATTAGTAACCCACAGCGGATAGCTAGTTACAGTAAGGAAACCGGCATCCCACTGCTTTTGTACCTCTTCTTTTATCTTCATTGCCATATCTGGGCGAGTACGGCGCAGCTTCTGTTTCACTGGTGGGAAGTCTTCTTTCAGAGGTAGCTTGTGCATGACAATATCGGTGTCCAACCTTGGCATATCCTGATAAGACCAAGCAAAAACATCCACATACTCCCGAAGCATGTCAATCAGTTGCTCTTTCACTGAATCTTGCAGGCAGGCCCCGATCTTAACCTCTTTCGCGTCTTCTTCTGTACCAAGATTAACCGTTTCAACCTCCTCCTGATGAGGAGTGATAACCTTCTCCTATTGCCTTAACAACCTGGCTAGCTCTTCAGGTAGCTCATAATCTTCTTCAACCCCTTCATTAGCTTGATTGATTGGATTGTCGAAGTCATACGAAGTCATAGCAGTGTTGTTGTCGGTGCGGTCTGAAGGGCACTTTCTGCAAGGGTTTAGATTGGTTTATTTTAGTGATCAGTTTTATCTTATTTAGAAGAAGTGAAAATGAAGTTATTTTTATTCTGAAAACATTGCCATTTTATTTTTGTACAAAAAGAAAAAAATGAAAAACAGTGAGCGAAAAAGAAAAGACTTATTTGCAAAAGATGTCCTGATATTCATTAATTGATCTTTGCACAAAATACAAGATGGCCCGATTACAAAATGAGTCTTGACATCTTGGGCAAGATGTAAGACTTGATGCATGCTTTAAAATACAGGAAATAATAATTACTCTGCAGGAGTAACCCTTATAATTTCCTGGGAAGACCAGTTAAGAACTTGGCTTCCCGGGATCCTTGGACGTATCCAGCTCTCCAGGTTGCGGTCGCTTTCCTCCTCGTCTTCCAAATTGTTCACAGCATCCGGGGTGAGCATCCCCCCGCTGAAAAACTTGGGCTCTTTTGCAACCTCCGGTTGATTTTGTTGAGTTGGTCTGTAACCCAACCCAAATCGGTCTTCTTTCTTTTCCACGGGCAACAGCTTGCCCCAGCCTTGGGCGGTACCTTCCTCAACAACCTTCCGGGCTTGCTGATATGATGTGATGGAAGTTCCCAATACAACAGATGCTTCATTAATGTTGAGGGCCTCAAACCCTTGGCTCATGGTTTCATGGATCTCCCTATCCATTTCAATGTACTTATACGTAGCCAGCTGGCTAACAAAGATCTCCTCCTCCCCGCAGATGGTGATGATTTGGCCTTCCCATTCGAATTTTAACTTCTGGTGAAAGGTAGACGTAACAGCGCCAGCGGCGTGGATCCAGGGTCTACCCAACAGACAGCTGTAGGCCGGCTGTATGTCCATCACAAAGAAGGTAGTTTTGAAGGTCTATGGGCCAATCATCACAGGCAGATCAATCTCCCCAAGCACTGATCTTTTAGAGCCATCAAATGCTCTCACCACCAAATTACTCGGACGCAGCGCCAAGCCATCATACTCCAGCTTTACTAAGGCTTTCTTTGGTAAAACATTGAGTGATGACCCAGTGTCCACCAGTACATGAGATAGAACAACACCCTTGCATTCCAAGGTGATATGCAAAGCGTTGTTATGGTTGCGTCCCACTATTGTTAAGTCAGCATTGGTAAAGCCCAGTCCGTGACTGGTGTTGACATTTGCCACCACAGTTTCTAGCCGATTAACAGTAATCTCCTCTGGCACGTATGCTGCGTGCAGGACTTTCAACAATGTGTTCCTGTGAGCTTCGGAACACATCAACAGTGATAATATGGAGATTTTTGAGGGAGTTTGGTGAAGCTGGTCCACCACCTTGTAATCACTCCTTTTTATGATTCTCATGAACTCATCTACATCTTGTTCAAAAGATGTCTTCTGAGTTTCCTTGGCAGTTGGTTCTTCAGATACCACACTCTTTCCTTTTGCTTTGGTAGCAGCTTCTGCTTCAACATTAGGTCTTTGTGTTTGTGAGGAAAAAAGGCGTCCGCTTATGGTGAAGCCTCCGCCTCCCCTAACATTATCAATTTGTGGAGAAGAGGTTGATGAATCCAGAGTGATTTTCTCCTCGTTGCAGTAGATATCAGAGCCATAATGCCAAGGTATGGCACTACTGTTTTCATAGGGAACTGGATTGATTGCTGCAGAGGAGGGTACTGTAATGGTGTGCAGATCATAGTAAATTGTGACTAGTGATCTGGAAGGGGGTGCCACAGTTTGTTGCTGGAAATTGCTGCTGGGAGGAACATTTGATGGGTCATAGTAGATTGTAACTGCTGAGACATCTTCATTAATTTTTGCTGGCGTTGTAGAAGATTCTGCTAATAAAATGGATGCTGATGTTGTAGAAGAAATGGTTGTTGAAATTTGATTTGTTGAAGTGATGGACGGAGTAACTACTGATGATATTGATGAATCGGTAGGAATGATTGTTGCTGCGGTTGTAGAAGAATCAGGAATTATTGTTAAAGGAATTGCTGGATTTGTAGGCGCCGTTGTTGAGATCTGAAGGATACCATCCTTAATAAGACCATCTATGCCGCTTCTCAAATTTTCACACCCGTTGACTGCAATGTTGCAATACCCACAACCGAGCTCACACCCGGGGAACACTTGGCACTCTAGAAGCTGAGCTTTAATTTCGACCAAAGGTGTTCGAATTTGTGCAACACTGGTGATCAAGGTAGATGGTTTGTCTTCCTCAGTGGCATTAATCCTTGGCCCGCCATGATTAGGCATAGGATTTCTGTTGACATTCGGAGGAGGTGCGAAGTTAAGGGCTTTAGAGTCCACCAGATCTTGGACTTTCATTTGTAAGGCCCTGCACTTTTCAGTATTGTGACCAGGTGCATTGGAGTGGAAAGCACACCTGGCGTTGACATCATAATTCTTTGGGAGGTTGAGAGGATCTGGTGGCGCCAACGTCCTTAACTCAACCAAGTTAAGCTTCAGGAGTTGTGGCAATAAGGCAGCATAAGGCATAGGGATAGGGTCAATCACCCTGTTTGCCTGTGATGGTCTTTGTTGGAAGGGTCGCTGTTGTTGATTGCTATTGTTGTTGTTATAGGTTCTCTGTTGCGGGTACTGAACTTGCTGTTGATAATGTGGTTGTTGTTGTTGTTGATATGCTGATTGCCGAGGAATCGGGGCTGGAATGGTAACAGCTACTACTGATCTGTGAACATACTGAGGTCTGCCCCTGCTTGCATGAATGGAATTGGTCTCACCGGCTCTTCGAGGTCCCACAAAAGGCTTCCTGGGATTACTGGATGAACTTGCACCACTATCAGAAATTTTTCCCGTTTTTAAAAGGCTTTCAATCCTTTCACCGGCTATGACGACATCAGCAAAGCTGGTAGAAGAGAAGGCAGCCAGTCTATCAATATATGTTCCTTGCAATGTATTCATGAACATGTCGGCCATTTCTCTTTCCGACATGGGTGGTTGGACAGCAGCAGGAAGCTGTCTCCACCTCTGGGCATATTCCCTGAAGCTTTCTCTGGAAGACTGGGACATTCCCATCAGGAGGGTCCTGTTAGGAGCCATGTCCAGATTGTATTAATATTGCCTGATGAAGGCTTCAGCTAAGTCCTTCTAGCATCTAATGGTAGCTATGGTCAAGTGTGAATACCACTCCCTTGAAGCTCCGGTCAGACTGTCTTCAAAGTAGAACATCCACAGCTTTTCGTCCATGGTATAAGCTTTAAGTCTTCCCAGGAAAGACTGCAGGTGAGTCCGTGGACAAGAGGTTCCATTGTATTTCTCAAAGCATGGGGGTTTGAATTTGTGGGGAATTCTTACCCCGTCCAATAGTCCCATATCCATTACATCGAAGCCCAAGGAGTTCTGAGACTCCAAAGATCTCAACTTCTCAGCAATTTCATCTAACCTCCTATCATAGACTTCGTCTCCAGCTCCCATAACAGTAAATTGCTCTTCTTGGGGATCTTCCTGCAAGATTCTCCCCCCAGCAGTATTTCCTTGCACATTTCCTGGGATGTTGACTCCCGGATCCATATGAGGTCCAAATACTGATGGATTAATATGAGGCTGGCCCCGCTCATTGTTTCTAGTTCCTCCAGTTCCAGGATGAGGTTCCTCGGGAGTTTGTCTTTCCACCAATACCCTTAACCTTTCTTGACTCTGGGCCAAGCCAGTCATCACAGCCATGAATTGAGTCATTTGGTTTCTCATCTCCACTCTTTCATTAGCCATTTGAGTTCTGACCTCAGTCAGGTCCTGCTGTACTTGCTCCATTTGGATGCCAGGAAGGTTGTTGCGAGTAGGGTACCGGTGCGTACGGTTGACAGGGAACACCCGACGACGAGCAATATTTCCTGAGATCACAGCAAAGTTAGAAACAAATAATAACAAAACCTACAAAACAAAACAAGGTTAGTATGCAATGCAATATGCTTATTTGTTTTCCAAGGTATCCGGCTTGGTTCTTGGTTTTGACCTTTCCAGACCTCGAGGAAGATGCTTGATGTTGTTGAGAAAAGAAAACCAATGAAAGAAAACTAATATATTACAAATGATGAACAATACATAGTTTGTTTTACAACACATGCCCCTGGAGGGTCAAAATACAACAAAAAGAAAAGTACATCAAATGGAAATGAACAACAAGCAAAGAAGTTAAACATCCAATCCAAACTCATCCTCCTTGACCTCTTTCAGAAGTGCCTCAGTCATTGGACCAGCTGGATGCTCTGTAATGGTCCTAATGAGGAGGTTCTTGGTGGCAATGGCAGTGGTCAGCTTCTTATGCATGTCCTGGTCCTTTGATCTCTTCAGTCCAGCTCTAAGCTTTAACTCTGAAATCTCCTTTTGGGCTGCCAACAAAGCTTCCTGCTGCTTCTTTTCATTGGCCTCTAACTGTTCAATCTTGGCTTGAATTCTCTGATCTTCTTGTGTTCGGGCTTCAGTGATCCTAACCCACCTAGCCTGACTTTCTTGCAGATAGAGCTCAGTCCTAGCCTTCTGAACCTTGGCTTCCTTACATGCATTCTTCAGTATTTGTTCCCCAGCCCTTGCTTTCCTGATGTAGTCCTATGTTTAATCAATCTTGGCCAGATGCTCCACCCTAAGCTTCTCCAACCTTTCATTGTCCAAACGACCATCACTCCTTTCCCAAAGGGTTTTCTTCAGAACTTGAGACAGATTCTCATTCCTTTCCTTCAGCTTCTCAAATTCTTCCAGGCTGATAGTTGCTGCTGGTTGTGCTGTAGATGGTCCAGGTATATCCTCAATGGTGAAAGGCATTCCAGTAATTTGAGCTCTAGTACGGGACCAGTCATAGTACTGAGCTGAAGCAACATTATTACACCTTCCAAGAATAGTCATCCCTTTTGTCTGGATGTTGTCCCAAGCCCAGGATGCTTGTCTGACAACAACTGAATTAGGTTTTACTTCACAGTACAGGGTCTCAGCTAAATCTTGCACTCTAGGAGGGTGAACCAAAGCATAGCCCAGTTGTCTCTTAAACAGTAAGGGGTTGTAGTTGATGCAACCCTTTACTCCTATCAGAGGTACATTTGGGTATTTTCCACAGCTGGTGACAATGTCCTTGCCTTTGGTGCTTTGGGTGCACCATCTAATATCATCTGAAGTTAAAGCAATGAGCCTCTTGGCCCAATTCTTCTGTTGGTGAGGGTTCAAGAAGGCATCTGATTTAGGTAGGTGCCTGAGCAGCCAGGTGTGAAACAAAGGAGCACAACATCTCACCAACTTCCCCCTTTGTTTTTCATTCCTCTGATGGATGGAGTAATAGAAATCTCCCAGCAATGTGGGTACTGGGTTCCTTAGAAGAAACAGATGAATGGCATTCTTGCTGACAAACTTGGGCTCATCTGCAAACAGTGCACAAACTGCCCTCCATTCTCCCAATGAAACCTTCAGGATGGCCTGAGAAATCAAGAAGTCTAAGTGCAAACCAGGGATCCCAGCTTTTGTTGTCATGCTTTGCTCAATCAAGGCAGGCTCCAGGTACAGTGCTTTTGCCACTTCTCCATTGTTGGGGGCTGGCATCTCTGGGTTAAAGGGGATCCCACCTCTGATAGGCACTCCAATCAATGAAGAAAACTCTTCCAGCAGAGGTCCTAGCTGAAAGTCTGGAAATGTGAAGCATCTCAATGGTGGGTCATAAAACTGCAAGCATGTGTGGATCATGCTTCTCTGAGAAGGGTCAAGGTCCACAACCATATCCAGGATACCTCCATAATGCTCTCTAAACAAAGGGATGTGGTCAGGGGTGATAAGTGACTGGACTTGCCTGATGCCAGTCAACACAGGCTCAAAGAAATGGTAGGAAATGTTGCTCTTCCTGGGAGTAGCCATGAATGCTGCTGAAGATGATGAAGATAGGTGCTGATGAAGATCAAGACTAATACTGGAGATGAGCCACTGATAGGCTGATGTTGGTGATGATGAAGATGGCTGAACCAGATAACTGATGAAGCAGAGGTCTTATGCAGAAGAAGGGGTCAAAACCAAGTCAGATATAATGTGGATACCCTGAAAAATAAATAAGCAAATGTTAAATGATGCAATTATGAGTATGCAAATGATATGCAAGGGTTTGTGATCAAGCTGGATCTGATTATCTGTCTTGATATAAAGCCCAAGTATGTTCAAGAAGTCCAGATGGAGGTTCAGAAATCCAGTAACCAATGTGGGAGGGACTCAAATAAAGAGTCACATGTCCAGGGTTAAATCATAAGAACTGTCCAAAATGAGGTACTCTTAAACCAAATAGTAACAGGGTATGATGTGGCCAAGGGTACCTGCAAACCTGTAAACAGCCCAACCCCCTCACAGGTAATGTTCTAAAACAAGGATCCTCAGACTTGGATCAGTTATGAGAAGTGTAAACACTTCTAACCCGGAGGTACAGTGTTTACAATAACCATAAAAGATCCTTCTCTAATTCACCTCAGTTTCTGAAGGTCATAATAAAGGTCATCCAAACTTAGCAGGCTTCCCAGATAGCCCTAGCACTACAGGAAATCTGTAGCACAGAGTTCTCAAGAAGAAACCCACATCTGAACCGTGTTTCATATTCCCGCACCAGACCGAAATGGAATGGGAAAGAACATGAACCACTCTAGCCTAGGTGTCACTCAGGTCCCAGGTATAGGACCTCAAACTCTCAATGGAACCCCACCCACCAAAACAGAAAGCCAGATCCAGCAATGATAATGACAGTATGAAATATGAAAAACTGTAAAGGAAAGCAATAAATAAAGCTGTACATAAAGCAATAAATAAAGCAATAAATAAACACAATTAGCACGTAACACCCCAGTAAATACAAATCAATCAAGCGCTAGGAGGAACCCACAAAAAGAACCAGAAGCCCTGGTTACAGTATAAGGGTCCCCAGCAGAGTCGCCAAACTATCGCTCCCACCAAATGAGGCTAAGTCAAATGGGGTACAGACGCGAACGGTCGGCGAAAGGAGATGGAATGAATAGAGTCGTCAGCTAGGCATTTTTATCCCGAAGGAAAGGTAATGCTGCATAAACCTAGGAAAATATGGATAAGATGGTTGCGAACCAGGGAAACTGAGAAAGGGGGTTGGTTACAACCTGGGAAGGTATTAGCACCCAGATTGTCCGCCGTACTCGACGGGATCCACGCTTAAAAGATTTGTGTTTAAAGGGGTAGTGTCAGTGCTATTCTGTGTGCAAAAGCTGGAAAAGAATGCAAGTGTCAGTGTAAAAGGAAAGTGAAGTGTATAAGAGAAGTGTCAGTGTGAGAACAAGAATGGAATGCTCAAGACTATGAGGCTTAAAGAATAATGCTGGAAGAGGGGGGATATACAGAGACTTTTGTTCGATAACCGTTAAGTTATGCCTACGTATCCTCTCGTGCAATGAGGAAGTCAGAACACCGTAGTTCGACCCAAAGAGACTGAAAGGTAAATTGACTTGTGAACTGCTTACTTGTCTATGCTCAAGTGTATGACCTGTCTGGCTCAGGTGCAAACTGTCTTGCATTAGACGGAAGAAGCAAGTTCTCGTTTATGAGTGAAGATGATGAGAAAAGAATCCCGGAGGAGATGATTATTGTTTGTTTTTGGTGATTTCAATCTTTTATTGCTTTTTGTGTTTGTCATAAGAAAATGAGCTTAAGCCTAAACCAAGGATTAGTAAACTCATCACATCTTCCCTTTGATTAGGGGTAATGAGAATACCTTAAGCATGAAGTAAACACCTCACCCTTAATCACCATGATGTAGGATTAAGATCATTAACCTACTTGCATTTATTTAGATGTTTTTGGAGTTTTTGTTTAGTGTTAAGTAATGAGTTTAAGCCATAATCAAGGATTTAATGGGCTCATTACACCATCCTAATAGAAGGATGATAGATGAGAACATTTAAGCTGAGAAAGGCTCCTCAACTTAATCCATAATTAGGGATTAACCTCATGACAAAACAAAGCCTTTATTGAAGTGGATTTTAGTTAATGGTAAAATTAAGAAGTGGATTTTATGGTTTGTAAGACAACTTGAGGGGGACTTGTCCATTAACTCTAGGGTTAGTCCTTCTCAACCAATTAAGGAAGAATTAGAACCCTAATGCAAGGCCCAAGTTACAAGCTTGATGTCTTGATGGTTATTAGATGGATTGATTAAAGGATTTAAACACATTAAGGGTTTAACACTTAGGATTAAAGTTATACACTCCATCCTAATAGAAGGATGCAGGCATAAGCTTATTCACAAAGCCGTAAACCTTTAAGGTTTAGTCCTTGATTATGAGATGAGAAGAGAAGACTCAAAGATGACACAAAGGTAAAACTAATGGGGGGACTAATCAAACCCTAATTGTTATCATGCTTGGTTGTCCCTAGGGTTTATGAGGCTTGCCAAAGATCTTCGGGAGAGAAGCCACCAGGAAAGAAGCAGATGAAAGGAAGAGAAACAGAAAGAAGCAAGACAACTTGCTTCACTTAAGAAGGCAAGTTGCTTGAAGGAAGAAGATGAGAGGGAGACATGAATGAGAAAGCTCACTCTAAAACACAAGATAAAATGCAGCGATGATGCACAAAAGAGATGAGAAGAGGTTATGAGAAGTGAAGGCAAATTCACTTCTCAAACACTTACCACCTGAAAAGTTAGCAAAAGGAAATGAAATGCAATAAAAATGAGATGAAATGCCATGATGCAAACCAAAGTCAGAAGCATAAACATGATTTCAATGATACTAAGAGATGATGCAAACACATGTCAAGAGTTGTGGATGATCATACAAGTATGAGGATGCAAATGAAGCAGGTTTTGAACCATGAAAGTTCATGAATGTTTATGAAATGCAATGATGGCATAACATGGCAAATAAATGATGCAATGATCAAACATGATTCTAATATGTCCTAAGATGTCTTATATGTCATGTTGATGCATAAAAAGTCATGGCATGTTCTTGAATGCAAGCACATGGGAGATGGATGCAAGTGAAGGCAAGAATTAGGGTTTATACACAATATGCAATGCAAAATTCAAAATCAGAAGCAAATGACATGACAAAAAATTGAAAATGGGATCAAAGGAACCCTAACCCTACACAAGTTCACTGCCCAAAGGAGGGGACCTAACTCTTAACCTAATGGGTGTTATGATTTTTCTAAGTCAACTAGGGTTTCAAGGCACCTCAAAAGGAAAAATGCTCATTAAATTAAAAATGGAAGATAAATTCAAACCAATTTTACCCTAAAAACTACATTATATGTAGGATGCAATGCAAGAAGAACCATCATCAAACTCTTCATGATTAGGCAGAATGAATTTTTTCAAGTTAGGACCAAAATATTGCCTTTAAATAACTTTTATTCCAATGAAAAATGTCAAAATTCATCAAGGACCAAAAAGAAATTTGCTTTGAGAGTTTGATAATGTTTCTAAATGTTTTAAAATGCAATGTGAATTTTTTTGTGATTTTAAAATACCTAAATGCATTTTTAATTAATTAATTTCCATTAACTAATTAAAAATAAACACTTAAATGATTTAAAAATAATTTTTAATGCAAAAAAATAAAAATAAAAATGTTTTCAGAATGAGAAAAATATTTTATGCCATGGTGCAAAAAATGAGATTTTTAAGAGGTGATTTGCTATTTTTAATAAAATGATAAAGAAAAGGCAATTAAAATGAATTTTAAATATGAATTAATGAAAGTAATCCAATCCAGTGGCTGAGATTCAAACAAAAAGGGGAGGGAATTGACTTCGCGCACTAATGGACAACTCACATTCAAACTCACTAATTATGCAATGAAGACCTAATCTGAACCCTAATGATTTTCAGGTGACCGGAACAGTGTTCCGGTCATCTTCTCCGGCCATCAATTTCTCTAATCTCACTCAATACGCAACAAAAACTCATCAAACTCTCCAGAATCAACCCTTAGACATCACTGAATCTAAACCCCACAACAAAAATCATTTATTTTTCATGAATCAAGAGAATCAGATCAAAATACATTTCACGGGCAAAGTTTCAGAACAACATAAAATCCTCAAAACTCAACCATTTTCAAAAATAAAAGCATCAACATGATCAGGGCAACATGAGGAACAAGTTTATAACCTAAAATCAAGCTTCTAGAAAAATTGTTCTTAAGGTTACCTGAGCTGAAGCTTTCGAAGGTGGCACTGTTTGGCTGCTTCTTTGCTTCAAAACTTCTCTAATGATATCCCCCAAGTGTTTGTGATGCTTAGCTGGAGTTCTTGTGTCCTCAAAATGAAGATTGCAGAAGCTCAGTTTGTGCAAGGTGAAAATCGTATTTATGATTGTGAAGGTTTTAGGGCAAAGTGATGGTTGGGAAATGATCAGAGGGTTATGGTGAGTTGTTCTGTGGAATTTGTTTTGAGGTTTGAGGCTTGTGTGTTGAGATTCGAAGAAAAATGCATAGAGGGGAGTTTTGGTGGTTGCTGTGTTATGGGAGGTTTCAGCTTGTGTTGTGTGGTGTGTTGAGTTGCTTTTGGTCCATGTATCAAGTTGTCATAGGCCAGAGAGTTGTTGTGGGCTATGCTGATTGGTATGGCTTGTTTTGCAAAAAGTGAAGGTTAGGTGTCCTTTGAGGTATGGGCAGTTTCAGGCCTAGAACAAAGGCATGTCTGCTGCAGCTATATTCAAGGATGACCATGGAAATGAGATTGAGGCAAACCATCAAGTGGATTGAAGTTTATGGGGGTTTTTCCAATTTTCACTAAGTTTGGCCCTTTCTTGATTTCTTCATGCACAAGTCATGAAACATGGGAATCCTTGGGCCAATTCTGACTTTTAGGCATTGCATTGTGTTTGTATGATGATTAGAAGATGGTTTGAAGTCACATTTGGCCTTGGCATGAGGTTTTGCAACTTTCCCTTTTTGGTGCCAAAGTGAAAAATAAGTGATTTTTCCCAACTTTGACAAGCCATAACTTTTGATCTAAAATGAATTAGAATGAGTTCTTGTACTTTTTGAAAAGGGAGTGATCCAATCTACAACTTTCATGACCAAGAACTTTTCATTTGAAGCATTTTTGAATCAAAAAGAGGAGGTCGAAAAACTTTCCCAAATGGCAAGTTTTCATTATAAGTCACTTTCCCAAAAAGGCAACTTTGCAAATGGCTTGAAATTCTTCAATTTTGTGAACTTCTAACACCTTCTATGATCAAATAAAGGTCATACACAATCAAAATGATGGAGAACACCCTTTGGTTGGGTCACTGGGGGCCTCAGATGCCCTGATTTTGCACTGACTTGCTCAAAAAGTCACCTTTTGATCAGATGCCTTCCCCATTGAATTTCTTCATGAAAATTGATATGCATGATCCTTATAACATATAGAGACCAATAGAAACAAGAATGACCAAAAAATTTGGAGTTATGGCCTTTGAAACCAAAACCCTAATTTTAGGTCATCTGTGTAGTTAAACCTGGCTCTGCTTCCATGCCTTTCTCAGTTCTTGTGATTCTTTGAATTTCTTGGTCTTGGGAGGATATAATATGATTCTTGAACATATATGGACCCTCTTGAGATAATTGAAGACCTTTGGAGTGGCTCAAATGGCTCATGGATTGCTCAGATCACAAACCCTGATGCAGATGACTTAGAAACAATGCAGTGAAGCAAAAATGCAATATGAGATGACATGATTGATCTTATTCAAATGAAAAGATCACAAGCCATGGTGTTAATGGGTGAGGGAAAATTTGGGGTGTTTACAAAGAGGGAATGAGAAGAGGGATGAGAAGTGAAGGCAAATTCACCTCTCAATTACTTACCACCTGAAATGGTTAGTATGAAAAAAGAGATGAGATGAAAATGAAATGAATGTAAGGATGCAAACCAAAACCAGAAGCATGTTCATGATGTAAATGATGTTAGTAGATGATTAAAAGGCATGTCAAGTGCAATGGATGGTCATACAAGTGATGAGAATGCAAATGAGGCATGAAAGAAGCATGAAAGTTCATGAATGTTCATGGAATGTAATGAATGCATAACATGTTAAATGGATGAAGAAATGCTTAAGCATGATTCTAATATGTCCTAAGATGTCTTAAATGTCATGTGAATGCATAAAATGTCATGGAAAGTTCTTGAATAAATGCATATGTAAGATGTATGTGAATGAACATGAGAGATTAGGGTTTTCATGCAACATGAGATGCAAAAACCAAAAACAGAAGCAAACCATAAGATAAAAATTGAAAATGCAATCAAAGGAACCATAAGCCCATATGATACCACACCCCAAAGGAGGAGACCTAACTCTTAACCCTAAGGAAGTTATGGTTTTTCTAAGTTATCTAGGTTTTCAAGGCACCTAAAGGGAGAAAATGCAAATCAAATCAAAAATGCAGAAGCAATTTGTGACAAAATTATGCTAGAAACTACATGTCAAATGAAGATCAATGTAAAAAGAACCATTGTCATACCATTCTTGGTTAGGCAGAAAAGAATTCTTGAAGTTAGGGTTCTAAAATAGGAATTTTATGAACCCTAAATTCAAGAAAATTATCAAAGATGGTTCAATACCAAAAATAAATTTGCGTAGATGGTATGATAATGTTTCTAAATGTTTAAGGATGCAATGTGAATTTTTTTGGGATTTTTAGAAACCTAAATGATATTTTAATTAATTAATTTCCATTAATTAATAAAAATAAACATTTAAATGTTTTAAAAATGATTTTTTAATGTGAAAAATAAAAATAAAAATATTTTTGGGTTGAGAAAATTATTTGAAGTGAAAATGCAGAATAAAATATTTTTTGGAATTTTTTAGCTATTTTAAATAAATGGTACAAAATAAATAAGAAAAATTGAAATAAAAATTAAAATAAACAGAATTATGATGATCCAGTGGCTCACACTGATTCTGGGGATTTCTAGGGTTGACTACGCGCCAGATCTGATGGCCAATATTCAAACTTAACTAAACCTAATTAATTAATTAATTAATCCATAATTAAAACTAATGAAGTGATCCTAGGCGTCCATCACACGCGGGAAAGGGAAATCAAACGACCTATATTCAAACAAAGCCCTAACCCTAATTAACACAGTTAATGACTTTCAGGTCACCGGAGAAGAGCTCCGGTCGTCTTCTCCGGTGACATGCTCCCCTGAAAATCTCAAACTCTCTCCCTAGGTCATTTCTAGAGCTCTAAAGCTCCAGATCAACTCCCCTCATCTCCCTGAACTCAAATCCACCCCTAAAACAAAGGTCTAATTGCCCAATCCTAAGATTCGAAGAAAAGATAAAAAATGGCAAAAATTTCAGAAGTTCGGTAAATACTCATTTCTCAACCATTTTCGAAAATACAAAGCTCAGAATGATCAGTGAAGCATGCTTTTTCACATTATAACTTTAAAAAAAAAGTTCTGGAAAATTGATTTGAGATGACTACCTGAGATGAAGCTTTCCAAACTTGAGCTTTCTGGCCACTTCCTTTGTGCAAGATGACTCCCTTTGACCTCCTGATGAAGCTTTGATACTTGTAAGACCTTGATAGTGGCTGGTTTATGAGATTACACTTCAACTGGCTAAGAATCGTGTTTTGTGTATGAGGTGTTTTTGGCTATTTTAATGGTTGCTTTGTGATCAGTAAGTGATTTTGAGATCAATGGTGAAATTGGTTTGAAGATTGAGTGAGTGAGCTGAGAGATTCGAAGGTTTTTACAAGTTGGAGAGTTTTTTTGGGGATGCTGAGTTCTTGGAGTGTTATCCTTGTGTGTGTTATGAAAATGAGTCCTTAGAGCATGCTTGTAGAGTCTGGATTGGGTAGAGAGTGGGTGGTGGACTGTTGTGATTGGTATGGGTGTTTTTGCCAAAAAGTCAAAAGTGTTGTACTTGAGGTATGGGAAATGGTGTAGCTGGCTCATTGGCTTGTCCATGCGCAGCTGAGTTCAAGGATGTCCACAAAATCAGTCTTGAGGCAATGCAGCAAGTGGATGGAAGTTTATGTGGTGTTTTGCAAATATGTGAAGTTTTGGCCCCTTTGTCATTTTTTAATGTTCAAGGCATGAAATCTTGCAATTCTTTGGGCAATTCTGATCTTAAGGAAATGCACTATGATGTTATGATACATAGAAGTGTGTTTGAAGTCACAAAATGCCTTGGCAAGGGGTTTTGCAAAGAATCCCTTTTGATGCATTCTTGAAAATTATGTGATTTTTGCCAACTTTGACAAGCCATAACTTGAGTTCCATAATGAATTAGAACTTGTTCTTGTACTATTTGAAAAGGGAATGATCCAATCTACAACTTTCGTGACCAACAATTTTTCATTTGAAGCATTTTTGGTTGAGAAAGAGGAGGTTGAAAAACTTTCCCAAAATGGAAAGTTTCCATTACAAGTCATTTCCATTTTTGGCAACTTTTGGTTTAGCTCATTTTTCTTAAATTTTGTGAACTTCCAAGCACTTCAATGATCAAATAAAGATCATATAACTTCAATTTTATGAAAAATCCACTTTGGTTCCATTGGTAGGGGCCTCAGATGCCCTGATTTTGCTCTGACTTGCTCAAGAAGTTACCCAGTGATCAAATGACTTCCACAATGAATTTCTACATCAAACTTGGTACACATGATCCTTATAACATATTGAGATCAATAGAAACAAGAATGACCAAAAAATTTGGAGTTATGGCTTCTGAAACCAAAACCCTAATTTCAGTTCATCTGTGCAGTTAAACCCTGGCTATGCTTCCATGCTTTGCAAGTTCTTGTGATTCTTTGACTTCCTTGATATTTGAAGGATATAATATGATGATTGAACATACATGGAACCTCTTGAGATGATTGAAGACCTTTGGAATGGCTCAGATGGATCCTGGATTGCTCAGACCACAAACCCTAGATGCAGATGAACTTGACCTAATGTAATGAAGCAAAAATGCCATATGATATGGTATGATTAAACTAATGTAATGATGAAAGATCACAAGCCATGATGTGGACTTAGTGAGGGAAACTTTGGGGTGTTTACAGCTGCCCCTATTCAAACATGTGTTAGCTCTGCAGGATGTAAGCGACGGGCTTAACAGACGAACAAGATAACTCGTGGTTGAATACCGAAGACAGTCTAAAATTTGCGCTCACTGGGGTGAAGAAGAAAAGGGATATAAATTGTAAAAGGTAGTATAGTATGATTTATAAAGTGCGGGCGATGGAGGACGACCATCGAGCTGAGGACGACTGCTGGGGATAAAACAATGACGGGGACGACCGGCATGCTAGGGAAATAAAAGGATCATGATGGGGACGACCATCAAGTTTGCAAAGTAAAGGTAAACAACGACGGGGAAGGCCAATCGGTTCAAAGAATAAATGAAATAATGATGAGGGACGGTCATCAAAGGTGAAGGACGATCACCTAGCAGGGGAAAGCTGCTCTTTACCACGACATAGGACGAATGTCGGATAGAAAAGGTCGACGATGGGGACGGCCATTGGATAAACATGATGAAGGACGATCATCAAGAGGTGAAGGATGATCACCTAGCAGGGTACGACTGCTCTCAGGATTTATCATGACATAGGACGAATGTCAGATAACAAGATCAACGACGGGGACGACCATCGGATAAAATGATGAAGGACGATCATCAAAAAGGTGAACGGCGATCACCTAGCAGGGGACGGCTGCTCTGTTGGGGATAAGGATGAGGGACGGTCACCCAAGGTGAAGAACGATCACCTGGCAGGGTACGGCTGCCGAAAGTATCGCGACATAGGACGAATGTCGGATAGAAAAGGGTTCCAAGAATGGAGACTCCACTGGGGAAAGGATGAGGGATGATCATCCAAAGGTGAAGGACTGATTGCTGCAGCGGAAGGAACTGTGATGGTATGCGAGTCGTAGTAGATTGTGACTGGAGATTGGACAGGAGGTGTTGCAGTTTGTTGAAAATTGTTGTTTGGATGAACAGTTGTCGGGTCATAATAGATCGTGACTGTTGAGACATCCTTGTTAGTGTTTATTGGTGTTGTAGGCGATTCCGTTGATAAAATGGGTGTTGATGTTGTAGAAGTAAGTGTAACTGAACTTTGGTTTGTTGAAACAATGGATGGAGTGATTGCTGGAGTTATGGATGAATCAGTGGAAATGATAGTTGTTGCAGTTGTAGGAGGATATGTTGTTACTGAAGAAAGAGTTGTTGATGTTGTAGGAACCGTTATGGTAATTTGCAAAATTCCATCTCTGATAAGGCCATCTATGCCAACCCTTAATAGCAGTTTTGCACGATTGGCAGCAGGCCTCACAGCCTGGGAACACCTGGCATCTTAAGAGTTGACCTTTGACTTCTGCCAACGGCGTCCGAATCTGTGCAACATTGTTAATCAGTGCAGATGGTTGGTCCTCTTCTATGGCATTAATCCTGGGCCCACCAGATTAGGCATAGGATTTCTGTTAACATTTGGAGGAGGTGCAAAATTGAGAGTTTTGGAATCGACCAGATCTTGAACCTTCATTTGCAAGGCTTTACATTTCTCGGTATTATGACCAGGTGCGTTGGAATGAAAGGCACACCTAGAACTAGCATCATAATTCTTCGGGAGGTTGAGAGGATCTGGTGGAGCCAACGTTCTTAACTCAACCAGGTTGAGCTTCAGGAGTTGTGGCAGTAGAGCGGCATAAGGCATAGGAATAGGGTCAATCACCCTATTTGCTTGAGATGGCCTCTATTGAAAGGGGCACTGTTGTTAGTTGTTGTTGTTAGTGTTGTACGTTCTTTGTTGCGGAAAATGAGATTGCTGCTGATAGTGATGTTGTTGTTGTTGTTGTTGAGGAAAAAATGGTTGTTGTGGAACTGGAACCGGGATAGTAACGGCTGCTATTGATCTGTGAGAATACTGGGGTCTGCCCCTGCCTGCATGAATAGAATTCGTTTCACCCGCCCTTCGGGGTCCTGAAAAAGGTTTCCTGGGATTGTTGGAGGAACTTGCACCGTTGTCGGAGATTTTGCCCATCTTCAAAATACTCTCAATTCTCTCACCTGCTATAACTACATCAGCAAAACTGGTGGAAGGGAAAGTAGCAAGTCTGTCAATATATGTTCCTTGAAGAGTGTTCATAAACATGTCGACCATTTCTCTTTCAGACATGGGTGGTTGGATAGCAGCAGCAAGCTGTCTCCACCTCTGAGCATAATCCCGGAAGCTTTCCCTTGAAGACTGAGACATGCCCATTAGAAGGGTTCTATTGGGAGCCATGTCTAGGTTGTACTGGTATTGACGGATGAAGGCTTCGGCCAAGTCTTTCCAACATCTTATAGTGGCCCTAGTCAGATGCGAATACCATTCTCTTGATGCTCCAGTCAGGCTGTCCTCAAAATAGAACATCCATAACTTCTCGTCCATGGTATAAGCCTTGAGTCTTCCTAAGAAAGATTGCAGATGAGTACGCGGGTAGGAGGTACCATTATATTTTTCAAAGCACGGGGGTTTGAATTTGTGAGGAATCCTCGCCCCATCTACCAGCCCCATATCCATTACGTCAAAGCCTAGAGAATTCTGGGATTCCAAAGACCTCAGCTTTTCAGCAATCTCATCCAGCCTTCGGTCATACACCTTATCCCCAAACCGAATAACTGTGAACTATTCTTCCTGAGGATCTTCTTGCAAGATCTTGCCTCCAGCAGTGTTTCCTTGAATATTCCCTGAGACATTAACATCTGGGTTCAAATGGGGCCCGAACTCTGGTGGGTCGATGTGAGGCTGCTCGCGTTCATTATTGCTGATTCCTCCTGTTCCAGGGTGGGGCTCTTCAGGAGTCTGCCTTTCCACCAGCTCTCTCAGCCTTTCCTGGCTCTGGGCTAAGCCAGTCATCACAACCATAAACTGGGTCATTTGATTTCTCATCTCAACCCTTTCGTTTGCCATTTGGTTTCTTACTTCATTCAGGTCATGTTGTACCTGATCCATCTGAATGCCTGGAAGGTTGTTTCGTGTTGGGTACCGGTGTGTTCGGTTGAAAGGGAACACTCGTCTTCTAGCAATGTTTCCTGAAACCACAACAAAGTGAGAAACAAATAACAAACAAAAACCTACAAAACAAAGAAAATATTAGTATGCAATGCAATATTCTTATTTGTCTTCCAAGGGTATCCGGTTTGGTTTTGGTTTTGACCTTTCCAGACCTCGAGGAAATGCTTGATGATGTTGAGATAAAGCCCACCAAAATGAAATAAACTGATATATTACAAATGATGAAAATACATAGTCTGTTTACAATACATGCCCATGATGGGTTAAGATACAAAAATCAAAAGAAAAGTACATCAGAAGAAAGAAATACAAGCAAAAGAAATCAGACATCCAATCCAAAGTCATCCTCCCTAACTTCCTTCAGGAGGGCCTCCGTCACTGGACCAACTGGGTGCTATGTAATAGTCCTAATAAAGAGGTTCCTGGTAGCAATGGCATTGATTAGCCTCTTATGCTTGTCCTGATCTTTTGACCTCTTCAACCCCGCCCGGAGTTTCAATTCTGATATCTCCTTCTGAGCTGCCGACAAAGCTTCCTGCTGCTTCTTCTCATTGGCCTCCAGCTGCTCAATCTTGGCTTGAGTCCTCTGGTCTTCTTGTGCACGGGCTTCGGTAATCCTGATCCACTTAGCCTGGCTTTCCTCCAGATAATGCTCAGCCCTAGCCTTCTGAATCTTGGCCTCCTTGCAGGCATTCTTCAAAACCAACTCTCCTGCTCTTGCTTTCCTTATGTAGTCATTTGTCTTTTCAATCTTGGTCAGATGCTCAATCTGGAGCTTCTGTAACCTCTCATTATCGAGACGGCTGTCATTCCTCTCCCAGGGGGTCTTCTTCAGGGCTTCAGATAGCTGATCATTCCTCTCTTTCAGCTTTTCAAATTCCTCTAGACTAACAGTTGCTACAGGTTGTACTGTAGAAGGTCCAGGTGTGTCTTCCAAGGTGAAAGGCATCCTAGTGATCCGAGCTCTAGTACGAGACAAGTCAGAGTATTGGGCTGAAGCAATATTGTTGCACCTTCCAAGGATGGTTGTCCCTTTGGTCTGGATGTTGTCCCAAGCCCATGCAGCTTGTCTGACAACAACTGAGTTAGGTTGAACTTCACAGTAGAGAGTCTCAGCCAAATCTTGTCCTCTGAGAGGATGAACCAAGGCATATCCCAATCGTCTCTTAAACAATAAAGGGTTGTAGTTGATGCAACCTTTTACTCCTATTAGAGGCACATTAGGGTATTTCCCACAGCTAGTAATAATATCCTTGCCTTTGGTGCTCTGGGTGCAGCATCTGATATCATCTGATGTTAAGGCAATGAATCTCTTGGCCCAATTCTTCTGCTGATGGGGGTTCAAGAAGGCATCTGATTTAGGCAAGTGTTTGAGCAGCCAAGAATAGAACAGAGGAGCACAACATCTGACCAGCTTCCCTCTTTGCTTTTCATTCCTCTGGTGGACTGAGTAGTAAAAATCCCCAAGCAATGTAGGCACTGGGTTCCTCAACAGGAACAAGTGGATGGCATTCTTACTAACAAACTTGGGCTCGTCTACAAACAATATAACCCCATATATACTGAGGGCTAAAAGTGCATAGACTGCCTTCCATTCTCCCACTGCAGCCTTGAGGGTGGCCTGAGAAATCAAGAAGTCCAGATGTAAGCCAGGGATCCCAGCTTTTGTTGTCATGTTTTGCTCAATGAGGGCAGGCTCCAAATGCAATGCCCTTGCTATCTCTTCATTTTTGGGAGCAGTCATCTATGGGTTGAAAGGGATTCCCCTCCTGATAGGAACTCCAATCAACTAGGAAAACTCTTCTAGCAGTGGTCCCATCTGGAAATCTGGAAAGGTGAAGCATCTGAGTGGAGGGTCATAGAACTGTAAGCATGTGTGGATCATGCTCCTCTGAGATGAATCAAGATCCATAACCATGTCTAAAATACCCCCATAGTGCTCTCTAAACAGTGGGATGTGGTCAGGTGTGATAAGGGACTGGAGCTTCCTGATACCGGTCAAGATGGGTTCAAAGAAGTGGTAAGATATGTTGCTCTTCCTTGGAATATCCATGAGTGCTGATAAAGAAACTGAAGACAAATGCTGATGAAGATCACAGACTGAGAAGTTGGAGGTAAGTCTCAGACAGACTGATGCAGGTGTTGAAGAAGATAGCTGAAGCAAATGCTGAAGAAGATAACTGAAGCAGAGGTCTAAGTAGCAGAAGGGGTCAAAACCAAACCAAATATGAAGATGGATACCCTGTAAAACAAATAAACAAATGTTAAATGATGCAATGATGATATATGCAAATGATATGCAAAGGTTTGTGATCAAGAGCTGGATCTGATTATCTGTCTTGGTATAAGGTCCATGTATGTTTAAAGGTCCGGATGGAGGCTCATAAATCCAGTAACTAGGGTGGGGGACTCAAATAAAGAGTCACATGTCCAGGGTTAATCACAAGAACTGTCCAAAATGAAGCATTCTTAAACAATACTTGTAACTGGGTATGATGTGGTCAAGGGTTCCTGCAAAACCTGTAAACAACCCAACCCCCTCACATGTAGCACAGAGTTCTCAAGAGGAAACCCACATCTGAACCGTGTTTCATATTCCCGCACCAGATCGAAATGGAATGGGAAAGAATATGAAGCCACTCTAGCCTAGGTGTCACTCAGGTCCCGGGTATAGGACCTTAATCTCTCAATGAAACCCCACCCACCAAAACAGATGCCAGATCCAACAATGATAATGATAGTATGATGTATAAAAACTGTAAAGAGAGCAGTAAATAAAGCTATACATAAAGCAATAAATAAAGTAAATAAATAAAGCACAATTAGCACGTAACACCCCCATAAACACAAATCAAACAAGCGCTAGGAGGAACCCACAAAAAGAACCAGAAGCCCTGGTTGCAGTATAAGGGTCCCCAGCAGAGTCGCCAAGCTGTCGCTCCCACTAAAAGACACCTGGGTCAGATAGGGTACAGACGCGAACGGTCGGCGAGAGGAGAGAACATGAAGATGAACTGAAAAGAGTCTCCAGCTAGGCATTTTTATCCTGAAGGAAAGGTAATATTGCATAGACCTAGAAAGATATGGATAAGACGGTCGCGAACCAGAGAAACTGAGAAAGGGGGTTGGTTACAACTTGGGAAGGTATTAGCACCCAGATTATCCGTCGTACTCGACGGGATCCACGCTTGAAAGTTTGTGTTTAAAGGGGTAGGTGTCAGTGCTATCTGTGTGCAAAAGCTAGAAAAGAATGTACATGTGTCAGTGCAAGAAAGTGAAGTGAAGTGCTCAGGACTGAGGCTTAAAAGAATAATGTTGGAAGAGGGGGAATATACAGAGACTTTTGTTCGATAACAATTAAGTTATGCCTATGTATCCTCTCGTGCAATGAGGAAGTCAGAACACCGTAGTTCGACTCAAAGAGACAGGAAAAAGATGAATTGACTGAAGAACTGCTTACTTGTCTATGCTCAAGTGTATGACCTGTCTGGCTCAGGTGCTAACTGTCTTGCATTAGACGGAAGAAGCAAGTTCTCGTTTGTGAGTGAATGAGGTGAGAAAAGAATCCCGGAGGAAATGATTATTGTTTGTTTTTGAGTTTTCAATCTTTTATTGCTTTTTGTGCTTGTCATAAGAAAATGAGCTTAAGCCTAAACCAAGGGTTAGTAAACTCATCACATCCTCCCTCTGATTAGGGGTAATGAGAATACCTTAAGTATGAAGTAAGCACCTCACACTTAATCACCATGATGTACGATTAAGATCATTAACCTACTTGCAATTATTTAGATGTTTTTTTTTGGAGTTTTTATTTAGTGTTAAGCAATGAGTTTAAGCCATAATCAAGGATTTAATGGACCCATTACACCATCCTAATAGAAGGATAATAGATGAGAACATTTAAGCTGAGGAAGATACCCCAACTTAATCCATGATTAGGGATTAACCTCATGACAAAACAAAGCCCTTATTAAAATGGATTTTAGTTAATGTTAGGATTAACAAGTGGATTTTATGGTTTGTAAGACAACTTGAGGGGGACTTGTCCATTAACACTAGGGTTAGTCCTTCTTAACCAACTAAGGAAGAATTAGAACCCTAATGCAAGGCCCAAGTTACAAGCTTATTGTCTTAGTGGTTATTAGATGGATTGATTAATAGATTTAAACACATCAAGGGTTTAACACTTAGGATTAAAATTATGCACTTCATCCTAAGAGAAGGATGTTGGCATAAGCTTAATCACAAAGCCTTAAAACCTTAAAGGTTTAGTCCCTGATTATGAGATGAGAGGAGAGACACAAAAGATGACACAAAGGTAAAACTAATGGTGGGACTAATCAAAAACCCTAATGTTATCATGCTTGGGTGTTCCTAGGATTTATGAGGCTTGCAAGAGATCTTCAAGAATAGCCACCAAGGAAGAAGCAGAAGAAAGAATGATAAGTAGAAGAAACAAGATGACTTACTTCACTTAAGAAGATAAGTTACTTGAAAAGAGAAAGTGAAGGAAGAACATGAATGAGCAATCTCACTCTAAAGCAAAGATAAAATGCAGCAAATAATGCATAAGAGGGAATGAGAAGAGGGATGAGAAGTGAAGGCAAATTCACCTCTCAATTACTTACCACCTGAAATGGTTAGTAAGAAAAAAGAGATGAGATGAAAATGAAATGAATGTAAGGATGCAAACCAAAACCAGAAGCATGTTCATGATGTAAATGATGCTAGGAGATGATGCAAAGGGATGTCAAGTGCAATGGATGATCATAAAAGTGATGAGAATGCAAATGAGGCATGAAAGAAGCATAAAAGTTCATGAATGTTCATGGAATGTAATGAATGCATAACATGTTAAATAGATGAAGAAATGCTCAAGCATGATTCTAATGTGTCCTAAGATGTCTTACATGTCATGTGAATGCATAAAATGTCATGGGAAGTTCTTAAATGAATGCATATGTAAGATGTATGTGAATGAACATGAGAGATTAGGGTTTTCATGCAACATGAGATGCAAAAACCAAAAACAGAAGCAAACCATAAGATAAAAAATTGAAAATTCAATCAAAGGAACCCTAACCGCATATGATATCACACCCCAAAGGAGGAGACCTAACTCTTAACCCTAAGGAAGTTATGATTTTTCTAAGTTATATAGGGTTTCAAGGCACCTAAAGGGAGAAAATGCAAATCAAATCAAAAATGCAGAAGAAATTTGTGACAAAATTATGCTAGAAACTATATGTCAAATAAAGATCAATGCAAAAAGAACCATTGTCATACCATTCTTGGTTAGGCAGAAAAGAATTCTTGAAGTTAGGGTTCTAAAATAGGAATTTTATGAACCCTAAATTCAAGAAAATTATCAAAGATGGTTCAAAACCAAAAAGAAATTTGTGTGGATGGTATGATAATGTTTCTAAATGTTTAAGGATGCAATTTGAATTTTTTTGGGTTGAGAAAATTATTTGAAGTGAAAATACAGAATAAAATATTTTTTGGGATTTTTTAGCTATTTTAAATAAATGGTACAAAATAAATAAGAAAAATTAAAATAAAAATTAAAATAAACAGAAGTATGATGATCCAATGGCTCACACTGATTCTGGAGATTTCTAGGGTTGACTGCGCGCCAGATCTGATGGCTAATATTCAAACTTAACTAAACCTAATTAATTAATTAATTAATACATAATTAAAACTAATGAAGTGATCCTAGGCGTCCATCACACGCGGGAAAGGGAAATCATATGGCCTATATTCAAACAAATACCTAACCCTAATTAACACAGTTAATGACTTTCAGGTCACCGGAGAAGAGCTCCGGTTGTCTTCTCTGGTGACATGCTCCCCTGAAAATCTCAAACTCTCTCCCTAGGTCATTTCTAGAGCTCTAAAGCTCCAGATCAACTATCCTCATCTCCCTGAACTCAAATCCACCCCTAAAACAAATTTTTAATTGCTCAATCCTACGATTCGAAGAAAAGATCAAAAATGGCAAAAATTTCAGAAGTTCAGTAAATACTCATTTCTCAACCATTTTCGAAAATACAAAGCTCAGAGTGATCAGTGAAGCATGCTTTTTCACATTAGAACTTAAAAAGAGAGTTATGGAAAAATGATTTGAGATGACTACCTGAGATGAAGCTTTCCAAACTTGAGCTTTCTGGCCACTTCCTTTGTGCAAGATGACTCCCTTTGACCTCTTGATGAAGCTTTGATACTTGTAAGACCTTGAGAGTGGCTGGTTTATGAGATTGCACTTCAACTGGCTAAGAATCGTGTTTTGTGTATGAGGTGTTTTTGGCTGTTTTAATGGTTGCTTTGTGATTAGTGAGTGATTTTGAGATCAATGGTGAAATTGGTTTGAAGATTGAGTGAGTGAGCTGAGAGATTCGAAGGTTTTTACAAGTTGGAGAGTTTTTTTGGGGATGCTGAGTTCTTGGAGTGTTAGCCTTGTGTGTGTTATGAAAATGAGTCCTTAGAGCATGCTTGTAGAGTCTGGATTGGGCAGAGAGTGGGTGGTGGACTGTTGTGATTGGTATGAATGTTTTTGCCAAAAAGTCAAAAGTGTTGTACTTGAGGTATGGGGAATGGTGTAGCTGGTTCATTGGCTTGTCCATGTGCATCTGATTTCAAGGATATCCACAAAATCAGTCTTGAGGCAATGCAGCAAGTGGATGGAAGTTTATGTGGTGTTTTGCAAATATGTGACGTTTTGGCCCCTTTGTCATTTTTTAATGTTCAAGGCATGAAATCTTGCAATTCTTTGGGCAACTCTGATCTTAAGACAATGAACTATGATTTTATGATACATAGAAGTGTGTTTGAAGTCACAAAATGCCTTGGCAAGTGGTTTTGCAAGGAATCCCTTTTGGTGCATTCTTGAAAATTATGTGATTTTTGCCAACTTTGACAAGCCATAAATTGAGTTCCATAATGAATTAGAACTTGTTCTTGTACTTTTTGAAAAGGGAATGATCCAATATACAACTTTCGTGACCAACAATATTTCATTTGAAGCATTTTTGGTTTAGAAAGAGGAGGTTGAAAAACTTTCCCAAAATGGAAAGTTTCCATTACAAGTCATTTCCATTTTTGGCAACTTTTGGTTTAGCTCATTTTTCTTCAATTTTGTGAACTTCCAAGCACTTCAATGATCAAATAAAGATCATATAACTTCAATTTGATGAAAAATCCACTTTGGTTCCATTGGTAGGGGCCTCAGATGCCCTGAGTTTGCTCTAACTTGCTCAAGAAGTTACCTAGTGATCAGATGACTTCCACAATGAATTTCTTCATCAAACTTGGTACACATGATCCTTATAACATATTGAGATCAATAGAAACAAGAATGACCAACAAATTTGGAGTTATGGATTCTGAAACCAAAACCCTAATTTCAGGTCATTTGTGTAGTTAAACCCTGGCTCTACTTCCATGCTTTGCAAGTTCTTGTGATTCTTTGACTTCCTTGATCTTTGAAGGATATAATATGATGATTGAACATACATAGACCCTCTTGAGATGATTTAAGACCTTTGTAATGGCTCAGATGGATCCTAGATTGCTCAGATCACAAACCCTAGATGCAGATGAACTTGACCTAATGTAATGAAGCAAAAATGTCATATGATATGGTATGATTAAACTAATGCAAAGATGAAAGATCACAAGACATGATGTGGACTTAGTGAGGGCAAATTTGGGGTGTTTACAGATTCCCACAACAAGCCTGTGGGTAATCTGATACAATCAAAGGAAACTAGGCCCTATAAAACTCCATATTCTTCAGCCTCCAGCTAAATCGTTTGACAACCTCAAACAAGTGGGCGATATCCAGATTACTTGGATCTTCAATGAGCTTTTAAATGAGAATATCCCTTTGGTCAAAAGAAGCATGCAGGTCATTGATTTGTTGTAAGAATACCTCTTCATTCTCCATACTGAAATTTGGCTCTGATATGGCTTTCTTAGTTTCAGCACGGACTTTGAGTTCTTCCATTTCTTTCGAAGCATCCTCCATTGATCTTTGACCTTGCTCTAGCTTTTGGAGATAACTCCTACGATGCTCGTGGACTATCTAGAGTTCTTCGTTCCGGCTTTCCAATTGTACCTACAGATCTTCAATCTTCTACTTGTATTATTTTTTTCCATTTCCTTATGCTTTTTCTGATTTTCCTCCCATTCTTCTTTCTAAAGGGTTATAGTTTCATTGGATTCAGCTAAAGACTTCTTAGTCCTTAGACGCTCGTCAGCTTTGCTGACCTCAGTCAAACCCTTTTTCTCGAAGTAGAGCTCTCTATCTTCGAACACTTTCTGCTTGGCTTTTATCATCCTCTCAGCCCTCCGAGCCTTTTCTTCTAGCTTCTTTTTAGAGTGCACTATCCTTTTATAAGAATTATGCACCTTGGTGTTCTCTATACTGAGCTAATTTTCTAGAGCTTCCAACTTTTGAAACTCTTCCAAAGGTATAGTGGCTTGAGACTTGACTTCTTTGGTTTACAAAGGAGGTTCCACTAAAAACGAGAGAAGCCTAACTTCGAAACGATGTCTTAGCCATTTAACATATGTGCATAAGCCCTGGGTTCTACTCTCCCAAGCTCTTTCTTTCCTTTCATAATCTTAGCAGCCCAAGCATTAGAAACCTGGATTCATAAGTCTTCATTTCCAATGGCCGGAAAGTATACAAATTCTGCAATGTCTTCTTCTTTGGGAGGAGTCTTTAGAGGATACCTAAACTTCCTGATAGACAACATTGGGTTATGGTAATTCCCCATTTTCTTCCGAGCAGAGGCATGTTTGGGAAATTGTCACAACTAGTAATCAACTCTTTTCCAACTAAGTCCTTGTTGTAACACCAAGTGATGTCATCAGAAGTCAGGCCCATCAACCTCTTAGACCACTTAACATCTCCTTTGAGCTCTACGAAAGGTCCTGACTTGGGAAGATGGTGAGCAAACCAGGTATAAAACAAGTGTGCACAACAAAGTACCAGTCCTCCCCTCTTTCTCTCATTCTTGTAGTGGACGGAGTAGAAGAAATCTCCTAACAAGGTTGGAGCAGGGTTCCTTTTGATGAAGATGTCTATTGCATCCATGTTCACAAATTCTTTCTCATTTGGGAACAGACTGATCCCATACACGATCAAAGCTAAGATTGCATTGAAGTCCATCAACCTTTGTTCTTCAGCACATCTTCTTGCCTTTGAAATCAGGAATTCCAAATGAAATCCTTTGCTCTCTTTCTTCTCTTTGATGTTGTCATTAATTAGAGCCAATTTCAAGTGGGTAGCTTTAGCAATATCCTCGTTTGGAGGAACCCTATCTGAACTGTAGGATGGAGGACTATCTCTTACCGAAACCCTCAAGATACTGACAATCTCTTCCAAGGTAGGAACTAGAACATAATCAGGAAAGACAAAGCATCACAACTAGGGACCATAGAACTGGAGAAGAGTGTGGAGGCCATCATGTTTCTCTTGAGTAGCCTTTTCCATGTAACTCAAAATCAGCCCATACTTTATTCTGAAGCTATCTAGCACCTTGTCATTCATCAAACTGACTAACTCCTGAATTTCTTCAGTCTCTGGCTTTGAGATGGTGTAATGTACATTTTTCTTACGGGGAATATCTTGAGCCATCTGGAATGAGAATATAGAAAACCACCGGAACCGGTAATACAGAAAACAACCTGAGAAATGAGAAACACAATATGTTAATGATGATATGATGCAATGATATGCACGACATGTGATCAGTGATATGTGCCTGTGTTGGTGTTGAGCAGTGAGCCAAGTGTCTGTGGAGAGTCATAATAACAACACTATCTCTAATGTTGAGCAGTGAGCATATCATTGTCAAATGGTATTTTAGACAACTGACACCCTTGTATATTTTAAAGCCATACATCTTGAATTTTGAAGGAATAACCACGTCTAGTACCAAACAAAAGTCATCTCTCTTAAAGCCAGATGCCTTGAGTCCTGTCATTATCTTCAATTATTCTTCAAAATCACAACATCCATTCTCGAGTTCCACAAATCTAGGATCAATCATCTTTGTCACAGGATGGACACTTTGAGGATTTATCATATTCATTAGAAATTAGGAATCTCCTTCATCAACTTGAGCAATCAGGCTACCTCACAAAGATTGAGACTTAATAGGAACATCCAACTGTGGAATAATGTTGTCTGGAGGAGATTTATACATCAGATGGGTCTTCACCTTGAAACTTAACATGAGATCAACATTCTCTATCCTCTCCATTATCCCTCAGTAACCACTTAGAATCTGGTACAAATGCCGATAAATCAACCAACTGATACAAGGACAGAAGGACAAATTAGCTTTTTGTTTAGGGAAATGCATATGTACATGATGAATGTGATGCTTTCTTTTTTTTTACTTTCTGTTTTCAAGGAATTGACTCAATTATTACAAACATATGAAACATCGAGAGCACATGCATCACAACTTTGATTTAAATCTTTCACAAAAGGAACATTTGCCTTGTCCATATTTGCAATAACCCGAGTTGTTTTCCTTAAAAACGGTTGCAATGATGTTTTTGATGCATGAATGCGTGGATGCAACAACCACAAACAAGATCACACAAAGCACAAGGGTCTAGGTTCCGAGTCACAATCATGAAGTCAAGGTATCAGAACACCACCCGCAAAGGTAATTACTAGGGTTTTGTCTTCATTGTACCTACATAAAACAAAAGGGGTTCCAACAGAGGTGCCTGGAGTTAGCATCCATCCTTTGGATATTATCGGTACGTTGGACTACTCCCCAACCGATAATTTCCTCAAGAGGACCTCTCGTTCGAATGTAGTATCGAGTGACAACCACCTTAGGTCTACACCTGGATACCTTCCGCACTATGTTCATAAATTAGCTTGGGTAAGTTAAGGGTTCTACAGTCCTCAGTATGATCAGCTCCATGTCATAAAAGTAATGCCATGATACGACTACTCGTCATGACATCAATAATCCGAGAGAGCCTGACTGAGTGGAGATTATCGAATTGATATTGCTTTGGACTACTCCGTCGCGTATCACTCTTAATATCGTCGTCCTATTATAAGTTCACTCATATTCGGGTATATGATCTATCTCACTCATAGAGGATCACCAAAATCGAAATGGAACAAACAATAACAAACAAATCAAACTAAACCAAAGTAATAAATAAATCAAAGTAGGGCGAATCCACTTAGAGACTACTCCCCAGCACAGTCGCCACTTTTTTGTAGTGGTAAAATCATAAGTGTAAGCTATTAATTAACTTAACTCGAAGTAAATAGAGTCTCCACCACGCTTTTATTTTATTCCAAGTGGGAAAGGAAAAAAGAGAAAATAAATCCTAATGAGTCTAAAATCAAAAAGCTAAAGAAACAAGTAGAGAAACGGGTAAGGGGATAGGTTACAAAATGGGAAGGTTTTACGCACCCAAAATGTCTGTGGTACTCCATGGGAGCCATTTGAACAAATTATTGCTTTTGGTTTGAAAATGTTTGTAAAAGAGAGTGGATGGATGAGAAAAGAATTAATTTTTAATGTTTTTGTGTTTGGATAGGTTTACCACCTCTTGCCTACGTACCCACAATGTGAAATGCAAGATCAAAACCCCGCAGTTCGTGGTACAAATAGTGAAAAATTAATGTGCTGGATTGATTTTAAAATGTAAAGATAAGTCTTCATTCTTTAGCAAATAATTCCGCTAGAAAGAATGAATCACATCTAAACTTGTGAAAATGGTTAAAAGGAAAAGTGCACGAAGGCACAAAAAAGGATTGGATGAGTTTTGTGTTTTTTATGGTCTTTTGAAAAATGTTTCAATATGCTTATATGGTTTAGCATTTATTAAGAAAAATAAGGAAAAGGTAAAATCGTTTGACCTAAGTCAAGGTTTGATTATTGTAACACCCCAAATTTACCCTCTCATGTTCACCATCATTTGCATTATCATAAGCATGTCATAAGCATACCATATCCTAGCATTTCACATAGAAAAATGAGGCATGACAATCACATGTTCTAGCATAGGGCATATGATCAATCATCTGGAAACTTGAGGTTCTACAAGTCAAGACAAAAGGTCAAATGACACTGCAAGAGTTACATAACTTATCCCCACATCCAATACAAGCTCAAAATCATCCATAAAAGTCAAGAAGGGTGAGAGATCATCAGAAGATCAAGGAAGCAACAATCTCCTACACAGATGAATCATGAACTAGGGTTTTGCATTTGGACTAGGGTTTATTGTACCTTTGACCAATTATTGTGGTCAAAGTCCATCATATGATATTTTAAGCCTATGAATGAAATTTCGTGAAAAAACTCATTGAGGAAGTCAGTCAATTCATCAGTTACTTGTAAAGGAAGAAATTGGTAAAACTGGACATCTGAAAAGTCAATTGTGGGAAATCAAGGGGTCCAATCATATTTTTCAAGTCAATGGATGTCCTTAAAGTCAAATAAGAGCTTTGGTGATCTCAAAAGTCAAGAATCAAGAGGTTTTGAAGGATTTTCTATTTTTGGCATATGACTTGTAATGAAATTTTCCATTTTTGGCAAGTTTTTCCTTAATCTTCAAAGGCTTCTTTCATGACCAAGATGGCTCCAAATGGATTTTCTTCAAACATGAAAGTTATAGGGCATGCTCTCCCATTTCAAAAAAGTACAAGAACTCATCCATAGCATGTGTAGAACTCAAGTTATGATCAAGAGAAATTTGGTTTTGTGTAGGGTTTTACCTCATTTTCAACTTTCTACCAAGTTGCAAAATGATTTGTAATTCATTTCTAAGAGGACCTATGGGAAAAATAAGTTCACAATATCATCATACATTGACAAAAGGAATTTGGCTCCAATAAATCACAAAACCCATGCATGGGAAGGAAGATATTTGCTAAAATGCAAAAATGCAAAACATCACAAAGGGCATGATACATTCACATCCAAGGGCCAGGATCATTTCATTTATGATTAAATGAGTGGCGTGTGATCAATTTGTACACAAGCAAGAAAGAATGCACGCAAGAATCATGCTATCACACATCTCATGCCAATTTTCAAAATCATTTGAATCACACTCTTCCCACGTGTAATGCCCTCCAAACCCTAATCAATGATCATTTGTATCCTATATAAGAGAACTAGGGTTTTACTTGATCAGAATTCATCACCATTCTCTCACTTTCAAAAAATTTGCATTTTTACAAATTGCTTTGAATCTCCTTCCATACTCACTCATTTAAAAAACTCTTTGCACATATTTCATCCTTGAAGTGTAAGGATCCAGAATCCATCATCAATTCAAGCTAGAAGTACGGATTTTACAAGGTTCAAGTTCAGTGCAACTTGCTTCAGATCTCAATATCTAGCAATTCTCAAGGCTCTAATTGCATTTATTTTACAATTAGAGTTCATTTGGAGTGGATCTGCAGCTTCTCCTTTGATTTCTGAAGGTATTTCAAGATCTGCAAAACTTCAGGTGACTTCAAATTGATCCTCCGATTTCTTGTTTTTCTTGTGTGCATCTTGATTCTTGTGATGTGCTGATCACTATGAAGTAGTTTGTGAAGTGTTTGAACGTATATTATGGTTGTATGATATATATGAATTTTTTGATGAAAACTTTATCTCTTCGATTCAACTTATTTAGGAATGATTAGTAAATTTGGAGAATGGATTTAGGTTCCTTGTGATTTGATGATCATTTTGATAGTTGGCTTGTGCATTTTGGTGAAGTTTTGATGATTGCAGGTGTTTGCATGGCCGGAGAATATGACCTACGCTTCTCCGGCTGATGAGATTGTTAATTAGGGTTTATGAAACCCAGTTTGAATGTCATCCCTTGGATCTTAATTAAATGGTCAGGATTAGTGCTAATTAGGTTTAATTATTAATTTTATGTCGTATCTGTTGGATCTCATTTAATTAGCATGTTTGAATTACATCCTTTGGATGTGAATACTTGTGAGTCTTGCTGACCAACACGCATAGCCATTGATCTTATTGTCTTTGAATCTTAGCCACAGGATCTGATTACTTTTGTTATTTTATTTTTTTTTATTTTCATTTAATTTATTTGTTTTGATTAATTCATAAAAAATATCTAGCTATTTCTAAAACATCACCAAAAAATCATGTGAATCAAATTTAATTTTCTTTAATTTTGTATATTTTTCTTTTCCATTTATTTTTATTTTTCGTGGTAGAATTAATTGTTTAGCTTAATATTTCTTTTAATTCTTTTAAAAATGCATGTTGTCTTGTTTATTTTTTATCTTGATCATAGATTTGAATTTTGATTTGGTTCATTTTGCTCTGGATCATAGACATGACGTAGTTTGTTAGTGATTTATCTCATGATTTTTAGGAATTTGTATGATGAATTTTGACAAGTTTCTTTGTGTATGAACTTCAAAACCCTAGTTGCAATGTAGGCCTTGCAATGTAGGTCCCTTGTCCTTATATGATGTTTGCATCTTGACTTTCTTTGAGGTATTTGTTCTTGAAGGTTCTCACACTTGTATGTATGCTCACTTCACTTCTTATGCTTATTTTCTTCTCATGTTGATAATAATTGAACTTGTATGCTTCATTTCATGATTTCTCTTATTGCTTAGGCACCTCTTTGATATGTTAGGGTTCTGGTCTTGAATTGTATGATGCTTGTTTACTTTGTATGCTTTGTGTTATCTCATAGATGTCTTGTTCTTTCATGGTGACTTGTAATGCTTTGTGATGAGTTGTTTGCTCCAATTCTTTCATGGTTTTGTGTGTGTAATCATAGCATATGAATGGAGTGTGTTACTTCTGGTTGTGATGTTTTAAATTGATCTTTTGCTTGTTTACATCTCATTTTGTTTTAATTGTTTCATCTTATTACTTGTGTATGTTATAACCTTTCCTTGTAGGGGCTCATGGTAAGTGAAGTGTGGATGATATCCACATTTCAAGTCTTCATCTCATCTTTTATTTTGCTTTCTCATTTGTCTTTGTGATGTGCCTTATTCCATCTTGTGATTAACTTCATCTCTTCCCCCTTTAGAAACAACTTATCTCCTTTAGAGGAGTAAGTTGTATTCTAGTTTCTCCTCCTCCTTTCTTCTTCTTTTCTTTCTTTCCTTCTTCTTAGGATATAATTCAAACCACACTAACCTAGGTTCATCCATGCATGATAACTTTAGGCTTAGATTTACCCCATTAGATTTTTACCTTTAAGATCCTTTTTGGTTTTTTCCCTTCTCATCTTAAAACAAAAATCTAAAAAACATTAATAATAGTTGAGGTGACCTTCCCTTTTGTCATACTCTTAAAGAAAATCATAACAAACACTTCTCCACTTTAATTCACAAAAGCACTTAATAATACAAACAAGTTAGTGAATTTAAATCCTAATCTCAAGAAACAAGTTTGAGGATCTTCTTCATTCTTGGTGGACTTATTACTCATTCTATTTTAGGATGTGGTAATAAGAACACATTCCTTAGAAAGGGATTTTCATTCACTTCCTTGTGCTACACTCCATAAAAAGCTCCTAAAAAACACAAACAAAGAATAAGTGTCTCTCCTTCGGGACTTCTTTTCTCATCACTTTCACTCTTCACGTACGAACTTGCTCCTACTTGTCATTTTGCAAGACGGTAACACACTCGTCGTCCGAGCCTGCAACACCTGAGCATTGACATAGGCAGTTTAAGCCTTAAGACACGAGAAATCTTTCCACCCCTAGTTAGAAGATTACGGCATCTCTGATCCTCATGTCCAGATGAGGTACGTAGGCAGCGGGGTAGGGCCCTGTTTGAGCACACTCTTTTATTTTCCCTACATTTTCCCCATTTCTTTTCTTTTCTTATCCCGTTTCAGTCATTCTTTTGCAGCAATTTTCATTCCTTCACCCTTTGAAATAGTTTCTTTGAAAGTGTGGATCCCGTAGGGTACGACATACGATCTGGGGTGCTAATACCTTCCCAGGTCGTAACCGACTCCCGAACCCAGATTCTTTGGTTCGTAGGACATGTGTCCTTCCTTTTCTTTCTTCTGGTTTGTGCAACATTACCATTCCCATTCCTTCGGGATAAAAATTCCTGGCTGGCGACTCTACTTCTTTTCCGTGCCACTTTCGCATTTGTACCAGGATGGAAATCCAGGGAGCGACAGCTGGCGTCTCTACTGGGGATCGAACCCAGAATCTCTGGTTCCCTTGAGAGTCTCTCCTAGCGCTTGTTTGTTTCTGTTTTATTGGGTGTTGATTTTTTGCTGATGTGTGTATATTTTGTTGTTGTTTTATTTACAATTTATTTACTGTTTTATTTATTGCTTTTAGTATTTATATTCATGCATTATATATTATACTGGATTGTCTGGATTGGTTTTCTGTTTGGTGGGTTGGGGGTTACTTATGATTTATGAGACGAGGCTATCCAAATACCCTTCTTGAGTGCACCATAGGACTTAGCTTGGACAATCACTTTGGCCCCATGGTATCTTGTCATGGGGGTATTAGTGCGTTCACACCCAGATTCGCGACCGTCTTGGAAGTGTCTTGATATAGGGATCTTCCCTACTTCATTACACAACCTTGATAGTTATGTGCGGCTGGGGACCGATCATTGAGAACCTTGTGGAAATATCCCTCTCCAAAGGGGATAGTGGCAGACCACATTCTTTGGCAAACCCATTCGCACCCTAAGGCCCACTTGGAACTCACATAGGATGACCTGTTTTTCCGGACTCAGCTGAGACCTCCCTGAGTAGTATATAATGCCAAATTGATTCCCTGATCTGGCCATGAGCCATTTCTCGGAAATATTGAATGTATTATTGTTATTCGGCTTTGAGATTTTGTGATGTTTGACCTGGAGCACACCTGTGAGATTAGGAGGGGTTTATAGGTTTGAAGGAGCCCTTCAACCTCATCATACCCACACTGCCTGTACAGTCTTATGTGTTGATCTGGTTACTTTAACCTTGGAATTCTTGGGTTACTTGGTTCTTGACCTTGATTTGAAGTTATATATGACCCACCTGAATGTATATATGGGTTATTATCTAGAGGACCTAGAGTTTTTGTTCACTTGGCTCTTGTATCCAGTATCCAAATAGTTCCAGATTGATCATATGTGCCTTGCATTTGCATTTGCATCATATCATAGCATTCTTGACATCTTTGTGTTTTCATCTTTCAGGTTGCATTTTTTCTCACACCCTGTTCTGGTATCTGCTAGCTTTTCATATCCAGATGGCAATCATTATCACAGCTCTCAAAAAGAACAATGCACACTATACCTTTCCACAACCAGAAGTGAAGAAATTGCACCAGCTGAAGGGTCTGATGAATGATAAAGTTTTGGGAGATTTCAGGGCCAGCTTTGGACAGATCCTCAGGTACATGGACAAGCCAACAAAAGAGCAGAGGGACAGTATTCATACTCTTCTCCAGTTCTATGACGCTCCATTACGCTGTTTTGTATTCCTAGATTTTGTTTTGGCACATACATTGGAGGAAATTTCCAACTTGTTGCATATCCCTCTCAGAGGAAGGCAACCTTATTACAACTCTGGAAGAGTGATCCAAGCAGAAGAGATTGCTCAGAGATGTCATTAGCCTTTGAGTAGGGTGAAGCAGGGATTAAATAGTAGCAAAGGGAAAGGATTTCCTTGTAATGTTCTAATTCAGGAGGCTCTAGCATATGCTCAGGAGAATCAGTGGACACAGTTCAATGTACTTTTGGCTTTGATGATTTATGGGATCAGCTTGTTCCCAGGATATTAAGGGATTGTCAGCTTGGAGGCCATTGCCATTTTCTTTAGAAGAAATCCCACACCTACTCTGTTAGGTGATTTTTATTACGGAGTTCACTATAGGAATGAGAAGAGGGGAGGTCATGTGAGTTGTTGTGTACCTTTGTTTACTGATTAGTTTGCTGGACAACTGCCCAATGTGGGACCATTCAGAGATTTAAGGGGAGAGTGGAAGTGGTCTCGTAGATTGATGGGATTGACTGCAAGTGATATAAGTTGGGGATATGACAGAGATGTATTAGGAAAAGAGATGATTGTGAAGTTCAATTGGTTTCCTAATTTTCCTTTGATTGGAAGGAAAAGGATGATCAATTACAATCCAGTTCTAGCTAGAAGACAGCTTGGGTACCCTTTGAAAGAACCCCCTTCTGATGAGGATGTGAGAGAATCATTATATCTTCCTATTGAAGGAAACACATACATGGTTGTCCAAGTATTCTAGGTTTGGGACAACAAAACTCAAAAGGGAAAGAAAGAGTTTGGAAGAGTGGATCCAAACATGTATGAACCCTTTGCAACATGGTTGAAGAATCATCTCAGGATTACTTTGTTGCCTTTCTCATTGGAGTTTCCCCTCTACCCAAAGTAAGTAGTTTCACAGGTCCCTGCTGCACAAAACACTGTTCCTTTAGAAGATTATCAAAAGCTGGAAGCCCAGTTGAAGGGATTGAAATTGGAGCATGTAGAAATGATTATCTTACATCATCAGCTGGCTCTCTCCAAGATGACTTTAGAAGAAAAGTTGTACAAGGTGCAGGTGGACCAAGAAGCTAAGGATAAGGAGTTTGCAGAGAGAGAGGCTTACTTCCAAAGAAGGGGCTTGATGGACATCAGGAGGGAAGAGCAGTTCAGGAAAAACAAGAAGATTGTTAGGGATTCTAGGAAATCTCTCACTTGGATACATGGGCAGAGAGATCAAGATCATGCAGAGTACAGGAAGAAAGAGGAGATGTATGAGCTACAGAGTGCTTCTCAAAGAGAAGAGTTTGAGCAGGCTTACAAAAGACAACAAGAAGTGTCTCAACAGCTGAATGAAGCTCTTTTAGAGATGACAGACCTCAGGAGAAGAGCAGATGTGAAGAGATCTAGGGTAGAGCTGGAGCTTATAGATGAAGGGCCAGAGTCTTCCTGAAGCTTAGAGTTTTAGTTTGCATGTCTTTTCTTGTATTTTTTATTACCTACAGGATTGTTGTAGGAATCTGTTGCACCCTAATTTTTGCCCTAAGTGTTCTTTGCATTTTCATCTGCATCTTGCATACAAACAAGATCGCACTAGTTGCTCGGTTATTCTCGGGTTAGGTTTATGCCTCGCAGGGGATCACCGTTGTCTTTAATTACCTTATTTGTTTATGTTTACTAACCATTAATCAAAATCCAAAAAATATTTTGTTTCCGTTTGCTAACTTTTTTTCAGGAAGAGGAGCCATGTGAAATACCAAAAAGTAGCAGTCCTGCAGCTCGAGCGAAATTTCACAGAAAAAGTCGAAGTTGATCCGCAAATAATTCAAATTTTTATCTGATCAAGGATTTCCCGAGTTAATTGATTCATTTAAAGGATTTCCAAGGATCATGTGTTCATTTCTTCGACGAACTACAAGAATCGGGCCGAAACAACCAAGCAGCTATGTTTGAACAAAAAATTCAAAATTCAGTTTGGTTAATCGGTTAACCAAATAGTTAACCGGTTAACCAAATAGTTAACCGGTTAACCAATGCGAAATTTGAATTTTTTATTCAAATTCAGCACCCTTAGATCATTGATTTAATTGGAATATTCTAGATCCATTGGTTTCTGATTTCTCTACATCACTTTGATCATTTCCTACCATAAACCATCACTAATCACCACTCTTTTCTATTTCCCACCAAATTTTCAATTACTAAACCTAAATTCAAATTACCAAAGCAAGCTCCATTCCACTAAATTTCCATACCTAAGGCCTTTAAATAGGACCTTAATTTCATTCATTTCACAAGCTTTTGATAGCCACAAAACCTCTTGCAAAATACTCCCCCGACACCAAAATCCTCCAAAGCTCATCTTTCTTTATTTTGAATTTCTCAAGAATTCACATTGAATTCTTGATTAACTTGAGCTAAACCTTCACCTTTTCATTCTTTTGCTCATCAATTTCAGTAGATCTAAGCTTGTGTTGGTCCAATTTGAAGAAGAGCTTTTGGTAATTCATCTTCCTCCATAAACTCATATTCACCATCAACATTCAAGATGTAGATCTTTGGTGCTCTTGTTTCTAGATCCTTTGGATCTTTATTTGTTGTTTGATTGCTGGGATTCCACTGTATTTTGGTTTTAAAATTCGTTCAAATTCAGATCATGATCATCCAATGTTTGAGAAAAGGTTTCAAAATGGATCATGCTGAATTTTCTGCATTTTTCAGCCACTGGTACAGCGTTAACCGGTTAACCATTTGGTTAAACGGTTAACCAGTTTAAAAACAGCACAGATTATTAAAAATTTGCTTGCGTTAACCGGTTAACCAATTGGTTAACCGGTTAACACAAGTCAGAATGGTGTTTTTGGGTTGTTCTAAGCCCCTTTTAGGTTCCTCTTTCTTCTCCTTCTTCCTCCTTTTTATTTTTACCTTAGGAATCACTTTTGGGAGTGATTTCTCCTTAATTTCAATGAACTTTGGGTGTAGATTAGAGTAGTTAATGTTCATTAAGTCAAAACTACCTTTAAGTGGATTATTCAATTCATTTAAGGTACTTTGCATTAGTGATACATTTTCATGCTTGAATCCACCAAGATGAGTGATTGAACTTAAGGATGGAAGAATACCACAAGTGCGACTCAATTTGGTATTCACCTTTAGTTTTGTACGGTATTGCGTCCGGATAACGATTTACATATCGTTTATCTCGCATGCATTAGCACTAACATTATACACCTTAATTGGTGGTAGCCGACCTCATTTGTAGGGTAATTACTTCGTAAATTACTCGGCGATTGCTTAACATAGACCTAAATGTGTCCCGACTTCGGAATAAAAATCTAATTGGGTACTAGTACTTTCGTGGACCGGATCTCTTGTTGATCGTGTAATCCCAAAGTGGTTAGTCATATTGCATTTTGAATCGAGACTTATGAAATTTTGATTCGTAGGCGCTTTGGGTCTCCCAATCACCTTTCAAATTTCATTGAATTTGGTTCGGTTTGCCTTGATTAATTACTATAGTGTAAGATGCTAAGCGGATCCGGTTGCCTTCGTTTTTTGGTTACTTTTCCTTTTTGGTTGTAGTTGATTAAGTTCACCATACCATTATCATGTGAATATTATTATACTATTACTACTATTAATATTTTATATTCTTGCACTTTAACTTCTTTTTGTTACTAACATTTAATTTCTTGCACTTTTATTGCCTTTATCTTATTTTGCTTTATTCATCCATGTCATGTTTATTATTTGCTCTTATTTTGTTCTTATTTTCCTTTTGTCCATTTGGACACAAAAACATTAATAAAGGATTAAACCTCTAAAAAACTTGTGACTTTAATTTGAGGACTATTGGTTACTATTCTTAGCATTTGGAGTGAAGATTTGGACTTAGATTCTTAAGACACTTCCTTTACCATGATCTTCATAAAGTTGGATTTAGCCTTTATTTGTCCATTTGCTAGCTTATAAGGATGGAACTCTTATGCTCATAATTTGGAATGTCATCAAGTTTGGTTAGATCTTTCTTCCCTTTTTTTCCTTATTTTTTTTAGGATAGTCCCTTCATCTCCTCCCATTCTTCAATTTTCAAAACCTTCTCCCTTTTTCAAAGGATTCTTTTTTTTTAATCATCACCTCTTTAATAATCAAAAACCTTGACTTCTGTCAAGTGGCTTTTTACCTTTTTCTTTTCTCTTTAAAAATCAATGAATCTAATCATGTTGACCTTAATTCAAAAATATAAAAAAAGAACCAAACTCATTCAATTTGTTTTGTGCCTTTGTGCATTTTTGTTGATTTTCTTTTAAAAAGTGCAAATTATGAGTCATTATTCTTTAGTCGGGTGCAAGTCTCTCAATCTCCATGGTTATAGTTTGATGTAATTGAGTCTCTTGTCATTTGTGAGGGTTTAGTGGTATACTCGTCGATTTTATCCGAGTTGGTGCCCTCCCCATAATGATGTATGAGCCCATGCCTTCATTCTCATGGTAGATTTGTTTGGCTATCCACTTGAAGATGACAAATTCTCTTCACTTAATAAAATGAACCATAACCCACCCTTTTCACTATTTGTACCACGAACTACGGGGTTTTGATCTTACATTGCACTTTGTGGGTACGTAGGCATGAGGTGGTAAACCTCTCCAAACACAAATATAAAAAAATAATTCTTTTCTCACCTCTCCACTCTCATTTTTGCAAACCATTTTCAAACCAAAAGCAGTAAATTTTTCAAAGGGCTCCCGTGGAGTACCACAGACATTTTGGGTGCGTAAAACCTTCCCATTGTGTAACCTATCCCCTTACCTATTTCTCTGTTGTGTTTCTTTAGCTTTTTAACTTTTAGATTCATTAGGATTTATTCGCTCTTTTTTCCTTTTCCTCTTGGAGTAAAATAAAAGCGCGGTGGCGACTCTGTTTACTTCGAGTTAAGTTAACCAATAACTTACACTCATGTTTTTACCGCTACAGAAAAGTGGCGACTCTGTTGGGGATTAATCTCTAAGTGGATTCGGCCTACTTTGATTTATTTACTGCTTTGGTTTAATTTGTTTATTATTTGTTTGTTTTGTTTCGGTTTTGGTGATCCTCTGTGAGTGAGATAGATTTTAACCCGGATCTGAGTTGAACTTATGATAGGACGACGATATTCGAAGCGATGAGCGATGGAGTAGTCCAAAGCTATATCAATTTGATAATCTCCACTTGGTTAGGCTCTCTTGGATTATCAATGTCATGATGAGTAATCATATGTGGCATTATTTTCCGACCTTGAGCTGATCATACTGAGGACCGTAGAACCCTTAACCCATCCAAGCCAATTTAGGAACGTAGTGCAGAAGCTATCTGGGTGTAAACCTAAGGTAGTTGTCACGCGATACTACACTCGGACGAGGTCTATTTTAAGAATGTAATCGGTTAGGGAGTAATCCAACATACTGATAATATTCTAAAGATGGTTGTTAACTCTGGGCACCTCTGTTAGCACCCTTTTGGTTTTCTGCAGGTACAATGAAGACAAAACCTTAGTACTTACCTGTGTGGGTTGGTGTTCTGTTACCTTGACTTCATGCTCGTGACTCAGAACCTAAACTTGTTTGCTTTGTGTGATCTTATTTGTGGTTGTTGCATACATGCCATCATGCATTCATGAGCATTGTTTTTGAGATTTCAAGGGACTCATAAGGAACTTTTGCAAAATTTCAGATGTCTATGGTTATGAATTTTGAAAGGAGGAACACAAAGAAGTACACCTTCAAGAATCCTAATATAGTAGAGCTGAGAAAGCTAGGAGCATTGGTGGTTGACACCCAGGAGTTCCGGAAGTGTTATGGGAAGCTCTTGTTTATTTTGGATACCGATGTACCAGAGGGAATTCTCCCTACCTTAGCTCAGTTTTATGATCCGTTGCATCATTGTTTCACCTTTTCTGATTATCATCTTGTGCCGACTTTGGAGGAGTACTCTCATTGGATGGGTCTACCTATTTTGGACAAGGAATTTCTTTTCAGTGGTTTAGAGAAGGAGCTTACGACCAAAGTCATCGCCAAAGCCCTTTTTCTCAAGGAGTCTGATCTTAATGGAAAGTTTCTTCCAAAAGGGAGTGTCCGTGGTATCAATGCTAAGTTTTTGATGGGGAAAGCTTCTACTTCACTTAATTTGGGACATAAGGATGCATTTGAGGCTATTCTTGCTTTGCTCATTTACGGGATTGTCTTGTTTCCTAATTTAGATGGTATTGTGGATGAGAATGCCATTCAGATTTTCTTGAAGAAGAATCTGATACCTACTTTGCTTGGAGACATGTATCATGCCTTTCACTATAGGACCTCTAAAGGTGATGGAGAGATTTTGTGTTGTGCGCCTCTTCTCTATAGGTGGTTTATTTCGCACATACCAAAGTCTGACGTCTTCAAGGATAATAGAGAGAAGCGAAGATGGTCTCAAAGGATTATGTCACTTTATCATAAGAATATGACTTAGTATTGTTCCCATTATGATACTGGAGTGCTTATTGACAATTGTGGAGAATTTCCTAATGTACCTCTTCTTGGTACACGTGGGGGAATTAATTACAACATTTTTCTTGCTAGGCGACAATTGGGATATTGTTTGAAGGACATACCAAATAACATTTCCTTATCCTGTTTCTTCTTTCTTAATGGTGAAGATCATGTAGAAATGAAGAAAAGGATTGCTCATTCTTGGCATGCGGTTCATCAGAAAGAGAAGGGTCAATTGGGAAGACAACACCTTGTTCCCCCCGAGTGTTACATCCAGTGGGTTCGATCTAGGGCTTCCAAGCTCAAGATGCCTTATCCACCCGAGGAGCCTTTGTTTCCTATATTACCATTGTCCGCTTTTCTTCCTCCCGTTGATGAGAAGGTTGATCTTCAAGAAGAGTTGGAAAAGATGAAGAAAGAGAAAGAAGAATGGCTACTTGAGAAGACTACGATGCAAGAGAAACTGAAGGAGAAGGATGATCTCATTGAGTTACTTGAGCAGCGTGTTACGAAGAGGCCAAGAGAGGTTTTATCTCCCTCTAGTACTCCATCCACCATTCCTCCTAATCCGGTGTTTGGAAGGCCATTGTTGACCAGTTGGTGAAGGATAAGGAAGACATGGAGAATCGGTACAAGAAAGAGATTAAGAGGATTCTCGTGAAGTACCAGTCGGGATTCGGATCTTCTTCGGATGTGATCCCTTAGGCCTAATTTACTTTTTCTCTCATGTATTAGGATTGTTAAGGCTTGTACTTCACTTGTAATCCTTACTTTAATTTTAATGAGAATGAGTTTTTAAGTACTTCAAAAGTGTTTCTTTATAAATATTGCAATTTATCTTATAGTCCTTTGAAATCTTTGCATTTGCATACGCATACCATGCATCATACTCGCATTTGTCTTGCTTTTTGACTGTTCTCCATGGATCTTATGCTGTTTCTTGGTCTTCATTCAGTTCTCCTGTCAAGCTGACTCACAAAGTTAATACTTGAGCTAGTCGGAAGAAGATGTCGGAAACTTTGCAACAAGAGAATCGCGAGCTGCGCGAGGAAGTTACATATTTGAGGGAAAGCTTGGAAAGAGTTACTGCCATGATGGAAAGCTTGGTGGCTGCTCAGAATCATCCACCTCCTCCTAATTCTCCTGTTCAAAATACAGTCATCTCTGAGATTGTTACTGCATCAATTCCTGTTGAGACAGTTCTTTCTCCTCGCTATCGCATGCCTTCTAGCACACAGTGGGGCAGGCCAGTTGATTTCATTCCTGCTGGTTATCATCCTCCTCCTCCTGAGACTACTGCATTTAATACTCTTCCGCCAGTGATCACTACTGCACCGCCTGTGATGCACACTATTCCGCACCATGATGAAGTGATTTACCATGCTGAGCCCAGTGAAGACGCTAGTGTAATTGAAAGACTTGATGATTTTCAAGGTCGTTTTGCTGAGATACAGAAGAAGATTAGGGCCTTGAAGCATAAGGATTTGTTCGGAAAAGATGCTTATGATCTCTGTCTGGTTCCTAATGTCAAGGTTCCGTACAAGTTCAGGTTGCCTGAGTTCGAGAAGTATAAAGGCAACACTTGTCCTCTGAGTCATTTGACTATGTATGCTAGGAAGATGTCTGCTCAGACAGACAATAATAAGCTGTTGATTCATTATTTCCAGGATAGTTTGACTGGTGCAGCTGTGAGATGGTACATGAGTTTGGATAATAGCCAAATAAAGACTTTCAATGATTTGGGAGAGGCTTTTGTTAGGCAATACAAGTATAACATTGATATGGCACCGGACAGAGATCATCTTTGTGCTATGTCTCAGAAGGACAAAGAGACTTTCAAAGAGTATGCACAGAGATGGCGCGAGCTAGCAACTTAGATTGTTCCTCCTCTGGAAGAGAAAGAAATGACGAAGATCTTTTTGAAGACTTTTTAGGTTCTTTCTACTATGAGAAGATGATAGAAAGTGCTCCTTCTGATTTCACTGAAATGGTGAGTATGGGGATGCGTTTAGAAGAAGGTGTCTGTGAGGGACGATTGAGTCAGGAGAATAGTAATGTCTCGAGCTCTACGAGGTTCAATTTTGGTAAAAAGAAAGAAGGTGAGACTAATGTTGTGTCTCGTGAAAGTTACAGAAGACCTCGTGGTCATGAGAATCGTCATCAGCAACATGTAGTTTCTATAACTCCGGTGATTAATGTGACTCCAACCGTGCCAGTAACTCCAAAGTACCAGTCTTGCTATCAACAACCTTCTGTGCAATAGGGTGGTAATCAACAGGTTCGTGCTAAGACGAGTTTTGACCCTATTCCGATGTTGCATGCAGACTTTCTCCCATCTCTGATTGCGAAGAATCTTGTGCAAACACGTTCACCACCTCCAGTTCTAGAGAATATCCCATGGTGGTATAAGCCAGAGGCTCATTGTGCTTTTCATCAAGGTGCCCCGGGGCACAATGTTGAGAACTGTTATCCATTGAAGTTTGAAGTACAAAAATTGATTAGGAGCAATGTTCTTTATTTCAACGATGTTAATCCAAATGTGAAGACAAATTCGTTGCCAAAGCTTGGTAATACGTCTGTGAATATGGTTAATGGTTGTCCTGGTTTATTCAAGATTTATGAGGTCCGCCATATTCGAAGGTATTTGTTGGAGATGCATGCTTTCTTAAGTGAATATCATGATATTGATGACGATTATGCTGGTTGTTGCATTTGCTCGGTGAACCCTCGTGGTTGCGTTATTGTTAAGAGAGACATTCAAAAGATGATGGATGATAAGTTGATTGAAGTGACAGCAAAAAGAGATGAGTATGAAAATGAAGTGAATGTTATTGTGCCTCAATTCAATATTCCTGAGAAGGTTGTTTCTGAGAAGGTGGTTATTTCTTTTGATAGCCGCAAATATGTTATTACTCCATTGGTGATCAATTTGCCTGGTCCAATGCCATATGAGTCTGATAAAGTTGTTCCGTACCGGTATAATGCTACGATGATAGAAAATGGTAAGGAAGTTCTTATTACTTCTCCAAGGTTTGTGGTTAGCATTGCTGATGTGACAAAGGTGACTCGAAGTGGTAGAGTTTATGCTTCAGATCCTCCGAAGAGAGTTGAAGATACAAGTGCGAGTAAACAGATTATGGATGTTGTTGCCCGATAAGGCCAATTTGACGATAGTGAAGATGAGGTGTTAAAATTGATAAAGAAAAGCGAGTACAACGTTACTGAGCAGTTGTTGCATACTCCATCTAAAATATCAGTTTTATCACTCTTGATGTGCTCTGAGGCTCAAAGGCAGTCTTTGCAGAAGATTCTTGATCAAGCTTATGTTGATCATGATGTGACTGTTGATCACTTTGATAGTATTGTGGCTAATATCACATCGTGCAACAATTTAAGTTTCTGTAATGATGATTTTCCTGAAGAAGGAAGGAATCATAACTTGTCTTTGCATATTTCAGTGAACTGTCAGGAAGATGCTATGTCTAAGGTGCTGGTTGATAATGGGTCTTCTCTGAACGTGATGCCAAAGTCGACTTTGTCAAGGCTTGCGTACCAAGGCGCTCCCATGAGGCATAGTGGGATTATTGTGAAAGCTTTTTACGGATCGAAGAAGACTGTGATTGGTGAAGTTGATCTTCCTATTCTTATTGGACCGTTTATATTCCAAATTACTTTTCAAGTAATGGATATACATCCCGCTTATAGTTGTCTCCTTGGAAGACCCTGGATTCATGAGGCAGGAGCTGTGACATCTACTCTTCATCAGAAGCTGAAGTTTGTGAAAGATGGGAAATTAGTGACTATTGGCGGTGAAAAGACGATGCTTGTGAGCAATTTGTCATCTTTCTCCTATATTGATGCTGAAGAAGAGGTGGGAACTTCATTTCAGGCTCTTTATGTTGTTGATAATGCTGCTAAGAAGAATGTCATGCCTATGTCTTCTTTCAAAGATGTTATGCGCGTGCTTGAAACCGGTCGATCTGATGGTTGGGGACGAGTTATTGATGATGTCGACAACAAGGAAGGATTTGGTATCAGCTTTGCACCAGGTATGGCTCTCAATAACCCGAAGACTATTCAGGAAGGATTCCGAGGTGCTGGGTTTATCAACGATCATTCCGATGCTGCCATCATTGAAGATGATGAAGATGAAGAAATGCCTAACTTTGTTACGCACGGAAAGATTTGCAAGAACTGGATTGTTGTTGATGTTCCTTCTATTGTTCATGCTTCAAAGTAATTTGTTTTATTTTCTTTCAAAATTCCTTTCACTCTGCCCAAGGTGAAAGTGATGTTTGTCGGGCTTTGTTTCAAATTTTATCATCATCAATAAAATGTTATTTTGTTACTTACATATGTTTTTTTCCTTTTTGCTTTATTTTGAAAAATGGTAACATAAAAAACCAAAAATAATAATAATTGTTTATCTGCATAATGTTTGCACTTTTGTTCATACTCTAAAATAAAAATAAAATCATTGTGCAGATTGATTGATAAACCCATTGAAAACAATGATCCTATGCCCACTCCCAACTTTGAATTCCCTGTGTTTGAAGCTGAGGAAGAGGATGTTGAAGAGATTCCTGATGAGATTTCTCGGTTGCTTGAGCACGAGGAGAAGGTTATTCAGCCTCATGAAGAGTCTATAGAAATGGTCAACTTGGGTTCTGAAGATGATAAGAAAGAATTCAAAGTTGGAGCATTGCTTGGTCCGGATGTTAAGAAGAGGATTGTAGAGCTTCTTAGAGAGTATGTTGATGTGTTTTCTTGGTCTTATCAAGACATGCCAGGTCTTGATACTGATATTGTGGAGCATAGATTGCCACTGAAGCCTGAATGTCCACCTGTGAACCAAAATTTGAGAAGAACTTATCCTAATATGGCAGTAAAGATCAAAGAGGAGGTTCAAAAGCAGATTGATGCAAATTTTCTTGTGACGTCAAATTATCCTCAAAGGGTGGCCAATATTGTGCCTGTTCCAAAGAAAGACAGAAAAGTCCGAATGTGCGTTGATTACAGAGATTTAAATAAAGCCAGTCCAAAAGATGATTTTCCATTGCCACACATTGATGTGTTGGTAGATAATACGGCTAAGTTTGATGTGTTCTCTTTTATGGACGGATTTTCCGGTTATAATCAAATAAAGATGGCACCCGAGGACATGGAAAAGACCATATTTATTACACCATGGGGAACATTCTGCTACAGAGTGATGCCCTTTGGATTGAAGAATGCCGGTGCGACATACAAAAGAGCTATGACCACACTTTTCCATGATATGATGCACAAAGAAATTGAGGTATATGTTGATGATATGATCGTTAAGTCGAGGACTGAAGAGGATCATGTTGAACATTTGCTGAAGTTGTTTCAAAGGTTAAGGAAGTTTAAGCTTCGTTTGAATCCGAACAAGTGCACGTTTGGTGTACGTTCTGGAAAGTTGTTAGGTTTCATTGTCAGCCAAAGAGGCATTGAAGTTGATCCTAATAAAGTGAAAGCCATTCAGGAAATGCCTACTCCAAGAACCGAAAAGCAAGTAAGAGGACTCTTGGGCCGTTTGAATTATATTTCGAGGTTTATCTCTCACATGACTGCCACATGTGCTCCGATCTTCAAGTTTCTTCGGAAAGACAAAGGTTATGTCTGGATAAATGATTGTCAGAAAGCGTTTGAAAGTATCAAAGAATATCTGCTTGAACCTCCTATTTTGTCTCCTCCGGTGGAAGGTAGACCAATGATCATGTACTTGACTGTGTTGGAAGATTCCATGGGTTGTGTACTTGGTCAGCAAGATGAATCTGGAAGAAAAGAATATGCAATTTACTACTTGACTAAGAAATTCACTGATTGAGAGTCTCGGTACTCCATGCTTGAAAAAACTTGTTGTGCTTTAGCTTGGGCTGCAAAGCGTCTTCGCCAGTATATGCTAAATCATACAACTTGGTTGATCTCTAAAATAGATCCGATCAAGTATATATTTGAAAAGCCTGCTTTGACTGGGAGGATTTCTCGTTGGCAAATGTTATTGTCAGAATATGATATTGAGTACCGAGCTCAAAAAGCTATAAAAGGTAGTATCTTGGCTGGCCATTTGGCACATCAACTGATTGATGATTACCAGCCTATCAAGTTTGATTTCCCAGATGAGGATGTGATGTACTTGAAAATGAAAGATTGTGATGAACCTTTGATTGAGGAAAGGCCGGAGCCTGGATCCCAATGGGGTTTAGTTTTTGATGGTACTGTGAATGCATGCGGAAGAGGAATTGGGGCAATGATCATTACTCCCCACGGTTCACATATTCCTTTTACTGCATGGTTGACTTTTCCTTGTACCAATAATGAAGTTGAGTATGAAGCATGTATTATGGGTCTTGAAGAAGCTATTGATCTGAGGATTAAACATCTTGATATGTATGGAGATTCTACCTTAGTAGTCAATCAGATCAAGGGTAAGTGGGTAACTCATCAATCCCACTTGATCCCTTATAGAGATTATGCCAGGAGGATATCAACTTTCTTCACTAAAGTTGAGTTTCATTATGTGCCTCGTGATGAAAATCAGATGGCAGATGCTTTAGCAACTATAACTTCTATGATAAAGGTGCACCAGTGGAATGACGTTCCCATGATCATAGTGATGCGGCTTGAAAGACCAGCTCATGTGTTTGCAGTTGAAGAGGTCCATGATGACAAGCCTTGGTATCATGATATTAAATGTTTCCTCCAGAGTCAGGAATACCCACTTGGGGTATCCGATAAAGATAAGAGAATTTTGAGGAGATTGGCAGGCAATTTCTTCCTGAATGGAAATGTGCTTTATTAGAGGAATTTTGATATGGTCTTGCTCAGATGCGTGGATAGACACGAAGCAGACATATTAATGAAAGAAATTCATGAAGGATCTTTTGGTACTCATGCTAATGGGCATGCAATGGCTAAAAAGATGTTGAGAGCAGGTTACTAATTGTTGACAATGGAATATGATTGTTGCAAGGATGTGAAAAAGTGCCATAAGTGTCAAGTGTATGCTGATAAGATTCACGTGCCACCAAGTCATCTCAAAGTAATTTCTTCCCCGTGGCCTTTCTCTATGTGGGGAATTGATATGATTGGTATGATTGAACCCAAGGCTTCGAATGGACATCGTTTTATTCTTGTGGCAATTGACTACTTCACCAAGTGGGTGGAAGCGGCATCATATGCTAATGTGACCAAGCAAGTTGTGGTTCGATTTATCAAGAATAACATTATCTGCAGATATGGTGTTCCAAATAGAATCATTACTGATAATGGTTTGAACTTGAATAATAAGATGATGAAAGAGATTTGTGAAGAATTCAAGATTCAACACCATAATTCTTCTCCTTATAGACCGAAGATGAACGGGGTTGTTGAAGCTGCGAATAAGAACATTAAGAAGATCATTCAGAAGATGGTTGTGACATATAAGGACTGGCATGAAATGCTCCCTTTTGCTTTGCACGGGTACCGTAAATCTGTCTGTACTTCAACGGGGGAAACCCCTTTCTCACTTGTTTATGGTACAGAAGCAGTGCTCCCCGTTGAGGTTGAGATCCCATCAATAAGAGTTCTGATGGAAGCTAAGTTGACTGAGGCTGAATGGTGTCAGAGTAGATTTGATCAGTTGAATTTGATTGAGGAAAAGAGAATAACAGCTTTGTGTCATGGTCGGTTGTACCAGCAAAGAATGAAGAAAGCTTTTGACAAGAAGGTCAAACCTCGTGTGTTCAGAGAAGGCAACCTCGTGCTCAAAAAGATCCAATCTTTCATTACAGATTCTCGGGGCAAGTGGACTCCGAACTATGATGGCCCATAAGTTGTCAAGAAAGCCTTATCTGGCGGTTCATTAATTCTTGCAACTATGGATGGTGAGGAGATCACTCGTCATGTGAATGCGGATGCAGTCAAGAAATACTTCGCCTAAAAAATAAAATAACAGCTCGCTAAGTTGAAAACCCGAAAGGGCAGCTTAGGCAAAAATGAGCGTCTCGGTGGATTGAAAACCCGAAAGGGCGGTCCAGGAAAAAATTAGAGACATAAATAGAAATAATTATCCCGGTAGATTGAAAACCCGAAAGGGCAATCTAGGCAAAAGTTAGGGATCATGGCAAGTAACTGCATCGACAGATTGGATCACTAGTAATGACCGAGGATTTCAGATTCTATCCCTCATAAGAATTGCCCATCAAAGACTCTTATTCACTCATCCTTGACCGAAATTTCGGGCACAATAGAGTTCAAATTTGACAAGAAGAATAGTGATCATTGTATTTCAATGTGACCCTTTTCCATTTATTTACCATTTTTCAAACTTGTAATGATCCATGGAGTCATGCCATTTGCTGACTACCATTCTATCAATAAATTTGAGCTTTTATCCAATTGTTTGAAACTCTTTATATTGTTTTTGTTTACAAAATTTCAATTTATTATTGATGATGATTTTTTAAACAAATTTAATAAGTTTAACCTTTGAAGATTATAAAAACATTTTCTCTTGATTTGTGAACAAGGAAAGGATATCAATAGTAATTCCAGGGATGGTAAAGTCTGGATGTGTGTAACTTGTCTATCCCAAGGCAGTGTTTGATCCGCTTGTGTCCTTATGGAATTCCTGATTGGTCCTGGCATGTCGATGTTAATGATGTTTTTCTCCCCAGCAGCCAGCATGAGTAAGGATTGTAAATTCTTTTCGTTTTCCCCCCAGAAGAGTTGTTAGAAGGTATACCCTAGAAAATCCCCAATTGAGTTTTGATCTCTTCCTCAACAGTTTACCATTGACTTGAAAAGTCTTGGAAGCCCATGGCTGAGTCTTTACTCCTCAGCATAAGTTGGTTGCATCCCTCAGCAGAAGTATTGGTATATCAATCAGTTTAGAGGTTTTCTTTCACCTGTTGGTGATTATTGATTTAAAATCCCTCGCAACTGTGATTTGCTATGATATTAACTTCTGTTATCCCCCATGGGTCGAAAAAGCTCTTCATAGATCCCTAGTAAGTCTGTGTGTGATGGTTTCCAGCAGGTCTCTATTTTTTTATCTTTGGCAAGTTTTACACTATTTCCCCAAGCAGAGCAGGAATGGTGTAACTCCTTCTCCAAGCAGAGTGAGAGTGGTATAACTCTTTCCCCGAATAGAGCAGGAATATTATGATGATTATTCCCTGCAAGAGTTTGATTAAGAACATTTCTATCCCCAGCATGGATCGAGGAAGTTATTCCCACCCTCGACAGATCATTACCTTTCCTCAGTAGATTTATGAAGATATTTGTACCCATAAGAGTTTAGCAGGGAAATTTCCTTTTTTCCCGAGAGTATGGAAGATTTTTAGTTGTTGAGATATCTCTGATATGTTATCTTCTCATAGTGGAATTTTCGGATGATATCCTTTTATGGATTTTGGAAGAATGCTTTGTGGATTGGATCCCTAGCAGTTGTTTTCCCCAATCTGAATGTTTCCTTGTAGTAGGATTTTATTCCTTTGATGGCTTTTGATTTTTCCCTGCAGGATTTCAAATCGAATATCCGGCATGGTCCCCGACCTTGTTGCCCTGATTAGCCGAGTGTCCGGTTGTTGTGGTGTTTATGTCACTCGTTGCTTATCTTTATGTCTGTTTTGTCAGCATATTCATATGCATGAGCATATCATCTTTTGCTTGCATTCTTGCATTTATCCTTGTTCCTCGCTCTTTGATGTGATCATTTTTCCCCACAGAGTGTGTGTGGTTTTCCTCTCAAGTTTAGAGTGTCAACCCTTAAGCAGAAAATGTTTATCCTTTCTATTTCCCCACCGAGTTTGCTTCTCGTGATGATTTTGATTCAGTTTCCACCCCAGTTTATTATCTGGATGGAACTTCCCCAGTTGAGATATTTCCTCCTCGGGATGAGTCTTGTTTGACCGTTTCTCTCGAATTTGTTCTTGGATTGAATTTTGGTCCCCTTTGTGAGTAATGTTTGCTTTAGAATTAAGCTATCATTATTTGATAGTGGGAAATATTTTCTCCAGCTTGAGTATATTACTTTGGAATTAAGCTATCAATTTTTCGATAGTGGGTAATATTACCAAATTAATCAAGCTCTTTTGCTTGTGATCCTACCCAGTAAATTCGGTAGTCGAGAGTTCTTCTTTCTACCTAGTAAAAAGGTAATAGAAGTTGTTCCCCTTTGATTGTGATCCTACCCAGTAAACCCGGTAGTTGAAGTTTTTCTACTCATTAAAAAGGTAGTGGAGGTTATGCCTCTTTGTTTTGCTCCTATCCAGTACATCGATAGTCGAGTTCCTTGTTTTCCTACCCAGTAAACAGGTAGTTGATGATTCTTTTCCAACTCATTATCCCTTCATTTTTGGACTCGAATACTTTGTTTGGTTGATATTTCCTGGCAGAGTGTTTACTTTTCCTCATTAAATCTCTTACCTTGATTATATCATATCTAGTGATTTATTTTCCTGGTAACTCTTTTGGTGTCAGTTGTTTTCCCCGACGGGATTTTCTTCTGTGTCCCCAAGTTGTTGCTTTCCTCTGGTGGTCATATTTTCCCCACAGAGATCTTGGGTTTGCATATCATATCATATTCATATCATATCATGTTCTCTTAGGACAAAAATTTTGGTTTTCTGTATTTAAGTCTCTCCCATCTTGCAGAGACGAAGATGTCAATCTGCATATCTTCAGATTGAAGAAACTTAAATAGAGGCAGCTGTTGCACCCCAATTTTTTCCCTAAGTGTTCTTTGCATTTTCATCTGCATCTTGCATACAAACAAGATCTCACTGGTTGCTCGGTTATTCTTGGGTTAGGTTTATGCCTCGCAGGGGATCACTATTGTCTTTAATTACTTTATTTGTTTATGTTTACTAACCATTAATCAAAATCCAAAAAATATTTTGTTTCCTTTTGCTAACTTTTTTTTCCAGGAAGAGGAGCCATGTGAAAATACCAAAAAGTAGCAGTCCTGCAGCTCGAGCGAAATTTCACAGAAAAAGTCGAAGTTGATCCGCAAATAATTCAAATTTTTATCTGATCAAGGATTTACCGAGTTAATTGATTCATTTAAAGGATTTCCAAGGATCATGTGTTCATTTCTTCGACAAACTACAAGAATCGGGCCGAAACAACCAAGCAGCTATGTTTGAACAAAAAATTCAAAATTCAGCTTGGTTAACCGGTTAACCAAATGGTTAACCGGTTAACCAATGCGAAATTTGAATTTTTTATTCAAATTCAGCACCCTTAGATCATTGATTTAATTGGAATATTCTAGATCCATTGGTTTATGATTTCTCTACATCACTTTGATTATTTCCTACCATAAACCCTCACTAATCACCACTCTTTTCCATTTCCCACCAAATTTCCAATTACCAAGCCTAAATTCAAATTACCAAAGCAAGCTCCATTCCACCAAATTTCCATACCTAAAGCCTTTAAATAAGACCTCAATTTCATTCATTTCACAAGCTTTTGATAGCCACAAAACCTCTTGCAAAATACTCCCCCAACACCAAAATCCTCCAAAGCTCATCTTTCTTTCTTTTGAAGTTATCAAGAATTCACATTGAATTCTTGATTAACTTGAGCTAAACCTTCACCCTTTCATTCTTTTACTCATCAATTTCAGTAGATCTAAGCTTGTGTTGGTCCAATTTGAAGAAGAGCTTTTGGTAATTCATCTTCCTCCATAAACCCATATTCACCATCCACATTCAAGATGTAGATCTTTGGTGCTCTTGTTTCTAGATCCTTTGGATCTTTATTTGTTGTTTGATTTCAGGGATTCCACTCTATTTTGGTTTTAAAATACATGTAAATTCAGATCATGATCATCCAATGTTTGAGTTGGTGGAAGGGAATCAAGTTAGGAATAATGGTCAAGGAGATGGAGGCAATTGTAATGGGGCAGGCGTCCATCATACTAAAGTTCCTGTGGTATAGCCTGGTGTTACTATTATCAATGACGGAGTGAACAATCTTCAGATGGATGGACAAGATGAACAATTTACATTGTTGGATGAAGCTGAAGGACAAGAGGCTGATATGAATCGTCGCTTTGAAGAGATGGCTGAACAAATATGTTCTATCCAATCTCAGAACTCCTTGGGATTTGATATTACTGATTTGGGGCTGGTGCCCGGAGTGAGGATCCCTTATAAGTTTAAGGCTCCAACGTTTGATAAGTACAATGGCATAGCATGCCCAAAAGCTCATCTTCAATCTTTCGTCGGAAGAATCGTTGCCTATACGGACGACGAAAAGCTATGAATGTACTACTTTCAAGATAGTCTTGTTAGGGCGTCTTTGGAATGGTATATGAAACTAAGTAGGGTTACTTTCAGAAGTTGGAAAGACTTGGCGGAGGCATTTGTTAAGCAGTATCAATATAATATGGACATGGCTCCCAATCGCACGCAGTTGCAAAGCATGTCACAAAATGCAAAGGAAAGTTTTAAAGTGTATGCTCAAAGACGGCGCCAACTTGCTGCCAGGGTACAACCTCCACTGTTGGAAAATGAGATGGCTGACATGTTCATGGGTACTTTAGAAGGAGTATTCATTGAACATTTAACGTCATGTTCGGAGACCAAATTCAATGATATTGTTATAGCAGGGGAGAGTGTTGAAACCCTATTGAAGATGGGTAAGATTCAGGACAATAGAGCTGGAAGTTCTTCTGGAGCGAGAAAGCCTTTTGTTAGCCCTCAAAGAAGAAGAGAAGGGGAGACTAATGTTGTCTATGGAAGAGGAAGAGGTCGTGGATACAGGAATTCATATAACCAAGTGGCATTTGTCACTATACCCACAACTCCTGCTCCTTAACCACAACAACAATGCAACAATTATTAACATAGGCCTTACCAACAACGTCAGCCTCGCCATGTTGATCGTGTTTTCGAAGCTATTCCCATGACCTATGCAGCACTGCTACAGAGGTTGATAGAATTGAACATTATATAATTGAGGACGTTGGCTCCACCCCCACCAGGTGATCTTCCACTAGGGTATGTGTCGCTCCCGAAGATTTTCGTCCCGGTGCAGATACGAACGATCGGTGAAAGAGAAAGAAATGAATTGAATAGAGTCGCCAGCTAGGCATTTTTATCCCGAAGGAAAGGTAATGCTGTATAAACCTAAAAAAGGATGGATAAGACGGTTGCGAACCAGAGAAATTGAGAAAGGGGGTTGGTTACAACCTGGGAAGGTATGTGCACCCAGATTGTCCGTCGTACTCGATGGGATCCACGCTTACAAGATTGTGTTTAAAAGGGGTTGGGGTATGTGCTATCTGTGTGCAAATTCTAGGAATGAATATACAAATGTCAGTGCAAAAGGTGTGAATTGCTCAGGAAATGAGGCTTAAGAGAAATGCTGAAAGAGGGGGAAGACAAAGAGACTTTTGTTCGATAATCGTTAAGTTATGCCTATGTATCCTCACATGCAATGAGGAAGTCAGAACACTGTAGTTCGACTCAAAGGGACTGAAAAAAATAAATTGACTGTGAACTGCCTGCTTGTCTATGCTCAAGTGTATGATTCGTCTGGCTCGAGTGCTAACTGTCATGCATTAGATGGAAGAAGCAAGTTCTCGTTTATGAATGAGTGTGATGAGAAAATAATCCCGAAGGAGACAATTATTGTTTGTTTTTGTGTTTTCAGTTTTGTTATTGTTTTTGGTGTTTTGCATAAGTTGATGAGCTTAAGCCTAAATCAAGGGCTTGTAAACTCATTATATCCTCCCTGATTAGGGATAATGAGCCTACTTAAGTATGAGATAAGCATCTCAACTTAATTACCATGATGATGTAGGATTAAAATCATTAACGTACTTGTGATTAATTAGATGTTTTTTGGTTTTTGTTTAGTGTTAAGTAATGAGTTTAATCTCTAATCACATATTAGTGAACTCATTACATCATCCTAATAGAAGGATAATAGATGAAAAACACTTAAGCTGAGGAAGATACCTCAACTTAATCCATGGTTAGGGATTAAATTCATTATAATACAAGCCTTTATTAAGTGGATTTTAATTAAGAGATGAGATTTAGAAGTGAATTTTATGGTTTATAAGACAACTTGAGGGGGACTTGTCCATTAAACACTAGGGTTAGTCCATCTTAACCATAAGGAAGAGATAAAACCCTAATTTAAGGCCCAAGTTACAAGATAAAGTCTTGATGATTATTAATGTGATTTGATTAAGAGGTTTAAACAAATTAAAGGTTTAATACTTAGGATTAAAGTTATACACTCCATCCTAAGAGAAGGATGCATACATAACCCTAATTCCAAATTCCTAAAACTTTAAGAGTTTAGCCTCTGATTATGAGATGAGAAGAGAGACTCAAGGAGACTCAAAGGTAAAATACTAAGGGAGAAGGAGGAAGAAGAATAAGTTACTTACTTCCTGAAGAAGATAAGTAACTTGAAAGAAAGAAAGTGAGAAGGAGGGAGCATAAGTGAATTAGATTAACTTCAAAGACATGTAAATATGCATATGAATGAGGTAAGAAGAGATGAAAGGTGAAGGCAAATCCACCTCCCAAATAACTTACCAAAAGATCTTGAAAATGTTAGTATGAATGCATAAGACATAAAGCATAAAGAAATGAATTGAAATGAGATGAAAAGACCAAAGTCAGAAGTGATTATGTAATGCAAATGGCATTTGAGATGATTCAATGTCATACAATATACATATGAATGATCATACAAAGATGAGATGACATGAAAGCATGTTTAGAAGTTTGAAAACACATGGATGTTTATGAAATGAAATGAATGCAAGACATATCAAATGAATGAAGAAGTGATCAAGAAATGTTCAAGTATGCCCTAAGATGTATAAGATTACATATGAATGTTTGAAATGTCATGGCAAGTTCACATGGTGATGAATATGCAAGGTGAATGCAAATGAACATGAGAAATTATGGTTTTATGAACATATGAGATGCAAATGAACAAAATAGAAGCATACAACATGATAAAAAATTGAAACCAAACTCTATCAAACCCTAATCCCATATTAGGTCACACCCCAAAGGAGAAGGTCAGAAGCTAATCCTATTGAAAGTTATGAATTTCCTAAGTTTGCAAGGGTTTTGGGTGATTCTCAAAGGAAATTGCAAATCAATTTGAAAATGCAAGATATATTCATGAAGAAAATAACCTATAAACTACATGCAATATGTGAAACAATGCAAAAAGAATCATGTTCAAACTCTTCATGGTTAGGCAGAAATGAATTTTCAAATTAGGGTTAAAAAATGTGATTTTAAAGAACCCTACTTCAAAGAAAATTGTGATATTATGATCAAACCTAAAAAGAAATTTGTATGAAGAGTTTGAAAATGTTTCTAAATGCATTGGAATGGTTCATGATTTTTTTGGTGATTTTTAGAAACCTAAATGCATTTTTAATTAATTAAAATCCTTTAATTAATTAAAACTAACATTTAAATATTTTTAAAATACTTTTTTATGCAAAAAATAAAATAAAAATCATTTTTGGATTGAGAAAAATATTTGGATCAGAAATGCAAAAGAAAATATTTTTGTGATGTTTTTAACTATTTTAAATTAAATATGCAAAAGAAATGAAAAGAAAATGAATTAAAAATGAAATAAATGAAAGTAATCTGATCCAGTGGCCAGGATTCAAACTGGGGTGGAGGGAATTGACTGTGCGCGCTATCCAAGGGTCCACATTCAAACTGGATAATTGATTTTAATTAAATTAATTAATTGGAAATTAATCTTAATGAGCTAATCTGAGCCATTCATCCGCTAAGCTAAACACGCATCCAAGAGCCTACATTCAAACTGGGCAGCTAAACCCTAATTAGGATTAATCACTTTCAGGTGACCGGAGACAAGCTCCGGTCATCTTATCCGGTGAACCAAAAAACCTATATCCTTCTACAGGCTACCCCACCCCAAATTAGTTGCCCAGAAATGATCCCTAAGCATCATACAAGCAAAATCACTCATCAAACATCATTTATATCACAAAAATCATGCAAATCGAATTAAAAAGAATTTCACGGGCAAAGTTTCAGAACAACCATACATGCTCATTTCTCAACTATTTTCAATTCTAAACATATCAGAGTGATCAACTAAGCATATAGAATCATTTGAAAACTTAAAAGAAGGTTTCTGGAAAAATTGTTCTTGAGGTATACCTGAGTTGAAGCTTTTCAGTTTGGAGCTTTCTGGCCTTTTCTTTGATGCAAAATAACCCCAATGAGCTCCCTGATGATGTTGCAATGCTTATAACAAGTTTGTGATGGCTATTTTGAGGTGTATGGTTCTGGTTTTGCAGAAATCGTGTTTTTGATTTTGGAGGTTTCAGGCCATTTTGAGGGTTGCTTTGTGTTCTATGAGTGATTTGAAGATGATTGGTGAAGTTTGTTTTGAAGTTTGATGGTTTTGTTTTGAGTTTCGAAGAAGGGAAGTTTCTTGGTGATTTTGTGAATTCTGAGTTGTGGGAGCTTGCAGGCTTGGTTCTTGTGCCAAATGAGCTCCATAATCTTTGTTTTTAATGTCTTGATTAGTCAGAGAGTGGTTAGTGGCACAACTTGATTGGTATGGGAAGTTTTGCAAAAAAGTCAAATTTGTGTACTTGAGGTATGGGCATGGTGCAGAGCTGTTTCAAGGGGTGTCTTGGCCTCAACAGAGTTTGTGGATGGCCCTTGGATCAATAGAGTGCAGCTGGAAGGCTTGGAAAGAGAGATATCATGTTTATGCATATTGGCTACTTTGAAATTTCTTGTGAATCAAGCCATGAAAACCATGCAATCTTGGGCCAATTATGATGTTTTGAAGTTTCCTTGACATGTTATGGTGCATAGAAGTTGATTAGAGGTCATGAAATGGCTTGGCAAGTGAAATTGCAAAATTCCCTCTTTGGCATGAACTTGAAAATTATAGGATTTTTGTCAACTTTGAAAGGCCATATCTTGAGTTCTAGGATGAATCAAGACATGTTCTTGTACTTTTTGAAAATGGGAAGATATAATCTACAACTTTCATGCCCAAGAATTTTTCATTTGAATCATTTTTGGTCAAGAAAGAATAGGTTGAATATCTTTCCCAAAATGGAAAGTTTCCATTACAAGTCATTTCCAAAAATAGCAAGTTTGCATTTGGCTTGAAATTCTTCAACTTTGTGAACTTCCAACCATTTCTAAGATCAAATAAATATCATAGGGACTCAAAATGATGAATGTGACACTTTGGTACCCTTGATGGAGGCCTCACATGCCCTGATTTTGACATTGCTTGCTCAAGAAGTTACCCAATGATCAGATGACTTCCACAATGAATTTATTCATAAAATTTGGTACACATGATCCTTATAACATATTAAGACCATTAGAAACAAGAATGACCAAAAAAATTGGGATTAAGGCCTCTGAAACCAAAACCCTAATTTTAGGTCATCTGTGCAAGAAATCTTCAGTCTGCCTCTATGCTTTTGACATGCTTTGTGATCCCTTGACTTTTATGAACTTTGGGGGCATATTATGATCATGGAACACACATGGACCCTCCTGGTAAGCTTCAAGACCATTGGGATGGCTCATATTGATTCTTGGATTGCTCAGGTCACAAACCCTAGATGCAGATGAAATGGAACTATGCAGATGAAACAAATATGCAATATGAGATGTAATGCTTATGTTAATGCAAAAATGAAAGATCACAAGCCATGGTGTGAGAAAAAGTGAGGGAAAATTTGGGGTGTTTACAGTATGATGTTAATGTAAGATATGCTTTCCACTCAGGAGCTCCGGGACACTCAACAGAAAAATGCAGGGTGCTGTATAATAAAGTTCAAGACTTAATAGATTAAAAGGCTATCAATTTTGGGCCAGCACCGAACGTTACCTCTAAACCTATCCCTAATCATGGTGGGGCTAGGATTAATGTTGTTGAGGGTGGAGAGCATTTAAATTTGATTCTAGATGTAAAAGAGGTGCATACCCCCTCTTGTTTGTGAAGGAAAGATTGTTAAGAGGATATGAGTTTCCGGGATGTGATTTTGATTGTGAGGAATGTGAGATGTCTATTAATGGTTGTGATAAATTGAGAGTTGGGCTTCAAAATTTGATAAATGAAGGATCATTACAGTTTGACAAAGTTAACAAACAAAGCGACGGTGTTTCTACTGTGACCGTCTTTTATTACCCTACTGATATGCCAGTCCCAGTTCGGAGAGAGCATGTTACCATCTATATTCCACATGAAGTTAGTCCTGTTACAATCATTATGCCTTGGCCCGTACCATATGATGATGATAAAGCTATACCATGGCATTACGAGCCAGATGTTTATGTACAAGGAAAAAAAGTGGAGGATAAGCCAGTAACTATAAATCCTATTGTTGTCAGTGTTGGAGGCTTCGGTGGCTTCACTCGAAGTGGGTGATTGTTTGCTCCATAGACTCTCCGGAACAATGACGAAGTTGAAGCAACTGCTAGAGCTAAAGGCAAACAAGTAGCTACTGAGGAGGTGATAACCCCGACTGCTGATCAGAATGTATTTGAAAAGGAAGTAGAATAGTTTATGAGGATAATAAAGAAAAGCGACTATAAGATAGTGGAGGAATTAAATCAAATTCCATCCAAGATTTCCATAATATCATTATTGATGTGCTCGCAAGCACACAGAGAAGCTCTATTGAAAGTACTGTAGTCGACATACGTGCCTCAGGAGATCACCGTTAATCAGTTGGAAGCAGTAGTGGCCAACGTAAACGCTAGCCATGGGCTAGGGTTTACTGACAGAGACCTTACAACTGAAGGAAGTAACCATAACAAAGCTTTGCACATCACAATGGAGTGCAAAGGCGTTGTCCTGTCACACGTTCTGGTTGACACAGGTTCTTCCCTAAATGTGCTGCCAAAGAAGGCCCTGATGAAATTGGAGGTTGGTGGTCTTATTCTCCGACCCAGTGATTTAGTGGTAAAGGCTTTTGATGGCTCTAGGAGGTCTGTTTTCGGGGAAGTGGAGTTACCAGTGAAGATAGGGTCACAGGTGTTTAAATGTATTTTCTATGTGATGGAGATTCAGCCAGCTTACGGCTGTTTGTTGGGACGACCTTGGATTCATGCTGCGGGAGCCGTGACGTCTACTCTTCACCAGAAGTTAAAGTATGTGGTGGACGGACAATTGGTTACTGTTTGTGGTGAGGAAGATATTTTTGTTAGCCACCTGTCTACATTTAAGTATGTTGAGATGGACGGTGAAATCCATGAAACCCTGTGCCAGGTGTTTGAAGTAGTAAATGTTAGCTCGGGCTCTCCCACTTCCATGTCCCAGAGCAGTGAAAAAGAGGTAACTTTTATCTCTTTGTATAAGCAGGCTAAGAAGTGGTACAGTTAGGGCAGGCCCAAGGCTGGGGCAGGTTGCTAGAGGTTGAGAAGAAGGATGATAAGTTTGGTATTGGTTACCAACCGGGGCAAGCTGGATGGTCCCAGAATAGCAAGGCAATGAACTTCACGAGTGCTGGGATGATTGATTCCAATCATGTGTGTGCCATGGATGAAGATGCTGACAGCGACTGTGATCTGGACAACTGGGTGCACCCATGTGCTCTCGGGGAAGAGTTGCAAAACTGGTTTGTTGAGGAGATCATCCAAGTTACCGGTACAACAAAGTAATTTTACCTGTTTTCCTTTTTATTCATTTGCATGTCAAGTCCTACACTCTGCCCAAGGTGTATGGACCCATTGTAGGGCCACCATTGCATTCTATGCAGTTAATTTTACCATGAATAAAGGACATTTTAATGCAAATTGCGTTCCTTTTCTTTCTTTTAAATTTTTCACAAAAAAATAAAAAATGGAAATGTTTTTCTTTTTATTTTGTTCATTTTCACAAAAAGCAGAATCTGAAGTGAGCACATCCTTGTGCAGAGTCAATCATTCAGATTTCTCTGATAACTCTTCTGCTATGACCAAGTATGACTTTGATAATCCAATCTACCATGCTGATGAAGGGGTTGAAGAAGATTGTGAACTCCCCGAGGAATCAGCCAGGTTATTGAGACAAGAGGAAATGGTTATTCAACCTCATCAAGAAGAGCTTGAAGTCATCAACATTGGATCTGAAGACGTGAAGAAGGAAATTAAGATCGGGGCCAGTCTGCAGGCCAAGGTAAAGGAAGAACTGATTGGCATGCTTCGAGAGTATGTGGACATCTTTGCTTGGTCATATCAAGATATGCTCGGTTTAGATACTGACATCGTTATGCACAAGTTGCCATTGAGGGAAGACTTCCGTCCTATCAAGCAAAAGTTGAGAAGAAATCGTCCTGACATGGCATTAAAGATCAAAGAAGAGGTTCAAAAGCAGTGGGACGATGGTTTCCTTGTCGTGACTAGTTATCCACCCTGGGTAGCTAATATTGTACCTCTACTAAAGAAGGACGACAAGGTCCGAATGTGCGTTGATTATCGGGATTTGAATAGAGCAAGCCCAAAAGACGATTTCCCACTACCTCACATTGATGTATTGGTGGATAATACAGCTCAATTCTCGGTATTTTCCTTCATGGATGGATTTTTCGGTTATAATCATATCAAAATGGCGCCGAAAGACATGGAGAAGACAATGTTCATTACCCCTTAGGGAACATTCTGCTATAAGGTCGTGCCCTTTGGTTTGAAAAACATCGGGGCAACGTACCAACGGGCAATGGTGACTCTATTTCATGACATGATCCATAAGGAAATTGAATGCTATGTGGATGACATGATCTCCAAGTCCCGTGATGAAGAAGAGCATTTGGTTAACCTCAAGAAATTGTTTGAAAGATTGAGAAAGTATCGTTTGAGGTTAAATCCAAACAAGTGCACCTTTGGGGTGCATTCTAGTAAGCTGTTAGGTTTCATTGTTAGTCAAAGAGGAATTGAGGTAGATCTTGCGAAGGTTAAAGTAATACAAGATATGCCTTCACCGCAAACTAAAAAAGAAGTGTGTGTTTTCTTGGGGAGATTGAACTACATCGCTCGATTCATATCTCACCTAACAGCCACATGTGAGCCCATATTTAAGTTGTTAAGAAAAGAACAAGCGGTCAGGTGGAACGAAGATTGTCAATGAGCATTCGAAAAGATAAAATAATACTTGCAGGAGCCTCCAATCCTAAGGCCTCCAGTTACAGGAAGGCCACTAATCATGTATTTAACTGTGTTAGAAGGATCAATGGGGTGTGTTCTAGGCCAACATGATGAGTCTGGTCGAAAAGAGCATGCAATATACTACCTTAGCAAAACGTTTACCGACTGTGAATCCCGTTATTCACTGCTCGAGAAAACTTGTTGCGCTTTGGAATGGGCTGCTAGCCGACTGAGACAGTACATGTTGACTCACACAACCCTGTTAATTTCAAAGATGGATCTTGTTAAATACATTTTTTAGAAACCAGCGTTAACCGGAAGGGTTACTAGATGGAAGATGGTGTTGACAGAGTATGACATTCAATACACTTCTCAGAAAGCCATCAAAGGAAGTATACTTTCAGACTATCTTGCGCAACAACCTCTTGAAGAAGATTATCAGCCTATGAGATTTGATTTCCCTGATGAGGATATAATGTACCTCAAAGCAAAAGATTGCAAGGAACCACTTCCAGAGAAGGGGCCAGACCCTGAATCCAAATGGAAGTTATTGTTTGATGGGGCAGTCAATATTAATGGACGTGGAGTTGGTGTTTCTCTCAATACTCCCGAAGGTGTTCATTTTCCCTTCGCTTCCAGAATCACTTTTGGCTGCACCAACAATGAAGCAGAATACGAGGCGTGCATTATGGGAATAGAGGATGCAATTAATCTCAGGATTAAGACCCTCGACATATTCGGAGACTCCTCCCTCGTGATAAATCAGATTACCGGCAAGTGGTATACACACCAAGAAGACTTAATTCCTTATAGGGATTATGCCAAAAGACTGTTGACGTTCTTCACAACAGTAAAGCTTCAATATATACCACAAGATGAAAATCAATTTGTCGATGCATTGGCTACGCTCTTTTCATCAATCAAAGTTATGTGTTGGAATTATGTCCCCAGAGTTGACATCTCCAGGCTTGATGTACCAGCTTACGTATTTTCTGTATACGTGGTGTCTGATGAGAAGCCTTGGTATCATGATATCAAACATTTCCTAGAAATCAAAGAATATCCAACTGGGGAAACTTCCAATGACAAGAAGACCTTAAGGCGACTTGCTGCTAGTTTCTTCTTAAACACTGACGGTGTTCTATACAAGAGAAACTTTGACATGGTCTTACTCATATGTGTGGTAGGCAGGAAGAGGACATGTTAATGCAGGAAGTCCACGAGGGATCTTTCAGTACTCATGCAGGAGGACATGCAATGGCTAAGAAATTGTTGAGGTCAGGGTATTATTGGCTAACAATGGATGCAGACTATTGTTCATATGCCCGTAAATGTCATAAACGCCAGATCTATGCAGACAAGGTGCATGTACCTCCAAGCCCGCTCAACGTCATGTCATCTCCTTGGCCCTTTTCTATGTGGTGCATTGACATGATCGGAAAGATAAAGCATACTGCTTCGAACGACCATCGTTTCATATTGGTCGCAATCGACTATTTCACCAAATGGGTCGAAGCAGCGTCTTATGCCAATGTCACTCGCCAAGTGGTGGCCAAATTTCTGAAAAGAGATATCATTTGCCGATATGGAGTTCCTGAGCGAATCATTACTGACAATGGTTCCAATTTGAATAACAAGATGATGGAAGAACTGTGCCAGGACTTCAAAATTCAACACCACAACTCTTCTCCTTACCGATCAAAGATGAACGGTGCGGTTGAGGCAGCAAACAAGAATGTTAAGAAGATTGTGCAGAAGATGGTCGTCACCTATAAGGATTGGCATGAGATGTTACCATTCGCACTGCATGGGTATCGTACATCAGTCAGGATGTCTACTGGGGCAACTCCGTTTTCCTTAGTATATGGTATGGAGGCAGTCTTACCTGTAGAGGTGGAAATTCCTTCTTTGCATGTGATGATGGACGTCAAGCTTGACGAGGCTAAATGGGTGCGTGCCCGATATAACCAATTGTGTTTAATTGATGAAAATAGATTAGTAGTTGTGTGTCATAGTCAGCTTTATCAGAGGAGAATGAAGCGAGCATTTGATCAGCCAATACGCACTCGGGAGTACCAAGTAGGTGAGCTTGTACTCAAGAGAATCATTCCTCCAGGTTCAGATCACAGGGGCAAGTGGACACCAAATTGTGAGGGCCCATTCATAGTAAAGAAAGTTTTCTCTTGCGGAGCACTGATGCTCACTACTATGGATGGTGAAGACTTCCAATCCCTTGTTAACTCAGACGCATTCAAAAAATACTTCGCATAAAAAGACCCACTGGACACAAAAACAGAATTAAAAGTCCAGGAAAAAAAAGGGCATTCCGGCGAACTAAAACCAGAATAAAAAGATCGGGCAAAAGTTAGGTAAATAGATAAAAAAAATGTACACGCGCTGAGTTGAAAAGCCACATTGGACAGCTCAGGCAAAAAAGGGTATCCCGGTGGATTGAAAACCTGAAGGGGCGATCCACGAAAAATAAGGGAATAAGCGAATGACTGTGATCCGGGTAATTAGCACCACATCATCGTCTCAGTTAATCTGGAAATATCCGAAGGATAGGAATCAGTCTCATCTTCCTCTTCAGAAGGCAAAGGCAGGAACGGAAAATTGGGAACATATACTGGTCATAGTAGAAAGGAAACTCATTGGAATGATGTGTACATTTACATTAGGATAGTTTCTTTTTCTCAATTTTGTGGTGGCTACCTCTTTCCAGGTGGTTGCTTCCTAATGTAAATTTTCGCCTATTCAGAGGCTCATCAGTAAAAGAATATTCAGTCAAGAATCTTAGTCTTTGTCTCTTGTTTTTTATTTGCTTTGTTTGCAAAAATGTCATGAATTTTTGGTAAAAGAACATTGCATATAAACTTGTTGGCTTTATAGATAACATGCGAAAGGAAAACATATAAAAATACTTTGAACGACAGGTGACATGTGATGATTAACTCATGCCATGTAATTTCCCGGGGCATATGGATGCACTTTTGTTGTTACAGGTTTGAAGATAGTGATGGTTTGTTCCCATTTAGCCTTTTCACAGCTGTGTCAAGACGGAGATGTTAACCCCAACAAAACTTCAAGTTTAGTTGAACGGTTCTTTTCCCCAAGCGGAATCTACAGTAAAGTATTCCCAGCAAGTAGCTGAAGGCCTTGCATTTCCCCATAAAGTTTAGAATTTCATAATTCGTTTCCCGACAAGGGTTATTCAACCAAGCATCTTCCTCAGGAAAGTCTGAATATGGTTATTCCGTACAGAGTTTCACGTTTAGAAGTCTCCCATCATTGAAATATCCCCAGAGAAATGGCCAATTTATTTTTGGCTAGTTGTTCATTTTCTTCAGCCAGAGTCAAGCATTGGCAGAGCATCCTGATTTTGTTCCTCACCAGAATGTTCTACAAATAGTATTCTCCCCTACAAAGATGTTACTATCCGTGCAAATCAAGTGTTTCATTGATACTCGTTTGTATTACCTTTAACACTCGTCTGTGTTAGTTCTCCATTTTTTAACACTCGTCCGAGTTATCATTCTTCATTCACTCGTCCGTGTTTGATATCTTTCTGATACTCGTCCGTATCGTTTTTAACACTCGTTCGTGTTATCTTTCGCCAAACACTCGTCCGTGTTTGATACCTTTCTGATACTCGTCTGTATCGTCTTTAACACTCGTTCGTGTTATCTTTCGCCAAACACTCGTCCGTGTTTGATACCTTTCTGATACTCGTCTTAATCATATTTAACACTCATCTGTGTTTTCTTTTTCCAAACACTCGTCCGTGTTTGATACCTTTCCGATACTCGTCTGTATCGTCTTTAACACTCGTCCGTGTTATCTTTCGCCAAACATTCGTTTGTGTTTGATACCTTTCTGATACTCGTTTGTATCTTCTTTAAGACTTGTCTGTGTTATCTTTTGGCAAACATTCGTCTGTGTTTGATACCTTTTTGATACTCGTCTGTATCAGTGGCTGATACTTGTCCGTATCGTTTCCTGAAGCACTCGTTCGTGTTTCTTTGGTCATCGTCTGATACTCGTCTATATCATTGACTTAGGGCACTCATCCATGTTTCCTTGATGATCATCCAATACTAGTCTGTATTGAAGAGGTTTGAAGTCCTGACGGTGGGATTAATTGTCAAAATGTTTATAGGTTCCCTGGCGTAACAAGTTATTCGAAGAAGACTCGTCCGTCTTGAGTACCACATATCTAAGCAAGATTTGTGAAGAGGGCCCGTCCTTCCTAGAACCATATATCTTCGTAAGGTATGTAAAAAGGGTTCGTCTATCCTATTTGTGCATGTCTATCCCACATGCGTAAGTGCACTACCGGTCCTGGCGTAACAGGTTATCCGAAGAAGACTTGTTTGTCTTAAGCACCATATATCAGAGCAAGATATATGAAGAGGGCTCGTCCGTCCTGGATTTTATTCACCTGGCATAACAGGTTTGTCATTTACTCACCTGGCGTAACAGGTTTGTTTGAAGGAAGCACGTCTGCTCCGTTTGATGTTGAATTTACACAAGATTTTGGTTCTGAGTTACTTTCATAACAACAAGGGTCTCAAGCAGTTTGTTATATTGGATTGGGTTTATTTCCCATTTCTTTTTTATTCTCCGGTAGAGTGCAAATTTTTGGTTCTTATGAGTATTCAATCTTAGTTCACTCGAACGGCCGACAGCCTATGCTTTTGTCCTTTTCAGATTAACAGATGTTTGAATAGGGGCAGCTGTAACACTCCAAATTTGCTCTCTCCTGTTCACCATCATTTGCATTATCATAAGCATGTCATAAGCATACCATATCCTAGCATTTCGCATAGAAAAATGAGGCATGACAATCACATGTTCTAGAATAGGGCATATGATCAATCATCTGGAAACTTGAGGTTCTACAAGTCAAGACAAAAGATCAAGTGACACTGCAATAGTTTCATAAGGTATCCCCACATCCAATACAAGCACAAAATCATCCATAAAAGTCAAGAAGGGTGAGAGATCATCAGAAGATCAAGGAAGCAACAATTTCCTACATAGATGAATCATGAACTATGATATTTTAAGCCTATGAATGAAATTTGGTGAGAAAACTCATTGAGGAAGTCAGTCAATTCATCAATTACTTGTAAAGGAAGAAATTGGTCAAACTGGACATCTAAAAGTCAACTGTGGGAATTCAAGGGGTCCAATCATATTTTTCAAGTCAAGGGATGTCCTTAAAGTCAAAGAAGGGCTTTGGTGATCTCAAAAGTCAAGAATCAAGAGGTTTTGAAGGATTTTCTATTTTTGGCATATGACTTGTAATGGAAGTTTCCATTTTTGGCAAGTTTTGCCTTAATTTTCAAATACTTCTTTCATGACCAAGATGACTCCAAATGGATTTTCTTCAAACATGAAAGTTATAGGGAATTCTCTCCCATTTCCAAAAAGTACAAGAACTCATCCATACCATGTGTAGAACTCAAGTTATGATCAAGAGAAATTTGGTCTTTTTAGGGTTTTTCCTCGTTTTCAACTTTCTACCAAGTTGCAAAATGATTTGTAATTCATTTCTAAGAGGACCTATGGGAAAAATAAGTTCCCAATATCATCATACATTGAACAAAAGGCATTTTTCTCCAAAGAAATCACAAAACCCGTGAATGGGAAGGAAGATATTTTCCAAATTGCAAAAATGCGAAACATCACAAAGGGCATGATACATTCACATCCAAGGGCCAGGATCATTTCATTTATGATTAATGAGTGGTGTGTGATCAATTTGTGCACAAGCAAGAGAGAATGCACACAGGAATCATGCTATCACACATCTCATGCCAATTTGTAAAATCATTTGAATCACACTCTTCCCACGTGCAATGCCCTTCAAACCCTAATCAATGATCATTTGTATCCTATATAAGAAAACAAGGGTTTTACTTGATCAAAATTCATCACCATTCTCTCACATTCAAACTTTTTGCATTTTTAAAAATTACTTCGAATCTTCTTCCATACTCACTCATTTCAAAAACTCTTTGCACATTCTTCATCCTTGAAGTGTAAGGATCCAGAATCCATCATCAATTCAAGATAGAAGTAAGGATTTCACAAGGTTTAAGTTCAATGCAGCTTGCTTTGGATCTCAAGATCTAGCCATTCTCAAGGCTCTAATTGCATTTATTTTGCAATTAGAGTTCATTTGGAGTGAATCTTCAACTTCTCCTTGGATTTCTTAAGGTATTTCAAGATCTGCAAAACTTCAGGTGACTTCAAATTGATCCTCCTATTTCTTGTTTTTCTTGTGTGCATCTTGATTCTTGTGATGTGTTGATCACTCTGAAGTAGTTTGTGAAGTGTTTGAACGTATATTATGGTTATATGATAGATCTGAATTTTTTTATGCAACCTTTATCTCTTCGATTCAGCTTATTTAGGAATGATTAGTAAATTTGGAGACTGGATTTAGGTTCCTTGTGAATTGATGATCATTTTGATAGTTGGCTTGTGCATTTTGGTGAATTTTTGATGATTGCAGGTGTTTGGATAGCCAGAGAAGATGATCGGCGCTTCTCCGGCCGGTGAGATTGTTAATTAGGGTTTATGAAACCCAGTTTGAATGTCAACCCTTGGATCTTGATTAAATGGTCAGGATTAGTGCTAATTAGGGTTAATTATTAATTTTAAGTTGTGTCCATTGGATCTCATTTAATTAGCATGTTTGAATTACAGCCTTTGGATGTGAATACTTTTGAGTCTTGCTGACCAGCGCGCGTAGCCATTGATCTGATTGTCTTTGAATCTTAGCCACATGATCTGATTACTTTTGTTATTTTATTTGGTTTTATTTTCATTTAATTGATTTGTTTAGATTAATTCATAAATAATAGCTAGTAATTTCTAAAAAATCACCAAAAAATCATGTGAATCAAATTTAATTTTATTTAATTTTTTTATATTTTTCTTTTCCATTTATTTTTATTTTTCGTGGTAGAATTAATTGTTTAGTTTAATATTTCTTTTAATTCTTTTAATAATGCATGTTGTCTTGTTTAATTTTTATCTTGATCATAAATTTGAATTTTGATTTGGTTCTTTTTGCTCTGGATCATAGACATGATGTAATTTGTTAGTAATTTATCTCATGATTCTTAGGAATTTGTATGATAAATTTTGACAAGTTTCTTTGTGTATGAACTTCAAAACCCTAGTTGCAATGTATGCCTTCCATTACCCTAATGTGCTTCTGTTGATGGGCCATTCCTATTGGTATGTTGTTTTTATAGGTTTAAGGAACACTTGTGCTTAATTATGGAATTTTTGAATGAATTTTTTATTTAATGTGAATTTTCTTGCTTGCTTGCCTTAATTTGAGTCTTTTCTTGTTCATGCTTGCTTCTTAGGCTAAAAGGGCACTTGTTCCAACTCCTGTAGGTTTTTTAGAGACCTTTTGACATAAGTATAGGTCCCTGGTCCTTATATAATGTTTGCATCTTCTTGACTTGCTTTGAGGCACTTGTTCTTGAAGGTTCTCACATTTGTATGTATGCTCAATTCACTTCTTATGCCTATTTGCTTCTCATGTTGATAGTAATTGAACTTGTATGCTTCCTTTCATGATTTATTTTATTGCTTAGGCACCTCTTTGATATGTTAGGGTTCTGGTCTTGAATTGTATGATGCTTGTTTACTTTGTATGCTTTGTGTTATCTCATAGATGTCTTGTTCTTTCATGGTGACTTGTAATGCTTTATGATGATTTGTTTGCTCCAATTATTTCATGGTTTTGTGTGCGTAATCATAGCATATGAATGGAGTGTGTTACTTCTGGTTGTGATGTTTTAAATTGATCTTTTGCTTGTTTACATCTCATTTGGTTTTAATTGTTTCATCTTATTACTTGTGTATGTTATAACGTTTCCTTGTAGGGGCTCATGGTAAGTGAAGTGTGGATAATATCCACATTTCAAGTCTTCATCTCATCTTTTATTTTTCTTTCTCATTTGTCTTTGTGATGTGCCTTATGCCATCTTGTGATTAACTCCATCTCTTCCCCTTTAGAAACAACTTATCTCCTTTAGAGGAGTAAGTTGTATTCTTGTTTCTCCTCCTCCGTTCTTCTTCTTTTCTTTCTTTCCTTCTTCTTAGGATAGAATTAAAACCACACTAACCTAGATTCATCCATGCATGATAACTTTAGGCTTAGATTTTCCCCATTAGATTTTTACCTTTAAGATCCTTTTTGGTTCTTTCCATTCTCATCTCAAAACAAAAATCTAAAAAACATTATTAATAGTTGAGGTGACCTTCCCCTTTTGTCATACTCTCAAAGAAAACCATAACAAACACTTCTCCACTTTAATTCACAAAAGAACTTAATAATACAAACAAGTTAGTGAATTTAAATCCTAATCTCAGGAAACAAGTTTGAGGATCTTCTTCATTCTTGGTGGACTTATTACTCATTCTATTTTGGGATGTGGTAATAAGGACACATTCCTTAGAAAGGGATTTGCCTTCACTTCCTTGTGCCACACTCCATAAAAAGCTCCTAAAAAACACAAACAAAGAATAAGCGTCTCTCCTTCGGGACTTCTTTTCTCATCACCTTCACTCTTCATGTACGAACTTGCTCCTACTTGTCATTTTGCAAGACGGTAACGCACTCGTCGTCTGAGCCTGTAACACCTGGGCATTGACATAGTCAGTTCAAGCCTTAAGACACAAGCAATCTTTCCACCCCTAGTTAGGGAAACTACGGCGTCTCTGATCCTCATCTCCAAATGAGGTACGTAGGCAACGGGGTAGGGACCGTTCGAGCACACTCTTTTATTATCTCTACATTTTCCCCATTTCTTTTCTTTTCTTATCCCGTTTCAGTCTTTCTTTTGCAGCACTTTTCATTCCTTCACCATTTGAAACATTTTTTTGCAAGCGTGGATCTCGTCGAGTAAGGCACACGATCTGGGGTGCTAATACGTTCCCAGGTCGTAACCGACTCCCGAACCCAGATTCTTTGGTTCGTAGGACTTGTGTCCTTCCTTTTCTTTCTTCTGGTTTGTGCAACATTACCATTCTCGTTCCTTTGGGATAAAAATGCTTGGTTGGCGACTCTACCTCTTTTCCGCGCCACATTCGCGTTTGTACCAGGGAGCGACAATTATGAAAGCAATTAAGGTTTGAAAATAAAGAATTTTTTGAAAAGAGAAAGAAGTTTTTAAAATTAAAGAAAGGGGAAGGGATGAAGAGGCTAACTTAGTGCACAAAATAAAAGCTAGGGAAAAGAAATGATCTAACCGAAATGAAGCCACTTCAAAGTATTAATAAGAATTCCATCCTTAAGCATGCTAAAATCCAATGAAAAATAAAGGCAAATCTTTAATGATTAACACTCCATGCAAAGGAATAAAAAGTCATAATTCTAAGTCCAAAAGTTCCATCAATACTTCAAAGATTGTCCATAGGTAAGTCACTCTAAAAGCATAGGCTAGTAAGCAATAGTCCAAGATGGGAAGAATGAAGTTTTTTATGGTTTAAGCATTTATTAATATTTTTGTATCCAGGTGGACAAAAGAATAATCAACACAATAATATAATAACAAAAATATAAACATGATAATGAATGATAAAGCATAATAAAAATAAAGGAGATAAATGAGCGAGAAGGAAATTAAAGAACATTAAAATGCAAGAGAAATAATAGAATAGTAATATAGAGGTATTAATAATATGTACCTAATAATGATATGGTGAACTTAATCATACACAACCAAAGAAAGTAACCGATTTCGTTTAGTATCTTACACTATAGTGATTAATCAAGGTGATTATATCCAAATTCAATGAAGTTCAAAAGAAGATTGGGATACCCAAATCAACTACGCATCAAACTTCAAAAGTCGTGAATCTTAACGCAAAAAGAGTAACCACTTTGGGATTACGTGACCAACACAAGGTCCAGTCCATGAAAGTGAAAATATCTAATTGGATTTTTATTTCGAATTCGGGACACATTTTGATCTATGTTAAGCAATCGCTGAGTAATTTACAAAGTAATTACCCTACAAATGAGGCCAGCCAACACCAATTAAGGTGAACGATATTTGTGCTAATACATGTTAGAGAGATGATATAATGGATCATCCTCCGAAAATATGTCACACTAAAAGAAAAAGTGGTAACGGTTTAATCTTAATCGAGATTTCACGTCAATTTATATAAGGCAACCTATCACGATCCCAAAGTATAGAGAATGATCATTCATCCATAGATTTGAAATAATAAAGATTAAACATCTTTGAAAATCAACTACCGTCGATTCAGAGATGTCATCAACCAAAAGAAAAATAAGAGATGAAGATAAATATGAATTTAATATTTTAAATCTCAAATTTATTAAACATCATCAATATGACTCATCTCTCTTGGTGGATAAAAATCAACACCCAAAATTCATTGATATTGATGAGATTTTATCAAAAATTAAGATCTAAAAATAATCCATAAAACAAATACTAAAATATTTTTAAAACTCTTTTCAAATATTTTTTCAAAGTGTGTAAAAATAGTAACAATAGAAAAAAGTCAGAAAAAACAATTTATAAAAAAATGGAAACAAAAATAAGTATAGTTTTCTTTTTAAAAGAATAAAAAAAAACAATGTCAGGGGGGTAAGGCGCTGGATTGAGAGGTGGAAATAGTAATGGATCTAACTTTCACTTAAGCCCAAAATCAATACCAATTTTATAAAGAAAATTAAACCTTGTACCTCTACAATCGTCCCGATACCCCTATGCAAAAAAAAATTGGATGATATTACCCTCATATAAATAGTTAGTATTTCAAAAAATTTAACTTTTTCACCTCATACACGTTTTTAGAAAAAAAAAGTTGATATTATCATTTTTACACCGGATAACCCATAAACATTACTTCTGGTTCCTTATATTTCAAACCGGATAACTCAAGTAAGTCACATCCGGTTTGCTTTTTGTTTATGTTACACATCAGAAGTAGGTTGATGGCTACTTCCAATTCAGCAATGTATACACCGGATTTAGCTCTTCAGCTATATCCGGTTAAGGGAATTTGTGAAATACACACCGGATGTAACCTCCTAGCTACATCTGGTTGTGTTACGTTAATGTTTTTTTTGTAATTTTTTTATTTGTATAATTTTTTCTACTTTTCTTTCCAGTGTCTCGAATCAGAGGGCGCGAAAGATATATTCATCAGCGGTTTCCCGATGGAAGTACAATTCCTACGCATCTGTATCAGCAGGAACTTGAGGCACTTCAGGCTGTTAATCCTATTACGTCTCATGTTCCACCACATCTACCATTCCCCGGAGGACCTTCTGATACCTCACTTTTAGTGAGGTACCAAAATCACGTTGCTAGACATTTGTGGGATGGTGAGGTAAGGCAACCTATAACCTTTAAATAGTGAATAAATGTTATTTTAATTTTTAGTGGATAATAACATATAATATGTATCATTTTTAGGAGAGACGACCAAAGAAGGAGCTTAAGGTTGTTGCACATTGCAGCAAACTTATTGAATGGGTTTCGTTGATGCTCCCACCTCAGATAGAGGAATGAATATCTCAGTCTGGACTATCGTCTCTTTAGAGGACCAGCTTGTCTAGGATCGATACAAACCTCCTATTTGCATTTGTTGAGAGATAGCATCCTGAGACTTCGTCTTTTCATATGCCGTTTGGCGAGATGACCATCACGCTGGACGATGTATCATGCCTCCATCACACACCTATTAGAGGTGAGTTATTTATCCCTGCAGAAGGCATTACTGACTCAGATGCCATCAGTCTTGCTATTTTTCTGATGGGTATTCCGCTGGAGGATGTAGCCGAGGAGGTCTGTGTATCCAGAGGTCCATATTATAGACTTGAGTGGTTGAAGACTCAGTTTGTTCGTCTGCAATCTGAGGGGAGATTTGATTGTGCGGCCAGGGTGTATATGTTGTTGATACTTGGCTGCACTATTCTTACAGATAAGACCTTTACTCTTATAGAGGCAAAGTATTTACCCCTATTTGAGGACTTGGACAGATGTGGCTGATACTGTTGGGGAGCTGTTGCACTTGTCACACTTTACAGATACCTCGGAGATGCTTCATTTTATTCATGCAAGCAACTTGGTGGATATGCCACTCTTCTACAGGTACAAATATTTTATTTTAAGTTACTTTATAATTTTCATATTATGTCATTTATAATACGTTTAACTAATAATTTTCCTATTTTGATGACAGTGTTGGATTCACGAGTATTTCCCAACTATTGGGAAAAGAGGATTCTCGAAAATTTCTGGTGTTGGTTGTCGACTTCTGAGGGCGATGAAGTGGTGCTACAAGCAATCAGCGACGAAGGTTGACGATATTAGAGCTCAATTAGATGGATTGAAACCCAGTTATGTGATATGGCGCCCATTCGAGAATCATAGGCAGCACAAACCCTTTGATGATATCACTTTGTATAGGGGTGGTCTGCGATGGTACAATACTTCCTTCCTTTATTTTCCTGATAGATGCTTACGACAGCTTGGATACCAGCAGTATGTACCATCACATCCCCCTGACATTGATTCGCTGGACATAGTCATTGATTGGGTCAGTTACCACCAGAGCATTAGGCAGATGATTCAGCATACGCATTTTACAGATGTTCCATATTATACAGTGGCAGAGTATCTGGCTTGGTACTACACAGTATCTCATCCTCGTTTGACTCCATCACCTCGGGGAGAGGACATAGAGGTTCCAGTTCCTGATTTTGATGGTGGACCGTCAGATCCGAGGTTATAGCATATTTCACATGAGCTTAGTTACTATCTGCAGCGTCACCTGGATGAGGAGGATGATGATGAGTTTGTTGAGATCTTCCGAGCACTACGTCTAACGCAGGGTGGACCGGTTCCTCAATGTGTATTTTCCTAACTCACATGCACAAGGTAAACCATAAATTGTTCTACGAAAGCACCTGCACATTTGGGTGTTTGTACCCACTATGTCAACCCTGTGCCATTCTTCACCAATGTGATGCAAAGCTGCTCTAGATACTAAATTAATCAAATTCACATAAAATGGACCTCTATGAACACACTCAACCTCGTAAAAACTCTTCTGAAACGAAGCTCTAATATTGCCCACTTGAATTTTGATGTTGCCATTCATAGCCTCCCAGCATTTTACCAGATCACCTAAGTTGTTCTCCAACATCAGCTTCAGCTTCCAATGCGTAGATTCAACTCTAAAAAGAAAAAAAAATCCAATATTATTACTATTACTATAAAATAACTATGTCTAAACCCATAAAAAATAAATACATTACCTGTTAGTCGTGACATTACCTAAATGCATTACTTTATTGATCCAAGCTTCAACAAATCTATGTCTATGAGGTGTCAACCATGTGTCTTTCACATAATCAATAAAAGGTCGGTAATCCAAACAAGCATTCTCAAATAATTTCAATCTTTGATGATACTTAACCTCATCACTAGCCACAATAAGTTCTTAGAAAAGCCTCTCTATCGGTTCTCGTATATCGTCCACAAGATACTCCTTTCACTTTGCTTTCACATTCTTAGTTATGTGAAATCGACAAAGCATATTAATTGTCATTAGAAATACAGTTTCAATTGCTTTCATCAAAGCAAGATCTCTATCGGTTAAATTACTTAGGGCTATAAACCTTGTTTCGTGAATAACCGTTTCAGTTTATCTAGTACCCAACACAAAGTCTTTGTTTGCTCAGATTCCATATAGGAAAATGCAACAACAAATGTTAATTCGGTTGATGTGACACAAACTATTTCAATCATAGGTTGCCTATACTTATTGGTTTTATACGTACTATCCATAATCAACACAATTGGGAACATATTCAACAATTTCACAGAGTCCGGATGGGCCCAGAAGATGTCTTTCACAACTTCTGATTCATCTTTTTTCCTACTATAATAAACATAATTCGATTCATCAATAAACTTAAGCAAATGTTGTATTTATGTTCTACTTCCCCTGATTGTTTCCTCAATCTTACTCTTATGTTTATATATTTGGGTGATTCGAGTCACATTGTTTGTATCTCGCTCTTGCAAAGACAACAATATATGTCTTGGAGGAACACGACGTTTTGACAAACCTAAAATATGTTGTTGGTCATCTTTAGTGATCCGGCTAACAAATGCATGACCTTCAAATCTATCAGGTAAACCATGGTTGTGAACTCCATATTTTACATCGATTTTCCAAACAGAACCATCCTTTGAAGTTGTTGATCTAACTTTGAAAGGACACTCACATCTTTTGGAAGCACTTTGTGTTTTGCTTTCTCGTTATTTGTCCTTTCCACCTCTATCGCAGCCAAATATAACTTTGTCACTTCTTCCTCTCTTTCCTGTCTTTGTGTCCGAACGAGTGATTATAATAGTAACCCTATTTCTAAGTACAACCTCCCTGATCCATCGATTCGCCTCTTCTCTTGTAGGAAATTTTTGTGTAGTAGAGAATATCTCTGTAGTATCTACTTTTGAGTCATCCTTTGCGTATATCATCAAAGGCAGATTCTTGTCTCCTAAAAAAATTGTAAATATTATAATAAAAAAAAGAAAAAAAATTACACGAACCGGATAACCCAGCATAGCTAGTCCTGGTTAAGAAATTCCAAAAGCGGATAACACAAGTGTGCTACTTCCGGTTTGGAAAGTTCATGAACTGGATAACCTAACCTGGCTACTTCCGGTTTGTAAATTTATGAACCGGATAACCTACCCATTGTACTTCCGGTTCATCTCGTCCAATGTCAAAAAATATTATTTTTTTACTCTAACTTCGCGGTAAAATTTAAAAATAATTAATTAAATATTGAAATGGTAAAATTGGAATATTAGAAATTATGTAGGGGTAAGGGGATAAATATAGGGGTATAAGGTTTAATTTTATTTTATAAAACATTTATAATAAAAAAGAAAAAGAAAACATTATTCATCCTCTTCTTCACATGAATCTGTGGCACATACACATGAACACCAACTCCTCCAATTTTAGAGCTCCGTCACATCAGAGAGACGGAGCTCAAATGATATACCGTTGCGATCGTGAGATAGAGAGAATTCCAAATATGTGATTATAATTAACCGATGATGCAAGAACAAAGTGAATCGGAGCTCCGAATAACTTACAGAATTTTCAACTACCTTTAAAAATGGAAGCAAGACTCCTCTTAAACTTCTATTCTCTTCCTCTTGTTGTTGTATGAAGAATTTGGTGCTTGGAAGTAATTTTTGGTAAGAATTTGATGATGTTAGTGAAGCTTTGAAAATGAAGCTTTAATGGAGTTTTTGATATTTGGAGTGTATTTGTGCAAGGTTTTTAGAGGCTATCAAAGCTTGAAAGTGAATGAGAATTAAGCTCTATTTATAGAATAATTGGAGTGATTTTTGAATGAAAATTTTGTGAAGTCGTTTTGAAGTTTTTGATGTGTTTTGCTCCATGAGTGTTGCGTGCTTACTGCAGAATTTTATGATGTGTGTTTTGCTTACTAAACCACTGCGTTTTGGATCTTATTTGTTGTGTGGTGTTCAGCTTGCGTGATGTTCATGTGTGTGGCTTGGCTGGTGTTTAATTGTATGATAACTTGATGAAGTGCTTGGTAAGAAGCTGCTTGTGTTTGTTGGCTGGCTTCAGCCTCATGCATTTGGCTGAGAGGGTTGAAAGTGATGCGCTGATGTATTGCTTTATCATCTTTTATTTCCCTTTTTTTAAATATTATTTGGTATAAAATAAGAAATGGGCTTAATGCAAATGGGCTTCATGAAATTTCTATATATTTTGTGGTAGAAGAAAAAATGAGAATGCATAATATAAAATAAAAAAGTGATGGAATTATATAAAAATGGATAATGGTTTTTTTTAATATGATAATGGAAATATTGGAATTATGAAAAAATGGATAAAAGTGTGGATAAAAAAATGGGTATAGAATTATGAAAATTTAGAAATTGTAAAAAGAAGAATTTGATTAAAACGGATGTTTGACTAAAAATTGGAAATGGATAGAATATAAATAATTTGGATATAAAAAATGGTCATATAATTGGAAATGTGAATAGATATTACTAATAAAAAAAATGTATGGGTGGTAAATGATAAAAAATATGGTTATGAATCGGGAAATAGGTGAAGTAATGATTTCTTTTATTTTAAGCCCAGAATCAAATTTGAACTTTTCCACACCCATGATGAATGAAACCAATCCCATACCACTGAATAACAACCATCAATTTTTGATTTTCTGAGTCTTTTCAAATATGTCTGAATCGATCTCTTTTGAAAAGAAATCCACAGACGAACCACTGATGAACACTCAATCAAGACAAACTGGCTCAAACTTCTCACAGACCATTATTCGATAAACTAGAGAACTTTCGCACATTACACAACTTGACATTGAATACACATTGTCGCTCCCGGGATTTTCATCCTAGTACAAACGCGAAAGTGGCGCGGAAAGGTTAGAGTCGCCAGCTAGACATTTTTATCCCGAATGGATGGGAAAGGTAATGTTGCACAAACCTGAGGAAGAAGGAAAGGACAAGGCCTTGCGAACCAAAGATCTGAGTTCGGGAGTCGGTTACGACCTGGGAAGGTATTAGCACCCCAGATCGTCCGTCGTACCCGACGGGATCCACGCTTATAAGTCTGTTTTCAAAGGGTGAGAAATAATATGCTGTTTAACTGGAAGAATAACTATCTGGAATGAAATGGAATGAGAAAAGGAATGGAATTGATAAATGGGAATAAAAGGAAAAAAATGTAGGGAAAATAAAGATTGTGCTCGAATGGGCCCTACCCCACTGCCTACGTACCTCATCGGGATAAATGAGGATCAGAGACGCCGTAGTTCGTCTAACTAAGGCTTACACTCGTTTATGATTTTTAGGATAACGTTGCCATAGTTCTAGCTTAGGTGTTACCGGCTCTGACTCGAGGGTGTTTACCGTGTCGCTGTTTGAACTGTCGAGACAAGTCATGTTCGTCCGCAAAGAGTATGAGATGAGAAAAGAAGACGTGACTTCTTGGTTTGTTGTCTTTTATAAGAAATGTTTTGAATTTGTGTTTATTGTATGTACAACACTAAATACTATGACACAGGAGCGAATACTTTCCAAGATCGCCCCCAATGGAACGTTTGTAAAGCATCCTAGAAGAGTGAAGGAGACCCCCACTAATCATTTCTTGTATAGCTTAAGGCTCGTGGCGCATTGTACACCTTTCCTTTATTAAGTGTTTTTGATTTTATTTCAAGATGAGAAGAGAAACTCAAATTGTCAAAGGAAAAATTCTAAGGGAAACTAGACTTACCCTAAATCAGTTTGAATTTGAAGATAACCTATGGTTAGTGAGGTTTGAGATTTAATCTACCTAAGAGATATTAGACTAGAAATGAGAATACAAGAGTTAATATTGAACAATAGGGTCCTCCTAAGTCATGGTGGGTAAACACGGTATGAAATGTAAATGGGATGAAACAATGGATCGGGTGGGTCGGTTGCGTGGTGCTGAGACGCACGACTTATGGTGTGAAACATACAAGGCTTGCCTTTGGTTGAATGGAGTGGCACGATGGTGATCGAGGAACCCTAAAATAATATGAACTTTATTTATTTATTTGAAAACATACTCGACGTTGGATCGAATATCTTTATTTGTTTTTGAAATTTTGGTTTTCTATCGATTCGTTTTATCTTTTCTATCCTACTTATGGAAACTATAAAAGCATACAAATTCTAAGCTATTACATCACAAAGCATACAAACATAATTGATACACAAAAATATCCAAGTCCAATAGCCAATCCTTGATAACATACCTTGCACAAAAAACAAATAGTTAGTGAATGATATGAACCATGAATATGCACAATATGATGGAAATGAATTAAAATGCCAAAAAATATTAAAAGTCATGAAAAAATTGTGAAATTAAATTCCTAAGGTCTTAAACATAATTATAACACTATTCTAAAAAATCTCTTAAAAATTCTAATCCTAACTATGTCAAATGGCCACTTAATTCTACCTAAAGTTCAATCACAAATTTACACAAATTATAATACCAAAACAGTAGAAAACAAGTCTTAAAAAATACACAAAAAATATTCTAGGTACTTTAACTTGTCTTTTAACCATAGCAAAAAGAATGGGCAAAAAATGTTATGGGAAGTGGCAGAAATAAATTGTACAAATTTATGTGTTTATAAAGGAATTTAATATGAATCAATTAAATGAAAATTCGAAATTAAATTGAAAAATGATTAATTTCAGAAAACAAAAATTGGGACAAGTTCAAAATTGAGTTAATATTCTATCCTAATTTTTATAGAATTTTATTATTAGTTTTAGTATTTTTCATGGAATTAAATTAAAAACTAACAAATAGAAATTAAATAGAAAACTAGGAATATGGAAGGAGTGCAGGAAGTATATTTTTCAGTTTAATAAACACTGGGGCTCATATTGGGGGTGGAAGTAGCAATTGCCCAGGCCCAAAACGCATAGAGGGGAGAGGGAAGACCACCGAAATTGGTCCAACCGGACGGTGACACGTGTCACCGCCGGAGTGGACCACAATCCTAAAAACCTTATCAATAGAAAAAAAAACTGGCGGTGGAGGAGAATCTCATGAAACATAATTGGTGCATTAAACGGGTTTATTAGTTTTTAATTCTCACTAAACCTATACTATTTTCATTAAGTTCATGACTAAATACTTTAACTCCTAAACAAATAACAGGCATTGACTATCATACACAAAAAGGAAACCCTAAGTTCCTTCTCTGTACCGCCGCGGCCCCTTCGTCTTCCTCCCCAACCTCTGCGCCGCCGTAGCCTCCTTCTCGGACCCCCTTCTTCCTCCTTCATCAACACCCACTCTCTCTCTCTCACTATGTTCTCTCTCTCTCTCAAACCCTAAATTCATCCTCTACAACTTCTCACCTCCGAATCAACCTAAACGGCGCCGCCACCGTGAATCTATCGAAGGAGACGACGGCCCCCCCCCCTTTCTCGATCAGCCTAAACCTCATCTTTATCCTCAAAATCCGAATCCTCAACCTTCCAATCTCAAACCCTAAATCCGAATCCTTCCCCCAAATCAAACCTCGCGATCCTCCTTTGTTCGAATTTAGGGGTTCTTGCTTACCAAATCAAAGACTACACAATAGTAGTGAACAAGAAAGGATTGACATACCTATCAAACGCAAGTGATGACTCGGTTCCTTCTTCTCTTTCGACCGGTGTTTTCTCGTTGCTGATGCTTTGCGCGTTGTCTCTCCTTTTTTATTTTTGCAGATTTTCGAGTATTGAGTGATGATGAAAACTAGAAAAAGGCGAGTCTTGCGGATGCAGATTGAAAGGGATGAAAAGGAGAATTGCAGAGAGGATTCAAAAGTTGAGGGGTTCGACGAAACTTTGAAGATTCGGATTCTAAGCTGCGAAGTCGTCGCCTGCGGGAATCGAGGTATGCACGGATTCTTTTTTTTTACTCAGTTTTTCAATTGCTTCCTCTATTTCTTGGATTTGATATTGCTATTGCTGCTTCAGTTTTGATGGTGTGCGAATCGAGCTTTGGCTGAGTTGTGACTATCGTTGTTTTCACTTTCACATCGCGCGATTTCTCGTTGTTGATGTTCATTCTTTGTCGCAGGAACGAAAGGACTTACAGGTTGATTGATTGGATTGGAAACGACTCTTTACGAAAATGTGCGACGCTTTTTTTGGATGTGATGTCGAAGATGGATGATGAGTGAGGATGCGGATATAACGAAAGCTGAATCATTTATCACAGCAGGTTGGTGAGGAAGGTTCTGAACGGATTGAGATGATAATGGAGGATTCGATTTACAGAGTGAAGATTGAAGAAACCTTTTGATTGAAGATTGAGATTGAGGTATTACCATGAAACTCACTATTATTGCTTTCTTGTTCTTCTTCTGTGATATCTTATTACCGTCCCTTCGATCTTCGTTTTTTGCGTGTCGAAATTCTGATATGCCTTCCTCCCCTACTTTCTTGTGTATGACTGAATATATTTGCACCCTGCGAATCCTTGAACTGTGGTTATTGATAAACTTGCAGGTTCCATGTTATTGAAGATTAAAGGGCTTTTTGGTGGTTGGATGATGAAAATATTGATCAAATGGTGATGGTGATTAAGAGATTTGGAGAAGCTGTCAAAAAAAAAATGAAAGAGTGTTGAAGATGATAGAAAAAAGATGGTGAAGGTGTTCGAATCCAAAGAAGAAGAAGAACTGTTTGAAGAGATTTTGGGAAGAGTCCAGGAAGATTCCAGAGTGTTCAATCCTTTTTCATGCTTCTGTTCATATCAGTTTTTATAACTGATTTTCTATTGAAAGTTTGTTAAGTTTCGGTTAGGGGTTGCGTAACTGAAAACTGAAAAATTTTGATGATCTCTTTTTCTCAATTTTTTTGTTGTAGAAACCTGATAATTGGTGTATTTCTCTATTAATTATTTCTGCCATATCAGTTTGTTATAACTGATTTCTGCTAGAACTTTTGTTAAGTTAAGCTCTTTTTTTTTTGTGGAAGTCCTTATTATAAATCCTTTCCCTCCAACATGTAAATGAATTCTCTACATTAAAATTATCATGAGAATTTCTATTAAAATAATAACTCTAATCCATGTGAACACACTAAAGAAAATCTGTTGATTCTTGGTGGAAATTGTAGTACTTTCGATGCATACTCTTAGCCGTCAACGAGATCTCCTAGCACAATCTCACCATGAGTTTTGGCATTTTCAATACTGTAAAGTTTAGGATTTGTTTAAGCAAACAATCAAAAGTTGCTTCTTTTCCTTCTCCATTCATATGTTAATAATAAATGGATTTTGGTCATAACAAATGGAGTGGAGATCTTGAATTCCAAGTAACCTCATTGTAGGTGTCTAATTCACAACAAACCTTCATCCCAAAACCAACTTGTATTGAACCCTCAATCTCTAATCCCTTTTAAACTCAAACGTCATGATCTCGTTATTGCAAGAAAATGTTGATGGACTTCGCATATATGCCCGGTATACAGTTATGGGCAAAACAAATATTTGGAACTTTGTGTCCTCAATTCGAAACGAATCCTAGAACAAAACTACTTCTCATGACTTTTTATACGATGATAAATTCTGAACAATCGTGACTCGCGGATTCCAAACAATTGAAATCAAATCGCAAAAAATACCCTGATTACAGTGCCCCTTTAATCAAATAAACTCCAATTAATGAAATATTCCTGAACTTAATGAACGAGAACTCCCGAGCCTCCCTAAGATTTATATTAATTGAAGAGAGCATTTCGAGATATTGAAAATAATGACCACCCTAATCATATGATGCTCTTGATACCTCCTGAAGGAGATGGCCTTGATACTCATGAACTTCAGAGTATGAATAAGTTTGGGATGGCGTGAACTCAACCTTTCGTCTCATTCTGAATATACTGATCTAACAAGTCACCTTTGGACAGGAGAATTTGGGTGATGCAGATGAAATGTGAACCATAAGTCAGTTAGTGACGGTAAATAAGAGGGAAAATTTTGGGGTGTTACACACATCGCCTGAGAAATAACCACTAACACAAATAACTGCAGTTGAAGCAGTCTTTTGATAGTTTGACAAAGAGTAGGTCAAACATTCATCTGAATCGGATCATAACTGAACAACCACATCTGAAGTGAAATCATTGTCATGATTTTGAAAACCCTGCAACACCTGAACACACAGAGAAGAAGAAGAATCGAACTACAATATATTTTTGGTATTTTGGTTAGTGGTTAGTAAATATAAGCAAATATAAAGCAAATAAAAACAATAGCAACGGTTATCCCATGTGAGGCATAAACCTACAACCGAAAAGAACCGAGGAACCAGTGTGATCTTGTTTGTATGTAAAAATTAGGGTGTTACAAGTATCCCATGGTATAAGTCTCCTAGCACATGAAGAAATTCAACCTTTACTAAGTGTTTTGATTTTGTTTAGAGATGAGAAACAGAAGACTCAAAGAGAGAAAAAGGTTAAACATATAAGGGGGACTAAGACCAACCCTGTGATTATCATTCTTGGATGCCCTATGGTTAGTGGGGTATAATAGAACTCAATCCTAAAATAAAGGAGGAGGAGAGAAGAAGAACAAACACAAAAGAAGCAACTTACTTCCAAGATAGAAGTTAAGTTGTTCTTAAAGAGGGGTGAAAATGATTGAGTGAGCTAAGAAGCATTAGATGCTTATCAAACACACTTAGAATTATTAAAAGATGAGGGAAGAAGCTAGAGTGTGGATTCCTACCCACACTCTTTACACTTACCATTATCCCCTGAAAAAGTTAGCAAAACAAGTCACAAGTGAAATGAAATGTCAAAGAGAATACAAACAACACAAAAATAAAAGGTTCTAAGGTTTGAGAACCTATAAGGTCAGAACATATGTCTAAATGTATTCAAATAGGTTTAAAATAGGTCAAGGGAAGTATTAGAATATTACACAAGTTCATGTAATGCAAAACAAATGGAGTATAGATGCATATGACATGTGAACTTGAAATAAATGCATGAATGAACATCAAAGTCAGAATTTGATGACCTATAATGATGTATGAGGATTCTATGTGATGAACATACAAAGCATTGATGAGATGATTCAAGAATAAGAAACAAAAACATCAAACAATGTCACATAAGGAACCTAATGCAATTACTTGAGATGCAAGTCATAAATGAAGGATGAAATACAAAAAATGAATGCATATGAGTATGGGTCAATAGCATGTGTCAAATATGAATGCATTATGATGCATATGAATGAACATACAAGACTGGTTTATGATGATTCAAGTATAAGAAGTAAGATGGAGAAGAGGTGAGACAAGTAAACACTTAGCATTTATAGTAAAAAAGTTTCATGTTAGAGACACATAACATGTAAAAATGAACATGGATGAATGTAGGTCAGTAACATAATTCTTATGATATTCAAATGAGATAAATAAATGATCATACTTGATGCAAATAATAATCATGTTGAGCACAAGAAAAGATGAGATGTGAAATTAGGTCAAAAGTTCAAGTTATGATGCACAAACACAAACTCAAATGAAAACACACATCAAATGGCCTATGAATGTTAAGAGAGAACATATAATGTTCTAAGGGTGATGTATATTGTCAAGAGAAGATCCTCAAACAATGGCACAAGTGCCTTATAAGAAATAGGCATAAAAGAGGGGCAAAAGATCACATAATGTTCACCTAATGAGAAGGCCTCAAACAAAAAGAAAACATAAATAGAAAAATGAAAGTAGGTCACAAATTACCTAAGTCAGAACCTAAACATTCATTAAAAGTTCATTGTAAAACTCAAGAAGAAACTAGGTTAAATGGAGACTCAAAGTCACATTGAAACAAGTCAAAAGAATGCACAAATATATGATTCAAACCCTAATTAAAAAATTATCTAAAAATCTATAAAAAAAATTTTAGATGCCTCAAAGTGTTGTTCAAATATGGTGAATATATGAGATGCAAAATAACCTCGAACCTATGTGACAGAAATGGATGAATGCACTAGTATCATGAAGAACATTATTATAAAAGAAATTAAATGAGAAATATGAAAATAAATGCAAAACGAATTAAAATCCGAATTAAAATTAATGAAAAATTAGTTAAATGTGTTTTAATGCTATGGAAATTTATTTAGAATTTTTAGAATGATTTGATATTTTTAATTAAAGTAAAATGGAAACTATGTGAAAAATGAAAATATGAATAAATGAGGGAGGGGGCATAAATAGCAAAATATTAGTTCAAAATGATTATGGGCCTAAAAATGAGGGTACGAAAAGAAATAAATGAACCTAGTCCATAAGTGTGTCATCTGAAGGTTCATAGCATAGGGAACAGTCAAAACTTTGACTTAACATAGGCCACAGGATCAAGTCAGCAAGTGATCATCAAACAAGTATACGCATCAAAGGAATCACAGACACATGTATATGGAAAGCTAACATGGATGGCACGCATACAATAATTCAGTTCAAAAAATATATCAAAAATAAAACACGTGAGGAGCACACATTCATTAATGCGCTGGTTACATCATATGCGTCCATTCTCAAAGATCCAACTACTATGACATATTCTGGACAAAAACCCTAAGTATGAACTTCTGATCAGTCTCACCAGCCGGAGAAGACTCCGGTCGTCTTCTCCGGCCAAACCTCACCATGCCAAAACCTACAAGTCACCAGAAATGACTAAGACTTATGCCATTCGAATCCTCACGCAATGCTGATTCCAAATCTAAGCTAAAAAATAGCAAACAAAGATCACACAAAGAGAATCAAATAGAGAATGTTTGCCCTAGGTTCTACAACTATGCTCTTATGGAGCCTATCAACTAGCCATGGAGTTCAATGCTCCTATTGAGCTTCATAATCATTCATAACAAGCTTAAAACATCTAAATCAAAGCAAGAAAGGTTGAGGAATAATGAACCTGAAACTTGAAGATCTTTGAGCTTGCAAGAAAACCAGAGATTTCCTTGAGATCTTGAGCTTATGGATGAGCAAAATAAATGATACTAGAGCCTTGAATCTTGAAGAAAACTCAGTGATGAGCTTTTAGATGATTAATGCTCCAACTATGCTTCAATGCACCGTTGCCTTGAAGATTGAAGCAGGAAATTGGAAAACTTATGGCAATGAGAGAGAGAGAGAGAGAGAGAGAGAGAGAAATCAGAGAAAGGTTTTGGAGTGATTTGTGAAAATGATCCAAATGATGAAGTTGAGTTGAAAAATATGTTAGAGATAGCTTTATACCCATGGTTAAATGCTAACTAGTGTGGTTGACCGTTAGAAGTGAAGTTAGGTTAATAGAGGGTGAGAGGATCAATAGCATGGTGTTTGGAGCAATGCACATTCAAGTTGAACTCATATATGGTGTTGTTGTAATTGCTGATCAAGTGCGACAAAATCATGGGGTACCATGATATGGAAATTATTGGATGGTGATGATGACATAATATGGATGTATGTGGCTGCAACAAGACTTAATGGAAATGCCTTTGAAATTTGAATCTTTACCATATCCATGCATAGTATGATGACATATACATGGATGTGTGTGTAACACCCAAAAAATTTCCCTCTTATTTATAACCCTAATTGGATTTATGTTTTGCATTCATCCACATTTCTCATTAGGTTACAGAACACATCATGCATTCTTGGCATAGATTTTTCATTGGGACCAGATGTTTCAAAGAATTATGGTTTGTCCATTATAATTATGTCCATAAGATAAATTCTCAAGATCTGGTTATGTAGTGGACAAAGGTCCTCTAGGCTCATCATCATCAACAATTAGGGTTTGTTTCCCTAATCATCAGACTTTCAAGAAGGATTTGGATCATGACACATTTGAAATGTTAGTATGAGAAGATTGGAAATCCATTAAAATAAGGTTGACCCATTGGTGGCCTGGTCAAGTGATGCGTCAGTTTCGGTTCAAAACCACTTCCAGTGACTACTGAATTATTATTGTATTGTCACATTTCAACCAGTCATAATTGCTAGATTTGTTGTTAATTCTTTAACAATAAAGTCTAAATATTATTAATGTTTTCCTTGCGAATTTCTGACTTTATCCCTTTCAAGGGTTTATTATGGTTCATGTATATGGTACAATTCCAAACTTCAATTCAGGATTCAAAGCCCACCACTACAAGACATTTTTACAAAGTCATTCCATAAAAATTAAAAGAAAGTGAAATTCAAGTTCTAGCAATTATTTGTCAGGGAAACTGTTTACTTGGAGTGGTAAGGGAGCTATATTTGTTCCAACTTGTGTCACCTTTGTTGAACATAATTGTTGCCAAATTTTGTCAAATTATTTGTGGACACAATCTCACCGATGCAATTACCACTGCGGGCCATGTCTAAGCAATGAGAAGTCCTATCTATGGGTAGTTAGGAAATCCTCAAGGAGATATTTTGCGGTGTATATCAGGTTGTAGTTCGAAATCTATTATTGTTATGTGTTTCATCAAGTAGAAGAAAAAGAATATAATAAAAGTACATCAGAAAATTTCAGAAAAGAATTACAATAAACAGGAGGTGAAACAAAATTTCGGGATGTTGATTTTATATAAAAAATTCAATGAAAAAAAAAACGGTTACAAAATATAAAAAGAATTAACTTCTAACAACACCACTCTCCAATTTTGACTCTCTTCTTTAACCCAATACTCGTTTTTTTCTCTTCGGATTTTTCATCAATCCCCTACCCAATTCAGAAACAGAAAATACAGAAGAAAGAGATCAGAAAGTTCAGTTACGATTTTACAACAAAAAATTCAGAAATAAAACTCTAAAATCTCGACTTCGATCCCAATTTCTGTCGAGTCTTCAACATACATCTTCAACCTTCACTCCCTTCTGATTCACGAATTCCGACTCCTTTTCATATTTCATCAACTTCTACCACACATAAAGGCCTTGAATCTGCTGCAATCATATAACGAAATCATCACCACCATTCTCGCAGCACCACTTGCAATTCAGGTTGCAAGGATCTCAACAACGACATTATCCAACTTATGTGTAATTCAACATTGTGCTGCATCAAAACTCTGTGTACACAAACACAATTCATCAATTAGGATTAATTCAAATTGAATTGTCAACAAGATTCAACCACTACACAGAGGTTCACAATCATAAAAAACTCAGAACAAATACAACAGAAATAGAAAAATCAGGTGTAACACGGTGGGAGAACTGACTTTCTATAAATGTTGCGGATAGCAAGAGTCGCCACCGATTTTTATTTTATCCAAAAGGAAAGGACATAAAAGAACAGGAAATACCTTAAAACGATTTTTGAGTTCAGGGGGTAGGTTATACAAAGGGAAGGTATTAGCACCCTTTACATCCATGGTTATTCATGGGCTCTTAGTTACTTAGCTCACTTTAAATTGTTTTGAAAAGGTGTAGTGTGTGATTAGAAACTTTCTAAGTACTTTATAATGATCCTCTTTTGGATGTATATAAAGACTTGTTTTTGAAAATTAGTTTGAAAAGTATGGTGTAAAGAGTATTTTGAAAGGTGAGCAAGTAATTAAGAGAAACCTACCCTATATAATGTCTTTATTGTTCTTATGTTCTTTCAATGGTAAGACTATCCCTATTATTAAGGAATAGGTAGTCATTACCTTGGATGTGATAAGGGACATGTGTAGGGACATCTGAATATAGGCAACTACAAGGTGTCTTTAGCAATTCGTAGGGACTTATCATCTTTTATTCGAAGGGCAAGATCATTTATCGTAGGCAACCTCGAAAGAACTTGATCTTATAAACTGAAGGGACCTGGTGATATTTGAGAAGGGACTTTACTTACGACACCTTACTTGACCTTTTGAAATAGGCAACATGAAGGGTAACTTTAGAAAGTGCAAGATGGCGATCAAAGATCGACTTACGTGTGTGAGTGTTCATATTCAAATATTTATCTTATTTAAATTAATTATTCTAAGTTAATTATAATTACAAGTATGTTATTCACACCCTAGAATTACTAACCACACAATAAATATATTCATAATAGAAATAAAGCAAAAATATAAATCTAAACTATTACAAAGTTTCGGGACAAATACAATATAATCGAGAAATATAATAAAGATAAATAATAATAAATAAGCAATAATAATCAATAATAATAAGAATTAAGATAAAAGGTTAGAAAAATAAAAATAAGAGAAATAAGAAATTAGCAAATTAATATAAAGAAAAATATTTAAATATTTAATAAAGAAAATAGATTTTAATAATAATAAATAAATACTAAATTATTCACATATTGAACAAATGATAAATAATTAATTATAATTTATAAAGAAAATTAGGTTAAATTTGAAAATTAAGAAAAATTAGGGTTAGGGTTTTTTGATTATTAATTTAAACATAATTAATTTATTTACAAAATATATACAATAATAATAATAAACATAAAATAAATATAAACAATTTGATTTTTTTGAGAAAAATAAATTATGAATAAAAAAAATATGTTTTTTTGTATAAGAAACTAATATAAAACATTGTTTTAAAAATTATTATTTAAGAAATTAATTAGATTAAACAAATATTAAATAAACAAAATAATGAAAAAAATGAGAAAAAAACATACCTGGGGCTGGGATTCGAACCCAGGCCCTAGGCTCTCCCCACTCTGGACTAGCAGCATTACCACCAGGCCAAACGCAGCTTGATGTTTATGATGTTGTCGCTCCCGACAAATGAAAACTGGATCAGATGAAGGTACAGACGCGAACGGTCGGCGAGAGGGACAATGAGAACACACAGCCGTGAACTCACTGGAGATGAATAGAGTCGCCAGCTAGGCATTTTTATCCCGGAGGAAAGGCAATGCTGCATAGACCTAGAAAAAGATGGATAAGACGGTTGCGAACCAGAGAGACTGAGAAAGGGGGTTGGTTACAACCTGGGAAGGTGTTAGCACCCAGATTGTCCGTCGTACTCGACGGGATCCACGCTTAAAGATTTGTGTTTTAAAGGGGTAGTGTCGGTGCAATCTGTGTATAACATAGCTGGAAAAGAGTGTACAGGTGTCAGTGTAAAAGAAATGAAGTGCATATATGTATAGTGTCAGTGTAGGAACAAAGATGAGATGCTCATGATAATGAGGCTAAAGAATGAAGCTGGAATGAGGGGGGAATGTACAGAGACTTTTGTTCGATAACCGTTAAGTTATGCCTACGTATCCTCTCGTGCAATGAGGAAGTCAGAACACCGTAGTTCGACCCAAAGAGACTGAAAGATGAATTGACTTGTGAACTGCTTACTTGTCTATGCTCAAGTGTATGACTCGTCTGGCTCGAGTGCTAACTGTCTTGCATTAGACGGAAGAAGCGAGTTCTCGTCTGTGAGTGAATGAGATGAGAAAAGAATCTCGGAGGAGACGATTATTGTTTTTTTTTTTTTGAGTTTCCAGTCTTTTATTACTTTTGAGGATTTGTCATAAGTTAATGAGCTTAAGCCTAAACCAATGGATTTAGTAAACTCATCACATCTTCCCTCTGATTAGGGGTAATGAGAATACCTTAAGTGTGAAGTCAGATTCTCACACTTAATCACCTTTGATGTAGGATTAAGATCATTAACCTACTTGTGATTATTTAGATGTTTTTGTGGTTTTTGTTTAGTGTTGAGTAATGAGGTTAAGCCATAATCAAGGATTAAACAGACTCATTACACCATCCTAATAGAAGGATAATAGATGAGGGTGTTTAAGCTGAGGAAAGCTCCTCAACTTAATCCATGATTAGGGATTAAACTCATGACAAAACAAGCCTTTGGTTAAGTGGATTTTACTTGATGGTATGATGATGAAGTGATTTTTATGATTTGTAAGACAACTTGAGGAGGACTTGTCCATTAACACTAGGGTTAGTCCTTCTTAACCAGTTAAGGAAGAATTAGAACCCTAATGCAAGGCCCAAGTTACAAGTGTAATGTCTTGATGATTATTAAATGGATTGATTAAGAGATTTAAACACATTAAGGGTTTAACACTTAGGATTAAAGTTATACACTCCATCCTAATAGAAGGATGCAGGCATAAGCTTAATCACAAAGCCTTAAAGCCTTTAGGGTTTAGTCCCTGATTATGAGGTGAGGAGAGAAGACTCAAAGAGAGACACAAAGGTAAAAACTATGAGGGGGACTAATCGGATCCCTAATCATTGTCATGCTTGGTTGATCCTAAGGTTTGTGAGGTTTTCAAGAACAATCTTCAATGGAACCACCAGGAAGCAGATGAACAGGATCAAGAGAAGCAAAGTGACTTGCTTCATTCAAGAAGTCAAGTCACTTGAAGAAAGAAAGTGGGAAGGGGAAGAAGGAGCAAGCTCAAACTCAAACACATGTAAAAATGCAGCAATGGATGCAAGAGAGATGAAAAGAAAAGTTATGAGAAGTGAAGGCAAATTCACTTCTCAAGTTACTTACCACCTGAAATGTTAGAAAGAAATGCAGTGCAATGCAAAAATGAGATGATATGACATGATGCAAAACCAAACCAGAAGCATGTTGATGATGATTATGATGTTATGAGGTGCTGAAAACATGAGGCAAGGCATGGAGATGTTCATACAAGATCATGGATGCAAATGAAGCAAGTTAAGGAGCATGAATGAACATGAAAAGTTATGAAACTTACAAGGCAAATGACATGGCAAATATGTGATGCAATGATCAAACATGCTTTCTACATGTCTTATGATGTCAAATGAATCACAAGAATGCTTGAAATGCTAAGACAAGTCATGTTATGCAAGAGAATGCAAGAAGGATGCAAATGAGGGCCCAAATTAGGGTTCATGAATCAAACAACAAACAAAAACCCAAAACAGAAGCAAACCCTAAGGTAAAAAATGGAAAGTGCTAACCAAAGAAACCCTAAACCTATACTAAACCAAAGTCCAAAGGGGAGGTCTCAACTCTTAACCCATCCTAAGTTATGATTTTTCTAAGTTATTAGGGTTTTTAAGGCTCCTAAACAAAAGAAATGCCAAACAATTGGAAAATGCAAGATCAAATCATGACCATTTTATCCTAGAAACTACATGCTAAACATAAAACAATGCAAGAAGAATCAATGTCCAACTCTTCTTAGATAGGCAGAAATGAATTTTTGAACTTTGGATCAAATTAATGCACAAAAATGATTTTAATTCAATGAGAAATTCTTAAAATGCATCAAGATCAAAAAAGAAATTTGGTTTGAAGGTTGGACAATGTTTCTAAATGTCTTAGAACATTTCATGAATTTTTTTGTGATTTTTAAATACCTAAAAGTATTTTTAATTAATTAATTCCCATTAATCAATTAAAAATAATCTCTTAAATATTTAAAAATGCTTTTTTAATGATAAAAAATAAAATAAAAATATTTTTGTGTCATAAAAATTATTAAAACCCTGAGGAAAAAGTTTCATAATTTTTAGGAATTTTTTACTATTTTTAAATAATTGTGCAAGTTAATTGAAAATAAAATGAAATAAAATAGGAAGTAATCAGAATGGAGGGACAGGATTGGGTCTGGATTTGAATCTGTTGACCAGCGCGCAAATGAAGGGTCCAGATGGCTTCTGATCAAATTAAATTAATTATGGATTAATTAAGATAAACACGTGGATTAGGGCTAATCAGGAAGATCCAGGCCACACACTCACGCGCGAAGTCAACGGGTCAAAGGCATCTCACGGTCCAAATTCAAATGGTCATTAATCACGTGATTAGGGCTTAAACACACTCAGGCTGCCGGAGAAGACTTCCGGTCGTCTTCTCCGGCGAGCAACTCCCCTGAAAATCCCCAAAACCCCTCAAATCGTAACAAAAATGAAATCTAAAAGTTGGGAAATGATCCTTACACACTCACGAACCAAAACCCTCACTCAAAACAAATTTCTTTTTCCTAACTAAGCTGAATCGAAGAAAATAAGAACTAGGGCACACAAGCTTCAGAGAGTAATTAGACTCTCATTCCAGCACCATTCCAAAAACTAAGAGCACCAGGACACTCAGTGAAACATAAGGAACAAGTTTATAACATGAAAAACAATTTCTGGAAAAATAATTTTCAAGCTACCTGAGATTTGGAGCTTTCAACCTGATGACTTTCTGGCCACTCCCTTCAGTGCAATCCACTCCTTATGACCTCCTGATGGTGTTTGAATGCTTTAGAACAATTTATGTTGGCTGGTTGATGAGTTTCGACAGCTTCTGCTCAAGCTCAGTCAGAAATGGCAAAGGAGTTTCAGGCAGTTTCAGGTCATTGTGAGGGGTTGTTTGTGATCCTGAGGGTGAATGGAGAAGCTTTGCAAGGTTTGTTTGGATGTTTGTAAACTGTGGAAGGTGATTCGAAGAGAAATGCAGGCTGAGGTGAAAATGGTGAAGTGGCTTTGTGGTTGATTTCAGGCCTGGTTCTTGGCTGGTTTCTTCTTAATGGATCATGGTGATTTGAAGTGTGGAAATGGTTTGGATGTTTTGTGGCTGGGCAGAGGGATTCGAAGCAAAATGCAGCTTGGTGTGTTTTTGTTTATGTGATCAATGAATCAGTTTTAGCCTTGCTTGATGTGTCTTATGGCCAGCATATGGAAAGTATATTTTAATCCCATAGGTCAGGGGATGTGACATGGCCTGCTGTGATAGGTAGGTCACCTTTTGCAAAATGTCAACTTCTTTGTAAGAGAAAGTATGGCTTGATCTATTGCTAGTACAAAGCATGGCTCTGGTGCAGCAAGATGAGGTGAGAGGCTAGCTTAGTGCAGTAACCAATGCAGCAAGTTGTAGGAAGAATGATCATGAGTTTTTGCAAGTTGTGGCTTTTGGTTCACATGTGACTATTCTTGCTACACAAACCATAAACATGAAGGATTCTTGGTCCTAATCTGATTTTTAGTGTCTATGTAATGTTTGCATACTGGTTTGAAATGAATTAGAAGTCACATTGGGCTTTGGTTCTTGATCTTGCAAAATTTCCATTTGAAGCATGCCTTGAAAATCAATGATTTTTGCCAACTTTGTCTTGCTATAACTTTTGATCCAAGAAGAGTTTGATCATGTTCTTGTACTTTTTGAAAAGGGAAAGATGAGATCTACAACTTTCATGACCAAAGTTTTTTTCATTTGAAGCATTTTTGGATCAAGAATCAAGGCTTGAAAAATGACCTAAAATGAAGCATTCTTGAAAAGTCAATTATGCCCAAAAAGTCAACATTTGCAAAAACCCTAAATTCTTGATTTTTGTGAACTTCAAACCTCTTCTATGATCAAATAAAGATCATATACACTCAAAATGATGAAGATCACCCATTGATTGGGTCATTGGGGGCCTCAGATGCCCTGATTTTGCACTGACTTGTCTAGAAAGTCAACCCTTGATCAGATGACTTCCCCATGGAATTTCTTCATGAAAATTGATATGCATACTCCCTATACCATATAGAGACCAATGGAAACAAGAATGACCAAAAAATTTGGTGTTATGGCCTCTGAAACCAAAACCCTAATTTTCAGTCAACTGTGTAGTCAAACCTGGCTCTGCATCCACTCAAACCCTAGTTCTTGTGATTCTTTTGAAATCTTGACTTTGAGAGGATGTGATATGATGTAAGAACACATGTGGATCCCTTTGAAGTGATTGGTTGCCTTTGGAATGGCTCAAGAAGCTCTTGGATTGCTCAGATCACAAACCCTAGGTGCAGATGACTTAGAAACTATGCAGTGAACCAAAAATGAGATGTGAGATGGTATGATTGTGTTTATGCATATGAGAATGATCACAAGCCATGGTGTGAATGGGTGAGGGCAAATTTGGGGTGTTTACAGCTGCCCCTATTCAAACATGAGTTAGCTGTGCAGGATGTAAGCAACGGCTTAACAGGCAAACAAGATAACTTGTGGTTGAATACCAAAGACAGTCCAAAATTTGCACTCACAGAATGAAGAAGAAAAGGGATATAGATGTAAAAGGAAAATAAAGTATATTGTAAAGTATGAGCGACGGAGGACGACCGTCGAGCAGAGGACGACTGCTGGGTAAATAGCGATGACGGGGACGGCTGACATGCTGGGGATAAAAGGTAAAGCTAAGACGGGGACGGCCGACTAGCTGGGAAAAGTATATTATGATGGGGACGGCCATCAAGATAAAGCTGTAAAATTCTCTGGAAAATAAATGAAACATGACGGGGACGGCCATCAAGTTCATAATAGTAAAGTAACCAACGACGGGGACGGCCATCGGGTTAAAAAGAAAAGGGACCACGACGGGGACAGCCATCAGGTTAAAGAATAAATGAAATAAAACAGATGATGAGGTACGGTCATCAAAGGTGAAGGACGATCACCTAGCAGGGGACGGCTGCTCTGTTGGGTTAAGATGAGGGACGGTCATCTAAGGTGGAGGACGACCACCAGGCAGGGTACGGCTGCCAAAAGTATCAACGATGGGGACGGCCATCGGATAAAAGGTCAACGATGGGGACGGCCATCGGACGAGCATGATGGAGGACGACCATCAAGAGGTGGAGGACGACCACCTAGCAGGGGACGGCTGCTCTCAGGGTTTCTCATGACATAGGACGAATGTCAGATAACCAAAATCAACAATGGGGACGGCCATTGGATAAACTGATGAAGGACGATCATCAAGAGGTGGAGGACGACCACCTAGCAGGGGACGGCTTCTAAAAAATCAACGATGGGGACGGCCATCGGATGAGCATGATGGAGGGCGACCATCAAGAGGTGGGGGACGACCACCTAGCAGGGTACGGCTGCTCTCAGGGTTATCATAACACAGGACGAGTGTTAGATAAAAGGGAAATTGCTTTGTTGGTGATTTACTGGGGAATAGTAAACACGGACGAGCGTTTACAACCAGAAAAAGAAAGTATAAGTGTTTAGATGCTGTGTATAGATTAAGGTGCGGACGAGCATCCTTAAGACTATGATACGGACGAGTATCATGTAGAAACAAATGCCGACACATGCTCAGAGATGATGATACGGACGAGTATCAACGGGTTAACAAAGAACACGGACGAGTGTTGAATCTGAAGGGACTCTTCTGGGGAATAGTAGACACGGACGAGTATCTATATTCGAGAAGACATAAGTGTTTGACACGGTGTATGGATTAAAAATGCGGACGAGCATCCTTAAGACTATGATACGGACGAGTATCATGTAGAAACAAACGCTAGACGCATGCTCTGAGATGATGGTACGGACGAGTACCAGCGGGTTAACAGAGAACAAGGACTATTGTTGAATCTGTGGGGATATAAGTGATGTGTACAAGATACGGACGAGTATCTGTATAAATGAAACATGAGCAGTGAGTATGAGTATTGTATAGATGAGTGTTTATCTGCTTGGGAGGGTGACACGGACGGGTGTCGAGAGAGAAAAGTATAATATTAACAAATATATGGGTGATGAATGTGCAAGCGACTGTGCTGGGGATATGACACGGACGGGTGTCGAGAAAGTGTACGTATAAGTATGTGAGTGCAAAGAGGATGTCTTGGCTTTATGCTGGGGATGTGACACAGACGGGTGCCACAAGGTGTGTATACCGGTGTTTCTGTTTGTAAAGAGTGTTCAGGCGACTTTACTGGGGAGTGATGACACGGACGGGTGTCAACTGGTGTTTGGGAATTGTGAGGCAACTGTTTTTGCTGGGGACTCTGGTGGGGATTTTGAGGAAAGTATTCTGTATATTGATGAATAGTTATTATCCACAAGTGTACGATTCACAACATGACTTATGATTATGCTATGCATTTGATTTTTGCCGTAATGCTCCGTACTAGACGGAATGCTACGCTCTGAGGGGATAATATGATGCGAATGCTATGATTATGCAAAGAGGTACAGCTCCGGGACTCGGATCCCGTTGCTGTAAAGATCTCTGGTCGATCTGCTCGAAGTGGACATCCCAGCTGGGGATGAGATCATTGGTAGATCTGATGAGATGTAATTGTTTGGGGATACATGTCACTGGTTGACATATCCTCATAAGATGGGACCCAGCTGGGGTTTGTAGAAGTCTTCTGTACTCTGTTGTGACTTCTTCATGCGTTGCTCTTCTGATCAGAGGCTAATGATTCTGTGGGGAGATGATTCCCTGACTCTTCCTATTCTGCTGAGGAAGGATGATTTGTACCATGGCTGGGGATAGTTGTTGGCCACTCAGTTGGGGAGGGAGCAACTCAGCTGGGGAGAACACCTGGTGTTAAGACTGAGCGAGTATTGATTTGGCAACTTCGCTGGGGAAATGGGCACCTTCCCGTGCCACGTGGGAGATAGACCGAGTTGATAATGATTTGCCAACTTGTTGAGGGTGAAGCCTTCATGCCCCAAGTTGCTTTCTGGATACCTGCAATCCTGCAAAGATAAGGAAACGTACAAAATGGTCCCGAGGTATCCTTTACTGGATTCCGTCATAGGAGTTAAGCATTCTTGAGAGTAAGTATATTCCCTGCAAGCATGTGTTTCTATTTTTAGTGAAAAGCATCTGTACTCATGCAATTAGTTTTAGAGACATCAGACATTCTTTGCAAATAAAAATGTACAAGACGAAACATGACTGAAAAATCTGATTTTATTAATTCAAATGCCCTGAATTGGCGAGATACAGTCAAAGAAACAAGTCTCCTAAAAATGAAGAGACTGTTACAAATTGAGAAACAAAGTGCTGGCGATGTTGATGACGCTTTAAAGAGCTTCCTCTTCTGCTATGACTTGTATGACAATGACGTTCTTCTCGTCTTGCTTTCTGAAGAAGGCTGATTCTGATTGAAGCTTGATCCTTTCGAGGTCTTCCAAGTTGTAAGTGATACAGACGAATTCAGAATGCAGTTGTTCGCTTATTCCCTTATTTTGCATGGATCGCCCTTTCGGGTTTTCAATCCATCGGGATACCCATTTTTGCCTGAGCTGTCCAATGTGGCTTTTCAACTCAGCGGGTGTACATTTTTAAATTATTTCCCTTACTTTTGCCCGAGTCTTTTATTCTGTTTTTGACTCGCCGGGATGCCCTATTTTTGCCTGGACTTACATTCTGTTTTTATGTCCAGCGGGTCATTTTCATGCGAAGTATTTTTTAACTGCATCTGAATTCACAGGGGACGGGAAATCTTCACCATCCATGGTGCTGAGCATCAGTGCTCCACCAGAGAAAACTTTCTTCACCACGAATGGTCCTTCATAGTTGGGAGTCCATTTGCCCCTGTGGTCTGTATGAGGAGGGAGGATTCTCTTCAGTACAAGATCTCCTACTTGGTACTCTCGATGCCTGACTTTCTGATCGAAGGCTCTCTTCATTCTCTTCTGATATAGCTGCCCATGGCAGATTGCAGCCAATCTCTTCTCTTCGATCAGGCTCAGTTGTTCGTATCGGGACCGAACCCATTCGGCTTCACTCAGTTTAACATCCATCAATACTCGTAGAGAGGGTAACTCAACTTCAACAGGTAGGACTGCTTCCATACCATACACAAGCTGATATGGTGTTGCCCCAGTGGATGTTCTGATCGATGTGCGGTACCCATGCAAGGCAAACGGTAGCATTTCATGCCAGTCTTTGTAAGTGACTACCATCTTCTGCACAATCTTCTTGATATTCTTATTTGCTGCCTCAACAGCGCCGTTCATCTTCGTCCTGTAAGGAGAAGAATTGTGATGTTGGATTTTGAAGTCCCGGCATAATTCGGCCATCATTTTGTTGTTTAAGTTGGAACCATTATCAGTAATGATTCGCTCGGGCACTCCATATCGACAGATGATATCCTTCTTCAGAAATCTGGCTACCACTTGTCTTGTAACGTTTGCATATGAGGCTGCTTCGACCCACTTAGTGAAATAATCAATGGCGACCAGGATGAATCTGTGGCCATTTGAAGCAGTCGGCTCAATCTTGCCAATCATATCAATGCCCCACATAGCGAAAGGCCATGGTGAAGACATGATGTTCAAAGGGTTGGGAGGCACATGCACCTTGTCTGCGTAGATCTGGCATTTGTGACATTTTCTGGCGTAAGCACAACAGTCTGCATCCATTGTAATCCAGTAATAACCTGATCTTAACAACTTCTTAGCCATGGCATGCCCTCCAGCATGGGTACCAAAAGATCCTTCATGCACTTCATGCATCAACAAATCTGCTTCCGCCTTATCAACGCATCTGAGGAGTACCATATCAAAGTTCCTCTTGTATAAAGATCCATCAGTGTTCAGAAAGAAACTACCAGCAAGCCTTCTTAGAGTCTTCTTATCATTGGAAGATGCCCCAGGTGGGTATGTTTGATCCTCCAAGAAGCATTTAATGTCATGGAACCAAGGCTTATTGTCTTTGACAATATCTGCTGCAAATACATAGGCTGGTCTATCGAGTCTGGACACTGATATCTGGGGTACAAAGTTAGTAGCTTGAACTTTGATCATGGATGAAATGGTAGCCAGAGCATCTGCAAACTGATTCTCGTCCCGAGGGATATACTCAAGCTTGACTGTTGTGAAGAAAGTCAATAACCTCCTTGTATAATCCCTGTAAGGTATCAGATGCTCCTGGTGGGTGTACCATTTTCCGTTGGTTTGGTTGACTACCAAAGCTGAATCTCCGAATACAGTCAATGTTTTGATCCTGAGGTCAATGGCTTCCTCAAGACCCATAATGCAAGCTTCGTATTCAGCTTCGTTGTTAGTGCAGTTGAAAGTGAGTTTTGCCGAGAAAGGCATGTGAACCCCTTTAGGTGTAATGAGTACTGCACCAACACCACGACCATTCATGTTAACAGCCCCGTCAAACATCATAGTCCATTCTTCTTCTGGGTCAGGCCCTTCAGTGTGAACAGGCTCTTCATGATCTTTTGATTTGATGAACATGATGTCTTCATCAGGGAAGTCAAATCTCATAGGCTGGTAGTCATCAATGGGTTGCTCAGTAAGATATTCAGATAGTACACTGCCCTTGATGGCTTTCTGAGATGTGTACTGTATGTCGTATTCTGTGAGAATCATCTGCCATCTTGCAACCCGTCCGGTAAGAGCTGGCTTCTCGAAAATGTACTTAACGGGGTCCATTTTGGATATCAACAAAGTAGTGTGGGTCAACATATACTGTCTCAGTCGGCGAGCAGCCCACGCTAAAGCACAGCAAGTTTTCTCGAGCAGTGAATAACGTTGTTCACAGTCGGTAAACTTTTTGCTCAGGTAGTATATTGCATACTTTTTTCGACCAGACTCGTCATGCTGGCCCAGCACGCACCCCATCGACTCTTCTAATACTGTCAAGTACATAATCAGAGGTCTTCCTTCAACTGGAGGCATAAGGATTGAGGTTCTTGTAAGTACTCCTTGATCTTGTCAAAAGCCCTTTGGCAGTCTTCGTTCCACCTGACCGTCTGTTCTTTTCTTAACAGCTTGAACAAAGGTTCACAGGTTGCTGTGAGGTGCGATATGAATCGTGAAATGTAGTTCAATCGACCTAAGAACCCTCGAACTTCTTTCTCAGTTTTCGGTGCAGGCATCTCTTGAATAGCTTTGACTTTATCAGGGTCAACTTAAATCCCTTTCTCGCTTACAATAAAGCCCAGCAGCTTACCAGATCGCACCCCGAATGTGCATTTGTTGGGGTTTAACTTTAGTTGGTATTTCCTCAGACGCTTGAATAACTTGAGCAGATTTACCAGGTGGTCTTCCTCTGTAAGGGACTTGGCAATCATATCATCCACATAACACTCGATTTCCCTATGGATCATATCGTGGAATAATGTCACCATAGCCCGTTGATATGTGGCACCCGCATTCTTCAGTCCGAATGGCATCACTTTGTAACAGAACGTGCCCCAAGGTGTAATGAATGTTGTCTTCTCCATGTCTTCAGGTGACATCTTGATCTGATTATACCCTGAAAATCCGTCCATGAAGGAGAATACCGAGAACTGAGCCGTGTTATCCACCAATACATCAATGTGAGGTAATGGGAAGTCATCTTTCGGGCTGGCTCTATTCAGATCCCGGTAGTCAACACACATTCTTACTTTGCCATACTTCTTAGGCACAGGTACTATATTAGCAACCCACGGCGGATAGCTAGTTACAGCAAGGAACCCGGCGTCCCACTGTTTTTGTACCTCTTCCTTGATTTTCATAGCCATGTCTGGGCGAGTTCGGCGCAGTTTCTGTTTAACTGGTGGGCATTCTTCCCTCAGAGGCAACTTGTGCACAACAATGTCGGTATCCAATCCTGGCATGTCTTGATACGACCAAGCAAACACATCAACATACTCTTGAAGCAGATCTATCAGTTGTCTCTTCACTGAGTCTTGCAGGCAGGCCCCGATTTTAACCTCTTTCACGTCTTCCTCTGCACCAAGATTAATCACTTCAATCTCCTCCTGGTGAGGAGTAATAACCTTTTCCTCTTGTCTCAACAACCTGGCTAGCTCTTCAGGAAGCTCATATTCTTCATCAACCCCTTCATCAGCTTGATTGATTGGATTGTCAAAGTCATACGATGTCATAGCCGTGCTGTTGTCGGTGCTGTCTGGAAGGCACTTTCTGCAAGGGTTCAGTTTGTTTATTTTAGTGATTGATTTTAATCTTGCTTTAGAAAAAAGTGAAATGAAGTTATCATTTTGAAAACACCGCCATTTATTTTTGTACAAAAAAGAAAAATGGAAAAAACAGTGAGCAGAAAAGAAAAAGACTCATTTGCAAAAAGATGTCTGATATTTCATTAATTTAATCTTGTTTGCACAAAAGTACAGATGGCCCTGATTACAAAATGAGTCTTGTCATCTTGGGCAAGATGCAAGACTTTGATGCATGCTATAAAAATACAGGAAATAATAATTACTCTGCATGAGTAACTCTTATAATTTCCTGGGAAGACCAGTTCGAGACACTGCTCCCCGGGACCTTCGGACGAATCCAATTCTCCAGATTGCGCTCCTCTTCCAGCTCGTCTTCCAAACTGTTGATAGCATCGGGGGTGAGCATCCCCCCACTGACAAAACCAGGCTTCTCAGCAGCCTCCGCTTGATGTTGTTGAGTTGGTCTGTAACCCAACCCAAACTTGTCCTTCTTCTCCTCCACAGATACGACCTTGCCCCAGCCTTGGGCAGTTCCTTCTTCAACAACCTTCCGGGCTTGTTGATAAGATGACATGGAGATTCCAGATACAGCAGATGCTTCATTGATATTCAAGGCCTCGAAACCTTGGCTCATTGTTTCATGGATCTCCCCATCCATCTCAATGTACTTATAAGTAGCCAGGTGGCTAACAAATATATCCTCTTCCCCGCAGATTGTGACAACTTGGCCTTCCCATTCAAATTTTAACTTCTGGTGAATGGTAGACGTTACAGCGCCAGCGGCGTGAATCCAGGGTCTACCCAACAAACAGCTATAGGCGGGCTGAATGTCCATCACATAGAAGATAGTTGTAAAGGTCTGCGGGCCAATAGTCACAGGCAGCTCTATTTCTCCCAGAACCGACCTCTTAGAACCATCGAAGGCTCTTACCACCAGGTTGCTGGGTTTCAATGCTAATCCTTCATACTCTAGCTTCACCAGAGCCTTCTTTGGTAAGACATTAAGGGATGACCCTGTGTCCACCAGCACATGAGAAAGGACTGCTCCTTTGCATTCCATGGTGATGTGCAAGGCTTTGTTGTGGTTGCGGCCATCCGTTGTCAAGTCAGTATTGGTGAACCCTAGCCCATTGCTAGCAGTAACATTTCCAACCACGGTTTCCAATTGATTGACAGTGATCTCTTCAGGCACGTAAGCTGCGTGCAAGACTTTAAGTAGTGCATTCCGATGGGCTTCGGAGCACATAAGCAGAGATAAGATAGAGATCTTGGATGGCGTCTGGTGAAGCTGATCCACAATTTTGTAATCACTCTTTTTGATGATCCTCATAAACTCATCAACTTCTTGATCGAATGGTGTTTTCACAGTTTCTTTAACAGCTTGATCTTCCTGCACCGGGCTCTTTCCTTTTGCCTTGGCAGCAGCTTCTGCTTCGGCAGTAGGTCTTTGAATTGGTGGAGCAAAGAGACGTCCGCTTCGGGTGAAGCCTCCGCCTCCTCCCACATTATCTATTTGTGGTGCAGGTGTTGGTGTTTCAAGAGTGATTCTTTTTCCTTCGCAGTACACGTCAGAGCCATAGTGCCAAGGGATGGCCCTACTGCTTTCATATGGTACTGGTCCAGGCACTGTGACAGTGACCGGACTGATTGCTGCTGCTGAAGGGACTGTAATTGTTTGCGGATCATAATAAATTGTAACTGGTGCTCTAATGGGAGCAGCACTTTCTGAATTGTAGGCAGAGTTGTTTTCAGGATCATAGAATATGGTGACAGTAGAGATATCTTCATGATTGGTTGCTGGAGTTGTAGGAGACATTGTCGGAAGGACGGATGTTGTTGTTGTAGGAGATTCGAAATGGAATGAAGCTGAAGTTGTAGCAGGAGCAATTGCTGATAACTGGTCATTTGAGAAGATTGATGAAGTACTTGTTGATGAAGCCGAAGAATTATCGGGAACAATGGTTGCTGCAGTTGTAGGAGGTTCTGAAACCGCTGCTGATGAGATTGCTGGATTTGTTGGAAATGATGTAGTGATCTGGAGCTGGCCACTCTGAATAAGGCCATCAATGCCATTCCTCAGATTATCGCACCCGTTTACTGAGATATTGCAGTATGCACAACCCAATTCACACCCTGGGAACATGTTGCATTCCAAGAGCTGAGCCTTGATTTCCAACAATGGTGTCCTGATCTGTCCCACACAGGTTATTAAATAAGACGGTTTGTCTTCCTCAATAGCGTTAATTCGGGGACCACCATGATTTGGCATAGGATTTTTGTTGACGTTGGGCGGCGGTGCAAAATTCAGAGCTTTCGAGTCCACCAGGTCTTGTACCTTCATGTGCAGGGCTCTGCACTTTTCCGTACTATGGCCAGGTGCGTTTGAATGAAAGGCACACCTAGCGTTGGAGTCGTAGTTCCTGGGTAGACTGTTGGGATCTGGAGGTGCCAACGTTCTTAGCTCAACTAGGTTGAGTTTCAGAAGCTGTGGCAGCAATGTAGCATATGGCATGGGGATCGGGTCGATCACTCTGTTAGCTTGAGATGGCCTTTGCTGGAATGGCCTTCGCTGGTTATTGTTGGTGTTGCTGTTGTTGTAGTTTCTTGGAGGGTACTGATTCTGCTGATGGTACTGAGGTTGTGGCTGATAGTTTTGCTGAGGAGGTTGATAAACAGGTTGTGGATGAGCTGGAGCAGGGATAGTGACTGCAGCCACAGATCTGTGAACATATTGGGGCCTACCCCTGTTGGCGTGGATGGCATTAGTCTCACCAGTCCTTCTCGGGCCTGCAAAAGGCTTTCTTGCATTACTGGATGAGCTTGCACCATTGTCTGAGATCTTACCCATTTTCAACAGGCTTTCAATTCTCTCCCCGGCTATGACAACATCTGCAAAGCTGGTAGATGAGAAGGCAGCTAGCCTATCAATATAGGTTCCTTGAAGGGTATTCATGAACATATCAGCCATTTCCCGTTCAGACATAGGTGGCTGGACAGCAGCAACAAGCTGTCTCCATCTTTGAGCATATTCTCTGAAGCTCTCTCTGGATGACTGTGACATTCCCATTAGGAGAGTCCTGTTGGGTGCCATATCCAGATTATACTGATACTGTCTGATGAAGGCCTCTGCCAAGTCCTTCCAGCATCTTATAGTTGCTCTTGTCAGATGGGAATACCATTCCCTCGAAGCTCCAGTCAAGCTATCTTCGAAGTAGAACATCCACAGTTTCTCATCCATGGTATAAGCTTTTAATCTCCCCAGAAAAGATTGCAGATGAGTCCGAGGACAGGAAGTCCCATTATACTTTTCAAAACATGGAGGCTTGAACTTGTGGGGAATCCTAACCCCGTCTACCAAACCCATATCCATGACATCGAATCCCAAAGAGTTTTGAGACTCCAAGGACCTTAACTTCTCAGCTATTTCATCCAATCTTCTATCATAAGCCTCTTCCCCGGCTCCCATTACCGTGAACTGGTCTTCTTGATGGTCTTGTTGCAGCACCCTCCCGGCTGTAGCAGTTCCTGGAATATTGGCAGGGATATTGGCCTCTGGATGAAGGTGGGGACCAAAGACAGGGGGATTGACATGTGGTTGGACTCTTTCATTGTTGCTAGTCCCAACAGTTCCAGGCTGATGGTCTTCTTGATTTCTCCCTTCTACCAGAGCTCTGAGCCTCTCCTGGCTTTGAGCCAAGTTGTTCATTACTTCCATGAACTGGGTTATCTGAGTTCTCATCTCCACCCTTTCGTTGACCATTTGGTTTCTGACCTCAGTAAGGTCCTGCTGCATCTGATCCATCTGAATTCCCGGGAGGTTGTTTCGGGTAGGGTATCTGTGTGGCCTGTTGAGGGGAAACACCCGGCGACGAGCAATAGTTCCTGAACATCACAACAGAGTTAGCAACAACAAAAACAAAACCTACAAAACAAACAAAGTGTTAGCATGCAATGCAGTATGCTTATTTGTTCTCAAGGTATCCGGCTTGGCATTCAGTTTTGACCCTTCCAGACCCTTGAAGATGCTGTTGAAGTTGCTTGAAAGAAACCCAGATGAAGCAAACTAACACAAATATATTACAGAAAGGGAAATAATACAACTTGTTCATTTTACAACACCAGCCCTCTAAGGGGTCAAAATACATAAGAAAAATAAAAGTACAATGGAAATAAAGCAACAACAAACACATGGTCAAACACCAAGTCCAAACTCATCCTCCCGAACTTCTTTGAGAAGTGCCTCGGTCACAGGATCAGCCGGACGCTCCGTAAGGTTCCTGATGAGAAGGTTCCTTGTAGCAATAGCTGCAGCCAGCTTCTTGTGTTGACCTTGGTCCTTTGACCTCTTCACTCCGGCTCTGATCTTTAGTTCTGATATCTCCCTTTGGGCTGCTGCCAGGGCTTCTTCTATTTGTTCCATCTTGTCTTGAACTCTCTTGTCCTCCAGAGTACGAGCCTCGGTGATCCTGACCCACCGGGCTTGACTCTCTTTTAGATACAAGTCTGTCCTTGCTCTCTGGAACTGGGCTTCTTTGCAAGCATTCTTCAGAATTTGTTCACCAGCCTTAGACTTTTTGATATAATCTCCAGACTTCTCAATCTTAGTCAAGTGTTCCACTCTCAACTTCTCCAATCTCTCAATCTCCCTCACACCTTCACTCCTCTCCCGGAGGGTCTTCTGCAAAGCCTGGGTTAACTTCTCATTTCTTTCTTTCAAGCTTTCAAACTCTTCCAGACTGACTGTTGCTGGAGGTGGTGCTGTGGAAGGCCCAGGCACATCTTCAATAGTAAAGGGCATCCCAGAGAATTGAGCCCTAGCATAGGACCAATCATAGTATTGTGCTGATGCCACATTGTTACATTTTCCCAGGATGGTTACTCCTTTAGTTTGAACATTATCCCAGGCCCAGGCTGCCTGCCTAACAATAGCCAAACTAATCTTGTTCTCACAGTAAAGAGTCTCTACCAAATCCTGTGCCTTAGGAGTATGGACCAGTGCATAGCCCAGTTGTCTCTTAAACAGCAGAGGGTTGTAATTAATACTCCCCTTAACTCCTACTAAGGGCACATTGGGAAAGTGCCCACAGCTGGTGATGATATCCCTGCCTTTTGTGCTTTGAGTACACCACCTGATGTTAGCTGAAGTAAGAGTAGTAAGTCTTCCAGCCCAGTTTTTCTGCTGATGAGGATTCAAAAATGCATCTGTCCTGGGCAAATGCCTGAGAAGCCAAGTATGGAACAATGGAGCACAACACCTCACTAATCTCCCCCTTTGCTTCTCATTCCTCTGATGCACTGAGTAGTAAAGATCACCCAATAAAGTTGGCACTGGGTTCCTCAAGATGAACAGGTGAATTGCATTCTTACTGATGAATCAAGGCTCATCTGCAAACAAAACAATCCCATAGATGCTCAAGGCCAACAAAGCACAAACAGCTTTCCACTCTCCTAGAGAAGCTTTCAGGGTAGCTTGAGAGATCAGGAAATCCAAATGCATGCCAGGGATTCCAGCCTTAGAAGTCATATGCTGCCCAATCAAGACTGATTCCAGATGCAATGCTTTTGCTACCTCTTCATTACTTGGAAAGACCATCTCAGGGTTGAAAGGAACTTCTCTCCTGATAGGTATGCCAACTAATGATGAGTATTCTTCCAATAAAGGCCCCATCTGAAAATCCTGGAAAGTAAAACATCTCAGTGGGGGATCATAAAACTGAAGGCAGGTGTGGATCAGGCTTCTCTGTGAAGGGTCCAGATCCATGACCATATCAAGTATATCTCCATGGTGTTCCCTGAACAATGGCACATGGTCTGGAGTGATCAGGGTCTGAATCCTCCTGATGTCTGACAAGTCTGGCTGGAAGAAGTGGTAGGTGATGTTGCTTTTCTTTTGAGCCATGATGTTGAGACTGAGCAGAAACAAGTGCTGATGAAGATACTGAAGAGAAGGGCCACTGATTGGCTGGGGTAGATAGCTGAAAGCTGAAGCAAGTGCTGATGAAGACAGGTCAATACTGAAGATGGGGTCAAAACCAAAACCAAATGAAGATGGATACCCTGAAACACAAATAAGCAAATGTTAATATGATGCAATGATTATGTATGCAAATGATATGCAAGGGTTTGTGACTGAGCTGGATCTGATCAAATGCTCTGGTATAAGTCCCTGTGTAAGAAATCCAGATGGAGGTCTATAAATCCAGTAACCAAGGTGGGGGACTCAAATAAAGAGCCACATGTCCATGGTTTAGAATCACAAGAACTGTCCAACATGGAGTACTCTTAAACAATCAAAGTAACAGGGTATTCTGAGGTCAAGGTACCTGCAAACCTGTAAACAGCCCAACCCCCTCACAGGTGGTGATCTAGAACAAGGACCCTCAGACTTGGATCAGTTATGAGAAGTGTAACCACTTCTAACCCGGAGGTACAATGTTTACAATAACCATAACAATTCCTCCTCTAATTCACCTCAGTTTCTGAAGGTCAAAACTAAAAGGTCATCCAGACTTAGCAGGCTTCCCAGATAGCCCTAGCATTGCAGGAAATCTGCAACACAGAGTTCTCAAGAAGAAACCCACATCTGAACCGTGTTTCATATTCCCGCACCAGACCGAAATGGAATGGGAAAGAATATGATTCACTCTAGCCTAGGTGTCACTCAGGTCCCAGGTATAGGGCCTTAACTCTCAATGAATCACCCACCCACCAAAGCAAACAACAGATCCAGCCAGCAACAATGACAGTATGGTATATGAAAAACTGTAAAGAAAGCAATAAATAAAGTTGTACAGAAAGCAATAAATAAAGCAAATATACAAACACAAATAGCACATAACACCCCGATAGACACAAATCAATCAAGCGCTAGGAGGAACCCACAAAAAGAACCAGAAGCCCTGGTTGCAGTATAAGGTTCCCCAGCAGAGTCGCCAAGCTGTCGCTCCCGACAAATGAAAACTGGATCAGATGAAGGTACAGACGCGAACGGTCGGCGAGAGGGACAATGAGAACACACAGCCGTGAACTCACTGGAGATGAATAGAGTCGCCAGCTAGGCATTTTTATCCCGGAGGAAAGGCAATGCTGCATAGACCTAGAAAAAGATGGATAAGACGGTTGCGAACCAGAGAGACTGAGAAAGGGGGTTGGTTACAACCTGGGAAGGTGTTAGCACCCAGATTGTCCGTCGTACTCGACGGGATCCACGCTTAAAGATTTGTGTTTTAAAGGGGTAGTGTCGGTGCAATCTGTGTATAACATAGCTGGAAAAGAGTGTACAGGTGTCAGTGTAAAAGAAATGAAGTGCATATATGTATAGTGTCAGTGTAGGAACAAAGATGAGATGCTCATGATAATGAGGCTAAAGAATGAAGCTGGAATGAGGGGGGAATGTACAGAGACTTTTGTTCGATAACCGTTAAGTTATGCCTACGTATCCTCTCGTGCAATGAGGAAGTCAGAACACCGTAGTTCGACCCAAAGAGACTGAAAGATGAATTGACTTGTGAACTGCTTACTTGTCTATGCTCAAGTGTATGACTCGTCTGGCTCGAGTGCTAACTGTCTTGCATTAGACGGAAGAAGCGAGTTCTCGTCTGTGAGTGAATGAGATGAGAAAAGAATCCCGGAGGAGACGATTATTGTTTTTTTTTTTTGAGTTTTCAGTCTTTTATTACTTTTGAGGATTTGTCATAAGTTAATGAGCTTAAGCCTAAACCAATGGATTTAGTAAACTCATCACATCTTCCCTCTGATTAGGGGTAATGAGAATACCTTAAGTGTGAAGTCAGATTCTCACACTTAATCACCTTTGATGTAGGATTAAGATCATTAACCTACTTGTGATTATTTAGATGTTTTTGTGGTTTTTGTTTAGTGTTGAGTAATGAGGTTAAGCCATAATCAAGGATTAAACAGACTCATTACACCATCCTAATAGAAGGATAATAGATGAGGGTGTTTAAGCTGAGGAAAGCTCCTCAACTTAATCCATGATTAGGGATTAAACTCATGACAAAACAAGCCTTTGGTTAAGTGGATTTTACTTGATGGTATGATGATGAAGTGATTTTTATGATTTGTAAGACAACTTGAGGAGGACTTGTCCATTAACACTAGGGTTAGTCCTTCTTAACCAGTTAAGGAAGAATTAGAACCCTAATGCAAGGCCCAAGTTACAAGTGTAATGTCTTGATGATTATTAAATGGATTGATTAAGAGATTTAAACACATTAAGGGTTTAACACTTAGGATTAAAGTTATACACTCCATCCTAATAGAAGGATGCAGGCATAAGCTTAATCACAAAGCCTTAAAGCCTTTAGGGTTTAGTCCCTGATTATGAGGTGAGGAGAGAAGACTCAAAGAGAGACACAAAGGTAAAAACTATGAGGGGGACTAATCGGAACCCTAATCATTGTCATGCTTGGTTGATCCTAAGGTTTGTGAGGTTTTCAAGAACAATCTTCAATGGAACCACCAGGAAGCAGATGAACAGGATCAAGAGAAGCAAAGTGACTTGCTTCATTCAAGAAGTCAAGTCACTTGAAGAAAGAAAGTGGGAAGGGGAAGAAGGAGCAAGCTCAAACTCAAACACATGTAAAAATGCAGCAATGGATGCAAGAGATATGAAAAGAAAAGTTATGAGAAGTGAAGGCAAATTCACTTCTCAAGTTACTTACCACCTGAAATGTTAGAAAGAAATGCAGTGCAATGCAAAAATGAGATGATATGACATGATGCAAAACCAAACCAGAAGCATGTTGATGATGATTATGATGTTATGAGGTGCTGCAAACATGAGGCAAGGCATGGAGATGTTCATACAAGATCATGGATGCAAATGAAGCAAGTTAAGGAGCATGAATGAACATGAAAAGTTATGAAACTTACAAGGCAAATGACATGGCAAATATGTGATGCAATGATCAAACATGCTTTCTACATGTCTTATGATGTCAAATGAATAACAAGAATGCTTGAAATGCTAAGACAAGTCATGTTATGCAAGAGAATGCAAGAAGGATGCAAATGAGGGCCCAAATTAGGGTTCATGAATCAAACAACAAACAAAAACCCAAAACAGAAGCAAACCCTAAGGTAAAAAATGGAAAGTGCTAACCAAAGAAACCCTAAACCTATACTAAACCAAAGTCCAAAGGGGAGGTCTCAACTCGTAACCCATCCTAAGTTATGATTTTTCTAAGTTATTAGGGTTTTTAAGGCTCCTAAACAAAAGAAATGCCAAACAATTGGAAAATGCAAGATCAAATCATGACCATTTTATCCTAGAAACTACATGCTAAACATAAAACAATGCAAGAAGAATCAATGTCCAACTCTTCTTAGATAGACAGAAATGAATTTTTGAACTTTGGATCAAATTAATGCACAAAAATGATTTTAATTCAATGAGAAATTCTTAAAATGCATCAAGATCAAAAAAGAAATTTGGTTTGAAGGTTGGACAATGTTTCTAAATGTCTTAGAACATTTCATGAATTTTTTTGTGATTTTTAAATACCTAAAAGTATTTTTAATTAATTAATTCCCATTAATAAATTAAAAATAATCTCTTAAATATTTAAAAATGCTTTTTTAATGATAAAAAATAAAATAAAAATATTTTTGTGTCATAAAAATTATTAAAACCCTGAGGAAAAAGTTTCATAATTTTTAGGAATTTTTTACTATTTTTAAATAATTGTGCAAGTTAATTGAAAATAAAATGAAATAAAATAGGAAGTAATCAGAATGGAGGGACAGGATTGGGTCTGGATTTGAATCTGTTGACCAGCGCGCAAATGAAGGGTCCAGATGGCTTCTGATCAAATTAAATTAATTATGGATTAATTAAGATAAACACGTGGATTAGGGCTAATCAGGAAGATCCAGGCCACACACTCACGCGCGAAGTCAACGGGTCAAAGGCATCTCACGGTCCAAATTCAAATGGTCATTAATCACGTGATTAGGGCTTAAACACACTCAGGCTGCCGGAGAAGACTTCCGGTCGTCTTCTCCGGCGAGCAACTCCCCTGAAAATCCCCAAAACCCCTCAAATCGTAACAAAAATGAAATCTAAAAGTTGGGAAATGATCCTTACACACTCACGAACCAAAACCCTCACTCAAAACAAATTTCTTTTTCCTAACTAAGCTGAATCGAAGAAAATAAGAACTAGGGCACGCAAGCTTCAGAGAGTAATTAGACTCTCATTCCAGCACCATTCCAAAAACTAAGAGCACCAGGACACTCAGTGAAACATAAGGAACAAGTTTATAACATGAAAAACAATTTCTGGAAAAATAATTTTCAAGCTACCTGAGATTTGGAGCTTTCAACCTGATGACTTTCTGGCCACTCCCTTCAGTGCAATCCACTCCTTATGACCTCCTGATGGTGTTTGAATGCTTTAGAACAATTTATGTTGGCTGGTTGATGAGTTTCGACAGCTTCTGCTCAAGCTCAGTCAGAAATGGCAATGGAGTTTCAGGCAGTTTCAGGTCATTGTGAGGGGTTGTTTGTGATCCTGAGGGTGAATGGAGAAGCTTTGCAAGGTTTGTTTGGATGTTTGTAAACTGTGGAAGGTGATTCGAAGAGAAATGCAGGCTGAGGTGAAAATGGTGAAGTGGCTTTGTGGTTGATTTCAGGCCTGGTTCTTGGCTGGTTTCTTCTTAATGGATCATGGTGATTTGAAGTGTGGAAATGGTTTGGATGTTTTGTGGCTGGGCAGAGGGATTCGAAGCAAAATGCAGCTTGGTGTGTTTTTGTGTATGTGATCAATGAATCAGTTTTAGCCTTGCTTGATGTGTCTTATGGCCAGCATATGGAAAGTATATTTTAATCCCATAGGTCAGGGGATGTGACATGGCCTGCTGTGATAGGTAGGTCACCTTTTGCAAAATGTCAACTTCTTTGTAAGAGAAAGTATGGCTTGATCTATTGCTAGTACAAAGCATGGCTCTGGTGCAGCAAGATGAGGTGAGAGGCTAGCTTAGTGCAGTAACCAATGCAGCAAGTTGTAGGAAGAATGATCATGAGTTTTTGCAAGTTGTGGCTTTTGGTTCACATGTGACTATTCTTGCTACACAAACCATAAACATGAAGGATTCTTGGTCCTAATCTGATTTTTAGTGTCTATGTAATGTTTGCATACTGGTTTGAAATGAATTAGAAGTCACATTGGGCTTTGGTTCTTGATCTTGCAAAATTTCCATTTGAAGCATGCCTTGAAAATCAATGATTTTTGCCAACTTTGTCTTGCTATAACTTTTGATCCAAGAAGAGTTTGATCATGTTCTTGTACTTTTTGAAAAGGGAAAGATGAGATCTACAACTTTCATGACCAAAGTTTTTTTCATTTGAAGCATTTTTGGATCAAGAATCAAGGCTTGAAAAATGACCTAAAATGAAGCATTCTTGAAAAGTCAATTATGCCCAAAAAGTCAACATTTGCAAAAACCCTAAATTCTTGATTTTTGTGAACTTCAAACCTCTTCTATGATCAAATAAAGATCATATACACTCAAAATGATGAAGATCACCCATTGATTGGGTCATTGGGGGCCTCAGATGCCCTGATTTTGCACTGACTTGTCTAGAAAGTCAACCCTTGATCAGATGACTTCCCCATGGAATTTCTTCATGAAAATTGATATGCATACTCCCTATACCATATAGAGACCAATGGAAACAAGAATGACCAAAAAATTTGGTGTTATGGCCTCTGAAACCAAAACCCTAATTTTCAGTCAACTGTGCAGTCAAACCTGGCTCTGCATCCACTCAAACCCTAGTTCTTGTGATTCTTTTGAAATCTTGACTTTGAGAGGATGTGATATGATGTAAGAACATATGTGGATCCCTTTGAAGTGATTGGTTGCCTTTGGAATGGCTCAAGAAGCTCTTGGATTGCTCAGATCACAAACCCTAGGTGCAGATGACTTAGAAACTATGCAGTGAACCAAAAATGAGATGTGAGATGGTATGATTGTGTTTATGCATATGAGAATGATCACAAGCCATGGTGTGAATGGGTGAGGGCAAATTTGGGGTGTTTACAGATGTGAGCATCAATTCTTTTATTATCACCTGTAGAAAATCAAATAAAAAGCAACAAAACAAAATGGCCTGGGGGGAATCGAACCCAGGACCATCACATTCACAAGCAAACACACAAACCAGCTGAGCCACATGGGGCGCGTTTAACATATAATCAACAACAAAAAATTATATTTTAAATCCAGTTTTTGAATTTCAGTTTCAGCGCCAATTCATCATCTTCTTCCTTGGTTCCTGCGAATATACCTGCGAAATTACATACAAAATTTCCTGCGAATTTTCCAATATTCATAACCTGCGAAAATCGTATCTCATAGCCAGGATTATAGTTTCATCAAATTAATTAGATTAATTTGATCCTTGGGATGTATACAGTCTAGCCATGGTCTTTGAATGGATTTATATTGCTCCACACGTAAAACCCCAAAACGAGCTACAAACCCTAACAATGGTGGAAATCCACACCTGCATCGAAACTCAAAACAAACCACCCAGAATCCATCTACATCATTCAACAAACAATATTACAAGCTCAAAATTGATTAATCATGCATTAAACTTATGAATCGAAAAAAAAATTGGGCATAAAACCGATTCGGTTTCAATAATTCATGGAGTTTTTTATGCTTATGATTATGTGGATAGTATCATGAGAGTCCAAGGATCATGTCTATATCCTTAGAATACCTTTAATTGCCCTGTAAATATGAAACCGAAAATTGAAATTTTAAGAAAAAATTTGAATGTGAAAAGTGTTCTTGAGGCTGCCAAAATTCGTCCCCCCTCCTTGCTTTCAGTTTGTCTACTTGTATGTAATAGAATTAGGTCAAAAGTTGTGGATTTATGGGATTTTTAGAGGTTACTTGATCATGAAGATTCACCTCTCTCAAATATTCAAAAAATCTTATCACACCTTTCTAAATTGGGTCAATCTGATCTCACATGATTTCAATCAACTTTAATTGATATTTAAGAATTTCTAGAAGAAGAATCATGTCTAAATATTGATTTTTATATTTTATTTAAATTTAATTTGACTTTTAATGGATTAAATCAAAATAAATAATAAAAAATCAGAATTTGGTTGCTTTGGGTCGTGCTAGAGGTCCTTGTATGGATTGGATCACAACATTGCAAGCCCATTTGGAGAATTTTGGTTTTAAGGCCTTGTTTGCTTCATAAACCTCCCAAAAATTTCCTAACTTTGAAAAGACATATCTCCCTCAATTTTAAGGCTATGAAGGTGTTCTTGGACATTTTGGAAAGCTTAACGAGTCCTCTAACAAACCTCTTTGATCTCATATCCATATCCTTTACCATTTCAAATTATGCCCTTTGGAAGATGTTGACTTTTTGTTGACTTTTAAAATGACCTCTAATGTCTTAAACCATATCTTCCAAATGAAGCATTTTTGGGTTTGGCTTGTGAGACACAAAGTTGTAGATAATTCAATTTCCTTCAAAATGAGATTTGGATGGGAAATATTTGATGAAGCATGTGAAAGTTATGGCTGGTATAAGTTCAGTTGACTTTTCCTGTGAAAACCCTAAGTTAGAAACTCCTGATTCTTGATGATCTGAAATCTTCTTGATGAATCATGATAAACCCTTGATCAAATGATGAATTTTACTTCATAAACTTGATGTTGGCAAAAAATCATGAAGTTTGACTTTGGTTTGACCACAATTGACCTTAGTTTGACTTTTTGACTGCTTTGATTGATTTTAGCCTATCTGATCATTTGACTAAGCAAACCTTTTGGGAAAGCCTTAAAACTTGACATAGGGATTCTTGAAGACATATAGGATGCTATGAAGCTCACTTGAAGCCTTAGAAATCCATTTAGCCTGATGAAACTCGAAACCCTAGTTTATGATGCATTGCCTAGGAGGATGCTTTGTCTGAGGGAATTGTCAAACTTTCTGACTAATAGTTAACCTTGTGAACCTCTTGGGACACCTTAGTACACAATGTATGGTCTAGGTGAGAGCAAATTTTGGGGTGCAACAGCTTCCCCTGTTCAATTTTCTGAAACCTGAGGGGTTAGATTGGCCTGTGTGCCATTCGTGACTTGGAAGGTTGAAGGGGATTGAACACAAAAGCCCAAAAATTTGCACTCGCCGGTGCGTAAGGTAATGCTTTTGATTGGTTGTATATGCTTGAGTGGGCTTAAATATGCCACTTAGAGGAACTAGAGATGGGCTTATAGATGCCATCCATAATGTCAGAAGGTGATAGTATCTTTATGTTGTCACTGGATATCAGTACTAGGTCTTCGTATAGGTCGTCTCTAAATCACTCCTGTAACATGGTTTGAGTTGAATGTCAGCACGAGATCTTCGTATAGACCGTCTCTGCATTATCTCTGGGGAAAAAGAATATCCTTCATTAAGTGTCAGTACTTAGATCTTCGTATAGATCGGCTCTGAACCATATTTAGGAACATACTTTAATTTAAGTATCAGAATCAAATCTTTGTGGCGATCTTTTCTGAATTTCTTATGGTGATATCTTGGGCTAAGTACAAAATCTTCGTGTCGATCATTTACGTACCATCCCACAGATAAACTGTTATATAGACCATTAGAAATAAATCTTCGTAGCGATTACCTCTTCTAGAAATATCCCGGATTAGGTAATAGATCTTCGTATAGACCATTTATATACCCTCCCAAGGATAGAAAGAATATCAGGATTAAATCTTTGTGACGATTACTCCTGAACTTCTTCTGAAGGACTTTCTTGGATTAAGTGTTAGATCTTCGTATAGATCATTTGCACACTATCCCAAAGATGGTTGACCATTGGAAATAAATCTTCGTAACGATTATCTCCTCTGGAAATATCCTGGATTAAACACTAGATCTTCGTATAGATCATTTACGTACCCCTCCAAGGACAACTTGAGCATTGATTATCAGAAATGAATCTTCGTAGCGATTATCCCTAAATTAAGTATCAGTACTAGATCTTCGTATAGATCGTCTCTGAACTATTTTGAGTTATTGATAGTGTTTATCTACCTGCCATTATCCTGAAAAGAAAAGTTTAGTTTATGCAATATGGATGCATGTATGGCATGATATACCTAAGTAAATGCATCATGGATGCGTATGCTATGATATGATGTAAATGATGTATGTATGAATTATGTAGCTTGAAGCATCTGGATATCCCTGTATAACAACTGTTGGCTTAGGGAAAATAAATCCCGGTTTGTTGCTGAGGAATATGAGGACTTCGTTCCCATATTGTTTGATAGTATAGTACTTATAACCTCCCGTCTTCGTTCGTCGTGCTTCTTATTGAAGGGATAAGTTCCTGAGTATCCTAACTGAGGATAAAAGAGATGGACATAAATCCAGGGGGAGATGTTACTCGAAGTATCTATAAAGATAAATTTACTCTGCTGGGGATTTGTGATTATTCTGTGGGGATGAACCGGCAAAGCTTCGTTGAATTACTACCCTCGTTCGTCCTTAGTAAATACTATTAATGCATTTTATGCATTTCTGGTAAACATCAATCATATTCAAAAACATACATACATTCAAACATAACCAATGGACGTTTTCGTTTAGAAAAGAACCTATACATAGGCAAGTTTGTACAAGGAGACAGAAATCCTAGTAAGAGGAATTCGTCGTAAAAGTTTTACAAAACAAAGAAAACAGCTATGTGAGAAATAATCCTATTGAGTTTCAATTCCACTATTGCCATTATCTTCAAGTATCCCATCCTTTGCTGTTGAGATGGAAATGATTGGATTGATCTTTATCTGTTCGAACTTGAGTCAGGTAGCACAACCGGTTGGGGTTACATGGGTGATCCAACGAGACATAGTCATACGCTTTAATCCCTAACTTTTGCCTGGATTGCCTTTTCAGGTTTTCAATCCACCGGGATACCCTTTTTTGCCCAAGCCGCCCTTTCAGGTTTTCGACTTGCCGAGTGTACATTTTTTTATATATATCCCTAATTTTTTCCCGAACCTTTTTGGTTCGCCGGGATGCCCTTTTTTTTTGCCTAGGCCAGTCAACCTAGCGGATCTCTTTTTATGCGTAGTATTTTTTAATTATGTCTGCGTTTACAGGCTGTGGAAAATCTTCATCGTCCATAGTAGTAAGCATCATGGCTCCTCCTGAGAATACTCTCTTGACTACAAATGGTCCTTCATATGTAGGAGTCCACTTTCCCCTAGGATCACCCTGTGGTAATATAATACACTTGATTACCAAGTCACCAGTCTGATATTCCTTTTGCTTAACCTTCTTATTAAAAGCTTTGATCATCCGTTTCTGGTACATCTGACTGTGACAAACAGCTGCCAACCTTTTCTCATCAATCAAATTTATCTGGTCAAGTCGAGTCTGAATCCACTCATCTTCATCCAAGCCTTCATCCTTCATGATTCTTAAGGAGGGGATCTGAACTTCAATGGGTAGAACTGCTTCCATACCATAGACTAAGGAGAATGGGGTTTCCCCTGTTGAAGTACGTATTGTAGTACGATAACCATGAAGAGAAAATGGTAACATCTCATGCCAATCCTTATACGTAACAGTCATCTTCTGTAGAATCTTCTTGATATTCTTATTAGCAGCTTCTACTGCCCCATTCATCTTTGGACGATACGGAGAAGAGTTATGATGCTTAATCTTGAACTGCATGCAGAGATCAGTAATCATGGTGTTATTCAGGTTAGAGCCATTATTTGTGATAATCCTTTCAGGGATGCCATACCTACATATGAGATTATTCTTAATGAATCGAGCCACAACATTGCAAATAAGGTTGCCTCAACCCACTTTGTAAAGTAATCAATGGCCACCAAGATGAAACGGTGCCCATTAGAAGCAGTAGGCTTGATCTCAGCAATCATATCAATGCCCCACATGGCAAAAGGCCAAGGAGCAGTCAACACATTCAATGGAGCTGGAGGTATATGCACTTTATTAGCATAAATCTGATTTGTGACATGTTTTAGAATGTTGGTAGCAGTCAGCTTCCATGGTAGACCAATAGTAACCTGCTCTCAATATCTTCTTTGCCATGGCATGACCACTAGAATGAGTGCCAAAGATCCCATCATGCATGTCTTCCATAATCTCTGTTGCTTCCTTCTTATCCACACAACGAAGTAAAGTCGAATCATGATTGCGTTTGTACAAAATTCCATTACTCAAGAAGAACTTAGCAGAAAACCTCCTCAGAAACTTCTTATCTTTGACAGATGCCCCTTTAGGGAACTCCTGAGTTTCAAGATATCTTTTCACTTCATAGAACCAAGGATTTTCCTCTCCTCCTTCAGTGTTAATCTTTGCAGTATGCAGGCTTCTCAAATCTATCAACAGTAATCTTGGGAGCTTCATTATCCCAGCTAATCTCAAACATAGATGCCATGGTGGCTAATGCATCTGCCAATTGATTCTCTCCTCGGGGAATATGTCCAAAGGTAATCTCTTCAAAATATGGGATCAAGGACAACACATGATCTCTGTAAGGAATGAGACTTTCATGCTTGGTATCCCAATCTCCTTTAATCTGACTAACTACCAGGGCTGAATCTCCATATACGTCCAGAAACTGAATCTTCATTTCAATGGCAGCTTTGATACCTATGATACATGCCTCATACTCAGCCATGTTATTGGTATAATAAAAACAAAGTCTCGCAGTAATTGGGGTATGACAACCTTCAGGGGAAATGATCACAACACCAACACCATTACCAAGCGCATTAGAAGCTCCGTCAAAAACCATAGTCCATCGGGATCCTTGTTCAGGTCCGTCATATTGTCCAGGTTCTTTGGTAATAATCATAATGTCTTCATCAGGGAACTCAAAACTCATTGAGTGATAATCATCCACTTCTTGATGAGCCAAATGATCAGCTACCACACTCCCCTTAATGGCCTTCTGAGTAGTGTACTGTATATCATATTTTGTTAAGATCATTTTCCATCTCGCTATTCGTCCGGAGAGAGCAGGTTTCTCGAATATGTACTTGATTGGATCCATCTTTGAAATCAACAAGGTAGTATGAGTCAACATATACTGTCTTAGTCAGCGAGCAGCCCATGCCAAAGTGCAGCAAGTTTTCTCGAGCAGTGAGTATCTTGTTTCACAGTCGGTAAACTTTTTGCTAAGGTAGTATATTTCCTGTTCTTTTCGACCAGACTCGTCATGTTGCCCCAACACACACCCCATTGAGTTGTCTAATACTGTTAAGTACATGATCAAGGGTCTTCCATCAACTGGTGGCATCAAGATTGGTGGTTCTAGGAGATATCTCTTGATTTCATCAAAGGTTATCTGGCACTCGTCATTCCATTCCATTACCTGATCTTTCTTCAACAACTTGAAGATGGGCTCACAGGTAGCAGTTAGCTGGGAAATAAACCTTGCAATGTAATTCAGTCGTCCCAAGAAACCTCTTACTTCCTTTTCAGTACGGGGAGCTGGCATCTCTTGTATAGCTTTCACTTTTGCAGGATCCACTTCAATACCTTTTCCACTGACAATGAAACCCAGGAGTTTACCAGACCTAACTCCAAAAGTACACTTATTTGGATTCATTCTTAGCTTGTATTTTTTCAACCTCTCAAACAGCTTATGCAGATGATCAAGGTGTTGTTCTTCATTCTGGGACCTGGCTATCATATCATCCACATATACCTCTATCTCATGATGAATCATATCGTGAAACAAAGCCACCATAGCATGCTGATATGTTTCCCCGGCGTTCTTCAAACCAAATGGCATTACCTTATAACAAAAAGTGCCCCACTGTGTGACAAATGTAGTCTTCTCCATATCTTCAGGGGCCATCTTGATCTTATTGTAACCAGAAAAACCATCCATGAAAGAGAATACCTTATGCTGAGCAGTGTTGTCTACCAAAACATCAATATGTGGAAGTGGAAAGTCATCTTTAGGGCTGGCCTTATTCAAATCCATGTAATCCACACACATGCGTACCTTACCATCCTTCTTAGGTACTGGTACCACATTTGCAACCCATTGAGGATAAGAAGTCACAGCTAAGAACCCTGCATCAAACTGTTTCATCACCTCTACTTTAATCTTTTCTGACATTTCAGGACGCATGCGACGAACCTTCTGTTTCTTTGGACGACAATCTTCTTTTACCGGTAAAGGGTGAACTACAATGTCTGTATCCAACCCTGGCATATCTTCATAGGACCAAGCAAAGATCTCCACATAATCCCGTAACATCTGGATCAATCTGTTCTTAACACCCTCCTCTAACTCCGCTCCTATCTTAACCTCTTTCCTGTTTTCTTCAGTTCCTAGATTCACAACTTCGATTGGCTCTTCATGTGGCTGTATAGCTTTCTCTTCTTGTTGTAATAACCTAGCAAGCTCTACATGTACTTCAAATTCTTCCTCCTTTCCATCTTCAACTTAATAGATCGGATTCTCGAAATTATAATTGGCAATAGTAGAATTGTTATCAACAGGATCCAGAGTGGATGAGGATCTGCATTTTAGTGATGTGGGTGTGTGTAAGAACACATAGCTAATAAAACAGAAATAACAATAAAAGAAAGACAAGGAGCACAATATCTACGAAAACGAAACATCCATTGATTTTTATTGAATGAAGTATGCAAATGAAATGACATCCCGAAACAAGCATACCATTGTGCCCCGGGTAAGACACAAGGCTTAAAAGTTTAATTGTTCGAAATTACAAACTTAAAATAAAAACACAGTAATAGTATTTACTCCTGACTAAAGGAGATAGGAATAACGTCTTCAGTCTTCCAATTGTTGAGCCCATCACCCATGGTAGGAAAGATCCAATCATCCAGGTTGTAGTCTTCATTACAGTCACCCACAACATTGATTTGATCTCTTATGACCCATTGATTGGTGATACGAACAACACGAGCACGACGAACCGCCCTCTTAGATTCTGCAGTGAAACCCAAACCAAATTTGTCAGACTTGTAAGGGATGTTGGGAAGCTGACCCCAAATAGTAGAACCACCTTTTGCAACCACAGCCTTAGCATCTTTGAGGGAGGCCATTGCAGGAGGTATGTTAGTAACCATATGAACTCTTTCAGAAGCAGGAACAGACTGAGGAACAGGATCAGAGCAAGGAACAACTTCAAATGTTTGACACGGAGTTTCAACCATTTCACCTTTCATTTCTACATACTTGAAAGTATTCACGTGGCTAACCATGTACTCTTCTTCACCATAGACAGTGACAATTTTGTTTTTCACCGGGTATTTCAGCTTCTGATGCAAAGTGGAAGTCACAGCACCTGCCCCATGGATCCAGGGGCGTCCAAGCAAACAAGAATACGCAGAGCGAATATCCATTACATAGAAAGTAGAGTTGAAGACTTGAGAGCCTACTTTGATTGGGAGGTCTACTTCTCCATGTACCACTCTTCTTGAACCATCAAAGGCCCTCACCACTACATCACTTGGTCTTAACACAATATCTTAAGGACTGAGCTTGTCCAGAACCTCTTTAGGGAGTACATTCAATGAAGAACCATTGTCCACTAATACATGAGACAAGGTAGTTCCTCTACATTCAATGGAGATATGAAGAGCTCTGTTATGGTTTCTCTTGGCAGGAGTCAAATCAGCATCAGAAAAGCCCAACCCATTATCACTTGTCAGATGTGCCACACAATTCTCAAATTGATCCACAGAAATCTCATTTGGCACATGAGCAGTCTTCAGGAAATTAATTAAAGCTTTAGCATGAGCCTCAGAACACAGCAGCAAAGATAACATGGATATTTTGGAGGGAGTATGCCCCAATTGGTCAACAATATCATAATCACTCTTGCAAATGATCTTCAGTACTTCTTCCATCTGTTTAGAAAGATTTTCAGCAGCCGGTGCCTCAGCTTGCACAGGTTCAATTACAGGACCTTTGCCCCGAGCATCAGTACTTGGCTCAGAGATGGAAGTAGTGGTTGGAGTAACTGCACTTTTAGAGGTAGCTTGAGGAGAGAATATTCTTCCACTTCTAGTGATCTTACTAGATCCAGCAATATTATCCACATCAAGATTAACATCAGTAACAGGCGCATCGGTCAAAGGTTCTTGTTTGACACCATGGATATAAACATTAGAACCATAATTCCAGGGTATAGCTTTATCAGAAGTATAAGGAACAGGGCCAGGAGTGGTGATGATCATGGGAGCCATTCTAACTTCAGCAACAGTCTTCACAGGGCCTTCAGCAGTAATCCTGACAGGACCTTTAGAAGTGATCCTGACAGGGCCTTTGGAGGTAATCTTTACTGGTACTTTATCAACCATAGCTACATCTTCAAGCTTCGTACTTCGAGTCAGATGTTCACACATACTTTCAACAGAAGGTGTCCTCTCAAACAATATAGTGTAATTGTCCATGAGGCGTTGAATACCATCCTTCAACTTCCAGCAACTATCAGGTTTGTAGGCACAATAGAAACAGTCTTCATTGCAACCTGGAAAGAATCCAGCCTGCACCAGCTTCTTCTTGATAATGGGTAGAGGAGTAGTCACATCTGCTACTGAGGAAACATAGGAAACCTCATCAACAACATTAACAGTCTTCGCATGGTTGGGCATAGGAGCAGTGATCACATTTGGGGTCCCAGGAGGGTCAAATTCAATTTCCCCAACTTCAATCATGTCTTGAATCTTGTTTTTCAACACCCAGCAGTTGTTGGTGTCATGTCCCGAACTATTAGAATGATAAGCACGTCTTGCATTAGGATTGTATCGAGGAGAGGATGTATTAGGATTTTGAGGAGGATCCCTCAAAGTAATGAGTTCCCCTTTCAACATGTGTTGCAAGGCTTGGGTCGGTGACATGTTGATCTTGGTGAACTATCTTCTAGGCTTCTGTTGATTGTTTTGTTGTGACTCTGGTGCTGCAGGAGTAGGATTGGAAATATGAACTGCTCCCACAGATTGGTGACTCCTGTTACGACTATGTTGACCATACACATCATTAGACTCCTTCTTTCCACTAGGGGGCTTCGTAGCAGTGCTTCATTAAGAGGCACTCATTTGTATCTTACCACTTCTTATACCACTTTCCACGCGTTCTCCAGTCATTATCAGCTCAGTGAAACCAGATGATGAGCTTCCAATGAGGTGACTATAAAAAGGACCATTCAGCGTACTCATAAACATATCCACCAGCTCCCTGTCAGTCAGAGGAGGTTGAACTCTACCAGCCAGGTCTCTCCCTTTTTGGGCATACTCTTTGAAACTCTCCTTAGCACCCATAGACATGCTTTGGAGCTGCATGCGAGTTGGTGCTAAATCAGCATTATATTGGTATTGCCTATAGAAGGCCTCAGCAAGATCATTCCAATCACGAATATTAATACTTTCGAGTTGATAATACCATTCCAATTGAGCTCCAGATAAACTCTCTTGGAAGAAATGAATCCACAATTTCTTGTCAGCAGTATGTGGTTAAATCCTCTGGACATAGGACCTTAGGTGCAGCTTAGGACATGAAACATCATCATATACCACAAAAACAGGAACCTTGAAACCAATAGGTATAACCACTCCAGAAACTAAACTCAAATCTTCAAAATCAAGCCCAAAAGATTTTTGTAGCTCCATAGCGTTCATTCTGTCTACCAGCATCTTGTACTTCTCCTCACTAGCAGGATCATGATAATAATTAGCCTCAGAATCAGAATCTCCCACAGTGTCATGAAGACTACCTCCCTCTTTCTCAGAATTTTCAGACTCAAAATCCTCAATCTGTTCCTTTGTCTTGATAGGTCCTCTGAATCTTCTTCCCAGGTTGATGAGACCCCCTGATATTCTAGTCTTCTTCTTCTTCTTCTTAGCCAGCAGTGTCTTTAACTCATCTTGTCCCTTGGACAAGTTCAGAATCAACTCTTGGAATTGTGCATTCTGAGTCTTGAGATCCTTGACAGTCTGTTCAAGAGCCATTTCTGCTGAAATAAACAGCGAGAAGATAAGATACATGTTCATAAGAAACTTGTGATGCAATGACATGGTATGTAAATGCGTACGCAATGTTTTCAAGGACCGCAGGATTTAAATTTTTTTAAACAATCAGAAAGTAAAATTTTATTAGTAATCAATAAACTTGTTTGCCTTTTGGGCTTACAACAAAAATGAAATGAATACAAAGATGGGGTTTTAAGTCTCCCATGGACGTTTCCTCTTTGTGTTGAGGTATGAGTTGAGATTTTGTTCCTCGTGAAGTTGTTTTGTCAGCTCCAGGATTCTTTCTTGACTAGCTTTGAAATGAGTCTCGAAAGTATCCCTTTGCTCCTTCAACTGGATCCAGGACCTCTGTAATTCTTCCATGTCAGTGGGCATGTCTGGATGAAGAATGATATAAGGAGTATCTCCTTCAACAACAAGCTCCATGGTAACTGGCAGGATAGCAGGATATGGCATCATAAGAGTCTGAGCACGTGCTCATACCCATCTGAGGTAAGGTTCCATAGGAATGGAGTGTTTTGGTTCCAAAGTCTTACTGTCAACCTTGTTCACATTGCCCCAAGCTCGTATAAACCTTTGACGGTAACCTTGCAGATCGTTGTCGTAGTCAAACACAATACCCTGAATAAGCATGTCATGAGGACCATTACTCTGAGCATAACCAAACTGACGTAGTGCTAAAGAAAGGTTGTAAGTAATTCCCCCTCTTATGCCAAGGAGTGGCGCATTAGGGAACTCCCCACAACGGTCAATGATAGTAACATTCTCCATAGATCGAGAGCACCAATGAATATCTGAATGAGAAAGTGACATAATCCTCTTGGACCACCTGAACCCTTGTTCACTCTTCATCACTGATCGAGGAAGGTGAGAAATAAACCACCTAGACAATAGAGGTATACAACACATCAGAGTTCCTCGTGCCTTCGTAGTACGGGTATGAAGAGAGTGTAAGATGTCTCCAAGTAATGTAGGCACTGGATTGCGAGTCAGAAATATGTTGATGGCGTGTACGTCTATGAACTGGTCTGGATTATGGAACAACACTAGGCCATATATTAGTAAGGCCAAGATATCCTCAAAATCATCATAACTCATAACCTTCAGGAACACTTGAGCTTTCTCCATCAATACCTTAGCAAGAATACCCTTAACTCCGCTTCTCGTTTCTAGGACAATATCTGATTTCTTCAGATGTAGGGCTACAACAATGACTTCAGGTTTAGGCTCTTTTTCTAAGCCTGTGAAGGGTCTCTGATTGAGGATAGGTATACCCAACAGTTTGGAGAACTCCTCCATTATAGGAACCAGCAAATAGTCGGGGAATGTGAAGCAATGATGTTTAGGATCAAAGAACTGAAATAGGACACTCATCATGTCTTCATTAAACCCTGAAGTGACTAGATCCAGTAGGTGACCATGCCTCTTGATGAACATGGAGTTTTCAGAAACTTGAGAGACCAATTCCTTAAGCTTAGGAGGTATTCCTACAAAGTTGATCCGGATAGTATTCCTACGAGCAAAAGCCATGACCTGCAACAAAGAACAAAGATAAATCCTTTGGTCCTTTAAATGGTTAGTGAAAATGCTATGCTTATGATGCATGATGATGTTATGATGTTATGCTCAATCACAAATATATGGCACACACAAACAAGTCACACAATAGCCCTAGGTTTGAAGGCTTGCATGAGGTTTAAAGGTAAGTACCCTCCCCTGAAGTTTAGATGGTTCATCCTGTCCTATAAAGTAACCAGGTTCTAAGGGATCTCAATATCATTGATCCTTCACAAGGGTGGTTGTTCAGTAGGCAACTTACTTGCCGACCAAAACCCTCCAAGTTTAGGATCTCAATGAGTGTAGTATCGAGTATCAACCAACTTTAGTCTTCACCAAAGCCGGCTACATCACTACTTTCTAAAGGCCAAGATGGGATAACAAGGGTTCTAAAAGTCAGTTAGTGTATTGACAACATACGGCAGCCCCATATTATCCTTAACTTACTTAAGGAACATAAGCACCAACCAAGAAGTCACACTAACTATGGCCACCAGATCAACCATATCGGTATACGCCGTACATTTTCCTTGGTCTATTGCCATTTACCTATGGTACACTAGATCCGGGTTAGGATCTTTCACACATAAGGCCCAACAAGTAATATAAAGCAAATAAGGCAAACAATTTTAAGTGATCTAATTCCTAAGGGTACCCCTATTTTATTAAATCCCCAGCAGAGTCGCCAGTTCTGTAACACGGTGGGAGAACTGAGTTTCTATAAATGTTGCGGATAGCAAGAGTCGCCACCGACTTTTATTTTATCCAAAAGGAAGGGACATAAAAGAACAGGAAAGACCTTAAAAAGATTTTTAAGTTCGGGGGGTAAGTTATACAAAGGGAAGGTATTAGCACCCTTTACATCCATGGTTATCCATGGGCTCTTAGTTACTTAGCTCACTTTAAATTGTTTTGAAAAGGTGTAGTGTGTGATTAGAAACTTTCTAAGTACTTTATAATGATCCTCGTATGGATGTATATAAAGACTTGTTTTTGAAAATTTGTTTGAAAAGTATGGTGTAAAGAGTATTTTGAAAGGTGAGCAAGTAATTAAGAGAAACCTACCCTATATAAAGTTTTTACTATTCTTATGTTCTTTCAATGGTAAGACTATCCCTATTATTAAGGAATAGGTAGTCATTACCTTGGATGTGATAAGGGACATGTGTAGGGACATCTGAATATAGGCAACTGCAAGGTTTCTTTAGCAATTCGTAGGGACTTATAATCTTTTATTCGAAGGGACAAGATCATTTATCGTAGGCAACCTCGAAGGGACTTGATCTTATAAACTGAAGGGACCTGGTGATATTTGTGAAGGGACTTTGCTTAAGACACCTTACATGACCTTTTGAAATAGGCAACATGAGAGGTAACCTTAGAAAGTGCAAGATGGCGATCAAAGATCGACTTACGTGTGTGAGTGTTCATATTCAAATATTTATCTTATTTAAATTAATTATTCTAAGTTAATTATAATTACAAGTATGTTATTCACACCCTAGAATTACTAACCACACAATAAATATATTCATAATAGAAATAAAGCAAAAATATAAATCTAAACTATTACAAAGCTTTGGGACAAATACAATATAATCGAGAAATATAATAAAGATAAATAATAATAAATAAGCAATAATAATCAATAATAATAAGAATTAAGATAAAAGGTTAGAAAAATAAAAATAAGAGAAATAAGAAATTAGCAAATTAATATAAAGAAAAAAATTTAAATATTTAATAAAGAAAATAGATTTTAATAATAATAAATAAATACTAAATTATTCACATATTAAACAAATGATAAATAATTAATTATAATTTATAAAGAAAATTAGATTAAATTTGAAAATTAAGAAAAATTAGGGTTAGGTTTTTTTTTATTATTAATTTAAACATAATTAATTTATTTACAAAATATATACAATAATAATAATAAATATAAAATAAATATAAACAATTTGATTTTTTTGAGAAAAATAAATTATGAATAAGAAAAATATAAGTTTTTTTTTTGTATAAGAAACTAATATAAAACATTGTTTTAAAAATTATTATTTAAGAAATTAATTAGATTAAACAAATATAAAATAAACAAAATAATGAAAAAAATGAGAAAAAAACATACTTGAGGCTGAGATTCGAACTCAGGCCATAGGCTCTCCCCACTCTGGACCAGCAGCATTACCACCAGGCCAAACGCAACTTGATGTTTATGATGTGAGCATCAATTCTTTTATTATCACCTGTAGAAAATCAAATAAAAAGCAACAAAACAAAATGGCCTGGGGGGAATCGAACCCAGAACCATCACATTCACAAGCAAACACATAAACCAGCTGAGCCACATGGGGCGCATTCAGCATATAATCAACAACAAAACATTATATTTTAAAACCAGTTTTTGAATTTCAATTTCAGCGCCAATTCATCATCTTCTTCCTTGGTTCCTGCGAATATACCTGCGAAATTACATACAAAATTTCCTATGAATTTTCCAATATTCATAACCTGCGAAAATCGTATCTCATAGCCAGGTCTATAGTTTCATCAAATTAATTAGTTTAATGTGATCCTTGGGATGTATACAGTCTAGCCATGGTCTTTGAATCAATTTATATTGCTCCACACGCAAAACCCCAAAACGAGCTACAAAGCCTAACAATGGTGGAAATCCAAACCTGCATCGAAACTCAAAACAAACCACCCAGAATCCATCTACATCATTCAACAAACAAAATTATAAGCTCAAAATTGATTAATCATGCATTAAACTTATGAATCAAAAAAGAAAAATTGGGCATAAAACCGATTCGGTTTCAATGATTCATGGAGTTTTTTATGTTTATGATTATGTGGATAGTATCATGAGAGTCCAAGGATCATGTCTATATCCTTAGAATACCTTTAATTTCCCTGTAAATATGAAACTGAAAATTGAAATTTTAAGAAAAAATTTGAATGTGAAAAGTGTTCTTGAGGCTGCCAAAATTCGTCCCCCTCCTTGCTTTCAGTTTGTCTACTTGTATGTAATAGAATAAGGTCAAAAGTTGTGGATTTATGGGCTTTTTAAAGGTTACTTGATCATGAAGATTCACCTCTCTCAAATATTCAAAAAATCTTATCACACCTTTCTAAATTTGGTCAATCTGATCTCACATGATTTCAATCAACTTTAATTGATATTTTAGAATTTCTAGAAGAAGAATCATGTCTAAATATTGATTTTTATATTTTATTTAAATTTAATTTGACTTTTAATGGATTAAATAAAAATAAATAATAAATAATCAGAATTTGGTTGCTTTGGGTCGTGCTAGAGGTCCTTGTATGGATTGGATCACAACATTGCAAGCCCATTTGGAGAAACTTGGTTTTAAGGCCTTGTTTGCTTCATAAACCTCCCAAAAATTTCCTAACTTTGCAAATACATATCTCCCTCAATTTTAAGGCTATGAAGGTGTTCTTGGACATTTTGGAAAGCTTAAAGAGTCCTCTTACAAACCGCTTTGGTCTCATATCCATATCCTTTACCATTTTCAAATTATGCCCTTTGGAAGATGTTGACTTTTAAAATGACCTCTAATGTCTTAAACCATATCTTCCAAATGAAGCATTTTTGGGCTTGGCTTGTGAGACACAAAGTTGTAGATAATTCAATTTCCTTCAAAATGAGATTTGGATGGGAAATATTTGATGAAGCATGTGAAAGTTATGGCTGGTTAAAGTTCAGTTGACTTTTCCTGTGAAAACCCAAAGTTAGAAACTCCTGATTCTTGATGATCTGAAATCTCCTTGATGAATCATGATAAACCCTTGATCAAATGATGAATTTTACTTCATAAACTTGATGTTGGCAAAAAATCATGAAGTTTGACTTTGATTTGACCACAGTTGACCTTAGTTTGACTTTTTGACTGCTTTGACTGATTTTAGCCTATTTGATCATTTGACTGAGCAAACCTTTTGGGAAAGCCTTGAAACTTGACATAGGGATTCTTGAAGACATATAGGATTCTATGAAGCTCACTTTAAGCCTTAGAAATCCATTTATCCTGAAGAAACTGAAAACCCTAGTTTATGATGCATTGCTTAGGAGGATGCTTTGTCTGAGGGAATTGTCAAACTTTTTTACTAATAGTGAACCTTGTGAACCTCTTGGGACACCTTAGTACACAATGTCTGGTCTAGGTGAGGGCAAATTTTGGGGTGCAACATCAAGTAAAGAGATTTATCAGAAAGTCAGAATAGAAACTGAGGAAAAAAACTGAATGGAAATTCAGTTACAAATTAATTGTAAAATCCTTAACTAACTCTAACGAACAACAGTTAACCATAACAAAAAGTCGGTTAGAAGCTAACCTTATGGGAAATCAATAAATCAACAAGGGGCTTCACCCTTCAACTCTCTCTCACTCCATCGATTTTTCAGATTCATCTTCATTCTCTCATTTTTCTACATCTTCTTCAGCTTCCATCTTCACTCTCTATTCTCTATAAATTCTTCATTAAAGCATAACCTTCATCATTTCTTCATAACTGCACCATCTTCATTCACATATCAAACACATTGAACCTGCAGATTTAACAACAACACGCAGAGGGAAGCACATTTTAGAAAAAGATTCAAAGAATATCACAACGAAATAAGTTCTAATCGTAACAAGAATCGAAAAGCAACATACCGTGCAAGAATATCCTTCATTGTCATCTTCATCTTCATCGTATACGCATCATCAAATGCATATCAACGTCGATCGTCGTCTGAAGCTTCACATTCATTTCATAGATTCATTGCAGAGTACGTAGCTCCGATCGTAATCATCACCTTCAACGCACGAATTCATCTTTGTCTTCATTCTGCATATGCGTAGGGCATCGTAATCGACATCTTCATTTCACAAACATCAAACCTGCAAGGATCACGCGAACATAATCAAATCAGCAACCAAATCACAGACAAATCTGAAATGCAACAAGAGGAAAGGCAACGAATCGAACACGACTACTTAACTTTCGTATTTCGCTGACTTCGCTCTTCGACATGTGTTGGTATGTACCTCTGACTGAATCTTATCTTTATGTGTTAGTGTTTAAAATCTATTTCACGATCCCGTCATTTGATTGAGCTTTTGAGGAAACCGTAACCGGTTTTGTAGTTAGGGGTAATTCACCGGAGAGGGAGCTGCCGGCGGTGGCGACTAGGGATTAGGATGAGAAGATGAAGTTGCATAGAGAGAAGGCACATTTGTGAGATGATGGAGAGAGACATTTTGAAGTCTGAGATTTGTGATTTGTCTTTAATTTTATGAATTGATTATGAATTGATTTGGATTTACGGGTTAATGATAAATTAAAAAACTCATAAAAAGCATCATAAATCCCACCGTTACAATTCAAGAGTGGATAAGATTCTTTAGGGTGGTCCACTCCGGTAGTGACACTTGTCACCGTCCGATAGGACCACCAGCTTTTCTTCACATGCGCGCAACCTCACCGTGACCATCATGCACCTTGCGCTCCTAAGCCCTCATCATATCATCATCACTATTCCCATGATTTGACGGACCAAATCAAGTCAAAGAATTGACTGGAGTACATATGGTGTACCTCCAGGCCTTAGCACCATTGGGCCTAAGCCTTAAACGCTATTCACACCTCACCATTCAGGCCCAAATTCATTTTAACTGATTTTTTTGCTAATGTGACACCCCCACTGTTACTTTTTTATTTTCTTTTAAATTTCTTTTATTTTATTTTACAATTCAATTTAAAAATTAGTTGCTCATAATTAAAAAATTCCAGAAATTAAAAATAATATTTTGACATATAAAAAAATAGTTGGTATTTTTTTCTTTTTTTCCGACTTTTCCGCATTTATTTTGATTTTTTACTTTATGTGTCTTTTAGTATTTTTTGCACTTCTACATATTAATTCATTTGCTCATATTTTTGCATATTCATGTTAAATTCCACTTACTAACAAGTTATTTTGTTGTAGGAGGTATTATTCGAGGACTATGCTTACGGATTCAGATTTTTCGTTATACTTTGTTGTACTTTTCTTTTTATGGTTCTTATGCTTTCATGATGTAATAGTTTAAAATAGTTTTTATGTTTGTATGATACTTAGGAATAAAGTAGAAAAAAGGATAAAAATGAAGCGTTAGAAAGCGAAATTTCAAAAAAGGAAGAAAAGGAATATTCGATCCAACGTCGAATAATTTCAAAAATAAATGAACAAAATCCATATGATGTTAGGGTTTCCTCAATTACACCTTCGCTCCACTCCAATAAACCAAAGTACACCCTTGTATGTTACGAACCATAAGTCGCGCGTCTCAGCACCGCGCAATCGACCCACCCGATCATTCCATCCCTTTCATGACTCATCATACATTCTCACCAACCATGACATAGTAGGACCATGTTCATTATTTCATTTTAATATTAAAAATTCCATACTTAATTTCCATATACATGTGTTTGCTTCACATGCTCCCTTGGGGTTCACAACTTGGACTTAATTTTCAATTGAAGCCACGATGTGATAGACTTTCCATGTATGCTAACTTAGGTAGATCTTTCCCTTTAATCCTTAACCTTAGGATCAATAATTGCATGCTAACAGTAGGGTTCAAGTCTTAGTCTCCCCATAGTTTTCTTTCCTTTATAAACTTTGAGTCCCTCTTCTCATCTTCAAAGAAAAGCAAAAAACATTTAATAATGGAAGTGTGCACAATACGTCGTGAGCCTTAAGCTATATAGGAAATGATTAGTGGATGTCTACTCCACTCTTCTAGAATTCTTTACAAACGTCCCATTGGGGGCGACCTTGGAAAGTATTCGCTCCTATATCATAGTCTTTAGTGTTGTACATGCAACAAACACCAAAATCAAAACACTTCTTCTAAAAGATAATCAACCAACAAGATACCACATCTTCTTTTCTCATCTCCCACTCTTTGCGGATGATTATGACTTGTCTCAACAGCTCGACAACAAGACGGTAACACACTCAATTCAGAGAGCCTGCAACACCTAAGTTACATCTATGGCAACGTCATCCTAAAAAACACAAGAAAATCTCATCCCTAGTTAGGGGAACTATTGCGACTCTGATTCTCATTTCCCATGAGATACATAGGTAGTAGGTTAGGGACCATTCGAACATATTCTTTATTTTCCCTACCTTTTCCCCATTCTTTCCTTTTCGTTCTCTTTTTTCAGTTCCCTCTCTCATTCCAGTTCCAGTAGCGGTTTTTATTCAGCATTTGTTTTATTATTTACCCTTTGAAACAGACTAACAAGCGTGGATCCCGTCAGGTACGGTGGATGGTATGGGGTACTAATACCTTCCCAGGTCGTAACCGATTCCTGAACCCAATATCTTTCATTTGCAGGACCTTGCTCTTTCCTTTTCTCTTTGGTTTGTGCAGTATTTCCTTTCCCATTCATTTAGAATAAAAATGTATGGCTGGAGACTCTACATTTTTTGTGCCACTTTTGCGTTTGTACTAGGATGAAAATCCCGGGAGCGACAGCTAGCGATTATGCTGGGGACCGAACCCAGAATCTCTGGTTTCCCCTATGAGAGTTAATCCTAGCGCTTGTTTGATTCTGTTTTCTTTGGGTGCTTATTTGCTTGATGTTGTATACTTTAGTTTAGCTTTACTGTTTTATTTACAGTTTATCGCTTTACTTTATTTATTGATGTCCGCATTTTACCTTACAGTTGCATATACTGGCATGGACTGACTGTTCTAGTTTTCCTTGGCAAGATATGGTTACTGTGAGATAAGCCAACTACCCGGCTTGAGTTTACACATAGAGTTTAGAGTGGGCAGTCATGTGGCTTGTGTGGTCTTGAGAACGTGTAGTTTTCACGAGTCCCACACCCATATCAGGCTCTCTTGGGAGATGTTCTATACTTCCTAGGCAGACCATAAAATGTTCCCACCTGAACTGCTAACACTAGGAACCGATCACCGAGGACCTTAGTGGAAACAACCGACAGTGGCAGACCACATTCTTTGGCAAACCCATTTGCATCTGAGGTCCCACTAGGAAATCACATAGGATGACCTTGTTCTCTCGTAGGAACTCAGTTAAAAAAACTGGTCATATGACGATAGTATTGTACCCTTCAGGATGAATGTACTATTGTTTCTCGACTTTAGTGCTTGAAGATGGGAACTTATGGGGGATGCTTGTTTTTCCTGGACTCAGTTGAGACTTACCTGAGTAGTATATAATGCCTAACCAATTTCCTGATTTGGTCATGAGCCATCTCTCAGAGATGGTGAACATATTATCGCTGCTCGGCTTTGAGAGTCCGTAATGATGACCCGAGGTAGCACACCCGTGAGATGGGAGGGATGTTTACAGGTTTGCAGGAACCCTAAACTTTACGCATACCCACTTCGCCAGAGTTATATATGATGGTCCAATTATATGGGTTCTTGGTTCCTAATTATGGGGTTCTGCATAGAGATATTGTTATTATGACTCTTCTCAGACACTGGGCTCACTTCTCAGCACCAACATCAGACCATTGATCACATTCCTGCTGCATACATGACATCATAACATTTCTGCACACATGTTCAGTTATTTCCGAAAATCGCATATCCGAGTCAGGTCGTTGGATTTTTCTATATTAAAACATAATCAAAGCATAATGATTCTTCGGAAATAATGGAACATGGAATTTGCATACATCCTTGCATCCATAATAGGTGTTCAGTGACAGATTCTTATCCTAATTTGGTTTCTCTTTAAAATGACCAGCTTAAATCAGAGCTCTCAGGGTATGGATTTGGAACAACTTCGGGCGGAGGTAACCGAAGTGAAGACCCAACTGGGGAAATTCAGAGCAGAGGTGCCAGATTTATCTTAGGGTCAGAAGTTCTTAAAAGAAGAATTCAACTTGATTAAGACTCAGATGAAGCTTCTTACGGGAATCATGAATGTTATGTTGAAGAAAAAAATAGTCATGTGTCTGCTTCTCAAATAGAAGGTCATGTTTCTCCCATATCTTTGGGATGTCTGTCGCACCCGATAAATGGGGAATGGCCCAAATAAAGGTACAGACGCGAACGGTCGGCGAGAGGGACAATGAGAACACACAGCAGTGGACTCACTGGGAATGAATAGAGTCGCCAGCTAGGCATTTTTATCCCGGAGGAAAGGCAATGCTTCATAGACCTAGAAAGAAGATGGATAAGACGGTTGCGAACCAGAGAGACTGAGAAAGGGGGTTGGTTACAACCTGGGAAGGTATTAGCACCCAGATTGTCCGCCGTACTCGACGGGATCCACGCTTAAAAGGTTTGTGTTTTAAAGGGGTAGTGTCAGTGCAATTTGTGTATAAAAGAGCTGGAAAAGGATGTACAGGTGTCAGTGTAAAAAGATGTGAGGTGTATAAGTGAAGTGTCAGTGGTAAGAACAAATATGAAATGCTCATGATCACGAGGCTAACAGAATGAAGCTGGAAAGAGGGGGAATATACAGAGACTTTTGTTCGATAACTGTTAAGTTATGCCTACGTATCCTCTCGTGCAATGAGGAAGTCAGAACACCGTAGTTCGACCCAAAGAGACTGAAAAGTAAATTGACTTGTGAGCTGCCTATTTGTCTATGCTCAAGTGTATGATCTGTCTGGCTCAGGTGCTAACTGTCTTGCATTAGACGGAAGAAGCAAGTTCTCGTTTGTGAGTGAATGAGATGAGAAAAGAATCCCGGAGGAGACGATTATTGTTTGTTTTTGTGTTTTCAGTCTTTTATTGCTTTTGAAAGTTTGTCATAAGTTAATGAGCTTAAGCCTAAACCAATGGGTTAGTAGACTCATCACATCTTCCCTCTGAATAGGGGTAATGAGAATACCTGAAGTGTGAAGTCAGATTCTCACACTTAATCACCTTTGGTGTAGGACTAAGATCATTAGCCTACTTGTGATTATTTAGATGTTTTTGGTGTTTTTGTTTAGTGTTAAGTAATGAGGTTAAGCCATAATCAAGGATTAAACAGACTCATTACACCATCCTAATAGAAGGATAATAGATGAGAATGTTTAAGCTGAGGAAAGCTCCTCAACTTAATCCATGATTAGGGATTAAACTCATGACATAACAAGCCTTTGATTAGGTGGATTTTAATTAATGGTATGATGATGAAGTGATTTTTAGGGTTTGTAAGACAACTTGAGGGGGACTTGTCCATTAACACTAGGGTTAGTCCTTCTTAACCAATTAAGGAAGAATTAGAACCCTAATGCAAGGCCCAAGTTACAAGCTTGATGTCTTAGTGATTATTAAATGGATTGATTAAAGGATTTAAACACATTAAGGGTTTAACACTTAGGATTAAAGTTATACACTCCATCCTAATAGAAGGATGCAGGCATAAGCTCAATCACAAAGCCTTAAAACCTTTAGGGTTTAGTCCTGGATTATGAGGTGAGAAGAGAAGACTCAATGAGACTCAAAGGTAAAACTAAGAGGGGAGACTAATCAAAACCCTAATCATTGTCATGCTTGGTTGTTCCTAAGGTTTGTGAGGTTTAACAAAGAAGATCTTCAAAGGAATCACCAGGAAGCAGATGAAAGGATCAGGAGAAGCAAAGTAACTTGCTTCATTCAAGAAGTCAAGTCACTTGAGGAAAGAAAGTGAGAAGAATAAGAATGAGCAAGCTCAATCTCAAACACAAAGCAAAATGCAGCAAGGATGCATAAAAGAGATGAAGAGAAGTTATGAGAAGTGAAGGCAAATTCACTTCTCAAAGTCACTTACCACCTGAAAGGTTAGAAAAGAAATGCAATGCAATGCAAAATGGGATGGGATGACATGATGCAAACCAAAACCAGAAGCACATTCATGATGTTGATGATGCTATGAGGTGCCACAAACATGAGGCAACAAATGGAGATGATCATACAAACTCATGGATACAAATGGAGCAAGTTAAGACATATGAACATACATGAAAAGTTATGAGATGCATATGGCATACAACAAGGCAAATGCAAAATGCAATGATCAAACATGCTTTCAATATGTCTTAAGATGTTCAATGAATCAAATGGAGGCATGGAATGTCAAGGCAAGTCATGTTGTGCAAGTAAATGCAAGGTGGATGCATATGGAAGCCCAAATTAGGGTTTATGATCAAAGCATCAAACACAAACCAAAATCAGAAGCAAACAACACTATAAAAAAAATTGAAAATGCGCTCAAAGGACCCCTAATCCTATACTAACCCATTGCCCAAAGGAGAGGTTTCAACTCTTAATCAAATTCAAGTTATGATTTTTTCTAAGTTTTCTAGGGTTTTAGGGTTCCTAAACAAGAAAATTACCAAACAAATGGAAAATGAAAGATCAAATCATGGCCATTTAATCTCACAAACTACATGTTAAACACAATGCAATGCAAAAAGAATCAAGGTCCAACTCTTTAGGGTTAGGCAGAAATGATTTTTGGAAGTTTGGATCAAAATAATGCATCAAAATGATTTTAATTCCATGGAAAATTCTCAAAATGCATCAAGATCAAAAAATAAATTTGGTTTGAGGGTTGGACAATGTTTCTAAATGTTTTTAAAGGTTTCATGAATTTTTTGGTGATTTTTAAATACCTAAAAGTATTTTTAATTAATTAATTCTCATTAATTAATTAAAAAGAAACTTTTAAATATTTAAAAATACTTTTTTAATGCTAAAAATGAAAATAAAAATATTTTTGTGTTCTGAAATTAAATAATACCTTGTATAAAAAATTTCAGATTTTTTAATGCATTTTTTGCTATTTTTAATAAATTGTAGAAAACAAATGAAATAATATGAAAATTAAATGAATTTTAAACTGAAAAATAGAAAGTAATCAGATCCAACGCATGAGATTCAAACTGGCAAGGGCGGGAGTTGACTGCGCGCGGGTTTGGACGGCTCACATTCAAATTCAGCTAATTAATGATTAAGCCCTAATCCCACCGTTAATGACCCTCAGGTGACCGGAATAGTGTTTCGGTCATCTTCTCCGTTCACTCCAAATTCCAAACTCTCTCAAAATGCATCTAAAATGAAATCTAACTACACAGAAATGAACCCCACTCAAACACGAATCAAAACCACCAATCAAAACATATTTATCATTCCTAAAATGGCTGAATCGAATCAAACAAAACCTAGGGCAAAAAAGTTTCAGAAACCGATTAAACGTTCATCTCTCCACCATTTTCAAAACCAAAGGTATCAGAGTGATCAGTGAACAACAAAGAACAACTTAGGAACTTTAAAAATCATTTCTGGAAAAAAAGTTCTTGAGCTACCTGAGTTTCGAAGCTTTCAACTCTGCAACTTTCTGACCACTTCCCTTGATGCAATCCACTCCTCTTGGTCCCTTGATGATGTCTGAATGCTTAGAAGGAATTTATGTTGGCTGGTTTGGAAGTTTGAACAAGTTCTGTTCAGTGAGGTGAAGGAATCGTGTTTCTGATTCTTTGAGTTCTGGGTGGCTTTGAAGGGTGCTTTGTGATCAGTGAGGTATGGTGAGATGATTGGTGAAGTTTGTTTGTAGGTTTGTGGCTTGTATGCTGAGTTTCGAAGGGTTTTGCTCTTGAGAGTGGAAATGGAGAAGTGGTGTTCTTGCTGGTTTCAGGCTTGCTGGCTATGTGAAATGTCTTGCTTTTTGTTTGTATAAACAAATGGGATTGGTCAGAAGATGTGACCTGTGCTTTTGTGATAGGTGAGCTAGCTTTTGCCAAAATGTCAACTTCTTGTAAGAGAGGGAATGGGCAGCTTCTAGCCAAGTACAAAGGGTTTGTCTGGCGCAGCATGGCATGAGGGAAAGGCTAGTGTGATTCAGCAGGCTAGGCAGCAAGTGGATGAAGTGTGATCATTGGTTTTGCAACTTGCTCACTTTTGCTTTCTATGAAAATAACTTGCCTTACAAACCATGAAACATGTGATCTTTTGGTTCAAATCTGAATTTTAGAACTTGTGTGATGCTTGTGTATTGGTTTGATACCAACTAGAAGTCACAAATGCCTTTGGTACAAGATTTTGCAAATTTCTCATTTGGTGCATAACTTGAAATTTAATGATTTTAGCCAACTTTGATGCACCATAACTTTTGATCCAAAATGAATTAGGTCATGTTCTTGTACTTTTTGAAAAGGGAAAGATCTAATCTACAACTTTCATGACCAAAGTTTTTCCATTTGAAGCATTTTTGGATCAAAAAGTAAGGTTTGAAAAGTGGCATAAAATGACATATTCTTCAAAAGTCAAACTTGCCCTAAAAAGTCAACTTTGCAAAAACTTGTAATTCTTGAATTTTGTGAACTTCAACCTTCTTCCATGATCAAATAAAGATCATATACACTCAAAATGATGAAGATCACCCTTTGGTTGGGTCATTGGGGGCCTCAGATGCCCTGATTTTACACTGACTTGTCCAGAAAGTCAACTCTTGATCAGATGACTTCCCCAAGGAATTTCTTCCTGAAAATTGATATGCATACTCCCTATACCATATAGAGACCAATAGAAACAAGAATGACCAAAAAATTTGGAGTTATGGCCTCTGAAACAAAAACCCTAATTTTAGGTCATCTGTGCAGTCTAGCCTGGCTCTGCTTCTATACCAATCCCAGTTCTTGTGATTCTTTGGCATTTTTGACTTTGAGAGGATGTAATATGATACAAGAACACACATGGACCCCTTTGAAGTGATTGGTGGCCTTTGGAATGGCTCAAGAAGTTCCTGGATTGCTCAGATCACAAACCCTAGGTGCAGATGACTTTGAATCTATGCAGTGAAACAAAAATGGGATATGAGATCTTATGATTGTGTTTATGCATATGAGAATGATCACAAGCCATGGTGTGAATGGGTGAGGGCAAATTTGGGGTGTTTACAGCTGCCCCTATTCAAACATGAGTTAGCTGTGCAGGATGTAAGCATCGGCTTAACAGGCGAACAAGATAACTTGTGGTTGAATATCAAAGACAGTCCAAAATTTGCACTCACAGAATGAAGAAGAAAAGGGATATAGATCGTAAAAGAAAAATAAAGTATACTGTAAAGTGTGGGCGACGGAGGACGACCGTCGAGCAGAGGACAACTGCTGGGGAAATAGCAATGACGGGGACGGCTGACATGCTGGGGAAAGTGCGGGAAATAAAGCAATGACGGGGACGGCCGACATGCTGGGGATAAAAAGGTAAAGAAAAGACGGGGACGACCGACTAGCTGGGAAAAATAAGGTATTATGATGGGGACGGCCATCAAGTAAAACTGCAAGATTCTCTGGGGATTGAATGAAACATGACGGGGACGGCCATCAAGTTCATAAAGTAAAGTAACCGACGATGGGGACGGCCATCCGGCTAAAAAGAAAAGGGACCACGACGGGGATGGCCATCGGGTTAAAGAATAAATGAAATAAACAGATGATGAGGTACGGTCATCAAAGGTGAAGGACGATCACCTAGCAGGGGACGACTGCTCTGTTGGGATAAGATGAGGGACGATCATCTAAGGTGGAGGACGACCACCGGGCAGGGTACGGCTGCCGAAAATATCGCGACATAGGATGAATGCCGGATAAAAGGGTCAACGATGGGGACGGCCATCGGACGAGCATGATGGGGAACGACCATCAAGAGGTGGAGGACGACCACCTAGCAGGGGACGACTGCTCTCAAGGTTCATCATGACATAGGACGAATGCCAGATAACCAAAATCAACAATGGGGACGGCCATTGGATAAAATGATGAAGGACGATCATCAAGAGGTGGAGGACGACCACCTAGCAGGGGACAGCTGCTAAATATCAACGATGGGGACGGCCATCGGATGAGCATGATGGAGGACGGCCATCAAGAGGTGGAGGACGACCACCTAGCAGGGTACGGCTGCTCTCAGGGTTTATCATGACACAGGACGAATGTCAGATAAAGGAAAATCTGCTTTATTGGCGATTTACTCGGGAATAGTAAACACGGACGAGTGTTTATATCCAAGCAACAAAAGGTATAAGTGTTTAGATGTTGTGTATAGATTAGAGATGCGGACGAGCATCCTTAAGACTATGATACGGACGAGTATCAGGTAGAAACAAGTACTGACACATGTTCAGAGATGATGATACGGACGAGTACCAACGGGTTAACAACGAACACGGACGAGTGTTGAATCTGAAAGAACCCTTCTGGGGAATAGTAGACACAGACGAGTATCTATATTCAAGGAGACGTAAGTGTTTGACGCAGTGTATGGATTAAAGATGCGGACGAGCATCCTTAAGATTATGATACGGACGAGTATCATGTAGAAACAAACGCTTGACACATGTTCTGAGATGATGATACGGACGAGTACCAACTGGTTAACAAAGAACACGGACTAGTGTCGAATCTGCGGGGATATAAATGATGTATACAAGATACGGACGAGTATCTGTATAAGTGAAATGAGAGTGAAAAGTATGAGTGATATATAGATGAGTGTTCAATCTGCTGGGGAGAGTGTGACACGGACGAGTGTCAAAAAGAGAAGGGTATAGTATGAACAAGTATCTGTAAAGTGTTTACATTACTGTACTGGGAAAAGTGATATGGATGGATGTCAAGAAAGTTATATATATATACAAGTATTTGTGAGTGCAAAGGGGACGTCTTTGGCTTTCTGCTGGGGATATGACACGGACGAGTGCCACAAGGAGTATACTGGTGTTTGTGGATGTGAGGCAACTGCTTTTGCTAGGGACTCTGGGGGATGTTTTCTGTATACTGATGGATTGTCATCATTCACAAGTGTTTGATTCAAAGCATGGCTTATGATTATGCTATATGTTTGATTTTTGCCGTAATGCTCCGTTCTTAAGACAGAATGCTACGCTTTGTTTGGTGAATATGATGCAAATGCTATGATTGTGCAAAGATACCAAACCGGGATTCGGATCCCGTTGCTATGAAGATTCCTGGTTGATCTGGTTGGAGTGAACATCCCAGCTGGGGATGAGATCATCGGTAGATCTGATGAAATGATTCTGCTTGGGGAAATGGGTCAATGATAGACCTATTCCTGTAAATTGGAGGACCCAGCTGGGGTTTGTAGAAGCTTTCGTCACTCTTGTTGTGACTCCGTCGTGCGTTGCTCTTCTGGATAGAGGCTGGAACTCTGTGGGGAAGATGGTTCCCTGGCTTTTGTACTTGGCTGAGGGAGAATGATTGGCACTCGGTTGGGGAGAAGCAACAAGTGGCAACTTAGCTGGGGAGAAAGCGCTTTGGGTGTTAAGACTGTTGATTTTCCAGTTTACTGGGATGAAGCTTTCATGCCCCATGCTGCGCTTTTGAATACCTGCAATCTTGCAAAGACAGAGAAACGCACAAGTAATCCCGAGGCATCCCTTACTGGATTCCGTCATAGGAGTGAGACACTCTCAAGAGTAAGTATATTTCCTGCAAGCATGTGTTTTATTTTCCTTATTTTTTAGAAATGAACATCTGTATTTATGCAACAGTTTCTTTAAGACATCAGACATTCTTTGCAAAAATAAAAATGTACAAAACGAAACATGACTGAAAAATCTGATTTTATTAATTTGAATGCCCTGAATTGGCAAGATACAGTCAAAGAAACACATCTCCTGAAATGAGGAGATTGTTACAAATTGAGAAACAAAAATGCTAGCAATGTTGACGACGCCTTAGGGAGCTTCCTCTTGCTATGACTCGTATGACTATCGACGCTCTTCTTGTCTTGCTTTCTGAAGAAGGCTGATTCTGACCGAAGCTTGATCCTTTCGAGGTTTGCCAAGTTGTAAGTGATACAGACGAATTCGGAATGCAGTTGTTCGCTTATTCCCTTATTTTGCATGGATCGCCCTTTCGGGTTTTCAATCCATCGGGATACCCATTTTTGCCTGAGTTGTCCAATTGTGGCTTTTCAACTCAGCGGGTGTACATTTTTTTATTTATTTTCCCTTACTTTTGCCCGAGTTTTTTATTCTGTTTTTGACTCGCCGGGATGCCCTGTTTTTGCCTGGACTTACATTCTGTTTTTATGTCCAGCGGGTCATTTTATGCGAAGTATTTTTTAACTGCATCTGAATTCACAGGAGACGGGAAGTCTTCACCATCCATGGTGCTGAGCATCAGTGCTCCACCAGAGAAAACTTTCTTTACCACGAATGGTCCTTCATAGTTTGGAGTCCATTTGCCCCTGTGGTCTGTATGAGGAGGGAGGATTCTCTTCAGCACAAGATCTCCTACTTGGTATTCTCGGTGCCTGACTTTCTGATCGAAGGCTTTCTTCATTCTTTTCTGATACAGCTGCCCATGACAGATTGCAGCCAATCTTTTCTCTTCAATCAGACTCAGTCGCTCGTATCGGGACCGGACCCACTCTGCTTCGTTCAGCTTAACATCCATCAATACCCGTAGGGAGGGTAATTCAACTTCAACCGGTAGGACTGCTTCCATACCATACACAAGCTGATACGGGGTTGCCCCGGTGGATGTTCTGATTGATGTGCGGTACCCATGCAAGGAAAATGGTAGCATTTCATGCCAGTCTTTGTAGGTGACTACCATCTTTTGCACAATCTTCTTGATATTCTTATTAGCTGCCTCCACAGCGCCGTTCATCTTTGGCCTGTAAGGAGAAGAATTGTGGTGTTGGATCTTGAAGTCCCGGCATAATTCAGCCATCATCTTGTTGTTTAGATTGGAACCATTATCAGTAATGATTCGCTCGGGAACTCCGTATCGACAGATGATATCTCTCTTCAGAAATCTGGCTACCACTTGCCTTGTAACATTTGCATATGAGGCTGCTTCAACCCACTTGGTAAAATAGTCAATGGCGACCAGGATGAATCTGTGGCCGTTTGAAGCAGTCGGCTCAATATTTCCAATCATATCAATGCCCCACATAGCAAAGGGCCATGGTGAAGACATTATGTTCAAAGGATTGGGTGGCACATGCACCTTGTCTGCATAAATCTGGCATTTATGGCATTTTCTGGCGTAGGCACAACAGTCTGCATCCATTGTAATCCAGTAATAGCCTGATCTTAGCAACTTCTTGGCCATGGCATGCCCTCCAGCATGGGTACCAAAGGATCCTTCGTGCACTTCATCCATCAACAAATCTGCTTCCGTCTTGTCAACACATCTGAGGAGTACCATATCAAAGTTCCTTTTGTATAAAGACCCATCAGTGTTCAGAAAGAAACTACCAGCAAGCCTTCTCAAAGTCTTCTTATCATTGGAAGATGCCCCAGGTGGGTATGTTTGATCCTCCAAGAAGCACTTAATGTCATGGAACCAAGGCTTATCGTCTTTAACAACTTCTGTTGCGGACACATATGCTGGTCTATCAAGTCTGGACACTGAAATCTGAGGTACAAAGTTAGCAGCTTGAACTTTGATCATGGATGAAATGGTAGCAAGAGCATCTGCAAACTGATTCTCGTCCCGAGGGATATACTAAAGCTTGACTGTTGTAAAGAAAGTCAATAACCTCCTTGTATAATTCCTGTAGGGTATCAGATGATCCTGGTGTGTGTACCATTTGCCGTTGGTTTGATTGACTACCAGAGCTGAATCTCCGAACACAGTTAAAGTCTTGATCCTGAGGTCAATGGCTTCCTCAAGACCCATAATGCAAGCTTCGTATTCAGCTTCGTTGTTAGTGCAGTTGAAAGTGAGTTTTGCCGAGAAAGGCATGTGAACTCCTTTGGGTGTAATGAGTACTGCACCAACACCACGACCATTCATGTTAACAGCCCCATCAAACATCATAGTCCATTCTTCTTCCGGGTCAGGCCCTTCAGTGTGAATAGGCTCTTCATGATCTTTTGCTTTTATGAACATGATGTCTTCATCAGGGAAGTCAAATCTCATAGGCTGGTAGTCATCAATAGGTTGCTCAGCAAGATATTCAGATAGTACACTGCCCTTGATGGCTTTCTGAGAGGTGTACTGGATGTCATATTCTGTGAGAATCATCTGCCATCTTGCAACCCGTCCGGTAAGAGCTGGCTTCTCGAAAAGGTACTTAACTGGATCCATCTTTGAGATTAATAAGGTAGTGTGGGTCAACATATACTGTCTCAGTCGGTGAGCAGCCCACGCTAAAGCACAGCAAGTTTTCTCGAGCAGTGAGTAACGTTGTTCACAGTCGGTAAACTTTTTGCTCAGGTAGTATATTGCATACTCTTTTCGACCAGACTCGTCATGCTGGCCCAGCACACACCCCATTGACTCTTCTAATATTGTCAAGTACATTATCAGAGGTCTTCCTTCAACTGGAGGCATAAGGATTGGAGGTTCTTGCAGGTATTCCTTGATCTTGTCAAAAGCCTTCTGGCAGTCTTCATTCCACCTGACCGTCTGTTCTTTCCTTAGCAGCTTGAATAAAGGTTCACAGGTTGCAGTAAGGTGAGATATGAACCTTGAAATGTAGTTCAATCTACCCAGAAACCCCCGAACTTCTTTCTCAGTTTTCGGTGCAGGCATTTCTTGAATGGCTTTGACTTTATCAGGGTCCACTTCAATCCCTTTCTCGCTTACAATAAAGCCCAGCAGCTTACCAGATCGCACCCCGAATGTGCACTTGTTGGGGTTCAACTTCAATTGGTACTTCCTCAGACGCTTGAATAGCTTCAGCAGATTTACCAGGTGATCTTCCTTTGTAAGGGACTTGGCAATCATGTCATCCACATAACACTCGATTTCCTTATGGATCATATCGTGGAATAATGTTACCATAGCCCGTTGATATGTTGCACCAGCATTCTTCAATCCGAATGGCATCACCTTGTAACAGAACGTGCCCCAGGGTGTGATAAAAGTTGTCTTCTCCATGTCTTCAGGTGACATTTTGATTTGGTTGTATCCTGAAAATCCGTCCATGAAGGAGAATACCGAGAACTGAGCCGTATTATCCACCAATACATCAATGTGAGGTAATGGAAAATCATCTTTCGGGCTGGCTCTGTTCAGATCCCGGTAGTCAACACACATCCTTACTTTGCCGTCTTTCTTAGGCACAGGTACTATATTAGCAACCCACGGTGGATAGCTAGTTACAGCAAGGAACCCGGCGTCCCATTGCTTTTGTACCTCTTCTTTGATCTTCATTGCCATGTCTGGACGAGTACGGCGCAATTTCTGTTTGACCGGTGGGCATTCTTCTCTTAAAGGCAGCTTATGCATGACGATATCGGTGTCCAACCCTGGCATATCTTGGTAAGACCAAGCAAACACATCCACATATTCCTGAAGCAGGTCAATCAGTTGTTTCTTCACTGAGTCTTGTAAGCCGGCCCCGATTTTAACCTCTTTCACATCTTCATTTGTACCAAGATTAATCGTTTCCACCTCCTCCTGATGAGGAGTGATAACCTTCTCCTCTTGTCTTAACAATCTGGCTAGCTCTTCAGAAAGCTCGTAATCTTCTTCAACCCCTTCATCAGCTTGATTGATCGGATTGTCAAAGTCATACGAAGTCATAGCCGTGCTGTTGTCGGTGCCGTCTGGAAAGCATTCTCTGCAAGGGTTCAGTTTGTTCATTTTAGTGATTGATTTTAATCTTTGTTTAGAAAAGTGAAATAAAGTTGTCATTTTGAAAACATCGCCATTTATTTTTTTTGTACAAAAAGAAAAATGGAAAAACAGTGAGCGGAAAAGAAAAAGATTCATTTGCAAAAAGATGTCTGATATTTCATTGATTAATCTTGTTGCACAAAAAGTACAGATGGCCCGATTACAAAATGAGTCTTGTCATCTTGGGCAAGATGCAAGACTTGATGCATGCTTAAAAATACAGGAAATAATAATTACTCTGCATGAGTAACTCTTATAATTTCTTGGGAAGACCAGTTTGAGATGCTGCTCCCCGGGATCTTTGGACGAATCCAGCTTTCCAGGTTGCGTTCTTCTTCCAACTCATCTTCCAAGTTGTTGACAGCATCGGGGGTAAGCATCCCCCCACTAACAAAGTTGGGCTTCTTAGCAGCCTCTGCTTGATCTTGTTGAGTTGGTTTGTAACCCAACCCAAATCTATCTTCTTTCTTCTCCACAGGCAACAGTTTGCCCCAGCCTTGAGCGTTTCCTTCTTCCACCACCTTTCGGGCTTGTTGGTAGGATGTCATAGAGGTCCCAAGCACAGCAGAGGTTTCATTAACATTCAGGGCCTCAAACCCTTGACTCATCGTCTCATGGATCTCCCCATCCATCTCAATGTATTTATAAGTAGCCAGATGGCTAACAAATATATCCTCCTCTCCACAAATAGTAACGACTTGGCCTTCCCACTCAAATTTTAACTTCTGGTGAAGGGTAGACGTTACTGCGCCAGCGGCATGAATCCATGGTCTACCCAACAAACAGCTGTAGGCAGGCTGAATGTCCATCACGTAGAAGGTCGTTTTGAAAGTCTGTGGGCCAATCGTTACAGGCAACTCAATTTCTCCCAGAACCGATCTCTTGGAGCCGTCAAAAGCTCTCACTACCAAGTTACTGGGTCGTAATGCCAATCCTTCATATTCCAGCTTCACAAGAGCCTTTTTAGGCAAGACATTGAGGGATGACCCTGTGTCTACCAGCACATGGGAAAGGACTGCACTTTTACATTCCATGGTAATGTGCAAGGCTTTGTTATGATTGCGGCCTTCCGTTGTCAAATCAGTGTTGGTAAATCCTAGTCCATGACTAGCGTTAACATTTCCAACCACAGCTTCCAACTGATTGACGGTGATCTCTTCTGGCACATAGGCTGCGTGCAAGACTTTGAGTAGTGCGTTCCGATGGGCCTCGGAGCACATAAGCAATGATAGAATGGAGATCTTGGAAGGCGTCTGGTGAAGCTGGTCCACTATCTTGTAATCACTTTTCTTGATGATTCTCATGAACTCATCAACTTCTTGATCAAAAGGTGTTTTCAAAGCTTCTTTAACAACCTGCTCTTCTTGCACCAAGCTTTTCCCTTTTGCCTTGGCAACAGCTTCTACTTCTGCAGTGGGTCTTTGAATTTGTGGAGCAAAGAGACGTCCGCTTCGAGTGAAGCCTCTGCCTCCTCCCACATTGTCTATTTATGGTGCAGAAGTTGATGATTCAAAAGTGATTTTCTGTCCTTCGCAGTATAAATCAGAGCCGTAATGCCATGGGATGGCATTACTGCTTTCATAAGGTACTGGTCCAGGCACAGTGACAGTGACTGGACTGATGGCGGCTGCAGAAGGGACTGTGATAGTCTGTGGATCATAATATATTGTGACTGGTGCTCTGATAGGAGTAGCACTTTGTGAGTTGTAGGCAGAATCATTTTCGGGATCATAATAAATCGTAACTGTTGAGACATCTTCATGGTTTGTTGCTGATGTTGTAGGAGACATTGTTGGAAGGATGGGTGTTGTTGTTGTAGGAGATTCAAAATGAAGTGGTGCTGAAGTTGTAGAAGGAATGTTGGTTGATATCTGGTCAGTTGAGATGACGGATGAAAAATTTGTTGATGAAACTGAAGAGTTGTCTGGAACAATGGTTGTTGCAGTTGTAGGAGGTTCTGGAACCGTTGTTAAGGAGATTGCTGGATTGGTAGGAATTGATGTTGTAATCTGAAGCAGGCCACTCTGAATGAGACCATCTATGCCATCCCTCAAGTTATCGCAACCATTCACTGAAATGTTGCAGTAAGCACACCCTAGCTCACATCCTGGGAACATTTGACATTCGAGGAGCTGAGCTTTAATCTCTACCAACGGTGTCCGAATCTGACCCACACTGGTTATTAAATAAGACGGCTTGTCTTCTTCAATAGCATTGATTCTGGGACCTCCGTGTTGTGGCATAGGGTTCTTGTTGACATTTGGTGGTGGTGCAAAGTTTAAAGCCTTGGAATCCACTAGATCCTGCACTTTCATGTGCAAAGCTCTGCACTTTTCCGTACTATGACCAGGTGCATTTGAGTGAAAGGCACATCTGGCGCTGGCGTCGTAATTTCTGGGCAGACTGTTAGGATCCGGAGGTGCCAACGTCCTTAGCTCAACTAGGTTGAGTTTCAAGAGTTGTGGCAGTAATGTTGCATAGGGCATAGGGATCAGATCGATCACCCTATTGGCCTGAGAGGGCCTCTGCTGGAATGGTCTCTGCTGATTGTTGTTGCTGGTGTTGCTGTTGTTGTAATTTCTCGGAGGATACTGAGTTTGTTGCTGGTACTGAGGTTGTTGCTGATAATTTTGTTGCGGTGGTTGATAAGCTGGTTGTGGATGAGCTGGAGCGGGAATGGTGACTGCTGCCACAGACCTATGAACATATTGGGGCCTGCCCCTGTTGGTGTGGATAGCATTGGTTTCACCAGTTCTTCTCGGGCCTGCAAAAGGCTTTCTTGCATTACTGGATGAGCTTGCACCGTTGTCTGAGATCTTACCCATCTTCAATAGGCTTTCGATTCTCTCTCCGGCTATGACCACATCTGCAAAGCTGGTAGATGAGAAGGCAGCTAGCCTATCAATGTAAGTCCCCTGGAGGGTGTTCATGAACATATCAGCCATCTCCCTCTCTGACATAGGTGGCTGGACAGCAGCAGCAAGCTGTCTCCATCTTTGAGCGTACTCTCGGAAGCTTTCCCTGGATGACTGAGACATCCCCATCAGGAGGGTCCTATTGGGTGCCATATCCAGGTTGTACTGATACTGTCTGATAAAGGCCTCTGCCAGGTCCTTCCAGCATCTAATAGTTGCTCTTGTCAGATGGGAGTACCATTCCCTCGATGCTCCGGTTAAGCTATCCTCGAAATAAAACATCCATAACTTTTCGTCCATGGTATAGGCCTTCAGCCTCCCCAGAAAAGATTGTAGATGGGTCCGGGGACAGGAAGTCCCATTATACTTCTCAAAGCATGGTGGCTTAAATTTGTGGGGGATCCTGACCCCGTCTACCAAGCCCATATCCATAACATCAAAACCCAAAGAGTTTTGAGACTCTAAGGATCTTAATTTCTCAGCTATCTCATCCAGCCTTCTATCATAGGCCTCCTCCCCAGCTCCCATCACTGTGAACTGATCTTCCTGGGGGTCTTCTTGCAGTACCCTCCCTGCTGTGGCAGTCCCTTGTATATTGACAGGGATGTTGATCTCTGGATGCTGGTGGGGTCCAAAGACTGGGGGATTGACATGAGGTTGGACTCTTTCATTGTTGCTTGTCCCAGCAGTCCCTGGCTGATGGTCTTCCTGGTTTCTCCCTTCTACCAGTGCTCTTAACCTCTCCTGACTTTGAGCCATATTGTTCATTACCTCCATAAACTGTGTCATTTGAGTCCTCATTTCCAACCTCTCGTTGGTCATTTGATTCCTGACCTCTGTAAGGTCCTGCTGCATTTGATCCATCTGTATGCTCGGAAGATTGCTGCGGGTGGGGTATCTGTGTGGACGGTTGAGTGGAAACCCTCGACGTCGAGCAATAATTCCTAAGATCACAACAGAGTTAGTAACAATAAAACAAAACCTACAAAACAAAACAAAGGGTTAGTATGCAATGCAGTGTGTCTATTTGTTTCCAAAGTATCCGGCTTGGTACTTGGTTTTGACCTTTCCAGACCCCTTGAAGAAGATGCTTGTGATGGTGCTTGAAGAATTCAGATGAAACAAAACAACACATATATTACAAAAAGGTAAATGATACAATATTTGTTTCTTTTACAATACAAGCCCTCCGAGGGGTCAAAAATACAACATGAAAACAACAACAAGCAAAAAGATCAAACTCCAAGGCCAAATTCATCCTCCTGAACTTCCTTGAGAAGTGCTTCAGTCACAGGATCAGCTGGACGCTCTGTAAGATTCCTGATAAGGAGATTCCTTGTGGCAATAACTGCAGTTAGCTTCTTGTGCTGACTCTGGTCCTTTGACCTCTTCACTCCAGCTATGATCTTCAACTCTGAGATCTCCCTCTGGGCTGCTTCCAGGGCTTCCTGTTGCTCTTTTGCACTAGCTTCCATCTGCTCCATCTTATCTTGAGTCCTTTTGTCCTCCTGAGTACGGGCTTCGGTGATCCTGACCCACCTAGCCTGACTCTCCTTTAGATACAAATCAGTCCTGGCCTTCTGGAACTGAGCTTCCTTGCAGGCATTCTTCAAAATCTGTTCTCCAGCCCTAGACTTCTTAATGTAATCCTCAGACTTCTCAATTCTAGCCAGATGCTCTATTTTCAACTTTTCCAGCCTCTCAATATCCAACCTACCATCACTCCTCTCCCAGAGGGTCTTCTGTAGAGCTTGAGTCAACTTCTCATTTCTCTCCTTCAATTTCTCAAACTCCTCTAAGCTGACAGTTGCTGGAGGTGGTGCTGCGGAAGGTCCAGGCATATCTTCAATAGTGAAGGGCATTCCAGAAATTTGAGCCCTAGCATGTGACCACCCATAGTACTGGGCAGAGGCTACATTATTGCATCTTCCAAGAACAGTTACCCCCTTAGTCTGCACATTGTCCCAGGCCCAGGCTGCCTGCCTGACATTAGCCAGATTAGGCTTGATTTCAACATAAAGGGTCTCAGTCAGATCCTGTGCTCTAGGAGGATGGACTAATGCATAGCCCAGTTGTCTTTTGAAAAGCAGAGGATTGTAATTGATGCAACCCTTCACTCCAATCAGAGGCACATTGGGAAATTGCCCACAACTTGTAATGATGTCTCTGCCCTTAGTACTCTGAGTACACCATCTGATATCATCTGAGGTTAGAGCAACAAGCCTTATAGCCCAGTTCTTCTGCTGGTGAGGGTTTAAGAATGCATCAGTTTTTGGCAAATGCTTGAGCAACCAAGTATGGAACAAAGGTGCACAACATCTCACTAATCTCCCCTTTGCTTTTCATTCCTTTGATGAACTGAGTAGTAAAGGTCTCCCAGTAAGGTAGGCACTGGGTTTCTCAGGATGAAAAGATGGACTGCATTCTTGCTAACAAACCTAGGCTCATCTGCAAAAAGTATGATCCCATATATGCTAAGGGCCAACAGAGCACAGACTGCCTTCCACTCCCCTAGGGAGGCCTTCAAACTAGCCTGAGAAGTCAAGAAATCCAGATGAAAACCAGAGATTCCAGCTTTAGATGTCAAATTCTGCCCAACCAAAACTGGTTCCAGATGTAATGCTTTGGCTATCTCCTCATTACTTGGGAAAGCCATATCAAGGTTGAAAGGGATTCCTCCCCTGATGGGCACACCAACCAATGATGAATACTCCTCCAGCAAAGGTCCCAACTGGAAATTCTGAAAGGTGAAGCACCTCAGAGGGGGATCATAGAACTGCAGGCAAGTATGTATCAGGCTCCTCTGTGAAGGGTCCAAATCCAATACCACATCAAGGATTCCTCCATAATGTTCTCTGAAATGTGGTATATGGTCTGGAGTAATCAGGGTCTGAATCCTCCTGATGCTAGCTAGCTCAGGCTCAAAGAAGTGATAGGAGATGTTACTTTTCTTGGGTGCCATGTTGCTGAAGACTGGGTACTGATGATGATGACTGAAGACAACACTGAAAATGGGCCACTGACAGGCTGAGACTGAGGATGCAAGTGACTGAAGCAGGTGGCTGATAGCTGAAGCAAGTGCTGATGAAGATAGGTCTAAGCTGAAGAAGGGGTCAAAAGCAAGCCAAAATGATAGGATGGATACCCTGAAAAACAAATAAACACATGTTAGAATGATGCAATGAGGATGTATGCAAATGATATGCAAGGGTTTGTGACTGAGCTGGATCTGATTAACTGCTCTGATATAAGTCCATGTATGTTCAAGAAATCCAGATGGAGGTCTATAAGTCCAGTAACCAAGGTGGAGGACTCAAATAAAGAGTCACATGTCCATGGTTAAAATCACAAGAACTGTCCCAAAATGGAGTACTCTTAACCAAAACAAAGTAACAGGGTATGTTGAGGTCAAGGGTACATGCAAACCTGTAAACAGCCCAACCCCCTCACAGGTGATGCTCTAAAACAAGGATCCTCAGACTTGGATCAGTTATGAGAAGTGTAAACACTTCTAACCCGGAGGTACAGTGTTTACAATAACCATAAAAGATCCTCCTCTAATTCACCTCATTTTCTGAAGGTCAATACTAAAGGTCATCCAGACTTAGCAGGCTTCCCAGATAGCCCTAGTATTGCAGGAAATCTGCAACACAGAGTTCTCAAGAAGAAACCCATATCTGAACCGTGTTTCATATTCCCGCACCAGACCGAGATGGAATGGGAAAGAATATGAACCACTATAGCCTAGGTGTCACTCAGGTCCCAGGTATAGGACCTTAACTCTCAATAGAACCCCACCCACCAAAAGCAAACAAACAGATCCAGCCAGCAGCACAGTATGACAATATGATATAATGCAAAGCTATAAAGAAAGCAGTAAAACAACTGTACATAAAGCAAAAAAATAAATACAAATATACAAACACAAATATCACATAACACCCCAGTAAACACAAATCAAACAAGCGCTAGGAGGAACCCACAAAAAGAACCAGAAGCCCTGGTTACAGTATAAGGTTCCCCAGCAGAGTCGCCAAGCTGTCGCTCCCGATAAATGGGAAATGGCCCAAATAAAGGTACAGACGCGAACGGTCGGCGAGAGGGACAATGAGAACACACAGCAGTGGACTCACTGGGAATGAATAGAGTCGCCAGCTAGGCATTTTTATCCCGGAGGAAAGGCAATGCTGCATAGACCTAGAAAGAAGATGGATAAGATGGTTGCGAACCAGAGAGAATGAGAAAGGGGGTTGGTTACAACCTGGGAAGGTATTAGCACCCAGATTGTCCGCCGTACTCGACGGGATCCACGCTTAAAAGGTTTGTGTTTTAAAGGGGTAGTGTCAGTGCAATTTATGTATAAAAGAGCTGGAAAAGGATGTACAGGTGTCAGTGTAAAAAGATGTGAGGTGTATAAGTGAAGTGTCAGTGGTAAGAACAAAGATGAAATGCTCATGATCACGAGGCTAAAAGAATGAAGCTGGAAAGAGGGGGAATATACAGAGACTTTTGTTCGATAACTGTTAAGTTATGCCTACGTATCCTCTCGTGCAATGAGGAAGTCAGAACACCATAGTTCGACCCAAAGAGACTGAAAAGTAAATTGACTTGTGAGCTGCTTATTTGTCTATGCTCAAGTGTATGACCTGTCTGGCTCAGGTGCTAACTGTCTTGCATTAGACGGAAGAAGCAAGTTCTCGTTTGTGAGTGAATGAGATGAGAAAAGAATCCCGGAGGAGACGATTATTGTTTGTTTTTGTGTTTTCAGTCTTTTATTGCTTTTGAAAGTTTGTCATAAGTTAATGAGCTTAAGCCTAAACCAATGGGTTAGTAGACTCATCACATCTTCCCTCTGATTAGGGGTAATGAGAATACCTGAAGTGTGAAGTCAGATTCTCACACTTAATCACCTTTGGTGTAGGACTAAGATCATTAGCCTACTTGTGATTATTTAGATGTTTTTGGTGTTTTTGTTTAGTGTTAAGTAATGAGGTTAAGCCATAATCAAGGATTAAACAGACTCATTACACCATCCTAATAGAAGGATAATAGATGAGAATGTTTAAGCTGAGGAAAGCTCCTCAACTTAATCCATGATTAGGGATTAAACTCATGACATAACAAGCCTTTGATTAGGTGGATTTTAATTAATGGTATGATGATGAAGTGATTTTTAGGGTTTGTAAGACAACTTGAGGGGGACTTGTCCATTAACACTAGGGTTAGTCCTTCTTAACCAATTAAGGAAGAATTAGAACCCTAATGCAAGGCCCAAGTTACAAGCTTGATGTCTTAGTGATTATTAAATGGATTGATTAAAGGATTTAAACACATTAAGGGTTTAACACTTAGGATTAAATTTATACACTCCATCCTAATAGAAGGATGCAGACATAAGCTCAATCACAAAGCCTTAAAACCTTTAGGGTTTAGTCCTGGATTATGAGGTGAGAAGAGAAGACTCAATGAGACTCAAAGGTAAAACTAAGAGAGGAGACTAATCAAAACCCTAATCATTGTCATGCTTGGTTGCTCCTAAGGTTTGTGAGGTTTAACAAAGAAGATCTTCAAAGGAATCACCAGGAAGCAGATGAAAGGATCAGGAGAAGCAAAGTAACTTGCTTCATTCAAGAAGTCAAGTCACTTGAGGAAAGAAAGTGAGAAGAATAAGAATGAGCAAGCTCAATCTCAAACACAAAGCAAAATGCAGCAAGGATGCATAAAAGAGATGAAGAGAAGTTATGATAAGTGAAGGCAAATTCACTTCTCAAAGTCACTTACCACCTGAAAGGTTAGAAAAGAAATGCAATGCAATGCAAAATGGGATGGGATGACATGATGCAAACCAAAACCAGAAGCACATTCATGATGTTGATGATGCTATGAGGTGCCACAAACATGAGGCAACAAATGGAGATGATCATACAAACTCATGGATACAAATGGAGCAAGTTAAGACATATGAACATACATGAAAAGTTATGAGATGCATATGGCATACATCAAGGCAAATGCAAAATGAAATGATCAAACATGCTTTCAATATGTCTTAAGATGTTCAATGAATCAAATGGAGGCATGGAATGTCAAGGCAAGTCATGTTGTGCAAGTAAATGCAAGGTGGATGCATATGGAAGCCCAAATTAGGGTTTATGATCAAAGCATCAAACACAAACCAAAATCAGAAGCAAACAACACTATAAAAAAAATTGAAAATGCGCTCAAAGGACCCCTAATCCTATACTAACCCATTGCCCAAAGGAGAGGTTTCAACTCTTAATCAAATTCAAGTTATGATTTTTTCTAAGTTTTCTAGGGTTTTAGGGTTCCTAAACAAGAAAATTACCAAACAAATGGAAAATGAAAGATCAAATCATGGCCATTTAATCTCACAAACTACATGTTAAACACAATGCAATGCAAAAAGAATCAAGGTCCAACTCTTTAGGGTTAGGCAGAAATGATTTTTGGAAGTTTGGATCAAAATAATGCATCAAAATGATTTTAATTCCATGGAAAATTCTCAAAATGCATCAAGATCAAAAAATAAATTTGGTTTGAGGGTTGGACAATGTTTCTAAATGTTTTTAAAGGTTTCATGAATTTTTTGGTGATTTTTAAATACCTAAAAGTATTTTTAATTAATTAATTCTCATTAATTAATTAAAAAGAAACTTTTAAATATTTAAAAATACTTTTTTAATGCTAAAAATGAAAATAAAAATATTTTTGTGTTCTGAAATTAAATAATACCTTGTATAAAAAATTTCAGATTTTTTAATGCATTTTTGCTATTTTTAATAAATTGTAGAAAACAAATGAAATAATATGAAAATTAAATGAATTTTAAACTGAAAAATAGAAAGTAATCAGATCCAACGCATGAGATTCAAACTGGCAAGGGCGGGAGTTGACTGCGCGCGGGTTTGGACGGCTCACATTCAAATTCAGCTAATTAATGATTAAGCCCTAATCCCACCGTTAATGACCCTCAGGTGACCGGAACAGTGTTCCGGTCATCTTCTCCGTTCACTCCAAATTCCAAACTCTCTCAAAATGCATCTAAAATGAAATCTAACTACACAGAAATGAACCCCACTCAAACACGAATCAAAACCCCCAATCAAAACATATTTATCATTCCTAAAATGGCTGAATCGAATCAAACAAAACCTAGGGCAAAAAAGTTTCAGAAACTGATTAAACTCTCATCTCTCCACCATTTTCAAAACCAAAGGTATCAGAGTGATCAGTGAACAACAAAGAACAACTTAGGAACTTTAAAAATCATTTCTGGAAAAAAAGTTCTTGAGCTACCTGAGTTTCGAAGCTTTCAACTCTGCAACTTTCTGACCACTTCCCTTGATGCAATCCACTCCTCTTGGTCCCTTGATGATGTCTGAATGCTTAGAAGGAATTTATGTTGGCTGGTTTGGAAGTTTGAACAAGTTCTGTTCAGTGAGGTGAAGGAATCGTGTTTCTGATTCTTTGAGTTCTGGGTGACTTTGAAGGGTGCTTTGTGATCAGTGAGGTATGGTGAGATGATTGGTGAAGTTTGTTTGTAGGTTTGTGGCTTGTATACTGAGTTTCGAAGGGTTTTGCTCTTGAGAGTGGAAATGGAGAAGTGGTGTTCTTGCTGGTTTCAGGCTTGCTGGCTATGTGAAATGTCTTGCTTTTTGTTTGTATAAACAAATGGGATTGGTCAGAAGATGTGACCTGTGCTTTTGTGATAGGTGAGCTAGCTTTTGCCAAAATGTCAACTTCTTGTAAGAGAGGGCATGGGCAGCTTCTAGCCAAGTACAAAGGGCTTGTCTGGCACAGCATGGCATGAGGGAAAGGCTAGTGTGATTCAGCAGGCTAGGCAGCAAGTGGATGAAGTGTGATCATTGGTTTTGCAACTTGCTCACTTTTGCTTTCTATGAAAATAACTTGCCTTACAAACCATGAAACATGTGATCTTTTGGTTCAAATCTGAATTTTAGAACTTGTGTGATGCTTGTGTATTGGTTTGATACCAACTAGAAGTCACAAATGCCTTTGGTACAAGATTTTGCAAATTTCTCATTTGGTGCATAACTTGAAATTTAATGATTTTAGCCAACTTTGATGCACCATAACTTTTGATCCAAAATGAATTAGGTCATGTTCTTGTACTTTTTGAAAAGGGAAAGATCTAATCTACAACTTTCATGACCAAAGTTTTTCCATTTGAATCATTTTTGGATCAAAAAGTAAGGTTTGAAAAGTGGTATAAAATGACATATTCTTCAAAAGTCAAACTTGCCCTAAAAGTCAACTTTGCAAAAACTTGTAATTCTTCAATTTTGTGAACTTCAACCTTCTTCCATGATCAAATAAAGATCATATACACTCAAAATGATGAAGATCACCCTTTGGTTGGGTCATTGGGGGCCTCAGATGCCCTGATTTTACACTGACTTGTCCAGAAAGTCAACTCTTGATCAGATGACTTCCCCAAGGAATTTCTTCCTGAAAATTGATATGCATACTCCCTATACCATATAGAGACCAATAGAAACAAGAATGACCAAAAAATTTGGAGTTATGGCCTCTGAAACAAAAACCCTAATTTTAGGTCATCTGTGCAGTATAGCCTGGCTCTGCTTCTATACCAATCCCAGTTCTTGTGATTCTTTGGTATTTTTGACTTTGAGAGGATGTAATATGATACAAGAACACACATGGACCCCTTTGAAGTGATTGGTGGCCTTTGGAATGGCTCAAGAAGTTCCTGGATTGCTCAGATCACAAACCCTAGGTGCAGATGACTTTGAATCTATGCAGTGAAACAAAAATGGGATATGAGATCTTATGATTGTGTTTATGCATATGAGAATGATCACAAGCCATGGTGTGAATGGGTGAGGGCAAATTTGGGGTGTTTACAATGTCCACTGAATCAAGAGTTGTTAGGTGGATTTCCTCTACAGTTTGAGTCTCTTCACCAGCAATCCCCGCTTGGTAGTCGGGAAGATCCTAAGACAAGAATCAACTCCCCATTGCCTGATACAAGTGAGCTGAATGTTCCTACACCAATCGTTGCCAAAAAAGTTAGCACTTTCTTTCCTTATCAGGGATCTTCCTCAACTGCTACGCCTTGGTTTCCAGGAGAAGGACTACAACAATTTTCAGTTGTATCTCCTCCAGTGGCAGCAACCAGTTATCGACAGGAGCAAGAAAGGGTTATTGATTTGGTACCCATGTCTTATGCTGAGTTGTGCCCACAACTACTCAAAATGGGGTTGATTGAGTGTCGCGAGCTAACTCCTCCTTCTGGTAAACTTCCCCAAGGTTGGAATCCCTAAGCCTATTGTGTTTTTCACTACGGAGCTCCTGGACATGATGTTAATGATTGCAAGGCGTTCAATCATCAAGTGCAAGATTTAATTGATGAAAGGGTAATCACTTTTGGGCTGACCAGGCGGGAAATGCCGCAAGTTAATGCATGCATGAATAAAAAAGAGGTGGTCAACTTTCCTTCTTCTAGAGTCATTACTCAGGCTAAGCCTTCAAAGGTGTTACATCAACAACCTTCATTTGTTCCTCAATCGAATATAAGTAAAAGAGTGCAGGGGCATGTTAGGAGCTCAAAGAAATGTCAACAACAAAATGCTCAACAACAACCTCAGGGTCAGCAACAACAGGCACAAAGACCATTTCAGTAAAGAGCAAGAGCGAGGGGCTGTAAGATTGACCTTATCCCATTTCTGTATGATGTATTGCTTCCATAGTTGCTTAAATCGAACTTGGTTGAACTTCGTACCATGAGGGCTCCTTCTGCTGACAATCTATCACCAAATTTTGATGCAAACGCCAGGTGTGAATTCCATTCGGGTGCCCAGGGGCACAAAATTGAGAAATGTTGGGCTTTTCAGAATAAGGTACAAGACCAAATTGACTCCAAGGAAATTAATCCCCCCCCCCCCCCCCGCCCAAATGTACTCACGGTGGAGTCGGAGTGAACCTTGTGAATGAAGGTGCCAGGGTTGTTATACTAGATGGTCGTTTCTTAAGCTGAAATCTTCGAATTAATCACCAAGTTTGCAAGGGTATTCGCAAAAGAAAATAAATCCAGAAGTATTCAAATACTCTCAGTAATGGCGATTGCATGTTTGTTTACTTCATTGCATTTTCATCCCTAGTAAGGGGAACTACGTCGCTCTGATTCTTCATTGATCGTGGGTCAATGGAGATACGTAGGCAGATGATCGTCAGGTCTTTGCGAACAACCTGATGGGGAAACTTTCTTCCCCAGCTTTACTCTTTCCTCCAAATGTCTCGTGTCAGAGCCTTAAGGTCAGAATAACTAGAAGAGGAGGTATGATTGCCATGTTGGGCATGAGGACATTTAATGGAAGATTGCAAGTCCATGAAAAGGCTACTGATCATTAAAAGTATCCAAGACTGATAAGTCCAGACGGAGTCAAGCCTCCTCAACTACGGCAATATTTAACTTCTTTACTGCATTTTCATTTGTAGGTTCTTTTATTTGCTAAACATTTTTCTACATGTATGCAATTTTTTTTGCTTTTGAACGATAGTCATAATAAAACTCACATGTTTTTCTTGAAGTAATTCATTTGTATTCACTCATAATTTTGTGCATGTTCATTGCAATACCAGTTGTTGTGCTTAAACTCTGAGGTAGAATGATGAAAAAAAACACAAAATCTCTAATTGTGTGCTCTTGAATAAGACCTTGTTGATAATGTACATGCTTTGTTTCAAATCCCTAAACACCGAAGATATAAGGGAGATAGACCCTTTCTAACCCCTTTGAGCCTTGAAGTAGGAGTTTCTTTTCGCACGAAAAAAGCCTCACATGTAACCCAGGGGCAGGGTAGGTGTCAGTTAGTTGTACCAAGCTTTTAGAATTTCATAAAGGAGTGTATCTTAGGATCCATTACATTCCATTATCCAAATCAGGAGGTCCAAAGACCGAAAACCACAATGGTTGTACTAATCAAGAGGTCCAAAGACTGGAAGCCACAATGACTATCCTTCATCAACCAAAGAATGAGGCAGTCATAACTCTCACAAAGCGATCAAGACAAACAGTGTCACACGATTTGTTAAAATAAAAAAAATTTGAAAAAAAAAAGAGAAATGAAAAACCCTGCTAAGCCGAAACTTGAAAACAAATGACTTAGGCAAAAGTTAGGGCATCCCGCTGGACTTCACAATCAAAGATTCACAAGAATCAGTCTAGGAAAAAGTTATGGGTAAACAAAAGAACGCAAAAGCGAAAGGCGAATAAGATTACACAAGAAAGATCCTTAAACAAGAACAAAGTCGTGTGGCACAGACACGAAAGACAAAGGGGTGACTGACTCCAAACAATAATCTGATTGGTGCTTGAACCGTTAGTGTCAATGGTTCCTCAACCAACACAAAACCCTTATGAAAGGTGAGCACTTGTGAAAATTAGTTGATCATAGGAATTGGGGACATCACAAAGAGGGGTGGGCACAAATAAACTTTGAGTCTGTATTCTTTGTTTCTATAACCGTGAACCAGGCCACGATACAACCCTCAAAAGTCCTAACTGAAACATGGTTATTTTGAGAGCGTACTACCATGAGATAGCATTCCTGACTCATATAAGTTGTGCTAAAAGACCTTTGTTGGTATTGCATGTGCATGCTTTCTTTTATTAAAAAATAATGTCGTATCTTAACCATTGATTCACTCACAAAGGTTTACGACACCTTTTTAGTAAAACTTCAAGGTTAGCATGTGTGTTGCATTAGAATTTTCATTCTTAGAATAAACATTTTCTGCTTGCATACATTTGTTTGACATAGTAAGAAGTTCACATACGGAAATTCAGTCCATAAGCTTAATTTGGCCAAGTTGAGAAGTCTGAAACTTCTGAAAGACAATCACGTCGAGATGCACTTTTCCAAGAAACTCCATTGAGTAAGGACTTTTCCAACCAGTTGTGGTAAGATCTAGCCAATCCGGGTATGTTACGTCAAGCAATCTCTTCAAAATCCAGCCAAACTGGGGCAATCACCTCGAGATTCAAATCTCTCCCAGAGAAATTAGTGCGGGTATTCCCTCAAAGATTAGACAATCAAGGGAAAAAACTATTCAAATACTCGTATTGGGGCAGGCCACCCCAATAGCATGAGAATTCATTATTTCCCGAAGACAGACAATCGGAAGCACTTATCCAGAGTTTAGAGTACTAGGACAACTATGCTCTTGAAGAGTTTATGTGTCACCTTTTTGTCACAACTTTTACTGGTTGATTTCATTACTCATCTAGCGGTCGCTCGTCAAACCAATTATCTCGTTCAATACTTCCAACAGCTACAAGCTCATTTGTGTTGATAATGGCTACACCCTTAACAAGGTTATTACGCCAATTCATGCAGTCACTGTAATACTTAAGAGTTTAAAGACACTGAGTCTTTTGTAAAATCCTCTTAAGGTAAAGTCCGGACAAAAGAAAATGATCCCTAACACGAGACTACTTGAAGTCTTTCCTCCCCAGCAGGATGTGTTTCGGTTTTGTTATTCCCAACAGACGGATGGAAGTTATGTCCAACAGAGGGTATCACATAATTTTTCTCTTCAATAGGTTTCCCTGATTCTGTTCCTCAACAGATCTAGGGTGGCTCTTATTACCCCAGCAGATCTTAGACAAATTTTATTCTTCCCCAACAGATCTCAGAAGATTTCCTTGCTTCAATAGAGCAATAAGGACTATTAATCCCAAAATAGATAGTCATCTTCCCACGGTGAATTATTTCTTACAAGAGTTCATGTATTCCCGATAACCATCTGAACGGTTCCCTTCCCCATAGAGGTTTGGAAAATTCAGGTGGACAAAGAGTTCTCCTCAGTAGAGCCTTGACAAGACTTTTCCCTAGCTAAGTCGAAAAGTTGTAGATCCCCCAGCGGAGTCTTATGGGTGAGATTTAATCCCTAGTAGTTGAAGTATCCCCTAGCAGGGCCCTCAAATCTAAAGTCCAATTTATTTTTGGCAAAGGTGATAATTCGAGACAGATGGATTATTCACACTCTTCTCCAATAGAGATGTTATCCCCACATGGTTTCTCGAGATCGAATTAGCGATCATTCAATTCTCAACAGAGTCAGCAAGGACTTATTACTTCTTCATCAGAAAATCCCTTTGCATTCGCATCATTTCATTTGCATACTCAAAACATAGCATTCCCGGTGTCATGGGGCATCATGCCATGCAATTCAACATATGCATGCTCAGCATAATCTAGGTTTGATATCTTGCAAAGTCCAACCGTATATTGGAAAAAGTCCATCCGCAGGGTGGAAAATTTCTAAATTTCAGCCGTAGACTGGCCGAAGCCCATCCTCTGGGTGGCAATTTTCTAAAGTCCAACCGTAGACTGGCCAAACTCCATCCACTGGGTGGAAAATTTCTAAAGTCCAACCGTGGACTGGCCAAAGTCCATCCTCAGGGTGGCAAATTTCTAAAGTCTAGCCGTAGACTGGCCAAAGTCCATCCACTGGGTGACAAATTTCTAAAGTCTAGCCGTAGACTAGCCAAAGTCCATCCTCAGGGTGGCAAATTTCTAAAGTCCAGCCGTAGACTGGCCAAAGTCCATCCACTGGGTGGAAAATTTCTAAAGTCCAACCGCATTGGCGAAAGTCCATCCTCAAGGTGGAAAATTTCAAAAGTCCCCCGCAGTGGGTAAAAGTCCCCTGTAGTATGGCAAAGTATCTTGAAGTCCAACCGCATATTGGAGAAAGTCCGTCCTCAGGGTGGCAAAATATCTGAAGTCCAACCGTAGATTGGCGAAATTTCGTCCTTAGGGTGGAAAAGTATCTTGAAGTCCAACCGCAAATTAGTGAAAGTTCGTCCTCAGGGTGGCAAAATATTTGAATTCCAACCGCAAATTGGCGAAAACCCATTCTCAGGGTGGCAAAATATCTGAAGTCCACCCGTAGTGTGGCAAGTCGTTAGTCGTTCGACTCCATCCAAAAGAACAAACATTATTAAGGCACTATTGCAGCCTATCAAGAGTCTACCCGCAGTGTGGAAAGCCAGTAGTCGTTTGGCGTGGTTCAAAAATACAGACTTTCAAAGTCCACCCGCAGAAGGCATTCCTCGTTTACTATTCTTCCCATCATAATTATATTTGGGCCTAGTTCATATGGTTGGTGTATATCCCTGTTCTTCTTCCATGGAGTGCAAATTTTCTGGTTGTTTCGGGTATTCAATCCCTGCATACCTCAAACGTCTGAAAGTAACTGCTATCATCCATTCAGGTCTACAGTTATTGAATATGGGAAGTTGTAACATCCCAAAATTTGACCTCTTATTAATAACCCTAATTGGCTTTATGCTTTGCATTCATCCGCGTTTCTCATTAGTTCACAAAACACATCATGTATTCATTGGCATAGATTTGTCATTGGGACTAGAGGTTTCAAAGAATTATGGTTTATACATTATAATTATGTCCATAAGATAAATTCTCAAGATCTGGTTATGTAGTGGACAAAGGTCCTCTAGGCTCATCATCATCATCAATTAGGGTTTGTTTCCCTAATAATCGGACTTTCAAAAAGGATTTGGATCATGACACATTTGAAATGTCAGTATGAGAAGATTGGTAATCCATTCATATAAGGTTGACCCATTGGTGGCCTGTTCATGTGATGCGTCAGTTTCGGTTCAAAATCACTTATAGTGACTTCAGAATTATTATTGGATTGTCACATTTCAACCAGTCAGAATTGCTATATTTGTTGTTAATTCTTTAACAATAAAGTCTAAATATTATTAATGTTTTCCTTGCGAATTTCTGACTTTATCTCCTTCAAGGGTTTATTATGGTTCATGTATATGGCACAATTCCAAAGTTCAATTCAAGATTCAAAGCCCACCACTACAAGGCATTCCATAAAAAATAAAAGAAAGTGAAATTCAAGTTTCCAGCAACTATTTGTCAGGGAAACTGTTTACTTGGAGTGGTATGGGAGCTATATGTGTTTCAACTTGTGTCACCTTTATTGAACATAACTGTTGCCAAAAACTTTCAAATTGTTTGTGGACATAGTCTCACCGATGCAATTACCACTTCGGGCCATGTCTAAGTAATGAGATGTCCTATGTACGGGTAGTTTGGAAATCCTCAAGGAGATATTTTGCGGTGCATATCAGGTTGCAGTTCGAACGTTATTATTGTCATGTGTTTCATCAAGTAGCAGAAAAAGAATATGATATAAGTACATCAGAAAAATTCAGAAAAAATTACAATAAATAGGAGGTGTAAAAAAAATTTCGGGATGTTGATTTCACGGTTACAAAATATAAAAAGAATTAACATCTAACAACACCACTCTCCAATTTTGACTCTCTTCTTCAACCCAATACTCGTTTTTTTCTCTTTGGATTTTTCATTAATCCCCTACCCAATTCAGAAACAGAATATACAGAAGAAAGAGATCAGAAAGTTCAGCTACGGTTTTATAACAGAAAATTCAGAAATAAAACTCTATAAGCTTGACTCCAATCCCAATTTATGTGGAGTCTTCAACATACATCTTCAACCTTCACTCCCTCCTAATTCACGACTTTCGACTCTTTTTCATATTTCAGTGACTTCTACCACACATAAAGGCTTTGAATCCGCTACAACCATATAAAGAAATCATCACCACCATTCTCGCAACAACACTTGGAATTTAGGTTGCAAGGATCTCAACAACGACATCATCCAAGTTCTGTGTAATTCAACATTGTGCTGCATCAAAACTATGTGTACATAAACACAATTCATCAATAAGGATCAATGCAATATTGAATTACCAACAAGATTCAACCACTACACAGAGGTTCACAATCATAAAAAACTCAGAATAGATACAACAGAAATAAAAAAATCAGGGAAAATGATTTATCAGAAAGTCAGAATATAAACTGAGGAAAAAAAACTGAATGGAAATTCAGTTACAAATCAGTTGTAAAATCCCTAACTCACTCTAACGAACAACAGTTAACCATAACAAAAAGTCGGTTAGAAGCTAACCTTATGGGATCTATATAAATCAACAAAGGGTTTCACTCTTCATCTCTCTCTCACTCCATCGATTTTTCGGATTCATCTTCATTCTCTCATTCTTCTACACCTTCTTCAGCTTCCATCTTCACTCTCTTTTCTCTGTAAACTCTTCATCAAAGCATAACCTTCATCACTTCTTCACAACTTCACCATCTTCATTCACATATCAAACACATTGAACCTGCAGATTTAACAACATGCAGAGGGAAGCACATTTTAGAAAAATATTCAAAGAATATAACAACGAAACAAGTTCCAATCGTAACAAGAATCGAAAAGCAATATATCGTGCAAGAAGATCCTTCATTGTCATCTTCATCATATACACACATCAACACCGATCATTGTCCAAAGCTTCACCTTCATTTCGTAGCTTCATCGCAGAGTAAGTAGCTCTGATCGTCATCATCACGTTAAACACACGACTTCATCTTCTTCTTTATCGTGCAGATGCGTAGGGCGTCGTCATTGGCATTTTCATCACACAAACGTCAAACCCACAAGGATCACACGAACATAATCAAATCATCAACCAAATTGCGGACAAATCTGAAATGCAACAAGAGGAAAGGCAACAAATCGAACACGACTACTTAGCTTTGGTACTTCACTGACTTCGCTCGTCGACGTGTGTAGGTATGTACCTTTGACCGAATCTTATCTTTATGTGTTAGTGTTCAAAATCTATTTCACGATCCCGCCGTTTGATAGAGCTTTTAAGGAAACTGTAACCAGTTTTGTAGTTAGGAGGTAAAATTAATGAGGGTTAGTGTTTAGGTTTTAGTGTTATGGTGGTGATTGACTAGAGAGGGAGCCGCCACCGGTGGCGGCTAGGGTTTAGGATGAGAAGATGAAGTTGCAGAGGGAGAAGGTGCATTTGTGAGATGAGGGAGAGAGACATTTTGAAGTCTGAGATTTGTGATTTGTCTTTAATTTTATGAATTGATTTGGATTTACAGGTTAGTTAAAAATTAAAAAACTCATAAAACGCATCATAAATCCCACCGTTATAATTCAAGAGTGGATAAGATTATTTAGGGTGGTCCACTCTGGCGGTGACACTTGTCACCGTCTGGTAGGACCACTATATTTTCTTCACACGCGTGCAACAACACCATAACCATCATGCACCTTGCGCTCCTAAGCCCTCATCATATCATCATCACTATTCTAATGATCTGACGGACCAGATCAGGTCAAAGAATTGACTAGAGTACATATGGTGTACCTCCAGGCCTTAGCGCCATTGGGCCTAAGCCTGAAATGCTATTCACACCTCACCATTCAGGCCTAAATTCATTTTAACTGAATTTGTTTGCTAATGCGGCACCCCCACAGTTACTTTTTTATTTTCTTTTAAATTTCTTTTATTTTCTTTTACAATTCTATTTTAAAATTAGTTGCTCATAACAAAAAAATTCCAGAAATTAAAAATAATATTTTGACATATAAAAAAAATAATTGGTATTTTTTCTTTTTTCCTGACTTTTTCGCAATCCATTTGCTCATACTTTTGCATATTCATGTTAAATTCCACTTACTAACAGGTTCTTTTGTTGTAGGAGGTATTATTCGAGGACTATGCTTACAGATTTAGATTTTTCGTTATACTTTGTTTTACTTTTCTTTTTATGATTCTTATGCTTTCATGATGTAATAGTTTAAGATACTTTTTATGTTTGTATGATACTTAGGAATAAAGTAGAAAAAAGATAAAAATGAAGCGTTAGAAAACCAAATTTAAAAAAAAGGAAGAAAAGGAATATTCGATCCAACGTCGAATAATTTCAAAAATAAATGAAAAATCCATATGATGTTAGGGTTTCCTCGATTACACCTTTGCTCCATTCCAATAAACCAAAGCACACCCTTGTATTTTACTAACCATAAGTTGCGCATCTCAGCACCGCACAATCGACCCACCCGATCATTCCATTCCTTTCATGACTCATCACACATTCTCACAAACCATGACATAGGAGGACCATGTTCATTATTTCATTTTAATATTCAAAATTCCATACTTAATTTCCACATACTTGTGTTTGCTTCACATGCTCCCTTAGGAGTGGCTTGTCTTAATAAAAATGCTTTATATCATTAAAGAACTTTTTCTTCTATTGGTAGCTAAGGTCGGGAGGCATTATATTTACAGCAAGATAATTAATAAAATCTACATACCAAGGTATATTACTTACCGCTAAAGATCTCTCAGAATTTCCAAAAGTTTCTAGATTAATTTCTTCAATGGAATCTAACCTGGATATCTATTTGTCATAAGCAAAATCATCGTTTATAGGTATTATATCTGGTTTTAGGAATTCTAGTCTAGAAAGGTGATCGACAACTACATTTTCCGTACCTTTCTTATCTCTAATATCAAGGTCGAATTCTTGTAGTAAGAGTATCCATCAATGTAATCTAGGTTTTGCATCTTTTTTACTGAGAATGTAGCGAATAGCGGTATGGTCCGTATAAACTATGATTTTAGCTCCTACTAGATAAAATATAAACTTGTTTATGGCAAAAACTACGACTAGGAGTTCCTTTTCAGTGGTTGCGTAATTAAGTTGTGATGCGTCTAAGGTTCTACAGGCATAGTAAATCACATGTAACTTTTTGTCTGTTCTTTGTCCTATGACTGCACCTACAGCATAATCACTGGCATTACACATGATTTCGAAGGGTTTAGTCCAATCTGGTGGTTGCATAATTGGTTCTAAAATTAAAGCTTGTTTTAAAAGGTTGAATGCTTCGTTGCATTTTTCATCAAAAATGAATTCGGCATCTTTCATTAAAAGACCGATCAAAGGTTTGGTTATTTTAGAGAAGTCTTTTATAAAGCGCCAGTAGAATCCATCATGTCCAAGAAAACATCGGACTCCCCTAATTGTTTTAGGTGGTTTTAGGTTTTCTATAACCTCTATCTTGGCCCTATCTACTTTAATACCCTTCTTAGAAACAATATGTCTTAAAATTATACCTTCGGTAACCATGAAGAGACATTTTTTCCAATTTAACACTAGGTTTACTTATACGTATCTTTTCAAGATCTTTTCAAGGTTGACTAGGAAATTGTTGAATTTAAACCCGCAGACTGAGAAATCTTCCATGAATACTTCCATAATCTCATCGAGATAATCAGCGATGATTGAAATCATGCAAAGCTGAAAATTTGCAGGAGCATTACAGAGTCCGAATGGCATTCGCCTATGGGCAAAGTTTCCATAGGGGCATGTGAAGGTTGTTTTCTCTTGATCTTCTGGGTGTATAGTGTAAACACCCCAAATTTGCCCTCACCCATTTCACCATGGCTTGTGATCTTTTCATATGCATAAATTCAATCATGGCATCTCATACCACATTTTTTATTCACTGCATAGCTCCTAAGTCGTCTGCATCTAGGGTTTGTGATCTGAGCCATCCGAGAGCCATCTGAGCCACTCAAAAGGGAATTTATCACTTCAAAGGGGCCCATGTATTTTCAAACATCATATTATATCCCCACAAAGTCAAGAAAGTCAAAGAATCACAAGAACTGAAAATGGCATGGAAGTAGAGCCAGGTTTGACTGCACAGATGACCTAGAATTAGGGTTTTGGTTTCAGAGGCCATAACTCCAAATTTTTTGGTCATTCTTGTTTCTATTTGTCTCTATATGTTACAAGGATCATGCATATCAAGTTTCATGAAGAAATTCCATGGGGAAGGCATCTAATCAAGAGTTGACTTCTTGAGCAAGTCAGTGTAAAATCAGGGCATCTGAGGCCCCCAATGACCCAACCAAAGGGTGTTCTTCATCATTTTGAATGTGTATGATCTTTATTTGATCATAGAAGATGTTAGAAGTTCACAAAATTGAAGAATTTCAAGCCATTTGCAAAGTTGCCTTTTTGGGAAAATGACTTGTAATGGAAACTTGCCATTTTGGGAAACTTTTTCAACCTTTTCTTTTTGATTCAAAAATGCTTCAAATGGGAAAACTTTGGTCATGAAAGTTGTAGAATGGATCATTCCCTTTTCAAAAAGCACAAGAACTCATTCTAATTCATTTTGGATCAAAAGTTATGGCTTGTCAAAGTTGGGAAAAATCACATAATTTCAAGTTTTGTACCAAAGAGGCATTTTGCAAAATGGTATGATCAAGCATTCTTAAGACTTCAAATGTGCACAAACTCTTCACAACATGCTCATGTGACTTCTAAAAACCAGAATTGGCCCAAGAATTATGCATTTTTGTGCCTTGAACTTCATGAATTCACAAAGGGGCCAAAGATGTACCAACTTGCAAAAACTCATGAAGTCATGCCTCTACTTGTTACAGCTCACAAGATCTGATCCACAAGAACTCCATGATCTTAGCTGAGCCCAACCATGCCCCTATCACAACCTCACACTTGCCCATACCTCAAGTACACCTAACTTGGACTTTATGCAAAAACACCCATACCAATCCCACAGTGCCACACCAACTTCTCTGACCCATCCAAATGTGATAAGTGGACCAAAAGGGACTCAACACAATAGACACACAAGCCTGAAACATCCTCCAAGCCATAGCTCAAAATTTTCACCTCTTATGCATTTTCATTCGAAACTCATTCTACAAGACACAAACACCAAAACAAGCTTCATAGAACCTCTCAGCATGTTCCACTGATCATCCCTGACCCTTCACCTTGCCCTGAAACCCCCTGAAACTGAAACACGATTCTCACCCCTCACTGAACAGAACTTCATCAAACTCACAAATCAGCCACTTTAAACTCCAACCAAGCTTCAAAGCTTCATCAAGAGGATCATTGGAGCCATTTTGAAGCAAAGAAGCAGGCAAAAAGCCCCTGGATTGAAAGCTCCATTTCAGGTGAGCTCAAGAACTTTTTTTTCTTCAGAAATGCATTTTTAAGTTCCTAAATGAATCTATGTGATGTGCTGATCATGCTGATATGTTTAGTTTTGCAAATGGTTAAGTATTGAGTATGTATGAAGCTTCTGAAATTTTTTGACCTAAAAAACTTTTTGATTCGATTCAGCTTTGATACGAAAAATAAATGTGTTTTGATTGATGATTCTTGTTGTATGATGTATGGGGTTGGATTCTGGGCAGAGAGATCAAGTTTTAGTGACCTAGGGAGTGATTTAGCAATTTTCAGGGAGGGAGGTGGCCGGAGAAGATGACCGGAGGTCATTTCTGGCCACATGAATGTCATTAAGTTGTTAATCACGATTAGGGTTTGGTTTGAATGTGGACCTTAGATCTTGTGGACTTTTGTTGACTCCCGCGCGAATGGATGGCCTGAATCTCTCATTAAAACCCTAATCTTATTTAATTAGTTTAATTAATCCAGTTTAAATTAATTGGCTCAGTTTGAATTCCATCCACAGGATCTGGCGCGCAGTCAACCCCCCCTTCCCCAGAATCAATCCTGGCCCTTCCCTTTGCATACTTCCATTTATTTTAATTTTTATTTCATTTAATTTGATTTATCTTTTACATTTTATTTAAAATAGCAAAAACCATTTAAAAATTTTGAAATTTTTTGTCAAAGATTTCATTAATTTTTAAAACCCAAAAATATTTTTATTTTTATTTTTTTTGCATTAAAAATCATTTTTAAATCATTTAAATGTTTATTTTTAATTAGTTAATGAAAATTAATTAATAAAAAATACATTTAAGTATTTAAAAATGACCAAAAAATTCACATTGCACTTTGAAACATTTAGAAACATTGTCCAACTCTCAAACCAAATTTCTTTTTTGTTCTTGATGCCTTTTGTTTCAAACTTCAAAAGTTCCTTTCTGCCTAACCTTTGAGAATTGGATGATGATTTTTCTTGCATTGCACTCTTCATAGCATATAGTTTATAGGATAAAATTGGTTTGAATTGATCTTGCACTTTCAATTTGTTTAGCATTTTTCTTGATAAGGTACCCCAAAACCCTAGCAATCTTAGGAAATTCATAACTTTCACTAGGTTAAGAGTTGGATCCTCCCCTTTGGGAAGTGAGCTTGTATAGGTTTAGGGTATCTTTGATTGAATTTTCATTTTTTTATCATGTCATTTTCTTCTGGTTTTGAATTTTTGCATTGCATGATGTATGTAACCCTAATTTGTGCCTTCCTTTGCATTCATCTTTCATTTGCTTGCATCCAATGATTTGTCATGACACTTTGTGCATCCTCATGACATATAGGACATCTTAAGACATATTGAAATCATGATTGATCATTGCATCATCCATTTTCCATGTTTTGCTTCCATTTGATGTCATGTGCATTCATGAACTTTCATGCTTCCTTTATGCTTCATTTGCATCCTCATTACTTGTATGATCATTTGCATCTCTTGGCATGCTTACATACCATCTCATAGCATCATTTGCATCATGAATATGCTTCTGGTTTTGGGTTGCATCTTTGCATTTCATCTCATTTTCATTTCTTTTCATTTGCTTATTACTAACTTTTCAGGTGGTAAGTGTTTGAGAAGTGAATTTGCCTTCACTTCTCATAATCTCTTCTCATCTCTCTTATGCATCATTTCTGCATTTTATCTTGTGTATTGGATTGAGCTTGCTCATTCATGATCATCCTACTTTCTTTCTTCAAGCAACTTGCCTTCTTAAGTGAAGCAAGTTGTTTTGCTTCTTGTTGCTTCTTCTTCCTTTCATCTGCTTCCTGGTGGTTTCTCTGAAGATCTTCTTGCAAACCTCATAAACCCTAGGAACAACCTAGCATGATAACAATTAGGGTTTGTTTAGTCCCCCATTTAGCTTTTACCTTTGTGTCATCATTGTGTCTTCTCTCCTCATCTCTTAATCAAGGACTAAACCTTAAAGGTTTTAAGGCTTTGTGTTTAAGCTTATGCCTGCATCCTTCTATTAGGATGGAGTGTATAACTTTAATCCTAAGTGTTAAACCCTTAATGTGTTTAAATCCTTTAATCAATCCATCAAATAATCATCAAGACATCAAACTTGTAACTTGGGCCTTGCATTAGGGTTCTAATTCTTCCTTAATTGGTTAAGAAGGACTAACCCTAGTGTTAATGGACAAGTCCCCCTCAAGTTGTCTTACAAACCATAAAAATTCACTTATTAATCCTATCATTAACTAAAATTCACTTTAATAAAGGTTTTGTTTTGTCATGAGGTTAATCCCTAATTATGGATTAAGTTGAGGAGTCTTTCTCAGCTTAAATATTCTCATCTATTATCCTTCTATTAGGATGGTGTAATGAGTCCATTAAATCCTTGATTATGGCTTAAACTCATTACTTAACACTAAACAAAAACTCCAAAAACATCTAAATAATCACAAGTAGGTTAATGATCTTAATCCTACATCATGGTGTTTAAGTGTGAGGTGCTTACTTCACACTTAAGGTATTCTCATTACCCCTAATCAGAGGGAGGGATTGATGAGTTTGCTAACCCTTGGTTTAGGCTTAAGCTCATTTACTTATGCAAAACACCAAAAACAATAACAAAACTGAAAACACAAAAACAAACAATAATCGTCTCTTCCGAGATTCTTTTCTCATCTCATTCACTCACAAACGAGAACTTTCTTCTTCCGTCTAATGCAAGACAGTTTGCACCTGAGCCAGACAGGTCATACACTTGAGCATGGACAAGCAAGCAGTTCACAAGTCAATTTATCTTTCAGTCTCTTTGGGTCGAACTACGGTGTTCTGACTTCCTCATTGCACGAGAGGATACGTAGGCATAACTTAACAGTTATCGAACAAACGTCTCTTTATATCCCCCCTCTTCCCAGCATCATTTATTTAAGCCTCATAGTCTTGAGCATTTCATCTTTGTTCTCACACTGGCACTTCTTTTATACACTTCACATTTCTTTTACACTGACACTTGCATTCTTTCCAGCTTTGATACACAAATTACACTGACACTACCCCCTTTAAAACACAAATCTTTTAAGCATGGATCCCGTCGAGTACGACGGACAATCTGGGTGCTAATACCTTCCCAGGTTGTAACCAACCCCCTTTCTCAGTCTCTCTGGTTCGCGACCGTCTTATCCATATCTTTCTAGGTCTATGCAGCATTACCTTTCCTTCGGGATAAAAATGCCTAGCTGGAGACTCTTGTCTTTCTGAGTTCACCCCTGTGTGTTCTCTTCCTCTCTCACCGACCGTTCGCGTCTGTACCCCTTCTGGCCAGGTGTCATTTTGGTGGGAGCGACAACTTGGCGACTCTGCTGGGGACCCTTATACTGTAACCAGGGCTTCTGGTTCTTTTTGTGGGTTCCTCCTAGCGCTTGTTTGATTTGTGTTTACTGGGGTGTTATGTGTTATTTGTGTTTGTTTATATGCTTTATTTACTGCTATATGTACAGTCATTTATTGCTTTCTTTACAGCTTTATACATCATACTGTCATACTGTCATCTTGCTGGATCTGGTTTGTTGTTTTTATGGGTGGGGTTCTACTGAGAGTTTAAGGTCCTATACCTGGGGCCTGAGTGACACCTAGGCTAGAGTGGTTCATGTTCTTTCCCATTCCATTTCGGTCTGGTGCGGGAATATGAAACACGGTTCAGATGTGGGTTTCTTCTTGAGAACTCTGTGCTACATATCTCTTGTAGTGCTAGGGCTATCTGGGAAGCCTGCTATGTCTGGATGACCTTTATTATGACCTTCAGAAACTGAGGTGAATTAGAGGAGGATCCTTTATGGTTATTGTAAACACTGTACCTCCGGGTTAGAAGTGTTTACACTTCTCATAACTGATCCAAGTCTGAGGATCCTTGTTTTAGAACACCACCTGTGAGGGGGTTGGGCTGTTTACAGGTTTGCAGGTACCCTTGGCCACATCATACCCTGTTACTTGTTTGATTAAGAGTACCTTATTTTGGATAGTTCTTGTGATTTAACCCTGGACATGTGACTCTTTATTTGAGTCCCCCACCTTGGTTACTGGATTTCTGAACCTCCATCTGGACTTCTTGAACATACATGGACCTTTATATCAAGACAGTAATCAGATCCAGCTTGATCACAAACCCTTGCATATCATTTGCATACTCATCATTCGCATCATTTAACATTTGTTTATTTGTTTTTCAGGGTATCCATATTGTATCTGGCTTGGTTTTGACCCCTTCATCTGCATAGACCTCTGTTCATCAGTTATATGCTTCAACTATCTTCATCAGTTGCCTGCTTCAGCTACTTTTATCACCAGCCTCAGCCTGTCAGTGGCTCATCTCCAATATCAGTCTTCATCATCAGCACTTGTTTTCAGCTCTTCATCAGCAGTCATGGCACCCAGGAAGAGCAACATTTCATATCATTTCTTTGAGCCTGTGTTGACTGGTATCAGGCAGGTCCAGGCACTTATCACTCCAGACCACATCCCATTATTCAGAGAGCATTATGGAGGCGTCCTTGATATGGTTATGGACTTGGATCCTTCTCAGAGGAGTATGATTCACACCTGCTTACAGTTCTATGACCCTCCTTTGAGATGTTTCACTTTCCAGAACTTTCAGCTAGGACCTCTGCTGGAGGAGTTTTCATCATTGATTGGAGTACCTGTCAGGGGTGGTGTCCCCTTCAACCCATAGATGACTTCTCCCAGCAATGGAGAGGTGGAAAAAGCACTATACCTGGAGCCTATTGTAATTGAGCAGAACATGACAACAAAGGCTGGGATCCCTGGTTTACACTTAGATTTCTTGATTTCTCAGGCCATCCTGAAGGCCTCCTTGGGAGAATGGAGGGCAGTTTGTGCATTATTAGCCCTCAGTATATATGGGGTTATACTATTTGCAGATGAGCCCAAGTTTATCAGCAAGAACGCCATTCATCTTTTCCTTCTGAGGAACCCAGTACCCACCTTGCTGGGAGATTTTTATTATTCCATTCATCAGAGGAATGAAAAGCAAAGAGGAAAATTGGTGAGATGCTGTGCTCCCCTATTTCATACCTGGCTGCTCAAACACTTACCTAGGACTGATGCCTTCCTGAATCCTCACCAACAGAAGAGTTGGGCTAAAAGACTTATTGCTTTGACTTCAGATGACATCAGATGGTGCACCCAGGGCACCAAAGGCAGGGACATAATAACTAGCTGTGGACAGTACCCCAATGTACCTCTAGTGGGAGTGAAGGGTTGCATCAACTACAATCCTTTGCTGTTTAAGAGGCAATTGGGCTATGCTTTGGTTCACCCTCCTAGAGTGCAAGACTTGGCTGAAACCCTGTATTGTGAGATAAAGCCTAATCTGGCTGTTGTCAGGCAAGCATCCTGGGCTTGGGACAACATCCAGACCAAGGGGATGGCCATTCTTGGGAGGTGCAATAATGTGGCTTCAGCTCAGTATTATGAATGGTCTCATGCTAGAGCTCAGATTTCTGGGATGCCTTTCACCATTGAGGATACACCTGGACCCTCCACAGCACAGCCGCCAGCCACTGTCAGCCTGGAAGAATTTGAGAAGCTGAAAGAAAGGAATGAGAATCTGGCTCAAGCTCTGAAGAAGACCCTCTGGGAGAGGAGTGATGGTCGTCTAGACATTGAGAGGTTGGAGAAGCTTAAGGTGGAGCATCTGGCCAAGATTGAGAAAGCAGAGGACTACATCAAGAAATCAAGAGCTGGAGAGCAAATATTGAAGAATGCCTGTAAGGAGGCCAAGCATCAGAAGGCTAGGACTAATCTCTATCTACAAGAAAGTCAAGCTAGGTGGGTCAGGATCACTGAAGCTCGTACTCAAGAAGATAAGAGAATTATTGCTCGCCGCCGGGTGTTTCAGAGTTAAAGCTCGTACTCAAGCTTTGCTGGCAGCCCAGAAGGAAATTTCAGAGTTAAAGCTTAGAGCTGGTTTGAAAAGGTCAAAGGACCAGGACAGGCACAGGAAGCTGACCTCTGCCATAGCCACCAGGAATCTTCTTATCAGGACTATTACAGAGCATCCGGCCGGTCCTGTAAGTGAAGCACTTTTGAAGGAGGTTAAGGAGGATGAGTTTGGACTTGATGTCTGACTTTTGTTTGTTGTTGTTTTCATTTGATGTACTTTTCTTTTATGTTGTATTTTGACCCCTCAGGGGCGTGTGTTGTAAAAAAAAACAGACTATGTATTCACCATTTGTAATATATTTGTTAGTTTGTTTCCATTTGGGTTTCTTCTTTCAAGCAACACCAAAGCATCTTCCTCGGGGTCTGGAAAGGTCAAAACCAAGAACCAAGCCGGATACCTTGGAAAATAAATAAGCATACTGCATTGCATGCTAACCTTTGTCTTGTTTTGTAGGTTTTGGTTTTTATTTGTTTCTAACTCTGTTGTGGTCCAGGAATTATTGCTCGCCGCCGGGTGTTCCCTCTCAATCGTCTGCACCGGTATCCTACCCGCAACAACCTTCCTGGTATCCAAATGGATCAAGTACAGCAGGACCTGACAGAGGTCAGAACACAGATGGCTAATGAAAGAGTGGAGATGAGGAACCAAATGGCCCAATTCATGACAGTAATGACTGGCTTGGCTCAGAGTCAGGAAAGGCTGGGGGCATTGGTAGAAAGACAAAACCCCGAGGAACCCCATCCTAGGACTGGAGGAACTAGTAATAATGAGGGAGGTCAGCCTCATGTTAACCCACCAGTATTTGGACCTCATCTAGATCCGGAAGTCAATATCCCAAGGAATGTACCAGGCAACACTGCTGCAGGCAGGATCTTGCAAGAAGATCCTCAAGATGAGCAGTTTAACTTAATGAGAGCTGGGGATGAAGTCTATGATAGAAGGTTTGATGAAATTGCTGAGAAATTGAGATCTTTGGAGTCTCAAAACTCCTTGGGTTTTGATGTGATGGATATGGGGTTAGTGGATGGGGTAAGGATTCCCCACAAGTTTAAACCCCCGTGCTTCGAGAAGTACAATGGAACTTCCTGTCCACGAACTCACCTACAGTCTTTTCTGGGGAGACTTAAGGCATACACCATGGACGAAAAACTGTGGATGTTTTACTTTGAAGACAGTTTGATCGGGGCTTCCAGGGAGTGGTTGTAACACGGTGGGAGAACTGACTTTAAGTTATGTTGCGGATAGCAAGAGTCGCCACCGACTTTTATTTTATCCAAAGGAAAGGCATAAAAGAACAGGAAAGACCTTTTAAAAGATTTTTGGGTCCGGGGGGTAGGTTATGTAAAGGGAAGGTGTTAGCACCCTTTACATCCATGGTTATCCATGGGCTCTTAGTTACTTAGCTCACTTTGAATTGTTTTTGAAAAAAAGTGAAGTGTGTGAATAGAAATTTTCATAAGAGTTTAATAATGATCCATGTGCGGATGCGTAAAAAACTTGTGTTTGAAAATTGTTTGAAATTTGTGAAGTATTTGAAATTTGTTTTGAAATAGTGAGCAAGTAACTATGAGGAACCTACCCTAAAGTTTAAGTCTTTCTGTTCTTTATCCTTTAAATGGTAAGACTATCCCTATTATTAAGGAATAGGTAGTCATTACCTTGGATGTGAGGGACATATGAGGGACATCTGTTTTATGAAGGCAACCGTGGGGTGTATTAAGCATTTAGGAGGGATTGTCATCATTATTCGAAAGGGACTTGATTTTTCTAAAGGCAACCATTAAGGGACTTGATGACTTTTCTTTTAAGGGACTTGCTTTATACACCCCACTTGACCTTTTTGAATAGGCAACAATAAGAGGCAACCCTAGAAAGTGAGATGGCGATTAAAATCGACTTACGTGTGTGAGTGTTTAATTTAATTTATCTTATAATTAAAATGATCTAAATTTGATTTTAAATATAATACATGTTTCCACTCCCTAAATTACTAACCATAGTATAAAAATTAAATAGTTTAAATATTTACAAAAATTTACACCAAGGAGCAATTACAATAATTATAATAATAAGCAATTAAAAATAAATAGTAAAATAAATATAGAAGCAAAATATAAATAAATAAGTAAGAATAAATAAATAAGCAATAAATAAATATAATAGGGGTTAGTAATAATAATAATTAAAAATAAAATAAGGTTAGTGAAATAATAATAATAAGCATAATAATAAAATAAATAGATTAGTAATAATATGGTTAGTAATAATAATAAACAAAATAAAAATTAGAAACTATTAAGAAATATGAACAATTTAATTATAAAATTATATACAACTTATTAATTCTAAACATAAGAAATTATAATTATAAAATTTAATTGTCTTTAAACATATATAAAATAAAAGAATAAGATTTAGATTATGAACAAATTATAGAAATAATTACTAATTATATTTGCTAAGATTCAATTATATTAAATATTATATTTACAAAAAGATTAGAAATTTAAATCATAAAAATAAAATTAGTTTTTTTATTATTTAGAAAATAAATTAGGGTTTTCAAAATTAGGGTTTGTTTAGAAAATATTTTTTAAGGTTTAATTTAATATACAAAATTATTTAAATAAACATACATATATTATAATTTAACTACATAATGAAAGAAAAATTAAAATTGAGAAAAATAAAAGTTTAGAATTTTAAAAAATATAAGTGTTGTTTTTAAATATTTATTAAATATATATACATGCATAATTTATTTTTTAATTGATAAATAAGAAAACAATTTAAGCAAATTAATTAAATAAATTAAAACAGAAAAATGGTAAAAAGAAACTTACCTTGGCTGGGTTTGAACCCAGGACATCCTGCCTGCAAGCAACAAAACGTACCACCAGGCCAGCCACGTATTGGTGATAATGGAATGAGTTGAATCAGTTTTATGCAATGCCTGGAAAAAATCAGAAAAATAAATGGAAGCAAAAGGCCTGGGGGAGGATTGAACCCAGGACCTTTCAACCAAACGCATGTGCACATTACCAACCAAGCTAGATGAGCGAACCTGTTAGTTATCCAACAACAATTGATAATATAATATAACTGCCAATTATATGGAAAAAATAAGAAAAAGGATGGCGCAGCCAAGTCTCGAACACAGGCCATCAAGTTATACGCGTATACTTCATACCACTGGGCCAAGCAGCCAGCTGTGACATAAAACCACCACCATTGCATAAAATATAATACATGATATTTGAATTTGAAAAAACGCGCGCAGGCCAACTTCATCTTCAACCTCTGGACATTGAATTTTGCTGCGAAAATTGTTGCAAGATTACCTGCGATTTTACCTGCACCCTAAACCTACGAATTTCAAACTATCATCAAACAGTACAATTTTATCAAATTGGGAACACTTTTAGATTCCTTGCAACCTGCACAGTTCAATTTTATTAACCAAATTCATTTATAACGCATGAATCAAATAACCCTAATTTGAAGGTCCAAACCCTAATATGGCATCTCACGAATTTCTCATGGTTTCTTTGGTTTCTTTGCCCAGAAACGTTCTACATATCATCACAAACAAGATTAAACAAACAAAATTCATGGAAAAGCAACAAATTATTGAAATCGAAAAAATTATTTTCAAGAACAAAGTGAACTCGGGTTGAGCAATATAGCATGGTATTGATGCATATGAGTGTTAGTTCATGATCATAGAGGCCCAAGGAGTCTTGCTATGTTCTTGTTTTACCTTCTAGAGCCCTGGAAATCAAAAACCGAATGTGAGTTTTTGGATGGTTTTTTAATTTGTGAAACTTACTTTTGGAGGCAGAGAATTCGTGGCTTGGTGATTGCAATGAGTTAAGTACTTATAGGAGAGTGAATTAGGTCAAAGAGATTGATCATTTGTGTGGAAAAATTGATATGAAAAGATTCAAAATGATCATGCCTTTAAAATCCAATATTCTTGTATGAAGGCTTGCTATTTTTGGACAAATCTCATGATTTCTTTCCTCTTCAATTTAAATCAATATTTAAGACTTTCTAGAAGCTTAATCTCCATCAAATCTTACATTTTCATATTTTATTTTTATTTAAAATGATTTTTAATGAATTAAATCAAAATAAATAAAAATAAAATAATAAAAATTCTGATTTTTAATGGTTTGGGTCGTGCATGAAGTCATTGTATGGGTTGGGTCATTATTTGGCAAGCCCATTTGGAAGAAATTGGTTTTAGACCTCCTTTTTCATCATAAACCAACTCAAAATTTCCCAACTTTGCAAGGGCACATATCCTTCAATTTTAAAGCTATGAGGGTGTTCTTGGACATTTTGGAAAGCTTAAAGAGTCCTCTAAACAACCCCACTGGTTTCATGTCCATATCATTTACCAATCTCAAGCTATGCCCTTTTGAAGTTGTTGACTTTTTGTTGACTTTCAAAAGGACCTATAATGTCTTAGCTCATACCTTCCAAATGAAACATTTTTGGGCTTGGCTTGTGAGACACAAAGTTGTAGAGAATTCAATTTCCTTCAAAATGAGCTTTGAGTGGAGACTTGGTGATGAAGCATGTGAAAGTTATGGCTGGTCAAAGTTCAGTTGACTTTTACTAAGGAAACCCTAATTTAGAAACCCCTGATTCTTGATGATCTGAAATCTCCTTGATGAATCATGATCAACCCTTGATCAAATGATGAAATTTACTTCATATAATTGATGTTGGCAAAAAACATGAAGTTTGACTTTGGTTTGACCTCAGTTTGACTTTTTAACTGCTTTGACTGATTTTGACTTATCTGATCATCTGACTGAGCAAACTTTTGAGAAAAGTCTTGAAACTTGACATGGGGGTTCTTACACACATATAAGATGTTATGAAGCTCACTTTAAGTCTTGGAAGTCCATTTAGCCTGATTAAAGTCAAAACCCTAGTTTTGGATGCACTGCTTAGGAGGTGCATTGTCTGAGGGAATTGTCAACTCTTCTGACCAATTGTGAACTTTGTGAACCTTGTGAACCATCATAAAATGTCTTGTGAATCTCATGGGAGGTATTGTGAACCTTGTGAACCTTGTTAACCTTCATGAAGTGACTTGTAGACTTCATGAACCTCATGAAAGGTCTTGTAAGTGTTATGAATCTTGTGAACCTTGTGAACCTCATAAAGTGACTTGTAGACTTCATGAACCTCATGAAAGGTCTTGAGAGCATTGTGAATCTTGTGAACCTTTGTGAACCTTCTTAGCACACAAAGTCTTGTATTGTGAGGGCAAATTTTAGGGTGCAACAGTGGTATTCACACTTGACCAGAGCTACTATCAAATGCTGGAAGGACCTAGCTGAAGCCTTCATCAGGCAGTACCAATACAATCTGGACATGGCTCCTAACAGGACCCTCTTGATGGGGATGTCTCAATCCTCCAGGGAAAGCTTCAGGGAATATGCCCAAAGGTGGAGACAGCTTGCTGCTGCTGTCCAGCCACCCATGTCGGAAAGAGAAATGGCCGACATGTTTATGAATACTCTGCAAGGAACATATATTGATAGGCTAGCCGCCTTTTCTTCTACTAGCTTCGCAGACGTGGTTATAGCTGGTGAAAGAATTGAAAGTCTGCTAAAGATGGGCAAGATTTCTGATAATGGTGCAAGTTCGTCAAGTAATTCCAGGAAACCTTTTGTGGGACCTAGAAGGACCGGTGAGACAAATGCCATTCATGCCAACAGGGGCAGGCCTCAGTATGTCCACAGATCAGTAGCAGCTGTCACTATTCCAGCTCCGATTCCTCAGCAACCAGCATATCAGCCACCACCACAACCACATTATCAACAACAAGTTCAGTATCCGCCACATAGAACATACAACAACAATAACATCAATCAACAACAAAGACCTTTTCAACAAAGACCATCACAGGCAAATAGAGTGATTGATCCTATTCATATGCCTTATGCTGCCTTATTGCCACAACTCCTGAAACTTAACTTGGTTGAGCTAAGGACATTGGCACCACCAGATCCCTCCAATCTCCCAAAGAATTACGATGTCAACGCCAGGTGTGCTTTCCATTCTAATGCACCTGGTCATAACACAGAGAAATGCAGGGCTTTGCAAATGAAAGTTCAGGATCTGGTGGATTCTAAAGCCCTCAACTTCGCACCTCCTCCAAGTGTCACCAGGAATCCCATGCCCAATCATGGAGGGCAAAGAATTAATGCCATCGAGGAAGACAAGCCATCTTTCTTAATCGCCAGTGTTGCACAAATTCGAACACCTCTGGTCGAAATTATAGCTCAGCTTCTAGAATGCCAGGTGTTTCCCGGGTGTGAGCTCGGTTGTGGGTATTGCAACATTGCGGTCAATGGGTGTGATAATTTGAGAAGCGGAATAGATGGCCTTATCAAGGATGGAATCCTTCAAATCTCAACAACGGCGCCTACAAATCCAGCAATTCCTTTGACAGCATTTCCTGAGTCTCCTACAACAACAGCAGCAATTATTCCAACCGATTCCTCAATATCATCAACAATGGCTTCATCCATCATTTCAACAAATCAAAAGTCAACAACCATTTCTTCTACAACATCAACATCCTTTTTTTCTACAACGCCAACAAAAATTAATGAAGATGTCTCAGCAGTCACCATTTACTATGATCCTCCAAACAACAATTTCCAACAACAAGCAGTGGCACATCCTGTCAGGTCGCCAGTCACCATTTACTACGATCCGCACACCATTGCAGTACCTTCCTCTGCAGCAGTAAGTCCAGTTACCATTATGGTGCCTGGGCCAGTTCCATATGAAAGCATTAATGCCATCCCTTGGCATTATGGCTCTGATCTTTACTGCAACGGGGAGAAAATTACTTTGGATTCTTCAACCTCTTCTCCATAAATTGATAATGTTGGGGGAGGCAGAGGCTTCACCAGAAGCGGACGCCTTTTTGCCTCACAATTGCAAAGATCTAATGTTGAGGCAGAGGTGCTTCCAAAGCAAAAGGAAAGAGTGTGGTGCTTGAAGAGCCGGTTATCAAAGAAACTCAGAAGACATCTTTTGAGCAAGATGTAGACGAGTTTATGAGAATCATAAAGAGAAGTGATTACAAGGTGGTGGATCAGCTTCACCAAACTCCCTCAAAAATCTCCATATTATCCCTGCTGATGTGTTCTGAAGCTCACAGGAACGCATTACTAAAAGTCCTGCACGCAGCATACGTGCCCGAGGAGATCATTGTTAATCAGCTAGAAACTGTGGTGGAAAATGTCAACACCAGTCACGGACTGGGCTTTACCAATGCTGACTTAACAACTGAGGGACGTAACCACAACAAGGATTTACATATCACCTTGGAATGCAAAGATGTTGTTCTATCTCATGTGCTGGTGGACACTGGGTCCTCACTCAATGTTTTGCCAAAGAAAGCCTTAGTGAAGCTGGAGTATGATGGCTTGGCACTGCGTCCGAGTAATTTGGTGGTGAGAGCGTTTGATGGCTCTAAAAGATCAGTGCTTGGAGAGATTGATCTGCCTGTGATGATTGGCCCGCAGACTTTTAAAATTACCTTCTATGTGATGGACATTCAGCCGGCCTACAGCTGTTTGTTGGGTAGACCCTGGATCCATGCCGCTGGCACTGTTACGTCTACCCTTCACCAGAAGCTGAAATTCGAGTGGGAAGGCCAGATCATCACCATCTGTGGTGAAGAAGACATCTTTGTTATCCATATGGCTACGTATAAGTATATTGAGATGGATGGAGAGATCCATGAAACCATGAGCCAGGGGTTTGAGGCCCTGAACATTAATGAAGCATCTGGTGTACTGGGAACCTCCATGACATCTTATCAGCAAGCCAGGAAGGCTGTTGAAGAGGGTACTGCCCAAGGCTGGGGCAAGCTACTGCCCATGGAGAAGAAGGAGGACAAATTTGGGTTGGGTTACAGACCAACTCAACAAGATCAATCAGAGGCTGCCAAGAAGCCCAGTTTTGTCAGCGGGGGAATGCTCACCCCTGATGCAGTGAACAACTTGGAAGACGAGGAAGAAAGTGACCGCAACCTGGAGAGCTGGATACGTCCAAGGATCCCGGGGAGTCAAGTCCTTAACTGGTCTTCCCAGGAAATTATAAGGGTTACTCCTGCAGAGTAATTATTATTTCCTGTATTTTTAAGCATGCATCAAGTCTTGCATCTTGCCCAAGATAACAAGACTCATTTTGTAATTGGGCCATCTTGTAATTTTGTGCAAACAGATCAATCAATGAATATCAGACATCTTTTGCAAATGAGTCTTTTCCTTTTCCGCTCACTGTTTTCCATTTTTCTTTTTGTACAAAAATAAAATGGCAATGTTTTCCAAAATGATAACTTCATTTCACTTTTTCTAAACAAGATTAAAATCGATCACTAAAATGAACAATCTAAACCCTTGCAAAGAGTGCCTTTCAGACTGCACCGACAACAACACTGCTATGGCTTCATATGACTTCGACAATCCAATCAATCAAGCTGATGAAGGGGTTGAGGAAGACTATGAGCTGCCTGAAGAGCTATCCAGGTTGTTAAGGCAAGAGGAGAAGGTTATTACTCCTCACCGGGAGGAGATTGAAGCGGTGAATCTTGGTATGGAAGAAGATGTGAAAGAAGTTAAGATTGGAGTCTGCCTACAAGATTCAGTAAAAGAGCAACTGATTGATATGCTTCGGGAGTATGTGGATGTGTTTGCTTGGTCTTATCAGGATATGCCAGGGTTGGACACCGATATTGTCATGCACAAGCTGCCTTTGAAAGAAGACTGCCCACCAGTAAAACAGAAGTTGCGCCGTACTCGCCCAGATATGGCAATGAAAATTAAAGAAGAGGTGCAAAAGCAGTGGGACGCCGGATTCCTTGCTGTGACTAGCTACCCGCTGTGGGTTGCTAATATTGTACCTATGCCTAAGAAAGATGGCAAGGTGAGGATGTGTGTAGACTACCGGGATTTGAACAGGGCCAGCCCGAAAGATGACTTCCCTTTACCTCACATTGATGTATTGGTTGATAATACGGCTCAGTTCTCGGTATTCTCCTTCATGGACGGATTTTCAGGATACAATCAGATCAAGATGTCACCTGAAGACATGGAAAAGACAACTTTCATCACACCCTGGGGCACATTTTGTTATAAGGTGATGCCATTCGGACTGAAGAATGCTGGTGCAACTTATCAACGGGCTATGGTAACATTATTCCACGACATGATCCATAAAGAAATTGAATGTTATGTGGATGACATGATTGCCAAGTCCCTCACAGAAGAAGACCACCTGGTGAATCTATTGAGGTTATTCAAGCGTTTGAGGAAGTATCAGTTGAAGTTAAACCCCAACAAATGCACATTCGGGGTACGGTCCGGTAAGCTGCTGGGATTTATTGTGAGTGAGAAAGGGATTGAAGTTGACCATGACAAAGTTAAAGCCATTCAAGAAATGCCTGCACCGAAGACTGAAAAAGAAGTTCGAGGGTTCCTAGGTAGATTGAACTACATTTCAAGGTTCATATCTCATCTTACAGCAACCTGTGAGCCCTTGTTCAAGCTGTTAAGAAAAGAACAAACGGTCAGGTGGAACAAAGACTGCCAGAGGGCTTTTGACAAAATCAAGGAATACTTACAAGAGCCACCGATCCTTATGCCTCCAGTTGAGGGAAGACCTCTAATAATGTACTTGACAGTATTAGAAGAGTCAATGGGGTGTGTGATGGGCCAGCATGACGAGTCTGGTCGAAAAGAGTATGCGATATACTACCTAAGCAAAAAGTTTACCGACTGTGAACAACGTTATTCACTGCTCGAGAAAACTTGTTGTGCTTTAGCGTGGGCTGCTCGCCGACTGAGACAGTATATGTTGACCCACACTACCTTATTGATTTCAAAGATGGACCCAGTTAAGTACATTTTCGAGAAGCCAACACTTACCGGACGGGTTGCAAGATGGCAAATGATCCTCACAGAATATGACATCCAGTACACATCTCAAAAATCCATCAAGGGCAGTGTACTGTCTGATTATCTTGCTGAGCAACCTATTGACGATTACCAGCCTATGAGATTTGACTTCCCTGATGAAGACATCATGTTCATAAAAGCAAAAGATCATGAAGAGCCTGTTCACACTAAAGGGCCTGACCCGGAAGAAGAATGGACTATGATGTTTGATGGGGCTGTTAACATGAATGGTCGTGGTGTTGGTGCAGTGCTCATTACACCTAAGGGAGTTCACATGCCTTTCTCGGCAAAGCTCACCTTTAACTGCACTAACAACGAAGCTGAATACGAAGCTTGCATTATGGGTCTCGAGGAAGCCATTGACCTCAGGATCAAGACTTTGACTATGTTCGGAGATTCAGCTCTGGTAGTTAATCAAACCAACGGCAAATGGTACACCCACCAAGATCATCTGATACCTTACAGGGATTATACAAGGAGGTTATTGACTTTCTTTACAACGGTCAAGCTTGAGTATATCCCTCGGGACGAGAATCAATTTGCAGATGCTCTGGCTACCATTTCATCCATGATCAAAGTTCAAGCTGCCAACTTTGTGCCTCGGATTTCAGTATCCAGACTTGACAGACCAGCATATGTATTCTCAGCAGATGTTGTTAAAGATGATAAGCCTTGGTTCCATGATATCAAATGCTTCTTGGAGGATCAAACATACCCACCTGGGGCATCTTCCAATGACAAGAAGACATTAAGAAGGCTAGCTGGTAGTTTCTTCCTGAATGCTGATGGTTCCCTATACAAGAGAAACTTTGATATGGTACTCCTTAGATGCGTTGATAAGACAAAAGCAGAATTGTTGATGCACGAGGTGCACGAAGGATCCTTTGGTACCCATGCAGGTGGGCATGCCATGGCTAAAAAGTTGTTAAGATCAGGCTATTACTGGATCACAATGGACGCCGACTGCTGTGCCTATGCCAGAAAATGCCATAACTGCCAGATTTAAGCGGATAAAGTGCATGTACCTCCCAATCCTTTAAATGTGATGTCTTCACCCTGGTCCTTTGCCATGTGGGGAATTGATATGATTGGCAAGATTGAACCGACTGCTTCAAATGGCCACAGATTCATCCTGGTAGCCATTGACTATTTTACCAAGTGGGTTGAAGCAGCTTCGTATGCAAATGTTACAAGGCAAGTGGTAGCCCGATTTCTGAAGAGGGACATCATCTGTCGGTATGGAGTGCCCGAGCGAATCATTAATGATAATGGTTCCAACTTAAACAACAAAATGATGGCAGAGCTATGTCGGGACTTCAAGATCCAGCACCACAATTCTTCTCCTTACAGGCCAAAGATGAATGGCACTGTAGAAACGGCTAACAAGAATATCAAGAAGATTGTGCAAAAGATGGTGGTTACTTACAAAGACTGGCATGAAATGCTACCATTTGCCTTGCATGGGTACCGTACGTCAATCAGAACATCCATTGGGGCAACACCGTATCAGCTTGTTTATGGCATGGAGGTAGTCCTACATGTTGAAGTTGAATTACCCTCCTTACGAGTACTGATGGATGTTAAACTGAATGAGGCAGAATGGGTTCGATCCCGATACGAACAACTGAATCTGATTGAAGAGAAGAGATTGGCTGCAATCTGTCATGGGCAGTTGTATCAAAAAAGAATGAACAAAGCCTTTGATCAGAAAGTCAGGCTCCAAGAGTACCAAGTAGGAGATCTTGTGCTGAAAAGACTCCTCCCTCCTCATACAGACCACAGGGGCAAGTGGACTCCAAACTATGAAGGGCCATTCGTAGTAAAGAAAGTTTTCTCCGGTGGAGCACTCATTCTCAGTACTATGGATGGTGAAGACTTTCCATCCCCTGTGAATTCAGATGCAGTTAAAAAATACTTCGCATAAAATGACCCGCTGGACATAAAAACAGAACGTAAACCCAGGCAAAAATAGGGCATCACGGCGAGTCAAAAACAGAATAAAAGACTTGGGCAAAAATAAGGGAAATAAATAAAAAATGTACACCCGCTGAGTTGAAAAGCCGCATTGGACAACTCGGGAAAAAATGGGTATCCCGATGGATCGAAAACCCGAAAAGGCGATCCATGCAAAATAAAGGGAATAAGCGAACAACTGCATTCTAAATTCGTCTGTATCACTTACAACTTGGTAAACGTTGAAGGGGCCGAGCATCGGTCAGAATCAGCCTTCTTCAAAAGCAAGACGAGAAGAACGTCAAATGTCATACGAGTCATATCTAGGGGAAGCTCCTTAAAGCGTCATCAACATTGCCAGCATCTTGTTGTTTCTCAATTTGTAACAATCTCCTCATTTTAGGGGATTTGTTTCTATGACTGTATCTTGCCAATTCAGGGCACACGAATTAATAAAATCAGATTTTCAGTCATGTTTCGTCTCGTACATTTTATTTTCATTTGCGAAAATGTCCGATGTCTTTAAGATACTGATTGCATAAATACAGATGTTTCTCTTCTTAAAGATACGTGCTTGCAGGAAATATACTTACCCCCGGGAGTGTCTAAACTCTTAGGATGGAATCCGGTAAGGGATACCTCGGGATTACTTGTGCGTTTCTCTGTCTTTTCAGGATTGCAGGTATTCAAAGCACAACATGGGGCATGAAAACTTCACCCCAGCAAGCTGGCAAATCATTATCTACTCAGACTACCTCACAAATAGCACCGAAGGTGTTTTCTCCCCAGCTGAGTTGCCATTTATTATTCCTCCTCGGCCAAGTACAAAAGCCAGGGAACCACCTCCCCACAGAGTGTCAACCTCTATCCGGCAAAGCAGTACCTGAGGACCTCACAACAGAGTGGCGAAAGCTTCTACAAACCCCAGATGGGTCCCCCATTACAAGGATAGGTCTATCAATGACCTATTCCCCCAAGCAGAGTCATACATGACAGATCTACCAGTGATCTCATCCCCAGCTGGGATATTCTTCAAGCAGATCAGACAGAGATCTTCGCAGCAACGGGATCCGGACCTCAGATCGGTACCTTTGCATAATCATAGCATTCGCATCATATTTTCCCCGCATAGCGTAGCATTCCGTCTAATACAGAGCATTACGGCAAAAATCAAACATATTGCATAATCATAAGCCATGTCCTGAATCAGACACTTGTAAATACTGACAATCCATCAAAATACAGAATACTCCCCAAATTCCTCGGCAAAGAGCCAAGACATGTCTCTTACAAATACAGACACATGCTCCCTTCGGCATCCGTCCGTGTCATACCCCCAGCAGAAAGCCAAAGCGTTCCATTTGCACTCACCATACAAATACATATACATACAAATTCCTTGACACCCGTCTGTATCACCTTCCCCAACATAGTTACCTAAACACTTTGTAAATCATATATTTGTTTATAATACACTTTTTCAGACACCCGTCCGTGTCATGCTCTCCGCAGCAAGGTAGACACTCGTCCATGTCTTACTCATACTTTTTACTCATACAGATACTCGTCCGTATCTTGTATATGTCACATAAATCCCCTCAGATCCGACACTCGTCCGTGTTCTTTGTTAACTAGTTGGTACTCGTCTGTATCAACATCTCAGAGCGTGCGTCAAGCGTTTGTTTCTACCTGATACCCGTCTGTATCATAGTCTTAAGGATGCTTGTCCGCATCTTTAATCTATACACCATATCAAACACTTATGTCTTCTTGAATTTAGGCACTCGTCTGTGTCTATTGTTCCCCAGAAGAGTCCTCGCAGAATCAACACCCGTCCGTGTTCTTTGTTAACCAGTTGGTACTCGTCTGTATCATCATCTCAGAGCATGCGTCAAGCGTTTGTTTCTACCCGATACTCGTTCGTATCACAGTCTTAAGGATGCTCGTCCGCATATTTGATCCGTACATAGCGCCAAACACTTATACCTTTCATTTTCTTGGATGTAAACACTCGTCCGTGTTTACTATTCCCCAGCAAGGTCCCCAACAAAGCTTGTTGAACTATTTCCTTTTTACCTGACATTCGTCCTATGTCGTGATTTTTAGCAGCCGTCCCCTGCTAGGTGATCGTCCTTCACCTCCTGATGATCGTCCTTCATCACTTTATCCGATGGCCGTCCCCATCGTTGATCTTGTTATCTGACATTCGTCCTATGTCATGATAAACCCTGTGAGCAGCCGTACCCTGCTAGGTGATCGTCATTCGCCTCTTGATGATCGTCCTTCATCATGCTTACCCGATGGCCGTCCCCATCGTCGACTTTGTTATCCGACATTCGTCCTATGTCATGGTACTTTCGGCAGCCGTATCCTGCCAGGTGATCGTCCTTCACCTTAGATGACCATCCCTCATCTTATCTCCAACAGAGCAGCCGTCCCCTGCCAGGTGATCGTCCTTCACCTTAGATGACCGTCCCTCATCTTATCTCCAGCAGAGCAGCCGTCCCCTGCTAGGTGATCGTCCTTCACCTTTGACGACCGTACTTCATCATTTATTTTATTTACCTATAATCCCCATAGAATCTTATAGCTTTACTTGATGGTCGTCCCCATCATAATCTCTTATCTCCCCAGCATGTCGGCCGTCCCCGTCATTGCTCTTTCCCCAGCAGTCGTCCTCTGCTCGACGGTCGTCCTCCGTCGCCCGCACTTTATAAATATACTTTATTTTCTTTTACAATCTATAACCCTTTTCTTCTTCATCCTGAGAGTGCAAATTTTGGACTGTCTTTTGGTATTTAACCACAAGTTATCTTGTTTGCATGTTAAGCCGTTGCTTACATCCTGCACAGCTAACTCATGCTTGAATAGGGGCAGCTGTAAACACCCCAAATTTGCCCTCACCCATTTCACCATGGCTTGTGATCTTTTCATATGCATAAATTCAATCATGGCATCTCATACCACATTTTTGATTCACTGCATAGCTCCTAAGTCATCTGCATCTAGGGTTTGTGATCTGAGCCATCCGAGAGCCATCTGAGCCACTCAAAAGGGCATTGATCACTTCAAAGGGGCCCATGTATGTTCAAACATCATATTATAACCCCACAAAGTCAAGAAAGTCAAAGAATCACAAGAACTGAAAATGGCATGGAAGCAGAGCCAGGTTTGACTGCACAGATGACCTAGAATTAGGGTTTTGGTTTCAGAGGCCATAACTCCAAATTTTTTGGTCATTCTTGTTTCTATTTGTCTCTATATGTTACAAGGATCATGCATATCAAGTTTCATGAAGAAATTCCATGGGGAAGGCATCTAATCAAGAGTTGACTTCTTGAGCAAGTCAGTGTAAAATCAGGGCATCTGAGGCCCCCAATGACCCAACCAAAGGGTGTTCTTCATCATTTTGAATGTGTATGATCTTTATTTGATCATAGAATATGTTAGAAGTTCACAGAATTGAAGAATTTCAAGCCATTTGCAAAGTTGCCTTTTTGGGAAAATGACTTGTAATGGAAACTTTCCATTTTGGGAAACTTTTTCAACCTTTTCTTTTTGATTCAAAAATGCTTCAAATGGGAAAACTTTGGTCATGAAAGTTGTAGAATGGATCATTCCCTTTTCAAAAAGTACAAGAACTCATTCTAATTCATTTTGGATCAAAAGTTATGGCTTGTCAAAGTTGGGAAAAATCACATAATTTCAAGTTTTGTACCAAAGAGGCATTTTGCAAAATGGTATGATCAAGCATTCTAAAGACTTCAAATGTGCACAAACTCTTCACAACATGCTCATGTGACTTCTAAAAACCAGAATTGGCCCAAGAATTATGCATTTTTGTGCCTTGAACTTCATGAATTCACAAAGGGGCCAAAGATGTACCAACTTGCAAAAACTCATGAAGCCATGCCTCTACTTGTTACAGCTCACAAGATCTGATCCACAAGAACTCCATGATATCAGCTGAGCCCAACCATGCCCCTATCACAGACTCACACTTGCCCATACCTCAAGTACACCTAACTTGGACTTTATGCAAAAACACCCATACCAATCCCACAGTGCCACACCAACTTCTCTGACCCATCCAAATGTGATAAGTGGACCAAAAGGGACTCAACACAACAGACACACAAGCCTGAAACATCCTCCAAGCCATAGCTCCAAGTTTTCACCTCTTATGCATTTTCATTCGAAACTCATTCTACAAGACACAAACACCAAAACAAGCTTCATAGAACCTCTCAGCATGTTCCACTGATCATCCCTGACCCTTCACCTTGCCCTGAAACCCCCTGAAACTGAAACACGATTCTCACCCCTCATTGAACAGAACTTCATCAAACTCACAAATCAGCCACTTTAAACTCCAACCAAGCTTCAAAGCTTCATCAAGAGGATCATTGGAGCCATTTTGAAGCAAAGAAACAGGCAGAAAGCCCCTGGATTGAAAGCTCCATTTCAGGTGAGCTCAAGAACTTTTTTTTTTCCAGAAATGCATTTTTAAGTTCCTAAATGAATCTATGTGATGTGCTGATCATCCTGATATGTTTAGTTTTGCAAATGGTTAAGTATTGAGTATGTATGAAGCTTCTGAAATTTTTTGACCTAAAAAACATTTTGATTCGATTCAGCTTTGATACGAAAAATAAATGTGTTTTGATTGATGATTCTTGTTGTATGATGTATGGGGTTGGATTCTAGGCAGAGAGAACAAGTTTTAGTGACCTATGGAGTGATTTAGCAATTTTCAAGGAGGAAGGTGGCCGGAGAAGATGACCGGAGGTCATTTCCGGCCACCTGAATGTCATTAAGTTGTTAATCACGATTAGGGTTTGGTTTGAATGTGGATCTTAGATCTTGTGGACTTTTGTTGACTCCCGCGCGAATGGATGGCCTGGATCTCTCATTAAAACCCTAATCTTATTTAATTAGTTTAATTAATCCAATTTAAATTAATTGGCTCAGTTTGAATTCCAGCCACAGGATCTGGCGCGCAGTCAACCCCCCTCCCCAGAATCAATCCTGGCCCTTCCCTTTGCGTACTTCCATTTATTTTAATTTTTATTTCATTTAATTTGATTTATCTTTTACATTTTATTTAAAATAGCAAAAACCATTTAAAAATTATGAAATTTTTTGTCAAATATTTCATTAATTTTTAAAACCCAAAATTATTTTTATTTTTATTTTTTTGCATTAAAAATCATTTTTAAATCATTTAAATGTTTATTTTTAATTAGTTAATGAAATTAATTAATAAAAAATACATTTAAGTATTTAAAAATCACCAAAAAATTCACATTGCACTTAGAAACATTTAGAAACATTTTCCAACTCTCAAACCAAATTTATTTTTTGTTCTTGATGCCTTTTGATCATTTTCCTTGGATTTAATTTCATTTTAAAGCAATATTTTGTTTCAAACTTCAAAAATTCCTTTCAGCCTAACCTTTGAGAATTGGATGATGATTTTTCTTGCATTACACTCTTCATAGCATATAGTTTATAGGATAAAATTTGTTTGAATTGATCTTGCACTTTCAATTTGTTTAGCATTTTTCTTGATAAGGTACCCCAAAACCCTAGCAATCTTAGGAAATTCATAACTTTCACTAGGTTAAGAGTTGGATCCTCCCCTTTGGGAAGTGAGCTTGTATAGGTTTAGGGTATCTTTGATTGCATTTTCATTTTCTTATCATGTCATTTTCTTCTGGTTTTGAATTTTTGCATTGCATGATGTATGTAACCCTAATTTGTGCCTTCCTTTGCATTCATCTTTCATTTGCTTACATCCAATGATTTGTCATGACACTTTGTGCATCCTCATGACATATAGGACATCTTAAGACATATTGAAATCATGATTGATCATTGCATCATCCATTTGCCATGTTTTTCTTCCATTTGATGTCATGTGCATTCATGAACTTTCATGCTTCCTTTATGCTTCATTTGCATCCTCATTACTTGTATGATCATTTGCATCTCTTGGCATGCTTTCATACCATCTCATAGCATCATTTGCATCATGAATATGCTTCTGGTTTTGGTTTGCATCTTTTCATTTCATCTCATTTTCATTTCTTTTCATTTGCTTATTACTAACTTTTCAGGTGGTAAGTGTTTGAGAAGTGAATTTGCCTTCACTTCTCATAATCTCTTCTCATCTCTCTTATGCATCATTGCTGCATTTTATCTTGTGTATTGGATTGAGCTTTCTCATTCATGATCATCCTACTTTCTTTCTTCAAGCAACTTGCCTTCTTAAGTGAAGCAAGTTGTTTTGCTTCTTGTTGCTTCTTCTTCCTTTCATCTGCTTCCTGGTGGTTTCTCTGAAGATCTTCTTGCAAACCTCATAAACCCTAGGAACAACCTAGCATGATAACAATTAGGGTTTGTTTAGTCCCCCATTTAGCTTTTACCTTTGTGTCATCATTGTGTCTTCTCTCCTCATCTCTTAATCAAGGACTAAACCTTAAAGGTTTTAAGGCTTTGTGTTTAAGCTTATGCCTGCATCCTTCTATTAGGATGGAGTGTATAACTTTAATCCTAAGTGTTAAACCCTTAATGTGTTTAAATCCTTTAATCAATCCATCTAATAATCATCAAGACATCAAACTTGTAACTTGGGCCTTGCATTAGGGTTCTAATTCTTCCTTAATTGGTTAAGAAGGACTAACCCTAGTGTTAATGGACAAGTCCACCTCAAGTTGTCTTACAAACCATAAAAATTCACTTCTTAATCCTATCATTAACTAAAATTCACTTTAATAAAGGTTTTTTTTTGTCATGAGGTTAATCCCTAATCATGGATTAAGTTGAGGAGTCTTTCTCAACTTAAATATTCTCATCTATTATCCTTCTATTAGGATGGTGTAATGAGTCCATTAAATCCTTGATTATGGCTTAAACTCATTACTTAACACTAAACAAAAACTCCAAAAACATCTAAATAATCACAAGTAGGTTAATGATCTTAATCCTACATCATGGTGTTTAAGTGTGAGGTGCTTACTTCACACTTAAGGTATTCTCATTACCCCTAATCAGAGGGAGGATGTGATGAGTTTGCTAACCCTTGGTTTAGGCTTAAGCTCATTTACTTATGCAAAACACCAAAAACAAAAACAAAACTGAAAACACAAAAACAAACAATAATCGTCTCCTCCGGGATTCTTTTCTCATCTCATTCACTCACAAACGAGAACTTGCTTCTTCCGTCTAATGCAAGACAGTTTGCACCTGAGCCAGACAGGTAATACACTTGAGCATGGACAAGCAAGCAGTTCACAAGTCAATTTATCTTTCAGTCTCTTTGGGTCAAACTACGGTGTTCTGACTTCCTCATTGCACGAGAGGCTACATAGGCATAACTTAATAGTTATCGAACAAACGTCTCTGTATATCCCCCCTCTTCCCAGCATCATTTCTTTAAGCCTCATAGTCTTGAGCATTTCATCTTTGTTCTCACACTGGCACTTCTTTTATACACTTCACATTTCTTTTACACTGACACTTGCATTCTTTCCAGCTTTGATACACAAATTACACTGACACTACCCCTTTAAAACACAAATCTTTTAAGCGTGGATCCCGTCGAGTACGACGGACAATCTGGGTGCTAATACCTTCCCAGGTTATAACCAACCCCCTTTCTCAGTCTCTCTGGTTCGCGACCGTCTTATCCATATCTTTCTAGATCTATGCAGCATTACCTTTCCTTCGGGATAAAAATGCCTAGCTGGCGACTCTTGTCTTTCTGAGTTCACCCCTGTGTGTTCTCTTCCTCTTTCGCCGACCGTTCGCGTCTGTACCCCTTCTGGCCAGGTGTCATTTTGGTGGGAGCGACATATAGGAATTTGGAAAAATCCCAAATATCTGTCAAGGTAACAAAAGTAGGAATGTCTAGCTAGACGTTACAACATCTGATCTATAAATGGTAAAGGGAAATGGTCTTTCCTAGTTGCTTTGTTTAATTTTCTGTAATCTATGCACATACTCCATTCTCCTTCTATCTGTTTTGCTATGTGTTCGCCTTTTTTGTTTTGAACGACTGTGATGCCTCCCTTTTTAGGTACTACATGCACAGGGCTTACCCACTTACTGTCCGAGATCTGATAAATAATCCCTACTTCCAATAACTTAAGAACTTCTTTCTTAACTACTTCACTCATTATAGGGTTTATCCTTCTCTGATGTTCTCTCAAAGGTTTCGAATCTTCTTCAAGTGAAATTTGGTGCATACACATAGATGGGCTTATTCCTTTTAGGTCAGAGATATTGTATCCTAATGTTGAGGGGTATTTTCGCAAGACATCTAAGAGTTGGTTTGTTTCGTTTTGGTTTAGGATGGCACTAACTATAACCGGTCGGCCCATGTCCTCGTATAAAAACTTATATCTTAGATTCTTGGGTAAATCTTTAAGTTCTAAGGTTGGTTTCTTTGGGCTTGGTATAAGATTTGGGGTTAGGGATAAACATTCGAAAGGGTCATCGTCGATGTAGGGTTCCACACATGCATTGTCTTCCAATATAGGTGTTAAGGGTAGCTTGATTCTTTCTATAGGTTCTTCTTGATTGAGTTCCCTAACACATTCATCAATGATATCTATTGCATATCACGTATCTCCTATCACTGGTGCCATAAGGAATTTTGCAAGAATAAATTCTATCTTTTCATTGCCTACCTCAAAAGTTAATTTTCATTTCTTGACATCTATTATGGCTCCTGCTGTTGATAATAATGGTCTACCTAGGAGGATTGGAATTCCATTATCTTCTTTAATGTCCATGATGACAAAGTTGGTAGGGATAAACAATTGTCCTATCCTAACTAGGATATCTTCTAATATGCCTATTGGATATTTGATGGATATGTCGGCTAACTAAAGAGACATCTTAGTAGGTTGCAATTCTCTTAGTTTTAATATTTCACAAACCTCTAGGGGCATTAAATTTACACTGGCTCCTAAGTCCAGAAAAGCTTTATCTATGACATGATTCCCCAAAATACATGGTATGGAGAAATTTCTAGGATCTTTGTCTTTTTTGGCAAGTTTGTTCTCGAAAATGGAATTATACTCCACTGGTTTTGGATCGTCAAGTCTACGTTTATTGGTAAGGATGTCTTTCAGGAATTTAGTATAAGATGGTATTTGGGTGATGGCTTCTGTGAAATGAATCTCTACATGGAGTTTTTCTATCGTTTTAATAAATTTATGGAATGATCATTGATCTTGGTTTGTTTCAGTCTTTGCAGATAGGGTATTGGTGTTTGTATGATTGGGGTGGTACATAAGTTCCATCTATAACTTCTCATTTATCTTGATCTTTTTGTTTTTCATATTCTACTGGTTTCTCTACTTCGCCTACGGGTGAAACACTTTACTTAGAAGTTTCGGATTCATTTAATGTCGAGTTAGGTGGTCCATCATAAGTGGTCCCACTTCATAAGGTAATGGCGTTAGCTTTCCCATGAGGGTTTTGTTGAGGTTGTCCAGGAAACTATCCTCCAGGAGTAGTCTGCGGTGCTTGCTTTAGGGCTACCTGGGAGATTTGGGTTTCAAGCATCTTGTTGTGGGTGGCTATTTGGTATATCTTAGTTCTTAGTTGGGTAATCATTTCGTTTACATGGATATTCTGATTTAGAAAATCTTTATTTTGTTGGGCTTGTGTTGTCATAAAGTTTTCCAACACTTTTTTCAAGATTTGGCTTTGGTGGCACAACTTGCATAGGTTGGTTTGGCCTTGGTGCTTGAAAATTGGGTGGTCTCGGAGGTGCAAAGTTTTAAATCGAGTTGTTATTGTTATAGGAGAAGTTTGGGTGATTCCTCCATCCAGGGTTATAAGTGTTTGAGAATGGGTTACCTTGGGCGTAGTTGACTGGGTCTGGGTTGGTTTCGTTTAATAGATTGCAATTTGCTGATTGGTGACCTTTAGTTCCACATAGTTCTCATTCTGACGAAATTGTTGCTGCATCGGTCAGGTTTGCATACATATGATCAAGTTTAAAGGTCAGAGCATCCATTTTGGCTTGCATCATGTCCATCGAGTTTATCTCATGTATACCTCCTTGGGTTTCTTTCTTTTCCACTGTTGCCCTTTCTGTCCCCCATTGAAAATGGTTTTGGGCCATATCTTCAATGAGAGCACAAGCTTCAAGGTAAAGTTTGTTCATCAGAGCACCACCAGCAGCTGCGTTGATGGTCTTCTTGGTGTTATAGTGAAACCCATTATAGAAGGTGTGTATGATCAACCATTGTTCTAAACTATGGTGTGGGCATGTCCTTAGTAGGTCTTTATATCTCTCATAAGCTTCAAAGAGTTATTCTCCTTGGTTTTGAGTAAATCTGGTTATTTGGCTCCGAAGAATAGTTTTTTTACTCAGCGAAAAATATCTAGCAAGGAATACCCTTCTAAGGTCTTCCCAAGATGTTATGGAATTAGCTGGAAAGGAATCTAACCAAGTACGGGCATTATCTTTGAGGGAAAAGGGAAATAGTCTTAAACGGATCGCCTCAGGGGTAGCACCGTTGGTTTTGAAAGTATCTGCCAATTGGATAAAAACTTTTAGGTGTTGATTTGGGTTCTCTGAAGGCAGATCTGCAAATTGGTTTGGTTGTACTATTTGCAATAAAGAAGGTTTTAGTTCGAAATTATTAGCTGGTATGGTAGGGTTAACTATACTAGAGCTCGGTTCTTCGTTGGAAGGTTGAGTAAAATTCTTAAGAGGCCTTTGGTTACAATCTTCGACCATAGTTTCTTTAATTCGGCGAAGAAAAAGACATGCGCGCGCGTAACGTTCTTGTTCCACTAGAGGATCGGGTACACTACTGGAGTTTTGAGTTCGTCGCATCGACCAGTTCATGAAGACTTAGTCTAGACGGTGTAATTACAAAGTTTGAAATTCAGTGTAATTGGTCCCTGGCAACGACGCCAAAAACTTGATGCATGTTTTCGCAAGTATACGAATCGCGTCAGAGTAATACAAAAGATTATCGATCCCATAGAGACCAAACGTCGATCTATCTGTATCTATTGTTACGGTGTTTATCTAAGGCAGAACAAATCAGGGGTTTACAAATGTGCGGTAAAAGTAAAAAGAAATAAATAACAAAAATATAAGATTCAAATAAAATAACAAGCTTGAATGTAATTAGCATAGTCGGGCAACATTCCTATGCATGTAAATTGAACTGCTTATGGGGCAGTATTTTCTACTTTATGAAAAGAATTAGTTTAACGGGAACTGTCGCTTTCGCGTATTCAGAACCGAGTTTAACCCCTAAACAAACCCTCTTATTGTCACTTATAAAAAGGCACGCATTGCATTAGAGTTGAAAAACCTATTTTTAAGAAATATAATTTCCAACTAATTTGAAAATTATTTTGATCTGAAATTTCTAAACAAAAGAGGTTCAAGCGAACCGGATTTTAACTCACTAACGCGTCCGAAAATAACTTTAAAATCGTTTTTCTCAAGTACTAGAAATTCCTACTTAAATCAGTAAAGTGCTTTCGCTTCCTTTGAACAGTTGAGACTAAAAAAGTTTACAAAAGGTTGGACGACCTTTAATCTTACACAACAAAATTAAGGTTCAGAAAACTTACATTAAAGATCAGAACAACCCCTAAGCATTTCTATCGACACATTGAATGAAATGTTACTTTGACTACGATCCTTACATTCTAACCTATAAAGACTTATCCAGACATGATGGTTGGAGCAAACATATTAATTTTTACCATGTTTAAAGTAAAGTATTTTGAATTTAAAGTTTTTAAATGTAAACAAGACAAATAGGTCAATGAAAGATAAAGCGATTGCGGAAAGTAAATGAAAATAAAGCGATTGCAGGAATATAAAATAACGTAAAGCAATTACGGAAGATAAATGAAAATAAAGCGATTGCGGAAATTAAATGGAAATAAAGGTAATGCAATTAATAAGAACCTACTCCAAATCGGAGACTTTAAATTTGGTACAGAACTGGAAAAGGAAAATGGCGGCAGGATTAACTTCCACCAAGTGGTCCAAACTTCGATTATAGACTCAATCACACAAATGTAATAATTTCCCGATATGAGAAGATTATCACGTACAAGACTCGATTAATTTATGCCTAGAGTGTTTGCAACTAAAATTTGGATGCCTGAAAACGAACAAGGAGCCTTCTATTTATAGACTAAGGAAAAAGAAAGAAAAGACAAGGATGCCCCCCAACTCCTTTTGAGAGGGAAAAGCATTCGCCAAAGGTAGCGCCCGCCACCCCCATGGCGCCCGCCATGTGAACTAAGGTGGTTATAGGAGTTGGGAGAGGCAGTTCTCAGTAGTTGACGTGTCTTCTTCTTATGGCTTACCCTATGTCGGCCACCATGGAGGGTGTCATGTGTACATATCCTTCAAAAGTTGGCTCTTTGCTCGTTTTTCTTCGTTTCTTCGGGAATGGCCCTAGAAACACCTAAGATCTGAAGAAAAAAACAAAATACAAGCATAATACAAGAAAATGGTAATAAAAATTCTAACAAACATGCGCAATCAGAGTAAAAAAATACAGTGTTATTCAATGTTATCACTTTGCTGGAGCAAAGAAATCCACTGTGAACTACTGGGGAAATAGGAGCCACCTTAGATCTGCTAGGGAAACAGGATCCATGGTGATCTGCTGGGAAGAAGAATTAAGGAAACCTGCTGAGGAAAAGGGGTTCATAATGCCTCATGCTGGAAATAACTCCCATCTGACCCTATTGGGGATAACAAAACTGAAACATATCTTGCTGGGGAGAAAAGATTTCAAGGCGTCTCGTGCTGAAAGTCACTTGTTTTTGCCCCGGACCCTACCTCAAGAGGATTTTACAAAAGACTTGACCTCTTTAAACTCTTAAAGATATTTATTGGGTATCATAGCAACGATATAGTGAACTTTCTAGGGAAATAACCATTATCGACGCATAAAAGGTTATAGCTTTTGGAAGTGTTGAACGGGAGAATCGACTTAATGAGCAACCGTTGACTAGGTGGTGAACTCAATCAGTAAAAGTTGTGACAAAAGGGTGACATAGAAACCCTATCCGGGTACAATGGCCCCATTACTTTAATCCCTGAATAGGTCGATGAATTGTAGGGAGGTAATATCGTCCCATTCTCTCGAAGAAGCCTTCATCTTTCTTTTGAGCTTGCCATGAGATTACTACCTGCAAGCAAAAGGATATGCACATATTCCCCGGGGTATTGCGTGGTTTGAATACACCGCACAAGATCACTCAACATTAAAATAAATTTTAAATGTTTTTCTTGCACATGTTATTGTAAAGCCACCATGTTTTCAAATGCAATGTTTATAAAAAAATTCAGACATTTTTTGCAAACAGAACAGTAAAAAGAAACTAAGAAGTTTTTGACTGAAAATTGATTTTATTGATTAAAAAGCTTGAGGTCGGGAAATACATTAGGAAGCAAACCCTGGAAAGAGGTGATTGTTGTAAATTGAGAAAATAAAATATCCTAATGGCAAGGTAAAAATGGTATTCCACTGAGTTTCGATCCTACTATAACAAGTATGTCTTCAAGACTCCCCGGCCTTGACTTATGAGGAGTGATTGGACTTATTCCTATCCTTCGGAATGTCACTTCGAGTGAAACAGTGGTGGTTGTCGCTCCCAGGATTTTCATCCTAGTACAAACGTGAAAGTGGCGCGGAAAAGTCAGAGTCGCCAGCCAGGCATTTTTATCTCGAATGAATGGGAAAGGTAATGCTGCACAAACCTGAGGAAGAAGGTAAGGACAGGGTCCTGCGAACAAAAGATCTGGGTTCGGGAGTCGGTTACGACATGGGAAGGTATTAGCACCCCAGACTGTTCGTCGTACCCGACGGGATCCACGCTTGTTTATCTGTTTCAAAGGGTAAAAGAATAAAGTTGTTGCTGATCAAAAACCACTAACTGGAATGGAAGTGAGAAAGGGAACTGGAAAAAGAGATCTAAAAGGGGGGAAATGTAGGGAAAATAAAAGAGTGTACTCGAACAGGCCCTACCCCGCTGCATACGTACCTCATCGGGAAAATAAGGATCAGAGTCGACGTAGTTCGCCTAACTAAGGAGGAAACTATTTATGTGTTTTTTTGAGCTAAACTGCATATGTCTATGCACATGTGTTGCAGGCTCGTCTAGTACGAGCGCGCTACCGTCTTGCAAATGAGACAAGTCATCGCAAGTTCGCGTTGAGAGTGAGTGAGGTGAGAAAAGAATTCCTGAAGGAAAAGACAGGTATTGTTTGTTTGCCGTATTTTAAAGAAGTGTTTTCTGTTTGTTGTTTGTGAACGTTCCCACACTAAGACTTGTTCCCCAATGCAGTCTTATGATTGAGATACAATCCCCAGTAGTTGAAGTATCCCCTGGCAGGGTCCTCAAATCTAAAAGTCCATTTTTTTGGCAAATGTGATAATTCGAGACAGATGGATTATTCACGCTTTTCTCCAGCAGAGATGTTGTCCCCATAGGCATATTGAGATCGAATCAACGATCATTTGTATTCTTAGCAGAGTTAGCAGGGACTTGTTACTTCCTCGTCAGGAAATCCCTTTGCATTCCAGAATTTCATTGGCATACTCAAAACATAGCATTCCCAATATCATGGGGCATCATGCCATGCAATTCAATATATGCATACCCAGCATAATCCAAGTTTGATATCTTGCAAAGTCCAACAGTAGATTGGCAAAAATTCCATCCTCAGGTTGGCAAAGCATCTAAAGTCCAACTGCAGATTGGCAAAGGTCCATCCTCAGAGTGGCAAAATCAACTAAATTCCAACCCCAGATTGATAAAGTCCATCCTCAGGGTGGTAAATCAACTAAAGTCCAACTGTAGATTGCCGAAGGTCCATCTCCAGGGTGGCAAAATATCTTGAAGTCCAACCCCAGATTGGTGAAATTCCATCCTCAGGGTGGCAAAGCATCTAAAGTCCAACCGCAGATTGGCGAAGGTCCATCCCCAGGGTGGCAAAATGTCTTGAAGTCTAACCACATATTGGCTAAAGTCCATCCTCAGGGGGGCAAAGCATCTAAATACCAACCGCATATTGGTGAAGTTCCATCCTCAGGGTGGAAAAAATATTTGAAGTCCAACCGCAGATTGGCAGGAGTCCCCCGTAGTGTGGCAAAAGTCCATGGTAGTGTGGCAAGTCAATAGTCGTCTGACATTAATCTAAAAGACATTCCTGAAGTCCAATCGCAGATTGTCCAAAGTCCTTCCTCAGGGTGTCAAAGTATCTGAAGTCCAACTGTAGATTGGCGAAATTCCGTCCTCAGGGTGGCAAAGTATCTGATGTCCAACCGCAAATTAGAAAAAGTCCACCTGTAGTGTGGCAAGTCGGTAGTCGTCTGACTCCATCCTAAAGACATCATTAAGGCACTATTGTAGTCTATCAAAAGTTCACCCGCATCGTGGCAAGCCAGTAGTCGTCTGGCGTGGTTCAAAAAGACAGAGTTTCAATATCCAACCGCAGCGTGGAAAGTCAGTAGTCTTCTGACATCACTCAAAAGGCATCCCCTGGTTACTATTCTTCCCGTTAGAGTTCTCCAAGAAGAGTTTTCTTTGGTTGGGTTTATGTCCTTTTTTCTTCTTCTCCACAAAGTTCAAATATTCTGGTTGTTTCCAGTATTCAATCCCTGCATACCTCAAACGTCTGAAAGCAGTTGCTATCATCCATTCAGGTCTACAGTGATTGAATAGGGGTAATTGTAATACTCCAAAATTTGTCCTCTTATTTATTACCAATTTCAAGTAGTTTATGCTTCATTTCTATTTCATTTAGCATATCCTTTCATACAATGCATTTAAATCATACTATAAAAAATAAAGCATACATCATCGGTTAAGGCATGGGGCACGTGATCAAGGGTTATTCGGTGATAATATAAATTATCAGGACTCAGGTTCATATAGCTTCGACATCTTTCGACATGCATGTTTGTTTACTCTCGATTTTTTGCATAATGGCGAATTTGTGCTCATGATGAATTTGGAATGTTGTTACCATGTTTGAACTTCATTGTTAGCATGTTAATGATGATTTAAAATTCTGTTTTGCATTGTTTTTGTAATCGATTCATGTTTCAGATGCTCACACGCATAATTGAACATGTAGCATATTGCTTTATGAAAGTGCATAATCCATACATATATGCACATTCTTGATTACATGTAGTTTCATGATTGCATTTTATTATTAATGTTTGCTTCAGATTAGAGTGTAGTATGATGCATGTTCACTTTGTTACTTGTTTGCATTAAATTTTCATCTTTTGGAAAATGCACATATTTTAGTTTATGGAAAAAGCATCGATGAAAAATAATTGTAATGATTGCATTCACATAATCCATGTTCATATTAATCATGTTGCATTTTTTGATGTTATTATGTGATGCATATTCATGCATTGTTGCTCATGCATTTGTATTTTAAAATGATTAAATTTTGCCTTAATTTTGACTATTGTATTTTTAAACAAAAGCTTTTAATTATATGTTGCATTGCATTGTTTTGGGCATATTTTACACCTATTTTCATGTTGTTAGGTAATTGTAGTAGGTTGTTTGTATGCCATTCACATTTGATTGTTGGTTGTATGTTGAGGCGTTGTTGTAGTTGCTAACTTTGGATTTTACTTAGCTTTTAGGTACCCTTAGGCTTAGGTTTGAGTCCAGTTTAGGACCTAATCATTTTAGGAGATGTTTGGTACTTAATTGTCTTCATTTTTATCATTTTTGATTTCATAAATCATTGATTTTACTAACCTTTTCAGGGGCTAATGGTAAGTATGAAGAGTGTGGGTGTGCGCCTATAATCTACCTTCTTCCTTCCTCTTTTAAGAGCTTTCTCTTGTGTGTTTGTGATAAGCATTTTATGCTTCTTTGACATTTCTTTCCTTCCATCCCTTTGAGTTCTAATCTATAATCAATCCTTGAAGTGAGTTAGGTTTTCTTCTCTCTTTAGGATTAGAAAACCTCATTAACCATAAGATCACCATTACACAATAACATAGGGTGATTCTTAGTTTCCCTTAGTGTTTTCCCTTTCTCAACTAGAGTCTTCTCTCTCTCTCATCTCAAAATAACTCAAAACATCCTAATAAAGGTTGAGCTTTCTCATGTGCCAAGGGACTTACCCAAGGGATACTTGCACACATTCCATATGGGGATGAGGTGTAGGGTATCTATCATGATGAATAAGTCTTAGCATGAGGATTCTTCACAAACATAAACTAAAAAGCACTTCTTCATCAAAACTACAAAAAACACTTAATAAACAGAATTAGGGTAATGTGTTTAGGCCTTAATATTCGGAACTAGGTTTGGAGATTTCCTACATACCTAGGTGTACTTCTTATCCACCCCATCTCAGAGTGATGTAAGAAGTACACACTCCTTTGACTAAGACATGGATACATTCTCCTATGCCAAATGCAATAAAAGCTTCTAAAAGCTACAAACCAACCACAAGCGTCTTTCCTTCGGGAATTCTCTTCTCATCTCCTTCACTCTTGACGAAAGAACTCGCTTCGACTTGTCTCTTTTCAAGACGGTAAATGAACTCGTTCTAGGCGAGCCTGCAACACCTGAGCATAGGCATAAGCGGTTCAATCATAAAAAACACAAACAAGAAGTTTTCCTCCCTAGTTAGGGGAACTACGTCGACTCTAATTCTCATTTCCCATGAGATACGTAGGAAGTGGGGTAGGGCCCATTTGAACACTTTCTTTATTTTCCCTACATTTATCCCGTACCTTTTTGTTCTCTTTTCCAGTTCCAGTAGCAGTTTCAGTTCATAAGTAGTTTATTTCTTACCCTTTGGAACAGTTCAAGCAAGTGTGGATCCCGTCGGGTACGACGGATGATCTGGGGTGCTAATACCTTCCCAATTCGTAACCGACTCCTAAAACCAGTCTCTTTGGTTCGTAAGACCTTATTCTTTCATTTTCTTCGGTTTGTGCAACATTACCTTTCCTATTCATTTGGGATAAAAATGCCTGGCTGGTGACTCTGTTTCTTTTCCGTGCCACTTTTGTGTTTGTACTAGGATGAAAATCCTGGGAGCGACAACTACGTATAAGGAAGACCCTCACATCTATTTACAATGTTTGAGGCCTAAGCACACTAACTTACTTCCTTTATTAAGTGTTTTTGTTGTTTTAGAGTGAATAAGTGTTTTTGAGTTTTCTTTGTGAAGCATCTTCATGCTAAGACTTGTTGATAATGATAGATACCCCACAACTCATCCTTATATGGAATGAATTCAATTATCCCATGGTATAAGTCTCCTAGCACATGAAGAAATTCAACCTTTACTAAGTGTTTTGTTTTTGTTTATAGATGAGAAAGAGAAGACTCAAAGAGAGCAAAAGGTTAAACATCTAAGGGGGACTAAGACCAACCATATGATTATCATGCTTGTATGCCCTATGGTTAGTGAGGTATAAGAGAAATCTATCCTAAAAGAAAGAAGGAGAAGAGAAGAAGAACAAGCACAAAAGAAGCAACTTACTTCCAAGATAGAAGTTAAGTTGTTCTTAAAGAGGGATGACAATGATTAAGCAAGAAAATAAGCATTAGATGATTATCAAGGAAACTTAGAATGATTAAAATATGAGGGAAAAAAGTAGAGTGTAGATGCCATCCCACACTCTTCATGTAACACCCACTTTTCCCATAAAATTATTATTATAAATCTTTAATATAATCAGAGTTACTTATCTAAAGTGAGATGCTACATCATCATCATTCATCAAAATCGTTAATAAAAGAAAACAACGAAATCCAAATATTTAACGTCAATAGCTCAAAGGCTAAGCAAATCACACATAAAGAGGTTCTTCAATTCAAGTTTAATCATAAAGATAAGTTTTTCTAAACAATAAAAGTAAATGTGGAAAAGATCTTCGTTCCCGTTACATATCAGAGCTCCTAGGACACGAACATCACACTAACGTACTTCTCAAGTACCTGAATTGTCTGCACTTCCGAAGAAGCACAGACGCAACAAAACAAACAGAGGGGTGAGAAATAGATTCATAATATAACGGTGCATACGACATATATGAAGAAGTAATTCACCCCTAATCACATCAAGTTATCAGTCATATCATTCCATCAATCATATTATTCAATCAATCATAATGCAATATGACTCCAATGCACAATGTAAATGCGGTACCGACTCACAATAACGGTTCATCAATAGAACCCCGAATGCATCGTTAACGTCTCCAACAAGACACGATCATCCCTGAAACCACGATTCTCAATGAATCCCGAATAATCACATCCACGACATGATTATTCCATCAAATATATGCTCATGCAGACACAACAACGCATACCATATCACAATACACATGAACACATCATGCTTTACGATCCTCATGATCTCATGAACCAATCATCAGTGCATCTTATTCACACACAAAGCATACACATATCTCGTGTTATTCACAATTATAACAATCTACATATTCATATAATTCAATTAACCACTTAGGATTTCTTACGCGACTAATCATCAAGTCCTATATTCATTATTAAAACATCCTCCAAGTCTTATTTCATTAATATAATCCTACATTAGAAGAACAAACCAAATCCACCTTAAAACGGACAAAAAACTACATTTACAGGCCAAATCATCAAAAACACATTTTCCAGGAGGCTGACACGGCCGCCCGTGTTGTACAACACTGCCCGTGTCAGGCCAAATCATCAAAAACACATTTTCCAGGAGGCTGACACGGCCGCCCGTGTTGTACAACACTGCCCGTGTCAGGCCAAATCATCAAAAACACATTTTCCAAGAGGCTGACACGGCCGCCCGTGTTGTACAACACTGCCCGTGTCAGGCTAAATCATCAAAAACACATTTTCCAGGAGGCTGACACGGCCACCCGTGTTGTACAACACTGCCCGTGTTGTGGCACCTGAAGCCAACTTCCCAAATTTCCACTTTTTAGCATAATGCCCGTAGCCTGACACTGCCTGTGTTGTACAACAATGCCCGTGTTGTGGCACCTGAAGCCAACTTCCCAAATTTCAACTTTTTAGCATAATGCCCGTAGCCTGACACTGCTCGTGTTGTACAACACTGCCTGTGTTGTGGCACCTGTACCCCCAAAAATCCAAATTTTCCAAAAGTCCCAATTTCTTCCCTCTTCCTCACATGCACGAATCCCAACCATTCTAAGTCAAATATAACACTCAAAACCAACCAATTCACATGTTTATTATCCATTTATACATATAATATCAACTAGTTTTACTAATAAACTTTCCTAGATCAATTAAGGAATCTATGAGGTTTAATTCTCTTCTCTGTTCATCATAACCCCCACAACCTTCATAAATCAATCTTCCCAATACCCAACACACAACGCCAAATGTATTTTCTAAATACATCGTATAATCATATTCATCAACAATTTCACAATATTGCATCAATTCAATCATTATTATCATAATCTCTTAAAATACCTAAGGGAGGAAGGAACTCCCAATTACCCTTCTATGTCCTATCACCAATCATAAACCCTTTTCTCCCCCCTTACCTTAAAATCAAAGCTTTCCTGCACAACTTTTGGGTCCTGGTGATCTACGATCCTTGACCTTGCCTTTCTTCTCCTCTTTCTCCAGACCTCTCTGTTCTTCGTCAAAATACGATGAATGAGGTTTGTTTCTCTATTTCCTCTTTTTTTATGAAACAACAATTCCACCTTTGCCCCTTAAACCTCTAACTAACCATTTTATTTTTTTATTTTATTTAAATAATAACAACATTATAATAATACACCTTATATTATTATTATTATTCTCATAAAATACTTTCTTCACCAAATATTCAATTAAGCCATTAAATTATTTAATATTTATTTCACAAAAATAAATATAAAAATTAAGGCATTACAACTCTCCCGCACTTAATTATTTTCGTCCTTGAAAATGTACCTGAATGGAATAACTCTGGATATGATTCTCGCATCTTGCTCTCCAGTTCCCAGGTAACACTTCCACCAGCAGCTCCTCCCCAAGCTACTCTCACAAGAGGTATCTCTTTGCCTCAAAGTTGCATCATCTTACGATCTTCAATCCTCAACGGTAAAGTTTCCACCGTAAGATTGTCATGGATTTGCACTTCATCTCTATGAATTACATGTGACGGATCGGACACATATTTCCTGAGTTGCGATACATGAAACACTTCGTGCAAATTCGAAAGTTCTGGCGGTAATGCCACCCTGTAAGCAACCTTGCCTACTCTCTGCATAATCTGATACGGTCCAATGAACTTAGGATCCAGCTTCTTAGACTTCAACGCACGTCCAACACCGATCATCGGGTTGACTCTCAAAAATACATGGTCACCCTTACTGAACTCTAAGTCTTTCCTTCTATTATCATGGTAACTTTTCTGCCGATTCTGAGACGCTTTCATTTTCTCCTTGATCATCTGAATAGTTTCGGTAGTCTGCTGAATAATATCAGGCCCAAGCATAACATTTTCACCTGTCTCATACCAACACAGAGGTGTTCTACATCTTATACCATAAAGAGCTTCAAACGGCGCCATTCCAATACTAGAATGATAGCTATTATTATAAGTAAATTCAATCAGTGCCAAATGTGTATCCCACACACCACCTTTTTCTAGTACACAAGTTCTCAACAAATCTTCTAATGACTGAATAGTCCTCTCGGATTGTCCATCTGTCTGTGGGTGGTAAGCCGAACTCAATTTCAACTTAGAACCCAAAGCCTCATGTAAACTCTTCCAAAACTCAGAAGTAAATCGCGGATCTCTATCCGATACTATACTTGACGGTACACCGTGCAATTTCACAACAACTCGGATATAAATCTCCGCCAACTTAGTTAACGGGTAACTGATGTTTATCGGAATAAAATGCGCGGACTTAGTCAACCGGTCCACCACCACCCAAATAGCATCCAGTCCTCTCGTTGTATTCGGCAAACCTGTCACAAAATCCATAGCAAAACTATCCCACTTCCACTCTGGGATCTCTAAAGGTTGCATCAGCCCCGAAGGCTTATGATGTTCTACTTTTGATTTCTGACATACTAAACAAGCATAAACAAAGTGTGCAATATCTCGTTTCATACCGTGCCACCAAAATAATTTCTTCAAGTCATGGTACATCTTTGTAGCTCCGATGACTCTCTTCCATAATTGCTTTCTTTAGTTCAACACTATCGGGTATACAAATTCTCTCCCGAAATCTCAAAATACCATTATTATCCAAACTAAAATCACCGCCTTGATCATTTCCCTTGGTAGGCATTAAGTCCACCAATTTCACATCTTGTCGTTGGCCTTCCTTAATTGCATCAAGAAATTCATTATTTATTCGTAACATGCCCAACTTGACACTTCCAGGTGTTATCTCACACACCATACTTAAGTCTCTAAATTGCTCAATTAAATCCATCTCTTTCATCATCATAGCCGACATATGAACTGTTTTCCGGCTTAATGCGTCCGCTACTACATTTGCCTTTCCCGGATGGTAACTTAAATTAAAATCATAATCGTTCAAAAATTCTAACCACCTCCTCTGCCTCATATTAAGTTCCTTCTGATCAAATAAATATTTTAGACTCTTATGGTCACTAAAGACTTCAAATCGCGACCCATAGAGATAATGCCTCCAAATTTTCAACACAAATACCACTGCAGCCAATTCTAAATCATGAGTAGGATAATTCCTCTCGTGTATCCGCAACTGTCTTGAAGCATAAGCTACTACTTTACCAACCTGCATTAACACGCCACCTAAACCCATTTTAGATGCATCACAATACACAACAAAAGCTTCATTCGGATTCGGTAAAATCAATACCGGTGCCGAAGTCAATTTCTTTTTCAATTCTTCAAAGCTTCTCTCACAAGTTACATCCCAAATAAAGGCTTGACTCTTCCTGGTCAATTGAGTTAATGGCAAAGCCAAATTAGAAAATCCCTCTATAAACCTTCGATAATAACCAGCTAAACCAAGAAAACTTCTAATTTCCGTTACCGTCTTCGGAGGTTCCCAATCAAGCACAGCACTGACCTTCGAAGGGTCTACCGCTATACCTTCACCAGATATTACATGTCCCAAAAAGCTCACTTTCTTCAACCAGAATTCACACTTGGAAAATTTAGCAAACAATTTGTTATCTTTTAACACTTGCAGCACAATTCTCAAATGTTTCTCATGCTCTTCTTTAGACTTCGAGTATATTAATATATCATCAATAAATACTACGACGAATTGATCCAAGTAAGAATGGAATATCCGGTTCATATATTCCATAAACACACCCGGCGCATTAGACACTCCGAAAGGCATCACTGCATATTCGTAATGACCATATCGAGTTCTAAATGCCGTCTTTTGGATATCTTCCTCTTTCACTCTGATTTGATGATATCCTGATCTCAAATCAATCTTGCTAAAAATACAAGCTCCCACAAGTTGATCCACCAAGTCATCGATCCTTGGAAGTGGATATTTGTTCTTAATAGTAACCTTATTCAGTTGTCGGTAGTCAATGCACAAGCACATACTACTGTCGCTCCCACCAAATGACACCTGGTCAGAAGGGGTACAGACGCGAACGGTCGGCGAAAGGAGAATGAAATGAATAGAGTCGCCAGCTAGGCATTTTTATCCCGAAGGAAAGGTGATGCTGCATAAACCTGAGAAAAGATATGGATAAGACGATCGCGAACCAGAGAGACTGAGAAAGGGGGTTGGTTACAATCTGGGAAGGTATTAGCACCCAGATTGTCCGCCGTACTCGACGAGATCCACGCTTGAAATATTTGTGTTTTAAAGGGGTAGTGTTAGTGCAATTTGTGTATCAAAGCTGGAAAGAATGCAAGTGTCAGTGTAAAAGAAATGTGAAGTGTATAAGAGAAGTGTCAGTGTAAGAACAAGAATGAAATGCTCAAGACTGAGGCTTAAAGAATAATGCTGGAGGGAGGGGGAATATACAAAGACTTTTGTTCGATAACTGTTAAGTTATGCTTACGTATCCTCTCGTGCAATGAGGAAGTCAGAACACCGTAGTTCGACTCAAAGAGACTGAAAGGTAAAATGACTTGTGAACTGCTTACTTGTCTATGCTCAAGTGTATGACCTGTCTGGCTCAGGTGCAAACTGTCTTGCATCAGACGGAAGAAGCGAGTTCTCGTTTGTGAGTGAATGAGATGAGAAAAGAATCCCGGAGGAGACGATTATTGTTTGTTTTTGAGTTTTCAGTCTTTTATTGCTTTTTGGAGTTTATCATAAGTTGACGAGCTTAAGCCTAAACCAAGGGTTAGTAAACTCATCACATCCTCCCTCTGATTAGGGGTAATGAGGATACTTTAAGTATGAAGTAAGCACCTCACACTTAATCGCCATGGTGTAGGATTAAGATCATTAACCTAGTTGTGTTTATTTAGATGTTTTTGGTATTTTTGTTTAGTGTTAAGTAATGAGTTTAAGCCATAATCAGGGATTTAATGGACTCATTACACCATCCTAATAGAAGGATAATAGATGAGAACATTTAAGCTGAGGAAGGCTCCTCAACTTAATCCATGATTAAGGATTAAACTCATGACAAAACAAAGCCTTTATTAAAGTGGGTTTTAGTTAATGGTAACATCAAGAAGTGAATTTTATGGTTTTGTAAGACAACTTGAGGGGGACTTGTCCATTAACACTAGGGTTAGTCCTTATTAACCAATTAAGGAAGAATTAGAACCCTAATGCAAGGCCCAAGTTACAAGCTTGATGTCTTAGTGATTATTAGATGGATTGATTAAAGGATTTAAACACATTAAGGGTTTAACACTTAGGATTAAAGTTATACACTCCATCCTAATAGAAGGATGCAGGCATAAGCTTAATTACAAAGCCTTAAAACCTTTAGGGTTTAGTCCTTGATTATGAGAGGAGAGGAGAGGACTCAAAGATGACACAAAGGAAAAAACTAAATGGGGGACTAATCAAACCCTAATTGTTATCATGATTGGTTGTTCCTAGGGTTAATGAGGCTTGCAAGAAGATCTTCAGAGAAACCACCAGGGAAGAAGCAGATGAAAGGAGAAAGAAGCAGAGAGAAGCAAAACAACTTGCTTCACTTAAGAAGACAAGTTGCTTGAAGAAAGAAAGTGAGGAGAGAACATTAATGAGCAAGCTCACTCTAATGCAAAAGTAAAATGAAGCAATGAATGCATAAGAGAGATGAAGAGAGATTGTGAGAAGTGAAGGCAAATTCACTTCCCAAAACAACTTACCACCTGAAAAGTTAGCAAAAGAAATGAAATGCAATGCAAATGAGATGAAATGTCATGATGAAAACCAAATTCAGAAGCATAAACATGATGTTAATGATTCTAAGGGATGATGCAAACACATGTCAAGAGCTGTGGATGATCATACAAGGATGAGGATGCAAATGAAGCATGCTTGAACCATAAAAGTTCATGAAAGTTTATGAAATGGAATGGACATATAACATGGAAAATGGAAGATGCAATGATCAAACATGATTCTAATATGTCCTAAGATGTATTATGAATCATGTGGATGCACAAAATGTCATGGCAAGTCATTGAATGCAAGCATATGGGAGATGGATGCAAAGGAAGGCACAAATTAGGGTTTACATACAACATACAATGCAAAAATTCAAAACCAGAAGCAAATGATGTGATAAAAAAATTGAAAATGGGACCAAGGGAACCCTAACCCTACACAAGTACACTGCCCAAAGGAGGGGACCTACCTCTTAACCTAGTGCAAGTTATGAATTTCTCAAGTCAATTAGGGTTTTGGGATACCTCACAATGAAAAATACAAAACAAATTGAAAATGAAATATGAATTCAAACCAATTTTACCCTAGAAACTACATGATGTGAAGGATGCAATGCAAGAAGAACCATCATCAAACTCCTCATGGTTAGGCAGAATGAATTTTTCTAAGTTTGAACAAAAATATTGCCTTTAAACAAATTTAATTCCAATGAAAATTGTCAAAATAGGTCAAGAACCAAAAAGAAATTTGTTTTGAGGGTTTGATAATGTTTCTAAATGTTTTAAAATGCAATGTGAATTTTTTTGTGATTTTTAAATACCTAAATGCATTTTTAATTAATTAATTCTCATTAACTAATTAAAAATAAACATTTAAATGATTCAAAAATAATTTTTAATGCAAAAAATAAAAATATTTTTGGGTTCTGAAAATTAATGAAATGTTTGACAAAAATTTTCAGAATTTTTCAATGTATTTTCCTATTTTTAAAAATTCGTGTAAATAAAATGAAAAAGAAAATAAATAAAATTAAAATAAAATAAAGTAAGCCAAAGGAGAGGTCAGGATTTGATCTGGGTTTGAAGGTGTTGACTTGGCGCCACATCCAATGGCCCAAGTTCAAACCTGACTAAACTTTATTTAATAATTAATTAATCTAAGGTTAAGTTAATTAATGTCTGATTAGGGCTTAATGAGCCATCTGGACCATCCAAGTGCACGCGGGAAGCTTGATCCTAGGGTTAGAATTCAAAGTTACTAATTAAACACAATTAGGGCAAATGACTTTCAGATGACCGGAACAGTGGTTCCGGTCATCTTCTCCGGCGAGCCTAAACCCTAGATTCTTCTACAGGTTACCAAACACCCAATTTCTTCCAACAAAATGATCCTCTCATCAATCTAAACCTAAACCCTCATCTCAAATTCATTTATTTTCTCTCACAAGCCTGAATCGAAGCAAAATACAAAACACGGGCAAATGTTCAGAGATGTCATACATGCTGGTTTCTTCACCATTTCAAAAAATAAATACATATTCATGATCAGGAGAACATATAGCATCATAAAAGAACTTAAAAATTAACTTCTGGGAAAAATGTTCTTCATGTTACCTGAGATGACGCTTTTCTGATTTTGAGCTTTCTGGACTCAAACTTTATGCAATCCTTCTCCTTTAAGCACCCTGATGATGAAATGAAGCTCGGGGAGCTTTGAGAGTGGCTGGTTATGGCTGTTTTGTTCTGGTGTAGCAGAAATGGAGGTCTTTGTGTGTGATGATTCAAGCTGTTTCAGGGGGTGGATTTTGTTCTATGAGTAATTTGTGACTTGTTGGTGAAAGAAAAATGAAGGTTTGATGGCTGAGGAAGGAGTTTCGAAGAGGAAAAGGTTCAGGCCAGTTTTTGTGAATCTGCTTGTGTGTGTGTTCTTGGCTCATGTCCAGCTTGCTTTATGTTCCATAACACATCCCTAGACTATTGGAAGAAGTATGAGGAAGTGACATGTATTGTGGGAATGGTATGGGGTGATTGGCCAAAAAGTTAAGAATTGTGTACTATAGGTATGGGCTGTGGCAGAGGAAATCTAAAGGGTGTATCTGCCTCAGCTGGGTTTGAGGATGACCCTAGGATCAAAAGGAGGCAGCTGGGTGCATTGGATAACAAGATGACATAGTTTTTGCATTTTGCCCTCTTTGAAGTTTCTTGTGAATTAAGGCATGAAACCTCATGATTTCTTGGGCAATTTGTGACAAAATGAGTTATGTGATGCTGTTATGGTGTTTTGATACCAACTAGAAGTCAAACCAATCCTTGGACATCATTCTTGCAAGAGTTCTTTTTTTGGAGAATCTCATGGAAAATGGCTTATGAAAGTTTGTGATTTAGGGCATGAACCTTGAAAACTCTTGGGCAATTCTGATTTTTCTAAGTTGTAACATGTTATAATGATGCAAATAAGTCATTTAGAGGTCTTGGAAGTGCTTGGAATTTGAATTTGCAAAAATCCCTCTGTGGTGCCAAAAGTGGGAATTTAGTGATTTTGTTCAATTTTGACAAACCATAACTTTTGATCCAAAATGAATTAGAAAAAGTTCTTGTACTTTTTGAAAAGGGAATGATCCAATCGACTACTTTTATGACCAAAGTTTTCTCATTTGAAGCATTTTTTAATCAAAAAGAGGAGGTTGAAAAACTTTCCCAAAATGGCAAGTTTGCATTACAAGTCACTTTCCCAAAAAGGCAACTTTGCAAACGGCTTGAAATTCTTCAATTTTGTGAACTTCTAACACCTTCTATGATCAAATAAAGATCATACACATTCAAAATGATGGAGAACATCCTTTGGTTGGGTCACTGGGGGCCTCAGATGCCCTGAATTTACACTGACTTGCTCAGAAGTCATCCTTTGATCAGATGCCTTCCCCATTGAATTTCTTCATGAAAATTGATATGAATGATCCTCATAACATATAGAGACCAATAGAAACAAGAATGACCAAAATATTTGGAGTTATGGCCTTTGAAACCAAAACCCTAATTCTAGGCCATCTGTGCAGTTAAACCTGGCTCTGCTTCCATGCCTTTCTCAGTTCTTGTGATTCTTTGGTTTCCTTGACCTTGTGAGGATATAGTATGATGCTTGAACACACATGGACCCCTTTGAAGTGATTAAAGACCTTTGGAGTGGCTCAAATGGCTCAGGGATGGCTCAGATCACAAACCCTAGATGCAGATGACTTAGAAACAATGCAGTGAAGCAAAAGTGCAATATGAGATGCTATGATTGAACTTATGCACATGAAAAGATCATGAGCCATGGTGAAATGGGTGAGGGAAAATTTGGGGTGTTTACAACTACCATCCTTCTTCTTAACTAATAACACTGGAGCACCCCATGGAGATACACTAGGTCGAATGAACTTCTTATCAAGTAAATCACCAATCTGCGATTTCAATTCAGCTAACTCAGTAGCAGACATCCTGTACGGTGCCATAGAAATAGGCCTGGTACCAAGAGTCAAGTCAATAGTAAACTCCATTTCACGCGTCGGAGGTAACTCTGTAATATCATTGGGAAATACTTCAAGAAATTCATTCACCACTGGTAACTCTTCAACAACGACCTTTTCTTCTATAGATAATGAAGCAAACACAACAAACATTTTCGCTTCGTCTTCCAATAAGGTCCTCAGTTCTTTAGTAGAAACTGAACTGGCTAAATTTTCTTCTTCTGGAGTCAGGAATAACAATCTCTTCCTAAAGCAATCAACATAAACTCGGTTGGATTCCAACCAGTTCATACCCAAGATTATATCAAGATTACTGAGTGGTAGACATATGAGATCCACTCTAAACTCTTTACCAGAAATAGCCAAAACACAATCACGACATATCAAGGTAGTAGTCACAGACCCTATAGATGGTGTATCAATAACCATTCCTCGACTTAACTGAGAAGGTTCCAATCCTAACTTTTTCACACATTCCAAAGAAATAAACGAGTGTGTTGCACCCGTATCAATAATCACAAATAAAGGAATATTATTGATAAAGCAAGTACCTTTGACCAATCGATCTTCACTAGTAGGCTGAGCTCCCACTAATGCAAACACTTTCCCATCAGATTTCTGCTTCTTTGGTTTCTGACAACTAGTGCTAATGTGGCCCTGCTCTCCACAATTATAGCAAATAGGCGCATTCACTCTGCAATTGGCCATCACATGACCCTCCTTTCCACACTTAAAACACTTCTTTTCTTCGGTAGGACAATTATTGGCACGATGTCCCGCGCCGTGACATCTGTAGCATTTGAGCACACCGGGAGTACTTCCTCCCCCACTTGGTCTCTTCTCATTACCAGCTTTTTGCTTCCCTTTGTCAGCTGGAGCACTGTATGGAGTACCACCAAATCTATGCTTCCCTTTCTTATCACTCACAGCTTTGTAGTGTGCAATCCACGCCCTGTTGTCATTATCATAAATCCTGCTTCTACTTACCAGCTCTGGATAATTCCAGATCTTCTAGCAAGCAATACCCAGCTTAATCTCAGGACGCAGTCCATTCTCATACTTCAGACATTTGGAAGTCATTTCCTCTTCAGTATTGTAGTGCATACAGTATTGCACTAGTTCTTCAAACTTGGCAGCATACTCCGCCACTGTCATATTACCTTGCTTGAGTTCCAAGAACTCAACCTCCTTAGCACTACGTATGTCTTCCGGGAAATACTTTTCCAAGAATTCTCTGCGAAATACCGCCTAAGTGATAGTCGTACCCGCGTCTTCCATCCTTTGGCGACTGTTGTCCCACCAGACTTCAGCTTCGCCCTCCAGCATGTGAGTACCAAATCTCACCTTTTGATCATCAGAGCATCCCATGGTTCTGAAGATCTTCTCAACAGCTTTCAACCACCTCTGTGCAGCCTCTAGATCCAGAATTCCACTTTCATACGTCGGCGGCTTGTTATTCCGGAACTGCTCCAATGTACGAGACTGAGCATTTCCTCCACCCTGAACGACCTGAACAACATTCTCAACCATCAGCGCCATGGCTTGCATAGCCGCAGCAAGAGCAGCATCATTCCTTCCTGCCATACTGATACAACAAATAACTCAGGTTAGGAAACACACGACTCTTATTCTAAGGACTGACTCAATCTGGCCGGTTGAACCGACCTGCTCTAATACCAATTGTAACACCCACTTTTCCCATAAAATTATTATTATAAATCTTTAATATAATCAGAGTTACTTATCTAAAGTGAGATGCTACATCATCATCATTCATCAAAATCGTTAATAAAAGAAAACAACGAAATCCAAATATTTAACGTCAATAGCTCAAAGGCTAAGCAAATCACACATAAAAAGGTTCTTCAATTCAAGTTTAATCATAAAGATAAGTTTTTCTAAACAATAAAAGTAAATGTGGAAAAGATCCTCGTTCCCGTTACATATCAGAGCTCCTAGGACATGGACATCACACCAACGTACTTCTCAAGTACCTGAATTGTCTGCACTTCCGAAGAAGCACAGATGCAACAAAACAAACAGAGGGGTGAGAAATAGATTCATAATATAACGGTTCATACGACATATATGAAGAAGTAATTCACCCCTAATCACACCAAGTTATCAGTCATATCATTCCATCAATCATATTATTCAATCAATCATAATGCAATATGACTCCAATGCACAATGCAAATGCGGTACCGACTCACAATAACGGTTCATCAATAGAACCCCGAATGCATCATTAACGTCTCCAACAAGACACGATCATCCCTGCAACCACAATTCTCAACGAATCCCGAATAATCACATCCACGACATGATTATTCCATCAAATATATGTGCATGTAGACACAACAACGCATACCATATCACAATACACATGAAAACATCATGCTTTACGATCCTCATGATCTCATCAACCAATCATCAGTGCATCTTATTCACACACAAAGCATACACATCTCGTGTTATTCACAATTATAATAATATTCATATTCATATAATCATCAAGTCCTATATTCATAATTAAAACATCCTCCAAGTCTTATTTCATTAATATAATCCTACATTAGAAGAACAAATCAAATCCACCTTAAAACGGACAAAAACTACATTTACAGGCCAAATCATCAAAAACACATTTTCCAGGAGGCTGACACGGCCGCCCGTGTTGTACAACACTGCCCTTGTCAGGCCAAATCATCAAAAACACATTTTCCAGGAGGCTGACACGGCCGCCCGTGTTGTACGACACAGCTCGTGTCAGGCCAAATCATCAAAAACACATTTTCCAGGAGGCTGACACGGCCGCCCGTGTTGTACAACACTGCCCGTGTCAGGCCAAATCATCAAAAACACATTTTCCAGGAGGCTGACACGGCCGGCCGTGTTGTACAACACTGCCCGTGTTGTGGCACCTGAAGCCAACTTCCCAAATTTCCACTTTTTAGCATAATGCCTGTAGCCTGACACTGCCCGTGTTGTACAACACTTCCCGTGTTGTACAACACTTCCCGTGTTGTGGCACCTGAAGCCAACTTCCCAAATTTCCACTTTTTAGCATAATGCCCGTAGCCTGACATTGCCCGTGTTGTACAACACTGCCCGTGTTGTGGCACCTGTACCCCCAAAAATCCAATTTTTCCAAAAGTCCCAATTTCTTCCCACTTCCTCACATGCACGAATCCCAACCATTATAAGTCAAATTTAACACTCAAAACCAACCAATTCACATGTTTATTATCCATTTATACATATAACATCAACTAGTTTTACTAATAAACTTTCCTAGATCAATTAAGGAATCTATGAGGTTTAATCCTCTTCTCTGTTCATCATAACCCCCACAACCTTCATAAATCAATCTTCCCAATACCCAACACACAACACCAAATATATTTTCAAAATACATCGTATAATCATATTCATCAACAATTTCACAATATTGCATCAATTCAATCATTATTATCATAATCTTTTAAAATACCTAAGGGAGGAAGGAACTCCCAATTACCCTTCTATGTCCTATCACCAATCATAAACCCTTTTCTCCCCCCTTACCTTAAATCGAAGATTTCCTGCACAACTTTTGGGTCTTGGTGATCTACGATACTTGACCTTGCCTTTCTTCTCCTCTTTCTCCAGACCTCTATGTTCTTCGTCAAAATACGATGAATGAGGTTTGTTTCTCTATTTCCTCTTTTTTTATGAAACAAAAATTCCATCTTTGCCCCTTAAACCTATAACTAACCATTTTATTTTTTTATTTTATTTAAATAATAACAACATTATAATAATACACCTTATATTATTATTATTATTCTCATAAAATACGTTCTTCACCAAATATTCAATTAAGCCACTAAATTATTTAATATTTATTTCACAAAAATAAATATAAAAATTAAGGCGTTACACTTCACACTTACCATTATCCCCTGAAAAGGTTAGCATAACAAGTCACAAGTGAAATGAAATGTCAAAGAGAAGTCAAAAAAGTCAAACAACAAAAGAGAAAAGGTTCTAAAGTTTGAGAACCTCTAAGGTCATAACCTATGTCTAAAGGTATTCAAATAGGTTTAAGGCACCTAATGAGATGAAACTAGGTCAAGGGAAGTATTAGAATATTACACAGGTTATTATAATGCAAAACAAATGGAGTATAGATGCATATGACATGTGAACTTAAAAAAATGCATGAATGAACATCAAAGTAAGACTTGAATGACACATAATTATGTATAAGGATTCTGTGTGATGAATATACAAATCAATGATGAGATGATTCAAGAAGCAGAAACAAAAACATCAAACAATGTCACATAAGGAACCTAATGCAATTACTTAAGATGCAAGTCATAAATTAAGGATGAAATGCAAATATGAATGCATATTAGTATGGTTTAGTAGTATATGTCAAATATGAATGCATTATGATGCATATGAATGAACATACAAGATTGTCTTATGATGATTCAAGTATAAGAAGTAAGATGGAGAAGAAGTGAGGCAAGTAAACACTTAGCATTTACAGTAAAAAAGTTTTATGTTAGAGAAGCATGACATGTAAAATAAATATAGATGAATGTAGGTTAGTAAAATAATTCTTATGACATGCAAATGAGATGAATTAATGATCATACTTGATGCAAATACAAATCATGTTTGTCGCTCCCGATAAATGGGGAATGGCCCAAATAAAGGTACAGATGCGAACAGTCGGCGAGAGGAGCAATGAGAACACACAGCAGTGAACTCACTGGAGATGAATTGACTTGTGAACTGCTTACTTGTCTATGCTCAAGTGTATGACCTGTCTGGCTCAGGTGCAAACTGTCTTGCATTAGACGGAAGAAGCAAGTTCTCGTTTATGAGTGAGTGTGATGAGAAAAGAATCCCGGAGGAGACGATTATTGTTTGTTTTTGTATTTTCAGTCTTTTATTGCTTTTGAGAATTTGTCATAAGTTAATGAGCTTAAGTCTAAACCAAAGGGTTAGTAAACTCATCACATCCTCCCTCTGATTAGGGGTAATGAGAATACCTTAAGTGTGAAGTCAGCTTCTCACACTTAATCACCCTGGTGTAGGATTAAGATCATTAACCTACTTATGATTATTTAGATGTTTTTGGTGTTTTTTTGTTTAGTGTTGAGTAATGAGGTTAAGCCATAATCAAGGATTAAACAGACTCATTACACCATCCTAATAGAAGGATAATAGATGAGAATGTTTAAGCTGAGGAAAGCTCCTCAACTTAATCCATGATTAGGGATTAAACTCATGACAAAACAATCCTTTGATTAAGTGGATTTTATTTAATGGTGAGACGATGAAGTGAATTTTATGGTTTGTAAGACAACTTGAGGGGGACTTGTCCATTAAAACTAGGGTTAGTCCTTCTTAACCGATTAAGGAAGAATTAGAACCCTAATGCAAGGCCCAAGTTACAAGCTTGATGTCTTGATGATTATTAAGTGAATTGATTAGAGGATTTAAACACATTAAGGGTTTAACACTTAGGATTAAAGTTATACACTCCATCCTAATAGAAGGATGCAGGCATAAGCTTAATCACAAAGCCTTAAAGCCTTTAGGGTTTAGTCCCTGATTATGAGGTGAGAAGAGAAGACTCAAAGAGAGACACAAAGGTAAAACTAAGTGGGGAGACTAATCAAAACCCTAATCATTGTCATGCTTGGTTGTCCTAAGGTTTGTGAGGTTTAACAAAGAAAATCTTCAAAGGAACCACCAGGAAGCAGGTGAAAGGATCAGAAGAAGCAAAGTAACTTGCTTCATTCAAGAGGTCAAGTCACTTGAGGAAAGAAAGTAAGAAGAAGAAGAATGAGCAAGCTCAATCTCAAACACAAACAAAAATGCAGCAAGTATGCATAAAAAGAGATGAAGAGAAGTTGTGAGAAGTGAAGGCAAATCCACTTCTCAAGATAACTTACCACCTGAAAGGTTAGAAAAGAAATGCAAGGCAATGCAAAATGGGATGGGGATGACATGATGCAAACCAAAACCAGAAGCACATACATGATGATAATGATGCTATGAGATGTTACAAACATGAGGCAGCACATGGAAAAGATCATACAAGCTCAATAATGCAAATGGGGCAAGTAAAGAACCATGAACATACATGAAAAGTTATGAAGTGCATATGTCATACAACATGGCAAATGCAAAATGCAATGATCAAACATGCTTTCAATATGTCTTATGATGTTCAATGAATCAAATGGAGGCATGAAATGTCATGGCAAGTCATGTTGTGTAAGAAAATGCAAGATGAATGCATATGGAAGCCCAAATTAGGGTTTATGAACAATACATCAAACAAAAACCAAAATCAGAAGTAAACAACATTATAAAAAATTGAAAATGCACTCAAAGGACCCCTAATCCTATACTAACCCAATGCCCAAAGGAGAGGTTTCAACTCTTAACCAAATTCAAGTTATGGTTTTCACAAATTTGCTAGGGTTTTAGGGTTTCCAAACAAGAAAATTACCAAACAAAATGAAAATGAAAGATCAAATCATGACCATTTAATCTCACAAACTACATGCTAAACACAATGCAATGCAAAAAGAATCAATGTCCAACTCTTCATGGATAGGCAGAAATGATTTTTGGAACTTTGGATCAAAATAATGCATAAAAATGATTTTTATTCAATGAAAAATTCTCAAAATGCATCAAGATCAAAAAATAAATTTGGTTTGAAGGTTGGACAATGTTTCTAAATGTCTTAGAACATTTCATGAATTTTTGGGTGATTTTTAAATACCTAAAAGTATTTTTAATAAATTAATTTTCATTAATCAATTAAAAATAAACTTTTAAATAATTAAAAAATACTTTTTTAATGCTAAAAATAAAAATAAAAATATTTTTGTGTTTTAAAAATTAATGAAACTCTTGACAAAAAGTTTCATAATTTTTAAAACATTTTTGCTATTTTAAATAAATTGTATAAAACAAATATGAAATAAATGAAATAAAACAAAATAAAATGGAAAGTAATCTGATCTGATGGTGGAGATTTGAACTGGGTTTGAAATGGTTGACTAGCGCGTCATCCAAGGGCTGAGGTTGGTCCTGATTAAATTAATTTAATTATAATTAATTAAACTAACTAAAGGGGATTAGGGTTAAATGAGCGAATCTGGGCCATAAATGCACGCGGGAAGTCAACGAAGTCAAGCAATCCAACGCCCAAGATTTAAATCTCACTTAATTGCAGGATTAGGGCTAAGCATTTTCAGGTGACCGGAGGGAAGCTCCGGTCATCTTCTCCGGCAGCATCAAAACCCTAAATCATGATTCAAGCAACCATTCTTCAAATTAAAGCCAGGGAAACGTTCCTCTACTCAAACCTCACTCAAATCATCTCTCAAACTAAATTTCTCATGCTTAAACTAAGAGAATCGAAGCCATGAAGATTCACGGGCAAAGTTTCAGAGCCCTGGTAAATCCTCATTTCTCACTCATTTTTAATTCTAAACCCATCCCCATGATCAGCAAGACATACACAACCAGATTATAACTTAAAATGCAAGCTCTGAGAAAAAATGTTCATGACCATACCTGAGATGGAGACTCCTGTTTCTGGGCTTTCAGAGCTATTCTTTGATGCAGGCTTGCTCCACTGATTCCCCTGGTGCTAATGGTAGGCTTGGGATGAGCTTAAACAAGCTATTTTGAGAAGTCCAGTTCTGGTGTATCAGAAAATGGAGTTTGTGTGTGAGTGGTTTCAAGCTCTATTAATGGCTGATTCTGGTTCCTCTTTATGTGTTTGATTTGTTGGTGAAGAGAGTTTTGATGTTTGGTGGCTGGAAAATGAGAATCGAAGAGAAGAAGCTCTTTGACAGTTTTGTGGTATGCTGTGTTCTGGCCTGCTTCAATGCTCAATGCTTTGCTATAACATCTCCAAGTTGTGTGGATAGCCTGTGGGGCAGGTCAGTAGGGTGGCTGCTCACTGTGCCAAGAGTATGGGAGCTTTTTGCCAAAAAGTCAAGTGGGCTTGTACTAGAAGCATGGGTCATGGCAGCAGCAGTTTTAAGTCATGTCTTGCTCCAGCTTGAGTTGAGGAGGGCCCTTGGATTGCTTGTAGCTGACTGCAACATATGGATCACAAGCTATGCTAGCTTTTGCAACTTGCCCACTTGATGTTTCCTCATGAATTTGTGCTATGTACATGAAAAACTCTTGCTGAATTTTGTTGCACAATGTTACATTTAGTCATGGCAATGCATAGAAAGTGATTAGTGATCACATAACTCTTTGGAGAATGGCTTTGTCAAAAATCCCTCTTTGCACCCTTATGAAAAAATGCCTTATGGAACTTTTGAAAATCAAGGCAAGCAATGCAAAATTCCTTGGGCCAATTCTGTTTTTGGGGTCATGTATGATCATATGATGAAGCTTTGAAGTTATTTTGAAGTCACTAGAATGCTTGGTACATGAATTTGCAAATTTCCAATTGGTGCATAACTTGAAATTTAATGATTTTTGCCAACTTTAACACACCATAACTTTTGATCCAAAATGAATTAGGTCATGTTCTTGTACTTTTTGAAAAGGGAAAGATCTAATCTACAACTTTCATGACCAAAGTTTTTCCATTTGAAGCATTTTTGGATCAAAAAGTAAGGTTTGAAAAGTGGCATAAAATGACATATTCCTTAAAAGTCAACCATGCCCAAAAAAGTCAACTTTGCAAAAACTTGTAATTCTTGAATTTTGTGAACTTCAACCTTCTTCCATGATCAAATAAAGATCAAATACACTCAAAATGATGAAGATCACCCCCTGGTTGGGTCATTGGGGGCCTCAGATGCCCTGATTTTGCACTGACTTGTCCAGAAAGTCAACCTTTGATCAGATGACTTCCCCATGGAATTTCTTCATGAAAATTGATATGCATACTCCCTATACCATATAGAGACCAATAGAAACAAGAATGACCAAAAAATTTGAAGTTATGGCCTCTGAAACCAAAACCCTAATTTCAGGTCATCTGTGTAGTCAAACCTGGCTCTGCTTCCAAACCAATCCCAGTTCTTGTGATCCTTTAGCATTCTTGACTTTGAGAGGGTGTAATATGGTATAAGAACACACATGGACCCCTTTGAAGTGATTGGTGGCCTTTGGAGTGGCCCAAGGAGCTCTTGGATTGCTCAGATCACAAACCCTAAGTGCAGATGACTTTGAATCTATGCAGTGAATCAAAAAATGGGATATGAGATGTTATGATTGTGTTTATGCATATGAGAATGATCACAAGCCATGGTGTGAATGGGTGAGGGCAAATTTGGGGTGTTTACAATGTTGAGCAAAAGAAAATATGAGATGTGAAATTAGGTAAAAAGTTCAAGTTATGATGCACAAACTCAAATGAAAACACACATCAAATAACCTATGAATGTTAAGAGAGAACATATAATGTTCTAAGGGTGTCCTACAATGTCAAGAGAAGATCCTGAAACAATGGCACAAGTGCCTTCTAAGAAATAGGCCTAAAAGAGAGGCAAAAGATCACATAATGTTCACCTAATGAGAAGGCCTAAAAAAATCAAACATAAATAAAAAAATGAAAATAGTTCACAAATGACCTAAGTCATAACCTAAACATGCATCAAAAGTTCATTGTAAAACTCAAGAAGAAACTAGGTTAAATGGAGGCTCAAAGTCACATTGAAACAAGTCAAAAGAATGCACAAAGATATGATTCAAACCCTAATAAAAAACTGATCTAAAAAATCTACAAAAATTGTTTTAGATGCCTCAAAGTGTTGTTCAAAAATGGTTAAAAGATGGGATGCAAAATAGCTTCGAACCTATGTAAAAGAAATGGATGAATGCACTAGTATCATGAAGAACTTTATTTGAAAAAAAATTAAATGAGAATTATGAAAATATATGCAAAATGAATAAAAATAAGAATTAAAATTCATGAAAAAAATAGTCAAATATGTTTTAATGTTATGGGAATTTATTTAGAATTTTTAGGAATGATTTGATATTTTTAATAAAAGAAAATGGAAAATATGTGAAAAATAAAATGAAAATATGAAGAAATGAGGGAGGGGTGCAGAAATAGCAAAATATTAGTTCAAAAAGATTATGGGCCTAAAAATGTGGGTACGAGAAGCAATAATGAACCCAGTCCATAAGCGTGTCATCTGAAGGTTCGTAGCATAGGGTACAGTCAAAACTTTGACACAACATAGGACACAGGAATAAGTCAACAAGTGATTGTCAAACAAGTATACACATCAAAGGAATTACAACACATGTAAATGGATAGCTAACATGGATCGCATACAAGTACTTAGTTCAAAAAATATTTCAAAAACAAAAAACGTGAGGAGAACACATTCATTAATGCGTTGGCTAAATCATATGCTTCTATTCTCAAATATCCAACGACTATGACATATTCTGGACAAAAACCCTAAGTATGAACTTCTGATCAGTCTCACCAGCCGGAGAAGACTCTGGTCGTCTTCTCTGGCCAAACCTCAATGTGATAAAACCTACAGGTCACCATAAATGACAACAACATATGTCATTCAAATCCTCACGTAATGCTGGTTCCAAATCTAAGCTCAAAAATAGCAAACAAAGATCACACAAAGAGAATCGAACAGAGAACGTTTTCCCTAGGTTCTACAATTATGCTCCTTTGGATCCTATCAACTAGCTAGAGTGTTCAATGCTCATATTGAGCTTTATAATCAATCATAACAAGCTTAAAACAACTAAATCAGAGGAAGAAAGCTTAAAACAACTAAATCAGGGAAAGAAAGGTTGAGGAATAATGAACCTGAAACTTGAAGATATTTGAGCTTGCAAGAAAATAAGAGACTTCCTTGAGATCTTGAGCTTATGGATGAGCAAAATAAATGCTATTAGAGCCTTTATTCTTGAAGAAAACACAGTGATGAGCTTGAAGATGATGAATGCTCCAACTATGATTCAATGCGCCATTGCCATGAGACTGATGAATGATGAATATTGAAGCAAGAACTTGGAAAGCTCGTGGCAATAAGAGAGAGAAATCAGAGAAATGTTTTGGAGTAATTTGTGAAAATGATCCAAATGATGAATATGAGTTGAAAAAATATGTTAGAGATAGCTTTATACCCATGGTTAAATGCTAACTAGTGGGGTTGATAGTTAGAAGTGACATTAGGTTAAGAAAGGGTGAGAGGATTAATAACATGGTGTTTGGAGCAATGCATATTCAAGCTGAACTTGTGTATGGTGATGTTGAAATTATTGGATGGTGACGATGACATGATGTGGATGTATGTGGTTGCAGCAAGACTTAATGGAAATGCCTTTGAAACTTGAATTTTTACCATATTCATGCATGGTATGATGACATATACATGGATGTGTGTAAAATGCCTCACCAAATGAGGAAATGCAAATCAGCTTAGTGTAGGTGTGTGTTTGTTGTGAACATGAACCAAGACAAAGCACAAAACTTCCATAAAATCCAACAAATGCATCAATGAAACAATTAATGTTTGTACATGCATCTGTAACACCCCAAATTTTCTCTCTTAATTTTAAGCATCATATTCATCATGAACATATCATATTCTTGGCATCCTAGCATGGAAAGCTGAGGCATAACATTTCTCATGACCTAGCATTAGGCATATGATCATCTGTGGAGGTTCTTGAAGCATCACAATCTATGACAATGGGCCCAATGGATTTGTAAAAGTCCTATGAGGGGTCTACATTGCATTTACAAGTTCAAGTTCATTTACAAAAGCTCAGAAGGTTGGAAGATCATCAGGGAATCCAGGCTAGGGCAAAGCTCCTACACAATGGTCCCAAACTAGGGTTTGAGTTTCAAGCATGAAAACCTCAAGACTTTGGCCATTTCATATAGGAAAAGTCTTTCACATGTTAAGAGGATCCTAGGTACAAAATTTGGTGAGAAAATTCCTTGTGGAAGTCAAGCATTTCCTCAGTTGCTTGCAAATGAAGAAAATGGTCAACTGTGCCTTAAAAAAGTCAACTGTGAGATTTCAAGGGGCCCAATCCCATTTTTCTAGCCAAGGGATGTTCTTGTAATGTTAAAAGAGGTTTGGCAAGTTCAAAGATCAAGAATCATGAGGTTTTGAGGTGTTTTGCAAAAATGGTGTGAAGTTGGTTATGGAAAATGCCATTTTTGGCAAGTTTTTGCCCTAAAATTCAAATGATCATAACTTGGTGAAAAATTCTTCAAATGGACCAAAGTTAAACATGAAAGTTGTAGATTAAGGCCTCCCATTTTAAAAAAGTACAAGTACTTTTTCATAGCCTTCTTGGTTGAGAAGATATGGTCCTCGAAAATTCATGCAAAACTAGGGCAAAAGTTGATTTTTCATTTGTGCACCAATGCAAAAAGTCTTGAAAGTTAATTTTGAGTATTGGCACATACCAAATGAGGTTCCAATATTAAAATTCAATGCAAATGGATCACTTTGCTCCAAGAAATACCTCAAATTCGTGCATGATGAGGATTTCATTCAAAAAGTGCAAAAAGTGCATATTCATGAAAAGAGTGTGACACTCTCATCCAATGGCCAAGATCTGTTGGATTGAAATCAAGGGTGGGATGGATGAGTGCACATGGGCAAGAGGAAAAGCAAGGCATGATATTTTCATGAGATCACACAAAACTTGCCAAATTTGCAAAATCACTCACACTCTTTCTTCACACGTGCAAATCCTCTCATTCTCTCAGCATTTCTTCATGACCTCATATAAAAACAAATTAGGGTTTTAGAAGGATACAGTTCTCTCTCATTTCTCAGCTTCCAAGTTTTTTCTCAATTTGAATTTCCATTCGAATCTCTTCACACACTTGCTCTTTTCAAAAACAAATCACAGATCCTTCATCCTTGAGAGCTCAGGATCACAAATCTCTCCATTGTGCAAGCTATTTCTCAAGATTCACCACCTTGCCATTTCAGAGCAGTTGGCTGCAAATTCTCAGATCCAACAAGATTCAAGACTCTAGTTGCATTTATTTTGCAACTATAGTGTATTTGGAGTGGATTGGCTTCATTATCTTGGCTTCTAACAAACTTTTTCAAGAACTGCAAGTTCAGGTGAGTTCCAAATCCTCATATCTAAAAATGAAAATAGTTGTGTGCATTGTAATCCTCTTGTTATGCTGATCATTCTGCTGGTTTTAGTTTTGATTTTAATGCATTATTGAGCTTGTTATGTGATTTTGAAGTTTCATGGCATGAACTGTTTGTCTTCGATCCATAAGATTCTTTGATCCAGTGAGAATTTCATCATCATTTTTGAACTCAGGGTGGTCCAATTATCCAATCTGGAGCTTCTTGTTCATTTTCATTAGGTTTTGTTCTTGTTTTGTGTTTTCCGGTGCCGGAGCCCTAGCTCCGGTCACCGGATTATGGGCATGTGAACTAGGGTTTCCAGAGGTTGAAGAAGGCCTCTCCACCATCAGATCTGGGCATCTGGACGCGTGAGATGGTGACACCTCAATTAATGAGGATGCTCCCTCTCACGTGTTTTTTTTTATTTTTATTTTCCTTCTAAATAATCATTGTGTTGCGCGTCCCATGGTAACTTGTGTGCTCTCTAAGCCCTGGACCTATGAATCTGCCACGTCAATTAATGAAGGGAACCCCAGGATGCGTCCATCTAATCTAATGGCCAGTGTTTTTTCCACATTTCCCTTGAATTTCCACCCAGTATATTGTGTACTTGCGCAGAATTGGGTGGGCTCAACCACTATTCGCACCCCCCCTTGCCTTTGGGCCCAAATCATTTGAACTGAATCCTCTGCTCTTCACACCCCCAGCCTCATATTTTATTTTTTATTTCTTTTCTTTTATTTCTTTTCATATCATTTTGCTTTTCAATTTTTTTAAAATACTTCTAAGTGTCCAAAAATTCTGAAATAATTCATGGAAGTCAATTTGAGTTTTCTTTTTTTTTCTTTTCATATTTTTATTTTCCATTTATTTTTAATAGCCACGTGTAAATAAATTCTTCCATTTAGTTAATTCATTTTAATTCTTTTATTAGCATGCTGCCTTGTCCAATTTCCATAGTGATCATCATTTTGAATTTCTTGTTGGTTCTTTTTGCTCTGGATTCATAAGAAGATGTAGTTCATGTGTGATTTTTGCCCTGATTTTTAGAAACTTGTTGATTGGGTTTTGGTCTTTGACTTGTGATGGAAGTTTCTTAACCCTAATTGTTGTTTGAGCCTTCTTTTGACTTGTATAGCTTCTGAATTTCTTCCTATCCTTTTGGCATGTTGTTATATCATGATTGAAGATCATTTGTCCAAAGTTGTAGAATTTTTGGTTGCATTGTTGATTTAATTTGAATTTTGGCTCTTAACTTGTCCTATTTTGCTTCCTTTTGATCATAAATTCTCTTCTTAGCTTAGAAGGGCACTTGTGCCAACTTCTTCATCTTATTTGGGGCCTCTTTAGGGTGTTGATATCATTCTGATCTTTGTTTAGGGTTTGTGTTTTGGAAATTTTGCATTTGGTTCACCTTTGAAGTTCATCCTTTCTTTTGTACATCCACCTCACTTCTTTGCTCCTTTCTTCCTATAAGTTGTTTGTTTAGCTTTGTGTTTCTCTTCTCCTCATCCCTCTTGCTTCTTAAGCACTTCTTTAACTTGATTTGGTTCTGGTCTTGTGCCTTGAGTTCATGTCTTGTGCATTTCTGCTTTGCATCTTCTTAAGTTTACTTTGCTTTGCCATATGATTCATGTTGCCTCTTAATTGACTTGTATGCTTCGTTTCTCATTCTTGTGGCTTGCATTTGCATTGAGTTTATGTATGTATGACTTCACTTCTGTTTGTATGATATTGGCATGTCATTTTGTTCATTTTGTTTTTCTTTTATGCTTATGTTGCTAACCTTTTCAGGGGCTATAGTAAGTGAGAGGTGTGGATGTGATTCCCACATCTCCAAATCTCATCTCTTCTCTTCTTATCCTTACTTGTGCTAACCTTTGATTGTTGGGCTTAGGCCTTACTCCCCTCTTCTTCTTTCTTCTTCTTCTCTTCTTCTTTCTTTCTTCTTTAGGATAAGTTTTAAACCTCATTAACCTTAGGATCTCCATGCATGACAACACTTAGGATTCTTTAGTCTCCCATTAGATTTTTTTGCCTTTTGTGATCCTTTTGGTGCTTTCTCTTCTCATCTTCAAACTTAATTTTAATTCACTTTAATAAATGTTGAGTACTTTCATGTGACATGAGACTTTGCTATGAGATACTTGCACGCGTTCCGTTTCGGGGCGAGGTGTAGGTTATCCTTCGTGGTGGATAGGTCTTAGCATGAGATTACTTCACAAAGAAAAGCTAAAAAACACTTCTTAATCAAAAATCACAAAAACACTTAATAAATGTCAGTAGGTCAGTGTGTCTGAGCCTTCACTTGTGGGACTAGATTTGGGGATTTCCTCCATAGATAGGTGTGCCTCTTACGCATTCCATTTCGGGATGATGTGAGACGTACACATCCCAGTGAGTAAGACTTAGGTACACTTGCCTATGCAAACTTCAAAGCAGAAAACTCAAAAAACACAAACCAACAATAAGCGTCTTTCCTTCGGGAATTCTTTTCTCATCCCCTTCGCTCCGTCCGCGAACTTGCTCCTACTTGTCATTTTGCAAGACGGTTACGCACTCGTCGTCCGAGCCTGCAATACCTGAGCATTGACATCGGCAGTTCAAGCTTTAATTCACAAACAATTTCTTTTCTACCCCTAGTTAGGGGAACTACGACGTCTCTGATCCTCATTTTCCCGATGAGGTACGTAGGCAGCGGGGTAGGGCCCGTTCGAGCACAATCTTTATTTTCCCTACATTTTTCCTTTTCATTTCTTTTTCAGCTCCCTTTTCTTTTCTTTTATTCAATTCATTTTATTTTCTTTTGCAGCAGCTTTCGTTTCTTCACCCTTTGAAACAGTTTCTTTATTAGCATGGATCCCGTCGGGTACGGCGGACGATCTGGGTGCTAATACCTTCTCAGGTCGTAACCGACTCCCAAACTCAGTCTCTTTGGTTCGCAGGACCCGTGTCCTTCCTTTTCTTTCTTCTGGTTTGTGCAGCATTACCATTCCCGTTTCTTCGGGATAAAAATGCCTGGCTGGCGACTCTATTCTTTTCCGCGCCACTTTCGCATTTGTACCAGGATGGAAATCTGGGGAGCGACAACTGGCGACTCTTCTGCGGAGCGAAACCAAAATCTCTGGTTCCCCTGTGAGTCTCTCCTAGAGCTTGCTTGTTTCTGTTTCTTTGGGTGTTGACTTTTTGTTGTTGTGTGTTGTGCTTTACTGTTGTTTATTTACAGCTTTATTTACAGTTTTCAGTATTTATTTTCCGCATCATATATATCATACTGGACTGTCTGGACTGGTTTTCTGTTTGGTGGGTGTAAACACCCCAAATTTGCCCTCACCCATTCACACCATGGCTTGTGATCATTTCATATGCATAAGTTCAAATCATAGCATCTCATACCACATTCTTGATTCACTGCATAGCTTCTAAGTCATCTGCATCTAGGGTTTGTGATCTGAGCAATCCAAGAGCTATTTGAGCCATTCCAAAGGTCATCAATCACTTCAAAGGGGTCCATGTATGTTCAAGCATCATATTGTATCCCCACAAAGTCAAGAAAGCCAAAGAATCACAAGAACTAAGAATGGCATGGAAGCAGAGCCAAGTTTAACTGCACAAATGACCTAGAATTAGGGTTTTTGTTTCAAAGGCCATAACTCCAAATTTTTTGGTCATTATTGTTTCTATTGGTCTCTATATGTTACAAGGATCATGCATATCAATTTTCATGAAGAAATTCTATGGGGAAGGCATCTGATCAAGAGTTGACTTCTTGAGCAAGTCAGTGTGAAATCAGGGCATCTGAGGCCCCCAATGACTCAACCAAAGGGTGTTCATCATCATTTTGATTATGTATGATCTTTATTTGATCATAGAAGATGTTAGAAACTCACAAAATTGAAGAATTTCAAGCCATTTGCAAAGTTGACTTTTTGGGAAAATGACTTGTAATGAAAACTTGCCATTTTGGGAAACTTTTTCAACCCTTTCTTTTTGGTTCAAAAATGCTTCAAATGGGAAAGCTTTGGTCATGAAAGTTGTAGAGTGGATCATTCCCTTTTCAAAAAGTACAAGAACTCATTTTAATTCATTTTGAATCAAAAGTTATGGCTTGTCAAAGTTGGGAAAAATCACATAATTTCAAGTTTTCTACCAAAGAGGCAAAGTTGCAAAACCACTTGCCAAAACAAATTGTGCTATCAAATGGACTTCTAACCTTTGTACAAACATAAACCAAGGCCTAAATATCAGATTGCATCAAAATTTTACTCATTTTCATGACTTGTGGATCAAGAAATTTCAAAAGGGGCAAAGTGGAACAAAGTTGCAAAACATCCTTCAAACCCTAATCCATTTGCTGGCTGGCTTCAAAACTGATCCTAGGGCTCTCCACACTTCTTGCTGTGCAGGACACCCCTCTTGTCCTTGGCTAACTATTGGCCCATACCTCTCTTACACAAAGCTTGACTTTTTTGCAAAAGACCCATACCAATCACAATAGGGCACAACCACTCCACAGACCTATCCATGAGTGATAAGTGGACCAAAGACAAGCCATAACACACAACAACTCATGCTGAAACACACTCCAAGCCATAGTTCAAGAAATTCACCTCTTATGCATTTTGCTTCGAATCACACAACACAGCCTTCAAACACAAAAACAAACTTCATAGAACATCTCAGCATGTTCCACTGATCACCCCTGGCCCTTCACCTTGCCCTGAAACTCCCTGAAATCAAAACACGATTTCCTCCCCTCTCTGAACAAAACTCACTCAATCTCTCAAACCAGCCAAAAGAAATTCCAACCAAGCATTGCAAGCTTCTCAGGAGGTCCATTAGAGGCGTTTTGGACAAAAGGGCCAGCCAGAAAGTTCCAAAGATCAAAGTTCCAATTCAGGTGAGCTCAAGAACTATTTTTCCAGAAACATGTTTTTAAGTTCCTAAATGATTCTCTATGCTTCACTGATCATGTTGATATGTTTTGTTTCGAAAATGATTGAGTATTGAGTATGTATAAAGCTTCTGAAACTTTTTTTGACCTAAATGCATTTTGCTTCGATTCAGCTTTGATATGAAAAATAAATGTGTTTTGATTGTTGATTCTTGCTCTATGATGTTTGGGGATGGATTCTGGGCAGAGAGATTAGGTTTTAGGGACCTGGGGAGTGAGCTAGCAATTTTCAGGGAGACATGTGGCCGGAGAAGATGACCGGAGGTCATTTCCGGCCACCTGAGAGTCATTAAGCCCTAATTACGTCATTAATGGGAGTTTGAATGTGGAGCATAGATTTGGTTGACTTTGTTTGACTCCCGCGCGTTTTGATGACCTGGATTGTTTCATTAAAACCCTAATCCATGTCATTAGTTAATTAATCAGGTTTTTATATTAATCCAGTCAGTTCAAATGCCAGCCGTAGGATAGCGCGCCAGTCAATTCCCGCGCGTTCAGTTTGAATATCAGCCACTGGATCTGTTGACTTCCCATTAAAATCAATTTTAATTTCATTTTTCTTGCATTTTCTTTCATATTTATTTTAAAATAGTTAGAAAAATCCCAAAAATATTTCCTTTTGCATTTTGGTTTCAAATATTTTTCTCAATCAGAAAATGATTTTTATTTTATTTTTTACATTAAAAATTATTTTTAAATCATTTAAATGTTTATTTTTAATTAATTAATGAGAATTAATTAATTAAAAATACATTTAGGTATTTAAAAATTACAAAAAAAATCACTTTGCATTTAGAAACATTTAGAAACATTGTCCAACTCTCAAACCAAATTTCTTTTTTGTTCTTGATACCTTTTGATAATTTTCAATGGAATTAAATTCATTTTGAGGTAATATTTTGGTTCAAACTTTGAAAATTCTTTTCTGCCTAACCATTGAGAGTTGGATGATGATTCTTTTTGCATTGTCTCTTGTTCAGCATGTAGTTTATAGGATAAAATTGATTTGAATTGATCTTGCATTTTCATTTTTTTTAGCATTTTTCTTGATGAGGTACCTTAAAACCCTAGCAATCTTAGGAAATTCATAACTTTCAATAGGTTAAGAGTTGGGTCCTCCCCTTTGGGCAGTGAGTTTGTATAGGCTTAGAGTATCTTTGATTGCATTTTCAAATTTTTATCATGTCTCTTGCTTCTGGTTTTGGATTTTGCTTTGTGTGTTAATCATAAACCCTAATTTGTGCCTTCCTTTGCATCCATTTCTCATTTGCTTGCATCCATTGACTTGCCATGACATTTTGTGCATTCTTTTGATTCATAAGACACCATAGTACATATTAGAACCATGATTGATCATTGCATCTTTCATTTGCCATGTTGTATGTCATTTGCATTTCATAACCTTTCATGTATGTTCATGGTTCTAAGCATGTCTCTTTTGCATCTTTATACATGTTTGATCATTCTCATGCCTTACCTCATGTTTGCATCATCTCTTAGCATCATTAACATCATGTATTTGCTTCTGACTTTGTCTTGCATCATGCCATTTCATCTCATTTGCATTGAATTTCATTTCTTTCACTAACTTTTCAGGTGGTAAGTTACTTTGAGAAGTGAATTTGCCTTCACTTCTCATGATCTCTTTTCATCTCTTTCACCCTCTTTGCTGCATTTTGTATTTGCATTTGAGTGAGCTTGCTCATTCATGTTCTTTCTTACTTTCTTTCTTCAAGCAACTTTACTTCTTAAGTGAAGCAAGTTGTTTTGCTTCTCTTTGCTTCTTGTTCCTTTCATCTGTTTCTCTCCTTGGTGGTTCCTTGAAGATCTTTCTCCCTTGAGCCTCATAAACCTTAGGACTTCTAAGCATGATAACAATTAGGTTTTGATTAGTCCCCTATTTAGCTTTTACCTTTGTGTCATCTTTGAGTCTTCTCCTCTCATCTCATAATCAGGGACTAAACCCTAAAGGCTTTAAGGCTTTGTGATTAAGCTTATGCCTGCATCCTTCTATTAGGATGGAGTGTATAACTTTAATCCTAAGTGTTAAACCCTTAATGTGTTTAAATCCTTTAATCAATCCATCTAATAATCATCAAGACATCAAGCTTGTAACTTGGGCCTTGCATTAGGGTTCTAATTCTTCCTTAATTGGTTAAGAGGACTAACCCTAGTGTTAATGGACAAGTCCCCCTCAAGTTGTCTTACAAACCATAAAATTCACTTCTTAATCTTATCATTAACTAAAATCCACTTAATAAAGGCTTTGTTTTGTCATGAGTTTAATCCCTAATCATGGATTAAGTTGAGGAGCTTTTCTCAGCTTAAATGTCCTCATCTATTATCCTTCTATTAGGATGGTGTAATGAGTCCATTTAATCCTTGATTATGGCTTAAACTCATTACTTAACACTAAACAAAAACAACAAAAACATCTAAATAATCACAAGTAGGTTAATGATCTTAATCCTATACCAGGGTGATTAAGTGTGAGATGCTGCCTTCACACTTAAAGTATTCTCATTACCCCTAATCAGAGGGAGGATGTGATGAGTTTACTAACCCATTGGTTCAGGCTTAAGCTCATTAACTTATGACAAACTTCCAAAAGCAATAAAAGACTGAAAATACAAAAACAAACAATAATCGTCTCCTACGGGATTCTTTTCTCATCTCACTCACTCACAAGCGAGAACTGGCTTCTTCCGTCTAATGCAAGACAATTTGCACCTGAGCCAGACAGGTCATACACTTGAGCATAGACAAGTAGGCAGTTCACAAGTCAATTTATCTTTCAGTTTCTTTGAGTCGAACTACGGTGTTCTGACTTCCTCATTGCACGAGAGGATACGTAGGCATAACTTAACAGTTATCGAACAAAAGTCTCTGTATATTCCCCCTCTTTCAAACCTTATTCTTTAAGCCTCATGATCTTGAGCATTCCATTCATTTCTTACACTGACACTTCACTTGTACACTTCACATCTCTTTTACACTGACACTTGCATTCTTTTCCAGCTTTGATACACAAATTGCACTGACACTACCCCTTTGAAACACAAATATTTTAAGCGTGGATCCCGTCGAGTACGGCGGACAATCTTGCTGCTAATACCTTCCCAGGTTGTAATCAACCCCCTTTCTCAGTTTCTCTGGTTCGCGACCGTCTTATCCATATCTTTCTAGGTTTATGCAGCATTACCTTTCCTTCGGGATAAAAATGCCTAGCTGGCGACTCTATTCATTCATCCTCTTTCGCCGACCGTTCGCGTCTGTACCCCTTCTGACCAGGTGTCATTTTGGTGGGAGCGATAGCTTGGCGACTCTGCTGGGGACCCTTATACTGTAACCAGGGCTTCTGGTTCTTTTTTGTGGGTTCCTCCTAGCTCTTGTTTGATTTGTGTTTACTGGGGTGTTATGTGCTGATTGTGTTTGTATATTTGCTTTATTTGCTGCTTTATGTACAGTTATTTGTTGCTTTCTTTACAGCTTTATATACATCATACTGTCATATTGTTATCTGGCTGGATCTGGTTTTGTTGCTTTGAAGGGTGGAGTTCTATTGAGAGTTTGAGGCCCTATACCTGGGACCTGAGTGACACCTAAGATAGAGTGGTTCATGTTCTTTCCCATTCCATTTCGGTCTGATGCGGGAATATGAAACACGGTTCAGATGTGGGTTTCTTCTTGAGAACTCTGTGCTGCAGATCTCCTGTAGTGCTAGGGCTATCTGGGAAGCCTACTAAGTCTGGATGACCTTTATTATGACCTTCAGAAACTGAGGTGAATTAGAGGAGGATCTTTTATGGTTATTGTAAACATTGTACCTCCGGGTTAGAAGTGTTTACACTTCTCATAACTGATCCAAGTCTGAGGATCCTTGTTTTAGAACACCACCTATGAGGGGGTTGGGCTGTTTGCAGGTTTGCAGGTTTGCAGGTACCCTTGACCACAGCATACCCTGATACTTTACTTTTGAATAAGAGTACTCCATTTTGGGACAGTTCTTGTGATTTTAACCCTGTACATGTGACTCTTTATTTGAGTCCCCTACCTTGGTTACTGGACTTTTGAACCTCCATCTGGACTTCTTAGACATACATGGACTTATATCAAGGCAGTAATCAGATCAGCTTGATCACAAACCCTTTGCATATCATTTGCATACTCATCATTTGCATCATTTAACATTTGTTTATTTGTTTCTCAGGGTATCCACATTATATCTGGCTTGGTTTTGACCCCTTCATCTGCATAGACCTCTGTTCATCAGTTATCTGCTTCAGCTATCTTCATCAGTTGCCTGCTTCAGCTATTTCCATCACCAGCCTCAGCCTATCAGTGGCTCATCTCCAGTATCAGTCTTCATCATCAGTACTTGTTTTCAGCTCTTCATCAGCAGTCACGACACCCAAGAAGAGCAACATCTCATATCTTTTCTTTGAACCTGTGCTGACTGGCATCAGGCAGGTCCAGACACTATCACTCCAGACCACATCCCATTATTCAGAAAGCATTATGGAGGCATCCTTGATATGGTTATGGACCTAGACCCTTCTCAGAGGAGTTTGATTCACACTTGCCTACAGTTTTATGACCCTCCTTTGAGATGTTTCACTTTCCAGAACTTTCAGCTAGGACCTCTGCTGGAGGAGTTCTCATCATTGATTGGAGTACCTGTCAGGGGTGGTATCCCCTTCAACCCAGAGATGGCTTCTCCCAGCAATGAAGAAGTGGCAAAAGCACTGTGCCTGGAAACTATTTTGATTGAGCAGAACACGACAACAAAGGCTGGAATCCCTGGCCTGCACTTAGACTTTCTGACTTCTCAGGCCATCCTGAAGGCCTCTTTGGGAGAATGGAGGGCAGTTTGTGCATTGTTGGCCCTTAGTATATATGGGGTGATATTGTTTGCAGATGAGCCCAAGTTTATCAGCAAGAATGCCATTCATCTTTTCCTTCTGAGGAACCCAGTACCCACCTTGCTGGGAGATTTCTATTATTCTGTTCACCAAAGGAATGAGAAGCGGAGAGGGAGGTTGGTGAGATGTCGTGCTCCCCTGTTTCATACCTGGCTGCTCAAACACTTACCCAAGACTGATGCCTTCCTGAATCCTCACCAACAGAAGAATTGGGCTAAGAGACTTATTGCTTTGACCTCAGATGACATCAGGTGGTGCACCCAGAGCACCAAAGGCAGGGACATAATTACTAGCTGTGGACAGTTCCCCAATGTACCTCTAATAGGAGTGAAGGGTTGCATCAACTACAACCCTTTGCTGTTTAAGAGACAATTGGGCTATGCTTTGGTTCACCCTCCTAGAGTGCAGGACTTGGCTGAAACCCTGTATTGTGAGATAAAGCCTAATCTAGCTGTTGTCAGACAAGCATCCTGGGCTTGGGACAACATCCAGACCAAAGGGATGGCCATTCTGGGGAGATGCAATAATGTGGCTTCAGCTCAGTATTATGAATGGTCTCATGCTAGGGCTCAGATTTCTGGGATGCCTTTCACCATTGAGGATACACCTGGACCATCCACAGCACCACCTCCAGCCACTGTCAGCCTGGAAGAATTTGAGAAACTGAAGGAGAGGAATGAGAATCTGTCTCAAGCTCTAAAGAGGACCCTCTGGGAGAGGAGTGATGGTCGTCTAGACATTGAAAGTTTGGAAAAGCTTAAGGTGGAGCATCTAGCTAGGATTGAGAAATCAGAGGACTACATCAAGAAATCAAGAGCTGGAGAGCAATTTTTGAAGAATGCCTGTAAAGAGGCCCAGTTTCAGAAGGCTAGGACTGATCTCTATCTGAAAGAAAGTCAAGCTAGGTGGGTCAGGATCACTGAAGCTCGTACTCAAGAAGATAAGAGAACTCAAGACAGGATTGATAATTTAGAGGCCAATGAAAAGAAGCAACATGAGGCTCTGCTAGCAGCCCAGAAGGAGATTTCAGAGTTGAAGCTTAGGGCTGGTGTGAAGAGGTCAAAGGACCAAGACAGGCACAAGAAGCTGACCACTGCTATCGCCACCAGAAACCTTCTTATCAGAAACATTACAGAGCATCCGGATGGTCTTGTAACTGAGGCACTTCTGAAGGAGGTTAAGGAGGATGAGTTTGGATTAGATGTTTGACTTCTTTGCTTGTTGTTATTTCCATTTCATGTACTTTTCTTTTTATGTTGTATTTTGACCCCTCAGGGGCATGTGTTGTAAAAAACAAACTATGTATGATCTATCATTTGTAATGTATTTGTCAGTTTGTTTCATTTGAGTTTCTTTTCTCAAGCAACATCAAAGCATCTTCCTCAGGGTCTGGAAAGGTCAAAACCAAGCACCAAGCCGGATACCTTGGAAAATAAATAAGCATACTGCATTCCATACTAACTTTTGTTTTGTTTTGTTTTGTAGGTTTTTGTTTTGTTTGTTAATAACTCTGTTGTATTTCAGGAATTATTGCTCGCCGCCGGGTGTTCCCTCTCAACCGTCCGCACAGGTATCCTACTCGCAACAATCTTCCTGGTATCCAAATGGACCAAGTACAGCAAGATCTGACAGAAGTCAGGACTCAGATGGCTAATGAAAGGCTGGAGATGAGAAACCAAATGACCCAGTTCATGGAAGTAATAAATGGCTTGGCCCAAAGTCAAGAAAGGTTGAGGGCATTGGTAGAAAGACAAACCCCGGAAGAACCCCATCTGGGAACTGGAGGAACAAGTAACAATGAAAGAGGTCAGCCTCATGCTAATCCACCAGTATATGGGCCTCGTCTACATCCAGAAGTCAACATCCCTACTAATGTGCAAGGAAATACTACTGGGGGGAGAATCTTGCAAGAAGATCCCCAAGAGGAGCAATTCACTGTCATGGGAGCTGGGGATGAAGTTTATGATAGGAGGTTTGATGAAATTGCTGAGAAATTGAATCCCTGGAGTTTCAAAATTCCCTGGGTTTTGATGTCATGGATATGGGGTTAGTGGATGGGGTAAGAATCCCTCATAGGTTTAAACCCCCGTGCTTCGAGAAGTACCATGGAACTTCCTGTCCACGAACTCACTTACAGTCCTTCCTTGGGAGACTTAAGGCATACACTATGGATGAAAAACTGTGGATGTTTTATTTTGAAGACAGTTTGACCGGGGCTTCCAGGGAGTGGTACTCACACTTGACCAGAGCTACAATCAGATGCTGGAAGGACCTAGCTGAGGCCTTCATCAGGCAGTACCAATACAATCTGGACATGGCTCCTAACAGGACCCTTTTGATGGGAATGTCTCAATCCTCCATAGAAAGCTTCAGGGGATACGCCCAGAGGTGGAGACAGCTTGCTGCTACTGTCCAGCCACCCATGTCGGAAAGAGAAATGGCCGACATGTTTATGAATACTTTGCAAGGAACATATATTGACAGGCTAGCTGCCTTTTCTTCCACCAGCTTCGCTGACGTAGTTATAGCTGGAGAAAGAATTGAAAGCCTTCTGAAGATGGGTAAGATTTATGATAATGGTGCAAGTTCGTCTAGTAATCCCAGGAAACCTTTTGTGGGACCTAGAAGAACTGGAGAGACAAATGCCATTCATGCCAACAGGGGCAGATCTCAGTATGTCCACAGATCAGTAGCAGCTGTCACCATTCCAGCCCCGATTCCTCAGCAACCAACATATCAACAACAACAACAATCACATTATCAACAGCAAGTTCAGTATCCTCCACAAAGGACCTACAACAACAATAACAACAATCAGCAACAAAGACCTTTTCAGCAAAGACCATCACAGGCAAATAGGGTGATTGATCCAATCCCTATGCCTTATGCCGCTTTATTGCCACAACTCCTGAAACTCAACCTGGTTGAATTAAGGACATTGGCACCACAAGATCCCTCTAATCTCCCAAGAAATTATGATGTCAACGCCAGATGTGCTTTCCACTCCAATGCACCTGGCCACAATACGGAAAAATGCAGGGCTTTGCAAATGAAGGTACAAGACCTGGTGGATTCTAAAGCCCTTAACTTTGCACCCCCTCCAAGTGTCACCAAGAATCCCATGCCCAATCATGGAGGACCAAGAATTAATGCCATTGAGGAAGACAAGCCATCTTTCTTAATCACCAGTGTTGGACAGATTCGGACACCTCTGGTCGAAATAAAAGCTCAGCTTCTAGAGTGCCAGATGTTCCCCGGGTGTGAGCTCGGTTGTGGTTATTGCAACATTTCAGTCAACGGGTGTGATAACTTGAGAAGCGGCATAGATGGTCTTATCAAGAGTGGCATACTTCAGATCACAACAACGGCGCCTACAAATCCAGCAATCCCTTTGACAACAATTCCTGACTCTTCTACAACTGCAACAACAATCATTCTGACCAATTCATCAATATCATCAACAATGGCTTCATCCATCACTTCAACAAACCAGATGTCAACAACCATATCTTCTACAACATCAGCATCCATTTATTCAGCAGGATCTTCTACAACGCCGACAAAAATTAATGAAGATATCTCAGCAGTCACCTCCAAACAACAACTTTCAACAACAAACAGTGGCACCTCCTTCCAGATTACCGGTCACCATTTACTACGATCCGCACACCATTTCAGTACCTTCCTCTACAGCAGTCAGTCCAGTTACCATCACGGTGCCTGGACCCGTTCCATATGAAAGCAGCAATGCCATACCTTGGCATTATGGCTCTGACCTCTACTGCAACAGGGAGAAAATCACCTTAGACTCATCAACTTCTTCTCCACAGATTGATAATGTTGGGGGAGGCGGAGGCTTCACCAGAAGCGGACGCCTTTTTGCCTCACAATTGCAAAGACCTAATGCCGAAGCAGAAGCTGCTGCCAAGGCAAAGGGGAAGAGTGTGATATTTGAAGAACCAATTCTCAAAGAAACTCAGAAGACATCTTTTGAGCAAGATGTAGATGAATTCATGAGAATTATAAAGAGGAGTGATTACAAAGTGGTGGATCAGCTTCACCAAACTCCCTCAAAGATCTCCATACTATCCCTGTTGATGTGTTCTGAAGCTCACAGGAATGCATTATTGAAAGTCTTGCACGCAGCATACGTGCCAGAGGAGATCACCGTTAATCAGCTAGAAACTGTGGTGGCAAATGTCAACACCAGTCATGGACTGGGCTTTACCAATGCTGACTTAACAACTGAGGGACGTAACCACAACAAGGCTTTACACATCACTCTAGAATGCAAGGGTGCTGTTCTATCCCATGTACTGGTGGACACTGGGTATTCACTCAATGTTCTACCAAAGAAAGCCTTGGTGAAGCTGGAGTATGATGGCTTGGCACTGCGTCCAAGTAATTTGGTGGTAAGAGCATTTGATGGCTCTAAAAGATCAGTGCTTGGAGAGATTGATCTGCCTGTGATGATTGGCCCGCAGACTTTTAAAATTACCTTCTACGTGATGGAAATTCAGCCGGCCTACAGCTGTTTGTTGGGTAGACCTTGGATCCATGTCGTTGGCGCTGTTACGTCTACCCTTCACCAGAAGCTGAAATTTGAGTGGGAAGGCCAGATCATCACCATCTGTGGTGAGGAAGATATCTTTGTTAGCCATCTGGCTACGTATAAGTATATTGAGATGGATGGAGAGATCCATGAAACTATGAGCCAGGGATTTGAAGCCCTGAACATAAATGAAGCATCTGCTGTACTGGGAACCTCCATGACATCTTATCAACAAGCCAGGAAGGTTGTTGAAGAGGGTACTGCCCAAGGCTGGGGCAAGCTGCTTCCCGTAGAGAAGAAGGAGGACAGATTTGGGTTGGGTTACAAACCAACTCAACAAGATCAATCAGAGGCTGCTGAGAAGCCCAGTTTTGTCAGCAGGGGAATGCTCACCCCTGATGCAGTGAACAACTTGGAAGACGAGGATGAAAGCGAACGCAACCTGGAGAGCTGGATACATCTAAGGATCCCGGGGAGCCAAGTCCTTAACTGGTCTTCCCAGGAAATTATAAGGGTTACTCCTGCAGAGTAATTATTATTTCCTGTATTTTTAAAGCATGTATCAAGTCTTGCATCTTGCCCAAGATGACAAGACTCATTGGGTAATCGGGCCATCTTGTAATTTTGTGCAAACAGATCAATCAATGAATATCGGACATCTTTTGCAAATGAGTCTTTTCCTTTTTCGCTCACTGTTTTTCACTTTTCTTTTTGTACAAAAAATAAAATGGCATTGTTTTCCAAAATGATAAACTTCATTTCACTTTTTTCTAAACAAGGTTAAAATCAATCACTAAAATGAACAATCTAAACCCTTGCAGAGAGTGCCTTTCAGACTGCACCGACAACAGCACAGCTATGACTTCGTATGACTTTGACAATCCGATCAATCAAGCTGATGAAGGGGTTGAAGAAGATTATGAGCTTCATGAAGAGCTAGCCAGGTTGTTAAGACAAGAGGAGAAGGTTATCACTCCTCACCAGGAGGAGGTTGAAACGGTTAATCTTGGTACGGAAGAAGATGTGAAAGAGGTTAAAATCGGGGCCTGCCTACAAGATTCAGTGAAGGAGCAACTGATTGATATGCTTAGGGAGTATGTGGATGTGTTTGCTTGGTCTTATCAGGATATTCCAGGGTTGGACACCGATATTGTCATGCACAAGCTGCCTTTAAAAGAAGATTGCCCACCAGTAAAGCAGAAGTTGCGCCGTACTCGCCTAGATATGGCAATGAAGATAAAGGAAGAGGTGCAAAAGCAGTGGGACGCCGGTTTCCTTGCTGTAACCAGCTATCCGCTGTGGGTCGCTAATATTGTACCTGTGCCTAAGAAAGACGGCAAAGTGAGAATGTATGTGGACTACCGGGATCTGAACAGAGCCAGCCCGAAAGATGATTTCCCATTACCTCACATTGATGTATTGGTGGATAATACGACTCAGTTCTCGGTATTCTCCTTCATGGACGGATTTTCAGGATATAATCAGATCAAAATGTCACCTGAAGACATGGAGAAGACAACTTTCATCACACCCTGGGGCACGTTCTGTTATAAGGTGATGCCATTCGGACTGAAGAATGCTGGTGCAACTTATCAATGGGCTATGGTAACATTATTCCACGACATGATCCATAAAGAAATTGAATGTTATGTGGATGACATGATTGTCAAGTCCCTCACAGAAGAAGACCACCTAGTAAATCTGTTGAAGCTATTCAAGCGTCTGAGGAAGTACCAACTGAAGCTAAACCCCAACAAATGCACATTCGGGGTGCGATCTGGTAAGCTGCTGGGATTTATTGTGAGTGAGAAAGGGATTGAAGTTGACCCTGATAAAGTTAAAGCCATTCAGGAAATGCCTGCACCGAAGTCAGAAAAAGAAGTTCGAGGGTTCCTAGGTAGATTGAACTACATTTCACGGTTCATATCTCACCTTACTGCAACTTGTGAACCCTTGTTCAAGCTGTTAAGAAGGGAGCAAACGGTCAGGTGGAACGAAGACTGCCAGAAGGCTTTTGACAAAATCAAGGAATACTTGCAAGAGCCTCCGATCCTTATGCCTCCAGTTGAAGGAAGACCTCTGATAATGTATTTGACAGTATTAGAAGAGTCAATGGGGTGTGTGTTGGGCCAGCATGACGAGTCTGGTCGAAAAGAGTACGCAATTTACTACCTAAGCAAAAAGTTTACCGACTGTGAACAACGTTATTCACTGCTCGAGAAAACTTGTTGTGCTTTAGCGTGGGCTGCTCGCCGACTGAGACAGTATATGTTGACCCACACTACTTTATTGATCTCAAAGATGGACCCAGTTAAGTACATTTTTGAGAAGCCAGCACTTATCGGACGGGTTGCAAGATGGCAAATGATCCTCACAGAATATGACATCCAGTACACATCTCAGAAAGCCATCAAGGGTAGTGTACTGTCTGATTATCTTGATGAGCAACCTATTGATTATTACCAGCCTATGAGATTTGACTTCCCTGATGAAGACATCATGTTCATAAAAGCGAAAGATCATGAAGAGCCTATTCACACTGAAGGGCCCGACCCAGAAGAAGAATGGACTATGATGTTTGACGGAGCTGTTAATATGAATGGTCGTGGTGTTGGTGCAGTACTCATTACACCTAAGGGAGTTCACATGCCTTTCTCAGCGAAGCTCACCTTCAACTGCACTAACAACGAAGCTGAATACGAAGCTAGCATTATGGGTCTTGAGGAAGCCATTGACCTCAGGATCAAAACTTTGACTGTATTCGGAGATTCAGCTCTGGTAATCAATCAAACCAACGGCAAATGGTACACCCACCAGGATCATCTGATACCTTATAGGGATTATACAAGGAGGTTATTGACTTTCTTTACAACGGTCAAGCTTGAGTATATCCCTCGGGACGAGAATCAGTTTGCAGATGCTCTGGCTACTATTTCATCCATGATCAAAGTTCAAGCTGCCAACTTTGTGCCTCGAATCTCAGTATCCAGACTTGACAGACCAGCATATGTATTTGCGACAGACGTTGTTAAAGATAATAAGCCTTGGTTCCATGACATTAAGTGCTTCTTGGAGGATCAAACATACCCACCTGGGGCTTCTTCCAATGATAAGAAGACTTTAAGAAGGCTTGCTGGTAGTTTCTTCCTGAACACTGATGGTTCCCTGTACAAGAGAAACTTTGATATGGTACTTCTCCGATGCGTTGATAGAACAAAAGCAAACTTGTTGATGCACGAGGTGCACGAAGGATCCTTTGGTACCCATGCTAGAGGACATGCAATGGCTAAAAAGTTGCTAAGATCAGGCTATTACTGGATGGACGCCGACTGTTGTGCCTATGCCAGGAAATGCCATAAATGCCAGATTTATGCGGATAAAGTGCATGTGCCTCCGAATCCTCTAAATGTAATGTCTTCACCCTGGCCCTTTGCCATGTGGGGCATTGATATGATTGGTAAGATTGAGCCAACTGCTTCAAATGGCCACAGATTCATCCTGGTAGCCATTGACTATTTTACCAAGTGGGTTGAAGCAGCTTCATATGCAAATGTTACAAGGCAAGTGGTAGCCCGATTTCTGAAGAGAGACATCATCTGCCGATATGGAGTTCCCGAGCGAATCATTACTGATAATGGTTCCAATTTAAACAACAAAATGATGGCAGAGCTATGTCGGGACTTCAAGATCCAACACCACAATTCTTCTCCTTACAGGCCAAAGATGAATGGCGCTGTCGAGGCAGCTAACAAGAATATCAAGAAGATTGTGCAAAAGATGGTGGTTACCTATAAAGATTGGCATGAAATGCTACCATTTGCCTTGCATGGGTACCGTACGTCAATCAGAACGTCTACTGGGGCAACACCGTATCAGCTTGTGTATGGTATGGAGGCAGTCCTACCTGTTGAAGTCGAGTTACCCTCCCTGCGGGTACTGATGGATGTTAAGCTGAATGAGGCAGAATGGGTCCGGTCCCGATATGAACAACTGAATCTGATTGAAGAGAAAAGATTAGCTGCGATCTGTCATGGACAGTTATATCAGAAAAGAATGAAGAAAGCCTTCGATCAGAAAGTCAGACTCCGAGAGTACCAAGTAGGAGATCTTGTGCTGAAGAGACTCCTCCCTCCTCATACAGACCACAGGGGCAAGTGGACTCCGAACTATGAAGGGCCATTCGTAGTAAAGAAAGTTTTCTCAGGTGGAGCACTGATGCTCAGCACTATGGATGGTGAAGACTTCCCCTCCCCTGTGAATTCAGATGCAGTTAAAAAATACTTCGCATAAAATGACCCGCTGGACATAAAAACAGAATGTAAGTCCAGGCAAAAATAGGGCATCCCGGCGAGTCAAAAACATAATAAAAGACTCGGGCAAAAATAAGGGAAAAATAAACAAAAAAATGTACACCCGCTGAGTTGAAAAGCCGCATTGGACAACTCAGGCAAAAATGGGTATCCCGGTGGATTGAAAACCCGAAAGGGCGATCCACGCAAAATAAGGGAATAAGCGAACAACTGCATTCTGAATTCGTCTGTATCACTTACAACTTGGTAAGCTTCGAAAGGATCAAGCCTCTTTCAGAATCAGCCTTCTTTAAAAGGCAAGACGAAAAGAACGTCAAATGTCATACGAGTCATAGCAAAGGGGAAGCTCCTTGAAGCGTCATCAACATTGCCAACATCTTTTTGTTTCTCAATTCGTAACGATCTCCTCATTTCAGGGGATATGTTTCTTTGATTGTATCTTGCCAATTCAGGGCACACAAATTAATAAAATCAGATTTCCAGTCATGATTCGTCTCGTACATTTTATTTTTTCATTTGCGAAAAATGTCCGATAAGATACTGATTGCATAAATACAGATGCTCTTTCTACTAAGAATACGTGCTTACGGGAAATATGCTTACTCCCGGGAGTGTCTTAACTCTTATGATGGAATCCGGTAAGGGATACCTCGGGATTACTTGTGCGTTTCTCTGTCTTTTCAGGATTGCAGGTATTCAAAACACAACATGGGGCATGAAAGCTTCACCCCAGCAAGTTGGCAAATCATTATCTACTCAGTCTTAGCACCGGAGGTGTTTTCTCCCCCAGCTGAGTTGCCATCCATTATTCCTCCTCAAAAGCCAGGGAACCATCTCCCTATAGAGTGTCAACCTCTACCCAGAAGAGCAACGCACGAAGGAATCACAACAGAGTGAAGAAAGCTTCTACAAACCCAGTTGGGTCCCCCATTATAAGGATATGTCTACCAATGACTTATTCCCCAAGCAAAGTCATACATGACAGATCTACTAGTGATCTTATCCCCAGCTGGGATGTCCATTTCAAGCAGATCGGTCAGAGATCTTCGCAGCAACGGGATCCGAATCCCGGATCGGTATCTTTGCATAATCATAGCATTCACATCATATTCTCCCCACAGAGCGTAGCATTCCGTCTAATACGGAGCATTACGGCAAAAATCAAACATATTGCATAATCATAAGCCATATGTTGAACTAAACACTTGTGAATACCGACAATCCATCAATGATATACATAAAACTCCCCAAAATTCCCCGACAGAGAGCCCAGACATTTCTCTTACAAATACAGATACTTCCTGGCACCCGTCTGTGTCATATCCCCAGTAGAAAGCCAAAGCGTCCCCTTTACACTCACAGATACATATACACACTTCCTCGACACCCGTCCGTGTCACTTTCCCATCATAGTCACCCAAACACTTTGAAAACCATACACTTGTTTATGATACACTTTCCCCGACACTCATCTGTGTTACTAATCCTCTTTTCACTCATACAGGTACTCGTCCGTATCTTGTATACACTACTTATGCCCCCTCAGATTTGACACTCGATCGTGTTCTTTGTTAACCAGTTGGTACTCGTCCGTATCATCATCTCAGAACATGCGTCAGCGTTTGTTTCTACCCGATACTCGTCCGTATCGTAGTCTTAAGGATGCTCGTCAACATCTTTAATCTATGCACCGTGTTAAATACTTAGGTCTTCTTGAGTTTAGACACTCGTCTGTGTCTACTATTCCCCAGAAGAGTCCCCGCAGAATCGATACCCGTCCGTGTTCTTTGTTAACCAGTTGATACTCGTCCGTATCATCATCTCTGAACATGTGTCAGTGTTTGTTTCTACCTGATACTCGTCCGCATCACGGTCTTAAGGATGCTCGTCCGCATCTTTAGTCTATACACAGTACCCAAACACTTATACCTTTCATTTCTTGGATGTAAACACTCGTCCGTGTTTACTATTCCCCAGCAAGGTCCCCAACAAAACTTGTTAAACTATTTCCTTTCTATCTGACATTCGTCCTATGTCATGATACCTTTTCGGCAGCTGTACCCTGCCAGGTGATCGTCCTTCACCTTTGGATGACCGTCCCTCATCCTTTCCCTAGCGGAGTCTCCATTATTGGAACCCTCTTCTGTCCGACATTCGTCCTATGTCGTGACATTTTTTCGGCAGCCGTACCCTGCCAGGTGATCGTCCTTCACCCCTTTGATGATCGTCCTTCATTATGTTATCCGATGGTCGTCCCCATCGTTGATCTTGTTATCTGACATTCGTCATGTGTCATGATAAACCCCGAGAGCAGCCGTACCCTGCTAGGTGATCGTCCTTCACTTCTTGATGATCGTCCTTCATCATGCTTATCCGATGGCCGTCCCCATCATTGACCTTCTATCCGACATTCGTCCTATGTCGTGATACTTTCGGCAGCCGTACCCTGCCAGGTGATCGTCCTTCACCAATAGATGACCGTCCCTCATCTTATCCCCAACAGAGTAGCCGTCCCCTGCTAGGTGATCGTCCTTCACCTTTGATGACCGTACCTCATCACTTATTTCATTTACCTATAATCCCCAGAGAATCTTATATCTTTACCTGATGGCCGTCCCCATCATAATCTCTTATATCCCCAGCTTGTCGGCCGTCCCCGTCATTGCTTGATTTCCCGCATTCTTCCCAGCATGTCGGCCGTCCCCGTCATTGCTTCATCCCCAGCAGTCGTCCTCTGCTCGACGGTCGTCCTCCGTCACCCGCACTTTATTATTATAATTCATTTTCTTTTTCAATCTATATCCGTTTTCTTCTTCATTCAGTGAGTGCAAATTTTGGACTGTCTTTGGTATTCAACCACAAGTTATCTTGTTTGACTGTTAAGCCGTTGCTTACATCCTGCACAGCTAACTCATGCTTGAATAGGGGCAGCTGTAAACACCCCAAATTTGCCCTCACCCATTCACACCATGGCTTGTGATCATTTTATATGCATAAGTTCAAATCATAGCATCTCATACCACATTCTTGATTCACTGCATAGCTTTTAAGTCATCTGCATCTAGGGTTTGTGATCTGAGCAATCCAAGAGCTATTTGAGCCATTCCAAAGGTCATCAATCACTTCAAAGGGGTCCATGTATGTTCAAGCATCATATTGTATCCCCACAAAGTCAAGAAAGCCAAAGAATCACAAGAACTAAGAATGGCATGGAAGCAGAGCCAAGTTTAACTGCACAGATGACCTAGAATTAGGGTTTTTGTTTCAAAGGCCATAACTCCAAATTTTTTGGTCATTCTTGTTTCTATTGGTCTCTATATGTCACAAGGATCATGCATATCAATTTTCATGAAGAAATTCTATGGGGAAGGCATCTGATCAAGAGTTGACTTATTGAGCAAGTCAGTGTGAAATCAGGGCATCTGAGGCCCCCAATGACTCAACCAAAGGGTGTTCATCATCATTTTGATTATGTATGATCTTTATTTGATCATATAAGATGTTAGAATTTCACAAAATTGAAGAATTTCAAGCCATTTGCAAAGTTGACTTTTTGGGAAAATGACTTGTAATGAAAACTTGCCATTTTGGGAAACTTTTTCAACCCTTTCTTTTTGGTTCAAAAATGCTTCAAATGGGAAAGCTTTGGTCATGAAAGTTGTATAGTGGATCATTCCCTTTTCAAAAAGTACAAGAACTCATTCTAATTCATTTTGAATCAAAAGTTATGGCTTGTCAAAGTTGGGAAAAATCACATAATTTCAAGTTTTCTACCAAAGAGGCAAAGTTGCAAAACCACTTGCCAAAACAAATTGTGCTATCAAATGGACTTCTAACCTTTGTACAAACATAAACCAAGGCCTAAAGATCAGATTGCATCAAAAGTTTACTCATTTTCATGACTTGTGGATCAAGAAATTTCAAAAGGGGCAAAGTGGAACAAAGTTGCAAAACATCCTTCAAACCCTAATCCATTTGCTGGCTGGCTTCAAAACTGATCCTAGGGCTCTCCACACTTCTTGCTGTGCAGGACACCCCTCTTGTCCTTGGCTAACTATTGGCCCATACCTCTCTTACACAAAGCTTGACTTTTTTGCAAAAGACCCATACCAATCACAATAGGGCACAACCACTCCACAGACCTATCCATGAGTGATAAGTGGACCAAAGACAAGCCATAACACACAACAACTCATGCTGAAACACACTCCAAGCCATAGTTCAAGAAATTCACCTCTTATGCATTTTGCTTCGAATCACACAACACAGCCTTCAAACACAAAAACAAACTTCATAGAACATCTCAGCATGTTCCACTGATCACCCCTGGCCCTTCACCTTGCCCTGAAACTCCCTGAAATCAAAACACGATTTCCTCCCCTCTCTGAACAGAACTCACTCAATCTCTCAAACCAGCAAAAAGAAATTCCAACCAAGCATTGCAAGCTTCTCAGGAGGTCCATTAGAGGTGTTTTGGACAAAAGGGGCAGCCAGAAAGTTCCAAAGATCAAAGTTCCAGTTCAGGTGAGCTCAAGAACATTTTTTCCAGAAACATGTTTTTAAGTTCCTAAATGATTCTCTATGCTTCACTGATCATGTTGATATGTTTTGTTTCGAAAATGATTGAGTATTGAGTATGTATGAAGCTTCTGAAACTTTTTTTGACCTAAATGCATTTTACTTCGATTCAGCTTTGATATGAAAAATAAATGTGTTTTGATTGTTGATTCTTGCTCTATGATGTTTGGGGATGGATTCTGGGCAGAGAGATTAGGTTTTAGGGACCTGGGGAGTGAGCTAGCAATTTTCAGGGAGACATGTGGCCGGAGAAGATGACCGGAGGTCATTTCCGGCCACCTGAGAGTCATTAAGCCCTAATTACGTCATTAATGGGAGTTTGAATGTGGAGCGTAGATTTGGTTGACTTTGTTTGACTCCCGCGCGTTTTGATGGCCTGGATTGTTTCATTAAAACCCTAATCCATGTCATTAGTTAATTAATCAGGTTTTTATATTAATCCAGTCAGTTCAAATGCCAGTCGTAGGATAGCGCGCCAGTCAATTCCCGCGCGTTCAGTTTGAATATCAGCCACTGGATCTGTTGACTTCCCATTAAATCAATTTTAATTTCATTTTTCTTGCATTTTCTTTCATATTTATTTTAAAATAGTTAGAAAAATCCCAAAAATATTTCCTTTTGCATTTTTGTTTCAAATATTTTTCTCAATCAGAAAATGATTTTTATTTTTATTTTTTACATTAAAAATTATTTTTAAATCATTTAAATGTTTATTTTTAATTAATTAATGAGAATTAATTAATTAAAAATGCATTTAGGTATTTAAAAATTACAAAAAAAATCACATTGCATTTAAAAACATTTAGAAACATTGTCCAACTCTCAAACCAAATTTCGTTTTTGTTCTTGATACCTTTTGATAATTTTCAATGGAATTAAATTCATTTTGAGGTAATATTTTGGTTCAAACTTTGAAAATTCTTTTCTGCCTAACCATTGAGAGTTGGATGATGATTCTTTTTGCATTGTCTCTTGTTCAGCATGTAGTTTATAGGATAAAATTGATTTGAATTGATCTTACATTTTCATTTTTTTTAGCATTTTTCTTGATGAGGTACCTTAAAACCCTAGCAATCTTAGGAAATTCATAAATTTCAATAGGTTAAGAGTTGGGTCCTCCCCTTTGGGCAGTGAGTTTGTATAGGCTTAGAGTATCTTTGATTGCATTTTCAAATTTTTATCATGTCTCTTGCTTCTGGTTTTGGATTTTGCTTTGTGTGTTAATCATAAACCCTAATTTGTGCCTTCCTTTGCATCCATTTCTCATTTGCTTGCATCCATTAACTTGCCATGACATTTTGTGCATTCTTTTGATTCATAAGACACCATAGGACATATTAGAACCATGATTGATCATTGCATATTTCATTTGCCATGTTGTATGTCATTTGCATTTCATAACCTTTCATGTATGTTCATGGTTCTAAGCATGTCTCTTTTGCATCTTTATACATGTTTGATCATTCTCATGCCTTACCTCATGTTTGCATCATCTCTTAGCATCATTAACATCATGTATTTGCTTCTGACTTTGTCTTGCATCATGCCATTTCATCTCATTTGCATTGCATTTCATTTCTTTCACTAACTTTTCAGGTGGTAAGTTACTTTGAGAAGTGAATTTGCCTTCACTTCTCATGATCTCTTTTCATCTCTTTCACCCTCTTTGCTGCATTTTGTATTTGCATTTGAGTGAGCTTGCTCATTCATGTTCTTTCTTACTTTCTTTCTTCAAGCAACTTGACTTCTTAAGTGAAGCAAGTTGTTTTGCTTCTCTTTGCTTCTTATTCCTTTCATTTGTTTCTCTCCTTGGTGGTTCCTTGAAGATCTTTCTCCCTTAAGCCTCATAAACCCTAGGACTTCTAAGCATGATAACAATTAGGGTTTGATTAGTCCCCCATTTAGCTCTTACCTTTGTGTCATCTTTGAGTCTTCTCCTCTCATCTCATAATCAGGGACTAAACCCTAAAGACATTAAGGCTTTGTGATTAAGCTTATGCCTGCATCCTTCTATTAGGATGGAGTGTATAACTTTAATCCTAAGTGTTAAACCCTTAATGTGTTTAAATCCTTTAATCAATCCATCTAATAATCATCAAGACATCAAGCTTGTAACTTGGGCCTTGCATTAGGGTTCTAATTCTTCCTTAATTGGTTAAGAAGGACTAACCCTAGTGTTAATGGACAAGTCCCCCTCAAGTTGTCTTACAAACCATAAAATTCACTTCTTAATCTTATCATTAACTAAAATCCACTTAATAAAGGCTTTGTTTTGTCATGATTTTAATCCCTAATCATGGATTAAGTTGAGGAGCTTTTCTCAGCTTAAATGTCCTCATTTATTATCCTTCTATTAGGATGGTGTAATGAGTCCATTTAATCCTTGATTATGGCTTAAACTCATTACTTAACACTAAACAAAAACAAAAAAAACATCTAAATAATCACAAGTAGGTTAATGATCTTAATCTTATACCAGGGTGATTAAGTGTGAGATGCTGACTTCACACTTAAAGTATTCTCATTACCCCTAATCAGAGGGAGGATGTGATGAGTTTACTAACCCATTGGTTCAGGCTTAAGCTCATTAACTTATGACAAACTTCCAAAAGCAATAAAAGACTGAAAATACAAAAACAAACAATAATCGTCTCCTACGGGATTCTTTTCTCATCTCACTCACTCACAAGCGAGAACTGGCTTCTTCCATCTAATGCAAGACAGTTTGCACCTGAGCCAGACAGGTCATACACTTGAGCATAGACAAGTAGGCAGTTCACAAGTCAATTTATCTTTCAGTTTCTTTAAGTAGAACTACGATGTTCTGACTTCCTCATTGCACGAGAGGATACGTAGGCATAACTTAACAGTTATCGAACAAAAGTCTCTGTATATTCCCCCTCTTTCAAACCTTATTCTTTAAGCCTCATGATCTTGAGCATTCCATTCATTTCTTACATTGACACTTCACTTGTACACTTCACATCTCTTTTACACTGACACTTGCATTCTTTTCCAGCTTTGATACACAAATTGCACTGACACTACCCCTTTGAAACACAAATCTTTTAAGCGTGGATCCCGTCGAGTACAGAGGACAATCTGGGTGCTAATACCTTCCCAGGTTGTAACCAACCCCCTTTCTCAGTTTCTCTGGTTCGCGACCGTCTTATCCATATCTTTCTAGGTTTATGCAGCATTACCTTTCCTTCGGGATAAAAATGCCTAGCTGGCGACTCTATTTATTCATCCTCTTTCGCTGACCGTTCGCGTCTGTACCCCTTCTGACCAGGTGTCATTTTGGTGGGAGCGACAGTGGGCTCGGGTGATACTGTTCCTGAGAGATAAGCCAATTACCCGGCTTGAGTGCACTATAGGATTAGAGTGGACATATTGTACTCACATGTGACATGATGAGTGGCGGTGTGTTTCACGCCCAGATTGTGACCGTCTTAGAAATTACTTGTGTGGGGATTTCCTCCACTTCGGGATAGGACCTTGATAGTTATGTGCATCTAGGGACCGATCATTGAGAAACTTTGTGGAAACAACCCTCTCCAGTGGTGGCAGTGGTAGACCATATTTTGTGGCAAACCCATTCGCACCCGAGGGTCCACTGGGGACTCGCATAGGATGGCCTGGTTCTCTTATAGGAACTCAGTCAAAGCATTTGGTAGTATGACAATAGTATTGTATCCTACGGGCTGAATATGCTATTGTTTCTCGATTTCAGCGCTCGAAGCTGGGGACTTATAAGGGATGCTTGTTTTCCTGGACTCAACTGAGGCCTCCCTGCATAGTACATAATGCCTAACCGATTCCCTGATTTGGTTACGAGCCATTTCTCGGAAATGGTGAAAGTATTATTGCTATTCGGCTTTGAGAGTCCGTGATGTTTTACCCAGAGCACACCCGTGAGATTGGGGATGGGTTTGCAGGAACCCTTGACCTCATCATACCCTTGTTAACAGTGCAGTTTCATGTTCTGATACAGTTACTTTGGTTCCGGAGTTCTTGAGCTTATCTGGTTCCTGATTGGGTTATCTGAGATTATCTGAGTGTTTGTGGGTTGTTATTCAGAGGATTTGGGTTTCTGATCACTTGGCCTTGGCATCCAGATTCCAGACAGTCCCAGATGGATCATATGTCTTTGCATTTGCATTTGCATTGCATCATTTCATCATTAATCATGTTTTGTTTTCATTCACAGGTTCATATCTTTGCTTCCAGTTCCGGTATCCTCTTCAGAGATGGAAGATCCTCGCAAGCAGAATATTCATTTCAAGTTTTTTGACACTAAGGTTGGCCTGTTAAAGAAGATGGTGAAGCTGATCACACCCAATCATGTAGAGAGGTTCAGGAAGACTTATGGGAGTATTCTGGATGTGGTGGTAGAGCTAGATCATTCTGAGAGAAGTGACATTCATACCCTGCTTCAGTACTATGATCCTCAGCTCCGTTGTTTCACTTTTCTTGATTTTCAATTAGGTCCTTTGCTGGAGGAGTATGCTTTGATCTTGGGAGTTCCGGTTCGAGACCAGATTCCGTTCAATGCTGAGATGAGTAGACCTGCACCTGAGGCTATTGACAAGGCTCTTTATTTGAGCACTTCTGTTGTGAATTCTATGGCTATCATTAAAGGAGGTGTACCTCGGTTTTCTTTACAGGTTTTGGTAAAGAAGGTGGAAGAGCTGGCTGTGGAGGAAGAATGGGATTCTGTCTGTGCTATCTTGGCTCTTTCTATCTATGGCATTATTTTGTTTGCAGATATGGAGAAGTTCATATACATGAATGCCATACATCTCTTCTTGCTAAATAATCATGTGCCTACGCTGCTCGGAGATTTGTATTACTCAGTGCACTACAAGACTGAGAAGAAAAGGGGAGGTTTAGTTCGTTACTGCGCTCCTTTATTTCATATGTGGTTCATGAGGCATCTGCCTAGTACTGGAGTGTTTAGTGATCATACCTTGGTATGGGCTCAGAAGCTGGAAAAGTTGCTTGCCAAGGATGTCAGGTGGCTAGAGGGATCAACTACAACCCAATTTTGTTGAGAAGACAGTTGGGATATGCCTTGAGAGAGGTACCAGAAGAATTGAAGCTGGCCCCTATTTTCTACTTCCCGGTAAAGGACAATATGCCTTTAGTGAGGAAAGTTGTTGGAGCTTGGAAGTGTGTCAAGGGAGAAGGGATAACTAGTTTTGGAAAGTGCAACAATCAGACCTTCCCGGAGTATGAGGCTTGGTTGAAAGACAGAGCCAGAAAGGTATTGCTGCCATTCTCACCTCCAGTTCCTCCAGCTGCTGAGCCTGCTGATACTGTGTCTTTAGAAGAGTTCAAGAAGTTGGAAGCCCAGTTGCATGAAGTCAGGGTGGAGAACATAAAAATGGTTAATTTGTATCATCTTGCCAACCGGGCCAAGAATGAAGCTGAAGAGAAATTACTGAAGATGCAGACCACCTTGGAAGCCAAAGAGAAGGACTTTGCTGGAAGGGAAGCTCGCTTTCACAGGTTAGGTCTGATGGAATCCAAAAGAGAAGCAGAACGAAAGAAGAATTCGAAGACTCTCAAGGAAGCCCGTCAGTCTATTGTCTGGTTGCAGGGACAAAGAGAGTAGGAGTTGAAGATATATAAAGAAAAAGAAGAGTTATTCGAAGTGCAAATGACTTTCGAGAAGGAAGAAGTGGAACAAGCTCACCAGATTCGAAGGGAGAAGACTCAGCAGTTAGCAGATAGTCAGCAAGCCTTAGAAGCATCACTTAAAGAGATTGAAGACCTCAAGTTGATGGCTGGAGTCAAGAAGGCTATGTCTGAATTGGGACTTAGTGAGGGAGGTTCAGGGTTCTCAGGCAGTGGTCTTGCTTCTTAGTTTGTTTCCCTTGTATTTGGATTACCAATAGGCATGTAGTAGGAATCCTGGTTGTTTGGTTTTCTTAGAAACTTGTACCCTGCGGGGAATTCTGTTATTTGAGCCTATTAGGCTGATTTATGTTATGCATTTTTTCAGTTCACCATTTTTCTGTGCCTGCTGTTATGGTTTGATGTGGTTTCTATGCGAAGGTTTCTGAAAGTCGAGGATCAATATCCATCCGATTTTCCTTGCTAAAATACCGAAACCGGGGCATGAATGACCTGGGATTGAAAACATAACAATTGCATTGCATACATATCACCTGTTTTCTTGTTTTGCAGGTATGGCCACCAGTTCCTAATGTCTTTTCTGTTTCAGGCACTATAGCTCCCAGGAAAGTTCGAGAACAGCCAGTCACACACAGATATGCAACAAAGGTCAACAGAGAAAGAGTCATGGATCAAATGCAAGCTGACTTAGCTGACTTGAGGTTGAGGATGGACAATTTTATGACCTTGATGGCAGGAATGGGTCAGAATCAGGAACGTCTACGTGAGATGATAGAAAATAGTCAAGCCAGGAACAACGATACTGTTGATGGAGGTAATCGTAACGGTGCGGGCACCCATCAGGTTGAAATCCATGTAGCACAACCAGGGGTTACCATAATCAATGATGGACTAAACAATGTACAGATGGACGGTCAAGACGAACAGTTCACTCTGCTAGACGAAACTGAAGGTCAGGGGGCTGAAATGAACCGGAAGTTTGAGGAGATGGCAGAACAAATCAAGGCTATTCAATCTCAGAACTCTTTGGGGTTTGACATTACTGACTTGGGCTTGGTTCTAGGGGTTAGAATCCCTTACAAGTTCAAGGTTCCAACTTTCGAGAAGTACAATGGCACAACGTGTCCAAAGACCCACCTTCAGTCATTTGTAGGAAGGATTACTGCCCACACTGATGATGAAAAGCTATGGATGTACTACTTCCAGGACAGCCTGGTTGGGGCCTCTTTGGAATGGTATATGAAGCTAAGCAGAGCCAATATTAAGAGCTGGAAGGACCTGGCAGAGGTTTTCGTGAGGCAATACCAGTACAATTTGGACATGGCTCCGAATCGCACTCAATTGCAAAACATGTCTCAAACTGCTAAGGAGGGGTTTAAAGAATATGCACAAAGGTGGCGTCAGCTCGCTGCCAGAGTGCAACCACCCCTACTGGAGAATGAGATGGCTGATATGTTTATGGGGACATTAAAAGGTGTGTTTATTGAAATATTGGCATCTTGTTCGGCCACCAAATTCAATGATATAGTAATTACTGGAGAGAGGGTCGAGACTCTGTTAAAGATGGGAAAGATTCAGGATACAAGTGCAAGCAGCTCGAGTGGAGTAAGAAAAGCTTTCAGCGGACCCCCGAGAAGAAGGGAAGGTGAAACCAATGCTGTGTTTGGCCGAGGACGGGGCCGAGGATATAGAAGATCATATGAGCAAGTGGCAGCAGTCACAATTCCTTCCAGCCCTGTGCAGCAGGTACAACCTCAACAGCAACAACAGCAGCCACAACGTAACAACTATCAACAAAGACCTTATCAGCCAAGGCAGACTCGCCCGGCTAATAGGGTGCTTGAGGCAATTCCCATGACTTACACTGCATTGCTACCAAGATTACTGGACCTAAATTTGATACAACTAAGGACTTTGGCACCACCACCACCTGGAGAGCTTCCAGTGGGGTACGATGTTAATGCTAGATGCGTTTTCCATTCAGGGGCACCCGGGCACTCAACTGAGAAGTGCAGGGCGCTACAGCACAAAGTTCAAGATCTGATAGACTCTAAGGCGATTAACTTTGCACCACCGCCGAATGTTACTTCAAACCCTATTCCAAATCACGGAGGGGATAGAATAAATGTTGTTGAGGGTGGTGAGAAGTTAAGTCTGATTCTGAGTGTAGAAGAAGTGAAGACTCCGCTATTGGTAGTGAAAGAGAGGCTGTTGAAAGGACAAGTGATTCTGGGATGCAGTTCTGATTGTGAGAAATGTTTGAATTCAGTGAACGGGTGTGAAGACCTGAAGATTGGATTGCAGAATCTGATTGATGAAGGATCTTTGCAGTTTGACAAAGTTGATAATGAAGATGATGATGTGTCCACTATAACCATATTCTATGATGCAGCTGAGATGCCTGCTAGAAGAGAACCTGTGACCATTTATGCTCCTGAAGTTAGTCCTGTGACTATCACCATGCCTGGGCCTGTTCCTTATACAAATGATAAAGCCATTCCATAGCATTACGGCTCAGATGTGTACGGGGCTGGACAGAAAGTGGAGAGTAAGTCAGTTGCTGTTGACCCGACTGTAATGAACGTCAGAGGGATTGGAGGTTTTACAAGAAGTGGTCGTCTATTTGCTCCCCTAGTTCTGAGAGGAGATCCTGAGGCTGAGGCTTCGGCAAAGGCTAAAGGAAAGCAAACAGTGACTGAAGAAACAACAACTCCTGCTGCTGGACAGGGTACCTTTGAGAAGGAGGTCGAGGAATTTATGCGCATAGTTAAAAAGAGTGATTATAAGGTGGTCGAACAGTTGAACCAGACACCTTCCAAGACATCCATTCTATCTTTGCTGATGTGTTCTCCCGCACATAGAGAAGCCTTGTTGAAAGTGATGCAGATGGCTTATGTTCCTCAAGAAATAACTGTTAATCAACTGGAAGCTATAGTGGGCAGTGTGAATGCAAGCCACGGGCTGGGCTTTACAGATAGAGACCTTACATCAGAGGGCCGTAACCATAACAAAGCGCTGCATATTGCCATGGAGTGCAAGGGTGCTGTGTTGTCGCATGTTCTTTTTGATACATGTTCTTCTCTTAATGTACTTCCGAAGAAAGCATTAATGAAGCTCAATGTTGATGGTATTGTCCTAAGACCCAGTGATTTGATTGTCAAGGCGTTTGATGGGTCCAGATGGTCAGTGTTTGGAGAAGTTGAGTTACCCGTGAAAATAGGTTCTCAAGCATTCAAAAACACCTTCTACGTCATGGACATTCAGCCCGTGTACAGCTGCTTGTTGGGACGCCCATGGATTCACGCTGTTGGAGCTGTAACATCCACTCTGCATCAAAAGCTCAAATATGTGGTTGATGGCCAGGTAATCACTGTGTGCGGAGAGGAAGACATATTTGTGAGCCACTTATCAACTTTCAAATATCTAGAGATGGACGGAGAAATCCACGAGACTCTGTGTCAGGCCTTCGAAGTAGTTAACGTCAGCATTTTGACTCCAATGGAGAAGAACAGTGAGAAAGAAGGTACCTCCATTCATTCCTACAAGCAGGCAAAGGAGGTGGTTCAGTCAGGAAGCGCCCAAGGTTGGGGCAAATTGCTGGAATTAGAGAAGAAAGACGACAAGTTTGGTTTGGGTTATCAGCCTAGTGGAGCTAATGGATCTTTAAGTGGTAAAGCCATTACTTTTACAAGCGTTGGGATGCTCGACCGTAACTAAATCTGTGCAACTAATGAAGATGGAGACAATGATGGTGACTGGGACAACTGGATTCATCCGTGTGCACCCGGAGAGGAGCTGAAGAACTGGTCTTCTAAAGACATCGTTCAAGTTACCTGGCACTCAGAGTAATTTATTTGTTTCCTTTTCTTATCATGCTGCATTGTCAAATCCAGCATTCTGCCCAAGATGCTAGGATCCATTGTATTGGGCCACCATGTTTTGTATGCATTTTATTTTACCATGAAATAAAGGAAATTTTCAGACAAATTATGTTCTCTTTCTTTTGTTTTAAATTTTTCACAAAAATATAAAAATGGCAATGTGTTTTTCCTTTTTGTTTTTGTGTTTGCATCTCTTTTAAAAAATAAGCAGATTCTGAAATAAGCACATCATCTGTGCAGTGTTGATCATCCGGATTCCATTGATAACGTTCCTGCTATGACCACGCATGACTTTGACAATCCTATCTACCAAGCTGATGAAAGGGTTAAGGAAGACTGTGAACTATCTGAAGAATTGGTCAGATTGTTGAAACAAGAGGAACGAGTTATTCAGACTCATCAAGAAGAAATTGAGATCATCAACATCGGCACTGAAGATGTGAAGAAAGAGATCAAAATTGGGGCCAGTCTGCAGGCCGAAGTAAAGAAAGAGTTGATTGGTATGCTGCATGAGTATGTGGATATCTTTGCCTGGTCGTATCAAGATATGCCAGGGTTGGATACCGATATTGTTGTACATAAGCTACCGTTGAGAGAAGATTGTCCTCCTGTGAAACAGAAGTTGAGAAGAACTCGTCCTGACATGGCAGTGAAGATTAAGGAGGAGGTTCAGAAGAAATGGGATACCGGATTTCTTGCCGTAACTAGTTATCTACCTTGGGTAGCTAATATTGTACCTGTACCAAAGAAGGACGGCAAGGTCCGGATGTGCGTTGACTACCGGGATCTGAACAGAGCAAGCCCAAAAGATGACTTTCCATTACCTCACATTGATGGGTTGATAGATAATACTGCTCAATTCTCGGTATTTTCCTTCATGGATGGCTTCTCCGGATATAATCAGATTAAGATGGCACCGGAAGACATGGAGAAAACAACGTTCATTACCCCGTGGGGTACATTCTGCTACAAGGTCATGCCCTTTGGTTTGAAGAACGCCGGGGCAACGTATCAGCGGGCTATGGTCACATTGTTCCACGACATGATACACAAGGAGATAGAATGCTATGTGGACGATATGATTGCCAAGTCCCGAGACGAAGAAGAGCATCTGGTCAATCTCAAGAAGCTGTTTGATAGACTGATAAAGTATAAGCTGAGGTTGAATCCAAACAAGTGCACTTTCGGAGTGCGTCCCGGGAAACTGCTGGGTTTCATTGTTAGTCAGAAAGGAATTGAGGTAGATCCTTTAAAAGTAAAAGCAATTCAAGACATGCCTGCACCGAAAACAGAAAAAGAAGTGCGCGGGTTTTTAGGGAGGTTGAACTACATTTCACGGTTCATATCTCATCTAACTGCCACGTGCGAACCAATATTCAAATTACTAAGAAAAGAGCAAACGGTCAGGTGGAATGAAGACTGCCAAAGGGCTTTCGACAAGATAAAAGAATATTTGCAGGAGCCTCCAATTCTAATGCCTCCAGTTGAAGGAAGACCTTTGATCATGTACTTGATTGTGCTAGAAGGGTCAATGGGGTGTGTTCTAGGCCAACATGACGAGTCTGGTCGAAAAGAGTACGCTATTTATTAACTTAGCAAAAAGTTAACCGACTGTGAATCCCGTTACTCACTGCTCAAGAAAACTTGTTGCGCTTTGGTATGGGCTGCTCGTCGACTGAGACAGTACATGTTGACTCATACCACACTGTTAATTTCCAAAATGGATCCCGTCAAGTACATCTTTGAGAAACCAGCGTTAACCGGAAGGGTTGCTAGGTGGCAAATGATCTTAACTGAGTATGACATCCAATATATTTCTCAGAAAGCCATCAAGGGAAGTGTATTGTCAGACTACCTCGCACAGCAACCTCTTAAAGATGATTATCAGCCAATGAAGTTTGATTTCCCTGATGAGGACATCATGAACCTCAAAGCAAACGATTGCGAGGAACCACTTCCGGAGGAGGGGCCAGACCCTGAATCCAAATGGAATCTGATGTTTGATGGGGAAGTCAATATCAATGGACGTGGAGTTGGTGCCGTTCTTATTACTCATGAAGGTGTTCATTTTCCCTTCGCTGCCAGAATTACTTTTGGCTGCACCAACAATGAAGCGGAATACGAGGCATGCATAATGGGAATAGAGGAGGCAATTAATCTTCGGATTAAGACCCTCGATATATTCAGAGATTCAGCCCTCGTTATTAACCAGGTTACCGGCAAGTGGTATACGCATCAAGAGCATTTAATTCCATACAGGGATTATGCCAGAAAACTATTGACGTTCTTCACAACAGTTAAGCTTCAGTACATACCACGTGATGAAAATCAATTTGCCGACGCATTGGCCATTCTTTCTTCGTCTATCAAAGTCTTGTGTTGGAATTATGTGCCCAGAATTGACATTTCTAGGCTCGACGCACCAGCTCATGCTTTATTTGTAAACGCAGTGTCTGACGAGAAACCTTGGTATTTTGATATCAAGCTATTCCTGGAAAAACAAGAATACCCAGCTGGGGCATCTTCCAATGACAAGAAGACCTTAAGGCGACTTGCTGCTAGCTTCTTCTTGAATACAGACGGAGTTTTGTACAAGAGAAACTTTGACATGGTCTTGCTCAGATGCGTGGATAGACACGAAGCAAGCCTGTTAATGCAGGAAGTCCACGAGGGATCTTTCGGTACCCATGCAGGAGGGCATGCTATGGCTAAGAAATTATTGAGATCGGGGTATTATTGGATGACAATGGATGCAGACTGTTGTTCATACGCCCGTAAGTGCCACAAGTGCCAGATTTATGCAGACAAGGTGCATATTCCTCCAAGCCCGCTCAACGTCATGTCATCTCCTTGGCCCTTTTCTATGTGGGGCATTGACATGATCGGGAAAATAGATCCTACTGCTTCAAATGGTCATCGCTTCATCTTGGTTGCGATTGATTACTTCACTAAGTGGGTTGAAGCAGCATCTTATGCCAATGTCACTCGTCAAGTGGTAGCAAGGTTTTTGAAAAGAGACATCATTTGCAGATACGGAGTACCCGAAAGAATCATTACTGACAATGGTTCTAACTTGAACAACAAGATGATGGCAGAGTTGTGTCGGGACTTCAAGATTTAGCATCACAATTCTTCTCCTTACCAACCAAAGATGAATGGTGTGGTAGAGGCGGAAAACAAGAATATTAAGAAGATTGTGCAAACGATGGTTGTCACTTACAAAGATTGGCATGAGATGTTACCATTTGCGTTGCATGGGTACCGAATGTCAGTTAGGACGTCAACTGGGGCAACTCCCTTCTCTCTGGTATATGGCATGGAGGCAGTCTTTCCCGTTGAAGTGGAGATTCCTTCATTGCGTGTGATGATGGATGTGAAGCTTGATGAGGCTGAATGGGTGCGTGCTCGATACAATCAACTATGCTTAATTGAGGAAAAGAGATTAGCGGCTATTTGTCATGGTCAGCTTTATCAGAGGAGAATGAAGCGAGCATTCGACCAACGAGTACGTACTCGGGAGTATCAAGTGGGAGAGCTTGTGCTTAAGAGGATTGTTCCTCCAAGTTCAGATCACAGGGGCAAGTGGACCCCAAACTACGAAGGACCGTTCATAGTGAAGAAAGTTTTCTCAGGGGGAGCACTGATGCTCACCACTATGGATTGAGAAGATTTCCAATCCCCTTTTAACTCGGACGCAGTTAAAAAATACTTCGCATAAAAAGACCCGCTGGACACAAAAACAGAATTAAAGTCCAGGCAAAAAAAGGGCATCCCGGCGAGCTAGAAATAGAATAAAAAGCTCGGGAAAAAGTTAGGGCAAAAAAATGTACACCCGCTGAGTTGAAAAGCCACATTGAACAGCTCAGGCAAAAAAGGGTATCCCGGTGGATTGAAAACCCGAAAGGGAGATCCACGCAAAAATAAGGGAATAAGCGAACGACTGCGATCCGAGTAATCTGAACCACATCATTGTTTCGTACAACCTGACAGTATCAGAAAGATAGGAATCAGTCCCCTCATCTTCTCAAAAAGCAAAGGCAAGAATGGAGAGTTTTGAAGACATGCTGGTCATAGCAGAAAGGGAACTCATTGGGATGTCGTGCCCATTGCCATTAGGATAGTTTGTTTTATCAATTTTATGGTAACTACCTCTTTCCAGGTGGTTGCTTCCTGATGTAAATCTTTGCCTATTCAGAGGCCTTTCAATAAAAAGAATATTCAGTCAAAAAGTTGTGTTGTGTTTATTTTTGATTGCAAAATGTCCTGAATTTTTGGCAAAAATAACATTGCATTTAAAACATGGTGATAATTTGAAGGAAAGTGACATTGTAGGGAAACATTTGAAACCCTCTTTGAGTGTCGGGTGACGATGGATGACCAAATCATACCATGCAAGTCCCCGGGGCACATATGTGTTTTCTGTTGTTAAAGGTTGCAAGATGGCGTCACATTCTCGCAAGCAGAAGTTTCCCCAGCTAAGCCTTGGCAGGTAGCCCAAGCAGTTTATCTTCCCCAGTGGAGTATACCCAGCAAGCAGTGGGAGGCCCATTCCCCACAGAGTTCATCTGTCAGAGCTCTTGTCACCAATAGTGGATATTTGAGGAATTCCCAAACATCAGGGAAGCATTCTCCAGCACTCGTCTGTGTTCGTACTTTTTTGCCGCTCGTCTGCATCTCTCAACACCCGTCTGTGTTATCACTTTGGTATTGCTCGTTTGCTTTCTCCAGCAGTTACCCATGGTTGTAATTGTTATTGCTCGTCTGCAATTCTCAACACTCGTCTGTGTTATCACTTTGCTGTTGCTCGTCTGCAATTTCCAACACTCGTCTGTGTTATCACTTTGTGGATTGCTCGTCTGCATTTCCTAAAACTCGTCTGTGTTTAATATCTATTGCTCGTTTGCATTCTCCAGCACTCGTCTGTGTTTATTATCTGTTTGAAGCTCGTCTACATTGTTTGGATACTCGTTTGTGTCATCTCTCACACTCGTCGGTGTTAGCTTATATCCATATCTGTAGGTGTTGATTTGCTGTTTATCTTGGTACTCGTCTGTATTTCTACTCCAAATGCTCGTTTGTGTTTAGATTTCTGGTATTCGTCCATACCAGTGGCAGATCTTCGTTTGTATCATTTCCCGAAGCGCTCGTCTGTGTTTCTTAGATCATCATCTGATACTCGTTTGTATCGTGGACTTAGGGCACTCGTCTGTGTTCTCTAGATGATCATCCAATACTCGTCTGTATTGAAGAGGTTTGAAATCCTGACTGTGGGAATAAATGTCAAAATGGTTACCGGTCCTGGCATAACAGGTATATCCGAAGGAGGCTCGTCTGTCTCAAGCACCAATTATTAATGTTGCACCTGGCATAATAGGTTTTCTCGAAGAAGACTCGTCTGTTTATACCATATATCCACGAATAATATATGAAGAGGGTTCGTCTACTTTGATTATGCATGTCTATCCCACAGACTTTTGGTGCATCACCGGTACTAATGTAACAGGTTTATCCGAAGGAGATTCGTCTGTCTCAAGTCATATGTTCTTGCAAAGTATATGAGAGCTCGTATGTCCAGTTCCTGGCGTAACAGGATTGTTCGAAGAGGACTCGTCTGTCAAAGTATTCTGATTCCAGATAACAGTTTCAACTTGGAAGGAGCTCGTCTGCTTTCTCTCCATTTCAATCACCAAAGCGTCATTTGGTTGGGTTTATTTCCCAGTTTCTTGCATTCTTCATCAGAGTGCAAATTTCAGGTCTTCTTGGTATTCAACCACAGTTTATCTTGAACGGTCGATAGCCCGTGCTACCGTCCTTTTCATATTAACAGTTGTTTGAATAGGGGCAGCTGTAACACCCCAAATTTTCCCTCTTCATTTTAAGCATCATATCACATCATATTCATCATGAACATATCATATTCTTGGAATCCTAGCATGGAAAGATGAGGCATAACATTTCTCATGACCTAGCATTAAGCATATGATCATCTGTGGAGGTTCTTGAAGCATCACAAGCTATGACAAGGGGCCAAATGGATTTGTACAAGTCCTATGAGAGGTCTACATTGCATTTACAAGTTCAAGTTCATTTACAAAAGCTCATAAGGTTGGAAGATCATCAGGGAATCAAGGCTAGGGCAAAGCTCCTAAACAATGGTCCCAAACTAGGGTTTGAGTTTCAAGCATGAAAACCTCAAGACTTTGTCCATTTAATTTGGGTAAAGTATTTCACGTGTTAAGAGTATCCTAGGTACCAAATTTGGTGAGAAAATCCCTTGTGGAAGTCAAGCATTTCCTCAGTTACTTACAAATGAAGAAACTAGTCAACTATGCCTTAAAAAAGTCAACTGTGAGATTTCAAGGGGTCCAATCCCATTTTTCTAGCCAAGGGATGTTCTTATAATGTTAAAAGAGGTTTGGCAAGTTCAAAGATCAAGAATCATGAGGTTTTTAGGTGTTTTGCAAAAATGGTGTGAAGTTGGTTATGGAAAATGCCATTTTTGGCAAGTTTTTGCCCTAAAATTCAAATGATCATAACTTGGTGAAAAATTCTTCAAATGGACCAAAGTCAAACATGAAAGTTGGAGATTAAGGCCTCCCATTTTCAAAAAGTACAAGTACTTTTTCATAGCCTTCTTGGTTGAGAAGATATGGCCCTCAAAAATTCATGCAAAACTAGGGCAAAAGTTGATTTTTCATTTGTGCACCAAAGCAAAAAGTCTTGAAAGTTAATTTTGAGTATTGGCACATACCAAATGAGGTTCCAATATTAAAATGCAATTCAAATGGCTCACTTTGCTCCAAGAAATACCTCAAATTCGTGCATGATGAGGATTTCATTCAAAAAGTGCAAAAAGTGCATATTCATGAAAAGAGTGTGACACTCTCATCCAATGGCCAAGATCTGTTGGATTGAAATCAAGGGTGGGATGGTGAGTGCACATGGGCAAGAGGAAAGTCAAGGCATGAGGTTTTCATGAGATCACACAAAACTTGCCAAATTTGCAAAATCACTCACACTCTTTCTTCACACGTGCAAATCCTTTCATTCTCTCAGCATTTCTTCATGACCTCATATAAAAACAAATTAGGGTTTTAGAAGGATCCAGTTCTCTCTCATTTCTCAGCTTCCAAGTTTTTTCTCAATTTGCATTTCCATTCGAATCTCTTCACACAATTGTTATTTTCAAAAACAAATCACAGATCCTTCATCCTTGAGAGCTCAGGATCACAAATCTCTCCATAGTGCAAGCTATTTCTCAAGATTCATCACCTTGCCATTTCAGGGCAGTTGGCTGCAAATTCTCAGATCCAGCAAGATTCAAGACTCTAGTTGCATTAATTTTGCAACTAGAGTGCATTTGGAGTGGATTGGCTTCATTATCTTGGCTTCTGACAAGTTTTTTCAAGAACTGCAAGTTCAGGTGAGTTCTAAATCCTCAGATCTAAAAATGAAAATAGTTGTGTGCATTGTAATCCTCTTGTTATGCTGATCATTCTGCTGGTTGTAGTTTTGATTTTAGTGCATTATTGAGCTTGTTATGTGATTTTGAAGTTTCATGGCATAAAATGTTTGTCTTCGATCCATAAGATTCTTTGATCCAGTGAGAATTTCATCATCATTTTTGAACTCAGGGTGGTCCAATTATCCAATCTGGAGCTTCTTGTTCATTTTCATTAGGTTTTGTTCTTGTTTTGTGTTTTCCGGTGCCGGAGCCCTAGCTCCGGTCACCGGATTCTGGGCATGTGAACTAGGGTTTCTAGAGATTGAAGAAGGCCTCTCCACCATCAGATCTGGGCATCTGGACGCGTGAGATGGTGACACCTCAATTAATGAGGATGCTCCCTCTCACGTATTTTGTTTCTTTTATTTTCCTTCTGAATAATCATTGTGTTGCGCGTCCCATGGTAACTTGTGTTCTCTCTCAGCCCTGGACCTATGAATCTGCCACGTCAATTAATGAAGGGAACCCCAGGATGCGTCCATCTAATCTAATGGCCAGTGTTGTTTCCACATTTCCCTTGAATTTCCACCCAGTATATTGTGTACTTGCGCAGAATTGGGTGGGCTCAACCACTATTCGCACCCCCTTGCCTTTGGGCCCAAATCATTTGAACTGAATCCTCTGCTCTTCACACCCCCAGCCTCATATTTTATTTTTTATTTATTTTCTTTTATTTCTTTTCATATCATTTTGCTTTTCAATTTTTTTAAAATACTTCTAAGTGTCCAAAAATTCTGAAATAATTCATGGAAGTCAATTTGAGTTTTCTTTTTTTTTCTTTTCATATTTTTATTTTCCATTTATTTTTAATAGCCACGTGTAAATAAATTCTTCCATTTAGTTAATTCATTTTAATTCTTTTATTAGCATGTTGCCTTGTCCAATTTCCATAGTGATCATCATTTTGAATTTCTTGTTGGTTCTTTTTGCTCTGGATTCATAAGAAGATGTAGTTCATGTGTGATTTTTGCCCTGATTTTTAGAAACTTGTTGATTGGGTTTTGGTCTTTGACTTGTGATGGAAGTTTCTTAACCCTAATTGTTGTTTGAGCCTTCTTTTGACTTGTATAGCTTCTGAATTTCTTCCTATCCTTTTGGCATGTTGTTATATCATGATTGAAGATCATTTGTCCAAAGTTGTAGAATTTTTGGTTGCATTGTTGATTTAATTTGAATTTTGACTCTTAACTTGTCCTATTTTGCTTCCTTTTGATCATAAATTCTCTTCTTAGCTTAGAAGGGCACTTGTGCCAACTTCTTCATCTTATTTGGGGCCTCTTTAGGGTGTTGATATCATTCTGATCTTTGTTTAGGGTTTGTGTTTTGGAAATTTTGCATTTGGTTCACCTTTGAAGTTCATCCTTTCTTTTGTACATCCACCTCACTTCCTTGCTCCTTTCTTCCTATAAGTTGTTTGTTTAGCTTTGTGTTTCTCTTCTCCTCATCCCTCTTGCTTCTTAAGAACTTCTTTAACTTGATTTGGTTCTGGTCTTGTGCCTTGAGTTCATGTCTTGTGAATTTCTACTTTGCATCCTCTTAAGTTTACTTTGATGTGCCATATGATTCATGTTGCCTCTTAATTGACTTGTATGTTTATTTTCTCATTCTTGTGGCTTGCATTTGCATTGAGTTTATGTATGTATGACATCACTTCTATTTGTATGATATTGGCATGTCATTTTGTTCATTTTGTTTTGCTTTTATGCTTATGTTGCTAACCTTTTCAGGGGCTATAGTAAGTGAGAGGCGTGGATGTGATTCCCACATCTCCAAATCTCATCTCTTCTCTTCTTATCCTTACTTATGCTAACCTTTGATTGTTGGGCTTAGGCCTTACTCCCCTCTTCTTCTTTCTTCTTCTTCTCTTTTTCTTTCTTTCTTCTTTAGGATAAGTTTTAAACCTCACTAACCTTAGGATCTCCATGCATGACAACACTTAGGATTCTTTAGTCTCCCATTAGATTTTTTGCCTTTTGTGATCCTTTTGGTGTTTTCTCTTCTCATCTTCAAACTTAATTTTAATTCACTTTAATAAATGTTGAGTACTTTCATGTAACATGAGAATTTGCTATGAGATACTTGCACGCGTTCCGTTTCGGGGCGAGGTGTAGGTTATCCTTCGTGGTGGATAAGTCTTAGCATGAGATTACTTCACAAAGAAAAGCTAAAAAACACTTCTTAATCAAAAATCACAAAAACACTTAATAAATCTCAGTAGGTCAGTGTGTCTGAGCCTTCACTTGTGGGAATAGATTTGGGGATTTCCTCCATAGATAGGTGTGCCTCTTGCGCATTCCATTTCGGGATGATGTGAGACGTACACATCCCAGTGAGTAAGACTTAGGTACACTTGCCTATGCAAACTTCAAAGCAGAAAACTCATAAAAAACACAAACCAACAATAAGAGTCTTTCCTTCGGGAATTCTTTTCTCATCCCCTTCGCTCCGTCCGCGAACTTGCTCCTACTTGTCATTTTGCAAGACGGTTACGCACTCGTCGTCCGAGCTTGCAATACCTGAGCATTGACATAGGCAATTCAAGCTTTAATTCACAAGCAATTTCTTTTCTACCCCTAGTTAAGGGAACTACGGCGTCTCTGATCCTCATTTTCCCGATGAGGTACGTAGGCAGCGGGGTAGGGCCCGTTCGAGCACAATCTTTATTTTCCCTACATTTTTCCTTTTCATTTCTTTTTTAGCTCCCTTTTCTTTTCTTTTATCCAGTTCATTTTCTTTTCTTTTGTAGCAGCTTTCGTTTCTCCACCCTTTGAAACAGTTTCTTTGCAAGCGTGGATACCGTCGGGTACGAAGGACGATCTGCGTGCTAATACCTACCCAGGTCGTAACCGACTCCCGAACTCAGTCTCTTTGGTTCGCAGGTCCCGTGTCCTTCCTTTTCTTTCTTTTGGTTTGTGCAGCATTACCATTCCCGTTTCTTCGGGATAAAAATGCCTGGCTGGCGAATCTATTCTTTTTCGCGCCACTTTCGCGTTTGTACCAGGATGGAAATCCGGGGAGCGATAGCATCCCTCTCATGTTAATGGGTGAAATGAAGTGATTCTAGTTGCTAATGAAAGATAACATCATAAAAAATGTTTCGTATTGATTCAAAGTAGAAATAAAGCCTTAAAGATACTTTAAAATGCCAACAAATTCATTATCACAAGACTGAATTTTGGGTGGCAAAAGTGGTGGGTGTGCCTGGCAAGATGCCCAAGGAAAATTTAGTTTTATGGTCCTCACTTTGAAGCCTCATATCTCTTCATACATTAGTCCTATGAAAAAATATTAACATCAAAGTTGTAGAGGAGATCAAGATGAACAACTTTGATGTTCAGAAAATTTTCATTTGTAGGTTTCTTGATGGAGAAAAATTGCTTGACATTTGGCACACCACATGTTTGATGAAATGACAAGCTTATAACTCGCCCATAACCAAGTTGCCCAACCAATTTGCCTTAGTTTTGCTCCACTTTGATTGATCATAACTCCTTCAGTTTTGATCCAATGGATGTGTGTAATACCTCAAAATTTGCCCTCATATTTATTCCCTTTACTGGCTTATCATTTCGCATTCATTTGCATTTCTCATTAGATCGTAACATCATGATCATGCATTTCATTGTTTCCTGAGGCATGAGATCAAGGCCCAAGGAAATTAGGGTTTTATACCTTATCTGTATCTGTCAAGGACTGAAATGATGGAGAATATTCACTGGACAATGATCCCACTTCAAATGCGGTTGTTCCGTCATGTTTCGATTCAGATGGGAGTTTGACCTAATCTTGGTCAAACTATCAGGAGATTATGGCAATTGCAAGATTAGTTGGGCCATTGGTCTGTTTCTTAGACAATGTTCAGGCTGCCGTATGTTGAAATTCATCAGTTTTATCGAGCATTGTTTTGTGTGAAGTTTGGTTCGAATCTTCAGTTTATCAGTGATTCATCTAGATTCGAATGGTCATGGCGTGTTTCAGACGATTCAAAGAGTTGTGACTAATTTGGAAAATTGTGCAGTGGTTCAAAAAGAGCTGTGTTCATGGGCTTGTGGAGAGAATTTAAAATATGATTTGGGCTAAAATCGAGACGTCATATCCATCCATTCTCATTGTTGTAAGCCATTCCCGATTATTCCATTCCACTTCCATTTTTTTTCTCTATGTTTCCACTGATCCATTTTAATTTTTTCTTCTATTCATAATTCCACTTATTCTTGTCCATATCCAATTAGCCATATAATTATTTTTTATGAATTCCATTTTTTGTCAATATTCATGACCATCATATGTGTCACAAATCCATTCCATTTGTTTTTTAAACCCATCTTATTTGCTTATTCTTACAACTATGAGTCCATTGCAAAATCTTGAATAGAATTGTTCTAAGTCCATTTGTTGTCTTCTTTCTTAATCCATATCCAATTGGAACCATACTTGTTCCAAGCCCGTGTCCATTTTAAAGAATGAGGCCCAATTCTATTTTATCAGGTCATGCGAGTTTATATGTCGTTTCATCCTAATTGATTCCTAGCCTTTTTGTTTATACCCGAGTTCATATTCATTGACTAAATTTTACACTTTTAAACCATTCCAAATCCATTTAGAGTTTCTAAACCATGTCCACTTTTTCTCATGTCTCGCATGAAACCAGTTTCATTAGTTTACCTTTTGAATACTTTCTGAAACTGATAATACCAATATCCATGTCAATTGGTTGCTCCATATCAAATGTTAGATCAAAGTGGTATTGTTAGTGTCTTGGTGCATGAGTGTATAAGGAAGAGAAAATAATCGAAATATAAAAATAGTGCATCCAAAAACGTTGATACAAGTATTGTTTTTCTTCATTTTTGAACTCACAAATTTCCGAAAAGAGATCTGTCATAAATAAGAGGAAAAAATCTACAGAACTAATAGAATTTGTCTCACTCTCCCTCTCAATCTTTTTATCTCCCTCTCTCTTGTTCACATTCCATAGTGTCAAAATCTTGTGTTCTTGTGGCACAAAAATGGAAGAGGATGATAGAAAGAGGGCAGCAGCATCAGAGATGAGTGATACTCCTGCTACTGATCATCAAGAAGAAGATGGTGATGATAGACTGCACCGCTTGCCATTGGATTCTTCATGCTGCTATTATGTTATCCCAAAGAAAGAAGTAAGTGGTGTTGGAGAAATGAAGGATTCTTCAACATATTTAGTGCCATTTCCAGTGGATTCTTCTCCCAACCTAACACAAAAGAAAGTGACTGTTTGTCTATACCTCGAAAAGAATTCAGGGCATAATACATAAGGAAAAGAGAAAAAATCGAAAGAATGAGGAACTGAAATTCTCAGGCTCGGACTTCTCGGTTTCTTCATCGTCCTTCAGAATCAGAATTGTCGTCAATATGCGTATTCATCACCATTCTTCATCAGTTTTTCGCATCAGAACTCGTACCTACAAATCCAAGCAACAGAAACCAATAATCACTAAAAAATTCCCAACTGAGTCATAACTAAAACTCCAACAAACTTCCTGCAATAATAAATGCGTAAAAGGATAACAAAGTTCTGATTCCTAACCGTTTCTTTTACCCCTAACCAACTTCCAACAGATTAAGCAGAAGATAACCTATTCACAAGGCTATAACAGAATTTCAGTTATCTTAACAATTCACCCTAACCGAATTTCACCAGAAACAGGTCAATGAAAATTTCATAACAGAATCAAAAGCCAAAAGTGAAAACCATAACAGAAGACTAACAAACTTTTTACCTGAGAAATTCCAGAACAATCTTCCAAGTGCTATAAATCAGAAACTCCACCTACATTAATCTTCTTCAACAATCCATTTACTGCACCATTCCTTTTCTTCACCCTTTCACCATTTTCTTAATTTTTTTCTGTTTTTCTTCTTCTGGACTCTTCATCCCAAATCCTTCAATCTTTCTCTCCATTTTCGTTTTTCTCCACACACTTCAGTGATCCTTCTTCAACATCAATCTACGAATCCACAACCATCTCTCTGTAACTCATCCATTTCTCACTTCTCCGTCTTCATCTTGACACTGAGCTCTCAAAGCTGCCTCATTCACAGACCCTCCTTCTTTGATATTCGTCCTCAACATCATCAAGAATCACCAATACGATTCCAGGCTCCAACTACTTCACCATTAAATCATCAGCAGCGACACCGTTACTCTCTCCTGATTGTTGCATAAGAGTTGCAACAACGCCTTTAGCGCAAGAGCTTTCGATCACAGCAGCAACAAGATCAGCACTTGCAAGATTCAGTGAAATCGCGAAAAGATTTTCGTCAATCATCAAGATATGAGCCGCGAGCAAGAACACGCAGAAGAAGCAGAAGAATAATAAGGCAAGGTCAAGCTTACCTAAAGCATTGCATCGTCGACATCACTCTAACTTGGTACGAATCTGAAGGTCTTTGTAGGTTGTTTATCCGTGGGTCTCGTCTTTGTTGGGAGCCATTTCATTTCCATAGACTTTGTTTCGGAGTTGAGGGGAAGAGGAATTTGTGGTTAGGTTTAGAAATTGGAGATAAGGGTTAGGTTCGTTGAATTTGATAGAGGGCGAAGAAGGTAAAGATGTTGATTGTTCAATCAACAAAGAGGACGGATGTGGAGAAGGATGAGAGGACGACGAGAAGGTTGGGTGGTTTGTTTTTGGACGGCGACGGAAGGAGCAAAGAAGAAGAATGATAGGAGGGGTTGGAGCGATGAAGATGAAGGGGTTGTGGTGGCGTTTGGGATCGGACAAGCGAAGGAGATGAAGGGGAAGAAGACGGAGGTTAGGGCTTGACGGCGGAAGGGGAAGAAGAAGAAGAGGGTTAGGTTTTTATATTTTAGGGTTTCATTTATTTGAGATTTGTGTGATTTTGTTTATTTATTTGTATTAACATAAAAAGAATAATCAATGTATATCAATATCCATTAATTCAGAATTAACACTCATTATTTAAGATGTTTTTCGCATAATCCCCATGAATTAAGCCGTTGCAAAATGCCAAGAGATTAGGATGTGGATGGCTTTTGTGATTCCCCAGCCATATCGGCGGTGACACTTGTCACCGTCTGGTAGGCTATCCTGTTTTGTTATTAGCACCCCAGTCTAGGCCCATATTAAAAAAACAATTGAAAAATACTGCTATTTGCACCTCCCTTAAAGCCATGCAAATCTGGGCTTTTCTATTTTGCTATCTGCACCTCATTTCAAAGCCCATGTCAAAAGCAACTTTAAAAAACTTGCTGAATGCACTCCCTTAAACTTCATGCGCATGGGCCTTGTTTATATTTGCTTCCTGCACCACTGTATCACAAGTCCAACACGAAAATAACTGAAAAAATATGCTAGATCCACCTCCTCCATAGTTCTTTTAGATTTTTATTTTAGTTTTGCATTAGTTTAGAAATAATTCACAAAAAATAGGAAAAAGTGTTATAAAATTCCCAAAAAAATCAAGTAAGCTTTTAAGTCATTTTATAAATGTTTAGCATTTTTTTTCTTTCTGAATTTGCTTTATTTTTGAATTAGTTTTGATTTTTTCATGTAAGTAGTTTTTAATGAATTTCCCTCAACTGTACATAAATTTGTAGATTTTATTTTTTAGTCTTCCAGTAACTTTTTTGTCCATTCTTTTTACCATAGTTAGAGGACTCATAATAGTACTTAGCATAATTTTAGTGGAGTTTTTAGGACATTTTATCTCAGGTTTTAGTAGCTTAATCCTTAGAAAATTATTGTTAATCATTAAGTAGAATTAATGGATTTTTAGGCATAGCAAAATTCTGATATTTTAGGATTCCTTTTAACACAAAATTATAGGTAGTTTTAGGACCCCATAGAATAAATCTCATAATTTTTTCAGAGTTTTTACTATTTTTTAGGATATTAATCTTTAGGCCTTTATGCATATAAATTCCATTAGTTTAGGCTAGGATATTAAGTTTCATTAAAAAATAGTTTAATTAGATTTAATCCTAGGGTTTAATATGGATTTAGACTAGTTTAGATTCTGAGTTTTTAGAATGAAAATATTAGGTAATGCCCTTAGTTTAGAACTTAGGCTTAAGATTCACACTAATTAGACTTGGAATAAATTTAGGACTATTTTAGGTTTATGCCTTTAATTGTTTTCGTTTAGAATTTTATTCTTGCATTCAATTTTTGTTGATTTGTTATATTGATTGATATTTTCACTTGAATAGGTTCCCCCTTGGTTTTAGAATCGACTTACCTTCCTTAGGAAGTAAGTTGCATTCTATTAGTTCTAAGTTCTTTTTCCATTAGGTTTAGAAACCTCATTAACCATAGGACCTCTTGTAAATAAACAAAAATTAGGGATGTGTCTTAGTTCCCCATTAGATTTTGCCTTTTGCAATTTGAGTCATTCTTTCTCATCTCATGAAGAAAAGCAATAAAACATTTAATGAAAACCAGACATTCTTGTGCGACACGTGACTTTGTCGCAGAGTGCTTATACGCGTCCTGTTTCGGGGCGAGGTGTAGGTGCTCCCCGCGATGGATAGGTCTTAGTACGAGACTGTTCACAAACAAATTCAAAATATTTCTCATAAAAGACAAAAACAAATAACAAGAGACTATCCTGCAGGAGCTTCTTTTCTCATCTCATTCACTCACAACGCGAACTCGCGACGACTTGTCTCGCATGCAAGACAGTAAACGCACTCGTACCAGACGAGCCTGCAACACCTGAGCATAGACATACGCAGTTCCAGTTGTAAAAAACACAAACAAATAGTTCCCGCCTTAGTTAGACGAACTACGGCGTCTCTGGTCCTCGTTTATCCCGATGAGGTACGTAGGCAATGGGGTAGGGCCCATTCGAGCACATTCTTTATTTTCCCTACATTTCCCTCTTTCTTTTCATCTTCTTTTTCAACTCCTTTCTTATTTCACTTCCATTCCAGTTAGCAGTTCTTTTGTTCAGCAGCAATTATATTTTTCTCACCCTTTGAAACAAAATAAATAAGCGTGGATCCCGTCGGGTACGGCAGACGATCTGGGGTGCTAATACCTTCCCAGGTCGTAACCGACTCCCGAACCCAGATCTTTGGTTCGCAGGACCTTGTCCTTTCCTTCTTCCTCAGGTTTGTGCAACATTACCTTTCCCATTCATTCGGAATAAAAATGTCTGGCTGGCGACTCTACCTTTTCCGCGCCACTTTCGTGTTTGTACTAGGATGAAAATCCCGGGAGCGACAGCTGGCGACTCTGCTTGGGAACGAACCCAAAATCTCTGGTTTCCCTTGTAGATTCACTCCTAGCGCCTGTTTGGTTTTGTTTCTTTAGGTGTTTATCTGTTTGCTGCTGTGTGCTTTAGTTTAGCTTTACTATTTTCATTTACAGTTTTACTTTACAGCTTTACTTTACCGCATTTATTTACTGCTTTCAGTATTTATTTTCCATGCATCATATTATACTGGACTGTCTGGTTGTGATGGTTTTCATTTTTTCTGCGGGATGGGAGTTACTGTGAGATAAGCCAAATACCCCGCTTGAGTTCACTATAGGATTAGCGTGGACACGTTTTGCTCGCATGGTTACATGATGAGTGGCAATGTGTTCCACACCCAGATTGCGACCGTCTCGGGACTATTCTGTGTGGGGGTTCTTCTCCACTTCAGGGTACGACCTTGATAGTTATGTGCATCTGGTGACCGATCTTCGAGAACCTTGATGGGAACACCCCTCTCCAGTGATGACAGTGGCAAACCACATTTGTTGGCAAACCCACTCGCATCCGAGGGTCCATTGGGAACTCGCATAGGATGGCCTGGTTCTCTCATAGGAATTAAGTTAAAGCAAATTGATCGTATGACGATATTATTGTACCCTTCGGGATGAATGTAGTATTGTTTCTCGACTCAGTGCTTGAAGCTGGAGACTTGTGAGGGATGCTTGTTTTTCCGGACTCAACTGAGGCCTCCCTGAGTAGTACATAATGCCAAACCGATTCCCTGATTTGGTCATGAGCCATTTCTCGGAAATGGTGAAAATATTATTGCTATTCGGCTTTGAGAGTCTGTGATGTTGACTCGAGTAGCACACCCGTGAGATTGGGAGGGGTTTACAGGTTTTCAGGAACCCTAATACCTTCAGCATACCCGCTTTGCCATTGGTTCAGTTTTGTGATCTGGATTTCTGATTCTAAGATATGGATTCCGGATCTGAGGGATTGTTATTGTGATTCGTGGATATTGTGACCTTGCACCGACACATGATTATATGATTAGCACATCACAGACACTTCACTGATCACATGCCTCGCCTTGCATAAGCATCATATCATCATTAATCATTTGTGTTTCTTTTATTCTCAGGGTCTGCATTACTCCCGGTTCCTGGTCATATCATTGCTTTAGGATGGAAGACGGCAGAAAGAGAACTGTGCACTACAAATTCTTTGATACCAAGATGGACCTGATCAACCAATTGGTGTCTTTGATTACCCCGGGTCATTTGGGTTACTTCAAGGAAAAGTATGGTGATATTCTAGATTTGGTATTCAACTTGGATAGCTCTCAGAGAAGCGCCATTCACACTTTGTTGCAGTACTACAACCCACGGCTCAGGTGTTTCACATTTCATGACTTTCAGTTGGGTCCTTTGCTGGAAGAGTATGCTGAGATTATGGGAGTGTCAATCAAGGATCAGATTCCTTTCAACTCAGAGATGACAAGACCAACCCACACTGACATCGCTAAAGCTCTTTATTTGAGCCCATCAGAGGTATCTGCTAATCTGGTTACCACCAAGGCAGGAGTACTTGGTTTTCCCTTAGAGTTTCTGGTCAGAAGAGCTGAAGAATGTGCCAGGGAAAAGCAGTGGGATTCTGTTTGCGCCATCTTAGCACTATCCATTTATGGGATCATCCTATTCGCTGATATGGACAAATTTGTGGACATAGATGCTATTCATTTGTTTGTGTTGAAGAATCCGGTGCCCACTCTCCTAGGTGACTTGTATTATTCCGTGCACTATAAGAATGAGAAGAAGCGAGGAGGTCTGGTTAGATGTTGTGCTCCATTATTCTACAAGTGGGTCATGAGACATTTGCCTACTACTGAGAGTTTTACTGATCTTAATACTACTTGGGCTCAGAAGCTGAGTACTTTGTCTTCCAGAGATATCACGTGGTTTACTTTGAGGTTGAAAGGAAAGAGTTTCATTAGCAGTTGTGGGAATTACCCTAATGTGCCTTTGTTGGGAGTATCAGGAGGTATCAACTACAATCCCATTCTCTTAAGAAGACAGTTAGGGTATGCGCTCAAGGAGATTCTTGATGAATCTGAGTTATTCCAAACTTTTTACTTCCCGGTGATAGACAATCTTCCGTTGGTCAGAAAAGTTGCAGGTTCTTGGAAGGTGATCAAAAGAAAGGACACGACATGTCTAGGCAAGAGCAATAACCGGATGTTCCCTGAATTTGAAGCTTGGATAAAGGAGGAGGTTCAAACGGCTCTAGTCCCTTTTTCTGTACCAACTCCGCCTCCAGCAACGGTGCCTTTAGAAGATTATCAGAAGTTGGAAGCTTTGGTCAAGCAGCTCAGGTTAGAGAATCAAGAAGTTTACAATTCATGTCAGAAACTGAAGATGCAGAATCAAAAGTTGGAAGAAAGAGCTCACAAAGCTGAAGAGATGGTTAGGCTCAAGCAGCAAGATTTTCAAGAGAGAGAGCTTTACTTCAAGAAAAAGGGATTAGCTGAGACTCACAAGGCGGCCCAGCACCGGAAAGAGAGGAAGGAATTGAATGAAGCCAATGAAGCTGTTACCTTATGGCAAGAAAAATGGGAAGACAATTTGAAGAAGTAAAAGGAGTTGGACGTCAAGCATAAGCTGGAAATCAAGAGTCTTCAGGATTCCTTGGATGGACAGAGAGAGCTCCTTCAGAAGGCTTATCATCAAGAGAAGGGTCGTCTCCAACGTCTAGCAGAAAGTCAACAAGCAATAAAAGAACCTCAAAAAGAGATAGAAGACTTGAAGTTGAAAGCTGATGTGAAGAGGTCAAAGGCCGAGCCGGGTCCAAGCAAAGAGAATGAGACGACTTTCCTGCAGCAGATTGAAGAGTTACATGCTTCCTTTGATATGAGGGACCTCCTAATCTAGAGACTCATCCAGGAGCCTGATCATCCGGATATCGTTCAGTTGTTCCAGAATGTCAAGCGTCTTAGCTGGAGGCTGCAAGGCTTAGAGTTCCCTAGGGTTTAGTTTCATGCTATTGTACTTGGATTACCCACAGGCTTGTTGTGGGATTCCTTTTATTTGATGTATTTTGTTGTTCTTTTGATTGGCACCCTTCGGGGCTTGGTTGTTTCAAACTTCAGTTTATGTGATTGACTTTGTTTTGAATCTCTTCTTCGTTATTTGTTGCACCGACACGGGGTAATGGGCACCAATTCTCCACGGCCATCATTGTATTTGAACATTGCTTGGGTCTTCTTCCCAATTATTATTATCTTAATGCCAGGACCGGAAACAGGGAAAGACTTGGGAATAAAAGGAACACATTTCATTGCATACGCATCATTTGCATTCCTTCTTTGTGTTTGCAGGTTTTTCCACAGGATGCTTAATTTATCTGTGTTTCAGGCAAAGATTGCGAGAGCTGCCAAGACCCGGCATCTCCGACAAGATATCCCGCATCGCTACGCAACTCGCAGCAATCAGAGGACAGTCATGGACACTATGCAAACAGAGCTTAATGAGTTTCGCACCAGAATGGGAGAGTTCATGACCATGATGCAAGGGATGGCTCAGGGACAACAAGAGTTAAGGAATGCAATTCAAGGGCTCAACCCTCCTCATACTAATATTCCTGTGGCCACTTCTGACGGGTAAGGGGCTCCTCCCAACACCAGCAATGGCCCTGGTGGACCTCATATTCCAGAACCAGGCACGACAACTTTCGTTCTAGTACAAGACAAGCAGGAGGATCAATTCCATTATTTCAACAATGACATGGGGTTTGCTGGAGAAGGAAATCTTAATGATTTTTTGGTGCTCGCTGAGAAAGTCAAAGCCCTCGAGTGTAGAGATACTTTGGGGATAGATGTGTCTGACATGGGCCTAGTCCCCGGGGTAGTTATTCCTCACAAATTCAGGTCGCCCGCTTTTGACAAGTACAATGGTAGTTCTTGCCCAAAGACTCACTTGCAGGCATTCTATCGGAAGATCGTTGCCCATACTCGGGATGAAAAACTCTGGATGTACTACTTCCAGGATAGTCTCTCTAGAGGGTCCTTGGAATGGTATATGAAGCTAGAGAGAAGTTCGGTAACAAAACTGCAAGGAATTGGGAGAAGCATTCCTCAAGCAATATCAGTATAATATCGACATGGCGCCCAGTCGCACCCAACTTCAGAGTCTGACTCAGAGGAGCTCAGAGAGTTTCAAAGATTACGCACAAAGGTGGCGTGAAGTAGCCACTTGAGTGCAACCGCCTTTGTTGGAGAGAGAAATGGTAAACCTATTCCTGGATACCCTCCCTGGGCATTTAATGAAAAGGCTAGCTGGATGTTCTTCAAGTGTATTTTCGGATATCATCTTGACTGGCGAGAGGATAGAAAGTTGGCTCAAACAAGGGAAGATTCAGAACGGAGGCGCTTCAAGTTCCGGTATTAAGAAACCCTTTATGAAAAGAAGATAAGGAGAGACTGGTGCAGTGTACGCACAGAGGGGAGGAATCAACAGAGGATTTTATCAGCAAGTGGCCCCTGTCACTATCTCAGCTCAACCTGTTCAACAACAAGTCCAACCAACACAGCCGCAATGCTCGTAAGGGTATCAACAAAGAACTCCCCGTCCATACTATTCTCAGAGGACCAGGGAAGGCATTTTGACACTCCGCCTATGTCCTATTCATAACTTCTGAAGAATCTCCTCCAACTCAAGTTGGTTCAGCTCAGAACTTTGCAACCCCTGAGGCTGGGGCAACTTCCTGAAGGGTACGATACAAATGCTAGATGTGAATTTCACTCCGGAGCTCCCGGACATACTACGGAAAACTGCAAGGCTTTTAAGTATGTAGTCCAAGACCTAGTAGATTCCAAAGTGATTAACTTCGCTCCTACTCCTAATGTAATTCAGAACCCCATGCCTTCTCACGGAGGTACGGTTGGGGCAATTGATGAAGGGGAGAATCTGAACTTGGTATGTGATGTCAATGACCTGCAGACTCCGTTGAGTGTTGTTAAAGTTTGCTTGTCAATGAAAGGTATCTTCCCTGGGTGTGAAGAAGATTGTCCGGAATGTGCTGAAGCTACAAATGGGTGTGAGCAGTTAAAGGCGGGAATCCAAAGTATGATTGATGAGGGAATGTTGCAATTTGACAAGATTGTGAAAGAAAGCAAAGTTTCCACAATAACTATCTTCTATGATCCATCTCAAGTTCCTTCACGGGCCAGAGTGGCACCGATAACCATCACCACTGTAGGACCGGTAATGTATCAGAGTGATAGAGTTATTCCTTGGAATTATGGTGGTGAAGTATACTATAACGGCCAGAAGCAAGAGTTCGCCACGTCTAGTACAACCCCAGCTCAAGTAGAAAATGTTGGAGTAGGGGGCTTTACTAGAAGTGGAAGGTTGTTTGCGCCGGAAACACTAAGGAATAGTGTGATACCACCCAGAGACACCGCAGAAGCCCAGGCTAGAGCGAGAGGGAAGCATCCAGTGGTTGTCAATGATCCTGCACCAGCAACTGATCCAGACCTTACTTTCGATAAAGAAGCTGAAGAATTTCTGAGGATTATCAAAAAGAGTGACTACAAGATTGTGGACCATCTGCAACAAACTCCGTCGAAGATTTCCATTTTGTCCTTGCTCATGTGTTCTGATTCCCACAGGAAGGCTCTCTTGAATATTCTGAACAAGGAATACGTGCCTCAGGATATTTCAGTAAATCATTTGGAAGCGGTGGTATCCAGTGTCAATGCCAGTCACGGATTGGGTTTCACAAACTCGGATCTGACTTCTGAAGGGCGTGCTCATAATCGGGCATTGCATATCTCTTTAGAATGTAAAGGTGTAGTACTCTCTCACGTGTTGGTAGATACTGGATCGTCATTGAATGTATTGCCTAATAAAGCACTGATGAAGTTGGACTATGATGGGGTAGTTCTAAAGCCCAGCGACCTAGTAGTTCGAGCATTTGATGGATCGAGGAGATCGGTGTTCGGGGAGGTGGAGTTACCAATCAAAATAGGTCCATAGATCTTCAATACCACGTTATACGTAATGGATATACAGCCTGCATACAATTGTTTACTAGGAAGACTTGGATACATTCAGCAGGAGCCGTATCATCCACACTCCATCAGAAGTTAAAGTTCGTCTGGGAGGGTCATATTGTAACTGTCAGTGGGGAAGAAGATATTTTTGTTAGTCATCTGGCTTCATTTAAATATGTGGAGATGGATGGCGAAATAGTTGAGACCCCATGTCATGCTTTTGAGCCCTTGAAGTCTGAGCAAGCATCTTCAGTGGCAGCTTCCCCTGAAGAACCGAAGAAGGGGGTTTCTATGGCCTCTTATAAGCAAGCGCTTGATTTGGTAGAATCTGGGGTACGAGAAGGCTGGGGCAGTCCAGAAGTGCCAGAGAAGAAAGATATGTTCGGAATTGGTTATCATCCTGGGAAGTCATCGTCTGGACCAAGTGCTAAAGGTTGTCATAGCCCGATCACTTTCACGAGTGTGGGAGTGGTAGACTACGGAAATATCAGTGCTGTGAAGGATGACGCAGTTGATAATGACTATGACCTAGATGAATGGATCAAGCCTGCCGTTCCAGGAACTTAGCTTAGCAATTGGACATCAGAAAGGCTTATTTCGGTCACTTCTTTCGAAGAGTAATATTTTTGTTTCTGTTTTTCCTGTATTAAAGCAGTATGTCTTGTCCGGGGCATAGTAGCTCTTTGTAAGGGTTCATTTGTTCTTAACACAATCATAAATAAAGTTGACATTTTACATTCATTCATGTTGTTCTCTGTCTTTCATTTTTGCTTTTGTTTTTCAAAAAGAAAGAAAAGTTTTAAAATGGCAATGTTTCTCATTTTCTCAAGTTGTTGCTAAAGCCTTGCATGAATCACCATTCATGCAGGTGCTCGTCACCGGATCTTATCAATGATGACCCTGTTATGGATGAGTATGACTTCGACAATCCAATTTATCAAGCCGATGAGGAAGGTGAAGAGGATTGCGAACTACCTGAAGAATTGGCCAGACTGCTTAAACAGGAGGAGAAGATGATTCAGCCGCACGAAGAAGCTGTCGAAGTAATAAACCTGGGTACTAAAGAAGACAAGAAAGAAGTCAAGATCGGGGTTGCATTAGAAGAATCTGTCAAGACTCGTTTGATGGCTATGCTTCGAGAGTATGTTGATGTATTCGCATGGTCCTACCAAGATATGCCTGGTTTAGACACTGACATTGTGGTACACAAGCTGCCTCTCAGAGAAGATTGTCCTCCGGTAAAGCAGAAGTTGAGGCGCACACGTCCAGATATGGCAATTAAAATAAAAGAAGTGCAAAAATAGTTTGATGCTGGTTTCTTGGCCGTGACCAGTTATCCTCCGTGGGTCGCCAACATTGTGCCGGTTCCCAAGAAAGACGGTAAAGTCAGGATGTGTGTGGACTACAGGGATTTGAATAGGGCCAACCCCAAAGATGACTCCCCTCTACCTCACATAGATGCGCTCGTCGATAATACTGCTCAGTTTTCCGTGTTCTCCTTCATGGACGGATTTTTCGGATATAATCAGATTAAGATGTCTCCCGATGACATGGAAAAGACAACCTTCATTACTCCTTGGGGTACCTTCTGTTACAAGGTCATGCCATTTGGTTTGAAGAATGCTGGAGCTACTTATCAACGGGCGATGCTGACACTATTTCACGACATGATCCATCATGAAATTGAGGTTTATGTTGATGATATGATAGCAAAATCCCAAACGGAGGAAGAGCACTTGGTTAATCTAGCAAAATTGTTTGACAGACTTCGGAAGTTCAGACCGAGGTTGAATCCAAATAAGTGTACCTTCGGGGTCCGTTCTAGCAAGTTACTCGGCTTCATTGTTAGTGAACGAGGAATCGAGGTTGATCCAGCCAAAGTGAAAGCTATCCAAGAGATGCCTGAGCCGAAGACTGAAAATCAAGTGCGTGGCTTCTTAGGGAGACTATACTACATTGCTCGGTTTATATCTCACCTAACGGCCACGTGCGAGCCCATCTTTAAGCTTCTGAGGAAGAATCAGGACATTAAATGGAACGAAGACTGCCAACAAGCCTTTGACCAAATCAAAGAATACCTGCTAGAACCTCCAGTTCTTATGCCTCCAGTGCCAGTGAGACCTTTGATTATGTATCTTACCGTGCTTGAAGGATCGATGGTATGTGTGCTGGGTCAGCAGGACGAGTCTGGTCGAAAAGAGCACGCCATTTATTACCTTAGCAAAAGGTTTACCGATTTTGAGACGCGTTACTCACTACTCGAGAAAACTTGTTGCGCTTTGGCATGGGCTGCTCGCCGATTAAGACAGTACATGCTGACTCACACTACTCTCTTAATTTCCAAGATGGATCCTGTGAAATACATCTTTGAAAAGCCAACTCTAACAGGAAGAGTAGCTCGGTGGCAGATGATACTAACAGAGTATGATATACAATACACTTCGCAAAAGGCAATTAAAGGAAGTGTGTTGTCAGAATACTTGGTTCAACAACCAATTGATGATTATCAACCCATGAGGTTCGAGTTTTTGGATGAGGACATCATGTTCCTCAAGTCGAAAGACTACGAAGAACCACTACCGGAGGAGGGGCCAGACCCTGGATCCAAATGGAAGTTGATGTTTGACGGGGCTGTGAACATGAATGGAAGTGGAGTAGGTGCTGCTCGGTTGACTTTCGAATGCACTAACAATGAGGCGGAGTATGAAGCTTGTATCATGGGGATCGAAGAGGAAATCGACTTGCGATTCACAAACCTCGAGATCTTCGTAGATTCTGCTTTGGTGGTAAATCAGGTCAATGGCAAATGGCTGGTTCATCAACCTCGTTTGATTCCTTACAGAGATTATGTCAGGAGGCTGTTAACTTTCTTCACCAAAGTCAAGCTGAATTACATTCCTCGAGATGAGAACCAATTCGCCGATGCTCTAGCAACTTTGTTGTCCATGATTAAAGTTTGTCAAGAGAATTTTGTGCCTCAAATTATGGTCTCCTGTCTTGAAAGACCCGCTTATGTCTTTGCAGTCGACGATGGTGAAGATAACAAGCCTTGGTATCATGATATCAAGCAAATCCTGAAGGCTCAAAAATACCCGGCTGGGGCATGAAGTAAGGATAAGAAGACCCTTATAAGACTAGCAGGAGGTTTTTTCCTGAATCAAGATGGCGTGCTGTACAAGCGAAACTTCGACATGGTTCTGCTCAGATGCGTGGATAGACACGAAGCAGACTTGTTGATGTAGGAGGTTCACGAAGGCTCCTTCGGTACTCATACTGGAGGACATGCTATGGCCAAGAAATTGTTGAGATTGGGATACTATTGGATTACCATGGAATCCGATTGCTGTAAATACTCCCGTAAATGCCACAAGTGTCAAATTTATGCCGACAAGGTCCATGTGCCTCCGAATCCGTTCTGTGTCATGTCTTCACCATGGTCGTTCGCTATGTGGGGCATTGATATGATTGGCAATATCGATCCGACAACTTCTAATGGTCATCGCTTCATCCTGGTTGCTATTGATTATTTCAAGAAGTTGGTTGAAGCAGCATCCTACACCAATGTCACTAAGCAAGTGGTCGCCCGATTTATTAAAAGTGACATCATTTGCTGGTACGGAATTCCTGAAAGGATCATTAATGATAATGGTTCTAATCTCAACAACAAGATGATGGCCGACTTGTGTCGAGATTTCAAAATAGAACATCACAACTCTTCTCCATATCGCCCGAAGATGAACGGCGCCGTCGAGGCGGCCAATAAGAACATCATGAAGATTGTGCAGAAGATGGTTGTGACATACAAAGACTGGCATGAGATGTTACCATTCGCATTTCATGGGTACAGAACATCAGTACGTACTTCAACCGGGGCAACTCCGTTCTCACTGGTGTATGGTATGGAGGCAGTCCTACCAATTGAGGTGGAAATCCCCTCTTTGAGATTGATGATGGACATTAAGCTAGACGAAGCTGAGTGGCTCCGATCTAGATATAATCAGTTGAGCCTCATTGGAGAAAAACGACTAGCAGCTGTATGCCATGGACAGTTGTATCAGCGACGAATGAAGCAGGCTTTTGACAAGAAGGTGCGACCACATAGGTACATGCCAGGTGACTTAGTGCTGAAAAGGATTCTTCCTCCTCTCAACGATCATAGGGGTAAGTGGACACCCAACTATGAAGGACCGTTCGTGGTTAAAAAGGTTTTCTCAGGTGGAGCCTTGATGCTGATAACCATGGACGGAGAAGACTTCCAATCCCCTATCAACGCAGACGCAGTAAGAAAATACTTTGTATAAAAAGACCCGCTGGATAAAAACAGAATAAAGATCCAGGCAAAAATGGGCATCTCGACGAGCCAAAAACAGAATAAAAGGCTCGGGAAAAAGTTAGGGAAATCTTGAAAAAATGTACACCCGCTGAGTTGAAAAGCCACATCGGACAACTCAGGAAAAAAAGGGTATCCCGGTGGATTGAAAACCTGAAAAGGCAATCCACGCAAAAGAGGGATTAACACGAACGACTGCGATCTGCGAGATCCGTAACCTATATACAGTTGAGGCTATCCTAAGGGTTGAAGATCAGTTCACTTACTTTTTCTCAAGCGGCAGAGCGAGTGGAGCGTCTTGAAGATATACAAGTCATAACCGGGTTGAGATTTGATGAGATCCATTTCTCACGTTGCCAATAGGATAGTTTGTTTTCCTTTTTTGGTTGTTTCCTCTTTCTAGGGAACTGTTTCCTTTGTATTGCCTACTCATGGCCACTTTTCCAAATCAATAAAATTCAACTTCAGTCAATTTGACTGTTTTGCTTCTTGTTTTTGCTTTTTTCATCTAGCATTGTTTGATTGCGAAAACGTCTAGCAAATTGTGATTTACATTGTGTTATGAATATATGAATGCTTTCTAACTCGTGCAGGAGGACATAAACATTTAATACAACTCTGAAAGGGTGTTGAGATACCCAGATAATGATTCATACTAAGAGCTTGGGGCAGGCAGGTCCCAAACTAACTCTCTATGTTGCAGGTACTATTGATTGTGTTCATGCAGGTACATGTACTGGTCTTGCTAACAAAGCTAACAACAACTTCCTAGGAGGAGCATTTCCTTATGTTTGAACAGGAGCAGGTGTCTCCCAGGTGTAAACACCCCAAATTTTCCCTCACCCCTTCACACCACGGCTTGTGATCATTTCATATGCATAAATCCAATCATAGCATCCCATACCATATTTTTTTAATTCATTGCATTGGTTCAAAGTCATCTGCATCTAGGGTTTGTGATCTGAGCAATCCAAGAGCTTCTTCAGCCACTCCAAAGGTCATCAATCACTTCAAAGGGGTCCATGTATGTTCAAGTATCATATTATATCCTCTCAAAGTCAAGAATATCAAAGAATCACAAGAACTGAGAATGACATGGAAGCAGAGCCAGGTTTGACTGCACAGATGACCTAGAATTAGGGTTTTGGTTTCAAAGGCCATAACTCTAAATTTTTTGGCCATTCTTGTTTCTATTGGTCTCTATATGGTATAGGGAGCATGCATATCAATTCTCATGAAGAAATTCCATGGGGAAGTCATCTGATCAAGAGTTGACTTTTTGAGCAAGCCAGTGCAAAATCAGGGCATCTGAGGCCCCCAATGACCCAACCAAAGGATGTTCATCATCATTTTGATTATGTATGATCTTTATTTGATCATGGAAGATGTTAGAAGTTCCCAAAATTGGAGAATTTCAAGTCATTTGTAAAGTTGACTTTTTGGGAAAGTTGACTTGTAATGAAATTTGCCATTTTGGGAAACTTTTTCAACCTTTGCTTTTTGATTCAAAAATGCTTCAAATGGAAAAAATTTGGTCATGAAAGTTGTAGAATGGATCATTACCTTTTCAAAAAGTACAAGAACTTGACCTAATTCATTTTGGATCAAAAGTTATGGCTTGTCAAAGTTGGCTAAAATCACATAATTTGAAGTTTCCCACCAAAGAGGCAAAGTTGCAAAATCACTTGCCAAGGCAAAATGCGTTATCAAATGAACTTCTAATCTTCATACAAACATGAGCCAAGACCTAAAAGTCAGATTGCATCAAAGGATCACTCATTTTCATGACTTATGGAGCAAAGAAATTTCAAAAGGGGCAAAGATGAACCAAGTTGCAAAACCTCATTCAAACCTTAATCCACTTGCTTGCTGACTTCATAATCAATCCTAGGGCTCTCCACACTTCTTGCTGCGCAGGACACCCCATTTGTCCTTAGCTAGCTATGAGCCCATACCTCTCTTACACAAAGTTTGACATTTTGGCCAAAGACCCATACCAATCACAATAGGGCACACCAACTCCACAGGCCTATCCATGAGTGATAAGTGGACCAAAGACAAGCCAAGGCACATAACCATTCATGCTGAAACACACCCCAAGCCCTAGTTCAAAGTTTATGCTCCATTTGCAAAACTCTTCGAAACACTCTCCACAAGCCTCAAACACACAAACAAACTTCACAAACAATCTCAACATGCCTCACTGATCACAAACCACCCATCACCATAGCCTGAAACTCACTGAAATCAAAAACACGATTTCTGCCCCTCTTTGAACAGAACTTCAGCAATCTTTCAAACCAGCCATTTTAAACTCCAAACAAGTGTTGCAAGCTTCTCAGGAGGTCCATTAGAGGTGTTTTGGATCAAAGGGCCAGTCAGAAAGTACCAGAAATCAAAGCTTCGATTCAGGTAGCCATGGGAATTCATTTTTCCAGAACCTTTATTTCTTGTTTCTAAATGATAAAGCATGCTTTCCTGAGTTCACTGAACCTCTTACTTTTGAAAATGATTGAGAAATGAGCTTGTATCGTGTTTCTGAAATTTTTGCAGTTTTTGATGTTTGATTCGTATCTTGATTTTGAGTAGAAATAAATGGGATTTGTTGCTGGATTATGTTTTGTTGTTGATCATTGATTGTTTCTGGAGCTTTTGGTGAGTTTTCATGGCGTTTTGAGGGATTCAGGGGAGGGGATTGGCCGGAGAAGATGACCGGAACACTGTTCCGGTCATCTGAAAGTGATTAGGGTTAGTTAATTAGGGTTTAGTCTTAATTACGTGAATTTGAATGTTGGCCGTCCAGATGCGCGCCAAGTCAATTCGCGCGTGTCCAAGTTTGAATGCTGGCCCTTTGATTTGCATACTTTCTCATTTTCAGTTTAAATTCAATTTTATTTTCATTTAATTTCATTTGTTTTCTACAATTTATTAAAAATAGCAAAACATCTTTAAAAATTCTGAAATTTTTTGTCAAAGGTTCAATTAATTTTCAGAAACCAAAAACATTTTTATTTTTATTTTTTGCATTAAAAATTATTTTTAAATCATTTAAAAGTTTATTTTTAATTAATTAATTAAAAATACTTTTAGGTATTTAAAAATCACAAAAAAATTCATGAAACATTTAAAATCATTTAGAAACATTGTCCAACTCTCAAACCAAATTTCTTTTTTGATCTTGATGTCTTTTGACAATTTTCCATGGAATTAATTTCATTTCAAGGCATTATTTTAATCCAATCTTCAAAAAATCATTTCTGCCTAGCCTTTAAGATTTGGACAATGATTCTTTTTGCATTACATCTTGTATAGCATGTAGTTTATGGGATTAAATTGGCATGAATTGATCTTGCATTTCCTATTTGTTTTGCATTTTTCTTGACAAGGTACCTTAGAACCCTAGCAATCTTAAGAAATTCATAACTTCTAATAGGTTAAGATTTGGATCCTCTCCTTTGGGCAGTGAGTTTGTATAGGTTTAGGGTTCCTTTGAATGCATTTTCAATTTTTTATCATGATGTTTGCTTCTGGTTTTGATTTTTGTTTTGTGTATTGATCATAAACCCTAATTTGGGCTTTCATTTGCATCCATATTCCATTTGTTTGCATACCATGACTTGCCATGACATTTTGTGCATCCATTTGGTTCATAGCACATCTTAGGACATATTAGAATCATGTTTGATCATTGCATCTTTCATTTGCCATGTTGTATGTCATTTGCATTCCATAACTTTTCATGTATGTTCATGGTTCTAAGCATGCTTCTCTTGCATCCATATGTTTGTATGATCATTCCCATGCCTTGCCTCATGTTTGCATCATCTCTTAGAATCATTATCATAACATCCATGCTTCTGGTTTTGGTTTGTATCATGTCATTGCATCTCATTTGCATTGCATTTCATTCCTTTCACTGACTTTTTCAGGTGGTAAGTAACTTTGAGAAGTGAATTTGCCTTCACTTCTCACAATCTCTTTTCATCTCTCTTATGCATCATTGCTGCATTTTGTCTTGTGCTTGAGATTGAGCTTGCTCATTCTTCTTCTTCTTACTTTCTTTCTTCAAGTGACTTGCCTTCTTAAATGAAGCAAGTTACTTTGCTTCTCAATCTCCTTTCATCTGCTTCCTGGTGGTTTCTCTGAAGATCTTTCTTGTAAACCTCACAAACCTTAGGAACAACCAAGCATGATAATTGATCGTACCTGGAGATCAGGATCCAATACGGCTGGTCGGAAGAGTGAACAGACGTGGTTGTTTGAGGAAGAAAAAGGGGTGTACCTGCAAGGCACTCCGATGCTAAAGTAAGTATCCGAGCAAGAGTGAGCAAGTACTAGTGTAGGGTTGAAAGATTGAATACCTGTCCCTCTCAAGTGAGAGGGTTTTTATAAGAGACCGGCTAGAATGCTATTGGTTCGTTAGGTACAGCGCGGATTGAGGGGCCCGTGAAGATAGGAAGCGGTTAATATTGGCCGTTGTATGATTTCCTTAAGTCTGGATCATTGGTGGTCGACTGAGGACCATTTTTCCTGGTTGTGCTCGGAGTCGACCGAAGTAAATGGACCAATCTTCCTGGCCCAATAAGAAGAATTGGGCTGAGCCGGAACAGGAGCCCCCCAAGTTATTGCTCGTGCAATCGAGCAATGACTTAAAGAACGATGAAGTGATCGACAGAGTATGAGGTCGCGATCGAGGGTTTATGCTGTCAGTCTTCCGGGCAGACGGTACGTTGCTCGGCAGAGGAATATGAAACGAAAAGCTGGGATATCTGGATATTCGCGCCTATTAATGATTTGACGGCTAGCCTAGGGGCTAGCGTATAGGGGTCACGCGTGCGCACACGTGTCTTCTTTCCTATAAATAGGATTCTCAGGGCCCATTTTAACCTTTTCGTTTCGTCTTCTTCCTCAAGCCTCTGCTCGTTCAACCGCCGTTGTCTCAGCCGTCGACCACCGTCAGTTCTTGCCGACCACCCTTCGCAGAAGCTTAATCTCTTTCAAAATGTCTTCTCAAGCTCAAGATACCGTTCTTTTCCTCTCTCTTGAGTGTATATAGCGTAGTTTTTGTAGAATGCATGTGGTTTAGGGTGATTTTACCGGTAGTTTTAGGATTTAGAATTAGAAAACCTTAAAGTTCTTGCCACCGTAACTGGTCGGCTGTGAACCCTAACTCTAGGGTCGACGGAGATCTTGGTCGACTTAGACTTTAGATTTTTTGATAGATTTCTGTCATCTGTATTGTTGGGTGTCAGCTGTTGCCACGAGCAACGGTTAGCCAGGGCTACAGCTCGGAACATAGTTCCTGAGCTGAGGCGCGCCCTTTCACTTGTTGAGCGGTGGAAGGGTGGATTTGATATTCTTGATCGAATTCACTGATGCCTTTCCTTTGCTTTTCAGGTGATAACTTGCTCGGGGACCCGTTGGTTGTGCTTTCTGAGGATACGTTCTCGGAGAGTACGAAATCGTCTGCGTCCACACCCTCAGGCTCGGGAAGCCCTTCGGATAGTTCGAGCACAAGTACCACGGGGCAGTCGACAAAATCGCCTCAGTGTCCTACCCGGTCGAGGGTCTCGCCTGAAGAATGGGTAGTCGAAGACTTGCTGGACAAGGTGTCTTCCTTCTCGAGACCTCGGTCGGAGCCGCTGCCAGTTGTTGGGGATCCTGCTGACTGGGTCGTGACCTGCCCGGGAGATGACGACCGCATATTCTCAGACTTTCGCGGTCGGGCATTTTCGATGTATGAATATGTTACTTCGGTCTTGGGGGTAACGCTGCCCTTCAGTGATTTTGTGAGCGTTGTGCTCGGACACCTCTGCATAGCCCCTTCTCAACTGCATCCTAATTCATACGCCTTCCTCCGGGCGTTTGAGATGATGTGCGCTTTCCTGGGCGTCGGGGCCACGCTACCTCTCTTCTTTCGCCTCTTCTCCTTACAGCGCCAAGTCGGGCGGGGGACCGATCGGAAGGGGTTCGTGTCTTTTAAACAGCGGACCAAAATCTTCAAGGCCCACTCAGAGTCCATCCGGGCTTTCAAGACCGACTACTTCTTAATAAAGCCAGCGAGCGATGCGGCCGTGAGAGCTACGAGTTTTCTAGGGATTGATACCGATGAAAATGACGAGCCCAGGTTGGACAACCAAGGGGAGGTGATTCCGAGGAGGTTATGGATGTTCCCCTTCTCCTGGAGTTATATGCATTATGAGCGACCGATGGCGGAATTTGTTCAAGTGGGGGACACCCTGAATGTTGATGATGCGGCTAGCTTTGAAGCTTTTAGGAGGTTGATAGCTTCTTTTACCCCGACCCCTCTATTGGACGGGGAAGGGAAAGTTATGGTCGACCAAGACGGGGGAGAAGCTTTGGAGCGTCCCCTGATCAACGTTACTGACCTGCTGGCCTGTAATAACGGGCTGGAGATAGCTGACTTTTTTGGTACCTGTTTGCTTATGCTCGTTAAGTGTTTTATTTAACTTTGCCGCTCGTAGCTAATTTTGGTTTTGTTCCTCTTTTCAGGTTCTTTGACAAATCCTCTAGACAAGATCCACGAGCGGCTGGTCCAGCAGCAGCGGAAGCGGTCGAGGGTCGTGCAGACCAAGCTGACTGAAGCAAGCGGTTCAGGCTCGGGTCCATTGGTCCAGGGCTCTCCGGGGGCTTCTACCGGCTCTTTAATGAAGAAACATAAAGCGGCGGCCACTGTGGATCTGACGGCTGGCGCTCCCCCAAAGCCAAGGCATGGGATACCCCCGTGTTTTGTTGTCCGGAACTTCTTCGAGGGGAACGCAATGGATGTGGACCGGGCGGATTCTTTATTTCTGGAGGGGATGGATCGTCCTGCCCGGCGACTCTCTTTGGCCCAGGATGCGAGCGCGGTGATGCGGGTCCTGACTATGGCCTGGATGACGGCCGAGGGGTCTCCTATGCTGGAGCGGGAGAACAGCAAACTCAAGGAGCAATTGGCTGCTTCCGAGGCCAAGCTGACGGCGTCTGCCGAGGAGGTAAAAAAGGTCACCACAGAGTCGGCTGAGCGAGCAACGATCATCGCCAAGTTAGAGGTCGACAAGAGGAGGTTGCTCGATCAGAATAAAAAGCTCAAAGATGCCTTTTGCCCCAAGGAGGATGAGGATGAGGACACCAAACATTTGATGACGAGGGCTCAGCTTCTCGCTCGGATCGACCAAGATATGGAAGATCTGAACGCGTCTACTGAGTTCAGTTTTCAAAATGCGGTGGACCAAGTAAAAGCTCTCCACCCTGACCTCACCTTGGATGTTGACCGGATGAACTATCTTTACAAGGTGGTGGATGGTCAGATTGTGGTGCCTGCGGACTTGGTGGTGGCCGACTCTCAGCCGGGGACGATTGTCCAGCCTGATCAGCCAGAGGAGCAGTCGGGCTAGGAGGAAGCTGGTGCAGAGGAAGATCGCCCGGCAGATGAGGATAATTAATTGGTGGCCTGTGTGCCTTGTATTTTAATGTATTGTCTTTTTTGGGGGGGCGTGGCCCCCTTTGTTTGTAACTCCGAACAAGTCGGCCTTTTGTTGCCGCATTTCTTTTAAATGTTAAGTGTTTGACCCTAGGGGTCGGTTGTATAAATGTTGTTTGCTCGCAATCATTCGTCCGTCGGAGGACATAATTTGTTATTATTCTTACTAAGTGTGTTTGCTCGTAATCATTCGCCCGTCGGAGGACATAATTTGTTATTATTCTTACTAAGTGTTTGACGCCCGTATTTACATAAATTAGAAGAGATTGGACAGACACGGGGGGTATAGACGACCTGTTGGTTAGGGGAACCAATCAGTCTTGGAGGGTTGTATCCTCGGTCGGTGCCCGAGTCAAGGTAATGGCTCGGGTCCCATGGCGTGAACGTCCCATCGCGAGCTGGGGTTCTACCTGGTCGTGGTACTTAGGCGACGTCGGACTCGTTTGAGTATCCGTTCGTGCGACAAGTCTCCCTTTTGCTCGAAAAGAGGTCTTGCTTGTTTTATTATATTTTGGCTGACGTGCTCGTACCAAGGCACGCAATTTTTCGTTAGTCTCTTCTTCTCTTCGCTTGGTTGCTGAGCAAGGAGACTGATTTAACTATAGTACTGTTTGAGTGTCTCGGCGTTCCAAGGCCGAGCGAGCTCTTCCCCGTGTAAATTTTCTAAGTAATAAGCGTCGTTCTCAGTTTTCGCCCGGATGCGATATGGGCCTTCCCAGTTGGGCGTTAGTTTTCCCTCGCGGGGATCCCTGTGGTTTCTTCTGAGGACCAGGCTGCCTACTTCGAACGTTCGCTTGATGACTTTGGAACCATACCGAGCGACTATCTTTTGTTTGAGAGCAATTTCTCGAAAAGCAGCTTCCGACCGGATCTCTTCGACCATGTCGAGCTCATCTCTCAAAGCTTCATCATTAATATCTTGTTCCATGGGGAATTTCGTGCGTCTTGATCGGACGTGCATTTCTATTGGAATTACGGCTTCGGTCCCATATGCTAGTCGGAATGGGGATTCTCCGGTTGTTGAATGGGGAGTGGTCCTATATGCCCATAGTACGCTGTGTAACTCCTCGACCCAGTGTTTTTTATGCTCGTCCAACCTTCGTTTCAGCCCTCTCAAGATTACCCTGTTTGCGGCCTCTGCTTGCCCGTTAGTCTGAGGGTGCTCGACCGAAGCAAAGTGTTGTTTAGTCCCTATTGACGCAACGAACTCTTTAAAGTGTCTGTCCGTGAATTGGGTCCCGTTATCGGTCACAATGGCGAGGGGGACTCCGAATCGAGCGAGGATGTTTCTTTTAAAGAATCGAAGGATATTGAGTGCAGTGATTTTGGCCAGGGCCTCGGCCTCTATCCATTTGGTGAAATAGTCGACGCCTACAATTAAGTATTTGTTCTGACCAGATCCAACGACGAAGGGTCCTAGAATGTCCATTCCCCACCATGCGAACGGCCAGGGTGATGATAACGATTTTAGCTCGGATGGAGGTGCTACGTGTACGTCTCCATGTCGTTGGCATTTGTCGCATCTTCTTACGTGTTCCTTTGCGTCGTGCTGTAGGGTGGGCCAGTAATATCCTGCCCTCAGAATTTTTCGAGCTAACAAACGTCCGCCAGGATGTTGACCATTGATTCCCTCGTGAACTTCTCTTAGAACGTGTGGAATGTTTTCCTCTTCTACACATCTGAGGAGGGGTGTAGAGAATCCTCGACGATACATACGTCCGCCTACTAAAGAGTATGAGCATGCCCTCCGTCGTATGGTACTAGCCTCTTTTGGGTCGGCGGGTAATTCTCCTTTAGTTAGATAGTTGAATATTGGGGTCATCCAGCAACCTGTGTCGCCCACTAGGTTAACATGTATGCAGGGTGACGGGTGCCCGATACTTGGTCGGGGAAGCATTTTTTGTATGACGGACTTGTTGTTTCCTTTCCTTTTGGTGCTCGCCAGTTTGGATAGGACATTTGCGCGAGCGTTGCTTTCCCGTGGAACGTGTTTGATTTCTACACTCTTAAACTGCTTTATTTTGTCTTTTACGAGGGCTAGATATTCGGCCATGCTGTCACTTCTGGCCTGGAAATCTCCTCGGACTTGGCTCGCGACCAATTGGGAATCCGTGCAAATTATGATCTCTTCTGCTTCTAGGTCGTTCGCGAGCCGTATGCCTGCCAGGAAGGCTTCGTATTCCGCTTGGTTATTAGAAGTAGGGAAGGATAAAGTCAAGGATACTTCGATGACGTTCCCTTCCTCGCTCTCCAGAATGATACCGGACCCACTGCCCGTTGGGCCAGATGCTCCATCCACGAAAATAACCCATTTGGACGAAGCTTGCGTGTTTTGCTCGGTGAAGGTAAGTTCGGCCACGAAGTCGGCTAGTGCTTGAGCTTTGAGGGCTTGTCTTCCTTCAAACTTGATATCGAATTCAGATAGTTCTAGTGACCATTTTAACATTCGTCCGGCCATGTCTGGTCGACCGAGCAACTGTCTTATGGGCTGATCGGTCCTTACGATGATGGTGTGGGCCAGGAAGTAGTGGCGTAGTCTCCTAGCCGCGAGAAGGAGGGCCAATGCGACCTTTTCTATCTGAAGGTATCGAACTTCTGGGCCGTGGAGAGCCTTGCTCGTGAAATACACAGGTTTTTGCCCTTCGGGTCGTTCGCACACGAGGGCCGCGCTTACTGTTTCATTCGCGACCGCGAGGTAGAGATATAGAGTCTCCCCCTCCTCTGGTCGGGATAAGACTGGAGGTTCACTTAATGCTTTTTTCAGGTGGGATAATGCTAACTCGCATTCTGCTGTCCACTCGAACGTCGTTTCCTTACAGAGTAGTTTGTAAAAGGGGAGAGCGTGCTGAGCAGATTTTGCCACGAATCGGGCAAGGGAGGTAATGACCCCGTTCAGTGATTGTATGGACTTTTTTGACGTGGGAGTTGGGGACTCCGCAAACGCTCGACATCTATCGGGGTTTGCTTCGATGCCTCGTTCGGTTAGATAGAATCCGAGGAATTTTCCTGCTCGGACACCAAAGGTGCATTTCTCAGGGTTGAAACGCATTTTGCACTTTCGTGCCTGGTCGAAGACTTTTTGCAAATGGGACGCGTGGTCCGTTTCCCGTTGAGATTTGACGATCATGTCGTCCATGTACACTTCGAGCATGTCTCCGATTTCGGTTTGGAAGACTTTATTCATCATACGCTGATACGTCGCTCCTGCGTTTTTTAGGCCGAAAGGCATAACGTTGTAAAAGTAATTGCCCGACTCGGTCATAAAGGCCGTGTATTTTTTGTCAGACACGGCCATGGGTATCTGATTGTACCCTGAGTACGCGTCCATGAAGGATAATAATTTGTATCCGGACGAGTTGTCGACCAACTTATCAATGTTAGGTAAAGGGTATGCATCTTTCGGGCATGCCCGATTGAGATCGGTATAATCAACGCACATTCTCCATTTTCCACTAGATTTTTTCACAAGTACAACATTTGAGAGCCAGGTCGTATACCTGGCCTCGGTTACAAATTTAGCCTCTAGGAGGTCTTTAACGGCAGATTCGGCAGCTTCAGTCTTCTCGCTCGACTGCTTTCTCCTACGTTGAGAGACCGCTTTATGTGTTGGGTCGATAGAGAGGTGATGGCAAGCTGTTTCGGGGTCGAGCCCTGGCATTTCTGCGGCGCTCCATGCAAACAAGTCTGCGTTCCCTTTGAGGCAAGCTTCCAACTGTCGCTTCACTAATTCGGGCAAGTGTGCCCCAATCTTGACGCACCGGGCAGGATCTTCTCCCAAAGGAATTAGCTCGAAGTCACCGTCTGGTATTGGTCGGGCTAATGCCTCTGCTGGTCTTTGGACGTTCTCGCTACTATTTGAAAACCTGCAGTCTAAGTCAATTGAATCAACTTGAGGGAAGGCCTTGGGCACATCCGGTGGATCTAGTGTCGAGGAAACTGGTTGGTATGATATCGAGCTGAGGCCTTTTGATGCTGCCTCGAAACATCTGCGGGCAGCGTCGACGTCTCCGTGCAACGTGGCGACTCTGCCCGAAGTAGTATAGTACTTCATCTTCAAATGGACGGTGGACGACACAGCTATCAATTCGGCTAGGGTTGGTCGTCCTAATATGCATTGGTATAGTGATGGGCAATCCACGACAAGGAATTGGACTCTGACCGTTCTGGCTGTCTCGCCTGCCCCGAAAGTGACAAACAGGTCAACATAACCCCATGGTCGGGATATCGCTTCGTTGAAACCTTGCAGGTCCGACCCGACGTACGGAGTCAGGTGTGTTTCGTTCAGTTGGAGTGTTGAAAATAGTTGGGAGTACATGATGTCGCATGAACTTCCTTGGTCTACCAATATTCTCCTTTCGTCGAAGTTCGCCATGCGTGCTCGGATGAGTAAAGGAATGCTGGCGTTGGGTGCTCCTCCCAGGAGCTCTTCTCGATAGAATGCGAGGGGTACGGAACCTTCCCTCGGGGGATCTAAAGTGGCGTTTTGCGCGGGCCCTTTGGCAATTAACTGGTCGAATTTTCTCTTCACAGAACCGACCGTGATTTTATTGAAGCCTCCTCCTGATATGACCATTGCTGACGGGAAAGCTTCCCATGGACTGTGGGAGGAGAGGTACCCCGCGCTCTTGGTGTGGTCCGGCAAGAAGAAATCTTCCGGGCGATAAATGCTCAGGGCGACCTGCATATTGGCGTCCGCAGGAATGGGCACGACCTCTTCGATTTTCTGGGTCTCTTGCGTATCCTGCCGAGGATTATCTCTGGACTTCGTGAACTGTTTCAGGTGCCCGTCTTTGATGAGGATTTCGATCGCGTCTTTAAGGTGGATGCAATCCTCTGTGTTATGCCCATGGCTCTTGTGGAACCTGCAATATTTCGTTTTATCTGTGCCGGGCTTGCTAGGCTGTTGTCTCGGGAAACGCACTCCTGCCTGTTTGAATTCTGAATTGGCGCATTCAGACAAAATTTTCTCCCTGGAGGCTAGGAGGGGCGTGTATTCGTGAAAACGACCGATGGGTCCCCGGTGCTCCCGCGGCTCACGGGAGCGTTCGTCCTTTCTTCTGTCTCCTCCTCAACGAGATGTCGAGGGTTCCTCGACTCGGGGAGGTTTGGCTTCTTCACGGCGTCGAGCGTCTCTTACTGAACTGGCCGCTTGCTTTTCTTCATATTGGATGTAAGCTTGGGCTTTTAGCAAGAACGCGTCGAGGGTGGCCGGGGTTTCGATACCGACCGCCCGGTGGAAATCAGTCGAGGGGCGTAGCCCTCGCTCTAGCAGATACTTTTTCATGTCGTCGGTCGTGGATACTTGAACTGCCTCTTTATTGAACCTTTCGATGTAAGTTCGTAAGGGTTCGTCTCTCCCCTGGATTATTGCTTCGAGCGAAGCCTCTGTCTTAGGGTGTCGTCTTGATGCAGTAAAGTGTCTTGAAAACGTGCGTCCCAGTTGTTTCCACGATGTGATGGATTCGACCTCAAGACTCTTGTACCATGTCATTGCCCCTTTCCTCAGCGTCGTGGGAAAGAGCCGACATTTAATTGCTCCCCGAACACCCCGATAGTCGAGCAAGGCATCGATGTTCTCGATGTGTTCGTCTGGGTCAGTAGTCCCGTCGTATGAACCTAGAGGAGGAGGCTTCTCCAAGCCTCTTGGTAGTTTGGCTGCCATAATCTCAGAAGATAGGGGACCCCGAGCGTCTTCGTCGTCACTGGACACAAGTGATGATCTGTGATCGCGTTTCTTTGTTCTTCGAGGGGAAGCGGACCTTGATCTTCTCCTTCTTGATTTTCTCTTAGGAGAAGGTTGCGGAGATGACTGACGAAAGCGTTTGTTGCCTGTTGATTCGTCTGTGTTTCCCCTCTTTTTCTTCGGAGGAGACGGAGTGTGCTCCCCTTGGGGTCTTTTGGGAGAATGAGATCGACGAGAGTTATTCTCAAGTCGGGCGATCTTTTCACCATGAGCGAGGAGCAGCAAATTTGTTTGGTTTAGGATTTCGGCCAACGCCGCGAAATCTGACCCGGAAGGCGTCGAAGGCAAAAGAGTTTCCGGGCGACTCTCCAAGGGTTGGTCGCGATCGGGTGAAGGTGATGTTGCCTTCCCTTCTGGTTGGTCCTGCATGGTATCATCATGTAGGGGAGGTTGAACGTTGCTCTCATGTTGCGTGAGAATCATGCCATCATTTGATCGATTTTCCTGGTTGTTCCGAGCAGCCATGGATTTTGTTAAAACTTTTGTTCTTTGAGGATCTTGGAAGAAGAACGGGGAAATGCGCTTTCCCACAGACGGCGCCACCTGATCGTACCTGGAGATCAGGATCCAATACGGCTGGTCGGAAGAGTGAACGGATGTGGTTGTTTGAGGAAGAAAAAGGGGTGTACCTGCAAGGCACTCCGATGCTAAAGTAAGTATCCGAGCAAGAGTGAGCAAGTACTAGTGTAGGGTTGAAAGATTGAATACCTGTCCCTCTCAAGTGAGAGGGTTTTTATAAGAGACCGGCTAGAATGCTATTGGTTCGTTAGGTACAGCGCGGATTGAGGGGCCCGTGAAGATAGGAAGCGGTTAATATTGGCCGTTGTATGATTTCCTTAAGTCTGGATCATTGGTGGTCGACTGAGGACCATTTTTCCTGGTTGTGCTTTGAGTCGACCGAAGTAAATGGACCAATCTTCCTGGCCCAATAAGAAGAATTGGGCCAAGCCGGAACAATAATAATTAGGTTTTGATTAGTCCCCCCCATTGAGTTTTTACCTTTGTGTCTCATTGAGTCTTCTCTTCTCATCTCATAATCAAGGACTAAACCTAAAGGCTTTAAGGCTTTGTGATTAAGCTTATGCCTGCATCCTTCTATTAGGATGGAGTGTATAACTTTAATCCTATGTGTTAAACCCTTAATGAGTTTAAATCCTATAATCAATCCACTTAATAATCATTAAGACATCAAGCTTGTAACTTGGGCCTTGCATTAGGGTTCTATTTCTTCCTTAACTGGTTAAGAAGGACTAACCCTAGTGTTAATGGACAAGTCCCCCTCAAGTTGTCTTATAAACCATAAAACTCACTTCATCATCTTATCATTAATTAAAATCCATTTAATAAAGGCTTTGTTTTGTCATGAAGTTAATCCCTAATCATAGATTAAGTTGAGGAGCTTTCCTCAGCTTAAACATTCTCATCTATTATCCTTCTATTAGGATGGTGTAATGAGTCTGTTTAATCCTTGATTATGGCTTAATCTCAATACTTAACACTAAACAAAAACACCAAAAACATCTAAATAATCACAAGTAGGTTAATGATCTTAATCCTACATCATGGTGATTAAGTGTGAGAAGCTGACTTCACACTTAAGGTATTCTCATTACCCCTAATCAGAGGGAAGATGTGATAAGTTTACCAAATCCATTGGTTTAGGCTTAAGCTCATTAACTTATGACAAATCCAAAAAGCAATAAAAGACTGAAAATACAAAAACAAACCATAATCGTTTCCTCCGGGATTCTTTTCTCATCTCATTCACTCACAAACGAGAACTTGCTTCTTCCGTCTAATGCAAGACAGTTTGCACCTGAGCCAGATAGGTCATATACTTGAGCATAGATAAGTAAGCAGTTCACAAGTCAATTCACCTTTCAGTCTCTTTGGGTCGAACTACGGTGTTCTGACTTCCTCATTGCACGAGAGGATACGTAGGCATAACTTAACAGTTATCGAACAAAAGTTTCTGTATATTCCCCCTCTTTCCAGCATTTTTCTTTTAGGCCTCATTATCATGAGCATTTCACTCTTGTTCTTACACTGACACTTCACATACTTCACTTTACACTTCTTTTACACAGACACCTGTACATCCTGTTCAAGCTCTTTTACACACAAATTGCACTGACACTACACCTTTAAAACACAAATCTTTTAAGCGAGGATCCCGTCGAGTACGACGGACAATCTGGGTGCTAATACCTTCCCAGGTTGTAACCAACCCCCTTCCTCAGTCTCTCTGGTTCGCAACCGTCTTATCCATATCTTTTCTTAGGTTTATGCATTATTACCTTTCCTTTGCGATAAAAATGCCTAGCTGGCGACTCTATTCATTTCATATTTCATCCTTTCACCGACCGTTCACGTATGTACCCCTTCTGACCTTAGGTGTCATTTGGTGGGAGCGACAGCTTGGCGACTCTGCTGGGGAAAACCTTATACTGTAACCAGGGCTTCTGGTTCTTTTTGTGGGTTCCTCCTAGCGCTTGTGTGATTTGTGTTTACTGGGGTGTTATGTGCTAATTGTGTTTGTATATTTATTTATTTCTGCTTTATGTACAGTTGTTTATTGCTTTCTTTACAGCTTTATATCATCATACTGTCATACTGTTATCTGGCTGGATCTGTTTTCTGTCTTGGTGGGTGGGGTTCTACTGAGAGTTTTAGGTCCTATACCTGGGACCTGAGTGACACCTAGGCTAAAGTGGTTCATGTTCTTTCCCATTCCATTTCGGTCTGGTGCGGGAATATGAAACACGGTTCAGATATGGGTTTCTTCTTGAGAACTCTGTGCTACAGATTTCATGTAGTGCTAGGGCTATCTGGGAAGCCTGGTAAGTCTGGATGACCTTTACTATGACCTTCAGAAACTGAGGTGAATTAGAGGAGGATCTTTTATGGTTATTGTAAACACTGTACCTCCGGGTTAGAAGTGTTTACACTTCTCATAACTGATCCAAGTCTGAGGATCCTTGTTTTAGAACACCACCTGTGAGGGGGTTGGGCTGTTTACAGGTTTGTAGGTACCCTTGACCTCAGCATATCCTGATACTTTGTTTGATTAAGAGTACTCCACTTTGGACAGTTCTTGTGATTTAACCCTGGATATGTGACTCTTTATTTGAGCCCCCACCTTGGTTACTGGACTTATGAACCTCCATCTGGACTTCTTAGACATACATGGACTTATATCAAGGCAGTAATCAGATCCAGCTTGATCACAAACCCTTGCATATCATTTGCATACTCATCATTTGCATCATTTAACATTTGTTTATTTGTTTTTCAGGGTATCCATATTACATTTGGCTTGGTTTTGACCCCTTCATCTGCTTAAACCCCTGCTCATCAGCTATCTGCTTCAGCTATCAGTTACCTGCTTCAGCAACCTCCATCATCATCCTCAGCCTATCAGTGGCTCATCTCCAGTGTTAGTCTCCATCATCAGCATCTGTCTCAGCTCTTCATCAGCAGACATGTCACCCAAGAAGAGCAACATCTCATACCATTTCTTTGAGCCTGAGCTGACTGGAATCAGGAAGGTCCAGGCCCTTATCACTCCAGACCATATACCACTATTCAGAGAACATTATGGAGGCATCCTTGATGTGGTTATGGATTTGGACCCTTCTCAGAGGAGTTTGATTCACACTTGCCTACAGTTCTATGATCCTCCTTTGAGATGCTTCACCTTCCAGAATTTTCAGTTGGGACCTCTGTTGGAGGATTTTTCATCACTGATTGGAGTACCTGTCAGGGGTGGTGTCCCCTTCAACCCTGAGATGGCTTTCCCCAATAATGAAGAAGTGGCAAAAGCACTGTATCTGGAGCCAATTCTGATTGAGCAGAACATGACAACAAAGGCTGGAATCTCTGGTCTACACTTGGATTTCTTGACCTCTCAGGCTATCCTGAAGGCCTCCTTGGGAGAATGGAAGGCAGTCTGTGCATTGTTAGCCCTCAACGTATATGGGGTTATATTATTTGCAGATGAGCCTAAGTTTATTAGCAAGAATGCCATTCATCTTTTCATTCTGAGGAACCCAGTGCCCACATTGCTGGGACATTTCTACTACTTTGTTCACCAAAGGAATGAGAAGCAAAGAGGGAGGTTGGTGAGATGTTGTGCTCCCCTGTTCCATACCTGGCTGCTTAAACACTTGTCCAAGACCGATGCCTTCTTGAATCCTCACCAACAGAAGAATTGGGCTAGGAGACTTATTGCTTTGACCTCAGATGACATCAGGTGGTGCACCCAGAGCACCAAAGGCAGGGACATCATTACTAGTTGTGGGCAGTTCCCCAATGTACCTCTGATAGGAGTGAAGGGTTGCATCAACTACAACCCTTTGCTATTCAAAAGACAGTTGGGCTATGCTCTGGTTCACCCTCCTAGAGTACAAGACTTGGCTGAAACCCTTTATTGTGGGATAAAACCTAATCTAGTTGTTGTCAGGCAAGCATCCTGGGCTTGGGACAATATTCAGACCAAAGGGGTAGCCATTCTTGGGAGATGCAACAATGTGGCCTCAGCTCAGTATTATGAGTGGTCCCATGCTTGGGCTCAAATTTCTGGGATGCCCTTCACCATTGAGGATGCACCTGGACCGTCCACAACACCACCTCCAGCCACTGTCAGCCTGGAAGAGTTTGAGAAGCTAAAAGAAAGGAATGAGAATCTGTCTCAAGCCCTGAAGAGAACCCTCTGGGAGAGGAGTGATGGTCGTCTGGACATTGAAAGGTTAGAAAAGCTTAAGGTGGAGCATCTAGCCAAGATTGAAAAGGCAGAGGACTACATCAAGAAGTCAAGAGCTGGAGAGCAGATTTTGAAGAATGCCTGTAAAGAGGCCCAGTTTCAAAAGGCTAGGACTGATCTCTATCTGAAAGAAAGTCAAGCTAGGTGGGTCAGGATCACTGAAGCTCGCAATCAGGAAGATAAGAGAACTCAGGACAGGATTGAGCAGTTGGAGGCCAGTGCAAAGGAGCAACAGGAAGCCCTGCTAGCAGCCCAGAAGGAGATCTCAGAATTGAAGCTTAGGGCTGGTGTGAAGAGGTCAAAGGACCAAGGCAGACACAAGAAGCTGACCACTGCTATTGCCACCAGGAATCTTCTTATCAGAAACCTCACAAAGCATCCAGCTGATCCTGTAACTGAAGCACTTCTGAAGGAAGTTAAGGAGGATGAGTTTGGTCTTGGTGTCTGACTTTTGCTTGTTGTTGCTTTCATTTCATGTACTTTTCTTTTATGTTGTATTTTTGGCCCCTCAGAGGGCATGTATTGTAAAAAACAAGCTATGTATGATTCACCATTTGTAATATATTCATTAGTTTGTTTCATCTGAGTTCTTTTTCTCTCAAGCAACATCAAAGCATCATCCTCAGGGGTCTGGAAAGGTCAAAACCAAAATGCCAAGCCGGATACCTTGGAAACAAATAAGCATACTGCATTGCATACTAACTTTTGTTTTGTTTTGTAGGTTTTTGTTTTGTTTGTTACTAACTCTGTTGTGATTCAAGAACTATTGCTCGACGTCGGGTGTTTCCTCTCAACCGTCCGCACAGATATCCTACTCGCAACAACCTTCCGGGTATACAGATGGACCAAGTACAGCAGGACCTTACAGAAGTCAGGACTCAAATGGCCAATGAGAGGCTAGAAATGAGAAATCAGATGACCCAGTTCATGGAAGTGATGAATGGCTTGGCTCAAAGACAAGAAAGATTAAGGGCATTGGTAGAAAGGCAGACCCAGGAAGAACCCCATCTAGGGACTGGAGGAACGAGCAACAATGAGAGGGTTCAGCCTCATGTTAATCCACCAGTGTATGGGCCTCATCTTCATCCAGAGATCAACATCCCTGCTAATGTGCAAGGGAATGCTACTGCAGGCAGATTATTACAAGAAGACCCCCAAGAGGATCAATTCACTGTGATGGGAGCTGGGGATGAAGCCTATGACAGAAGGCTAGATGAAATTGCTGAGAAATTGAGATCTCTGGAGTCTCAAAATTCCCTGGGCTTTGATGTCATGGACATGGGATTAGTGGATGGGGTAAGGATTTCCCACAAGTTTAAACCCCCGTGCTTCGAGAAGTACAACGGAACTTCCTGTCCACGAACCCACTTGCAATCCTTTCTGGGGAGACTGAAGGCATACACCATGGATGAAAAACTGTGGATGTTTTATTTCGAATACAGTTTAACTGGGGCTTCAAGGGAATGGTACTCTCACTTGACCAGAGCAACCATCAGATGCTGGAAGGACCTAGCTGAGGCCTTCGTCAGACAGTACCAGTACAACTTGGACATGGCTCCTAACAGGACCCTCCTGATGGGAATTTCTCAGTCATCCAGGGAAAGCTTCCGGGAATACGCCCAGAGGTGGAGACAGCTTGCTGCTGCTGTCCAGCCACCCATGTCGGAAAGGGAAATGGCCGACATGTTTATGAACACCCTTCAAGGGACATATATTGACAGGCTAGCTGCCTTTTCTTCCACCAGCTTCGCTGACGTAGTCATAGCTGGAGAAAGGATTGAAAGCCTATTAAAGATGGGCAAAATTTCTGACAATGGTACGAGCTCGTCCAGCAACCCCAGAAAACCTTTTGTAGGCCCGAGAAGAACCGGTGAGACTAATGCTATTCAGGCCAACAGGGGCAGACCACAGTATGTTCATAGGTCAGTAGCAGCTGTCACTATTCCAGCTCCAATTCCTCAGCAACAAGCATATCAACCACAACAACAACCCCACTACCAGCAACAAACTCAGTATCCGCCTCAGAGAAACTACAACAACAACAACAGCAACAATCAACAAAGACCTTTTCAGCAGAGACCATCTCAGGCCAATAGGGTGATTGATCCAATCCCTATGCCTTATGCCGCTTTATTGCCACAGCTCCTGAAGCTCAACTTGGTTGAGTTAAGGACGTTGGCACCACCAGATCCTTCCAGTCTGCCAAGAAATTATGACGCCAACGCCAGATGTGCTTTTCACTCCAATGCACCTGGCCACAGTACAGAGAAATGCAGGGCTTTACAAATGAAGGTACAAGACTTGGTAGATTCTAAAGCTCTAAACTTTGCACCCCCGCCAAATGTTAACAAGAATCCCATGCCCAACCACGGAGGACCAAGAATTAATGCTATTGAGGAAGATAAGCCGTCTTTCTTAATAACCAGTGTTGGGCAGATTCGGACACCTCTGGTAGAAATTAAAGCTCAGCTCTTAGAATGCCAGGTGTTCCCCGGGTGTGAGCTCGGTTGTGGTTATTGCAACATTTCGGTAAACGGGTGTGATAACTTGAGAAGCGGCATAGATGGTCTTATCCAAAGTGGCCTACTTCAAATCACAACATCAACACCTACAAATCCAGTAATCTCTTTAACAACAATTCCCGAGTCTCCTACAACTGCAACAACAATCATTCCAGCCAATTCATCAGCACTATCAACAATGGCTCCGTCCATCATATCAACAAATCAAACGTCAACAAACATTCCTTCTACAACATCAGCACCCTTTTATTCAGAATCTTCTACAACATCAACATCCATTTATCCAGCAAGATCTTCTACAACGCCAACAGACATCTCATTAGTCACCATTTATTATAATTCGTCAAGTATTCCTCCGAACAACAATTTTCAACAACAAACAGTGGCATCTCCTGCCAGGTCACCAGTTACCATCTACTACGATCCGCACACTATTTCAACACCCTCCTCTGCTGCAGTCAGTCCGGTTACCATCACGGTACCTGGGCCAGTTCCATATGAAAGCAGTAATACCATCCCTTGGCATTATGGCTCTGACCTTTACTGCAATGGGGAGAAAATCACTCTTGACTCTTCAACCTCTTCTCCACAGATTGATAATGTCGGGGGAGGCGGAGGCTTCACCAGAAGCGGACGCCTTTTTGCCTCACAATCACAAAGACCTAATGCCGAAGCAGAAGCTGCTGCCAAAGCAAAGGGAAAGAGTGTAATATCTGAAGAACCCATTCTCAAGGAAACTCAGAAGACATCTTTTGAACAAGATGTAGACGAGTTTATGAGAATTATCAAGAGGAGTGATTACAAAGTGGTGGATCAGCTTCACCAAACTCCCTCAAAAATCTCCATTTTATCCCTGCTGATGTGTTCTGAAGCTCACCGGAATGCATTACTAAAAGTCTTGCACGCATCATATGTGCCAGAGGAGATCACCGTTAATCAGCTGGAGACCGTGGTAGCAAATGTCAATACCAGCCATGGGTTGGGTTTTACCAATGCTGATTTAACAACTGAGGGATGTAACCACAACAAGGCTTTACACATCACTCTAGAATGCAAGGGTGTTGTTCTATCACATGTACTGGTAGACACTGGGTCTTCACTCAATGTTTTACCAAAGAAAGCCTTGGTGAAGCTGGAGTATGATGGCTTGGCATTGCGTCCAAGTAATTTGGTAGTGAGAGCATTTGATGGCTCTAAGAGATCAGTGTTAGGTGAGATTGATCTGCCCGTGATGATTGGCCCGCAGACTTTTAAAATTACCTTCTATGTGATGGACATTCAGCCGGCCTACAGCTGTTTGTTGGGTAGACCTTGGATCCATGCCGCTGGCGCAGTTACGTCTACCCTTCACCAGAAGCTGAAATTCGAGTGGGAAGGCCAGATCATCACCATCTGTGGTGAAGAAGATATTTTTGTTAGCCATCTAGCTACGTACAAATATATTGAGATGGATGGAGAGATCCATGAAACCATGAGCCAGGGGTTTGAGGCCCTAAACATTAATGAAGCATCTGCTGTGCTTGGAACTTCCATGACATCTTATCAGCAAGCCAGGAAGGTTGTTGAAGAGGGGACCGCCCAAGGCTGGGGCAAGCTGTTGCCTATGGAGAAGAAAGAGGACAAATTTGGGTTGGGTTACAAACCAACTCAACAAGATCAATCAGAGGCTGCTAAGAAGCCCAATTTTGTTAGTGGGGGGATGGTCACCCCAGATGCAGTAAACAACTTGGAAGATGAGTCGGAAGATGAGCGCAACCTGGAGAGCTGGATACGTCCAAGGATCCCGGGGAGCCGTATCTCAAACTGGTCTTCCCAGGAAATTATAAGGGTTACTCCTGCAGAGTAATTATTATTTCCTGTATTTTTAAGCATGCATCAAGTCTTGCATCTTGCCCAAGATGACAAGACTCATTTTGTAATCGGGCCATCTTGTAATTTTGTGCAAACAGATCAATCAATGAATATCGGACGTCTTTTGCAAATGAGTCTTTTTCTTTTCTGCTCACTGTTTTTCATTTTTTCTTTTTGTACAAAAATAAAATGGCAATGTTTTCCAAAATGATAAACTTCATTTCACTTCTTTTTCTAAAAACAAGATTAAAATCAATCACTAAAATGAACAATCTAAACCCTTGCAGAGAGTGCCCCTCAGACTGCACCGACAACAACACAGCTATGACTTCGTATGACTTTGATAATCCAATCAATCAAGCTGATAAAGGGGTTGAAGAAGATTATGAGCTTCCGGAAGAGCTAGCCAGGTTGTTAAGGCAAGAGGAGAAGGTTATCACTCCTCACCAGGAGGAGATTGAAACGATTAATCTTGGTTCGGAAGAAGACGTGAAAGAGGTTAAGATCGGGGCCTGCCTACAAGACTCAGTGAAAGAACAATTGATTGATATGCTTCGTGAGTATGTGGATGTCTTTGCTTGGTCTTATCAGGATATTCCGGGGTTGGACACCGATATCGTCATGCACAAGCTTCCGTTAAAAGAAGACTGCCCGCCAGTAAAACAGAAGTTGCGCCGTACTCGCCCAGATATGGCAATGAAGATAAAGGAAGAGGTGCAAAAGCAGTGGGACGCCGGGTTCCTTGCTGTAACTAGCTATCCGCCGTGGGTTGCTAATATTGTACCTGTGCCTAAGAAAGACGGCAAAGTGAGAATGTGTGTTGACTACCGGGATCTGAACAGAGCCAGCCCGAAAGATGATTTTCCATTACCTCACATTGATGTACTGGTTGACAATACGGCTCAGTTCTCGGTGTTCTCCTTCATGGACGGATTTTCAGGATACAATCAGATCAAGATGTCACCTGAAGACATGGAGAAGACAACTTTCATCACACCCTAGGGCACGTTCTGTTATAAGGTGATGCCATTCGGACTGAAGAATGCTGGTGCAACATATCAACGGGCTATAGTAACATTATTCCACGACATGATCCATAAAGAAATCGAGTGTTACGTGGATGACATGATTGCCAAGTCCCTCACAGAAGAAGACCACCTGGTAAATCTGCTGAAACTATTCAAGCGTCTGAGGAAGTACCAACTGAAATTGAACCCCAACAAGTGCACATTCGGGGTGCGATCTGGTAAGCTGCTGGGATTTATTGTAAGCGAGAAAGGGATTGAGGTTGACCCCGATAAAGTCAAAGCCATTCAAGAAATGCCTGCACCGAAGTCTGAAAAAGAAGTCTGGGGGTTTCTAGGTAGATTGAACTACATTTGACTTCCCTGATGAAGACATCATGTTCATAAAAGCAAAAGATCATGAAGAGCCTATTCATACTGAAGGGCCTGACCCGGAAGAAGAATGGACTATGATGTTTGATGGGGCTGTTAATATGAATGGTCGTGGTGTTGGTGCAGTACTCATTTCACCTAAAGGAGTTCACATGCCTTTCTCAGCAAAGCTCACCTTCAACTGCACTAACAACGAAGTTGAATACGAAGCTTGCATTATGGGTCTTGAGGAAGCCATTGACCTCAAGATCAAGACATTGACTGTATTCGGAGATTCAGCTCTGGTAGTTAATCGAACCAACGACAAATGGTACACTCACCAGGATCATCTGGTACCTTACAGGGATTATACAAGGAGGTTATTGACTTTCTTTACAATGGTCAAGCTTGAGTATATCCCTCGGGACGAGAATCAGTTTGCAGATGCTCTAGCTACTATCTCATCCATGATCAAGGTTCAAGCTGCCAACTTTGTGCCTCAAATTTCAGTGTCCAGACTTGACAGGCCCGCATATGTATTTGCAAGAGACGTTGTCAAAGATGATAAGCCTTGGTTCCATGACATTAAATTCTTCTTGGAGGATCAAACATACCCACCCGGGGCATCTTCCAATGATAAGAAGACTTTAAGAAGGCTAGCTGGTAGTTTCTTCCTGAATACTGATGGTTCCCTGTACAAAAGAAACTTTGATATGGTACTCCTCAGATGCGTTGATAGAACAGAAGCAGGCTTGTTGATGCACGAGGTGCACGAAGGATCCTTTGGTACCCATGCTGGAGGACATGCAATGGCTAAGAAATTTCTAAGATCAGGTTATTACTGGATCACAATGGACGCAGACTGTTGTGCCTATGCCAGGAAATGCCATAAATGCCAGATCTATGCGGATAAAGTGCATGTACCTCCCAATCCTTTGAATGTGATGTCTTCTCCTTGGCCCTTTGCCATGTGGGGCATTGATATGATTGGCAAGATTGAGCCGACTGCTTCGAATGGCCACAGATTCATTTTGGTTGCTATTGACTATTTCACCAAGTGGGTTGAAGCAGCTTCCTATGCAAATGTTACAAGGCAGGTGGTAGCCCGATTTCTGAAGAGAGATATCATCTGTCGATACGGAGTTCCCGAGCGAATCATCACTGACAATGGTTCCAACTTAAACAACAAAATGATGGCAGAGCTATGTCGGGACTTCAAGATCCAACACCACAATTCTTCTCCTTACAGGCCAAAGATGAACAACGCTGTTGAGGCAGCTAATAAGAATATCAAGAAGATTGTGCAGAAGATGGTAGTCACCTATAAAGACTGGCATGAGATGCTACCGTTTGCCTTGCATGGGTACCGCACGTCAATCAGAACATCCACTGGGGCAACGCCGTATCAGTTTGTGTATGGTATGGAAGCAGTCCTACCAGTCGAAGTTGAACTACCCTCACTATGGGTACTAATGAACAACTGAGTCTGATTGAAGAGAAAAGATTGGCTGCAATCTGTCATGGGCAGTTGTATCAGAAAAGAATGAAGAAAGCCTTCGATCAGAAAGTCAGGCTCCGAGAGTACCAAGTAGGAGATCTTGTGCTGAAAAGACTCCTCCCTCCTCATACAGACCACAGGGGCAAGTGGACTCCGAACTATGAAGGACCATTCGTAGTAAAGAAAGTTTTTTCCGGTGGAGCACTCATGCTCAGCACTATGGATGGTGAAGATTTCCCGTCCCTTGTGAATTCAGATGCAGTTAAAAAATACTTCGCATAAAAAATGACCCGCTGGACATAAAAACAGAATGTAAGTCCAGGTAAAAATAGGGCATCCCGGCGAGTCAAAAATAGAATAAAAGACTCGGGCAAAAATAAGGGAAAATAAACAAAAAGATGTACACCCACTGAGTTAAAAAGTCGCATTGGACAACTCAGGCAAAAATGGGTATCCCGATGGATTGAAAACCCGAAAGGGCGATCCATGAAAAATAAGGGAATAAGCGAACAACTGCATTCTGAATTCACCTGTATCACTTACAACTTGGTAAGCTTCGAAAGGATCAAGCTTCTGTCAGAATCAGCCTTCTTCAGAAAGCAAGACGAGAAGAACGTCAAATGTCATACGAGTCATAACAAAAGGGAAGCTCCTTGAAGCGTCGTCAACATTGCCAACGTCTTTTGTTTCTCAATTTGTAACAATCTCCTCATTTCAGGGGATTTGTTTCCTTGACTGTATCTTGCCAATTCAGGGCACACCAATTAATAAAACCAGATTTTCAGTCACACTTTGTCTCGTACTCTTTTTTGCAAAATGTCCGATGTCTTTAAGATACTGATTGCATAAATACAGATGCTTCTCTTCTGAAGAATACGTGCTTGCAGGAAATATATTTACTCCCGGGAGTGTCTAAACTCTTACGACGGAATCCGGTAAGGGATACCTCGGGATTACTTGTGCGTTTCTCTGTCTTTGCAGGATTGCAGGTATTCAAAACACAACATGAGGCATGAAAGCTTCACCCCAGCGAGCTGGCAAATCGTTATCCACTCAGTCTATCTCCCAATTAGCACCGAAGATGGTTTTTCCCCAGCTGAGTTGTCAAGTACCATCCTCAGCAGACCCCTTACAGAAATCTCCGGGAAGACCTTCACATGGTCTCTCTTCTTCCCCAGCTGAGTTACCATTTACTATTCCTCCACAGTCAAGTACAAAAGCCGGGGAACCATCTCCCCACAGAGCTTCAGCCTCTATCTAGAAAAGCAACGCATGGAGGAATCACAACAGAGTAATGGAAGTTTCTACAAACCCCAGCTGGGTCCCTCGTTACCAAGGATGGGTCTATCAGTGACCTATTCCCCCAAGCAGATACATCTCATCAGATCTACCAATGATCTCATCCCCAGCTGGGATGTCCACTTCAAGCAGATCGACCAGAGATCTTCGTGGCAACGGGATCCGAGTCCCGGATCGTTATCTTTTGCATAAACATAGCATTCGCATCATATTCACCCCACAAAGCGTAACATTCCGTCTAATACGGAGCATTACGGCAAAAATCAAACATATTGCATAATCATAAGCCATGTTCTGAATCAAACACTTGTGAATAATGACAATCCATCAACAATATACAGAATACTCCCCAGATTCCCTAGCGGAGAGCTAAAGCTAAAGCAGTTGCCTTACACTCACAAACATCAGTACATACTCCTTGTGGCACCCATCCGTGTCATATCCCCAGTAGAAAGCCGAAGCGTCCCCTTTGCACTCACAGATACATATACATATATATAATTTTCTTGACATCCGTCCGTGTCACTTTCCCCAGCATAATTACCTAAACACTTTGTAAAGCATATACTTGTATATAACTCTCTTGAAACTCGTCTGTGTCACTCTCCCCAGCAGGTTAAATACCCGTCTATACACCACTCATACTTATTACTCCTCAGATTCGACACTCGTCCGTGTTCTTTGTTAACCAGTTGGTACTCGTCCGTACCATCATCTCGGAGCATGCGTCAAGCGTTTGTTTCTACCTGATACTCGTCCGTATCGTAGTCTTAGGGATGCTCATCCGCATCTTTAATCTATACACAACGTCAAAACACTTATACCTTTTATTTCTTGGATATAAACACTCATCCGTGTTTACTATTCCCCAGTAGGTCGCCAGCAAAGCAAAATTTCTTTTCTATCTGACATTCGTCCTATGTCATGATAAACCCTGAGAGCAGCCGTACCCTGTTAGGTGATCGTCCTTCACCTCTTGATGACTGTCCTTCATCATGCTCATCAGATGGCCGTCCCCATCATTGACCTTTTCTATCCGGCATTCGTCCTATGTCGTGATATTTAGCAGTCGTCCCCTGCTAGGTGATCGTCTTTCACCTCTTGATGTTCATCCTTCATCATTTTTTATCCGATGGCCGTCCCCATCGTCTTCATCATTTTTTATCTGATGGCCGATGTTCATCCTTCATCAGGGAAGTCAAATCTCATAGGCTGGATTAAGTTGAGGAGCTTTCCTCAGCTTAAACATTCTCATCTATTATCCTTCTATTAGGATGGTGTAATGAGTCTGTTTAATCCTTGATTATGGCTTAATCTCATTACTTAACACTAAACAAAAACACCAAAAACATCTAAATAATCACAAGTAGGTTAATGATCTTAATCCTACATCATGGTGATTAAGTGTGAGAAGCTGACTTCACACTTAAGGTATTCTCATTACCACTAATCAGAGGGAAGATGTGATGAGTTTACCAAATCCATTGGTTTAGGATTAAGCTCATTAACTTATGACAAATCTAAAAAGCAATAAAAGACTGAAAATACAAAAACAAACAATAATCGTTTCCTTCGGGATTCTTTTCTCATCTCATTCACTCACAAACGAGAACTTGTTTCTTCCGTCTAATGCAAGACAGTTTGCACCTGAGCCAGACAGGTCATACACTTGAGCATAGATAAGTAAGCAGTTCACAAGTCAATTCACCTTTCAGTCTCTTAGGGTCGAACTACGGTGTTCTGACTTCCTCATTGCACGAGAGGATACGTAGGCATAACTTAACAGTTATCGAACAAAAGTTTCTGTATATTCCCCCTCTTTCCAGCATTTTTCTTTTAAGCCTCATTATCATGAGCATTTCACTCTTGTTCTTACACTGACACTTCACATACTTCACTTTACACTTCTTTTACACAGACACCTGTACATCCTTTTCCAGCTCTTTTACACACAAATTGCACTGACACTACCCCTTTAAAACACAAATCTTTTAAGCGAGGATCCCGTCGAGTACGACGGACAATCTGGGTGCTAATACCTTCCCAGGTTGTAACCAACCCCCTTCCTCAGTCTCTCTGGTTCGCAACCGTCTTATCCATATCTTTTCTTAGGTTTATGCAGTATTACCTTTCCTTCGGGATAAAAATGCCTAGCTGGCGACTCTATTCATTTCATATTTCATCCTTTCACCGACCGTTCGCGTCTGTACCCCTTCTGACCTTAGGTGTCATTTGGTGGGAGCGACACCAGGGTGTCTCCAATCATCCCCAGTAAAGTGGAAGTTGAAATTTCTTCCTTTAAGGTAGCAGAAGGTGGGTGTCATCTCCAAGTAGAAGCTTCCCTTCAGACAGGGGCAATTATCAGTAGTATAAGGAGTGTCTTGCCTCCCTAGCAATTGCTTCCTCAGCAATATCATGCCTTTGGTTCCCAGCCAAGTCAGGAGGTCCTCACTTCCCCACCAGAGTTCAAGAAGGGTCCATCTCCAGCAGGGTCTTGGCATTCCAATCCCAAATTCCAATTTATTTTTGGCAATGGCGGCCGTTCAGAGCTGGTCAATCATTGACAACTTTCCCACATAGTTGTCTCCTCCTCATCAGGATGAACCGAATCAATGCAGTGATCACCTTTCCTCCCCAATCAGGCCATCTGGGATACTTGCAGCATCCTTGTCAGGAGATCTCTTTGCATTTGCATATGCATAATCATCATTTGCATCCTAAAAAGCGTAGCATTTCCATCATCATGGAGCATTATGCCATAAAATTCAAACATGTGCATGCCAGCACAGGCCAGTTTTGAGGTGTTAAATTCAACCTATAACATCAATTTCAACCTGAAGTATTCCCTGCAGAAGATACTTATGCCATTTTCCAGATATCTTGGTCCTTCAAAATCAATGTTATTCATCCTACGTGGCTTGGTCCTGCCCACCAGTCGCGCATTGTTTCTTTAGGGATTGGTCCTTCCCAGCAGTCATATTGATTTAAGCCCTGTTCCTCCAATAGGCATCTTCTATGGCTTGGTCCTGCCTAGCAGTCGCGTGTTTTCTTTGTGGCTTGGTCCTTCCCAGCAGTCACATTGTCGAGTTCCATTCCGCTAATGGCCTCGTTAAGCCCTGTTTCGCCAACAGGCACCTTTCGTGGCTTGGTCCTGCCCAACAGTCACGTGTTTTCTTTGTGGCTTGGTCCTGCCCAGCAGTCACATTGTCGAGTTCCATTCCACTAATGGTCTCGTTAAGCCCTGTTCCGCCAACAGGCATCTTCCGTGGCTTGGTCCTGCCCAGCAGTCGCTTTGTCGAGTTCCAATCCGCTAATGGTCTCGTTAAGCTCTGTTCCGCCAACAGGCATCTTCCGTGGCTTGGTCCTGCCCAGCAGTCGCGTGTGTTTTCTTTATGGCTTGGTCCTGCCCAACAGTCGCGTGTGTTTTCCTTATGGCTTGGTCCTGCCCAGCAGTCATATTGATTTAAGCCATGTTCCGCTAACAGGCATCTTCTGTGGCTTGGTCCGGCCCAACAGTCGCTTGTGTTTTCCTTATGGCTTGGTCCTGCCCAGCAGTCATATTGATTTAAGCCATGTTCCGCCAACAGGCATCTTCCGTGACTTGGTCCTGCCCAGCAGTCGTGTGTTTTCTTTGTGACTTGGTCCTGCCCAGTAGTCACACTGATGAGTTTCCGCTTTATTGATGGTTTCGTTAAGCCCTGTTTCGCCAACAGGAACCCTCGTTGTGGCTTTGATTTGCTCAGTAGTCGCAGTGATTGCATTAATTCTATTCCATCTGATTCTATCTCCGTTACCTAGTCAGAGGTCAAAACAAAAATATAAATAAATAAATGGGCAAATGGCATTGCTGTTATCCTGAGTTTAAATTTCCAGGTTTATTCGAGTATTCAATCACTCCACACCTTGAACGTCTAAAAGTTGTTGCAATTATTCATTCAAGTCTGTAGATGATTGAATAGGGGCAGTTGTAATACCTCAAAATTTGTCCTCATATTTACTCCCTTTACTGGCTTATCGTTTCGCATTCATTTGCATTTCTCATTAGATCGTAACATCATGATCATGCATTTCATTGTTTCCTGAGGCATGTGATCAAGGCCCAGGGAAATTAGGGTTTTATTCCTTATTTGTATCTGTCAAGGACTGAAATGATGGAGAATATTCACTGGACAATGATCCCACTTCAAATGCGGTTGTTCAGTCGTGTTTCGATTCAGATGGGAGTTTGACCTAATCTTGGTCAAACTATCAGGAGATTATGGCAATTGCAAGATTAGTTGGGCCATTGGTCTGTTTCTTAGACAATGTTCAGGCTGCCGTATGTTGAAATTCATCAATTTTATCGAGCATTGTTTTGTGTGAAGTTTGGTTCGAATCTTCAGTTTATCAGTGATTCATCTAGATTCGAATGGCCGTGGCGTGTTTCAGACGATTCAAAGAGTTGTGACTAATTTGGAAAATCGTGCAGTGGTTCAAAAAGAGCTGTGTTCATGGGCTTGTGGAGAGAATTTAAAATAGGATTTGGGCTAAAATCGAGACGTCATATCCATCCATTCTCATTGTTGTAAGCCATTCCCGATTATTCCATTCCACTTCCATTTTTTTCTCTCTATGTTTCCACTGATCCATTTTAATTTTTTCTTCTATTCATAATTCCACTTATTCTTGTCCATATCCAATTACCCATATAATTATTTTTTATAAATTCCATTTTTTGTCAATATTCATGACCATCATATGTGTCACAAATCCATTCCATTTGTTTTTTAAACCCATCTTATTTGCTTATTCTTACAACTATGAGTCCATTGCAAAATCTTGAATAGAATTGTTCTAAGTCCATTTGTTGTCTTCTTTCTTAATCCATATCCAATTGGAACCATACTTGTTCCAAGCCCGTGTCCATTTTAAAGAATGAGGCCCAATTCTATTTTATCAGGTCATGCGAGTTTATATGTCGTTTCATCCTAATTGATTCCTAGCCTGTTTGTTTATACCCGGGTTCATATTCATTGACTAAAGTTTACACTTTTAAACCATTCAAGGTCCATTTAGAGTTTCTAAAACATGTCCACTTTTTCTCATGTCTCGCATGAAACCAATTTCATTAGTTTACCTTTTTGAATACTTTCTGAAACTGATAATACCAATATCCATGTCAATTGGTTGCTCCATATCAAATGTTAGATCAAAGTGGTATTGTTAGTGTCTTGGTGGATGAGTGTATAAGGAAGAGAAAAGAATCGAAATATAAAAATAGTGCATCCAAAAACGTTGATACAAGTATTGTTTTTCTTCATTTTTGAACTCACAAATTTCCGAAAAGAGATCTGTCATAAATAAGAGGAAAAAAACTACAGAACTAATAGAATCTGTCTCACTCTCCCTCTCAATCTTTTTCTATCCCTCTCTCTTGTTCACATTCCATAGTGTCAAAACCTTGTGTTCTTGTGGCACAAAAATGGAAGAGGATGATAGAAAGGGGGCAGCAACATCAGAGATGAGCGATACTCCTGCTACTGATCATCAAGAAGAAGATGGTGATGATAGACTGCAGCGCTTGCCATTGGATTCTTCATGCTGCTATTATGTTATCCCAAAGAAAGAAGTAAGTGGTGTTGGAACAATGAAGGATTCTTCAACATTTTTAGTGCCATTTCCAGTGGATTCTTCTCCCAACCTAACACAAAAGAAAGTGACTGTTTGTCAATACCTCGAAAAGAATTCAGGGCATAATACATAAGGGAAAGAGAAAAAATCGAAAGAATGAGGAACTGGAATTCTCAGGCTCGGACTTCTCGGTTTCTTCATCGTCCTTCAGAATCAGAATTGTCGTAAATATGCGTATTCATCACCATTCTTCATCAGTTTTTCGCATCAGAACTCGTACCTACAAATCCAAGCAACAGAAACCAATAATCACTAAAAAATTCCCAACTGAGTCATAACTAAAACTCCAACAAACTTCCTGCAATAATAAATGCGTAAAAGGATAACAAAGTTCTGATTCCTAACTGTTTCTTTTACCCCTAACCAACTTCCAACAGATTAAGCAGAAGATAACCTATTCACAAGGCTATAATAAAATTTCAGTTATCTTAACAATTCACCCTAACCGAATTTCACCAGAAACAGGTCAATGGAAATTTCATAACAGAATCAAAATCCAGAAGTGAAAACCATAACAGAAAAATAAAAAACTTTTTACCTGAGAAATTCCAGAACAATCTTCCAAGTGCTATAAATCAGAAACTCCACCTACATTAATCTTCTTCAACAATCCATTTACTGCACCATTCCTCTTCTTCACCATTTCATCATTTTCTTCTCAAATTTTTTCTGTTTTTCTTCTTCTGGACTCTTCATCCCAAATCCTTCAATCTTTCTCTCCATTTTCATTTTTCTCCACACACTTCAGTGATCCTTCTTCAACATCAATCTGCGAATCCACAACCATCTCTCTGTAACTCAGCCATTTCTCACTTCTCCGTCTTCATCTTGACACTGAGCTCTCAAAGCTGCCTCATTCACAGACCCTCCTTCGATATTCGTCCTCAACATCATCAAGAATCACCAATACAATTCCAGGCTCCAACTACTTCACCATTAAGAGTTGCAACAACGCCATTAGCGCAAGAGCTTTCGATCACAGCAGCAACAAGATCAGCACCTGCAAGATTCAATGAAATCGCGAAAAGATTTTCGTCAATCATCAGGACATGAGCCGCGAGCAAGAACACGCAGAAGAAGCAGAAGAATAATAAGGCAAGGTCAAGCTTACCTAAAGCATTGCATCGTAGACATCACTCTATCCAGGTACGAATCTGAAGGTCTTTGTAGGTTGTTGATCTGTGGGTCTCGTCTTCGTTGGGAGCCATTTCATTTCCATAGACTTTGTTTCGGAGTTGAGGGGAAGAGGAATTTGTGGTTATATTTAGCAATTGGGGATAAGTGTTATGTTCTTTGAATTTGATAGAGGGCGAAGAAGGTGAAGTTGTTGATTGTTCAATCAACAAAGAGGAGGGAGGTGGAGAAGGATGAGAGGACGACGAGAAGGTTGGGTGGTTTGTTTTTGGACGGCGGCGGAAGGAGCAAAGAAGAAGAAGGATAGGAGGGGTTGGAGCGATGAAGACGAAGGGGTTGTGGTGGCGTTTGGGATCGAACAAGCGAAGGAGATGAAGGGGAAGAAGACGAAGGTTAGGGCTTGACGGCGGAAGGGGAAGAAGAAGAAGAGGGTTAGGTTTTTATATTTTAGGGTTTCATTTATTTGAGATTTGTGTGATTTTGTTTATTTATTTGTATTAACATAAAAAGAATAATCAATGTTTATCAATATCCATTAATTCGGAATTAACACTCATTAATTAAGATGTTTTTCGCATAATCCCCATGAATTAAGTCGTTGCAAAATGCCAAGAGATTAGGATGTGGATGGCTTTTGTGATTCCCCAGCCATACCGGCGGTGACACTTGTCACCGTCCGGTAGGCTATACTGTTTTGATATTAGTACCCCAGTCTAGGCCCATATTTAAAAAACAATTGAAAAATACTGCTATTTGCACCTCCCTTAAAGCCATGCGAATCTGGGCTTTTCTATTTTGCTATATGCACCTCATTTCTAAGCCCATGTCAAAAGCAACTTAAAAAACTTGCTGAATGCACTCCCTTCAACTTCATGTGCATGGGCCTTGTTTATTTTTGCTTCCTGCACCCCTGTATCACAAGCCCAACACGAAAATAACTGAAAAAATATGCTAGATCCACCTCCTCCATAGTTCTTTTAGATTTTTATTTTAGTTTTGCATTAGTTTAGAAATAATTCACAAAAAAATAGGAAAAAGTGTTATAAAATTCCCAAAAAAATCAAGTAGGCTTTTAAGTCATTTTATAAATGTTTAGCATTTTATTTTTCTGAATTTTCTTTATTTTTGAATTAATTTTGATTTTTTCATGTAAGTAGTTTTTAATGAATTTCCCTCAACTGTACATAAATTTGTAGATTTTATTTTTTAGTCTTCCAGTAACTTTTTTTGTCCATTATTTTTACCATAGTTAGAGGACTCATAATAGTACTTAGCATAATTTTAGTGGATTTTTTAGGACATTTTATCTCAGGTTTTAGTAGCTTAATCCTTAGAAAATTATGGTTAATCATTAGGTAGAATTAATGGATTTTTAGGCATAGCAAAATTCTGATATTTTAGGATTCCTTTTAACACAATATTATAGGTAGTTTTAGGACCCCATAGAATAAATCTCATAATATTTTCAGAGCTTTTACTATTTTTTAGGATATTAATCTTTAGGCCTTTATGCATATAAATTCCATTAGTTTAGGCTAGGATATTAAGTTTCATTAAAAAATAGTTTAATTAGATTTAATCCTAGGATTTAATATGGATTTAGACTAGTTTAGATTCTGAGTTTTTAGAATGAAAATATTAGGTAATGCCCTTAGTTTAGAACTTAGGCTTAAGATTCACACTAATTAGACTTGGAATAAATTTAGGACTATTTTAGGTTTATGCCTTTAATTGTTTTGGTTTAGAATTTTATTCTTGCATTTAATTTTTGTTGATTTGTTATATTGATTGATATTTTCACTTGAATAGGTTCCCCCTTGGTTTTAGAATCGACTTACCTTCCTTAGGAAGTAAGTTGCATTCTATTAGTTCTAAGTTCTTTTTCCATTAGGTTTAGAAACCTCATTAACCATAGGACCTCTTGTAAATAAACAAAAATTAGGGATGTGTCTTAGTTCCCCATTAGATTTTGCCTTTTGCGATTTGAGTCATTCTTTCTCATCTCATGAAGAAAAACAATAAAATATTTTATGAAAACCAGATATTCTTGTGCGACACGAGACTTTGTCGCGGAGTGCTTATACACGTCCTATTTCGGGGCGAGGTGTAGGTGCTCCCCGCGATGGATAGGTCTTAGTACGAGACCGTTCACAAACAAATTCAAAATATTTCCCATAAAAGACAAAAACAAATAACAAGCGACTATCCTGCGTGAGCTTCTTTTCTCATCTCATTCACTCACAACGCGAACTCGCGACGACTTGTCTCGCATGCAAGACGGTACATGCACTCGTACCAGACGAGCCTGAAACACCAAAGCATAGACATACGCAGTCCCAGCTGTAAAAAACACAAATAAATAGTTCCCGCCTTAGTTAGACGAACTACGGCGTCTCTGATCCTCATTTATCCCGATGAGGTACGTAGGCAGTGGGGTAGGGCCCATTCGAGCACATTCTTTATTTTCCCTACATTTACCTCTTTCTTTTCATCTTCTTTTTCAACTCCTTTCTCTTTTCACTTCCATTCCAGTTAGCAGTTCTTTTGTTCAGTAGCAATTATATTTTTCTCACCCTTTGAAACAAAACAAACAAGCGTGGATCCCGTCAGGTACGGCGGACGATCTGGGGTGCTAATACCTTCCCAGGTCGTAACCAACTCCCGAACCCAGATCTTTGGTTCGCAGGACCTTGTCCTTTCCTTCTTCCTCAGGTTTGTGCAACATTACCTTTCCCATTCATTCGGAATAAAAATGTCTGGCTGGCGACTCTACCTTTTCCGCGCCACTTTCGTGTTTGTACTAGGATGAAAATCCCGGGAGCGACAGCTGGCGACTCTGCTGGGGAACGAACCCAGAATCTCTGGTTTCCCTTGTAGAGTCACTCCTAGCGCCTGTTTGGTTTTGTTTCTTTGGGTGTTTATCTGTTTGCTGCTGTGTGCTTTAGTTTAGCTTTACTATTTTCATTTACAGTTTTACTTTACAGTTTTACTTTACAGCTTTATTTTCCCTTCATTTCCCTCTTTCTTTTCATCTTCTTTTTCAACTCCTTTCTCATTTCACTTCCATTCCAGTTAGCAGTTCATTTGTTCAGCAACAATTATATTTTTCTCACCCTTTGAAACAAAACAAACAAGCGTGGATCCCGTCGGGTACGGCGGACGATCTGGGATGCTAATACCTTCCCAGGTCGTAACCGACTCCCGAACCCAGATCTTTGGTTCGCAGGACCTTGTCCTTTCCTTCTTCCTCAGGTTTATGCAACATTACCTTTCCCATTCATTCGGGATAAAAATGTCTGGCTGGCGACTCTACCTTTTCCGCGCCACTTTCGCGTTTGTACTAGGATGAAAATCCCGGGAGCCACAATGTGTTCTTGTTATGGATTTGAAACTTAGGACAAGATCTTTTGTTGTGGCCTGGTGGAATTTTGATTTGAGCATTTAATTTTGAGAAAACAAGCTTCAAAGAAAGGTATCGAAATGGCCAAGAGTTGCCATTTTTTGAAACCCTAACCTTTCTATTTTTGCCAACTTTATGATTTCTTTATTTTTCTATGAATCTCTTGACTTTTCTTGATCAAACCTTCACAATTGTTTATATTTAACTTGTTGACCATGAATTTGACCTCAAAAAGTCAGGAGTTGACTTTTTCCTCTACACAGGTGACGTTTCTACAATTTATTGATTTTCATGTAACTGATCAATTAGCAACCCTATGAAATGATCCAATGAACAATCCTCCACCCTTAGATACTTGATAGCATATAAAAACCCTTGAGATCAAGTTTTCACCAAAATTTCATCAGGAGACCTCTTGAATAAAAAAACCCTAAATTTGTACAATTTTTGTTAGGAGGTGATGCACTGCTTCAACTTCTTGACAAATTATCATCTTCAAATGGATTGAGGGGTCAAATGAGCTAATATAGGATTTAAGAAACCCTTGAGGCTTGTTGCGGGACACTTGGCTCTTGTTATTTGGCTTTGGATGATCAAAACTTTGGAAATCACTTGATCACATACCCTATGCTTCAACTAATGATATATGCTTCATTTTTCTATGACTTGAATGCAATGCAATGCATCAAAATGTATGCTAAATGATGTGAAAATGAGATGGAAAATTTTGGGGTATTACAATACTTCAGTCTGATTGAGGAAACATAGTTTCAGGCTTTCAAGCAAGGTACCAAAACTAGTTTATGCTTTGTATGCACATGTTTGATTTTTTCTACGCTTTAGAGGATGCAATGCAATGATGATTAATATATGCAAATGCAAGGATGATCTTCTATTGAGGAAGTAACATGTAACACTGGTGGGGAAAGTGACCACTGATATGATCTTCTGAATCTTTGTGGGGAATAACACCTCGGTTGGGGAGAATGTTAGCAACACCCCTGCTCTGAACTACCACAATTGCCAAAAATAAATTGGACTTAGAGATTACGAAGAATGATGACCCAGATAGGGAGTTCTAATCTGAAATAATTCTGCTCGGGAAGAAACTACAACCATAGCGCTTCACTGGGGTAAAAGACATCCTTTTGACCTGGATGTGGAAAGGACTTGTCAATAATCTATTGAGGAGAAAACCCTATTGGGTAATTAGGGATCAAAGTAAGTCTTCTGTTGGGGATGGCTTCTGATTTTCACATGTTGATCAAATTGAATCATGCCCCAGGTGTAGTATGACAACAATTTTGGGAACATACGCCAATGAAGATTTGACTTTGATTGGGCAGGGACACCAATAACTATTGGACTTTAATCCACGAAGAATTATCACATATGACTTGTGAGAAAGAGAACATTCAAAATTCTCACCGCCTTCAACATTGCTTGGGAAAAAGGAGTCCTCTTATTCTGTTGGGGATAAGGAGAGCCTCATAAAGAACATCACTGTGCTGGAGGATATAGAACTCCCAATACTCTGTTGGAAAAAAGGAAACCCACTTAGATCTACTGAGAAAAAGAAATCACAGATGCCTTGTGCTGGGGATAACTTCTGAGCTTCACGTCTATAGATCAGTGAATGCGACCGCCACTTCCTACAAAAAGGTTAGACAAGCAAATGTGCCCCGAGCATATGACCTGAATTCACCATCCCAGATACTCAACATTAAAAGCAATTTCAATTGTTTAATATTAAGCATGCTCCACAGAGCCTCTAAATTTTCAAATGCAATATTCTTCAAAATATTTAGACGTTTTTTGCAATCAAAATGGTAAAATGAAAACAAAAAACAAAGAGGAGCTATTTGACTGAAATGTAATTTTGTTGATTGAAATATGGTCTGTAAATAGGCACTACATCAGGAGGAAATTCCTGGAAAGAGGTAATTACATAAAAAGGAAATAAAAAAACTATCCTAATGGTAATGTGGAACTGGATTCCACTGAGTTTCAACCCTGTTATGGCCCATACGTCTTCAAGACTCTCTGTGTACTTTGCTTTATGAGGAGGATGATTGGACCGATTCCCATCCTTCAAAATTTCCAGTTTTTGCAATAAGATGAATCACAGATCATGTAGATCACGGTTATTTATTTTAATCCCTTTTTTGCTTGGACCTCCCTTTGCGGGTTTTTGATCCATCGGGGTACCCATTTTTTACTAAGTTTCCCTTGCGGGTTTTCAACTTCCCGGGTGTACATTTCTTTTGTTTATATCCCTAGTTTTTTCCCGAACCTTTTTACTTTTTTGTAGTTCCCCAGGATGCCCTTTTTTGCCTGGACTTCTCTTTTTACTCTCCAGCAGGTCTTTTTATACGAAGTATTTTTTAACTGCGTCTGCATTCACAGGGGATGGAAAATATTCACCATCCATAATTGTAAGCATCAAGGATCCTCCCAAGTAAACCTTCTTAACAATGAATGAACCTTCATAGTTAGGAGTCTATTGCTTTAAAAGCTGAATAATTTTTATATGACTAAAAGCAAAGGGTGTCACATGCAAGTATACAAGTGATATAGTAAGAGATTGTTCCCATGAGGAAGTAATATAAACTTTGAAATATAAGTATTAATACTTTTGTTTAAGAGAAAGTATGAGCAAGGTAACAAATAACAATAATGATAAGTAACCAAGTAGCACATGGTTAACTAAGATCAAAATATAAATTAATAGAGACTAAGATATCAGAGAAAACAACTAATGAGTTAAAATCCATTAGTACAAGTGTTGTTGAAATGTGTTTATGATGTGAAGTGGCGTGCTTCAAAAGGTCAGAACGTTATCTAGTGATGTATCTCTATAACATCAGGAACATGTATAATTAGGGTAAGGGAACAAATCTGTAAGCCTCACTTGTAACCCTAAAATACGCCTGGTTTTAATTCTGAATTTCTCTATGGTCTCAACTTCTTATCTCTAAGTAAGTTGAATTAAGTGAATATCTTTATCCTACTTTATTAACCACTTTTTTTATGAAATTTACTTGCATGCTAGATCTCTCTACGCAACAATCTTGTACCTTTTTCCTAGTTGATCATTCTAAGAAATAAGTATATAGCATAAAAATACATATCAAAATAAGACACTAAAATCACACCATTTCAAAAATATAAGCTCCTTGTCGTGGCCTTGATCGCGACTTACCGAGTCTTAAGATTCTAACTACAAGTATACAATCTAATCGCATAGTAATAAAAGATATTGATCCCACAGAGACTCGATAATCAACCTAGCGCTATCAGGATGTTTCTATGTTTAGCTAAGGAGAGTGATGTTTTAGTTTTAAGGAACGAGAAAGTGAGAATTTTTAAATTAAATTAAATTACGATAGGAATATCGGTATGTAATTAGTATGCATTCCTAAATTCAATAAAGGTCGACTTATAAAGGTTTGTCAAATTATCTTTTTGTAGAAAATGTTGGTTTAAAAATCGTCAACTCACACTCTCGTGGTCTTGCCTATTACTATACTCCTAAGTTAGAATGAGCACTCTCGTTGTATCATTTCAATTTAAAAGTACTTTTTGAAAAACTAGAGATTCTAATTGGTTTTAAAGCGCTTCCGCTGTATTTAAAATCAATGTTTGATTTTAGATATTCGTTTATAATCTCACACTCTCGTGGTCTTAATTCTAACTTTTTTACCTTTTTACTTTCATAACAAAAGTTGTTTTTAAATTAAGAAATCGAAACCAGAAAGTAAATTGAGTTTAAGGTTTTAGCCTAGATCTATTGAATTCGTTCCGGTTATTCAATTACATACCGATTAAAGGAGTTTACCCAGACATATTAATTAAATCGGAAGAAAATAAGTAGAAGGAATGAATAAAAACACAAGACATAATAATTAGAAAATAAATCATATAATTCAATAATGAACCTGGTTGAAGTACACTTGGATTAAGAATTCTTGCAGAAACTAAACTAAAGAATGGAAGTGGCTTGAAACAAGTAAATGGAAATAACTTTCCGATGTATGAAGTTATCACTAAGGTTCAGAAACGGAAACTAAATTAATGTTGAAATTAAATAAATAGGAAAAGCTATGAACAAGGAAAATAAATTGCTTCGATTGGTAAAACGGAAGAAATTTGCTAGAATGGTCGAAGCTCCCTTTGAAACTCAAATCAGCTTCTATTTATAGCTTTCACGCGGTACTGTTGTTGAGAATTTGCATGAACTTATTTTGCTGGGCCTTGAATATGTATGGTTGAACTGAGAATGTAATGAGTGAGGAAGTATCTGAGTTGAATGAGAGAATGTCGTGGTAACGACTCTCTGTTATTGACTGAGGAACGTGCTATAGGATTCTGGATTTTTGACCTGTGACGGTCATCTTGTGGTGTGATGGTTTTCTGAACTTGGCAGTATGGGACAGTCGTCAAGATATTGTGACGTTCGTCTGGCCTCCAGAATGCAAAAACTCTCTTTTTTGCTATCTACTTCAAAATCTTCTACTAAAAACCTCATTTTTGTCTCATTTTAATTCTTTTCTTTCACAGGTCGTATATATCAAATACCTGCAAAACAAACACAAAATTCGCATAATATCATTCAAAATATAGAAAATAGTAACTAAAATGATCATAAACCATGCCAAATAATCGATATAAAGTCGTGTTATCAAACCCCCCCAGACTTGAATCTTTGCTTGTCCTCAAGCAAACAATCAAATAGGTTTTTGAAAAACATCCCTCAAACACAAACACGAAACACATTGCCTATCCATACGTGGTTGTGCGATATTTTTCTAAAAGAATCGATAGTAACTCAAACACTAAAGATACACTAATGACACTAAAACATATAATACTCATAAATCCCTTATACAAACCAGTCCGAATCATTCTATTATAGCTCAACCTAATACTCTCGTTTCTATTTCACCCAGTTTCATTTTGACACAATCACATTAAGCCCTTTACCTTTACACGTGCATAGTGGAGTAGCCTGTTGGTGAATTTGATCTTTTTTTATAGCACGGGGTCTGGTACACAAGTTTGGTAACCCTTTAATGTACTGAGTGCAAGTTGTGGGGGATCAAATCATAATTTTCCCTACCGAGTTCAGAACCAGATACCTCTGAACCAACTAACATCAGACTTTGCTTTGCGTTTTTTCGCATGTTCTTGAATCCTTGCAACTTGATTGATTTATCATTTGCATGCTTGATTTAAAGATTTCTTCTTTTTCTTCTTTTTGGCAATTTAAGTATCAATCACCTATTTGCATCGGCTCTCCATGTAGCTTGTGCTTCAGGCGATGCTGACTGCTAATATAAATTACTCGGGGATAATTTAGAACTAAATCTTCAGATTTTGGTATAAGAGGTATCCAAACTGATATCGCATATATAAGGGTCTAAGGTGTCAAGACTGTATCAATCTTATTAAGTCTTTTCTCAGTTTTATAACATAGCCTATCAACCAATTTACTCGTAGGGTATGTCAAGTGAATGCATTCTTAAGGAAATATTTTTGTTATGGCTAAAAATAATAGAGGAAATCAAATAAACGAGAATAATTTGATTAATAACTTGGTTTCTTATAGAAATGGAAATACTAACTACCCTTCTCCCACACTATCTCGAACATTGTCCTCAATGTTACGAGATAAATGTAGATAAAGGTAGATTACAAAAACAAAAAAGGAAAATAAAAGAAAAACTAAACCACTATTGCGGTCCTCTGCCTCTTGCTCTGCCCCATAGGTTCCTATGTTTGTACTATACAACATGATCAAGTATACCCACATCATGGATATAGTCATGCAGCTCTTGCACCTGCCTTGTTACAACATCAAGTCCTTCTATGGAACTTGAAATGCTTCTGCTTTGGAAAGTTTGCTCTAGCTGGATCTGTCCCATCAGAGTCATCATCTCAACATGTTGTTTCTGGTTGCGCTCATCCCTTTGTATGATCTTCGCGAGAATGTCATTGTTTGTTGCAGGTTGTTGATTCCTACGACGGTGTCTGACGGAAGTGCTAGTGCTGGTAAAATCAGTGGCCGGAGTCTGTGCAACTTCTTCATCATTCATAGCTTGCTTTATCTCATTAATTCCTTCAGCTAGTTGTTCTTCCGGAGCTGCAGCATTAAGCGATGGAGCATCAAGGTTGAAAAGCCAATCCCCCCTTCTCGACGCTCTTGTGTGGGCTGGATATGGCCGAATGAAGCATCTAACAACTTGGTTATGAACCACCAAGTTGTATCTTCCATCTTTCCTTTTCTTGATAATACGACCATTTTGACAATACTCCATTTCAGGGAACAAAGCAAGAATGGAAGGAAATTGGGTGAGAATATCACATAAACCGAGCTTCAACGCAATATCGGTGACGATCCCTCCAAAGAAAAAAGGAGTCTTCCCTCTTGCACATGCCGACTAAATGTTGGAAAGCATGAAAGCAACTGGATTTGAAGGGACTGGGTTAAAAGCACACTGAAGGAGAAATAGCTCCCTCTGATTTACCTTGTGGTTGTTGAACCTCCCGAAGACGACGTAGCTCAACACTCTCTGAAAATAGCGCATGGCGGGGTTATGAATGTGAGAAGCATAAAGCTTATCCCACGTCGAAGGTTTAATATCGGTTAGATTCTTCCATATCTCAAAAGCCTCGTCCCACCAAGTCGCGTGACCAGGAAGGCGATAGAAAACACCATCGCCACGATGAAAACAAAACGACCCGCTGAAAGTTTCTTGCGTTACAGAATATTAGGTTTCGAACAACCGAAATGTAGCAGTACTAAGTAGATTCTTGTTTTCGTTGTTGGGAGTACTATATGCGTAAGATCTTAGGAAGTCCAGTGTTAGTGACTCATAGGTTAGATAGTTTCTTGTGCAGAGTGATGTCAAATAGGTGTTTATGAGCAACCAGTTTACACCGTCGAGAAGTCCAAGCTGAGTTAGACATTCTTCATCAACGTAACGGGTGACTTCAACTAATCTTTCGTGAAAAGTAATGAACTTAGCACGTTGAAGATCACCAGTTTCTCCGTCACATAATGGGATTTCGATATGATCGGGGTTTGCCATAACTTCAGAAAGTAAGAAGATTTGGTGAAGGAAGATGAAAAGAATGGAAATGTAACTGTTGTGAAACAAGAATATGGTATTGGTGTTGTGAAACAAAAATGTGACCTCACTGTATTATATATGTAGAGAAAAGTGACTAAAATATTAGGAGCTAAGAATGGTTGTGTGAGAAAACTGGGACAATGGGGTGGTTATAAATAGTAATGGGGGAAGTGACCGTTGGAGGGGAAGTAGAGGGGGTGGTCTAACGTTCTCATGAACGTTGTAGAAGGACGTTACTGGCTATTAAAGTTGTGACAATCGTCTGGATTTACTGACGAACGATCATCCCAGAAGGACGTTGCAGAAGGACGATCATCCCAAAATAGTGACGGACGTCACACATTAAGGGTGTGTGACGAGTGTCACACCTTGGGGACGGTGGTAATAGTCATAATTTTCCTTGTTTTAGGTGACTTCCAATACATTATTTCATAATCTCACAAATTAAATTAAAGTAGCACTTATCATATTTTTAATTTATAGCAGTACATAACCAAAAATTGAATAGCAGACAGTAGTAATACCAGTGCAAAAATAACAGACAGGCAATATAATATTTTATTATAGCAGAGTAAATAATGTTATTCATGGCATTAATTATAATTGTAGTACTGTAAACTCATTAACTGCCACAAAATAAATTTAATCAAAAGCATAAATAAATGAAATAGAATGGAATAGAATTGATAGTTTCATTAAAAAGTTAACGGCGAACATAGTAGTTTCTGATAATCGAAAATTCAAACAAAATGGAAAAATTGAAAAACTGAAGCACTAATTCAAACTGAAATGCAATACTGAATTTAACAAAAATGCAATAAAATCTATGATGAATTCCAAAGTTAGTAATTAGCCACAGTGTTAACGGATCGATTTAATGGCTTGGCTCAAATGGTCAAATTGTTCAACGACCATATCTCTCAGTGTAATGACATTGATGCGCAAATCACGAATCTCATTTTGCATTGTTGTCATCTCAGTGTGGAGGGTCTCTAATGTAGTCTCAAGATTAATGGGAGCAGGAGTAGGTACAACATCTGGTTTGGGTTTTACCTCTTCTTCAATCTTATCCTCAGGGTAGTCAGAATCATAATAGTTCAGAGGTGTCTTAGGATCAATCTCTACCTCAGACCAAGCATCTTCTGGTTCAAATAGTGGCTCATTCAGATCATAAAGTCGGTTGCGTCTATTATGCACACTCGTACGCTCATGGTCAGATAATGTAAAATACGACACAACTACAACATTGATTATGAGTTTAAATTGATGCGATCCATGGTCATACAATATTGCTCTTTCAAAACAGAAGGTGATGTTCATGGGTCTGAAATCTCCGAGTGGATTAATCTGAGAAAGGCGGGTACTAAATCCAATTGCATCAACAATTTTGGTAACTAGGCCACCAATCAGAATTGGCTGGTGTTCAGTTTGCACAAGCTTACAGAAATTAGAAAACACGAAGGTTGCTCCATTAACCTGTCGGGACTGAAAAACACAACATGATGAATAATTCATCTCTAGAGACATTGTTATCACTTCCAATTTTCCAAACAGTGTGTAAGCCAGGATCATGTGAAAATACCTAATGGAAGGGTTATGAATCTCAATGAATAACATAGGGTATAGGTCGTGGTCAGGTCTTCCTGAGATACTACTCCAAAAACGATTTAACTCATCCTCCATAAGTATGTTTCCTGTGCTTCCGAGAAAACAGTAGGGCCATCTGGGAAACCTAAAAGTTTAGCCATCTCATGGATGTTAAATTCACAGGGATATCCAAATAGTCTGAAATATATCCTTCCTCTTGTAAATTTGTTTCCATAGTTAGGATTGTAGACAAGTGAACTCAGGAACTCTAAGGTTAGCTTATAGTAGGTTATATGCTTCTTAGTTGTGAATCCTTCCCATCCAATCTGATTAAACATGAAGTCAATACTAGCACCTAAGCCTAAGGAAGTCATGGTAGGTCCATGGGAAAAATTTGCTGACGGCCATAGGTTTCTAAGCTAAAGTTTCATAACGGTGTCTCTTGGTACTGTCTCTAAAGTCCACAATCATGTTGTTGTTCATCGTCAGAGTTAGTATGAAGAATGTAGAAGGTAGAAAAACTTTAAAAATCCTGGAATCACACATTAAACCAAACCAATAGTGCAATCAGTAAATTTAAAGCATTTTGAAAATCAGAATTTGAAAAAGAAACAAAAACTAAATAAAAGATTAAAACTAAATTAAAAACGAAAAATAAAATCGTGGGTTGCCTCCCACACATCGCTTCATTTTATGTTGTGGCTCGACATAACTTAAGGGAAATTTAGTCTAAGGTCTTTGATGGAAATTCTTCCAGTTTTAGACATGTCGAGAATTCTTTATCTTCAACGCAATGTTAATGTTTTAGACATTGCCTATTTACTACAAATGGTGCACTAGACCTACCCTTAATTTCAATTGGGCCACTTACTAAAACTTTTGTCACTTTGAAAGGACCGGACCGTCTAGATTGTAATTTTCCATGAAACAACCTAAGTCTAGAGTTAAATAGGAGAACAACATCTCCCACACTAAATTCTTTTCTAGATATACGCTTATCATGACATCTCTTTGTTCTTTACTTATATATGCGGGAATTTTCGTAAGCATCTAGTCTCAGCTCTTCCAGTTCATGTAAATCTAAGATATGTTTCTCGCCTGCGTCAGTATAGTTAAAGTTAAGAGTTTTAATTGCCCAATAGGCTTTGTGCTCTATTTCTACCGGAAAGTTGCAATATTTTTCGTAGATCAATTTGAATGGCGTGGTTCCGATGGGTGTCTTATAAGTTGTTCTATAATCCCATAAAGCTTCATGTAACTTGGTTGACCAATCTTTCCTAGATGTAGCGACCGTTTTTTCTAAGATTTGTTTTATTTCTATATTTGAAACCTCAACTTGTCCACTGGTGTGCGGATGGTAAGGTGTTGTTATACGGTGTCTTAATCCATATTTTAATAAGAGTTTATCGAATATTTTATATATGAAGTGAGAGCTTCCGTCACTTATGATGAGTCTTGGTACACCGAATCTAGGGAAGATAATGTTCTTGAAAAGATTTATCACTACTCGTGTGTCATTTGTCGGAGAAGTTGTGGTTTTGATCCATTTTGAAACATAATCAACAACTACGAGTATGTACTTATTTCCAAAAGAAGACGGGAATGGTAACATGAAGTTGATTCCCCAAATATCGAAAACTTCTACTTCTAAAATGCCTTTTTGGGGAATCTCATCGCGCCTGGAGATGTTACCAGTGTGTTGACACCAGTCGCAATTTAGAATGGCAACGTGAACATCTTTCCAAAGAGTGGGCAAAAAGAGGCCTGATTGAAGGATCTTTGCGCAAGTCTTCAAAGTGCTTGCGTGTCCACCATAAGGAGCGGAGTGACAATGGGAGATTATGTTTTCCATTTCTTCTTCTAGAACATATCGACAGAAAATACCATCGGATCCTCGCTTAAAAAGCAAAGGTTTATCCCAGTAATATTGTTTTAGATCGTGGAAGAACTTCTTCTTTTATTGGTATGTGAGATCAGGTGGAAGTACTCCGGAAGCTAAATAGTTGACTATGTCAGCATACCATAGCAGAGTGGTTTGCGCACAAATTTTTTCCATTGTTTCTTCTTGAATTTGTTCGTCTATAGTCAAGGAAGATATCTCATTTTCTAATTGGGCTATAAGACATTCATCCGGGAAATCATCATTAATAGGCATTTGGTCTGGTTTAATACTTTCCATACGAGATAAGTGGTCTGTTACTACATTGTTAGTTCATTTCTTATCTTTAATTTCCAAATCAAACTCTTGCAGTAACAGGATCCATCTAAGTAGTCTAGGTTTCACATCTTTCTTACTTAAAAGGTACCTAATAGCGACGTCATCGGTATAGATGATGATTTTAGCTCCTACCAAGTAGGAACAAAATTTGTCAAGCGTGAACACGAAGACTAAGAGTTCTTTATCTGTTGTGGCATAGTTTATTTGAGTAGGGTATAAAGTTCTACTAGCGTAATAAATTGCGTGAAGTTTCTTATCCTTCCTTTGGCCTAGGACTGCGCCTACAATGTAATCACTCACATCACACATAATTTCAAATGGTAGTGTCCAATCGGGTGGTTACATGATAGGTGCGGTGATAAGAGTTGTTTTAAATGTTTCGAAGGCTTTTAGACAGTGTTGCACCCCAAAATTTTCCCTCCCACAATTAAGACAACCTCTCAAGACTTCTAGATGATCATAAGGTCCTCAAGACTCACAATTGGTCAAGAAGTGTGGAAGTTTCCCCAGACAATGCCTCCTCCTAAGCAAAGTGTCCAAAACTAGGGTTTTGTGTTTCCTCAGGTTAAAGTTATTTTCAAGGCCTCAAGTGAGCTTCATAATATCCCACATGTATTCAAGAATCCCCATGTCAAGTTTCAAGGCTTTTCTAATAAGTTTGGCCAGTCAAATGATCAGATATGCAAAAATCAGTAAAAGCAGTTAAAAAGTCAAACTGAGGTCAACTATGGTCAAATTAAAGTCAAACTTCAAGATTTTTTGTCAACATCAATTTTATGAAGTAAAATTCATCATTTGATCAAGGGTTGATCATTATTCATCAAGAAAGTTTCAGATCATCAAGAATCAAGAGTTTCTAAATTAGGGTTTTCTTAAGAAAACTCAACTGAACTTTGACCAGCCATAACTTTCACATGCTTCATCAAATATTTCCCATCCAAAGCTTATTTTAAAGGAAAATGAATTCTATACAACTTTGTGTCTCACAAGCCAAGCCTAAAAATGTTTCATTTGGAAGGTATGAGCTAAAACATTATAGGTCATTTCAAAAGTCAACAAAAAGTCAACATCTTCCAAAGGGCATAATTTTAAAATGGTAAAGGATATGGACATGAGACCAAAGAGGTTGGTTAGAGGACTCTTTAATATTTCCAAAATATCCAAGAACACCATCATAGCCTTAAAATTGAGGGATTTATGCCTTGGCAAAGTTGGGAAATTGTTTAGGGGTATATTGAGCAAATGAGGTCTTAAAACCAAACTTTTCCAAATGGGCTTGCAATTTTGTAATCCAATCTTTACAATGACATCATACACGACCCAATGCTTATTTTTTCATATTTTTATAATTTATTTTATATTTATTTGGATTTTATTCATTAAAATTCAATTTAAATATATATAAAATATGAAAAATCAAGTAAAGCATGAAATCTTTGATTGAAAATTATTTAAATCATATTTGGAATGATTGAAAGTCATTTAAAATCAGATTGGACCAAAAATGGAAAGGATGGATGAGATTTTTTGAATATTTGAAAGTGAGAAATCTTCATGATCAAGTTATCTCATAAGCCCATAAATCCATAGGTTTTTTGACCTAAATTGAATCCCTATAATTGATTAACATAACCAGTGCACAAGGACGCGATTTTCTGCCTCCAAGAACACCATTCAATCTTCAAAATTTCAAGAAAAGGGCATATATAGTTTTTAAGATTCAGTTGCTTTTAAAGGTTCTTAAAGGTGGCAATCGCATCCTAGGAGTATTCTAAACATGTTGCAAGCATTACAATCATCTGAAGCATCATATAATCCATGAACCGAATTGGTGTTTCATGTTATTTTTAATTTTTTCGAATCATGTGTTTGATGCATTTTTATTGAGTTTTAATTGTTGATTCTTGTTTGTAACAATGTATAGATCGTTTTTGGAGCTTTTAATTTGATTTCTAATGCAAGAGGATCAAAACGCCATTCTTAGGGTTTTGAAATCATGAATTAGGGGTTCTGTAATAAGTCAATCTTAGACCAAATCAATGACATATTTGGACTTATGGGGTTAACTTTGATTGATCTGGACCTTTAGAATAAATTAATGTTTTGTATTCTTGATGTTTGAATGTGCAGGACTTATAGTGACGAAGAAGATCTGTCACTATAGCCTTTAGCTATAGCAGAAAGTGTCACTAATACCTAACACGACAGCTGGAGGTTGAAGATGGTGATGTCGCGGTTTCTGGTTTTCAAATTTCATTTTATATTATATAACAATTGTTTGATATGATTTACAAACTATGTAGCTATCCTGGTGGTCATACGCGCGCGTTGGTAAACCAAAGGGACTGGGTTCGATCCCAGGTTTTCCCAATTTTTAATACATTGTTTTATTCGCAGTCTTAATATTTAATTTGATTTTCCAAGATATGAATCAAGCATGCGCGCTAGCTCATATGGTATGAGGCCTGGTTTTGAGAGGTAATGGACCTGGGTTCGATTCCCAGGTCCTTCTTTTTTTAGCAACTTTTCTTTCTTTTTTTATATATTTTCCTCTTTTTTATGTTTTTAATTGATTTCTTTACAAATAATAATAATACAATTAATCTAACTTAATTATAAGTTATTATAAAAATATTTTTCTTAAAAAATTAAAACTTCATTAACTTTGTATAAAATATTTAGTTTTTTTTTAATAACAATAATTTTTATATTTGTAAATAAAACTAATTTAATTAATTATTTTAAAACCCTAATTTCTTAACTAACCCTAATATTTCATTAATCCTAAAAATTTAACCTAATTTTCTCTAACCCTAATTACTTTTTTTTATACTAACATTTTTATTTTGTATAAAATTTTAATACATTATCCTTTTATTATTATTATTAAATCATTTAAATTTTTTTTTTAATCTCTACAGATTTAACTTATTTAACTTAAGATAATTTCTTTTAAAATTCTAATTTTTCTTTATTTCTTCATTATTATTTTCTTTTTAAATTCTAATATTTATTATTATTGCTTTATTATTATTATTGCTTATTTATATTTGCTTTATTATTCTTATTATTTATTTTTATCCGATTATATTGCAACTATCCCAAAGCCATGTAATAATTCGTAGATTTATTTTCTGTCATTGTTTTCTTTGTAAATATTTATTGCGTGGTTAGTAAATAGGGTGTGAAAACATATCTGTGATTAATCTGACTTAGATAATTAATTTAAATAAGATAAATATTTGAAATAAAACACTCACACACGTAGTCGATCTTTGATCGCCATCTTGCACTTCCTAGGGTATTCCTCTTGGTTGCCTTTTAAATATGGTCAAGTCCCTCGAATACAGGGGTGTCTTAAGCAAAGTCCCTTCAAGTATAAATCATCATAGTCCCTACAGTTTAAAAGATCAAGTCCCTTCGAGGTTGCCTTCGGAACAATGATCTTGTCCATTCGAATAAATGATGATAGTCCCTACGAACTGCTAAAGACACCCTTTAAGTTGCCTTCATTGACCATACGATGACCCTACGTTTGTCCCTTAACACATCCAAGGTAATGACTACCTATTCCTTAATAATAGGGATAGTCTTACCATTGAAAGAACATACAAGAACATGAAAGACTTAATCTATGGTAGGTACCTCTTAGTTGCTTGCTCACATTTCAAAATACTTTTTACACCTCACTTTCTTAAACATTTTTCAAAACAAGGCTTTATATAAATCCATACGAGGATCATTACAAAGTACTTAGAAAAATTTCTAATCACACACTACTGTAAACACCCCAAATTTTCCCTCACTCGTTTTCACACCATGGCCTGTGATCTTTCATTTTTTCATTAGCATAAGCATACTATCTCATATTGCATACTTGCTTCACTGCATAGTTCAAATTCATCTACATCTAGTGTTTGTGAACTGAGCAATCCAAGAATCCATCTGAGCCATCCCAAAGGTCTCAAAGCTTTCCAAGAGGGTCCATGTGTGTTCTATCATCATATTATTCTCCTCAAAATTCATGAAAGTCAAGAGATCACAAGAACTGGCAAAGGCATGGAAGCAGAGCTAGGGTTTTCACTACACAAATGACCAAAATTAGGGTTTTGGTTTCAGAGGCCTTAACTCCAAATTTTTGGGTCATTCTTGATTCTAATGTTCTTAATATGTTATAAGGATCATGTGTACCAAGTTTGATGAAGAAACTGATTATGGAAGTCATCTATTTACTGGGTAACTTCCTGAGCAAGTTAAGTCAAAATCAAGGCATCTGAGGCCCCCAACAATGGAACCAAAGGGTCATTTTCATAAAATTGAAGTTAAATGATCTTTATTTGATCTTATAATTGGTTAGAAGTTCACAAGATTGAAGAATTTTGAGCCAATTGCAAACTTGCCATTTTTGGAAATGACTTGAAATGCAAACTTTCCATTTTGGGAAAGATTTTCAACCTCCTCTTTCATGATCAAAAATGCTTCAAATGAAAATTTATTGGGCATGAAAGTTGTAGATTAGGTCTTTCCCTTTTCAAAAATTACAAGAACATGTCTTGATTCATCCTAGAACTCAAGATATTGCCTTTCAAAGTTGGCAAAAATCACATAATTTCAAGTTTCATGTCAAAGAGGGATTTTGCATTTTGGCATGTTCAAGCATTCTAATGACCTCTAATGTACACAAATACTTCACAACATGTCAAAACAACTTCAAAGGATCAAAATTGGCCCAAGAATTGAAGCATTCCATGGCTTGAATCACAAGAAACATCAAAGAGGGGAACTTGCATAAACCATGAGAACTCTCCATCCAAGCCTTCCAGCTGCATAACTTTGATCCAAAGGCCATCCTTGATGCAAGCTGAGGCCAGACACCCCATGAAAACACCTCTGACCCGTGCCATGCTTCAAGTACACATAACCTTGACTTTTTTCATTTTTGCCCATACCAAACAAACTATGCCACACCAACTCTCTGAACTAATCAACATGACTTATGTGAACCTCATGGACCTCAAACATCACAACATTCAAGCCTGAAAGCTCTCATACAAGCAGAATCACAAAAACTTGAAAAAACTTCACTTCTTCGAATCTCCCTACACAAACCTCAAACTTCAAATATTTTTCCACCAATCAACTCAAAATCATCCATAGATCACAAAACACCCCTCACCATAGCCTGAAACACCCCACAACACAAACACGATTTCTCACTCCTCAGAACTGAAACTCACAAAGGAGGCCATTTAAACTCCATTAAAGCTTTCCAGAAGAATCAGAGGGATCATTGGAGGCATTTTGCACAAAGGAAGAGGTCAGAAAGCTCCAGTTTCCAAAGCTTCAACTCAGGTAGCCATGATGAATTTTTTTTCTAGAACTCTTGTTTTAAGTTTCTAAATCATTCTACATGTTTAGCTGATCACCCTGATATGTTTATTTTCGAAAATGGTTGAGAAACAAGCATGTATTGAACTCCTAAAGTTTTGAATGTTTTTCCGTTTTGCTTCGAATCATGATTTTTGTGAATGATAGATAAATGTTGTTTGGTGATAGATCATTTCTGGAGCTTTAGAGCTTTTAATTTGACCTAGGGAAGAAGTTGGAATTTTGATCTGCCGGAGAAGATGACCGGAGCTAGCTCTGGTCACCTGAAAATCATTAAAACCCTAATTAGGGTTAGTTGCCCAGATTGATTTCCCACCCTTGGATCTTGATTAGGTTAGCGTGTGTACGGCCCATATTAGTTCACTTAAGTTAATTTCTGATTAATTAATTTAATTAAAATCATTTAGTCAGTTTGAATGTGGACAATTGGATGACGCGCCAAGTCAATTCCCACTCTTTTTATTCAAATCTCAGCCATTGGATGCGCTGACTTCTCATTTTATTTTATTTTATTTTCATTTCTTTTTGCATATTTATTTTAAAATACCAAAAATCATCACAAAATATTACCTTTTGCATACTGACTTTGAATATTTTTCTTAATCCAAAAATAATTTTTATTTTATTTTTTTGCATTAAAAAAGTATTTTTAAAATATTTAAATGTTATTTTTAATTAATTAAAGTATTTTAATTAATTAAAAATGCATTTAGGTTTCTAAAAATCACCAAAAAAATCATGAATCATTCCAATGCATTTAGAAACATTTTCAAACTCTTCACAAAAATTTATTTTTAGGTTTGATCATAGTTTCCCCATTTTCTTTGAATTAAGGGTCATTAAAATCACATTTTTAAACCCTAACTTTGAAAAATCATTTGTGCCTAACCAAGAAGAGTTTGAACTTGATTCTTTTTGAATTATGTTACATATTGCATGTAGTTTATAGGTCATTTTCCTCATGAATTTATCTTGCATTTTCAAATTGATTTGCATTTTTCCATTTCAATCACCCAAAACCCTAGAAAACTTAGGAAAATCATAACTTTTGATGGGTTAGGCTTCTGACCTTCTCCTTTGAGGTGTGACCTAATATAGGATTAGGGTTTGTTTGAGTTTGATTTCAAATTTTTATCATGTTGCATGCTTCTGTTTTGTGCATTTGCATCTCACATATCCATGTAACCCTAATTTCTCATGTTCATTTGCATTCTCCTTCACATAACATCATCCCATGAACTTTCCATGACATTTCATGCATTCATATGTCACCTTAGACATCTTAAGACATGTTTAAACCTTGCTTGATCATTTATTTATTCATTTTCCATGTTTTGCATTCATTTCATTTCATAAACATTCATGTGTTTTCAAACTTCTCAGCATACTCTCATGACTCCCCATCTTTGTATGATCATTCATATGCACATTGTATGACATTGCATCATCTCATATGCCATTTGCATTGCATAAACACTTCTGAATTTGATCATTGTATCTCATTTCACTTCATTTCTTTATGCTTTATACCTTATGCATCCATGTTAACACTTTCAGGTACTTTTGGTAAGTTATCTTGAGAGGTGGATTTGCCTTCACCTCTCATCTCTTCTTATCTCATTCATGTGCATTCTAAATTGTCTTTGAAGTGAATTTGATTCACTTATGTTCTATCTCTCTCTCTCTCTCTCTCTCTCTCTCTCTCTCTCTCTCTTTCTTCCTTTAGGTTACTTATCTTCTTAGGAAGTAAGTAACTTATTCTTCTGCTTCCTCCTCCTTTCATATGCTTCTTCCATTGGTGGCTTCTTTGAAGGTGTTTCTCTAAGCCTCATAAAACCATAGTATATCCAATCATGATAGTAATTAGGGTTAGGATTAGTCCCTCTTAGCGTTTTACCTTTGAGTCTCCTCGAGTCTCTCATCTCATCTCAATAATCAGAGACTAAACTCTTAAAGTCTTAAGACTTTGGAATTAGGGTTATACCTGCATCCTTCTCTTAGGATGGGGTGTATAACTTTAATCCTAAGTGTTGAGCCTTTAATTTGTTTAAACCTCTTAATCAAGTCACACTAATAATCACCAAGACTTTATCTTGTAACTTGGGCCTTACATTAGGGTTCTAATTCTTCCTTATGGTTAAGAAGGACTAACCCTAGTGTTTAATGGACAAGTCCCCCTCAAGTTGTCTTACAAACTTAAAATCCATTTCTTAATTTTATCCTTTAATTAAAGTCCACTTAATAAAGGCTTTTTATATAATGAATTTAATCTCTAACCATGGATTAAGTTGAGGTATCTTCCTTAGCTTAAGGGTGCTCATCTATTATCCTTCTATTAGGATGGTGTAATGAGTTCATTAATCTGTGTTTAGAGATTAAACTCATTACTTAACACTAAACAAAAACCAAAAACGTATAATTAATCACAAGTAGGTTAATGATTTTAATCCTACATCATCATGGTAATTAAGTTGAGATGCTTATCTCATACTTAAGTAGGCTCATTATCCCTAATCAGGGAGGATATAATGATTTTACAAGCCCTTGATTTAGGCTTAAGCTCATTAACTTATGCAAAACACCAAAAATAATAACAAATTTGAAAACACAAAAACAAACAATAATCGTCTCCTTTGGGATTCTTTTCTCATCACACTCATTCATAAACGAGAACTTGCTTCTTCCGTCTAATGCAAGACAGTTAGCACTCGAGCCAGACGAGTCATACACTTGAGCATAGACAAGCAAGAAGTTCACAATCAATTTATCTTTCAGTCTATTTGAGTCGAATTGCGGTGTTCTGACTTCCTTATTGCACGAGAGGATACGTAGGCATAACTTAACTGTTATCGAACAAAAATTCTCTTTTTCATCCCCCCTCTTCCAGCATTCTTTTAAAAGCCTTAGTCCTGAGCATTTCACTCCTTTTTTGCACTGACACTTGTATATTCTTTTCTTAGCTTTTGCACAGAGATAACACATACACTACCCCTTTAAACACAATCGTTTAAGCGTGGATCATGTCGAGTACGACGGACAATCTGGGTGCTAATACCTTCCTAGGTTGTAACCAACCCCCTTTCTCAGTTTCTCTGGTTCACAACCGTCTTATCCATCTCTTTCTAGGTTTATGAGCATTACCTTTCCTTCGGGATAAAAATGCCTAGTTGGCGACCCTATTCAGTTCACCCTTCATTTCTATTTTCGCCGACCGTTCGCGTCTGTAACCTGGGGACCTGGTGTCTTTTCGGGGGAGCGACAACTACACTCTTCAAAAACAATTTAAGTGAGCTAAGTAACTAAGAGCCCATGGATAACCATGGATATAAAGAGTTCTAACACCTTCCCTTTATATAACCTACCCCCCGTACCCAAGTCTTTAAAAATAGGTCTTTCCTGTTCTTTTATGTCCTTTCCACTTGGATAAAATAAAAGTTGGTGGCGACTCTTGCTATCCTCAACATGACTTTTAGAACCCTAGTTATCCCATCGTGGCCTTTAGAAAGTAGTGAGATAGCCGGCTTTGGAGAAGTCTAAAGTTGGTTGATACTCGATACTACACTCATTGAGATCCTAAACTTGGAGGGTTTTGTTTGGCAAGTAAATTTCCTACTGAACAACCACCCTTGGGAAGGATCGGTGATATTGAGATCCATTATAACCTGGTTACTTTTGTAGGACAGGATGAACCAACTAAACTTCAGGGGAGGGTACTTACCTTTAAACCTCATGCAAGCCTTCAAACCTAGGGCTATTGTGTGACTTGTTTGTGTGTGCCACATGTTTGTGATTGAGAATAACATCATGACATCATGCATCATAAGCATAGAATTTTCACTAACCATTTCAAGGATCAAAGGATTTATCTTTGTTCTTTGTTGCAGGTCATGGCTTCTGCTCGTAGGAATACTATCCGGATCAACTTTGTAGGAATACCTCCTAAGCTTAAGGAATTGGTCTCTCAAGTTTCTGAAAACTCCTAATTCATCAAGAGGCATGGTCACCTACTGGATCTAGTCACTTCAGGGTTCAATGAAGACATGATGAGTGTCCTGTTTCAGTTCTTTGATCCTAAACATCATTGCTTCACATTCCCCGACTATCAGCTGGTTCCTACAATGGAAGAGTTCTCCAAACTACTGGGTATACCTATCCTTGATCAGAGACCCTTCACAAGCTTAGAGAAGGAGCCTAAACCCGAAGTCATTGTTCCAGCCCTAAATCTGAAGAAATCAAACATTGTCCTAGAAACAAGAAGCGGAGTTAAGGGTATTCTTGCTAAGGTATTGATGGAGAAAGCTCAATTGTTCTTGAAGAGTATGAGTTATGATGCTTTTGAAGAGATCCTAGCCCTATTGATATATGGCTTGGTGTTTTTCCCTAATCCAGACCAGTTCATAGATGTACACACCGTCAACATATTTCTGACTCGCAATCCAGTACCTACATTACTTAGAGACATCCTACATTCTCTTCACACTCGTACTACGAAGACGAGAGGAACTCTGATGTGTTGCATACCTTTATTATCTAGGTGGTTTATTTCTCATCTTCCTCGATCAGTGATGAAGAATGAACAAGGGTTCAGGTGGTCTAAGAGGATCATGTCACTTTCTCATTCATACATTCATTGGTGCTCTCGATCTATGGAGAATGTTACTATCATTGACCGTTGAGGAGAATTTCCTAATGTACCACTTCTAGGCATAAGAGGGGCATTACCTACAACCTTTATTTAGAACTACGTGAGTTTGGTTATGCTCAGAGTAATGGTCCTCATGACATGCTTATTCAGGGTATTATGTTCGACTACGACAATGATCTTCAGGGTTACCATCAAAGGTTTATACAAGCTCAGAACAAGGTGAACAGGATTGACAATAACACTTTGGAGCCAAAGTATTCTATTCATATGGAGCCTTATCTCATATGGGTTCGATCTCGTGCTCAGACTCTTATGATGCCATATCCTATTGTTCTACCAGTCACTATAGAGCCTGTTGCTGAAGGAGATGTTCCTTATACCATCCTTCACCCAGACATACCCACTGATTTGGAAGAATTGCAAAAGTCCTGGATTCAGTTGAAGGAGCAAAGGGATACTTTTGAGACTCATTTCAGAGCTGGTCAAGAAAGAATTCTTGAGCTAACAAGGCAACTTCACGAGGAGCAAAACCTCAACAAGTACCTCCACGCAAAGAGGAAGCGTCCATGGGAGACTTAAAACCCCATATATTTATCTTTTGTATCTTATTTCTTTGTAAGCCCAGGGGGAAAAACTTATATTCAGTATTTACTAATAAAATTTTTTGTTCTTGTTTTCTTTTAAACAAATTTAAATCATGCGGTCCTTGAAGACATTGCATAAGCATATACATACCATATCATTGCATCACAAGTTTCTTATGAACGAGTATCTTATCTTCTCACTGTTTATTTCAGTAGAAATGGCTCTCGAACAAACTGTTAAGGATCTCCAGACTCAAAATGCACAATTTCAAGAAATGATTCTGAACTTGTCTAGGGGACAAGATGAGTTGAAGGCACTTTTGACTAAGAAGAAGAAGAAGACTAGAAAATCAGTGGGCCTCATCAACCTGGGTAGAAGATTCAGAGGTCCTGTCAAGACAGAAGAAGAGGTTGAGAATCTTGAGTCTGAAAATTCTGAGAGAGAGAGAGAAGGAGGCAGTCTCCATGATACTGTGGAAGATTCTGATTCTGAGGAGAACTATTATCATGATCATGCTAGTGAGGAGAAGTATAAGATGATGGTAGACAGAATGAATGCTATGGAACTACAGAAGAATTATGGGTTTGACTTTGAATATTTGAGTTTGATTTCTGGAGTCTCCATCCCTATATGTTTTAAGGTTCCTACTTTTGTGGTGTATGATGGTGTGTCTTGCCCAAAACTGCATTTAAGGTCTTATGTCAGAAGAATTCAACCCCATACTCCTGATAAAAAGTTATGGATACATTTCTTTCAAGAGAGTTTGTCCGGATCCCAACTAGAATGGTATTATCAACTAGAGAGTACTAATATTCGCAACTGGAATGATCTTGTTGAAGCTTTCTATAAGCAGTACCAATACAATTCTGATTTAGCACCAACTCGCATGCAACTCCAAAGCATGTCCATGGATGCCAAAGAAAGCTTCAAGGAGTATGCTAAAAAATGGAGAGATTTGGCAAGTAGGGTTCAACCCCCTTTGATTGACAGGGAATTAGTTGATATGTTCATGAGTACGTTGACTGGTCCTTTCTATAGTCATCTCATTGGAAGCTCATCATCTGGCTTCACTGAGCTAATAATGATTGGAGAACCTGTGGAAAGTGGGATACGAAGTGGAAAGATTCAGATAGTTGCTTCTTCAAGTATCACCAAGAAGCCCCCTCATGGGAAGAAGGAATCTAATGCTGTGTATAGCCAGTGTGGTCGTAATGATCGTAACCAATCTGTGGGAGCTGTTTTGATTTCTAATCCTACACCTCCACCACAAGAGCAACAACAGAATAGTCATCCCAAGCCTAGGAGACAATTTACCAAGCTCAATATGTCATTGGCTCAGGCTTTGCAACATATGTTGAAAGGAGAATTGATTACTTTGAAGGACCCACTGTCACTCCCGATAAATGGGACCGGCCCAAATAAAGGTACAGACGCGAACGGTCAGCGAAGGGAGAATGAGAACACACAGCAGTGAACTCACTGGAGATGAAAAGAGTCGCCAGCTAGGCATTTTTATCCCGGAGGAAAGGCAATGCTGCATAGACCTAGAAAGATATGGATAAGACGGTTGCGAACCAGAGAGACTGAGAAAGGGGGTTGGTTACAACCTGGGAAGGTATTAGCACCCAGATTCTCCGTCGTACTCGACGGGATCTACGCTTAAAAGATTTGTTTTTTAAAGGGGTAGTGTCAGTGCAATTTGTGTATAAAAGAGCTGGAAAAGGATGTACAGGTGTCAATGTAAAAGAAGTGTAAAGTGTGATATATGTACAGTATCAGTGTAGGGACAGGAATAAGATACCCAAGATCATAAGGTTAAAAGAATAATGCTGGAAAGAGGGGGAATATACAGAGACTTTTGTTCGATAACTGTTAAGTTATGCCTACGTATCCTCTCGTGCAATGAGGAAGTCAGAACACCGTAGTTCGACCCAAAGAGACTGAAAGGTGAATTGACTTGTGAACTGCCTACTTGTCAATGCTCAAGTGTATGACATGTCTGGCTCAGGTGCAAACTGTCTTGCATTAGACGGAAGAAGCGAGTTCTCGTTTATGAGTGAATGTGATGAGAAAAGAATCCCGAAGGAGACGATTATTGTTTGTTTTTGAGTTTTCAGTCTTTTATTGCTTTTGAAAGTCTGTCATAAGTTGATGAGCTTAAGCCTAAACCAATGGATTTAGTAAACTCATCACATCATCCCTCTTATTAGGGGTAATGAGAGTACCTTAAGTGTGAAGTCAGATTCTCACACTTGATCACCTTTGATGCAGGATTAAGATCATTAACCTACTTGTGATTATTTAGGTGTTTTTGGCGTTTTTTTTTAGTGTTGAGTAATGAGATTCAGCCATAATCAAGGATTAAACAGGCTCATTACACCATCCTAATAGAAGGATAATAGATGAGAATGTTTAAGCTGAGGAAAGATCCTCAACTTAACCCATGATTAGGGATTAAACTCATGACAAAACAAGCCTTTGATTAAGTGGATTTTAATTAATGATATGATGAAGAAGTGAGTTTTATGATTTGTAAGACAACTTGAGGGGGACTTGTCCATTAACACTAGGGTTAGTCCTTCTTAACCAATTAAGGAAGAATTAGAACCCTAATGCAAGGCCCAAGTTACAAGTGTGATGTCTTGATGATTATTAAGTGAATTGATTAAGATATTTAAACACATTAAGGGTTTAACACTTAGGATTAAAGTTATGCACTCCATCCTAATAGAAGGATGCAGGCATAAACTTAATCACAAAGCCTTAAAGCCTTTAGGGTTTAGTCCCTGATTATGAGGTGAGAAGAGAAGACTCAATGAGACACAAAGGTAAAAACTAAGTGGGGGACTAATCAAAACCCTAATCATTGTCATGCTTGGTTGTTCCTAAGGTTTGTGAGGTTTACAAGAGAAATCTTCAATGGAACCACCAGGAAGCAGATGAAAGGATCAGGAGAAGCAAAGTAACTTGCTTCATTTAAGAAGACAAGTCACTTGAGGAAAGAAAGTAAGAAGAAAAAGAATGAGCAAGCTCAATATCAACCACATAACAAAATGCAGCATGGATGCATAAGAGAGATGAAAAGAAAATGTGAGAAGTGAAGGCAAATTCACTTCCCAAAGTTGCTTACCACCTGAAAAGTTAGTGAAAGGAATGCAATGCAATGCAAAATGAAATGAAATGGCATGATGTAAATCAAAAACCAGAAGCATGTACATGATGATAATGATTCCATGGGATGATGTAAACATGAATCAAGGCATGGGGATGATCATACAACCTTATGGATGCAAATGAAGCAAGTTTAGAACCATGATCATACATGAAAAGTTATGAGATGCATATGGCATACAACATGGCAAATGCAAGATGCAATGATCAAACATGCTTTCAATATGTCTTAAGATGTTAAATGAATCAAATGGATACTCAAAATGCTATGGCAAGTCAAGGTATGAATGCAAATGCAAGATGGATGCATATGGAAGCCCAAATTAGGGTTTATGATCAAAGCATCAAACAAAAACCAAAATCAGGAGCAAACATCAAGATAAAAAATTGAAAATGCACTCAAAGGATCCCTAATCCTAGACTAACTCACTGCCCAAAGGAGAGGCTCCAACTCTTAACCTAATTCAAGTTATGATTTTCTTAAGTTTTCTAGGGTTTTAGGGTTCCTTAACAAGAAAATTACCAAACAAAATGAAAATGAAAGATCAAATCATGGCCATTTAATCTCACAAACTACATGCTAAACACAATGCAATGCAAAAAGAATCAAGTTCCAACTCTCAAGGGTTAGGCAGAAATGATTTTTTGAAGTTTGGATCAAAATAATGCATTAAAATGATTTTAATTCCATGAAAAATTCGCAAAATGAATCAAGATCAAAAAAGAAATTTGGTTTGAGGGTTGGACAATGTTTCTAAATGTTTTTAAATGTTTCATGAATTTTTTGGTGATTTTTAAATACCTAAAAGCATTTTTAATTAATTAATTCTCACTAATTAATTAAAAATAAACTTTTAAATATTTAAAAATACTTTTTAAATGTGAAAAATAAAAATAAAAATATTTTGTGTTCTGAAATTAAATAATAACTTGTATAAAAAATTTCAGAATTTTTGAATAAGTTTTACTATTTTTAAATAAATGAACAAAAGAATTATAAAAGAAATGAAATAAAATTAATAAAAATGAAAAGTAAGCCAATCCAACGCATCAGATTCAAAGTTGGGGGGTCTGTTGTTGACTGCGCGCGCAAAGCAAGTGTCAGGATCATTTCTGGCTAAATCAGATTTTATAAATTAATTAATTGAGATTAATTAGGTTAAGTGAGATTAGGGCAAATTGGACACATCTGGGCCACACAAACACGCGCCAAGTCAACCAAGTCAAGGGATCTAACGCTTGAGATTCAAACTACACTAATGACAGGGATTAAACCCTAATTATTTTCAGGTGGCCGGAAAAGACCTCCGGTCGTCTTCTCCGGTGGGAACCCCACCTGAAAATTCCTAAAACCTTCAAAACGTAACTAAAATGGAATCTAAAAGAACAGAAATCCTTCCCAAACCTCACAGAATCAAAACCCTAACACCAACATCATTTATCTTTCCTCAATCCACTGAATCGAAACAAAACATTTTCTAGGGCAAAAATTTCAGAACACGATTAAACTCTCATCTCTCCACCATTTTCAAAACCAAAGACATCAGAGTGATCAGGGGAACATATAAAATCTATTTAAAACTTAAAAACATGTTTCTGGAAAAAAAAGTTCTTGAGCTACCTGAGTTTTGAAGCTTTCAGTTTTGCAACCTTCTGGCCTATTTCCTTTGTGCAATCCACCCCTTTTAGTCCCCTGATGACATATTGATGCTTAGAAGGAGTTTGTGTTGGCTAGTTTGGGAGTTTGAACAAGTTCTGTTCAGGATGGTGTGAGAATCGTGTTCTTGATTCCTTGAGTTTCAGGTTGATTTTAGGGGTGTTTTGTGATCAGGGTGATGTGTTGAGAAGGTTTATGAAGTTTGTTTGTGTGTTTGTGAGTTGTATAAAAAGTTTCGAATGCTTTTGCTCCAAGGGTGGAAAATGAGAATGCTGAGTTCTTTCTTGTTTCAGGCTTGTGTGTTGTTGTGTTTAGCTTGCATTTTGTTTGTATAAACTAATCCTATTGGTCAGAAGATGTGACATGTCCTTTTGTGATAGGTATGGTTACTTTTGCAAATTGTCAACTTTGTGTAAGAGAAAGCATGGGTCATGTTCTAGCCAAGTACAAGGGGTGTGGGCTGCGCAGCATGAGGTGAGGAGAGGGCTAGGGTGGTTCAGCAACCAAGGCAGCAAGTGGATGAGGTGTTATGATGGATTTTGCAACTTGGTTCACTTTGGTTCTCATGGAAATATCTTGTTCCAAAGACCAAACAATATGAGAAACTCTTGGCCCATTCTGATTTTTAAGACTTGTGTGATGTTTGTGTAATGGTTTGACATCAATTAGAAGTCACAAATTGCCTTGATACAAGATTTTGCAAATTTCCCATTTGGTGCATAACTTGAAATTTAGTGATTTTTGCCAACTTTGATGAACCATAACTTTTGATCCAAAATGAATTAGGTCATGTTCTTGTACTTTTTGAAAAGGGAATGATCTATTCTACAACTTTCATGACCAAAGTTTTTCCATTTGAAGCCTTTTTGAATCAAAAAGTAAGGGTTGAAAAAGTTGCATAAAATGACATTTTCATTAAAAGTCAAACTTGCCCAAAAAGTCAACTTTGCAAAAACTTCAAATCCTTCAATTTTGTGAACTTCCAACCTCTTCTATGATCAAATAAAGATCATACACACTCAAAATGATGAAGATCACCCCTTGGTTGGATCATTGGGGGCCTCAGATGCCCTGATTTTGCACTGACTTGTCTGAAAAGTCAACTCTTGATTAGATGACTTCCCCATGGAATTTCTTCATGAAAATTGATATGCATACTCCCTATACCATATAGAGACCAATAGAAACAAGAATGACCAAAAAATTTGGAGTTATGTCCTCTGGAACCAAAACCCTAATTTTAGGTCAACTGTGCAGTCAAGCCTGACTCTGCTTCCATACAAATCCCAGTTCTTGTGATTCTTTGGCATTCTTGACTTTGAGAGGGTATAATATGATGTTTTAACACACATGGACCCCTTTGAAGTGATTGATGGCCTTTGGAGTGGCTCAATAAGCTCTTGGATTGCTCAGATCACAAACCCTAGATGCAGATGACTTTGAATCTATGCAGTGAATTAAAATTGTGGTATGAGATGCTATGATTGAATTTATGCTTATGAAATGATCACAAGCCATGGTGTGAATGGGTGAGGGCAAATTTGGGGTATTTACAGTTGCCCCTATTCAAACATGAGTTAGCTGTGCGGGGTGTAAGCGACGGCTTATCAGGCAAACAAGATAACTTGTGGTTGAATACCAAAGACAGTCCAAAATTTGCACTCACAGAATGAGGAAGAAAAGGGATATAGATTGTAAAAGAAAATAAAGTATATTGTAAAGTGTAGGCGACGGAGGACGACCGTCGAGCAGAGGACGACTGCTGGGTAAAGAGCAATGACGGGGACGACCGACATGCTGGAAAAGTGCGGAAAATAAAGCAATGACGGGGACGGCCGACATGCTGGGGATAATAAAGATTATGATGGGGACGGCCATCAAGTAAAGTTATAAGATTCTCTGGGGATTAATGAAAAATGATGGGGACGGCCATCAAGTTCATAAAGTAAGGTAACCAACGATGGGGACAGCCATCGGGCTAAACTAACAAAGAAAAGGGACCACGACGGGGACGGCCATCGGGTTTACAGAATAAATGAAATAATGATGAGGGACGGTCATCAAAGGTGAAGGACGATCACCTAGAAGGGGACGGCTGCTCTGAAAGGGGTAAGATGAGGGACGGTCATCTAAGGTGAAGGACGATCACTTGGCAGGGTACGGCTGCCGAAAGTATCGCGACATAGGACGAATGCCGGATAAAAGGTCAACGATGGGGACGACCATCGGACGAGCGTGATGAAGGACGATCATCAAGAGGTGAAGGACGATCACCTAGCAAGGGACGGCTGCTCTCAAGTTTTATCATGACATAGGACGAATGTCGGATAACAAAATCAACGATGGGGACGGCCATCGGATAAGAATGATGAAGGACGATCATCAAAAGGTGAAGGACGATCACCTAGCAGGGGACGGCTGCTAAATATCACGACATAGGACGAATGTCGGATAAAAGATCAACGATGGGGACGGCCATCGGATGAGCATGATGAAGGACGATCATCAAGAGGTGAAGGACGATCACCTAGCAGGGTACGGCTGCTCTCAGGGTTTATCATGACATAGGACGAATGTCAGATAAAGAAGAAATTTTGCTTTGCGGGCGATCTACTGGGGAATAGTAAACACGGACGAGTGTTTATATCCGAGAAATAAAAGGTATAAGTGTTTGGTGTTGTGTATAGATTAAAGATGCGAGCGAGCATCCTTAAGACTATGATACAGACGAGTATCAGGTAGAAACAAATACTGACACGTGTTCAGAGATGATGATACGGACGAGTATCAACTGGTTAACAGAGAACACGAACGAGTGTTGAATCTGAGAGACCTCTTCTGGGGAATAGTTGACACAGACGAGTATCTATATTCAAGAAGACACAATGTATGGGTTAAAGATGCGGACGAGCATCCTTAAGACTATGATACGGACGAGTATCATGTAGAAACAAACGCTTGACGCATGTTCTGAGATGATTGTACGGACGAGTACCAACGGGTTAACAAAGAACACGGATGAGTGTTGAATCTGCGGGGATATAAAGGGTGTATACAAGATACGGGCGAGTATCTGTATAAGTATGATTAATGTATGTTTGAGTGTTCAATCTGCCGGGGAGAATGACACAGGCGAGTGCCAAAAGAGAAAGGTATAGTATAAACAAGTATCTGGTATACAAAGCGTTTATGTTACTGTGCTGGGAAAACGACATGGACGGATGTCAAGAAGGTTATATACAAGTATCTGTGAGTGCAAAGGGGATGTCTTTGGCTTTCTGCTGGGAATATGACACGGACGGATGCCACAAGGAGTATGTATTTGTATTGGTGAATGTGAGGCAACTGCTTTTGCTGGGGAATCTGGGGAGTATTCTGTACATTGTGGATGAATTGTCAATATTCACAAGTGTTTGATTCAGATCATGACTTATGATTATGCTGTATGTTTGATTTTTGCCGTAATGCTCCGCATTAAGACGGAATGCTACGCTTGGCTTGGTGAATATGATGCGAATGCTATGATTATGCAAAGGAAAATGAATCCGGGATTAGGATCCCGTTGCTGCGAAGATCTCTGACTGATCTGTTGGAGTGTACATCCCAGCTGGGGATGGGATCATTGGTAGATCTGATGAAATGGTTCTGCTTGGGGAAATGGGCCAATGATAGGCCTTTTCCAGTAATGAGGGATCCAGCTGGGGGTTGTAGAAGCTTTCTTCACTCTGTTGTGACTCCTTCGTGCGTTGCTCTTTCAGATAGAGGCTGAAACTCTGTGGGGAGATGATTCCCTGGCTTTTGTACTCGACTGAGGAAGAATGATTGGCAACTCGGCTGGGAGAAACAGCAAGTGGCAACTCAGCTGGGGAGAATGCACCTTGAGTGCTAAGACTGAGTGAGTGTTGACTCGCCGGCTTGCTGGGGTGAAGCTTTCATGCCCCACGTTTCGCTTTTGAATACCTGCAATCCTGCGAAGACAGAGAAACAGTACAAGTAATCCCGAGGCATCCCTTACGGGGTTCCGTCATAGGAGTGAGATACTTCTGAGAGTAAGTACGTTCCCTGTAAGCACTTGTTTTATTTTCTTTATTTTTAAAGATAACATTTGTATTCATGCAATCAGTTTTTCTTAAGACATCAGACATTCTTTGCAAACAAAAATGCACACGACGAATCATGACTAAAAATCTGATTTTATTAATTCATGTGCCCTGAATTGGCAAGATACAGTCAAAAAAACATATCCCCTGGAATGAGGAGATTGTTACAAATTGAGAAACAAAATGCTGGCAATGTTGACGACGCTTCAAGGAGCTTCCCTCTTGCTATGACTCGTATGACATTTGATGTTCTTCTCGTCTTGCTTTCTGAAGAAGGCTGATTCTAACAGAAGCTTGATCCTTTTGAAGCTTAACCGGTTGTAAGTGATACAGACGAATTCAGGATGCAGTTGTTCGCTCATTCCCTTATTTTGCATGGATCACCCTTTCGGGTTTTCAATCCATCGGGATACCCATTTTTGCCTGAGTTGTCCAAGGTGGCTTTTCAACTCAGCGGGTGTACATTTTTATTTATTTTCCCTTATTTTTGCCCGAGTCCTTTATTCTGTTTTTGACTCACCGGGATGCCCTATTTTTGCCTGGACTTACATTCTGTTTTTATGTCCAGCGGGTCATTTTTATGCGAAGTATTTTTTAACTGCGTCTGAATTCACAGGGGACGGGAAATCTTCACCATCCATGGTGCCGAGCATCAGTGCTCCACCAGAGAAAACTTTCTTTACCACAAATGGTCCTTCGTAATTTGGAGTCCACTTGCCCCTGTGGTCTGTATGAGGAGGGAGGATTCTCTTCAGCACAAGATCTCCTACTTGGTACTCTCGGTGCCTGACTTTCTGATCAAAGGCTTTCTTCATTCTTCTTTGATATAACTGCCCATGACAGATTGCAGCCAATCTTTTCTCTTCAATCAGACTCAGTTGTTCGTATCGAGATCGGACCCATTCTGCTTCGTTCAGCTTAACATCCATCAGTACTCGTAGGGAGGGTAATTCAACTTCAACTGGTAGGACCGCCTCCATACCATACACAAGCTGATACGGTGTTGCCCCAGTGGATGTTCTGATTGACGTGCGGTACCCATGCAAGGCAAATGGTAGCATTTCATGCCAGTATTTGTAGGTGACTACCATCTTCTGCACAATCTTCTTGATATTTTTATTAGCCGCCTCAACAGCGCCGTTCATCTCTGGCCTGTAAGGAGAAGAATTGTGGTGTTGGATCTTGAAGTCCCGGCACAGCTCTGCCATCATTTTATTGTTTAAGTTGGAACCATTATCAGTAATGATTCGCTCGGGAACTCCGTACCGGCAGATGATATCTCTCTTCAGAAATCTGGCTACCACTTGCCTTGTAACATTTGCATATGAGGCTGCTTCAACCCACTTGGTGAAATAGTCAATGGCGACCAGGATGAATCTGTGGCCATTTGAAGCAGTCGGTTCAATCTTGCCGATCATGTCAATGCCCCACATAGCAAAGGGCCAGGGTGAAGACATCACATTCATAGGATTAGGAGGCACATGCACCTTATCCGCATAGATATGGCATTTATGGCATTTTCTGGCGTAGGCGCAACAGTCGGCATCCATTGTGATCCAGTAATAGCCTGATCTTAGCAACTTCTTAGCCATGGCATGCCCTCCTGCATGGGTACCAAAGGATCCTTCGTGCACCTCGTGTATCAACAAGTCTGCTTCTGTTCTATCAACGCATCTGAGGAGTACCATATCAAAGTTTCTCTTGTACAAGGAGCCATCAGTGTTCAGAAAGAAACTACCAGCAAGCCTTCTCAAGGTCTTCTTATCATTGGACGATGCCCCAGATGGGTATGTTTGATCCTCCAAGAAGCACTTAATGTAATGGAACCAAGGCTTATCATCTTTGACAATATCTGCTGCAAGTACATACGCTGGTCTGTCAAGTCTGGACACTGAAATCTGCGGTACAAAGTTGGCAGCTTGAACTTTGATCATAGACGAAATGGTAGCCAGAGCATCTGCAAACTGATTCTCGTCCCGAGGGATATACTCAAGCTTGACCGTTGTAAAGAAAGTCAGTAACCTCCTTGTATAATCCCTGTAAGGTATCAGATGATCCTGGTGGGTGTACCATTTGTCGTTGGTTTGATTAACTACCAGGGCTGAATCTCCGAATACGGTCAAAGTCTTGATCCTGAGGTCAATGGCTTCCTCAAGACCCATAATGCAAGCTTCGTATTCAGCTTCGTTGTTAGTGCAGTTAAAGGTGAGTTTCGCCGAGAAAGGCATATGAACTCCCTTAGGCGTAATGAGCACTGCACCAACACCACGACCATTCATGTTAACAGCCCCATCAAACATCATAGTCCATTCTTCCTCCGGGTCAGGCCCTTCAGTGTGAATAGGCTCTTCATGATCTTTCGCTTTTATGAACATGATGTCTTCATCAGGGAAGTCAAACCTCATAGGCTGGTAGTCATCAATAGGTTGCTCAGTAAGATATTCAGACAGTACACTGCCCTTGATGGCTTTCTGAGAGGTGTACTGGATGTCATATTCCGTGAGAATCATTTGCCATCTTGCAACCCGTCCGGTAAGAGCTGGCTTCTCGAAAATGTACTTGACTGGGTCCATTTTGGATATCAATAAAGTAGTGTGGGTCAACATATACTGTCTCAGCCGGCGAGCAGCCCACGCTAAAGCACAACAAGTTTTCTCGAGCAGTGAATAACGTTGTTCACAGTCGGTAAACTTTTTGCTCAGGTAGTATATTGCATACTCTTTTCGACCGGACTTGTCATGCTGGCCCAACACACACCCCATTGACTCTTCTAATACTGTCAAGTACATTATCAGAGGTCTTCCTTCAACTGGAGGCATAAGGATTGGTGGTTCTTGCAGATATTCTTTGATCTTGTCAAAAGCCTTCTGGCAGTCTTCATTCCACCTGACCGTCTGTTCTTTCCTTAACAGCTTGAACAAGGGTTCACAGGTTGCAGTAAGGTGAGATATGAACCTTGAGATGTAGTTCAATCTACCTAGAAACCCTCGAACTTCTTTCTCAGTTTTCGGTGCAGGCATCTCCTGAATGGCTTTGACTTTATCAGGGTCCACTTCAATCCCCTTTTCGCTTACGATAAAACCCAGCAGCTTACCAGACCGCACCCCGAATGTGCACTTGTTGGGGTTCAGCTTTAGTTGGTACTTCCTCAGACGCTTGAATAGCTTCAGCAGGTTTACCAGGTGGTCTTCTTCTGTAAGGGACTTGGCAATCATGTCATCCACATAACACTCGATTTCCTTATGGATCATATCGTGGAATAATGTTACCATAGCCCGTTGATATGTTGCACCGGCGTTCTTCAATCTGAATGGCATCACATTGTAACAGAACGTGCCCCAGGGTGTGATGAAGGTTGTCTTCTCCATGTCTTCAGGTGACATCTTAATCTGATTGTATCCTGAAAATCCGTCCATGAAGGAGAATATCGAGAACTGAGCCGTATTATCCACCAATACATCAATGTGAGGTAATGGGAAGTCATCTTTTGGGCTGGCTCTGTTCAGGTCCCGGTAATCAACACACATCCTTACTTTGCCGTCTTTCTTAGGTACAGGTACTATATTAGCAACCCATGGTGGATAGCTAGTTACAGCAAGGAACCCGGCGTCCCATTGCTTTTGTACCTCTTCTTTGATTTTCATTGCCATATCTGGGCGAGTACGGCGCAGATTCTGCTTGACCGGTGGGCATTCTTCCCTCAAAGGCAGCTTGTGCATAACAATGTTGGTGTCCAACCCTGGCATATCCTGATAAGACCAAGCAAACACATCCACATATTCCTGAAGCAGGTCAATCAGTTGTTTCTTCACTGAGTATTGTAAGCAGGCCCCGATCTTAACTTCTTTCACATCTTCATCTGTACCAAGATTAATCGTTTCTACCTCCTCCTGATGAGGAGTAATAACTTTCTCCTCTTGTCTCAACAATCTGGCTAGCTCTTCAGGAAGCTCGTAATCTTCTTCAACCCCTTCATCAGCTTGATTGATCGGATTGTCAGAGTCATACGAAGTCATAGCCGTGCTGTTGTCGGTGCTGTCTGGAAGGCACTCTCTGCAAGGGTTCAGTTTGTTCATTTTAGTGATTGATTTTGATCTTGTTTAGAAAAGTGAAATGAAATTGTCATTTTGAAAACATTGCCATTTATTTTTTGTACAAAAAGAAAAAATGGAAAAAACAGTGAGCGGAAAAGAAAAAGACTCGTTTGCAAAAGATGTCTGATATTTCATTGATTAATCTTGTTGCACAAAAATTACAGATGGCCCGATTACAAAATGAGTCTTGTCATCTTGGGCAAGATGCAAGACTTGATGCATGCTTAAAATATACAGGAAATGATAATTACTCTGCAGGAGTAACTCTTATAATTTCCTAGGAAGACCAGTTTGAGATACTGCTCCCCGGGATCTTTGGACGAATCCAGCTTTCCAGGTTGCGTTCATCTTCCAAGTTGTTGACAGCATCGGGGGTGAGCATCCCCCCACTAACAAAGTTGGGCTTCTTAGCAGCCTCTGCTTGATCTTGAGTTGGTTTGTAACCCAACCCAAATCTATCTTCTTTCTTCTCCACAGGCAACAGTTTGCCCCAGCCTTGAGTGTTTCCTTCCTCCACCACCTTCCGGGCCTGCTGGTAAGATGTCATGGAAGTCCCAAGTACAACAGATGTTTCATTAATATTCAGGGCCTCAAACCCTTGACTCATCGTCTCGTGGATCTCCCCATCCATCTCAATGTATTTATAAGTAGCCAGATGGCTAACAAAAATATCCTCCTCTCCACAAATAGTGACGACTTGGCCTTCCCACTCAAATTTTAACTTCTGGTGAAGGCTAGACGTTACTGCGCCGGCGGCGTGAATCCATGGTCTACCCAACAAACAGCTGTAGGCAGGCTGATTGTCCATCACGTAGAAGGTCGTTTTGAAAGTCTGTGGGCCAATCGTTACAGGCAACTCAATTTCTCCCAGAACTGATCTCTTAGAGCCGTCAAAGGCTCTCACCACTAAGTTGCTGGGACGTAATGCCAATCCTTCATATTCCAGCTTCACAAGGGCTTTTTTAGGCAAGACATTGAGGGATGATCCTGTGTCTACCAGCACATGGGAAAGAACTGCACCTTTACATTCCATGGTAATGTGCAAAGCCTTGTTATGATTGCGGACTTCCGTAGTCAAATCAGTGTTGGTGAATCCTAGTCCATTACTAGCATTAACATTTCCAACCACAGCTTCCAACTGATTGATGGTGATCTCTTCTGGCACATAAGCTGCGTGCAAGACTTTTAGCAGTGCGTTCCGATGAGCCTCGGAGCACATAAGCAATGATAGAATGGAGATCTTGGAAGGCGTCTGGTGAAGCTGGTCCACTATTTTGTAATCACTTTTATTGATGATTCTCATGAACTCATCAACTTCTTGATCAAAAGGTGTTTTTAAAGCTTCTCTAGCAACCTGCTCTTCTTGCACCATGCTTTTCCCTTTTGCCTTGGCAGCAGCTTCTGCTTCGGCAGTGGGTCTTTGAATTTGCGGGGCAAAGAGACGTCCGCTTCGAGTGAAGCCTCCGCCTCCTCCCACATTGTCTATTTGTGGTGAAGAAGTTGATGATTCCAAAGTGATTTTCTGTCCTTCGCAGTATAAATCAGAACCGTAATGCCAAGGGATGACATTACTGCTTTCATAAGGTACCGGCCCAAGCACTGTGACAGTGACTGGACTGATGGCAGCTGCAGAAGGGACCATGATAGTCTGTGGATCATAGTATATTGTGACTGGTGCTCTGGTAGGAGTGGCATTTTGTGAGTTGTAGGCAGAATCATTGGCAGGATCATAATAAATTGTCACTGTTGAGACACTTTCATTGTTGGTTGCTGATGTTGTAGGAGACATAGTTGGAAGGATGGGTGTTGTTGTTGTAGGAGACTCTGAATGAAGGGGTGCTGAAGTTGTAGAAGGGAAATTTGCTGATATTTGGTCTGTTGAAGTAATAGATGAAGCACTTGTTGATGAAACTGAAAAGTTGTTTGGAACAATGGTTGTTGCAGTTGTAGGAGGTTCTGGAGCTGTTGTTAAGGAGATTGCTGGGTTGGTAGGCACTGATGTGGTGATTTGAAGCAGACCACTCTGGATGAGACCATCTATGCCATTCCTCAAGTTATCACAACCATTCACTGAAATGTTGCAATAAGCACACCCTAGCTCGCATCCCGGGAACATTTGACATTCAAGGAGTTGAGCTTTAATCTCCACCAAGGGTGTCCGAATCTGACCGACACTGGTTATCAAGTAAGACGGCTTGTCTTCTTCAATAGCATTGATTCGGGGACCACCATGGTGTGGCATAGGGTTCTTGTTGACATTTGGTGGTGGTGCAAAGTTCAGAGCTTTGGAGTCTACCAGGTCTTGTACCTTCATGTGCAAGGCTCTGCACTTCTCTGTACTATGGCCAGGTGCGTTTGAGTGAAAAGCGCATCTGGCGCTGGCGTCATAATTTCTGGGCAGACTGTTAGGATCCGGAGGTGCCAATGTTCTTAGCTCAACTAGGTTGAGTTTCAAGAGTTGTGGCAGTAATGTGGCATAGGGCATAGGGATCGGATCGATCACCCCGCTGGCCTGAGAGGGCCTTTGTTGGAATGGTCTCTGCTGATTGTTGTTGTTGGTGTTGTTGTTGTTGTAATTTCTTTGAGGAGGAAACTGAGTTTGTTGTTGATAATTTTGTTGCTGAGGTTGATAAGCTGGTTGAGGATGGATCGGAGTGGGAATGGTGACTGCTGCCACAGACCTATGAACATATTGGGGTCTGCCCCTGCTGGTATGGATGGCATTGGTTTCACCAGTTCTTCTTGGGCCTGCAAAAGGCTTTCTTGGGTTGCTGGACGAGCTTGCACCGTTGTAAGAGATCTTACCCATCTTCAATAGGCTTTCAATTCTCTCCCCGGCTATGACTACATCTGCAAAGCTGGTAGATGAGAAAGCAGCTAGCCTATCAATGTAAGTCCCCTGGAGGGTGTTCATAAACATATCAGCCATCTCCCTCTCTGACATAGGTGGCTGGACAGCAGCAGCAAGCTGTCTCCATCTTTGAGCGTACTCTCGGAAACTTTCCCTGGATGATTGTGACATCCCCATCAGGAGGGTCCTGTTGGGAGCCATATCTAAGTTGTACTGATACTGTCTGATAAAGGCCTCTGCCAGGTCCTTCCAGCATCTAATGGTTGCTCTGGTCAGATGAGAGTACCATTCCCTCGAAGCTCCAGTCAAGCTATCCTCAAAATAAAACATCCATAGCTTTTCGTCCATGGTATAGGCCTTCAGCCTCCCCAGAAAGGATTGTAAATGAGTCAGGGGACAGGAAGTCCCGTTATACTTCTCAAAGCATGGTGGTTTAAATTTGTGGGGAATCCTGACCCCGTCCACTAGACCCATGTCCATAACATCAAATCCCAAAGAATTCTGGGACTCCAAGGATCTTAGCTTCTCAGCAATCTCTTCTAGCCTTCTGTCATAGGCCTCCTCCCCAGCTCCCATCACTGTGAACTGATCTTCCTGGGGGTCTTCTTGCAGCACTCTACCTGCTGTGGCAGTCCCTTGCACATTGACAGGGATGTTGATCTCTGGATGCTGGTGAGGTCCAAAGACTGGGGGATTAACATGAGGTTGGACTCTCTCATTGTTGCTTGTCCCAGCAGTCCCTGGATGATGGTCTTCCTGATTCCTCCCCTCTACCAGTGCTCTTAACCTCTCCTGGCTTTGAGCCATATTGTTCATCACCTCCATAAACTGTGTCATCTGATTCCTCATTTCCAACCTCTCGTTGGTCATTTGATTCCTGACCTCTGTAAGGTCCTGCTGCATTTGGTCCATCTGTATGCCCGGAAGATTGTTGCGGGTGGGATATCTGTGTGGACGGTTGAGTGGAAACCCTCGACGTCGAGCAATAGTTCCTGAGTTCACAACAGAGTTAGTAACAATAAAACAAAAACCTACAAAACAAAACAAAAGGTTAGTATGCAATGCAGTATGCTTATTTGTATCCAAGGTATCCGGCTTGGCATTTGGTTTTGACCTTTCCAGACCCTTGATGGAGATGCTTGTAATGTTGCTTTGGAAGAATTCAGATAAAACAAACTAATACATATATTACGAAAAGTAAATGATACATAGTTTGTTTTTTCCTTACAATATATGCCCTCTGAGGGGTCAAAAATACAACATAAAGAAAAAGTACATAAAATGAAAGCAACAACAAGCAAAAGTCAAACACTAAGGCCAAATTCATCCTCCTGAACTTCCTTGAGAAGTGCTTCAGTCACAGGATCAGCTGGACGCTCTGTAAGATTCCTGATGAGAAGATTCCTGGTAGTAACAGCTGCAGTTAGCCTCTTGTGTTGACTCTGGTCCTTTGACCTCTTTACACCAGCTCTGATCTTCAACTCTGAGATCTCCCTCTGGGCTGCTGCCAGGGCTTCCTGTTGCTCTTTTGCACTAGCTTCCAGCTGCTCAATCTTATCCTGAGTCCTCTTATCCTCCTGAGTACGGGCTTCGGTGATCCTGACCCACCTAGCCTGACTCTCCTTCAGATACAAATCAGTCCTGGCCCTCTGGAACTGAGCTTCCTTGCAGGCATTCTTCAAGATCTGTTCTCCAGCCCTAGACTTCTTAATGTAATCCTCTGACTTCTCAATTTTGGCCAGATGCTCCACCTTTAGCTTTTCTAACCTCTCAATATCCAACCTACCATCACTCATCTCCCAGAGGGTCTTCTGTAGAGCTTGAGTCAGTTTCTCATTTCTTTCTTTCAAATTCTCAAACTCCTCTAAGCTGACAGTTGCTGGAGGTGGTGCTGTGGAGGGTCCAGGTACATCTTCAATAGTGAAGGGCATTCCAGTAATTTGAGCCCTGGCATGAGACCACTCATAGTACTGAGCTGAGGCCACATTATTGCATCTTCCAAGAATGGTTACCCTTTTAGTCTGTACATTGTCCCAGGCCCAGGATGCTTGCCTGACAATAGCCAGATTAGGCTTGATTTCACAATAAAGGGTCTCAGTCAGATCCTGTGCCCTAGGAGGATGGACTAATGCATAACCCAGTTGTCTTTTGAATAGCAGAGGGTTGTAGTTGATGCAACCCTTTACTCCAATCAGAGGTACATTGGGAAATTGCCCACAACTTGTAATGATGTCTCTGCCCTTGGTGCTCTGAGTGCACCATCTGATGTCATCTGAGGTTAGAGCAACAAGCCTCCTAGCCCAGTTCTTCTGCTGGTGAGGGTTCAAGAATGCATCAGTCTTTGGCAAATGCTTGAGCAGCCAAGTATGGAACAAAGGAGCACAGCATCTTACTAATCTTCCCCTTTGCTTTTCATTCCTTTGATGAACAGAGTAGTAAAGATCTCCCAGTAAGGTGGGTACTGGGTTTCTCAGGATGAAAAGATGGATTGCATTCTTGCTAACAAACCTAGGTTCATCTGCAAAAAGTACGACCCCATATATGCTAAGGGCCAACAAAGCACAGACTGTCTTCCACTCCCCCAAAGAGGCCTTCAAAATAGCCTGAGAAGTCAAGAAATCCAGATGAAAACCAGAGATTCCAGCTTTAGATGTCAAATTCTGCCCAATCAGAACTGGTTCCAGATGTAATGCTTTTGCTATCTCCTCATTACTTGGGAAAGCCATCTCAGGGTTGAAGGGGACTCCACCCCTGATAGGTACACCAACCAATGATGAATATTCCTCCAACAAGGGTCCCAACTGAAAATTCTGAAAGGTGAAGCACCTCAGAGGGGGATCATAGAACTGCAGGCAAGTATGTATCAAGCTCCTCTGTGAAGGGTCCAAATCCATAACCACATCAACGATTCCTCCATAATGTTCTCTGAATAGTGGTATATGATCTGGAGTAATCAGGGTCTGAATCTTCCTGATGCTAGCCAACTCAGGCTCAAAGAAATGATAGGAGATGTTACTCTTCTTGGGTGCCATGTTGCTGAAGAAAAGCTGAGACAGATGCTGAGAATAACACTGAAGATGGGCCACTGACAGGCTGAGACTGGTGGTGCAGGTGACTGAAGCAGGTAGTTGAAGTAGATACTGATGAAGATAGGTCTATGCTGATGAAGGGGTCAAAACCAAGCCAAAATGTAGGATGGATACCCTGAAAAACAAATAAACACATGTTAAAATGATGCAAATGATGATGTATGTGAATGATATGCAAGGGTTTGTGACTGAGTTGGATCTGATTGTTGCTTTAATATAGGTCCATGTGTGTTCAAGAAATCCAGATGGAGGTTCATAAGTCCAGTAACCAAGGTGGGGGACTCAAATAAAGAGTCACATGTCCAGGGTTAAAATCACAAGAACTGTTCCAAGATGGAGTACTCTTAACAATGTAACAGGGTATGTTGAGGTCAAGGGTACCTACAAACCTATAAACAACCCAACCCCCTCACGGGTGATGTTCTAAAACAAGGATCCTCAGACTTGGATCAGTTATGAGAAGTGTAAACACTTCTAACCCGGAGGTACAGTGTTTACAATAACCATAAAAGATCCTCCTCTAATTCACCTCAATTTCTGAAGGTCAATATTAAAGGTCATCCAGACTTAGCAGGCTTCCCAGATAGCCCTAGCACTACAGGAAATCTGTAGCACAGAGTTCTCAAGAAGAAACCCATATCTGAACCGTGTTTCATATTCTCGCACCAAACCGAAATGGAATGGGAAAGAACATGAACCACTCTAGCCTAGGTGTCACTCAGGTCCCAGGTATAGGACCTTAACTCTCAGTAGAACACCCACCCACCAAAGCAACAAAACAGATCCAGCCAGCATAGTATGACAGTATGATATATGTAAAGCTATAAAGAAAGCAATAAAACAACTGTACATAAAGCAAAAATAAATACAAATACAAGCACAAATAGCACATGACACCTCAGTAAACACAAATCAAACAAGCGCTAGGAGGAACCCACAAAAAGAACCAGAAGCCCTGGCTACAGTATAAGTTTCCCCAGCAGAGTCGCCAAGCTGTCGCTCCCGATAAATGGGACCGACCCAAATAAAGGTACAGACGCGAACGGTCGGCGAAGGGAGGATGAGAACACACAGCAGTGAACTCACTGGAGATGAAAAGAGTCGCCAGCTAGGCATTTTTATCCCGGAGGAAAGGCAATGCTGCATAGACCTAGAAAGATATGGATAAGACGGTTGCGAACCAGAGAGACTGAGAAAGGGGGTTGGTTACAACCTGGGAAGGTATTAGCACCCAGATTGTCCGTCGTACTCGACGGGATCCACGCTTAAAAGATTTGTTTTTTAAAGGGGTAGTGTCAGTGCAATTTGTGTATAAAAGAGCTGGAAAAGGATGTACAGGTGTCAGTGTAAAAGAAGTGTAAAGTGTGATATATGTACAGTATCAGTGTAGGGACAGGAATAAGATACCCAAGATCATAAGGTTAAAAGAATAATGCTGGAAAGAGGGGGAATATACAGAGACTTTTGTTCGATAACTGTTAAGTTATGCCTACGTATCCTCTCGTGCAATGAGGAAGTCAGAACACCGTAGTTCGACCCAAAGAGACTGAAAGGTGAATTGACTTGTGAACTGCCTACTTGTCAATGCTCAAGTGTATGACCTGTCTGGCTCAGGTGCAAACTGTCTTGCATTAGACGGAAGAAGCGAGTTCTCGTTTATGAGTGAATGTGATGAGAAAAGAATCCCGAAGGAGACGATTATTGTTTGTTTTTGAGTTTTCAGTCTTTTATTGCTTTTGAAAGTCTGTCATAAGTTGATGAGCTTAAGCCTAAACCAATGGATTTAGTAAACTCATCACATCATCCCTCTGATTAGGGGTAATGAGAGTACCTTAAGTGTGAAGTCAGATTCTCACACTTGATCACCTTTGATGCAGGATTAAGATCATTAACCTACTTGTGATTATTTAGGTGTTTTTGGCGTTTTTGTTTAGTGTTGAGTAATGAGATTAAGCCATAATCAAGGATTAAACAGACTCATTACACCATCCTAATAGAAGGATAATAGATGAGAATGTTTAAGTTGAGGAAAGCTCCTCAACTTAACCCATGATTAGGGATTAAACTCATGACAAAACAAGCCTTTGATTAAGTGGATTTTAATTAATGATATGATGAAGAAGTGAGTTTTATGATTTGTAAGACAACTTGAGGGGGACTTGTCCATTAACACTAGGGTTAGTCCTTCTTAACCAATTAAGGAAGAATTAGAACCCTAATGCAAGGCCCAAGTTACAAGTGTGATGTCTTGATGATTATTAAGTGAATTGATTAAGAGATTTAAACACATTAAGGGTTTAACACTTAGGATTAAATTTATACACTCCATCCTAATAGAAGGATGCAGGCATAAACTTAATCACAAAGCCTTAAAGCCTTTAGGGTTTAGTCCCTGATTATGAGGTGAGAAGAGAAGACTCAATGAGACACAAAGGTAAAAACTAAGTGGGGGACTAATCAAAACCCTAATCATTTTCATGCTTGGTTGTTCCTAAGGTTTGTGAGGTTTACAAGAGAAATCTTCAATGGAACCACCAGGAAGCAGATGAAAGGATCAGGAGAAGCAAAGTAACTTGCTTCATTTAAGAAGACAAGTCACTTGAGGAAAGAAAGTAAGAAGAAAAAGAATGAGAAAGCTCAATCTCAACCACATAACAAAATGCAGCATGGATGCATAAGAGAGATGAAAAGAAAATGTGAGAAGTGAAGGCAAATTCACTTCCCAAAGTTGCTTACCACCTGAAAAGTTAGTGAAAGGAATGCAATGCAATGCAAAATGAAATGAAATGGCATGATGTAAATCAAAAACCAGAAGCATGTACATGATGATAATGATGCCATGGGATGATGTAAACATGAATCAAGGCATGGGGATGATCATACAACCTTATGGATGCAAATGAAGCAAGTTTAGAACCATGATCATACATGAAAAGTTATGAGATGCATATGGCATACAACATGGCAAATGCAAGATGCAATGATCAAACATGCTTTCAATATGTCTTAAGATGTTAAATGAATCAAATGGATACTCAAAATGCTATGGCAAGTCAAGGTATGAATGCAAATGCAAGATGGATGCATATGGAAGCCCAAATTAGGGTTTATGATCAAAGCATCAAACAAAAACCAAAATCAGGAGCAAACATCAAGATAAAAAATTGAAAATGCACTCAAAGGATCCCTAATCCTAGACTAACTCACTGCCCAAAGGAGAGGCTCCAACTCTTAACCTAATTCAAGTTATGATTTTCTTAAGTTTTCTAGGGTTTTAGGGTTCCTTAACAAAAGAATTATAAAAGAAATGAAATAAAATTAATAAAAATGAAAAGTAAGCCAATCCAACGCATCAGATTCAAAGTTGGGGGGTCTGCTGTTGACTGCGCGCGCAAAGCAAGGGTCAGGATCATTTCTGGCTAAATCAGATTTTATAAATTAATTAATTGAGATTAATTAGGTTAAGTGAGATTAGGGCAAATTGGACACATCTGGGCCACACAAACACGCGCCAAGTCAACCAAGTCAAGGGATCTAACGCTTGAGATTCAAACTACACTAATGACAGGGATTAAACCCTAATTATTTTCAGGTGGCCGGAGAAGACCTCCGATCGTCTTCTCCGGTGGGAACCCCACCTGAAAATTCCTAAAACCTTCAAAACGTAACTAAAATGGAATCTAAAAGAACAGAAATCCTTCCCAAACCTCACAGAATCAAAACCCTAACACCAACATCATTTATCTTTCCTCAATCCACTGAATCGAAACAAAACATTTTCTAGGGCAAAAATTTCAGAACACGATTAAACTCTCATCTCTCCACCATTTTCAAAACAAAAGACATCAGAGTGATCAGGGGAACATATAGAATCTATTTAAAACTTAAAAACATGTTTCTGGAAAAAAAAGTTCTTGAGCTACCTGAGTTTTGAAGCTTTCAGTTTTGCAACCTTCTGGCCTCTTTCCTTTGTGCAATCCACCCCTTTTAGTCCCCTGATGACATATTGATGCTTAGAAGGAGTTTGTGTTGGCTAGTTTGGGAGTTTGAACAAGTTCTGTTCAGGATGGTGTGAGAATCGTGTTCTTGATTCCTTGAGTTTCAGGTTGATTTTAGGGGTGTTTTGTGATCATGGTGATGTGTTGAGAAGGTTTATGAAGTTTGTTTGTGTGTTTGTGAGTTGTATGAAGAGTTTCGAATGCTTTTGCTCCAAGGGTGGAAAATGAGAATGCTGAGTTCTTTCTTGTTTCAGGCTTGTGTGATGTTGTGTTTAGCTTGCATTTTGTTTGTATAAACTAATCCTATTGGTCAGAAGATGTGACATGTCCTTTTGTGATAGGTATGGTTACTTTTGCAAATTGTCAACTTTGTGTAAGAGAAAGCATGGGTCATGTTCTAGCCAAGTACAAGGGGTGTGGGCTGCGCAGCATGAGGTGAGGAGAGGGCTAGGGTGGTTCAGCAACCAAGGCAGCAAGTGGATGAGGTGTTATGATGGATTTTGCAACTTGGTTCACTTTGGTTCTCATGGAAATATCTTGTTCCAAAGACCAAACAATATGAGAAACTCTTGGCCCATTCTGATTTTTAAGACTTGTGTGATGTTTGTGTAATGGTTTGACATCAATTAGAAGTCACAAATTGTCTTGATACAAGATTTTGCAAGTTTCCCATTTGGTGCATAACTTGAAATTTAGTGATTTTTGCCAACTTTGATGAACCATAACTTTTGATCCAAAATGAATTAGGTCATGTTCTTGTACTTTTTGAAAAGGTAATGATCTATTCTACAACTTTCATGACCAAAGTTTTTCCATTTGAAGCCTTTTTGAATCAAAAAGTAAGGGTTGAAAAAGTTGCATAAAATGACATTTTCATTAAAAGTCAAACTTGCCCAAAAAGTCAACTTTGCAAAAACTTAGAATCCTTCAATTTTGTGAACTTCCAACCTCTTCTATGATCAAATAAAGATCATACACACTCAAAATGATGAAGATCACCCCTTGGTTGGGTCATTGGGGGCCTCAGATGCCCTGATTTTGCACTGACTTGTCTGAAAAGTGAACTCTTGATTAGATGACTTCCCCATGGAATTTCTTCATGAAAATTGATATGAATACTCCCTATACCATATAGAGACCAATAGAAACAAGAATGACCAAAAATTTTGGAGTTATGGCCTCTGGAACCAAAACCCTAATTTTAGGTCAACTGTGCAGTCAAGCCTGACTCTGCTTCCATACAAATCCCAGTTCTTGTGATTCTTTGGCATTCTTGACTTTGAGAGGGTATAATATGATGTTTGAACACACATGGACCCCTTTGAAGTGATTTATGGCCTTTGGAGTGGCTCAAGAAGCTCTTGGATTGCTCAGATCACAAACCCTAGATGCAGATGACTTTGAATCTATGCAGTGAATTAAAATTGTGGTATGAGATGCTATGATTGAATTTATGCTTATGAAATGATCACAAGCCATGGTGTGAATGGGTGAGGGCAAATTTGGGGTATTTACACCCACCACATAATATCAATACCTCCTCTTCTCGTTACAATCCCAATGCAAGGTGTACATACCATTCTAATAGCCCTGACCATGATACTAACAGTTGCTGGTCATTGAAGAACAAAATTCAGGATATGATTGAGAATGGAGAAATTGAATTTGACCATCCGGAAACTCCTAATGTGATTACTGCTCCTATGCCTAAATATGAGAAGATTGTTAATGTTGTTGATCAGGTTGTTTATGTTCGTATTGTGGCTGAAATAACTACTCCTCTAGCTATTGTCAAGAAGAAACTTGTGCAAGCCGATTTATTTCTGGGTTGCAGGGAAGATTGTTTTTATTGTGCCTATAAACCTGATAGTTGTTGGAGGTTGAGGTCAGGTATTCAACGCCTGATAGATAATTATACTATTCTATTTGAAAGAACCCCTTCTATATAGAGTCTGTGTGGAGGTTTGGCTCAATATTTGAAAATTGAAGATGTGGCTATGGTTAATAAGATTCCTGTGAAGATTACTTCCAACGGTTCAGTGAGGATCACTTCTAAGGGTCCTGTGAAGATTACTGCTGAGCCAAAGGTGGCTCCAATGATTATTACTACTCCTGGTCCTATCCCATACACTTCTGACAAGGCTATACCCTGGAATTATGGTTCTGATGTTTATATCCATGGTGTCAAACAAGAACCTTTGACTGATGCACCTGTTACTGATGTTAATCTTGATGTGGACAATATTGCTGGATCCAGTAAGATTACCAGGAGTGGAAGGATTTTCTCTCCAGAAGACACCTCAAAAGCTGTTGTTATTCCAGTTCATATCTCTAACTCTGGGCCAAGTATTGAGGCTCGGGGAAAAGGACCATTGATTGAACCTATTCAAGATGAGGCACCAATTAGTGAAGATCTCTCTAAGCAGATGGAAGAAGTACTGAAGATCATCCGCAAGAGTGATTATGATGTTGTTGACCAATTGGGACATACTCCCTCCAAAATCTCCATGTTATCTCTGCTTTTATATTCTGAAGCCCATGCCAAGGATTTAATCAAATTCCTGAAGACTGCTCATGTACCACATGAAATCTCTGTGGATCAATTTGAAAATTGTGTTGCTCATCTAACTAGTGATAATGGCTTGGGTTTTAATGATGTTGATCTGACTCCTGCTGGCAGAAACCATAATAGAGCTCTGCATGTCTCCGTTGAGTGTAGGGGCAATACTTTGTCTCATGTATTGGTGGATAATGGTTCTTCATTAAATATATTACCTAAGGAGGTTCTAGACAAACTCAATTTGAATGATGTAGTGTTAAGACCAAGTAATGTGGTGGTGAGGGCCTTTGATGGTTCAAGAAGAATGGTGCATGGAGAGGTGGATCTTCCAGTCAAAGTAGGCTCTCAAGTTTTTTATTCCACTTTCTATGTGATGGATATTCGTCATGCGTAATCCTGTTTGCTTGGGCGCCCCTGGATCCATGGGGCAGGTGCTGTGACTTCCACTTTACATCAGAAGTTGAAATATCCGGTGAAAGGAAAGAATGTCACTGTTTATGGTGAAGAAGAATACATGGTCAGTCATGTGAACACTTTTAAATATGTTGAGATGGAAGGTGAATTTGTTGAGACTCCTTGCCAAATATTTGAAGTAGTTCCTTGGGTCATTCCTACTATTGAAGCTCCCCCTGTTGTTAAAAGAGTTCTTGTGATTACTAGAGTGCCTCCTACAATGGCCTCCCTCAAAGATGCTAGAGCGGTGGTTGAAGAAGGTGGTTGTACTATTTGGGGTCAGCTTCCTGACATACCTTACAAGTCTGACAAGTTTGGTTTGGGTTTTACTGCAGAATCTCAGAAGGTTGTTCGTCGTGCTTGTGCTGCTCGTATCACTCGTGGAGGAATCATAAGGGGTTACAACCTGGACGATTGGATTTTTCCTACCATAGGGGATGGACTCAACAATTGGAAGGCTAAAGACGTTATTCTTATCTCCTTTAGTCAGGAGTAAATGCTATTTCATTTTTCTAAATTTATTTTTGTAACTTTGAACAACTAAATACTTTTAAGCCTTGTGCCTTGCCTGGGGCACAATGGTATGCTTATTAGGGTTGTCATTTCATTTGCATATTTTCATTCAATAAAATCAATGGACGTTTCTTGCTTTCGTAAATAGTGTGCTCTTTGTCTTTCTTTTATTTTTTCTTTTTATAAAAAAAAGCTACGTGTTCTTACACACACCCACATCACTAAATGCAGATATTCATCCACTCTGGATCCTATTGATAACAATTCTGCTATTGCCAATTATGACTTCGAAAATCCGATCTATCAAGCCGAGGATGGAAAATAGGAAGATTGTGAAGTATCTATAGAGTTGGCTATATTACTATAGCAAGAAGAGAAAACTATACAACCACATAAGGAACCAATTGAAGTTGTGAACTTAGGAACCGAGGAAAACAGGAAAGAAATCAAGATAGGTGTTGAACTATAAGATGGTATCAAGAACAGGTTGATTCAGATGTTACATGACTATGTGGAAGTTTTTGCTTGGTCTTATGAAGATATGTCGGGGTTGGCTACAAATATTGTGGTTCACCGTCTACCAGTGAAAGAGGATTGTCGTCCGATAAAACAGAAAGTTCGTCGTATGCGTCCTGATATGTTAGAAAAGATTAAGGCAGGGGTGATGAAACAATTCAATGCAGGGTTTCTAGCTGTTACTTCTTATCCACAATGGGTTGTAAACGTGGTGCCGGTGCCTAAGGAAGATGGTAAAGTACGCATGTGTGTAGATTACAGGGATTTGAACAGAGACAGCCCTAAAGATGACTTTCCACTTCCACATATTGATGTTCTGGTAGACAACACTGCTCAACATAAGGTATTATATTTTATGGATGGTTTCTCTGGGTATAATCAGATTAAGATGGCACCTGAAGACATGGAGAAGACTACATTTGTTACACAATGGGGCACTTTCTGCTATAAGGTAATGCCATTTGGTTTGAAGAATGCTGGGACAACATATCAGTGTGCTATGGTAGCTTTGTTCCATGATATGATTCACCATGAGATAGAGGTATATGTGGATGATATGATAGCCAGATCTCAGAATGAAGAAGAGCACCTTGATCACCTGCACAAGTTGTTTGAGAGGTTGAAGAAATACAAGTTGAGGTTAAACCCAGACAAATGTACTTTTGGAGTTAGATCTGGTAAACTTTTGGGTTTTATTGTTAGTGGTAAAGGTATTGAAGTAGATCCTGCAAAGTTAAAAGCTATACAAGAGATGCCTGCTCCTCGTACTAAGAAAGAAGTTAGAGGTTTCTTGGGACGACTGAATTACATTGCAAGATTTATTTTCCAGTTGACTGCTACTTGTGAACCAATCTTCAAGTTGTTGAAGAAAAATCAAGCATTGGAATGGAATGATGAATGCCAGGCAACTTTTGATGAAGTCAAAAGGTACTTACAGGAACCTCCTATATTGATGCCACCAGTTGAAGAAAGACCCTTGATTATGTACTTGACGTTATTGGATAACTCAATGGGGTGTGTGTTGGGGAAACATGAGGAGTCTGGTCAAAAAGAGCAGGCAATATACTACCTTAGCAAAAAGTTTACCGACTGTGAAACAAGATACTCACTGCTCGAGAAAACTTGCTATACTAGCATGGGCTGCTCGCCGACTAAGACAGTATATGTTGACTCATACCACTTTATTGATTTCAAAAATGGATCCAATCAAGTATATATTTGAGAAACCTGCTCTCTCCGGAAGAATAGAAAGATGGAAAATGATCTTGACAGAATATGATATACAATATACTACTCAGAAAGTAATCAAAGAAAGTGTAGTAGCTGACCATTTGGCTCATCAAGCAGTGGATGACTATCAATCTATGAATTTTGAGTTTCCAGATGAGGATATTATGATTGTTACTAAAGAACCTTGACAATATGAAGGACCTGGACAAGGATCCGGATGGACTATGGTTTTTGATGGAGCTTCTAATGCACTTGGTAATGGTGTTGGTGTTGTGATTATCTCTCCTAAAGGTTGTTATGCACCAGTTACTGCAAAGCTTTATTTTAAATGTACCAATAATATGGCTGAGTATGAAGTGTGCATCATGGGTATCAAGGTTGCTATTGAAATGAAAATCCAATTTTTGGATGTGTATGGAGATTCAGCCCTAATAGTCAGTCAAGTTAAAGGAGATTAGGACACCATGCATCCTAATCTTATCCCGTACAGAGAGCATGTGTTGTCTTTGATCCCGTACTTTGAAGATATTACCTTTGGACATATTCCACGAGAAGAGAATCAGTTGGCAAATGCATTAGCTACCATGGCATCTATGTTTGAAATCAGTTGGGATGATGAAGCTCCGAGAATTACTATTGATCAATTTGATAAACATGCATACTGCAATGAAGTGGGTAATGAAGGAGTAGAAGAAAAGCCTTGGTTCCATGAAGTGAAGAGGTATCTTGAAGCTCAGGAGTTCCCTGAAGGGGCATCTGTCAATGATAAGAAGTTTCTGAGGAGGTTTTATGCTAAATTCTTCCTGAGTAATGGAATTTTGTACAAGCACAACCACGATTAAACTTTGCTTCGCTGTATGGATAAGAAAGAAGCAGTAGAGATTATGAAAGACATGCATGATGGGATCTTTGGTACTCATTCTAGTGGGCATACAATGGCTAAGAAGATTCTGAGAGCAGGGTATTATTGGTCTACCATGGAAGCTGACTGTTATCAACACTCCAAAACTTGTCACAAATTCCAGATTTATGCTGATAAGGTTCACGTGCCTCCAGTTCCATTGAATGTTCGAAATGCTCCATGGCCTTTTGCCATGTGGGGCATTGATATGATTGGTGAGATCAAACCTACTGCCTCTAATGGACATCGTTTCATCCTTGTAGCTATTAATTACTTCACAAAATGGGTAGAGGCAACTTCATTTGCTTCTGTTACTAAGAATGGTGTGGCTCGATTCATCAAGTATAATCTTATATGCAGATATGGCATCCCTGAAAGGATTATCACAGACAATGGTACTAATTTGAACAACACTATGATTACTGATCTCTACACGTAGTTCAAGATTAAACATCATAATTCTTCTCCATATCGTCCAAAGATGAATGGCGCAGTGGAAGCCGCCAACAAGAATATTAAGAAGATCTTGCAAAAGATGACAGTTACATATAAGGATTTCCATGAGATGTTACCGTTTGCTCTTCATGGTTATCTTAGCACCATATGTACTTCAACAGGGGCAACCCCATTCTCCCTTGTCTATCGTATGAAAGCAGTTTTACCCATTGAAGTTCAGATTCCCTCTTTGAGAATTATGAAGGATGCAGGCTTAGATGAAGATGAATGGATTCAGACTCGACTTAACCAGATAAACTTGATTGATGAGAAAAGACTAGCAGTTGTTTGTCATGGTCAGATGTATCAGAAACGTATGATTAAAGCCTTCAATAAGAAAGTTAAGCAGCAAATGTATCAGGTCGGTGATTTGGTAATCAAGCGTATTATATTACCACAGGGTGATTCCAGGGGAAAATGGACCCCCACCTATGAAGGGCTATTTTTTGTTAAGAGAATATTTTCTGGAGGTGCCATGATACTTACCACTATGGATGGTGAAGATTTCCCGCAGCCTGTGAACGCAGACATAGTTAAAAAATACTACGCATGAAAAGAGACCCGCTAGGTTGACTGGCCTAGGAAAAAATAAGGGCATCACAGCGAACCAAAAGGGTTCGGGCAAAAATTAGAGATATATTTCAAAAAAAATGTACACCTGGCAAGTCGAATCCCTGAAAAGGCGGCTTGGACAAAAAAGGGTATCCCGGTGGATTGAAAACCTGAAAGGGCAATCCAGGCAAAAGTTAGGGATTAAAGCGTATGACTATGTCTCGTTAGATCACCCATGAAACCTCTATTAGTTGTGTTATCTATGTCAAGCTCAACAGATACCAATCAGTCCAATCGTTTCCTCTCCAATACCTGAAGATGAGATAATTGAAGATAATGGCAATAGCAAAGTTGAAACTCAATAGGGTTATTTACACATAGCTATTTTTCCTTGTAAAAATTTCTTTGACGAATTCCTCTTACTAGGATTTCCGTCTCTGTGTTAAAACATGTCTAGTTATAGGTCTATTTCTAAGAATAAGAAAAAAAACTCCATTTTTATATTCAGCTTTACTTTTCCCTCTTTATTCAGCTTTACTTTTCCCCTTTTTACTAAAGCAAAAAACGTCCATTGATTATGTTTAAATGTATATATGCCTTTGAATATGATTGATGTTTACTCGAAATGCATAAAATACAATAATAGCATTTACTAAGAACGAACGGAGGTAGGAATTCAACAAAGCTTCGCCGGTTCATCCCCATAGAGTAATCTTTACAGATCTTCTTACGGAATACTACAAGTAATATATTATACTTCCTCCGAGCAGTTTCATATCCTCTGAAGAATTGATAATTAACTACATAGGTCTCCCGGATCTATGTCCATCTCTTTTATCCTCAGTCAGAATATTCAGGAACTTAATCCTTCAATAAGAAGTACGACGAACGAAAACGAGAGGTTCTAAGTACGATATTCTTAAATAAGACGGGAACGAAGTCTTCATGCTCCTCAACAACGAATCGAGATTTATTTTCCCCAATCAATAGTTGTTCTACGAAGCTACTTATACGCTTCAGCTACATAATTCATTCGTACATACATCATATCATATCATATCATATCATATCATATCATATCATATCATATCATATCATATCATATCATATCATATCATATCATATCATATCATATCATATCATATCATATCATATCATATCATATCATATCATATGCATTCTCATAAAATATTATCTTGCAGATTGTTATATATATCATTATATTTGCACCAAACTAACCTTGTTTTTCAGGTTAATTCTCCACCAGACAAACTTCATCAACAACTTACCTTAGGTCGTCGTTTATTCTTCCCAATGGTTATCTTGTTACCTCGGGCCGTCGTTTATTCTTCCCGAAGGTTATCTCATTTTGGGCCGTCGTTTATTCTTCCCAAAAGCCAACTTACCTTGGGTCGTCGTTTATTCTTCCCAATGGTTATCTTGTTACCTCGGGCCGTCGTTTATTCTTCCCGAAGGTTATCTCATTTTGGGTCATTTTTTATTCTTCCCAAAAGTCAACTTACCTTGGGTTGTCGATTATTCTTCCCAATGGTTATCTTGTTACCTCGGGCCTTCGTTTATTCATCCCGAAGGTTATCTCATTTTGGGCCGTCGTTTATTCTTCCTAAAAGTCAACTTACCTTGGGCCGTCGTTTATTCTTCCCAATGGTTATTTTGTTACCTCGGGCCGTCGATTATTCTTCCCGAAGGTTATCTCATTTTGGACCGTCGTTTATTCTTCCCAAAAGTCAACTTACCTTGGGCCGTCGTTTATTCTTCCCAATGGTTAACTTGTTACCTCGGGCCATTGTTTATTCTTCCCGAAGGTTATCTCATTTTGGGCCGTCGTTTATTCTTCCAAAAAGTCAACTTACCTTGGGTCGTCGTTTATTCTTCCCAATGGTTATCTGGTTACCTCGGGCCGTCGTTTAATCTTCCCGAAGGTTATCTCATTTTGGGTCGTCGTTTATTCTTCCCAAAAAGTCAACTTACCTTGAGCCGTCGTTTATTCTTCCCAATGGTTATTTTGTTACCTCAGGCCGTCGATTATTCTTCCCGAAGGTTATCTCATTTTAGGCCTTCGTTTATTCCTCCCAAAAAGTTATCTTCATATTTAAGAAACATAAATGAAGACTCTTTATCCAAATGGCATCTTTAAGCCCATTCAAGCATCACGATCAACCAACAGTATCGTTCTACACACCAGCAAGTGCAAATTTTTGGGTTTTGGTGTTCAATCCTCTTCAATCTTCAAGTCACGAATGGCGTACATGCCAATCTAACTCCTCAGAATCCAGAAAATTGAACAAGGGGCATCTGTTGCACCCTAAAATTCCCACAATTAAGACAACCTCTCAAGACTTCTAGATGATCATAAGGTCCTCAAGACTCCTAATTGGTCAAGAAGTGTGGAAGTTTCCCCAGACAATGCCTCCTCCTAAGCAAAGTGTCCAAAACTAGGGTTTTGTGTTTCCTCAGGTTAAAATGATTTTCAAGGACTCAAGTGAGCTTCATAATATCCCACATGTATTCAAGAATCCCCATGTCAAGTTTCAAGGCTTTCCCAATAAGTTTGGCTAGTCAGATGATTAGATATGCAAAAATCAGTCAAAGCAGTTAAAAAGTCAAACTGAGGTCAACTATGGTCAAATTAAAGTCAAACTTCAAGATTATTTTTCCAACATCAAGTTTATGAAGTAAAATTCATCATTTGATCAAGGGTTGATCATGATTCATCAAGAAAGTTTAAGATCATCAAGAATCAAGAGTTTCTAAATTAGGGTTTTCTTAAGAAAAGTCAACTGAACTTTGACCAGCCATAACTTTCACATGCTTCATCAAACATTTCTCATCCAAAGCTCATTTTGAAGTAAATTTAATTCCCTACAACTTTTGTCTCACAAGTCAAGCCTAAAAATTCTTCATTTGGAAGGTATGAGCTAAAACATTATAGGTCATTTCAAAAGTCAACAAAACGTCAACATCTTCCAAAGGGCATAATTTGAAAATGGTAAAGGATATGGACATGAGACCAAAGAGGTTGGTTATAGGACTCTTTAAGCTTTCAAAAATTTCTAAGAACACCTTCATATCCTTAAAATTGAGGGATTTATGCCTTGGAAAAGTTGGAAAATTTTTTAGGGGTATATTGAGCAAATGAGGTCTTAAAACCAAAATTTTCCAAATGGGCTTGCAATTTTGTAATCCAATCATTACAATGACATCATACACGATGTAACACCCCAAATTCGATTATGAGTATTTGTGACTTATTTGAGGATATATGAATGAATCGACAATTGGTGATTAGGTGACTGATGTTGGTGGTGAAATTATTTTAGTAATATTAATAATAAGAATAATCATGTAGTATTATTCGGATTATTGGTTATTATTTAAAATAATATGAGTGGAAATATGAATGTTATGTTGGTTATTTTAGAATATAAGAGTATTTTTATATAATAAGGATAAATAGTGTTTTATTATACTATTTTATTATTATTATTATTGAAAATATATTAAAGAAAAGGGTAAGCTGGTCCTTTGGTGAAAATTATGAGGGTAAAGTGGGAAAACACTTAACTGGGATAATTTTACCCAAATAGGAGAACACGATCAAAGTTCTCACTTATCGTATTCTTTTTGGTGAAAAGGAGTTTTGAGGAGAGGAAAAGAGGAAGGAGAAGCTCAGAGTCAGAAAGTTGCGAGGAACCTTAGATGAAGAGTATCAATCGGCGAAATTCTCTAAGGTATGGGGAGTTTTCATAATCTATTATAATTATATAAGAATTGGATTATGATTAAATTAGATTTGTATGAGTTTTGTGAGTTTAGGGGTTTTTGATTTAGGTTGAGTTTATGAGTAAAATCTTGATGAATTAGAGTGATAAAAATGTGTTGAATCATATAATTGATTGTATAACTTGTTGTCTCGATGTTATTGTGTTTTGATTGATGTATTGGAATGGTTTTGGGGTGGATTGATATGAAACCCGTAGTGAAATTGGAGTTTTTATGGTTGGAGTGCAGTCTGCATTGAGTAGCAGAGAACTGCTGTAAAGCGTGTGTTAACCGGTTAATGCTATGGGTTAACCGGTTAACCATTACAATTTTGGTGTTTTAATGAAGTTTCGCAGGCGTTAACCGGTTAACGCTATGGGTTAACCGGTTAACACTGTTTGAGAGGCAAATTTCAATTCTTTAAAAATCCATAACTTTCAAACCGTAAGTCCGATTCATATTCCGTTTGAAGTGTCAGAAAGAGCATGAATTAAACTTTATTTTGATGGAGGAAAATGAGAGAAGTGAGATAATTTTCTGAACTGAGTTTTTATAAAGACGGATAGAATTACCTTATAATTTTACCGGGTTTGGGTCGAGTCTTGATGAGTTGAAATAGTTAATGAACCGGAGTTATGGTGTATTATCTTGGGTTGTTGATGAACGAGGGTTATAGGCGTACTATCATGATTATAAATATTATAAACAGGATTTTATTATAAATCGATGATTAGTTATTATGGATTAAAAGGAATGGGTTCTTGTGTTGGTAAGAAAATTGATTTTTATGATTATAAACACAATATTATTATGAATTGGTGTTTTGTTGTTGATGTGTTGTCATGACGAAAGATATTATTTTACGATGATTATTTGATGAACATGAAATGAATGGTGATGTCTTGATGTTTTGAGATAGCTAATGAGATGGGGTTTCAGTGTATTTTCACGATGAAATTATATGATTATTTGATGTTTGAACTGTTAGATATGAAATGAATGATGCGCATTTGACTTCTCGATGAATATTTACGGTGTAACGCATCATTGCATTTCATGACATTCACGATGGGGCTTCGGCCTATTTTGTAGCTTCAATCCTATTGTGTGGATTGAAGTGTCTCGATGATTTACGGTGTGCTCCCTTGTGGAGGGTTGATGGTCATGTATCCATCTCACAATGAAATTGGTACCACATGCATATTGCATATGAGGATGGTTAGCATTGCATATTCTGGATGAACTCATGACTGTGTTGTTGTTGTTGAATTTCATGATTGTGTTGTTGTTGTTGAGTTTAATTGTTAATGATGTTATGATATGTTAATCTAATTATTTATATTTCATATTCTTATATGTTTATGATATATTATGATTACTCACCATGCCTGCTTGGAAATGTTGCCTCTTTCGTGGGTAACTTGCAGATGTCGAAGAATAGTCCTGCAGTGCAATAGGAGTAATTCATGAGTCTTGGAGCATGCTTTAGTGTTCCTTAGGAGTGGTTCTGGTTTATGTGTCCTGCTCTGTGTCATGTAACATTGGGATGGGTTTCTTTTGTTAACTATTTTCAGTATGTTATTATCTGGATAATGTTTTCCATTTTATGATGTTAAATTCAGGATGGTGAAAATGATGTTTATAAAGTTTTGAATTTTGAAGTTAAATTCCGCTGTGAAATGATTTATGTTATTTTGATGTTGGTTAACCCGTGTTACGGGACATGACATTGTTGTGTTGATTTTTGAAGATATGTAATACCCTTTTTGATGATTACTCTGATATTATTTAAATATTATGTTTTGGGGTAGAAGGGTGTTACACACGACCCAATGCTTATTTTTTTCAGATTTTTATAATTTATTTTATATTTATTTGGATTTTATTCATTAAAATTCAATTTAAATATATATAAAATATGAACAATCAAGTAAAGCATGAAATCTTTGATAGAAAATTATTTAAATCATATTTGGAATGATTGAAAGTCATTTAAAATCAGATTGGACCAAAATTGGAAAGGATGGATGAGATTTTTTGAATATTTGAAAGTGAGAAATCTTCATGATCAAGTTATCTCATAAGCCCATAAATCCATAGATTTTTTGACCTAAATTGAATCCCTATAAGTTGATGAACATAACCAGTGCACAAGGACACGATTTTCTGCCTCCAAGAACACCATTCAATCTTCAAAATTTCAAGAAAAGTACATATACGGTTTTTAAGATTCAGTTGCTTTTAAAGGTTCTTAAAGGTAGCAATCGCATCCTAGGAATATTCTAAACATGTTGCAAGCATTACAATCATCTGAAGCATCATATAATCCATGAACTGAATTGGTGTTTCATGTTATTTTTAATTTTTTCGAATCATGTGTTTGATGCATTTTTCTTGAGTTTTGATTGTTGATTCTTGTTTGTAACAATGTATAGATCTTTTTTGAAGCTTTTAATTTGATTTCTAATGCAGGAGGATCAAAACGCCATTCTTAGGGTTTTGAAATCGTGAATTAGGGGTTCTGTAATAAGCCAATCTTAGACCAAATCAATGACATATTTGGACTTATGAGGTTAACTTTGATTGATCTGGACCTTTAGAATAAATTTATGTTTTGTATTATTGATGTTTGAATGTGCAGGACTTATAGTGACGAAGAAGATCTGTCACTATAGCCTTTAGCTACAGCAGAAAGTGTCACTAATACCTAACACGACGGCTGGAGGTTGAAGATGGTGATGGTGCGGTTTCTGGATTTCAAATTTCATTTTATATTATATAACAATTGTTTGATATGATTTACAAACTGTGCAGCTAGCCTGGTGGTCATACGCGTGCGTTGGTAAACCAAAGGGACTGGATTCGATCCCAGGTTTTCCCAATTTTTAATACCTTGTTTTATTCGCAGTCTTAATATTTAATTTGATTTTCCAGCATATGAATTAAGCATGTGCGCTAGCTCAGATGGTATGAGGCATGGTTTTGAGAGGTAATGGACCTGGGTTCGATTCCCAAGTCTTTCTTTTTTGAGCAACTTTTCTTTTTTTATATATATTTTCCTCTTTTTTATGTTTTTAATTGATTTCTTTACAAATAATAATAATACAATTAATCTAACTTAATTATAAGTTATTATAAAAATCTTTTTCTTAAAAAATTAAAACTTCATTAACTTTATATAAAATATTTAGTTTTTTTTAATAACAATAATTTTTATATTTTGTAAATAAAACTAATTTAATTAATTATTTTAAAACCCTAATTTCTTAACTAACCCTAATATTTCATTAATCCTAAAAATTTAACCTAATTTTCTCTAACCCTAATTACTTTTTTTTATAATAACTTTTTTATTTTGTATAAATTTTTAATACATTATCCTTTTATTATTATTATTAAATCATTTAAACTTATATTTTTTTTAATCTCTAAAGATTTAACTTATTTAACTTAAGATAATTTCTTTTAAAATTCTAATTTTTCTTTATTTCTTCATTATTATTTTCTTTTTAAATTCTAATATTTATTATTATTGCTTTATTATTATTATTGCTTATTTATATTTGCTTTATTATTCTTATTATTTATTTTTATCCGATTATATTGTAACTATCCCAAAGCCATGTAATAATTCGTAGATTTATTTTCCGTCATTATTTTCTTTGTAAATATTTATTGTGTGGTTAGTAAATAGGGTGTGAAAACATATTTGTGATTAATCTGACTTAGATAATTAATTTAAATAAGATAAATATTTGAAATAAAACACTCACACACGTAAGTCGATCTTTGATCGTCATCTTGCATTTCCTAGGGTATTCCTCTTGGTTGCCTTTTAAATATGGTCAAGTCCCTCGAATATATGGGTGTCTTAAGCAAAGTCCCTTCAAGTATAAATCATCATAGTCCGTACAGTTTAAAAGATCAAGTCCCTTCGAGGTTGCCTACGGAACAATGATCTTGTCCCTTCGAATAAATGATGATAGTCCCTACGAATTGCTAAAGACACCCTTTAAGTTTCCTTCATTGACCATACGATGACCATACGTTTGTCCCTTAATATATCCAAGGTAATGACTACCTATTCCTTAATAATAGGGATAGTCTTACCATTGAAAGAACATACAAGAACATGAAAGACTTAATCTAGGGTAGGTACCTCTTAGTTGCTTGCTCACATTTCAAAATACTTTTTACACCTCACTTTCTTAAATATTTTTCAAAACAAGGTTTTGTATACATCCATACGAGGATCATTATAAAGTACTTAGAAAAATTTCTAATCACACACTACACTCTTCAAAAACAATTTAAGTGAGTTAAGTTACTAAGAGCCCATGGATAACCATGGATATAAAGGGTGCTAACACCTTCCCTTTATATAACCTACCCCCCATACCCAAGTCTTTAAAAATAGGTCTTTCCTGTTCTTTTATGTCCTTTCCACTTGGATAAAATAAAAGTCGATGGTGACTCTTGCTATCTGCAACATGACTAAAAGTCAGTTCTCCTACCGTGTTACAGACAGTCTTCGTCAAAGATAAACTCAGATTCCTTCATTAGTAAAGAGGTCAATGACTTAGTGATCTTGGAAAAATCCTTAATGAATCGTCGGTAAAAATCGGCGTGTCCTATGAAACTTCATATTTCTTTTATGGTTTTCGACGGTTGAAGGTCCTTTATTACTTCTATTTTTACTTTGTCTACCTCGATCTCTCTATTGGATATAACATGTACAAGCACAATTCCTTCTCTGACTATAAAATGACACTTTTCCTAATTAAGTACGAGGTTAACTTTTATGCATCTCTCGAGTACCATCTCTATGTTTGATAGACATCCTTCAAAGATTTGTCCACATACAAAGAAGTCATCCATAAACACTTCCATGATGTCGTCTATAAGTTATCAAAAATTTCCATCATACATCGTTGGAATGTCACTGGAGAGTTACACAAACTGAACGACATACGACGGTAAGCAAATGTTTCGTAGGGGCATCTGAAGGTGGTCTTTTCTTGGTCGTCAGGATGAATAGGAATTTGGGAAAACCCTAAGTAACCATCTACGTAGAAAAAATAAGAATGTTTGGCTAATCTTTCCAACATTTAATCAATGAAGGGTAAGGGAAAATGATCTCTCCGGGTAGCTTAATTCAGTTTTCGGTAATCGATGCACATTCTACTTTCTGTCACTACTCTCTGTGTTAATAGACTCACCTTTTGAGTTCTTAGTAAGTGCAATGCCTCCCTTCTTTGGTACGACATGCATTGGGTTGACCCATTGGCTGTCGGATATTGGATATATGATTCTGGCTTCTAGTAACTTCTTTATTTCATCCTTGGCTACAATACTTAGAATTGGGTTGATGATTCTCTTGTGTTCTCTAGAGGTTTTACAGTCTTCCTCTAGCATAATGTGATGCATACATATTGAAGGACTTATTCCTTTTAAATCATATATGTTGTAGCCTAACGCAGTTGGATATTTTCTTAAGGCGTCTAATAATTTTTCTTTTTCGAGTTGTCCTAAGTCTGCATTGACTATAACTGGTGTTTTAAGTTCTGGGTTAAGGAATTCGTATCTAAGATTATTAGGTAATACTTTGAGTTCTAGAGCGGGTTTCTTTGGGCATGGCATATGGTCAGGTGTAAGAGATATGCATTCATTTAAACTTTCATCCTGATAAGGTTCTCGCCAATTATCATCTTCAAAGATTGGAGGGGATTGGATCTTCATTATATTTGAATAGGTAGTCTCTTCTTTCTCCATTTCCCTTCTGCACTTTTCAATGATGTCTATAAAGTAACAAGTATTGTCTACGGTTGGAGCTTGGAGGAATTGGGTTAAGATGAATTCGACTTTCTCTTCTCCTACTTCAAATGTCAGCCTGCCTTTCTTCACATCTATGATGGCTCCGGCGGTGGCTAAGAATGGTCTTCCTAGTATGATAGGAGTCGTAACATCTTCCTTGATGTCCATGATTATGAAATAATTTTGGATGTAGAAATGGCCTATTTGTACAGGAACATTCTCTAAAATACCAACCGGAAATTTTACTGAGCGGTCGACTAGTTGAACTGACATCTTGGTCAGTCTTAGTTGTCCTATATCGAGCTTCTTGTATATTGATAATGGAATAACACTTATATTGGCTCCTAAATCTAATAGAGATTTGTCTATAACGAACTTTCCTATTACATAGTGAATAGATAAACTTCCTGGATCCTTCAATTTAGGAGGCATATTGTTTTGGAGAATAGTGCTACACTCAGTAGTGAGTGTAATTGTTTCATTCTCCTCGATTTTATTTTTGTTGGATAAGATCTCTTTTAGAAAGTTACCATATGAGGGCATCTGAGTAATAGCTTATATAAAGGGTATCGTAATGTTTAACTACTTCAGAAGCTCTACAAATTTATTGAATTGTCCCATAGTCTTAGAATTGGTTAACTGTTGGGGGTACGGAATTGGTGGTTTATACGGTGGCGGAGGTACATAAGGCTTTTCCTTTTCCTCAGCCTTTTTTTCATTGGCTTCCTTTTCCTATGGTTGGTCTTTCTTCTCAGTTGATTTTTCAGGCTTTTTGTACATGGTTGGGTTTTCGGTTCTAGGATCAGCAGGTCCATCCAACTCTTTTCCACCTCTTAGTATAACTACATTTGCATGACCTTTAGGATTTGGTTGTGGTTGTCCAGGGAACGTGTCAGTTGGGGCAGTAGTGGATGCTTGTTGTTGGGCTACTTGAGAAATCTGAGTTTCTAACATCTTGTTATGAGTAGCTAAAGAATCTACTTTGGTCACCAATTGTTTGATTTGCTCATTAGTATAGATGTTCTGGTTCATGAATTCTTTGTTTGTTTGAGTCTGTGTGACTAAGAAGTTTTCCATCATCAGTTCAAGGTTGGATTTCCTAGAAGGATTCGGAGCAGGTGCGGCAGCTTTTTGGTACCCTGGTGGTATAGTAGGTGTTTAGTTAGGCGCATACAAGGCATTGTTGTTCTTGTAAGAGAAATTAGGATGATTCTTCCAACCTGGGTTATAGGTATTAGAGTACGGATTTTCTTGAGCATAGTTCTCCTGGTCTGTGGTTAATCCTACAAGAAGTTGACATTCGGTTGGTGTGTGTCCTGGGATTCCACATATTTCGCAATTTGGTGTCACGACAGCCACGGTAGCTGGTAGTGTTATGGTCAAGTTATCAATCTTCTGGGCGAGAGCATCTATCTTAGCTTTGACGTGATCTAAGCTACTCACTTCATACATTCCTCCCTTTGTTTGGTTATTCTCTATAGGTGTTCTTTCACCTCCCCAAATGCAATGATTTTGAGCCATGTTCTCAATGAGGTTGTAGGCATATTCGTAAGGTTTATCCATAAGAGCACCATGCACGGCAGCGTCTATCGTCATCTTCGTGTTGTATAGAAGTCCATTGTAGAAGGTAATGATGGTCACCCAGTTTTCAAACTAGTGGTTTGAACATAGTCTCATCAGGTCCTTATATCTCTCCCACGCTTCATAAAGTGATTCGACATCTTTCTGTTGAAATCCGTTAATCTGAGCTCTCAGTATAGCTATCTTGTGTGATGGGAAATATCGTGATAGGAAGACATTCTTTAGTTCTGCCCATATTGTAATAGAGTTGGCTGGTAAGGATTATAACCATGCCAAAGCTCTATCTCTTAGAGAGAACGGGAAAAGTCTTAATCTTATTGCATCTTGAGTTACACCATTTACTTTCACGATATCTGCGTGTTGCATAAACTTCATTAGATGTTCTTTAGGGTCATCTGTAGGATTTCCTGAAAACTAATTTTGTTGTACAGCTTACAGCAACGAAGATTTCAATTCAAAATCGTTTTAGGTAATGGCTGGGGCAGCAATACTTTTATGCGGTTCTTGTTGAGTTGGGGTTGCATAAGACTTGAGTGGACGATTCTGTGGTCCTCCGTTTCCGACCATAATTGGTTCTTCAACTAGTTCGGGTATAAGATCTTCAGGTGAAGGGGTTTCGTTAGTTTCAGTTCGACGTCTCAAACTTGTGAATATGTTACAAGAGGACACTTTAAAAATGACCTTACTGATCCCGACGAAGACATCAATCTTTGGGTTGGAAAAGGGCCAGTCAATACTAATATGGCAGAGGTCGAGTATTCTCAGGGTGCACCAACAAGACCTTATGGTCCATCCTTTTCTCAATGACCATCATTGCCAGTGCCACACCATCCTTATGGGCTATCAATGCCTAAAGCTTCATACCAGAAACCATGTATTGCTCCTCATGCAAATCAACGAGCTCATGGTCGAGAACATCAAAACCATCATAAGCCTCGCAATAATCTGGAAAGAAGGAATGCTCCTATTCATCCAGTTCATATGTCGTATAGTCAACTTCTACCATATTTGATCCATAACTCAATGGTAGAGTCCAAGCCTCTCAAGCTATTACCAGAACCGTACCCACCAAGATATGATCCTAATGTGCAATGCGAATATCATGATGGATCGATGGGGAACTTAACTAAAGACTGCAAAGCTTTCCAAGTCAAAGTACAATTGTTGATTGACCAGGGGTATATATCCTTTTCTGAAGGAAGTTTGGTTGTCCATGTCAAACTTCTCGGTTAATTGAGTTTGAATACTCTAGAGAGAGATCTCCCAAAGCTAGTGGGTCATGCATGAAGGAACTTCATTAATGGTGGCCATCATGAGACTGTTTATCCTTTGCATTTGTAGTTTCTTCTCTGTTAAATGCTACTTGCTTTTAAATAGTGTTGTCTTTAGTGGTAATATTAATCAAATGAACATGCATGTTTTGAACTAATCCATTCATTCTTATTCACTCACTTTTTCTCACTTATCACAAAAATCACGTAAACAATTGCAATTCACCTCCTTTATCACATTGTTATTTTAGAAAATATTTGAGGGAGGATGACGAAAAAGAAATACACATAATTAATGATAGTCTTATTTTGGAAAGAACCTTGTTGATGATACACATGTATTATTTCGAACCCCCTAACACTCGAGATATAAAGAGTTAATCCCTAGTCAACTACTTAAAAGATAAGGATTTAATAACTTGCCAATCGCTTCTTTTGGATATTCAAAACCCTTACGCTCAACCTGGGGCAGGGTAGTGTTCAGTTAATCTAGCTACACATCCAAACTACAAGGTGAAACATCCCATCTAGGGATCCATAATGATCAATGACTTGGCAATAACAATACTTCAACAAAGAAAAACCAAAAAAAGAGAAAAATATCGCTAAGTCGAACACCTAAATAGGAGACTTAGGCAAAAATTAGGTCAATACTGATGGACTAAAAAGTGAAAAAAGCGATAAAGTAAAAATTAGGGATCTAAGAGAAAAAAGAATAGAAAAAGGTCTTTAAATCCTCAAGCGAAACCAAAATAAGATTCAGTGACCACCATCAAGAACCAAAAGGTTCACTAACATCCAAGCAAGACCAAAATAAGGTGACTGCCATTTCAAGAAATTCTTGAATTATCACCTTCACTCATACACTGTTAAACTCTCCTAGGAGAAGAATGCGTGTGTCTATTAGTTGAATGTAGGATTGGAGAACATCACGAAGAGGGGTGGGTGTAACACCCCAAAAATTTCCCTCTCATTTCATGTCATTTAACATATCATATTGCATACATGTTCTTACATCTTTGCATAGAGAATAGAAGCATAACATTCATAGTTAGAGGCATAGTACATGGGATCAATGACTGATGAAATTGGTGATCATCCAAAAGCAATGGAAGAGTCATATGGCTTCCCAACAAATCTCAAAGGGTTCCCAACATCCCACTTGATCTCAAATGATTCCTCAAGCCTTAGAGAGATGTGGATTGATCAAAGAATTCAAGCAGTGCAACATCTTCTAACAAAAAAGGGCTAAAATTAGGGTTTCTGATTAATGGGGCTTCGCAATGAAATTTAGGTTCAAACTTGATTCCAACATTTCCACATGATGTCAAGTACCTATGGTTGAAAAATCATCCATTGAATCATTTCAGAAGGTCTTCAATTTGTCAGATACTTGAAAATCAAGAAATTGGGGAAAAGTCAATTGTGCAGAGGAAAAAGTCAACTCTTGGCTTTTTGGGATCAAAATCATGAAATTAATGTTGCAGGTGATCATTGGACATAATTTGATCGAGAAATGATGGATGAATCATCAAGAATGAAGAAAATCAAGAGTTGCCATTTTTGGAAAATTAGGGTTTCCACAAATAGTAGGTTTTGGTCCATTTTGTAGCCATGTTCAAGAGAGGCCTTCTCTCAATATAAGAGTCAAACAAAAATTCCACTTGCAGTGTTTGAAAGAGGACATCTTAAACTTTAAATCCATAGCTGGATCATGTTCATAGGATCAAAATTGAGGAAGTTATGATCATTCAAAGATTGACAAAACTAGGGCAAAAACCAAGTAATGGCAAGGCACACACGCGTGCCAGGTAAGGCAATTCAGCAAACAAGTTGTGTGCAACATGTCAGGCTAAATTACTCCATCAAGAAAGCCTCAAATGATTTTTTGTTGAACATAAAAGTTGTTCATTGGCATGTCCTCTACAACTTTGATGCTTATATTTTTTCATTTGATCAATGCCTTGGAAGTTATGAAGGTTCAAAGATAGGGTTTCAAGCTGATCATCCCATATGCATATTGTCCAAGACATGCCCACCTCTGGCTGGCCCATGAATGCAGTCATGATCAAGCATATTCATTGACATTTTTGAGTGATCTAAAGGCCACATCTCATCTTGGAATGAACATCAAAGTTGTTCTATGATGCATTGCCTTCAATTTGCTCACAAGAAGTTCCTAATTTGGTACCTTGCGCATAAAGGTTTGTCTCATTGAAGATCACAAGTTGCATCTGGTTTTCTTGTTGGCCAAGGAATCATATCATGAGATTGATTGTGTTTGATTCAGTCTTGCAGGCATCAGTTAACATGTTATGTTCACAAGGCATCACATAAAGAGATCAAATCATCCCATACTTGCATGCTTACACCAGTTGCCATGTACCATAATGAAAATTCAAATAAATGAGAAGTATAGCATTGAAATATGGTTTGCATGGATCTCATCTTCACCACACATCAATCTGACATCACCATAAGCAATGAACAACTCCATACACTTGATCAAATTCGAGCTAGCTTGATTATCATTTGGCATTGGTGCATACACCCTATAATTTCTTTTCACACCATTAACCATGGTTCTAATTATTAACCATGATGGTTAATAATTAACCACACCTATAAAAGCTAGCTCTAACAAATTTTGTACTTCACTTCACACTTTGCTCGATTCATATTCATTTTTGTTCTGATTTATCTCTCTACAATTGGAAGAGTTTTCTCTGCATTTGCTTCATTGGTGCACGATTCAAGTTGTGTCTTACTCCAATTTTCATCAATCCATAATCACCTTCAAACTCTAATCATCTTCCATGGCTGAAGCAAGATGAATACTCAAGAACAAACTTATCTGCATTTTGGAGTTTCCCACACTTTGGCAAGATTCAAGTGGTTTAGAGTGTTTATTTTACTCTTTGAAGATCAAGAACAAGTTCATCATCTCTGGTTTTCTCTGTTTGATCCAGATTTCTCCACATCCAGGTTTGAACATCTTGAACTTGTTTTGCATCTGAATTATGATTCAAGACCTTATTCATGCTTGATTTGAGTCTAATAAACAAGAACGAACTGTGGTGGGTAGTAATCAGACCTTTTAGAGGTGATTGAATATTTTAGGGCAAAATGATTTGTTTCAGTTATCTCTGTACATGTGTTTGTTGTGATTTCTAAGGTCAGATTCATGATCTATGTGACTTCATATTCATTTCTGTATGCGGGTTGTTAGTTTCCTTGAACCTGTAAGAATTGCCTCACTAGAGACTCACTGGAGAAGACAACCGGAAGTATTCTCCGGTCACCTGAATAGTGCTCAGGCCATAATATTAGGGTTTTGTAATTTTAAGTCGTGGACGTTGGATGAGTTTGATCATATGTTTATAAACCTGCCAGCACATTAATGAAAATTTTCCATCCACGTGACCTAGTTAGTGGACCTGAGTGATTGTGTGTGTGTGTATGCTCCCACCTCACTTGTCATGTGTATCACATAGGGACCAGGTGATTTGTTTCCTTGATCAGTTTAGATGCGTATATCTGATCCTAGGGAATGCATTGAGTCAATGGGTTGACTGGAGATCCACCATAAATTTGTGGACTCAGTGCATTTAGTGGACCTGGGTTTTATTACTATCTACACATCCATTTTTAAGAACCAAAGCTTTTGAACTTGAATCCTTTGCTGACTACACCCCTGCTTCCTTCTTCTTTTATTTTCAATTTTAATTTTACATCTTTTTCATTCTTGATTTTTAAAAATAGTAAAATGTTCATAAAAATTCTAAAAGAATTCACACATGTTATTAAACATTTTATAAAATTTTTACCAAATTTTATTTTTAATTTCCATTTTATTTTGGTCCCTGAATTAATTTTTTCCCTTAATTTCTTTTTGATTTTTCTTCCTCATGAACACTTTTTATTGTCCATTTTATTTCTCTCAATCCAAACCTAGTCTTTATCCCATTATTTTTGCCTTATTCAGAGGACATTTTGAAGTGTTGAGAAACATTTTTCCATAATTTGTAGGTCACTTTTTGTATCCTTTTGAGCCTCTTATTTGGGCATAGTGCCTTGAAACCCTAACATGACTTTGCATAACCATTTGGATGGGTTTAATTGTGAATCTTTGGGAGATTTTTTTAGAGTGTTGTTTACTTCTGGTTGGTGACCTTATATACTTAATTTTATCATTTTCTCATGACCATAACCATTTGTTGGATACCTTGTTTCTCAAGTCACATTTTATACATCCTTCTTCCCTTCTTCTAACCTAGTTTTGGTAAAGGCATTTATGCCATTCATTAGAGGTATTTTGTATGATTTCTTAGGGTACCATGAGACATTTATAAGTGCCTTTTGTTCAATTATATGTCCCTTGCTTGAATTCTTAGTTTTCTTGATCCATAAATTTCACATTTTGATCACACTTGCCTCTTTGGCCAACTTCTCCATCTTCTTCCACCTTTAATAATTCTTAACCCACTTTGTGAGTTTTGTTACCACTTTATAGCCTTCTTGTACACTTAATAAGGTGTTCACTTCTGATATCACATCATTTCATTTAATCAAGAGACCTTTCATCCCATATGTTAATCTATTGAACATGATTATTTCTAATTCAAACTTTCCTTTCTCATAACCCTAAAATGGTTCACAAGTGTTCATTTGTGGTTAGTTTATGTTATACTCTTCATGTTAATAGCTCATCTAGCCTCTGAATTTTGTATTGGAAGTTCATTTTTTCTTGTTCATGTTTGACTTTTGTTCCAAGTCACTTCCTTTCTCATAAAACAACTTATTCATTTCTCATTACTTCTTCTTCATCTAATCTCTTACACTTGAGGGATTTTTCTAATACTTTGGGTATACTTTCATTTACTTATGAGACACTTTTAATTGATGTTAAGTTCTGAATTTGACATTTAACCATGGTTTGATACATGTTTACCTTGCACCTTCATTCAATTTTCTTCATCTAACTTCAACTTGAACTTCTTTGGAGTTTAGTACCTAGTTAGGTCATAGTTTGTTAGTGTTTGATCTTATAGCCTTAGAACACATTAATATGGTTTAGCTACTGACTTTAGAAGCCTTTTATCATTTAGGATCCTTCTCCTTTAGGACTTAGCCATAGGGAACCATTAGTGATATTTCATGACTTGTATAGCGTTTGTAGTTGCTTGAATAGGGGCAGCTGTAACACCCAAAGTTTTCCCTCTTGTTTCTAGCATCATCCTCATGTCATAATCATCATAAGCATGGCATATTTTTTAGCATCTTTGCATAGAAAAATGAAGCATAACATTCTCATGTCCTCACATTGGGCATATGATCAATCATTGGTACATTTGAAGCCTTACAAGTCAAAGCAAGAGGATAAATGACCTTGGATAAGTCTCACAAGGATATCTTATATCTTATACAAGCTCAAGATCCTTTACAAGAACCCAATGGTTTGGGAGGTTATCAGATGATCCAAGGAAGGGCAAGCTCCTACACAAATGATCCTTAAATTAGGGTTTCATGTCAAGCAGGGATTCTTTGTGACTTTGGCCATTTCATATGGGAAACGTCCTTCATATGATATGAGAATGCTATGGATGAAATTTGATGAGAAAACTCATTGAGGAAGGCAGTTATTTCATCAGTTGCTTGCATAAGAAGAAATTGGTCAAACTGATTGTTTGAAAAGTCAACTGTGGCAATTCAAGGGTTCCAATCCCACTTTTCAAGCCAAGGGATGTCCTTAAGGTCATATAATAAGTTTGGAAAAGTCAAAGATCAAGAATCAAGAGGTTTTGAGAGACTTTCTATTTTTGGCATGTGACTTGTAATGAAAGTTACTATTTTTGGCAAGTTTTGCCCTAATCTTCAAGTGATTCTTACATGGCCAAGATAAATCCAAATGAATTTCCATTGAACATGAAAGTTGTAGAGTATGATCTCCCATTTTTAAAAAGTATAAGTACATGTTCATAGCCTTCATGGTTTGAAAGTTATGGCCAATCGAAATTCATTCATTTTTAGGGTTTACCATGAATTCAAGCCTCTCCAATTTTGCAAATTACCTTGTATTGCATTTTTAAGTTATCCTATGGATTGGTTCTGGTCATAAGCATCAAGGGAAAAACATGAAGAGTATTTGGCTCAAGAGAAGATACCAAAATCGTGCATGGGATGCATGATATTACACTTAGTGTATTTTTGCAAAATCTTGAGGAAACCATGATCCACTTAAATCCAATGGCCAAAATTGAGTCAAGGGTAAATATGGAATGAAATGAAGTCAGGACATGCACTTGTACACAAGTTAGCATGAGCAAATCACCTGATCACAATTCTTTTGCAAAAATTGCAATTTGAAATCAATCACACTTCACATGCGTGCATTGGTGCAAAAACCCTAGTCAGGTGTGAATGCTAATGATATATAAAGAATCCATGCACTGAATTTGACCTAGTTCTCTCTCATTCTGTCACTCTCCATTTTCTTGCATAGCTACATTTTGTTTCGATTTGCTTCACACAGCCACACATTTCCAAAACCAACCATAGATCCTTGATCCTTGAGCTCTGCTGATCATGAATCCACCATCACTTTGAGTTTTAAGCATGTTTCATATCAGTGCAAGTTCAAAGAAAATACATTCGGTTTGCTAGATCCAAGAGGTTTCAAAGCTTCTTTCACATTTATTTTGTGATTAGAGGTTGCAAGAGGTTGATCTTGAGTTGATAGCTGGTTTTCTTGGCCTATTTGAAGTTCTGCATATCTCAGGTATCATCAAAATTCATAGATCTGGAAATGGTTTTGTTTGTGTGCATTGTGATTTGTATGTCTTGCTCATGATTCTGATCTATTTAGAATTTGAAATGGATGAGTATTGAGATTGTATGATGTATTTGAAATTTTGTGGTGAAACCTGTTTGTCTTTGATCCTTGCATATTTGTGAGAGTTTGATGTTTTTTATTCCATATTCTTGTTCTCCATGGTTGAATGAGTGAATCTGGAAGTTTTTATGCATTTCTGTGAATGTTTGTTCTTGAGCATGAAGTTTCTGGTGACCGGAGCTAGGGCTCCGTCACCAGAATCTAGGAATGATGAATTCGCCGGTGAATGAAGGAGATGATCTTGTAGCCATACAATCTGTTGATCTGGATGGTTGTGGTGAAGCCAGCGCTTTAAAAGGGAGGCTCTCCCTCACGTGTTTTATATTTTCACAGTAATGCTGCATGTTTCGCACCTCACCATAAGTATCATGTGCACACACGCTAGCTTATCATTTGGTAGACCTAGGGTTTTAGTTGACTCAATCTGATGCGTTGCTCTGATCCATTGGTTTATTATTTTTCCATTTTTATTTGAATTTCCAATGTTATTTTCATGAGCCTGTGCAGGATCCATGGGACTCAGTTGTTATTCGCACCCTTCCCATTGCTGAGCCCATTTGGTTTGAATTGGTTCCCCTTGTTATTCTCACCCCTGGCTCATTTGCATGTTATTTTATTTTCTTTTTTACATCAGTTTGGTTTTTAATTTTTAAAAATAGTAAAATGTATCCAAAAATTCCAAAATAATTCATAATCATTTCTTTTAATTTTCTTTAATTTTCTTTAATTTTCTATATTTTTATTTCCATTTATTTTCATTTTCCACGTAAGAATTAATTTCCACTTTTATTAATTGTTTCTTAATTCATTTTTAATGCATACTGACTTGTGGATTTTATATCTTGATCATCAATTTGAATTTTGAGTTGGTTCTTTTTGCATTTGATTCATATTAAAGTGTAGTTTGTGGATGATTTTTCTTCTGATTTTTAGAAGCTTGTGTGAATATTTTTGATAGTTGACTTGTGTGTGAAGTTTCAAAACTCTAATTGGTGTTCTCGAGGTCCTTTGACCTAGTTGCTTATTGATTCTGACTTTGTTCTTTTGACATGATATTATCACTTGACTAATGAATACTTGTGTTTATTTTCATAATTGTTGCATGAGTTTATGATTTGATTTGAGTTTTCATGTGAGATTACCTTAATTTTTCTTCTTCTTGTTGGCATGCTTAGTTCTTAGGCTAGGAGGGCACTTGTGCCAACTCCTATAGGTTGTTTAGAGGTATTTTTATGAGGTTTGATCCCTGGTCCTTGCTTAGGGGATGTGCTTTGAGTTTTTTTCCTTGTTACTTGTCTTTAAAGTTTCTCACAAAAGTATGCATATTCATTTCACCTTCTTTCTTCATTTGCTCTTTTTGATGCTTGTGATTGGGTTTGTGTGCTTCTTCCCTATGTTTACTCATGCTTCTTAGGCACATATTAACATGATTAGGTCCCTGGTTTTTCATATGATTGCTTATGCCTTGATTTGGTTTGTGTTTGCTTGTCCTTACACTTGTTCACATGTCTACTTCATTTCCCATTCTTATATTGTCTGTGTTTGAACTTGTATGAGCTTTTCTTTGGTCTCTTATGTTGTTTGTGCACTTTCTTTTGATGATATGGTTCTGGTCTTGATGATTGTGAAGCATGTTTGGCTTGTGTAATCTTTTCTACTCCATGTTTTCTTTTGTTTCTCCCATGATAGCTTGTGTTGGTTTGTTGTAATTTGATTAATCCAATTCCCATCTTATGTTGTATGCTTGATCTTGGAACTTGAGGGTGACACTTTACTTCTAGTTGTGATGTTTTAGTATGATCTTTTGTTCATTTGTATCTCATTTGATTTCACTTGCTTTTGTCTTACCACTTCTTTATGCTTATAACCATTTCAGGGGCTTTGGTAAGTGAGAGGTGTGAATGAGATTCCCATATCTCCAACTCTTTTCTCTTCATCTTTCATTATGCTTTCTCATTTGTGATTTTAAGATGTGCCTCATGCCATCACTTGCTTAACTTCTCTTTTCCCCCTTTGTAAGCAACTTATCTCCTTTAAAGGAGTAAGTTGTTCTCTAACCTTCTTCTTCTATTTTTCTTCTTTCTTTCTTCTTTCCTTCTTTTTCATTAGGATAGAACTCAAACCACACTAACCTTAGGATCACATTTGCATGATAACTTTAGGATTAGACTTCCCCTTTAGTTTTTACCTTTAAGATCCTTTTGGTCCTTTCTTTTTCTCATATTCAAAGAAATCATAAGAAGCATTAATAATAGTTGAGATGACCTTACCCCTTTTTGTCATACTCTCAAAGAAAGTCATAAAAAACACTTCTTCACTTTAATCCACCAAAACACTTAATAATACAAACAAGTTAGTGAATTTAAATTCTAATCTTAGGAAACAAGTTTGAGGATCTTCTTCATTCTTGATGGACTTGTTACTCATTCTATCTTGGGATGTGGTAATAAGGACATGTCCTTAGAAAAGGCTTTACCTTCACTTCCTTGTGCCACACTCATAAAAGACTTCTAAAAAACACAAACAACCAATAAGTGACTCTCCTTAGGGAATTCTCTTCTCACATCATTTACTCTTTACGTACGAACTTGATCATACTTGTCATTTTGCAAGACGGTAACACACTCGTGGTCCGAGCCTGCAACACCTGAGCATTGACATAGGCAGTTCAAGCCTTAAGACACAAGCAATCTTTTCCACCCCTAGTTAGGGGAACTAGGGAGACTCTGATCCTCATTGTCCATATGAGGTACGTAGGCAGCGGGGTAGGGCCCATTCAAGCAAAATCCTTATTTTCCCTACATATTTCCTCTTCGTTTTCTTTTTCAGTTCCTTTCTCATTCCAGTTTCAGTTTTGCAGCAGCTTTCATTCTTTCACCCTTTGAAACAGTTCCTTTGCAAGCGTGGATCCCGTCGGGTACGGCAGACGATCTGGGGTGCAAATACCTTCCTAGGTCGTAATCGACTCCCGAACTCAGTTTCTTTGGTTCGCAAGACATGGGTCCTTCCTTTTCTTCTTTTCTTCAGTTTTTGCAACATTACCATTCTCGTTTCTTCGGGATAAAAATGCCTGGCTGGAGACTCTACCTCTTTCTGCGCCACTTTCGCGTTTGTACCAGGATGGAAATCCAGGGAGCGACAGTTGGCGACTCTGCTGGGGATATCTAACCAGAGTATCTCTGGTTCCCTTGAGATTCTCTCCTAGCGCTTACATGTTTCTGTTTTGTTGGGTGTTGATTGTTTGTTGTTGTGTTTATATTTTGCCGTTATTTTATTTACAGTTTATTTACAGCTTTATTTACAATTTTAGTATTCATGCATCATATATTATACTGGACTATCGGGACTGCTTTTTTCTGTTTGGCGGGACATGGAGTTACTTGTGTATGGTGAGATGAGACTAGCCAAATGCCCGGCTTGAGTGCACCATAGGATTTAGCATGGACAATCACGTTGGCCCTATGTCATCTTGTCATGGGAGTATTAGTGCGTTCACACCCAAATTCGCGACCGTCTTGGAAATGTCTTGATATAGGGATCTTCCCTACTTCATTACATAACCTTGATAGTTATGTGCGGATGGGGACCGATCATTGAGAACCTTTGTGGAGACAACCCTCTCTAGTGGTGACAGTGGTAGACCACATTCTGTGGCAAACCCATTCGCACCCGAGGGTCCACTAGGAACTCACATAGGATGGCCTAGTTCTCTTATAGGAACTCAGTCAAAAGCATCTGGTCGTATGACAATAGTACTGTATCCTACGGGATGAATGTACTATTGTTCCTCGATTTCAGCGCTCGAAGCTGGGGACTTATAAGGGATGCTTGTTTTTCCCAGACTCAGCTGAGGCCTCCCTGAGTAGTATATAATGCCAAACCGATTCCCTGATTTGGTCATGAGCCATTTCTTGGAAATGGTGAAAGTATTATTGCTATTCGGCTTTGAGAGTCCATGATGTTTGACCCAGAGCACACCAGTGAGATTGGGAGGGGTTTACAGGTTTGCAGGAACCCTTTTAACCTCATCATACCCACTGCCAGTACATTTTTATGTGCTGATCTGATATTTTTACCTGTGGAGTTCTTGATCTAGATGGTTTGGTAGTTTGATCTGAGGATATTTGTGAATCATCCAAGGGTATATGGGCTGTTATTCAGAGGACTTATAGTTTGTGATCACTTGACTCTTGCAGACAGCACCCACACAGTTCCAGATTGATCATACTTTCCTTGCATTTGCATCTGCATCATATCATATCATCCTTAACATCTTAGTGTTTTCATTTTTCAGGTTACATTTGCACACCTTGTTCTGGTATTTTTTAATCTCTCATATCCAGATGGCAAGCATCATCACAACTCTCAAAAATAATAATGCACATTACACATTTCCACAACCAGATGTGAAGAAACTACACCAGCTGAAGGGACTGATGAATGATAAGATTCTAGGAGATTTCAGGGCTAGGTTTGGGCAGATTCTCAGGTACATGGACAAGCCAACAGAAGACCAAAGGGATAGCATTCACACTCTAATTCAGTTCTATGATGCTCCATTGCGCTGTTTTGTATTCTCAGATTATGTCTTAGTACCTACACTGGAAGAAATTGCTAGTTTATTGCATGTTCCCCTTAGTGGAAGACAACCTTACTACAACTCAGGGAGAGTACTCCAGGCAGAGGAGATTGCTCAAAGGTGTCACTTGCCTTTAAGCAAAGTAGAGCAGAGCTTGAGGAGTAGTAAAGGGAAGGGGTTGTCTTGCAATATGCTAATTCAGGAAGCTTTGGTATACACTCAAGATGATCAATGGGCACAATTCAGTGTACTCTTAGCTTTGATGGTCTATGGAATTAGTCTCTTCCCAAGTGATCAAGGGATGGTAAGTCTGGAGGCTGTTTCCATTTTCTTTAGAAGGAATCCCACACCTACATTGCTAGGTGACTTTTATTATGGGGTTCACTACATGAATGAGAATAAGGGGGGTCATGTGAGTTGCTGTGTGCCTTTGTTTGCTAGACAATTTCCTAAAGTGGGACCCTTTAAGGATTTGAGGGGAGAATGGAAATGGTCCCGAAGATTGATGGGATTAACTGCAAGTGATATAAGCTGGGGGTATGATAGGGATGTGTTAGGAAAGGAGATGATTGTAAAGTGTAACTGGTTTCCTAATGTTCCTTTGATTGGTGGGAAGGGAATGATAAATTATAATCCAATTCTGGCTAGAAGGCAATTTGGATATCCTTTGAGAGAGTTCCCTTCTGATGAGGTTGTGAGAGAGTCTTTGTATCTTCCTATTGAGGGGAATATTGACATGGCCATCCAGGTATTCCAAGCTTGGGATATCAGGACTCAAAAAGGAAAAAAGGAGTTTGGAAGAGTAAACCCCAATATGTATGAACCTTTTGCATCATGGTTAAAGAAGCGTGTCAAGATTACTTTATTGCCTTTTTCTTTGGAGCTTCCTCTCTATCCAAAGGAAATAATTTCATAGATCTTTGTAGCACCAAGCACTGTTCCTTTAGAAGACTATCAAAGGCTTGAGGCTCAGCTGAAAGAGTTGAAGTTGGAGCATACATAAATGGTTAGCTTGCATCATCAGTTAGAATTATCCAAGTTGACTATAGAAGAGAAGCTGCACAAGGTACAAGTATAACAAGAGGCTAAGGACAAAGAGTTAGCAGAAAGGGAGGCTTACTTCCAAAGAAGGGGGTTGATGGACATCAAGAGAGAAGAACTATTCAAGAAAAATAAGAAGGCTCTCAGGGATGCTAGGCAATCTCTTACTTGGGTGTATGGTCAAAGAGAGCAAGATCAAGCAGAGTACAAGAAGAAATAAGAGATGTTCACGTTGTAGATCGTCGCTCAAGGAGAAGAATTAGAACATGCTTACAGGAGGCAACATGAGGTGTCTCAACAGCTGCATGAGGCTCTTGAAGAGGTAGCAGATCTCAGAAGAAGAGCATATGTGAAGAGAACTCGAGTAGAGATGGGGGAAGAGCCAGAGTCTTCTTGCAGTTTGGAGTTCTAGTTTTTCTTTGTACTTCTGATCACCTACAAAATTGTTGTAGGGATCTATTTTGATTACTGTATTTTGTGCTATGTAAAACTTTAAACCCTATGGGGATGTTGTTTGTGCCTTAAGGCCTTTATCTTATTGCATCTTTCTTTTGTCAAAATTCCTCGAGCTGTATGTTTCTTTTCATAGTTTGGTTATGGAAATGGTGTGGAAAATAGTGAAAGAGAGGATCATAACAGGTTCATTCCAAAGGCCATTTGGATTCCTCATGAGATACCAGAACTAGGGGCAATAAAAGCTTGATGATGAAAACATGAAGATTGCATTGCATATAACGTGTTTGTTTGTTTTGCAGGTAGTTCATTAATTTTCTAACGTTTATATCAATTTCAGGCACTATAGCTCCTAGGAAGGTTTAGAGACAGCCAATTGTGCACATATACCCTACAAAGGTGAACAAAGAGAAAGAAATGGATCAGATGCAAGCAGTTCTGGCTGACCTAAGGACACGAATGGACAACTTCATGGCCCTCATGGTTGGGATGGGTCAAACTCAAGAGCGCCTGCGTGAAATGGTAGAAAACAATTAAGCCAGGAATAATGGGACAACAGATGGAGGTAATCGCAACGGGGTTGGCGCCCGTCACGTTGAAATCCCTGTGGTGCAACCAGGGGTCACTATTATCAATGATGGAATGAATAACATGCAGATGGATGGGACGGACGAACAATTCACTTTATTGGATGACGCAGAAGGCCAGGGGGTTGACATGAATAGGAGGTTTGAAGAAATGGCTGAGCAAATTCGCGCCATTCGATCTCAGAGTTCTCTAGGGTTTGACATCACAGATCTGGGCTTGGTGCCAGGGGTGAGAATTCCCTAAAAATTCAAGGTCCCTACTTTTGATAAATATAACGGCACGGCTTTCCCGACAACAAACCTTCAGTCTTTTGTGGGAAGGATTGCCGCACATACAGACGATGAGAAGCTGTGGATGTATTACTTCCAGGATAGTCTTGTAGGAGCTTCCTTGGAATGGTACATGAAGCTGAGCAGAGTCAATATTCGAAACTGGAAGGATTTAGCTGAGGCGTTTGTGAAGCAGTATCAGTACAATTTGGATATGGCTCCAAATCGTACCCAGTTGCAGACAATGTCTCAAAGTGCTAAAGAAGGGTTCAAAGAGTACGCCCAGAGGTGGCGTCAGCTTGCTGCTCTGGTGCAACCTCCCTTATTGGAAAATGAAATGGCAGACATGTTCATAGGAACACTGCAGGGTGTGTTTATAGAAAGGCTGGCGTCTTGTTCAGCAACAAAGTTTAATGACATCGTGATAGCTGGAGAGAGGGTTGAACCTCTTCTAAAGATGGGGAAAATTCAAGACACTGGAGCAGGTAGCTCAAGTGGTGTTCGAAAATCTTTTAATGGACCTTCAAGAAGAAGGGAAGGAGAAACTAATGTTGTGTACAGTCGAGGTCGGGGCCGTGGATACAGAGGATCTTACAAGCAAGTGGCAGCTGTCACCATTCCATCAAACCCTGTGCAACAAACCCAACAACAAAAACAACAACAACAACCACATCGCAATAATTATCAGCAAAGACCCTATCAACAGAGAAAAGCTCGTCCAGCTAACAGGGTGCTTGAGGCCATCCCAATGACGTACACGACACTGCTTCAGAGATTGTTAAACTTGAACTTGGTTCAGTTGAGGACGTTAGCACCACCACCACCTGGAGATCTTCCAGTAGGGTATGATGCTAACGCAAGATGCGCCTTTCACTCAGGTGCTCCTAGGCATTCAACGGAGAAGTGCAGTGCATTGCAGTATAAGGTCCGAGACTTGATTGACTCAAAAGCAATTAACTTTGCACCACCTCCAAATGTTACATCAAATCCCATTCCAAATCATGGAGGGGCCAGAATAAATGCCGTTGATAGTGGTGAGAGGTTAAACTTAATCTTGAATGTGAATGAAGTGAAGACTTCGTTGCTAGTCGTGAAAGATAGATTGCTGAAAGGGCAAGTATTCCCGGGGTATGATTATGACTGTGAAGGTTGCATGAATTCCGTTAAAAGTTGTGAGGTTTTAAGAGATGGGTTGCAGTGTTTGATTAGCGAAGGGTCCCTACAGTTTGACAGAGTTGACGATAGAAGTGATTGTGTGTCTACCATAACAATTTATTTTGATCCTGCTGAGGTTCCTGCCCGGAGAGAACCTGTGACTATCTATGTTCCAGAAGTGAGTCATGTTACCATTACTGTTCCGGGACCAGTCCCTTATGCTGATGACAAGGCCATCCCTTGGTACTATGGCTCGGACATGTATGTAGATGGTCAGAAGGTGGAGAGTAAAACAATGACAATTGACCCGACTGTTGTGAATGTCGGAGGAGTTGGTGGATTTATAAGGAGTGGGCGTCTCTTTGCTCCTCAAGCTCTTAGAGGTGATCCCGAAGCTGAGGCTACTGCAAAAGCTAAGAGTAAATAGATAGTAACTGAAGAGGTGACAACTCCTGCTCCTAGTCAAGGCACTTTTGAAAAATAAGTTGAAGAGTTCATGAGAATAATTAAGAAAAGCGACTATAAGGTGGTTGAACAGCTGAATCAAACTCCGTCCAAGATATCTATTCTGTCATTATTAATGTGTTCTCAGGCTCACCGGGAGGCTCTACTAAAAATTTTACAAATGGCATATTTACCACAGGAGATAACTGTTAACCAGTTAGAGGTCATGGTAGCCAGTGTGTACGCCAGCCATGGGTTGGGATTCACAAATAGAGATCTCACTTCTGAAGGACGCAATCACAACAAGGCCCTACACATCACCATGGAGTGTATGGGTGTTGTTCTATCACATGTCTTGGTAGACACATGTTCTTCTCTTAATGTGCTTCCTAAGAAGGCCCTGATGAAGTTGAATGTTGAGGGTATTGTCTTACGGCCTAGTGATTTGATTGTAAAAGCCTTTGACGGGTCCCATAGGTCTATGTTCGGGGAGGTGGAGCTACCGGTAAAGATTGGGTCTTAGGTATTCAAGAGTACATTCTATGTTATGGATATTCAACCCGCTTATAGTTGTCTGCTGGGACGTCCTTGGATTCATGCTCCTGGCGCAGTAACCTTCACGTTGCATCAAAAGTTAAAGTATGTGGTAGATGGCCAGGTTGTTACTGTATGTGGAGAAGAGGATATTTTTGTAAGCCATCTGTCGACCTTCAAGTACGTGGAAATGGTCGGGGAGATTCATGAAACACTTTGCCATGCTTTTGAGACGATTAATGTTAGTACTTTGTCTCCGGTGGCTGCAATCTAGAGCAATGAAAAGGAAGGGACTCCTATTTACTCCTACAAGAAAGCTAAGGAAGTAGTCCAATCCGGAAATGCATAGGGCTTGGGAAAGCTGCTAGAAATGGAAAAGAAAGATGACAAGTTCGATCTTGGTTATCAACCTGGTGGGCCCAACTGGTCTCGAGGTAGTAAGTCCATAACGTTCACAAGTGCTGGAATGCTCGACTATAACAACATTTGTGCAACAAATGAAGAGGGGGATAATGACTACGACTTGGATAACTGGATTCACCCATGTGCGCCTGGGGAGGAGCTCCGGAACTGGTCGGCTGAAGATTTTGTTCAAGTTACTTGGCAGTCAAAGTAATTTCCTTTGTTTCCATTTTATCATGTTGCATGTCAAGTCCTGCACTCTGCCCAAGGTGCATGGATCCATCTGTAGGGCCACCATGCTTTTAATGCATTTACCTTTTTCCATGAAATAAAGGACATTTTTCAAACAAATTGTGTTCTCTTTCTTTCGCTTTAAAATTTTTCACAGAAATAAAATGGCAATGTTTTTCTTTTTCCTGTGATTTTTGTGTGTTTGTGTCCCCTTTGAAAAAAAACCAATTCTGAAATAAGCACATCATTTGTGCAGTGTTGATCATTCGGATTCCTGTGATAACGTTCCTGCTATGACCCTGCATGACTTCGACAATCCTATCTACCAAGCCGATGAAGAGGTCGAAGAAGACTGTGAACTCCCGGAAGAATTGGATAGGTTGTTGAAACAGGAGGAAAGGGTAATCCAACCTCATCAGGAAGAGGTTGAGGTAGTCAACATCGGGTATGAGGATATAAAGAAAGAGATAAAGATTGGGGCTAGTCTGCAGGCCGAGTTAAAAAAGGAATTGATTGGTATGCTACGAGAATACGTGGATATCTTCGCCTGGTCGTATCAAGATATGCCAGGACTGGATACTGACATTTTTGTACACAAGCTACCACTAAGAGAAAATTGTCCTCCGGTGAAACAAAAGTTGAGAAGAACTCGCCCTGACATGGCAATGAAGATCAAGGAGGAGGTTCAAAAGCAGTGGGATGCCGGATTCCTTGTTGTAATCAGTTACCCACCTTGGGTAGCTAACTTTGTGCCTGTACCAAAGAAAGACGACAAGGTCCGGATGTGCGTCGATTATCGGGATCTTAACAGAGCGAGTCCCAAGGATGACTTTCCCTTACCTCACATTGATGTGTTGGTAGATAACACTGCTCAGTTCTCGGTATTTTCTTTCATGGATGGCTTCTCCGGGTACAATCAGATCAAGATGACGCCGGAAGACATGGAGAAAACGACGTTCATTACCCCATGGGGTACATTATGTTATAAAGTTATGCCCTTTGGATTGAAGAATTCTAGGGCAACGTATCAACGGGCTATGGTAACTTTGTTCCACGACATGATACACAAGGAAATTGAGTGTTATGTGGATGATATGATTGCCAAGTCTCGGGATGAAGAAGAACATTTGGTCAATCTCAAAAAGTTGTTTGATAGGTTGATAAAGTACAGATTGAGATTGAATCCAAACAAATGCACTTTCGGAGTGAGGTCAGGTAAATTGATGGGTTTCATTGTTAGCTAGAGAGGAATTGAGGTAGATCCTGCAAAAGTAAAAGCGATACAAGAAATGCCTACACCGAAAACAGAAAAAGAAGTGCGTGGGTTTTTAGGGAGGTTGAACTACATTTCTTGGTTTATATCTCATCTAACTGCCACATGCAAGCCAATACTCAAGTTGTTAAGAAAAGAACAAACGGTCAGGTGGAATGAGGATTGTCAAAGAGCCTTTGAAAAGATAAAAGAACATTTGCAGGAGCCTCCGATTCTAATGCCTCCAGTTCCAGGACGACCACATATCATGTACTTGATTGTATTAGAAGGGTCAATGGGGTGTGTGCTAGGCCAACATGACGAGTCTGGTCGAAAAGAGCATGATATTTACTGCCTTAGCAAAAAGTTTACCTATTGTGAATCCCGTTATTCACTGCTCGAGAAAACTTGTTGCGCTTTGGCATGGGCTGCTCGTCGACTGAGGCAGTACATGTTGACCCACACCACATTGCTAATATAAAAAATGGACCCTGTCAAGTATATTTTCGAGAAACCAGCATTAACCGGAAGGGTTGCAAGGTGGCAAATGATCTTAACAGAGTATGACATACAATATACTTCCCAGAAAGCCATTAAAGGAAGTGTATTGTCGGATTATCTTGCACAACAACCACTTGAGGACGACTATCAACCAATGAAGTTTGATTTCCCTAATGAGGACATCATGTACCTCAAAGCAAAAGATTGCGAGGAACCACTTCCGGAGGAGGGGCCAAACCCTGAATCCCAATGGAAGTTGATGTTTGATGGGGCAGTCAATATCAACGGACGTGGAGTTGTTGTTGTTCTTATCACTCCTGAAGGTGTTCATTTTCCCTTCGCTGCTAGAATCACTTTTGGCTGCACCAACAATGAAGCGGAATACGAGGCGTGCATAATGGGAATAGAGGAGGCTATTAATCTTCGGATTAATACCCTCGATATATTCAGAGATTCATCCCTCGTTATTAATCAGATTACCAGCAAATGGTTTACGCATCAAGAACACTTAATTCCTTATAAGGATTATGCCAGAAGGTTGTTGGCGTTCTTCACAACAGTTAAGCTTCAATATATACCAAGAGATGAGAATCAATTTGCCGATGCATTGGCTACTCTTTCTTCGTCCATCAAAGTTTTATGTTGGAATTATGTGCCCAGGATTGACATTTCTAGGCTTGACGGACCAGCTTATGCTTTCTCTGTAGACGCAACGTCTGATGAGAAACCTTGGTACTTTGATATTAAGCTTTTCCTAGAAAAACAAGAATACCCAGCTGGGGCATCAGCCAATGACAAGAAAACCTTGAGACGTTGCTGCCAGCTCTTCTTGAATGCAAACGGGGTTTTGTATAAGAGGAACTTTGACATGGTCTTGCTCAGATGCGTGGATAGACACGAAGCAGACCTGTTAATGCAGGAAGTCCGCGAGGGATCTTTCGGTACTCATGCAGGAGGACATGCAATGGCTAAGAAGTTATTGAGATTAGGGTATTATTGGCTAACAATGGATGCAGATTGTTACTCATACACCCGCAAGTGCCACAACTGCCAGATATATGCAGACAGAGTGCATGTTCCTCCTAGTCCGCTCAATGTCATGTCATCCCCTTAGCCCTTTTCTATGTGGGGCATTGACATGATCGGGAAGATTGAGCCTACTGCTTCAAATGGTCATCGTTTCATTCTGGTTGCGATTGATTACTTCACCAAATGGGTTGAAGCAGCATCTTATGCCAATGTCACTCGCCAAGTGGTAGCCAGATTTCTGAAAAGAGACATCATTTGCTGATACGGAGTGCCCGAGCGAATCATCACTGACAATGGTTCCAATTTAAACAACAAGATGATGGCAGAGCTGTGCCGAGACTTCAAGATTCAACATCACAATTCTTCTCGTTACCGACCAAAGATGAATGACGCGGTAGAGACGGCTAACAAGAATATTAAGAAGATTGTGCAGAAGATGGTTATCCCTTACAAAGATTGGCATGAGATGTTACCATTTGCACTGCATGGGTACCGAACGTCAATCAGGACGTCAATCGGGGCAACTCCCTTCTCCTTAGTGTATGGCATGGAGGAAGTCCTGCCTGTTGAGGTAGAAATTCCTTCTTTACGTGTGATGATGGATGTGAAGCTTGATGAGGCTGAGTGGGTACGTGCTTGATATAATCAGTTGTGTCTAATTGAGGAAAACAGGTTAGCAACTATCTGTCATGGTCAGCTCTATCAGTGGAGAATGAAGCAAGCTTTCGACCAACGAGTATGTACTCGAGAGTATCAAGTAGGCGAGCTGGTACTCAAGAGGATCCTTCCTCCAGGCTCAGATCACAGGGGAAAATGGACCCCAAACTACGAAGGCCCATTCATAGTAAAGAAATTTTTCTCAGATGGAGCGCTAATGCTCGCTACTATGGATGGAGAAGATTTCTAATCCTCTGTTAACTCGGATGCAGTTAAAAAATACTTCGCATAAAAGACCCACTGGACACAAAAACAGAAATAAAGTCCAGGCAAGAAAAGGGCATCCCGGCGAGCTAAAAACAGAATAAAAAGCTCGGGCAAAAGTTAGGGAAGATGAAGAAAAACGTACACCCGCTAAGTTGAAAAGCCACATTGGACAACTCAGGAAAAAAAGAGTATCCCGGTGGATTGAAAACTCGAAATGGCGATCCACGCAAAACATGGGAATAAGCTAACAACTGTGATCCGGGTAATCTGAACCAAATCACTGTTTCAAAAAATCTGACAATACCAGAAAGGTAGGAATCAGTCTCCTCATCTTCTTCAGAAAGCAAAGGCAAGAACGGAAAGTCTTGAAGACATGTTGGTCACAGCAGGAAGGAAACTCATTGGGATGTCGTATACATTTCCATTAGGATAGTTTCTTTTCTCAATTTTATGGTAGCTACCTCTTTCCAGGTAGTTGCTTTCTGATGTAAAATTTTGCCTATTCAGAGGCCATTCAATAAATGAATATTCAGTCAAAAACTGTGTTGTGTATGTTTACTTTGTTTGCAAAAATGTCCTGAATTTCTTGGCAGAAAAGAACATTGCATATGAAACATGTTGCTTTTCTATAAAAAAATGACATTACAGGGAAACATTTAAAACCATCTTTGAGTGTCAGGGTACAATAGATGAGTAGATCATACTATGCAAGTCCCCGAGGCACATGTGTGTATACTGTTGTTGTGGGTTTTGCAGGGTGGTGTCATATATCCCCAAGCAGAGAATGTTCCCGCTGAGTCAGATCATATGGAATGGATCCCCAAGCAAATTACTTCTCCACAAGTGAAGTATTCCCAGCAGGCAGCTGAAGGCCTTTCATTTCCCCACAGAGGTTAGAATGTCAGAATTCGTTACCCAGCAGGGGTTATTTAACCAAGCATCTTCCCCAGCCGAGTCTGAAGATTGTCATTTCCCCACAGAGTGGCATGTTTGGAGTTTTCCATCATTGAAATATTCCTCAGAGAAGTCGCCAATTTATTTTTGGCTAATGTGAGGACACAGACAGTTATTCCTCCCCCTAACCAGAGTTAAGTGTCAAAGCCTCTTGACTTGGTTCTCCCCTGCAGAGTTGTGATTCTTATTTCTAATCAGGCATTTGTTTGATGCTCGTATGCACCCCCAACACTCGTCTATGTTTGATAGTTGATGATGCTTGTATGCACCCCTAACATTCGTCTGTGTTTGATAGTTGCTTTTGCTCGTATGCACTCCCCAACACTCGTCGGTGTTTGATAGTTGTTTTTGCTCGTATGCACGCCCCATCACTCGTCTGTGTTTGGTATTTTCTTGTGGCTCATCTGCATTCCCCAACGCTCGTCTGTGTTTGTTATATGTTTGAAGCTTGTTTGCATTGTTTGGATACTCGTCTATATCATCCCTCACACTCGTTTGTGTTAGCTTATACCCATATGTGTTGATTTGATAATCACCTTGGTACTCTTCTGTGTTGCTACTCCAAATGCTTGTCTGTGTTGGATTTCTGGTATTCGTATATATTAATGGCTGATATTCGTATGTATCATCGCCTGAAGCGCTCGTCTGTGTTTCTTTGATCATCGTCTGATATTCGTTTGTATCATTGACTTATGGCACTCGTCTGTGTTCTCTTGATGATCATCCAATACTCGTTTGTGTTGAAGAGGTTTGAAGTCCTGACAGTGGGATTAAACGTCAAAAATGGTTACCGGTCCTGGCGTAACAGGTTATCCGAAGGAGGTTCGTCTGTCTCAGACACCACTTATCTACACAAGATTTATGAATAAGGTTCGTCCAATCCTAATATCTCACCTGGCGTAACAGCTTATCTGAAGAAGACTCGTTTGTCTTAGACCATATATCTACGAAGGATATATGAAGAGGATTCGTCTATCCTGATTATGCAAGTCTATCCCACAAACTTAAGTGCGTCCGGTCCTGGCGTAACGGGTTATCCGAAGGAGGTTCGTCTGTCTCAAGCCATATATTTTGCAAAATATATGAAGAGGACTCGTATGTCCAGTTCCTGACATAACAAGTTTACTTGAAGAGGACTCGTATGTCTAGTTCCTGGCGTAACAGGGTTACTTGAAGAAGACTCGTCTGTCCAAGTTTTCTTATCTAGCATAACAGTTTAATTTGCAAGAAGCTCTTCTGCTTTGCCATCACTCCAGTTATCCAGAGTGTTATTTGGTTGGGTTTATTTCCCATTGTCTACATTCTCCAGCAGAGTGCAAATTTCAGGTTTTCTTGGTATCCAACCACAGTTTATCTTGAACGGTCAATAGCCCGTGCTATCGTCCTTTTCAGATTAACAGTTGCTTGAATAGGGGCAACTGTAACACCCCAAATTTTCCCTCTTGTTTCTAGCATCATCCTCATGTCATAATCATCATAAGCATGGCATATATTTTAGCATCTTTGCATAGAAAAATGAAGCATAACATTCTCATGTCCTCACATTGGGCATATGATCAATCATTGGTACATTTGAAGCCTTACAAGTCAAAGAAAGAGGATAAGTGACCTTGGCCAAGTCTCACAAGGTGCTCTTATGTCTTATATAAGCTCAAGATCCTTTACAAGAACTCAAGGGTTTGGGAGGTTATCAGATGATTAAAGGAAGGGCAAGCTCCTACACAAATGATCCTCAAATTAGGGTTTTATGTCAAGCAGGGATTCTTTGTGACTTTGGCCATTTCATGTGGGAAAAGTCCTTCATATGATATGAGAATTCTATGGATGAAATTTGGTGAGAAAACTCATTGAGGAAGGCAGTTATTTCATCAGTTGCTTGCATAAGAAGAAATTGGTCAAACTGATTGTTTGAAAAGTCAATTGTGGCAATTCAAGGGTTCCAATCCCATTTTTCAAGCCAAGGGATGTCCTTAAGGTCATATAATAGGTTTGGCAAAGTCAAAGATCAAGAATCAAGAGGTTTTGAAAGACTTTCTATTTTTGGCTTGTGACTTGTAATGAAAGTTACTATTTTTGGCAAGTTTTGCCCTAATCTTCAAGTGATTCTTACATGGCCAGGATAACTCCAAATGAATTTCCATTGAACATGAAAGTTGTAGAGTATTATCTCCCATTTTTAAAAAGTACAAGTACATGTTCATAACCTTCATGGTTTGAAAGTTATGGCCAATCGAAATTCATCCATTTTTAGGGTTTACCATGAATTCAAGCCTCTCCAATTTTGCAAATTGCCTTGTATTTCATTTTTAAGCTATCCTATGGATTGGTTCTGGTCATAAGCATCAAGGGAAAAGCATGAAGAGTATTTGGCTCAAGAGAAGATACCAAAATCGTGCATGGGATGCATGATATTACACTTAGTGTATTTTTGCAAAATCTTGAGGAAACAATGATCCACTTAAATCCAATGGCCAAAATTGACTCAATGGTAAATATGGAATGAAATGAAGTCAGGACATGCACTTGTACACAAGTTAGCACGAGCAAATCACCTGATCATAATTCTTTTGCAAAAATTGCAATTTGATATCAATCACACTTCCCATGCGTGTATTGGTGCAAAAACCCTAGCCAGGTGTGAATGCTAATGATATATAAAGAATCCATGCACTGAATTTGACCTAGTTCTCTCTCATTCTCTCACTCTCCATTTTCTTGCATAGCTGCATTTTGCTTCGATTTGCTTCACAAAGCCACACATTTCCAAAACCAATCATAGATCCTTGATCCTTGAGCTCTGCTGATCATGAATCCACCATCACTTTAAGTTTTAAGCAAGTTTCATATCAGTGCAAGTTCAGAGCAAATACATTCAGGTTGCTAGATCCAAGAGGTTTCAAAGCTTCTTTCACATTTATTTTGTGATTAGAGGTTGCAAGAGGTTGATCTGGAGCTGATAGCTGGTTTTCTTGGCCTATTTGAAGTTCTGCATATCTCAGGTATCATCAAAATTCATAGATATGGAAATGGTTTTGTTTGTGTGCATTGTGATTTATATGTCTTGCTGATGATTCTGTTATTTTTAGAATTTGAAATGGATGAGTATTGAGATTGTATGATGTATTTGAAATTTTGTGGTGAAAACTGTTTGTCTTCGATCCTTGCATATTTGTGAGAGTTTGATGTTTTTGATTCCATATTCTTGTTCTCCATGGTTGAATGAGTGAATCTGGAAGTTTTTATGCATTTCTGTGAATGTTTATTCTTGAGCATGAAGTTTCCGGTGACCGGAGCTAGGGCTCCGTCACCGGAATCTGGAAATGATGAATTCGCAGGTGAATGAAAGAGATGATCTTGTAGCCATACGATCTGTTGATCTGGATGGTTGTGGTGAAGCAAGCGCTTTAAAAGGGAGGGTCTCCCTCACGTGTTTTATATTTTCACAGTAATGCTGCATGTTTCGCACCTTACCATAAGTATCATGTGCACACACAATGGCTTATCATTTGGTAGACCTAGGGTTTTAGTTGACTCAATCTGATGCGTTGCTCTGATCCATTGGTTTATCATTTTTCCATTTTTATTTGAATTTCCATTGTAATATTCATGAGCCTGCGCAGGATCCATGGGCCTCAGTTGCTATTCGCACCCCTCCCATTGCTGAGCCCATTTGGTTTGAACTGATTCCCCTTGCTATTCTCACCCCTGGCTCATTTGCATGTTATTTTATTTTCTTTTTTACATCAGTTTGGTTTTTAATTTTTAAAAATAGTAAAATGTATCCAAAAATTCCAAACAAATTCATGATTATTTCTTTTATTTTCTTTAATTTTTGATATTTTTTATTTCCATTTATTTTCATTTTCCACGTAAGAATTAATTTCCACTTTTATTAATTGTTTCTTAATTCATTTTTAATGCATTCTGACTTGTGGATTTTATATCTTGATCATCAATTTGAATTTTGAGTTGGTTCTTTTTGCATTTGATTCATATTAAAGTGTAGTTTATGGATGATTTTTCTTCTGATTTTTAGAAGCTTGTGTGAATATTTTTGATAGTTGACTTGTGTGTGAAGTTTCAAAACTCTAATTGGTGTTCTTGAGGTCCTTTGACCTAGTTGCTTATTGATTTTGACTTTGTTCTTTTGATATGATATTATCACTTGACTAATGAATACTTGTGTTTATTTTAATAATTTTTGCATGAGTTTGTGATTTGATTTGAGTTTTCATGTGAGATTACCTTAATTTTGCTTCTTCTTGTTGGCATGCTTAGTTCTTAGGCTAGGAGGGCACTTGTGCCAACTCCTATAGGTTGTTTAGAGGTCTTTTTATATGAGGTTTGATCCCTGATCCTTGCTTAGGGGGTGTGCTTTGAGTTTCTTTCCTTGTTACTTGTCTTTAAAGTTTCTCACAAAAGTATGCATGTTCACTTCACCTTCTTTCTTCATTTTCTCTTTTTGATGCTTGTGATTGGGTTTGTGTGCTTCTTCCCCATGTTTACTCATGCTTCTTAGGAACATCTTAACATTATTAGGTCCCTGGTTTTTCATATGATTGCTTATGCCTTGATTTAGTTTGTGTTTGCTTGTCCTTACACTTGTTCACATGTCTACTTCATTTCCCATTCTTATATTGTTTGTGTTTGAACTTGTATGAACTTTTCTTTGGTCTCTTGTGTTGTTTGTGCACATTCTTGTGATGATATGGTTCTGGTCTTGATTATTGTGAAGCATGTTTGGCTTGTGTAATATTTTCTACTCCATGTTTGCTTTTGTTTCTCCCTTGATAGCTTGTGTTGGTTTGTTGTGATTTGATTAATCCACTTCTCATCTTATGTTGTATGCTTGATCTTGGAACTTGAGGGTGACACTTCACTTCTAGTTGTGATGTTTTAGTATGATATTTTGTTCATTTGTATCTCATTTGATTTCACTTGCTTTTGTCTTACCACTTATTTATGCTTATAACCATATTAGGTGCTTTGGTAAGTGAGAGGTGTGGATGAGATTCCCACATCTCCAACTCTTTTTTCTTCATCTTTCATTATGCTTTCTCATTTGTGATTTTAAGATGTGCCTCATGCCATCACTTGCTTAACTTCTCTATTCCCCCTTTGGAAGCAACTTATCTCCTTTAGAGGAGTAAGTTGTTCTCTAACCTTCTTCTTCTCTTTTTCTTCTTTCTTTCTTATTTCCTTCTTTTTCATTAGGATAGAACTCAAACCACACTAACCTTAGGACCACCTTTGCATGATAACTTTAGGATTAGACTTCCCCTTTAGTTTTTACCTTTAAGATCCTTTTGGTCCTTTCTCTTTCTCATCTTCAAAGAAATAATAAAAAACATTAATAATAGTTGAGGTGACCTTCCCCCTTTTTGTCATACTCTCAAAGAAAGTCATAAAAACACTTTTTCACGTTAATCCACCAAAACACTTAATAATACAAAAAAGTTAGTGAATTTAAATCCTAATCTTAGGAAACAAGTTTGAGGATCTTCTTCATTCTTGATGGACTTGTTACTCATTCTATCTTGGGATGTGGTAATAAGGACATGTCCTTAGAAAAGGCTTTACCATCACTGCTTTGTGCCACACTCATAAAAGACTTCTAAAAAACACAAACAAACAATAAGCGTCTCTCCTTCGGGAATTCTCTTCTCACCTCATTCACTCTTTACGTACGAACTTGCTCCTACTTGTCATTTTGCAAGACGGTAACACACTCGTCGTCCGAGCCTGCAACACCTGAGCATTGACATAGGCAGTTCAAGCCTTAAGACACAAGCAATCTTTTCCACCCCTAGTTAGGGGAACTACGACGACTCTGATCCTCATTGGCCATATGAGGTACGTAGGCAGCGGGGTAGGGCCTGTTCGAGCACAATCCTTATTTTCCCTACATATTTCCTCTTCATTTTATTTTTCCAGTTCCTTTCTCATTCCAGTTTCAGTTTCAGTTTTGCAGCAGCTTTCATTCTTTCACCCTTTGAAACAGTTCCTTTGCAAGCGTGGATCTCGTCGGGTACGGCGGACAATCAGGGGTGCTAATATCGTCCAAGGTCTTAACCGACTCACGAACTCAGTTTCTTTGGTTCGTAGGAACTGTGTCCTTCCTTTTCTTTTCTTCGGTTTGTGCAAGATTACCATTCCCGTTTCTTCGGGATAAAAATGCCTGGCTGGCGACTCTACCTCTTTCTGCGCCACTTTCGCGTTTTTACCAGGATGGAAATCCAGGGAGCGACATTTATGAAAAATAGAAAACCACATTAACCATTGGACCACCATGATACGACAATTTAGGGTGAGTCTTAGTTCCCTTAGTTTTTCCTTTTTCGACTTGATTCCTCTTTCTCATCTCAAAGAAAAAATAAAACACCTAATAAAGGTTGAACTTTCTCGTGCGCCTGGAGACTTTGTCATGGGGTACTTGCACACGTCCCATTTCGGAGTGAGGTGTAAGGCACCTACCATGATGAACAAGTCTTAGCATGAGGTTGTTTCAAAAACGATAAAATAAAAAACACTTCTATTAAAAGACGGTAAACAAACAACAAACGTCTTTCCCGCGGGAACTCTTTTCTCATCTCTTCACACACAACGAAAGAACTTGCTTCGACATGTCTCTTTGCAAGAAGGTAAATGCACTCGTACCAGACGAGCCTACAACACCTGAGCATAGACATAATCATAAAAAAACACAAACAAACAAGTTCCCTCCTTAGTTAGGCGAACTACGTCGACTCTGATTCTCATTTCCCATGTGATACGTAGGTAGTGGGGTATGGCCTATTCGAGCACACTTTTATTTTCCCTACATTTTCCCCTTTCTTTCTTTTCGATCTCTTTTTCCAATTCCCTCTCTCATTCCAGTTCCAGTAGCGGTTTTTATTCAGTAGCAGTTTTATTCCTTACCCTTTGAAACAAACTAACAAGCATGGATCCCGTCGGCTACGGCGGATGATCTGGGGTGCTAATACCTTCCCAGGTCGTAACCAACTCCCGAACCCAGTTTTTTGGTTCGCAAGACCTCGTCCTTTCCTTTTCTCTTCGGTTTGTGCAGCATTACATTCCCCATTCATTTGGGATAAAAATGCCTGGCTGGCGAGTCTACCTTTTTCGCGCCACTTTCGCGTTTGTACTAGGATGAAAATCTCGGGAGCGACAGTGGGTACAAATCAAACTTTGAGTCTATTCCTTTGTTCAATAACCGTGAACTAGACCACGTTACAACCCTCAAAAGACCTAATTGAGGCAAGGTTTATTCTGAAAGCATACTTCAACAAGGTTGCATAAACTGACTCCTAAAAGATTTTATAATATTCTCCTTGTTGAATCACAGATCACTAGCTAAATCAGCACTATAATTGGACTAATGATCCATTCATGACACACTATCTCAAAATTCAAATAAATGATTTTTCAAAACTCGCATGAATATTGCATTAAAATTACCATTGATGAATAAAAAAATTTTAATTGCAAGTCAGTAATTGGCACTAAAGAAATTACAATAAGAAACAATCAAAGATGAACTTGAGCACTCAATGGTGCTAACTCGAATCACGATTATCTTATAACCCTATGGATCAGGGGCCTGACATCCAATGAATGTATTGACCTAAAAATGGGTTGGTCAAAAATCAAATCTCTAAGCATCAGTGAATTAAGGAGGAAGACTATCTCAACATTCATCGCATCTGGGGAAAAGCATTCAAGTCATCAGCTAATTTGGGGCAAGTCCTTCCAAAGGCTCAGACAGTTGCAACTCCCCGTGATATCAAAATACTGGGGACAATTGTCTTGTGCCATGGTATGGTGCAATCATTCCCAAGGTTTCCAGTTGAAGATAAGTCCCCATAGAATGGGGCAAGAAAGTTGCAAAGGGAAGTTTCCCTTCATGCTTTAAAAATGATCAAGTAGGTTGTGTCAGACACTGGTAATCATTGAGTTCATAACGAGTGTCGAACGATCATGCTAGTATATCATCATGTCTTGATAAGATTCCTTAATTATGAGCAAAAACACAATCAATATTAATTGATTATGTCGCTACACTCATTTGTAAGTCATATTGGCACATCAGTTAAAGAAGTTGAGGTTCTCTCAGTGACATATAACTTCAGCAAAATGTCAGACTTGGGGCACCAAAAGCGCCCTCATCCATCCTTCGTATCACACCCCAAAATTTACCCCTAATGTAGCGTGATTTTTGTGGTTTCGAAGCACAACCGATTGATGATGCAGTTCGATTCATTTTTTATCCTATTAAGCTGATTAAGGAAGGGAAATTGATATCTCCAATTAACCCTGCTTTCAAACTGAGGTTTAAATAGTTAAAATTGTTGGTTTATAGATGCTATCAATAGAGTGGGTCTCCTTTACATTATTCACAATAGGTTTAGAAAATATTTGTTGTTCTTGATATCTGTGGTGGTATCTTGAATTTGGGATTGAGAGTGTGTTGAGATGTGGTAAGATAAGTGAGATTTGTGTTTTTGGTATTCTGGAGGATTTTCTGATGTTTTTGGGTCTGAGAACCTAATTGTTGGTTTTTGCTTAATGTGCTCGCAAAGATCTTACGACCTTTTGCCTACGTACCCCCAAAAAGAGAATTGAGGGATCAGAGCATCGTAGTTCCTCTTAAAGGATAAGGCTAGGAGGAGGGATGATTTGTATCTTGATCAAAGCACAAGATGATGATGCTCAAATGGTTTGCTTGAATTGCATAGCTCAAGGCATAAGATGAATCTAGTATCTTGATTTTCATAGCTTAAGAAAGGATGAATGGGTACCCTGAATTGCATAGCTCAAGGAGGACATAATGGTTATCTTGAATTGTATAGCTCAAGAAAGGCTGAATGTTGACATGAATTGCATAGCTCAGGAAAGCTAAATTTGGGTGGAGATATGACTTGTGGAAGGTGATCTTACTTATAGTCAAAGTGTATGACTGTATTGATTTGAATGATTTTCTTATTTATAGTCCAAGATTATGATTGAGAGATATTTGGGATTTTATGTGAAGCCCATGTGTGAAGCTTATTTGGTGAGAAACTGACTCTTGATTGTTTGTAGCTTATATGAAGCCCAAGATGGGAGGCTGACTTTTGTGAGAGACTGGCTCTTGAAGAAGAGTGTTTGTCTGTTTATTTGTGAAGTTGAGGTCATCATACTTTCCTTTGTCTTGAGGGATTATATTGTTTAAATCCCAAGAGGAGACTATTTTGGTCATCCACCGGGGAGAAGGAGATTAATGTATGTGTTTAAAGATCTATTCCTATGCTTTTAGGAATCCTTTGAGGGTCCTTGAATTAAGCCCAAGAGGAGGCTAGGTTACCTTTAAGAGGCTCATGGGTCCTTGAACAAAGCCCAATAGGAGGATAAGGGAGGTTGAGTATTTCTAAGCCTGAAAGAAGGCACCTTTAAGACGCCTGAGGGTCCTTGAACTAAGCCCAAGAGGAGGCTATGTTTTGTCCTAAGAGGGTTTTAAGTTATTCAAAGGTTTGGTCTGGTGACAATAACCCGATTACTTAGAGATTCTAGTAGAGATGCAAATATATACAATAAAGATGTGTGCAGACAATTAAATGTGTCAGTGAATGTGTTGAATATTTTTTAATATGTCATTTCTATGGTTTGAGTATTCTTAAATGATTTTTAAGAATGATGTTAGGAGTTACACTGGGAGGTAGAAGCCCAACATCCCGGGGGAGAGAGATTACAAATAAGTTTTATTCTATCCTCTTTGGTGATTAAGAAATATTTTGTTATCTTTGCTTTAGTATGAGATAAAGAAAGATAATTTTATTTAAAACTCCTATTCTAACAAGCAAACAACAATTTAAGAAAAAAATGAGAAGTTAGAGAGAGAAGAGATGGCTTATAATCCAATAATAGGGCTTATACATAAGGATTCCTATGGAAGTTTGTGTATTTTATTATCTGATGATTTCATACACAGGGTAAGACTTGGGTGCTAAAAAGCTTCCTACCGCCTAGACAACAGTTGACCGGAGTGAAACTCCGTCTAGTAGTGGCTGTATTAGATTTTTAGTCATAAAGATGAAAAAGAAAAAGGAGATGGGAGTTGTAAACAAGTGGCCCATGAATCTCTATTTAGGAGATTGAAAACTATTTACGAAAACAGTTGGGGGTCAGGAATTATACGGAAGCCTGATGGAGTTTTAAAACAAATCGGAGAAAGTTTAAAACAAAATAATGGATCCTAAACATAAAGGATTCCCCATGATACATTTTGAAAATTCATTTTATAAAAGAAAAGTTTATATGTAAAAATTCAAAGAAAGAAATTCACATAGGAAGTTTATGTGAGAGGTACAGGTGTTTTTAATGATGTCAAAACTTTTGTGATCCTAGAAGATACATTGATTCAGAAGGAACTGGCAGCTTAAATTATCAGAATGAGATTTTCTAAAGATTGAAGGTAAATGAGTCAACTCATTAGATCAAATAGGTCGAATCATTCAGTGGAAAACATTCTTGATTGCCACGGGTCTCAACAGGCTGATTGAAGGCACAAAAATAGGTTGATCCAAAACAAATGAGTCGATTCACTCAGTCAAACATGTCAACTCAATCAAGTGAAAAATTTCATGTTTCCTACGGGTCTCAAAAGACTGACTAATGACCTAAAATAGGTCGACTCAAATGATCAATTAGGCCGACTCAAATCTTAATCAGGTCGACTTATCCTGCAATAAGGCGTCATATCACTTATTTCTCTCTCCTATTTTATTTTAATAGTGACTCCTTATCTCATGTGGCATTATAAATAGTTGGGGTATTATTTTTTCATTGTTAACAAGAAAAGTGAAAGATATACACATTTTGCTCTCATCATCTTCACCTTCTCTAGCATTCATCAACAACTACACACATCCATTTTTGTTGATCAAAGTGCAAGATTAAAGGTGATAACATTCAAACTTTGGAATTGTGAATTGGTTTGGGTTGAGAGATTTGTGGGTTTTTCTTGAATAAATATTGAGAGTTTGTCCTCCAAGATAATTGTGATTTGGGGGTTTTGCACACACCATTGGTTCATAAATTCAGCCGAGTGAAGAGGTTTAAACATCAAAGAGATTGTTCAACCATATCACGGTAACCGGAGGATTGTGAAGGAAGGGTTGGGTTCACTCGTATCGATTCTAAGAGGACGTGCTCGAAGTTTGAAGAATCAATGATTCTTACAAGAAGGGAGCAACAATCAGAGGTTTGTTCAACACATGTGAAGGACTTGATTCATCTTGAATCAAGGGACAAAGAGAAACATAGCTTCTACAATAATTAGGATTGGTTTGTTGTTTCTAATTTCTCTTTGTAAGAACATTGCAATTTTAATACATATCCCAATTCGATTTTTTAATTGGGGGAAGAGCTACCCTTAGCGAGGATGGTAGGGGAATTGCCTAAACATATTCGTGCGTTCTTCACTTTTTCTCTATTCGTTATATTTTCGCACAACTTGAAATAGTGTAACATTGAAAATTTTGTTTTGAAAATTTTGGTGCACTCTAGGTGTTTGTGAAATTGTTGCTATCAAATTTGATAGTAACTTAAGAAAAATTATGCACTACTAAAAGTTGAAAAAAAGCTTGGTGTGGTGTGCACACCAAGTGTTTGACAAAATTCAAAATACATTATTTCATTGTCATTGTGCTATTTTCTTCTCTTATAACATTGTTGGAAGTAGTTAAATAAGTTATGTGAAGTTTAAGTGATTAATTAGTGAGCTATTGATTCATTTGTCTTTAGCATCCCATTTGGTTTGATAACGCATATCCGATCACCGATGACTTAATAATATCTAGACGAGATTTTCCGGGGAACTTTCACAAACCATTTTTAAAATAACTTTTTGAAAGTTGGAAATTTTTTAAAGGGATCTATTCAACCCCCCCTTCTAGATCTGTGCCATCGTCTAACAAGTGGTATCATAAGCACCAGTTCATCTAGTGATTCACATATAACTTTTTAGAAAATGGATAATGATCCAACGGGGGTGTATAATAGAGCCCCCATTTTCACCAGAGAAAACTATAGTCACTTGAAGGATTGTATGAGTATTCATATCAACCCTGTTGATAGAAAGATATGAAAGGTTTTCCAAGAGGGTTCCAAGCAAATAACTATGACCAATTTGGATAATGTTGAAGTACCTAAACCTGAATCACAATGGGATGAAAAAGATGAAAAGATCCATAGTTATAATTGGAAGGCTAGAAATATTATCATTACCTCTTTGGCATCTGATGGATATTATAGAGTTTCACATTGTACTAGTGCTCAAGCTATATGGAACGAGTTACAAGTTTCCCACGAGGGAACGAACGACGTTAAACTAGCTAGAATCAATACCTTGACACAAAAGTTTGATATATTTCACATGAACCAAGGGGAAACCATTGGGGAACTGGGAAATATAATTTCTCATCTATTAAATCGCTTAAATGCTCTTGATAAGACTACTCCAAATGATGTTTCTACTAATAAAATTCTAAGATTTCTTACTAGGGAATGGCTACCAAAAGTCACGACGATCAAGGAAGCTAATGACCTAAGAACCTTGGACTTGACCAAGTTATTAGGAAAGTTACAAGAACATAAGCAAGAGCTCTTGAATATAGACAAGTATGAAAAGAGTGGAATGAAAGAAAAGAATGAGAAATCCAAAGACAACAAGAAGAATAAGAAGTCTATTACATTGAAGGCTCCTACTTCTAAATCATCCACCAATGATGAAGGTGAGTGAGTCTAATGACGAAGACAATGAGTCGAAGGAAGATATGGGAATATTTGTAAGAAATTACAATATATATCTTAGGAACAATTAAATCTCTCATTCAGATAAACGTCTTGTCAATTATAGAAGGCAATCAAATCCCTCTAAGCAAGACCAAAGTAAAAGTACCAAGTCAAACAGGTCTTGCTATAATTGCAGAAAGGTCGGTTACTATAAACTGGAGTGTCCAATGTTGAAGAAGGACAAAGGAAAAGACAAAATTCACAAGAAAGGTGGCAAGGAAAGGAGAGCTTATATTGCTTGGGAAAGTAATAGTGAAGTCTCAAGCAATGGCAACTCAAGTGATGAAGAAGAGAAAGTAAATTTTCGTCTCATGGCTCATCAAAAGGGGAAAAAGCAAGTAAGACATGTTAAATATGATAACTTTGATAAGTTGTCTTATCCCGATTTACTTTGTACTTTTAGAGTTCTCCACCAAGAAGCTAAAGAAGCTTTTAAACGATTAGCCTCCAATAAACCTATTTTTACACATTTGGAGAAAAGTTTTCCGATTCTCAAAAAGACACGCGAGAATGGTTTAATTTTCATAGTTGTGAAACTTGTTGCATTTGGAAAAAAGAGGTCAAAACTCTTCAAACCAAATTAGAAAAAGTATCACAATAAGCAAATGTGTCACCAAACCAAACTTAACTTGTCTTTATTGTTGCAAGAAGGGTCACATTATTTCCAAATGTCGTTTTAGGAGATTCTTAGTTCATATAGGCATTTTCTAATGGTTTCCCAAATGCAACCAAGGTTTCACTCACACACAAGGACCCAATGAAAATATGATACCTCTTTCCCTTGTTTAAATTTGTAGGTAGAGTGTCTTGAGGCTACAGAGAGAAGATGGTTTCTCGATAGTGGATGCTCAAGGCATATAATGGGTGACATTTCCCTATTCTATGACTTTGTGGCTAAGAATAAGAGATTTGTAACCTATGGTTATAATAACAAGGGAGCTATACTCGAAAAAAGTAGAGTAGGTAATCCATCATCTACATCTATCTTTAATTTCCTATTAGTTGAAGTTCTTAAACATAATCTTATTAGCATTAGTCAGTTATGTGACAAAGGATATAAAGTTTCTTTTTCAAAAGAGTGTTGCATAATTGAACATAATGATAAAAAGAATGATGTGTTTAAGGGCTTGAGGGTCAATAATGTATACATGATTGTCTTAAATGAAGTATCCGTCAATGAACCTAAGTGTCTTAGCTCCATGAGTGATGACTCTTGGCTTTGGCATAGGCACTTAGAACATGTTAACTTTGACAAGTTAAATAAGATAGTTTCAAAAGACTTAGTAGTTGGTCTACCCAAAATTAAATTTACCAAAGATCATTATTGCACCCCAAAATTTGCACTCCCACAATCAAGACAATATCTCTCAAGATTTCTAAATGATCATAAGGTTCTCAATACTCCCAATTGATCAAGAAGTATGGAAGTTTCCCCAGACAATGCCTCCTCCTAAGCAAAGTGTCCAAAACTAGGGTTCTGGATTTCCTCAGGTTAAAATGACTTTCAAGGCCTCAAGTGAGCTTCATAACATCCCACATGTATTTAAGAATCCCCATGTCATGTTTCAAAGCTTTCCCAATAAGCTTGCCCAGTCAGATGATCAGATATGCAAAAATCAATCAAAGTAGTTAAAAAGTCAAACTGAGGTCAACTGTGGTCAAATCAAAGTCAAACTTCAAGATTTTTTTTCCAACATCAAGTTTATGAGGTAAAATTCATAATTTGATCAAGGGATGATCATGATTCATCAAGGAAGTTTCAGATCATAAAGAATCAGGAGTTTCTAAATTAGGGTTTCCTTAAGAAAAGTCAACTGAACTTTGACCAGCCATAACTTTCACATGCTTCATAAAAAATTTCCCATCCAAGGCTCATTTTGAAGAAAATTGAATTCTATACAGCTTTGTGTATCACAAGCCAAGCCTAAAAATGCTTCATTTGGAAGGTATGAGCTAAAACATTATAGGTCATTTCAAAAGTCAACATTTTCCAAAGGGCATAATTTGAAAATGGTAAAAGATATGGACATGAGACCAAAGAGGTTTGTTAGAGGACTCTTTAAGCTTTCAAAAATGTCCAAGAACATCTTTCATAGCCTTAAAATTGAATGATTTGTGCATTGTCAAAGTTGGGAGATTCTTGAGGGGTGTATGAAGAAAATAAGGCTTTAAAACCAAATTTTTCCAAATGGGCCTATCATTTTGCAATCCAATCTTTATGATGACATCAAGCACGACCCAAAACCAAAGAGTTCTGATTTTTATTATTTATTTATTATTTATTTGGATTTTATTCATTAAAATTCAATTTAAATATAAATTAAATATGAAAAATCAAATAATGGTCAAGATATTTGATGGGAAATCATTTAAATCATATTTAGAATGATTGGAAGTCAATTGAAGTCAGATTGATCAAAATTGGAAAGGTTTTATAAGATTTTTTTGAATATTTGATATAGGGATTTCTTCATGATCAAGCAATCCAATTTTGTACAAGGCCCATGGTTTTTTCTGACCTAATTTATTCTCTACATATACATGAAGCATTGACAACATTAGGGGACGAAAAATTAGGACAAGAACCACTACTTGCAAACTTCAAATTTTCATAAAATATTCAAATTCGGTTTCCTATATTTTGATCTCTTTCAGGTGATTTGAAGGTAGGGATAACTTCCTGAGGTCATTTAGAACATGAATCACTCATCATCATCATCAAAAGCATCACCATAAGCACAAACCGAACTCGTTTTTTCTTTGCTTTTAATTTTTTCGATTCATATGATTTCCACATTATAAATGATATTTGATTATTGGTTTGTGTTTGTGGTGCTATAGAGATGATTTCTGGGCAACAACATTGATGTTTCGTGACCTAAACCGTATTCTGCCATTATTAGGGTTTTAAAGCCAAAATTAGGGCTTTACATTTTAACAAATATAAATGAATAATGAAGACATAAATGAATTGTACATGTTGTAGTGATCATGTTGATATGTTTACTTGGACAAAATCGTACGTATTCGATGTAGTTTGAATTTCGCAGGTTTGTAAGTGCAGGTAAAATTGCAGGAAATTGCGTAAAAAAAATCGCAGGTAAACATGCGAATTCTGAGGTTGAAGATGACCACAGGCGCGAGGAACTCTTTTTGAATTAATAACTTATTTTATTAGGTTTTGTTTGTAGTTATGTTTCAGAGATGCTTCTTGGCTCAGTTGGTTGTGCAGGTTGAAGATGACCACAGGCGCGGGAAACTCTTTTTGAATTAATAACTTATTTTATTAGGTTTTGTTTGTAGTTATGTTTCAGAGATGCTTCTTGGCTCAGTTGGTTGTGCGTACGCATGTTAAGGCATAAGACCTGGGTTCGATCCTTGGCTGGGGCGTTTTTTTTGTTGCTTTTAATCCATTTATTTGGCAGGTTGAAAATATAATAATATGAAGTTGTTCAATATCACTAGGCGCGCGCTGGTCCAGTGGCAAGGAGTTTGTGTGGGAATATTGGAGACCTGGGTTCGACCCCAGGCTCCTACAGGTTTGTTTATTTTTGTTTATTTTCATAAGTTTTATTAGTTAATTAGGATAAATCTTTTTCTAAATAAAACTATAAAAAAAAGCTTAATAACAAATAAATGATAAATTGATAATTTTGTATATAATAAATCCATCATATTTTAATTAACTACTAATTATTAATTATATCATATTTTTCTTAATAGGTTATTTACTATTCCTTTTTTTCCTTAATTAAATTTTTAATCTAACTTTATCCTAAGACTCTAATTTTCTCTAACCCTAAATAAATATTAACTTAATTTTTTTTAACTCTTTTTATTTTATAATTTGATATTAATAAATTTTTAACATATTATGCTTTTATTATTATTATTACTAAATCATTTGAATTTGTATTTTTCTAATAATATCTAAAAATCTAACATATCTAACTTAAAATAATTTCTTTTAAATTTCTAACTTCTTATTATTTCTTCATTATAATTTTATTATCTTATTATTATTTCTTTATTTATTATTATTACTTATTCTTGCTTTATTATTATATTTGCTTTATTATTATATTTGCTTTATTATTCTTATTATTTATTTTTATTCGATTATTTTGTATCTGCCCATAAGCCTTGTAATAGTTTAGAATTTTCTTTTTGCTTTTTATTTCTTAATATAAATTGTTTGGTTAGTAAATAGGGAGTGATAACCTAATTAATATTAATATGGACTTAGAAAATTAATTAAAAAGATAAAATATCTGAAGATAAACACTCACACGTGTAAGTCGATCTTTGATCGCTATCTTGCACTTCCTATGGTATTCCTCTTGGTTGCCTTACTAAATGGTCAAGTCCCTTGAAAATATGGGTGTCTTAAAGCAAAGTCCTTTCAAGTATAAATCATCATAGTCCCTTCAGTTTAAAAGATCAAGTCCCTTCGAGGTTGCCTACGATAATGATCTTGTCCCTTCGAATAAATGATGATAGTCCCTACGAATTGCTAAAGACACCCATACTTGTTGCCTTCTATGACCATACAATGACCCTACGCCTGTCCCTTAAAAAATCCAAGGTAATGACTACCTATTCCTTAATAATAGGGATAGTCTTACCCTTGAAAGGACATATAAGAACATGAATGACTTAGTATAGGATAGGTACCTCATAGTTACTTGCTCACTCTTCAAAATAAAAATACTTTTCACACCTCACAATATTTTCAAACATTTTCAAATAAGGCTTTGTATACACTCATACGAGGGTCATTACAAAGTACTTAGAAAATTTTTCTAATCACACACTTCACATTTTCAAAAACATTTAAGTGAGCTAAGTAACTAAGAGCTCATGGATAACCATGGATAAAGGGTGCTAACACCTTCCCTTTATATAACCTACCCCCCGAACCCAAGTCTTTTAAAAATAGGTCTTTCCTGTTCTTTTATGTCCTTTCCACTTGGATAAAATAATAGTCGGTGGCGACTCTTGCTATCTGCTACATGACTAAAAGTCAGTTCTCCCACCGTGTTACAGAACTGGCGACTCTGCTGGGGAGTTATTAAGTAAAAGAGGGGTACCCTTAGGAATTAGATCACTTAATTGTTTGCTTTGTTTGCTTTATATTACTTGTTGGGCTTTTTATGTGAAAGATCCTAACCCGGATCTAGTGTACCCTAGGTGTCGCTCCCCGAATTTCCATCCTGGTACAAACGCGAAAGTGGCGCGGAAAAGGTTAGAGTCTCCAGGCAGGCATTTTTATCCTGAAGAAACGGGAAAGGTAATGCTGCACAGATCAAAAGAAAAGAAAAGGAATGACAAAGGTCCTGCGAACCAAAGAGACTGGGTTCGGGAGTCGGTTACGACCTGGGAAGGTATTAGCACCCCAGATCGTCCGCCGTACCCGACGAGATCCACGCTTGCAAAAGAGCTGTTTCAAAGGGGTGACGGAATGAAAGCTGCTGCAAAACTGAAACTGAAACTGAAACTGGAATGAGAAAAGAACTGGAAAGAAAAACAAAGAGGAAAAATGTAGGGAAAATAAAAATTGTGCTCGAACGGGCCCTACCCCGCTGCCTACGTACCTCACTGGACATGAGGATCAGAGTCACCGTAGTTCCCCTAACTAGGGGTAGAAAAGATTGGTTGTGAATTAAGGCTTGAACTTCCTATGTCAATGCTCAGGTGTTGCAGGCTCGGACGACGAGTGCGTAACCGTCTTGCAAAATGACAAGAAGAAGCAAGTTCGCGGACGGAGCGAAGGAGATGAGAAAAGAATTCCCAAAGGAAAGACGTTTATTGTTTGTTTGTGTTTTTTATGAGCTTTTATTTGGTGTGGCACAAGAGAATGAACTCAAGCTCTTTTCCATGGAATGTGTACTTGTTACTACATTCCAAGATGGAATAATAGAACAAGCACACCAAGTAAGGAGAACTTATCCAAGACTTGTTTCCAAGGGCAAGGGCCTAAATTCATTGACTTGTTGAATTTATTAGATGTTTTAGTGATTAAAAATGAAGAAGTATTTTTTAGGTTTTTTTTATGAAGATGACCTCATGATCCGACTTGTGCATCATGCTAGACAAATGCACTATTCCAAGATGGAATGAGTACATAGGCCCCATGGAATAAGGCTATTACACAAGAAGTAACTTCTTTCTTTATTAATGTTTTTTTAGGTTTTGAGATGAGAAGAGAAAGAACCAAAGGAGAAAAAAAGGAAAAATTCTAATGGGGAAAGATTAAACCTAATATTAGCATGCAAAAGGTGGTCCTAAGGTTAGTGAGGTTTCAACTATTCTAAGAGAAAAGAAAAACCAAAGAGGAGAAAAAGAGAGGAAAAGAAAGCTAGCAAGCAACTTACTCCTCTAAAGGAGATAAATTTCTCCTAAAGGGGGAAGAAAAGAGTTGCATCACATGATGGCATAAGGCACATCCAAAACCACAAAGAGAAAGCAACTTAAAAAGGAGAGGGGAAGAGTTGAAATGTGAATAAACATCCACACTTCTCTTACCATGAGCCCCTGCAAGTGTTAGCAAAAATCCAACATATGTTCATCAATACAATCATGGAGTTAGCATGCTCAAATTTCAAGTCAACAAAGATCAAACAACATGCCAAACTTTGCACATACAAGAATTTACGTGTCGAGAACATGGAAGCATACAACCAGCAAGCAAATCACCCTAAACTAGCATATTCAATGATCATACAATGATCCATGGCAATTAAGACAAGCAAGGGGATCAAACAAGCTCAAAACAGCTCCAAAATGGCATTCTCCATCAGTGTTAACCGGTTAACCAAAGCGTTAACCGGTTAACCATGTCAAACCTGCAGAAAACAGCACAGAAAACAGGTGCATTAACTGGTTAACACTGAAAAAACAACAACAATTTTCTGCAGAAAATCAGCTCAAACCAGCTTATCCAAATAATCTCACACCAGACCAGCAATCAATCATGCATGAAATAAATGGATCAATTCACATTAATTAGTGCCATCAAGCTCATGAACATTAACACATAGATCCGACTACAAATCAACCAATCAATTCAAGCAACACAAGCAAATACACAAGCACATGGTGGATCTAAAGCACAAGCATGCAAATAAGCTAAAACAGAGCTAGATCTGAAATTAACCAACCTACAAAGCTGAGGTATGCTTTGGTAGTTGTTGATTGAGCTGGAAATGAGAGATCTCGCGGAGAACTTTGAAGATCCAGTGCTAAGCTTCACACTCCATGCAAAATAAATGCAAGCAAAGGGTCTTGATGCAGAATTTTGGATCCAAAAGCACTTCTAAATCCCATACCAGATCTGAATCACCAATTAAACCAGCAAAAGGATGCAAAGAAGCTATGGATGAAGGTCTAGTTCCAAGATCTACACACCTTAAGGCAAGGTTATGTGATCTTCAAAGAGGAACTCTTAGTGAATTTGGAAAATGTGGGAGAGAAAATGAGAGAATAGTGAGAGAGAAGAGTGAAAATTCAGAATGAGAATGAAAATTGTGAGAGCTCCCTCTTGGTTTGAAGGGAAATGGAATAAATATGGTTTAGGGTTGGGGCCCAAAATTTTGGCTTGGGATCCAAAAAATATGGTTTGGAATTGGCTTGGTAAGTAATTAGGACCTAGCAATGGAATTAGGCTTGGATTAATGCTCTAGATCCTTCTCTTTAATTCAAATGAATAAAAATTGGAAACTTGGAAAAAATGGAGCCAAAACTCATGCTGAATTTGCTGCTGGAATTCAAAATTCGCAGCCGTTAACCGGTTAACCAAAGTGTTAATCGGTTAATGCCAGTGAATTTTGAATTCTCCCTCCTTTTGGTGGGAAACTTCCATAATCACCCGGCGCCAACCGTTTAGACCTGATTTTGATCCTTAATCCCTTTTTAGGGCCTTGACCATGATATCAAGCTTGTAGCAGGCCTTGACTTTGACTAGTAATGCTTCCAATTTCCCGGATGACTGATCATATGCCTTATGCTTGAACATGCAAGTGTTATGCTTCATCTTTCTATGCAAAAATGCTAAGGACATGACATGCTGCTGATGATTATGATATGATGATGATGCTAAAACAGGAGAGAGCAAATTTAGGGTATTACAGCTGCCCCTATTCAAGCAACTGTTAATCTGAAGAGGACGGTAGCACGGTTATCTACCGTTCAAGATGAACTGTGATTGAATACAAAGAAGACCTGGAATTTGCACTCTGCTGGGGAATGCGAGCAATGGGAAATAAACCCAACCAAATGACGCTTTGGCGACTGAAATGGGGACAAAGCAGACGAGCTCCTTCCAAATTGGATTGTTACTTTGGATAGAAAAACCCAGACATACGAGTCTTCCTCGAATAAACCTGTTATGCCAGGTGTTGGACATACGAGCCCTCATACATTTTGCAATATATGATCTGAGACAGACGAACCTCCTTCAGATAAACCTGTTACGCCAGGACCGGTGATGCACTTAAGTCTGTGGGATAGACATGCATAATCAGGATATACGCATCCTCTTCATACGTTATTCGTAGACATATGGTCTAAGACAGACGAGCCTTCTTTAAGCAAACCTGTTACGCCAGGTGCAACATTAGGATTTTACGAACCCTTTTCATAAATCTTGTGTAGATACGTGGTGCTTGAGACAGACGAACCTCCTTCGGATATACCTGTTACGCCAGGACCGACAACCATTCAAACCTCTTCAATACAGACGAGTATCAGATGATCATCAAAAGAACACAAACGAGTGCCATAAGTCCATGATACAAACAAATATCAGATGATGATCTAAGAAATGCAGACGAGCGCTTCTGGCGATGATATAGACGAATATCAGCCACTAATACAGACGAATACCTGAGATCTAACACAGACAAGTATTTGGAGTAACAATACAGACGAGTACCAGAACAATTATCAAATCAGCATTCCTATAGATATAAATTAGCACAGACGAGTGGGAAGGATGATACAGACGAGTATCCAACAATGCAAACAAGCTTCGAACCAATAAAAAACACAGACGAGTGTTGGAGAACACATACGAGCATCACATAAATTCAAACACAGACGAGCGTTGGAATATGCATACGAGCAATAACAGATGTTGCACACAGACGAGTGTTGAAGAATGCGGATGAGCAACAAGTAAATATCGAACACAGACGAGTGCCAAGGAATGCGGATGGGAAATAAGCAAATATCGAACACAGACGAGTGTTGGGGAAATGCAGACGAGCATCAGCGTCTACCATCCATAGGCGACAGCTGGGGAAAGCATACGAGCAACGACAAAGTGTGAACACAGACGAGTGTTAGGGAGATGAAGACGAGTAATAAACAGATGTCAAACACGGATGAGCGCTGAAGAAATGTGGACGAGCAAACAACTTACATCAAAAACTGACGGATGCTAGGGGGATGCAGACGAGCAACTATCAAACATCAAACACAGACGAGTGCTATAGAGCATGCAGACGAACACAAAACAGATACCCAACATAGACGAGTGACAGGGAATGCAGACGAGCAAAAAACAGATACCCAACACAAACAAGTGCCAGGAAATGCAGACGAGCAAAAATACGAGCAAAGACGCATGCCGGGAAATGCATACGAGCATTAAACGAATTGCCCTGGTTGGAACCAATAATCCCGACTCTACTAGGGAACCTGGTCAAGAGGCTTTGACGATGCCTAACTCTGACTGGGGAGATGGACGACGGTTTGCATTATCACATGGCCAAAATAGATTGGCGACTTTCTCTGGGGAATACTCCAATGACGGGAGTGAATCCCGATCATGAACTCTGAGGAAGATAACCATCTTCAGGCTCGGCTGAGGAAGAGGCTTGGTCAAGACTCCGGCTGGGGAGAGAATTCAGAAAACTCTGACTCAGTGGGGAGACAGGTATTCAGTTGCTCGCTGGGGATAGCCCATTCTGACGCAAAGACTCTGATTAGGGACAAACCTCTTCGATCAAGTTTTGAAGTTCTGTTGGGGATACCACCCTACTCTGACTCAGCTGGGGAAGGTTCCATCTAAACTCTACTGGGGGTAACTATGTCTTTCTTGTGAAGAACAACCGCCGCTTGGCAAGAACACCTCTTTGATTAGGTTTGAAGTTCTGTTAGGGGTTCCAATTTCCATAGCTCAGCTGGGGAGCATTCTCTACTTGGAGAAATACAACATCGCCCTACAAAACCTGCAACAACAGTATACGCACATCTGCCCCGGGCACTTTCTGTAAACACCCCAAATTTGCCCTCACTCATATTCACACCATGGCTTATGATCTTTCATTTGTTGCATAAACATAAGCATACCATCTCATATTGCATTTTTGTTTCACTGCATAGTTCAAGTTAATCTGCATCTAGGGTTTGTGATCTGAGTAATCCTAGGATCCATCTTGTCGCTCCCCGAAAAGACACCGGGTCAGATAGGGTACAGACGTGAACGGTCGGCGAAAAGAGAAATGAAATTAAGTGAATAGAGTCGCATGCTAGGCATTTTTATCCCGAAGGAAAGGTAATGCTGCATAAACCTAAGAAAAAATGGATAAGACGGTTGCGAACCAGAGAAACTGAGAAAGGGGGTTGGTTACAACCTGGGAAGGTATTAGCACCCAGATTTTCTGTCGTACTCGATGGGATCCACGCTTAAAAGATTGTATTTAAAGGGATAGTGTATGTGCTATCTGTGTGCAAAAGCTGGAAAAGAAATATACAAGTGTCAGTGTAAAAAGAGAAGTGAAGTGCTCAGGAATGAGGTTTAAAAAGAATGCTGAAAGAAGGGGAAGACACAAAGACTTTTGTTCGATAACTATTAAGTTATGCCTACGTATCCTCTCGTGCAATGAGGAAGTCATAACACAGTAGTTTGACCCAAAGAGACTGAAAAATAAATTGACTAGTGAACTGCTTGCTTGTCTATGCTCAAGTGTATGACTCGTCTGGCTCGAGTGCTAACTATCTTGCATTAGACGGAAGAAGAAAGTTCTCGTTTATGAATGAGTGAGGTGAGGAAAGAATCTCGGAGGAGACAATTATTGTTTGTTTTTGTGTTTTCAACCTTTTATTGCTTTTTTGTGTTTGTCATAAGTTAATGAGCTTAAGCCTAAACCAAGGGTTAATACAGCTTCAACCCTTTGATTAGGGATAATGAGAATACCTTAAGTATGAGATAACACATCTCAACTTAATTACCATGATGATGTAGGATTAAGATCATTAAACTACTTGTGATTATTTAGATGTTTTTTAGTTTTTGTTTAGTGTTAAGTAATGAGTTTAAGCCATAATCAAGGATCAATGAACCCATTACACCATCCTAATAGAAGGATAATAGATGAGCACACTTAAGCTGGGGAAGATACCTCAACTTAATCCATGATTAGGGATTAACCTCATGACAAAACAAACCTTTATTAAAGTGGATTTTAATTAAGGTAAGATTAAGAAGTGAATTTTATGATTTGTAAGACAACTTGAGGGGGACTTGTCCATTAACACTTGGGTTAGTCCTTCTTAACCAATAAAGGAAGAATTAGAACCCTAATGCAAGGCCCAAGTTACAAGTTAATGTCTTAGTGATTATTAAGATGGATTGATTAAGAGGTTTAAAAAAATTAAGGGTTTAACACTTAGGATTAAAGTTATACACCCCATCCTAAGAGAAGGATGCAAGCATAACCCTAATTCCAAAGTCTTAAAACCTTAAAGGTTTAGTCTCTAATGATGAGGTGAGAAGAAAGACACAAAGAAGACACAAAGGTAAAAAGCTAAAGTGTGACTAATCATAACCCTAATTATTGTCATGCTTGGATGTTCCTATGGTTTGTAAGGCTTGAGAAAGATCTTCAAGAAGCCACCAATGGAAGAAGCAGATGAAAGGAGGAGAAGCAGAAGAAATAAGTTACTTACTTCACTGAAGAAGATAAGTAACTTGGAGAAAGAAAGTGAGATATGAACATGAATGAGCAAGCTCACTCTAGGGCAAAGAAAAATGCAGCAATGATGCATAAAAAGAAGATAAAGAGAAATGAGAAGGGAATGCAAATTCACTTCTCAAGTTACTTACCACCTGAAAATGTTAGCATAAGGAAAGAAATGATATGAAATGATGCATATGAATGGGCCAATGCCAAAACCAGAAGCAATCACATGATTCAAATGATGCTATGAGATGATGCAAAGGCATACCAAGTGTCCTGAATGTTCATAAGAGGGATTGGATGCAAATGAGGCATGCTTTGAAGTATGAAAACACATGTATGTTTATGAAATGAAATGGATGCAAGGCATAGCAAATATATGAAGAAATGACCAAGAAATTTTCAAGCAATGTCTTAAGATATCTAATATGGCATACAAGTGCTTAGAATGTCATGGCAAGTTCACATGTTCATGTAATGCAATGTAAGATGCAAGTATGGATGCAAGATTAGGGTTTCATGAAAGGATGAGATGCAAATGACAAAACCAGAAGCAATTCACATGATAAAAATTTGCAAATGAACTCCAACAAACCGAAACCCCATATGATATCACACCCCAAAGGAGAATGTCCAACTCTTAACCTAAAAGAAGTTGTGATTTTTCTAAGTTAACTAGGGTTTTTGGGTACCTTAAGAGGGAAAATGCAAATCAAATGGAAAATGCAAGATGAATTCATGGAAAAAATATCCTAGAAACTACATGTTATATGTAAAACAACACAAAAAGAATCATTGTCAAACCCTTCATGGTTAGGCAGAAAAGAATTTTCAAAGTTAGGGTCCTAAAAAGGGAATTTTATGAACCCTAAATTCAAGAAAAATGTCAAAATTGGATCAAAACCAAAAATAAATTTGTATGAATGGTTTGACAATTTTTCTAAATGTCCTAAGATGCAATGTGATTTTTTTTGTGATTTTTAGAAACCTAAATGGTATTTTAATTAATTAATTCCCATTAATTAATTAAAATAAACATTTAAATATTTTTAAAATGATTTTTTAATGCAAAAAATAAAAATGAAAATGTTTTTGGGTGAAGAAAAATATTTGGAATTAAAATGCAGAAGGAAATTTTTTTAGGATTTTTCTAAGTATTTTAAATAAAATGGTAAAGAAAAATGCATTTAAATGAAATAAAAATGAAAATAAGTGAAGTCAACTGATCCAATGGTTGAGGTTTAAACCTGGTTTGACTGCGCGCGCAGATGAGTGGGTGAGATTGAATCTGGCTTAATTAACTAATTAACCTAATTAATTAATAATTAAACTTAAGTGAAGTGATCTGAGCCTTTCATGCGCGCGGGAACCTAAATCCAAGGGTTGACATTTAAACCTGGTTGATTAACCCTAATTGTTAACCCTAATTATTTTCAGGTGACTGGAGCTAGCTCCGGTCATCTTCTCCGGCAGGACCCTCAACCCAACTTCTTCCCTAGGCCATTTCCTGAGCTCTAAAGCTCCAGATCACTTCCCCACACCTCCCTAAACATGAATCAAGCATCAAAACACAGTTCTCATTCATCATTTTCAAGATTCGAAGAAAATCATAAAAATGGCAAAACTTTCAGACAGTCATAAAATCCTTAATACACAACCATTTTCAAAAATAAAAACATCAGCATGATCAGCACATCACATAGATTCATTTAGGAACTTAAAATTTCATTTCTGGAAAAAAAGTTCTTGAGGTTGCCTGAGCTTGAGCTTTCTCAGTTTGGAGCTTTTGGACCTCTTCTCTTGTGCAAATCTACTCCTCTTGACCCCCTGATGAAGTTGCAATGCTTTGAAGGAGCTTAGAATGGCTGGATTGAGTGGTTGCACTTCAACTGGCCTGAAATCGTGTTTGTGTTTGGCTACCTTTCAAGGCTTGGTAATGGTTGGGAAATGCTTTAATGGTGATGGTGAGTTGAATGATGAAGTTTGTTTGGAATTTGAGTGGCTGGACAGAGAGTTTCAAAAGTTTTTTCTTGAAGGTGGTTTTTGTGAAACTTGGTGCATAAACTGATTCTGGCTTGTGTGTGTTATGGATTGGCTTGCTTTTGGTCCACATAACATAACCCTATTGGCCAGAGAGTGGTTGTGGCTGCAGCTGATTGGTATGGGTCATTTTGCAAAAAGTCAACAAATAGTGTACTTGAGGTATGGGCTCATGTTGCATCTATTTTAGGGCATGTCCTGGTTCAACATTGATCAAGGAGAGGCATGGAAAATGTTTTGGGGTGATGCAGCAAGTTTATGAGAAGATTCATCCCCTTTTGCAAATTTGAAGAACTTTGGCCCTTTTGAATTTCTTGAAATTCAAGGCATGAAATGGAATGATTCATTGGGCAATTTTGGTCAGAATGCATTGTATTATGTTTGTATGATGCTTAGAGATTGATTAGAGGTCACAAAATGACTTGGTTTGTGAAATTGCAAAAAATCCTCTTTGGTGTGAAAGTGAAAATTATAGGATTTTTGCCAACTTTGCAAAGCCATAACTTGAGTTCCATAATGAATTAGAACTTGTTCTTGTACTTTTTGAAAAGGGAAGGATCCAATCTACAACTTTCATGACCAACAATTTTTCATTTGAAGCATTTTTGGTTGAGAAAGAGGAGGTTGAAATACTTTCCCAAAATGGAAAGTTTCCATTACAAGTCATTTCCATTTTTGGCAACTTTTGGTTTAGCTCAAATTTCTTCAATTTTGTGAACTTCCAAGCACTTCAATGATCAAATAAAGATCATATAACTTCAATTTGATGAAAAATCCACTTTGGTTCCAATGTTGGGGGCCTCAGATGCCCTGATTTTGCTCTGACTTGCTCAAGAAGTTACCCAGTGAACAGATGACTTCTACAATGAATTTCTTCATCAAACTTGGTACACATGATCCTTATAACATATTGAGACTATTAGAAACAAGAATGACCAAAAAATTTGGAGTTATGGCCTCTGAAACCATAACCCTAATTTCAGGTCATTTGTGTAGTGAAACCCTAGCTCTGCTTCCATGCTTTCCAAGTTATTGTGATTTCTTGACTTCCTTGATCTTTGAGGGATATAATATGATGATGGAACACTCACGGACCCTCTTGGAATGATTGGAGACCTTTGGAGTGGCTCAGATGGATCCTTGGATTGCTCAGATCACAAACCCTAGATGCAGATGAACTTGAACTAATGCAGTGAAACAAAAATGAAATATGAGATGATATGCTTAAACTTATGCAAAGATGAAAGATCACAAGCCAAGGTGTGAAATGAGTGAGGGCAAATTTGGGGTGTTTACTACTGCCCCTATTCAAACATGATTTAGCTGTACAGGATGTAAGCGCCTGGCTTAACCGACAAACAAGATAACTTGTGGTTGAATACCAAAGACAGTCCAAACTTTGCACTCACTGGGTAGAAGAAGAAAAGGGATATAAATTGTAAAAAAAAAGTATAGTATGATTATCACATGCAGGCGATGGAGGACGACCATCGAGCAGAGGACGACTGCTGGGGATAAAGCAATGATGGGGACGGCCGACAAGCTTGGGAAATAAAGATACCATGATGGGGACGACCATCGGGTAAGGAAGTAAGATTCTCTGGGATTAAAATAAAGGTAATGATAGGGACGGCCACCAAGTTTGCAAAGTAAAGTAAACAACGACGGGGACGGCCATCGGTTCAAAGAATAAATGAAATAAATGATGTGGGACGGTCATCAATGGTGAATGACGATCACCTAACAAAGGACGGTTGCTCTTTATCACGACATATGACGAATGTTAGATAGAAAAAGGTCGACGATGGGGACGGCCATCGGATAAGCATGATGAAGGACGATCATCAAGAGGTGAAGGACGATCACCTAGTAGGGGACGGCTGCTAAATATCACGACATAGGACGAATACCGGATAGAAAGGGGTTCCAATAATGGAGACTCCGTTGGAAAACGGACGAGGGACGGTCATCCAAAGGTGAAGGACGATCACCTGGCAGGGTACGGCTGCCGAAAGTATCACGACATAGGACGAATGTCGGATAGAAGGAAAGTTGTTTTGTTGGTGACTTACCGGGGAATGGTAAACACGAATGAGTGCTTACACTCAAGAATACAAGTATAAGTGTTTGACGCTGTGTATAGATTAAAGATGCGAACGAGCATCCTTAGGACCATGATACAGACGAGTATCGGTAGAAACAAACGCTGACGCGTGTTCATAGATGATGATACGGACGAGTACCAACCGGTTAACAAAGAACACGGACGAGTGTCGAATCTGTGGGGAATGAATATATATACAAGATACAGACGAGTATCTGTATAAGTGAGTATTGTGAAGTTTGAGCAAGGCACAGACAAGTGTTCAACTTGCTGGGAAAAGTTTGACATGGACGGGTGTCAGAAGAGAAAGTGTATAAGTTATGAACAATCATTTATACATGAGAGTGTAAAAGGTATTCTGGCGACCTGCGGGGGTAGGATGACATAGACGGGTGTCAAAAGGAGTGTGTTATGAACAAGTGTTTGGTTAGCAACAAGTGTTTGGGCAACTGTTCTAGGGAAAGGTGACACGGACAAGTGTCAAAAAAGTATATAGGTATCTGTATTTGTGAAGATGTTTTGGCTTATATCTGCAGGGGAATAGTATGACACGGACGAGTGTCAAAAGGGGTATATATGAACATGAATTTGTGTTGGAGAGTGCAAAGGGGACACTTTGGCTTTTTAAGGGATGTGAGATTTTATATTCATTGCCGAGGAGGTACTGTTGGTGTTTACAGGTGACTGGTTCGAACCTGACTTGTGATCATGCAAATGTTTGATTTTTGTCGTAATGCTCCGTATTAGACAGAATGCTACGCTTTGTGGGGAAAAATGATGCGAATGCTATGATTATGCGAAAAGGGAAACCGATCTGGGATTCGGATCCCACTGAATATTGGATCTCTGACTGATCTTCCTGGAGGGATATCCCAGCTGGGGGAGAGATCAATGGTAGATCTATTAGGATATATAGCTCTGCTTGGGGAAACAGATATTTGATAAACGTATCTTGTAAGGAGAAACCCAACTGGGGGTAGGGAAGCTTTCGTCATTTTGTTGTGTGAGAGTTTCAGGCATTGCTCTTATGGGGAGAGGCTGGAACTCTGCGGGGATATAGTCCTTTTGTCTTAGAGACCTGGCACTCTGTTTGGGGGAGGAAAGATCACTGAACAATCTTCCTAAAGAACTCTGTGGGGATCCCGTCTGGGGAAGCTTCTGTTGAATAGACTTATGCTAGGGATGAGGAGGTTTTGACAACTCTACTAGGGAAAAGCATTCCCAATGCTGCTCGGAGAAGATGTGTTGGGGAAGTGATGCTTGGCATGCCCTATGCTGCGTATTTGAATACCTGCAATCCTGTTAAGACAAAGAAACACACAAGTATCCCGAGGTTTCCCTTATCGGATTCCGTCATAGGAGTGAGATATTCTTGGAAGTAAGATTATTTCCTGTTAGCATTTATTAAGAATGACTCATTTGTTTTATGCAAATATTATATCATGAATACTGGACATTTTGCAAACGAAACAAAAAAGTACGAAACGAGGTGTGACTGAAAACTCTGATTTTATTAATCTGGGTGTCCTGAATTGACAAATACAGTCAAAGAAACAAATCCCCTGGAATGAGGAGATTGTTACAAATTGAAAAAGTAAAGGTGCTGGCAATGTTGACAATGCTCCGGTGAGCTTCCTTTGTTATGACCCGTATGACCTTGGCACTCTTCATATCTTGCTTTTTGAAGAAGGTTGATTATGACCGATGTTTTAACCTTTCGAAGCTTGCCATGTTGTAAGAGATACAGACGAATTCAGAATGTAGTTGTTCGCTTATTCCCTAATTTTACGTGGATCGCCCTTTCGGGTTTTCAATCCACCGGGATACCTATTTTTGCCTGAGCTGTCCAATGCGGCTTTTCAACTCAGCGGGTGTACATTTTTTTATTTTTCCCTTATTTTTGCCCGAGTCTTTTTATTCTGTTTTTGACTCGCCGGGATGCCCAATTCTTGCCTGGACTTTCATTCTGTTTTTATGTCCAGCGGGTCATTTTATGCGAAGTATTTTTTAACTGCATCTGAATTCACAGGGGACAAGAAATCTTCACCGTCCATAGTAGTGAGCATCAGTGCTCCACTAGAGAAAACCTTCTTTACTATGAACGAACCATCGTAATTTGGATTCCATTTACCCCTGTGGTCTGTATGAGGAGGAAGGAGTCTTTTCAGCACAAGATCTCCTACTTGGTATTCCCGAAGCCTGACTTTCTGATCGAAGGCTTTCTTCATCCTTTTCTGATATAGCTGCCCATGACAGATAGCAGCTAATCTCTTTTCTTCGATCAGATTCAGTTGATTGTACCGAGATCGGACCCATTCTGCTTCATTCAACTTTACATCCATCAGTACCCGTAAGGAGGGTAGCTCAACTTCAACAGGTAGGACCACTTCCATGCCATATACAAGCTGATAAGGTGTTGCCCGAGTGGACATTCTGATTGAGGTTCGGTACCCATGCAAAGAAAATGGTAGCATCTCATGCCAGTCTTTGTAAGTAACCACCATCTTCTGCACAATCTTCTTGATGTTTTTGTTAGCTTCCTCAACAACGCCATTCATCTTTGGCCTGTAAGGAGAAGAGTTGTGATGTCGGATTTTGAAGTCCCGACACAGTTCTGCCATCATTTTGTTGTTCAAATTGGAACCATTATCAGTAATGATTCGCTCGGGTACTCCATATTGACAAATGATATCTCTTTTTAGGAATCTGGCTACCACTTGTCTGGTGATGTTTGCATACGAAGCTGCTTCAACCCACTTGGTGAAATAATCAATGGCTACCAGGATAAATCTGTGGCCATTTGAAGAAGTCGGTTCAATATTTCCAATCATGTCAATGTCCCACATGGCAAAGGGCCAAGGTGAAGGCATCACATTCAAAGGATTTGGAGGCACATGCACCTTGTCTGCATAAATCTGGCATTTATGACACTTCCTGGCGTAGGCACAACAGTCTGCATCCATTGTGATCCAGTAGTAACCTGATCTTAAAAATTTCTTAGCCATTGCATGTCCTCCATCATGGGTACCGAAGGATCCTTCATGCACCTCGTGCATCAGCAAGTCTGCTTCTTTCTTGTCAACACATCTGAGAAGAACCATGTCAAAGTTTCGCTTGTATAATGAACCATCAGCATTAAGGAAGAAAATACCAGCCAATCTTCTTAATGTCTTCTTATCATTGGATGATGCCCCAGGTGGGTATGCTTGATCCTTTAAGAAGCATTTGATGTCATGGAACCGAGGCTTGTCATCTTTAGCAATGTCCACAGAGAATATGTATGTTGGTCGGTCTAGTCTGGATACTGAGATCTGAGGCACATAATGTGAAGTCTGAACCTTGATCATGGAGGAAATGGTAGCTAAAGCATCTGCGAACTGATTTTCATCTCGAGGGATGTACTCAAGTTTGACTGTTGTGAAGAAAGTCAATAATCTCCTCATATAGTCATGGTATGGTATCAGATGCTCTTGGTGAGTGTACCATTTGCCATTGGTTTGATTGATTACAAAAGCTGAATCTCCGAATACAGTTAAAGTCTTGATCCTGAGGTCAATGGCTTCCTCAAGACCTATGATACAGGCTACGTATTCAGCTTCGTTGTTAGTGCATGCAAATGTGAGCTTTGCCGAGAAAGGAATATGAACTCCTTTAGGTGTAATGAGCACTGCACCAACTCCGCATCCATTCATATTGACAGCCCCATCAAACATCATTGTCCATTCCTCTTCTGGGTCAGGCCCTTCGGTGTGAACAGGCTCTTCATGATTTTTTGCTTTCAGGAACATGATGTCTTTATCAGGGAAGTCAAATCTCATGGGCTGGTAATCATCAATGGGTTGCTCAGCTAGATAGTCAGACAATGCACTTCCTTTGATGGCTTTTTAAGATGTGTACTGAATGTCATACTCTGTCAGAATCATTTGCCATCTTGCAACCCTCTCGGTAAGTGCTGGCTTCTCAAATATGTACTTGGCGGGGTCCATTTTTGAGATCAATAAGGTAGTGTGAGTCAACATATACTGTCTTAGTCGGCGAGCAGCCCACGCTAAAGCACATCAAGTTTTCTCGAGCAGTGAATAACGTTGTTCACAGTCGGTAAACTTTTTGCTTAGGTAGTATATTGCATACTCTTTTCGACCAGACTCGTCATGCTGGCCCAACACACACCCCATTGATCCTTCTAATACTATCAGGTACATTATTAGAGGTCTTCCTTCAATCGGAGGCATAAGAATTGGAGGTTCTTGTAAGTATTCCTTGATTTTGTCAAAAGCCCTTTGGCAATCTTCGTTCCACCTGACCGTTTGTTCCTTTCTTAACAACTTGAACAGGGGCTCACAGGTTGCAGTAAGATGAGATATGAACCTTGATATGTAGTTCAATCTTCCTAAGAACCCCCGAACTTCCTTTTCAGTCCTAGGTGCAGGAATCTCCTGAATGGCTTTGACTTTGTCAGGATTAACTTCAATTCCCTTTTCACTTACTATAAATCCCAGCAGCTTCCCGGATCGTACCCCGAATGTGCACTTGTTGGGGTTTAGCTTCAGCTGATACTTTCTCAGACGCTTGAACAACTTTAGTAGATTTACCAGATGATCTTCTTCAGTGAGGGACTTGGCAATCATGTCTTCCATGTAGCATTCAATTTCTTTGTGGATCATGTCGTGGAATAACGTTACCATAGCCCGTTGATAGGTTGCACCGGCATTCTTCAATCTAAAAGGCATTACCTTGTAACAAAATGTGCCCAAGGTGTGATGAAGGTAGTCTTCTCCATATCTTCGGGTGACATTCTGATCTGATTATATCCGGAAAAACCATCCATGAATGAAAACACCGAGAACTGAGTTGTGTTGTCGACCAATACATCAATATGAGGTAGAGGGAAATCATCCTTCGGGCTAGCTCTGTTCAGATCCCGGTAATCCACACACATCCTTACTTTGCCGTCCTTCTTAGGCACTGGTACAATGTTAGCAACCCACGGCGGGTAACTAGTTAGAACAAGGAAACATGCATCCCACTGTTTTTGTACCTCTTCTTTAATCTTCATAGCCATATCTGGACGAGTACGACGTAGCTTCTGCTTTACTGGAGGACAATCTTCTTTCAAAGGCAGCTTGTGCATAACAATATCAGTATCAAGACCTGGAATGTCTTGATAGGACCAAGCAAAGACGTCGACGTATTCTCGAAGCATGTCAATGAGTTGTTCCTTCACTGAATCTTGCAGACCGGCCCCAATTTTCACTTCTTTCAAGTCTTCTTCGGTACCAAGATTAACTGTCTCAACCTCCTCCTGATGAGGAGTAATCACTTTCTCTTCCTGTCTCAACAACCTGGCTAACTCTTCAGGTAACTCATAGTCTTCTTCAACCCCTTCATCAACTTGATTAATTGGATTGTCGAAGTCATACAAGGTCATAACAGTGTTGTTGTCGGTGCAATCTGGAGGATAATCTCTGCAAGGGTTGAGATTGGTTCGTTTTAGTGATCAGTTTTAATCTTGTTTAGAAAAAGTGAAAATGAAGTTATTTATATTTGAAAACATTGCCATTTTATTGTTTTGTACAAAAGTGAAAAATGAAAAGACAGTGAGCGAAAAAAAGAGACTTGTTTGCAAAAGATGTCTGATATTCATTGATTAATCATTTGCACAAAATTACAATATGGCCCTATTACAACATGAGTCCTGACACCTTGGGCAAGATGCAGGACTTGATGCATGCTAAAAGAGACAAGAAATAATAATTACTATGCAGGAGTAACCCTTATAATTTCCTGGGAAGACCAGTTAAGGACTTGGTTCCCCGGGGTCCTTGGACGTATCCAGCTCTCCAGGTTGCAGTTGCTTTCCTCCTCGTCTTCCAGATTGTTAACAGCATCTGGGGTGAGCATCCCCCCATTGATGAACTTGGGCTCTTTGGCAGCCTCTGATTGATCTTGTCGGAATGGTCTGTAACCCAAACCGAATCTATCTTCCTTATTTTCCACTGGCAGCAACTTGCCCCAGCCTTGGGCATTACCATCTTCAACAACCTTCCGGACTTGCTGGTAGGAAACAATTGAAGTACCCATCATGTCTTCCTGGGATGCAGCAAATACTTCAGTCGCCTCATTGACATTCAGGGCCTCGAACCCTTGGCTCATTGTCTCATGGATTTCACCATCCATCTCAATATATTTATATATAGCCAGATGGGTAACAAATATGTCCTCCTCACCACAGATGGTGATAATCTTTCCATCCCATTCATACTTCAGTTTTTGGTGAAAGGTCGACGTTACTGCGCCTGCGGCATGAATCCATGGTCGACCTAACAAACAACTGTAAGCAGGCTATATGTCCATCACATAGAAAATGGTCTTAAAGACCTGTGGACCGATTATCACTGGCAACTCCACCTCTCCAAGAACAGATCTTTTGGAGCCATCAAAAGCCCTGACCAGATTACTTGGCCGGAGAGCTATCCCATCATACTCGAGCTTGACAATGGCTTTCTTGGGTAAGACATTGAGTGAGGACCCAATGTCTACAAGAACATGAGATAGTACAACTCCTTTGCACTCCAGGGTTATGTGCAAAGCTTTGTTGTGGAGACGTCCTTCTGCAGTTAAATAAGCATCAGCGAAACCTAGCCCATGGCTAGTATTGACACTTGACACTACTGTTTCCAGCTGATTCACAGTGATCTCTTCTGGCACATAGGCAGCGTGCAGAACCTTGAGTAGTGCATCCCGATGGGCTTCGGAACACAACAACAGTGATAGTATAGAGATCTTTGAAGGAGTCTGGTGGAGCTGGTCCACAACTTTATAGTCGTTTCTCTTAATAATTCTCATGAATTCATCCACATCTTGATCAAAGGGTGATTTATGAGTTTCTTTTGGTGCAGATTCTTCCGGTATCACACTCTTCCCCTTGGCTCTGGCAGCAGCCTCTGCCTCGGTGTTGGTTCTAGGGACTTGTGATGCGAAGAGACGTCCGCTTCGTGTGAAGCCTCCGCCTCCCCCAACATTATCCACTTGGGGAGTGAGAACTGGAGAATCAAGAAGGACTTTCTCTCCGTTGCAGTACAGATCAGCACCATAATGCCATGGTATAGCACTGTCTTTATCATAGGGGATTGGTCCCGGCATTGTGATAGTGACTGGACTCGCTGCAGCAGATGTTGGGACTGTAATAGTATGTGGATCATAGAAAATAGTAACAGGACCTCTGGTGGATGTTGGTGGAGGTGAATTGAAGCTTTGTTGAGATTGTTGTTGAGATTGTTGAAAATTGCTGGAATTCGGGGCCGTTGTCGGGTCATAATAGATTATGACAGTGGAAACATCATTGTTGGTAGTTGCTGAAGTTGTAGTAGTTGGTGCAAATGGATTGTTGTGTGTTGAAGTGACAAATGAAATGATTGCTGAAGTTGTAGCTGAATCAGTTGGAACAATGGTTGTTGCAGCTGTAGAAGAACTAGTAGGAAAGGTGGTTGTTGCATTTGTAGAAGAATCAGTTGGAAATATGGTTGTTGCATTTGTAGAAGAATCACTTGTTGTTGACAAAAGGGTTGCTGGTGTTGTAGAAGCTGTGGTTGTAATTTGCAGAATTCCTTCTTTGATCAAGCCATTAATTCCACTCCTCAAGCTTTCACACCCATTCTCAGAGAGTTTGCATAATTCACAACATGCCTCACAACCTGGAAACACTTGGCACTTTAAAAGCTGGGCTTTAACCTCTGCCAGAGGTGTCTGAATACCTGCAATGTCTTTTATTAAACTCATGGGTGAACCATCCTCTATAGCATTAATCCTTGGCCCACCGTGGCTTGGCATAGGATTTTTCATTACATTGGGAGGAGGTGCAAAGTTCAGGGCTTTTGAATCTACCAGATCCTGAACCTTCATATGCAGAGCTCTGCATTTTTCCGTAGAGTGGCCAGGTGTGTTAGAGTGAAAATCACACCTAACATTGACATCGTAGTTTCTTGGAAGGTTTTGAGGATCAGGTGTAGCCAATGTCCTCAACTCAACAAGATTGAGCTTTAGGAGTTGTGGCAGTAGTGTAGCATATGGCATTGGAATGGGGTCAATCACTCGGTTGACCTGAGATGGCCGCTGTTGAAACGGGCATTGTTGTTGATTGTTGTTATTATTGTTGTATGATCTCTGTTGCGGAAATTGTTGTTGTTGCGGAAAGTGTTGTGGTTGTTGAGCATACTGAGGAGGTGGAGCAGGGATAGTAACAACAGCAACTATTTTGGGCAAGTATTGGGGTCTCCCTCTTCCCATGTGCACATAGTTTGTCTCACCAAATCTACGGGGCCCAGCAAATGGTTTTCTTATACTGCTTGAACTGGCACCGTTATCGGAGATCTTTCCCATCTTCAATAGGCTCTCTATTCTCTCCCCAGCTATCACCACATCTACAAAGCTGGTAGAAGAAAATGCAGCCAATCTGTCAATATATGTTCCCTGGAGAGTATTCATGAACATGTCTGCCATTTCCCTCTCAGACATGGGGGGTTGAACTGCAGCAGCCAGTTGCCTCCACCTTTGGGCATATTCCCTAAAGCTCTCACGGGAAGATTGAGACATTCCCATTAGTAGGTCCTGTTTGGTGCCATGTCTAAGTTATACTAATACTGACGGATAAAAGCTTCAGCCAAGTATTTCTAGTTTCTTACTATGGCTCTAGTCAAATGGGAATACCATTCTCGGGATGCCCCTGTCAGATTATCCTCGAAGTAAAACATCCATAGCTTTTCGTCCATGGTGTATGCTTTTAACCTTCCCAAGAATGATTGAAGGTGGGTGCGTGGGCAGGATGTGCCATTATACCTTTCAAAACACGGGGGTTTGAACTTGTGAGGAATTCTCACCCCTTCCACCAGTCCCATGTCCATGACATCAAAACCTAGGGAGTTTTGGGATTCTAGAGACCTCAGCTTCTCTGCAATTTCATCCAACCGACAGTCGTAAACTTCCTCTCCAGCCCCAACCACTATAAACTGCTCTTCTTGAGGATCCTCCTGCAAGACCCTTCCTCCAGTAGTGTTACCCTGAGTATTCCTTATGGAATTAATCTCTGGATTCAGATGAGGCCCAAACTATGGTGGATCAGTGTGAGGCTGCACGTGATCGTTGTTACTGGTACCTCCTGTACCTGGATGGTGTTCTTCAGGAGTTTATCTCTCAACCAACTCCCTCAGTCTTTCCTGGCTCTGAGCTAGACCAGTCATCACTATCATGAATTGAGTCATCTGATTTCTCATCTCAACCCTCTCATTAGCCATTTGGGTCCTTACTTCATTCAAGTCTTGCTGAACTTGATCCATCTGAAGTCCTGGAAGGTTGTTTCTTGTCGGGTACCGGTGTGTTCTGTTGACAGGGAACACTCTTCTGCGAGAAATGTTTCCTGAAACCACAACAAAGTGAGAAACAGAAATAAAACAAAAACCTACAAAACAAAGAAAATGTTAGTATGCAATGCAATATGCCTATTTGTCTTCCAAGGGTATCCGGTTTGGTTCTTTGGTTTTGACCTTTCCAGACCTCGAGGAAATACTGATGATGTTGTAGAGATAGATAAAGCCCACCAAAAATAATACAAACTGATATATTACAAAGAGTGAAAATACATAGTTTGATTACAATAACCTCCCCATGGTGGGTCAAAATACAACAACAAAATCAAAAGTACAACAAAAGAAGAGTATAAGCAAAACGTCAAACATCTAATCCAAATTCATCCTCTTTGACTTCCTTCAGGGGGGCCTCAGTCACTGGACCTACTGGGTGCTCTGTTCTGTGATAGTCCTGATGAGGAGGTTCCTGGTAGCAATGGCATTGGTTAACTTCTTATGCTTATCCTGATCCTTCGACCTCTTCAACCCCGCTCGGAGTTTCAATTCAGATATTTCCTTCTGAGCTGCTAACAATGCCTCCTGGTGCTTCTTCTCACTAGCCTCCAACTGCTCTATCTTAGCCTGAGTTCTCCGATCTTCCTGTGCACGGGCTTCAGTGATCCTGATCCACCTAGCTTGGCTCTCCTCTAGTTAATGCTCTGCCGTAGCCTTATGAGTTTTTGCTTCTTTGCAAGCATTCTTCAGTACTAACTCCCCTGCTCTTGCCTTCCTGATGTAGTCATCCATCTTCTCAATCTTGGTCAAATGCTCAACCCTGAGCCTTTACAATCTCTCATTATCTAGACAACTTTCATTTCTCTCCCAGAGAGTCTTCTTCAAGGCTTCAGATAGTTGAGTATTCCTCTCTTTCAGCTTTTCAAACTCTTCCAAACTGACAGTAGTTGCAGGTTGTACGGTAGAAGGTCCAGGTATATCTCCTAAAGTGAAGGGCATCCGGGTGATCTGAGCTCTGGTACGAGACCAATCAGAATACTGTGTTGAAGCAATGTTGTTGCATTTTCCAAGGATGGTTGTCCCTTTAGTCTGGATGTTGTCCCAAGCCCAGGCAGCTTGCCTGACAACAACAGAGTTGGGTTGGATTTCACAGTAAAGAGTTTTAGCCAAATCTTGTCCTCTGGGAGGATGAACCAAAGCATACCCTAATTGTCTTTTAAACAGTAAAGGGTTGTAGTTGATGCAACCTTTCACTCCTATAAAAGGCACATTAGGATATTGCCCACAGCTAGTAAAGATGTCCTTGTCCTTGGTGCTCTGAGTGCACCATCTAATGTCTTATGATGTCAAGGCAATAAATCTCTTAGCCCAGTTCTTTTGCTGATGTGGGTTCAGGAAAGTATCTGATTTTGGCAAGTGTCTTAGCAGCCAAGAGTAATAGAGAGGAGCACAGCATCTAACCAGTCTTCCTTTTTGCTTCTCATTCCTCTGGTGTACTGAGTAGTAGAAGTCTCCAAGCAATATAGGAACTGGGTTCCTCAGTAAGAATAGGTGAATGGCATTCTTGCTCACAAACTTTGGCTCATCTGCAAACAAGATAACCCCATATATACTGAGGGCTAGAAGTGCACAGACAGCCTTCCATTCTCCTATTGCAGCATGCAGGGAGGCCTGGGAGATCAAGAAGACTAGGTGAAGGCCTGGAACTCCGACCTTGGTTGTCATGTTCTGATAAATAAGGGCAGGCTCCAAATGTAATGCCTTGGCTATATCTTCATTTCTGGGAGCAACCATCTCAGGGTTGAAAGGAATCCCTCTCCGGATAGGAACTCCTAACAACATGGAAAATTCTTCTAACAGAGGTCTCAACTGGAAATCAGGAAATGTGAAGCATCTGAGTGGAGGGTCATAAAACTGCAAGCAAGTATGGATCATGCTCCTCTGAGATGCATCTAGATCGATGACCATGTCCAATATGCCTCCATAATGCTCTCTGAACAGTGGGACGTGCTCAGGAGTAATGAGGGACTGGATCTTCCTGATGCCAGTCAGGGTGGGCTCAAAGAAGTGGTAAGTGATGTTGATCTTTCTTGAAGTGTCCATGGATGCTGGTGAAGAAGCTGAGAGCAACTGCTGATGAAGGTCATTAAATGAGATGCTGGAGATGGGTCTCTGACAAACTGATGAAGGTGCTGGAGAAGATATCTGAGGAAGTCTGAGCAGCAGAAGCGGTCAAAACCAAACCAAAGATAAAATGGTGGATACCTTGTAAAACAAATAAGCAAATGTTAAATGATGCAGAAATGATGTATGCAAAATGATATGCAAAGGGTTTGTGATCAAGTGCTGGATCGGTTTATCTGCCTTGGTAAAAGTCCATGTATGTTCATAAGTCCGGATGGAGGCTTAGAGATCTAGTAACCAGGTGGGGGGGACTCAAATAAAGAGTCCCAAGTCCAGGGTAATCACAATAACTGTCCAAATAATACAACCTTAACAAATCCAGTAACAGGGTATGATGAGGCCAAGGGTTCCTGCAAACCTGCAAACATCCCAACCCCCCTCACATGTAATGTTCTAGAACAAGGATCCTCAGACATGGATCAGTTATGATAAGTGTAAACACTTCTAACCTGGAGGTACAGGGTTTACAATAACCATAAAGGATCCTCCTTTAATTCACCTCAGATGCTGAAGGTCATAAAAAGGTCACCCAGACTTAGCAGGCTTCCCAGATAGCCCTAGTACTACAGGAAATCTGTAGCATGAAGTTCTCAAGAAGAAACCCATGTCTGAACCGTGTTTCATATTCCCTCACCAGACCGAAATGGAATGGGAAAGAATATGAAGCCACTCTAGCCTATGTGTCACTCAGGTCCCAGGTATAGGACCTTACTCACTCAATGATCCCCACCCACCAAAACAGACAAGAGATCCAGCACATGATAATGACAGTATGAAATGCATAAAATTGTAAAAGAAAGCAATAAATAAAGTTGTACATAAAGCAATAAATAAAGCAAATAAATAGGCACAAGTAGCACATAACACCCCCGTAAACACAAATCAAACAAGCGCTAGGAGAAACCCACAAAGAGAACTAGAAGCCCTGGTTGCAATATAAGGTTCCCCAGCAGAGTCGCCAAGCTGTCGCTCCCCGAAAAGACACCGGGTCAGATAGGGTACAGACACGAACGGTTGGCGAAAAGAGAAATGAAATGAAGTGAATAGAGTCGCCAGCTAGGCATTTTTATCCCGAAGGAAAGGTAATGCTGCATAAACCTAAGAAATGATGGATAAGACGGTTGCGAACCAGAGAAACTGAGAAAGGGGGTTGGTTACAACCTGGGAAGGTATTAGCACCCAGATTGTCCGTCGTACTCGACGGGATCCACGCTTAAAAGATTGTGTTTAAAGGGGTAGCGTATGTGCTATATGTGTGAAAAAGCTGGAAAAGAAATATACAAGTGTCAGTGCAAAAAGAGAAGTGAAGTGCTCAGGAATGAGGTTTAAAAAGAATTCTGAAAGAAGGGGAAGACACAGAGAATTTTGTTCGATAACTGTTAAGTTATGCCTACGTATCCTCTCGTGTAATGAGGAAGTCAGAACACCGTAGTTCGACCCAAAGAGACTGAAAGATAAATTGACTGGTGAACTACTTGCTTGTCTATGCTCAAGTGTATAACTCGTCTGGCACGAGTGTTAACTGTCTTGCATTAGACGGAAGAAGAAAGTTCTCGTTTATGAATGAGTGAGGTGAGGAAAGAATCCCGGAGGAGACGATTATTGTTTTTTTTTGTGTTTCCAACCTTTTATTGCTTTTTTGTGTTTGTCATAAGTTAATGAGCTTAAGCCTAAACCAAGGGTTAGTAAACTCATCATATCCTCCCTTTGATTAGGGATAATGAGAATACCTTAAGTATGAGATAACACATCTCAACTTAATTACCATGATGATGTAGGATTAAGATCATTAACCTACTTGTGATTATTTAGATGTTTTTCAGTTTTTGTTTAGTGTTAAGTAATGAGTTTAAGCCATAATCAAGGATTAATGAACCCATTACACCATCCTAATAGAAGGATAATAGATGAGCACACTTAAGCTGAGGAAGATACCTCAACTTAATCCATGATTAGGGATTAACCTCATGACAAAAAAAACCTTTATTAAAGTGGATTTTAATTAAGGGTAAGATTAAGAAGTGAATTTTATGATTTGTAAGACAACTTGAGGGGGACTTGTCCATTAACACTAGGGTTAGTCCTTCTTAACCAATAAAGGAAGAAGTAGAACCCTAATGCAAGGCCCAAGTTACAAGTTAATGTCTTAGTGATTATTAAGATGGATTGATTAAGAGGTTTAAACAAATTAAGGGTTTAACACTTAGGTATAAAGTTATACACTCCATCCTAAGAGAAGGATGCAGACATAACCCTAATTCCAAAGTCTTAAAACCTTAAAGGTTTAGTCTCTAATGATGAGGTGAGAAGAAAGACACAAAGAAGACACAAATGTAAAAGCTAAAGGGGGACTAATCACAACCCTAATTATTGTCATGCTTGGATGTTCCTATGGTTTGTAAGGATTGAGAAAGATCTTCAAGAAGCCACCAATGGAAGAAGCAGATGAAAGGAGGAGAAGCAGAAGAAACGAGTTACTTACTTCACTGAAGAAGATAAGTAACTTGGAGAAAGAAAGTGAGATATGAACATGAATGAGCAAGATCACTCTAGGGAAAAGCAAAATGCAACAATGATGCATATGAAGAAGATAAAGAGAAATGAGAAGGGAAGGAAAATTCACTTCTCAAGTTACTTACCACCTGAAAATGTTAGCATAAGGAAAGAAATGATATGGAATGATGCATATGAATGGGGCAATGCCAAAACCAGAAGCAATCACATGATGCAAATGATGCTATGAGATGATGCAAAGGCATACCAAGTGTCATGAATGTTCATAAGAGGGATTGGATGCAAATGAGGCATGCTTTGAAGTATGAAAACACATGTATGTTTATGAAATGAAATGGATGCAAGGCATAGCAAATGTATGAAGAAATGACCAAGCAATGTTCAAGCAATGTCTTAAGATGTCTAAGATGGCATACAAGTGCTTAGAATGTCATGGCAAGTTCACATGTTCATGCAATGCAATGTAAGATGCAAGTATGGATGCAAGATTAGGGTTTCATGAAAGGATGAGATGCAAATGACAAAAACAGAAGCAATTCACATGATAAAAATTTGCAAATGAACTCCAACAAACCCTAACCCCATATGATATCACACCCCAAAGAGTAGGGCCAACTCTTAACATAAAAGAAGTTGATATTTTTCTAAGTTAACTAGGGTTTTTGGGTACCTTAAGAGGGAAAATGCAAATCAAATGGAAAATGCAAGATGAATTCATGGAAAAAATATCCTAGAAACTACATGTTATATGGAAAACAACACAAAAAGAATCATTGTCAAACCCTTCATGGTTAGGCAGAAGAGAATTTTCAAAGTTAGGGTCCTAAAAAGGGAATTTTATGAACCCTAAATTCAAGAAAAATGTCAAAATTGGATCAAAACCAAAAAGAAATTTGTATGAATGGTTTGACAATGTTTCTAAATGTCCTAAGATGTAATGTGAATTTTTTTTGTGATTCTAAGAAACCTAAATGGTATTTTAATTAATTAATTCCCATTAATTAATTAAAATAAACATTTAAATATTTTTAAAATGATTTTTTATTGCAAAAAATAAAAAAGAAACTGTTTTTGGGTGAAGAAAAATATTTAGAATTAAAATGCAGAAGGAATTTTTTTTAGGATTTTTCTAAGTATTTTAAATAAAATGGTAAAGAAAAATGCATTTAAATGAAATAAAAATGAAAATAAGTGAATTCAACTGATCTAATGGCTGAGGCTTAAACCTGGTTTGACTGCGCGCGCAAATGAGTGGGTGAGATTGAATCTGGCTTAATTAAATAATTAACCTAATTAATTAATAATTAAACTTAAGTGAAGTGATCTGAGCCTTTCATGCGCACGGGAACCTAAACCCAAGGGCTGACATTTAAACCTGGTTGATTAACCCTAATTGCTAACCCTAATTATTTTCAGGTGACCGGAGCTAGCTCCGGTCATCTTCTCTGGCAGGACCCTCAACCCAACTTCTTCCCTAGGCCATTTCCAGAGCTCTAAAGCTCCAGATCACTTCCCCACACCTCCCTAAACATGAATCAAGCATCAAAACACATTTCTCATTCATCATTTTCAAGATTCGAAGAAAATCATAAAAATGGCAAAACTTTCAGACAGTCATGAAATCCTTAATACGCAACCATTTTCAAAAATAAAAACATCAGCATGATCAGCACATCACATAGATTCATTTAGGATTGGCTTGCTTTTGGTCCACATAACATAACCCTATTGGCCAGAGAGTGGTTGTGGCTGCAACTGATTGGTATGGGTCATTTTGCAAAAAGTCAACCAATAGTGCACTTGAGGTATGGGCTTATGTTGCAGCTATTTTAGGGCATGTCCTGGTTCAACATTGATCAAGGAGAGCCATGGAAAATGTTTTGGGGTGATGCAGCAAGTTTATGAGAAGATTCATCCCCTTTTGCAAATTTGAAGAACTTTGGCCCCTTTTGAATTTCTTGAAGTTCAAGGCATGAAATGGAATGATTCTTTGGGAAATTTTGGTCACAAGGCATTGTATTATGTTTGTATGATGCTTAGAGAGTGATTAGAGGTTACAAAATGACTTGGTTTGTGAAATTGCAACAAATCCTCTTTGGTGTGAAAGTGAAAATTATAGGATTTTTGCCAACTTTGCAAAGCCATAACTTGAGTTCCATAATGAATTAGAACTTGTTCTTGTACTTTTTGAAAAGGGAATGATCCAATCTACAACTTTCATGACCAACAATTTTTCATTTGAAGCATTTTTGGTTGAGAAAGAGGAGGTTGAAATACTTTCCCAAAATGGAAAGTTTCCATTATAAGTCATTTCCATTTTTGGCAACTTTTGGTTTAGCTCAAATTTCTTCAATTTTGTGAACTTCCAAGCACTTCAATGATCAAATAAAGATCATATAACTTCAATTTGATGAAAAATCCACTTTGGTTCCAATGTTAGGGGCCTCAGATGCCCTAATTTTTCTCTAACTTGCTCAAGAAGTTACCCAGTGAACAAATGACTTCTACAATGAATTTATTCATCAAACTTGGTACACATGATCCTTATAACATATTGAGACTATTAGAAACAAGAATGACCAAAAATTTTGGAGTTATGGCCTCTGAAACCAAAACCCTAATTTCAAGTCATTTGTGTAGTGAAACCCTAGCTCTGCTTCCATGCTTTCCAAGTTCTTGTGATTTCTTGACTTCCTTGATCTTTGAGGGATATAATATGATGATGGAACACTAATGGACCCTCTTGGAATGATTGGAGACCTTTGGAGTGGCTCAGATGGATCCTTGGATTGCTCAGATCACAAACCCTAGATGCAGATGAACTTGAACTAATGCAGTGAAACAAAAATGAAATATGAGATGATATGCTTAAACTTATGCAAAGATGAAAGATCACAAGCCAAGGTGTGAAATGAGTGAGGGAAAAGTTTGGGTGTTTACACATCTGAGCCACCCCCAAGAGCCTTAAAGCATTTCAAGAGGGTCCATGTGTGTTCCATCATCATATTATATCCCTCAAAGTTCAAAGAAGTCAAGAAATCACAAGAACTGGCAAGGCATGGAAGCAGAGCTAGGGGTTTCACTACACAGATGACCAAAATTAGGGTTTTGGTTTCAGAGGCCTCAACACCAAATTTTTGGGCCATTATTGTTTCTAATGTTCTTAAGATGTTATAAGGATCATGTGTACCAAGTTTGATGAAGAAACTCATTGTGGAAGTCATATGTTCATTAGGTAACTTCTTGAGCAAGTCAGAGCAAAATCAGGGCATCTGAGGCCCCCAACAATGGAACCAAAGGGGTATTTTCATCAAAATGAAGTTATGTGATCTTTATTTGATCATTGAAGTGCTTGGAAGTTCACAAAATTGAAGAAATTTGAGCTAAACCAAAAGTTGCCAAAAATGGAAATGACTTGTAATGGAAACTTTCCATTTTGGGAAAGTTCTTCAACCTCCTCTTTCTTGATCAAAAATGCTTCAAATGAAAAATTCTTGGTCATGAAAGTTGTAGATTAGGTCTTTCCCTTTTCAAAAAGTACAAGAACATGTCTTGATTCATTATGAAACTCAAGTTATGATCCTTCAAAGTTGGCAAAAATCACATAATTTTCACATTCATGCCAAAGAGGGATTTTTGCAAATTCACTTGCCAAGATTCTAAGTGACCTCTAGTTGACTTCTAAACATCATAACATCATCACATGACTCATTTTGCTCAGAATTGCCCAAGGAACCACAACATTTCATGCCTTGAATCACAAGATACATCAAAGAGGGAAATATGCAAAACTCATACAAACCCTAGTTCCATGTGTTCCAGCTCATCAAATCTGATCCATAAGCCTTCCTTGATCTCAGATGAGTCCAGCCATGCCCAAATCCTGCCCTGACCCGTGCCCATACCTCAAGTACAACCAAGCTTGACTTTTTGCAAAATCACCCAGACAAATCAGCATAGGCCACAACCACACTTATGACCTATCAAGACATGCTATGTGGACATTATGCAAGCCATAACACACAACATATTGCCCTGAATCATCCCATAGCTCAGATTGCCAAAAATACCTCAAGAACTTCATCTCTTCGAATCTCTCAACTCAGCCATCAAAACTTCAAACAAACTTCACCAATCATCTCCATACATCCTCCATATCATTTCCCACCCCTCACAATTGGCCTAAAACTACCTCAAACAAAAACACGATTTTGACATGCTCCGAACTGAAACCTTCAAAGCAGCCTACATAAACTCCTTTCAAGCATTCCAGAAGCATAAGGGGATCAAGGGGAGTGGTTTAGCACCAAAGAAGAGCCCAGAAAGTTCCAGTTTCGAAAGCTTTAACTCAGGTAACCTCAAGAACATTTTTTCCAGAAATGTGTTATTAAGTTCTTATATTGTTCTATATGTTGCACTGATCATGGGGATGTGTTTGGATTTGAAAATGAACAAGAAATAAGCATGTATTGACTCTCTGAAATTTTTCCCATGAAACTTGATTGCTTTGATTCTTGTTGTTGTGAAATAAATGAAATTTGTTGCTGGATTCTTGTTTGTTGTTGTCCATTGATCATTTCTGGAGAGTTTGATGCGTTTTAGTGGCGTTTTGAGAGAGATGGCATGAGAGGTTGGCCGGAGAAGATGACCGGAGCTTGCTCCGGTCACCTGTAAGTGTTTAGGGTTAAGATTAGGGTTAATTAGCTCAGTTTAAACTTAGGCCCTTGGATCTTGCTTAGCACGCTTTTGGATGGCCAGGATCAGTTCATTAAAACCCTAATTATTAATTAATCAGATTAATTAGTTTTAATTAAATATTTTTCCAGATTCAATCCTAGCCTCAAGATAGCGCGTGCAGTCAACTAGGATTTGAATCTCAGCCTTCAGATTAGATTACTTCCCATTTATTTGATTTTTAATTCATTTTCTTGCATTTTCTTTCCACATTTATTTTAAAATAGCAAAAATCATTAAAATATTCTGAAATTTTTTATCATGACTTTTATTAATTTTCAGAAACCAAAAATATTTTTATTTTTATTTTTTGCATATAAAAGTATTTTTAAAATATTTTAATGTTTATTTTAATTAATTAATGGAAATTAATTAATTAAAATAACATTTAGGTTTCTAAAAATCACCAAAAAATTCATGTTGCATCTTGACACATTTAGAAACATTTTCAAACCCCTCATACAAATTTCTTTTTGGTTTTAATCATCATTTGACAATTTTCTTTGAATTTAGGGTTCATAAAATCACATTTTTAAACCCTAACCTTTGAAAAATATTTTCCTGCCTAACCATGAAGGGTTTGAAGATGGTTCATTTTGCATTGTTTTACACATATCATGTAGTATCTAGGATATTTTTGGCATGAATTTATCTTTCATTTTCAATTTGTTTGGCATTTTACATTGAGGATCACCCAAAAAACCCTAGAAACTTAGGAAATTCATAACTCCTTCTAGGTTTAGCTTCTGACCTCCCCCTTTGGATGGTAACCTAGTATAAGTTTAGGGTTCCTTTGGGTTTATTTTCAATTTTTTATCATGTCATTTTCTTCTGTCTTTGCCATTTGCATATCATCCTTTCATGTAACCCTAATTTTGCATCTTCACTTGCATTCATCTTGCATATGCATCCATACATGAACTTGCCATGACATTTCATGCATTCATATGCCATCTTAGACATCTTAGGACATGTTAGAATCATGCTTGATCATTTCTTCATTCATTTTCCATGTTTAGCATTCATTTCATTTCTTAAACTTTCATGTGTTTTCAAACTTCAAAGCATGCCTACATGACATCTCATTCTTTGTATGATCATTCATATACACTTTAAATGCCTTTGCATCATCTCACATGACATTAACATTGCATAAACATTTCTGACTTTGGTCATTTCATCTCATCTCATTTCATTTCTTTATGCTTTATATCTTATGCATTCATGCTAACATTTTCAGGTGGTAAGTTACTTTGAGAAGTGGATTTGACTTCACTTCTCATTTTTCTTCATCTCTTTTATATGCATCTTGCTGGTTTCTTTGAAGTGAACTTGTTCACTTGTGTTCCCCTCTCACTTTCTTTCTTTAATGTAAACACCCCAAATTTGCCCTCACTAATTTCACCATGGCTTGTGATTCTTTCATATGCATAAGTTCAATCATATCATCTCATATTGCATTTTTTCTTCACTGCATTGGTTCAAAGTCATCTGCATCTAGGGTTTGTGATTTGAGTCATCCCTGAGCCATTTGAGCCACTCCAAAGGTCTTCAATCATCTCAAGAGGGTCCATGTATGTTCAAGCATCATATTATATCCTCCCAAGGTCAAGAAAGTCAAAAAATCACAAGAACTGAAGAAGGCATGGAAGCAGAGCCAGGTTTAACTGCACAGATGACCTAAAATTAGGGTTTTGGTTTCAGAGGCCATAACTCCAAATTTTTTTGGTCATTCTTGTTCCTATTGGTCTATATATGATATAAGGATCATGCATACCAATTTTCATGAAGAAATTCAATGGGGAATGCATCTAATCAATAGATGACTTCTTGAGCAAGTCAATGCAAAATCAGGGCATCTGAGGCCCCCAGTGACACAACCAAAGGGTCTTCTCCATCATTTTGGAAGTGTGTGATCTTTATTTGATCTTAGAAGAAGTTAGAAGTTCACAAGATTGAATAATTTCAAACCATTTGCAAAGTTGCCATTTTGGGAAAGTGACTTGTAATGCAAACTTGCCATTTTGGGAAAGTTTTTCAACCTCATCTTTTTGATTCAAAAATGCTTCAAATGAAAAATTCTTGGTCATGAAAGTTGTAGATTGGATCATTCCCTTTTCAAAAATTACAAGAACTTGACCTAATTCATTTTAGAACTCGAGTTATGGCTTGTCAAATTTGGGAAAAATCACTTAAATTTCACTTTTGCACCAAAGAGGGAAGTTTGCAAATTCTCATACCAAGCCAATTTGGGACCTATAATGCATCTTTACATATAATACCATTCTAGTGCAACTCATTTGGATCAGATTTGTGCCTTGATTCACAAGCCTTCATGCCTTGAACTTCACAAATTTCAAAAGGGGCCAAACTTCCCCAAAATTGCAAAATGGATCAAAACCTTCCATCCACTTGCCACAGCTCAGCAAATCTGATTTCACAGCCTTCCTTGATCCTTGATGTGCATAGCCATGCCTCTGTCCCAGCCTTCCACTTGCCCATACCTCAAGTACACCAACTCTTGACTTTGTGCATTTTGCCCCATACCAATCAGCATAGCCCACAACAACTACACTGACCTATCCCAGCATGTTATGTGGAAAAGAAGCAAGCCATTTCACATAAGTTTGGAACCTAAATCCTCCCATTGCTCAGCATAGCCAAAATCCCTCCAACTTGCAAAAGCCTTCGAATTCCATAACTCAGCCAACAAATATCAAAACTTTTTTCACCATTCAACTACACACTCATCACTGATCATTTCCCACCCTTCATTTTGCCTTGAAACACACCATATCCAAAACACGATTTTCACATTTCTTGAACTGAGTTTCAGCCAACTCCACATAGAGGCCATTTAGACTCCAGCCAAGCCTTGCAAACTCTTGAGGGGAGTCATTGGAGTTGATTTGAGGCAAAGAACTGGTCAGAGAGCTCCTGGGTTGAAAGCTTCACTTCAGGTAGCCATGGAATTTATTTTTCCAGAACTTCCTTTTTATGTTATAGAATGATTCTATGTGTTCCCCTGATTTCCATGATATGTTTTGTTTCGAAAATGGTTGAGTTTTAAGCATTTCACAAGCTTCTGAAAGTTTTGCTATATTTTCCGTTTTGCTTCGATTCATGTTCTTGATGGTAAATAAATGATTTTTGTTGGGTGATTCTTGTTTGGGTTGATGTGAGGATCATTTCTGGAAAGTTTGAGGGCTTGGGGTCACGTATTAAGAGAGATTGAATGTTTGACTAGCCGGAGAAGATGATCGGAACACTGTTCCGGTCACCTGAAAGTAATTAGGGCTCAGATTAGGGTTTTAATCTTAATTAGTGAAGTTCGAATACTGGCCATTCAGATGCGCGCGCTGGTCAATTCCCGCGTCCTAACTTTGAACCCTGGCCCTTGGATTAGATGACTTCCATTTGAATTCATTTAATTTTCATTTTATTTGCATTTTCTTTACCATTTTATTAAAAATAGCAAAACTCATCTAAAGAATTTTATCTTTTTGCATTCTCCTTTCAAATATTTTTCTCATCCAGAAAATAAATTTTATTTTATTTTTTGCATAAAATTTGTATTTTTAAAATATTTAAATGTTTATTTTAATTAATTAATGGAAATTAATTAATTAAAATACCATTTAAGTTTCTAAAAATCACCAAAAAAATAACATTGCATCTTGACACATTTAGAGACATTATCAAACCATTCATACAAATTTCTTTTTGGTTTTTGATCCATTTTGACATTTTTCTTTTGATTTAGGGTTCTTTAAAATTAATATTTTGACCCTAACTTAGAAAAATCTTTTCTGCCTAACCATGAAGAGTTTGATAATGGTTCTTTTTGCATTTCATTCCAAATATCATGTAGTTTCTAGGATAAAATTGGTATGAATTTATCTTTCATTTTCATTTTGTTTTGCATTTTTCCTTAAGAGGTGCCTTAAAACCCTAGCAAACTTAAGAAAATCATAACTTCCATTACGTTAAGATCTAGGCCTCCTCCTTTGGGCAGTGAAATTGTATAGGTTTAGGGTTCCTTTGATCCTATTTTCAATTTTTTATCTTGTCATTTGCTTCTGATTTTGAATTTTGCATTGCATCTTGTTCATAAACCCTAAATTGCATCTCCATTTACATTTATCCTTCATATGCTTGCATACATAAACTTGCCATGACATTTTGTGCATCCAAATGACATGTAAGACATCTTAGAGCATACTAGAATCATGTTTGATCATTGCATCTTCCATGTGCCATGTTTTTGCTTTCATTTCATGTCATATGCATTCATGAACTTTCATGCTTACTTTCATGTCTCATTTGCATCTTCATTGTTTGCATGATCATCCACATCACATGACATCCATTTGTATCAACTCTTAGAATCATTTACATCTTGATCATGCTTCTGGTTTTGGTTTTCATCATTGCATCTTTCACATTTTCATTTCATTTCATTTCCTTTTGTTAACTTTTCAGGTGGTAAGTGCTTTGAAAAGTGAATTTGCCTTCACTTCTCATAACCTCTTCTCATCCCTTTTATGCATCATGGCTGCATTTTTACTTGTGTATTAGAGTGAGATTGCTTGCTCATTCATGCTCTTTCTCCTCACTTTCTTTCTTCAAGCAACTTGTCTTCTTAAGTGAAGAGTGTTGTCTTGCTTCTTGTTGCTTCTTTTCATTTCATCTGCTTCTTCCTTGGTGGTTTCTCTGAAGATCTTCTTGCAAGCCTCATTAACCCTAGGAATACCCAAGCATGATAACAATTAAGGGTTTGATTAGTCCCCCATTAGTTTTACCTTTGTGTCATCTTTGAGTCTCCTCTTCTCATCTCATAATCAAGGACTAAACCTTAAAGGTTTTAAGGCTTTGTGATTAAGTTTATGCCTGTATCCTTCTATTAGGATGGAGTGTATAACTTTAATCCTAAGTGTTAAACCCTTATTGTGTTTAATTCCTCTAATCAATCCACCTAATAATCACTAAGACATCAAGCTTGTAACTTGGGCCTTGCATTAGGGTTCTAATTCTTCCTTAATTGGTTAAGAAGGACTAACCCTAGTGTTAATGGACAAGTCCCCCTCAAGTTGTCTTACAAACCATAAAATCCATTCCTTAATCCTACCATTAACTAAAATCCACTTAAATAAAGGTTTTTTTTGTCATGAGGTTAATCCCTAATCATGGATTAAGTTGAGGAGTCTTCCTCAACTTAAAGGTTCTCATCTATTATCCTTCTATTAGGATGGTGTAATGAGTCCATTGAATCCTTGATTATGGCTTAAACTCATTACTTAAAACTAAACAAAAACACCAAAAACATCTAAATAAATGCAAGTAGGTTAATGATCTTAATCCTACATCATGTTGATTAAGTGTGAGGTGTTTACTTCATGCTTAAGGTATTCTCATTACCCCTAATCAGAGGGAGGATGTGATGAGCTTACTAACCCTTGGTTTAGGCTTAAGCTCATTAACTTATGACAAACACAAAAAAAGCAATAAAAGATTGAAAACACAAAAACAAACAATAATCGTCTCCTTTGGGATTCTATTTTCACCTCCTTCACTCACAAACGAGAACTTGCTTCTTCCGTCTAATGCAAGACAATTTGCACCTGAGCCAGACAGGTCATACACTTGAGCATAGACAAGCAAGCAGTTCATAAGTCAATTTATCTTTTAGTCTCTTTGAGTCGAACTACGGTGTTCTGACTTCCTCATTGCACGAGAGAATACGTAGGCATAACTTAATAGTTATCGAACAAAAGTCTCTGTATATTTCCCCCTCTTCCAGTATCATTGTTTAAGCCTCATTGTCTTGAGCTCTTCCCCCTTTCTTTACACTGACACTCTTTTTATTTCACCTCACATTTTTTCAGCACTGACACTTGCATTCTTTTCCAGCTTGTGCATACAAAATAGCACTGACACTACCCCTTTTAACACAAATCTTTTAAGCGTGGATCCCGTCGAGTACGGCAGACAATCTAGGTGCTAATACCTTCCCAGGTTGTAACCAACCCCCTTTCTCAGTTTTTCTGGTTCGCAACCGTCTTATCCATATATTTCTAGGTTTATGCAACATTACCTTCCCTTCAGGATAAAAATGCCTAGCTGGCGACTCTTTTCTTTTCAGTTCACCCTTGTGTGTTCTCTCTTCTCGCCGACTGTTCGCGTTTGTACCCTATTTGAGTTGATATCATTTGGTGGGAGCGACAACTTGGCGACTCTGCTGGGGACCCTTATATTGCAACCAGGGCTTCTTGTTCTTTTTGTTGGTTCCTCCTAGCGCTTGTTTGATTTGTGTTTACTGGGGTGTTATGTGCTGTGTGTTTATTTGTTTTTGCCTTATTTACTGCTTTATGTACACCTTTACTTATTGCTTTCTTTACAGTTTTATATACATCATACTGTCATACTGTCATCTGCTGGATATGGTTTGTTGTTTTGGTGGGTGGGGTTCCATTGAGAGTTTAAGGTCCTATACCTGGGACCTGAGTGACACCTAGGCTAGAGTGGTTCATGTTCTTTCCCATTCCATTTCGGTCTGGTGCGGGAATATGAAACACGGTTCAGATATGGGTTTCTTCTTGAGAACTCTGTGCTACAGATTTCCTGTAGTGCTAGGGCTATCTGAGAAGCCTGCTAAGTCTGGAGGACCTTTACTATGACCTTCAGAAACTGAGGTGAATTAGAGGAGGATCTTTTATGGTTATTGTAAACACTGTACCTCCGGGTTAGAAGTGTTTACACTTCTCATAACTGATCCAAGTCTGAGGATCCTTGTTCTAGAGCATTACCTGTGAGGGGGTTGGGTTGTTTACAGGTTTGCAGGAACCCATGACCACATCATACCCAGTTACTGTATTGATTAAGAATACCTCACTTTGGACAGTTCTTGTGATTAACCCTGGACATGTGACTCTTTATTTGAGTCCCCCACCCTGGTTATTGGATTTCTAAGACTCCATCTGGACTTTTTTGAACATACATGGACCTTATGTCAAGACAGATAATCAGATCCAGCTTGATCACAAACCCTTGCATATCATTTGCATATATCATCATTACATCATTTAACATTTGTTTATTTGCTTTTCAGGGTATCCATCTCATTATATCTTGGTTTTGGTTTTGACCCCTTCTTTTGCCTAGGCCTCTGCTTCAGCTATCTTCATCAGTTATTTGCTTCAGTTATCTCCACCATCACCAGCATCAGCCTGTCAGTGGCTCATTTCCAGCATCAGTCAGTGATCTTCATCAGCACCTATCTTCAGCTTCTTCAGCAGCACTCATGACTACTCCCAGGAAAAGCAACATATCCTACCACTTCTTTGAGCCTGTGTTGACTGGTATCAGGCAGGTCCAGTCACTCATCACACCAGATCACATCCCACTGTTCAGGGAGCATTATGGAGGTATCCTGGATATGGTTATGTACCTTGACCCTTCTCAGAGGAGCATGATCCACACCTGCTTGCAGTTTTATGACCCTCCATTGAGATGTTTCACCTTTCCAGACTTTCAGCTAGGGCCTCTACTGGAAGAGTTTTCTTTATTGATTGGAGTACCTATCAGAGGGGGAATCCCTTTTAACCCAGAGATGGCTGCTCCCAGAAATGAAGAGATAGCAAGGGCACTGTACTTGGAGCCTGCCCTGATTGAGCAAAGTATGACAACAAAGGCTGGGATCCCTGGTTTGCACTTAGACTTCTTGATTTCTCAGGCCATCCTGAAAGCTTCATTGGGAGAGTGGAGGGCAGTCTGTGCTTTGTTAGCCTTCAACATATATGGGGCTATACTGTTTGCAGATGAGCCCAAATTTGTCAGCAAGAATGCCATCCATCTGTTTCTCCTGAAGAACCCAGTACCCACATTGCTAGGAGATTTTTACTACTCCATTCATCAGAGGAATGAGAAACAGAGGGGGAAGTTGGTGAGATGTTGTGTTCCTTTGTTTTACACCTGGCTACTCAAACACCTGCCTAAGTCAGATGCTTTCTTGAACCCCCACCAACAGAAGATTTGGGCTAAGAGATTCATTGCTTTGACTTCAGATGATATTAGATGGTGCACCCAGAGCACCAAAGGCAAGGACATTATCACCAGCTGTGGACAATACCCAAATGTGCCTCTGATAGGAGTAAATGGTTGCATCAACTACAATCCTTTACTGTTTAAGAGACAACTGGGTTATGCCTTGGTTCACCCACCCAGAGGACAGGATTTAGCTGAGACCCTGTATTGTGAAGTGCAACCTAATTCAGCTGTTGTCAGACAAGCATCCTGGGCTTGGGACAACATCCAGACAAAAGGAGTGGCCATTCTTGAAAGATGTAATAATGTTGCTTCAGCTCAGTACTATGACTAGTCCCGTACTAGAGCTCAGATTACCAGAATGCCTTTCATCTTGGAAGACATACCTGGGCCATCCACAGTACAGCCTGCAGCAACAGTGAGCCTGGAGGAGTTTGAAAAGTTGAAGGAATGGAATAAGCAGCTATCTCAAGCCTTGAAGAAGACCCTTTGGGAAAGGAGTGATGGTCGTCTGAACATTGAGAGATTGGAAAAGCTCAGGGTGGAGCATCTTGCCAAAATTGAGAAGACAGAGGATTACATAAGGAAAGCAAGGGTTGGGGAACAGATATTGAAGAATGCCTGTAAAGAGGAAAAAATTCAGAAGGCTGGGGCTGAGCTCTATCTGCAAGAGAGTCAGGCTAGGTGGGTCAAGATCACTGAAGCCCGTACACAAGAAGACCAGAAGACTCAAGCCAAGATTGAACAGCTAGAGGCCAGTGAAAAGAAGCAGCAGGAAGCTTTGTTGGCAACTCAGAAAGAGATTTCAGAATTGAAGCTTAGGGCAGGATTGAAGAGGTCTAAGGACCAGGACAGGCATAAGAAACTGACTACTGCCATTGCTACCAGGAACCTCCTCATTAGGACCATTACAGAGTACCCAGCTGGTCCAGTGACTGAGGCACTCCTGAAGGAGGTCAGAGAATATGAATTTGGGTTGGATGTCTGATTCTTTGCTTGTTGTTTGTTTCCATTTGATGTACTTTTCTTTTTGTTGTATTTTGACCCTCCATGGGCATGTGTTGTAAGACAAACTATGTATTGTTCACCATTTGTAATATATATTAGTTTGTTTCCATTTGGGCTTTTCTCTCAACAATATCAAGCATCTTCCTCGAGGCCTGGAAAGGTCAAAACCAAGAACCAAACCGGATACCTTGGAAAACAAATAAGCATACTGCATTGCATACTAACTTTGTTTTTGTTTTGTAGGTTTTGTTGTTATTTATTGTTTCTAACTTTGTTGTGATCTCAGGAAACATTGCTCGTCGCCGAGTGTTCCCTGTCAACCGTGCGCACCGATACCCGACTCGTAACAACCTTCCCGGCATTCAAATGGAACAAGTACATCAGGATTTGACTGAGGTCAGAAATCAGATGGTCAATGAGAGATTGGAGATGAGAAACTAGATGTCTCAATTCATGGCAGTAATGACTGGCTTGGCCCAGAGTCAGGAGAGGTTAAGAGAGCTGGTGGAGTGACAAACTCCTGAGGAACCTCCCCTGGGAACAGGAGGAACTAGAAACAATGAACGGGGTCAGCCTCGTATTGACCCACAAGAGTATGGACCGCACCTGAATCCAGAAGTTAACATCCAAAGAAATGTGCAAGGTAATGCTACTGGGAGCCCAATCCTGCAGGAGGATCCCCAGGGAGAACAGCTCACAGTTATTGGAGCCGGAGATGAGGTATACGACAGAAGGTTAGATGAGATTGCTGAGAAGTTAAGATCTTTGGAATCTCATAATTCTTTGGGCTTCGATGTGATGGACATGGGATTAGTAGATGGGATGAGAATTCCCCACAAATTCAAGCCCCCATGTTTCGAAAAGTACAATGGTACCTCCTGTCCTCGCACTCATCTGCAATCTTTCTTGGGAAGGCTCAAAGCGTATACTATGGATGAAAAGTTGTGGATGTTCTACTTTGAAGACAGTCTGACTGGAGCTTCGAGAGAATGGTATTCGCATTTGTCTAGGGCCACCATAAGATGCTGGAAGGATTTGGCTGAGGCTTTCATCCGTCAATATCAATACAGCCTGGACATGGCTCCCAACAGGACCCTTCTGATGGGAATGTCTCAATCTTCCCGAGAAAGCTTCAGGGAATATGCCTAAAGGTGGAGACAGCTTGCTGCTGCTGTCCAACCACCCATGTCAGAAAGGGAAATGGCTGACATGTTCATGAATACGTTGCAAGGGACCTATATTGATAGACTGGCTGCTTTTTCCTCTACCAGTTTTGCTGATGTGGTCATAGCTGGTGAGAGGATTGAAAGCCTCCTAAAGATGGATAAAATCTCCGACAGTGGTGCAAGTTCGTCCAGCAATCCCAGAAAGCCTTTTGCGGGACCCCGAAGGGCAGGTGAGACAAACTCCATTCATACAAGCAGGGGCAGGCCTCAGTATGCTCACCGGTCAGTAGCAGCTGTTACCATCCCAGCTCCGATTCCACAACAATCATCATATCCACAACAACAACAACCACAGTATCAATAACAAGTTCATTATCCGCAACAAAGGTCGTACAACAACAACAACAATCAACAACAGCGTCCCTTCAAACAAAGGCCATCACAGGCAAACAGGGTAATTGACCCAATTCCAATGTCGTATGCTGCACTCTTGCCATAACTCCTGAAGCTCAACCTAGTTGAGTTAAGGACATTGGCACCTCCAGATCCTCTTAATATGCCAAAGAACTATGATGCAAATGCTAGGTGTGCATTCCACTCAAACGCACAGGGCATAATACTGAAAAATGCAGGGCCCTACAGATGAAAGTCCAGGATCTGGTGGACTCGAAAGCTCTCAACTTTGCACCTCCTCCAAATGTCACAAGAAATATAATGCCTAGTCACAACGGGCCTAGGATTAATGCCATTGAGGAAGGCAAACCATCCACATTAATCACCAGTGTTGCACAAATCCGAACACCCTTGGTTGAAATCAAAGCTCAGCTGTTAGAGTGTCAAGTGTTCCCCGGATGCGAAGTCGGCTGTGGATATTGCAACATTGCAGTTAATGGATGTGAAAGGCTGAGAAACAGCATAGATGGTCTCATTAAAGATGGCATTCTTCAGATTTCGACAACAACAACTACAACTCCAACAGTTCCTTCATCAACAATCACAGATACTCCTACAACGTCAGCAACCATTGTTCCAACAGATTCTACTACAACTCCGACAATTACTCAATCAATTACTTCAACGGATACAAGTTCGGTCACAATTCCTTCTACAACGACAACACCCATTATTCCATCCTTTCCTGCTGCAACTTCAGCACTTGTCCAGCCAATAGTATCTTCTACAATATCAGCAACAGTTAATGAAAGTGTCTCAGCGGTTACGATATACTACGATCCTGCAAATGTTCCTTCCAACAATTCACAACAAAATGCCACTCCTGTCAGGGCTCCAGTTACCATATACTATGATCTCCGCACCATTGCGGTCCCCTTGGCATTATGGCTCAGATCTATACCGCGAGGGGCAGAAAATCACTTTGGAATCATCAACTTCTTCACCTCAGATAGACAATGTGGGTGGAGGCGGAGGCTTCACTAGAAGCGGACGTCTCTTTGCCTCGCAAATACCAAGGCCCATTGCTGAAGCAGAAGCTGCTGCTAAGGCAAAAGGGAAGAGCGTGGTGCAAGAATAACTAGTTGCTAAAGAAACTTTGAAGACTCCTTTTGATCAAGAGGTTGATGAATTCATGCGGATCATCAAAAAGAGCGATTATAAGGTGGTAGACCAGCTTCACCAAAAACCTTCCAAAATCTCCATACTATCATTGCTAATGTGTTTCGAGGCTCATCGGAACACACTATTAAAAGTCCTGCATGCAGCTTATATGCCGGAGGAGATTATTGTCAATCAGTTAGAGGTCGTGGTTGGAAATGTCAACGCTAGTCATGGACTAGGATTTACCAACACTGATCTAACAACGGAAGGTCGCAATCACAACAAGAATTTGCACATTACCTTGGAGTGTAAGGGTGCAGTTCTTTCTCACGTATTGGTGGATACAGGGTCATCCCTCAATGTCCTACCCAAGAAAGCCCTTGTGAAGCTGGAGTATAAAGGATTGGCACTACGCCCAAGCAACTTGGTAGTGAGAGCCTTTGACGGTTCTAAAAGATTAGTTCTGGGAGAGATAGAATTACCAATAATGATTGGCCCACAGGTTTTCAAAACGACCTTCTTTGTGATGGATATACAGCCTGCCTACAACTGTCTATTGGGTAGACCATGGATACACGCCGCTGGCGCCGTGACTTCAACCCTTCACCAGAAGTTAAAATTCGAGTGGGAGGGCCAAGTCATTACCATTTGTGGGGAGGAGGATATCTTCGTTAGCCAGCTGGCTACTTTCAAATACATTGAAATGGATGGGGAAATCCATGAAACCATGAGTCGAGGGTTTGAGGCCCTTAATATTAATGAAACATCTGCTGTGCTTGGGACCTCCATCACATCATATCAACAAGCCCGGAAGGTTGTTGAGGAAGGTACCGCCCAAGGCTGGGGCATGCTGCTGCCCGTGGAGAGGAAAGAGGACCGATTCGGGTTGGGTTACAGACCAACTCGACAAGATCAACCAGAGGCTGCAAAGGAGCCCAAGTTTGTCAGCGGGGGATGCTTACCCCAGATGATGTGAATAGTTTGGAAGATGAGTCGGAAGACGAGCGCAACCTGGAAAGCTAGATACGTCCAAGGATCCTGGGGAGCCATGTCTCAAACTGGTCTTCCCAGGAAATTATAAGAGTTACTCCCGCAGAGTAATTATTATTTCCTGTGTTTTTAGAGCATGCATTAAGTCCTGCATCTTGCCCAAGATGTTAGGACTCATTTTGTAACCGGGCCATCTTGTATTTTGTGCAAAGATCAATTAATGAATATCAGGACATCTTTTGCAAATGAGTCTTTTCTTTTCTGCTCACTGTTTTTCATTTTTCATTTTTTGTACAAAACAATAAAATGGCAATGTTTTCAAAATAATAACTTCATTTTTTCATTTTTTTTCTAAATAAGATAAAACTGATCACTAAAATAAACAAATCTAAACCCTTGCAGAGAATACCCTCCAGACTGCACCGACAACAACACTGCTATGACTTCGTATGATTTTGACAATCCGATTAATCAAGCTGATGAAGGGGTTAAAGAAGATTATGTGCTACCTGAAGAGCTAGCCAGGTTGTTGAGGTAGGAGGAGAAGGTTATCACTCCTCATCAGGAGGAGGTTGAAACGGTTAATCATGGTACGGAAGAAGACGTGAAAGAAGTTAAGATCGGGGCCTGCCTACAAGATTCAGTAAAAGAGCAACGGATTGACATGCTTCGGAAATATGTGGATGTTTTTGCTTGGTCTTATTAGGATATACCAGGGTTGGACACCGACATTGTTATGCACAAGCTGCCTCTGAAAGAAGATTGTCCACCAGTAAAACATAAGTTGTGCTGTACTCGCCCAAATATGGCAATGAAGATAAAAGAAGAGGTACAAAAGCAGTGGGACGCCGGTTTCCTTGCTGTAACTAGTTACCCACCGTGGTTTGCTAACATTGTACCTATGCCTAAAAAGGATGGCAAGGTGAGGATGTGTGTGGATTACCTGGACCTGAACAGAGCTTGCCCGAAGGATGACTTCCCTTTACCTCACATTGATGTATTGGTTGATAATACGGCTCAGTTCTCGGTGTTCTCCTTCATGGATGGATTTTCAAGATATAATCAGATCAAGATGTCACCTGAAGACATGGAGAAGACAACTTTCATCACACTCTGGGGCACATTCTGTTATAAGGTGATGCCATTCGGACTGAAGAATGTTGGTGCCACTTATCAACGGGCTATGGTAACATTATTCCATGACATGATCCACAAAGAAATTGAATGTTACGTGGATCACATGATTGCTAAGTCCCTCACAGAAGAAGACCACCTGGTGAATCTGTTGAAGCTATTAAAGCGTCTGAGTAAGTACCAACTGAAGTTAAACCCCAACAAATGCACATTCGGGGTGCGATCCGGTAAGCTACTGGGATTTATTGTAAGTGAAAAAGGAATTGAAGTTGACCCTGACAAAGTCAAAGCCATTCAAGAAATGCCTGCACCGAAGACTGAAAAAGAAGTTCGGGGGTTCTTAGGTAGATTGAACTACATTTCGAGGTTCATATCTCACCTTAATGCAACCTGTGAACCCTTATTCAAGTTGTTAAGAAAAGAACAAACAGTTAGGTGGAACGAAGACTGCCAAAGGGTTTTTGACAAAATCAAGGAATACTTACAAGAGCCTCCAATCCTTATACCTCCAGTTGAAGGAAGACCTCTAATCATGTACTTGACAGTATTAGAAGGATCAATGGGGTGTGTGCTGGGCCAGCATGACGAGTCTGGTCGAAAAGAGTATGCAATTTACTACCTAAGCAAAAAGTTTACCGACTGTGAACAATGTTATTCAGTGCTCGAGAAAACTTGTTGTGCTTTAGCGTGGACTGCTCGCCGACTGAGGCAGTATATGTTGACCCACACTACTTTATTGATCTCAAAAATGGATCCAGTCAAGTACATTTTTGAGAAGCCAGCACTTACCGGACGGGTTGCAAGATGGCAAATGATCCTCACAGAGTACGATATTCAGTACACCTCTCAGAAGGCCATCAAAGGCAGTGTATTCTCTGATTATCTTGCTGGGCAACCCATTGATGATTACCATCCTATGAGATTTGGCTTCCCTGATGAAGACATCATGTTCATAAAAGCAAAAGATCATGAAGAGCCTATTCACACTGAAGGGCCTGACCCAGCAGAAGAATGGACTATGATGTTTGATGAGTCTGTTAATATGAATGGTCATGGTGTTGGTGCAGTAATCATTACACCTAAGGGAGTTCACATGCCTTTCTCGGCAAAACTCACCTTTAACTGCACTAACAATGAAGCTGAATATGAAGCTTGTATTATGGGTCTTGAGGAAGCCATTGACCTCAGGATCAAGACTTTGACTGTATTCGGAGATTCAGCTCTAGTAATTAATCAAACCAACGGCAAATGGTACACTACCCAGGATCATCTGATACCTTACCGGGATTATACGAGGAGATTACTGACTTTCTTCACAACAGTCAAGCTTGAGTATATCCCTCGAGATGAAAATCAGTTTGCAGATGCTCTGGCTACCATTTCATCTATGATCAAAGTTCAAGCTGCCAACTTTGTGCCTCAGATATCAGTGTCCAGACTCGACAGACCAGCATACGTATTCTCGACAGATGTTGTTAAAGATGATAAGCCTTGGTTCCATCCCATTAAGTGCTTCTTGGAGGATCAAACATACCCACCTGGGGCATCATCCAATGACAAGAAGACATTAAGAAGGCTTGCTGGTGTCGCTCCCACCAAAATGACACTCGGTCAAGAGGGGTACAGACGCGAACGGTCGGCGAAAGGGAAAGAACAAAAAGAGTCGCCAGCTAGGCATTTTTATCCCGAAGGAAAGGTAATGCTGCATAAACCTAGGAAAAGATGGATAAGACGGTCGCGAACCAGAGAAACTGAGAAAGGGGTTGGTTACAACCTGGGAAGGTATTAGCACCCAGATTGTCCGTCGTACTCGACGGGATCCACGCTTAAAATATTTGTGTTTTAAAGGGGTAATGTCAGTGCAGTCTGTGTATCAAAGCTGGAAAAGAATGCAAGTGTCAGTGTAAAAGAAAAGTGAAGTGAAGTATGAGAGTGTCAGTGCAAGGAAAGAATGAAGCTCAAGACTATGAGACTTAGAGAACAATGCTGGAGGGAGGGGGAATACACAGAGACTTTTGTTCGATAAATGTTAAGTTATGCCTACGTATCCTCTCGTGCAATGAGGAAGTCAGAACACCGTTGTTCGACTCAAAGAGACTGAAAGATAAATTAACTTGTGAACTGCTTACTTTCCTATGCTCAAGTGTAAGACCTATCTGGCTCAGGTGCAAACTGTCTTGCATTAGACGGAAGAAGTGAGTTCTCGTTTGTGAGTGAATGAGATGAGAAAAGAATCCCGGAGGAGACGATCATTGTTTGTTTTTGTGTTTTCAGTCTTTTATTGATTTTTGGGTTTGTCATAAGAAAATGAGCTTAATCCTAAACCAAAGGTTAGTAAACTCATCACATCCTCCCTTTGATTAGGGGTAATGAGAATACCTTAAGTATGAAGTAAACACCTCACACTTAATCACCATGATGCGGGATTAAGATCATTAACCTACTTGCATTTATTTAGATGTTTTTTAGAGTTTTTTTTTAGTGTTAAGTAATGAGTTTAAGCCATAATCAAGGATTTAATGGACCCATTACATCATCCTAATAGAAGGATAATGGATGAGAACATTTAAGATGAGGAAAGCTCCTCAACTTAATCCATGATTAGGGATTAACCTCATGACAAAACAAAGCCTTTATTAAAGTGGATTTTAGTTAATGATAAGATTAAGAAGTGGGTTTTATGGTTTGTAAGACAACTTGAGGGGGACTTGTCCATTAACACTAGGTTAGTCCTTCTTAACCAATTAAGGAAGAATTAGAACCCTAATGCAAGGCCCAAGTTACAAGCTTGATGTCTTAGTGATTTATTAGATGAATTGATTAAAGGATTAAACACATTAAGGGTTTAACACTTAGGATTAAAGTTATACACTCCATACTAATAGAAGGATACATGTATAACCTTAATCACAAAAGCCTTAAAACCTTTAAGGTTTAGTCCTTAGTTAAGAGGTGAGAAAAGGAGACACAAAGATGACACAAAGGTAAAACTAATGGGGAACTAATTAAACCCTAATTGTGATCATGCTTGGTTATTCCTAGGGCTTATGAGGCTTGCAAGAAGATCTTCAAGAGAAAGGCCACCAAGGAAAAAGCAGATGGAAAGAGGAGAAGCAGAAAGAAGCAAAACAACTTACTTCACTTAAGAAGTTAAGTTTCTTGAAGAGAGAAAGAGGAGAAAGAACATGAATGAGTAAGCTCACTCTAATTCACAAGTAAAATGCAGCAATGATGCATAAGAGAGATGAGAAGAGGTTATGAGAAGTGAAGGCAAATTCACTTCTCAATGACTTACCACCTGAAAAGTTAGCAACAAGAAAATGAAATGGAATTAAAATGAGAAAGATGCAATGATGCAAACTAAAACCAAAAGCATAAACATGATGTTAATGATGCTAAGATATGATACAAACACATGTCAAGAGTTGTGGATGATCATACAAGGATGAGGATGCAAATGAAGCATACTTTGAACCATGAAAATTCATGAAAGTTTATGAAATGGAATGGATGCATAACATGGAAAATGAATGATGCAATGATCAAACATGATCCTAATATATCCTAAGATGTCTTATATGTCATGTTGATGCACAAAATGTTATGGAAAGTTCATGTATACAAGCAAATGAGAGATGAATTCAAATGAATGCAAAAATTAGGGTTTATGCACAAGACACAAAGCAAAATCCAAAATCAGAAGCAAATGACAAGATAAAAAATTGAAAATGGGATCAAAGTAACCCTAACCCTACACAAGTTCACTGCCCAAAGGAGGGGACCTAACTCTTAACCTAATGGGAGTTATGATTTTCTCAAGTTGGCTAGGGTTTTAAGGTACTTCAAAAGGAAAAATGCACATCAAATTGAAAATGAAATATAAATTCAAACCAATTTTATCCTCGAAACTACATGATATGAATAATGCAATGCAAAAGAATCAACATCAAACTCTTCATGGTTAGGCAGAATGAATTTTTCTAAGTTAGGACCAAAATATTGCCTTTTAAGAACCTTAATTCCAAAGAAAAATATCAAAGTAGGTCAAGAACCAAAAAGAAATTTGTTTGAAGAGTTTGATAATGTTTCTAAATGTATTAAAATGCAATGTGATTTTTTTTGGAATTTTTAGAAACCTAAATGCTATTTTAATTAATTAATTCTCATTAACTAATTAAAATAAACACTTAAATATTTTTAAAATACGAAAATTATGCAAAAAATAAAAATAAAATTATTTTCCGAAAGAGAAAAATATTTTAAAGTATGATGCAAAAAATGAGATTTTTTAGAAATGATTTGCTATTTTAAATAAAATGTGCAAAACAAATGAATAAAAAAGAAAATAAAATTGAATTAAAGGAGAAATATGCTGATGTGAGGGCCAGGATTCAAACTTAGAGGGAGGGAGTTGACTATGCGCGTGAATGGACGGTCCAAGTTCAAACTGGCAGATTTAAAATTAAACCCTAATTAATTAAGTTAATTAAGTGGATTAGGGTTAAGTGGGATGATCTGAGCCATTGGACGCGCGCGGGAAACGAAATCGTACACTCTACATTCAAACTAAACCCTAATCCAGATTAAAACATTAATGACTCTCAGGTGGCCGGAAATGACCTCCGGTCATCTTCTCCGGCCACCTCTCCCCTGAGATTTTTCTAAAATACTCCCTAGGCGAAATCAAACCCCCCAAATCTCCAGAAATGATCCCCAAACCCCATAGAACAAGAATCCAGCATCATATTTCATTTATTTTTCATCAACAACAAGATTCGAACAAAAACCTAAAACTGAACAAAATTTCAGAACATGCATACACACTCAAAACTCAACCATTTTTCACCATTCAAGGCTCATTGTGATCAGTGGAACACACTCTACCATTCTATAACTAAAGAAACAAGTTCTGGAAAAATGTTTCAGGGAGGTACCTGAGCTTGAGCTTTCTCAGTTCTGGACTTTCAGGCCTCCTCTCTTTGTGCAAACCACTCCACTTGAGCTCCTGATGAAGTTTTGATACTTGGTTGGAGTTTAAATGGCCCCAAGAAGAAGTTAACAGAAGTTCAGTTTGTGAAAAATGAAAATCGTGTTTTTGATTGTGAAGGTTTTAGGACAAAATGAAAGGTGGGAAATGATCAGTGAGGTTTATGGAGTTGAATGGTGAAAGAAACTTGAAGGTTTGATGGCTGAATCAAGAGATTCGAAGGCTTTTTCCAATTTTGGGATTTTGGAGTGTGCTGAGTTCTTGGAGTGTCAGGCTGTGTTGTGTGGTGTGTTGAGCTGCTTTTGGTCCATGTATCAACTTCTGATAGGTCTGTAAACACCCCAAATTTGCCCTCACCCATTCACACCATGGCTTGTGATCATTTCATATACATGAGTTCAATCATAGCATCTCATATCTCATTTTGATTCACTGCATAGATTCAAAGTCATCTGCACCTAGGGTTTGTGATCTGAGCAATCCAAGAGCCTCTTGAGCCACTCCAAAGATCACCAATCACTCCAAAGGGGTCCATGTGTGTTCTTATATCATATTACATCCTCTCAAAGTCAAGAATGCCAATGAATCACAAGAACTGGGATTAGTATGGATGCAGAGCCAAGTTTGACTGCACAGTTGACCTGAAATTAGGGTTTTGGTTTCAGAGGCCATAACTCCAAATTTTTTGGTCATTCTTGTTTCCATTGGCCTCTATATGGTATAGGGAGTATGCATATCAATTTTCATGAAGAAATTCCATGGGGAAGTCATCTGATCAAGGGTTGACTTTCTGGACAAGTCAGTGCAAAATCAGGGCATCTGAGGCCCCCAATGACCCAACCAAGGGGTGATCTTCATCATTTTGAGTGTATATGATCTTTATTTGATCATGGAAGAAGGTTGAAGTTCACAAAATCCAAGAATTACAAGTTTTTGCAAAGTTGACTTTTTAGGGCATGGTTGACTTTTCAAGAATATGTCATTTTATGCCATTTTTCAAGCCTTACTTTTTGATCCAAAAATGCTTCAAATGGAAAAACTTTGGTCATGAAAGTTGTAGATTAGATCTTTCCCTTTTCAAAAAGTACAAGAACATGATCTAATTCTTCTTGGATCAAAAGTTATGGTGTGTTAAAGTTGGCAAAAATCACTAAATTCCAAGACATGCACCAAAAGGCAAAGTTGCAAATTCTCCTTTCAAGGCCAATTCAGTAATCATATGGGCTTCAAATTCACTCAACATGATCACACAACTGTCGCTCCCGATAAATGGGAATGACCCATATAAAGGTACAGACGCGAACGGTCGGCGAGAGGGACAGTGAGGACACACAGCCGTGAACTCACTGGAAAAGAAAAGAGTCGCCAGCTAGGCATTTTTATCCCGGAGGAAAGGTAATGCTGCATAAACCTAGGAAGAAATGGATAAGACGGTTGCGAACCAGAGAGACTGAGAAAGGGGGTTGGTTACAACCTGGGAAGGTATTAGCACCCAGATTGTCCGTCGTACTCGACGGGATCCACGCTTAAAAGATTTGTGTTTTAAAGGGGTAGTGTCAGTGCATTTTGTGTATAAAATAGCTGGAAAAGGATGTACAGGTGTCAGTGTAAAAGAAGTGAAGTGTATAATGATGTGTCAGTGTAAGAATGAGAATGGATTGCTCATGATAATGAGGCTAAGAGATAAATGCTGGAAAGAGGGGGAATATACAGAGACTTTTGTTCGATAACTGGTAAGTTATGCCTACGTATCCTCTCGTGCAATGAGGAAGTCAGAACACCGTAGTTCGACCCAAAGAGACTGAAAGATGAATTGACTTGTGAACTGCTTGCTTGTCTATGCTCAAGTGTATGACCTGTCTGGCTCAGGTGCAAACTGTCTTGCATTAGACGGAAGAAGCAAGTTCTCGGTTATGAGTGAATGAGATGAGAAAAGAATCCCGGAGGAGACGATTATTGTTTGTTTTTGAGTTTTCAGTCTTTTATTGCTTTTTGAAGTTTGTCATAAGTTAATGAGCTTAAGCTTAAACCAATAGGTTAGTAAACTCATCACATCTTCCCTCTGATTAGGGGTAATGAGAGTACCTTAAGTGTGAAGTCAGATTCTCACACTTAATCACCTTTGATGCAGGATTAAGATCATTAACCTACTTGTGATTATTTAGATGTTTTTGGTGTTTTTGTTTAGTGTTGAGTAATGAGATTAAGCCATAATCAGGGATTAAACAGACTCATTACACCATCCTAATAGAAGGATAATAGATGAGAATGTTTAAGCTGAGGAAAACTCCTCAACTTAATCCATGATTAGGGATTAAACTCATGACAAAACAAGCCTTTGATTAAGTGGATTTTATTTAATGATATGATGATGAAGTGAATTTTATGGTTTGTAAGACAACTTGAGGGGGACTTGTCCATTAACACTAGGGTTAGTCCTTCTTGACCAATTAAGGAAGAATTAGAACCCTAATGCAAGGCCCAAGTTACAAGTGTGATGTCTTGATGATTATTAAGTGGATTGATTAAGAGATTTAAACACCTTAAGGGTTTAACACTTAGGATTAAAGTTATACACTCCATCCTAATAGAAGGATGCAGGCATAAGCTTAATCACAAAGCCTTAAAGCCTTTAGGGTTTAGTCCCTGATTATGAGGTGAGAAGAGAAGACTCAAAGAGAGACACAAAGGTAAAACTATGAGGGGAGACTAATCAAAACCCTAATTCATTGTCATGCTTGGTTGTTCCTATGGTTTGTGAAGTTTACAAGAACAATCTTCAAAGGAGCCACCAGGATACAGAGAAAAGGATCAAGAGAAGCAAAGTGACTTGCTTCATTCAAGAAGTCAAGTCACTTGAAGAAAGAAGGTGGGAGGAAGAAGAATGAGCAAGCTCAAACTCAAACACATATAAAAAATGCAGCAATGGATGCAAGAGAGATGAAAAGAAAAGTTATGAGAAGTGAAGGCAAATTCACTTCTCAACATCACTTACCACCTGAAATGTTAGAAAAGAAATGCAATGCAATGCCAAATGGGATGAGATGACATGATGCAAAACCAAACCAGAAGCAATCACATGATGCTAAGGATGCTATGAGAAGCTACAAACATGAAACAAGGCATGGAGATGATCATACAAGTTTATGGGTGCAAAGGAAGCAAGTTTAGGAGCATGAATAAACATGAAAAGTTATGAAGCATACATGGCATACTACATGGCAAATACATGATGCAATGATCAAACATGCTTTCTATATGTCTTATGATGTCAAATGAATCAGATGGATGCTTGAAATGTCATGGCAAGTCATGTTATGCAAGAGAATGCAAGAAGGATGCAAATGGAAGCCCAAATTAGGGTTTATGAACCAAACATCAAACAAAAACCAAAAACAGAAGCAAACCCTAAGATAAAAAATGGAAAATGCCACACAAAGGACCCCTAACCCTATACTAATTCACTGCCCAAAGGAGAGGTCTCAACTCTTAACCAATATCAAGTTATGATTTTTCTAAGATTCTAGGGTTTTTAGGGTTCCTAAACAAAAGAAATGTCAAACAAATTGAAAATGAGGAAACAAATCATGGCCATTTTATCTCAAATACTACATGCTAAACACAATGCAATGCAAGAAGAATCAATGTCCAACTCTTCATGGATAGGCAGAAATGATTTTTTGAACTTAGGATCAAAATAATGCACAAAAATGATTTTAATTCAATGAAAAATTCTCAAAATGCATCAAGATCAAAAAAGAAATTTGGTTTGAAGGTTGGACAATGTTTCTAAATGTCTTAGAACATTTCATGAATTTTTTGGTGATTTTTAAATACCTAAAAGTATTTTTTAATAAATTAATTTCCATTAATCAATTAAAAATAATCTTTTAAATATTTAAAAATACTTTTTTAATGATAAAAAATAAAATGAAAATATTTTTGGGTCTTAAAAATTAATAAAACTCATGAGAAAAAGTTTCATAATTTTTAGATATTTTTTACTATTTTAAATAAAATATGCAAGTTAAATGAATTAAATATGAAAAAGAAATAAAAAGGACTGAGGTCAACCAAATGAGGGGCCAGGATTGAGTCTGGGAAAGGCCTTGTTGACTGCGCGCGCAGATCAAGGGTTAAAATTCAAACTTCTTAAATTCAATTAATTAAACTAATTAAACCTGATTATGAACTAATGACATGATCTAGACCACACACACGCGCGCGGGAAGCCAGATCCAAGGGTCCATATTTGAATTTTGCCCTAACCCTAATTAAATGGCTAATGACTTTCAGGCTTCCGGAGAAGACTTCCGGTCGTCTTCTCCGGCCAGCACCTTCCCTGAGAAATGCCAACTCTCACCCTAGCTCACTAAAATGAAATTTTCTTGCCCAGAAATCATCCCCACGCATCATAGAACAAGAATCCATAGCCAAAACAAATTTATTTTACACAACAAAGCTGAATCGAAGCAAAAGGGGTTTAGGTCAAAAAATTTCAGGAACATCATACATGCTCAAAACTCAATGATTTTCGAAACCAAACATATCAACATGATCAGTGGAACATAGAGAACTAATTAAGAACTTAAAAACAAGCTCCTGGAAAAAAAGTTCATGAAGCTCACCTGAACTGGAGCTCTGATCTTTGGCACTTCCTGGCTAGTTCTTTGGCTCAAACAGGTCCCAATGATCCCCCTTTGAAGCTTTGGATACTTGGTTGGAGTTTAAACAGCCTCCTGAGTGAGTTTGCAGAAGCTCTGACCAAGGGAATGTGAAAATCGTATTTGTGATATGGAGGGTTTCAGGCCAAAGTAGTGGTTGGTTTCTGGTCAGTGAAGCAAGGTGAGTTGATGTGTGGAATTTGTTTGGGTGTTTATGGCTTGTAGAAGCAGATTCGAAAGCTTTTGCTTTATGGAGTGAAAATGGAGGAGTGATGCTATGGCTTGTTTCAGGCCTGGGTCTTGTGGGTTTGGGGTCAATGAAGCATGGTGATTTGATCAATGGACTTGGCTTTTGTGTTTGTGAGCTGTGGAAACAAATTCGAAGGGAAATGCAAAATGGAGTGTTTTGGTGTATGTGGTGTTGTGTGTTGTTTCAGCCTTGCTTCTTGAGTGTTATGGCCAGCATTTTCCTTGCATAAAGAACTCCCATTGGTCAGGTGATGTGACCTGGCCTGCTGTGATTGGGATGTCCACTTTTGCAAAATGTCAACTTGGTTGTAAGAGAGGCATGGGCTTGGTTCTAGCTTGGTACAAGGGCTAGGGCTGGCGCAGCATGGTGTGGTGAGAGACTATGGCTGGTTCAAAGGCCAATGCAGCAAGTGGTGAGAAGCATCATGATGGTTTTGCAAGTTGGCTCTTTTTGAAACTTTCATGAAAAATGCCTTGTTACATGAACCATGAACATGTGATCTTTGGTTCAATTCTGATTTTTAGGGCATATGGAATGTTTGTGTCATGGTTTGATGTCAACTAGAGGTTACAAACAGCCTTAGTTCATGATTTTGCAAAATTCACATTTGGTGCACATCTTGAAAATTAGTGATTTTGGCCAACTTTGTCACACCATAACTTTTGATCCAAGAAGAATTTGATCATGTTCTTGTACTTTTTGAAAAGGGAAAAATGTATTCTACAACTTTCATGACCAAAGTTTTTCCATTTGAAGCATTTTTGGATCAAGAATCAAGGCTTGAAAAATGACCTAAAATGACATATTCTTGAAAAGTCAACTATGCCCAAAAAGTCAACATTTGCAAAAACTCCAAATTCTTGATTTTTGTGAACTTCAACCTTCTTCCATGATCAAATAAAGACCATATGCACTCAAAATGATGAAGATCAACCATTGGTTGGGTCATTGGGGGCCTCAGATGCCCTGATTTTGCACTGACTTGTCCAGAAAGTCAACCCTTGATCAGATGACTTCCCCATGGAATTTCTTCATGAAAATTGATATGCATACTCCCTATACCATATAGAGACCAATGGAAACAAGAATGACCAAAAAAATTGGAGTTATGGCCTCTGAAACCAAAACCCTAATTTTAGGTCAACTGTGCAGTCAGACTTGGCCCTGCATCCACACCAATCCCAGTTCTTGTGATTCTTTTGCATCTTTGACTTTGAGAGGATGTATTATGATGATTGAACACATATGGATCCCTTTGAAGTGATTGGTGGCCTTTGGAGTGGCTCAAGAAGCCCTTGGATTGCTCAGATCACAAACCCTAGGTGCAGATGACTTAGAAACTATGCAGTGAATCAAAAATGAGGTATGAGATGATATGATTGTGTTTATGCATATGAAAATGATCACAAGCCATGGTGTGAATGGGTGAGGGCAAATTTGGGGTGTTTACAGCTGCCCCTATTCAAACATGAGTTAGCTGTGCAGGATGTAAGCGACGGCTTAACAGACAAGCAAGATAACTTGTGGTTGAATACCAAAGACAGTCCAAAATTTGCACTCACAAAATGAAGAAGAAAAGGGATATAGATTGTAAAAGAAAAATAAAATATTGTAAAGTATGGGCGACGGAGGACGACCGTCGAGCAGAGGACGACTGCTGGGTAAATAGCGATGACGGGGACGGCCGACATGCTGGGCAAAGTGTGTGAAAATAAAGCGATGACGGGGATGGCCGACATGCTGGGGATAAAAGGTAAAGCTAAGACGGGGACGGCCGACTAGCTGGGAAAAAGAAATCATGATGGGGACGGCCATCAAGATAAAGTTGTAAGATTCTCTGGGGATTAACGAAACATGACGGGGACGGCCATCAAGTTCATAAAGCAAGGTAACCGACGATGGGGACGGCCATCGGGCTAAAAAAGAAAAGGGACCACGACGGGGACGGCCATCGGGTTAAAGAATAAATGCAATAAACAGATGATGAGGGATGGTCATCAAAGGTGAAGGACGATCACCTAGCAGGGGACGGCTGCTCTGTTGGGGTTAAGATGAGGGACGGTCATCTAAGGTGGAGGACGACCACCTGGCAGGGTACGGCTGCCGAAAATATCGCGACATAGGACGAATGCCGGATAAAAGGTCAACGATGGGGACGGCCATCGGACGATCATGATGGAGGACGACCATCAAGAGGTGGAGGACGACCACCTAGCAGGGGACGGCTGCTCTCGAGGTTTCTCATGACATAGGACGAATGCCAGATAACCAAAATCAACAATGGGGACGGCCATCGGATAAAATGATGAAGGACGATCATCAAGAGGTGGAGGACGACCACCTAGCAGGGGACGGCTGCTAAAAATCAACGATGGGGACGGCCATCGGATGAGCATGATGGAGGACGACCATCAAGAGGTGGAGGACGACCACCTAGCAGGGTACGGCTGCTCTCAGGGTTATCATAACACAGGACGAGTGTTAGATAAAAAGAAAATTTAGCTTTGTTGGCGATCTACTGGGGAATGGTAAACACGGACGAGCGTTTACATCCAAGAAACAAAAGGTATAAGTGTTTAGATGTTGTGTATAGATTAAAGATGCGGACGAGCATCCTTAAGACTATGATATGGACGAGTATCTGGTAGAAACAAATACTGACGCGTGTTCAGAGATGATGATACGGACGAGTATCAACGGGTTAACAAAGAACACGGACGAGTGTTGAATCTGAGGGGACTCTTCTGGGGAATAGTAGATACAGGCGAGTATCTATATTCAAGAAGACACAAGAGTTTGACACGGTGTATGGATTAAAGATGCGGACGAGCATCCTTAAGACTATGATACGGATGAGTATCAGGTAGAAACAAACGCTAGACGCAATGTTCTGAGATGATGATACAGACGAGTATCAACTGGTTAACAAAGAACAAGGACTACTGTCGAATCTGTGGGGATATAAGTGATGTATACAAGATACGGACGAGTATCTGTATAAGTGTATCATGAGTAGTATGAGTGGTGCATAAATGAGTGTTTATCTGCTGGGGAGAGTGACACGGACGAGTGTCAAAAGGGAAAAGTATAATAATATCAACAAGTATATGGGTTGTAAAGGTGTAGGCGGCTGCGCTGGGGATATGACACGGACGGGTGTCAAGAAAGTGTATATATAGGTATATGTGAGTGCAAAGAGGATGTCTTTGGCTTTCTGCTGGTGGTTTGACACGGACGGGTGTCAGGAAGTATCTGTAATACGGGTGGTCTTGTTTGTAAAGTGTGTTCAGGCAACTTTACTGGGGAGTGATGACACGGACGGGTGTCCAAAGGAGTATATACTGGTGTTTGTGATTTGAGAGGCAACTGCTTTTGCTGGGGACCCTGGTGGGGATTATTGTGTATTGTATTCTGTATATCGTCGGACTGTCATTATTCACAAGTGTTCGATCCACAACAGGACTTATGATTATGCTATGTATTTGATTTTTGCCGTAATGCTCCGTATTAGACGGAATGCTACGCTTTGTGGGTGAATATGATGCAAATGCCATGACTATGCAAAGGAACAGATCCGGGATTCGGATCCCGATGCTGTGAAGATCTCTAGTCGATCTATGGAGGTGAGACATCCCAGCTGGGGATGAGATCATTGATAGATCCGATGAGATGTACTTGCTTGGGGATACATGTCACTGGTTGACATATCCTTGTAATATAGGACCCAACTGGGGTTTGTAGAAGCCTTCTGTACTCTGTTGTGATTTCTTCATGCACTGCTCTCCTGAATAGAGGCTGAGGATTCTGTGGGGAGATGATTCCCTGACTCTTCATATTCTGTCGAGGAAGGATGATTGGTACTACGGCTGGGGAAAGTTGTTAGCAACTCAGCTGGGGAGGAAACAACTCAGCTGGGGAGGAAGCAAACTCAGGTGCTGAGAATAAGTGTTGACTTGCCAGCTTGCTGGGATGTAGCTTGTATGCCCTAAGTTGGGTTCTGGATACCTGCAATCCTGCAAAGATAAGGAAACGCACAAATGGTCCCGAGGTATCCTTTACTGGATTCCGTCATAGGAGCTAAGCACTTTCGAGAGTAAGTATATTCCCTGTAAGCATGTGTTTTTATTATTTAGAGAAAAACATCTGTACTTATGCAATCAGTTTTTAGAGACATCAGACATTCTTTGCAAATAAAAATGTACAAGACGAAACATGACTGAAAAATCTGATTTTATTGATTCGTGTGCCCTGAATTGGCAAGATACAGTCAAGGAAACAAATCTCCTAAAATGAAGAGATTGTTACAAATTGAGAAACAAAGTGCTGGCGATGTTGACGACGCTTTCAAGGAGCTTCCTCTTCTGCTATGACTCGTATGACAATGACGTTCTTCTCGTCTTGCTTTCTGAAGAAGGCTGATTCTGATTGAAGCTTGATCTTTTTGAAGCTTTTCAAGTCGTAAGTGATACAGACGAATTCAGAATGCAGTTGTTCGCTTATTCCCTTGTTTTGCATGGATCGCCCTTTCGGGTTTTCAATCCATCGGGATACCCATTTTTGCCTGAGTTGTCCAATGCGGCTTTTCAACTCAGCGGGTGTACATTTTCTTGTTTATTTCCCTTATTTTTGCCCGAGTCTTTTATTCTGTTTTTGACTCGCCGGGATGCCCTATTTTGCCTGGACTTACATTCTGTCTTTGTGTCCAGCGGGTCATTTTTATGCGAAGTATTTTTTAACTGCATCTGAATTCACAGGGGACGGGAAATTTTCACCATCCATGGTGCTGAGCATCAGTGCTCCACCGGAGAAAACTTTCTTTACCATGAATGGTCCTTCATAATTCGGAGTCCATTTGCCCCTGCGGTCTGTATGAGGAGGGAGGATTCTCTTCAGTACAAGATCTCCTACTTGGTACTCTCGATGCCTGACTTTCTGATCGAAGGCTTTCTTCATTCTCTTCTGATATGACTGCCCATGACAGATTGCAGCCAATCTCTTCTCTTCGATCAGGCTCAGTTGTTCGTATCGGGACCGAACCCATTCTGCTTCACTCAGTTTAACATCCATCAATACTCGTAAAGAGGGTAATTCAACTTCAACAGGTAGGACTGCTTCCATACCATACACAAGCTGATACGGTGTTGCCCCAGTGGATGTTCTGATTGACGTGCGGTACCCATGCAAGGCAAACGGTAGCATTTCATGCCAGTCTTTGTAAGTGACTACCATCTTCTGCACAATCTTCTTGATATTCTTGTTAGCTGCCTCAACAGCGCCATTCATCTTTGGCCTGTAAGGAGAAGAATTGTGGTGTTGGATTTTGAAGTCCCGGCATAACTCAGCCATCATTTTGTTGTTTAAGTTGGAACCATTATCAGTAATGATTCGTTCGGGAACTCCGTATCGACAGATGATATCTCTCTTCAGAAATCTGGCTACCACTTGTCTTGTAACATTTGCATATGAGGCTGCTTCAACCCACTTGGTGAAATAATCAATGGCGACCAGGATGAATCTGTGGCCATTTGAAGCAGTCGGTTCAATCTTGCCGATCATGTCAATGCCCCACATGGCAAAGGGCCATGGTGAAGACATGATGTTCAAAGGATTGGGAGGCACATGCACTTTATCTGCGTAGATCTGGCATTTATGGCATTTTCTGGCGTAAGCACAACAGTCTGCATCCATTGTGATCCAGTAATAACCTGACCTTAGCAACTTTTTAGCCATGGCATGCCCTCCGGCATGGGTACCAAAGGATCCTTCGTGCACTTCATGCATCAACAAATCTGCTTCTGTCTTGTCAACACATCTGAGGAGTACCATGTCAAAGTTCCTTTTGTATAAAGACCCATCAGTGTTCAGAAAGAAACTACCAGCAAGCCTTCTCAAAGTCTTCTTATCATTGGAAGATGCCCCAGGTGGGTATGTTTGATCCTCCAAGAAGCACTTAATGTCATGGAACCAAGGCTTATCATCTTTGACAACATCTGCTGCAAATACATATGCTGGTCTGTCAAGTCTGGACACTGATATCTGAGGTACAAAGTTAGCAGCTTGAACTTTGATCATGGATGAAATGGTAGCCAGAGCATCTGCAAACTGATTCTCGTCCCGAGGGATATACTCAAGCTTGACCGTTGTAAAGAAAGTCAATAATCTTCTTGTATAATCCCTGTAAGGTATCAGATGATCCTGGTGGGTGTACCATTTTCCGTTGGTTTGATTAACTACCAGAGCTGAATCTCCGAATACAGTCAATGTCTTGATCCTGAGGTCAATGGCTTCCTCAAGACCCATAATGCAAGCTTCGTATTCAGCTTCGTTGTTAGTGCAGTTGAAAGTGAGTTTTGCCGAGAAAGGCATGTGAACTCCTTTGGGTGTAATGAGTACTGCACCAACACCACGGCCATTCATGTTAACAGCCCCATCAAACATCATAGTCCATTCTTCTTCCGGGTCAGGCCCTTCAGTATGAATAGGCTCTTCATGATCTTTTGATTTTATGAACATGATGTCTTCATCAGGGAAGTCAAATCTCATGGGTTGGTAGTCATCAATGGGTTGCTCAGCAAGATATTCAGATAGTACACTGCCCTTGATGGCTTTCTGAGATGTGTACTGTATGTCGTATTCTGTGAGAATCATTTGCCATCTTGCAACCCGTCCGGTAAGAGCTGGCTTCTCGAAAATGTACTTAACTGGGTCCATCTTTGATATCAACAAAGTAGTGTGGGTCAACATATACTGTCTCAGTCGGCGAGCAGCCCACGCTAAAGCACAGCAAGTTTTCTCGAGCAGTGAATAACGTTGTTCACAGTCGGTAAACTTTTTGCTTAGGTAGTATATTGCATACTCTTTTCGACCAGACTCGTCATGTTGGCCCAGCACACACCCCATCGACTCTTCTAATACTGTCAAGTACATTATCAGAGGTCTTCCTTCAACTGGAGGCATAAGGATTGGAGGTTCTTGTAGGTACTCTTTGATCTTGTCAAAAGCCCTTTGGCAATCTTCGTTCCACCTGACCGTCTGTTCTTTTCTCAATAATTTGAACAAGGGTTCACAGGTTGCTGTAAGGTGAGATATGAACCGTGAGATGTAGTTCAATCGACCTAAGAACCCTCGAACTTCTTTCTCAGTTTTCGTTGCAGGCATCTCTTGAATAGCTTTGACTTTATCAGGGTCCACTTCAATCCCTTTCTCGCTTACAATAAAGCCCAGCAGCTTACCGGATCGCACCCCGAATGTGCATTTGTTAGGGTTCAATTTCAGTTGGTACTTCCTCAGACGTTTGAACAGTTTCAGCAAATTTACCAGGTGGTCTTCCTCTGTAAGGGACTTGGCAATCATGTCATCCACATAACATTCTATTTCTTTATGGATCATATCGTGGAATAATGTCACCATAGCCCGTTGATATGTGGCACCAGCATTCTTCAGTCCGAATGGCATCACTTTGTAGCAGAACGTGCCCCAAGGTGTGATGAATGTTGTCTTCTCCATGTCTTCAGGTGACATCTTGATCTGGTTATATCCTGAAAATCCATCCATGAAGGAGAATACCGAGAACTGAGCCGTATTATCCACCAATACATCAATGTGAGGTAATGGGAAGTCATCTTTCGGGCTGGCTCTGTTCAGGTCCCGGTAGTCAACACACATCCTTACTTTGCCGTCTTTCTTAGGCACAGGTACTATATTAGCAACCCACGGCGGATAGCTAGTCACAGCAAGGAACCCGGCGTCCCACTGCTTTTGTACCTCTTCTTTGATTTTCATAGCCATGTCTGGGAGAGTACGGCGCAGTTTCTGTTTAACTGGTGGGCATTCTTCCCTCAAAGGCAGCTTGTGCACAACAATGTCGGTGTCCAACCCTGGCATATCTTGATACGACCAAGCAAACACATCAACATATTCTTGAAGCAGATCAATCAGTTGTCTCTTCACTGAATCTTGTAGGCAGGCCCCGATTTTAACCTCTTTCACGTCTTCATCTGTACCAAGATTAATCACTTCAACCTCCTCCTGGTGAGGAGTGATGACCTTTTCCTCTTGTCTCAACAACCTGGCTAGCTCTTCAGGAAGCTCATACTCTTCTTCAACCCCTTCATCAGCTTGATTGATTGGATTGTCAAAGTCATACAAAGTCATAGCCGTGCTGTTGTCGGTGCTGTCTGGAAGGCACTCTCTGCAAGGGTTCAGTTTGTTCATTTTAGTGATTGATTTTAATCTTGCTTAGAAAAGTGAAATAAAGTTATCATTTTGAAAACATCGCCATTTATTTTTTGTACAAAAAGAAAAATGGAAAAATAGTGAGCAGAAAAGAAAAAGACTCATTTGCAAAAAGATGTCTGATATTTCATTGATTAGTCTTGTTTGCACAAAAAGTACAGATTGCCCGATTACAAAATGAGTCTTGTCATCTTGGGCAAGATGCAAGACTTTGATGCATGCTATAAAAATACAGGAAATAATAATTACTCTGCATGAGTAACTCTTATAATTTCCTGGGAAGACCAGTTCGAGACACTGCTCCCCGGGATCTTCGGACGAATCCAATTCTCCAGATTGCGCTCCTCTTCCAGCTCGTCTTCCAAATTGTTGATAGCATCAGGGGTGAGCATTCCCCCACTGACAAAACCAGGCTTCTCAGCAGCCTTTGCTTGATGTTGTTGAGTTGGTCTGTAACCCAACCCAAACTTGTCCTTCTTCTCCTCCACAGATAAAACCTTGCCCCAGCCTTGGACAGTTCCTTCTTCAACAACCTTCCGGGCTTGCTGATAAGATGACATGGAGATTCCAGATACAGCAGATGCTTCATTGACATTCAAGGCCTCAAAACCTTGGCTCATTGTTTCATGGATCTCCCCATCCATCTCAATATACTTATAAGTAGCCAGATGGCTAACAAATATATCCTCCTCCCCACAGATTGTAACAACTTGGCCTTCCCATTCAAATTTTAACTTCTGGTGAAGGGTAGACGTTACTGTGCCAGCGGCGTGAATCCAAGGTCTACCCAACAAACAGCTATAAGCAGGCTGAATGTCCATCACATAGAAGATAGTTGTAAAGGTTTGCGGGCCAATTGTCACAGGCAGCTCAATCTCTCCCAGCACCGATCTCTTAGAACCATCAACGGCTCTTACCACCAGGTTACTGGGCCTCAATGCTAATCCTTCATACTCTAACTTCACCAGAGCCTTCTTTGGTAAGACATTAAGGGATGACCCTGTGTCTACTAGCACATGGGAAAGGACTGCTCCTTTACATTCCATGGTGATGTGCAAGGCTTTGTTGTGGTTGCGGCCCTCCGCTGTCAAGTCAGTATTGGTGAACCCTAGCCCATTGCTAGCAGTAACATTTCCAACCACGGTTTCCAATTGATTGACAGTGATCTCCTCAGGCACGTAAGCTGCGTGCAAGACTTTGAGTAGTGCATTCCGATGGGCTTCGGAGCACATAAGCAGTGAGAGGATGGAGATCTTGGATGGCGTCTGGTGAAGCTGATCCACAATTTTGTAATCACTCTTTTTGATGATTCTCATAAACTCATCAACTTCTTGATCGAACGATGTCTTCAAGGCTTCTTTAACAGCTCGATCTTCCTGCACCGGGCTCTTTCCTTTTGCCTTGGCAGTAGCTTCTGCTTCGGCAGTGGGTCTTTGAATTGGTGGAGCAAAGAGACGTCCGCTTCGAGTGAAGCCTCCGCCTCCTCCCACATTATCTATTTGTGGTGCAGGTGTTGATGTATCAAGAGTGATTCTTTGTCCCTCGCAGTACACGTCAGAGCCATAGTGCCAAGGGATGGCCCTATTGCTTTCATATGGTACGGGTCCAGGCACCGTAACAGTGACTGGACTGATTGCAGCTGCTGAGGGGATTGTGATAGTTTGTGGATCGTAATAAATCGTAACTGGTGCTCTAACGGGAGCAGCACCTTCTGAATTGTAGGCAGAGTTGTTTTCAGGATCATAAAATATTGTGACAGTAGAGACATCTTCATGATTGGTTGCTGGTGTTGTAGGAGACATTGTTGGAAGAATGGATGTTGTTGTTGTAGGAGGTTCAAAATGGAGTGAAGCTGAAGTTGTAGCAGAAAAATTTGTTGAAAACTGATCAGTTGAGATGATAGATGAAGTACTTGTTGATGAAGCCGAAGAATTGTCAGGAACAATGGTTGCTGCAGTTGTAGGAGGTTCTGAAACCGTTGCTGATGAGATTGCTGGATTTGTTGGAAATGATGTAGTGATCTGAAGTTGGCCACTCTGAATAAGGCCATCTATGCCATTCCTCAGATTATCGCACCCATTTACTGAAATATTGCAGTAAGCACACCCTAACTCGCATCCTGGGAACATCTGACATTCCAAGAGCTGAGCCTTGATTTCTACCAACGGTGTCCGGATCTGACCCACACTGGTTATTAAATAAGACGGCTTGTCTTCTTCAATAGCGTTAATTCGGGGACCACCGTGATTTGGCATAGGATTTTTGTTGACGTTGGGTGGTGGTGCAAAATTCAGAGCTTTTGAGTCCACCAGGTCTTGTACCTTCATGTGCAAGGCTCTGCACTTTTCTGTACTATGGCCAGGTGCGTTTGAATGAAAAGCACACCTAGCATTGGAGTCGTAATTCCTGGGTAGACTGTTGGGATCTGGAGGTGCCAACGTCCTTAGCTCAACTAGGTTGAGTTTTAGGAGCTGTGGCAGCAATGTAGCATATGGCATGGGGATCGGATCGATCACTCTGTTGGCTTGAGATGGCCTCTGTTGGAATGGCCTTTGCTGATTATTGTTGTTGGTGTTGCTGTTGTTGTAATTCCTTGGAGGATACTGATTTTGCTGATGGTACTGAGGTTGTGGCTGATAGTTTTGCTGAGGAGGTTGATAAACTGGTGGTGGATGAGCTGGAGCAGGGATGGTGACTGCAGCCACAGATCTGTGAACATATTGGGGCCTACCCCTGTTGGTGTGGATGGCATTAGTCTCACCAGTCCTTCTCGGGCCTGCAAAAGGCTTTCTTGCATTACTGGATGAGCTTGCACCATTGTCTGAAATCTTACCCATCTTCAATAGGCTTTCAATTCTCTCCCCGGCTATGACAACATCTGCAAAGCTGGTAGATGAGAAGGCAGCTAGCCTATCAATATAGGTTCCCTGAAGGGTGTTCATGAACATATCAGCCATTTCCCTTTCAGACATAGGTGGCTGGACAGCAGCAGCAAGCTGTCTCCATCTTTGAGCATATTCTCTGAAGCTCTCTCTAGATGACTGTGACATTCCCATTAGGAGGGTCCTGTTGGGTGCCATATCCAGATTATACTGATACTGTCTGATGAAGGCCTCTGCCAGGTCCTTCCAGCATCTAATTGTTGCTCTTGTCAGATGGGAATACCATTCCCTCGAAGCTCCAGTCAAGCTATCTTCGAAGTAGAACATCCACAGCTTCTCGTCCATGGTATAGGCCTTTAGCCTTCCGAGAAAAGATTGTAGATGAGTTCGGGGACAGGAAGTCCCATTATACTTTTCAAAACATGGTGGCTTAAACTTGTGGGGAATCCTGACCCCGTCTACCAAGCCCATATCCATAACATCGAACCCCAAAGAGTTTTGAGACTCCAAGGACCTTAACTTCTCAGCTATTTCATCCAATCTTCTATCATAAGCCTCTTCCCCAGCTCCCATTACTGTGAACTGGTCTTCTTGAGGGTCTTCTTGCAGTACCCTCCCGGCTGTAGCAGGCCTTTGAATATTGACAGGAATGTTGGCCTCTGGATGGAGGTGGGGACCAAAGACTGGGGGATTGACATGTGGTTGGACTCTTTCATTGTTACTAGTCCCAGCAGTCCCTGGTTGATGATCTTCCTGATTTCTCCCTTCTACCAGTGCCCTGAGCCTCTCCTGGCTTTGAGCCATGTTGTTTATCACTTCCATAAACTGCGTCATTTGAGTCCTCATTTCCAACCTTTCGTTGGTCATCTGATTTCTGACCTCTGTAAGGTCTTGCTGCATCTGATCCATCTGAATGCCCGGAAGATTGTTTCGGGTAGGGTATCTGTGTGGCCTGTTGAGTGGGAACCCTCGTCGTCGAGCAATAATTCCTGAGATCACAACAGAGTTAGCAACAACAAAAACAAAACCTACAAAACAAACAAAGGGTTAGCATGCAATGCAGTATGCTTATTTGTTCTCAAGGTATCCGGCTTGGCATTCAGCTTTGACCCTTCCAGACCCTTGAAGATGTTGTTGATGTTGCTTGAAGGAAACTCAGATGAAGCAAACTAACACAAATATATATTACAGAAGGGGAAATAATACAACTTGTTCATTTTACAACACAAGCCCTCTAAGGGGTCAAAATACAATACAAGAAGATAAAAGTACATGGAAATTTAGACAACAACAAGCAAATGGTCAAACACCAAGTCCAAACTCATCCTCCCGAACTTCCTTGAGAAGTGCTTCGGTCACAGGATCAGCCGGACACTCCGTAAGGTTCCTGATGAGAAGGTTCCTTGTAGCAATAGCTGCAGTCAGCTTCTTGTGTTGACCTTGGTCTTTCGACCTCTTCACTCCGGCTCTGATCTTCAGCTCTGATATCTCCCTCTGGGCTACTGCCAGGGCTTCTTGTTGCTCTTTTGTACTTGATTCCATTTGCTCCATCTTGTCTTGGACCCTCTTGTCCTCTAGGGTGCGAGCCTCGGTGATCCTGACCCACCTAGCTTGACTCTCCTTCAGATACAAGTCTGTTCTAGCTTTCTGGAATTGGGCTTCCTTGCAAGCATTTTTCAAGATTTGTTCTCCAGCCCTAGACTTCTTAATATAATCCTCAGACTTCTCAATTCTAGCCAAATGCTCCACCTTCAACTTCTCCAACCTTTCAATATCCAATCTACCATCACTCCTCTCCCAGAGGGTCTTCTGTAGAGCTTGGGTCAGCTTTTCATTCCTCTCTTTCAACTTTTCAAACTCCTTTAGACTGACAGTTGCTGGAGGTGGTGCTGTGGAAGGCCCAGGCACATCTTCAATAGTAAAGGGCAATCCAGAAATTTGAGCCCTAGCATGGGACCAATCATAGTATTATGCTGATGCCACATTGTTACACTTCCCCAGGATGGTTACTCCCTTGGTTTGAACATTATCCCAGGCCCAGGCTGCCTGCCTAACAATAGCCAGATTAAGCTTGTTCTCACAATAAAGAGTCTCAACCAAGTCCTGTGCCTTAGGAGTGTGGACCAGTGCATAGCCCAGTTGTCTTTTAAACAGCAGAGGGTTGTAATTAATACTACCCTTAACCCCTACTAAAGGCACATTGGGAAAGTGCCCACAGCTGGTGATGATATCCCTGCCTTTTGTGCTTTGAGTGCACCACCTGATATCAGCTGAAGTAAGGGTAGTGAGCCTTCCAGCCCAGTTTTTCTGCTAATGAGGATTCAGAAATGCATTTGTCCTGGGCAAATGCCTGAGAAGCCAAGTATGGAACAAAGGAGCACAGCACCTCACTAACCTTCCCCTCTGCTTTTCATTCCTCTGATGCACTGAATAGTAGAGATCACCCAATAAAGTTGGCACTGGGTTCTTCAGAATGAACAAGTGGATTGCATTCTTACTAATGAATCGAGGCTCATCTGCAAATAACACAATCCCATATATACTCAGGGCCAATAAAGCACAAACTGCTCTCCACTCTCCTAGAGAAGCTTTCAGGGTGGCTTGAGAGATCAAGAAATCCAGATGCAGGCCAGGGATACCAGCCTTAGAAGTCATATGCTGCCCAACCAAGACTGGCTCCAGATGCAATGCCTTTGCTACCTCCTCATTACTTGGGAAAACCATCTCAGGGTTGAAAGGGATTTCTCTCCTGATAGGTATACCAACTAATGATGAGTATTCTTCCAATAGAGGGCCCAGCTGAAAGTCCTGGAAAGTGAAACATCTCAGTGGGGGATCATAAAACTGAAGGCATGTGTGGATCAGGCTTCTCTGTGAAGGGTCCAGATCCATAACCATATCAAGTATATCTCCATAGTGTTCCCTGAACAGTGGTACATGGTCTGGAATGATCAGGGTCTGAATCCTCCTGATGTCTGCTAACTCTGGCTGGAAGAAGTGATAGGTGATGTTGCTTTTCTTTGGAGCCATGATGCTGAGACTGAGTAGAAACAAGTGCTGATGAAGATACTGAAGGATGGGCCACTGATTGGCTGGTGCAGGTGACTGAAGTAGACAGTTGATAGCTGAAGCAGATGCTGATGAAGATAGGTCAATACTGCAGATGGGGTCAAAACCAAAACCAAATGAAGATGGATACCCTGAAACACAAATAAGCAAATGTCAATATGATGCAATGATTATGTATGCAAATGATATGCAAGGGTTTGTGACTGAGCTGGATCTGATCAAATGCTCTGATATAAGTCCATGTGTAAGAAATCCAGATGAAGGTCCATAAGTCCAGTAACCAAGGTGGGGGACTCAAATAAAGAGCCACATATCCAGGGTTTAGAATCACAAGAACTGTTCCAAAGTGGAGTACTCTTAATCATATCAAAGTAACAGGGTATTCTGAGGTCAAGGTACCTGCAAACCTGTAAACAACCCAACCCCCTCACAGGTGGTGTTCTAAAACAAGGATCCTCAGACTTGGATCAGTTACGAGAAGTGTAAACACTTCTAACCCGGAGGTACAGTGTTTACAATAACCATAACAGTTCCTCCTCTAATTCACCTCAGTTTCTGAAGGTCAATACTAAAAGGTCATCCAGACTTAGCAGGCTTCCCAGATAGCCCTAGCATTGCAGGAAATCTGCAACACAGAGTTCTCAAGAAGAAACCCACATCTGAACCGTGTTTCATATTCCCGCACCAGACCGAGATGGAATGGGAAAGAATATGATTCACTCTAGCCTAGGTGTCACTCAGGTCCCAGGTATAGGACCTTAACTCTCAATGAATCACCCACCCACCAAAACAAAAACCAGATCCAGCCAGCAGCATGACAGTATGATATATACAAAAGCAATAAAGAAAGCAGTAAAGCAACTGTACATAAGCAAAAATAAATATACAAGCACAAATAAGCACATAACACCCCAGTAAACACAAATCAATCAAGCGCTAGGAGGAACCCACAAAAAGAACCAGAAGCCCTGGTTGCAGTATAAGGATCCCCAGCAGAGTCGCCAAGCTGTCGCTCCCGATAAATGGGAATGACCCATATAAAGGTACAGACGCGAACGGTCGGCGAGAGGGACAGTGAGGACACACAGCCGTGAACTCACTGGAAAAGAAAAGAGTCGCCAGCTAGGCATTTTTATCCCGGAGGAAAGGTAATGCTGCATAAACCTAGGAAGAAATGGATAAGACGGTTGCGAACCAGAGAGACTGAGAAAGGGGGTTGGTTACAACCTGGGAAGGTATTAGCACCCAGATTGTCCGTCGTACTCGACGGGATCCACGCTTAAAAGATTTGTGTTTTAAAGGGGTAGTGTCAGTGCATTTTGTGTATAAAATAGCTGGAAAAGGATGTACAGGTGTCAGTGTAAAAGAAGTGAAGTGTATAATGATGTGTCAGTGTAAGAATGAGAATGGATTGCTCATGATAATGAGGCTAAGAGATAAATGCTGGAAAGAGGGGGAATATACAGAGACTTTTGTTCGATAACTGGTAAGTTATGCCTACGTATCCTCTCGTGCAATGAGGAAGTCAGAACACCGTAGTTCGACCCAAAGAGACTGAAAGATGAATTGACTTGTGAACTGCTTGCTTGTCTATGCTCAAGTGTATGACCTGTCTGGCTCAGGTGCAAACTGTCTTGCATTAGACGGAAGAAGCAAGTTCTCGGTTATGAGTGAATGAGATGAGAAAAGAATCCCGGAGGAGACGATTATTGTTTGTTTTTGAGTTTTCAGTCTTTTATTGCTTTTTGAAGTTTGTCATAAGTTAATGAGCTTAAGCCTAAACCAATAGGTTAGTAAACTCATCACATCTTCCCTCTGATTAGGGGTAATGAGAGTACCTTAAGTGTGAAGTCAGATTCTCACACTTAATCACCTTTGATGCAGGATTAAGATCATTAACCTACTTGTGATTATTTAGATGTTTTTGGTGTTTTTGTTTAGTGTTGAGTAATGAGATTAAGCCATAATCAGGGATTAAACAGACTCATTACACCATCCTAATAGAAGGATAATAGATGAGAATGTTTAAGCTGAGGAAAACTCCTCAACTTAATCCATGATTAGGGATTAAACTCATGACAAAACAAGCCTTTGATTAAGTGGATTTTATTTAATGATATGATGATGAAGTGAATTTTATGGTTTGTAAGACAACTTGAGGGGGACTTGTCCATTAACACTAGGGTTAGTCCTTCTTGACCAATTAAGGAAGAATTAGAACCCTAATGCAAGGCCCAAGTTACAAGTGTGATGTCTTGATGATTATTAAGTGGATTGATTAAGAGATTTAAACACCTTAAGGGTTTAACACTTAGGATTAAAGTTATACACTCCATCCTAATAGAAGGATGCAGGCATAAGCTTAATCACAAAGCCTTAAAGCCTTTAGGGTTTAGTCCCTGATTATGAGGTGAGAAGAGAAGACTCAAAGAGAGACACAAAGGTAAAACTATGAGGGGAGACTAATCAAAACCCTAATTCATTGTCATGCTTGGTTGTTCCTATGGTTTGTGAAGTTTACAAGAACAATCTTCAAAGGAGCCACCAGGATACAGAGAAAAGGATCAAGAGAAGCAAAGTGACTTGCTTCATTCAAGAAGTCAAGTCACTTGAAGAAAGAAGGTGGGAGGAAGAAGAATGAGCAAGCTCAAACTCAAACACATATAAAAAATGCAGCAATGGATGCAAGAGAGATGAAAAGAAAAGTTATGAGAAGTGAAGGCAAATTCACTTCTCAACATCACTTACCACCTGAAATGTTAGAAAAGAAATGCAATGCAATGCCAAATGGGATGAGATGACATGATGCAAAACCAAACCAGAAGCAATCACATGATGCTAAGGATGCTATGAGAAGCTACAAACATGAAACAAGGCATGGAGATGATCATACAAGTTTATGGGTGCAAAGGAAGCAAGTTTAGGAGCATGAATAAACATGAAAAGTTATGAAGCATACATGGCATACTACATGGCAAATACATGATGCAATGATCAAACATGCTTTCTATATGTCTTATGATGTCAAATGAATCAGATGGATGCTTGAAATGTCATGGCAAGTCATGTTATGCAAGAGAATGCAAGAAGGATGCAAATGGAAGCCCAAATTAGGGTTTATGAACCAAACATCAAACAAAAACCAAAAACAGAAGCAAACCCTAAGATAAAAAATGGAAAATGCCACACAAAGGACCCCTAACCCTATAATAATTCACTGCCCAAAGGAAAGGTCTCAACTCTTAACCAATCTCAAGTTATGATTTTTCTAAGATTCTAGGGTTTTTAGGGTTCCTAAACAAAAGAAATGTCAAACAAATTGAAAATGAGGAAACAAATCATGGCCATTTTATCTCAAATACTACATGCTAAACACAATGCAATGCAAGAAGAATCAATGTCCAACTCTTCATGGATAGGCAGAAATGATTTTTTGAACTTAGGATCAAAATAATGCACAAAAATGATTTTAATTCAATGAAAAATTCTCAAAATGCATCAAGATCAAAAAAGAAATTTGGTTTGAAGGTTGGACAATGTTTCTAAATGTCTTAGAACATTTCATGAATTTTTTGGTGATTTTTAAATACCTAAAAGTATTTTTTAATAAATTAATTTCCATTAATCAATTAAAAATAATCTTTTAAATATTTAAAAATACTTTTTAAATGATAAAAAATAAAATGAAAATATTTTTGGGTCTTAAAAATTAATAAAACTCATGAGAAAAAGTTTCATAATTTTTAGATATTTTTTACTATTTTAAATAAAATATGCAAGTTAAATGAATTAAATATGAAAAAGAAATAAAAAGGACTGAGGTCAACCAAATGAGGGGCCAGGATTGAGTCTGGGAAAGGCCTTGTTGACTGCGCGCGCAGATCAAGGGTTAAAATTCAAACTTCTTAAATTCAATTAATTAAACTAATTAAACCTGATTATGAACTAATGACATGATCTAGACCACACACACGCGCGCGGGAAGCCAGATCCAAGGGTCCATATTTGAATTTTGCCCTAACCCTAATTAAATGGCTAATGACTTTCAGGCTGCCGGAGAAGACTTCCGGTCGTCTTCTCCGGCCAGCACCTTCCCTGAGAAATGCCAACTCTCACCCTAGCTCACTAAAATGAAATTTTCTTGCCCAGAAATCATCCCCACGCATCATAGAACAAGAATCCATAGCCAAAACAAATTTATTTTACACAACAAAGCTGAATCGAAGCAAAAGGGGTTTAGGTCAAAAAATTTCAGGAACATCATACATGCTCAAAACTCAATGATTTTCGAAACCAAACATATCAACATGATCAGTGGAACATAGAGAACTAATTAAGAACTTAAAAACAAGCTCCTGGAAAAAAAGTTCATGAAGCTCACCTGAACTGGAGCTCTGATCTTTGGCACTTCCTGGCTAGTTCTTTGGCTCAAACAGGTCCCAATGATCCCCCTTTGAAGCTTTGGATACTTGGTTGGAGTTTAAACAGCCTCCTGAGTGAGTTTGCAGAAGCTCTGACCAAGGGAATGTGAAAATCGTATTTGTGATATGGAGGGTTTCAGGCCAAAGTAGTGGTTGGTTTCTGGTCAGTGAAGCAAGGTGAGTTGATGTGTGGAATTTGTTTGGGTGTTTATGGCTTGTAGAAGCAGATTCGAAAGCTTTTGCTTTATGGAGTGAAAATGGAGGAGTGATGCTATGGCTTGTTTCAGGCCTGGGTCTTGTGGGTTTGGGGTCAATGAAGCATGGTGATTTGATCAATGGACTTGGCTTTTGTGTTTGTGAGCTGTGGAAACAAATTCGAAGGGAAATGCAAAATGGAGTGTTTTGGTGTATGTGGTGTTGTGTGTTGTTTCAGCCTTGCTTCTTGAGTGTTATGGCCAGCATTTTCCTTGCATAAAGAACTCCCATTGGTCAGGTGATGTGACCTGGCCTGCTGTGATTGGGATGTCCACTTTTGCAAAATGTCAACTTGGTTGTAAGAGAGGCATGGGCTTGGTTCTAGCTTGGTACAAGGGCTAGGGCTGGCGCAGCATGGTGTGGTGAGAGACTATGGCTGGTTCAAAGGCCAATGCAGCAAGTGGTGAGAAGCATCATGATGGTTTTGCAAGTTGGCTCTTTTTGAAACTTTCATGAAAAATGCCTTGTTACATGAACCATGAACATGTGATATTTGGTTCAATTCTGATTTTTAGGGCATATGGAATGTTTGTGTCATGGTTTGATGTCAACTAGAGGTTACAAACAGCCTTAGTTCATGATTTTGCAAAATTCACATTTGGTGCACATCTTGAAAATTAGTGATTTTGGCCAACTTTGTCACACCATAACTTTTGATCCAAGAAGAATTTGATCATGTTCTTGTACTTTTTGAAAAGGGAAAAATGTATTCTACAACTTTCATGACCAAAGTTTTTCCATTTGAAGCATTTTTGGATCAAGAATCAAGGCTTGAAAAATGACCTAAAATGACATATTCTTGAAAAGTCAACTATGCCCAAAAAGTCAACATTTGCAAAAACTCCAAATTCTTGATTTTTGTGAACTTCAACCTTCTTCCATGATCAAATAAAGACCATATTCACTCAAAATGATGAAGATCAACCATTGGTTGGGTCATTGGGGGCCTCAGATGCCCTGATTTTGCACTGACTTGTCCAGAAAGTCAACCCTTGATCAGATGACTTCCCCATGGAATTTCTTCATGAAAATTGATATGCATACTCCCTATACCATATAGAGACCAATGGAAACAAGAATGACCAAAAAAATTGGAGTTATGGCCTCTGAAACCAAAACCCTAATTTTAGGTCAACTGTGCAGTCAGACTTGGCCCTGCATCCACACCAATCCCAGTTCTTGTGATTCTTTTGCATATTTGACTTTGAGAGGATGTATTATGATGATTGAACACATATGGATCCCTTTGAAGTGATTGGTGGCCTTTGGAGTGGCAAAAGAAGCCCTTGGACTGCTCAGATCACAAACCCTAGGTGCAGATGACTTAGAAACTATGCAGTGAATCAAAAATGAGGTATGAGATGATATGATTGTGTTTATGCATATGAAAATGATCACAAGCCATGGTGTGAATGGGTGAGGGCAAATTTGGGGTGTTTACAACAACCTTTAAAAATCAGAATGAGGCCAAGAGATCACATGTTTTGTGTGGTTTTGGAGCAAGATATTTTCATGAAGCAAAAGCAAAGTCAAGTTGCAAAACCACTCATCACACTTCACCCACTTGCTGCATTGGCTATTGAACCAGCCATAGCCTCTAACCTCACCATGCTGCGCAGCCCATAGCCATTGTACCAGCCTAGAACACAACCCATGCCTCTCTTACACCAAAGTGGACATTTTGCAAAAGTGAACTTACCTATCACAGCAGGCCAAGTCACATCAACTGACCAATAAGCTTTGTTTATGTGGATCAAATGCTGGCCATAACACAGCACAAGCAAGCCTGAAGCAAGCCATATCACAAGATACACAAACTCACTCCAACTTGTAAAATCCTTCGAAACTGATCACACAGCTCACAAACACAAAAACAAACTTCATAGATCAACTCAACTCATTTTCCTGGTCACAAAGCATCCATCACCATAACCTAAAACCTCCAGAATCCCAAACACGATTTCCCTCCTCCATTGAACAGAACTTGTTCAAACCTCAAAACCAGCCAGCATAAACTTCTTCTAAGCATTCAAACATCATCAGGGGGTCACAAGGAGTGGTTTTCATCAAAGGAAGGGGACAGAAAGTTGCAAGAGTGAAAGCTTCGAAACTCAGGTAGCTCAAGAACTTTTTTTCCAGAAATCATTTTTAAAGTTCTTAAGTTGTTCTATATGCCTTCCTGATCATGAATATATCTTTGGTTTTGAAAATGGTGGAGAGATGAGAGTTTACCATGCTTCTGAAACTTTTTGCCCTAGAAATAGATTGATTCGATTCAGCCATTGTAGGAATGATAAATTTGTTTTGAGTTGGGGTTTTGATTCGTGAGTGAGTGGGGATCATTCCTGTGTTCTTAGATTTCGTTTTAGATACGTGTGTAGAGAGTTAGCATTTTGGGGTGAACGAAGAAGATGACCGGAACACTGTTCCGGTCACCTGAAAGTGTTTAACGGCGTAATTAGGGTTTAAGCATTAATTAGCCAGGTTTGAATGCTGGCCTTTGGATTTGGCGCCAGGTCAACGCGCGCGTGTTTTCATTTGAATCTCCACCATCAGATTGCATGACTTTTATTTAATTCAGTTTATTTCATTTTTTATTTTTCATTTAATTCATTTGTTTTGTATAATTTATTAAAAATAGCAAAATTGTTTTAAAAATTATGAAACTTTTTCTCAAGAGTTTCATTAATTTTTAAAACACAAAAATATTTTTATTTTCATTTTTTGCAGTTAAAAAGTATTTTAAAATATTTAAAAGTTTATTTTTAATTGATTAATGAAAATTAATTTATTAAAAATACTTTTAGGTATTTAAAAATCACCAAAAAAATTCATGAAATGTTCTAAGACATTTAAAAACATTGTCCAACCTTCAAACCAAATTTATTTTTTGATCTTGATGCATTTTAAGAATTTCTCATTGAATAAAAATCATTTTTGTGCATTATTTTGATCCAAAGTTCAAAAAATCATTTCTGCCTATTCATGAGGAGTTGGACATTGATTCTTCTTGCATTGCATTGTGTTTAGCATGTAGTTCTTGAGATTAAATGGCCATGATTTGATCTTTCATTTTCAATTTGTTTGGCATTTCTTTTGTTTAGGAACCCTAAAAACCCTAGCAAATTTGTAAAAATCATATCTTGAGTTAGGTTAGGAGTTGAGACCTCTCCTTTGGGCATTGGTTTAGTATAGGATTAGGGGTCCTTTGAGTGGCATTTTCAATTTTTTATCTTAGGGTTTTCTTCTGATTTTGATTTTTGTTTGATGATTGGTTCATAAACCCTAATTTGGGCTTCCATTTGCATCCATCTTGCATTCTCTTGCATAACATGACTTGCCATGACATTTCAAGCATCCATTTGATTCATTTGACATCATAAGACATATTGAAAGCATGTTTGATCATTGCATCATGTATTTGCCATGTTGTATGCCATGTGCACTTCATAACTTTTCATGTATGTTCATGGTTCCTAACTTGTTTGATTTGCATTCATGAACTTGTATGATCATTTCCATGTGCTGCCTCATGTTTGTAGCATCTCATAACATCATTAGCATTGTGTGTATGCTTCTGGTTTTGTTTCTCATCATGTCATTCCATCCCATTTTTGCATTGCATTGCATTTCTTTTCTAACATTTCAGGTGGTAAGTGATGTTGAGAAGTGAATTTGCCTTCACTTCTCATAACTTTTCTTTTCATCTCTCTTGCATCCATGCTGCATTTTTGTATGTGTTTGAGTTTGAGCTTGCTCATTCTTCTTCTTCTCACTTTCTTTCCTCAAGTGACTTGACTTCTTGAATGAAGCAAGTTACTTTGCTTCTCCTGATCCTTTCATCTGCTTCCTGGTGGTTCCATTGAAGATTGTTCTTGCAAACCTCACAAACCTTAGGAACAACCAAGCATGATAATGATTAGGGTTTTGATTAGTCTCCCCATTTAGTTTTACCTTTGTGTCTCTTTGAGTCTTCTCTTCTCATCTCATAATCAGAGACTAAACCCTAAAGGCTTTAAGGCTTTGTGATTAAGTTTATGCCTGCATCCTTCTATTAGGATGGAGTGTATAACTTTAATCCTAAGTGTTAAACCCTTAATGTGTTTAAATCTCTTAATCAATCCATCTAATAATCATCAAGACATCACACTTGTAACTTGGGCCTTGCATTAGGGTTCTAATTCTTCCTTAATTGGTTAAGAAGGACTAACCCTAGTGTTAATGGACAAGTCCCCCTCAAGTTGTCTTACAAATCATAAAAAACACTTCATCATCATACCATTAACTAAAATCCATCTAATAAAGGCTTGTTTTGTCATGAGCTTAATCCCTAATCATGGATTAAGTTGAGGAGCTTTCCTCAGCTTAAACATTCTCATCTATTATCCTTCTATTAGGATGGTGTAATGAGTCTGTTTAATCCTTGATTATGGCTTAACCTCATTACTCCACACTAAACAAAAACACCAAAAACATCTAAATAATCACAAGTAGGTTAGTGATCTTAATCCTACATCAAAGGTGATTAAGTGTGAGAATCTGACTTCACACTTAAGGTATTCTCATTACCCCTAATCAGAGGGAAGATGTGATGAGTTTACTAATCCATTGGTTTAGGCTTAAGCTCATTAACTTATGACAAACTTCAAAAAGCAATAAAAGACTGAAAACTCAAAAACAAACAATAATCGTCTCTTACGGGATTCTTTTCTCATCTCACTCACTCACAAACGAGAACTTGCTTCTTCCGTCTAATGCAAGACATTTTGCATCTGTGCCAGACAGATCATACACTTGAGCATAGGCAAGTAAGCAGTTCACAAGTCAATTCATCTTTCAGTCTCTTTGGGTCGAACTACGGTGTTCTGACTTCCTCATTGCACGAGAGGATACGTAGGCATAACTTAACGGTTATCGAACAAAAGTCTCTGTATATTCCCCCTCTTCCCAGCTTCATTCTTTAAGCCTCATTATCATGAGCATTTCATCTTTGTCCTTACACTGACACTTCACTGATGCACTTCACACTTCTTTTACACTGACACCTGTACATTCCTTTCCAGCTATTTTATACACAAAATGCACTGACACTACCCCTTTAAAACACAAATCTTTTAAGCGTGGATCCCGTCGAGTACGGCGGACAATCTGGGTGCTAATACCTTCCCAGGTTGTAACCAACCCCCTTTCTCAGTCTCTCTGGTTCGCAACCGTCTTATCCATATCTTTCTAGGTCTATGCAGCATTGCCTTTCCTTCGGGATAAAAATGCCTAGCTGGCGACTCTATTCATCCCCAGTGAGTTCACGGCTGTGTGTTCTCATTGTCCCTCTCGCCGACCGTTCGCGTCTGTACCTTTATTTGGGCCAGTCCCATTTTATCGGGAGCGACAGCTTGGCGACTCTGCTGGGGACCCTTATACTGCAACCAGGGCTTCTGGTTGTTTTTGTGGGTTCCTCCTAGCGCTTGATTGATTTGTGTTTACCGGGGTGTTATGTGCTATTTGTGTTTGTATATTTGTAGTTATTTTTGCTTTATGTACAGTTGCTTTACTGCTTTCTTTACAGTTTTTCATATATCATACTGTCATACTGTACTGCTGGCTGGATCTGTTTGTTTGCTTTGGTGGGTGGGTGATTCATTGAGAGTTAAGGTCCTATACCTGGGACCTGAGTGACACCTAGGCTAGAGTGAATCATATTCTTTCCCATTCCATCTCGGTCTGGTGCGGGATTATGAAACACGGTTCAGATATGGGTTTCTTCTTGAGAACTCTGTGTTGCAGATTTCCTGCAATGCTAGGGCTATCTGGGAAGCCTGCGAAGTCTGGATGACCTTTTAGTATTGACCTTCAGAAACTGAGGTGAATTAGAGGAGGAAATTTTATGGTTATTGTAAACACTGTACCTCCGGGTTAGAAGTGTTTACACTTCTCATAACCGATCCAAGTCTGAGGATCCTTGTTTTAGAACACTACCTGTGAGGGGGTTGGGTTGTTTACAGGTTTGCAGGTACCTTGACCTCAGAATACCCTATTACTTTGACTTGATTAAGAATACTCCATGTTGGAACAGTTCTTGTGATTCTAAACCCTGGACATGTGGCTCTTTATTTGAGTCCCCCACCTTGGTTACTGGACTTATAGACCTCCATCTGGATTTCTCACACACATGGACTTATATCAGAGCACTTGATCAGATCCAGCTCAGTCACAAACCCTTGCATATCATTTGCATACATAATCATTGCATCATATTGACATTTGCTTATTTGTGTTTCAGGGTATCCATCTTCATTTGGTTTTGGTTTTGACCCCATCTTCAGTATTGACCTGTCTTCATCAGCACCTGCTTCAGCTATCAGCTATCTACTTCAGTCACCTGCACCAGCCAGTCAGTGGCCCATTCTTCAGCATCATCATCAGCACTTGTCTCTACTCAGTCTCAACATCATGGCACCTAAGAAAAGCAACATCACCTACCACTTCTTCCAGCCAGAGTTAGCATACATCAGGAGGATTCAGACCCTGATCACTCCAGACCATATACCACTGTTCAGATAACACCATGGAGATATACTTGATATGGTTATGGATCTGGACCCCTCACAGAGAAGCCTGATCCACACTTGTCTTCAGTTTTATGATCCCCCACTGAGATGTTTCACTTTTCAGGACTTTCAGATGGGCCCCTTATTGGAAGAATACTCATCATTAGTTGGTATACCTATCAGGAGAGAAATCCCTTTCAACCCTGAGATGGCTTTCCCAAGTAATGAGGAGGTAGCAAAGGCATTGCATCTGGAACCAATCCTGATCGGGCAGCATATGACTTCTAAGGCTGGAATCCCTGGCCTGCATCTGGATTTCTTGATTTCTCAAGCCACTTTGAAAGCTTCTTTAGGAGAGTGGAAAGCAGTCTGTGCTTTATTGGCCCTGAGCATATATGGGATCATATTGTTTGCAGATGAGCCTCGATTCATTAGTAAGAATGCAATTCAGCTGTTCATTCTAAAGAATCCAGTGCCAACTTTATTGGGGGATCTCTACTATTCAGTGCATCAGAGGAATGAAAAGCAGAGGGGAAGACTAGTAAGATGCTGTGCTCCTTTGTTCCACACTTGGCTTCTCAGGCATTTGCCCAGGACAGATGCATTTTTGAATCCTCATCAGCAGAAAAACTGGGCTGGAAGACTTACTACTCTTACTTCAGCTGACATCAGGTGGTGCACTCAGAGCACAAAAGGCAGGGATATCATCACCAGCTGTGGGAATTTTCCTAATATGCCCCTAATAGGAGTTAAGGGTAGTATTAACTACAACCCTCTGTTGTTCAAAAGAAAACTGGGCTATGCACTGGTCCACACTCCTAAGGCACAAGACTTGGTTGAGACTCTTTATTGTGAGAACAAGCTTAATCTGGCTATTGTTAGGCAGGCAGCCTGGGCCTGGGACAATGTGCAGACTAAAGGGGTAACCATCCTAGGGAAGTGTAACAATGTGGCATCAGCACAATACTATGATTGGTCCTATGCCAGGGCTCAATTCTCTGGGATGCCCTTTACTATAGAAGATATGCCTGGACCTTCCACAGCACCACCTCCAGCAACTGTCAGCTTAGAGGAGTTTGAGAAATTGAAAGAAAGAAATGAGAAGCTGACCCAAGCCCTGCAGAAGACCCTCTGGGAGAGGAGTGATGGCAGACTGGATATTGAGAGGTTGGAGAAGTTGAAGGTGGAACATTTGGCTAGAATTGAGAAGTCTGAAGATTACATTAAGAAGTCTAGGGCTGGAGAACAAATCCTGAAGAATGCTTGCAAGGAAGCTCAGTTCCAGAAAGCCAGGACTGATTTGTATCTGAAGGAGAGTCAGGCTAGGTGGGTCAGGATCACCGAGGCTCATACTCTGGAGGACAAGAGGGTCCAAGACAAGATAGAGCAGATGGAAGCTAGTGCAAAAGAGCAGCAAGAAGCCCTGGCAGCAGCCCAGAGGGAGATATCAGAGCTGAAGATCAGAGCTGGAGTGAAGAGGTCAAAGGACCAAAGTCAACACAAGAAGCTAACTGCAGCTGTTACTACCCGGAACCTCCTTATCAGGAACCTCACGGAGCGTCCAGCTGATCCTGTGACCGAAGCACTTCTCAAGGAAGTTCGGGAGGATGAGTTTGGTCTTGGTGTTTGACCATTTGTTTGTTGTTGCTTTCTTTCCATGTACTTTTATTTTCTTGTAATGTATTTTGACCCCTCAGAGGGCTTGTATTTGTAAACAAACTATGTACCATTTGGCCTTTTGTAATATATGTTTTAGTTTGTTTCATCTGAGTTTACTTCGAAAGCAATATCAACAGCGTCTTCAAGGGTATGGAAGGGTCAAAACTGAATGCCAAGCCGGATACCTTGAGAACAAATAAGCATACTGCATTGCATGCTAACCCTTTGCTTGTTTTGTAGGTGTTTGTTTTATTGTTGCTAACTCTGTTGTGATGTTCAGGAATTATTGCTCGACGACGAGGGTTCCCACTCAACAGACCACACAGATACCCCACCCGTAACAATCTTCCGGGCATACAGATGGATCAGATGCAGCAGGACCTTACGGAGGTCAGAAATCAGATGACCAGCGAGAGGTTGGAAATGAGAACTCAAATGACACAATTCATGGAGGTAATAAACAACATGGCTCAAAGCCAGGAGAGGCTCAGGGCACTGGTGGAAGGAAGAAATCAGGAAGATCATCAGCCAGGGACTGCTGGGACTAGCAACAATGAAAGAGTCCAACCACATGCTAATCCCCCAGTCTTTGGACCCCACCTCCATCCAGAGGCCAACATCCCTGTCAATATACAAGGGCCTGCCACAACAGGGAGGGTACTGCAAGAAGACCCCCAGGAAGATCAGTTCACAGTGATGGGAGCTGGGGAAGAAGCTTATGATAGAAGGTTGGATGAGATAGCTGAGAAGTTAAGATCCTTGGAGTCTCAGAACTCTTTGGGTTTCGATGTTATGGATATGGGCTTGGTAGACAGGGTCAGGATTCCCCACAAGTTTAAGCCACCATACTTTGAGAAGTATAATGGGACTTCCTGTCCCCGAACCCATCTACAATCTTTTCTCGGGAGGCTAAAGGCCTATACCATGGACGAGAAGCTGTGGATGTTCTACTTTGAGGATAGCTTGACTGGAGCTTCGAGGGAATGGTATTCCCATCTGACAAGAGCAACTATTAGATGCTGGAAGGACCTGGCAGAGGCCTTCATCAGACAGTATCAGTATAATCTGGATATGGCACCCAACAGGACCCTCCTAATGGGGATGTCACAGCCATCTAGAGAGAGCTTCCGAGAGTATGCTCAAAGATGGAGACAGCTTGCTGCTGCTGTCCAGCCACCTATGTCAGAAAGGGAGATGGCTGATATGTTCATGAACACCCTTCAGGGGACTTACATTGATAGGCTAGCTGCCTTCTCATCTACCAGCTTTGCAGATGTAGTCATAGCCGGGGAGAGAATTGAAAGCCTATTGAAGATGGGAAAGATCTCAGACAACGGTGCAAGCTCATCCAGTAATGCAAGAAAGCCTTTTGCAGGCCCAAGAAGGACTGGTGAGACCAATGCCATCCACACCAACAGGGGCAGGCCCCAATATGCTCATAGATCTGTGGCAGCAGTCACCATCCCCGCTCCAGCTCATCCACAACCAGTTTATCAACCTCCTCAGCAAAACTATCAGCAACAACCTCAGTATCATCAACAAAATCAGTATCCTCCGAGAAATTACAACAACAGTAACACCAACAACAATAATCAGCAAAGGCCATTCCAACAGAGGCCATCTCAAGCCAACAGGGTAATCGATCTGATCCCTATGCCATATGCTACATTGCTGCCACAACTCCTGAAACTCAACCTAGTTGAGCTAAGGACGTTGGCACCTCCAGATCCCAACAGTCTACCTAGGAATTACGACTCCAACGCCAGATGTGCCTTCCATTCAAACGCACCTGGCCATAGTACAGAAAAGTGCAGAGCTTTGCACATGAAAGTACAAGACCTGGTAGACTCAAAAGCCCTGAATTTCGCACCACCACCCAATGTCAATAAGAATCCTATGCCAAACCACGGGGGTCCCAGGATCAACGCTATTGAAGAAGACAAGTCGTCTTATTTAATAACCAGTGTGGGTCAGATCCGGACACCGTTGGTAGAAATTAAGGCTCAGCTCCTCGAATGTAACATGTTCCCGGGTTGTGAGTTAGGGTGTGCTTACTGCAATATCTCAGTAAACGGGTGCGATAATCTGAGGAATGGCATAGAGGGCCTTATTCAGAGTGGCCAGCTCCAGATCACCACATCATTTCCAACAAATCCAGCAATCTCATCAGCAACAGTTCATGTATCTCCTACAACTGCAGCAACCATTGTTCCTGACAATTCTTCGGCTTCATCAACAAGTAATTCATCCATCATCTCAACTGATCAGTTATCAACAAATTTTCCTGCTACAACTTCAGCATCACTCCATTTTGAATCTCCTACAACAACAACGTCCATCCTTCCGACAATATCTCCTACAACACCAGCAACAAACCATGAAGACGTCTCAACTGTCACAATATTTTATGATCCTGAAAACAACTCTGCCTACAACTCAGAAAGTGCTGCTCCCATTAGAGCACCCGTCACAATTTATTACGATCCACAAACTATCACAGTTCCCTCTGCAGCAGCCATCAGTCCAGTCACTGTCACAGTGCCTGGACCAGTACCTTATGAAAGCAGTAGGGCCATCCCTTGGCACTACGGCTCTGACGTTTACTGCGAGGGACGAAGAATCACTCTTGATACATCAACACCTGCACCACAAATAGACAATGTGGGAGGAGGCGGAGGCTTCACTCGAAGCGGACGTCTTTTTGCTCCACAAATTCAAAGACCCGCTGCCGAAGCAGAAGCTGCTGCCAAGGCAAAAGGAAAGAGCCCGGTGCAGGAAGATCAAGCTGTTAAGGAAGCTTTGAAAACACCATTCGATCAAGAAGTTGATGAGTTTATGAGAATCATCAAAAAGAGTGATTACAAAATAGTGGATCAACTTCACCAGACGCCATCCAAGATCTCTATCCTATCACTGCTTATGTGCTCCGAAGCCCATCGGAATGCACTACTCAAAGTCTTGCACGCAGCTTACGTGCCTGAAGAGATCACTGTCAATCAATTGGAAACCGTGGTTGGAAATGTTACTGCTAGCAATGGGCTAGGGTTCACCAATACTGACTTGACAACGGAGGGCCGCAACCATAACAAGGCCTTGCACATCACCATGGAATGTAAAGGTGCAGTCCTTTCCCATGTGCTGGTAGACACAGGATCATCCCTTAATGTCTTACCAAAGAAGGCCCTGGTGAAGCTAGAGTATGAAGGATTGGCATTGCGTCCCAGTAACCTGGTAGTAAGAGCCTTTGATGGTTCTAAGAGATCGGTTCTGGGGGAAATTGAGTTGCCTGTGACGATTGGCCCACAAACTTTTACAATGATCTTCTATGTGATGGACATTCAGCCTGCCTACAGCTGTTTGTTGGGTAGACCATGGATTCACGCCGCTGGCACAGTAACGTCTACCCTTCACCAGAAGTTAAAATTTGAGTGGGAAGGCCAAGTTGTCACTATCTGTGGGGAGGAGGATATATTTGTTAGCCATCTGGCTACTTATAAGTATATTGAGATGGATGGGGAGATCCATGAAACAATGAGCCAAGGATTTGAGGCCTTGAATGTTAATGAAGCATCTGTTGTATCTGGAATTTCCATGTCATCTTACCAACAAGCCCGGAAGGTTGTTGAAGAAGGAACTGCCCAAGGCTGGGGCAAGGTTTTATCTGTGGAGGAGAAGAAGGACAAATTTGGGTTGGGTTACAGACCAACTCAACAAAATCAAGCGGAGGCTGCTGAGAAGCCCGGTTTTGTCAGTGGGGGGATGCTCACCCCTGATGCTATCAACAATTTGGAAGACGAGCTGGAAGAGGAGCGCAATCTGGAGAATTGGATTCGTCCAAAGATCCCGGGGAGCAGTATCTCAAACTGGTCTTCCCAGGAAATTATAAGAGTTACTCATGCAGAGTAATTATTATTTCCTGTGTTTTTATAGCATGCATCAAAGTCTTGCATCTTGCCCAAGATGACAAGACTCATTTTGTAATCGGGCCATCTGTACTTTTTGTGCAAACAAGATTAATCAATGAAATATCAGACATCTTTTTGCAAACGAGTCTTTTTCTTTTCCGCTCACTGTTTTTCCCATTTTTCTTTTTTGTACAAAAAAATAAATGGCGATGTTTTCAAAATGACAACTTTATTTCACTTTTCTAAAACAAGATTAAAATCAGATCACTAAAATGAACAAACTGAACCCTTGCAGAGAGTGCCTCCCAGACAGCACCGACAACAGCACGGCTATGACTTCGTATGACTTTGACAATCCAATCAATCAAGCCGATGAAGGGGTTGAAGAAGAATATGAGCTTCCTGAAGAGCTAGCCAGATTGTTGAGACAAGAGGAAAAGGTTATCACTCCTCATCAGGAGGAGGTGGAAACGATTAATCTTGGTACAGAAGAAGAAGTGAAAGAAGTTAAAATCGGGGCTTGCCTACAGAACTCAGTGAAGAGACAACTGATTGACCTGCTTCAAGAGTATGTGGATGTGTTTTCTTGGTCTTATCAGGATATGCCAGGGTTGGACACCAACATTGTCATGCACAAGCTGCCTTTGAAAGAAGAATGCCCACCGGTCAAACAGAAGCTGCGCCGTACTCGCCCAGACATGGCTATGAAAATCAAAGAAGAGGTACAAAAGCAGTGGGACACCGGGTTCCTTGCTGTGACTAGCTATCCGCCGTGGGTTGCTAATATAGTACCTGTGCCCAAGAAAGACGGCAAAGTAAGAATGTGTGTTGACTACCGGGATCTGAACAGAGCCATCCCGAAAGATGACTTCCCATTACCTCACATTGACGTATTGGTGGATAATACGGCTCAGTTCTCGGTATTCTCCTTCATGGATGGATTTTCAGGATATAATCAGATCAAGATGTCACCTGAAGACATGGAGAAGACAACCTTCATCACACCCTGGGGCACGTTCTGTTACAAAGTGATGCCATTCGGACTGAAGAATGCTGGTGCAACATATCAACGGGCTATGGTGACATTATTCCACGATATGATCCATAAAGAAATAGAGTGTTATGTGGATGACATGATTGCCAAGTCCCTTACGGAAGAAGACCACCTGGTAAATCTGCTGAAACTATTCAAGCGTCTGAGGAAGTACCAACTGAAATTGAACCCCAACAAATGCACATTCGGGGTGCGATCTGGTAAGCTGCTGGGTTTTATCGTAAGCGAGAAAGGGATTGAAGTTGACCCTGATAAAGTCAAAGCCATTCAAGAGATGCCTGCACCGAAAACTGAGAAAGAAGTTCGAGGGTTCTTAGGTCGATTGAACTACATTTCGCGGTTCATATCTCACCTTACAGCAACCTGTGAACCCTTGTTCAAATTGTTGAGAAAAGAACAAACGGTCAGGTGGAACGAAGACTGCCAGAAGGCTTTTGACAAGATCAAAGAATATTTGCAAGAACCTCCAATCCTTATGCCTCCAGTTGAAGGAAGACCTCTGATAATGTACTTGACAGTATTAGAAGAGTCAATGGGGTGTGTGCTGGGCCAGCATGACGAGTCTGGTCGAAAAGAGTATGCAATATACTACCTAAGCAAAAAGTTTACCGACTGTGAACAGCGTTACTCACTGCTCGAGAAAACTTGCTGTGCTTTAGCGTGGGCTGCTCGCCGACTAAGACAGTATATGTTGACCCACACTACTTTATTGATCTCAAGAATGGACCCAGTTAAGTACATTTTCGAGAAACCAGCTCTTACCGGACGGGTTGCAAGATGGCAAATGATTCTCACAGAATATGACATCCAGTACACCTCTCAGAAAGCCATCAAGGGCAGTGTATTGTCTGAATATCTTGCTGAGCAACCCATTGATGACTACCAGCCTATGAGATTTGACTTCCCTGATGAAGACATCATGTTCATTAAATCAAAAGATCATGAAGAGCCTATTCACACTGAAGGGCCTGACCCGGAAGAAGAATGGATTATGATGTTTGACGGGGCTGTTAACATGAATGGTCGTGGTGTTGGTGCAGTACTCATTACACCTAAAGGAGTTCACATGCCTTTCTCGGCAAAACTCACTTTCAACTGCACTAACAACGAAGCTGAATACGAAGCTTGCATTATGGGTCTTGAGGAAGCCATTGACCTCAGGATCAAAACATTGACTGTATTCAGAGATTCAGCTCTGGTAGTTAATCAAACCAACGGCAAATGGTACACCCACCAGGATCATCTGATACCTTACAGGGATTATACAAGGAGGTTATTGACTTTCTTCACAGCAGTCAAGCTTGAGTATATCCCTCGGGACGAGAATCAGTTTGCAGATGCTCTTGCTACCATTTCATCCATGATCAAAGTTCAAGCTGCTAACTTTGTACCTCAGATTTCAGTGTCCAGACTTGATAGACCAGCATATGTGTTCGCAGCAGAAGTTGTCAAAGATGATAAGCCTTGGTTCCATGACATTAAATGCTTCTTGGAGGATCAAACATACCCACCTGGGGCATCTTCCAATGATAAGAAGACTTTAAGAAGGCTTGCTGGTAGTTTCTTTCTGAACACTGATGGGTCTTTATACAAAAGGAACTTTGATATGGTACTCCTCAGATGTGTTGACGAGACGGAAGCAGACTTGTTAATGCACGAGGTGCACGAAGGATCCTTTGGTACCCATGCAGGAGGGCATGCCATGGATAAGAAATTGTTAAGATCGGGTTATTACTGGATCACAATGGATGCAGACTGTTGTGCCTACGCCAGAAAATGCCACAAATGCCAGATCTACGCGGATAAGGTGCATGTGCCTCCCAATCCTCTGAACATAATGTCTTCACCATGGCCCTTTGCTATGTGGGGCATTGACATGATTGGCAAGATTGAACCGACTGCTTCAAATGGCCACAGATTCATCTTGGTTGCCATTGATTATTTCACTAAGTGGGTTGAAGCAGCCTCATATGCAAATGTTACAAGGCAAGTGGTAGCCCGATTTCTGAAGAGAGATATCATCTGTCGATATGGAGTTCCCGAGCGAATCATTACTGATAATGGTTCCAACTTGAACAACAAAATGATGGCAGAGCTGTGCCGGGACTTCAAGATCCAACATCACAATTCTTCTCCTTACAGGCCAAAGATGAATGGCGCTGTTGAGGCAGCCAATAAGAATATCAAGAAGATTGTGCAGAAGATGGTAGTCACTTACAAAGATTGGCATGAAATGCTGCCATTTGCCTTGCATGGGTATCGCACGTCAATCAGAACATCCACTGGGGCAACACCGTATCAGCTTGTGTATGGTATGGAAGCAGTCCTACCTGTTGAAGTTGAATTACCCTCTCTGCGGGTACTAATGGATGTTAAACTGAGTGAAGCAGAATGGGTTCGGGCCCGATACGAACAACTGAGTCTGATTGAAGAAAAGAGATTGGCTGCAATCTGTCATGGACAGCTATATCAGAAGAGAATGAAGAGAGCCTTCGATCAGAAAGTCAGGCATCGAGAGTACCAAGTAGGAGATCTTGTACTGAAGAGAATCCTCCCTCCTCATACAGACCACAGGGGCAAGTGGACTCCAAACTATGAAGGACCATTTGTGGTAAAGAACGTTTTCTCTGGCGGAGCACTGATGCTCAGCACCATGGATGGTGAAGATTTCCCGTCCCCTGTGAATTCGGATGCAGTTAAAAAATACTTCGCATAAAAATGACCCGCTGGACGCAAAAACAGAATGTAAGTCCAGGCAAAAATAGGGCATCCCGGCGAGTCAAAAACAGAATAAAAGACTCGGGCAAAAGTAAGGGAAAATAAACAAAAAATGTACACCCGCTGAGTTGAAAAGCCGCATTGGACAACTCAGGCAAAAAATGGGTATCCCGATAGATTGAAAACCCGAAAGGGCGATCCGTGCAAAATAAGGGAATAAGCGAACAACTGCATTCTAAATTCGTCTGTATCGCCTACAACTTGGTAAGCTTCGAAAGGATCAAGCTTCAATCAGAATCAGCCTTCTTCAGAAAGCAAGACGAGAAGAACGTAGAAAGTCATACGAGTCATAGCAGAAGAGGAAGCTCCTTGAAAGCGTCGTCAACATCGCCAACACTTTGTTTCTCAATTTGTAACAGTCTCTTCATTTTAGGAGATTTGTTTTCTTGACTGTATCTTGCCAATTCAGGGCACATGAATTAATAAAATCAGATTTTTCAGTCATGTCTCGTCTTATACATTTCTATTTGCAAAGAATGTCTGATGTCTCTAAAAAACTGATTGCATAAGTACAGATGCTTTTCTCTAGAAATAATAAAAACACATGCTGGCAGGGAATATATTTACTCTCAAAAGTGCTTAACTCCTATGACGGAATCCAGTAAAGGATACCTCGGGACCATTTGTGCGTTTCCTTATCTTTGCAGGATTGCAGGTATCCAGAACACAACTTGGGGCATGCAAGTTGCATCCCAGCAAGCTGGCAAATCCACACTCACTCTTAGCACCCAGGTGTTTTTTCTTTCCCCAGCTGAGTTGCCAACAACTTTCCCCAACCGTAGTGCCAATCATTCTTCCTCAACAGAATACAAAGTCAGGAAATCGTCCTCCCCACAGAGCTTCAGCCTCTATCAGGAGAGCAACGCATGAAGGAGTCACAACAGAGTACGAAAAGCTTCTACAAACCCCGGCTGGGTCCCATGTTACAAGGATATGTCAATCAGTGACTTATTCCCCAAGCAGATACATCTCACCAGATCTATCAATGATCTCATCCCCAGCTGGGATGTTCACTTCAAACAGATCGACCAGAGATCTTCACAGCAACGGGATCCGAATCCCGGATCTGTATCTTTGCATAATCATGGCATTTGCATCATATTCACACACAAAGCGTAGCATTCCGTCTAAAACGGAGCATTACGGCAAAAATCAAATACATAGCATAATCATAAGTCATGTTGTGAATCGAACACTTGTGAATAATAAAACCGTTCATCAGAATGCAGAATACAATACACAAAAATCCCCACCAGGGTCCCCAGCAAAAGCAGCTGCCTCACAAATCACAAACACCAGTATATACTCCTTTTGACACCCGTCCGTGTCATATTCCCAGCGCAGTCGCCTACACTTTTACAACCCATATACTTGTTGATATTATTATACTTTTCTCTCTTGACACTCGTCCGTGTCACTCTCCCCAACAGTTAAATACTCATCTATACAATACTCATACTCACTACTCATGTTACACTTATGCAGGTACTCGTCCGTATCTTGTATACACCATTTATACCCCCACAGATTCGACATTGGTTCATATTCTTTGTTAACCAGTTGGTACTCGTCCGTATCATCATCTCAGAATGTGCGTCAAGCGTTTGTTTCTACATGATACTCGTCCGTATCATAGTCTTAAGGATGCTCGTCCGCATCTTTAATCCATACACCGTGTCAAACACTTTTGTCTTCATGAATATAGATACTCGTCTGTGTCTACTATTCCCCAGAAGAAGTCCTCTCAGATTCAACACTCGTCCGTGTTCTTTGTTAACCAGTTGATACCCGTCCGTATCATCATCTCTGAACATGTGTCAGTTTGTTTCTACATGATACTCGTCCGTATCATAGTCTTAAGGATGCTCGTCCGCATCTTTAATCTATACACAACACCTAAACACTTATACCTTCTGTTTCTTGGTTGTAAATACTTGTCCGTGTTTACTATATCCCCAATAGATCGCCAACAAAGCAAAGTTTCCTTTTTATCTGACACTCGTCCTGTGTCATGATAAACCTTGAGAGCAGCCGTCCCCTGCTAAGTGGTCGTCCTCCACCTCTTGATGGTCGTCCTCCATCATGCTCATCCGATGGCCGTCCCCATCGTTGATTTTTAGCAGCCGTCCCCTGCTAGGTGGTCGTCCTCCACCTCTTGATGATCGTCCTTCATCATTTTATCCAATGGTCATCCCCATTGTTGATTTTGGTTATCTGACATTCATTTCTATGTCATGACAAACCCCGAGAGCAGCCGTCCCCTGCTAGGTGGTCGTCCTCCACCTCTTGATGGTCATCCTCCATCATGCTCGTCCGATGGCCGTCCCCATCGTTGACCTTTTCTATCCGGCATTCGTCCTATGTCGTGATATTTTCGGCAGCCGTACCCTGCCAGGTGGTCGTCCTCCACCTAAGATGACCGTCCCTCATCTCAACCCAACAGAGCAGCCGTCCCCTGCCAGGTGATCGTCCTTCACCTTTGATGACCGTACCTCATCATCTGTTTATTTCATTTATTCTTTAACCCGATGGCCGTCCCCGTCGTGGTCCCTTTTCTTTTTAGCCCGATGGTCGTCCCCATCGTCGGTTACTTTGCTTCGTGAACTTGATGGCCGTCCCCGTCATGTTTCACCAATCCCCAGAGAATCTTACAACTTTATCTTGATGGCCGTCCCCATCATAATTTCTTATTTTTCCCAGCTAGTCGGCCGTCCCCGTCTTGGCTTTACCTTTTATCCCCAGCATGTCGGCCGTCCCCGTCATTGCTTTATTTCCCACACTTTTCCCAGCATGTCGGCCGTCCCCGTCATTGCTCTTTACCCAGCAGTCGTCCTCTGCTCGACGGTCGTCCTCCGTCGCTCACACTTTTCAATACACTTTATTTTCCTTTTACAATCTATATCCCTTTTCTTCTTCATTCTGTGAGTGCAAATTTTGGACTGTCTTTGGTATTCAACCACAAGTTATCTTGTTTGCCTGTTAAGCCGTTGCTTACATCCTGCACAGCTAACTCATGTTTGAATAGGGGCAGCTGTAAACACCCCAAATTTTCCCTCACCCATTCACACCATGGCTTGTGATCATTTCATATACATGAGTTCAATCATAGCATCTCATATCTCATTTTGATTCACTGCATAGATTCAAAGTCATCTGCACCTAGGGTTTATGATCTGAGCAATCCAAGAGCCTCTTGAGCCACTCCAAAGATCACCAATCACTCCAAAGGGGTCCATGTGTGTTCTTATATCATATTACATCCTCTCAAAGTCAAGAATGCCAAAGAATCACAAGAACTGGGATTAGTATGGATGCAGAGCCAAGTTTGACTGCACAGTTGACCTGAAATTAGGGTTTTGGTTTCAGAGGCCATAACTCCAAATTTTTTGGTCATTCTTGTTTCCATTGGCCTCTATATGGTATAGGGAGTATGCATATCAATTTTCATGAAGAAATTCCATGGGGAAGTCATCTGATCAAGGGTTGACTTTCTGGACAAGTCAGTGCAAAATCAGGGCATCTGAGGCCCCCAATGACCCAACCAAGGGGTGATCTTCATCATTTTGAGTGTATATGATCTTTATTTGATCATGGAAGAAGGTTGAAGTTCACAAAATCCAAGAATTACAAGTTTTTGCAAAGTTGACTTTTTAGGGCATGGTTGACTTTTCAAGAATATGTCATTTTATGCCATTTTTCAAGCCTTACTTTTTGATCCAAAAATGCTTCAAATGGAAAAACTTTGGTCATGAAAGTTGTAGATTAGATCTTTCCCTTTTCAAAAAGTACAAGAACATGATCTAATTCTTCTTGGATCAAAAGTTATGGTGTGTTAAAGTTGGCAAAAATCACTAAATTCCAAGACATGCACCAAAAGGCAAAGTTGCAAATTCTCCTTTCAAGGCCAATTCAGTCATCATATGGGCTTCTAATTCACTCAACATTATCACACAACCTCTAAAAATCAGAATGAGGCCAAGAGATCACATGTTTTGTGTGGTTTTGGAGCAAGATATTTTCATGAAGCAAAAGCAAAGTCAAGTTGCAAAATGTCGCTCCCGACAAATGACACGGGGTCACATGAAGGTACAGACGCGAACGGTCGGCGAAGGGAACAGTGAGAACACACAGCCGTGAACTCACTGGAGAATGAATAGAGTCGCCAGCTAGGCATTTTTATCCCGGAGGAAAGGCAATGCTGCATAGGCCTAGAAAAAGATGGATAAGACGGTTTGCGAACCAGAGAGACTGAGAAAGGGGGTTGGTTACAACCTGGGAAGGTATTAGCACCCAGATTGTCCGCCGTACTCGACGGGATCCACGCTTAGAAGATTTGTGTTTTAAAGGGGTAGTGTCAGTGCAATTTGTGTGTCAAAGAGCTGGAAAAGGATGTACAGGCGTCAGTGTAAGAGAAGTGAAGTGTATAAGTGAAGTGTCAGTGTAGGAACAGAATGAAATGCTCATGATAATGAGGCTAAAAAGAATAATGCTGGAAGGAGGGGGAATGTACAGAGACTTTTGTTCGATAACTGTTAAGTTATGCCTACGTATCCTCTCGTGCAATGAGGAAGTCAGAACACCGTAGTTCGACCCAAAGAGACTGAAAGGTGAATTGACTTGTGAACTGCTTGCTTGCCTATGCTCAAGTGTATGACCTGTCTGGCTCAGGTGCAAACTGTCTTGCATTAGACGGAAGAAGCAAGTTCTCGTTTGTGAATGAGTGTGATGAGAAAAGAATCCCGAAGGAGACGATTATTGTTTGTTTTTGAGTTTTCAGTCTTTTATTGCTTTCGAAAGTTTGTCGTAAGATAATGAGCTTAAGCCTAAACCAATGGATTTAGTAAACTCATTACATCTTCCCTCTGATTAGGGGTAATGAGAATTATCTTAAGTGTGAAGTCAGATTCTCACACTTAATCACCTTTGATGTAGGGTTAAGATCATTAACCTACTTGTGATTAATTAGATGTTTTTGGTGATTTTTGTTTAGTGTTGAGTAATGAGGTTAAGCCATAATCAGGGATTTAACAGGCTCATTACACTATCCTAAAAGAAGGATAATAGATGAGGGTGTTTAAGCTGAGGAAGGATCCTCAGCTTAATCCATGATTAGGGATTAAACCCATGACAGAACAAACCTTTGATTAAGTGGATTTTATTAATGATATGATGATGAAGTGTTTTTTTATGATTTGTAAGACAACTTGAGGGGGACTTGTCCATTAACTTTAGGGTTAGTCTTTCTTAACCAATTAAGGAAGAATTAGAACCCTAATGCAAGGCCCAAGTTACAAGTGTAATGTCCTGATGATTATTAGATGGATTAATTAAGAGAGTTCAACACCTTAAGGGTCCAAGACTTAGGATTAAAGTTATACACTCCATCCTAAAAGAAGGATGCAGGCATGATCTTAATCACAAAGTCTTAAAGCCTTGAGGGTTTAGTCCCTGATTATGAGGTGAGGAGAGAAGACTCAAAGAGAGACACAAAGGTAAAAACTATGGGGAGACTAATCAAAACCCTAATTCATTATCATGCTTGGTTGGTCCTAATGTTTGTGAGGTTTTCAAGAACAATCTTCAGATGAACCACCAGGAAGCAGATGAACAAGATCAAGAGAAGCAAAGTGACTTGCTTCATTCAAGAAGTCAAGTCACTTGAAGAAAGAAAGTGGGAGAAGGAAGAATGAGCAAGCTCAAACTCAAACACAAGTAAGAATGCAGCAAGGTATGCAAAAGAAGATGAGAAGAAAAGTTATGAGAAGTGAAGGCAAATTCACTTCTCAAGATTACTTACCACCTGAAATGTTAGAAACAAATGCAATGCAATGCTAGATGAAATGAAATGACATGATGCAAAGCAAAACCAGAAGCATGGTGATGATGATTATGATGTTATGAAGTGCTGCAAACATGAGGCAAGGCAAAGGGATGCTCATACAAGATCATGAATGCAGATGATGCAAGTTAAGAAGCATGAATAAGCATGGAATGTTATGAATCATACAAGACAAATGGCATGGCAAATGTGTAATGTAATGATCAATGATGCTTCATACATGTCTTAAGATGTTAAATGAATCATGAGAATGCACAAAATGCAATGGCAAGTCATGTTATGCAAGGAAATGCAAAAGGGATGCAAGGAAAGGCCCAAATTAGGGTTTACAAAGCAAACATCAAACACAAACCAAAAACAGAAGCAAACCTTAACATAAAAAAATGGAAAATGGTACCCAAGGAAACCCTAGACCTATAATGAACCACTGCCCAAAGGGGAGCTCTCAACTCTCAACCAAACTCAAGTTATGAATTTTACAAGTTATTAGGGTTTTTTAGGGTTTGTAACAAAAGAAATACCAATCAAATAGAAAATGCAAGATCAAATCCTGGCCTTTTTATCCTTGAAAGCTCATGTCAAATGGAAAATAATGCAAAAAGAATCAATGTCTCAACCTTTACCAAAAGACAGAAATGAATTTTCAAACTTAGGATCAAAAAAATGCATCAAATATGATTTAATTCAATGAAAAATTCTTAAAATGCATCAAGATCAAAAAAGAAATTTGGTTTGAAGGTTGGACAATGTTTCTAAATGTCTTAGAACATTTCATGAATTTTTTTGTAATTTTTAAATACCTAAAAGTATTTTTAATTAATTAATTCTCATTAATCAATTAAAAATAATCTTTTAAATATTTAAAAATACTTTTTTAATGATAAAAAATAAAATAAAAATATTTTTGAGTCATAAAAATTAATAAAACCTTAAAGAAAAAGTTTCATAATTTTTATGATTTTTTAACTATTTTAAATAAATTGTACAAATAAAATGGAATAAAAATAAATAAAAATGAAATGAAAATAAAAGTAAACAGAACGCATGGCCAGGATTTGATCTGAGGGAGAGGGGGTTGACTTGGCGCGCCATCTGATGGTCCAGGTTTAAACTTCCTAAATTCAGTTAATTAACCTAATTAAACCTAATTAAATTAACTAAGTGGAAATTAGGATTAATGAAGCAATCTGGTCCCTTGGTCCATGCGCGGGAAGGGCAATCCAATGGCCTAGGTTTAAAAACACTAATGACTGGACTAAACCCTAATTAGGGCAAGTTAACCTCAGACGGCCGGAACAGTGGTTCCGGTCGTCTTCTCCGGCGTACCACAAACCCTAGAAAACGTTTCAGGCCACCATTCAACAAATTTCCTGCCCAGAAACAACCCCCCATCCTAACTAAACCCTAATCCAAGATCAAAAGGCATTTATCTAACATGAACAAGGAGAATCGAAGACAAGAGCATTCACGGGCCAAGTTTCAGAGATGCATAAAATGCCCATTTGTTCACCATTTTTGATTCTAATCATACCACAGTGATCCCCAGAGCATGTATTTTTGATTTGTAACAAAAAAAACAAGTTTTAAAAAGTTTGAAGTTTGAGACTACCTGAGATGACAAACCCTGTTTCTGAGCTTCCAGAACCTTTTCTTGATGCAAGCTAGCTCTAATGGATCCCCTGGTGTCAATGGCAAGCTTGGAATGAACTTTGGCAAGCTATTTTGAGTGGTTCACTTCTGGTGTAGCAGAAAATGCACTTTGCATACAGGCTGTTTCAACTCAAAGTAAGGGGTGGTTTTGGCTCTTTATGGCATGCTTGACTTGTTGGTGAAGGAAAATGGAGTGTTTGATGGATGGATGGTGTGATTCGAAGAGAACTGGTTCTGATGATGGTGAATGGTGGAGCTCAGGCCAAGCTTGTTTCAGGCTTGAGCCTTGGTGGTTTGAGGCCTTTGAGGTGTGGTGAGTTGAATGGTGATCAAAGTCTTTGTGTTTTGTGGCTGTGTAAAGAGATTCGATAGAACTTGCAAGTTGGGAGGTTTTTGTGTAAGTGATGAGTGGTATGTTTTTAGCCTTGGTTTTTATGTGATATGGCTAGCAAAATGAATGAATAAACAATTCTGATTGGCCTCTTGATGTGACATGGCCTGCTATGATAGGTGAGTTGCTTTTTGCTCAAAGTCCACTTTTGTGTAAGATAGGGCATGGCATGAAGCTAGGCAAGGACAACTTGGGTTCTGGTGCAGCATGGTGAGTGTGAGAGGTTGGCTTGACCCAAGGCTCAATGCAGCAAGTTGGTTGAAAGCTCATGAGTGTTTTGCAACTTGGTTAGCTTTATGGATTTCCATGAGAAAAAATCAAGTTTCATGAACCAAACCATGAGCAAACTTGGTCCATTTCTGATTTTTGTGACTTAGAGGATGTTCACATGCTGGTTTGACATGAATTTGAGGCAGCAATCATGCATTGATTCAAGACTTAGCAAAATTTCCACTTGGTGCATAACTTGAAAAACAATGATTTTAACCAACTTTGCATGGCCATAACTTTTGATCCATGAAGAGTTAGATCATGTTCTTGTACTTTTTGAAAAGGGAAAGATGAGATCTACAACTTTCATGACCAAAGTTTTTCCATTTGAAGCCTTTTTGGATCATGAATCAAGGCTTGAAAATTGACCTAAAATGGTGCATTCTTGAAAAGTCAACAAAACCCAAAAAGTCAACTTTTGCAAAAAACCCTAAATTCTTGATTTCCATGAACTTCAAACTTCTTCCATGATCAAATAAAGATCATATACACTCAAAATGATGAAGATCACCCATTGGTTGGGTCATTGGGGGCCTCAGATGCCCTGATTTTACACTGACTTGTCTGAAAAAGTCAACTCTTGATCAGATGACTTCCCCATGGAATTTCTTCATGAAAATTGATATGCACACTCCCTATACCATATAGAGACCAATGGAAACAAGAATGACCAAAAAAATTTGGAGTTATGGCCTCTGAAACCAAAACCCTAATTTTCAGTCAGCTGTGCAGTTCATCCTGGCTCTGCATCCACTCAAACCCTAGTTCTTGTGATCCCTCTGCAATTTTGACTTTGTGGAGATGGAATATGATATAAGACCACACATGGACCCCTCTGAGTTGATTGGTGGCCTTTGGAATGGCTCAAGATGCCCTGAGGTTGCTCAGATCACAAACCCTAGGTGCAGATGCCTTAGAAACTATCCAGTGAAACCAAATGAGACATGAGATGATGTGATTGTGTTTATGCATATGAGATGATCACAAGTCATGTGTGAATGGGTGAGGGCAAATTTGGGGTGTTTACAGCTGCCCCTATTCAAGCATGAGTTAGCTGTGCAGGTTGTAAGCGGCGGCTTAACAGGCAAACAAGATAACTTGTGGTTGAATACCAAAGACAGTCCAAAATTTGCACTCACAGAAATGAAGAAGAAAAGGGATATAGATTGTAAAAGCAAATAAAGTATATTGTAAAGTGTGGGCGACGGAGGACGACCGTCGAGCAGAGGACGACTGCTGGGTAAGGTGGTATGTGAAGCAAAGCGATGACGGGGACGACCGACATGCTGGTAAAGTGTATAAAGCAATGACGGGGACGGCCGACATGCTGGGGATAAAAGGTAAAGCTAAGACGGGGACGGCCGACTAGCTGGGGAAATAAAATATCATGATGGGGACGGCCATCAAGATAGAGCTGCAAAATTCTGAGGATTAATGAAACATGACGGGGACGGCCATCAAGTTCATAACGGTAAAGTAACCAACGATGGGGACGGCCATCGGGCTAAAAAAAGAAAAGGGACCACGACGGGGACGGCCATCGGGTTAAAGAATGAATGAAATAAACAGATGATGGGGTACGGCCATCAAAGGTGAAGGACGATCACCTAGCAGGGGACGGCTGCTCTGTTGGGTATAAAAGAAATCTGATGGGGACGGCCATCAAAGGTGGAGGACGACCACCTGGCAGGGTACGGCTGCCAAAATATCAACGATGGGGACGGCCATCGGATAGAAAAGGTCAACGATGGGGACGGCCATCGGACGAGCATGATGGAGGACGACCATCAAGAAGTGGAGGACGACCACTCAGCAGGGGACGGCTGCTCTCAAAGTTTATCATAACACAGGATGAGTGTTAGACAACTAAAATCAACAATGGGGACGGCCATTGGATAAAGTGATGAAGGACGATCATCAAAAGGTGGAGGACGACCACCTAGCAGGGGACGGCTGCTAAAATCGACGATGGGGACGGCCATCGGATGAGCATGATGGAGGACGACCATCAAGAAGTGGAGGACGACCACTCAGCAGGGTACGGCTGCTCTCAGAGGTATCATAACACAGGACGAGTGTTAGATAAAAAGAAAATTTGTTGGCAATCTACTGGGGAGATAGTAAACACGGACGAGCGTTTACATCCAAGAAACAAAAGGTATAAGTGTTTGGTATTGTGTATAGATTAAAGGTGCGGACGAGCATCCTTAAGACTATGATACGGACGAGTATCATGTAGAAACAAGCTGACACGTGCTCAGAGCTGATGATACGGACGAGTATCAACTGGTTAACAAGGAACACGGACGAGTGTTGCATCTGAAAGTATCCTTCTGGGGAATAGTAGACACAGACGAGCATCTATATTCACGAAGACATAAGTGTTTGACACGGTGTATGGATTAAAGATGCGGACGAGCATCCTTACGACTATGATACGGACGAGTATCATGTAGAAACAAACATTAGACGCAATGTTCTGAGATGATGGTACGGACGAGTACCAACTGGTTAACAAAGAACAAGGACTACTGTCGAATCTGCGGGGATATACATGGTGTATATAAGATACGGACGAGTATCTGAGTAGGTGTACCAATGAGTAGTGAGTATATAATGTATAGGTGAGTGTTTATCTGCTGGGGATATGACACGGACGGGTGTCAGGAAAGTGTATATACAAGTATAGGCGACCACGCTGGGGATATGACACGGACGGGTGTCAAGAAAGTGTATAGGTATATGTAAGTGCAAAGAGGATGTCTTTGGCTTTCTGCTGGTGATATGACACGGACGGGCGTCAGGACGTATCTGCAATACTGGTGATCTTGGTTTGTAAAGATGTATTCAGGCAACCTGCTGGGAAATGATGATACGGACGGGTATCAAAAAAGGAGATATGCACTGGTGTTTGTGATATGGGGCAACTGCTTTTGCTGGGACTCTGATGGGGATGTATTCTGTATGCTGACAGATTGTCGATATTACGAGTGTTCAAATCACAACATGACTTATGATTATGCTATGCATTTGATTTTTTTTTTTGCCGTAATGCTCCGTATTAGACGGAATGCTACGCTCTGGGGGTGAATATGATGCGAATGCTATGATTATGCAAAGAGGCACCGATCCGGGATTCGGATCCCGTTGCTGCAAAGATCTCTGATCGATCTGCTTGAAGTGAACATCCCAGCTGGGGATGAGATCATTGATAGATCTGTAGTTGTATCTGCTTGGGGATATACGTCATCGATTGACATATTCTTATAATACGGGACCCAGCTGGGGGTTTGTAGAAGCTTTCTCTCTCTCTGTTGTGACTTCTTCGTGCGCTGCTCTTCTGAATAGAGGCCTGAAGCTCTGTGGGGAGATGATTCCTCGATTCTCGCATCCTGCTGAGGAATAATGGCTACTCGGCTGGGGAATTATGAGAGGCAACTCAACTGGGGGTAGCAACAAGAAACAAACTCAGCTGGGGATAGAGTGTCTCCGATGCTGTACGTTGATTTGGCAACTTTGCTGGGGAAGTGGGCACCTCCCAGTGCCAGGTGAGTTGATAATGATTTTCCGGTTGCTTGAGACGTAACTTGCATGCCCCAGGTCGCGTTCTGGATACCTGCAATCCTGCAAAGATAAGGAAACGTACAAAAGGTCCCGAGGTATCCTTTACCGGATTCCGTCATAGGAGCTAAGTACTCTCAAGAGTAATCACATTCCCTGTAAGCATGTGTTTTATTTTTAGAGAGAGGCATCTGTACTTATGCAATTGTGTTTTTAGAGACATCAGACAACTCTTTGCAAAACATAAATGTAAATCACGAGACATGACTGGAAATCTGATTATATTAATTCGTGTGCCCTGAATTGGCAAGATACAGTCAGAGAAACATATCTCCTGAAATGAGGAGATTGTTACAAATTGAGAAATAAAGTGTTGGCGGTGCTGGCGATGCCTTCAAGGAGCTTCCTCTTCTGCTATGACTCGTATGACAATGACGTTCTTCTCGTCTTGCTTTCTGGAGAGAGTTGATTCTGATTGCAGCTTGATCCTTTGGAGCTTACCAAGTTGTAGGCGATACAGACGAATTCAGAATGCAGTTGTTCGCTTATTCCCTTATTTTGCATGGATCGCCCTTTCGGGTTTTCAATCCATCGGGATACCCATTTTTGCCTGAGCTGTCCAATGCGGCTTTTCAACTCAGCGGGTGTACATTTTTTTTATTTATTTTCCCTTATTTTTGCCCGAGTCTTTTATTCTGTTTTTGACTCGCCGGGATGCCCTATTTTTGCCTGGACTTACATTCTGTTTTTTTATGTCCAGCGGGTCATTTTATGCGAAGTATTTTTTAACTGCATCTGAATTCACAGGGGATGGGAAATCTTCACCATCCATGGTGCTGAGCATCAGTGCTCCACCAGAGAAAACTTTCTTGACGACGAATGGTCCTTCATAATTCGGAGTCCATTTGCCCCTGTGGTCTGTATGAGGAGGGAGGATTCTTTTTAGCACAAGATCTCCCACTTGGTATTCTCGATGCCTGACTTTCTGATCGAAGGCTCTCTTCATTCTCTTCTGATATAACTGCCCATGACAGATTGCAGCCAATCTCTTCTCTTCGATCAGACTCAGTTGTTCGTATCGGGCCCGAACCCATTCTGCTTCACTCAGTTTAACATCCATTAATACCCGTAAGGAGGGTAATTCAACTTCAACAGGTAGGACTGCTTCCATACCATACACAAGCTGATACGGTGTTGCCCCAGTGGATGTTCTGATTGATGTGCGGTACCCATGCAAGGCAAATGGTAGCATTTCATGCCAGTCCTTGTATGTGATTACCATCTTCTGCACAATCTTCTTGATATTCTTATTTGCCGCCTCGACAGCGCCATTCATCTTTGGCCTGTAAGGAGAAGAATTGTGATGTTGGATCTTGAAGTCCCGGCACAGCTCTGTCATCATTTTGTTGTTGAGATTAGAACCATTGTCAGTAATGATTCGCTCGGGCACTCCATATCTACAGATGATATCTCTTTTCAGAAATCGAGCTACCACTTGCCTGGTGACGTTTGCATATGAGGCTGCTTCAACCCACTTTGTGAAATAGTCGATGGCGACCAGGATGAATCTGTGGCCGTTCGAAGCAATTGGCTCAATCTTGCCGATCATGTCAATGCCCCACATGGCAAAAGGCCATGGTGAAGACATGATGTTCAGGGGATTGGGAGGCACATGCACCTTGTCTGCATAAATCTGGCATTTATGGCATTTTCTGGCGTAAGCACAACAGTCTGCATCCATTGTGATCCAGTAATAGCCTGATCTTAACAACTTCTTAGCCATTGCATGTCCTCCAGCATGGGTACCAAAAGAGCCTTCATGCACTTCATGCATCAGTAAATCTGCTTCCGTCTTGTCGACACATCTGAGGAGTACCATGTCAAAGTTCCTCTTGTATAGAGAACCATCAGTGTTCAGAAAGAAACTTCCAGCAAGCCTTCTTAAAGTCTTCTTATCATTGGAAGATGCCCCAGGTGGGTATGTTTGATCCTCCAAGAAGCACTTAATGTCGTGGAACCAAGGCTTATCATCTTTAGCAATATCTGCTGCAAATACATATGCTGGTCTATCGAGTCTCGATACTGAAATCTGAGGTACAAAGTTGGCGGTTTGAACTTTGATCATGGACGAAATGGTAGCCAAGGCATCTGCAAACTGATTCTCGTCCCGAGGGATATACTCAAGTTTGACTGTTGTGAAGAAAGTCAGTAACCTTCTCGTATAATCCCTATAAGGTATCAGATGATCTTGGTGCGTGTACCATTTTCCGTTGGTCTGATTGATTACCAAAGCTGAATCTCCGAATACGGTCAATGTTTTGATCCTGAGGTCAATGGCTTCCTCAAGACCCATAATACAAGCTTCGTATTCAGCTTCGTTGTTAGTGCAGTTGAAAGTGAGTTTTGCCGAGAAAGGCATGTGAACTCCTTTGGGTGTAATGAGTACTGCACCAACACCACGGCCATTCATATTAACAGCCCCGTCGAACATCATAGTCCATTCTTCTTCTGGGTCAGGCCCTTCAGTGTGAATTGGCTCTTCATGATCTTTTGATTTAATGAACATGATGTCTTCATCAGGGAAGTCAAATCTCATAGGCTGGTAGTCATCAATGGGTTGCTCAGCAAGATATTCAGATAGTACACTGCCCTTGATGGCTTTCTGAGATGTGTACTGTATGTCGTATTCTGTGAGAATCATCTGCCATCTTGCAACCCGTCCAGTAAGAGCTGGCTTCTCGAAAATGTACTTAACTGGATCCATTTTTGAGATTAATAAGGTAGTGTGGGTCAGCATATACTGTCTCAGTCGGCGAGCAGCCCACGCTAAAGCACAGCAAGTTTTCTCGAGCAGTGAATAACGCTGTTCACAGTCGGTAAACTTTTTGCTTAGGTAGTATATTGCATACTCTTTTCGACCAGACTCGTCATGCTGGCCCAACACACACCCCATCGACTCTTCTAATACTGTCAAGTACATAATCAGAGGTCTTCCTTCAACTGGAGGCATGAGGATTGGAGGTTCTTGCAGATATTCCTTGATCTTGTCAAAAGCCCTTTGGCAGTCTTCGTTCCACCTGACCGTTTGTTCCTTCCTTAACAGTTTGAACAAGGGTTCACAGGTTGCTGTGAGGTGAGATATGAACCGTGAAATGTAGTTCAATCGACCTAAGAACCCTCGAACTTCTTTCTCAGTTTTCGGTGCAGGCATTTCTTGAATAGCTTTGACTTTATCAGGGTCAACTTCAATCCCTTTCTCACTTACAATAAAGCCCAGCAGTTTACCGGATCGCACCCCGAATGTGCATTTGTTGGGGTTCAGCTTCAGTTGGTACTTTCTCAGACGCTTGAACAACTTCAGCAGATTCACCAGATGGTCTTCTTCTGTAAGGGACTTGGCGATCATATCATCCACATAACATTCGATTTCTTTATGGATCATGTCGTGAAACAATGTCACCATAGCCCGTTGATACGTTGCACCAGCATTCTTCAGTCCGAATGGCATCACTTTATAACAGAACGTGCCCCAAGGTGTGATGAATGTTGTCTTCTCCATGTCTTCAGGTGACATCTTGATCTGATTATATCCTGAAAATCCATCCATGAAGGAGAATACCGAGAACTGAGCCGTGTTATCTACCAATACGTCAATGTGAGGTAATGGGAAGTCATCTTTCGGGCTGGCTCTGTTCAGATCCCGGTAATCAACACACATTCTTACTTTGCCATCCTTCTTAGGCACAGGTACTATGTTAGCAACCCACGGAGGATAGCTAGTCACAGCAAGGAACCCGGCGTCCCATTGCTTTTGTACCTCTTCCTTGATTTTCATAGCCATGTCTGGGCGAGTTCGGCGCAACTTCTGTTTGACTGGTGGGCATTCTTCCCTCAAAGGCAGCTTATGCACAACAATATCGGTATCCAACCCTGGCATATCTTGGTAGGACCAAGCAAACACATCAACATACTCTTGAAGCAGATCTATCAGCTGTCTCTTCACTGAGTCTTGCAGGCAGGCCCCGATTTTGACTTCTTTCACGTCTTCCTCCGTACCAAGATTAATCACTTCAATCTCCTCCTGATGAGGAGTAATAACTTTTTCCTCCTGTCTCAGCAACCTGGCTAGCTCTTCAGGAAGCTCATATTCTTCATCAACCCCTTCATCAGCTTGATTGATCGGATTGTCAAAGTCATACGATGCCATAGCTGTGCTGTTGTCGGTGCTGTCTGGAAGGCACTCTCTGCAAGGGTTAAATTGGTTCATTTTAGTGATTGATTTTAATCTTGCTTTAGAAAAAAAAGTGAAATGAAGTTATCATTTTGAAAACACCGCCATTTATTTTTGTACAAAAAGAAAAATGGAAAAAACAGTGAACATAAAAGAAAAGGACTCGTTTGCAAAAAGATTGTCTGATATTTCATTAATTTAATCTTGTTTGCACAAAAGTACAGATGGCCCTGATTACAAAATGAGTCTTGTCATCTTGGGCAAGATGCAAGACTTTGATGCATGCTATAAAAATGCAGGAAATAATAATTACTCTGCTCGAGTAACACTTATAATTCCCTGGGAAGACCAGTTCGAGACACTGCTCCCCGGGACCTTTGGACGAATCCAATTCTCCAGGTTGCGCTCCTCTTCCAGCTCGTCTTCCAGACAGTTGATAGCATCGGGGGTTAGCATTCCCCCACTGACAAATCCTGGCTCTGCAGCAGCCTTTGCTTGACGTTGAGTTGGTTTGTAACCCAACCCAAATTTGTCCTTCTTCTCCTCCACAGCTAAGACCTTGCCCCAGCCTTGGGCAGTTCCTTCTTCAACAACCTTCCGGGCTTGTTGGTAAGATGACATGGAGATACCAGATACAGCAGATGCTTCATTGACGTTCAAGGCTTCAAACCCCTGGCTCATTGTTTCATGGATCTCTCCATCCATTTCAATGTACTTGTAAGTTGCCAGGTGGCTGACAAAAATGTCCTCCTCTCCGCAGATAGTGACAACTTGACCTTCCCACTCAAATTTTAACTTTTGGTGAAGGGTAGACGTTATAGCGCCAGCGGCGTGAATCCAGGGTCTACCCAACAAACAGCTGTAGGCGGGCTGAATGTCCATCACATAAAAGATAGTTTTAAAGGTCTGCGGGCCAATTGTCACGGGCAGCTCAATCTCTCCCAGAACCGATCTCTTTGAGCCATCAAAAGCTCTAACCACCAGGTTGTTGGGTCTCAATGCCAATCCATCATATTCAAGCTTCACCAGAGCCTTCTTTGGTAAGACATTCAGGGATGATCCTGTGTCCACCAACACATGTGAAAGGACAGCTCCTTTGCATTCCATGGTTATGTGCAAGGCTTTGTTGTGATTGCGGCCATCCACTGTCAGGTCGGAATTGGTAAACCCTAGCCCATTGCTAGCAGTAACGTTTCCAACAACGGTTTCCAATTGGTTGACAGTAATCTCCTCGGGCACGTAAGCTGCGTGCAGTACTTTCAGTAGTGCATTCCGATGGGCTTCGGAGCACATAAGCAGTGAGAGGATAGAGATTTTGGATGGCGTCTGGTGAAGTTGATCCACAATTTTGTAGTCACTCTTTTTGATGATTCTCATAAACTCATCAACTTCCTGATCGAATGGAGTCTTCAGGGCTTCTTTGGCAGCTGGATCTTCCTGCACCGGGCTCTTTCCTTTTGCTTTGGCAACAGCTTCTGCTTCGGCAGTAGGTCTTTGAACTTGTGAAGCAAAGAGACGTCCGCTTCGGGTGAAGCCTCCGCCTCCGCCCACATTATCAATTTGTGGTGCAGGTGTTGATGTTTCAAGAGTGATTCTCCTTCCCTCGCAATACAAGTCAGAGCCATAGTGCCAAGGGATGGCCCTATTGCTTTCATATGGTACAGGTCCAGGTACCGTGACGGTGACTGGACTGATTGCTGCTGCTGAGGGGACTGTTATTGTCTGTGGATCATAAAAGATTGTAACTGGTGCTCTAGTGGGAGCAGCACCTTCTGAATGATAAGCGGAATTGTTTTCTGGATCGTAGAATATGGTAACAGTGGAGACATCTTCGTGATTGTTTGCTGGTGTTGTAGAAGGTTCTGTTGGAAGAACTGTTGTTGTTGTTGATGGGGAGTCGAAGTGGACTGAAGCTGAAGTTGTAGCAGGAGAAACTGTTGAAAACTGATCATTGGGTAGAACAGATGAAGTACTTGCTGATGTTGCTGATGAATCGTTGGGAACTATTGTTGCTGTATTTGTAGGAGGATCTGAAACCGTTGTTGCTGAAGTCGTCGGGTTTGCCGGGAATGATGTAGTGATCTGCAGTAAGCCGCTCTGAATAAGGCTGTCAATGCCATTCCTCAAGTCTTCACACCCATTCCAAGAAATATTGCAGTATGGGCACCCTAGTTCACATCCCGGAAATATATCATTTTCACGGAGCTGAGCCTTGATTTCCACCAATGGCGTCCTGATCTGATCCACACTAGTTATCAAATAAGACTGTTGGTCTTCTTCAATGGCATTAATTCGGGGACCACCATGGTGTGGCATTGGGTTTTTGTTGACATTGGGCGGAGGTGCAAAGTTCAGAGCCTTGGAGTCTATCAAGTCTTGTACCTTCATATGCAGAGCCCTGCATTTTTCTGTACTGTGACCAGGCGCGTTTGAGTGAAAAGCACACCTAGCATTAGAGTCATAGTTTCTTGGTAGACTGTTTGGATCCGGAGGTGCCAACGTTCTTAGCTCAACCAGGTTGAGTTTCAGAAGCTGTGGCAGCAAAGCAGCATATGGCATTGGAATCGGGTCGATCACTCGATTAGCTTGAGAGGGCCTTTGTTGGAATGGCCTCTGTTGATTGTTGTTGTTGGAGTTGTTGTTGTTGAAGTTCCTTGGAGGATACTGATTCTGCTGATACTGGGGTTGTTGTTGGAAGTTTTGTTGCGGAGGTTGGTAGACTGGCTGAGGATGAGCTGGAGCAGGAATGGTGACTGCTGCTATTGTTCTTGGAACATATTGGGGCCTACCCCTGTTGGTGTGGATGGCATTGGTCTCGCCAGCTCTTCTAGGGCCTGCAAAAGGCTTTCTTGTACCACTGGACGAACTAGCACCATTATCAGATATCTTACCCATCTTTAATAGGCTTTCAATTCTCTCCCCGGCTATAACAACATCTGCGAAGCTGGTGGAAGAGAAAGCAGCTAGCCTATCAATATAGGTTCCCTGAAGGGTATTCATGAACATATCAGCCATCTCTCTTTCAGACATAGGTGGCTGGACAGCAGCAGCAAGCTGTCTCCATCTTTGAGCATATTCTCTGAAGCTCTCCCTTGATGATTGTGACATCCCCATTAGGAGGGTCCTATTGGGTGCCATATCCAGATTATACTGATACTGTCTGATGAAGGCCTCTGCCAGGTCCTTCCAGCATCTTACAGTTGCTCTTGTCAGATGGGAATACCATTCCCTTGATGCTCCAGTCAAGCTATCTTCGAAGTAGAACATCCACAATTTCTCGTCCATGGTGTAAGCTTTTAATCTTCCGAGAAAAGATTGCAGATGGGTTCGAGGACAAGAAGTCCCATTATACTTTTCAAAACATGGAGGCTTGAACTTGTGAGGGATCCTGACCCCCTCTACTAAACCCATGTCCATGACATCGAACCCCAAAGAATTTTGGGATTCCAAAGACCTCAACTTCTCAGCCAACTCATCCAATCTCCTATCATAGGTTTCCTCTCCAGCACCCATGACTGTAAACTGATCCTCCTGAGGATCCTCTTGAAGTACTCTGGCTGCAGTGGCTGTTCCTTGAACGTTTGCAGGAATATGAATCTCAGGGTGTAGGTGTGGACCAAATATAGGGGGGTTAACATGTGGTTGCACCCTTTCATTGTTACTGGTGCCAGCAGTTCCCACATGGGGGTCATCTTGAGTTCTCCCCTCTACCAGAACTCTAAGCCTCTCCTGGCTTTGAGCTAAATTATTCATCACTTCCATGAACTGAGTTATTTGGGTTCTCATCTCTACCCTTTCATTAGCCATCTGGGTTCTGGCCTCATTGAGGTCTTGCTGCAACTGGTCCATCTGGATGCCCGGAAGGTTGTTTCTTGTAGGGTACCTGTGTGGCCTGTTGAGAGGGAATAGCCTGCGGCGAGCAATAATTCCTGAATGTCACAACAGAGGTTAGAAACAATAAAACAAAACCTACAAAACAAACAAAAGGGTTAGTATGCAATGCAGTATGCTTATTTGCTATCAAGGTATCCTGGCTTGGTCTTCAGTTTTGACCCGTCCAGACCCTTGAAGATGATGCTGTTGAAGTTGCTTTTGAAGTGAACCCAGATGGAAACAAACACAAATATATTACAAAGGTAAAATAATACAAATTGTTCATTTTTTACAACACTAGCCCTCTAAGGGGTCAAAAATACATCACAAAAGCAAAAGTACATGGAAAAGGAATAACAACAAGCAAATGATCAAACTCCAAGGCCAAACTCATCCTCGCGAACTTCCTTGAGAAGTGCTTCGGTCACAGGATCAGCCGGGCGCTCCGTGAGATTCCTGATGAGAAGGTTTCTTGTTGCAACAGCTGTAGTCAACTTCTTGTTCTGGCTTTGGTCTTTGGATTTCTTCACTCCAGCTTTGATTTTTAACTCCGAGATTTCCTCCTGGGCTGCTGCCAGGGTTTTTTCCATCTGTTCCATCTTATCTTGAACTCTCTTGTCTTCTAGAGTACGGGCTTCAGTGATCCGGACCCACCTGGCCTGACTCTCTTTCAAGTACAAGTCTGTCCTTGCTCTTTGGAACTGGGCTTCTTTACAAGCATTTTTCAGAATCTGCTCACCAGCTTTAGACTTGTTGATATAGTCTCCAGACTTTTCAATCTTAGTCAAGTGTTCCACTCTCAGCTTCTCCAATCTTTCAATCTCCCTTACACCTTCACTCCTCTCCCTGAGGGTCTTCTGCAGGGCTTGGGATAGCTTCTCATTTCTTTCTTTCAAGCCTTCAAACTCTTCCAAACTGACAGTAGCAGGGGGTGGTGCTGATGATGACTCAGGCATGTCTTTGATGGTGAAGGGCAATCCTGAGATTTGGGCCCTAGCATAGGACCACTCATGATATTGGGCTGATGCCACATTATTGCACTTCCCCAGAATGGTGATCCCCTTGGTTTGAACATGATCCCAGGCCCAGGCAGCCTGCCTAACAACAGTCAAACTGATCTTGTTCTCACAGTAGAGGGTCTCAACCAGGTCTTGTTCCCTAGGAGCATGAACCAGTGCATAGCCTAATTGCCTCTTGAACAGCAGGGGGTTGTAGTTGATACTTCCCTTAACTCCTACCAAAGGTACATTGGGAAAGTGCCCACAGCTTGTGATCATATCTCTGCCTTTGGTGCTCTGAGTGCACCATCTGATGTCTGCTGCAGTGAGAGTAGTGAGCCTCTTAGCCCAGTTGCTTTGCTGATGAGGATTCAGGAATGCATCTGTCCTGGGTAGATGCTTGAGAAGCCAAGCATGGAATAGTGGAGCACAACACCTCACTAACTTCCCTCTTTGCTTCTCATTCCTTTGATGTACTGAGTAGTAGAGATCACCCAGCAAAGTTGGCACTGGGTTCTTCAGGATGAACAAGTGGATTGCATTCTTGCTGATGAATCTGGGCTCATCTGCAAACAGCACAATTCCATATACACTTAAGGCCAACAGTGCACAAACAGCTTTCCACTCCCCCAGGGAGGCCTTCAGACTAGCTTGAGAAATCAGGAAGTCCAGATGAAAACCAGGGATCCCAGCTTTAGAGGTCATATGCTGCTCAATCAAAGCAGGTTCCAGGTGCAAAGCTCTTGCTATCTCTCCATTGCTGGGAAAGACCATTTCAGGGTTAAAAGGAATTTCTCTCTTGCTAGGCAAACCAACCAAAGATGCATATTCTTCTAAAAGAGGTCCCAACTGAAAGTCTTGAAAGGTGAAACACCTCAATGGGGGGTCATAGAACTGAATGCAGGTATGGATTAGGCTTCTCTGAGATGGGTCCATATCCATAACCAAGTCAAGTATATCCCCATAATGCTCCCTGAACAGAGGTATGTGATCTGGGGTCATCAGGGTTTGGACCCTCCTGATGTCTGACAGGTCTGGTTGGAAGAAATGATAGGTGATATTGCTTTTCTTTGGAGCCATGATGCTGAAGACTGGGTAGAGTGCTGATGACAATGCTGAAGTAGAAAAAACCACTGACTGGCGGGTGCTGAAGCAGACAGCTAAACTGAAGCAGATGCTGGTGAAGATGGGTCAAAGCTGCAGATGGGGTCAAAACCAAAACCTGATGAAAATGGATACCCTGAAAAACAGATAAGCACATGTTAATATGATGCAATGAGGATGTATGCAAATGATATGCAAAGGGTTTGTGACTGAGCTGGATCTGATTAACAGCCTTGGTATAGATCCATGTGTGTTCAAGAATTCCAGATGGAGGTCTAAAAATCCAGTAACCAAGGTGGGGGACTCAAATAAAGAGCCACATGTCCAGGGTTTTAGAATCACAAGAACTATCCAACATGGAGCATTCTTAACAAAGTCAAAGTAACAGGGTATTCTGAGGTCAAGGTACCTGCAAACCTGTAAACAGCCCAACCCCCTCACAGGTAGTGATCTAGAACAAGGATCCTCAGACTTGGATCAGTTATGAGAAGTGTAAACACTTCTAACCCGGAGGTACAGTGTTTACAATAACCATAACAATTCCTCCTCTAATTTACCTCAATTTCTGAAGGTCAATACTAAAAGGTCATCCAGACTTAGCAGGCTTCCCAGATCCCCCTAGCACTACAGGAAATCCGTAGCACAGAGTTCTCAAGAAGAAACCCATATCTGAACCGTGTTTCATATTCCCGCACCAGACCGAAATGGAATGGGAAAGAATATGATTCACTCTAGCCTAGGTGTCACTCAGGTCCCAGGTGTAGGGCCTTAACTCTCAATGAACCCCACCCACCAAAACAGAGAAACCAGATCCAGCCAGCAACAGTATGACAATATGATATATATACAAATGCAATAAAGAAAACAATAAATAAAGCTGTACAGAAAACAATACATAAAGCAAATATACAAACACAAATAACACAAAGCACCCCAATAAACACAAATCAATCAAGCGCTAGGAGGAACCCACAAAAAGAACCAGAAGCCCTGGTTGCAATATAAGGGTCCCCAGCAGAGTCGCCAAGCTGTCGCTCCCGACAAATGACACGGGGTCACATGAAGGTACAGACGCGAACGGTCGGCGAAGGGAACAGTGAGAACACACAGCCGTGAACTCACTGGAGAATGAATAGAGTCGCCAGCTAGGCATTTTTATCCCGGAGGAAAGGCAATGCTGCATAGGCCTAGAAAAAGATGGATAAGACGGTTTGCGAACCAGAGAGACTGAGAAAGGGGGTTGGTTACAACCTGGGAAGGTATTAGCACCCAGATTGTCCGCCGTACTCGACGGGATCCACGCTTAGAAGATTTGTGTTTTAAAGGGGTAGTGTCAGTGCAATTTGTGTGTCAAAGAGCTGGAAAAGGATGTACAGGCGTCAGTGTAAGAGAAGTGAAGTGTATAAGTGAAGTGTCAGTGTAGGAACAGAATGAAATGCTCATGATAATGAGGCTAAAAAGAATAATGCTGGAAGGAGGGGGAATGTACAGAGACTTTTGTTCGATAACTGTTAAGTTATGCCTACGTATCCTCTCGTGCAATGAGGAAGTCAGAACACCGTAGTTCGACCCAAAGAGACTGAAAGGTGAATTGACTTGTGAACTGCTTGCTTGCCTATGCTCAAGTGTATGACCTGTCTGGCTCAGGTGCAAACTGTCTTGCATTAGACGGAAGAAGCAAGTTCTCGTTTGTGAATGAGTGTGATGAGAAAAGAATCCCGAAGGAGACGATTATTGTTTGTTTTTGAGTTTTCAGTCTTTTATTGCTTTCGAAAGTTTGTCGTAAGATAATGAGCTTAAGCCTAAACCAATGGATTTAGTAAACTCATTACATCTTCCCTCTGATTAGGGGTAATGAGAATTATCTTAAGTGTGAAGTCAGATTCTCACACTTAATCACCTTTGATGTAGGGTTAAGATCATTAACCTACTTGTGATTAATTAGATGTTTTTGGTGATTTTTGTTTAGTGTTGAGTAATGAGGTTAAGCCATAATCAGGGATTTAACAGGCTCATTACACTATCCTAAAAGAAGGATAATAGATGAGGGTGTTTAAGCTGAGGAAGGATCCTCAGCTTAATCCATGATTAGGGATTAAACCCATGACAGAACAAACCTTTGATTAAGTGGATTTTATTAATGATATGATGATGAAGTGTTTTTTTATGATTTGTAAGACAACTTGAGGGGGACTTGTCCATTAACTTTAGGGTTAGTCTTTCTTAACCAATTAAGGAAGAATTAGAACCCTAATGCAAGGCCCAAGTTACAAGTGTAATGTCCTGATGATTATTAGATGGATTAATTAAGAGAGTTCAACACCTTAAGGGTCCAAGACTTAGGATTAAAGTTATACACTCCATCCTAAAAGAAGGATGCAGGCATGATCTTAATCACAAAGTCTTAAAGCCTTGAGGGTTTAGTCCCTGATTATGAGGTGAGGAGAGAAGACTCAAAGAGAGACACAAAGGTAAAAACTATGGGGAGACTAATCAAAACCCTAATTCATTATCATGCTTGGTTGGTCCTAATGTTTGTGAGGTTTTCAAGAACAATCTTCAGATGAACCACCAGGAAGCAGATGAACAAGATCAAGAGAAGCAAAGTGACTTGCTTCATTCAAGAAGTCAAGTCACTTGAAGAAAGAAAGTGGGAGAAGGAAGAATGAGCAAGCTCAAACTCAAACACAAGTAAGAATGCAGCAAGGTATGCAAAAGAAGATGAGAAGAAAAGTTATGAGAAGTGAAGGCAAATTCACTTCTCAAGATTACTTACCACCTGAAATGTTAGAAACAAATGCAATGCAATGCTAGATGAAATGAAATGACATGATGCAAAGCAAAACCAGAAGCATGGTGATGATGATTATGATGTTATGAAGTGCTGCAAACATGAGGCAAGGCAAAGGGATGCTCATACAAGATCATGAATGCAGATGATGCAAGTTAAGAAGCATGAATAAGCATGGAATGTTATGAATCATACAAGACAAATGGCATGGCAAATGTGTAATGTAATGATCAATGATGCTTCATACATGTCTTAAGATGTTAAATGAATCATGAGAATGCACAAAATGCAATGGCAAGTCATGTTATGCAAGGAAATGCAAAAGGGATGCAAGGAAAGGCCCAAATTAGGGTTTACAAAGCAAACATCAAACACAAACCAAAAACAGAAGCAAACCTTAACATAAAAAAATGGAAAATGGTACCCAAGGAAACCCTAGACCTATAATGAACCACTGCCCAAAGGGGAGCTCTCAACTCTCAACCAAACTCAAGTTATGAATTTTACAAGTTATTAGGGTTTTTTAGGGTTTGTAACAAAAGAAATACCAATCAAATAGAAAATGCAAGATCAAATCCTGGCCTTTTTATCCTTGAAAGCTCATGTCAAATGGAAAATAATGCAAAAAGAATCAATGTCTCAACCTTTACCAAAAGACAGAAATGAATTTTCAAACTTAGGATCAAAAAAATGCATCAAATATGATTTAATTCAATGAAAAATTCTTAAAATGCATCAAGATCAAAAAAGAAATTTGGTTTGAAAGTTGGACAATGTTTCTAAATGTCTTAGAACATTTCATGAATTTTTTTGTAATTTTTAAATACCTAAAAGTATTTTTAATTAATTAATTCTCATTAATCAATTAAAAATAATCTTTTAAATATTTAAAAATACTTTTTTAATGATAAAAAATAAAATAAAAATATTTTTGAGTCATAAAAATTAATAAAACCTTAAAGAAAAAGTTTCATAATTTTTATGATTTTTTAACTATTTTAAATAAATTGTACAAATAAAATGGAATAAAAATAAATAAAAATGAAATGAAAATAAAAGTAAACAGAACGCATGGCCAGGATTTGATCTGAGGGAGAGGGGGTTGACTTGGCGCGCCATCTGATGGTCCAGGTTTAAACTTCCTAAATTCAGTTAATTAACCTAATTAAACCTAATTAAATTAACTAAGTGGAAATTAGGATTAATGAAGCAATCTGGTCCCTTGGTCCATGCGCGGGAAGGGCAATCCAATGGCCTAGGTTTAAAAACACTAATGACTGGACTAAACCCTAATTAGGGCAAGTTAACCTCAGACGGCCGGAACAGTGGTTCCGGTCGTCTTCTCCGGCGTACCACAAACCCTAGAAAACGTTTCAGGCCACCATTCAACAAATTTCCTGCCCAGAAACAACCCCCCATCCTAACTAAACCCTAATCCAAGATCAAAAGGCATTTATCTAACATGAACAAGGAGAATCGAAGACAAGAGCATTCACGGGCCAAGTTTCAGAGATGCATAAAATGCCCATTTGTTCACCATTTTTGATTCTAATCATACCACAGTGATCCCCAGAGCATGTATTTTTGATTTGTAACAAAAAAAACAAGTTTTAAAAAGTTTGAAGTTTGAGACTACCTGAGATGACAAACCCTGTTTCTGAGCTTCCAGAACCTTTTCTTGATGCAAGCTAGCTCTAATGGATCCCCTGGTGTCAATGGCAAGCTTGGAATGAACTTTGGCAAGCTATTTTGAGTGGTTCACTTCTGGTGTAGCAGAAAATGCACTTTGCATACAGGCTGTTTCAACTCAAAGTAAGGGGTGGTTTTGGCTCTTTATGGCATGCTTGACTTGTTGGTGAAGGAAAATGGAGTGTTTGATGGATGGATGGTGTGATTCGAAGAGAACTGGTTCTGATGATGGTGAATGGTGGAGCTCAGGCCAAGCTTGTTTCAGGCTTGAGCCTTGGTGGTTTGAGGCCTTTGAGGTGTGGTGAGTTGAATGGTGATCAAAGTCTTTGTGTTTTGTGGCTGTGTAAAGAGATTCGATAGAACTTGCAAGTTGGGAGGTTTTTGTGTAAGTGATGAGTGGTATGTTTTTAGCCTTGGTTTTTATGTGATATGGCTAGCAAAATGAATGAATAAACAATTCTGATTGGCCTCTTGATGTGACATGGCCTGCTATGATAGGTGAGTTGCTTTTTGCTCAAAGTCCACTTTTGTGTAAGATAGGGCATGGCATGAAGCTAGGCAAGGACAACTTGGGTTCTGGTGCAGCATGGTGAGTGTGAGAGGTTGGCTTGACCCAAGGCTCAATGCAGCAAGTTGGTTGAAAGCTCATGAGTGTTTTGCAACTTGGTTAGCTTTATGGATTTCCATGAGAAAAAATCAAGTTTCATGAACCAAACCATGAGCAAACTTGGTCCATTTCTGATTTTTGTGACTTAGAGGATGTTCACATGCTGGTTTGACATGAATTTGAGGCAGCAATCATGCATTGATTCAAGACTTAGCAAAATTTCCACTTGGTGCATAACTTGAAAAACAATGATTTTAACCAACTTTGCATGGCCATAACTTTTGATCCATGAAGAGTTAGATCATGTTCTTGTACTTTTTGAAAAGGGAAAGATGAGATCTACAACTTTCATGACCAAAGTTTTTCCATTTGAAGCCTTTTTGGATCATGAATCAAGGCTTGAAAATTGACCTAAAATGGTGCATTCTTGAAAAGTCAACAAAACCCAAAAAGTCAACTTTTGCAAAAAACCCTAAATTCTTGATTTCCATGAACTTCAAACTTCTTCCATGATCAAATAAAGATCATATACACTCAAAATGATGAAGATCACCCATTGGTTGGGTCATTGGGGGCCTCAGATGCCCTGATTTTACACTGACTTGTCTGAAAAAGTCAACTCTTGATCAGATGACTTCCCCATGGAATTTCTTCATGAAAATTGATATGCACACTCCCTATACCATATAGAGACCAATGGAAACAAGAATGACCAAAAAAATTTGGAGTTATGGCCTCTGAAACCAAAACCCTAATTTTCAGTCAGCTGTGCAGTTCATCCTGGCTCTGCATCCATTCAAACCCTAGTTCTTGTGATCCCTCTGCAATTTTGACTTTGTGGAGATGGAATATGATATAAGACCACACATGGACCCCTCTGAGTTGATTGGTGGCCTTTGGAATGGCTCAAGATGCCCTGAGGTTGCTCAGATCACAAACCCTAGGTGCAGATGCCTTAGAAACTATCCAGTGAAACCAAATGAGACATGAGATGATGTGATTGTGTTTATGCATATGAGATGATCACAAGTCATGTGTGAATGGGTGAGGGCAAATTTGGGGTGTTTACACAAAACCACTCATCACACTTCACCCACTTGCTGCATTGGCTATTGAACCAGCCATAGCCTCTCACCTCATCATGCTGCGCAGCCCATAGCCATTGTACCAGCCTAGAACACAACCCATGCCTCTCTTACACCAAAGTGGACTTTTTGCAAAAGTGAACTTACCTATCACAGCAGGCCAAGTCACATCAACTGACCAATAAGCTTTGTTTATGTGGATCAAATGCTGGCCATAACACAGCACAAGCAAGCCTGAAGCAAGCCATAGCACAAGATACACAAACTCACTCCAACTTGCAAAATCCTTCGAAACTGATCACACAGCTCACAAACACAAAAACAAACTTCATAGATCAACTCAACTCATCTTCCTGGTCACAAAGCATCCATCACCATAACCTAAAACCTCCAGAATCCCAAACACGATTTCCCTCCTCCATTGAACAGAACTTGTTCAAACCTCAAAACCAGCCAGCATAAACTTCTTCTAAGCATTCAAACATCATCAGGGGGTCACAAGGAGTGGTTTTCATCAAAGGAAGGGGACAGAAAGTTGCAAGAGTGAAAGCTTCGAAACTCAGGTAGCTCAAGAACTTTTTTTCCAGAAATCATTTTTAAAGTTCTTAAGTTGTTCTATATGCCTTCCTGATCATGAATATGTCTTTGGTTTTGAAAATGGTGGAGAGATGAGAGTTTACCATGCTTCTGAAACTTTTTGCCCTAGAAATAGATTGATTCGATTCAGCCATTGTAGGAATGATAAATTTGTTTTGAGTTGGGGTTTTGATTCGTGAGTGAGTGGGGATCATTCCTGTGTTCTTAGATTTCGTTTTAGATACGTGTGTAGAGAGTTAGCATTTTGGGGTGAACGGAGAAGATGACCGGAACACTGTTCCGGTCACCTGAAAGTGTTTAACGGCGTAATTAGGGTTTAAGCATTAATTAGCCAGGTTTGAATGCTGGCCTTTGGATTTGGCGCCAGGTCAACGCGCGCGTGTTTTCATTTGAATCTCCACCATCAAATTGCATGACTTTTATTTAATTCAGTTTATTTCATTTTTTATTTTTCATTTAATTCATTTGTTTTGTATAATTTATTAAAAATAGCAAAATTGTTTTAAAAATTATGAAACTTTTTCTCAAGAGTTTCATTAATTTTTAAAACACAAAAATATTTTTATTTTCATATTTTGCAGTTAAAAAGTATTTTAAAATATTTAAAAGTTTATTTTTAATTGATTAATGAAAATTAATTTATTAAAAATACTTTTAGGTATTTAAAAATCACCAAAAAAATTCATGAAATGTTCTAAGACATTTAAAAACATTGTCCAACCTTCAAACCAAATTTATTTTTTGATCTTGATGCATTTTAAGAATTTCTCATTGAATAAGAATCATTTTTGTGCATTATTTTGATCCAAAGTTCAAAAAATCATTTCTGCCTATTCATGAGGAGTTGGACATTGATTCTTCTTGCATTGCATTGTGTTTAGCATGTAGTTCTTGAGATTAAATGGCCATGATTTGATCTTTCATTTTCAATTTGTTTGACATTTCTTTTGTTTAGGAACCCTAAAAACCCTAGCAAATTTGTAAAAATCATATCTTGAGTTAGGTTAGGAGTTGAGACCTCTCCTTTGGGCATTGGTTTAGTATAGGATTAGGGGTCCTTTGAGTGGAATTTTCAATTTTTTATCTTAGGGTTTGCTTCTGATTTTGATTTTTGTTTGATGATTGGTTCATAAACCCTAATTTGGGCTTCCATTTGCATCCATCTTGCATTCTCTTGCATAACATGACTTGCCATGACATTTCAAGCATCCATTTGATTCATTTGACATCATAAGACATATTGAAAGCATGTTTGATCATTGCATCATGTATTTGCCATGTTGTATGCCATGTGCACTTCATAACTTTTCATGTATGTTCATGGTTCCTAACTTGTTTCATTTGCATTCATGAACTTGTATGATCATTTCCATGTGCTGCCTCATGTTTGTAGCATCTCATAACATCACTAGCATCGTGTGTATGCTTCTGGTTTTGTTTCTCATCATGTCATTCCATCCCATTTTTGCATTGCATTGCATTTCTTTTCTAACATTTCAGGTGGTAAGTGATGTTGAGAAGTGAATTTGCCTTCACTTCTCATAACTTTTCTTTTCATCTCTCTTGCATCCATGCTGCATTTTTGTATGTGTTTGAGTTTGAGCTTGCTCATTCTTCTTCTTCTCACTTTCTTTCCTCAAGTGACTTGACTTCTTGAATGAAGCAAGTTACTTTGCTTCTCCTGATCCTTTCATCTGCTTCCTGGTGGTTCCATTGAAGATTGTTCTTGCAAACCTCACAAACCTTAGGAACAACCAAGCATGATAATGATTAGGGTTTTGATTAGTCTCCCCATTTAGTTTTACCTTTGTGTCTCTTTGAGTCTTCTCTTCTCATCTCATAATCAGAGACTAAACCCTAAAGGCTTTAAGGCTTTGTGATTAAGTTTATGCCTGCATCCTTCTATTAGGATGGAGTGTATAACTTTAATCCTAAGTGTTAAACCCTTAATGTGTTTAAATCTCTTAATCAATCCATCTAATAATCATCAAGACATCACACTTGTAACTTGGGCCTTGAATTAGGGTTCTAATTCTTCCTTAATTGGTTAAGAAGGACTAACCCTAGTGTTAATGGACAAGTCCCCCTCAAGTTGTCTTACAAATCATAAAAAACACTTCATCATCATACCATTAACTAAAATCCATCTAATAAAGGCTTGTTTTGTCATGAGCTTAATCCCTAATCATGGATTAAGTTGAGGAGCTTTCCTCAGCTTAAACATTCTCATCTATTATCCTTCTATTAGGATGGTGTAATGAGTCTGTTTAATCCTTGATTATGGCTTAACCTCATTACTCCACACTAAACAAAAACACCAAAAACATCTAAATAATCACAAGTAGGTTAGTGATCTTAATCCTACATCAAAGGTGATTAAGTGTGAGAATCTGACTTCACACTTAAGGTATTCTCATTACCCCTAATCAGAGGGAAGATGTGATGAGTTTACTAATCCATTGGTTTAGGCTTAAGCTCATTAACTTATGACAAACTTCAAAAAGCAATAAAAGACTGAAAACTCAAAAACAAACAATAATCGTCTCCTACGGGATTCTTTTCTCATCTCACTCACTCACAAACGAGAACTTGCTTCTTCCGTCTAATGCAAGACAGTTTGCATCTGTGCCAGACAGATCATACACTTGAGCATAGGCAAGTAAGCAGTTCACAAGTCAATTCATCTTTCAGTCTCTTTGGGTCGAACTACGGTGTTCTGACTTCCTCATTGCACGAGAGGATACGTAGGCATAACTTAACGGTTATCGAACAAAAGTCTCTGTATATTCCCCCTCTTCCCAGCTTCATTCTTTAAGCCTCATTATCATGAGCATTTCATCTTTGTCATTACACTGACACTTCACTGATGCACTTCACACTTCTTTTACACTGACACCTGTACATTCCTTTCCAACTATTTTATACACAAAATGCACTGACACTACCCCTTTAAAACACAAATCTTTTAAGCGTGGATCCCGTCGAGTACGGCGGACAATCTGGGTGCTAATACCTTCCCAGGTTGTAACCAACCCCCTTTCTCAGTCTCTCTGGTTCACAACCGTCTTATCCATATCTTTCTAGGTCTATGCAGCATTGCCTTTCCTTCGGGATAAAAATGCCTAGCTGGCGACTCTATTCATCCCCAGTGAGTTCACGGCTGTGTGTTCTCATTGTCCCTCTCGCCGACCGTTCGCGTCTGTACCTTTATTTGGGCCAGTCCCATTTTATCGGGAGCGACAGCTTGGCGACTCTGCTGGGGACCCTTATACTGCAACCAGGGCTTCTGGTTGTTTTTGTGGGTTCCTCCTAGCGCTTGATTGATTTGTGTTTACCGGGGTGTTATGTGCTATTTGTGTTTGTATATTTGTAGTTATTTTTGCTTTATGTACAGTTGCTTTATTGCTTTCTTTACAGTTTTTCATATATCATACTGTCATACTGTACTGCTGGCTGGATCTGTTTGTTTGCTTTGGTGGGTGGGTGATTCATTGAGAGTTAAGGTCCTATACCTGGGACCTGAGTGACACCTAGGCTAGAGTGAATCATATTCTTTCCCATTCCATCTCGGTCTGGTGCGGGAATATGAAACACGATTCAGATATGGGTTTCTTCTTGAGAACTCTGTGTTGCAGATTTCCTGCAATGCTAGGGCTATCTGGGAAGCCTGCGAAGTCTGGATGACCTTTTAGTATTGACCTTCAGAAACTGAGGTGAATTAGAGGAGGAAATTTTATGGTTATTGTAAACACTGTACCTCCGGGTTAGAAGTGTTTACACTTCTCATAACCGATCCAAGTCTGAGGATCCTTGTTTTAGAACACTACCTGTGAGGGGGTTGGGTTGTTTACAGGTTTGCAGGTACCTTGACCTCAGAATACCCTATTACTTTGACTTGATTAAGAATACTCCATGTTGGAACAGTTCTTGTGATTCTAAACCCTGGACATGTGGCTCTTTATTTGAGTCCCCCACCTTAGTTACTGGACTTATAGACCTCCATCTGGATTTCTCACACACATGGACTTATATCAGAGCACTTGATCAGATCCAGCTCAGTCACAAACCCTTGCATATCATTTGCATACATAATCATTGCATCATATTGACATTTGCTTATTTGTGTTTCAGGGTATCCATCTTCATTTGGTTTTGGTTTTGACCCCATCTTCAGTATTGACCTGTCTTCATCAGCACCTGCTTCAGCTATCAGCTATCTACTTCAGTCACCTGCACCAGCCAGTCAGTGGCCCATTCTTCAGCATCATCATCAGCACTTGTCTCTACTCAGTCTCAACATCATGGCACCTAAGAAAAGCAACATCACCTACCACTTCTTCCAGCCAGAGTTAGCAGACATCAGGAGGATTCAGACCCTGATCACTCCAGACCATATACCACTGTTCAGAGAACACCATGGAGATATACTTGATATGGTTATGGATCTGGACCCCTCACAGAGAAGCCTGATCCACACTTGTCTTCAGTTTTATGATCCCCCACTGAGATGTTTCACTTTTCAGGACTTTCAGATGGGCCCCTTATTGGAAGAATACTCATCATTAGTTGGTATACCTATCAGGAGAGAAATCCCTTTCAACCCTGAGATGGCTTTCCCAAGTAATGAGGAGGTAGCAAAGGCATTGCATCTGGAACCAATCCTGATCGGGCAGCATATGACTTCTAAGGCTGGAATCCCTGGCCTGCATCTGGATTTCTTGATTTCTCAAGCCACTTTGAAAGCTTCTTTAGGAGAGTGGAAAGCAGTCTGTGCTTTATTGGCCCTGAGCATATATGGGATCATATTGTTTGCAGATGAGCCTCGATTCATTAGTAAGAATGCAATTCAGCTGTTCATTCTAAAGAATCCAGTGCCAACTTTATTGGGGGATCTCTACTATTCAGTGCATTAGAGGAATGAAAAGCAGAGGGGAAGACTAGTAAGATGCTGTGCTCCTTTGTTCCACACTTGGCTTCTCAGGCATTTGCCCAGGACAGATGCATTTTTGAATCCTCATCAGCAGAAAAACTTGGCTGGAAGACTTACTACTCTTACTTCAGCTGACATCAGGTGGTGCACTCAGAGCACAAAAGGCAGGGATATCATCACCAGCTGTGGGCATTTTCCTAATATGCCCCTAATAGGAGTTAAGGGTAGTATTAACTACAACCCTCTGTTGTTCAAAAGAAAACTGGGCTATGCACTGGTCCACACTCCTAAGGCACAAGACTTGGTTGAGACTCTTTATTGTGAGAACAAGCTTAATCTGGCTATTGTTAGGCAGGCAGCCTGGGCCTGGGACAATGTGCAGACTAAAGGGGTAACCATCCTAGGGAAGTGTAACAATGTGGCATCAGCACAATACTATGATTGGTCCCATGCCAGGGCTCAATTCTCTGGGATTCCCTTTACTATAGAAGATATGCCTGGACCTTCCACAGCACCACCTCCAGCAACTGTCAGCTTAGAGGAGTTTGAGAAATTGAAAGAAAGAAATGAGAAGCTGACCCAAGCCCTGCAGAAGACCCTCTGGGAGAGGAGTGATGGCAGACTGGATATTGAGAGGTTGGAGAAGTTGAAGGTGGAACATTTGGCTAGAATTGAGAAGTCTGAAGATTACATTAAGAAGTCTAGGGCTGGAGAACAAATCCTGAAGAATGCTTGCAAGGAAGCTCAGTTCCAGAAAGCCAGGACTGATTTGTATCTGAAGGAGAGTCAGGCTAGGTGGGTCAGGATCACCGAGGCTCGTACTCTGGAGGACAAGAGGGTCCAAGACAAGATAGAGCAGATGGAAGCTAGTGCAAAAGAGCAGCAAGAAGCCCTGGCAGCAGCCCAGAGGGAGATATCAGAGCTGAAGATCAGAGCTGGAGTGAAGAGGTCAAAGGACCAAAGTCAACACAAGAAGCTAACTGCAGCTGTTACTACCCGGAACCTCCTTATCAGGAACCTCACGGAGCGTCCAGCTGATCCTGTGACCGAAGCACTTCTCAAGGAAGTTCGGGAGGATGAGTTTGGTCTTGGTGTTTGACCATTTGTTTGTTGTTGCTTTCTTTCCATGTACTTTTATTTTCTTGTAATGTATTTTGACCCCTCAGAGGGCTTGTATTTGTAAACAAACTATGTACCATTTGGCCTTTTGTAATATATGTTTTAGTTTGTTTCATCTGAGTTTACTTCGAAAGCAATATCAACAGCGTCTTCAAGGGTATGGAAGGGTCAAAACTGAATGCCAAGCCGGATACCTTGAGAACAAATAAGCATACTGCATTGCATGCTAACCCTTTGCTTGTTTTGTAGGTGTTTGTTTTATTGTTGCTAACTCTGTTGTGATGTTCAGGAATTATTGATCGACGACGAGGGTTCCCACTCAACAGACCACACAGATACCCCACCCGTAACAATCTTCCGGGCATACAGATGGATCATATGCAGCAGGACCTTACGGAGGTCAGAAATCAGATGACCAGCGAGAGGTTGGAAATGAGAACTCAAATGACACAATTCATGGAGGTAATAAACAACATGGCTCAAAGCCAGGAGAGGCTCAGGGCACTGGTGGAAGGAAGAAATCAGGAAGATCATCAGCCAGGGACTGCTGGGACTAGCAACAATGAAAGAGTCCAACCACATGCTAATCCCCCAGTCTTTGGACCCCACCTCCATCCAGAGGCCAACATCCCTGTCAATATACAAGGGCCTGCCACAACAGGGAGGGTACTGCAAGAAGACCCCCAGGAAGATCAGTTCACAGTGATGGGAGCTGGGGAAGAAGCTTATGATAGAAGGTTGGATGAGATAGCTGAGAAGTTAAGATCCTTGGAGTCTCAGAACTCTTTGGGTTTCGATGTTATGGATATGGGCTTGGTAGACGGGGTCAGGATTCCCCACAAGTTTAAGCCACCATGCTTTGAGAAGTATAATGGGACTTCCTGTCCCCGAACCCATCTACAATCTTTTCTCGGGAGGCTAAAGGCCTATACCATGGACGAGAAGCTGTGGATGTTCTACTTTGAGGATAGCTTGACTGGAGCTTCGAGGGAATGGTATTCCCATCTGACAAGAGCAACTATTAGATGCTGGAAGGACCTGGCAGAGGCCTTCATCAGACAGTATCAGTATAATCTGGATATGGCACCCAACAGGACCCTCCTAATGGGGATGTCACAGTCATCTAGAGAGAGCTTCCGAGAGTATGCTCAAAGATGGAGACAGCTTACTGCTGCTGTCCAGCCACCTATGTCAGAAAGGGAGATGGCTGATATGTTCATGAACACCCTTCAGGGGACTTACATTGATAGGCTAGCTGCCTTCTCATCTACCAGCTTTGCAGATGTAGTCATAACCGGGGAGAGAATTGAAAGCCTATTGAAGATGGGAAAGATCTCAGACAACGGTGCAAGCTCATCCAGTAATGCAAGACAGTTTGCATCTGTGCCAGACAGATCATACACTTGAGCATAGGCAAGTAAGCAGTTCACAAGTCAATTCATCTTTCAGTCTCTTTGGGTCGAACTACGGTGTTCTGACTTCCTCATTGCACGAGAGGATACGTAGGCATAACTTAACGGTTATCGAACAAAAGTCTCTGTATATTCCCCCTCTTCCCAGCTTCATTCTTTAAGCCTCATTATCATGAGCATTTCATCTTTGTCCTTACACTGACACTTCACTGATGCACTTCACACTTCTTTTACACTGACACCTGTACATTCCTTTCCAGCTATTTTATACACAAAATGCACTGACACTACCCCTTTAAAACACAAATCTTTTAAGCGTGGATCCCGTCGAGTACGGCGGACAATCTGGGTGCTAATACCTTCCCAGGTTGTAACCAACCCCCTTTCTCAGTCTCTCTGGTTCGCAACCGTCTTATCCATATCTTTCTAGGTCTATGCAGCATTGCCTTTCCTTCGGGATAAAAATGCCTAGCTGGCGACTCTATTCATCCCCAGTGAGTTCACGGCTGTGTGTTCTCATTGTCCCTCTCGCCGGCCATTCGCGTCTGTACCTTTATTTGGGCCAGTCCCATTTTATCGGGAGCGACAAGGTCAGAGAGTTGTTGTGGGCTATGTTGATTGGTATGGCTTGTTTTGCAAAAAGTCAAGGTTAGGTGTCCTTTGAGGTATGGGCAAGTTCAGGCCAAGGACAAAGGTATGTCTGGTGCAGCTGTGATCAAGGAGAACCATGGAAGTGAGATTGAGGCAAATCAGCAAGTGGATTGAAGTTTATGAGGGGTTTTGCAATTTTCATTAAGTTTGGCCCTTTCTTGATTTCTTCATACACAAGTCATGAAACTTGGAAATTCTCTGGCCAATTCTGACTTTTAGGCATTGCATTATGTTTGTGTGATGATTAGAAGTTGATTTGAAGTCACATTTGGTTTTGGCAAGTGTTTTTGCAAGTTTCCTCTTTGGTACAAAAGTGAAAAATAAGTGATTTTGTCCAACTTTGTAAGGCCATAACTTTTGTTCTAAAAGGAATTAGATCAAGTTCTTGTACTTTTTAAAAATGGGAGGATCCAATCTACAACTTTCATGACCAAGAATTTTTCATTTGAAGTATTTTTGAATCAAAAAGAAGAGGTTGAAAAACTTTCCCAAAATGGCAAGTTTACATTACAAGTCACTTTCCCAAAATGGCAAATTTGCAAATGGCTTGAAATTCTTCAATTTTGTGAACTTCTAACATCTTCTAAGATCAAATAAATATCATACACATTCAAAATGATGGAGAAAAACCTTTGGTTGGGTGATTGGGGGCCTCAGATGCCCTGATTTTGCACTGACTTGCTTAAGAAGTCATCTTCTGATCAGATGCCTTCCCCATTGAATTTCTTCATAAAAATTGGTATGCATGATCCTCATATCATATAGAGACCAATAGAAACAAGAATGACCAAAAACTTTGGAGTTATGACCTCTGAAACCAAAACCCTAATTTTAGGTAATCTGTGCAGTCAAGCTTGGCTCTGCTTCCATGCCTTCCTCAGTTCTTGTGATTTTCTGACTTTCTTGATCTTGAGAGGATATAATATGATTCTTGAACATACATGGAACCTCTTGAGATGATTGGAGACTCTTGTAGTGGCTCAGATAGCTCAGGGATTGCTCAGATCACAAACCCTAGATGCAGATGACTTTGAATCAATGCAATGAAGCAAAAATGAAATATGGGATGCTATGATTGAAACTATGCAAATGAAAAGAACCACAAGCCATGGTGAAATGAGTGAGGGAAAATTTGGGGTGTTTACAGCTGCCCCTATTCAAACATGAGTTAGCTGTGCAGGATGTAAGCAACGGCTTAACAGGCCAACAAGATAACTTGTGGTTGAATACCAAAGACAGTCCAAAATTTGCACTCACTAAATGAAGAAGAAAAGGGATATAGATTATAAAAGGAAATAAAGTATGATTTATGAAGTGCGGGTGACGGAGGACGACCGTCGAGTGAAGAAACAAGGTTCTCTGGGGATTAAAGGTAACAATAATGATGGGGACGACCATCAGGTAAATGATGAGGGACGGTCATCAGAGGTGAAGGACGATCACCTAGCAGGGGACGGCTGCTCTGTTGGGTATAAGATGAGGGACGATCATCTAAGGTGAAGGACGATCACCTGGCAAGGTACGGTTGCGAAAAGTATCACGACATAGGACGAATGTTGGATAGAAAAGGTCGACGATGGGGACGGCCATCGGATAAGCATGATGAAGGACGATCATCAAGAGGTGAAGGACAATCACCTAGCAGGGTACGGCTGCTCTCAGGGTTTATCATAACATAGGACGAATGTCAGATGACAAGATCAACAATGGGGACGGCCATCAGATAAAATGATGAAGGACGATCATCAAAAGGTGAAGGACGATCACCTGGAAGGGGACGACTGCCACATATCACGATATAGGACGAATGTCGGATAGAAAAGGGGTTCCAATAATGGAGACTCCGCTGGGGGAATGATATGGGACGGTCATCAAAAGGTGAAGGACGATCACCTGGCAGGGTACGGCTGCCGAAAGTATCATGACATAGGACGAATGTCAGATAGAAAAGGAATTTTTCTTTTTACTGGGGATTTGCTGGGGACTCTTCTGGGGAGTGGTAGACACAGACGAGTGTCTATATTCAAGAAAGGAAAGGTATAAGTGTTTGATGTTGTGTATAGATTAAAAATGCGGACGAGCATCCTTAAGACTATGATACGGACGAGTATCAGTAGAAACAAACGCTGACGCATGTTCAGAGATGATGATACGAACGAGTATCAACTGGTTAACAAAGAACACGGACGAGTGTCGACTCTGAGGGGAAATAAGGGGTGCATACAAGATACAGACGAGTGTTTAACTTGCTGGGGAAAGTATGATACAGATGAGTATCATAAAAGGAAGTGTATAATTTATGAATTTACAAATGTGAGAGATATTCTAACAATCTGTGGGGATAGGATGACACAGACGGGTGTCAGGAGGAGTGTATAAATATATCTGTCTGTAGAGAACGTTCGGGCGACTTTACTGGGGAAAAAGACAAGGATGAGTGCCAAAAGGAGCATGTATCCGTATTTGCGAGTGCAAAGAGGATGCTTTGGCTCTCTGTCGGGGAATTTGGGAAGTATTTTGCATATTGTTGATGGAATGTCAGTATTTACAAGTGTTCGGTTTGACACATGGCTCATGATTATGCAATATGTTTTGATTTTTTCCGTAATACTCCGTATTAGACGGAATGCTACGCTCTGGGTGAAAATGATGTGAATGCTATGATTATACAAAGATACCGATCCAGGATTCGGATCCCGTTGCGGTGAAGATCTTCGGCTGATCTGCTTGAAGTGATATCCCAGTTGGGGAGGAGATCATTGGTAGATCTGATATAACAAAGAAACATACAAGTATCCTGAGGTATCCCTTACTGGATTCCATCATAGGAGTTTAGACACTCCCGAGAGTAAGTATATTTCCTGTAAGCATGTAATAAGAAAAGGCGTATCTGTACTTATGCAATCAACCATCTTAAGAACATCGGACATTTTGCAAATGAAAATAAAATGTACGAGACGAAGTATGACTGAAAATCTGATTTTATTAATTTGCGTGCTTTGAATTTGGGCAAATACAGTCAAATAAACAGATCCCCTGAAATGAGGAGATTGATACAAAATTGAGAAACCAAAAGGGTGCTGGCAACGTTGATGACGCTTCAAGGAGCTTCCCTTTTACTATGACTCGTATGACATTGACGTTCTTCTCATCCTGCTTTTGAAGAAAGCTGGTCCTGACCGAAGCTTGAACCTTTCAGAGTTTACCATGTTGTAAGTGATACAGACGAATTCAGAATGCAGTTGTTCGCTTATTCCCTTATTTTGCGTGGATCGCCCTTTCAGGTTTTCAATCCACCGGGATACCCATTTTTGCCTGAGTCGTCCAATGTGGCTCTTCAACTCAGCGGGTGTACATTTTTATTTATTTTCCCTTATTTTTGCCCGAGTCTATTATTCTGTTTTTGACTCGCCGGGATGCCCTATTTTTGCCTGGACTTACATTCTGTTTTTATGTCCAGCGGGTCATTTTATGCGAAGTATCTTTTAACTGCGTCTGAATTCACAGGGGACAGGAAGTCTTCACCATCCATAGTACTGAGCATCAGTGCTCCGCCAGAGAAAACTTTCTTTACTATGAATGGACCATCATAATTCGGAGTCCACTTGCCCCTGTGGTCTGTATGAGGAGGGAGGAGTCTCTTCAGCACAAGATCTCCTACTTGGTATTCTCGAAGCCTGACTTTCTGATCGAAGGCTTTCTTCATTCTCTTCTGATATAGTTGCCCATGACAGATTGCAGCTAGTCTCTTCTCTTCAATCAGATTCAGCTGTTCGTACCGGGATCAGACCCATTCTGCTTCACTCAGTTTAACATCCATTAGTACCCGCAAGGAGGGTAGTTCAACTTCAACAGGTAGGACTGCCTTCATACCATACACAAGCTGATACGGTGTTGCCCCAGTGGATGTCCTGATTGACGTTCAGTACCCATGCAAGGCAAATGGTAGCATTTCATGCCAGTCTTTGTAGGTGACCACCATCTTTTGTACAATCTTCTTAATGTTCTTATTAGCTGCCTCAACAGCGCCATTCATCTTTGGCCTGTAAGGAGAAGAATTGTGGTGTTGGATTTTGAAGTCCCGGCATAACTCCGTCATTATCTTGTTGTTCAAGTTGGAACCATTATTAGTAATGATTCGCTCGGGCACTCCATACCGACAGATGATGTCTCTCTTTAGGAATCGGGCTACCACTTGCCTGGTAACATTTGCATAAGAAGCTGCTTCAACCCACTTGGTAAAATAGTCAATGGCTACCAAGATGAATTTGTGGCCATTTGAAGCAGTCGGTTCAATCTTGCCAATCATGTCAATGCCCCACATGGCAAAGGGCCAGGGTGAAGACATCACATTCAAAGGATTGGGAGGCACATGCACTTTATCCGCAGAGATCTGGCATTTATGGCATTTTTTGGCGTACGCACAACAGTCTGCATCCATTGTGATCCAGTAATAGCCTGATCTCAGCAACTTTTTAGCCATTGCATGCCCTCCTGCATGGGTACCAAAAGATCCTTCGTGCACCTCGTGCATCAACAAGTCTGCCTCTGCCTTATCCACACATCTGAGAAGTACCATATCAAAGTTTCTCTTGTACAAGGAACCGTCAGCATTCAGAAAGAAACTACCAGCAAGCCTTCTCAAAGTCTTCTTGTCATTGGATGATGCCCTAGGTGGGTATGTTTGATCCTCCAAGAAGCACCTAATGTCGTGAAACCAAGGCTTATCATCTTTAACAACTTCTGCTGAGAATACATATGCTGGCCTGTCAAGTTTGGATACTGAAATTCGCGGCACAAAGTTGGCAGCTTGAACTTTGATCATGGATGAAATGGTAGCCAGAGAATCTGCAAACTGATTTTCATCTCGAGGGATATACTCAAGCTTGACTGTTGTGAAGAAAGTCAACAACCTCCTTGTATAGTCCCGATAAGGTATCAGATGATCTTGGTGAGTGTACCATTTGTCGTTGGTTTGGTTAATTACCAAAGCTGAATCTCTGAACACAGTCAAAGTCTTGATCCTGAGGTCAATGGCTTCCTCAAGACCTATAATGCAAGCTTCGTATTCAACTTCGTTGTTAGTGCAGTTAAAGGTAAGTTTTGCCGAGAAAGGTATGTGAACTCCCTTGGGTGTAATGAGTACTACACCAACACCACGACCGTTCATATTAACAGCCCTATCAAACATCATAATCCATTCTTCTTCTGGGTCTGGCCTTTCAGTGTGAACAGGCTCTTCATGATCTTTTGCTTTTATGAACATGATGTCTTCATCGGGGAAGTCAAATCTCATAGGCTGGTAATCATCAATGGGTTGCTCAGCAAGATAGTCAGATAATACACTGCCCTTGATGGCTTTCTGAGATGTGTACTGAATATCATACTCTGTGAGGATCATTTGCCATCTTGCAACCCGTCCGGTAAGCGCTGGCTTCTCAAAAATATACTTGATTGGGTCCATCTTTGAAATCAACAAGGTAGTGTGGGTCAACATATACTGCCTTAGTCGGCGAGCAGCCCACGCTAAAGCACAACAAGTTTTCTTGAGCAGTGAATAACGTTGTTCACAGTCGGTAAACGTTTTGCTTAGGTAGTATATTGCATACTCTTTTCGACCAGACTCGTCATGCTGGCCCAGCACACACCCCATTGACTCTTCTAATACTGTCAGGTACATTATTAGAGGTCTTCCTTCAACTGGAGGCATAAGGATCGAAGGCTCTTGTAAGTATTCCTTGACTTTGTCAAAAGCCCTCTGGCAGTCTTCGTTCCACTTGACCGCTTGTTCTTTTCTCAACAGCTTGAACAAGGGCTCACAGGTTGCTGTAAGATGAGATATGAACCGTGAAATGTAGTTCAATCTACCCAGGAACTCCCATACTTCTTTTTCAGTCCTTGGTGCAGGCATTTCTTGAATGGCTTTGACTTTGTCAGGGTCAACTTCAATCCCTTTCTCACTTACGATAAATCCCAGCAGCTTACTGGATCGCACCCCGAATGTGCATTAGTTGGGGTTTAGCTTCAGTTGGTACTTCCTCAGATGCTTGAATAACTTCAACAGATTCGTCAGGTGTTCTTCTTTTGTAAGGGACTTGACAATCATGTCATCCACATAACATTCAATTTCTTTGTGGATCATGTCATTGAATAATGTTACCATAGCCCGTTGATAAGTGGCACCAGCGTTCTTCAATCCGAATGGCATTACCTTGTAACAGAATGTGCCCCAGGGTGTGATGAAAGTTGTCTTCTCCATGTCTTCAGGTGACATTTTGATTTGATTGTATCCTGAAAATCCATCCATGAAGGAGAACACCGAGAACTGAGCCGTATTATCCACCAATACATCATTGTGAGGTAGAGGGAAGTCATCTTTCGAGCTGGCCCTATTCAGATCCCGGTAATCCACACACATTCTCACCTTGCCATCTTTCTTAGGCACAAGTACAATATTAGCAACCCACAGCGGATAGCTAGTCACAACAAGGAAACCGGCGTCCCATTGCTTTTGTACCTCTTCTTTTATCTTCATTTCCATATCCAGGCGAGTACGACGCAACTTCTGTTTCACTGGTGGACAATCTTCTTTCAGAGGCAGCTTGTGCATAACAATGTCGGTGTCCAACCCAGGCATATCTTGATAGGACCAAGCAAAAACATCCACATACTCCCGAAGCATGTCAATCAGTTGCTCTTTCACCGAATTTTGCAGGCAGGCCCCGAACTTAACTTCTTTCAAGTCTTCTTCCGTACCAAGATTAACCGTTTCGACCTCCTGCTGATGAGGAGTGATAACCTTCTCCTCTTGTCTCAACAACCTGGCTAGCTCTTCAGGTAGCTCATAATCTTCTTCAACCCCTTCATCAGCTTGATTAATTGGATTGTCAAAGTCATACGAAGTCATAGCTCATAATCTTCTTCAACCCCTTCATCAGTTTTATCTTATTTAGAAAAAGTGAAAATGAAGTTATTTATTTTGAAAAGCATTGCCATTTTATTTTTGTACAAAAAGTGAAAAATGAAAAACAGTGAGCGAAAAAGAAAAGACTCATTTGCAAAAGATGTCCTGATATTCATTAATTGATCTTTGCACAAAATACAAGATGACCCTATTACAAAATGAGTCCTGACATCTTGGGAAAGATGCAGGACTTGATGCATGCTAAAAGATAGGAAATAATAATTACTCTGCAGGAGTAACTCTTATAATTTCCTAGGAAGACCAGTTGGAGACACGGTTCCCCGGGATCTTTGGACGTATCCAGCATTCCAGGTTACGCTCGTCTTCTGACTCATCTTCCAAATTGTTCACAGCATCCGGGGTGAGCATCCCCCCGCTAACAAACTTGGGCTCTTTTGCAGCCTCTGGTTGATCTTGTTGAGTTGGTCTGTAACCCAACCCGAATCGATCTTCTTTCTTCTCCACGGGCAGCAGCTTTCCCCAGCCTTGAGCAGTACCCTCTTCAACAACCTTTCGGGCTTGCTGATATGATGTGATGGAGGTCCCAAGCACAGCAGATGTTTCATTAATATTAAGGGCCTCAAACCCGTGGCTCATAGTTTCATGGATCTCCCCATCCATCTCAATGTATTTGAAGGTAGCCAGCTGGCTAACAAAAATATCATCCTCCCCACAAATAGTAATGACTTGGCCTTCCCACTCGAATTTTAACTTCTGGTGAAGGGTTGATGTCACGGCGCCAGTGGCGTGTATCCATGGTCTACCCAATAGACAACTGTAGGCAGGCTGTATATCCATCACAAAGAAGGTCGTTTTGAAAACTTGTGGGCCAATCATTATGGGTAACTCTATCTCTCCCAGAACTGATCTTTTAGAACCGTCAAAGGCTCTTACTACCAAGTTACTTGGGCGTAGAGCCAACCCGTCATACTCCAGCTTCATAAGGGCTTTCTTGGGCAGGACATTGAGGGATGACCCCGTGTCTACCAGTACGTGAGAAAGAACTGCACCCTTACACTCCAAGGTAATGTGCAAAGCCTTGTTGTGATTATGACCTTCCACCGTCAAGTCAGTGTTGGTAAAACCTAGTCCATGACTAGCATTGACATTTCCAACTACAGCCTCTAACTGATTGACAGTAATCTCCTCTGGCACATAAGCTGCGTGCAGGACCTTTAATAGTGCATTCTGGTGAGCCTCGGAGCACATTAACAATGATAGTATGGAAATTTTGGAAGGCGTTTGGTGAATCTGGTCTACCACCTTATAATCACTCTTCTTGATGATTCTCATGAATTCATCCACCTCCTGATTAAAGGGAGTCTTCACAGTTTCTTTGACAACTTGTTCTTCTTGCACCATGCTTTTCCCTTTTGCCTTAGCAGCTTCTGCTTCAACAACAGGTCTTGGAATTTGTGAGGCAAAGAGACGTCCGCTTCTGGTGAAGCCTCCGCCTCCCCCCACATTGTCTATCTGAGGTGAAGAAGTTGACGATTCCAAAGTGATTTTCTGTCCCTTGCAGTATAGATCTGAGCCATAATGCCAAGGGATGGCATTATTGCTTTCATAATGAACTGGCCCAGGCACTGTGATAGTAACTGGACTGATAGCAGCTGCAGAAGGGACCACAATGGTGTGTGGATCATAGTATATGGTAACTGGTGCTCTGACAGGAGCGACATTTTGTGAGTTGTTGGCAGGAACATTTGCAGGGTCATAGTATATGGTAACCATTGAGACGCTTTCATCAATTGTTGCTGATGTTGTAGAAGGCATTGTTGACTGGATGTGGGTTGAAGTTGTAGCAGGAATGGTGACTGAACTTATATCCGTTGAAGTGATTGATTGAGTGGTTGTTGGAGTTGTAGTAGAATCCGTTGGAACAATGGTTGCTGACGTTGTAGGAGTATCAATGATTGCCGATGAAGGAGTTGCTTGATTTGTAGGCGCTGTCGTAGTAATATGAAGAATACCATCCTTAATAAGACTATCTATGCCGTCTCTCAGCCTTTCACACCCATTGACCGCAATATTGCAATACCCGCAGCCGAGCTCACACCCGGGGAACACTTGGCATTCTAAAAGCTGAGCTTTGATTTCAACCAAGGGTGTTCGAATCTGTGCAGCACTGGTGATTAAAGTGGATGGTTTGCCTTCCTCAATTGCATTAATCCTAGGCCCGTTGTGACTAGGCATTGGATTCCTTGTGACATTTGGAGGAGGTGCAAAGTTGAGAGTTTTTGAGTCCACCAGATCTTGGACTTTCATCTGTAAGGCCCTGCATTTTTCAGTGTTATGCCCCGGTGTGTTTGAGTGGAATGCACACCTGGCATTGGCGTCATAGTTCTTTGGTACGTTGGAAGGATCTGGAGGTGCCAATGTCCTTAACTCAACCAGGTTGAGCTTCAGGAGTTGTGGCAAGAGTGCAGCATACGGCATTGGGATTGGGTCAATTACCTTGTTTTCCTGTGATGGTCTTTGTTGGAAAGGACGCTGTTGTTGGTTGTTGTTGCCGTTGTTGTAGGTTCTCTGTTGCGGATACTGAACTTGTTGTTGATATTGTGGTTGTTGTTGTTGAGGATACAATGGTTGTTGAGGAATTGGAGCTGGGATGGTGACAGCTGCTATTGACCGGTGAGCATATTGAGGCCTGCCCCTGCTTGCATGAATGGAATTTGTTTCACCGGCCCTCCGGGGTCCCACAAAAAGCTTCCTGGGATTACTGGATGAACTTGCACCACTGTCAGAAATCTTGCCCATCTTCAAAAGGCTTTCAATCCTTTCACCAGCTATGACCACATCAGCAAAACTGGTAGAGGAAAAAGCAGCCAGTCTATCAATATATGTCCCTTGCAGTGTATTCATGAACATGTCAGCCATTTCTCTTTCTGACATGGGTGGTTGGACAACAGCAGCAAGCTGTCTCCACCTTTGGGCATATTCCCTGAAGCTCTCTCTAGAAGATTGTGACATTCCCATTAGGAGGGTCCTGTTAGGAGCCATGTCCAAATTGTATTGATATTGCCTGATGAAGGCTTCAGCTAAGTCCTTCCAGCATCTAATGGTAGCTCTGGTCAAGTGTGAATACCACTCTCTTGAAGCCCCAGTCAGACTGTCTTCAAAGTAGAACATCCACATCTTTTCATCCATAGTATAAGCTTTAAGTCTTCCCAGGAAAGACTGCAGGTGAGTTCGTGGACAAGAGGTTCCATTGTATTTCTCAAAGCACGGGGGTTTGAATTTGTGGGGAATTCTCACCCCATCTACTAGTCCCATATCCATCACATCGAAGCCTAAGGAATTCTGAGACTCCAAATATCTCAACTTCTTAGCAATTTCATCCAATCTCCTATCATAAACTTCATCTCCAGCTCCCATAACAGTAAACTGTTCTTCTTGGGGATCTTCTTGCAAGATTCTCCCTCCAGCAGTATTACCCTGTACATTCCTCGGGATGTTAGCTTCTAGATCCAGATGAGGTCCAAATACTGGTGGGTCAATACGAGGCTGGCCCCGCTCGTTGTTACTAGTCCCTCCTGTTCCAAGATGAGGTTCCTCGAGAGTTTGTCTTTCCACCAGTTCCTTTAACCTTTCTTGACTTTGGGCCAAGCCAGTCATCACAGCCATGAATTGAGTCATTTGATTTCTCATCTCCACTCTTTCATTAGCCATCTGATTTCTGACCTCAGTCAGATCCTGCTGTACTTGTTCCATTTGAATACCGGGAAGGTTGTTGCGAGTCGGGTACCGGTGCGCGCGGTTGACATGGAACACTCGGCGACGAGCAATGTTTCCTAAGATCACAACAAAGTTAGAAACAAAAATAATAAAACCTACAAAACAAAGCAAAAGTTAGTATGCAATGCAGTATGCTCATTTGTTTTCCAAGGTATCCGGTTTGGTTTTTGGTTTTGACCTTTCCAGACCTCGAGGAAGATGTTTGATGTTGTTGAGAAAAGAAGCCTAATGAAAACAAACTAATATGTTACAAATGATGATCAATACATAGTCTGTTTTACAACACATGCCCATGGAGGGTCAAAATACAATAAAAGGAAAAGTACATCAAATGGAAAGAACAACAAACAAAGAATCAGACATCCAGTCCAAACTCATCCTCTTTGACCTCCTTCAGGAGTGCCTCAGTCACTGGACCAGCTGGGTGCTCTGTAATGGTCCTAATGAGGAGGTTCCTAGTGGCAATGGTAGTGGTCAGCTTCTTGTGCATGTCCTGGTCCTTTTATCTTTTCAATCCTGCCCTGAGCTTCAACTCTGAAATCTCCTTCTGAGCTGCCAACAAGGCTTCCTGTTGCTTCCTCTCATTGGCCTCTAGCTGTTCAATCTTGGCTTGAGTTTTCTGGTCTTCCTGTGTACGGGCCTTAGTGATCCTGACCCACCTAGCCTGACTCTCTTGCAGGTAGAGCTCAGTCCTAGCCTTCTGAATCTTGGCTTCTTTACAGGCATTCTTCAATATTTGTTCCCCAGCTCTTGCTTTCCTGATGTAGTCCTCTGTCTTCTCAATTTTGGCAAGATGCTCCACCCTGAGCTTCTCCAATCTCTCAATATCCAGACGACCATCACTTATTTCCCAAAGAGTCTTGTTCAAGGCTTGAGATAGATTCTCATTCCTTTCCTTCAGTTTCTCAAATTCTTCTAGGCTGACAGTTGCTACAGGTTGTGCTGTAAAGGGTCCAGGTATGTCCTCCAAGGTGAAAGGCATTCCAGTAATCTGAGCTCTAGTACGGGACCAGTCATAGTACTGAGCTGAAGCAACATTATTACACCTTCCCAGAATTGCCATCCCTTTTGTCTGGATGTTGTCCCAAGCCTAGGATGCTTGCCTTACAACAGTTGAATTAGGTTTTACTTCACAATACAAAGTCTCAGCCAAATCTTGCCCTCTGGGAGGGTGAACCAAAGCATAGCCCAGTTGTCTCTTAAACAGCAAAGGATTGTAGTTGATGCAACCCTTTACTCCTATCAGAGGCATATTTGGGTATTGTCCACAGCTGGTGATAATGTCTTTGCCCTTAGTGCTCTGGGTACACCATATAATATCATCTGAAGTCAAAGCAATGAGCCTTTTAGCCCAATTCTTCTGTTGGTGGGGATTCAGGAAGGTATCTGACTTAGGCAGGTGTCTGAGCAACCAGGAGTAAAACAAAGGAGCACAACATCTAACCAACTTCCCCCTTTGTTTCTCATTCCTCTGATGAATGGAGTAGTAAAAGTCTCCCAGTAATGTAGGTACTGGGTTCTTCAGAAGAAATAAATGGATGGCATTCTTGCTGACAAACTGGGCTCATCTGCAAACAGTATAGCCCCATATATGCTGAGGGCTAACAGTGCGCAGACTGCCATCCATTCTCCGAATGAGGCCTTCAGGATGGCCTGAGAAATCAAGAAGTCCAAGTGTAAAGCAGGGAACCCAGCTTTTGTTGTCATATTTTGCTCAATCAAAGTAGGCTCAAAGTACAGTGCTTTTTCTACCTCTCCATTGCTAGGAGCTGGCATTTCTGGGTTGAAGGGGATTCCACCCCTGATAGGTACCCCAATAAATGAAGAAAATTCCTCCAGCAGAGGCCTTAGCTGGAAGTCTGGAAAGGTGAAACATCTCAAAGGAGGATCATAAAACTGCAAGCATGTGTGGATCATGCTCCTTTGAGAAGGGTCAAGGTCCATAACCATATCCAGGATACCTCCATAATGCTCTCTAAACAGGGGGATGTGGTCAGGTGTGATAAGTGACTGGACCTGCCTGATGCCAGTCAACACAGGTTCAAAGAAATGGTAGGATATGTTGCTCTTCCTGGGAGTAGTCATGAATGCTGTTGAAGAAACTGAAGATTGGTACTGATGAAGATTACAGACTGATGCTGGAAGTGAGCCACTGACAGGCTGATGCTGGTGATGATGAAGATAGCTAAAGTAGATAACTGATGAAGACAACTGAAGCAGAGGTCTATGCAGAAGAAAGGGTCAAAACCAAAACCAAGATATGATGTGGATACCCTGAAAAGCAAATAAACAAATGTTAAATGATGCAATGATGAATATGCAAATGGTATGTAAGGGTTTGTGATCAAGCTGGATCTGATTATCTGTCTTGATATAGGCCCATGTATGTTCAAAAGTCCAGATGAAGGCTTAGAAATCTAGTAACCAGGGTGGGGGACTCAAATAAAGAGTCACATGTCCAGGGTTAATCACAAGAACTGTCCAAAGTGAGGTACTCTTAGACAAAATAGTAATAGGGTATGATGTGGCCAAGGGTACCTGCAAACCTGTAAACAGCCCAACCCCCTCACAGGTAATGTTCTAAAACAAGGATCCTCAGACTTGGATCAGTTACGAGAAGTGTAAACACTTCTAACCCGGAGGTACAGTGTTTACAATAACCCTAAAAGATCCTCCTCTAACTCACCTCAGCTTCTGAAGGTCATAATAAAGGTTATCCAGACTTAGCAGGCTTCCCAGATAGCCCTAGCACTACAGGAAATCTGTAGCACAGAGTTCTCAAGAAGAAACCCACATCTGAACTGTGTTTCATATTCCCGCACCAAACCGAAATGGAATGGGAAAGAACATGAACCACTCTAGCCTAGGTGACACTCAGGTCCCAGGTATAGGACCTTAAACTCTCAATGGAACCCTACCCACCAAAACAACAAACCAAATCCAGCAATTACAGTATGACAGTATGATGTATAAAACTGTAAAGAAAGCAATAAACAAGACTGCACATAAAGCAATAAAATAAATACATAAACACATATAGCACATAACACCCCAGTAAACACAAATCAAACAAGCGCTAGGAGGAACCCACAAAAAGAACCAGAAGCCCTGGTTACAATATAAGGGTCCCCAGCAGAGTCGCCAAGCTGCCGCTCCCACCAAAATGACACCCGGTCAAGAGGGGTACAGACGCGAACGGTCGGCGAAAGGGAAAGAAGAAAAAGAGTCGCCAGCTAGGAATTTTTATCCCGGAGGAAAGGTAATGCTGCATAAACCTAGGAAAAGATTGATAAGACGGTCGCGAACCATAGAAACTAAGAAAGGGGGTTGGTTACAACCTGGGAAGGTATTAGCACCCAGATTGTCTGTCGTACTCGACGGGATCCACGCTTAAAAGATTTGTGTTTTAAAGGGGTAATGTTAGTGCAGTCTGTGTATCAAAGCTGGAAAAGAATGCAAGTGTCATTGTAAAAGAAAAGTGAAGTGAAGTATGAGAGTGTCAGTGCAAGGAAAGAATGAAGCTCAAGACTATGAGACTTAGAGAACAATGCTGGAGGGAGGGGGAATACACAGAGACTTTTGTTCGATAACTGTTAAGTTATGCCTACGTATCCTCTCGTGCAATGAGGAAGGCAGAACACCGTAGTTCGACTCAAAGAGGCTGAAAGATAAATTGACTTGTAAACTGCTTACTTGCCTATGCTCAAGTGTAAGACCTGTCTGGCTCAGGTGCAAACTGTCTTGCATTAGACGGAAGAAGCGAGTTCTCGTTTGTGAGTGAATGAGATGAGAAACGAATCCCGGAGGAGACGATTATTGTTTGGTTGTGTTTTCAGTCTTTTATTTATTTTTGGGTTTGTCATAAGAAAATGAGCTTAATCCTAAACCAAAGGTTAGTAAACTCATCACATCCTCCCTTTGATTAGGGGTAATGAGAATACCTTAAGTATGAAGTAAACACCTCACACTTAATCACCATGATGTAGGATTAAGATCATTAACCTACTTGCATTTATTTAGATGTTTTTTGGAGTTTTTGTTTAGTTTTAAGTAATGAGTTTAAGCCATAATCAAGGATTTAATGGACCCATTACATCATCCTAATAGAAGGATAATAGATGAGAACATTTAAGCTGAGGAAAGCTCCTCAACTTAATCCATGATTAGGGATTAACCTCATGACAAAACAAAGCCTTTATTAAAGTGGATTTTAGTTAATGATAAGATTAAGAAGTGGGTTTTATGGTTTGTAAGACAACTTGAGGGGGACTTGTCCATTAACACTAGGGTTAGTCCTTCTTAACCAATTAAGGAAGAATTAGAACCCTAATGCAAGGCCCAAGTTACAAGCTTGATGTCTTAGTGATTTATTAGATGAATTGATTAAAGGATTAAACACATTAAGGGTTTAACACTTAGGATTAAAGTTATACACTCCATCCTAATAGAAGGATACAGGTATAACCTTAATCACAAAAGCCTTAAAACCTTTAAGGTTTAGTCCTTAGTTAAGAGGTGAGAAAAGGAGACACAAAGATGACACAAAGGTAAAACTAATGGGGAACTAATTAAACCCTAATTGTGATCATTCTTGGTTATTCCTAGGGCTTATGAGGCTTGCAAGAAGATCTTCAAGAGAAAGGCCACCAAGGAAAAAGCATATGGAAAGAGGAGAAGCAGAAAGAAGCAAAACAACTTACTTCACTTAAGAAGTTAAGTTGCTTGAAGAGAGAAAGAGGAGAAAGAACATAAATGAGCAAGCTCACTCTAATTCACAAGTAAAATGCAGCAATTATGCATAAGAGAGATGAGAAGAGGTTATGAGAAGTGAAGGCAAATTCACTTCTCAATGACTTACCACCTGAAAAGTTAGCAACAAGAAAATGAAATGGAATGAAAATGAGAAAGATGCAATGATGCAAACTAAAACCAGAAGCATAAACATGATGTTAATGATGCTAAGAGATGATACAAACACATGTCAAGAGTTGTGGATGATCATACAAGGATGAGGATGCAAATGAAGCATGCTTTGAACCATGAAAGTTCATGAAAGTTTATGAAATGGAATGAATGCATAACATGGCAAATGAATGATGCAATGATCAAACATGATCCTAAGATGTCCTAAGATGTCTTATATGTCATGTTGATGCACAAAATGTTATGGCAAGTTCATGTATACAAGCAAACGAGAGATGAATGCAAATGAAGGCAAAAATTAGGGTTTATGCACAAGACACAAAGCAAAATCCAAAATCAGAAGCAAATGACAAGATAAAAAATTGAAAATGGGATCAAAGGAACCCTAACCCTACACAAGTTCACTGCCCAAAGGAGGGGACCTAACTCTTAACCTAATGGGAGTTATGATTTTCTCAAGTTGGCTAGGGTTTTAAGGTACTTCAAAAGGAAAAATGCACATCAAATTGAAAATGAAATATAAATTCAAACCAATTTTATCCTCGAAACTACATGATATGAAGAATGCAATGCAAAAGAATCAACATCAAACTCTTCATGGTTAGGCAGAATGAATTTTTCTAAGTTAGGACCAAAATATTGCCTTTTAAGAACCTTAATTCCAAAGAAAAATATCAAAGTAGGTCAAGAACCAAAAAGAAATTTGTTTGAAGAGTTTGATAATGTTTCTAAATGTATTAAAATGCAATGTGAATTTTTTTTGGAATTTTTAGAAACCTAAATGCTATTTTAATTAATTAATTCTCATTAACTAATTAAAATAAACACTTAAATATTTTTAAAATACGAAAATTATGCAAAAAATAAAAATAAAATTATTTTCAGAAAGAGAAAAATATTTTAAAGTATGATGCAAAAAATGAGATTTTTTTAGAAATGATTTGCTATTTTAAATAAAATGTGCAAAACAAATGAATAAAAAAGAAAATAAAATTGAATTAAAGGAGAAGTATGTTGATCTGAGGGCCAGGATTCAAACTTAGAGGGCGGGAGTTGACTACACGCGTGAATGGACGGTCCAAGTTCAAACTGGCAGATTTAAAATTAAACCCGAATTAATTAAGTGGATTAGGGTTAAGTGGGATGATCTGAGCCATTGGACGCGCGCGGGAAACGAAATCGTACGCTCTACATTCAAACTAAACCCTAATCCAGATTAAAACATTAATGACTCTCCGGTGGCCGGAAATGACCTCCCGTCATCTTCTCCGGCCACCTCTCCCCTGAGATTTTTCTAAAATACTCCCTAGGCCAAATCAAACCCCCCAAAAACCTAAAACTGAACAAAATTTCAGAACATGCATACACACTCAAAACTCAACCATTTTTCACCATTCAAGGTTCATTGTGATGAGTGGAACACACTCTACCATTCTATAACTAAAGAAACAAGTTCTGGAAAAATGTTTCAGGGAGGTACCTGAGCTTGAGCTTTCTCAGTTCTGGACTTTCAGGCCTCCTCTCTTTGTGCAAACCACTCCACTTGAGCTCCTGATGAAGTTTTGATGCTTGGTTGGAGTTTAAATGGCCTCAAGAAGAAGTTAACAGAAGTTCAGTTTGTGAAAAATGAAAATCGTGTTTTTGATTGTGAAGGTTTTAGGACAAAATGAAAGGTGGGAAATGATTAGTGAGGTTTATGGAGTTGAATGGTAAAAGAAACTTGAAGGTTTGATGGCTGAATCAAGAGATTCGAAGGCTTTTGCCAATTTTGGGATTTTAGAGTGTGCTGAGTTCTTGGAGTTTCAGGCTGTGTTGTGTGGTGTGTTGAGCTGCTTTTGGTCCATGTATCAACTTCTGATAGGTCAGAGAGTTGTTGTGGGTTATGTTGATTGGTATGGCTTATTTTGCAAAAAGTCAAGGTTAGGTGTCCTTTGAGGTATGGGCAAGTTCAGACCAAGGACAAAGGCATGTCTGGTGTAGCAGTGATCAAGGAGAACCATGGATGTGAGATTGAGGCAAATCAGCAAGTGGATTGAAGTTTATGGGGGGTTTTGCAATTTTCATTAAGTTTGGCCCTTTCTTGATTTCTTCATACACAAGTCATGAAACTTGGAAATTCTTGGGCCAATTCTGACTTTTAGGCATTGCATTATGTTTGTGTGATGATTAGAAGTTGATTTGAAGTCACATTTGGTTTTGGCAAGTGTTTTTGCAAGTTTCCTCTTTGGTACAAAAGTGAAAAATAAGTGATTTTGTCCAACTTTGTAACGCCATAACTTTTGTTCTAAATGGAATTAAATCAAGTTCTTGTACTTTTTGAAAATGGGAGGATCCAATCTACAACTTTCATGACCAAGAATTTTTCATTTGAAGCATTTTTGAATCAAAAAGAGGAGGTTGAAAAACTTTCCCAAAATGGCAAGTTTACATTACAAGTCACTTTCCCAAAATGGCAACTTTGCAAATGGCTTGAAATTCTTCAATTTTGTGAACCTCTAACATCTTCTAAGATCAAATAAAGATCATGCACATTCAAAATGATGGAGAAAACCCTTTGGTTGGGTGATTGGGGGCCTCAGATGCCCTGATTTTGCACTGACTTGCTTAAGAAGTCATCTTCTGATCAGATGCCTTCCCCATTGAATTTCTTCATAAAAATTGGTATGCATGATCCTCATATCATATAGAGACCAATAGAAACAAGAATGACCAAAAACTTTGGAGTTATGACCTCTGAAACCAAAACCCTAATTTTAGGTCATCTGTGCAGTCAAGCTTGTCTCTGCTTCCATGCCTTCCTCAGTTCTTGTGATTTTCTGACTTTCTTGATCTTGGGAGGATATAATATGATGCTTAAACATACATGGACCCTCTTGAGATGATTGTAGACTCTTGTAGTGGCTCAGATAGCTCAGGGATTGCTCAGATCACAAACCCTAGATGCAGATGACTTTGAATCAATGCAATGAAGCAAAAATGCAATATGGGATGATATGATTGAAACTATGCAAATGAAAAGAACCACAAGCCATGGTGAAATGAGTGAGGGAAAATTTGGGGTGTTTACGGCTGGTAGTTTCTTCCTGAATACTGATGGTTCCTTGTACAACAGAAACTTTGATATGGTACTTCTCAGATGTGTTGATAGGGTAGAGGCAGACCTGTTGATGCACGAGGTGCATGAAGGATCTTTTGGTACCCATGCTGGAGGGCATGCAATGGCTAAAACGTTGTTAAGATCAGGCTATTATTGGATCAAAATGGATGCAGACTGTTGTGCTTATGCTAGAAAGTGTCATAAATGCCAAATTTATGCAGATAAATTGCATGTGCCTCCAAATCCCCTGAATGTGATGTCTTCACCCTAGCCCTTTGCCATGTGGGGCATTGATATGATTGGCAAGATTGAACCGACTATTTCAAATGGCCACAGATTCATCCTGGTAGCCATTGACTACTTTACCAAGTGGGTTGAAGCAGCTTCATATGCAAATGTCACCAGGCAAGTGGTAGCCCGATTCTTGAAGAGAGACATCATTTGTCGGTATGGAGTGCCCGAGCGAATCATTACTGATAATGGTTCCAAATTAAACAACAAAATGATGGCAGAACTGTGCCGGGACTTCAAGATCCAACACCACAATTCTTCTCCTTACAGACCAAAGATGAATGGCGTTGTAGAGGCAGCTAACAAGAATATCAAGAAGATTGTACTGAAGATGGTGGTCACCTATAAAGACTGGCATGAGATGCTACCATTTGCCTTGCATGGGTACCGTACATCGATTAGAACATCCACTGGGGCAACACCGTATCAGCTTGTGTATGGTATGGAGGCAGTCCTACCCGTTGAAGTTGAATTACCCTCCTTGCGGGTACTAATGGATGTTAAGCTGAATGAAGCAGAATGGGTCCGATCCCGATACGATCAACTGAATCTGATCGAAGAAAAGAGATTGGCTGCAATCTGTCATGGGCAGTTATATCAGAAAAGAATGAAGAAAGCCTTCGATCAGAAAGTCAGGCTTCAGGAATACCAAGTAGGGGATCTTGTGCTGAAAAGACTCCTCCCTCCTCATACAGACCACAGGGGCAAGTGGACTCCGAATTACGATGGTCCGTTCATAGTAAAGAAGGTTTTCTCCGGTGGAGCACTGATGCTCACTACTATGGATGGTGAAGACTTCCTGTCCCCTGTGAATTCAGATGCAGTTAAAAAATACTTCGCATAAAATGACCCGCTGGACATAAAAACAGAATGTAAGTCCAGGCAAAAATAGGGCATCTCGGCGAGTCAAAAACAGAATAAAAGACTCGGGCAAAAATAAGGGAAAATAAATAAAAAAATGTACACCCGCTGAGTTGAAAAGTCGCATTGGACAACTCAGGCAAAAATGGGTATCCCGGTGGATTGAAAATCCGAAAGGGCGATCCACGCAAAATAAGGGAATAAGCGAACAACTGCATTTTGAATCCGTCTGTATCACTTACAACATGGCAAGCTTCGTAAGGTTCGAGCATCGGTCAGAATCAGCCTTCTTCAAAAAGCAGGATGAGAAGAACGTCAATGTCATTCGATTCATAGCGAAGGGAAGCACACTGAAGCGTCATCAACATTGCAAGCACCTTTTTGTTTCTCAATTTGTAACAATCTCCTCATTCCGGGGGATCTGTTTCTTTAACTGTACTTGCCAATTCATGGCACACAAATCAATAAAATCAAATTTTCAGTCACATTTCGTCTCGTATATTTTATTTTGCAAGATGTCTGATGTCCTTAAAATATTGATTGCATGAATACAGATGCATCTTTTCTAACAGTTACATGCTTACAGGAAATATATTTGCTCCCGGGAGTGTCTAAACTCCTATGATGGAATCCAGTAAGGGATACCTCGAGATACTTGTACATTTCTTTGTCATACAGGTTTGCAGGTAGTCAAAGTACAATAGGGGGCATGCAAGCTTCTCCCCAGCAAGCTGCCAAATCACTATTTGCTCAGCACATCTCCCAAATAGCACCAGGGATGCCTTCTCCCCAACTGAGTTGCCAGGCTTCAATCATCCTCAGCATGATCTTCTACAGAAATCACCAGGAAGATCGTTCAGTGATCATTCCTCCCCAGCCAAGTGTTAGATAGGGAATCATCTCCCCGCAGAGTCTCAACCTCTATCTAGAAGAGCAATATCTGAAGAACTCACAAAAAAGTGACGAAGGCTTCCATGGACCCCAGCTGGGCTCCCCATTACCAAGATAGGTCTATCAGTGACTTATTTTCCCAAGCAGGGTCATATATATCAGATCTACCAAACGATCTTATGCCCAGCTGGGACTTTCTCTTCAAGCAGATCAATCAGAGATCTTCATAGCAGCGGGATCCGAATCCCAAATCGGTATCTTTGCATAATCATAGCATTCACATCATTTCCACCCAGAACGTAGCATTCCGTCTAATACGGAGCATTACGGCGAAAATCAAACATATTGCATAATCACAAGTCAGGTTCGAACCAGTCACCTGTAAATACTGACAATACCACATCAATAATATACAAATACCTCTCAAATCCCCCAGCAGAAAGCCAAAGCGTCCCCTTTGCACTCTCAAAATACAGATATATGCTCTGTTGTCACTCGTCCGTGTCATCATTCCCCAGTAAAGTCGCCCGAACGTTCTCTACAAATAAATACACATACACTCTTTAGACACTCGTCCATGTTTGTCATTTCCCCCAGGAGATTTTCCAACAAAAATTGTTTCCTTTCTATCTGACATTCGTCCTATGTCATGACACTTTCGGTAGCCATACGCTGCCAGGTGATCGTCCTTCACCTTCCGATGATCGTCCTTCATCATCCCCCAGCGGAGTCTCCATTATTGGAACCCTTTCTTGTCCGACATTCGTCCTATGTCGTGATATTTTAGCAGCCGTACCCTGCTAGGTGATCGTCCTTCACCTTCTGATGATCGTCCTTCATTATTTTATCCGATGGCCGTCCCCATCGTTGATCTTGTCATGTGACATTCATCCTATGTCATGATAAACCCGAGAGCAGCCATACCCTGCTAGGTGATCGTCCTTCACCTCTTGATGATCGTCCTTCATCATTTTATCTGATGGCCGTCCCCATCGTCGACTCTTTCTATCCGGCATTTGTCCTATGTCATGATACTTTCGGAAACCGTACCTTTCCAGATGATCGTCCTTCACCTTGGATGACTGTCCCTCATCCTTATCCCCAACAGAGCAGCCGTCCCCTGCTAGGTGATCGTCCTTCACCGTTGATGACCGTACCTCATCATTTATACTTTTCAAACCTGATGGTCGTCCCTATCATTGCCTTTATTTAATCCCCAGAGAGTCTTATTACTTTGCTTGATGGTCGTCCCCATCACGATCTCTTTATTTCCCCAGCATGTCGGCCGTCCCCGTCATTATTTCATCCCCAGTAGTCGTCCCTTGCTCGATGAGCATCCTCCACCGCCCGCACTTTATAATTATGCTTTTCTACCTTTTACAATCTATGCCCCTTTTCTTCTTCATTCAGTGAGTGCAAATTTTGGACTGTCTTTGGTATTCAACCACAAGTTATCTTGTTTGCCTGTTAAGCCGTCGCTTACATCCTACACAACTAACTCATGCTTGAAAAGGGGCAGCTGTAAACACCCCAAATTTGCCCTCACTAATTTCACCATGGCTTGTGATTCTTTCATATGCATAAGTTCAATCATATCATCTCATATTGCATTTTTGCTTCACTACATTGGTTCAAAGTCATCTGCATCTAGGGTTTGTGATTTGAGCCATCCCTGAGCCATTTGAGCCACTCCAAAGGTCTTCAATCATCTCAAGAGGGTCCATGTATGTTCAAGCATCATATTATATCCTCCCAAGGTCAAGAAAGTCAGAAAATCACAAGAACTGAGGAAGGCATGGAAGCAGAGCCAGGTTTAACTGCACAGATGACCTAAAATTAGGGTTTTGGTTTCAGAGGCCATAACTCCAAATATTTTTGGTCATTCTTGTTCCTATTGGTCTCTATATGATATAAGGATCATGCATACCAATTTTCTTGAATAAATTCAATGGGGAAGGCATCTGATCAATAGATGACTTCTTGAGCAAGTCAGTGCAAAATCAGGGCATCTGAGGCCATCAGTGACACAACCAAAGGGTCTTCTCCATCATTTTGGAAGTGTGTGATCTTTATTTGATCTTATAAGAAGTTAGAAGTTCACAAGATTGAATAATTTCAAACCATTTGCAAAGTTGCCATTTTGGGAAAGTGACTTGTAATGCAAACTTGCCATTATGGGAAAGTTTTTCAACCTCCTCTTTTTGATTCAAAAATGCTTCAAATGAAAAATTCTTGGTCATTAAAGTTGTAGATTGGATCATTCCCTTTTCAAAAAGTACAAGAACTTGACCTAATTCATTTTAGAACTCAAGTTATGGCTTGTCAAAGTTGGGAAAATCACTTAAATTTCACTTTTGCACCAAAGAGGGAAGTTTGCAAATTCTCATACCAAGCCAATTTGGGACCTATAATGCATCTTTACATATCATACCATTCTAGTGCAACTCATTTGGATCATATTTGTGCCTTGAATCACAAGCTTTCATGCCTTGAACTTCACAAATTTCAAAAGGGGCCAAACTTCCCCAAAATTGCAAAATGGATCAAAACCTTCCATCCACTTGCCACAACTCAGCAAATCTGATTTCATAGCCTTCCTTGATCCTTGTTGCGCATAGCCATGCCTCTGTCCCAGCCTGCCACTTGCCCATACCTCAAGTACACCAACTCTTGACTTTGTGCATTTTGCCCCATACCAATCAGCATAGTCCATAGCAACTACACTGACCTATCCCAGCATGTTATGTGGCAAAGAAGCAAGCCATTTCACATAAGTTTGGAACCTGAATCCTCCCATTGCTCAGCATAGCCAAAATCCCTCCAACTTGCAAAAGCCTTCGAATTCCATAACTCAGCCAACAAATATCAAAACTTTTTCCACCATTCAACTACACACTCATCACTGATCATTTCCCACCCTTCATTTTGCCTTGAAACACACCATATCCAAAACACGATTTTCACATTTCTTGAACTGAGTTTCAGCCAACTCCACATAGAGGCCATTTAAACTCCAGCCAAGCCTTGCAAACTCTTGAGGGGAGTCATTGGAGTTGATTTGAGGCAAAGAACTGGTCAGAGAGCTCCTGGGTTGAAAGCTTCACTTCAGGTAGCCATGGAATTTATTTTTCCAGAACTTCCTTTTTATGTTATAGAATGATTCTATGTGTTCCCCTTATTGCCATGATATGTTTTGTTTCGAAAATGTTTGAGTTTTAAGCATTTCACAAGCTTCTGAAAATTTTGCTATATTTTCCATTTTGCTTCGATTCATGTTCTTGATGGTAAATAAATGATTTTTGTTGGGTGATTCTTGTTGGGGTTGATGTGAGGATCATTTCTGGAAAGTTTGAGGGCTTGGGGTCACGTATTAAGAGAGATTGAATGTTTGGCTAGCCGGAGAAGATGACCGGAACACTGTTCTGGTCACCTGAAAGTAATTAGGGCTCATATTAGGGTTTTAATCTTAATTAGTGAAGTTTGAATACTGGCCATTCAGATGCGCGCGCTGGTCAATTCCCGCGTCCTAACTTTGAACCATGGCCCTTGGATTAGATGACTTCCATTTGAATTCATTTAATTTTCATTTAATTTGCATTTTCTTTACCATTTTATTAAAAATAGAAAAACTCATCTAAAAAATTTTATCTTTTGCATTCTCCTTTCAAATATTTTTCTCATCTAGAAAATAATTTGTATTTTATTTTTTGCATAAAATTTGTATTTTTAAAATATTTTAATGTTTATTTTAATTAGTTAATGGAAATTAATTAATTAAAATACCATTTAAGTTTCTAAAAATCACCAAAAAATCACATTGCATCTTGACACATTTAGAGACATTATTAAACCATTCATACAAATTTCTTTTTGGTTTTTGATCCATTTTAACATTTTTATTTTGATTTAGGGTTCTTTAAAATTAATATTTTGACCCTAACTTAGAAAAATCTTTTCTGCCTAACCATGAAGAGTTTGATAATGGTTCTTTTTGCATTGCATTCCACATATCATTTAGTTTCTAGGATAAAATTGGTATGAATTTATCTTTCATTTTCATTTTGTTTTGCATTTTTCCTTAAGAGGTGCCTTAAAACCCTAGCAAACTTAAGAAAATCATAACTTCCATTAGGTTAAGATCTAGGCCTCCTCCTTTGGGCAGTGAACTTGTATAGGTTTAGGGTTCCTTTGATCCTATTTTCAATTTTTTATCTTTTCATTTGCTTCTGATTTTGAATTTTTCATTGCATCTTGTTCATAAACCCTAAATTGCATCTCCATTTACATTTATCCTTCATATGCTTGCATACATAAACTTGCCATGACATTTTGTGCATCCAAATGACATGTAAGACATCTTAGAGCATACTAGAATCATGTTTGATCATTGCATCTTCCATGTGCCATGTTTTTGCTTTCATTTGATGTCATATGCATTCATGAACTTTCATGCTTACTTTCATGTCTCATTTGCATCTTCATTGTTTGCATGATCATCCACATCACATGACATCCATTTGTATAACCTCTTAGCATTATTTACATCTTGATCATTCTTCTGGTTTTGGTTTGCATCATTGCATCTTTCACATTTTCATTTCATTTCATTTCCTTTTGTTAACTTTTCAGGTGGTAAGTGCTTTGAGAAGTGAATTTGCCTTCACTTCTCATAACCTCTTCTCATCCCTTTTATGCATCATTGCTGAATTTTTACTTGTGTATTAGAGTGAGCTTTCTTTCTCATTCATGCTCTTTCTCCTCACTTTCTTTCTTCAAGCAACTTGTCTTCTTAAGTGAAGCAAGTTGTCTTGCTTCTTGCTGCTTCTTTTCATTTCATCTGCTTCTTCCTTGGTGGTTTCTCTGAAGATCTTCTTGCAAGCCTCATTAACCCTAGGAATACCCAAGCATGATAAAAATTAAGGGTTTTATTAGTCCCCCATTAGTTTTACCTTTGTGTCATCTTTGAGTCTCCTCTTCTCACCTCATAATCAAGGACTAAACCTTAAAGGTTTTAAGGCTTTGTGATTAAGTTTATGCTTGTATCCTTCTATTAGGATGGAGTGTATAACATTAATCCTAAGTGTTAAACCCTAATTGTGTTTAATTCCTCTAATCAATCCACCTAATAATCACTAAGACATCAAGCTTGTAACTTGGGCCTTGCATTAGGGTTCTAATTCTTCCTTAATTGGTTAAGAAGGACTAACCCTAGCGTTAATGGACAAGTCCCCCTCAAGTTGTCTTACAAACCATAAAATCCATTCCTTAATCCTACCATTAACTAAAATCCACTTAAATAAAGGTTTTGTTTTGTCATGAGGTTAATCCCTAATCATGGATTAAGTTGAGGAGCCTTCCTCAGCTTAAAGGTTCTCATATATTATCCTTCTATTAGGATGGTGTAATGAGTTCATTGAATCCTTGATTATGGCTTAAACTCATTACTTAACACTAAACAAAAACACCAAAAACATCTAAATAAATGCAAGTAGGTTAATGATCTTAATCCTACATCATGGTGATTAAGTGTGAGGTGTTTACTTCATGCTTAAGGTATTCTCATTACCCCTAATCAGAGGGAGGATGTGATGTGCTTACTAACCCTTGGTTTAGGCTTAAGCTCATTAACTTATGACAAACACAAAAAAAGCAATAAAAGATTGAAAACACAAAAACAAACAATAATCGTCTCCTCTGGGATTCTTTTCTCACCTCCTTCACTCACAAACGAGAACTTGCTTCTTCCGTCTAATGCAAGATAGTTTGCACCTGAGCCAGACAGGTCATACACTTGAGCATAGACAAGCAAGCAGTTCATAAGTCAATTTATCTTTCAGTCTCTTTGAGTCGAACTACGGTGTTCTGACTTCCTCATTGCACGAGAGGATACGTAGGCATAACTTAACAGTTATCGAACAAAAGTCTTTGTATATTTCCCCCTCTTCCAGTATCATTCTTTAAGCCTCATTGTCTTGAGCTCTTCCCTATTTCTTTACAATGACACTCTTTTTATTTCACCTCACATTTCTTCAGCACTGAAACTTGCATTCTTCTCCAGCTTTTGCACACAAAATAGCACTGACACTACCCCTTTTAACACAAATATTTTAAGCGTGGATCCCGTCGAGTACGGCGGATAATCTGGGTGCTAATACCTTCCTAGGTTGTAACCAACCCGCTTTCTCAGTTTCTCTGGTTCGCAACCGTCTTATCCATATCTTTCTAGGTTTAAGCAGCATTACCTTCCCTTCGGGATAAAAATGCCTAGCTGGCGACTTTTTTCTTTTCAGTTCACCCTTGTGTGTTCTCTCTTCTCGCCGACCGTTCGCGTCTGTACCCTATTTGAGTTGATCTCATTTGGTGGGAGCGACATTTAAGTTACTTACCTTATTCATTGAAGTAAGTAACTTATTTCTTCTGCTTCTTCCTCCTTTCATCTGCTTCTTCCATTAGTGGCTTCCTTGAAGATCCTTCTCAAGCCTCATAAACCATAAGAACATCCAAGCATGATAACAATTAGGACTTATTAGTCTCCCTTAGACTTTTTTACCTTTGAGTATTCTTTGTGTCTTTCCTCTCATCTCATCATTAGAGACTAAACCTTTAAGGTTTTAGGACTTTGGAATTAAGGTTATGCCTGCATCCTTCTCTTAGGATGGAGTGTATAACTTTAATCCTAAGTGTTAAACCCTTAATCTGTTTAAACCTCTTAATTAACCCATCTAATAATCACTAAGACATTAACTTGTAACTTGGGCCTTACATTAGGATTCTAATTCTTCCTTTATGGTTAAGAAGGACTAACCCTAGTGTTTAATGGACAAGTCCCCCTCAAGTTGTCTTACAAATCATAAAACTCACTTCTTAATCTCACCCTTAATTAAAATCCATTTAACAAAGGCTTGTTTTGTCATGAATTTAATCCCTAGCCATGGATTAAGTTGAGGTATCTTCCTCAGCTTAAGTGTTCTCATCTATTATCCTTCTATTAGGATGGTGTAATGAGCTCACTAATTTGTGATTAGAGATTAAACTCATTACTTAACACTAAACAAAAACCCAAAAAACATCTAAATAATCACAAGTAGGTTAATGATCTTAATCCTACACCATCATGGCAGTTAAGTTGAGATGCTTATCTCATACTTAAAGTATTCGCATTATCCCGAATCAGGGAGGATATAATGAGTTTACAAGCCCTTGATTAGGCATAAGCTCATTAACTTATGACAAACTCCAAAAACAATAAAAAACTGAAAAACACCAAAAACAAACAATAATCATCTCCTTCGGGATTCTTTTCTCATCACACTCACTCATAAACGAGAACTCGCTTCTTCCGTCTAATGCAAGACAGTTAGCAATCGAGCCAAACGAGTCATACACTTGAGCATAGGCAAGTAGGTAGTTTATAGTTAATTTATCTTTCAGTCTCTTTGAGTCAAACTACGGTGTTCTGACTTCCTCATTGCACGAGAGGATACGTAGGCATAACTTAACAGTTATCGAACAAAAGTCTTTGTGTCTTCCCCCTCTGTCAGCATTCTTTTAAGCCTCAGTCCTGAGAATTCACCCTTCTGCACTGACACTTGTATATTCTTTTTCAGCTTTTGCACACAGATAACACATACACTTACCCTTTTAAACACAATCTTGTAAGCGTGGATCCCGTCGAGTACGACGGACAATCTGGGTGCTAATACCTTCCCAGGTTGTAACCAACCCCCTTTCTCAGTTCTCTGGTTCGCAACCGTCTTATCCATCTCTTTCTAGGTTTATGCAGCATTACCTTTCCTTCGGGATAAAAACGCCTAGCTGGCGACTCTATTCATTCTCTTTTCTCTTTTCGACGACCGTTCGCGTCTGCACCGGGATGCAAATCTCCGGGAGCGACATCTTGGCAACTCTGCTGGGGAGGCTTTATATTGCAACCAGGGCTTCTGTTTCTTTTTGTGGGTTCCTCCTAGCACTTGTTTGATTTGTGTTTACGAGGGTGTTATGTGCTACTTGTGCTTATTTATTTATTGCTTTATTTATTTATTTCTGTACAGCTTTATTTATTGCTTTCATTTACAGTTTTTATGCATTTTCATACTGCCATTGGTGTTGGATCTGCTGTTTCTTTGGTGGGTGGGGATCATTGAGTGATTAAGGTTCCATACCGGGGACCTGAGTGACACATAGGCTAGAGGGGCTTCATATTCTTTCCCATTCCATTTCGGTCTGGTGCGGGAATATGAAACACGGTTCAGACATGGGTTTCTTCTTGAGAACTCTATGCTACGGATTTCCTGTAGTACTAGGGCTATCTGGGAAGCATGCTAAGTCTGGATGACCTTTTATGACCTTCATCATTTGAGGTGAATTAGAGGAGGATCCTTTATGGTTATTGTAAACACTGTACCTCCGGGTTAGAAGTGTTTACACTTCTCATAACTGATCCGAGTCTGAGGATCCTTGTTCTAGAACAATACATGTGAGGGGGTTGAGATGTTTACAGGTTTGCAGGAACCCTTGGCCTCATCATACCCTGTTACCAATTTTGTTTAAGAATGCACCACTTTGGACAGTTCTTGTGAAACCCTGGATTTGTGACTCTTTATTTGAGTCCCCCACCTGGTTACTGGTTTCCTAAGCCTCCATCCGGACTTATGAACACATATGGACCCTATCAAGGCAGATAACAGATCCAATACTTGATCACAAACCCTTTTGCATATCATTATGCATACATCATTTTTGCATCATTTAACATTTGCCTATTTGTTTCACAGGGTATCCACCTTATTACCTTTGGTTTGGTTTTTAATCATTCTGCTGCTCAGACTTCTTCAGTTATCTTCTCCAGTACCTTCATCAGTTTGTCTTCATCAGAGATTCCTCTTCAGTCTGTCTTCATCAGAAACCCATCTTCAGCATCTTCTTCAGTGACCTTCACCAATAGTCACCCTCAATTTCTTCACCAACATCCATTATCAGCATGGACACTTCTAGGAAGTGCAATATCACATACCACTTCTTTGAGCCCACCCTAACAGGCATCAGACAGATCCAGTCTCTCATTACTCCTGATCATGTCCCATTATTCAGAGAACATTATGGAGGCATATTGGACATGATCATGGACCTGGATGCATCCCAGAGGACATGATCCATACTTGCTTGCAGTTTTATGACCCTCCTCTTAGATGCTTCACATTCCCTGATTTTTAGTTGGGACCTCTGCTAGAAGAATTTTCCATGTTGTTAGGAGTTCCTATCAGGAGAGGGATTCCTTTCAACCCTGAGATGGCTGCTCCCAAGAATGAAGACATAGCTAAGGCATTGCATTTGGAGCCTGCCCTCATTGATCAGAGCATGACCACCAAGGTTGGGGTTCCAGGCCTTCACTTGGATTTCTTGATCTCCCAGGCCACCCTACATGCTGCAGCAGGGAAATGGGATGTTGTTTGTGCACGTCTAGCCCTTAGCATATATGGAGTTATCTTGTTTGCAGACGAGCCAAAGTTTGTAAGCAAGAATGTTATTCACCTGTTCTTACTGAGAAACCCAGTTCCTACCTTGCTTGAAGACTTCTATTATTCAGTGCACCAAAGGAATGAGAAGCAAAGAGGAAGACTGGTCAGATGATGTGCTCCCCTTTATTACTGTTGGTTGTTAAGACATTTGCCAAAGTCAGACACTTTCTTGAATCCTCATCATCCAAGGAACTGGGCTAAGATATTGATTGCCCTGACATCAGAAGACATCAGATGGTGCACTCAGAGCACCAAGGGCAAAGACATCATTACTAGTTGTGGGCAGTATCCTAATGTGCCTTTGATTGGAGTAAAAGCCTGCATCAATTACAACCTTTTACTTTTGAAGAGACAATTAGGGTATGCTTTGGTACATCCCCCAGAGGGTAAGACTTGACTGAAACCCTCTATTGTGACATCCAGCACAACTCTGCTATTGTCAGATAGGCAGCCTGGGCCTGGGACAACATTCAGACTAAAGGGACAACTATTTTGGGCAAATGCAACAATATAGCTTCAGCACAATATCTTGATTGGTCTCGTGTCAGGGGGCAGATCACCCGGATGCCATTCACCTTAGAAGATGTACCTGGACCTTCAACAGTGCAACCTGCAGCTACTATCAGTTTGGAAGAGTTTGAGAAACTGAAAGAGGGGAATACTCAGCTCTCTGTAGCCTTGAAGAAGACTCTCTGGGAGAGAAATGACAGCCGTCTGGATAATGAGAGGTTAGAGAAGCTCCGGGTTGAGCAATTAACCAAGATTGAGAAGACGAACGACTACATCAGAAAGGCTAGAGCAGGGGAGTTAGTACTAAAGAATGCTTGCAAGGAAGAAAAGACTCAGAAGGCTAGGGCAGAGAAATACTTAGAGGAGAGCCAGGCTAGGTGGATCAAGATCACCGAGGCCCGTGCACAAGAAGATCAAAGGACCAAAGCTAAGATAGAGCAACTGGAAGCTAGTGAGAAGAAGAATTAGGAGGCATTATTAGCAGCACAGAAGGAGATATTTGAATTGAAACTCCGAGCGGGGTTGAAGAGGTGAAAGGATCAGGATAAGTATAAGAAGTTGACCAGTGCCATTGCTACCAGGAACCTCCTCATCAGGACTATCACAGAGCATCCGGTTGGTCCAGTGACTGAGGCCCTCCTGAAAGAAGTCAGAGAGGATGACTTTGGATTAGATGTTTGACTCTTTTTTGTTTTGTACTTCATTTTGACTGTATTTTCCTTTTGTTATTGTATTTTGACCCGCCATGGGAATGTTATTGTAATCAAACTATGTATCTTCACTCTTTGTAATATATATGGTTTGTATTATTTTTGTGGGCTTTATCTCTCTCTACAATCAGCATTTCCTCGAGGTCTGGAAAGGCCAAAACCAAAGAACCAAACCGGATACCCTTGGAAGACAAATAGGCATCCTGCATTACATACTAACATTTTCTTTGTTTTGTAGGTTCTTGTTTGTTGTTGTTTCTCACTTTGTTGTGGTTTCAGGAAACATTGCTCGCAGAAGAGTGTTCCCTGTCAAAAGAACACACCGGTACCCGACAAGAAACAACCTTCCGGGACTACAGATGGATCAGGTCAACAAGACTTGACTGAAGTGATGGCCCAGATGGCCAATGAAAGGGTTGAGATGAGAAATCAAATGAATCAATTTATGACAGTGATGATTGGTTTAGCTCAGAGCCAGGAAAGACTGAGGGAGTTGGTTGAGCGACAAACTCCCGAGGAACACCATCCAGGTACAGGGGGTACCAGTAACAACGATCATGTGCAGCCTCGCACTGATCCTCCAGAGTTTGGACCTCATCTGAACCCAGACATCAATGCCATAAGAAATACCCAAGGTAACACTGCTGGAGGAAGGGTCTTGCAGGAGGATCCTCAAGAAGATCAGTTTACTGTGGTCGGGGCTGGAGATGAAGTTTACGACCGTCGGTTGGATGAAATTGCAGAGAAGCTGAGGTCTTTTGAATCCCAAAACTCTCTAGGTTTTGATATCATGGACGTGGGATTGGTGGAAGGGGTGAGAATTCCTCACAAGTTCAAACCCCCTTGTTTTGAAAGATACAATGGCACATCCTGCCCACGTACCCATCTTCAGTCTTTCCTGGGGAGATTAAAGTCCTATACCATGGACGAGAAGCTGTGGATGTTTTACTTCGAGGATAGCTTGACAAGGGCATCCCGAGAATGATACTCCCACTTGACCAGAGCCACAGTAAGAAACTGGAAAGATTTGGTTGAAGCTTTCATCCGTCAATATCAATATAATCTGGACATGGCCCCAAACAGGACCCTTCTAATGGGAATGTCTCAGTCTTCCCATGAAATCTTTAGAGAGTATGCCCAAAGGTGGAGGCATCTAGCTGCTGCCGTTCAACCCCCGATGTCTGAAAGGGAGATGGAAGACATGTTCATGGATACTCTCCAGGGTACCTATATTGACAGATTGGCTGCATTTTCTTCCACTAGCTTTGAAGATGTGGTGATAGCTGGGGAAAGAATTGAGAGCCTACTGAATATGAGAAAGATCTCCGACAATGGTTCCAGTTCATGCAGTGCAAGGAAGCCATTTGCTGGGCCTCGTAGATCTTGTGAAACAAACTCTATACACATGGGAAGAGGGAGACCCCAATATCTTCCCAGATCAGTTGTTGTAGTTACTATTCCTGCTCCACCTCCTCAGTATACTCAACAACCACAATACTTTCCGCAACAACCACATTTTCCTCAACAGAGATCATACAACAACAATAACAATAATCAACAACAACGCCCTTTCCAACAACGGCCATCTCAGATCAACGGGGTGATTGACTCTATTCCAATGCCATATGCCACATTACTTCCACACCTCCTAAAGCTCAATCTAGTTGAGTTGAGGACATTGGCTCCACCTGATCCTCAGAACCTTCTGTAATACCCTAATTTTTGCCCTAAGACTGTTTTGCATATCATCTGCATTTTGCATACAAACAAGATCGCACAGGTTCCGAGTTTCTCCTCAGATCGGGTTTATGCTTCGCAGGGGATCACCATTTATTTTTACTGTCTTATATTTGTTTATATTTACTGATTTCTAACCAAAATACAAAAAAATATGTTGCAGTGTTCTTCTTCTTCTCTGTGTTGCAGGTTTGCGAAGATGAGACGGTAATTTGATTCAGATGCGTTTGTTCAGTCACAATGTGATTTCAAGTGGATGTTTGACCTAATCTGGTCAAAACTATTAAAAGATTGTGTTGACTGCCAGTTGTGTGTGCCAGTAATTCATTCATCAAGCAATGCGTTTTCAAAATACAAATTGGGTTGTGTGACAGTTGTTTTCTGTGCAAAGTGTGGTTTGTTCATCATTTATCAGACAATGTGTTGCGGTTTGAATCTTCAAGTGGCTATCAGGTCATCGGGTCTTCAGTTCATCAGTAATTTATTTGAGGATTTATTTTCCTCAGTTGGTTGTGAATCATCAGGGCATAATCAGATACTTTTCAGATGACAGTTGGCTTGAGTTGAGAAATATTCAGTTGGGTCCGTATTGGCTGTGATTCATCTGCATCAGTGGCTTGTGCAAGAAAATCAGGATTTTGTTGTGGGCTTGAAAACCAATTCCTTATCCATTATCCCTTCCCGATTAAACCATTTATTATCCACTTTAATCGATGACTTTTCATTTTTTCCTTTTCTTCCAGCTTTGCTTACCAATTCATTTTTCAGACTAGTTATCCAATTCCCGATTACTTCATTTTTTATTTCAAATTTCATTTTTTTTATCCATTAAACAAGACCATTTTTTTTTATTCTTATAAATTCAAGTAGCCAATTTAATTTGTTAGCTCATTCCATTGTTTTTATATGATAAGAAAAAATATATATAAAAATAAAAGTTCCTATTCATTCCAATTTTTTTTATTAATTCTTTCCTATTTTTTTTTATTATAGCCAATATTTTCTGGCCCACTTTCTAAGCCAAACACACTTTATACAAAACAAAGCCTCAAGCCAATACACCAATAAACTTCACGCCGTATGCTTCACACTTACTACATCACAGCGCAAGACTTCAGCCTTTCCTCACTGTCCAAGCCGCACGTGGTATCCCACACAAATATCCTGCATTCAGCCAGCTACCAAAGCCAAATTAGCCTATCCAACTCCCCTCATGTGACATCCCTAGCCGTAAACAATTTCAGCCGCCCAGTATCAGCTTTTTCTAAGCAAAGCCAACACTCCCATCAAACTGTAGCCTTCCGTACGCCATGTGACCCCACACTTCAAGCTGCAAAAACAAAATTTATGCCCAACGTCCAAGCCTCACATCACCTCAGCTTTCCAACATTTCTTCCGTACGGCAAGCCAAGTCATGCTAGCATCAACAACCAAAACAACTTGCGCCATACAAACCTCATCAGCCCAGCCGAATCACAACAACTTTACGCACGCATTCGTCACGAGCCAAGCACGGATTCAACACAAGAAAATCACCTGAAATCAAAACGCACAACAATCATAAACAAAACGCAAGCTGTATCATATTCAAAACGCAGTGAAAACGAAAACGCAAGCACGAGAATCTCGCTTACACCAAAACGCAAACGAAATTGAACAAAACGGAATCAAATCCCTTTCTTCTTCTCCTATTTAAAGAGCTTTAGCTTCATTCAAACTTCAAGCTCTGAGAAGCCAAAGAATCCCTGCCGAAATCCTTCAAGCTACTTCAAAACCTTAACCCCTTTCCATCTTCAACCTCTCAAATACTCAAATCCATCAATTTTCTCAAATCCCCAAAATCTGATACAAACCTAAATCTCCTTTGAAATCCGAATTGAAGAAAGAAGGAGGAGAGTCAAGAGAGGAATCGTGTTGTTCGTATTGAAGGTGAGCTTAGGTACCGCATTTGTACCCCTTTGCCGCCGCCGTGACTTTGTGTTTTGCCCTGTTTTCATCACCTGTGTTTGCGTGTGAAATAAAGGAAGAAGAGAACATTGTTCTTTTATTTTCTTATTTATTTTATAATTTGTTTTATTTATTAACAAAAAAAATAGGATGTAGAGTTTGTTCTTTGGGCCTGAGGCCACCTGTTTGGATCCTTAGATCCACCATCCACACATGCGGATCTTCATATCCCCCTCCCCTCTTTTATTTTTTTTTATTTTTCTTTTTTATATTAGTTAGATTTATATTATTTAGATTTGGATTTTAAAAATATATTGAGGTAAAAGGATTAGTAAAAATGTTTCTTAGGGAAAACAATTTAGGAAATATTTTTATAAATCATTTTAAGAAGATATTCATAAAGGAATTTCTTAGGAAGTTTTTTTTGAAAGAGTTTAGAAAAATGATTTTTAAAATGTTTTGATTTTTTTTATTGGATCTATTTTGGATCTATTATTCTTCATCTCCTTTTAATTTTGGTCGATGACAATCTTCCGATTCGGGATTGTTGATTTCCGATTAAGTTTAATCTTCATTATTTCAAATCTATGGATGAATGATCATTTGGATCATTCTCCATACTTTGAGATCGTGATAGGTTGCTAATCGAGAAATTCAACGATAATCCCGATTAAGATTAGACCTTCCTTCTTCTTTTAGTGTGGCATGTTTTCGGAGAACGATTCATTATATCGTTTCTCTAACATGTATTAACACAAATATTTTCCACTTTAATTAGTGGTAGCCGGCCTCATTTGTAGGGTAATTACTTCGTAAATTACTCGGCGATTGCTTAACATAGACCTAAAGTTGTCCCGATTCGATTAAAGATCTACTTGGATCCGGTTGCCTCGGTTTTATTTTCATTGTTGTGGTTGTGCTTGATTAAGTTCATCATACCACCTTATATTGTAAATAATATAATAATGTGAATATAATTGTTTAAATTTAATCTCTTGCACCTTATCCTTTTATTTTAAATCTCTCGCTCCCTTATCTCCTTATTATATTTTGCCATATTATATCATATATCATTGTTTATATTCATATTGTGCTTGTATATATTCATATTGTGCTTGTTTTTCATTTTTGTCCATTTGGATATTAAAACACTTAATAAAGGATTAAACTCTTAAAAAACTTGTGACTTCTAACTTGGACTTATGGTTACTATCCCGAACTTTTGGAAGATTGGACTTAGACCTTCTAGGATTCCCTTTGCTCAAATTGGAGTGGTTAGAAACCTTGGCCTCAAATGATGTCATTAACTTTTGAAGATGGAAGTCCGAACTTTGAAGATTTGTACATATTGGTTTGGTAATTTCTTTCCTTAGCTTTTAATTCAAGCATTAGGACTAGTCTCTTCATCTCCTCCCCATTCTTTAATTTTCAAAACTTCTTCCTATTTCAAAAACCTTCTTGTTTTCTAAACTTCAAACAATTTCATAAACAAACCTTGATTTCGATCAAGCGATTTTTTAACCTTTTCCTTTTATTTTCTTAACCAAATATTAATTCATGTAAATACATTAAAACCATTTTTGTACCTACTTTAAAAAATACAAATCCACTCAATTGTCTTTGTGCCTTGTGCACCCTTCTCCTTTTCCATGTTTAGATATGATTCATCCCTTTTAGCGGAATTATTCGCTAAGGGATGACGACTTATCTTTACATCTTAAAATCAACTCAACCCACTTATTCTTTTCAAATTTTGTACCACGAACTACGAGGTTTTGATCTCGCATTGCACTTTGTGGGTACGTAGGCATAAGGCTTTAAAACCTTATCAAACACAAAATTATTAAAAAATATTCTTCTACTCATCTCTTCCATCATTTCAAACAAACCAATTTCAGACCAAAAGCAATAAGTATTTCAAAGGGCTCCCGTAGAGTACTACGGATGAGTCGGGTGCCTAAAACCTTCCCGGTTCATAACCAATCCCCTTACCCAATCTCTGTTTATTTCTTTTAGCCTTTGCTTTTAGAATCCTAGGTTTTATTCGTTCTTTTACCTTTTTCCATCCGGAAATAAAGAAAAGCGCGGTGGCGACTCTGTGTTAATCGAGTTAAGTTAATCAATAGCTTACACTCACGATTTTACCGCTACAGAAAAGTGGCGACTCTGCTGGGGAGTAATCTCTAAGCGGATTTAGCCTACTTTGATTTATTTATCGCTTTGGTTTGAATTGTTTGTTATTTGTTTGTTCCGTTTTGGTTTTGGTGATCCTCTGTGTGAGATAGATTCTAACCCGGATCTGAGTGACACTTATGATAGGACGGCGATATTCGAAGCGATATGTGATGGAGTAGTCCAAAGCAATATCAATTTGATAATCTCCACTCGGTTAGGCTCTCTTGGACTATCAATGTCATGACGAGTAATCGTACGTGGCATTATTTTCCGACCTTGAGCTGATCATACTAAGGACCTTAGAACCCTTAACCCATCTAAGCCAATTTAGGAACGTAGTGCGGAAGCTGTCTGGATGTAAATCTAAGGCGGTTGTCACGCGATACTACACTCGGACGAGGTCTATTTTAAGAATGTTATCGGTTGGGGAGTAATCCAACGTACCGATAAAATTCTAAAGATGGCTGATAACTCCGGGCACCTCTGTTAGCACCCTTTTGGTTTCTTGCAGGTACAATGAAGACAAAACCTTAGTACTTACCTGTGGGGTTGGTGTTCTGATACCTTGACTTCATGCTCGTGACTCGGAACCTAAGCCCGTGTGCCTTGTGTGATCTTGTTTGTGGTTGTTGCATACATGCCATCATAACATTCATGAGCATTATCCGTAAGATTTCAAAGGACTTATAAGAAACTTTTGCAAATTTCAGATGTCCATGGCTATGACTTTCGAAAGGAGGAATACAAAGAAGTACACTTTCAAGAGTCCTAATATTGTAGAGTTGAGAAAGCTAGGAGCTTTGGTTGCTGATACCCAAGAGTTCCGAAAATGTCATGGAAAGCTGTTGCACATGTTGGATCTTGATGTACCTGAGGGGATTCTCCCTACTTTGGCTCAGTTTTATGACCCGTTGCACCATTGTTTTACCTTTCCGGATTATCAGCTTGTACCTACTTTGGAGGAATATTCTCATTGGTTAGGTTTGCCCATTCTGGACAAAGAGTTTCTTTTCACTGGTTTAGAGAAGGAGCTTACTGTCAAGGTTATTGCTAAAGCATTGTTTCTTAAAGAATCCGAGCTTAATGGGAAGTTTCTCCCAAAGGGAAGTGTCCGTGGAATTAATGCCAAGTTTTTGATGGGAAAGGCTTCCACCTCACTTGCTTTGGGTCATAGAGATGCATTTGAGGCCATCCTTGTTTTGCTCATTTACGGCATTGTCTTGTTTCCGAATTTGGATGGTATTGTGGATGAGAATGCTATTCAGATTTTCTTGAAGAAGAACCCGATTCCTACTTTGCTTGGAGACATGTACCATGCCTTTCACTATAGGACTTCTAAAGGCGACGGAGAGATTGTTTGTTGTGCTCCTCTTCTTTATAGGTGGTTTATTTTGCACCTACCGAAGTCAGATGTTTTCAAGGATAACAGAGAGAATCGAAGATGGTCTCAGAGGTTGATGTCGCTTTCTCACAAGGACATGGCGTGGTATAGCTCTTATTATGACACTGGAGTTCTCATTGATAGTTGTGGAGAGTTTCCTAATGTACCTCTTCTTGGTACACGTGGGGGAATTAGCTACAACCCCATTTTGGCTAGACGTCAGTTCGGTTATTGTTTGAAGGATGTTCCAAACAATCTTGCCTTATCCCGTTTCTTCTTTCTTAATGGTGATGATCATATAGAGATGAAGAAAAGGATTGCTCATTCTTGGCATGCTGTTCACCGGAAAGAGAAAGGTCAATTGGGTAGACAACACCTTCCTCCGTCCGATTGTTATATTCAGTGGGTTCAATCTAGAGCTTCCAAGCTCAAGATGCCTTATCCACCTGAGGAGCCTATGTTTCCCATGTTGCCTTTGTCTGCTTTTCTACCTCCCGTTGATGAGAAGTTGGTGCTTCAAGAAGAGTTAGAGAAGATGAAGAAAGAAAAGGAAGAATGGTTACTTGAGAGGACTACTATGTAGGAGCAGCTTAAGGAGAAGGATGATCTTATTGAGCTACTTGAGCGACGCGTCACGAAGAGGCCGAGAGAGGATTTATTTTCCTCTAGTACTCCATCTACTATTCCTCCTACTTCCGGTGCTTGGAAGGCCATTGTCGACAAGTTGGTGAAGGATAAGGAAGATATGGAAGAGCGATACAAGAGTGAGATCAAGAGGATTCGCATGAAGTATCAGCCAGGATTCGGGACTTCTTCGGATATGATTCCTTAGGCCTAGTTTACTCTTTCTCTTATGTATTAGGATTATTGATGTTTTGTACTTCATTTGTAATCCTCACTTTGATATTAATGAGAATGAGTTTTTAAGTATTTCAAAAATGTCTCTTTATGAATATTGCAAGTTAACTTATAATCCTTTGAAATCTTTGCATTTGCATATACATAGCATGCATCATATTCGCATTTGCCTTGCTTTTTGAGTGTTCTCCAGGGTTCTTATTATTGTTTCTTGGTCTTCATTCAGTGATCCTGTCAAGCTGACTCATCGCTTTGATACTCGAGCTAATCGGAAAAGAGTGATGGATACTTTGCAACAAGAGAATCGCGAGCTGCGCGAAGAGGTTACTTATTTGAGGGAAAGCTTGGAAAGAGTGACTGCTATGATGGAAAATTTGATGGCTGCTCAGAATCAGCCACCTCCTAGTCCTCCTGCTCAGAATACTGTCATCTCAGAGGTTGTTACCGCATCCATTCCGGTTGAGACTGTTGTTTCTCCTCGCCACCGTATACCTGCTAGCACGCCATGGGGCATGCCTGTTGACTTTTTTCCTGCTGGATATCGTCCTCCTCGTCATCAGGAGACTGCTGCATTTAATGTTATCCCACCACCAGTATGGACTACTCTTCCTCCAATTGTGACTACTGCACCGTCTGGGGTGCGCAATATTCCACATCATGATGAAATGATTTACCATGCTGAGCCTAGTGAAGGTGCTGGAGTTGCTGAAAGACTTGATGACTTCCAGGGACGCTTTGTTGAGATCCAAAGGGAGATGAGAGCTTTGAAGCATAAAGATTTGTTTGGAAAAGATGCTTATGACCTTTGTCTGGTCCCGAATGTTAAAGTTCCTTACAAATTCAAGTTGCTCGAGTTTGAGAAGTACAAAGGCAACACTTGTCCATTGAGTCATCTGACGATGTATGCAAGGAAGATGTCGACTCAGACTGATAATGATAAGCTGCTGATTCACTATTTCCAGGACAGTTTAACCGGGGCACCTATGAGGTGGTATATGAGTCTGGATAATAGCCAAATCAAGACCTTCAATGATTTGGGAGAAGCATTTGTGAAGCAATATAAGTACAATGTTGATATGGCGCCTGATAGAGATCAACTTCGTGCTATGTCCCAGAAGGACAAAGAGACTTTTAAAGAATATGCGCAGAGATGGAGAGAGCTGGCAGCTCAGATTGTTCCTCCGTTAGAAGAAAAGGAAATGACGAAGATCTTCTTGAAGATGTTGGGTTCTTTTTATTATGAGAGGATGATAGCAAGCTCTCCTTCCGACTTCACTGAAATGGTGAGCATGGGTATGCGTTTAGAAGAAGGTGTCCGTGAGGGACGGTTGACTCAAGAGAACAGTAATAGTTCAAGCGCTAGAAGGTTCAATTTCGGGAAAAAGAAAGAAAATGAGACTAATGCAGTATCCCGTGAAAGTTATAGAAGACCTCACAGTCGTGTGAATCACCATTCGCAGCACCATTCGCAGCATGTGGCTTCAGTAACACCAATGATTAACATGGCTCCAACTGTGCCAGCTGTTCCAAAGTTCCAAACTCGTTATCAGCAACCTTCTGTGCAACAAGGTGGTAATCAACTAGCTCGGACCAAGCCCAGTTTTGATCCTATTCCTGTGCCGTATGCGGACTTGCTTCCGTCTTTGATTGCGAAGAAGCTTGTGCAGACTCGTCCTGCACCTCCAGTTCCAGAGACTATTCCATGGTGGTATAAGCCAGAAGCTCGATGTGCTTTTCATCAAGGTGCCCCGGGGCACGATGTTGAGAACTGTTATCCTTTGAAGTTTGAAGTACAAAAATTGATGAGGAACAATGTTCTGTATTTTAATGATGTTAACCCAAATGTGCAGAAGGATCCGTTGCCGAAGCATGGTAATGCGTCTGTGAATATGGTTGCTGGTTGTCCTGGGTTGTTCAAAATCTATGAAGTCAGTCATATCAGAAGATCTCTGGTAGAGATGCATGCTTTCTTGAGTGAATATCACGATATCGATCATGACTATGCTGGTTGTTGTATATGCTCGGTGAATCCTCGCGGTTGCGTGATTGTGAAAAGAGATATTCAGAAGATGATGGACGATAAGCTGATCGAAGTAACAGCGAAGAGAGATGAATATGAGAATGAAGTGAATGTCATTATGCCTCAGTTCAATCTTCCTGAAAGGGTTGCTCCTGAGAGAGTGGTGTTTTCTTTTGATAGTCGCCAGACTGCTGTTACTCCATTGGTGATCAATGTACCCGGTCCAATGCCATATGAGTCTGACAAAGCTGTTCCGTACAGATATAATGCTACGATGATAGAAAATGGTAGGGAAGTTCCTCTTCCTACTCCAAAGTCTGTAGTTAGCATTGCTGATGTGACGAAAGTTACCCGAAGCGGTAGATTGTATGCTTCAGACCCTCCGAGGAGAGTTGAAGATACCAATGCGAGCAAGCAGATTATGGATGTTGTCACCCAATCGAGCCAATCTGGTAATAGTGATGATGAAGTGCTAAAGTTGATAAAGAAGAGTGAGTATAATATTTCTGAGCAGTTGTTGCAGACTCCTTCGAAGATATCAGTGTTGTCTCTCTTGTTGAGTTCTGAAGCTCATAGGCAGTCATTACAGAAGATTCTGGATCAAGCCTATGTTGACCATGATGTGACGGTTGATCAATTCGATAGCATTGTAGCGAATATCACATCTTGTAACAATTTGAGTTTCTGTGATGACGATTTGCCTGAAGAAGGAAGAAATCATAACCTGGCTCTGCACATCTCGGTGAATTGTCAAGAAGATGCTTTATCTAAGGTGATGGTTGATACCGGCTCGTCTTTGAATGTTATGCCTAAATCGACTTTGTCAAAGCTTGCGTTTCAAGGTGTTCCCATGAGGCACAGTGGGATTATAGTAAAGGCATTTGATGGGTCAAAGAAGACAGTGATTGGAGAGGTGGATCTTCCCATTCTTATTGGACCATTTATATTCAAGATTACTTTTCAAGTAATGGATATACGTCCCGCATATAGTTGTCTCCTCGGAAGACCATGGATCCACGAAGCTGGAGCTGTAACATCCACTCTTCATCAGAAATTGAAGTTTGTGAGAGAAGGTAAATTGGTGACCATTGAAGGCGAGAGGGCGATGCTTGTGAGTAATCTGTCTTCTTTCTCTTATATTGATGCTGAGGACGAGGTGGGAACGTCGTTTCAAGCTCTTTCTGTTGTGAATAGTGTTGTTAAGAAGAATGCCATGCCCATGTCCTCTTTCAAAGACGCTCTGCGAGTGATTGAAGCTGGTCAGTCTGATGGTTGGGGAAGAATTATTGATGCTGTCGACAACAAGGAAGGTTTCGGTATCGGCTTTGCGCCAGGTGCAGTTATCAAAGATCCCAAAACTATTCAAGAAGGCTTCAGAAGTGCTGGATTTATCAACGATCATTCTGCTGCTGCCATCATTGATGATGATGATGAAGACGAAGAAATGCAAGACTTTGTTACACATGGAAAGATTTGTCAGAACTGGATCGCCGTTGATGTTCCTTTTATCGTTCATTCTTCAAAGTAATTTGTTTTTATTTTCTTTCAAAAATCCTTTCACTCTGCCCAAGGTGAAAGTGATGCTTGTCGGGCTTTGTTTCAAATTTTATCATCATCAATAAAGTGTTATTTTGTTATTTCCATATGTGTTTTTCATTTTTGCTTTATTCTGAAAAATGGTAACACAAAAAACCCTAAAAAATATAATAATTGTGTATCTGCATATTGTTTGCACTTTTGTTCATATTCTAAAATAAAAATAAAATCATTGTGCAGATTGATTGATAAACCCATTGAAAACAATGATCCTATGCCCTCTCCCAACTTTGAATTCCCTGTGTTTGAAGCTGAGGAAGAGGATGATGAAGAGATTCCAGATGAAATTTCTCGGTTGCTTGAGCACGAGGAGAAGATTATTCAGCCTCATGGAGAGTCTATAGAGATGGTCAACTTGGGTTCTGATGATGAAAAGAAAGAAGTCAAAGTTGGAGCATTGCTGGATCCTGATGTTAAGAAGAGGATTATAGAGCTTCTCAGAGAATATGTTGATGTATTTGCTTGGTCTTATCAAGACATGCCAGGTCTTGATACTAATATTGTGGAGCATAGATTGCCGCTGAAGCCTGAATGTCCACCTGTAAAGCAGAAGCTCAGAAGAACTCATCCAGATATGGCATTAAAAATCAAAGAGGAGGTTCAAAAGCAGATTGATGCTGGTTTCCTTGTGACGTCAATTTATCCTGAATGGGTGGCCAATATTGTCCCTGTTCCGAAGAAAGACGGAAAAGTCCGAATGTGCGTAGATTACAGAGATTTGAACAAAGCTAGTCCGAAAGATGATTTTCCATTGCCACATATTGATATGTTGGTAGATAATACGGCTAAGTTTGATGTATTCTCTTTTATGGACGGATTTTCCGGTTACAATCAAATAAAGATGGCACCCGAGGACATGGAAAAGACCACATTTATTACACCATGGGGAACATTCTGCTACAGAGTGATGCCTTTTGGATTGAGGAATGCTGGTGCGACGTATCAAAGAGCTATGACTACACTTTTCCATGATATGATGCATAAAGAAATCGAAGTATATGTTGATGATATGATCGCCAAGTCGAAGACTGAAGAGGATCATGTTGAGCATTTGTTGAAGTTGTTTCAAAGGTTGAGGAAATATAAGCTTCGTCTGAATCCGAACAAGTGCACATTTGGTGTACGTTCTGGAAAGTTGCTAGGTTTCATTGTCAGCCAAAGAGGTATTGAAGTTGATCCTGATAAAGTAAAAGCTATTCAGGAAATGCCTGCTCCAAGAACCGAAAAGCAAGTCAGAGGATTCTTGGGCCGATTGAATTATATCTCGAGGTTTATCTCTCACATGACTGCCACATGTGCTCCGATTTTCAAGCTGCTTCGGAAAGATAAAGGTTGTGTTTGGACAGATGATTGCCAAAAGGCGTTTGAAAGTATTAAAGAATATCTGCTTGAACCTCCTATTTTGTCTCCTCCGGTGGAAGGTAGACCAATGATCATGTACTTGACTGTGTTGGAAGATTCCATGGGTTGTGTGCTTGGTCAGCAAGATGAAACTGGAAGAAAAGAACATGCAATTTACTACTTGAGTAAGAAATTCACTGATTGTGAGTCTCGGTACTCCATGCTTGAAAAAACTTGTTGTGCCTTAGCTTGGGCTGCAAAGCGTCTTCGCCAGTATATGCTGAATCATACAACTTGGTTGATCTCTAAAATGGATCCAATCAAGTATATATTTGAAAAGCCTGCTTTAACTGGGAGGATTGCTCGTTGGCAAATGTTATTATCAGAATATGATATCGAATACCGAACTCAAAAAGCTATAAAAAGTAGTATCTTGGCTGACTATTTGGCACATCAACCGATTGATGATTACCAACCTGTCAAGTTTGATTTTCCAGATGAAGATGTGATGTTTTTGAAAGTAAAAGATAATGATGAACCTTTGATTGAAGAAGGGCCGGAGCCTGGATCTCGATGGGGTTTAATTTTTGATGGTGCTGTGAATGCACGTGGAAGAGGAATTGAGGCAATGATCATTACTCCCGATGGTTCACATATTCCTTTTGCCGCAAGATTGACTTTTCCTTGTACCAATAATGAAGCTGAGTATGAAGCATGCATTATGGGTCTTGAAGAAGCTGTTGATTTAAGGATTAAACATCTTGATGTATATGGAGATTCTGCCTTGGTGATTAATCAGATTCAGGGCACGTGGGTAACTCATCAACCTCACTTGATCTCCTATAGAGATTATGCCAGGAGGATATCAACTTTCTTCACTAAGGTTGAGTTTCATCATATTCCTCGTGATGAGAACCAGATGGCAGATGCCTTGGCAACCATAGCTTCTATGATAAAAGTGCACCAGTGGAATGATGTTCCCATGATCAGTGTGAATCGGCTCGAAAGACCAGCTCATGTGTTTGCAGTTGAAGAGGTCCATGATGATAAGCCTTGGTATCACGATATTAAATGTTTCCTCCAGAGTCAAGAATACCCGCTTGGGGCATCTGGTAAAGATAAGAGGACTTTGAGGAGATTGGCAGGCAATTTCTTCTTGAATGGAAATGTGCTTTACAAAAGAAATTTTGACATGGTCTTGCTCAGATGCGTGGATAGACACGAAGCAGACATGTTGATGAAAGAAATTCATGAAGGATCCTTTGGCACTCATGCCAATGGGCATGCAATGGCTAAAAAGATGTTGAGAGCAGGTTACTATTGGCTGACAATGGAATCTGATTGTTGCAAATATGTGAAAAAGTGCCATAAGTGTCAAGTGTATGCTGATAAGATTCATGTGCCACCCGCTTATCTCAATGTGATTTCTTCCCCATGGCCTTTCTCTATGTGGGGAATTGATATGATTGGCATGATTGAACCCAAGGCTTCGAATGGACATCGTTTTATCCTTGTGGCAATTGATTACTTCACCAAGTGGGTTGAAGCGGCATCGTATGCTAATGTGACCAAGCAAGTTATGGTTCGGTTTATCAAGAATAATCTTATCTGCAGATATGGTGTTCCGAATAGAATCATTACTGATAATGGTTCGAACTTGAATAATAAGATGATGAAAGAGCTTTGTGAAGATTTCAAGATTCAACACCATAATTCCTCTCCTTATAGACCTAAGATGAATGGGGCTGTTGAAGCTGCGAATAAGAACATTAAGAAGATCATTCAGAAGATGGTTGTGACGTACAAGGACTGGCATGAGATGCTCCCTTTTGCTCTGCATGGGTATTGTACATCTGTCCGCACTTCAACAGGGGCAACCCCTTTCTCACTTATTTATGGTATGGAAGCAGTGCTTCCCGTCGAAGTTGAGATCCCATCAATGAGAGTTCTGATGGAAGCCAAGTTGACTGAGGCTGAATGGTGTCAGAGTAGATTTGACCAGTTGAATTTGATTGAAGAAAAGAGAATTAAAGCTTTGTGTCATGGTCGTTTGTACCAGCAAAGAATGAAGAAAGCTTTTGATAAGAAGGTCAAACCTCGTGTATTCAGAGAAGGCGACCTCGTGCTCAAAAAGATTCAGTCTTTCCTTAAAGATTCTCGGGGCAAGTGGACTCCGAACTATGATGGACCATATGTTGTTAAGAAAGCCTTCTCTGGCGGTTCATTAATTCTTGCAACTATGGATGGTGAGGAGATCACTCGCCCTGTGAATGCGGATGCAGTCAAGAAATACTTCGCCTAAAAAATAAAAGAACAGCTCGCTAAGTTGAAAACCCGAAAGGGCGGCTTAGGCAAAAATGAGCGTCTCGGTGGATTGAAAACCTGAAAGGGCGGTCCAGGCAAAAATTAGAGACAAAAACAGAAATAATCATCCCGGTAGATTGAAAACCCGAAAGGGCAATCTAGGCAAAAGTTAGGGATCATGGCAAGTAACTGCGTCGACAGACTGAATCACTTGCAGTAACCGAGGATTTCAGATTCTATCCCTCAGAAGAATTATTCATCAAAGATTCTTATTCACTCATCCTTGACTGAAGTTTCGGACACAGTTGGAGTTCAAAGTTGATAGGGAGAATAGTGATCATTGTATCTCAATGTAGCCTTTTTCCATGTATTTACCATTTTTCAAACTTGTAATGATCCATGGAGTCATGCCATTTGCTGACTACCATTCTATCAATGAATTTGAGCTTTTATCCAATTGTTTGCAATTCTTTATATTGTTTCTGTTTACAAAATTTCAATTTATTGTTGATGATGATTTTTGAAACAAATTTAATAAATTTAATCTTTGAAGATTTAAAAAAAAAACATTTTTCTTTTGATATCTGAACAAATAAAGGATGTCGATAGTGATTCCAAGAATGGTAAAGTCTGGATATGTGTAACTCGTCTCTCCCAAAGCAGGGTTTGATTCGGTTGTATCCACGCGAAGTTCCTGGATAGTCTTGATTAATGATGTTTTGTTCCCCAACCATGATGTTGAATGGAGTTTGTATGTATTCCCCGGAAGAATTGTTGGAAGGGATGTTCAGAATCCCTAGCTGAGTGATGATTTCTTCCTCAGCATGTTATCTTTAAATTGAGAAGTATTGGGAATCCCCAGCTGAGCTCATGATCCTCAGCTTGATTGTTTGCATCTTTGAATATAGAAGTATTGATATAGCAGTCAGTTTAGAGGTTTTCTTTTACCCTATGTTGGGTACTGATTTAAAATCCCTCGCAACTGTGTTGTGGCTATGATGTTAACTTCTGATATCCCTATATGAATCCCCAGTGGGTCTGCATGTATTTATTTCCAGCAGTTTCCTATGTGATTTTTAGCAAGTCTGGCACTCTATCCCCAGGTGGAGAAGGAGTTGTATGACAGTTATTCCTCGTGAAGTTTGATTTTTATCAAGGATATTTCCATCACTAGCAGATTATTACCTTTCCTCAGCAGGATGATATTCCTAGCAGATGCTGTTTTATCTTTGATTCGAGCCTTGTAGTAGGATTGAATTCCTTTTATGGCTTATGATATTCCCCTGCAGATTTCAAGTTGAATCTCCAATTATTTCCCTGTATTATTACCTGGGATTAGCCGAGTATCTGGTTGTTGTGGTGTTCATGTCACCCGTTTTTTATGTATGTTTTGTCAGCATATTCATACGCATAAGCATAGCATGGTTTGCTTGCATTTTTGCGTTTATCATTGTTATCTGCTCTTTGGTGTGGATTTTCCCCACAGAGTGTATGTGTCGTGTTCCTCTCAAGTTTAGAGTGTCGACCATTAAGCAGAAAGAGTTAACCCTTTCTAATTCCCCACTGAGTTTGTTTCTCGTGGATGATGTTGATTTAGTTTCCTCCCCAGTTTATTATCTGGATGGAATTGTCCCCAGTTGAGATATTTCCTCCTCGGGATGAGTCTTGTTTGACCGTTTCTTTCCAATTTGTTCTTGGATTGAACTTTGGTCCCCTTTTGTGGATATATTTGCTTTGGAATTAAGCTATCACTGTTTGATAGTGGGCAACATTTTCTCCAGCTTGCGTATATTTGCTCTGGATTTAAGCTATCAGTAAATCGATAGTGGGTAATATTACCAAATTGATCAAGTTCTTTTGCTTGTACTTCTACCCAGTAAATACGGTAGTCGAGATTTTTATCCTCTTACCCAGTAAAAAAGGTAATAGAGTTTGTTATTCTTTGATTCAGCTCCTACCCAGTAAATCAGGTAGTCGAGAATTGTTCTACCCAGTAAATCCGGTAGTCAAGTTATTTTCCTCTTACCCAGTAAAAAGGTAATAGAATCAGATATTTTCATCTACCCAGTAAAAAGGTAATCTGATTGAGTTTCTACCCAGTAAATCCGGTAGCCGATATTTCTTCTTCTTACTCAGTAAAAAGGTAACAGAAATTATTTCCATGTGATTGAGTTCTCTACCCAGTAAATCAGGTAGTTGAAAATTTCTTACCTAGTAAAAAGGTAATAGAAGTTGTTTCTCTTTGATTGAACTCCTACCCAGTAAATCAGGTAGTTGATCATACTCCTATCCAGTAAATCGATAGTCGAGTCCCTTACACTCCTACCCAGTAAATCAGGTAGTCGAGAATATTTCTTGCCCAGTAAAAAGGTAATTGAGGATATCCCTCCGAAGTTTGCTCCTATCCAGTAAATTGATAGTCGAGTCTGTTATATTTCCTACCCAGTAAATCAGGTAGTTGATGATTTCTTGTCCAACACAATATTTCTCCATTTTTGGATTCGAATATTTTGTTTGATATTCCTGGCAGGGTGTTTTTTTTTCCCTTTGTTGAATTTTGTTCCTTGATTATTTCATATCTTTTCCCAAGTGGAGTCTGTTATCCAGTGATTTATTTTCCTGGTAACTCTTTGTTTGTCTGTTGTTTCCCCAGCGGGATTTTCTTCTGTGTCCCCAAGTTGTGCTTTTTCTCTGGTGGTCATATTTTCCCCACAGAGATCTTGGTTTTGCATATCATATTCATATCATATCATTTGTTCTCTTAGGACAAAAATTGGGTTTTCTGTATTTAAGTCTCTCCCATCTTGTAGAGACGAAGATGTCAATCTTCATATCTCCGGATTGAAGAAACTTAAATAGGGGCAGCTGTAATACCCTAATTTTTGCCCTAAGACTGTTTTGCATATCATCTGCATTTTGCATACAAACAAGATCGCACAGGTTCCGAGTTTCTCCTCAGATCGGGTTTATGCTTCGCAGGGGATCACCATTTATTTTTACTGTCTTATATTTGTTTATATTTACTGATTTCTAACCAAAATACAAAAAAATATGTTGCAGTGTTCTTCTTCTTCTCTGTGTTGCAGGTTTGCGAAGATGAGACGGTAATTTGATTCAGATGCGTTTGTTCAGTCACAATGTGATTTCAAGTGGATGTTTGACCTAATCTGGTCAAAACTATTAAAAGATTGTGTTGACTGCCAGTTGTGTGTGCCAGTAATTCATTCATCAAGCAATGCGTTTTCAAAATACAAATTGGGTTGTGTGACAGTTGTTTTCTGTGCAAAGTGTGGTTTGTTCATCATTTATCAGACAATGTGTTGCGGTTTGAATCTTCAAGTGGCTATCGGGTCATCGGGTCTTCAGTTCATCAGTAATTTATTTGAGGATTTATTTTCCTCAGTTGGTTGCGAATCATCAGGGCATAATCAGATACTTTTCAGATGACAGTTGGCTTGAGTTGAGAAATATTCAGTTGGGTCCGTATTGGCTGTGATTCATCTGCATCAGTGGCTTGTGCAAGAAAATCAGGATTTTGTTGTGGGCTTGAAAACCAATTCCTTATCCATTATCCCTTCCCGATTAAACCATTTATTATCCACTTTAATCGATGACTTTTCATTTTTTCCTTTTCTTCCAGCTTTGCTTACCAATTCATTTTTCAGACTAGTTATCCAATTCCCGATTACTTCATTTTTTATTTCAAATTTCATTTTTTTTATCCATTAAACAAGACCATTTTTTTTTATTCTTATAAATTCAAGTAGCCAATTTAATTTGTTAGCTCATTCCATTGTTTTTATATGATAAGAAAAAATATATATAAAAATAAAAGTTCCTATTCATTCCAATTTTTTTTATTAATTCTTTCCTATTTTTTTTTATTATAGCCAATATTTTCTGGCCCACTTTCTAAGCCAAACACACTTTATACAAAACAAAGCCTCAAGCCAATACACCAATAAACTTCACGCCGTATGCTTCACACTTACTACATCACAGCGCAAGACTTCAGCCTTTCCTCACTGTCCAAGCCGCACGTGGTATCCCACACAAATATCCTGCATTCAGCCAGCTACCAAAGCCAAATTAGCCTATCCAACTCCCCTCATGTGACATCCCTAGCCGTAAACAATTTCAGCCGCCCAGTATCAGCTTTTTCTAAGCAAAGCCAACACTCCCATCAAACTGTAGCCTTCCGTACGCCATGTGACCCCACACTTCAAGCTGCAAAAACAAAATTTATGCCCAACGTCCAAGCCTCACATCACCTCAGCTTTCCAACATTTCTTCCGTACGGCAAGCCAAGTCATGCTAGCATCAACAACCAAAACAACTTGCGCCATACAAACCTCATCAGCCCAGCCGAATCACAACAACTTTACGCACGCATTCGTCACGAGCCAAGCACGGATTCAACACAAGAAAATCACCTGAAATCAAAACGCACAACAATCATAAACAAAACGCAAGCTGTATCATATTCAAAACGCAGTGAAAACGAAAACGCAAGCACGAGAATCTCGCTTACACCAAAACGCAAACGAAATTGAACAAAACGGCATCAAATCCCTTTCTTCTTCTCCTATTTAAAGAGCTTTAGCTTCATTCAAACTTCAAGCTCTGAGAAGCCAAAGAATCCCTGCCGAAATCCTTCAAGCTACTTCAAAACCCTAACCCCTTTCCATCTTCAACCTCTCAAATACTCAAATCCATCAATTTTCTCAAATCCCCAAAATCTGATACAAACCTAAATCTCCTTTGAAATCCGAATTGAAGAAAGAAGGAGGAGAGTCAAGAGAGGAATCGTGTTGTTCGTATTGAAGGTGAGCTTAGGTACCGCATTTGTACCCCTTTGCCGCCGCCGTGACTTTGTGTTTTGCCCTGTTTTCATCACCTGTGTTTGCGTGTGAAATAAAGGAAGAAGAGAACATTGTTCTTTTATTTTCTTATTTATTTTATAATTTGTTTTATTTATTAACAAAAAAAATAGGATGTAGAGTTTGTTCTTTGGGCCTGAGGCCACCTGTTTGGATCCTTAGATCCACCATCCACACATGCGGATCTTCATATCCCCCTCCCCCTCTTTTATTTTTTTTATTTTTCTTTTTTATATTAGTTAGATTTATATTATTTAGATTTGGATTTTAAAAATATATTGAGGTAAAAGGATTAGTAAAAATGTTTCTTAGGGAAAACAATTTAGGAAATATTTTTATAAATCATTTTAAGAAGATATTCATAAAGGAATTTCTTAGGAAGTTTTTTTTGAAAGAGTTTAGAAAAATGATTTTTAAAATGTTTTGATTTTTTTTATTGGATCTATTTTGGATCTATTATTCTTCATCTCCTTTTAATTTTGGTCGATGACAATCTTCCGATTCGGGATTGTTGATTTCCGATTAAGTTTAATCTTCATTATTTCAAATCTATGGATGAATGATCATTTGGATCATTCTCCATACTTTGAGATCGTGATAGGTTGCTAATCGAGAAATTCAACGATAATCCCGATTAAGATTAGACCTTCCTTCTTCTTTTAGTGTGGCATGTTTTCGGAGAACGATTCATTATATCGTTTCTCTAACATGTATTAACACAAATATTTTCCACTTTAATTAGTGGTGGCCGGCCTCATTTGTAGGGTAATTACTTCGTAAATTACTCGGCGATTGCTTAACATAGACCTAAAGTTGTCCCGATTCGATTAAAGATCTACTTGGATCCGGTTGCCTCGGTTTTATTTTCATTGTTGTGGTTGTGCTTGATTAAGTTCATCATACCACCTTATATTGTAAATAATATAATAATGTGAATATAATTGTTTAAATTTAATCTCTCGCACCTTATCCTTTTATTTTAAATCTCTCGCTCCCTTATCTCCTTATTATATTTTGCCATATTATATCATATATCATTGTTTATATTCATATTGTGCTTGTATATATTCATATTGTGCTTGTTTTTCATTTTTGTCCATTTGGATATTAAAACACTTAATAAAGGATTAAACTCTTAAAAAATTTGTGACTTCTAACTTGGACTTATGGTTACTATCCCGAACTTTTGGAAGATTGGACTTAGACCTTCTAGGATTCCCTTTGCTCAAATTGGAGTGGTTAGAAACCTTGGCCTCAAATGATGTCATTAACTTTTGAAGATGGAAGTCCGAACTTTGAAGATTTGTACATATTGGTTTGGTAATTTCTTTCCTTAGCTTTTAATTCAAGCATTAGGACTAGTCTCTTCATCTCCTCCCCATTCTTTAATTTTCAAAACTTCTTCCTATTTCAAAAACCTTCTTGTTTTCTAAACTTCAAACAATTTCATAAACAAACCTTGATTTCGATCAAGCGATTTTTTAACCTTTTCCTTTTATTTTCTTAACCAAATATTAATTCATGTAAATACATTAAAACCATTTTTGTACCTACTTTAAAAAATACAAATCCACTCAATTGTCTTTGTGCCTTGTGCACCCTTCTCCTTTTCCATGTTTAGATATGATTCATCCCTTTTAGCGTAATTATTCGCTAAGGGATGACGACTTATCTTTACATCTTAAAATCAACTCAACCCACTTATTCTTTTCAAATTTTGTACCACGAACTACGAGGTTTTGATCTCGCATTGCACTTTGTGGGTACGTAGGCATAAGGCTTTAAAACCTTATCAAACACAAAATTATTAAAAAATATTCTTCTTCTCATCTCTTCCATCATTTCAAACAAACCAATTTCAGACCAAAAGCAATAAGTATTTCAAAGGGCTCCCGTAGAGTACTACGGATGAGTCGGGTGCCTAAAACCTTCCCGGTTCATAACCAATACCCTTACCCAATCTCTGTTTATTTCTTTTAGCCTTTGCTTTTAGAATCCTAGGTTTTATTCGTTCTTTTACCTTTTTCCATCCGGAAATAAAGAAAAGCACGGTGGCGACTCTGTGTTAATCGAGTTAAGTTAATCAATAGCTTACACTCACGATTTTACCGCTACACCTTCCAAGAAACTACGATGTCAACGCTAGGTGCGTTTTTCATTCTAACGCACCTGGTCACTCCACAGAAAAATGCAGGGCTCTGCATATGAAGGTCCAGGATCTGGTAGATTCAAAGGCCCTGAACTTCGCACCACCTCCCAATGTCATGAAAAATCCTATGCCAAGCCACAGTGGGCCAAGGATTAATGCTATAGAGGAAGGCTCACCCATGAGTTTAATAGAAGATATTGCAAGTATTAAGACACCTCTGGCAGAGGTTAAAGCTCAGCTTTTGAAATGCCAAGTGTTTCCAGGTTGTGAGGCCTATTGTGAATCTTGCAAGGTTTCCGAGAACGGGTGTGCATGCTTAAGGGATGGCATCAATAGCTTGATCAGAGAAGGCATTCTGCAAATAACCACAACCGCTTCTACAACACCAGCAACTCCTTTTACAGCAACAAATGATTCTTCTACAACTGCAACAACAATTGTTCCTACTGATTCATCTACAACTTCAGCAACCATTTCTTCCATCACTTCAATAAACAATAGTTCCATTTCATCTCCTTCTACAACTCCAGCAACCACCAACAATGATGTCTCCATAGTTACTATTTATTATGACCCGACAACGGTCCCGAATTCCAGCAACTTTCAACAATCTCAACAACAGTTTCAACCAAGCTTCAATTCACCACCACCAACATCCACCAGAAGTCCTGTCACTATCTTCTATGATCCACAGACAATAACGGTTCCAACATCTGCTGCAGTGAGCCCAGTCACCATCACGGTGCCAGGGGCCAATTCCATATGACAAAGAGAGTGTTGTACCATGGCATTATGGTGCTGACCTTTACTGCAATGGAGAAAAAGTCCTTCTTGATTCTTCAGTTCCTACCCCGCAAGTGGACAATGTCGGGGGAGGCGGAGGCTTCACCCGAAGCGGACGTCTCTTCACATCACAAGCTCCCAGAATTAATACTGAGGCAGAGGTTGCTGCCAAAGCCAAAGGGAAAAGTTTGGCACCTAAAGAACCTGCACCCAAAGAGACTCATAAATCATCCTTCGACCAGAATGTGGATGAATTTATGAGGATAATTAAAATAAGTGACTATAAGGTTGTGGACCAGCTCCACCAGACTCCTTCTAAGATCTCTATATTATCCCTTCTGTTGTGTTCCGAAGCCCATCGGGATGCACTACTCAAAGTTCTGCACGCTGCCTACGTGCCAGAAAAGATCACAGTGAATCAGCTTGAAACAGTTGTGTCAAATGTCAATACTAGCCATGGGCTAGGTTTCACTGATGCTGATTTGACTACAGAAGGATGTCACCACAACAAAGCTTTGCACATAACCCTGGAGTGCAAAGGAGTTGTACTATCTCATGTTCTTGTAGACAATGGGTCCTCACTCAATGTCTTACCCAAGAAAGCTCTTGTCAAGCTCGAATATGATGGAATAGCTCTCCGGCCAAGTAACCTTGTGGTCAGAGCTTTTGATGGCTCCAAGAGGTCTGTTCTTGGAGAGGTGGAGCTGCCAGTGATAATCGGTCCGCAGGTCTTTAAGACTACTTTCTATGTGATGGACATTCAGCCGGCCTACAGCTATTTGTTGGGTCGACCATGGATTCACTCCGCAAGCGCAGTAACGTCGACCCTTCACCAGAAATTGAAATATGAGTGGGAAGGACAGATTATCACCATCTGTGGTGAAGAGGACATATTTGTTATCCATTTGGCTACATACAAGTATATTGAGATGGATGGTGAAATCTATGAAACTATGAGCCAAGGGTTCGAGGCCCTGAATGTCAATGAGGCGACGACTGAAGTATTTTCTGCATCCCAGGAAGATAGGATGGGTACTTCAATTGTCTCCTATCAGCAAGCCCGGAAGGTTGTTGAAGATGGTAATGCCCAAGGCCGGGGCAAGCTGCTGCCAGTGGAGAAGAAGGAGGACAGATTCGGTTTGGGTTACAAACCATTACGACAAGATCAATCAGAGGATGCAATGGAGCCCAAGTTCATCAGTGGGGGATGCTCACCCCAGATGTTGTTAACAACCTGGAAGACGAGGCAGAAAGCGACCTCAACCTGGAGAGCTGGATACGTCCAAGGATCCCAGGTCACCAAGTCCTTAACTGGTCTTCCCAGGAAATTATAAGGGTTACTCCTGCAGAGTAATTATTATTTCCTGCTTTTTTCAGCATGCATCAAGTCCTGCATCTTGCCCAAGGTGTCTGGACTCATTTTGTAATAGGGCCATATTGTAATTTTGTGCAAATGAATTATCAATGAATATCGGACATCTTTTGCAAACAAGTCTCTTTTTCGCTCACTGTCTTTTCATTTTTTTACTTTTGTACAAAACAATAAAATGGCAATGTTTTCAAAATAAATAACTTCATTTTCACTTTTTCTAAACAAGATTAAAATTGATCACTAAAACAAACAAATCTCAACCCTTGTAGAGATTATCCTCCAGATCGCACCGACAAAAACACTGCTATGACCCTATATGACTTCGACAACCCAATTAATCAAGCTGATGAAGGGGTTGAAGAAGACTATGAGTTACCTGAAGAGTTAGCCAGGTTGTTGAGACAGGAAGAGAAAGTGATTACTCCTCATCAGGAGGAGGTTGAAACAGTTAATCTTGGTACCGAAGAGGATTTGAAAGAAGTAAAGATTGGGGCCAGTCTGCAGGCTTCAGTAAAAGAACAGCTCATTGACATGCTTCGAGAGTACGTCGACGTATTTGCTTGGTCCTATCAAGACATGCCAGGTATAGATACGGATATTGTTATACACAAGCTACCTTTGAAAGAATATTGCCCTCCAATGAAACAAAAGCTACGCCGTACTCTCCTAGATATGGCCATGAAGATTAAGGAAGAAGTACAAAAACAGTGGGACGTTGGTTTCCTTGCTGTAACTAGTTACCCGCCGTGGGTCTCTAACATTGTACCAGGGCCTAAGAAGGATGGCAAAGTACAGATGTGTGTGGATTACCGGGATCTGAATAGAGCTAGCCCGAAGGATGATTTCCCTCTACCTCACATTGATGTATTGGTCGATAACAAAGCTCAGTTCTCGGTGTTTTCCTTCATGGAAAGTTTTTCAGGGTATAATCAAATCAGAATGTCACCCGAAGGATGTTTTCCTTCATCACACCTTGGGGCACATTTTGTTACAAGGTAATGCCTTTTGGACTGAAGAATGCCGGTGCGACTTATCAACGGGCTATGGTGACAATGCTACATGGATGATATGATTGCTAAGTCCCTCACTGAAGAAGACCATCTGGTAAATCTGCTGAAGTTGTTCAAACGGCTGAGAAAGTATCAATTGAAGTTAAACCCCAACAAATGCACATTCGGGGTACGTTCCGGTAAGTTGCTGGGATTTATCGTAAGTGAAAAGGGAATGGAAGTTGATCCTAACAAAGTCAAAGCCATTCAGGAGATGCCTGCACCTAGGACCGAAAAGGAAGTTCGGGGATTTCTGGGTAGATTGAACTACATATCAAGGTTCATATCTCACCTCACTGCAACTTGTGAGCCCCTGTTCAAGTTGTTAAGAAAGGAACAAACGGTCAGGTGGAACGAAGATTGTCAGAAGGCTTTTGACAAAATCAAGGAGTACCTACAAGAACCTCCAATTCTCATGCCTCCGATTGAAGGAAAACCTCTAATAATGTACCTGACAGTATTAGAAGGATCAATGGGGTGTGTGTTGGGCCAGCATGACGAGTCTGGTCGAAAAGAGTATGCAATATACTACCTAAGCAAAAAGTTTACCGACTGTGAACAACGTTATTCACTGCTCGAGAAAACTTGTTGTGCTTTAGCGTGGGCTGCTCGCCGACTAAGACAGTATATGTTGACTCACACTACCTTGTTGATTTCAAATATGGACCCCGTCAAGTACATATTTGAGAATCCAGCACTTACCAGAAGGGTTGCAAGATTGCAAATGATTCTGACAGAGTATGACATTCAGTACACATCTCAAAAGGCCATCAAAGGCAGTGTACTGTCTGACTATCTAGCTGAGCAACCCATTGATGATTATCAGCCCATGAGATTTGATTTCCTTGATGAAGATATCATGTTCCTAAAAGAAAAACATCATGAAGAGCCTATTCACACTGAAGGGCCTGACCCAGAAGAAGAGTGGACAATGATGTTTGATGCGGTTGTCAATATGAATGGACGTGGAGTTGGTGCAATGCTCATTACACCTAAAGGAGTTCATATGCCTTTCTCGGCAAAACTCACCTTTGCCTGCACTAACAATGAAGAAGAATACGAAGCATGTATCATGGGTCTTGAGGAAGCCATTGACCTCAGAATCAAGGCTTTAACTATATTCGGAGATTCAGCTTTGGTAATCAATCAGACCAACGGCAAATGGTATACTCACCAAGAGCATCTGATTCCGTACCGTGACTATACGAGGAGATTATTGACTTTCTTCACAATAGTCAAACTTGAGTACATCCCTCGAGACGAAAATCAATTCGCAAATGCTTTGGCCACCATTTCCTCCATGATCAAGGTTCAGACTGCAAATTATGTGCCTCAAATTTCGGTATCCAGACTAGACCGACCAGCATACGTGTTCTCTGTGGACATTGCTAAAGATGACAAGCCATGGTTCCATGATATCAAAAGCTTTTTAGAGGATCAAACATACCCACCTGGGGCATCATCCAATGATAAAAAGACACTAAGAAGGTTGGTCGGTAGTTTCTTCCTCAATGCTGATGGTTAATTATACAAGCGAAACTTTGACATGGTTCTGCTTAGGTGTGTTGACAAGAAAGAAGCAGACTTGCTGATGCACGAGGTGCATGAAGGATCTTTCGGTACCCATGCTGGAGGACATGCAATGGCTAATAAATTGTTATGATCAGGTTACTACTGGATCACAATGGATGCAGACTGTTGTGCTTATGCCAGAAAGTGCCATAAATGCTAGATTTATGCAGATAAGGTGCATGTACCTCAAAATCCTTTGAACGTGATGTCTTCACCTTGGCCCTTTGCCATGTGGGGCATTGGCATGATTGGAAAGGTTGAACCGACTGCTTCAAATGGTCACAGATTCATCCTGGTAGCCATTGATTACTTCACCAAATGGGTTGAAGCAGCTTCGTATGCAAACGTCACCAGACACGTGGTAGCCAGATTTCTGAAAAGAGACATCATATGTCGATATGGAGTTCCCGAGCGAATCATTACTAACAATGGTTCCAATTTGAACAACAAAATGATGGCAGAGTTGTGCCGGGACTTCAAAATTCAACATCACAACTCTTCTCCTTACAGGCCCAAGATGAATGGCGCTGTTGAGGCAGCTAACAAAAACATCAAGAAGATTGTGCATAAGATGGTGGTTACTTACAAAGACTGGCATGAAATGCTACCATTTGCCTTGCATGGGTATCGAACCTCCATCAGAACGTCCACTAGGGCAACAACTTATCAGCTTGTGTACGGTATGGCGGCAGTCCTGCCTGTTGAAGTTGAGCTACCCTCCTTACGGGTACTGATGGATGTAAAGCTGAATGAAGCAGAATGGGTCCGATCTTGGTACAATCAACTGAATCTAATCGAGGAGAAGAGATTAGCCACTATTTGTCATGGGCAACTATATCAGAAAAGAATGAAGAAAGCCTTCGATCAGAAAGTTAGGCTTCAGGAATACCAAGTAGGAGATCTTGTGCTGAAAAGACTCCTTCCTCCTCATACAGACCACAGGGGCAAATGGACTCCAAATTACGATGGTCCATTCATAGTAAAGAAGGTTTTCTCTGGTGGAGCACTGATGCTCACTACTATGGATGGTGAAGATTTCTTATCCCTTGTGAATTCATATGCAGTTAAAAAATACTTCGCATAAAATGACCCGCTGGACATAAAAACAGAATGTAAGTCCAGGCAAAAATAGGGCATCCCGGCGAGTCAAAAACAGAATAAAAGAATAGGGAAAAAATAAGGGAAAATATATAAAATAAAATAAAAATGTACACCCGCTGAGTTGAAAAGCCGCATTGGACAGCTCAGGCAAAAAAGGGTATCCCGGTGGATCGAAAACCCAAAAGGGAGATCCACGCAAAATCAGGGAATAAGCGAACAACTGCATTCTGAATTCGTCTGTATCACTCATAACACGGTAAGCTTCGAAAGGATAAAGCATCAGTCAGAATCAACCTTCTTCAGAAAGCAAGATGAGAAGAACGTCAAGGTCATACATGTCATAGCAAAGGAAGTTCATTAGAGCGTCGTCAACATTGTCGGCACTTTTACTTTTCTCAATTTATAGCAATCTCCTCATTCCAGGGGATTTGTTTCTTTGACTGTATTTGCCAATTCAGGGCACCCAGATTAATAAAATCAGAATTTTCAGTCACATCTCTTTTTGTACATTTTTGTTTCGTTTGCAAAATGTCCAATATTCATAATAAATACTTGCATAAAACAAATGAGCCATTTTTAATAAATGCTTGTGGGAAATATATTTACTTTTAGGAATATCTAATTCCTATGACGGAATCCGGTAAGGGATACTTCGGGATACTCGTGCGTTTCTCTTGTCTTAACAGATTACAGGTATTCAATACGCAGCATGGGGCATGCCAAGCACACTTCCCCAACATACCTCCTCCCCGAATAGTATCTGAAATGCTTTTCCCCAGCGGACTTGTCAAAGACTCCTCATCCCTAGCACAAGTTTATTCAACAGGAGCATCCCCAGCCAAGTTCCCCACAGAGTTTCCATCCTCTCCCCAGAAGAGCAATGCCTGAAATTCTTGCACAACAAAGTGACAAAATATTTCTTCTCCCCAGCTGAGTTCTCCTTACAGGGTAGATCAACCAATGATCTATTTCCCCAAGCAGAGCTGTATCTTCTAACAGATCTAGCAATGATCTCTTCCCCAGTTGGGATATCCCTCCAAGCAGATCAGCCAAAGATCCAATCTTCAGTGGGATCCAAATCCCGGATCGGTTTCCCTTTGCATAATCATAGTATTCGCATCATTTCCCCCGCAAAGCGTAGCATTCCGTCTAATACGAAGCATTGCGGCAAAAATCAAACATTTGCATGATCACAAGCCAGGTTCGAGCCAGTCGCCTGCAAATACCATCAATATTTCATCAACAATATATAGAGCTCACATCCCTTGCAAATAAAAGCCAGAGCGTCCCCTTTGCACTCTCCAACACAAATGCCTGTTATATATACTCTTTCGACACTCGTCCGTGTCATATCATTCCCCTGCAGATATAAGGCAAAACATCCTCTCAAATACAAATACATGTACATACTTTCTTTGACACTCATCCGTGTCACTTTTCCCCAGCACAGTTGCCAAAACACTTGTTACAAACCAAACACTTGTCTACAACACACTCTTTTTGACACCCGTTCGTGTCATCCTATCCCCACAGGTTGCCGAAACATCTTTTACACTCTAACATTCAAATATTTGTTCATAAATTATACATATTTGACACTCGTCCGTGTCATACTCTCCCCAGTAAGATTGAACACTCGTCCATGTCTTGCTCATACTTCACCAACAATACTCACTCATACTTATACATAAGTCTCTGATACTCGTCTGTATCTTGTATATATTATTATTCCCCACAGATTCGACACTCGTCTGTGTTCTTTGTTAACTAGTTGGTACTCGTCCGTACCATCATCTCTGAACACGCGTCAACGTTTGTTTCTACTGATACTCGTCTATATCATGGTCTTAAGGATGCTCGTCCGCATCTTTAATCTATACACAGCGTCAAACACTTATACCTTTTATTCTGGAAAGCGTAAATACTCGTCCGTGTTTACCATTACCCAGCAGAACAACTTTCTCCTATCTGACATTCGTCCTATGTCGTGATACTTTCGGCAGCCGTACCCTGCCAGGTGATCGTCCTTCACCTTTGGATGACCGTCCCTCATCCTTTCCCCAGCAGAGTCTCCATTATTGGAACCCTTTTCTATCCGACATTCGTCCTATGTTGTGATAAAGAGCAGCCATCCCCTGCTAGGTGATCGTCCTTCACCTTTTGATGACCGTCCCTCATCATTTATCTGATGGCCGTCCCCATCATTGATCGTGTTATCCGGCATTCGTCCTATGTCGTGATAAACCCCGAACACAACCGTACCCTGCTAGGTGATCGTCCTTCACCTCTTGATGATCGTCCTTCATCATGCTTATGTGATAGCCGTCCCCATCGTCGACCTTTTCTATCCGACATTCTTCCTATGTCGTGATAAAGAGCAACCGTCCCCTGCTAGGTGATCGTCTTTCACCTCTGATGACCGTCCCTCATCATTATTTTGTTTATTCTTCAACCCGATGGTCGTCCCCATCGTTGTTTACTTTACTTTGCAAACCTGATGGTCGTCCCTATCATTGCATTTACTTTAACCCCAATAGAATCTTGTTCTTTTACCCGATGGTCGTCCCCGTCATGGTCTCTTGATTTCCCCAGCTTGTCGGTCGTCCCCGTCATTGCTTAGCCTACCACTTTATCCCCAGCAGTCGTCCTCTGCTCGATGGTCATCCTCCATCACCCTCATTTAATAATTATACTTTACTACCTTTTGCAATTTATATCCCTTTTCTTCTTCTCCTCAGTGAGTGCAAATTTCGGACTGTCTCTGGTATTCAACCACAAGTTATCTTGTTTGTCTATTAAGCCAGGCGCTTACATCCTGCACAACTAACACATGTTTGAATAGGGGCAGCTGTAAACACCCCAAATTTTCCCTCACTCATATTCACACCATGGCTTTTGATCTTTCATTTGTTGCATAAACATAAGCATACCATCTCATATTGCATTTTTGTTTCACTGCATAGTTCAAGTTCATCTGCATCTAGGGTTTGTGATCTGAGTAATCCCAAGATCCATCTGAGCCACCCCAAGAGCCTTAAAGCATTCCAAGAGGGTCCATGTGTGTTCCATCATCATATTATATCCCTCAAAGTTCAAAGAAGTCAAGAAATCACAAGAACTGGCAAGGCATGGAAGCAGAACTAGGGTTTTCACTACACAGATGACCAAAATTAGGGTTTTGGTTTCTGAGGCATAAACACCAAATTTTTGGGCCATTCTTGTTTCTAATTTTCTTAATATGTTATAAGGATCATGTGTACCAAGTTTGATGAAGAAACTCATTATGGAAGTCATCTGTTCATTAGGTAACTTCTTGAGCAAGTCAGGGCAAAATCAGGGCATCTGAGGTATTTTCATCAAATTGAAGTTATATGATCTTTATTTGATCATTGAAGTGCTTGGAAGTTCACAAAATTGAATTAATTTGAGCTAAACCAAAAGTTGTCAAAAATGGAAATGACTTGTAATGGAAACTTTCCATTTTGGGAAAGTTCTTCAACCTCCTCTTTCTTGATCAAAACTGCTTCAAATGAAAAATTCTTGGTCATGAAAGTTATATATTAGGTCTTTCCCTTTTCAAAAAGTACAAGAACATGTCTTGATTCATTATGGAACTCATGTTATGATCCTTCAAAGTTGGCAAAAATCACATAATTTTCACATTCATGCCAAAGAGGGATTTTTGCAAATTCACTTGCCAAGCTTCTAAGTGACCTCTAATTGACTTCTAAACATCATAACAACATCACATGACTCATTTTGCTCAGAATTGCCCAAGGAACCACAACATTTCATGCCTTGAATCACAAGATACATCAAAGAGGGAAATATGCAAAACTCATACAAACCCTAGTTCCATGTGTTCCAGCTCATCAAATCTGATCCATAAGCCTTCCTTGATCTCAGCTAAGCCCAGCCATGCCCAAATCCTGCCCTGACCCGTGCCCATACCTCAAGTACAACCAAGCTTGACTTTTTGCAAAATCACCTATACCAATCAGCATAGGCCACAACCACTCTTCTGACCTATCAAGACATGATATGTGGACATTATGCAAGCCATAACACACAACACATTGCCCTGAATCATCCCATAGCTCAGATTGCCAAAAATCCCTCAAGAACTTCATCTCTTCGAATGTCTCAACTCAGCCATCAAAACTTCAAAGAAACTTCACCAATCATCTCCATACATCCTCTAGATCATTTCACACCCCTCACATTGGCCTGAAACTACCTCAAACAAAAACACGATTTTGACATGCTCTGAACTGAAACCTTCAAAGTAGCCTACATAAACTCCTTTCAAGCATTCCAGAAGCATAAGGGGATCAAAGGGAGTGGTTTAGCACCAAAGAAGAGCCCAGAAAGTTCTAGTTTCGAAAGCTTCAACTCAGGTAACCTCAAGAACATTTTTTCCAGAAATGTGTTTTTAAGTTCTTATATTGTTCTATATGTTGCACTGATCATGGGGATGTGTTTAGTTTTGAAAATGAGCAAGAAATAAGCATGTATTAACTCTCTGAAATTTTGCCCGTGAAACTTGATTGTTTCGATTCTTGTTGTTGTTGTGAAATAAATGAAATTTGTTGCTGGATTCTTGTTTGTTGTTGTCCATTGATCATTTCTGGAGAGTTTGATGCGTTTTAGTGGGGTTTTGAGAGAGATGGCATGAGAGGTTGGCCGGAGAAGATGACCGGAGCTTGCTCCGGTCACCTGAAAGTGTTTAGGGTTAGGATTAAGGTTAATTAGCTCAGTTTAAACTTAGGCCCTTGGATCTTGCTGCGCGTTTTTGGATGGCCAAGATCAGTTCATTAAAACCCTAATTATTAATTAATCAGATTAATTAGTTTTAATTAAATATTTTGCCAAATTCAATCCTAGCCTCAGGATAGCGCGCGCAGTCAACTAGGATTTGAATCTCAGCCTTCAGATTAGATTACTTCCCATTTATTTGATTTTTAATTCATTTTCTTGCATTTTCTTTCCACATTTATTTTAAAATAGCAAAAATCATTAAACAAATCTGGAAAAAATTTATCATGACTTTTATTAATTTTTCAGAAACCAAAAATATTTTTTTTTTTTTTTTGCATATAAAAAGTATTTTTAAAATATTTTAATGTTTATTTTAATTAATTAATGGAAATTAATTAATTAAAATAGCATTTAGGTTTCTAAAAATCACCAAAAAATTCATGTTGCATCTTGACACATTTAGAAACATTTTCAAACCCCTCATACAAATTTCTTTTTGGTTTTAATCATCATTTGACAATTTTCTTTGAATTTAGGGTTCATAAAATCACATTTTTAAACCCTAACCATTGAAAAATCTTTTCTGCCTAACCATGAAGGGTTTGAAGATGGTTCTTTTTGCATTGTTTCACACATATCATGTAGTATCTAGGATATTGTTGGCATGAATTTATCTTTCATTTTCAATTTGTTTGGAATTTTACATTGAGGATGACCCAAAAAACCCTAGAAACTTAGGAAATTCATAACTCCTTCTAGGTTTAACTTCTGACCCCCCCCCCCCCCTTTGGATGGTAACCTAGTATAGGTTTAGGGTTCCTTTGGGTGAATTTTCAATTTTTTATCATGTCATTTTCTTCTGTCTTTTCCATTTGCATATCATCCTTTCATGTAACCCTAATTTTGCATCTTCACTTGCATTCATCTTGCATATGCATCCATACATGAACTTGCCATGACATTTCATGCATTCATATGCCATCTTAGACATCTTAGGACATGTTAGAATCATGATTGATCATTTCTTCATTCATTTGCCATGTTTAGCATTCATTTCATTTCTTAAACTTTCATGTGTTTTCAAACTTCAAAGCATGCCTACATGACATCTCATTCTTTGTATGATCATTCATATACACTTTGAATGCCTTTGCATCATCTCACATGACATTAACATTGCATAAACATTTCTGACTTTGGTCATTTCATCTCATCTCATCTCATTTCATTTCATTTCTTTATGCTTTATATCTTATGAATTCATGCTAACATTTTCAGGTGGTAAGTTACTTTGAGAAGTGGATTTGCCTTCACTTCTCATTTTTCTTCATCTCTTATATATGCATCTTGCTGATTTCTTTGAAGTGAACTTGTTCACTTGTGTTCCCCTCTCACTTTCTTTCTTTAAGTTACTTACCTTCCTCATTGAAGTAAGTAACTTATTTCTTCTGCTTCTTCCTCCTTTCATCTGCTTCTTCCATTGGTGGCTTCCTTGAAGATCCTTCTCAAACCTTATAAACCATAGGAACATCCAAGCATGGTAATAATTAGGACTTATTAGTCTCCTTTAGACTTTTTTTTACCTTTGAGTCTTCTTTGTGTCTCTCCTCTCATCTCATCATTAGAGACTAAACCTTTAAGGTTTTAGGACTTTGGAATTAAGGTTATGCCTGCATCCTTATCTTAGGATGGAGTGTATAACTTTAATCCTAAGTGTTAAACCCTTAATCTGTTTAAACCTCTTAATTAACCCATCTAATAATCACTAAGACATTAATTTGTAACTTGGGCCTTACATTAGGGTTCTAATTATTCCTTTATGGGTAAGAAGGACTAACCCTAGTGTTTAATGGACAAGTCCCCCTCAAGTTGTCTTACAAATCATAAAACGCACTTCTTAATCTCACCCTTAATTAAAATCTATTTAATAAAGGCTTGTTTTGTCATGAATTTAATCCCTAGCCATGGATTAAGTTGAGGTATCTTCCTCAGCTTAAGTGTTCTCATCTATTATCCTTCTATTAGGATGGTGTAATAAGCTCACTAATCTGTGATTAAAGATTAAACTCATTACTTAACACTAAACAAAAACCCAAAAAACATCTAAATAATCACAAGTAGGTTAATAATCTTAATCCTACATCATCATGGCAATTAAGTTGAGATGCTTATCTCATACTTAAAGTATTCTCATTATCCCGAATCAGGGAGGATATAATGAGTTTACAAGCCCTTGATTAGGCTTAAGCTCATTAACTTATGACAAACTCCAAAAATAATAAAAAACTGAAAACACCAAAAACAAACAATAATCGTCTCCTTCGGGATTCTTTTCTCATCACACTCACTCATAAACGAGAACTCGCTTCTTCTGTCTAATGCAAGACAGTTAGCACTCGAGCCAGACGAGTCATACACTTGAGCATAGGGAAGTAGGCAGTTCATAGTTAATTTATCTTTCAATCTCTTTGAGTCGAACTACGGTGTTCTGACTTCCTCATTGCACGAGAGGATACATAGGCATAACTTAACAGTTATCGAACAAAAGTATCTGTGTCTTCCCCCTCTGTCAGCATTCTTTTAAGCCTCAGTCCTGAGCATTCACCCTTCTGCACTGACACTTGTATATTCTTTTTCAGCGTTTGCACACAGATAGCACATACACTTACCCTTTTAAACACAATCTTGTAAGCGTGGATCCCGTCGAGTACGACGGACAATCTGGGTGCTAATACCTTCCCAGGTTGTAACCAACCCCTTTCTCAGTTTCTCTGGTTCGCAACCGTCTTATCCATCTCTTTCTAGGTTTATGCAGTATTACCTTTCCTTCGAGATAAAAATGCCTAGCTGGCGACTCTATTCATTCTCTTTTCTCTTTTCGCCGACCGTTCGCGTCTGCACTGGGATGCAAATCTTCGGGAGAGACACTTGTATGGTATGATATGTTCATCCATTGTCACCCGACACTCAAAGACAGATTTAATTGTTTCCCTTCCATGTCAATTTTTTCAAAAAAATCATCATGTTTCAAATGCAATGTTCTTTTTTTTTGCCAAACATTTAGGACATTTTTGCAAACAAAGTAAATACAACACAACACGGCTTTATGACTGAATATTCATTCATTGAGTGGCCTCTGAATAGGCAAAGCTTTACATCGGGAAGCAACTATCTGGAAAGAGGTAGCTACTGTAAAATTGAGAAAAGAAACTATCATAATGGCAATGTGCACGGCATTCCAATGAGTTTCCTTCTTGCTACGACCAGCATGTCTTCAAGAATTTATGTTCTTGCCTTTGCTTTTTGAAGGAGATAAGTGGACTGATTCTATCCTTCTGATATTGTCAGACTGCACGAAACAGTGATTTGGTTCAGATTGCCCGGATCGTAATTGTTTGCTTATTCCCTTATTTTGCATGGATCGCCCTTTCGGGTTTTCAATCCACCGGGATACCCTTTTTTTGCCTGAGCTGTCCGATGTGGCTTTTTAAATCAGCGATGTACATATTTTCATTTATTTCCCTAAATTTTTCCCGAGCTTTTTATTCGGTTTTTAGCTCGCCGGGATGCCCTTTTCTTGCATGGACCTTAATTCTGTTTTTGTGTCCAGCGGGTCTTTTATGCGAAGTATTTTTTAACTACGTCTGAGTTAATAGGAGACTGGAAATCTTCTCCATCCATAGTAGTGAGCATCAACACCCCCCCCTGAGAAAACTTTCTTTACTATGAACGGGCCTTCATAGTTTGGGGTCCACTTGCCCCTGTGATCTGAACCTGGAGGAATGATCCTTTTGAGCACAAGCTCGCCTGCTTGATACTCTCGAGTACGTACTCGTTGGTCGAATGCTCGCTTCATTCTCCTCTGATAAAGCTGACCATGAAAAATAGCTGCTAATCTCTTTTCCTCAATTAGGCACAACTGATTGTACCGGGCACGTACCCACTCAGCCTCATCAAGCTTCACATCCATCATCACACGCAATGAAGGAATTTCTACCTCAACAGGCAAGACTGCCTCCATTCCATACACCAATGAGAAAGTAGTTTCCCCAGTTGACGTCCTGACTGACGTTCGGTACCCATTTAGTGCAAATGGTAACATCTCATGCCAATCTTTGTAAGTGACAACCATCTTCTGCACAATCTTCTTAATGTTCTTGTTAGCTGCATCTACTGTGCCATTCATCTTTGGCCGATAAGGGGAAGAATTGTGATGTTGAATCTTGAAGTCCTGGCACAGTTCTGCCATCATCTTGTTGTTTAAGTTAGAACCATTATCAGTAATGATTCCCTCAGGCACTTCGTATCTGCAAATGATGTCTCTTTTCAGAAATCTGGCTACCACTTGACGAGTGACATTGGCATAAGATGCTGCTTCAACCCATTTGGTGAAATAATCAATCGCAACCAAGATGAAACAATGACCGTTTGAAGTAGTAGGCTTTATCTTCCCGATCATGTCAATGCCCCACATAGAAAAGGGCCAAGGAGATGACATGACGTTGAGCGGGCTTGGAGGAACATGCACCTTGTCTGCATATATCTGGCACTTATGGCACTTACGGGCGTACGAACAACAGTTTGCATCCATTGTTAGCCAATAATACCCTGATCTCAACAACTTCTTAGCCATAACATGTCCTCCTGCATGAGTACCGAAAGATCCCTCGTGGACTTCTTACATTAACAGGCCTGCTTCGTGTCTATCCATGCATCTGAGCAAGACCATGTCAAAGTTCCTCTTATACAAAACTCCGTCTGCGTTCAAGAAGAAGGTAGCAGCATGTCGTCTCAAGGTCTTCTTGTCATCGGATGATGCCCCAGCTGGGTACTCTTGTTTTTCTAGGAAAATCTTGATATCAAAATACCAAGATTTCTCATCAGACACTGCGTCTACAGAGAAAACGTAAGCTGGTGCGTCAATCCTGGAAATGTCAATCCTGGACACGTAGTTCCAACGCAAGACTTTGATGGACGAAGAAAGAGTAGACAATGCATCGACAAATTGATTCTCATCTCGTGGTATGTATTGAAGCTTAACTGTTGTGAAGAACGTCAACAATCTTCTGGTATAATCCCTATAAGGAATTAAGTGTTCTTGATGTGTATACCACTTGCCGGTAACCTGATTGATAACGAGGGCCGAATCTCCGAATATATTTAGGGTCTTAATCCGAAGATTAATAGTCTCCTCTATTCCCATTATGCACGCCTCGTATTCCGCTTCATTGTTGGTGCAGCCAAAAGTAATTCTGGCAACGAAGGGAAAATGAACACCTTCGGGAGTGATAAGAACAACACCAACTCCACGTCTGTTGATATTGACTGCCCCATCAAACATCAACTTCCATTTGGATTCAGGGTCTGGCCCCTCCTCCGGAAGTGGTTCCTCGCAATCTCTTGCCTTGAGGTACATGATGTCCTCATCAGGGAAATCAAACTTCATCGGTTGATAGTCGTCTTCAAGTTGTTGTTGTGCAATATAATCCGACAATACACTTCCTTTGATGGCTTTCTGGGAAGTATATTATATGTCATACTCTGTTAAGATCATTTGCCACCTTGCAACCCTTCCGGTTAATGCTGGTTTCTCGAAAATATACTTGACAGGGTCCATTTTTGAGATTACCAATGTGGTATGGTTCAACATGTACTGTCTCAGTCGGCGAGCAGCCCATACCAAAGCGCAACAAGTTTTCTCGAGCAGGGAGTAACGGGATTCACAATCGGTAAACTTTTTGCTAAGGTAGTAAATAGCATGCTCTTTTCGACCAGACTCGTCATGTAGGCCTAGAACACACCCCATCGACCCTTCTAACAGAGTCAAGTACATGATAAGTGACCGTCCTGGAACTGGAGGCATTAGAATCGGAGGCTCCTGCTAATATTCTTTTATCTTTTCAAAGGCTCTTTGACAGTCCTCATTCCACCTGACCGTTTGCTCTTTTCTCAACAATTTGAATATTGGCTCGCATGTCGCAGTTAGATGAGATATAAACCGCGAAATTTAGTTCAATCTCCCTAAGAACCCATGCACTTCTTTTTCTGTTTTCGGTGCAAACATATCTTGTATTGCTTTTACTTTTGCAGGATCTACCTCAATCCCCCTCTGACTAACAATGAAACCCAGAAATTTACCGGAACGCACTCCGAAAGTGCACTTGTTTGGATTTAATCTTAATCTGTACTTTATCAACCTATCAAACAACTTTTTGAGATTAACCAGATGCCCTTCTTCGTCCTGGGACTTGGCAATCATATCTTCCACATAACATTCAATTTCTTTATGGATCATATTGTGGAACAAAGTTACCATAGCTCGTTGATACGTTTCCCCGACGTTCTTCAATCCAAAGGGCATAACCTTGTAACAGAATGTACCCCACGGGGTAATGAACTTCGTTTTCTCCATGTCTTCCGGTGCCATCTTGATCTAATTATACCCGGAGAAGCCATCCATGAAAGAAAATACCGAGAACTGAGCGGTGTTATCTACCAGCACATCAATGTGAGGTAATGGAAAGTCATCCTTTGGACTTACTCTGTTTAGATCCCGATAATCGACACACATCCGGACCTTGCCATCTTTCTTTGGTACAGGCACAATGTTAGATACCCAAGGTGGGTAACTAGTCACAACAAGGAACCCGGCATCCCACTGCTTTTGAACTTCTTCCTTGATCTTCATACCCATATCGGGGCTAGTTCTTCTCAGCTTTTGCTTCACCGGAGGACAGTCTTCCTTTAGTGGTAGCTTGTGCACAACAATGTTAGTATCCAACCCTGGCATAGCCTGATAAGACCAGGCGAAGATATCCACATATTCACGTAGCATACCAATCAACTCCCTCTTTACCTTGGCCTGCAGACTGGCCCCAATCTTTATCTCCCTCTTTACATCTCTAGATCCGATGTTGATGATCTCTATTTCTTCCTGATGAGGCTGAATAACCCTTTCCTCTTGTTTCAACAACCTGACCAATTCTTCTGGGAGTTCACAGTCTTCCTCAACCCCTTCCTCAGCATGGTAGAAAGGATTGTCGAAGTCATGCATAGTCATAGCAGGAACGTTGTCACAGGAATCCGAATGATCAGCACTGCACAAGTGATGTGCTCATTTCAGAATCGGGGTTTTCTCCAAAGGAGACACAAACACATAAAAACACAGGAAAGAAAAACATTGCCATTTTATTTGTTTTGTGAAAAATTTAAAAGCGAAAGAAAGAGAACGCATTTTGCTTGAAAAATTTCCTTTATTTCATGGAAAAAGTAATGCATTAAAAACATGGTGGACCTACAGATGGATCCATGCACTTTGGGCAGAGTGCAGGATTTGACATGCAGTATGATAAAAATGGAAACAAAGAAAATTACTTCGACTGCCAAGTAACTTGAACAAAATTTTCGGCAGACCAGCTCCGGAGCTCCTCCCCTGGTACGCATGGGTGAATCCAGTTATCCAAGTCACAGTCACTATCCCCATCTGCATTTGTTGCACAAACATTGTTGTAATCCAGCATTCCAGCACTTGTGAATGCTATGGGCTTACTGTTATGAGACCAGCTGGACTGACCAGGCTGATATCCAAGACCGAACTTGTCATCCTTTTTTCCACTTCCAGCAACTTGCCCTAACCCTGGGCATTTCTGGATCGAACTACCTCCTTAGCTTTCTTGTAGGAGTAGATAGGGGTCCCTTCCTTCTCGTGGCTCTGAACTGCTGGAGACAAAATATTGACATTGACCGTCTCAAAAGCTTGGCAAAGTGTTTCATGGATCTCCCCGTCCATTTCCACATACTTGAAGGTCGACAGATGGTTCACGAAAATATCTTCTTCTCCGCATACAGTAACAACCTAGCCGTCTACCACATACTTCAACTTCTACTGCAACGTGGATGTCATTGTGCCAGCAGCGTGAATCCAAGGATGTCCCAGCAAACAACTATAAGCGGGTTGAATATCCATAACATAGAAAGTACTCTTGAACACCTGAGACCCAATCTTTACCGGTAGCTCCACCACCTTATAGTCGTTTTTCTTAATTATTCTCATGAATTCCTCGACTTCTCTTTCAAAAGTGCTCTGACTAGCAGCAGGAGTTGTCCCCTCTTCAGTTGCTAACTGCTTACCCTTAGCTTTTGCAGCAACCTCAGCTTTGAGATCACCTCTAAGAGCTTGAGGAGCAAAGAGACGCCCACTCCGTGTAAATCGACCCACTCCTCCGAAATTCACAACAGTCGGGTCAATTGTCACTGCTTTACTCTCCACCTTCTGGCCTTCTACGTACACATCTGAGCCATAGTGACAAGGAATGGCCTTTTCATTAGCATAGGGAACTGCTACCAGAACAGTAATGGTCACTGGACTCACCTCTGGAACATAGATAGTCACCTGTTCTCTCCGAACAGGAACTTCAGCAGGATCAAAGTAAATTGTTATGGTAGACACATAATCACCTTTATGGTCAACTCTGTCGAACTGTAGTGACCCCTCTTCAATCAAACTTTGCAGCCTAACCTTCAAATCCCCACAACCATTAACAGAATTCATGCAACCCTTGCAGTCGAAATCACAACCTGGGAATACCTGCCCTTTCAACAATCTGTCTTTCACGACTAACAAGGAAGTCTTCACTTCACCCACATCCAAGATCAGGTTCAACTTCTCGCCACTGCCGATAGCGTTTATCCTAGCCCCACCATGATTCGGAATGGGGTTTGATGTAACATTTGGGGGTGGTGTGAAGTTAATTGCTTTTAAATCAATCAAGTCTTTGACCTTATGCTGCAATTCCCTGCACTTCTCCGTTGAGTGCCCGGGAGCTCCTGAATGAAATGCACATCTTGCATTAGCATCATACCCTACTGGAAGTTCTCCAGGTAGAGGTGGTGCTAATGTCCTCAACTGAACCAAATTCAATTCTAACAATCTCTGGAGCAATGTTGTGTACGTCATTGGGATAGCTTCGAGCACCCTGTTAGCTAGATTAGCTTGTATCTATTGATAAGGCCTTTGCTAATAGTTATTGCAAAGCGTTATTTTTGTTGTTGTGGTTGTTGTACAAGACCTGTGGGGATGGTGACAGCTGCCACCTGCTCATAGGATCCTCTGTATCCGCGGCCCCGACCTCGACCGTACACAACATTAGTCTCTCCCTCCCTTCTTCTTAGAGGTCCACTGAAAGCATTTCTCACACCACTTGAGCTACTTGCACCAGTGTCTTGAATCTTCCCCATTTTCAGCAGAGTTTCAACCCTTTCTCCAGCTATCACGATGTCATTAAACTTCGTTGCTGAACAAGATGCAAATCTCTCAATAAACACCCCTTGCAGCGTTCCCATGAACATATTTGCCATTTCATTCTCCAAAAAGGGAGGTTGTACTCGAGCAGCAAGCTGACGCCACCTCTGGGCGTACTCTTTGAACCATTCTTTAGCATTCTGAGACATTGTCTGCAACTGGGTACGATTTGGAGCCATATCCAAATTATACTGATACTGCTTCACAAATGCCTCAGCTAAATACTTCTAGCTTCGAATATTGACTCTGCTTAGCTTCATGTACCACTCCAAGGAAGCTCCTATGAGACTATCCTGGAAGTAATACATCCACAACTTCTCATCATCTGTATGCATAGCAATCCTTCCCATAGAAGACTGGAGATGAGTTTTCGGGCAAGCTGTTCTGTTGTACTTATCAAAAGTAGGGACCTTGAACTTGTAGGGAATTCTTACCCCTGGCACTAAACCCATATCAGTGATGTCAAACCCTAGAGAACTCTGAGATTGAATGGCATGAATCTGCTCTGCCATTTTTTCAAATCTTCTATTCATGTCAACTCCTTGGCCTTCTGCCTCATCCAACAAAGTGAAATGCTCGTCCTGCCCATCCATCTGCATATTATTCACCCATTCATTGATAATAGTGACCCCTGGTTGCACTACAGGGATTTCAACATGACGGGCGCCAACCCCGTTGCGATTGCCTCCATCTTCTGTCCCATTATTCCTGGCTTGATTGTTCTCTACCATTTCGCGCAAACTCTCTTGAGTTTGACCCATCCCAGCCATGAGGGTCATGAAGTTGTCCATTCTCGTCCTCAAATCAGCCAGATCTGCTTACATCTGATCTATTTCTCTTTCTCTGTTCACCTTTGTAGGGTATATGTGCACCGTTGACTGTCTCTGAACCTTCTTGGGAGCTATAGTACCTACAAGTGACATGAACATTAGAACACTGGAGAAATACCTACAACACAACAAACATGTTATATGCATGCAATGTAATTGTTCATGTTTCCGTATTTAGGCATTAACATGCCCTAGTTCTGGTATTTTGACAGAAAATGCTCCAGATGACCCTTTTTGAAAACTAAATTTTCAAACTCTTTTGAGGAGTATTCAGACTCTGATGCCTTAGGACAATCAACTTTGCTCATTCATAAATGGTAACTGGAAAATATCATTGCATAGCCTGAACAAACCACCAACAACCAGAGTCATAGACAAAAACAGAATTCCCAGAAGGGGGACAATTAAATGACAGAAAGATAAAGCAAGACTCCCACAACAAGCCTGTAGGTAGTCTGGATACAATCAACAATAACCTAAAACCCTAGGCTAAAAGGAAGATCCAGGCTCCTCTTCTGTAGTCACCACCTCCGTTCGGTTCTTCTTGACGCCTACTCTTAGCTTAAGATCTACAATCTCCTTCATCGCTTCCTTCAAGGCTAACTGGCTCTGTTCCAATTGCTGAGTCTTTTCCCTTCGTATCTTTTGAACTTGTTCGTCCTCTTCTTTTTTGAATGCCATCTGCGCTTCAAAAAACTCTTCCTTTTCTTTGTACTTCTTTTGCTCCTGTTCTCTTTGGCCCTGTAACCAAGTAATGGATTGACGAGTTTCTCTAAGCGTCCATGGGAGACTTAAAACCCCATATATTTATCTTTTGTATTTTATTGTTATTTCTTTGTAAGCCCAAGGGGTAAAAATTATATTAAGTATTTACTAATAAAATTTTGTTCTTGTTTTCTTTTAAACAAATTTAAATCATGCGGTCCTTGAAAACATTGCATAAACATATGCATACCATATCATTACATCACAGGTTTCTTATGAACAAGTATCTTATCTTCTCACTGTTTATTTCAGCATAAATGGCTCTCGAACAAACTATTAAGGATCTCCAGTCTCAGAATGCACAATTTCAAGAAATGTTTTTGAACTTGTCTAAGGGACAAGATGAGCTGAAGGCACTTTTAACCAAGAAAAAGAAGAAGACCAGAAAATCAGCGGGCTTCATCAACCTGGGTAGAAGATTCAGAGGTCCTGTCAAGACAGAGGAAGAGGTTAAGAATCTTGAGTCTAAAAATTCTGAGAGAGAAGGAGGCAGTCTCCATGATACTGTGGAAGATTCTGATTCTGAAGAGAACTATTATCATGATCCTACTAGTGAAGAAAAGTATAAGATGCTAGTGGACAAAATGAATGTTATGGAACTACAAAAGAATTATGGGTTTGACTTTGAAGATTTGAGTTTGATTTCTGGAGTCTCCATCCCTATGGGTTTCAAGGTTCCTACTTTTGTGGTGTATGATGGTGTGTCTTGCCCAAAACTGCATTTAAGGTCTTATGTCAGAAGAATCCAACCCCATACTCCTGATAAGAATTTATGGATACATTTCTTTCAAGAGAGTTTGTCTGGATCCCAACTGGAATGGTATTATCAACTGGAGAGTACCAACATTCGCAACTGGAATGATCTTGTTGAGTCTTTTTATAAGCAGTACCAATACATTTAGCACCAACTCGCATGCAGCTCCAAAGCATGTCCATGAATGCCAAAGAAAGTTTCAAGGAGTATGCTCAGAAGTGGAGAGATCTGGAAAGTAGGGTTCAACCCCCTTTGACTGACAGAGAATTAGTTGATATGTTCATGAGTACGTTGACTGGTCCTTTCTATAGTCATCTCATTGGAAGCTCGTCATCTGGCTTCATTGAGCTAATAATGATTGGAGAACATGTGGAAAGTGGGATACGAAGTGGAAAGATTCAGATAGTTGCTTCTTCAAGTATCATCAAGAAGCCCCCTCATGGGAAGAAGGAATCCAATGTTGTGTATGGCCAGCATGGTCGTAATGATCGTAACCAATCTGTGGGAGCTGTTTTGATTTCTAATCCTACACCTCCACCACAAGAGCAGCAACAGAGTAGTCATCCCAAGCCTAGGAGGCAATTTACCAAGCTCAATATGCCATTGGCTCGGGCTTTGCAGCATATGTTGAAAAGAGAATTGATTACTTTGAAGGACCCACCACAGAATATCAATACTTCCTCTTCTCGTTACAATCCCAATGCAAGGTGTGAATACCATTCTAATGTCCCTGGCCATGATACTAACAGTTGCTGGTCATTGAAGAACAAAATCCAGGATATGATTTAGAATGGAGAAATTGAGTTTGACCCTCCGGAAACTCCTAAGGTGATTACTGCTCCTATGCCTAAACATGAGAAGACTGTTAATGTTGTTGATGAGGTTGTTTATGTTCGTACTGTGGCTGAAATAACTACTCCTTTAGCCATTGTCAAGAAGAAACTTGTGCAAGCCGGTTTATTTTCGGGTTGCAGGGAAGATTGTTTTTACTGTGCCTATAAACCTGATAGCTGTTGGAGGTTGAGGTCAGGTATTCAACGCCTGATAGATAACTATACTATACTATTTGAGAGGACCCCTTCTATAGAGAGTCTGTGTGGAGGTTTGGCTCAAGATTTGAAAGTTGAAGATGTGGCTATGGTTAACAAGATTCCTATGAAGATTACTTCCAATGGTCCAGTAAGGATCACTTCTAAGGGTCCTGTGAAGATTACTGCTGAGCCAAAGGTGGCTCCAATGATTATTACTACTCCTGGTCATATCCCATATACCTCTGACAAGGCTATACCCTGGAATTATGGTTCTGATGTTTATATCCATGGTGTCAAACAAGATCCTTTGACTGATGCACTTGTTACTGATGTTAATCTTGATATGGACAATATTACTGGATCCAGTAAGGTTACCAGGAGTGGAAGAATTTTCTCTCCAGAAGACACCTCAGAGACAGCTTCTACTCCAGTTCATATCTCTAATTATGGGCCAAGTACTGAGGCTCGGGGAAAAGGACCATTGATTGAACCTGTTAAAGTTGAATCACCAGTTAATGAAGATCTCTCTAAGCAGATGGAAGAAGTACTGAAGATCATCCGCAAGAGTGATTATGATGTTGTTGACCAGTTGGGGCATACTCCCTCCAAAATCTCCATGTTATCTTTGTTATTATGTTCTGAAGCCCATGCCAAGGCTTTAATCAAATTCTTGAAGACTGCTCATGTGCCACATGAAATCTTTGTGGACCAATTTGAAAATTGTGTTGCTCATCTAACTAGTGATAATGGTTTGGGTTTTACTGATGTTGATCTGACTCCTGCTAAAAGAAACCATAATAGAGCTCTGCACGTCTCTATTGAGTGTAAGGGCACTACTTTGTCTCATGTATTGGTGGATAATGGTTCTTCGTTGAATGTATTACCTAAGGAGGTTCTAGACAAACTCAACTTGAAGGATGTAGTGTTAAGACCAAGTAACATGGTGGTGAGGGCCTTTGATGGTTCAAGAAGAATGGTGCATGGAAATGTGGATCTTCCAATCAAAGTAGGCTCTCAAGTCATTAATTCCACTCTCTATGTGATGGATATTCATCATGCGTACTCTTGTTTGCTTGGGTGCCCCTTGATCCATGGGGCAGGTGTTGTGACTTCCACTTTACATCAGAAGCTGAAATATTCGGTGAAAGGAAAGATTGTCACTGTTTATGGTGAATAAGAATACATGGTCAGTCATGTGAATACTTTTAAATATGTTGAGATGGAGGGTGAATTTGTTGAGACTCCTTTCCAGATATTTGCAATGGTTCCTCAAGTCGTTCCTACTACTGAAGCTCTCCCTGTTGTTAAAAGAGTTCCTGTGATTACCAGAGTGCCTCCTACAATGGTCTCCCTCAAAGATGCTAGAGTTGTGGTTAAAGAACGTGGTTGTACTATTTGGGGTCAGCTTCCTGACATTCCTTACAAGTCTGACAAGTTTGGTTTGGGTTTTACTGCAGAATCTCATAAGGTTGTTCGTCGTGCTCGTGCTGCTCGTATCACTCATGGAGGAATCATAAAGGACCAAGTCAATGTTGTGGAAGATTATGATGAAGGTTACAACCTGGACGGTTGGATTTTTCCTACCATGGGGGATGGACTCAACAATTGGAAGGTTGAAGACGTTATTCCTATCTCCTTTAGTCAGGAGTAAATGCTATTTCATTTTTCTAAATATATTTTTTGTAACTTTGAACAATTAAATACTTTTAAGCCTTGTGCCTTTCCCGGGGCACAATGGTATGCTTGTTAAGGTTGTCATTTCATTTGTATATTTTCATTCAATAAAATCAATGGACGTTTCTCGCTTTCATAAATATTGCGCTCTTTGTCTTTCTTTTACTTTTTCATTTTATCAAAAAAAAAAAGATATGTGTTCTTACATACACCCACATCACTAAAATGCAGATCTTCATCCACTTTGGATCCTATTGATAACAATTATGCTATTGCCAATTATGACTTCGAGAATCCGATCTATCAAGCCGAGGATGGAAAGGAGGAAGATTGTGAAGTACCTATAGAGTTGGCTAGATTACTACAGCAAGAAGAGAAAACTATACAACCACATGAGGAACCAATCGAGGTTGTGAACATGGGAACCGAGGAAAACAGGAAAGAAGTCAAGATAGGTGCTAAGCTGGAAAATGGTGTCAAGAACAGGTTGATTTAGATGTTACATGACTATGTGGAAATTTTTGCCTGGTCTTATGAAGATATGTCGGGGATGGATACTGATATTGTGGTTCACCGTCTACCAATGAAAGAAGATTGTCGTCCAATAAAACAGAAAGTTCGTCGTATACGTCCTGATATGTCAGAAAAGATTAAGGCAGAGGTGATGAAACAATTCAATGCAGGGTTTTTAGTTGTTACTTCTTATTCACAATAGGTTGCAAACGTGGTGCCGGTGCCTAAGAAAGATGGTAAAGTACGCATGTGTGTAGATTACAAGGATTTGAACAGAGTCAGCCCTAAAGATGACTTTCCACTTCCACATATTGATGTTCTGGTAGACAACACTGCTCAACATAAGGTATTCTCTTTTATAGATGGTTTCTCTAGGTATAATTAGATTAAGATGGCACCTGAAGATATGGAGAAGACTACATTTGTTACACAATGGGGCACTTTCTGCTATAAGGTAATGCCATTTGGTTTGAAGAATGCTGGGGTAACATATTAGCGTGCTATGGTAGCTTTGTTCCATGATATGATTCACCATGAGATAGAGGTATATGTGGATGATATGATAGCCATATCTCAGAATGAAGAAGAGCATCTTGATCACCTGCACAAGTTGTTTGAAAGGTTGAAGAAATACAAGTTGAGGTTAAATCCAAACAAGTGTACTTTCGGAGTTAGATCTAGTAAACTTCTGGGTTTTATTGTCAGTGGTAAAGGTATTGAAGTAGATCCTGCAAAGGTAAAAGTTATACAAGAGATACCTGCTCCTCGTACTGAGAAAGAAGTTAGAGGTTTCCCGGGACGACTGAATTACATTGCAAGATTTATTTTCCAGTTGACTGCTACTTATGAACCAATCTTCAAGTTGTTGAAGAAAGATCAAGTATTGGAATGGAATGATGAATTCCAGGAAGCTTTTGATGAAATCAAAAAGTACCTACAGGAACCTCCTATATTGATGCCACCAGTTGAAGGAAGACCCTTGATTATGTACTTAACAGTATTGGATAACTCAATGGGGTGTGTGTTGGGGCAACATGACGAGTCTGGTCGAAAAGAGCAGGCAATATACTACCTTAGCAAAAAGTTTACCGACTATGAAACAAGATACTCACTGCTCGAGAAAACTTGTTGCGCTTTGGCATGGGCTGCTCGCCGACTAAGATAATACATGTTGACTCATACCACCTTATTGATTTCAAAAATGGATCCAATCAAGTATATATTTGAGAAACTTGCTCTCTCCGAACGAATAGCAAGATGGAAAATGATCTTGACGGAATATGACATACAATATACTACTCATAAAGCAATCAAAGGGAGTGTAGTAGCTGACCATTTGGCTCATCAAGCAGTGGATGATTATCAATCTATGAATTTTGAATTTCCAGATGAGGATATTATGATTGTTACTAAAGAACCTAGACAATATGAAGGACATGGACAAAGATCCCGATGGACTATGGTTTTTGATGGAGCTTATAATGCGCTTGGTAATGGTGTTGGTGTTGTGATTATCTCTCCTAAAGGTTGTTATACACCAGTTACTGCAAAGCTTTATTTTAAATGTACCAATAATATGGCTGAGTATGAAGCGTGCATCATGGGTATCAAGGTTGCTATTGAGATGAAGATCCAATTTTTGGATGTGTATGGAGATGCATCCCTAGTAGTTAGTCAAGTTAAAGGAGATTGGGACACTAGGCATCCTAATCTTATCCCTTACAGAGAGCATGTGTTGTCTTTGATCCCGTACTTTGAAGAGATTACCTTTGGACATATTCCACGAGAAGAGAATCAGTTGGCAGATGCATTAGCTACCATGGCATCTATGTTTGAAATCAGTTGGGATGATGAAGCTCCAAGAATTACTATTGATCGATTTGATAAACCTGCATACTACAATGAAGTGGGTACTGAAGGAGTAGAAGAAAAGCCTTGGTTCCATGAAGTGAAGAGGTATCTTGAAGCTCAGGAGTTCCCTGAAGGGGCATCTATCAATGATAAGAAGTTTCTGAGGAGGTTTTCTTCTAAATTCTTCCTGAGTAATGGAATTTTGTACAAGCACAACCACAATTCAACTTTGCTTTGTTGTGTGGATAAGAAATAAGCAGTAGAGATTATGGAAGACATGAATGATGGGATCTTTGGTACTCATTCTAATGGGCATACAATGGCTAAGAAGATTCTGAGAGCAGGTTATTATTGGTGTACCATGGAAGCTGACTGTTATCAACACTCCAAAACTTGTCACAAATGCCAGATTTATGCTGATAAGGTTCACGTGCCTCCAGTTTCGTTGAATGTTCTAACTGCTCCATGGCCTTTTGCCATGTGGGGCATTGATATGATTGGTGAGATCAAACCTACTGCCTCCAATGGACATCGTTTCATCCTTGTGGCTATTGATTACTTCACAAAATGGGTAGAGGCAGCTTCATTTGCTTCTGTTACCAAGAATGTTGTGGCTCGATTCATCAAGTATAATCTTATATGCAGATATGGCATCCCTGAAAGGATTATCACAGACAATGGTACTAATTTGAAAAATATTATGATTACTGATCTCTGCACGCAGTTCAAGATTAAACAGTGGAAGCCGCCAACAAGAATATTAAGAAGATCTTGCAAAAGATGACAGTTACATATAAGGATTGGCATGAGATGTTACCATTTGCTCTTCATGGTTATCGTACCACCATACGTACTTCAACAGGGGCAACCCCATTTTCCCTTGTCTATGGTATGGAAGAATTTTTACCCATTGAAGTTCAGATTCCTTCTTTGAGAATTATGAAGGATGCAGGCTTAGATGAAGATGAATGGATCCAGACTTGACTTGACCAGATAAACTTGATTGATGAGAAAAGATTAGCAGCTGTTTGTCATGGTCAGATGTATCAGAAATGGATGATCAAAGCTTTCAATAAGAAAGTTAAGCAGCAAGTGTATCAGGCTGGTGATTTGGTAATCAAGCGTATTATATTACCACAGGGTGATCCCAAGGGAAAATGGACCCCCACCTATGAAGGGCCATTTGTTGTTAAGAGAATATTTTCTGGAGGTGCCATGATGCTTACCACTATGGATGGTGAAGATTTCCCGCAACCTGTGAACGCAGACATAGTTAAAAAATACTACGCATGAAAAGAGACCTGCTAGGTTGACTGTCCTAGGCAAAAATAAGGGCATCCTGGCGAACCAAAAGGGTTCGGGCAAAAATTAGGGATATATATATAAACAATGTACACCCGGCAAGTCGAAAACCTGAAAAGGCGGCTTGGGCAAAAAAGGGTATCCCGGTGGATTGAAAACCTGAAAGGGAAATCAAGGCAAAAGTTAGAGATTAAAGCGTATGACTATGTCTCGTTGGATCACCCACGCAACCTCTACTAGTTGTGTTATCTATGTCAAGTTCAACAGATATCGATAAGTCCAATCTTTTCTTCTGCAGTAGCTGAAGATGAGATAATTGAAGATAATGGCAATAGCAAAGTTGAAACTCAATAGGGTTATTTACACACAGCTATTTTTCCTTGTAAAAATTTCTTTGATGAATTCCTCTTACTAGGATTTCTGTATCCGTGTTAAAACCTGCCTACTTATAGGTCTATTTCTAAAATAAGTAAAGATCCATTTTTATATTCAACTTTACTTTTCCCTATTTATTCAGATTTACTTTTCCCTCTTTATTTAGCTTTACTTTTCCCCTTTTTACTAAAGCGATAAATGTCCATTGATCATGTTTGAATGTATATATGCCTTTGAATATGATTGATGTTTACCAGAAATGCATAAAATACAATAATAGCATTTACTAAGAACGAAGGGAGATAGGAATTCAACGAAGCTTCGTCGGTTCATCCCCACAGAGTAATCTTTACGGATATCCTTACGGAATACCTCAAGTAATAGCTTACACTTCCAACTTGACGAAGTCATTAAGCAGTGTCATATCCTCTGAAGAATTGATACTTCACTACATAGGTCTCCCAGATCTATGTCCATCTCTTTTATCCTCAGTCAGGATATTCAGGAACTTAGTCCTTCAATAAGAAGTATGACGAATAAAAACGGGAGTTTCTGAGTACGATATTCTTAAACAAGACAGGAACGAAGTCTTCATGCTCCTCAGCAATAAATCAGGATTTATTTTCCCCAGTCCGCAGTTATTCTACGAAGCTACTTATACGCTTCAGCTACATAATTCATTCATACATACATCATATCATATCATACGCTTATATCATTATATTTGCACCAAACTAACCTTGTTTTTCAGGTTAATTCTCCAGCAGGTAAACTTCATCAACAACTTACCTTGGGTCGTCGCTTATTCTTCCCAAAGGTTATCCTGTTACCTCGGGCCGTCGTTTATTCTTCCCGAAGGTTATCTCATTTTGGGTCTTTGTTTATTCTTCCCAAAAGTCAACTTTCCTTGGGCCGTCATTTATTCTTCCCAAAGGTTATCTTGTTACCTCGGGCCGTTGTTTATTCTTCCCGAAGGTTATCTCATTTTGGGCCGTCGATTATTCTTCCCAAAAACCACAACTTACCTTGGGCCATCGTTTATTCTTCCCAAAGGTTATCTTGTTACCTCGGGCCATCGTTTATTCTTCCCAAATGCTATCTCGTTTTGGGTCGTCATTTATTCTTCCCAAAAGTCAACTTGCCTTGGGCCGTCGTTTATTCTTCCCAAAGGTTATCTTGTTACCTCGGGCCGTCGTTTATTCTTCTCAAAGGTTATCTCATTTTGGGTCGTCGTTTATTCTTCCCCAAAACCACAACTTACCTTGGGCCGTCGTTTATTCTTCCAAAGGTTATCTTGTTACCTCGGGCCGTCGTTTATTCTTCCCGAAGGCTATCTCGTTTTGGGCCGTCGTTTATTCTTCCCAAAAATCAACTTGCCTTGGGCCGTCGTTTATTTTTCCCAAAGGTTATCTTGTTACCTCGAGCCGTTGTTTATTCTTCCCGAAGGTTATCTCATTTTGGGCTGTCGATTATTCTTCCCAAAAGCTATATTGATACCTTGGGCCGTTGTTTATTCTTCCCAATGGTTATCTTGTTACCTCGGGCCGTCGTTTATTCTTCCCGAAGGTTATCTAATTTTTGGGTCGTCGATCGTTCTTCCCAAAAACTATAATGATACCTTGGTTCGTCGTTTATTCTTCCCAAAGGTTATCTTGTTACCTCGGGCCATCGTTTATTCTTCCCGAAGGTTATTTCATTTTTTGGGCCGTCGTTTATTCTTCCCAAAGAGTTATCTTCATATTTAAGAAACATATATGAAGACTCTTTATCTGAATGGCATCTTTAAGCCCATTCAAGCATCACAATCAACCAACAACATCATTCTGCGTTCCGGCGAGTGCAAATTTTTGGGCTTTTGTGTTCAATCCTCTTCAACCTTCAAGTCACAAATGGCGTACATGCCAATCTAACTCCTCAGATTTCAGAAAATTGAACAAGGGGCAGTTGTTGCACCCCAAAATTTTCCCTCCCACAATCAAGACAATGTCTCTCAAGTCTTCTAAATGATCATAAGATTCTCAAGACTCCCAATTGATCAAGAAGTATGGAAGTTTCTCCAAACAATGCCTCCTCCTAAGCAAAGTGTCCAAAACTAGGGTTATGGATTTCCTCAGGTTAAAATGACTTTCAAGGCCTCAAATGAGCTTCATAACATCCCACATGTATTTAATAATCCTCATGTCAAGTTTCAAAGCTTTCCCAATAAGCATGCCCAGTCAGATGATCAGGTATGCAAAAATCAGTCAAAGTAGTTTAAAAGTCAAACTAAGGTCAACTGTGGTCAAATCAAAGTCAAACTTCAAGATTTTTTGCCAACATCAAGTTTATGAGGTAAAATTCATCATTTTATCAAGGTCTGATCATGATTCATCAAGGAAGTTTCAGATCATCAAGAATCAGGAGTTTCTAAATTAGGGTTTCCTTAAGAAAAGTCAACTGAACTTTGACCAGCCATAACTTTCACATGCTTAATCAAAAATCTCCCATCCAAGGCTCATTTTGAAGGAAATTGAATTCTATAAAGCTTTGTGTCTCACAAGCCAAGCCTAAAAAAGCATCATTTGAAAGGTATGAGCTAAAACATTACAGGTCATTTCAAAAGTCAACAAAAAGTCAACATCTTCCAAAGGGCATAATTTGAAAATGGTAAAAGATATGGACATGAGACCAAAGAGGTTTTTTAGATGACTCTTTAAGCTTTCCAAAATGTCCAAGAACACCTTCCTAGACTTAAAATTTAAGGATTTGTGCCTTGTCAAAGTTGGGAGATTCTTGAGGGGTGTATGAAGAAAATAAGGCTTTAAAACCAAATTTTTTCAAATGGGCCTATCATTTTGCAATCCAATCTTTATGATGACATCAAGCACGACCCAAAACCAAAGAGTTCTGATTTTTATTATTTATTTATTATTTATTTGGATTTAATTCATTAAAATTCAATTTAAATATAAATTAAATATGAAAAATCAAATAATGGTCAAGATATTTGATGGGAAATCATTTAAATCATATTTAGAATGATTGGAAGTCAATTGAAGTCAGATTGATCAAAATTGGAAAGGTTTTATAAGATTTTTTTGAATATTTGATATAGGGATTTCTTCATGATCAAGCAATCCAATTTTGTACAAGGCCCGCGGTTTTTTCTGACATAATTTATTCTCTACATATACATGAAGCATCAACAACATTAGGGGACGAAATATTAGGACAAGAACCACTACTTACAAAATTCAAATTTTCATAAAATATTCAAATTCGGTTTCCTATATTTTGATCTTTTTCAGGTGATTTGAAGGTAAGGATAACTTCCTGAGGTCATTTAGAACATGAATCACTCATCATCATCATCAAAAGCATCCCCATATGCACAAACCGAACTCGTTTTTGCTTTGCTTTTAATTTTTTCGATTCATATGATTTCCACATTATAAATGATATTTGATTATTGGTTTATGTTTGTAGTGCTATAGAGATGATTTTTGGGCAACAACATTTAAGTTTCGTGACCTAAACCGTATTCTGCCATTATTAGGGTTTTAAAGCCAAAATAAGGGCTTTACGTTTTAACAAATATAAATGAATAATAAATACATAGATGAATTTTACATGTTGTAGTGATCATGTTGATGTGTTTAATTGGACAAAATTGTACGTATTCGATGTAGTTTTAATTTCGCAGGTTTGTAAGTGCAGGTAAAATCGCAGGAAATTGCGTAAAAAAAATCGCAGGTAAACCTGCGAATTCTGAGGTTGAAGATAACCACAGGTGCGGGAAACTCTTTTTGAATTAATAACTTATTTTATTAGGTTTTGTTTGTAGTTATGTTTCAGAGATGCTGCTTGGCTCAGTTGGTTGTGCGTACGCATGTTAAGGCATAAGACTTGGGTTCGATCCTTGGCTGGGGCGTTTTTTTTTTTTTGCTTTTAATCCATTTATTTTGCAGGTTGAAAATATATTAATATGAAGTTGTTCAATATCACCAGGTGCGCGCTGGTCCAGTGGCAAGGAGTTTGTGTGGGAATATTGGAGACTTGGGTTCGACCCCAGGCTCCTGCAGGTTTGTTTTTTTTGTTTATTTTCATAAGTTTTATTAGTTAATTAGGATAAATCTTTTTCTAAATAAAATAAAAAAAAGCTTAATAACAAATAAATGATAAATTGATAATTTTGCATATAATAAATCCATCATATTTTAATTAACTACTAACTATTAATTATATCATATTTTTCTTAATAGGTAATTTACTATTCCTTTTTTTCCTTAATTAAATTTTTAATCTAACTTTATCCTAAGACTTTAATTTTCTCTAACCCTAAATAAATATTAACTTAATTTTTTTAAACTCTTTTTATTTTATAATTTGTATATTAATAAATTTTTAACATATTATGCTTTTATTATTATTATTATTACTAAATCATTTGAATTTGTATTTTTCTAATAATATCTAAAAATCTAACCTATCTAACTTAAAATAATTTCTCTTAAAATTCTAACTTCTTATTATTTCTTCATTATTATTTTATTATCTTATTATTATTGCTTTATTTATTATTATTACTTATTCTTGTTTTATTATTATATTTGCTTTATTATTCTTATTATTTATTTTTATCCGATTATTTTGTATCTGCCCATAAGCCTTATTATAGTTTAGAATTTTCTTTTCGCTTTTTATTTCTTAATATAAATTGTGTGGTTAGTAAATAGGGAGTGATAACCTAATTGATATTAATATGGACTTAGATACTTAATTAAAAAGATAAAATATCTGAAGATAAACACTCACACACGTAAGTCGATCTTTGATCGCTATCTTGCACTTCCTAGGGTATTCCTCTTGGTTGCCTTACTAAATGGTCAAGTCCCTCGAAAATAGGGGTGTCTTAAAGCAAAGTCCCTTCAAGTATAAATCATCATAGTCCCTTCAGTTTAAAAGATCAAGTCCCTTCGAGGTTGCCTACGATAATGATCTTGTCCCTTCAAATAAATGATGATAGTCCCTACGAATTGCTAAAGACATCCATACATGTTGCCTTCTATGACCATACGATGATCCTACGCCTGTCCCTTAACAAATCAAAGGTAATGACTACATATTCCTTAATAATAGGGATAGTCTTACCCTTGAAAGGACATATAAGAACATGAATGACTTAATATAGGGTAGGTACCTCATAGTTACTTGCTCATTCTTCAAAATAAAGATACTTTTCACACCTCTCAATATTTTCAAACATTTTCAAATAAAGCTTTGTATACACTCATACGAGGGTCATTACAAAGTACTTCGAAATTTTTTCTAATCACACACTTCACATTTTCAAAAACATTTAAGTGAGCTAAGTAACTAAGAGCCCATGGATAACCATGGATATAAAGGGTGCTAACACCTTCCCTTTATATAACCTACCCCCCGAACCCAAGTCTTTTAAAAATAGGTCTTTCCTGTTCTTTTATGTCCTTTCCACTTGGATAAAATAAAAGTCGGTGGCGACTCTTGCTATCCGCTACATGACTAAAAGTCAGTTTTCGTACCGTGTTACAATCATCTTTGTGATGCATGCCAAATGGGAAAGTGTAACACCCTAAAATTTTCTCTCTTATTTATTACCAATTTCAAGTAGCTTATGCTTCGTTTCCACATCAGTTAGCATATCCTTTCATACATTGCATAAAAATCATAATAAAAGTAATAAAAAAATAATAAAGCATACATCATCTGTTGAAACATGGGGCATGTGATCAAGGGTATTCTAGTGATAATATTAATCATCAAGTCTCCGAGTCAAAATAAACTCAGAACAGACAGCGCGAGTGCATTTCCAAGGTTTCCCACCAAAAGGAGGGGAAATTCAAATTTGGCTTGCGTTAACCGGTTAACGCATTGGTTAACTGATTAACGCGCGTGTTTTCTGCCAAAAAATGCAGATTTTCAGCATGATGAGAGTTTAGCCATTTTTCCATTTTGTATTTGATTTGATTTATTTCATTTCATTTAAATGTAGAATTATGGAGAAGGTTCTAAAATTTTTCCTAACTAACTCCTAACCATAATCCCAAATCTAACTCCTAAGCTAATGTTCAAGCCTCACTCCTAACCCAAAGCATATTCCAAGCCTAATATGTATATAATCATTTTTCCCTCCAAACCTCACAAGAACACTTCATTTTTCACATTTTTCTCTCATCACTCTCAATTTTCTCTCTCTTTTCTCTCATTTTCCAAAACCTCACACAAAGCTTCATCTTCCAAAAAATTTCACGTTTTGCATTGAAACTTGAAAATTTTGAAGCTAAACCTCCATCATTGCATTGATTTCATGGATTATTGAAGGATTTGGTACTGTTTTGGTGTTGAATTCACATATTGGTAGTGGTTCTTGGAAGAGTTCATCATGGTTTTCGTCAAATCGCATTTATTTTGTGTATTCTTGCGGAAGAACTTCAGATCTACTGATTCATTGTCATTAGTATGTTGATCTCTCTTAGCAACGATTACCAAAGAAAACCTCCTCTTGTATATTGGTGAAACTCATAATCACTTCTATTTTAAGTTATTTCTCCTTTTCTCGACACGTGTGTTCTTTGTGTTTTGTTGATTTTTTATGCTTTAATTAATTGGATCATTAGGTTTTATGATTTTGATGTGTTCTTGGTTCCAATTGGTGTTGAATTGGTGCATTTAGGTGTATATTTTGTGTGTAATTGATAGGCATTACATTAGGAACTTATTTGAATGAGGTGTTGCTGGAAAGTGCTTTCTTTCTACAGGTTTTGTGTTGTTGATTCAGTGTTAATCGGTTAACACATTGATTAACCGGTTAACACAGTGTAATTTTGCGTGTTTTTGCAGGTTCTGGGACCATTAACCGGTTAACACATTGGTTAACCAGTTACCACTGATTCGAATTGTATTTTTTGAGCTTTTTGGTGTAGGTTCATGTATCTTCGACATCTTTCAAAACGCGTGTTGTTTATTTCCGAGTTTTGGCATATTGTGTATGTGCGCTCATGGTGTGTTGTGAGTGTTGTTCCCATGTTTGAACCTCATTATTGACATGATAATAATGGATAAAAGTTCTATTTTTCATTGCTTTTCTGATTGATGCATGTTTTGGACACACATGTGCATAATTGAGAATGTTGCATATTAATTGATAAAAGTGCATAATTCATATATGCTTGCACACATTCTTGATTGTATGAGTGCTTCATGTTTGCATGATGTTAATGTTTGCATTAGTTCGAATGCATTATGGCATGTTCACTTTTGAAAATGTGCATTATCTTTTTGTGAAAATCCATTTATGCAAAGTGGTTAAAATGTTTGCATTCACGTATCCATGTTCATATCAATCATGTTGCATTCTTTGATGTTGTTATGTGGTGCATATCCATGTATTGTCACTCATGCATTTACATTTTAAATGACTTAATTCTGCCATGAATTTCACGGTTGCATTTCTGAATCTTAGTTGTTAAATGTATGTTGCCTTGCGTTTGCATTTTTTACACATGTGGTCATGTTGTTAGGTAGTTGTAATACGCTGTTTGTATGCCATTTGCATGTGATAGCTAATTGTGTGTTGAAGTGTTGTAGTAGTTGCTGACTTAGGAATTTATCTAATCATAGGTACCTTTAGCCTTAGGTTTAAGTCTAGTTTTAACACTAATCACTTTAGGAGATGTTTGGTACTTAATTGTGTTCTTATTTATCATTTTGTATTTCATAAATCATGGATTCTACTAACCTTTTCAGGGGATAATGGTAAGTATGAAGAATGTGGATATTCATCCACATTCTACCTTCTTGCTTTCTCTTTTAAAAACTTTCTCTTTTGTGATTGTGAAAAGCATGTTATGCTTCTTTGACATTTCATTTTCTCTTCATCCCTTTGAGTTTTAATCTCATCTTCAATCCTTTAAGTGAGTTATAACTTGTTCTTCTTCTCACTTCTTCTAGGTTTAGAGTTCTTCAAACCTTATTAACCTTAGGATCTCCATTGTACAATAACCTAGGGTGAGTCATAGTTTCCCTTAGTGTTTTCCCTTTCTCAACTTAAGTCTTGTCTCTCTCTCTCTCTCATCTCTAAAAAAAATCAAAACACCTAATAATGTCTAAAGCTTTCTCATGTGCCAAAGGACATTGCCATGGGATACTTGTTCACATTCTATATGGGGATAAGGTGTAGGGTATTTATCATGATGAATAAGTCTTAGCATGAGGATGTTTCATACATAAACTAAAAAGCACTTCTCAATACAAAAACAACAAAAACACTTAAAAAGTAAAATAGGCTAGTGTGTTTGAGCCTTAGTCTCTGGAACAAGGTTTGGAGGTCTTCTCCTTACCTAGGTGCACTTCTTATGCATTATATCTCAAAGTGATGTAAGAAGTACACACTCCATTGAATGAGACTTGAATACACTCTCCTATGAAAACTCAAATAAAAAGCTTCTAAAAGCTCCAAACCAACAACAAGCGCATTTCCTGCGAGGTTTCTCTTCTCATCTCCTCACTCTTAACGAAAGAGCTCGCTTCGACTTGTCTTTTGCAAGACGGTAAATACACTCGTTCAAGGTGAGCCTGCAACACCTGAGCCTAGGCATAACAATTCAATCATAAAAAAACACAAACAAACAAATTCCCTCCCTAGTTAGGCGAACTACGTTGCCTCAGATTCTCATTCCCGATGAGATACATAGGCAGTGGGGTAGGGCCCATTCGAGCACATTTCTTTATTTTCCCTACATTTTTTCTCATTCCTTTTTTCTTTCCCATTCAGCAACAGTTTTTTCCCATTGAAACAGTTCAATAAAGCATAGATCCCGTCAGGTACGAAGGACGTGAAGGGTGTTAATACCTTTCCTTCATGTAACCGACTCCCTTACCCAGTCTCTTTGGTTCGCAAGACCTCTTACTTTCCTTTTCCTTAGGTTTGTGCAGCATTACCTTTCCCTTTCCTTGGGATAAAAATGTATGGCTTCCGACTCTTCTTCTTTTTCCGCGCCACTTTCGCGTTTGTACTAGGATGAAAATCCTGGGAGCGACAACTGGCGACTCTATTGGGGACTTCCCAACCAGTTTCTCTAGTTCCCTATGTGTGTCAATCCTAACGCTTGTTTGTTTATGTTTCTTTGGGTGTTTATCTGTTTGTTGATGTGTGTTTAGTTTACTATTTTATTTACGGCTTTACTTTACAACTTTATTTACTACTTTCAGTATTTACTTATCATGCATCATTATTATATTGTCTGGATTGTCTGATTTTCTTTGGCGGGATGGAGTTACTGTGAGATGAGCCCAATACCAAGGCTCGAGTGCACCCTAGACTTTAGCATGGACAAACATTGTACTTCCATGATATATCATCATGATGAGTGGCAGTGTGTTCCACACCCAGATTGCGATCTTCTTGGAAATATTATGTGTGGGGGTTTTCTCCACTTCAGGATACGACCTTGATAGTTATGTGCATCTAGGGACCGATCATTGAGGGCCTTAGTGGAAATAACCCTCTCCAACGGTGACAGTGGTAGACCATATTTATTGACAAACCCACTCACACCTGAGGGCCCACTGGGAAATTGCATAGGATGACCTTGTTCTCTCGTAAGAACTCAGTCAAAGCACTTTTCGTATGGCGATAGTATTGTACCCTTTGGGATGAATTTTCTATTGCTTCTCGATCTTAGTGCTCGAAGCTAGGAACTTATGGGGGATGCTTATTTTTCAGGACTCAACTGAGACTTCCTTTTTTAATAAAATAAAATTGCACAATTGGTAGAAAGAGGGCTATAAGTGTGAGAGGTTGTGAGTTTGAATCTCACCTTCCCCATTTTTTGTGTTTGTTTCTCTCTTATTTGTTTCTAACTTTTCTACACACAAAAATCACAATAATATCATTTTTTATCATTTAATTTTCGTATTTATTTTCTAGGGATTTTTAAAAAATATTAATTTTTCACTTTTTTAGTTTTTTAATAAAAAATTATCCAAAAAATATCCAAAAATAAAAATATTGGAAAAGATTTTGTTCATTTTATTTTAATGTTAGAAAGAATCATTATAATTGATTAATAATCATAAAATCAAAGTTAATTAAAATTGATTTTTGGGTTTTTAATTATATTTGATCAAATTTATTTTTTTTCCTTTTTAACTAACTCTACTTTTCACCTATAAATACCGCATGATTTCCTATTTTAGGGGGATCCACAATTTACAAAAAAAAAATCAGTCTAAAAATTTGTTGTTCTTCACACTGAAGAAAAACAACACCAAAAACCCTAAAGCCTTCATCATCGTCATCAATTTCGACGTACCCACTGCAGATCCGCGCGACCTTCGACATCCCTTCGTGCACCACCGCGCTTCGACGACGTCCGACCTTTCATTCTCTTTGTGTGTCGCCTTTCAAAAGCTAACGGGATCAGCCTAGGTTTTGCGTCATACTACAACTTCGTTTTCGGTTATACTTTCATATATTTGTTGTGAGATGAAGTTTGATCTATGGGGAGGACATAGTTTTTGTCTGGGTGAGGACAGTGAAGAAAAATGAGAAGATAAAAATGGAAATAGAAATTGTTCTTGTTTTCATGGAAGAGAAGTGTAGCAAAGTGTTTCAGTGAGAGAGAAAGGGGGGAGCATATGAAGAGGAAAAAGGATAATTGTGATTTTTTATTTTGTTTTAATAAAATAAAGAAATAAAAAATTAGAAAAATGGGACACGTATGACAAGGGGCGGCGCCCCCAAAATACAATTAGGGTTCATATTGCATTAGTGGGTCTCATTCTCTTTACTTTCGGCACCTCCCAAGTCCAACCCAATTGCTAGTCTAGTTCTAAATACACCCCTGCAGAATAATTCAATAATTTGTTTTTCTGTTTAAATTTATTTAATTTATAATTAAATTATTTGGGCTTAACTTATATAATTAGGGACTTAACAATGTTTTTATTTTTATTTTATTCATTTAATCAATTTGGTAATTAGGGATTAATGGATTATATATATTTAGTCTTTGGGTTTCATTTATAACTTTGAGTTTGATTTATAATTTAGTTATAATTAAATTTTGGGTTTAATTTATATTTTGGGATTTATCATAATTTATTTATAATCTTTACAATTAATAAATTTTAGGTTTAATCTATAAGTTTGGGATTGTTATAATTTGGTTTTTATTATAATAAATTTATTTTCATAATAAGTTTGGTTTTTTTTTATATATGTAGGTTTATTCACTGGGATTTAATTTATATTTTTGGGTATTATAATTTAGGTATTTTTTATAATTAATAATTTGGATTTAATTTATATTTTTTTGGTATTATAATTTAATTATTTTTACAATTAATATCTTTGGGTTTAACTTATATATATATTTTATTTACTTTATCTATTTATAACTTTGGGTTTAAATTATATTTTGGGGTTATTATAATAAAGTGGGGTTTATTTATATAAACTTAGGTTTAAATTATATTTTGGGGCTATTATAATAAATTTGGGGTTTATTATCATTTAATTTATTTTTATAATTAAAAAATGAGGGTTTATTAATTTTTCTATAAATTTTGGGATTTGTTTATGTTATAATAATTTGGGATTTATTTATAATGAAATAAATAACTTGGAATAAAAGAGGTTGCTTGAAATTTAAAATATTGTTTATTTAAGAATTCTTTTTGGGGATAAAATTGAAATAAAAAGGAATATTATAAGGGCTTGACAAAAGGGGATATTTAACAGATAAATTTGGGATATAAATATGCGATAGAGCTCTAAATTTCGAGAGCATAAATAAAGGATTAGGATTAGGGGATAAAGTAGTGGAACTACGATCGCTCTGATCCTTCAAATAGAAGGTACATAGGCATAGAGGATTGTAAAACCCTAGCGAGTACAATAAGGGATAAAATTGCGGTTTATTGGATTTCTTTTTGTAACTTACTTAGAATTTGGAATTTTTTGGAACTTTTAGTCATGGGATTTATACAAACAAACCTACCCTAAAAAACCTAAATAGGATCCTATTACGAATAATAGAAGTGAGGGGTATTTAACACCTTCCTCCTGCTTAACCGACTGCTTACCTAGCGTCTCTACCTTGGGTTTTTGGTTTATCATTATTTTCCTTTAAAAATATGATGGTGACTCGATAGATTTTTTTATGACGGACGCAACAAATAGGATTAGTATTAAGTGTCTTAGATGAACTAGCCCTTGCTCAATGCCTCCTCTTTTTAATTGTACCTTCAAATTATTTCTATTTAGGACTCCCCCTAAATATAATAACTCTTTCTCTCTCACTTTCTCCCAATCACTAACCCTAATGATCAACAACAATAATAATATAATGATTAATGTTGAATTTACAACTCAACTAAACAAACCAACTACTATGCCTTATGATACGAATGAAGCAATAACATGGTGTACAAGAAACACAAACAAAAGATTCTAATAAACCCTAGGTCAAAAATATTCAATCCTAGAGCATATTTAATAATGAGTTGAGAGTCTCTTTAAATAACAATGCAATTCTGGGCTTTTTCTCATTTGGATATTGGCTTTGATCTCATCTAGTATTATAGCAGATAAAGTTGGATTTGATTTTTTCCATAAAAATCCCCCATAAAAATATGCTTTCTTCATAAAAGCAAATTGAACATATCATGTTATTTTGCGTAATGCATCCAATCCAAAAGGAACAACATTACTTAATGTTTTAAACGCTAGTTTAAAAAGTTTGGTTTTAGCTACACAACTCCTTTGTGGTGGTCGACATCTCCGTCAGGATCTCATGATCACCATTAATGGATGTAACTCTTTGTTAAATAAAAAATTGTTGATATATTTGATAGTATTTTGTGGCACTTTACAATTGTTTTGTGTTTAATTCGGTTGAGAAACCGTATGTTTTACTGTAAATACGTAATTTATCGCTTTTGCTTTTTCATTTCTCGTATTATGATCTTTTTATTGATTTTTTTTATAGGTTTGTGTGCTTCCTTGAGTGCTTTGAGGCTAGGGATATAGAAGGAGTACTTCAAGGATCAAATTCAACAAGTTTGGAAAGTACTAACACGCTAAGCGCGCCTACAACGAGCTTTGGAAAGTACTACTGTGCCTTTAGCGAGACTGCGCCGAGCTTCCTGGACCAGAGGCAATAGCAAATTGGAAATTTTGCGCTTGGACCGTGCTCAACATGATAGTGTTAATTTTTCTTCCTTTGAGTTGATAGTGTTAAGCGCGCTCTAAGGCCGCTTAGGGAGGTGCCACTTACAGGCACTTGTATAAAAGATTTTTTTTTAGATATTTTATTGTATTGTACTTCATTTTACACTTTTTCAGAGTTTAGACAAAAAAGTATAGGGTTTGACCTTAGAGAAACTTCAAGGAGTAAGGATAAAAGTTCTACCGCATTAATCTTCGATTTTTCGACTTTGATGCTCGTAAAGCTTTCTTCCTTTCTTGCAAAGAAAGTCACCATGGAAATGGTAAGCTCTCTTTTGTGTCATGATTAGAGATAGTTAACCTTACTAGTATGTATTTCTTTTGATCTTTTGTATTTGAACAAGGTTATGATCAATATATGATGAAGTAATTTGCTTTTCTTGAGTTTGTATGGTTTGTAAGCTATGAATGGATTTTATAAACCTTGATCTAGTTTCTTCATCTATTAATGACCAAGTAATAGGAATAGACTTGTGAATAAATATTCACTTTCTATTGATCTTCATGATTATTGTATTGATTGTTATTTAAAGGAATCACTTAATGATCGGTATAATAACACTCACGATTCCGGCTTAGGAATAAGAGTTATTGAGGGGGTACATTGTCGCTCCCCCGAAAAAGACACCCGGGTCAGATAGGGTACAGACGTGAACGGTCGGCGAGAGGAGAAATGAGGGTGAAGGTGAATAGAGTCGCCAACTAGGCATTTTTATCCCGAAGGAAGGGTAATGCTGCATAAACCTAGAAAGATATGGATAAGACGGTTGTGAACCAGAGAAACTGAGAAAGGGGGTTGGTTACAACCTGGGAAGGTATTAGCACCCAGATTGTCCGTCATACTCGACGGGATCCACGCTTAAAAGATTTGTGGTTAAAGGGGTAGTGTCTGTGCTATCTGTGTGCAAGAGCTGGGAAAGAATATACATGTGTCAGTGCAAAAAAGGTGAAGTGAAGTGCTTAGGAATGAGGCTTAAAAAGGATGCTGAAAAAGGGGGAAGACACAGAGACTTATGTTCGATAACTGTTAAGTTATGCCTACGTATCCTCTCGTGCAATGAAGAAGTCAGAACACCGTAGTTCGACTCAAAGAAACTGAAAGATAAATTGACTGTGAACTGTCTTCTTGTCTATGCTCAAGTGTATGACTCGTCTGACTCGAGTGCTAACTGTCTTGCATTAGACGGAAGAAGCAAGTTCTCGTTTATGAGTGAAGATGATGAGAAAAGAATCCTGAAGGAGACGATTATTGTTTGTTTTTGTGTTTTCAATCTTTTATTGTTTGTGGAGTTTGTCATAAGTTAATGAGCTTAAGCCTAAACCAAAGGTTAGTAAACTCATTATATTCTCCCTTTGATTAGGGATAATGAGAATACTTAAGTATGAGATAAGCATCTCAAATTAATTGCCATGATGATGTAGGATTAAGATCATTAACCTACTTGTGATTATTTAGATTTTTTTGGGTTTTTGTTTAGTGTTAAGTAATGAGTTTAAGCTATAATCAAGGATTAGTGAACTCATTACACAATCCTAATAGAAGGATAATAGATGAGCACACTTAAGCTGAAGAAGATACCTCAACTTAATCTATGATTAGGGATTAACCTCATGACAAAACAAGCCTTTATTAAAGTGGATTTTAATTAAGGATGAGATTAAGAAGTGAGTTTTATGGTTTGTAAGACAACTTGAGGGGGACTTGTCCATTAAACACTAGGGTTAGTCCTTCTTAACCATAAAGGAAGAATTAGAAGCCTAATGTAAGGCCCAAGTTACAAGTTAATGCCTTAGTGATTATTAGATGGATTGATTAAGAGGTTTAAACAAATTAAGGGTTTAACACTTAGTATTAAAGTTATACACTTCATCCTAAGAGAAGGATGTAGGCATAACCCTAATTCCAAAGTCCTAAAGCCTTAAAGGTTTAGTCTCTAATGATGAGATGAGAAGAGAGACACAAACAAGACTCAAAGGTAAAAGCTAAATGGGGACTAATTACAACCCTAATTATTATCATGCTTGGATATTCCTATGGTTTGTGAGGCTTAAAAGAGATCTTCAAAGAAGCCACCAATGGAAGAAGCAGAAGGAAGGAGGAAGAAGTAGAAGAAATAAGTTACTTACTTCAATGAAGAAGATAAGTAACTTAGAGAAAGAAAGTGAGAGATGAACATGAATGGGAAAGCCCACTTAAAGACAAATAAATATACAGCAAAGATGCATATGAAGAAGATGAAGAGAAATGAGAAGTGAAGGCAAATTCACTTCTCAAGTTAACTTACCACCTGAAAATGTTAGCACAAGATGTATAAAGAAAGAAATGACATGAAATGATTCATATGTAATGAAAAATAAACAAAACCAGAAGAAAACACATGATGTAAATGATGCTATGAGATGATTTAAGAGCATACAAGGTGCACATGCGTGACCATACAAGAGAATGAATGCATATGAGGCATGTGGGAAGCATGGAAACACATGGATGTTTATGAAATGAAATGGATGCAAAGCATAGCAAATGTATGAATAAATGTTCAAGCAATGTCTTAAGATGTCTAAGATGGCATACAAGTTCTTAGAATGTCATGACAAGTTCATATGTTCATGCAATGCAATGTAAGATGCAAGTAAGGATGCCAAATTAGGGTTACATGAAAGGATGAGATGCAAATGATCAAAACAGAAGCAATTCACATGATAAAAATTTGCAAATGAGCTCAAACAAACCCTAAACCCGTATGATATCACACCCCAACGGAGAAGGTCTAACTCTTAACCTAAAGGAAGTTATGATTTTTCTAAGTTAATTAGGGTTTTTGGGTACCTTAAAAGGAAAAATGCAAATCAATTTGAAAATGAAAAATAAATTTATGAAAAAAATATCCTAGAAACTACATGTTATATGGAAAACAATGCAAAAAGAATCATTATCAAACCATTCATGGTTAGGCAGAAAAGATTTTTCAAAGTTAGGGTTCCAAAAAGGGGATTTTATGAACCCTAAATTCAAAGAAAATGTCAAAGTAGGATCAAAACCAAAAAAGAAATTTGTATGAGTGGTTTGACAATGTTTCTAAATGTCTTAAGATGCAATGTGATTTTTTTTGTGATTTTTAGAAACCTAAATGGTATTTTAATTATATAATTTCAATTAATTAATTAAAATAAACATTTAAATATTTTTAAAATGCTTTTAAAATGCACAAAATAAAAATAAAAATTGTTTTTGAATGAAGAAAAATATTTGGAACTAAAATGCAGAAAATAATATTTTTTGTGATTTTCTAGGTATTTTAAATTAAATGTGCAAGAAAAATAAGAAAAAATGAATTAAAAAACAATTAAATGAGAAGTATGCAAGATCCATGGCTGAGATTCAAACTGGAGGGGAAACCATTGACTGCTGTAACACGGTGGGAAAACTGACTTTAAGTTATGTTGCGGATAGCAAGAGTCGCCACCGACTTTTATTTTATCCAAAAGGAAAGGGTATAAAAGAACAGGAAAGACCTTAAGAGATATTTTTGGGTCCGGGGGGGTAGGTTATGTAAAGGGAAGGTGTTAGCACCCTTTACATCCATGGTTATCCATGGGCTCTTAGTTACTTAGCTCACTTTTGAATTGTTTTTGAAAGTGTAGTGTGTGAATAGAAAAATTTTCATAATAGTTGATAATGATCCATGTACGGATGCGTAAAAACTTGTTTTTTGAAAATTTGTTTGAAATTGTGAAGAGTTTGAAAAGTTTTTGAAGTGAGCGAGTACATAAGAGGAACCTACCCTAAAGTTTTAAGTCTTTCTTGTTCTTTATCCTTTCATTGGTAAGACTATCCCTACTATTAAAGAGTAGGTAGTCATTACCTTGGATGTAAGGGACATGAGAGGGACATCTGTTTTTATGAAGGCAACTGTGGGGTGTATTAAGCATACTGGGGGGACTATCATCATTATTCGAAGGGACTCGATTCGTAAAGGCAACCGTGAGGGACTTGATGATCTTTCTTTTTAAAGGGACTTGCTTTATACACCCCACTTGACCTTATGATTTAGGCAACTTGAGGGATAACCTTAGAAAGTGAGACGGCGATTAAAAATCGACTTACGTGTGTGAGTGTTCAATATTATTTATCTTTAATTAAAAATGAGCTAAATTAATTTTAAATAGAATACATGTTTTGCACTCCCTAATTACTAACCATAGCAACAATTAAATAATTAAAATATTACAAGATTTACATCCGAGAAGCAATTACAACATAATTATAAAAATAATAAATAGCAAAAATATAACTATATAGCAAAATAAATATAATAAGTAAAAATAAATAAGTAAATAAAATAGGGGTTAGTGATAAATATAACTAAAAAAATAAGGTTAGTGGAAATAGAATAATAATAATAATTAGTAAAATAAACAAAGGTTAGAGAAATAACAATAAGAAATATAAGATAATAATAAACAAAGATAATAAATAATAATATGGTTAGTAACAATAATTAAAATAAATACAATTAAATAAAACATATTATAATGACATAATTAGAATAATAAACAAAAAAAATTGAATTTTAATATATAAACACCTATTTAGAAATATGAATAATTAAATAATTACTATAACATAAAATTTTTAAACATAATATAATTATAAATTTTAATCATTACAAATTTAATTATTTCTAAATACATATCAACAATTATAAAAAAAATATTTTAATGTCATGTTCATAAAGGATAATCATATTCACAAAATTTACAAGAACCATATTAAATAAATATACATAAATAATTACATTAAGAATTAGAAAATAAAATTATTTAGAAAAAAAAATAGAATTAGGTTTTATTTTAGAAAATAGTTTTAGGGTTTTGAAAATTAGGGTTTAGTTATATACAAAAATATGTGAATTAATATACCTATATTTTAACTACATGAATAATAATAAAATTTAAATTGAGATACAAACAAGAATGTAGAATTTTAGAAAATAATTTTAAGAATTATAACACATAATGTACATATAAAAAAATTATAATTTTAATTATTTAAAAAATAGTAATTGAATTAAGAAAAATAAAGCAAAAGAAAAAGAAATCAAAAACCTGGTGGGGCTGGGGTTTGAACCCAGTCCCCTCTGCTTGCAACAAACATTATATACCACTGGGCTGCACACAGGCGCGCATCATCCTAGGGAGAAGAAGGAGTTTTATGCCTTATCTACAAAATCCAGAAAAATAGAGAAAAGCAAAAAGGCCTGGGGTGCGAATCGAACCCAGGACCTTCTGATTGCAAGCAAGCACGCGTTACCGCCTGGCTGGGAGAGCCTACCTGTTAGCTTGTTGGTCATAATTGATAATATGTTAATCCTGAAAAGCAAACAAAATAAAAGAGCAAAAATGTTACAAACGGGGAATCGAACCCCAGACCAGGCCAATATACGCGTATGCCTCCAACCACTAGGACACAAGCGCTTGTGTGACAAATAAATAGGATATCAAAATAATATTTTAAGTCACAATTTTGAATATAAGCTTCGCGCCAAACCAGTCTTCATCTTCAACCTCCTGTCCTTCGAAATTAGCTGCGATTTCACCTATGATATTTCCTGCGAAAAAATAAACCCTAGCAAAACCTACAAAACTCAACGATCAACCAAACTGTGAAATTTCACAAAATTGAAAGCGTAAACATGATCCAGGGGTCAATTCAAATCAAGCCATGGTTTTAAAAATCATTTATATTCACTGGATCATTAAACCCTAATATGGAGGTCATGAACCCTAGAATGGTACTATGTGATTCGGCCATGGTTTCTTCAATTAACCTGCCCAGAATTCATCACAAACCTTCATAAAGCACAAATCATCAAACAAAACTTAATAATAATGCATAAATGTTCAAGAACGAAAAATCAAGAAAGTGTGAAAAAATTTGAATCGGATTTGTCCATATGTGATGTTATGAGGCAGTATGATGATCTATTTTCACTCAATGATGATCAAAGAATCTATTTCAACCTTCACAATGCTTTGGAATGGTCTCTAGCAAGGAATCCGAATCAAGCTTTTTGGATGATTTTTTGAAGTTGGAGAGTGTTGTTTGAGGCTGTAAAATTCGTGTCCCCTGGTTTGCATTGTGTTTGATACTTATATGTGAATGTTTCTAGGTCAAAACATTGATTGGTTATGTGAAAGATTTGATTTAAAAAGATTGAGATTGATCATGCTTTGAAAGTTCAATATTTTTGTACCAATGCTTTCTATTTCAAGCCATTCCACATAACTCTTGTATCAACTTATTCCATACTGATTTTATGACTTTCTAGAATCAATCACAAAAATAAATCTCCATATTTAATATTTTATTTAAATTTAAAATGATTTTAAGTATAAAAAATCATAATAAATTAATTAAATAAAATAAAAATTATGAAAATATTATGGAAATTTCGTGCATGATGTTATTGTATGGGTTGGGTCATAATTTGGCCAGCCCATTTGGAGAAAATTGCTTTTAGGCCCCCATTTTCATCATAGACCATCACAAATTTTCCCAACTTTGCAAGGGCACATCTCCCTCAATTTTAAAGGTATGAGGGTGTTCTTGGACATTTTGGAAATCTTGAAGAGTCCTCTAAACAACCCCATTGGTTTCAGGTCCATATCATTTACCAATCTCAAGTTATGCCTTTTTGAAGTTGTTGACTTTTTGTTGACTTTTGAAATGACCTATAATGTCTTAGCTCATATCTTCCAAATGAAGCATTTTTGGGCTTAACTTGCAACATAAAAGTTGTAGAGAATTCAATTTCCTTAAAAATGAGCTTTGGATGGAGACTTGGTGATGAAGTATGTGAAAGTTATGGCTGGTCAAAGTTCAGTTGACTTTTACTGAGGAAACCCTAATTTAGAAACTCCTGATTATTGATGATCTGGAATCTCCTTGATGAATCATGATCAACCCTTGATCAAATGATGAATTTTACTTCATATACTTGATGTTGGCAAAAAATCATGAAGTTTGACTTTGGTTTGACCACAGTTGACCTCAGTTTGACTTTTTAACTGCATTGACTGATTTTGACTTATCTGATCATCTGACTGAGCAAATTTTTGAGAAAAGTCTTGAAACTTTTCATGGGGGTTCTTACACACATATAAGATGTTATGAAACTCACTTGAGGTATTGGAAGTCCATTTAGCCTGATTAAAGTCAAAACCCTAGTTTTGGATGCACTGCTTAGGAGGTGCATTGTCTGAGGGAATTGTCAACTCTTCTGACCAATTGTGAACTTTGTGAACCTTGTGAATCTTCATAAAGTGTCTTGTGATACTCATGGGAGGTATTGCGAAGCTTGTGAACCTTGTGAACCTCATGAAGTGGCTTTGTAAACCTCATGAACCTCGGGAAAGCTTTGTAATCATTGTGAAACTTGTGAACCTTGTGAACCTTCATAAAGTAACTTGTAGACTTCATGAACCTCATGAAAGGCCTTGTAAATGTTGAGAAGCTTGTGAACCTTGTGAACCTTCATAAAGTGACTTGTAGACTTCATGAACCTCATGAAAGGTATTGAAAGCATTGTGGAACTTGTGAACCTTGTGAACCTTCATAAAGTGACTTGTAGACTTCATGAACCTCATGAAAGGTTATGGAAATGTTGAGGAACTTGTGAACCTTGTGAACCTTCTTAGAACACAAAGTCTTGTATTGTGAGGGCAAATTTTGGGGTGCAACAGCTGCCCCTGTTCAATTTTCTGAAACCTGAGGGGTTAGATTGGTACATTTGCCAGTCGTGACCTGGAAGGTTGAAGGGGATTGAACACAAAAGCCCAAAAATTTGCACTCACCAGTGCATAGAGTGATATTGATGGTTGGTTGTATATGCTTGAGTGGGCTTAAAGATGCCACTTGGAAGAAAGTTCTTCAGATACATGTCTTGAAGTAATACAAAATATAATGGTAGCTGTCAGGAGGCTGGAGCAATCCTGAGGTACTAGGAATTTTCAAGAGGATGAAGCAACCTTGATGTAGTGATATGTTTTCAGGAGAATAAAGCATTCCTGATGTATAAAAAGCTGTCAGGAGGCTGGAGCAGCCCTGAGGTAACAAATAAGATTTCAAGAGGATAGAGCAATCTTGAGAGGTTGATGATATGCTTTCAGGAGACTGGAGTAATCCTGATGTAACAGCATGTCTTCAGGAGGATAGAGCAGTCCTGATGAGATTATAAGATTGATGATATGCTTTCAGGAGACTAGAGTAATCCTGATGTAACAGCATGTCTTCAGGAGGATAGAGCAATCCTGAATATGAAGGTATAATGATAGCAGTCAGGAGGCTGGAGCAGTCCTGAGATATTGATGATATGCTTTCAGGAGACTGGAGTAATCCTGATGTAACAGCATGTCTTCAGGAGGATAGAGCAACCCTGAAGTAATAAGAAGCTCTCAGGAGGATAGAGCAATCCTGATGATCATAAGTTTGTTTGTTGGATAATTAACCTGAAAACAACGTAACATTTTGTATGATAGTATTAGCTTATGCATTATGTATGCATGTATGATATGATGCACTTAAGTAATGTATTATGTATCTATGGATATATATGATATGGTATGATGTAAATGATGCATGTATGATATGATACTGCCGGAATCGTCTGGATATCTTCGTATAACAACTGCTGGCCAGGGAAAATAAATCCCAATTCGTTGCTGAAGAATATATTATACATAACCCTCCGTCTGCTGGGGATAACAGGGTATAGATAACCTCCCGTATGCTGGGGATAACAGAGTATAGATAACCTCCCGTATGCTGGGGATAACAAGGTAGACATAACCTCCCATCTGTTGGGGATAGTAAGGTATACATAACCCTCGTCTTCGTTTGATGGTAGGGTAGATATAACATCCCGTCTTCGTTCGTCGTACCCTTATGGGAAAGTAATTTCCCGAATATCCGTATGAGGATAAAAGAGATGGATATAAATTCCAGGGGAGATGAGACTTTATGAAGATGGATTTGCCCTACTGAGGGTTTGTAACTGTCTTGTAAGAGATGAACCGGCGAAGTTTCGTTGAAATCCTTCCCTCGTTCGTCCTTAGTAAATACTATTACTGCATTTTCATGCATTTCTGGTAAACATTAATCATATTAAAAGCATACATGCATTTTTGGTAAACATTAATCATATTAAAAGCATACATGCATTTTTGGTAAACATCAATCATATTCAAAAGCATACCCACATTCAAACACAATCGATGGACGTTTCGCTTATGTAAATAGGGTAAAAGTAAATCTGGATTCAAAAGATGGAATTTATTTATATCAAAAAGTGACCCATACACGGGTAGGTTTGTACAAGGAGACATAAACCCTAGTAAGAGGATTTTGTCATAAAGTTTTACAAAAAAGAGAATCAGCTATGTGGGAAACAATCCTATTGAGTTTCAATTCTACTATTGCCATTCAAGTATCTCATCTTCTTGCTGTTGAGACGAAAAAGATTGGATTGAGCTTTATCTGTTCGAGCTTGAGTAAGTAGTACAACTGGTTGCAGTTTCATGAGTGATCCAAACGAGACATAGTCATACGCTTTAATCCCTAACTTTTGCCTGGACTGCCTTTTCAAGTTTTCAATCCACCGGGATACCCTTTTTTGCCCAAGCCGCCTTTTCAGGTTTTCGACTTGCCGGGTGTACATCTTTTTATATATATCCCTAATTTTTGCCCAAACCCTTTTGGTTTGCCGGGATGCCCTTATTTTTGCCTAGGCCTGTCAACCTAGCGGGTCTCTTTTTATGCGTAGTATTTTTTAACTATGTCTGCGTTTACAGGCTGTGGAAAGTCCTCACCATCCATTGTAGTCAGTATCATGGCACCTCCTGAGAACACTGTCTTGACTACAAATGGTCCTTCATATGTTGGAGTCCACTTGCCCCTAGGATCACCCTGTGGTAATATGATACGCTTGATTACCAAGTCACCAGCCTGATATACCTTTGGCTTAACCTTCTTGTTAAAAGCTTTGATCATTCGCTTTTGGTACATCTGGCCATGACAAACTGCTGCTAACCTCTTCTCATCAATCAAATTTATCTGGTCCAGTCGAGTCTGAATCCACTCATCTTCATCCAAGCCTGCATCCTTCATAATTCTCAAGGAGGGAATCTGAACATCAATGGGTAGAACTGCTTCCATACCATAGACTAAGGAGAATGGGGTTGCCCCTGTTGAAGTACGTATTGTAGTACGATAACCATGAAGAGCAAATGGTAACATCTCATGCCAATCCTTGTAGGTAACAGTCATCTTCTGTACAATCTTCTTAATGTTCTTATTAGCAGCTTCAACTGCCCCATTCATCTTTGGACGATACGGAGAAGAGTTGTGATGCTTAATCTTGAACTGCGTGCAAAGATCAGTAATCATAGTATTGTTCAGATTAGAGCCATTGTCCGTAATAATCCTTTCAGGGATGCCATACCTACATATGAGATTATTCTTAATGAATCGAGCCACAACATTCTTGGTAACGGATGCAAATGAAGCTGCCTCTACCCACTTCGTGAAGTAATCAATAGCAACCAGGATGAAACGATGCCCATTAGAAGCAGTAGGCTTGATCTCACCAATCATATCAATGCCCCACATGGCAAAGGGCCAAGGAGCAGTCAACACATTCAATGGTGATGGAGGTATATGGACTTTATCAGCATAAATTTGACATTTGTGACACGTTCTAGAGTGTTGATAACAATCAGCTTCCATGGTAGACCAATAGTAACCTGCTCTCAAAATCTTCTTTGCCATGGTATGACCACTAGAATGAGTGCCAAAGGTCCCATCATGCATCTCTTCCATAATTTCTGTAGCTTCCTTCTTATCCACACAACGAAGCATAGTTGAATCATGATTACGCTTGTACAGAATCCCATTACTCAAGAAGAACTTAGCAGAGAACCTCCTCAGAAACTTCCTATCTTTGACAGATGCCCCTTCAGGAAACTCCTGAGCTTCAAGATATCTTTTCACTTCATAGAACCAAGGCTTCTCCTCTGCCCCCTCAGTGTCAATCTCATTGCAGTATGCAGGCTTTTCAAATCTATCAATAGTAATCTTGGGAGCTTCATCATCCCAGCTGATCTCAAACATAGATGCCATGGTGGCCAATGCATCTGCCAACTGATTCTCTCTTCGTGGAATATGTCCAAAGGTAATCTCTTTGAAATGTGGGATCAAAGACAACACATGTTCTCTGTAAGGAATGAGATTATCATGCTTGGTATCCCAATCTCCTTTAATCTGACTCACTACCAGGGCTGAATCTCCATACACATCAAGGAACTGAATCTTCATATCAATAGCAACTTTAATACCCATGATACATGCCTCATACTCAGCCATGTTATTGGTACAATAGAAACAAAGTCTGGTAGTAATCGGGGTATGACAACCTTCAGGGGAACTAATTACAACACCAACACCATTACCATGTGCATTAGAGGCACCATCAAAAACCATAGTCCATCGGGATCCTTGTTCAGGTCCGTCATATTGTCCAGGTTCTTTGGTAACAATCATAATGTCTTCATCAGGGAACTCAAAACTCATTGACTGATAATCATCCACTGCTTGATGAGCCAAATGATCAGCAACAACACTTCCCTTAATGGCCTTCTGAGTAGTATATTGTATATCATATTCTGTCAAGATCATTTGCCATCTTGCAATTCTTCCGGAGAGAGCAGGTTTCTCAAATATGTACTTGATTGGATCCATCTTCGAAATCAACAAGGTAGTATGGGTCAACATATACTGTCTTAGTCGGCGAGCAGCCCATGCCAAAGCGCAACAAGTTTTCTCGAGCAGTGAGTATCTTGTTTCACAGTCGGTAAACTTTTTGCTAAGGTAGTATATTGCCTGCTCTTTTCGACCAGACTCGTCATGTTGCCCCAATACACACCCCATTGAGTTGTCTAACACTGTTAAGTACATAATCAAGGGTCTTCCATCAACTGGTGGCATCAAAATTGGAGGTTCTAGCAGATATCTCTTGATTTCATCAAAGGCAGTCTGGCATTCATCATTCCATTCCATCACCTGATCTTTCTTCAACAACTTGAAGATTGGCTCACAGATGGTAGTTAATTGGGAAATAAATCTTGCAATGTAGTTTAATCGTCCCAAGAAACCTCTAACCTCCTTCTCAGTACGGGGAGCTGGCATCTCTCGTATAGCTTTCACTTTTGCAGGATCCACTTCAATACCTTTTCCACTGACAATGAAACCCAGGAGCTTTCCAGATCTAACTCCAAAAGTACACTTGTTTGGATTCAATCTCAACTTGTATTTCTTCAACCTCTCAAACAACTTGTGTAGATGATCAAGATGTTGCGCTTCATTCTGAGATCTAGCTATCATATCATCCACATATACCTCTATCTCATGATGAATCATATCATGAAACAAAGCCACCATAGCACGCTGATATGTTGCCCCTGCATTCTTCAAACCAAATGGCATCACCTTATAGCAAAAAGTGCCCCACTGTGTCACAAATGTTGTCTTCTCCATATCTTCAGGTGCCATCTTGATTTGATTGTAACCAGAGAAACCATCCATAAAAGAGAACACCTTATGCTGAGCAGTGTTGTCTACCAGAATATCAATATGAGGAAGTGGAAAGTCATCTTTGGGGCTAGCCTTGTTCAAATCTCTGTAGTCCACACACATACGTACCTTACCATCTTTCTTAGGAACTGGTACCACATTTGCAACCCACTGAGGATAAGAAGTTACTGCTAAGAACCCTGCATTGAACTGTTTCATTACCTCTGCCTTGATCTTTTCTGACATTTCAGGACGCATACGACGAACCTTCTGCTTCTTTGGACGACAATCTTCTTTCACTGGTAAACGGTGAACCACAATGTCTGTATCCAACCCTGGCATATCTTCATAAGACCAAGCAAAGATCTCCACATAGTCACGCAACATCTGAATCAACCTGTTCTTGACACTGTCCTCTAAATCAGCCCCCACCTTAACCTCTTTCCTGTTTTCTTCAGTTCCCAGATTCACAACTTCGACTGGCTCTTCATGTGGCTGTATAGCTTTCTCTTTTTGTTGTAACAACCTAGCAAGCTCTACAGGTATTTCACAATCGTCCTCATTTCCGTCTTCAGTTTGATAGATCGGATTCTCGAAATCATAATTGGCAATAGTAGAACTGTTATCAACAGGATCCAGAGTGGATGAGGATCTGCATTTAGTGATGTGGGTGTGTGTAAGAACACATAGCTGATAAAGCAAAAATAAAAGAAAAGAAAGACAAGGAACACAATATTTACGAAAACGAAACGTCCACTGATTTTATTGAATGAAGTATGCAAATGAAATGATAGCCCGTAACAAGCACACCATGGTGCCCCGGGTAAGGCACATGGCTTGAAAGTTTTAATTGTTCAGAAATTACAAACTTAAAAGCAACAACACAGTAATAGTATTTACTCCTGACTAAAGGAGATAGGGATAACATCTTCAGCTTTCCAATTATTGAGTCCAGCACCCACAGTAGGAAAAATCCAAGCATCCAAGTTGTAGTCTTCATCATAGTCTCCCACAGCATTAATCACCCCTTGATTGGTGATACGAGCAGCACGAGCACGACGAACAGCCTTCTGGGACTCTGCAGTGAAACCCAAACCAAACTTGTCAGACTTGTATGGAATATCAGGAAGCTGACCCCAAATAGTACAACCACCTTCATCCACCACAGCTCTAGCATCATTGAGGGAGGCCATTGCCATTGTTGGAGGTTTTCTGGTGATCACAGGAACTTTCTTCACAGCAGGAGGAGCTACACAATCATTAACAACCCAGGGAACCACTTCAAATGACTGACACGGAGTCTCAATGTATTCACCTTCCACTTCCAGATACTTGAAAGTGTTTACATGGCTGACAAAGTATTCTTCCTCTCCATAGACAGTAATAATCTTTCCATTTACCGGATATCTCAACTTTTGGTGCAACGTAGAGGTTACAGCACCTGCCCCATGGATCCAGGGACGACCAAGCAGACAAGAGTACGAAGGACGAATATCCATCACATAAAATGTAGCAGTAAACACCTGAGAGCCAACTTTGATTGGAAGATCAATTTCCCCATGTACTACTCTTCTAGAACCATCAAAAGCCTTTACCACAATATTACTGGGCCTCAATACAGCATCTTCAGGACTCAGCTTATTCAGGACCTCCTTGGGCAACACATTCAGAGAGGAACCATTGTCTATCAGCACATGTGACAGGGTAGTGCCTCTGCATTCAATTGAAATATGCAAGGCCCTGTTATGATCCCTCTTGGCAGGGGTCAAATCAGCATCAGAGAATCCTAACCCATTGTCATAGGTCAGGTGAGCAACACAATTCTCAAATTGGTCAACAGAAATTGCACTGGGCACATGAGCAGACTTCAAAAACTTGATCAAGGACTTGGCATGAGCCTCAGAACACAGCAACAAGGACAGCATAGAAATCTTTGAGGGAGTATGCCCCAATTGATCAACAATGTCATAATCACTCTTGCGAATGATTTTCAATACTTCTTCCATCTGCTTAGAGAGATCATCAGCAGCTGGTACATCAGTAGATATAGGCTCAATAACAGGACCCTTGCCCCGAGCATCAGTGGTGGAAGTAGCAGCAGGAGTAACTGCATCCTTAGAAGCAACTGGAGGAGAGAAGACCCTTCCACTACGAGTGATCCTGCTAGATCCAGCAATATTATCAATGTCAACAGGCACATCAGGTAAAGGCTCCTGCTTGACACCATGGATGTAAACATCAGACCCATAGTGCCAAGGCACAGCTTTATCAGATGTATAAGGAATAGGACCAGGAGTAGTAATGATCAGAGGAGCCACTCTGGCTTCAGCAACAACTTTCACGGGACCTTCAGCAGTAATCTTGATTGGACCCTGATGAGAGATTTTAATGGGCTTCTTTGAAGTGATTCTTACCGGTACTTTGTCAACCATGTCAACCTCTTCAATCTTCTTACCCCGAGTCAGATGATCCACCATACTTTCTACGGATGCTGGTCTTCTTTCAAACACTATAGTATACTTATCCATGAGACGTTGAATGCCATCTCTCAAAATGAAGCAACTATCCGGCTTATAGGTACAATACAGACAATCTTCACGACAACCTGGAAAGATCCCAGCTTGTACTAACCTCTTTTTGATAACAGACAATGGTGTGGTCAACTCCATAACTGAATAGACATGTAGGTCTTCATCAATGGCATTGGCAGTCTTCTCGTGATTTGGCATCGGAGCTGTAATCACATTTGGGGTACCTGGTGGATCAAACTCAATTTCTCCAGCATCAATCATATCTTGAATTTTGTTCTTCAAGATCCAGCAGTTATTGGTATCATGACCCGGACAGTTTGAATGATATGCACATCGTGCATTGGGATTGTACCTGGGAGAGGTAACATTAGGATTCTGAGGAGCCTCTTTCAAAGTAATAAGTTCAGCCTTCAACAAGTGTTGCAATGCCTGAGCCATTGACATGTTGATCTTCGTGAACTGTCTTCTAGCCCTCTGTTGGTTGCCCTGAGGCTGCTCTGTTGTTGCAGGAGTTGGATTTGAAATATGAACTGCACTAACAGACTGATGCCTTCTATTACGATCAGGTTGACCATAAACAGCATTGGATTCTTTCTTCCCAGTGGGAGGCTTCTTTGCAGCACCTGATGAAGAAGTACCCACATGGATCTTGCCATTCTTTATACCATTCTCTACTCGCTCTCCTGTCATGATCAACTCAGTGAAGCCAGATGATGAGCTTCCAATGAGATGACTGTAAAACGGACCATTCAGCGTACACATGAACATATCAACCAATTCCCTGTCAGTCAAAGGGGGTTGAACTCTTCCAGCTAAGTCTCTCCATTTCTGAGCATACTCCTTAAAACTTTCTTTGGCACCCATAGACATGCTCTGAAGCTGCATGCGAGTGGGGGCTAAGTCAGCATTGTATTGGTACTGCTTATAGAAAGCTTCAGCAAGATCATTCCAATCTCTGATGTTGACACTCTCCAACTGATAATACCACTCCAATTGAGCTCCAGATAAGCTCTCTTGAAAAAAGTGGATCCACAACTTCTTGTCAGCAGTGTGAGGTTGAATCCTTCTGACATAAGACCTCAAATGCAACTTGGGACAGGAGACCCCATCATAAACAACAAAGGTAGGAACTTTGAAACCAATGGGTATAACAACCCCAGATATCAGACTCAAATCCTCAAAATCCAGCCCAGATGATTTCTGCAATTCCATAGCGTCCATTCTATCCACCAGCATCTTGAATTTGTCTTCATTAGGCTCATGGTAGTAATTAGCCTCAGAATCAGAGTCCCCCATAGTGTTGTGGAGACTGCCTATCTCTTTCTCAGACTCCTCAGATTCATAGTCTTCAACCTATTCTTTGGTCTTGACAGGACCCTTGAACCTTCTTCCCATGTTGAGCAACCCAGCAGACCTTCTAGTCTTCTTAGTCTTCTTGGCCAGCAGTGTCTTCAATTCATCCTGCCCCTTGGATAGGTTCAGGATCAGCTCTTGGAACTGTGCATTCTGTGCCTGAAGATCCTTAACTGATTGTTCAAGAGCCATTGCTGAAATAAACAGCGAGAAGATGAGAAACCTGTGCACAATTATAAACCTATGATGCAATGAAATGATATGGGAATGCATATGCAATGTTTTCAAGGACCGCAGAATTTAAATTTGCTTAAACAAACAAGAAAGTAAACTTTTATTAGTAATAACTTTGTTTTGCCTCTTGGGCTTAAAAAAATGAAATGAAATAAGTACAAAAGATGGGGTTTTAAGTCTCCCATGGACGTTTCCTCTTTGTGTTGAGGTATGAATTGAGATTCCGTTCCTCATGAAGTTGCTTTGTTAGCTCTAGGATTCTTGCTTGGCTTGCTTTGTAATGAGCCTCGAAAGTATCCCTTTGCTCCTTCAGTTGGATCCATGATCTCTGCAAGTCTTCCATATCAGTAGGCATGTCTGGGTGAAGGATGGTATAAGCTGTGTCTCCTTCAGCAACAGGTTCCATGGTAACTGGTAGGATGGCAGGATATGGCATCATGAGTGTCTGAGCACGAGATCGTACCCATATGAGATAAGCCTCCATAGGAATAGTGTACTTAGGCTCCAGTGTCTTGCTGTCAACCCTGTTTACTTTTCCCCATGCTCGTATGAATCTCTGACGGTAACCCTGAAGATCGTTGTCGTAGTCAAACACAATGCCCTGAATCAACATGTCGTGTGGACCATCACTTCGGGCGTAACCAAACTGTCGTAAAGCTAGAGAGGGGTTGTAGGTAATGCCTCCTCTTATGCCTAGAAGTGGCACATTAGGAAACTCCCCACAACGGTCAATGATAGTGACATTCTCCATAGATCTGGAGCACCAATGGATATCTGAGTGAGAAAGTGACATGATCCTCTTGGACCATCTGAACCCTTGCTCATTCTTCATTACTGAGCGAGGTAAGTGAGAAATAAACCACCTAGAAAGCAAAGGTATGCAGCACATCAAAGTTCCTCTTGCCCTTGTAGTACGGGTGTGAAGAGAATGCAGGATATCTCCAAGCAATGTAGGCACTGGATTGTGACTCAGGAAAATGTTGATGGCATGAACATCTATGAACTGATCTGGATTGGGGAACAATACTAAGCCGTATATTAGCAAGGCTAAGATCTCCTCAAAAGCATCATGACTCATGGCCTTCAAGAACATTTGAGCTTTATCCACTAATACTTTGGCTAGAATACCCTTAACTCCGCTTCTCGTTTCTAGAACAATGTCAGACCTCTTCAGATGTAGAGCTGCAGCAATAACTTCTGGTTTAAGTTCCTTCTCCAAGCCTGTGAAGGGTCTTTGATCAAGAACAGGTATACCCAGAAGTTTAGAGAACTCTTCCATGGTTGGAACCAGCTGATAATCAGGGAATGTAAAGCAATGGTGCTTAGGGTCGAAGAACTGAAACAGGACACTCATCATGTCTTCATTGAACCCTGAAGTGACTAGATCCAATAGGTGACCATGTCTCTTGATGAACCGGGAATGATCAGACACTTGAGAAACCAACTCTTTAAGCTTGGGAGGTATCCCCACAAAGTTGATCCTGATAGTGTTTCTACGAGCTGAAGCCATGACCTGCAACAAAGAACAAAGATAAATCCTTTGGTCCTTGAAATGGTTAGGGAAAATGATATGCTCATGATGCATGATGCTGTCATGATGTTATGCTCAATCACAAACATGTGGCACACACAAACAAGTCACACCATAGCCCTAGGTTTAAAGGCTTGCATGAGGTTCAAAGGTAAGTACCCTCCCCTGAAGTTTAGATGGTTCATCCTGTCCTACAAAAGTAACCAGGTTCTAAGGGATCTCAATATCATTGATCCTTCACAAGGGTGGTTGTTCAGAAGGCAACTTACTTGCCAACCAAAACCCTCCAAGTTTAAGATCTCAATGAGTGTAGTATCGAGTGTCAACCAACTTCAGTCTGCACCAAAGCCGGTTACCTCACTACTTTCTAAATGCCAAGATGAGCTAACTAGGGTTCTAAAAGTTAGTTAGTGCATTGACAACATATGGCAGCCTCATATTATCCTCAACTTGACTTAAGGAACATAAGCACCAACCAAGAAGTCACACTAACTATGGCCACCAAATCAACCGTATCGATATACGTCGTACAGTTTCCTTGGTCTATTGCCATTTACCTAAGGTACACTAGATCCGGGTTAGGATCTTTCACACATAAGAGCCCAACAAGTAAGTATAAAGCAAACAAGGCAAACAATTTTAAAGTGACCTAATTCCTAAGGGTACCCCTCTTTAATATTAAATCCCCAGCAGAGTCGCCAGTTCTGTAACACGGTGGGAGAACTGACTTTAAGTTATGTTGCGGATAGCAAGAGTCGCCACCGACTTTTATTTTATCCAAAAGGAAAGGGTATAAAAGAACAGGAAAGACCTTAAGAGATATTTTTGGGTCCGGGGGGTAGGTTATGTAAAGGGAAGGTGTTAGCACCCTTTACATCCATGGTTATCCATGGGCTCTTAGTTACTTAGCTCACTTTTGAATTGTTTTTGAAAGTGTAGTGTGTGAATAGAAAAATTTTCATAATAGTTGATAATGATCCATGTACAGATGCGTAAAAACTTGTTTTTTGAAAATTTGTTTGAAATTGTGAAGAGTTTGAAAAGTTTTTGAAGTGAGCGAGTACATAAGAGGAACCTACCCTAAAGTTTTAAGTCTTTCTTGTTCTTTATCCTTTCATTGGTAAGACTATCCCTACTATTAAAGAGTAGGTAGTCATTACCTTGGATGTAAGGGACATGAGAGGGACATCTGTTTTTATGAAGGCAACTGTGGGGTGTATTAAGCATACTGGGGGGACTATCATCATTATTCGAAGGGACTCGATTCGTAAAGGCAACCGTGAGGGACTTGATGATCTTTCTTTTTAAAGGGACTTGCTTTATACACCCCACTTGACCTTATGATTTAGGCAACTTGAGGGATAACCTTAGAAAGTGAGACGGCGATTAAAAATCGACTTACGTGTGTGAGTGTTCAATATTATTTATCTTTAATTAAAAATGAGCTAAATTAATTTTAAATAGAATACATGTTTTGCACTCCCTAATTACTAACCATAGCAACAATTAAATAATTAAAATATTACAAGATTTACATCCGAGAAGCAATTACAACATAATTATAAAAATAATAAATAGCAAAAATATAACTATATAGCAAAATAAATATAATAAGTAAAAATAAATAAGTAAATAAAATAGGGGTTAGTGATAAATATAACTAAAAAAAATAAGGTTAGTGGAAATAGAATAATAATAATAATTAGTAAAATAAACAAAGGTTAGAGAAATAACAATAAGAAATATAAGATAATAATAAACAAAGATAATAAATAATAATATGGTTAGTAACAATAATTAAAATAAATACAATTAAATAAAACATATTATAATGACATAATTAGAATAATAAACAAAAAAAATTGAATTTTAATATATAAACACCTATTTAGAAATATGAATAATTAAATAATTACTATAACATAAAATTTTTAAACATAATATAATTATAAATTTTAATCATTACAAATTTAATTATTTCTAAATACATATCAACAATTATAAAAAAAATATTTTAATGTCATGTTCATAAAGGATAATCATATTCACAAAATTTACAAGAACCATATTAAATAAATATACATAAATAATTACATTAAGAATTAGAAAATAAAATTATTTAGAAAAAAAAATAGAATTAGGTTTTATTTTAGAAAATAGTTTTAGGGTTTTGAAAATTAGGGTTTAGTTATATACAAAAATATGTGAATTAATATACCTATATTTTAACTACATGAATAATAATAAAATTTAAATTGAGATACAAACAAGAATGTAGAATTTTAGAAAATAATTTTAAGAATTATAACACATAATGTACATATAAAAAAATTATAATTTTAATTATTTAAAAAATAGTAATTGAATTAAGAAAAATAAAGCAAAAGAAAAAGAAATCAAAAACCTGGTGGGGCTGGGGTTTGAACCCAGTCCCCTCTGCTTGCAACAAACATTATATACCACTGGGCTGCACACAGGCGCGCATCATCCTAGGGAGAAGAAGGAGTTTTATGCCTTATCTACAAAATCCAGAAAAATAGAGAAAAGCAAAAAGGCCTGGGGTGCGAATCGAACCCAGGACCTTCTGATTGCAAGCAAGCACGCGTTACCGCCTGGCTGGGAGAGCCTACCTGTTAGCTTGTTGGTCATAATTGATAATATGTTAATCCTGAAAAGCAAACAAAATAAAAGAGCAAAAATGTTACAAACGGGGAATCGAACCCCAGACCAGGCCAATATACGCGTATGCCTCCAACCACTAGGACACAAGCGCTTGTGTGACAAATAAATAGGATATCAAAATAATATTTTAAGTCATAATTTTGAATATAAGCTTCGCGCCAAACCAGTCTTCATCTTCAACCTCCTGTCCTTCGAAATTAGCTGCGATTTCACCTATGATATTTCCTGCGAAAAAATAAACCCTAGCAAAACCTACAAAACTCAACGATCAACCAAACTGTGAAATTTCACAAAATTGAAAGCGTAAACATGATCCAGGGGTCAATTCAAATCAAGCCATGGTCTTAAAAATCATTTATATTCACTGGATCATTAAACCCTAATATGGAGGTCATGAACCCTAGAATGGTACTATGTGATTCGGCCATGGTTTCTTCAATTAACCTGCCCAGAATTCATCACAAACCTTCATAAAGCACAAATCATCAAACAAAACTTAATAATAATGCATAAATGTTCAAGAACGAAAAATCAAGAAAGTGTGAAAAAATTTGAATCGGATTTGTCCATTTGTGATGTTATGAGGCAGTATGATGATCTATTTTCACTCAATGATGATCAAAGAATCTATTTCAACCTTCACAATGCTTTGGAATGGTCTCTAGCAAGGAATCCGAATCAAGCTTTTTGGATGATTTTTTGAAGTTGGAGAGTGTTGTTTGAGGCTGTAAAATTCGTGTCCCCTGGTTTGCATTGTGTTTGATACTTATATGTGAATGTTTCTAGGTCAAAACATTGATTGGTTATGTGAAAGATTTGATTTAAAAAGATTGAGATTGATCATGCTTTGAAAGTTCAATATTTTTGTACCAATGCTTTCTATTTCAAGCCATTCCACATAACTCTTGTATCAACTTATTCCATACTGATTTTATGACTTTCTAGAATCAATCACAAAAATAAATCTTCATATTTAATATTTTATTTAAATTTAAAATGATTTTAAGTATAAAAAATCATAATAAATTAATTAAATAAAATAAAAATTATGAAAATATTATGTAAATTTCGTGCATGATGTTATTGTATGGGTTGGGTCATAATTTGGCCAGCCCATTTGGAGAAAATTGCTTTTAGGCCCCCATTTTCATCATAGACCATCACAAATTTTCCCAACTTTGCAAGGGCACATCTCCCTCAATTTTAAAGGTATGAGGGTGTTATTGGACATTTTGGAAAGCCTGAAGAGTCCTCTAAACAACCCCATTGGTTTCAGGTCCATATCATTTACCAATCTCAAGTTATGCCTTTTTGAAGTTGTTGACTTTTTGTTGACTTTTGAAATGACCTATAATGTCTTAGCTCATATCTTCCAAATGAAGCATTTTTGGGCTTAACTTGCAACATAAAAGTTGTAGAGAATTCAATTTCCTTAAAAATGAGCTTTGGATGGAGACTTGGTGATGAAGTATGTGAAAGTTATGGCTGGTCAAAGTTCAGTTGACTTTTACTGAGGAAACCCTAATTTAGAAACTCCTGATTATTGATGATCTGGAATCTCCTTGATGAATCATGATCAACCCTTGATAAAATGATGAATTTTACTTCATATACTTGATGTTGGAAAAAAATCATGAAGTTTGACTTTGGTTTGACCACAGTTGACCTCAGTTTGACTTTTTAACTGCATTGACTGATTTTGACTTATCTGATCATCTGACTGAGCAAATTTTTGAGAAAAGTCTTGAAACTTGTCATGGGGGTTCTTACACACATATAAGATGTTATGAAACTCACTTGAGGTATTGGAAGTCCATTTAGCCTGATTAAAGTCAAAACCCTAGTTTTGGATGCACTGCTTAGGAGGTGCATTGTCTGAGGGAATTGTCAACTCTTCTGACCAATTGTGAACTTTGTGAACCTTGTGAATCTTCATAAAGTGTCTTGTGATACTCATGGGAGGTATTGCGAAGCTTGTGAACCTTGTGAACCTCATGAAGTGGCTTTGTAAACCTCATGAACCTCAGGAAAGCTTTGTAATCATTGTGAAACTTGTGAACCTTGTGAACCTTCATAAAGTAACTTGTAGACTTCATGAACCTCATGAAAGGCCTTGTAAATGTTGAGAAGCTTGTGAACCTTGTGAACCTTCATAAAGTGACTTGTAGACTTCATGAACCTCATGAAAGGTATTGAAAGCATTGTGGAACTTGTGAACCTTGTGAACCTTCATAAAGTGACTTGTAGACTTCATGAACCTCATGAAAGGTTATGGAAATGTTGAGGAACTTGTGAACCTTGTGAACCTTCTTAGAACACAAAGTCTTGTATTGTGAGGGCAAATTTTGGGGTGCAACAACTGCGCGCGCAATCCAGTGGCTAGGATTGAATCTGGCATTTAATTAAGTTTTATAATTAATTAATCAGGTTTAAACTTAATGGACTAATCTGAGCCACTCAATTCCTAACCCTAATCCTCATCTAACGGCCAAGATTCAAACTGAGATTTAAAACGTGGATTAGCCCTAATAACTTTCAGGTGACCGGAGCTAAGCTTCGGTCATCTTCTCCGGCGAGACCCCAACATCAACTTCTTCCCTAGGCCATTTCAAGAGCTCTAAAGCTCCAGATTACATCATCTAACAACCCTAAGCACGAACCAAGCATCAAAACATATTTATCAAGCATGAACAACATGAATCGAATCAAACAAGTTTTAGGTCAAAAGTTTCAGAAGCTTCATACATATTCAATAGTTAACCATTTGCAAAAATAAACATATCAGTATGATCAACACATCACATAGATTCATTTAGGAACTTAAAATTACATATCTAGAAAAAAAGTTCTTGATGATACCTGAGCTTGAGCTTTCTCAAATGGAGCTTTCTGACTGTTTCCTTGATGCTTTTCCACTCCCCTTAGCCCTCTTGTGCTTCTGAAAGGCTTGAAAGGAGTTTATATGGAGTGTTTTGAAGGTTTCAGTTCAGAGGTAATGGAAATGTTTGATTTTTTCCGTAATGCTCCGTATTAGACGGAATGCTACGCTCTGTGGGGAAAAATGATGCAAATGCTATAATTATGCAAAAAAAAGAAACCGATTCGGGATTTGGATCCCGCTGTTGTGATGTTCTCTGGCTGATCTGTTTGGAGGGATATCCCAGCTGGGGAAGATCATTGGGTAGATCTGTTAAGATATATGGCTCTACTTGGGGAAAATAGATCATTGATAGACTTGTCCTGTAAGGAGAAAACCCAGCTAGGGGTAAGGAAACTTCTCTCACCTTGTTGTGTTAGAAATTCAGGCATTGCTCTTCTGAGGAGAGGTTGGAACTCTGCGGGGAGATAGTCCCTTTGTCTTTGAGACCTGGCACTCTGTTTGGGGAAGAAAAGATCACTGAACAATCTTCCTAGAGGACTCTGTGGGGATCCCGGCTGGGGATGCTCCTGTTGAATAGACTTATGCTGGTGATGAGGAGGCTTTGCCAACTCCGCTAGGGAAAAGCATTCCGGATGCTGCTTAGGGAGGAGGTACGTTGAGGAAGATGTGTTTGGTATGCCCCATGATGTGTATTGAATACCTGCAACCTAGTAAGACAAATAAACGCACAAGCATTCCGAGATATCCCTTACCGGATTCCGTCATAGGAGTTAGATATTCCTGAGAGTAAATACATTTCATGCAAGCATTTATTAAGAATGGCTTATTTGTTTTATGCAAATATTATATCATGGATATTGGACATTTTGCAAACGGAACGAAAATGTACAAGACAAGGTGTGACTGAAAATCTGATTTTATTAATCTTGGTGCCCTGAATTGGCAAATACAGTCAAAGAAACAGATCCCCTGTAATGAGGAGATTGTTACAAATTGAAAATAGTAAAAGTGCTGGCAATGTTGACGACGCTCTGGTGAGCTCCCTTTGCTATGACCTGTATGACCTTGATGTTCTTCGTATCTTGCTTTCTGAAGAAGTTTGATTATGACTGATGCTTTATCCTTTTGAAGCTTGTCGTGTTGTAAATGATACAGACGGATTCAGAATGCAATTGTTCGCTTATTCCCTGATTTTGCGTGGATCGCCCTTTCGGGTTTTCGATCCACCGGGATACCCTTTTTTGCCTGAGTTGTCCAATGTGGCTTTTCAACTCAGCGGGTATACTTTTTTTTTCAATTTTTCCCTTATTTTTGCCCGAGTATTTTATTCTGTTTTTGACTCGTCGGGATGCCCTATTTTTTCCGGGACTGACATTCTGTTTTTATGTCCAGCGGGTCATTTTATGCGAAGTATTTTTTAACTACATCTGAATTCACAGGGGACAAGAAATCTTCACCATCCATAGTAGTGAGCATCAGTGCTCCACCAGAGAAAACCTTCTTTACTATGAATGGACCATCATAATTTGGAGTCCATTTGCCCATGTGGTCTGTATGAGGAGGAAGAAGTCTTTTCAGCACAAGATCTCCCTCTTGGTATTACCGAAACTTGACTTTCTGATCGAAGGCTTTCTTCATCCTTTTCTGATATAACTGCCCATGACAGATTACAGCTAATCTCTTTTCTTCTATCAGATTTAGTTGATTGTACCGAGATCGGATCCACTCTGCTTCATTCAACTTTACATCCATCAGTACCCGTAAGGAGGGTAGCTCAACTTCAACAAGTAGGACAGCTTCCATACCATACACAAGCTGATACGGTGTTGCCCTAGTGTATGTTCTGATTGAGGTACGGTACCCATGCAAGGCAAACGGTAGCATTTCATGCCAGTCTTTGTAAGTAACCACCATCTTCTGTACAATCTTCTTGATGTTTTTGTTAGCTGCCTCAACAAAGCCATTCATCTTTGGCCTGTAAGGAGAAGAGTTGTGATGTTGGATTTTGAAGTCCCGACATAGTTCTGCTATCATTTTGTTGTTCAAATTGGAACCATTATCAGTAATGATTCACTCGAGCACTCCATATCGACAGATGATGTCTCTTTTCAGGAATCTAGCTACCACTTGCCTGGTGACATTTGCATACGAAGCTGCTTCAACCCATTTGGTGAAGTCGTCAATGGCTACCAGGATGAATCTGTGGCCATTTGAAGCAGTCGGTTTAATCTTTCCAATCATGTCGATGCCCCACATGGCAAAGGGCCAAGGTGAAAACATTACGTTCAAAGGATTTGGAGGCACATGCACTTTGTTTGCATAGATCTGGCATTTATGGCACTTTCTGGCATAGGCACAACAGTCCGCATCCATGGTGATACAGTAGTAACCTGATCTTAACAATTTCTTAGCCATTGCATGTCCTCCAGCATGGGTACCTAAAGATCCTTCATGCAACTCGTGCATCAGCAAGCCTGCTTCTTTCTTATCAACACATTTGAGGAGAACCATATCAAAGTTTCTCTTATATAATGAACCATCAACATTAAGGAAGAAACTACCAGCCAAGCTTCTTAATGTCTTCTTATCATTGGATGATGCCCCAGATGGGTATGTTTGATCCTCCAAGAAGCTTTTGATATCATGGAACCAAGGCTTGTCATCTTTAGTAATGCCCACAGAGAATACGTATGTTGGTCGATCTAGTCTAGATACCGAAATCCGAGGCACATAATTTGCGGTTTGAACCTTGATCATGGAGGAAATGGTAGCTAAAGCATCTGCGAACTGATTTTCATCTCGAGGGATGTACTCAAGCTTGACTGTTGTGAAGAAAGTCAATAATCTCCTCGTATAGTCACGATATGGGATCAGATGCTCCTGGTGAGTGTACCATTTATCGTTGGTTTGATTGATTACCAGAGCTGAATCTCTGAATACAGTCAAAGTCTTGATCCTGAGGTCAATGGCTTCCTCAAGACCCATGATACATGCTTCGTATTCAGCTTCGTTGTTAGTGCATGCAAAGGTGAGTTTTGCCGAGAAAGGCATATGAACTCCTTTAGGTGTAATGAGTACTGCACCAACTCCACGACCATTCATATTGACGGCCCCATCAAACATCATTGTCCATTCTTCTTCTGGGTCAGGGCCTTCAGTGTGAACAGGCTCTTCATGATCTTTTGCTTTCAGAAACATGATGTCTTCACCAGGGAAATCAAATCTCATTGGTTGGTAATCATCAATGGGTTGCTCTGCTAGATAGTCAGACAGTACACTGCCTTTGATGGCTTTCTGAGATGTGTACTGAATGTCATACTTTGTCAGAATCATTTGCCATCTTGCAACCCTTCCGGTAAGTGTTGGCTTCTCAAATATGTACTTGACGGGGTCCATCTTTGAGATCAACAAGGTAGTGTGAGTCAACATGTACTGTCTTAGTCGGCGAGCAGCCCACGCTAAAGCACAACAAGTTTTCTCGAGCAGTGAATAACGTTGTTCACAGTCGGTAAACTTTTTGCTTAGGTAGTATATTGCATACTCTTTTCGACCAGACTCGTCATGCTGGCCCAACACACACCCCATTGACCCTTTTAATACTGTCAGGTACATTATTAGAGGTCTTCCTTCAACTGGAGGCATAAGAATTTTAGGTTCTTGTAAGTACTCCTTGATTTTTTCGAAAGCCTTCTAACAATCTTCGTTCCACCTGACCGTTTGTTCCTTTCTTAATAATTTGAACAGGGGCTCACAAGTTGTAGTAAGGTGAGATATGAACCTTGATATGTAGTTCAATCTACCTAAGAACCCCCAAACTTCCTTTTTGGTCCTAGGTACCGGCATCTCCTGAATGGCTTTGACTTTGTCAGGATCAACTTCAATTCCCTTTTCACTTACGATAAATCCCAGCAGTTTACCGGACCGTACCCCGAATGTGCATTTGTTGGGGTTTAGCTTCAGCTGATACTTTCTCAGACGCTTGAATAACTTCATCATATTTACCAGATGGTCTTCTTCAGTAAGGGACTTGGCAATCATGTCGTCCACGTAGCATTCAATTTCTTTGTGGATCATGTCGTGGAATAATGTCACCATAGCCCGTTGATAAGTCGCACCGGCATTCTTCAGTCCAAAAGGCATTACCTTGTAAACAAACGTGCCCCAAGGTGTGATGAAGGTAGTCTTCTCCGTGTCTTCGGGTGACATCCTGATCTGATTATACCCGGAAAAACCATCCATGAAAGAAAATACCGAGAACTGAGCTGTGTTGTCGACCAATACATCAATGTGAGGTAGAGGGAAGTCATCCTTTGGGCTAGGTCTGTTCAGATCCCGGTAATCCACACACATCCGTACTTTTCCATCCTTCTTAGGCACTGGTACAATATTAGTGACCCACGGCGGGTAACTAGTTACAGCAAGGAAACCGGCGTCCCACTGTTTTTGTACTTCTTCCTTTATCTTCATTGCCATATCTGGACGAGTACGGCGTAGCTTCTGCTTCACTGGAGGGCAATCTTCTTTCAAAGGCAGCTTGTGTATAACAATATAAGTATCTAGACCCGACATGTCTTGATAGGACCAAGAAAAGACGTCAATGTATTCTCGAAGCATGTCAATGAGTTGTTCTTTTACTGAAGCTTGCAGACCGGCCCCAATCTTCACTTCTTGCAAATCCTCTTCGGTACCAAGATTAACTGTTTCAACCTCCTCCTGATGAGGAGTGATCACTTATCTTCTTGCCTCAACAACCTGGCTAACTCTTCAGGTAAATCATAGTCTTCTTCAACCCCTTCATCAGCTTGATTAATTGGATTGTCGAAGTCATACAAGGTCATAGTAGTGTTGTTGTCGGTGCAATCTGGAGAATAATCTCTGCAAGGGTTGAGATTGGTTCGTTTTAGTGATCAATTTTAATCTTGTTTAGAAAAAAGTGAAAATGAAGTTATTTATTTTGAAAACATTGCCATTTTATCGTTTTGTACAAAAGTGAAAAATGAAAAGACAGTGAGCGAAAAAGAGACTTGTTTGCAAAAGATGTCTGATATTCATTGATTAATCCATTTGCACAAAATTACAATATATCCCTATTAAAAAATGAGTCCTGACACCTTGGGCAAGATGCAGGACTTGATGCATGCTAAAAAGACAGGAAATAATAATTACTCTGCAGGAGTAACCCTTATAATTTCCTGGGAAGACCAGTTAAGGACTTGGTTCCCCGGGATCCTTGGACATATCCAGCTCTCCAGGTTGCGGTCGCTTTCCGCCTTGTCTTCCAGGTCGTTAATAGCATCTGGGTTGAGCATCCCCCCACTGATGAACTTGGGCTCTTTAGCAGCCTCTGATTGATCTTGTCGGAATGATCTGTAACCCAAACCGAATTTGTCCTCCTTCTTCTCCACTGGCAGTAGCTTGCCCCAGCCTTGAGCATTACCATCTTCAACAACCTTTCGGGCTTGCTGATAGGAGACAATTGAAGTACCCATCCTATCCTCCTAGGATGCAGCAAATACTTCAGTCGTCGCTGTCGCTCCCGATAAATGAGACTGAGCTCATTAAAGGTACAGACACGAACGGTCGGCGAAAGGATGAAATGAGAACACACATGAGTGAACTCAAGGGAAAGAAAAGAGTCGCCAGCTAGGCATTTTTATCCCGGAGGAAAGGTAATGCTGCATAAACCTAGAAAGATATGGATAAGACGGTTGTGAACCAGAGAGACTGAGAAAGGGGGTTGGTTACGACCTGGGAAGGTATTAGCACCCAGATTGTCCGTCGTACTCGACGGGATCCACGCTTAAAAGATTTGTGTTTCAAAGGGGTAGTGTCAGTGCAATTTGTGTATAAAGAGCTGGAAAAGAATGTACAGGTGTCAGTGTAAAAGAAGTGTAGTGTATGTAAGTGAAGTGTCAGTGTAAGAATAAGAACGAAATGCTCAAGATCATGAGGCTAAAAGAATAAGGCTAGAAAGAGGGGGAATATACAGAGACTTTTGTTCGATAACTGTTAAGTTATGCCTACGTATCCTCTCGTGCAATGAGGAAGTCAGAACACCGTAGTTCGACCCAAAGAGACTGAAAGATAAATTGACTTGTGAACTGCTTACTTGTCTATGCTCAAGTGTATGACTTGTCTGGCTCAGGTGCAAACTATCTTGCATTAGACGGAAGAAGCAGGTTCTCGTTTGTGAGTGAATGAGATGAGAAGAGAATCCCGGAGGAGACGATTATTGTTTGTTTTTGTATTTTCAATCTTTTATTGCTTTTGAAAGTTTGTCATAAGTTAATGAGCTTAAGCCTAAACCAACGGATTTAGTAAACTCATCACATCTTCCCTCTGATTAGGGGTAATGAGAATACCCTAAGTGTGAAGTCAGCTTCTCACACTTAATCACCATGGTGTAGGATTAAGATCATTAACCTACTTGTGATTATTTAGATGTTTTTTGTGGTTTTTGTTTAGTGTTGAGTAATGAGATTAAGCCATAATCAGGGATTAAACAGACCCATTACACCATCCTAATAGAAGGATAATAGATGAGAATGTTTAAGCTGAGGAATGCTCCTCAACTTAATCCATGATTAGGGATTAAACTCATGACAAAACAAGGCTTTTATTAAGTGGATTTTATTTAATGATTAGATGATGAAGTGAGTTTTAGGGTTTGTAAGACAACTTGAGGGGGACTTGTCCATTGACACTAGGGTTAGTCCTTCTTAACCAATTAAGGAAGAATTAGAACCCTAATGCAAGGCCCAAGTTACAAGCTTGATGTATTGACGATTATTAAGTGAATTGATTAAAATATTTAAAGACATTAAGGGTTTAACACTTAGGATTAAAGTTACACACTCCATCCTAATAGAAGGATGCAGGCATAAGCTTAATCACAAAGCCTTAAAACCTTTAGGGTTTAGTCCTTGATTATGAGATGAGAAGAGAAGACTCAATGAGACACAAAGGTAAAATCTAAATGGGGGACTAATCAAAACCCTAATTATTGTCATGCTTGGTTGTTCCTAAGGTTTGTGAGGTTTACAAGAGACATCTTCAGAGAAACCACCAGGAAGCAGATGAAAGGAGCAAAGAGAAGCAAAGTAACTTGCTTCATTTAAGAAGACAAGTTGCTTTGAGAAAAGAAAGTAAGATGAAGAATAATGAGCAAGCTCAATCTCAAACACAAGACAAAATGCAGCAATGATGCATAAGAGAGATGAAAATAAATTGTGAGAAGAGAAGGCAAATTCACTTTTCAAAGTAACTTACCACCTGAAAAGTTAGCAAAGGAATGGAATGCAATGCAAAATGAGATGGAATGGCATGATCCAAACCAAAACCAGAAGCATAAGTATGATGATAATGATGCTATGAGATGATGCAAACATGAAACAAGGCATGGGGATGATCATATGAACATATGAGTGCAAGAGAAGCATGCTTAGAACCATGAACATACATGAAAAGTTATGGAATGCAAATGACATACAACATGGCAAATGAAAGATGCAATGATCAAACATGCTTCTAATATGTCTTAAGATGTCTAATGAATCAAATGGATGCACAAAATGCTATGGCAAGTCATGGTATGTAAGCAAATGGAAGATGAATGCAAATGAAAGCCCAAATTAGGGTTTATGATCAATGCACAAAACAAAAACCAAAACCAAAAGCAAACATCAAGATAAAAAATTGAAAATGAATCCAAGGGAACCCTAAACCTATACAAACTCACTGCCCAAAGGAGGGGTTCTAACTCTTAACCTAATGAAAGTTATGAATTTCTTAAGAATGCTAGGGTTTTAAGGTACCTTGTCAAGGAAAATGCCAAACAAATTGAAAATGCAAGATCAAATCATTCCAATTTAATCCTATAAACTTCATGATATGCAAGACACAATGCAAAAAGAATCAAAGTCCAACTCTTAAAGGCTAGGCAGAAATGAATTTTCAAAGTTAGGATCAAAACAATGCCTTAAAATGAACTTAATTCCATGAAAAATTGTCTAAAGACATCAAGATCAAAAAAGAAATTTGGTTTCAGGGTTGGACAATGTTTCTAAATGATTTTAAAGGTTTCATGAATTTTTTTGTGATTTTTAAATACCTAAAAGTATTTTTAATTAATTAATTCTCATTAATTAATTAAAAATAATCTTTTAAATGATTTAAAAATATTTTTTAATGCAAAAAATAAAAATAAAAATATTTTTGGTTTCTGAAAATTAATAAAAGGTTGTATAAAAATTTTCAGAATTTTTGAAAATGTTTTACTATTTTTAATAAATTGGACAAAACAAACCAAATAAAATGAAAATAAAATGAATTAAATGAAAAGTATGCGCATCCAGTGGCCAGGATTCAAACTCAGGAAGGAGGGAAAGACTGCGCGCCAGATCCAAGGGTTGTCATTCAAACTGACTAAAATGAATTAATTAATTTAATTAATTGAGATTAGGGCTAAGTGGGAGATCTGGACCATTGAACACGCGCGGGAATTGACTAAGTCAGCAACATCTACGCTCCACATTCAAACTTTATTAATTACACAGATTAAACCCTAATCACTTTCAGGTGGCCGGAGAAGACTTTCGGTCGTCTTCTCCGGCAAGACCCTCACCTGAAAGTTGCTAAATCCCTCAAAACTCCATGAAAATGAAAACTAATGGCCCAGAAATCAACCCCATTCAACACTGAACCAAAACCCCCAAACAAAAATCATTTTTCATTCATCAATCAGCCAAATCGAAGCAAAACATTTCTAGGGCAAAAAAGTTTCAGAGCATTCATACATCCTGGTTTCTCAACCATTTTCAAAAATAATCATATCCCCATGATCAGGGGAGTGCATAGAAGCATTTAAGAACTTAAAATGGAGTTTCTGGAAAAAAGTTTGAGATGGCTACCTGAGATGGAAACTCCTGGTCCTGGGCTTTCTGGCCTTTCCTTTGCTGCAAGTTCACTCCTTTGAACCCTCTGATGATGAAATGAAGCTCAGAAAGCTTTGAGGATGGCTGGTTTTTGAGATGGCAGAAGTTCTGTTCAATGGAAGGTGGTGATCGTGTTTTTGTTTCAATGAGTTTCAGGCTATGGTGAGGGGTGGTTTGTGGCCAGGGAAGTGTGCTGAGTTGATTTGTGAAGTTGGTTTGTGTGTTTGCAGCTTGTGGAGAGTGTTTCGAAAGCTTTTGCAAAATGGGGTGAAAATGAGAGAGCTGAGTTCTTGGTGCTTTCAGGCTTGTGTTGTATGTGCTTTGGCTTGCTTTTTGTTTGTATAAACTAATGGGATTGGTCAGATGAGTTGATGTGTGCTTTTGTGATTGGTATGGCTCAAGTTGCCAAAATGTCAAAGTTGTGTAAGAGAGGCATGGGCTACTAGCTAGCCAAGGACAGATGGGGTGTCCTGCGTAGCAAGATGTGTGGAGAGCCATAGGATTGGTTGTGAAGTCAGCAAGCAAGTGGATTCACACTTGAGTGAGTTTTTGCAACTTGCTTCACTTTTGTTTCCTTTGAGAAATCTTGCTCCATAAGTCATGAAGATGAGTGATCCCTTGGCCCATTCTGAATTTTGGATGTTATATGATTATGTTGTGAAGAAATGATACACATTTGAGGCCTTTAGAACACTTGAACAAACCATTTTGCAAAATGTCTCTTTGGTAGAAAACTTCAAATTTTGTGATTTTAGCCAACTTTGACAAGCCATAAATTTTGATCCAAAATGAATTAGGTCATGTTCTTGTACTTTTTGAAAAGGGAATGATCCATTCTACAACTTTCATGACCAAAGTTTTTCCATTTGAAGCATTTTTGAATCAAAAAGCAAGGGTTGAAAAAGTTTCCCAAAATGGCAATTTCATTAAAAGTCAAACTTTCCCAAAAAGTCAACTTTGCAAATGACTTGAAATTATTTAATTTTGTGAACTTCCAACATCTTCCATGATCAAATAAAGATCATACACAATAAAAATGATGAAGAACACCCTTTGGTTGGGTCATTGGGGCCTCAGATGCCCTGATTTTACACTGACTTGCTTGAAAAGTCAACTCTTGATCAGATGACTTCCCCATGGAATTTCTTCATGAAATTTGATATGCATGCTCCCTATACCATATAGAAACCAATGGAAACAAGAATGACCAAAAAATTTGGAGTTATGGCCTCTGAAACCAAAACCCTAATTCTAGGTCATCTGTGCAGTCAAACCTGGCCCTGCTTCCATACCATTCTCAGTTCTTGTGATTCTTTGACATTCTTGACTTTGACAGGATATAATATGATGATTGAACATACATGGACCCCTTTTAAGTGATTGATGACCTTTGAAGTGGCTCAAGAAGCTCTTGGATTGCTCAGATCACAAACCCTAGATGCAGATGACTTTGAACCAATGCAATGAATCAAAATGCAATATGAGATGATATGATTGAACTTATGCACATGAGGAGATCACAAGCCATGGTGTGAATGGGTGAGGGAAAATTTGGGGTGTTTACAGTCGCCTCATTGACATTCAGGGCCTCGAACCCTTGGCTCATAGTTTCATGGATTTCACCATCCATCTCAATATACTTGTATGTAGCCAGCTGGCTAACAAATATTTTCTCCTCACCACAGATGGTGATAATCTGTCCTTCCCATTCATATTTCTGTTTCTGATGAAGGGTCGACGTTATTGCGCCTGCGGCGTGAATCCATGGTCGACCTAACAAACAGCTGTATGTAGGCTGAATGTCCATCACATAGAAAGTGGTCTTAAAGACTTGCGGACCGATTATCACTGGCAGCTCCACCTCTCCAAAAACAGATCTTTTGCAGCCATCAAAAGCCCTGACCACAAGATTACTTGGTCGGAGAGCTATCCCATCATATTCGAGCTTGACAAGATCTTTCTTTGGTAAGACATTGAGTGAGGACCCAGTGTCTACAAGAACATGAGATAGTACAACTCCCTTGCACTCCAGAGTTATGTGCAAAGCTTTGTTGTGGTGACGTCCTTCTGTGGTCAAATCAGCATCAGTGAAACCTAGCCCATGGCTAGTATTGACATATGACACCACTGTTTCAAGCTGATTTACTGTGATCTCTTCTGGCACGTAGGCAGCGTGCAGAACTTTAAGTAGTGCATCCCGATGGGCTTCGGAACACAACAACAGGGATAAGATAGAGATCTTTGAAGGAGTCTGGTGGAGCTGGTCCACAACTTTATAGTCACTTATTTTAATTATCCTCATAAACTCATCCACATCCTGATCAAAGGATGATTTATGAGTCTCTTTTGGTGCAGATTCTTCCGGTATCACACTCTTTCCTTTGGCTTTGGCAACAAATTTTGCCTCAGTATTAATTCTGGGAGCGTGTGACACGAAGAGACGTCCGCTTCGGGTGAAGCCTCCGCCTCCCCCGACACTGTCCACTTGGGGAGTGAGAACTGGAGAATCAAGAGGACTTTCTCTCCGTTGCAGTAAAGGTCAGCACCATAATGCCATGGTACATCACTGTCTTTGTCATATGGAATTGGCCCTGGTACTGTGATAATGACTGGGCTTACTGCAGCAGATGTTGGAACCGTAATTGTCTGTGGATCATAGAAAATAGTAACAGGACTTCTGGTGGATGTTGGTGGTGGTGAATTGAAGCTTGGTTGAAACTGTTGTTGAGATTGTTGAAAGTTGCTGGAGTTCGGGACCGTTGTCGGGTCATAATAAATAGTCACTGCGGAGACATCATTGTTGGTGGTTGCTGGAGTTATAGAAGGAGATGAAATGGAACTGTTGTTCATTGAAGCGATGGAAGATATGGTTGTTGAAGTTGTAGATGAATTAGTAGGAACAATGGTTGTTGTAGTTGTAGAAGAATCAATAGGAATAATGGTTGTTGCAGTTGTAGAAGATCCGCTTGTTGTTGACAAAAGAGTTGTTGGTGTTGTAGAAGCTGTTGGTGTTGTAGATGCGTTCTTTGATCAAGCCATTAATTCCACTCCTCAAGCTTGCACACCCATTCTCGGAAAGTTTGCATGATTCACAACAGGCTTCACAACCTGGAAACACTCGGCATTTCAAAAGTTGGGCTTTAACCTCTGCCAGAGGTGTCTGAATACCTGCAATATCTTCTATTAAACTCATGGGTGATCCTTCCTCTATAGCATTAATCCTAGGCCCACTGTGGCCTGGCATAGGATTTTTCATGACATTGGGAGGTGGTGCAAAGTTCAGGGCCTTTGAATTTACCAGATCCTGGACCTTCATATGCAGAGCTCTGCATTTTTCCGTAGAATGACCAGGTGCGTTGGAATGAAAAGCACACCTAGCATTGACATCATAGTTTCTTGGAAGGTTCTGAGGATCAGGCGGAGCCAATATCCTCAACTCGACTAGATTGAGCTTTAGGAGTTGTGGCAGTAGTGTAGCATATGGCATTGGAATAGGGTCAATCACCCTGTTGCTCTGAGATGGCCGCTGTTGAAAAGGGCGTTGTTGTTGATTGTTCTTGTTGTATGATCTTTGTTGAGGAAATTGTTGTTGTTGAGGAAAGTGTTGTGGTTTTTTAGTATACTGAGGAGGTGGAGCAAGGATAGTAACAGCATCAACTGATCTGGGCAGATATTGGGGTCTCCCTCTTCCCATGTGCACAGAGTTTGTCTCACCAGATCTACGGGGCCCAGCAAATGGCTTCCTTGTACTGCTTGAACTGGCACCGTTGTCGGAGATCTTTCCCATATTTAATAGGCTCTCTATTCTTTCCCCAACTATCACATCATCTGTAAAGATGGTAGAAGAGAATGCAGCCAATCTGTCAATATACGTTCCCTGGAGGGTATTCATGAACATGTCTGCCATTTCCCTTTCTAACATAGGGGGTTGAACTGCAGCAGCCAGTTGCCTCCACCTTTGAGCAAATTCTCTAAAGCTCTCACGGGAAGACTGAGACATTCCCATTAGAAGGGTCCTGTTTGGAGCCATGTCCAGGTTATACTGATACTGACGGATGAAAGCTTCAGCCAAGTCTTTCCAGTTTCTTACTGTGGCTCTGGTCAGGTGAGAATACCATTCTCGGGATACCCCGGTTAAGCTATCCTCGAAGTAAAACATCCACAGCTTCTCGACCATGGTGTATACTTTTAATCTTCCCAAGAATGACTGAAGGTGGGTGCGTGGACAAGATGTGCCATTATACCTTTCAAAACACGGGGGTTTGAACTTGTGAGGAATTCTCACCCCTTCCACCAATCCCATGTCCATGACATCAAAACCTAGAGAGTTTTGGGATTCAAGAGACCTCAGTTTCTCTATAATTTCATCTAACCGACGGTCGTAAACCTCATCTCCAGCCCCGACCACAGTGAACTGCTCCTCTTGAGGATCCTCCTGCAAGACCCTTCCTCCAGCAGTGTTACCCTGGGTATTTCTTATGGCATTGATTTCTGGGTTCAAATGAGGCCCAAACTTTGGTGGATCAGTGCGAGGCTGCACGTGATCATTGTTACTGGTACCCCCTGTACCTGGATGGTGTTCCTCAGGAGTTTGTCGCTCAACCAACTCCCTCAGTCTTTCCTGGCTCTGAGCTAAACCAGTCATTACAATCATGAATTGAGTCATCTGAATTCTCATCTCAACCCTCTCATTGGCCATTTGGGTCCTCACTTCATTCAAGTCTTGCTGAACTTGATCCATTTGAAATCCCGGAGGTTGTTTCTTGTCGGGTACCGGTGTATTTTGTTGACAGGGAACACTCTTCTGTGAGCAATGTTTCCTGAAACCACAACAAAGTGAGAAACAAAAACAAAACAAATACCTACAAAACAAAGAAAATGTTAGTATGCAATGCAGTATGCCTATTTGTCTTCCAAGGGTATCCGGTTTGGTTCTTTGGTTTTGATCTTTCCAGACCTCGAGGAAATGCTGATGATGAAGAGAGATTAAGCCCACCAAAAATAATACAAACCACATATATTACAAAGAGTGGAAATACATAGTTTGATTACAACAACTTCCCCATGGTGGGTCAAAATACAACAACAAATTCAAAAGTACAACAAAATAAAAGTACAAGCAAAAAGAGTCAAACATCTAATGCAAAGTCATCCTCTCTGACTTCCTTCAGAAGGGCCTCAGTCACTGGGCCCACTGGGTGCTCTGTGATAGTCCTGATGAGGAGGTTCCTGGTAGCAATGGCACTGGTCAACTTCTTATGCTTATCCTGATCCTTTGACCTCTTCAACCCCGCTCGGAGCTTCAATTCAGATATCTCCTTCTGTGCTGCTAATAATGCCTCCTGATGCTTCTTCTCACTGGCCTCTAGTTGCTCTATCCTAGCCTGAGTTCTTTGATCTTCTTATGCACGGGCTTCAGTGATCCTGATCCACCTAGCCTGGCTCTCCTCTAAGTAGTGCTCTACCCTAGCCTTCTGAGTCTTTGCTTCCTTGAAAGCATTCTTCAACACAAGCTCTCCTGCTCTAGCCTTTCTGATGTAGTCATTCGTCTTCTCAATCTTGGTCAGGTGCTCAATCCTGAGTCTCTCTAACCTCTCATTATCCAGACGGCTGTCATTTCTCTCCCAGAGAGTCTTCTTCAAGGCTTCAGAGAGCTGAGTATTCCTCTCTTTCATTTTCTCAAATTCTTCCAAACTGACAGTAGCTGCAGGTTGCACTGTTGAAGGTCCAAGTACATCTTCTAGGGTAAATGGCATCCGGGTTATCTGAGCCCTGGTACGAGACCAATCAAGATATTGTGCTGAAGCAACGTTGTTGCATTTGCCCAAAATAATTGTCCCTTTAGTCTGAATGTTGTCCCAGGCCCAGGCTTCCTGTCTGACAACAGCAGAGTTGTGCTGGATTTCACAATAGAAGGTCTCAGTCAAATCTTGCCCTCTGGGAGGATGAACCAAAGCATACCCTAATTGTCTCTTAAAAATCAAAGGGTTGTAGTTGATGCAACCTTTTAATCCAATCAAAGGCACATTAGGATATTGCCCACAGCTAGTAATGATGTCTTTGCCTTTGGTGCTCTGAGTGCACCATCTGATGTCTTCTGATGTCAAGGAAATAAATCTCTTAGCCCAGTTCTTTGGCTGATGGGGGTTCAGGAAAGTGTCTGACTTCAGCAAATGTCTTAACAACCAAGAGTAATAGAGAGGAGCACAACATCTGACCAGTCTTCCTCTTTGCTTCTCATTCCTCTGGTGTACTGAATAATAGAAGTCTCTGAGCAAGGTAGGGACTGGGTTCCTCAGTAAGAACAGGTGAATAGCATTCTTGCTTACAAATTTTGGCTCGTCTGCGAACAAGATAATTCCATATATGCTGAGTGCCAAGAGTGCACAAACAACATCCCACTTCCCTACTGCAGCATGCAGGGTGGCCTGGGAGATCAAGAAGTCCAAGTGAAGGCCTGGAACCCCAGCCTTAGTGGTCATGCTTTGATCAATGAGGGAAGGCTCCAAATGCAATGCCCTAGCTATGTCTTCATTCTTGGGAGCAACCATCTCAGGGTTGAAAGGAATCCCTATCCTGATAGGAACTCCTAACAACATGGAAAATTCTTCTAGCATTGGTCCCAACTGAAAATCAGGGAATGTGAAGCATCTGAGAGGAGGATCATAAAACTGCAAGCAAGTATGGATCATGCTCCTCTGGGATGCATCCAGGTCCATGATCATGTCCAATATGCCCCCATAATGCTCTCTGAATAGTGGGACATGATCAGGAGTAATGAGAGATTGGATCTGCCTGATGCCAGTCAAGGTGAGCTCAAAGAAGTGGTATGTAATGTTGCTCTTCCTGGAAGTGTCCATACTGATAATGGATGCTGGTGAAGGAGACTGAGAGCAACTACTGATGAAGGTCACTGAATAAGATGCTGGAGATGAGTCTCTGATGAAGATAGCTGGAGAAGAATCTCTGACAAACTAGTGAGGGTGCTGGAGAAGATAACTGAAGAAGTCTGAGCAGCAGAAGGGGTCAAAACCAAACCAAAGACAATAAGATGGATGCCCTGTAAAACAAATAGGCAAATGTTAAATGATGCAAAAATGATGTATGCAAAATGATATGTAAAGGGTTTGTGATCAAGAGCTGGATCTGGTATCTGCCTTGGATAGGGTCCATGTGTGTCTATAAGTCCGGATGGAGGCTTAGAAATCCAGTAACCAGGTGGGGGACTCAAATAAAGAGTCACAAGTCCAGGGTAATCACAAGAACTGTCCAAAGTGATGCATTCTTAAACAAAACTGATAACAGGGTATGATGAGGCCAAGGGTTCCTGCAAACCTGTAAACATCTCAACCCCCTCACGTGTATTGTTCTAGAACAAGGATCCTCAGACTTGGATCAGTTATGAGAAGTGTAAACACTTCTAACCCGGAAGCACAATGTTTACAATAACCATAAAAGATCCTCCTTTAATTCAACTCAGATGCTGAAGGTCATAAAAGGTCATCCAGACTTAGCAGGCTTCCCAGATAGACCTAGTACCATAGGAAATCTGTAGCACAGAGTTCTCAAGAAGAAACCCATGTATGAACCGTGTTTCATATTCCCGCACCAGACCGAAATGGAATGGGAAAGAATATGAAGCCACTCTAGCCTATGTGTCACTCAGGTCCCAGGTATAGGGGCCTTAATCACTCAATGATCCCCACCCACCAAGGAAAACACAGATCTAGCACATGATAATGACAGTATGAAATGAATAAAAAAAACTGTAAATGAAAGCAATAAATAAAGCTGTACAAAAAGAAATAAATAAAGCAATAAACAAATAAGCACAAGTAGCACATAACACCCCCATAAACACAAATCAAACAAGCGCTAGGAGGAACCCACAAAAAGAACCAGAAGCCCTGGTTGCAATATAAGAATCCCCAGCAGAGTCGCCAAGCTGTCGCTCCCCCGAAAAGACACCCGGGTCAGATAGGGTACAGACGCGAATGGTCGGCGAGAGCAGAAATGAGGGTGAAGGTGAATAGAGTCGCCAGCTAGGCATTTTTATCCCGAAGGAAAGGTAATGCTGCATAAACCTAGAAAGATATGGATAAGACGGTTGCGAACCAGAGAAACTGAGAAAGGGGGTTGGTTACAACCTGGGAAGGTATTAGCACCCAGATTATCCGTCGTACTCGACGGGAACCACGCTTAAAAGATTTGTGTTTAAAGGGGTAGTGTCTGTGCTATCTGTGTGCAAGAGCTGGGAAAGAATATACAGGTGTCAGTGCAAAAAAGGTGAAGTGAAGTGCTCAGGAATGAGGCTTAAAAAGGATGTTGAAAAAGGGGGAAGACACAGAGACTTTTGTTCGATAATTGTTAAGTTATGCCTACGTATCCTCTCGTGCAATGAGGAAGTCAGAACATTGTAGTTCGACTCAAAGAGACTGAAAGATAAATTGACTGTGAACTGCCTGCTTGTCTATGCTCAAGTGTATGACTCGTCTGGCTCGAGTGCTAACTGTCTTGCATTAGATGGAAGAAGCAAGTTCTCATATATGAGTGAAGATGATGAGAAAAGAATCCCGAAGGAGACGATTATTGTTTGTTTTTGTGTTTTCAATCTTTTATTGTTTTTGTGTTTTCAATCTTTTATTGTTTTTGGAGTTTGTCATTAGTTAATGAGCTTAAGCCTAAACCAAGGGTTAGTAAACTCATTATATCCTCCCTTTGATTAGGGATAATGAAAATACTTAAGTATGAGATAAGCATCTCAACTTAATTGCCATGATGATGTAGGATTAAGATCATTAACCTACTTGTGATTATTTATATTTTTTTGGGTTTTTGTTTAGTGTTAAGTAATGAGTTTAAGCCATAATTAAGGATTAGTGAACTCATTACACCATCCTAATAGAAGGATAATAGATGAGCACACTTAAGCTGAAGAAGATACCTCAACTTAATCCATGATTAGGGATTAACCTCATGACAAAACAAGCCTTTATTAAAGTGGATTTTAATTAAGGATGAGATTAAGAAGTGAGTTTTATGGTTTGTAAGACAAATTGAGGGGGACTTGTCCATTAAACACTAGGGTTAGTCCTTCTTAACCATAAAGGAAGAATTAGAACCCTAATGTAAGACTCAAGTTACGAGTTAATGTCTTAGTGATTATTAGATGGATTGATTAAGAGGTTTAAACAAATTAAGGGTTTAACACTTAGGATTAAGGTTATATAATTCATCCTAAGAGAAGGATGCAGGCATAACCCTAATTCCAAAGTCCTAAAGCCTTAAAGGTTTAGTCTCTAATGATGAGATGAGAAGAGAGACACAAAGAAGACTCAAAGGTAAAAGCTAAAGGGGACTAATTACAACCCTAATTATTATCATGCTTGGATATTCCTATGGTTTGTGAGGCTTAAAAGAGATCTTCAAAGAAGCCACCAATGGAAAAAGCAGAAGGAAGGAGGAAGAAGCAGAAGAAATAAGTTACTTACTTCATTGAAGAAGATAAGTAACTTAGAGAAAGAAAGTGAGAGATGAACATGAATGGGCAAGCCCACTTAAAGACAAATAAAGATACAACAAAGATGTATATGAAGAAGATGAAGAGAAATGAGAAGTGAAGGCAAATTCACTTCTCAAGTTAACTTACCACCAGAAAATGTTAGCACAAGATGTATAAAGAAAGAAATGACATGAAATGATGCATATGTAATGACAAAGAAACAAAATCAGAAGCAAACACATGATGTAAATGATGCTATGAGATGATGTAAGAGCATACAAGGTGCACATGTGTGACCATGTGTGACCATACAAGAGAATGAATGCATATGAGGCATGTGGGAAGCATGGAAACACATGGATGTTTATGAAATGAAATGGATGCAAAGCATAGCAAATGTATGAATAAATGATCAAGCAATGTTCAAGCAATGTCTTAAGATGTCTAAGATGGCATACAAGTGCTTAGAATGTCATGACAAGTTCATATGTTCATGCAAGGCAATGTAAGATGCAAGTAAGGATGCCAAATTAGGGTTACATGAAAGGATGAGATGCAAATGATCAAAATAGAAGCAATTCACATGATAAAAATTTGAAAATGAGCTCAAACAAACCCTAACCCCATATGATATCACACCCCAAAGGAGAAGGTCTAACTCTTAACCTAAAGGAAGTTATGATTTTTCTAATTTAATTAGGGTTTTTGGGTACCTTAAAAGGAAAAATGCAAATCAATTTTAAAATGAAAAATAAATTCATGACAAAAATATCCTAGAAACTACATGTTATATGGAAAACAATGCAAAAAGAATCATTATCAAACCATTCATGGTTAGGCAGAAAAGATTTTTCAAAGTTAGGGTTCCAAAAAGGGGATTTTATGAACCCTAAATTCAAAGAAAATGTCAAAGTATGATCAAAACCAAAAAAGAAATTTGTATGAATGGTTTGAAAATGTTTCTAAATGTTTTAAGATGCAATGTGATTTTTTTTAATGATTTTTAGAAACCTAAATGGTATTTTAATTAATTAATTTCCATTAATTAATTAAAATAAACATTTAAATATTTTTAAAATGCTTTTAAAATGCAAAAAATAAAAATAAAAATGTTTTTGAATGAAGAAAAATATTTGGAACTAAAATGCAGAAAATAATATTTTTTTTGTGATTTTCTAGGTATTTTAAATTAAATGTGCAAGAAAAATAAGAAAAAAATGAATTAAAAATGAATTAAATGAGAAGTATGCAAGATCCATGGCTGAGATTCAAACTGGAGGGGAAACCATTGACTGCGCGCGCAATCCAGTGGCTGGGATTGAATCTGGCATTTAATTAAGTTTTATAATTAATTAATCAGGTTTAAACTTAATGGACTAATCTGAGCCACTCAATGCCTAACCCTAATCCTCATCTAATGGCCAAGATTCAAACTGAGATTTAAAACGTGGATTAGCCCTAATGACTTTCAGGTGACCGGAGCTAAGCTCCGGTCATCTTCTCCGGCGAGACCCCAACATCAATTTCTTCCCTAGGCCATTTCAAGAGCTCTAAAGCTCCAGATTACATCATCTAACAACCCTAAGCACGAATCAAGCATCAAAACACATTTATCAAGCATGAACAGCATGAATCGAATCAAACAAGTTTTAGGTCAAAAGTTTCAGAAGCTTCATACATATTCAATACTTAACCATTTACAAAAATAAACATATCAGCATGATCAGCACATAACATATATTCATTTAGGAACTTAAAATTACATTTCTGGAAAAAAAGTTCTTGATGATACCTGAGCTTGAGCTTTCTCAAATGGAGCTTTCTGACTGTTTCCTTTATGCTTTTCCACTCCCCTTAGCCCCTTTGTGCTTCTAAAAGGCTTGAAAGGAGTTTATATGGAGTGTTTTGAAGGTTTCTGTTCAAAGGTGATGAAAATCATGTTTTTGTTTGAGGTTGTTTCAGGCTAATGTGAGGGGTGGGAAATGATCTAGAGAGTGTGTGGAGATGATTGTTGAAAGAATTTTGGAGTTTTGATGGATGGTTTGAAAGTTTCGAAGAGAGGAAGTTTCTTGAGGATTTTTTCAATCTGAGCTATGGCTGTGTTTCAGGCTTGTGTGATGTGTGTTATGGCTTGCTTTTAGTCTACATAACAAGTCCCTATTGGCCAAAGAGTGGGTGGTGGCTGCAGCTGATTGGTATGGGGTGATTTGCAAAAAGTCAACATTATGTGTACTTGAGGTATGAGCTTATGCAGCTATTGTTTTATGGCATGTCTGGCCTCAGCATGAATCAAGGAGGTCCATGGAATTGAAATTATGCAGCTGGATGGCTTGGAGGGAAAGATTTCATAGGTTTTGCAAGACTTTGCATTTTTGCCCCCTTTGAGAAATCTTGTGATGCAAGGCATGAAAACAAGTGATTCCTTGGGCAATTCTGGTCACAATGCATTGTACTATGTTTGTATGATGCTTAGAGGTGCATTAGAGGTCACACAATGACTTGGAAAGTGGTTTAGCAAAATATCCTCTTTGGTGTGAAAGTGAAAATTATAGGATTTTTGCCAACTTTGCAAGGCCATAACTTGAGTTCCATAATGAATTAGAACATGTTCTTGTACTTTTTAAAAAGGGAATGATCCAATCTACAACTTTCATGACCAATAATTTTTCATTTGAAGCATTTTTGGTTGAGAAAGAGGAGGTTGAAAAACTTTCCCAAAATGGAAAGTTTCCATTACAAGTCATTTCCATTTTTGGCAACTTTTGGTTTAGCTCAAATTTCTTCAATTTTGTGAACTTGCAAGCACTTCAATGATCAAATAAAGATCATATAACTTCAATTTGATGAAAATATCACTATGGTTCCATTGTTGGGGGCCTCAAATGCCCTGATTTTGCATTGACTTGCTCAAGAAGTTACCCAATGAACATATGACTTCCACAATGAATTTCTTCATCAAACTTGGTACACATGATCTTTATAACATATTGAGACTATTATAAACAATAATGACCAAAATATTTGGAGTTAAGGCCTCTGAAACCAAAACCCTAATTTCAGGTCATCTGTGCAGTGAAGCCCTAGCTCTGCTTCCATGCCTTGCCAGTTCTTGTGATTTCTTGACTTCCTTGATTTTTGAGGGATATAATATGATGATAGAACACACATGGACCCTCTTGGAATGATTGGAGACCTTTGGAGTGGCTCAGATGGATCCTTGGATTGCTCAGATCACAAACCCTAGATGCAGATGAACTTGAGCTTATGCAGTGAAACAAATATGCTAATGTAAACATGAAAGATCACAAGCCATGGTGTGAAATTAGTGAGGGAAAATTTGGGGTGTTTACATACATGAGTGTATTGATCGTAACTAAGTTTATATACTCGATTAATTGAATATATATGGAAAGGGTTAGCAAACCCTAATCTTAGCATACTTTTCTCAAACAAACATCTTACTTTAATTTAATATTTGCTACCAAAACAAGTGACAACGCATGATACCAAACAAAACCCAATTGAAAACCTTCACTTAGAACATATAAATTATAGAACGACACGTGATATCGGAATAATCCGTGTGGAAACGATAACAAAACCCCCCACTAATACTCTTTCAACAAATGGTGTCGTTGTCGAGGATAGATATTTGATGTTGCAAGCATTGCAATAGTTTATAGGTTTTAAGTTGCGTATTGTTATCTCTTACCTCAATTTTCTTTGTATGCTTGTAATTTGTTTGGTTTAGTGTACATTTTTTGTGTATGCGAGGGAAATTATCGGCGGATCAAATTCTTTTCGATATTGAGATTTAAGGGACTACTCATAAGCTCAATAGCAGAAGGAGGAGGAAACTAGCCAGAGAAAGACAAGCCCAAGGAGAATCTTCTTCATCAACCACCATTGAAACGCCAATCATGGCAGCTCCACCACCACCAGTTTCTGCACCTTATGTTAATAGTCCAAGGTGAAACCCTCAATTTGCGCGAAATGCTAACAACGAGAGGCATACCGAGATGAAAACGAGAATGTTATCTCTTATGTATCAAAATCCATTCACCGGAATGGACCATAAGGATCTGTTTACTCACCTCACCAAATTCTATGAGATCACGTGTTCAACGGGAGTGCCGAAAAATGAAGAGGGATCATTGTTCAAAAGGTTATTACCACATTCTTTGATTGGGAAGGTAAAGGAATGGTACCTCGATCAAACAACTCCTATTATAATGGATTGGAATGTCTTGGAAGAAAATTTCCTTGAACGGTTCTTCCCGCAATCTAGGTTTATGGATGTGAAGACTTTTATATTGGTATTTAAATAAGGTGGAAGCAAATATCTCAATGATGCATGAGAGAGATTCAAATCAATGTTAAATAAGTGTAAAGGACATGGTTTTGATGAATTGGCTCAAGTTAATATCTTTTTCAATTGACTAAAACACGTTCACAAAACTCTCTTGGATGCTACGACGGGTGGTTCTCTCATGTCTAAAGGTCAACATACTGTGGAATTGTTCAAAGAAAGTCGGGTGTGTTAGAGTTGGGAACAAATGATGCTTTACTTGCACAAAACAAGTTTCTTTCGCAACAAGTGGAACTTTTGACGAAACAAATGTCAAAGCTTCCACAACAACTCAAAGGAATGCAAGAGGTTTGCAATAACAAGCAATAAGTTGCAAGTTGTGAATGTGTTAAGGTGATCATCTTACTGGTTAGTGTCCACCTGTACTTGAAGAAGAAGCGAATTATGCGGCTAATCAAAATCAAGATAATCAACCCCGTCCACCCTATCAAAGAAACAACCAAGTTTACAAACCACAAGGTGGTAACAAAGGTTATCAACAAGGGTGGAGACAAGATGATGGACCTTCAAATCGCCAAAACCAATATCAAAACTACACTTAACCTCCACAAATTCCTAGTGGAAGTTCAAAAATGGAAGAAACACTCACTCAATTCATGCACGTGTCCATATCTACTCAAAAGAGTATGTATGCCACTATAAGAAACCTTGAGACACAAGTGGGGGAAATTATCCAAATAATTAGCCGATCAAAACAAGGAAGCTTTTTCGACTAGCACTCAAGTGAATCCCAATGCGACTTGCAAGGCTATTGTTACTCGGAGTGGATGTTGAAAAACATATTGTAAATAAAGAGGTGGAAGTTGAAAAGGAAGGTGAAATAATGGAGGAAGAATTTGAAAAAAAAATGATGATTTAGTTAAAAAAGAAGAATTTGAAAGAAGGTGGAAAGAGGAGAAAGAGAAGAAAAAATTGAAAGGAAAGGAGCAAGTAAAAGATGTACCAATGCGAAAAATACCATACCCCAGTGCTCCTACAAAAAAAAATGATTGACAATATGCTCGGTTCTTGGTGATCCTTAGCCGCTTGCAAGTGACTATTCCATTTGCCGGCACATTAGAACAAATGTCGAAATATGTAAAGTTTGTGAAGGATGTCCTTTCAAATAAGAAGAGACACATGGATAAAGTTAACATTATGTTAAATGTGAATTGTAGCGCCATAGTTCAAAGCATACTTGTGCGGAAAAAAGGAGATCCAGGAAGGATGGCTATACATATTACCATATGTAGTGATTTGAAGTGCAATGATTTGATTGACATGGGTGCTAGTATAAATTTGATCTCGTTGTCATTGATAAAAGGACTTGAGAATATGAAGTTGAAAGAAACCATCATGACATTATTATTAGCGGACAAGTCAAGGACTCATCCTCACGATGTTGTTGAGGATGTGTTGGTAAATGTTGACAAATTATTGTTTCCCATTGATTTTGTGGTTATGGAGATGGAAGATGACGAAGACACACCGATAATACTTGGAAAACCCTTCATGAATACTGCTCAGATGTTAATTGATGTTGATGAGGGTATCATGAAGGTAAGAATTAATGAAGAGGAAATGTGTTTTACGCTTTTCAAAAGAGTGTTGTATGCAAATCAAGTCGAAAAGGACCTTTGTGAGAAAAAGAAAGATGAAGATGAAAATAATGAAGCAGAATTTCAAAGAAAGAATTCAGAAGCCAAAGAAGAAATGACGAAGTCTTGTTGGTGTCGCTCCCGATAAATGAGAATGGCTCAAATAAAGGTACAGACGCGAACGGTCGGCGAAAGGATGAAATGAGAACACACAGGAGTGAACTCAAGAGAAAGAAAAGAGTCGCCAGCTAGGCATTTTTATCCCGAAGGAAAGGTAATGCTGCATAAACCTAGAAAGATATGGATAAGACGGTTGCGAACCAGAGAGACTGAGAAAGGGGGTTGGTTACAACCTGGGAAGGTATTAGCACCCAGATTGTCCGTCGTACTCGACGGGATCCACGCTTAAAATATTTGTGTTTTAAAGGGGTAGTGTCAGTGCAATCTGTAAGTAAAAGAGCTGGAAAGGATGTACAGGTGTCAGTGTAAGAGAAATAAAGAGTGTAGATGTACAGTGTCAGTGTAGGAATAAGAATGAATTGATCAAGACTATGAGGCTAAGAAAATAATGCTAGAAGGAGGGGGAATATACAGAGACTTTTGTTCGATAACTGTTAAGTTATGCCTACGTATCCTCTCGTGCAATGAGGAAGTCAAAACACCGTAGTTCGACCCAAATAGACTGAAAGAAGAATAGACTTGTGAACTGCTTACTTATCTATGCTCAAGTGTATGACCTGTTTGGCTCAGGTGCAAACTGTTTTGCATTAGACGAAAGAAGCGAGTTCTCGTTTATGAGTGAGTTAGATGAGAAGAGAATCCCGGAGGAGACGATTATTGTTTGTTTTTTTGTGTTTTCAGTCTTTTATTGCTTTTGAAAGTTTGTCATAGATTAATGAGCTTAAGCCTAAACCAATGGGTTAGTAAACTCATCACATCTTCCCTCTGATTAGGGGTAATGAGAGTACCTTAAATGTGAAGTCAGTATCTCACACTTAAACACCCTGATGTAGGATTAAGATCATTAACCTACTTGTATTTATTTATATGTTTTTGTTGTTTAGTGTTGAGTAATGAGATTAAGCCATAATCAGGGATTAAACAGACTCATTACACCATCCTAATAGAAGGATAATAGATGAGAATGTTTAAGCTAAGGAAAGCTCCTCAACTTAATCCATGATTAGGGATTAAACTCATGACAAAACAAAGCCTTTATTAAATGGATTTTAGTTAATGATAAGATGATGAAGTGATTTTTATGGTTTGTAAGACAACTTGAGGGGGACTTGTCCATTAACACTAGGGTTAGTCCTTCTTAACCAATCAAGGAAGAATTAGAACCCTAATGCAAGGCCCAAGTTACAAGCTTGATGTCTTGATGATTATTAAGTGAATTGATTAAAGGATTTAAACACATTAAGGGTTTAACACTTAGGATTAAAGTTATACACTCCATCCTAATAGAAGGATGCAGGCATAAGCTTAATCACAAAGCCTTAAAGCCTTTAGGGTTTAGTCCCTGATTATGAGATGAGAAGAGAAGAGTCAATGAGACACAAAGGTAAAAGATAAATAGGGGACTAATCAAACCCTAATTATTATCATGCTTGGTCATTCCTAGGGTTTGTGAGGTTTGCAAGAGACATCTTCAGAGAAACCACCAGGAAGCAGATGAAAGGAGCAAAGAGAAGCAAAGTAACTTGCTTCATTTAAGAAGACAAGCCACTTGAAGAAAGAAAGTAAGATAAAGAAGAATGAGCAAGCTCAATCTCAAGCACAAGACAAAATGCAGCAATGATGCATAAGAGAGATGAAAAGAGATTGTGAGAAGTGAAGGCAAATTCACTTCTCAAAGTTACTTACCACCTGAAAAGTTAATGAAAGGAATGCAATGCAATGCAAAATGAGATGAAATGGCATGATGCAACCCAAAACCAGAAGCATAAATGTGATGTTAATGATGATGAGAGATGATGCAAACATGAGGCAAGGCATGAGAATGATCATACAAACATATGGATGCAAGAGAAGCATGCTTAGAACCATGAACATACATGAAAAGTTATGAAATGCAAATGGCATACCACATGGCAAATACAAGATGCAATTATCAAACATGATTCTAATATGTCCTAAGATGTAATATGAATCAAATGAATGCACAAAATGTCATGGCAAGTCATGGTATGCAAGCAAATGGAAGATGGATGCAGATGAAAGCCCAAATTAGGGTTTATGATCAATGCACAAAACAAAAATCAAAACCAGAAGCAAACATCATGATAAAAAATTGAAAATACACTCAAAGGAACCCTAAACCTATACAAACTCACTGCCCAAAGGAGGGGTTCTAACTCTTAACCTAATGAGGGTTATGAATTTCTTAAGATTGTTAGGGTTTTATGGTACCTTGTCAAGAAAAATGCCAAACAAATAGGAAATGCAAGATCAATTCATGCCAATTTAATCCTATAAACTACATGCTAAACAAGATGCAATGCAAAAAGAATCAAAGTCCAACTCCTAAAGACTAGGCAGAAATGAATTTTTGAACATTGGATCAAAATAATGCTTTGAAATAAAATTAATTCCATGGAAAATTGTCAAAAGACATCAAGATCAAAAAAGAAATTTGGTTTGAGGGTTGGACAATGTTTCTAAATTATTTTAAATGTTTCATGAATTTTTTGGTGATTTTTAAATACCTAAAAGTATTTTTAATTAATTAATTCTCATTAATTAATTAAAAATAATCTTTTAAATGATTTAAAAATAAATTTTAATGCAAAAAATAAAAATAAAAATGTTTTTGGTTTCTGAAAATTAATAAAAGCTTGGACAAAAATTTTCAGAATTTTTCAAAGTGTTTTGCTATTTTAAATTAATTGTAGAAAACAAATGAAATAAAAAGAAAATAAAATGAATTTAAACTGAAAAATATGAAAGTATGCAAGATCAAGCGCCAACATTCAAACTCACACGCGCGGGAGTGGACTTGGCGCGCATCTGGACGGCCATTATTCAAACTCACGCAATTAAGACTAAACCCTAATTAATTAACCCTAATTACTTTCAGACGACCGGAACACTGTTCCGGTCGTCTTCTCCGGCAAGCTCCTCTTTCAAACTCTCTCAAATCTTCACTAAATCATGTCAAACTCTCCAGATCAACTCAACTAACCTTCCTAAACAACAATCCAACAACAAATTCCATTTATTTCTACTCAAGATCAAGATACGAATCAAACATCAAAAACTGCAGAAATTTCAGAAACACGATACAAGCTCATTTCTCAATCTTTTTCAAAAGTAAAAGGCTCAGTGAACTCAGGGAAGCATGCTTTATCATTTAGAAATAAGAAATAAAGGTTCTGGAAAAATGAATTTCCATGCCTACCTGAATCGAAGCTTTGATTTCTGGCACTTTCTGGCTGATTTCTTGCTTTCAATCAACTCCACTGGACCTCCTGAGAAGCTTTCAATGCTTGTTTGAAGTTTATAATGGATGGTTTGAGAGATTGCTAAGGTTCTGCACAAAGGGGGGAAGAAATCGTATCTTGGTTTCTGGGGGTTTCAGGCTATGGTGATGGGTGGTTTCTGATCAGTGAAGCATGCTAAGTTTGTTTATGAAGTTTGTTTGTGTGTTTTCAGCTTGTGGAGAGTGTTTCGAAAGCTTTTGCAAATGGGGTGAAAAAATGAGAGAGCTGTGTTGTTGGTGCTTTCAGGCTTATGTTGTATATGAAATGTCTTGCTTTTGGTTTGTATAAACAAATGGGATTGGTCAGATGAGTTGATGTGTACTGCTGTGATTGGTATGGCTCAAGTTGCCAAAATGTCAAAGTTGTGTAAGAGAGGTATGGGTCACTAGCTAGCCAAGGACAAATGGGGTGTCCTGCGCAGCAAGAAGTGTGGAGAGCCCTAGGATTGATTATGGAGTCAGCAAGCAAGTGGATTCAAACTTGAGTGAGTTTTTGCAACTTGCTTCACTTTGGTTTCTTTTGAAAATTCTTGCTCCATAAGTCATGAAAATGAGTGATCCCTTGGCCCATTCTGAATTTTAGATGTCACATGATCATATTGTGAAGAAATGGTATACATTTGAGGCCTTTAGAACACTTTATCAAAGCATTTTGCAAAATGCCTCTTTGGTAGAAAACTTCAAATTTTGTGATTTTAGCCAACTTTGACAAGCCATAACTTTTGATCCAAAATGAATTAGGTCATGTTCTTGTACTTTTTGAAAAGGGAATGATCCATTCTACAACTTTCATGACCAAAGTTTTTCCATTTGAAGTATTTTTGAATCAAAAAGCAAGGTTTGAAAAAGTTTCCCAAAATGGCAATTTTCAATATAAGTCAACTTTCCCAAAAAGTCAACTTTGCAAATGACTTGAAATTCTCCAATTTTGTGAACTTCCAACATCTTACATGATCAAATAAAGATCATATACAATCAAAATGATGATGAACACCCTTTGGTTGGGTCATTGGGGGCCTCAGATGCCCGGATTTTGCACTGACTTGCTTAGAAAGTCAACTCTTGATCAGATGACTTCCCCATGGAATTTCTTCATGAAAATTGATATGCATGCTCCCTATACCATATAGAGACCAATGGAAACAAGAATGACCAAAAAATTTGGAGTTATGGCCTCTGAAACCAAAACCCTAATTTTAGGTCATCTGTGTAGTCAAAACCTGGCTCTGCTTCCATACCATTCTCAGTTTTTGTGATTTTTTTGACATTCTTGACTTTGAATAGATATAATATGATGCTTGAACATACATGGACCCCTTTGAAGTGATTGATGACCTTTGGAGTGGCTCAAGAAGCTCTTGGATTGCTTAGATCACAAACCCTAGATGCAGATGACTTTGAGACAATGCAGTGAATCAAAAATGTGGTATGAGATGCTATGAGTGGATTTATGCATATGAAGTGATCACAAGCCATGGTGTGAATGGGTAAGGGCAAATTTGGGGTGTTTACAGTTGGGACTACTCATTTTGGAGTAAAAGTTGACCAAATCTAGGTCAAGACAATGGTTTAAGAGTAAGTGTATCTTGGCGGTGATCTCATGCGGATTGTCATTTTTGTTGCTTAGTGTGATCCTTGAGATCGCATTGGACTGTCGAGCTCAAATGACGTTAAACAAAGCGCTTATTGGGAGGAATCCCAACATTGTAAGTATTTACTATTTTTTATCTTACTGCATTAAATCGGGAGTTAAGAGTTGTCTGGAACATATTCTGAAACACCCTTGAGTGGCCTTGTTACATTGTTCTTGCTTAGCGCACCTCTGAGGCCGCTAAGCGCACTCACATGGACATGACCCCTCAAGTGTGGGGCAGAATGTGTGCTTTTAAGTGAGAATATGGAAAGGTGGAAGGGTGCGAATTTTGAACCAAAAATATGAATTGTTACACTTTCCCACCTTTTCCTTTATAAATCCTTGCCTCTCTTTCATCTCCCTCTTCTCATAATCACTTTCATTACCAAAGAAAAATCAAGTTCAGATTCTTCACTCTCTGCTCTCAAAGCCAGGTTTGATCTGTTTATAATTTTCTTCTTATTTTCAATGAAATACTCATGTTGTTAGGGTTTGATTGAGTGATTTAGAAACCAAATGCTATTAGGGTTTGATTGTGATGTGTATGTAAGATTGATATATGAATTGTTAGAGTAGTTATGTTTAGGTTGTGAAACTATTATATTTCTTGATTGTTGAACTTTAGGTCATTGCATGTGTACTCTTAATTGTGCATTCTATTCGTTGAAATGCGTTTTTATGTGTGGGTTCATTTGCTAGTGAGTTACCATTATTGATGATGGACTATGGGTTGCAGAAAGGGAATTTGTCCCAAAAATTATGAATGCGCTTAGCACGCTCTATGCTTACTTTAGTGTGGTCATGCTCTCCTGTTTTGTTATTTTCATGTTGCGTATGGCCTAAAGTCATTTTCCTGTGTGTACATATTTGTTGTTGACTTATTATGCATGTGTTAGATTGAGAGGGAGCAGGTTGTTGCAGAGGCCTCTTTGCATGTTTGCGCAACCGTACTTAGCGCGCCTCTAAGGCCGATTAGTGTGCTTTCCTGGGATAGAAGTTGGTGTTTTAATTCTAATGATTGGTTGTTTGCTGTTGTGAGTTGATGTACGATTGCACATGAATTTAATAGAATCTATTGGTTGGTTGGTTGACATATTAGGTGTTGTTTGGCTTATTACTTTTGTAGATGGATCCACCAAAGTGTACCCGTATGACTCCCAGCCAAACTTTCACACAAAGATGGGAGGAAGCTGTGTTTGATGCCCACCAGTTTCTAAGGCCAACACAAGAGGCCAGATACCATGAGCTTACCAAAAGAGGAATTTTGACTAAAATACCATTTAACATCAATCACCAAGGAGACTATCGGGCCTATTTGAGCGTCATCGAGAACCATGATTGGGAGAAACTAATGGATCCTCCCCGAAAGCTGACTTATGACATCATTCACAAATTCTATGTGAATTCTATGCCTATTGAGTGGGAAGTGTACTCCTTTAGGACGTTTGTAAGGGGTAAGATGATTTTGTTAACAAGGGATGTAATCAATGCATATTTAGGTAATCCCTAAAAGTTAGCCTATGTAGGAATTGGAATATTGCAAATGTTTGGAATGCTTTGGTGTACCTAGGAAGAGATTTTAAGCTTAATGCAACTAGAAGGCCTATGATCCTGAAAATATGGGAAATGAACACCAATGCTCAAATCATAATGACCCTAGTCTTACATAATATTAGGCCTATGAGTCATATTTCTGACATAATATTAGGCCTGGGAAAATCGATGTAGCGAGGATCATCTCTAATGATATTAGGGCTACAACTTCCAGTGGACATCCATTGGGAACCAAGACTCCTTCTATGATAGCTTTTCCAAGGCTGATTATGGGACTCTATGTCAAAGTTGAGGTTGCGATACCTGAAGTGGTCCATAAGACCATCAAGGATGTTGTCAATGATTATTGGATTTTGACCTATTGCATGCCCTGGGTTGATGCATTGGTACCTCCAATACAACCAGAGAAACCACCACAACAATAACAGGCAAACATTCCTCCACAGGGTTAGGCATTTGACAAGCGCACAACTTGGATGCATTTGTGGGAGATGTATATGGCTCATCAGATGTCCTACACTTTTATTCATCCATCCATGTGTTTGTTACATTTTTAGATCCGTGAACCGCATGTGCCCCATCATTTCTCTATCGATGAGGAGTTCCAGACTTTCGTTGCTTGTCATGGGGACATGCTAATTTCTTTTGAGAGGGAGTTGGTGCCACAATAGCAGACTTTGGTACCTTGGTTGTTCCTTGTCACATGGGGAGGGATGATGATTCCAGAGATGATGATGTCAGATTAGATGTTAATGACAGTGGAAAGACCACTTGGGATGTTGATTTAGAGGACCCCAGTAGCGACTAATGTCGATGGGTTTGATTTTGTGTTGTAGTTTTTGTTGTTGTATGTTTATGCTTGGATTTTTATTTGTTGTTTATTTGTATTTTGTACCATCCTTTTAAGGAAGACGTGATATTATTTTGGTTTTATTTTGTGCCATCCCGTTGAGGATGGGGTGTGTGGAACAATTGTGTGCACCATATTTAGGTGTTAAACTTTCTTTTATAATATTTATGATTTGAATTATTGTGTAGTATAGTAGAAATTTTTTAAATTTTATTGTTTGGTTCTTAGTTTAAAACTTTGAAGGAACCTTGAATGAGTGTCGAGAATGACGAATCAATGTGCAATTGAGTGGTAATAATATGTGTGAATTTAGGTGCCTTAGCAAGGTACATTTTTATTGCTTTCTAGACTTAGCATGATTATTGAAACTTGTGATTTATGAAAAATTTGATAACATGAATTCTTTCTTAGTACCTTTTCAATTATGAATCATGTAGAACATAGTCATTGTGAGGTAGCTTCAATTGTGTGTATATATGTGGGAAACCAACATTTGTGTTTAGCTCGTACATTTTATGTTTAAATCTTGCATTTGTGTTAATTTGTATGAAAGGAAAGATAATTAAGGCAAAAAATGTGTGCACTTCGAGAAAAACCACTTGACCAAATTTGAATGACCAATTTACCTTGTGAATGAAATAGTATTTGATAGCCCCTTTGAGATTTTCTATCAAGATCCATGATTAATGATTGAATTGTGTAATCTTTGCACAAGAAAAATGGAATTGGATCTTGATTTTTGAGATGAATATTGTGAACCTCAACCTTTGTATGGTTGCTTGTATTGTTCCTTTCCTTAGATGTGTGAGAGCATTCGAAAAACTATATGGTGGTTGAATCTAAAGTTGGGGAGGAAAAGGTAGATTGATGCATCATTGGAAAGAAAGTGGTTGTAAATAGGAAGAGTTGAGAAAAAGAAACAAAGAAAAGAAAACACATGGAAAAAGAAAGAAAATGTGGCATGAATTGCCAAAAAAAGAAAGTCAAGGTTGTAATGACGCATCAAAGAAAAGAAAACAAGAAGGTGAAAATTTTGAAGTGTTTATGAATGTGAGGATGTAATTCTCTCATAGGATTAAGCATTTTTGTTTCCATAACTTGAGATATGACCATTTCTTGTAGCCCAATCTAAATTACAACCTCTTAAGTACTTTAGATTTCTTCTTTCATACTTATTATTGCATTTTGTTTGTTGAATGCATAATGTGTTATGGATGCTTGCATGTTTGTGTGGTGAGTGAAAAAATCTCATAATTGTATTCATACGTAATTCATTCGTATTATGATATTTTTATTGCTTGTTTAATAGGTTTTTGTGCTTGCTTGAGTTCCTGGAGGCTAGGGATGAAGAAGGAGTGCTTTAAGGATCAATTTCAACAAGTTTGGAAAGCATATAAATATATATATATATATATATATATATATATATATATATATATATATATATATATATATATATATATATATATATATATATATATATATATATATATATATATTTTATTTATTTATTTATTTATTTATATCTAAAGCAAAATAACTTCCGGAAATACAAATAACCTTATTGCTCTTCATTTTTATAAAATAAAATTATTATTTCAATAACAAAAACAACTTCAAAATAATTATTCTTTTGTTAACATAAATGCGTAATATATATTTCAATTTTATTAAAAAATAATATAATTAATAGGTGATTTAATATATAAATTTGACCATGTTATATTTTCTATGTAAATATATTTAATATTAATTTTTCTTATTTTAGAATAAATTAATTATTAATTGTGGTTCCTAAATATAAAATTTTCTTTTGATATTTTTATTATCTTTTTAAAAGCTTCATTTTTGTTTATCAACTATATTGACTTCTATAACAACAATACTTTTAAGGCGTATAATTTTTTTTGTTTCGAAATTAGGGGTTGGGATTAGATTGGGTCAAGTCAGGCTTTGTCAAGTCTAAACCTGACCTACTTAAGTCTAAGTTTGACCTGTAGTCTATCAAAGACTTATATTTTGGCCTGAGTCTGACCTTTACGAAGACCTGATTGGCCTATTAGCTTACTTAAAAAGCCTATATATTTTAAATATATGTAAATAAGAAATTCAACAAATATTTAAATAGACTAACGAATCAAAAGTATAATGAGACTAAATATTTGTTTCCATTGACTTATCTGAGCTTACCTAGTAGTATAAATTTCGTGAGATGATTTTTTTAGAGAACTTATGAAAACACCTTATAACATTATTCATAAGATTTATTTCAACTTATTTTCATAAGGTCTTAAAAATAACTAAGTTTTACTCTTGTATTTTAATATAAAGAATAAAATACAATATAAAAAAAACATCATATTTAATAAATAGGTCGACCTGGTAGGTTTATAAGGTTTTTTCTGTGTCATGCGGCCTAGCCTATTTAACTAAGTAGGCTTATAAAAAAGCCTAGGCCTTTTCTATTTAAAAAAAAAACCTGACCTGACGTTGGCCTATGTAAGCTAGGTCTTAGACCCCTGTTAGTTGGTTTGACCTATTCTCACCCTTATTTGGGATGTTAATCTCATGTTTTCAGTTTAAAAATCTTTATATTAATTTAATAATTATTCAAAATATTTTATATTAATCATTTTTGTTTAATTATTAATAAAAATATTTAAAAATCAATTGATAAATTTATCATTTATTAGATGAAAAAGATTAATATAGTAGGTTTGAAGAAATAAATTTTCAAAGATAATTGATGAAATTAAACTCAAGACTAACCTAAAAAATAAAAAGAATATCAAACCTATTTTCAATTATATTATTGACTTTTTAATCTACAATAAATATGTTAATAAACTCCATGACAAAGAATATATATATATATATATATATATATATATATATATATATATATATATATATATATATATATATATATATATATATATATATATATATATATATATATTAATAAACTCTATTATATTTAAAGGCATGATGATATAGTATTAAACAAGAATTTTTTTTAAAAGCAATTGCATATAAAAAATAATTTATAGTTAAATAAAAAAATAGTGAAATTTTTTATAGTTAAAGAAAAATAATTTCTAAAAAAAATATAAAATATAAAATCTAGATGTTCTTTTTTTCTTTTTTGACCAAGGTTTACATAAATGAAAAAGCAATACTGACAAATACATTAAAAGACACATAAAATACCCTTTCTTTGACTTTTAAAAATAATAATAAGTGTAAAAAAAAAAAAATCTGACTTTGAATACAATTTTTTTCTACGATATTACTCTTGAAACATTAACATTATTATGGAAACATCAAAACCAATATTAAATGCATAGTTTCAATGTCTTCTACCCCAGTTACACCGACCGCACTAGAAAACCAAAATGATATGCATCGGGATCCCTTATTAGCCAAAAGACAACAATTTCATTCTTACTCTTTTTTGGTTATAAATTCTCTCTCATTTTTAGCATAACACACAAAACTTTCATCCTCTTTTCACCAATGGGTAATCCTTCAAGCAATGAAAGTTCCAATGTTTCTTCCATTCATTTAGAGTCTGCTTCAAACCGAAAACCAACCCCTCTCATTAAGATGATAGCAGTTGCTTCCATAGCAGCCGGCATCCAATTCGGTTGGGCCCTACAGTTATCTTTGTTAACACCATACATCCAGCTACTTGGCGTCCCACATAAATGGGCAGCTAACATCTGGTTATGTGGCCCAATTTCCGGCATGATCATCCAACCGATTGTCGGTTACTACAGTGACCGGAACCGATCTCGTTTCGGTCGCCGTCGTCCCTTCATCTTCTTCGGCGCGATTGCTGTCGCAGTCGCAGTATTCCTCATCGGCTACGCAGCTGATATCGGTCACATATTCGGCGATGATCTCAAGAAGAAAACACGACCGAAAGCGGTTGTTATCTTTGTCTTTGGGTTTTGGATACTAGACGTCGCTAATAACATGCTTCAAGGACCTTGTCGCGCCTTCATCGGCGACCTCGCTGCTGACGATCATAGAAAAATGAGAACAGGTAACGCTTTGTTCTCATTCTTCATGGCTGTCGGTAATGTACTTGGTTACGCTGCAGGCTCTTATCGTAAACTCTTCATGATGCTCCCTTTCACAAAAACTGAAGCTTGCAATGAGTTTTGCGCAAACCTTAAAACTTGTTTCTTTATCGCAATATTTCTCCTTGTCATACTTTCAGCCTTCGCTCTTCTTTACGTAGAAGACACCCCGTTACCAACAATAGAATCACAATTGCAGACACAGACACAGTTGGAACCAGAAGAACAGGTTTCGTGTTCCGGAGAAATACTAGGTGTGTTTAATGGACTACAAAAACCGATGTGGATGCTAATGTTAGTTACAGCCATAAACTGGATAGCATGGTTCCCCTTTTTCTTGTTCGACACTGATTGGATGGGTCACGAAGTCTATGGTGGCGATCCTGGAGACGACGCATACAACCGTGGCGTCCGTGCCGGAGCAATGGGGCTCATGATCAATGCTGTTGTCCTGGCTTTAATGTCGCTAGCGGTGGAGCCATTAGGGCGTTTTGTTGGGGGTGCAAAAAGACTTTGGGGGATTGTGAATATCATTCTTGCAGTTGGACTCGCCATGACTATTGTCATTACCAAGGCTGCTCAGCATGAACGCCACGTCGGCAATGGTAATACGCCATCTGCTGGTATTAAGGCTGCCTCGTTTGCTTTCTTCGCTCTCCTGGGAGTGCCTCTTGCGGTATAACTTTTTATTTTTTATTCTTTTCTTTATTTATTTATTTTGAATTTGGTAATTATGCTTTCTTTACTATTTTTTTATTCCTTAAACCGATTCAATTGATAGTTTGCATGATCATCAAATTTAAAAAATATGTCGAATCTGAATCAATGAAAAAAATACATTCAATGGTTAGGCATACCTTTAAAATATGATTTTTTTTTTCTTTCTGTTTTTTTATGATTTTTTTTTAAAAATATAGTCAAAGTTATATTATATTCATTTGTTGTAAATTAAAAAGAGTAATTTTAGCATTCAATATTTTTATAAAGTTTTAATTTTTTTTTGTAAATAGTTTTTCTAATTAGTTTTAAATTTAAATAATTGTTGTAAATTTAATATACAACAAAATCATATCAAGATGAGAAAATATTTAAAATAATATTTTATAAATATATTTAAATAAATTAAGTATTTTTAATTTACCTTATATACTCAAAATGCTGAAATAAAATAATTATTTTAAATTTATCTTATACACTCAAGTTTTGAAACAAAGAAATATTACAACGATGTTTCATGGTTATGTTCCTGTAATTAATTTTATAATGAGTTTAAAATCGAGTTAAAAATATTAACAATTTTTTAAATTGATAATTACGAATTACAATGTTAATTTATGTAGTATATTTTTTCTATATGATAGTAACTTTTCATAGTTGATTTGTTTTTCACACTCTTGACGAAAGATTTTGTTTTTGTGAATACGCTTGAAATGACCAAAATATTTTATTAAATTTTATAAATGGGATGATAAAATTAAATGATTTTTTTAGTTTGACTCAAATTTAATGAAATGGCATATCCATATAATAGAAATTCTTACTAAAAATAATTATTTTTTTTATAAATATGTATTTTGAAATACATCATTCAATCACTAAAATTTCACTTTTTTTAGTTTATTCAACAAAGAATGAATCTGAATTATATATAAATTTGATACATCAACGATTGTATATAAATTTGATACATCAACGATTGGCTGAATTATAAAAATCAAATTTATTTAAAATAAATATATCAGAGATGTATTATTTTGGATGATAAGAAAAATTGGTGAGAAAGTTTTTATAAAATATATATTTTGTTCTTTTTTATATTAAATTTTGCTTACGAAAATTATATCACTCTTTTAAGGCAACAAAATGATATCACATGTCTATTTATCAATTAAATCATAAATTAATTCACTTTTATGAAAACTTTGCAGATTAATTTCAGTGTCCCATTTGCTTTAGCATCCATTTACTCCAGTGCATCAGGGGCTGGACAAGGTAAAAGTAAAACAACTCCTATAGTTCACTCATTTTAAAAAAACTAGTATTACAATTTTATTTTATATTTATAAATATTTCATAAATTTCAGGTCTATCTTTGGGAGTTCTTAATATTGCAATTGTGGTTCCACAAGTAAAATTTCATTTACTTCTTATAACTGTCTCTTAATATTATTATTTTTAATTTTTTTTGTCTAATAACTTAATTGAAATTCGACTCTTAAAAGTTAATAGGGCGATGTCACAAGTTTGTAGGACTTCATTATATGATTAGTTAATTTTTTTATGTGATATTTATATACACACATTTCAGATAATAGTATCGGCATTGAGTGGACCATGGGACTCTTTGTTTGGCGGAGGCAACTTGCCGGCGTTTGTGGTCGGCATCGTGGCGGCCATCATAAGTGGTGTATTAGCAATTATTATTTTACCTACCCCAAAGCCAACCGATATGGCCAAGGCTCCAATTGTGGGTGGATTTCATTAGTTAAGAAGGTTTAGATGTATTTTAATTTTAGAAAATTATTGATCATTTTTATGTTAAATATGGTGTTGTATGGGGTATACTACTTAGTCCCACCGAATTCCATTTTGTCTCATGCCCTAAAGCATCATGTTAATGGTAAAAGGCTGGTGTGGTCCTACAAAAAGTTCTTTTTTTTTATGGATAACTTGGTTATAGATTTGGGTTGTTGGATCTTAAATTAATTGTTAAAATTGTTTGAAATTAATTAATTATATGAATTATCCGAATTTTTTTTCTTACAGTTAAAAACTTCATTTAAAGAACAGAGGACAAACAAACAGAAACAGATTCCCTAACAGAGGATTCACGATGCCAAAATTTTAAGCCAATAGAAACATCAGTTCCAACCAGCTTATGAGCATCAATATTCCTATCCCTCCCAATAAAATAAACAGATGCATAATTAAAATTTGACAGATCAACAATACAATCAAGTACCAGATTTTCAATAACAGATAGAGAGCATCCACGAAAAATAACCAAATTGCTCAAGTGTTGACTTCTGGCCAGTTGCAAGGCCCACCTAACACCCATAGCTTTAGCGAGAGTATGTTTCACTCATCCTTCTTACAAGCCGAGAAAATCATTTTTCCATCCTTATTCTTCACACTGCAATCCCATGTTGTAAAACCATTCTGAAAACACCCTGCATCGACAAACAAAAAACAGTATGCACAAGATTCCATGACATTAACAATAGAAGGGGGAACCATTTGAACCCGCAATCCTCAAAGAAGAAAACATGTTGAATTCGTCCACCAGATTATTCGCATCCCTGCAATCTCCAAGTGGCTGAAACTTTTTCCCTGAAAAAGGAGGAGATTCCTCCCTTGCCACATTTTCTAGAGAAAAGCTCCAAACAATTGGCTTTGACATTGGTCCTTAGAGGAGAGACCATTCTTCAACCAAGACCTGAAATAAAAAGCATTAGAAAAATGGAATCCCAAAGGGGGAGAAAACCAAACAAGTTTGGTTGAATGACAATGCAGAAACAAATGCACCTCTCTTTCATCAACGCTAAAACAATGAGGGCATCCCATATCAATTTGGATCCCCCGTTTAGCAAGATTAGTTTTGGTGGGGATGATGTCGTTGATTAATCTCCAAAGAAATATCCTACCAGCATTAGCTAACTTAATATTCCAAATAGCACCCCAAAGATCCTTATTAAAAGCACCAGAGGAGCCAGCCTTGGACTGATCCCTTTCGAGGCCAATCTTATGGTAAGTAGTGCGAACATAATAAGAACCATCATTCTCCGCAGGACAAATCAACTTTTCATCTGGAAGTCTACACAAAGTAGGGATGCTTAAAATCAACTTTGCATCATACTCGCAGAAATTGGTCGAAACCAATTCCCTCTTCCAACACTTCAACTTATAATCAATAAGGCAGTCCATCTTAACCTCAGGGTCCAGGCCAAGGTAATAACATCTCAACTTTCCCTCAAGAATTCCAGGAACTCAATTATCCTCCCAAATTCTCACATTTTTCCATCCCCAATCTACCACCTGCCTCTCTGCACCACCAAATCCTTCACCCACATGATGCTTCTCTATGCATAATTGGGTGCAAAACCAGTCTTAGCACCTACAACGTTTCCCCGAGGGAAGTACCTAGCCTTGAAAATCCTTCCTAGGAGAGTTTTTCCCCCATTCAACATCCTCCAATACTACTTCCCTATAAAGGCTTTGTTGAAGTAAGAAAAAACTCTTGAAACCCATGCCACCAAAACCTTTTGCCTTCAAAAATTTCTCCTAACTAAGCCAATATAGTTTTCTCTCTCCATGTTTGCCTCCCACCAAAACTTGGCCATCATGCTCTCAATTTCGTGACAACACCCTTCAGGAAGTCTATAGCAATACATGAGGAACCTAGGGATTGTCTGGGCCACGACTTTAATTAGCATTTCCCTACCTGCACCAGACAAAGCCTTCTCTTTCTATCTTTTGAGTTTTTTCCCCACTATATCCAGAATAAGCGCAAAAATATCCTTTTTGGAATGCCCAAATACCACTGGAATGGCTGGTCACCTGTGTGAAACCCAACACGCTACAGATGGACCTCTTTGTCTCCTCGAGTATGTTACGGTTGAAAGAAACCTCCGATTTTTCCACATTTACCAGTTGTATAGAACCTTTTTAATAAGCACTCAGGACACCAAGGATACTCTTTTCTTCTTGTTGAGACTCCCTAACAAACAGGAGGGAATCATCAACAAAAAATAAGTGTAAAATACAAGGTGTTTGCCTTACCACTTTGATTCCATGAATTTTATGCTTTTAACACTCAGCGAATATTAATCCCTATAAGACATTAGCATAGAGGATGAAAAGGTAAAGGGATAAGGGGTCCCTTTGCCTTAACCCACGCTCAGGAATGAGAGGCCTTATTGGTTGACCATTGATGAGGACTCTGCAGGAAACCAAATTCACACAACTCATGATGGTTTGAACCAGCCAAGGAGGGAAACCCATAGATGTGAGCATTGTATGAATAAATTCCATTCGATTCTACCATATGCCTTAGACATATGCAACTTGAGAGACATGGTTCATTTTTCCCTTTAACTTTCTTCTTCATCCAATGGAAACACTCCATTGCGATGAGCATATTATCGACAATAAACCTTCCCTAAACAAAAGTGTTTTTTTCCTCTCCATAATATCGGGGAGAATAACTTTTAGTCTATTCGCAATGGTTATGATAACAATCTTCTTGGTGACGTTGCAAAGACTAATGAGCCTGAAATCTTTTGGGTAGCAAGGAGACTTCACCTTCAGAATGAGACAAATGAAAGTATTATTCAAATAAGCTGGGTTATTTTCCATTGTTTAGGATATCTAAATCCATATTATCCACATCATTCCCAATAATGTGCAAATATTTGTGGGAAACCAATGCCAATAAACTGTTAGGATCTGGTGCCTTTAACTAATGCATCTGCTTGATTGCATTTATAATCTCCAGCTTATCAAAATCCCTAGCACACCAAAGAAAGTGTTCTTATGATAATTTATCCCTAACCACATCACATATCGTGTTAGCACCCTCAGTACCCTCTATTGAAAACAGATCACTAAAATAGGAGACCATGACTCTTTCAATATCATCCCCTTCCCTCTACTAGAACCCACTTTCGTCTTTGATTCTCAAAATCGTGTTTTTTCCTCCTCTGCCCAGCTTTCCCATGGAAGAATTTAGAGTTCTTGTCTCCATCTTAAAGGCCGAACGAACCTACTGTGTTGTCTCAAGATTGTCTCGTTCACTTTAAGCCACTCATTCAGTTGGCCATCAAGACCCTCCCTATAAGTTTCCCAGAGGTTCAGATCCTTGATATTGCTTTCCAGATTGAAGATCTCCTTTTTGACTTTGTCACTTCTATATTTATAAAAAGTAATCTCCAGGGATTATAGCCTATTAATTCTCTCAGTGACCAGAATCTGGTTCTTCCCCCAAAGGTCACAGATAGTACCTTCACATCTGGCGTCCTTCCTCTAAATCTCTTCAAGCCTGAATATTCTTCCCCGATTCCTTCGGCCCCTTTGTTCCCTAGCCTCTAATTCAATAAAAAGAACCACATGATCAGAAGTACGTATGGAGAGGTGTTCGATCCTGATGGGTGAGAATTTGTTCACAAAATCCCCATTCCCCCACATCCTGTCCAACCTGCACTTAATGTTTTCATCACCTTCCCTTCCGTTTGTCCAAGTGAAATAATTCCCCTCCTAACCCACATTACATAAGCCACAATCCTCCACCATTTATATTCCTCAATCCAGCTTACCTGCACTTTTGCTGATACCACTAACCTTATCCCTCACACTAACAATGTCATTAAAGTCACCAAAACAACACCATAAACCCTCGAGAGGTTTCAATTCCTTCAGTAATTGCCAAGATAGACGCTTCTTCTGCTCCTCATGGAAGCCATAGAATCCTGCAAAGGAAATAATATTGCCACCAAAATCATCCACAAAGGATCCTCCAATGAAGTTCAAAGAAAAGGAAGTAATGGGAATATCAATAGGATCCCTCCACAAGAGCACTAGCCCACCTGCTCTTTCCTTCACTTGACCCTTACAGTCTACACCAATTCCATGAATGAAGTTGCATTTCAGCCTTACGTCTTCAACTTTAGCAGTCTTCAACCTAGTCTCTGAGAAAGACCACCACATGATTTTCCATATTTATAAGCCTTAACAAGGCTTGAATTGTATAGGGATTCCCCAACCATCTACAATTCCAACTCAAGATTTTCATTGGGATATGTGGTGTTGGTTTACCAACACCACCTTTGGTCCATTAGTATTTGTTGTATCCTCTGCACCATATTGTCTTCTTTTTTACCCCCTTCTATAATCTCCGTTGGGGATGCCTCCTCTACCACCACCTCAATTAAGCTCAATTTCCTCAAGTCAACCTCCAATATTTTGGTTAATTTGGTATCTTTTGGTTTAGTTTCCCTCTTCCTTTTCCACTTGGGGGGGGGGGGGGTCCTTTTTTTTATTCTTCCCTTTTACAAGCATATATCCTTCCTCTTTGGTTTTTGAAAGCATAACTACTCCCAAAGACTCGTCCACACTCTCCACTTCTTTTTCCCCATTAAAGACTATCGCAACGACTTTGCTAATTTTCTCAATCCCTTAATTGTTCTCCTTTGCTTCATGCACCGACCCTTTACTCATATTTCCTCCTTCTAAGTTCTTGCTATGGCTCGAGGATTCAAAAAGATTTCTGCTGTATGACCCTGAACTTCGCTCCTCATAGGTTCCTCCAATGTCCTTGGTAACGACAATGCTCTGAGCCATGGCCCAAAAGCCATGTCTTATTCCTCCTGATCTTCAAAACTTTCCACTATATCATCCTCGATTTCCTCACAATCCTTTAATTGATGTCCAATCTTCCCATAGACAAAGTAGAAGGTGGGTAGTCGTTTGTATTTGAAAAACACCTTCAACCTTCTTCCATGGTATTTGATTATAGTCTGTCACCCTTTTCAAGGGTTTCTGTAAGTCAAACTTCACTTTGATCCTCAATAATCTTCCCATCTTATTCGCTTCCTTTAGATCAACCTCTTCGTACTCCCCCACAATCTTCCTCAGTTATTTTTCCATAGCTTTAGACCTTAGTTTTAAAGGCAGATCGTACACCAGTACCCAGAAGTTCCCGAAGTTCATATCTAAACCTGATGGTTGTTCATCTCTAGACACCTTTTCCAAAATGAGGAGGTTTTTATTGAAGTTCTAGGGTCCACCCTTGAACACCTCCTCTAAATCTTTTCTTTATTGAAAAATGGAAGAGGAACAAATTATTTTCCAGATCCTGCGTCTCCACCTGATTCCTCAACCTCCAAGCTTGTATCATTGTCGATTTGAAGACGTGAACGTTGAAAGGATTGTCTATCCACAACTTCCTAACTAGAGTTCTGCTAAAGATTTCTTCGTCGATTTCAGCATCCCCTTCAACTATTATACCTTCTTCCTCCTCTTCAGATAGTTGGACCCCTTTCTTAAGATTTTCCCCTTTCCTTCCATAGAGCACAAAAGAAAACCAGCTAAGAAAAATACCGAAGTCACAAAAACCACACATAAAGGTAAGAAACCCTAGAAAAAGCACAATCTCGGATAGAGAATGTGAGAGAAATGGGTTAGAAAGACCCAGAGATGCACCACTAGGGTGAGATGAACACGATAAGTTAGAGAGAGAGAGAGAGAGAGAGAGAGAGAGAGAGAGAGAAGGAATGCATTCTCTCTAGAACACGTGGGTTCGGATCTATCAGAATTGTTAAATTTTAATTCAATGGTTGAAATTTTCTATAAAGTCTAAACGTGACCTTAGGTTAAAGTTTGTAGTTGCAAAAGTACATTGCAATTTTACTAATCATGGAATCAATAAAGGCTTCAATTGTATAGTAATATGAATCATTTGCCTTCCTCCATGAGTATATATAAGTCGGATTTGGATTCCCTCCCGTGAAAAATTCCATATAATCCAATGTACACATTCGTCCTTTATTTTTATTTTTTTAAATAATATAAACGTGGATATCCGTGAGTTCGCACATATACAAATATAGGTCGTGGAGTTGTCATCAATTTAGTTTAATATTTGAAATAAATTAAAAAAGATAGAAAAATTATTGAATAAAAGAAAAAAAAAGTAAGTATATTTTAAAATAATTATATAAGTGTTAAAAGCGAACATTGTTAAAAAAATACATTAAGGCATATTTAGTAAAACATAATTATGAAAAAAAAGATATAAATTGTCTTATAAATCAGTGTTATAATAATAATAATAATAATAATAATAATAATAATAATAATAATAATAATAATAATAATAATAATAATAATAATGAATTTAAAATAAAGTAAATGAGAAAAGGATTAAAATATAATTATATAAACATAGTGTATTTATAATAGTGTATTTACCTATAGTTTATAAATAAAAACATATTTATACAATGGTTTATTTATGAAGTAATTAAATCATGAAGAGTTTTAAAAAAACGAGGTAAATTCTTATCTATCCACTTAAAATGTTGGATAGAGTTAACCATGGAGTAATTTGTATTGGAATTGCATTGGAAATCTACAAATTTTAAATTATTAAATAAATAAGTAAATATAATAAAATGATACGGCATTACTTGATTGATTGAATGTATATTACCCAACTTTTTGTGATGGTTAAAGAAGTTATAAAAAAAAAATTGTGTGTTGAATAAATTTAAGATGTATGTGTATATTATAAGTGGCAAGATAGGTGGGAAACAAGAAGCTTTTGATTGATACAATAGTGTTCGCCTCCATTTGCATGTTTCATTGCCTTGTTGTTCCAGAGAACACACAGAAGGGGTTGTAGAAACAAAGAACATAACTATCCTTCCACAAACTCGACTATGGATTCTTCTGCGAAGACGAAGTCAGAAATCCATAATGTTACACTGATTGGGTAAGCATGGTTCTTTCTATTTTTATGTTGATTTGAGTGTTATTTACTATTTTTGTAAAAATACTGAAGACTTTTGATACGTTTCATAGGATATAATATTTGCATGTTGATTTACAAAATCATTGGTATGTTGCTTCTTATTTCTTATTAAATATTTGAAATTTTAGTCGTATCATCATTCTTTTCATCCTTATGTTATGGTTTTCTCCATTTCGCATGTATATTTATGAATCGTTTTACACATTCTATCGTTTTTGTAGTCCAAGTGCCGATCATCAGAAGAGGGACGCCGAGTGGCAACAAATGCAGTGGTTTTCGATTACCTCGAGTTTGAATAGTCTCAACTCTCAAGTGTTGAAGAAATGTAAGAAGATGTTGAGATTCGGGGAATAATACAAAAATAATAAAGAAACTGCGCAAGGAGGCGAAGGTGAACGTTTGAGGGGAAAACATATTGGGTTGTAAACCAAGTTTCTGAAATGGAAGATGGAGTAGCTAAAGGAAAGAAAAGGAAAATGCAAGCCTCGTCGGTTCCCTATCACATATCTCTATTTTTAGATAGTATTAGGTAAACCAATTTTTATGATGATGTAATTTCATTCTGAAGATCAAACGGAAAGCATATGGAATGTGATAGAGTATTGTTCTGCAGCTATCACCAACTAAAGATTCACCATTGGACAAAATTGAAAGAGAAAAATTTAAACTTAAAAAATAAAGGGTTAATTATATGATACCCCCTGCCATTAGGGAGAGATTTGATTTTCCCCCCTAAATATATTTTTTAACGCCCCCTCATAAAACCAAAAACCAACTTTTACCACACCCTTTTACTGGTTTGGGTGACTGGGCTTGTTGATTGTGTAATTAAAAATAACCCAATTGCTGATTGGGCAAAGATTCAATATAATGTTAGAAATAAATTAAAAATAAAAAAGACCTCATCCCTAGATTATCTCTTCACCACCACCGCCAGATGAAGAAGACCTCATCTGATGAAACCCTACTCGGTCCCACGCCTAATCCATACAGATCTCGCGAGAAAAGTGATCGTGCAACATGTTGGTTTTGTCGTTGGTGTTGGTTCCATAGTTCTAAATTTCCTCTATAAGATGAAACATCATCGTTTTTGTTGTACCAAAATAGAGTCTCTTGAGGAGGAATCTGCCCTGGTTGATGTTCCTTTAATGTTCCACCTTCTTGGTTATTTCCTCTTCCTCCTCCTAGTAAAAATGGGAAAGGGGTTAGTATTAGAAAAACACATATCACTTTATCAATCAATACTAGATGAAGCGATTCTCTCTTTCTCTCTTTCTATCTGCAAATCGATGATATCCTCCCTCTGTTTCGACCGCCTCTCCAAAATTATTGCTTTCGTTTTTCTTTTCCACCCTCTACTTGTGATCACGACGGTGGTAAGTTTTGCGGGTTGTTGATGGTCGTGATTACTGTGATAGTTGATGATGGGTTATGGGTTTATAGATATGTGAAGGTTTGGATGATTTTCGATATGTGAGGTGCGAGTTGGCGGAAGCTTGAATATAGTGTGGATATTGTCGCTCCCGGGATTTTCATCCTAGTACAAACGCGAAAGTGGCGCGGAGAAGGTAGAGTCGCCAGCCAGACATTTTTATCCCGAATGAATGGGAAAGGTAATGTTGCACGAACCTGAGGAAGAAAGAAAGGACGGGATCCTGCGAACCAAAGATCTGGGTTCGGGAGTCGGTTACGACCTGGGAAGGTATTGGCACCCCAGATCGTCCGTCATACCCAACGGGATCCACGCTTGTTTGTTTTGTTTCAAAGGTTGAGAGAATAAAGTTGTTGTCGAACAAATGAACTGCTAACTGGAACTGGAATGAGAGAATGAACTGGAAGAATGATAACGAAAAGAAAGGGGGAAATGTAGGGAAAATAAAGAATGTGCTCGAACGGGCCCTACCCCGCTGCCTACGTACCTCATCAGGAAAATGAGGATCAGAGTCGACGTAGTTCGCCTAACTAAGGCGGGAACTATTTGTTTGTGTTTTTTATGCTGGAACTGCGTATGTCTATGCTCAAGGGTTGCAGGTTCGTCTGGTATGAGTGTGTTTACCGTCTTGCATGCGAGACAAGTCGTCGCAAGTTTGCATTGAGAATGAATGAGGTGAGAAAAGAAGTTCCCGCAGGAAAGTCGCTTATTGTTTGTTTGCTTTTTAAGAGTTTTGTATGAATTTGGCACAAGGAAGTGAATTCAAACTATTTTCCATGGAATGTGTACTTGCTACTACATTCCAAGATGGAATAGTAGAACAAGCACACCAAGTAAGAAGAATTTATCCAAGACTTGTTTCCAAGGATTAGGGTCTAAGTTCACTAGCTTGTTGAACTTATTACATGTTTTTGTAGCTTTTGAAGAAGTATCTTTTAGGTTTTCTTTGTGAAATAACCTCTTAATCATACTTGTACGTCATGCTAGACAAGATCACATTATTCCAAGATGGAATGAATGTAAGTTCCCCATGGAATAAGGCTATACACAAGAGATATTTTCATGCATTTATTAGTCTTTTTTTATTTTGTTTGAAGATGAGAAAAAAAGACTCAAGAGGCAAAAGGTCAAAGCTAATGGGGGACTAAGACACAACCCTAAGTTATTTTACTATGTACAAAAGGTGATCCTAGGGTTAATGAGGCATTCTAAACCTAAGGAAAAGAAAAGCAAGTTAGAGTTCAACTTACTTCCTAAGGAAGTTAAGTTGAATCTAAGGAACAAAAGGGGTCCTAAAGGAAAAGCACAAAGTGCTAAGGCAAACACAATTAGAATTAAAAAGAGATGAGAATGAAGTAATGATTACCTCCATCTTCCCCCTATAACAAATGTTAGCATGATTAAGCATTTTGAACATATAAAGCATGGCAAAATCTCAACATAACTCAAACCAGATAAAGGGAAAGAACTAGTGAGCTTCTAAGGCTAGGACCTATGTCTAAGGTATCTTACATGATAGTAAACTTCTAAAGTCAGTAGATAACTCATACCAAAGTAATATAAAGCCATAATGAGAAACAACTTCAAACTATACCCTAACATGGCACTAAACCCTAATAGAAGTTAAGGTGAAATTAGATGAAGTATACACATGGTTTAACATGACAAACTTGTATAAATTCAAAGGTAAATGAAAACTCCAGGAGCTAACACTTAATGAAAATGTTCTATATGTAATACAAAATGGGAGCAAAGAGATTCAAGTGAAAAAGATTCAAGCATTATGTTGAATGAAGTGAAAATAATAAGAAATGAACATAGAACTTCAAAGGAAGAAAAAGACATAGAATAAAGTAAAGCAAAGTTAAAGAAACTTGAACTTCCTATACAAAAACCAGGGGCTTGATGGAATGTTAAAATGGAATTAGAACTCACACATTGATCACAAGTGAGGTGGTATGAGAAGCATTAGGGTTAAGGAACCAAAATGTTAAGTTTTGAAGCCTTAAGAAGGCACATGACACTAAATGAAACATAAGGACTTATGACTTGAAATGAGTACATAAAAATGAGTATTATGAGGTATGTAACAATGGTGTAACAAATTTTACATGATCACAAAGTTGGTTATGGAGGGTTAAGATGCAAGAAGAAAGGGAGTTAGGGCAAAGGAAGACATATGTGACTTATGACTCAAGTAATCAACACAAATCAAAATACAATGACCCCAAATGGATACACAACACTTCATGACCTCTAAGGTGACCTAAAAGACTCAAGTTTGTGATCTCAAATGAATGGCATAGATGCCTTACCAAGATAGAATCAAAATAAGTGGGAATGATGACCAAAATATGACTTATGGTACAAGACACTTAGAAAAATAGCAAATGGCATTGAAAAATTATGAAAATAGACATTTAAATACAAAATCCAGAAGGTAACCTAGCTCTAAAAGATCTCTTAAAAATTCCTATTTTTACTCACCCACTTAATGGTTCAAAGTGTATTAGGGTTTAAATGGTACAAGCTCAAACAATGGCCTCAAAAAGGTACAAACAATGACCTAAAAAATTATGGAAAAATATTTTGGGGATCCTTGATGTGTCCTATGGACAGGGCAAAAATAATGGACCTAAGACTATTTTTAGTTTGGGTGAACAAAAATGGACAAGGTGATGTGTTCAAAAAGAAGAATAAACCAAAAGAAAATAAATGGGAATTTAATTCTGGCTTAAAAATAAATGGAAAATGAAAATAAAAATAGAGAAAATTTCTAAAACTGTTGAAGATTGTGTATGAATTATTTGAGAATTTTTAGAGATCGTTTGGTATTTTTATAAAATTGAAATTGAATGGAAATAATGTGGAAAAAAAGAAAAAAAAGAACCATGCATAGGGGGTGCATTAGCAAGAAAATCCAGTTGAAATAAATTGGGCTTTATAGGATAGGGGGTGTGTAAAGCAGGGCAAGCCCAACCCAGGGGGCGTTGAGCACACAATAATATGGTGGACATGGGGTCAACATGTTGACTCAATAAGGACTTTTGGATAAATCTGGTACGCGCAATCAAAGTCAAAGTATGCATATCCTATGGATCTGACCAAGGATACATGGCAAAAAATCTACACATGCAAACACATGAATACTCAGGTGACTTATAATCCCACGTGAATTGCACATGCTTCATTTATGTGGTGTCATGATCCGGGGCATTGGATTCAAGAGATCGTGTGTATGTGTTATAAACTGAAGATTATACCTACGGTTACTACTCCGATCACCGGGGATGAACTCCGGTCATCTTCTTCAGTGACCCCTGGTTAGGGCTTGATCCAGACTCAATGGAAACAAAATCTATGACCACGAATACACTCGCCTCACTGAGTAGGTTCATAATCTATGCTCAAATAACATTTACCATCCACAAACAAGCTAAATTGAAGCAAAGAAATCCAAGCCTAAAAACTGAATCTAAGCATTTAGCATGTCTATCAACTAGCCAGGTATTGCAATTCTTCTATTAAGCTTCAGACATCATGAAACAAGCAAGAAAGCAGTGGAATCAAGCACAGTGAATTGAGATGAAACCTGAGTTGCAGAACTTCAAATTGTTGAAGAAAACCAGAGAGGAGATTCCTTTTGTGCTTCACACTTGTTCTAGATCCTTGACTGAGTGCAATAGAAGCTCAAAGTGCTTGAATCCTTTCTGAATTGGAGAAAATGCAGAGATTGTAGACACACCTCTTCTTGATCATTTAAGCTGATTCCTCCATGAGTGATGATCAGAAGATGATAATGATGATGAATAGGAGAAGAGTGCAATGCAATTGATGAAGATCAATGAGAATTCCAACAAAATGTAGAGATTGCAGAAGTGAAATCTGGAGCTTGTTCTTGCAGATCTTGATGAATCAATCCATGGATGATGATCAGAAGATGATGATGATGATGAATAAAATATGCTTGAGGAATGTAGATGGAGAATCGAGCAATATTGAAGCAAAATGCAGTGATGTGTAATACCTCAAAATTTTCCATCTTATTCCCTCAACATTTTGCATAGCATTTAGCATAAATAAATTCATGAAATAATCAAAAACATTGCATCATGTGTGTCATAGCTGAGGCATAGGCATGTGATCTTTGATTGGAGCAATTGAAGGCTATACAAAGGCAACCAAAGGGCCACAAAGCTTATAATCCTTGTGAAAAGGGTTCATAACATCCCACAAGTCCTTACTTAAAGCCACAAGCCATAGAAAGACATGAAATGATCAAAGGAGGCAAGCAGTGCAACATCTCCTGATGAAAGGTCCAAATTAGGGTTTCACTTATACTAGGCTTCTCATTGAAATTTTGATTCAAAGTGGATTCCATTTTCTTATATATGATGTCAAGTGCCTAGGGTTCAAATTTCATCCATAGAAGCATTTTGGAAGAGGTTCAATTGGCCAGATGACTGAAAATCAGGGATTTGGGGAAAAGTCAACCATGTTGAGGAAAAAGTCAACTCCTGACTTTTTGAGATCAAAATAATGAAATTATAGTTACAAGGATCCTATGGTTCAAATTTGATCAAGAAATGATGGAGGAATCAAGAGAAATCAAGAAAACCAAAACTTACCATTTTTGGAAAATTAGGGTTTCCAAAAATGGCAAGTTTTGGCCATTTTTTGTAGCAACTTCAAGAGATGCCTTCTCCAAAAATATGAGGGCTATCAAAATTCACCTTGAGCCAATTAAATAAGGCATCTTGAGCTTCAAATCCATAGGTGGAACTCATTCATATCATCAAAATTGAGTGAGATATGATCATTCAAAGTTGGTGAAAATCAAGGCAAGTTAGGGCAAAAACCAAGGCATGCCTTGCCTCCTGCGCGCGCGCCAGGCAAGGCATTCCATCAAACAGATTGTGGGCATGAATGTAAAGGCCAATTACATCATCAAAGAGGCTTCAAATTAATTTCTCTTGAACATCAAAGTTGTTTAGAATTTTGTCCTCTACAACTTTGGTGTTTAAGGTTTTTTTATTTGACTAAAGGATTGAGAGATATAAAGGTTCAAATAAGGGGTCATCTTGCAGCAAATTTTGCCCTAGTCCAAGGCCAGGCATGATGCATAGTGGACACAACCATAACTCAGCTTGTCATGCTTACATTCCATGTCATTTTATATCATCTTAGAGGCATTGATTGATCTTAATCTGAACTATAAACTTGTTGTATCAAGTAGTGTGAGTCATTGGCCTCCAAGATCAAACAATTCCATCCATTATATTGGGAGATACTTGTCGCTCCCAAAGATTTGTATCCCGGTACAAGAGCGAACGGCTGGTGAAAGAGAGAGAACATGAAGATGAACTGAAAAGAGTCGCCAGCTAGGCATTTTTATCCCGAAGGAAAGGTAATGCTGCATAAACCTAGAAAGAAATGGATAAGACGGTTGCGAACCAGAGAAACTGAGAAAGGGGGTTGGTTACAACCTGGGAAGGTATTAGCACCCAGATTGTCCATCGTACTTGACAGGACCCACGCTTGAAAATTTGTGTTTAAAGGGGTAGTGTCAGTGCTATCTGTGTGCAAAAGCTGGAAAAGAATGTACAGGTGTCAGTGCAAAAGAGATATGAATTGAAATGCTCAGGAATGAGGCTTAAAGAATAATGCTTGAAGGGGGGGGGGGATATACAGAGACTTTTGTTTGATAACAATTAAGTTATGCCTACGTATCCTCTCGTGCAATGAGGAAGTCAGAACACCGTAGTTCGACTCAAAGAGACTGAAAGATAAATTGACTGTGAACTGCTTACTTGTCTATGCTCAAGTGTATGACCTGTCTAGCTCAGGTGCTAACTGTCTTGCATTAGACGGAAGAAGAAAGTTCTCGTTTGTGAGTGAAAAGGTGAGAAAAGAATCCTGGAGGAGAAGATTATTGTTTGTTTTTGTGTTTTCAATCTTTTATTGGTTTTTATGTTTTGCATAGGTTAATGAGCTTAAGCCTAACCAAGGGTTAGTAAACTCATCACATCCTCCCTTTGATTAGGGGTAATGAGAATACCTTAAGTATGAAGTAAGCACCTCAAACTTAATTACCATGATGTAGGATTAAGATCATTAACCTACTTGTGATTATTTAGATGTTTTTAGAGTTTTTGTTTAGTGTTAAGTAATGAGTTAAAGCCATAATCAAGGATTTAATGGACTCATTACACCATCCTAATAGAAGGATAATAGATGAGAACATTTAAGCTGAGGAAGATACCTCAACTTAATCCATGATTAGGGATTAACCTCATGACAAAAAAAAAGCCTTTATTAAAGTGGATTTTAGTTAATGGTAAGATTAAGAAGTGAATTTTATGGTTTGTAAGACAACTTGAGGGGGACTTGTCCATTAACACTAGGGTTAGTCCTTCTTAACCAATTAAGGAAGAATTAGAACCCTAATGCAAGGCCCAATTTACAAGCTTATTGTCTTAGTGATTATTAGATGTATTAATTAAGAGATTTAAACACATTTAGGGTTTAACACTTAGGATTAAAGTTATACACTCCATCCTAAGAGAAGGATGCAGGCATAACCTTAATCACAAAGCCTTAAAACCTTAAAGGTTTAGTCTCTGATTATGAGATGAGAGGAGAGACACAAAAGAAGACACACAGGTAAAACTAATGGGGGACTAATCAAAATCCTAATTGTTATCATGCTTGGGGGTTCCTAGGGTTTATGAGGCTTGCAAGAGATCTTCAAGAAAAGCCACCAAGGAAGAAGCAGAAGAAAGAAGGAGAAGCAGAAGAAACAAGTTAACTTACTTATATTAAGAAGATAAGTTACTTGAAGAAAGAAAGTGAAGGAGGATCATAAATGAGCAAGCTTACTCTAAAGCAAAAGCAAAATGCAGCAATGATGCATAAAAGAGAATGAGGAGAGAATGTGAGAAGTGAAGGCAAATTCACTTCTCAACCTACTTACCACCTGAAAAGTTAGCAAAAGAAGAAAGAAATGAAATGGAAATGAAATGTATGCAAGGGTTCAAACCAAAACCAGAAGAACATTCATGATGTAAATGATGCTAAGAGATGATGCAAAGGCATGTCAAGTGCAATGGATGATCATACAAGTGATGAGGATGCAAATGAAGCATGAAAGAAGCATGAAAGTTCATGAATGTTCATGGAATGTAATGAATGCATAACATGGAAGATGGATGAAGCAATGATCAAACATGGTTATAATGTGTCCTATGATGTCTTAGATTTCATGTGAAGGTATGAAATGTCATGTCAAGTTCTTGTATGAAAGCTTATGCAAGATGTATGCAAATGAAGATGAGAAATTAGGGTTTTCATGCAACATGAGATGCAAAAGTCAAAAACAGAATCAAATGACAAGATAAAAAATTGAAAATGGACTTAAAGGAAACCTAACCCCATATGAAATTACACCCCAAAGGAGAAGACCTAACTCTTAACCTAATGAAAGTTATGATTTTTCTATGTTATCTAGGGTTTTAAGGCACCTAAAGGGAAAAAATGCAAATCAAATACAAAATGCAGAAGAAATTTGTGACAAAATTATGCTAGATACTACATGTCAAATGAAGATCAATGCAAAAAGAATCATTGTCATACCATTCATGGTTAGGCAGAAAAGAATTCTTGAAGTTAGGGTTCAAAAATAGGAATTTTATGAACCCTAAATTCAAGAAAATTGTCAAAGATGATTCAAAACCAAAAATAAATTTGTATGGATGGTATGACAATGTCTCTAAATGTCCTAAGATGCAATGTGAATTTATTTGGGATTTTTAGAAACCTAAATGATATTTTAATTAATTAATTTCCATTAATTAATTAAAATAAACATTTAAATGTTTTAAAAATGATTTTTTAATGCAAAAAATAAAAATAAAAATATTTTTTTGTTAAGAAAATTATTTAGAGTGAAAATGCAGGAGAAAATATTTTTTGGAATTTTCTAGGTATTTTAAATAAATGCTGAAAAATAAAATGAGAAAAATGCAATAAAAATTAAAATAAACAGAAGTATGATGATCCAATGGCTTAGATTGATTTTGGGGAGTTCAAGGTTGACTACGCGCGCAATATGATGGCTAATATTCAAATCCCATTAATCCTAATTAATTAATTATTAAATCTTAATTAAAAGTTAATGACATAATCTCCACCCCCCATCTCACACGGGAACTAAGGATCAGACGGCTCACATTCAAACAAAGCCCTAACCCTAATTAAACACGGTAATCACTTTCAGGCCACCGGAGAAGAGCTCCGGTCGTCTTCTCCGGCAGCCTTCTCCCCTGAGAATTTCAAAACCTCCCCCTAGGTCATTTCTGGAGCTCTAAAGCTGCAGATCAGTTCCTCTCATCCTCCTAAACACTAATCTAACCTCAAAACATATTTATAATTGCTCATGAACAAGATTCGAAGGAAAGATCAAAAATGGTAAAAATTTCAGAAACTCAGTACATTTTCATTTCTTCACCATTTTCAAAAATACAAAGTTCAGAGTGATCAGTGAAGCATGCTCTTTCACATTGTAACATAAAAATAGAGTTCTGGAAAAATGATTTGAGATGACTACCTGAGATGAAGCTTTCCAAACTTGAGCTTTCTGGCCACTTCCTTTGTGCAAAATGACTCCCTTTAACCTCTTGATGAATCTTTGATGCTTGAAAGGCCTTGAGAGTGGCTGGTTTATGTTGTAGCAACTGAACTGACCAAGAATCGTGTTTTGTCTATGGGTGCTTTGAGGCTGTTTTAATGGTTGCTTTGTGGTCAGTGGATGATTTTGAGATGAATGGTGAAATTGGTTTTGAGTTTGAGTGGGTGAGCTGAGAGATTCAAAGGTTTTTGCAAGTTGAGGTGATTTTGGCAATGCTGAGTTCTTGGAGGTTTCAGCTTGTGTGTGTTTTTAAAATGAGTCCTTGGAGCATGCTTGTAAGGTCTGGATTGGGCAGAGAATGGGTGGTGGACTATGGTAATTGGTATGGGCTTCTTGCCAAAAAGTCAAAAGTTTTGTACTTGGGTATGGGCAATGGTGTAGCTGGCTCATTGGCTTGTCCATGCGCATCATGGATCAAGGATATCCATAGAATCAGTCTTGAGGCAATTCAACAAGTGGATGGAAGTTTATGTGGTGTTTTGCAAATTCATGAAGCTTTGGCCCTTTTGTAATTTCTTGATGTTCAAGGCATGGAATGATGCAATTCTTTGGGAAATTCTGAGTTTTATGCAATGTGTTATGTTTGTATGATGATTAGAAGTGTGTTTGAAGTCACAAAATGAATTGACAAGTGGTTTTGCAAAGAATCCTCTTTGGTGCATTCTTGAAAATTATGTGATTTTTGCCAACTTTGACAAGCCATATCTTGAGTTCCAAAATAAATTAGGTCTTGTTCTTGTAATTTTTGAAAAGGTAATGATCCAATCTACAACTTTCATGACCAACAATTTTTCATTTGACGCATTTTTGGTTGAGAAAGAGGAGGTTGAAAAACTTTCCCAAAATGAAAAGTTTACATTACAAGTCATTTCCATTTTTGGCAACTTTTGGTTTAGCTCACTTTTCTTCAATTTTGTGAACTTATAAGCACTCCAATGATCAAATAAAGATCATACAACTTCAATTTGATGAAAAATCCACTTTGGTTCCATGTTGGGGGCCTCAGATGCCCTGATTTTGCTCTGACTTGCTCAAGAAGTTACCCAGTGATCAGATGGCTTCCACAATGAATTTCTTCATCAAACATGGTATACATGATCCTTATAACATATTGAGACCAATAGAAACAAGAATGACCAAAAAATTTGGAGTTATGGCCTCTGAAACCAAAACCCTAATTTTAGGTCATCTGTGTAGTGAAACCCTAGCTCTGCTTCCATGCTTTTCCAGTTCTTGTGATTCTTTGACTTCTTTGATATTTGGGGGATATGATATGATGATTTAACATACATGGACCTTCTTGAGATGATTGGTGGCCCTTGGAGTGGCTCAGATGGATCCTTGGATTGCTCAGATCACAAACCCTAGATGCAGATGAACTTGAACTAATGCAATGAAGCAAAAATGCAATATGAGATGATATGCTTAAACTGATGCAAATATGAAAGATCACAAGCCATGGTGTGAAATTAGTGAGGGAAAATTTGGGGTGTTTACAGTTGCCCCTATTCAAGTATGAGTTAGCTGTGCAGGGTGTAAGCGCCTGGTTTATCAGACAAACAAGATAACTTGTGGTTGAATACCAAAGACAGTCCAAGATTTGCACTCACTGGGGAGAAGAAGAAAAGGGATATAAATTGTAAAGTAAAGTATAGTTTGATTATAAAGTGCGGGCGATGGAGGACGACCATCAAGCAGAGGACGACTGCTGGGGATAAGCAATGACGGGGACGACCGACATGCTGGGGAAATAAAGAGATCATGATGGGGACGACCATCAAGCAAAGTAACAAGGTTCTCTGGGGATTAAAGGTAAAGGCAGTGATGGGGAGGACCATCAGGTTTGCAAAGTAAAGGTAAACAACGATGGGGACGGCCATCGAGCTAAAAAATAAATGAAATAAGTGATGAGGGACGGTCATCAGAGGTGAAGGACGATCACCTAGCAGGGAACGGTTGCTCTTTATCACGACATAAGACGAATGCTGGATAGAAAAAAAAGGTCGACGAAGGGGACGACCATCAGATAAAATGATGAAGGACGATCATCAAAAGGTGAAGGACGATCACTTAGCAGGGTACGACTGCTCTCAGGGTTTATCATGATATATGACGAATGTCAGATAACAAGATCAACGACGGGGACGACCATCGGATAAAAGTGATGAAGGACGATCATCAAAAGGTGAAGGACGATCACCTAGCAGGGGATGGCTGCTCTGTTGGGGATAAGGATGAGGTACGATCATCCAAGGTGAAGGAAGATCACCTGGCAGGGTACGGCTGCCAAAAGTATCACGACATAGGACGAATGCCAGATAGAAAAAGTGTTTTGCTAGCGATTTGCTGGGGAATGGTAAACACAGACGAGTGCTTACACCTTTCGAAATAAAAATGTATAAGTGTTTAACGCTGTGTATAGATTAAAGATGAGGACGAACATCCTTAAGACTACGATACAGACGAGTATTGGAAGAGAAAGTGCGCAAGTTATGAGTGTATTCTGGCAACCTGTGGGGATAAGATGACACAGACGGGTGTCGAAAGGAGTGTTATAAACAAGTGTGTGGGCAACTGTGCTGGGGATAGGTGACACGGACGGGTGTCAAGAGAGTGTATAAGCATTGGTTTGGTTTATATCTGTATGGGATGATATGACACGGACGAGTGTCGAAAGTATATATGAACATATGTTTGTATTTGAGAGTGCAAAGGGGACGCTTTGGCTTTCTGTTGGGGAAATATGAGGTGACACAGACGAGTGTCGAGAAGGACCAGTATCTTTTGATAGAAAGTGTTCTGGCTATTTTACTGGGGAATGATGTCAAAAGGAGCATGCAAATGTACTTTAAGAGTGCAAAGGGGACGCTTTGGCTTTCTGCCGGGACTGTGAGTCTTTATATACATTGCTGATGGAATGTTGGTATTTACAGGTGACTGGTTCGAACCTGACTTGTGATCATGCAATATGTTTGATTTTTGCCGTAATGCTCTGTATTAGACGGAATGCTACGCTCTGGGAAAAAAATGATGCGAATGCTATGATTATGCAAAAGAAATCGGCTCGGGATTTGGATCCCGCTGCTGCAAAGATCTCTGACTGATCTGCTTGGAGGATATCCCAGCTAGGGATGAGATCATTGGTAGATCTGATAAGACACATGGTTCTGCTTGGGGAAATAGGTCACTGATAGACCTATCCGGTGAGGAGATAACCAAGCTGGGGAAGAGGAAGATTTTTGTCAATTTGTTGTGTGACAATTTCTGACATTGCTCTTCTTGGGAGAGGCTGGAGCTCTGTGGGGAGATGGTTCCTTTATCTCTGTTGGGGATGAGAGATTTGGCACTCTGGGGGAGGAAAGATCACTGACCAATCTTCCTAGAGATTTCTGCGAGGATTCTGCTGAGGATGGGGAGACTTGACAAATCAGCTGGGGAAATGAGCATTTTTTGATGTTGCTTGAAGATGTGCTGGAGAAGTGATACTTTGGCAACTTCGCTGGGGAAAAAAATTCCAGATACTGTTTGGGGAGGAAGTATGCTTGGCATGCCCCATGTTGCGTATTGAAAACCTGCAATCTTGTTAAAGACAAAGAAACACACAAGTGTCACGAGGCATCCCTTACCGGATTCCATCATAGGATTTAGATATTCCTGGAAGTAAAATACATTTCCTGCAAGCATGTCATTAGAAAGGCACATCTGTTTTATGCAAATATTGTATCATGAATATTGGACATTTTGCAAACGAAACAAGAATGTTCAAAATGGAGTGTGACTAAAAACTCTGATTTTATTAATTTGGGTGCGCTGAATTGGCAAATACAGTCAAAGAAACAGATCCCATGAAATGAGCATATTGTTACAAATTGAGAAAAGTAAAGGTGCTGGCAATGTTGATGACGCTTTAGTGAGCTTCCCTTTGCTATGACCCGTATGACCTTGACGCTCTTCTCATCTTGCTTTCTGGAGAAGGTTGATTCTGACCGATGCTTTAACCTTCCGAAGCTTGCTATGTTGTAAGTGATACAGACGAATTCAGAATGCAGTTGTTCACTTATTCCCTTATTTTGCGTGGATCGCTCTTTCGGGTTCTCAATCCACCGGGATACCCATTTTTGCCTGAGCTGTCCAATGCGACTTTTTAACTCAGCGGGTGTACATTTTTTTTGATTTTTCCCTTATTTTTGCCCGAGTCTTTTATTCAGTTTTTGACTCGCCGGGATGCCCTATTTTTGCCTGGACGTACATTCTGTTTTTATGTCCAGCGGGTCATTTTATGCGAAGTATTTTTTAACTGCATCTGAATTCACAGGGGATAAGAAATCTTCACCATCCATAGTAGTGAGCATCAGTGCTCCACCAGAGAAAACTTTCTTTACTATGAACGGAGCATCGTAATTCGGAGTCCACTTGCCCCTATGGTCCGTATGAGGAGGAATGAGTCTTTTCAGCACAAGATCTCCTACTTGGTATTCCCGAAGCCTGACTTTCTGATCGAAGGCTTTCTTCATTCTTTTCTGATATAACTGCCCATGACAGATTGCAGCTAATCTCTTCTCTTCGATCAAATTCAGTTGATTGTACCAAGAACGGACCCATTCTGCTTCATTCAACTTGACATCCATCAATACCCTTAAGGAAGGTAGTTCAACTTCAACAGGAAGGACTGCCTCCATACTATACACAAGCTGATACGGTGTTGCCCCAGTGGATGTTCTGATTGAGGTCCGATACCCATGCAAGGCAAATGGTAGCCTTTCATGCCAGTCTTTGTAAGTAACCACCATCTTCTGCACAATCTTCTTAATATTCTTGTTAGCTGCCTCAACAACGCCATTCATCTTTGGCCTATAAGGAGAAAAGTTGTGATGTTGGATCTTGAAGTCCCGACACAGTTCTGCCATCATTTTTTTGTTCAAATTCGAACCATTGTCAGTAATGATTCGCTCGGGCACTCCATACCGACAGATGATGTCTCTTTTCAGGAATCGGGATACCACTTGCCTGGTGACATTTGCATATGAAGCTGCTTCAACCCACTTGGTGAAATAATCAATGGCTACCAGGATGAATCTGTGGCCGTTTGAAGCAGTCGGTTCAATCTTTCCAATCATTTCAATGCCCCACATGGCAAAGGGCCAAGGAGAAGACATCACGTTCAAAGGATTTGGAGGCACATGCACTTTGTCTGCATAAATCTGGAATTTATGACACTTCCTGGCATAAGCACAATAGTCTGCATCCATTGTGATCCAGTAGTAGCCTAATCGTAATAATTTCAATGCCATTGCATGCCCTCCAGCATGGGTACCAAAAGATCCTTCATGCACCTCGTGCATCAACAAGTCTTCCTCTTTCTTATCAACACATCTGAGAAGAACCATGTCAAAGTTTTGCTTGTACGAGGAACCATCGGCGTTCAGGAAGAAACTACTAGCCAGTCTTCTTAATGTCTTCTTATCATTGGATGATGTCCCAGATGGGTATGTTTTATCCTCTAAGAAGCATTTGATGTCATGGAACCAAGGCTTGTCATCTTTAGCAATGTCCACTGAGAATACGTATGCTGGTCGGTCAAGTCTGGATACCGAAATCTGAGGCTCAAAGTTGGCAGCTTGAACCTTGATCATGGAGGAAATGGTAGCCAGAGCATCTGCGAACTGATTTTTGTCTCGAGGGATGTACTCAAGTTTGACTGTCGTGAAGAAAGTCAATAATCTCCTCGTATAGTCGCGGTATGGTATTAGATGCTTTTGGTGAGTGTACCATTTGTCGTTGGTCTGATTGATTACCAGAGCTGAATCTCTGAATACAGTTAAAGTCTTGATCCTGAGGTTAGTGGCTTCCTCAAGACCCATGATACAAGCTTCGTATTCAGCTTCGTTGTTAGTGCATGCAAAGGTGAGTTTTGCCGAGAAAGGCATGTGAACTCCTTTAGGTGTGATGAGCACTGCACCAACTCCACGCCCATTCATATTAACAGCCCCGTCAAACATCATTGTCCATTCTTCTTCTGGGTCAGGCCCTTCAGTGTGAATAGGCTCTTCATGATCTTTTGCTTTTAGGAACATGATGTCCTCATCAGGGAAGTCAAACCTCATTGGTTGGTAATCATCAATGGGTTGCTCAGCTAGATAGTCAGACAGTACACTACCTTTGATGGCTTTTTGAGATGTGTACTGAATGTCATATTCTGTCAGAATCATTTGCCATCTTGCAACCCTTCTAGTAAGTGCTGGCTTCTTAAATATGTACTTGACTGGGTCCATCTTTGAGATCAACAAGGTAGTGTGGGTCAACATATACTGCCTTAGTCGGCGAGCAGCCCACGCTAAAGCACAACAAGTTTTCTCGAGCAGTGAATAACGTTGTTCACAGTCACTAAACCTTTTGCTTAGGTAGTATATTGCATACTCTTTTCGACCAAACTCGTCATGCTGGCCCAACACACACGCCATTGATCCTTCTAATACTGTCAGGTACATTATTAGAGGTCTTCCTTCAACTGGAGGCATAAGTATTGGAGGTTCTTGTAATTACTCCTTGATTTTGTCAAAAGCCTTCTGGCAGTCGTCGTTCCACCTGACCGTTTGTTCTTTTCTTAACAACTTGAACATGGGCTCACAGGTTGCAGTAAGATGAGATATGAACCTTGATATGTAGTTCAATCTACCTAAGAACCCTCGAACTTCCTTTTCAGTCCTAGGTGCAGGCATCTCCTGAATGGCTTTAACTTTGTCAGGGTTAACTTCAATTCCTTTTTCACTCACAATGAACCCCTGTAGTTTACCGGAACGTACCCCGAATGTGCATTTGTTGGGGTTTAATTTCAACTGATACTTTCTCAGACGCTTGAATAACTTCAGCAGGTTTACCAGATGGTCTTCTTTAGTGAGGGACTTGGAAATCATGTCATCCACGTAGCACTCGATTTCTTTGTGGATCATGTCGTGGAATAATGTTACCATAGCCCGTTGATAAGTGGCACCAACATTCTTCAGTCCAAATGGAATCACCTTATAACAGAATATGCCCCAAGGTGTGATGAAGGTAGTCTTCTCCATGTCTTCAAGTGACATCTTGATCTGATTATATCCTGAAAATCCATCCATGAAGGAAAACACTGAGAACTGAGCCGTGTTGTCGACCAATACATTAATGTGAGGTAATGGGAAATCATCCTTCGGGCTAGCTCTGTTCAGATCCCGGTAATCCACACACATCCATACTTTGCCATCCTTCTTAGGCACTGGTACAATATTAGCAACCCACGGTGGGTAACTAGTCACAACAAGGAAACCGGCATCCCACTGTTTTTGTACCTCTTCTTTAATTTTCATGGCCATATCCGGACGAGTACGGCGCATCTTCTGTTTCACTGGAGGACAGTCTTCCTTCAAAGGCAGCTTGTGCATAATAATGTCGGTATCCAGACCTGGCATGTCCTGATAGGACCATGCAAAGACATCAACGTACTCTCGGATCATGTCAATAAGTTGTTCCTTCACTGAATCTTGCAGACGGGCCACGATCTTCACTTCTTTCAAATCTTCTTCAGTACCAAGATTAATTGTCTCAACCTCCTCCATATGAGGAGTGATAACCTTCTCCTCTTGTCTCAACAACCTGGCTAACTCCTCAGGTAACTCATAATCTTATTCAACCCCTTCATCGGCTTGATTAATCGGATTGTCGAAGTCATACGAAGTCATAGCAGTGTTGTTATCGGTGCAATCTGGAGGGCACTCTCTACAAGGGTTGAGATTGGTTCATTTTAGTGATCAATTTTATCTTGTTTTGAAAAAAGTGAAAATGAAGTTGTTATTTTGAAAACATTGCCATTTTATTGTTTTGTACAAAAGTGAAAAATGAAAAAGACAGTGAGCGAAAAAAGAGACTCGTTTGAAAAAGATGTCCTGATATCCATTTTTTGATCATTTGCACAAAATACAAGATGGCCCTATTACAAAATGAGTCCTGACATCTTGGGCAAGATGCAGGACTTGATGCATGATTAAAAGACAAGAAATAATAATTACTCTGCAGTAGTAACTCTTATAATTTCCTAGGAAGACCAGTTTGAGACTTGGTTCCTCGGGATCCTTGGACGTATCCAGTTTTCCAGGTTGCGGTCGCCTTCTTCCTCGTCTTCTAGACTATTCACAGCATCCGGGGTAAGCATTCCCCCACTGACAAATTTGGGCTCCGTTGCAGCCTCTGGTTGATCTTGTCGGATTGGTCTGTAACCCAACCCAAATCTGTCTTCTTTCTTTTCTACTGGCAGCAGCTTGCCCCAGCCCTGAGCAGTACCTTCTTCAACAACCTTCCGGGCTTGCTGATATGAAGTGATAGAAGTTCCAGACACATCAGTTGCTTCATTGATGTTAAGGGCTTCAAACCCCTGGCTTATAGTCTCGTGGATCTCCCCATCCTTCTCTATATACTTGTAAGTAGCCAGCTGGCTAACGAAAATGTCTTCCTCCCCGCAGATTGTGATGATATGGCCTTCCCACTCAAATTTTAATTTCTGGTGAAGGGTAGATGTAACAGCGCCAACGACGTGAATCTAGGGTCTACCCAACAAATAGCTGTAGGCCGGCTGTATGTCCATCACGAAGAAAGTAGTTTTAAAGATTTGTGGGCCAAACATCACGGGTAATTCAATCTCTCCAAGCACTGATTTCTTAGAGCCATCAAACACTCTCACCACCAAGTTACTTGGACGCAATGCCAAACCATCATATTCCAGCTTCACCAAGGCTTTCTTTGGGAGGACATTGAGCGAGGACCCAGTGTCTACCAGCACATGAGAAAGAACAACATCTTTGCACTCTAAGGTGATGTGTAAAGCCTTGTTATGATTGCGTCCGTCTGTTGTTAAATCAGCATCTGTGACGCCCAATCCATGTCTGGTGTTAACATTTGCAACCACTGTTTCCAGCTGATTAACCGTAATCTCTACCGGCACGTAGGCTGCGTGCAGGACCTTCAAGAGTGCATTCCTATGGGCTTCGGAGCATATTAACAATGACAATATAGAGATTTTGGAGGGTGTCTGATGAAGCTGGTCCACCACTTTGTAATCACTCTTTTTAATTATTCTCATGAACTCGTCCACCTCTTGTTCAAAAGATGTCTTCGGAGTTTCTTTAACAGCTGGCTCTTCAAGTACCACACTCTTCCCTCTTGCTTTAGCCACAGCTTCTGCTTCAGCATTGGGTCTCGGTATTTGTGAGGCAAAAAAGCGTCCGCTTCTGGTGAAGCCTCTGCCTCCCCCAACATTATCAACTTGTGGTGAAGAGGTTGATGAATCTAGAGTGATCTTCTTTCCGTCGCAGTAGAGATCAGAGCCGTAGTGCCAAGGTATGGCATTATTGCTTTCATAAGGAACGGGTCCAGGTACCGTAATGGTGACCGGACTGATTGCTGCAGCGGAAGGAACTGTGATGGTATGCGGGTCGTAGTAGATTGTGACTGGAGATCTGACAGTAGGTGTTGCAGTTTGTTGTTGAAAATAGTTGTTGGGATGAACAGTTGCCGGGTCATAATATATTGTGACCGTTGAGACATCTTCGTTAGTGTTTGTTGGTGTTGTAGGCGATTTTATTGATAAAATGAGTGTTGATGTTGTAGAAGTAAGCGTAACTGAACTTTGGTTTGTTGAAATAATGGACGGAGTAATTGCTGGAGTTGTGGATGAATCAATGGGAGTAATAGTTGTTGCAGTTGTAGGAGGATCTATTGTTGCTGAAGAAAGAGTTGTTGATGTTGTTGTGGTAATTTGCAAAATTCCATCTCTGATAAGGCCATTAATAGAAATCTTGTACGATTCGCAGCAGGCCTCACAACCTGGGAATACCTGGCATCTTAAGAGTTGAGCTTTGACTTCTGCCAGCGGTGTTCGAATCTGTGCAACATTATCAATCAGTGCAGATGGTTGGACCTCCTCTATGGCATTAATCCTGGGCCCACCATGACTAGGCATAGGATTTCTGGTAACATTTGGAGGAGGTGCGAAGTTGAGAGCTTTGGAATCGACCAGATCCTGAACCTTCATTTGCAAGGCTCCACACTTCTCAGTATTGTGACCAGGTGCGTTGGAATGAAAGGCACACCTAGCATTAGCATCATAATTCTTCGGGAGGTTGAGAGGATCTGGTGGAGCCAACGTCCTTAACTCAACCAGGTTGAGCTTCAGAAGTTGTGGCAGTAGAGCGGAATAAGGCATAGGAATGGGGTCAATCACCCTATTTGCTTGAGATGGTCTCTGTTGAAAGGGGCGCTGCTGTTGGTTGTTGTTGTTATTGTTGTACGATCTTTGTTGCGGAAAGTGCGGTTGTTGCTGATAGTGATGTTGTTGTTGAGGAAAAAGTGGCTGTTGTGGAGCTGTAGCCGGGATAGTAACGGCTGCTATTGATTTGTGAGAATATTGGGGTCTGCCCCTGCCTGTATGAATAACATTTGTTTCACCCGCCCTTCGGGGTCCTGAAAAAGGTTTTCTGGCATTGTTGGAGGAACTTCCACCGTTGTCAGAGATTTTACCCATCTTCAGAAGACTTTCTATTCTCTCCCCAGCTATAACTACATCAGCAAAAATGGTGGAGGAGAATGCAGCAAGTCGGTCTATATAAGTTCCCTGAAGAGTGTTCATAAACATGTCAGCCATTTCCCATTCAGACATGTGTGGCTGTACAGCAGCAGCAAGTTGTCTCCACCTCTGAGCATAATCCCGGAAGCTTTCCCTTGAAGACTGGGACATGCCCATTAAAAGGGTTCTATTGGGAGCCATGTCTAGGTTGTACTGGTATTGACGGATGAAGGCTTCGTCCAAGTCTTTCCAACATCTTATAGTGGCCCTGGTCAGATGCGAATACCATTCTCTTGATGCTCCAGTCAGGCTGTCCTCAAAATAGAACATCCATAACTTCTCGTCCATTGTATAAGCTTTGAGTCTCCCCAAGAAAGATTTCAGATGAGTACGCGGGCAGGAGGTACCGTTATATTTTTCAAAGCACGGGGGTTTGAATTTGTGAGGAATCCTCACCCCATCTACCAGCCCCATATCCATTACGTCAAAGCCTAGAGAATTCTGGGATTCCAGAGATCTTAGTTTCTTAGAAATCTCATCCAACCTTCAGTCATACACCTCATCCCCAACTCTAATAACTGTGAACTGTTCTTCCTGAGGATCTTCCTGCAAGATCCTGCCTCCAGCAGTATTACCTTGAACATTCCTTACACCATTAACATCTGGGTTCAGATGGGACCCAAACTCTGGTGGGTCAATGTGAGGCTTTCCGCGTTCATTATTGCTGGTTCCTCCTGTACCAGGGTGGTGCTCTTCAGGGGTCTGCCTTTCCACCAATTCCCTCAGTCTTTCTTGGCTCTGAGCTAAGCCGGTCATCACAGCCATAAATTGGGTCATTTGATTTCTCATCTCGACCCTTTCGTTTTCCATTTGGTTCCTTACCTCATTTAGGTCCTGCTGTACTTGATCCATTTGAATGTCTGGAAGGTTGTTTCGTGTTGGGTATCGGTGTGTTCGGTTGACAGGGAACACTCGCCTTCGAGCAATGTTTCCTGAGACCACAACAAAGTGAGAAACAAAAAACAAACAAAAACCTACAAAACAAAGAAAATGTTAGTATGCAATGCAATATGCTTATTTGTCTTCCAAGGGTATCTTGTTTGGTTCTTTGGTTTTGACCTTTCCAGACCTCGAGGAAATGCTTGATGATGTTGATAGATAAAGCCCACCAATAAATAAAACAAACTGATATATTACAAATGATGAAAATACATAGTTTGTTTGCAATACATGCCCATGGTGGGTCAAAAATACAACAAAAAGGAAAGTACATCAAAAGAAAGAAATACAAGCAAAAGGAATCAGACATCCAATCCAAAATCATCCTCCTTGACTTCCTTCAGGAGGGCCTCAGTCACCGGACCAGCTGGGTGCTCTGTAATAGTCCTGATGAGGAGGTTCCTGGTAGCAATGGCATTGGTTAGCTTCTTATGCCTGTCCTGATCTTTTGACCTCTTTAACCCCGCCCGGAGCTTCAATTCAGATATCTCCTTCTGAGCTGCCAACAAAGCTTCCTGCTGCTTCTTCTCATTAGCCTCTAGCTGCTCTATTTTGGCCTGAGTTCTCTGGTCTTCTTGTGCACGGGCTTCGGTGATCCTGATCCACCTAGCCTGGCTTTCTTCCAGATAATGCTCTGCCTTAGCTTTCTGAATCTTGGCCTCCTTGCAGGCATTCTTCAGTACCAACTCCCCGGCTCTTGCCTTCCGGATATAGTCATCTGTTTTCTCAATCTTGGTCAGATGCTCAGTCTTGAGTCTTTCCAATCTCTCAATGTCCAGACGACTGTCATTTCTCTCCCAGAGAGTTTTCTTCAAGGCTTCAGCTAGCTGATCATTCCTCTCTTTCAGCTTTTCAAATTCTTCCAGGCTGACAGTTGCTGCAGGCTGTACTGTAGAAGGTCCAGGTGTGTCTTCCAAGGTGAAAGGCATCCTGGTGATCTAAGCTCTAGTATGGGACCAGTCAGAGTACTAGGCTGAAGCAATATTGTTGCACCTTCCAAGGATGGCTGTCTCTTTGGTCTGAATGTTGTCACAAGCCTAGGCAGCATGTCTAACAACAACAAAGTTGGGTTGAACTTCACAGTAGAGAGTCTCAGCCAAATCTTGTCCTCTGGGAGGATGAACCAAGGCATATCCTAATTGCCTTTTAAACAGTAAAGGGTTGTAGTTGATGCAACCCTTCACTCCTATTAAAGGCACATTAGGATACTACCCACAGCTGGTGATTATGTCCTTGCCTTTGGTGCTCTGGGTGCACCATCTAATGTCATCTGATGTCAAGACAATGAACCTCTTAGCCCAATTCTTCTGCTGTTGGGGGTTCAAAAAGGCATCTGATTTTGGCAAGTGTCTGAGCAACCAAGAGTAGTACAGAGGAACACAACATCTGACCAGCTTCCCCCTTTGCTTTTCATTCCTCTGATGGATGGAGTAGTAAAAATCTCCTAGCAATGTAGGCACTGGGTTCCTCAGCAGGAATAAGTGGATGGCATTCTTACTTACAAACTTGGGCTCATCTGCAAACAATATAACCCCATATATACCGAGGGCTAAAAGTGCACAGACTGCCTTCCATTCTCCTACTGCAGCCTTCAGGGTGGCCTGAGAAATCAAGAAGTCTAGATGGAGGCCTGGAACTCCAGCCTTTGTTGTCAAGTTTTTCTCAATGAGGGCAGGGTCCAAAGGCAATGCCCTTGCTATCTCTTCATTTCTGGGAGCAGTCATCTCTGGGTTGAAAGGGATTCCCCTCCTGATAGGAACTCCAATCAACAAGGAAAACTCTTCTAGCAGTGGTCCCATCTGGAAATCAGGAAAGGTGAAACATCTGAGTGGTGGGTCATAAAACTGCAAGCATGTGTGGATCATGCTCCTCTGAGATGCATCAAGATCCATGACCATGTCCAAAATACCCCCATAGTGCTCTCTAAACAGTGGGATGTGGTCATGTGTGATAAGGGACTGGACCTGCCTGATACCAGTCAAGGTGGGCTCAAAGAAATGGTAAGATATGTTGCTCTTTCTTGGAGTATCCATGAGTTCTGATAAAGAAGCTGAAGACAACTGCTGATGAAGATCACAGACTGAGAAGCTGGAGGTAAACCTCTGGTAGACTGATGCAGGTGCTGAAGGAGACAAGCTGAAGGAAATGCTGAAGAAAAACCAATGATAAAATGATGAAGGTTGCTGGAGAAGAAAAACTGAAGCAGATGCTGGAGAAGATAACTGAAGCAGAGGTCTAAGCAACAAAAGGGGTCAAAACCAAACCAAAGATGATATGATGGATACCCTGGAAAAAAAATAAGCACATGTTAAATGATGCAATGATGATATATGAAAATGATATGCAAGGGTTTGTGATCAAGAGCTGGATCTGATTATCTGCCTTGGTAAGATCCTATGTATGTTCAAAGGTCCGAATGGAGACCTGGAAATCCAGTAACCAGGGTGGGGGACTTAAATAAAGAGCCACATGTCCAGGGTAATCACAAGAACTGTCCAAAGTGAAGTATTCTTAAAACAAAACAGTAACAGGGTATGATGTGGCCAAGGGCTCCTGCAAAACCTGTAAACAACCCAACCCCCTCACATGTAATGTTCTAGAACAAGGATCCTCAAACTTGGATCAGTTATGAGAAGTGTAAGCACTTCTAACCCGGAGGTACAATGTTTACAATAACCATAAATGATCCTCCTCTAATTTACCCCAGATTCTGAAGGTCATAATAAAGGTCATCCAGACTTAGCAGGCTTCCCAAATAGCCCTAGCACTACAGGAAATATGTAGCACAAAGTTCTCAAGAAGAAACCCACATCTGAACTGTGTTTCATATTCCCGCACCAGACCGAAATGGAATGGGAAAGAATATGAAGCCACTCTAGCCTAGGTGTCACTCAGGTCCCAGGTATATGACCTTAATCACTCAATGAAACCCCACCCACCAAGGAAAACCAGATCCAGCAATGATAATGACAATATGAATATGCACAAAACTGTAAAGGAAAGCAATAAATAAAGTTGTACATAAAGCAATAAATAAAGCAAATAAATAAGCACAAGTAGCACGTAACACCCCCGTAAACACAAATCACACAAGCGCTAGGAGGAACCCACAAAAAGAACCAGAAGCCCTGGTTGCAATATAAGGATCCCCAGCAGAGTCGCCAAGCTGTCGCTCCCAAAGATTTGTATCCCGGTACAAGCGCGAACGGTCGGTGAAAGAGATAGAACATGAAGATGAACTGAAAAAGAGTCGCCAGCTAGGCATTTTTATCCCGAAGGAAAGGTAATGCTGCATAAACCTAGAAAGAAATGGATAAGACGGTTGCGAACCAGAGAAACTGAGAAAGGGGGTTGGTTACAACCTGGGAAGGTATTAGCACCCAGATTGTCCGTCGTACTCGACGGGATCCACGCTTGAAAGTTTGTTTTTAAAGGGGTAGTGTCAGTGCTATCTGTGTGCAAAAGCTGGAAAAGAATGTACATGTGTCAGTGAAAAAGAGATGTGAATTGAAATGCTCAGGAATGAGGCTTAAAGAATAATGCTGGAAGGGGGGGAATATACAGAGACTTTTGTTCGATAACAATTAAGTTATGCCTACGTATCCTCTCGTGCAATGAGGAAGTCAGAACACCGTAGTTCGACTCAAAGAGATTGGAAGATAAATTGACTGTGAACTGCTTACTTGTCTATGCTCAAGTGTATGACCTGTCTGGCTCAGGTGCTAACTGTCTTGCATTAGACGGAAGAAGCAAGTTCTCGTTTGTGAGTGAAGAGGTGAGAAAAGAATCCCGGAGGAGACGATTATTGTTTGTTTTTGTGTTTTCAATCTTTTATTGCTTTTTGTGTTTTGCATAGGTTAATGAGCTTAAGCCTAACCAAGGGTTAGTAAACTCATCACATCATCCCTTTGATTAGGGGTAATGAGAATACCTTAAGTATGAAGTAAGCACCTCAAACTTAATTACCATTATGTAGGATTAAGATCATTAACCTACTTGTGATTATTTAGATGTTTTTGGAGTTTTTGTTTAGTGTTAAGTAATGAGTTTAAGCCATAATCAAGGATTTAATGGACTCATTACACCATCCTAATAGAAGGATAATATATGAGAACATTTAAGCTGAGGAAGATACCTCAACTTAATCCATGATTAGGGATTAACCTCATGACAAAACAAAGCCTTTATTAAAGTGGATTTTAGTTAATGGTAAGATTAAGAAGTGAATTTTATGGTTTGTAAGACAACTTGATGGGGACTTGTCCATTAACACTAGGGTTAGTCCTTCTTAACCAATTAAGGAAGAATTAGAACCCTAATGCAAGACCCAAGTTACAAGCTTATTGTCTTAGTGATTATTAGATGTATTAATTAAGAGATTCAAACACATTTAGGGTTTAACACTTAGAATTAAAGTTATACACTCCGTCCTAAGAGAAGGATGCAGGCATAACCTTAATCACAAAGCCTTAAAACCTTAAAGGTTTAGTCTCTGATTATGAGATGAGAGGAGAGTCACAAAAGAAGACACAAAGGTAAAACTAATGGGGGACTAATCAAAATCCTAATTGTTATCATGCTTGGGGGTTCCTAGGGTTTATGAGGCTTGCAAGAGATCTTCAAGAAAATCCACCAAGGAAGAAGCAGAAGAAAGAAGGAGAAACAAAAGAAACAAGTTAACTTACTTCAATTAAGAAGATAAGTTACTTGAAGAAAGAAAGTGAAGGAGGATCATGAATGAGCAAGCTTACTCTAAAGCAAAAGCAAAATGCAGCAATGATGCATAAAAGATAATGAGGAGAGAATGTGAGAAGTGAAGGCAAATTCACTTCTCAACCTACTTACCACCTGAAAAGTTAGCAAAAGAAGAAAGAAATGAAATGGAAATGAAATGTATGCAAGCGTGCAAACCAAAACCAGAAGCACATTCATGATGTAAATGATGCTAAGAGATGATGCAAAGGCATGTCAAGTGCAATGGATGATCATACAAGTGATGAGGATGCAAATGAAGCATGAAAGAAGCATGAAAGTTCATGAATGTTCATGGAATGTAATGAATGCATAACATGGAAAATGGATGAAGCAATGATCAAACATGGTTCTAATGTGTCCTATGATGTCTTAGATGTCATGTGAAGGTATGAAATGTCATGGCAAGTTCTTGTATGAAAGCTTATGCAAGATGTATGCAAATGAAGATGAGAAATTAGGGTTTTCATGCAACATGAGATGAAAAAGTCAAAAACAAAATCAAATGACAAGATAAAAAATTGAAAATGGACTTAAAGGATACCTAACCCCATATGACATTACACCCCAAAGGAGAAGACCTAACTCTTAACCTAATGAAAGTTATGATTTTTCTAAGTTATCTAGGGGTTTTAAGGCACCTAAAGGGAAAAAATGCAAATCAAATAAAAAATGCAGAAGAAATTTGTGACAAAATTATACTAGATACTACATGTCAAATGAAGATCAATGCAAAAAGAATCATTGTGATACCATTCATGGTTAGGCAGAAAAAAATTCTTGAAGTTAGGGTTCAAAAATAGGAATTTTATGAACCCTAAATTCAAGAAAATTGTCAAAGATGATTCAAAACCAAAAAGAAATTTGTATGGATGGTATGACAATGTCTCTAAATGTCCTAAGATGCAATGTGATTTTTTTTTGGGATTTTTAGAAACCTAAATGATATTTTAATTAATTAATTTTCATTAATTAATTAAAATAAACATTTAAATGTTTTAAAAATGATTTTTTAATGCAAGAAATAAAAATAAAAATATTTTTGGGTTAAGAAAAGTATTTAGAGTGAAAATGCAGGAGAAAATATTTTTTGGAATTTTCTAGGTATTTTAAATAAATGCTGCAAAATAAAATGAGAAAATTGCAATAAAAATTAAAATAAACAGAAGTATGACGATCCAATGGCTTAGATTGATTTTGGGGAATTCAAGGTTGACTACGCGCGCAATCTGATGGCTAATATTCAAATCCCATTAATCCTAATTAATTAATTATTAAATCTTAATTAAAAGTTAATGACATAATCTCCACCCTCCATCTCACACGGGAACTAAGGATCAGACGGCTAACATTCAAACAAAGCCCTAACCCTAATTAAACACAGTAATCACTTTCAGGCCACCGGAGAAGAGCTCCGATCGTCTTCTCCGACAGCCTTCTCCCCTGAGAATTTCAAAACCTCTCCTTAGGTCATTTCTGGAGCTCTAAAGCTCCAGATCAGTTCCTCTCATCCTCCTAAACACTAATCTAACCTCAAAACAGATTTATAATTGCTCATGAACAAGATTCGAAGGAAAGATCAAAAATGGTAAAAATTTCAGAAACTCAGTACATGTTCATTTCTTCACCATTTTCAAAAATACAAAGTTCATAGTGATCAGTGAAGCATGCTCTTTCACATTGTAACATAAAAATAGAGTTCTGGAAAAATGATTTGAGATGACTACCTGAGATGAAGCTTTCCAAACTTGAGCTTTCTGGCCACTTCCTTTGTGCAAAATGACTCCCTTTAACCTCCTGACGAAGCTTTGATGCTTGAAAGGCCTTGAGAGTGGCTGGTTTGTGTTGCAGCAACTGAACTGGCCAAGAATCGTGTTTTGTCTATGGGTGCTTTGAGGCTGTTTTAATGGTTGCTTTGTGGTCAGTGGATGATTTTGAGATGAATGGTGAAATTGGTTTTGAGTTTGAGTGGGTGAGCTGAGAGATTCGAAGGTTTTTGCAAGTTGAGGTGATTTTGGCAATGCTGAGTTCTTGGAGGTTTCAGCTTGTGTGTGTTCTAAAAATGAATCCTTGGAGCATGCTTGTAAGGTCTGGATTGGGCAGAGAGTGGGTGGTGGACTGTGGTTATTAGTATGGGCTTCTTGCCAAAAAGTCGAAAGTTTTGTACTTGAGGTATGGGCAATGGTGTAGCTGGCTCATTGGCTTGTCCATGCACAACATGGATCAAGGATGTCCATAGAATCAGTCTTGAGGTAATTCAGCAAGTGGATGGAAGTTTATGTGGTGTTTTGCAAATTCATGAAGCTTTGGCCCTTTTGTAATTTCTTGATGTTCAAGGCATGAAATGATGCAATTCTTTGGGCAATTCTGAGTTTTATGCAATATGTTATGTTTGTATGATGATTAGAAGTGTGTTTGAAGTCACAAAATGAATTGGCAAGTGGTTTTGCAAAGAATCCTCTTTGGTGCATTCTTGAAAATTATGTGATTTTTGCCAACTTTGACAAGCCATATCTTGATTCCAAAATGAATTAGGTCTTGTTCTTGTACTTTTTGAAAAGGGAATGATCCAATCTACAACTTTCATGACCAACAATTTTTCATTTGAAGCATTTTTGGTTGAGAAAGAGGAGGTTGAAAAACTTTCCCAAAATGGAAAATTTACATTACAAGTCATTTCCATTTTTGGAAACTTTTGGTTTAGCTCACTTTTCTTCAATTTTGTGAACTTCTAAGCACTCCAATGATCAAATAAAGATCATAAAACTTCAATTTGATGAAAAATCCACTTTGGTTCCATGTTGGGGGGCCTCAGATGCCCTGATTTTGCTCTGACTTGCTCAAGAAGTTACCCAGTGATCAGATGGCTTCCACAATGAATTTATTCATCAAACTTGGTATACATGATCCTTATAACATATTGAGACCAATAGAAACAAGAATGACCAAAAAATTTGGAGTTATGGCCTCTGAAACCAAAACCCTAATTTTAGGTCATATGTTTAGTGAAACCCTAGCTCTGCTTCCATGCTTTGCCAGTTCTTGTGATTCTTTGACTTCCTTGATCTTTGGGGGATATGATATGTTGATTGAACATACATGAACCTTCTTGAGATGATTGGTGGCCCTTGGAGTGGCTCAAATGGATCCTTGGATTGCTCAGATCACAAACCCTAGATGCAGATGAACTTGAACTAATGCAATGAAGCAAAAATGCAATATGAGATGATATGCTTAAACTGATGCAAATATGAAAGATCACAAGCCATGGTGTGAAATTAGTGAGGGCAAATTTGGGTTGTTTACAATACTCATCCATAAACATGAACTTGCATAAGTGCACTAACTGCATTTTTTCAGAAGGTTTGATCAAGGTTATCTTGCTGATCATCACACATATATAAGTTTCTTTCCATTTGGTCATTACCCTACCTGTGTATGAGAAAGTTGTTCCAGCATCATTCCCTGCAGGGTCATGCTTGCCTTGGTGCAAATTCAAAAAAAAATCAAAAGCTTGTGACATTGGAATGTAGGCTGCAGTGATCACACCACTCCCATACATCATCAAAGCTCCACCATAAGTCAGGTATGCAGGCTGGACATGATCATAATTGCACACGGGTTCTCCATTCTTGCAGGTTGGTTCAGGCACCTTGGCATTCTTCATACACCTCATAAAACTAACTTAATCAAGCTTCTAACTGTTAACCCAAGCTGGTTAATCCTTAACCAAGCATATAAAGCCAGTTCTAATAGAATTTGAAGGAAGGAAGATCCATTTTGTTCATTTCTCTATTTTCATCATCATCATTTTCTCCTCGATTCTCTCTACACCTTGCACAGTTCCTTTGCATTTCCTATCAATTTTGCTCATCAAGCTTCAACAAGCATCAATGGAGTGATAGAAGGATCATGAAGCCTTGATCCTCTGCAAGCTGCATTCTCTTAATTCAGTTTCTTTCCAAGCAACAATTGAAGTGCTGCGAACCTTGAATTGGCTTCTCTCAGGTTCAAGCATCAATGGAATGATTGAAAGATCATGAAACCTTGATCCTCTACAAGCCGCATTCTCTGAATTCAGTTTCTTTCCAAGCAATAACTGAAGTGCTACGAACCTTTATTTGGTTTCTTTCAAGTTCAAGCATCAAGAAAAGATCCCATGGCTTTCTTACAACACTGAACTCAACATTTACAGGTTTTTGACAATTAAATCCTCTCTTCATTTTCATTGGTTTTGAGAATGTTTTGATGATTGCTGAAGCTTATTAGAAGTTCTGTTTGATCTGGCTAGATGATAGGCTTGTTAGAAGCATAAATCCATTTTCTAGGGCTTGATTATTTCTCTCTGATCCCTGTGTTTTGTGACAGACATGCTAATTTTGATGACATATTCATGTTCTGCGTGACCTTAGCTTCATTTTGATATATGGCTTGTGCGTTTTATGGGACTTATAGCCTTGAGTGATCAGAGAGTGGCCGGAGAAGATATCCGGAATCTTCTCCGGCCGGTGAGGGTTCAGTTAGGGTTTTAACTGTTAGAACATATCATAGCCTTTAGATCCTTCGCATCCTATGGTCATGAAAGCTCCAACAATTAAATGAGAAACATGCAACACACGTGCTAATCATTTGTGAAGCAATTTCTTCAGTGTGCTTTCTACATCTCCCCTGCGTATAAGTGAGACCCATTTTAGTTGTTCTTGTTGCTAGATGCACCCCTAAGGCCCAATGCACAACTTAGTCCACTTTTTTCTTTTTATTTCCTTTTTTTCATTTAATTCATTTTTCGTTTTGGCTTTTTAAAAATATCAAAACTCCACAAAACATTCCCAATTAATTCATGAGAGATCTTTGCATTTTTCTCTAATTTTCTATTATTTGTTTTCATATTTTAATTTTATATCTTAATCAGAATTAATTTCTCAAAGGAATTAATTCTTATTTTCTCATTTTTGACCAATCCTCTTGTACATTTTCTTTCTCCCAAACCACAAAACATAAATGACCCATTATTTTTGCATTAGTCAGTAGACTCATCAAGGTTCCTCGCCATATTTTTGTTTTTATTTTTAGGTCCCTCTAAGCCATGTTTGAACTCTTGCTTTCACACTCATGTTCATAAACCCTAATTCACTTTCCTACACCATTTGAACCCTAAAAAATGGGAATTTTTGTGGGTTTTTTGTATGCAATTCATTCTCTAGATTTTGTATTCAAGTATCAGTTTTCATAATTTTTCATGACCATTTGGTATTTTTCCAAGTTACTTGGTTCACAAGTCATGCTTTTGGTCCTTCCATTCCCATCCTTTAGTCCCATTAGTGTAAAAAATTTAGACTATTGCTTTGAGGTCCTAACCTTGAGTCTCTTAGATCATTTAGGATGTATATAAGTGTTGAGTACAACCCTTGGGTCTTCACCTTTAATTTTTAGGCTTGCCTTGAGTCCTAAGTCATACATGTCTCATTTTAACCTAATCTCCCTCCTCCTTCCATCTTAAGCACTTCAAAATCCTTTTGCATATGAATCCACTTCATTTTATAGTTGTTTTGAGTCTTATAAATGTTTTTTGATCATCTATACTTGTTCATCTTATTTTAGAACCTTTTTGTTTCTTTATGAACCTCATTTTCCATCTAAAAGACTTTAGAAACCTTAATTTGAACACCTAGCCTTAGGATGCTTCTTAACCCACCATTTGTGAACATTTTCCAAGAATAATCTCCATTTTATTTTCTTTTCAAGCCCCTGGTTTTTATATGGGGAGGTCAAGTCTCTTTGGTTATTTTTTGAATTCTTTTCTAAGTCATTTTGTCCATCTTTAGAACCATGCTCCTATATGCATTCTCCCACCTTTCAATTTCACATTTGAATACCTTTAACTTGAATCTCTTCTTTCCCATTTGATCTATTAATTTCTTTAACTTCCCTATAGTTCTAAGTTTTGGATTTTTCTTTTGCCTTTGGTTTAGGAGATCTTAGTAATAGTAAACCCTTAGGTTATCTTTCTAACTTCATCCTTAGGGTTTAGTAGTGCTTTAGGGCTTAGTTTGACTTCAATCTTATTGATCCCTTTAGATACTTTTGAATTGATTTAGCTACTGACTTTTTAAGTTTTCTATCTCATAAGATGCCTTAGACATAGGTATTAGCCTTAGGAGTTCACTAATATCCTTCCATAGCTAGTGTGATTTGTTTTAAAGTTTAACATGTCATAATTGTTCATACTTCTTCATTATGCTAACATTTGTTTTGTAGGGGGAGATGAGGTAATCACTTCATTCCTTATCTCTTATTCATTTAATTGTCTTTACCTTAGCACTTTGTGCTTTGTTAATAGGTTTCCCTTTTGTTCTTTAGATTCCACTTACTTCCTTAGGAAGTAAGTTGAACTCTAACTTGCTTTTCGTTTCCTTAGATTAGAATACATCATTAACCACAAAATCACATTTTGTAAATAATAAGATAACTTAGGGCTGTGTCTTAGTCCCCCACTAGCTTTGACCTTTTTCCTTTTTAGTCTTCTCTTCTCATCTTCAAACAAATTCAAAAAGACTTAATAAATGCATGAAAGAATCTCTTGTGTATAGCCTTATTCCATGGGGCACTTAAATTCATTCCATCTTGGAATAGTGTAGGCTTGTCTAGCATGATGTACAAATCTTATCAAGAGGTTGTTTCACAAAGAAAAACTAAAAGATAGTTCTTCACAAAAGCTACAAAAACATGTAATAAGTTCAACAAGCTAGTGAACTTAGACCCTAATCCTTGGAAACAAGTCTTGGATAAATTCTCCTTGCTTGGTGTGCTTGTTCTACTATTCCATCTTGGAATTTAGTAGCAAGTACACATTCCATGGAAAAGAGTTTGAATTCACTTCCTTTGTGCCAAATTCATACAAAACTCTTAAAAAGCAAACAACAAACAATAAGCAACTTTTCTGCGGGAACTTCTCTTTCTTATCTCATTCATTCTCAACGCGAACTTGCGACGACTTGTTTCGCATGCAAGACGGTAAACACACCCCTATCAGACGAGCCTGCAACACCTGAGCATAGACATACGCAGTTCCGGTGCATAAAAAACACAAACAATAGTTCCCGCCTTGGTTAGGCGAACTACGTCGACTCTGATCTTCATTTTCCCGATGAGGTACGTAGGCAGCGGGGTAGGGCCCGTTCGGGCACGTTCTTTATTTTCCCTACATTTATCTCTTTCTTTTTATCTTCTTTTCCAAGTTCCTTCCTCATTTCTAGTTCCAGTTAGTAATTCATTTGTTCAGCACCTTATTTCTCAACCTTTGAAACAAGCTTACAAGCGTGGATCCCGTCGGGTACGACGGACGGTCTGGGGTGCTAATACTTTCCCAGGTTATAACCGACTCCCGAACCTAGATCTTTGGTTCGTAGGACCTTGTCCTTTCCTTCTTCCTCGGGTTTGTGCAGCATTACCTTTCCTGTTCCTTCGGGATAAAAATGCTTGGCTGGCGACTCTACCTTTTCCGCGCCACTTTCGCGTTTGTACTAGGATGAAAATCCCGGGAGCGACAGCTGGCGACTCTGTTGGGGATCGAACCTAGAATCTCTGGTTTCCCTTGTAGAGTCAATCCTAGCGCCTGTTTGTTTTTGTTTCTTTGGGTGTTTATATGTGTGTGTTGTTGTGCTTATTTACTGTTTTTGTTTACAGTTTATTTTACAGCTTTATTTACTACTTCCAATATTTATTTTCACATGCATCATATACTAGACTGTGCTGGTTTCATTTTTTCTGTGGGATTGGATTTGTTACTGTGAGATAAGCCAAATACTCGGCTTGAGTGCAATTAGGATTTAGAGTGGCTCCACTTTGGCTTCATGGCATTTTGCTATGTTGGATTAGTGAGTTCCACGCCTTGACTTGCGACCTTCTTGGAAATGTATTGATTACAGAATCTTTTTGGGGAAATACACTACCTTGATAGTTATGTGCAGTCAAGGGACCGATCATTGAGAACCTTTGTGGAAACATCCCTCTCCAATGATGACAGTGGCATACCACATTTGTTGGCAAACCCACTCACATCCAAGGGCCCACTGGGAACTCGCATAGGATGGCCTGGTTCTCTCATAGGAATCCAGTTAAGGAAAACTGTTCGTATGACGATAGTGTTGTACCCTTCGGGATGAATTTACTATTGTTTCTCGATTCAGTGCTTGAAGCTGGGGACTTATGAGGGATGCTTGTTTCCTTGGACTCAACTGAGATCTCCCTGAGTAGTACATAATGCCAAACCGATTCCCTGATTTGGTCATGCGCCATTTCTCGGAGATGGTGAACGTATTATTGCAATTCGGCTTTGAGAGTCCGTGATGTTGACCCGAGTAGCACACCCATGAGATTGGGAGGGGTTTACAAGTTTGCAGGAACCCTAAACTTCAACATACCCATTGTACCAGCATGTTTCAGTATTATGATCTGGTCTGTTACACATGGATTTTGAGATCTGAACCTCTGATCAGAGAGATACTTGTGATGATGTTTATACCCTGCACAGACACTTGATTACATGATTGACACTACATAGACACATCACTGATCACATGCCTTGCCTTTCATAGGCATCATAACATCATTAATCATTTGTATTCTTTTTATTCTCAGGGTTCATTACTTCTTATTCTTGGTCATATTGCTGCTTCTAGATGGAGATTTCAAGGAAGAAGAATGTCCACTATACTTTCCCACAACCAGAGACATAGGGTATTCAGAAGTTGATTAGCTTGATGGGTGACAAAGTTCTTGATGATTTTAGAGGGGAGTTTGGAAAAATTCTGAATTATGTGAATAAGTCAACCATTGATCAGAGGGATAACTTGCATTCCCTATTACAGTTCTATGATCCACAGATGAGGGTTTTTGTTTTCCCAGATTACATATTGGCTCCCACATTGGAAGAGATTTCCAGTATCCTTAGGATTCCTATAAAAATGGTGCTTCTTACTATTGCTTAGAGAATATGCCTTCATGTAGAGACATATATGACTCTTTTCATTTGGATTTGTCCAAAGTCAGTAGAGTGCTGGATGTCACCAAAGGTAAGGGACTTTTCTTGGATTTTCTTGTCAAGGGAGCTCAAGATTTAGCTTCTGAAAACAAATGAGCTAAGTTCATTACTTTGCTTGCTTTGATATTGTATGGGATTAGTTTGTTTCCAGGAGAGAAAGGATTAATCAACATGGAGGCTATCATCATCTTTATCATAAGAAACCCAATGCCTACCTTGTGTCGCTCCCGAAGATTTGCATCCTGGTGCAGACGCGAACGGTCGGCGAATAGAGAAAATGAAAATGAATTGAATAGAGTCGCCAGCTAGGCGAAGGAAAGGTAATGCTGCATAAACCTAGAAAGAGATGGATAAGACGGTTGCAAACCAGAGAAACTGAGAAAGGGGGTTGGTTACAACCTGGGAAGGTACGAGCACCCAGATTGTCCGTCGTACTCGACGGGATCCATGCTTACAAGATTGTGTTTAAAATGGGTAGGTGTATGTGCTATCTGTGTGCAAAAGCTAGGAATGAATGTACAGGTGTCAGTGTAAAAGGTGAATTGCTCAGGAACTGAGGCTTTAGAAAGAATGCTGAAAGAAGGGGAAGACAAAGAGACTTTTGTTCGATAATAGTTAAGTTATGCCTACGTATCCTCTCATGCAATGAGGAAGTCAGAACACAGTAGTTCGACTCAAAGAGACTGAAAAATAAACTGACTGTGAACTGTTTACTTGCCTATGCTCAAGTGTATGACTCATCTGGCTCGAGTGCTAATTGTCTTGCATTAGACAGAAGAAGCAAGTTCTCATTTATGAATGAGTGTGATGAGAAAAGAATCCCAAAGGAGACGATTATTGTTTGTTTGTGTTTTCATTTTTGTTATTGTTTTTGGTGTTTTGCATAAGTTAATGAGCTTAAGCCTAAATCAAGGGTTGCAAACTCATTATATCCTCCCTGATTAGGGATAATGAGCCTACTTAAGTATGAGATAAACATCTCAACTTAATTACCATGATGATGTAGGATTAAGATCATTAACCTACTTGTGATTATTAAGATGTTTTAGGGTTTTTGTTTAGTGCTAAGTAATGAGTTTAATCTCTAATCACATATTAGTGAACTCATTACACCATCCTAATAGAAGGATAATAGATAAGTACACTTAAGCTGAGGAAGATACCTCAACGTAATCCGTGGTTAGGGATTAAATTCATTATATAACAAGCCTTTATTAAATGGATTTTAATTAAAGGGTGAGATTTAAGAAGTGTATTTTATGTTTGTAAGACAACTTGATGGGGACTTGTCCACTTAACACTAGGGTTAGTCCCTCTTAACCATAAGGAAGAGATGGAACCCTAGTGTAAGGCCCAAGTTATAAGATAAAGTCTTGGTGATTATTATTGTGATTTGATTAAGAGGTTTAAACAAATTAAAGGTTTAACACTTATGATTAAAGTTATACACTACATCCTAAGAGAAGGATGCATGCATAACCCTAATTCCAAAGTCCTAAAACTTTAAGAGTTTAGTCTCTGATTATTGAGATGAGAAGAGAGACTGAAGGAGACTCAAAGGTAAAAGTCTAAGGGGGACTATACACAACCCTAAAAGTTATCATACTTGGGTATCCTATGGTTTGTGAGGCTTAGGAGAAGAGATCTTCAAGGCCACCAATGGAAGAAGCAGATGAAAAGAGAAGGAAGGAGAAGAATAAGTTACTTACTTCCGGATGAAGATAAGTAACTTAAAGAGAGAAAGTAATAAGGATGGAACATAAGTGAACAATCTCACTTCAAATACATGTAAATATGCATATGAATAAGGTAAGAAGAGGTGAGAGGTGAAGGCAAATCCACCTCCCAAGTAACTTACCAAAAGATCCTGAAAATGTTAGTATGAATGCATAAGACATAAAGCATAAAGGAATGAATTGAAATGAGATGAAATGAAATGAAAAGACCAAATTCAGAAGTGATTATGCAATGCTAAGGTGTTATGAGATGATGCAAAGTCATATAATATGCATATGAATGTTCATACAAAGATGAGATGTCATGAAAGCATGTTTGGAAGCTTGAAAACACATGGATGCTTATGAAATGAAATGAATGCAAGACATGGAAAATGAATGAAGAAGTGATCAAGCAATGTTCTAACATGTCATAAGATGTCTAAGATGACATATGAATGCTTGAAATGTCATGGCAGTTCACATGATGATGAATATGCAAGGTGAATGCAAATGAACATGAGAAATTAGGGTTTTATGAAAGTATGAGATGCAAATGAACAAAACAGAAGCATACAACATGATAAAAAATTTAAACCAAGCTCAATCTAACCCTAATCCCATATTAGGTCACATCCCAAAGGAGAAGGTCAAAAGCTAATCCTATTGAAAGTTATGATTTTTCTAAGTTTGCTAGGGTTTTTGGGTGATTCTTAAGGGAAAAGGCAAATCAAATTGAAAATGCAAGATAAATTCATGAGAAAAATAACCTAGAAACTACATGAAATATGTGAAATAATGCAAAAAGAATCAAGTTCAAACTCTTCATGGTTAGGCAGAAATGAAATTTTCAAATAAGGGTTAGAAAATGTGATTTTAAAGAACCCTAATTCAAGGAAAATTGTGAAATTATGACCAAACCTAAAACGAAATTTGTGTGAAGAGTTCGAAAATGTTTCTAAATGTATTGGAATGGTTCATGATTTTTTTGGTGATTTTTAGAAACCTAAATGTATTTTTAATTAACTAAAATCCATTAATTTATTAAAAATAACATTTAAATATTTTAAAAATACATTTTTAATGCAAAAAATAAAATGAAAAAAATTTTTGGGTTGAGAAAAATATTTGGATCAAAAATGCAAAAGGAAATATTTTTGTGATGTTTTTAACTATTTTAAATTAAATATGCAAAAGAAATAAAATAAAATGAAATAAAAATGGATTAAATGGGAAGTCAGCGCATCCAAAGGCCCATATTCAAACAAAATTGGAGGGAGTTGACTGGCGCATGTTTGGATGGCCTGGATCTAATCTGAGCTAAACTGAATTAATTAAACTAATTAAATATAATTAGGGCTAATGGACGAATCTGAGCTACACACACGCGCGGTAAACCTAAGATCTAAGGGTGGAGATTCAAACTGGGACTAAACCCTAATTACCCTCAGGTGACCGGAAAAGTGTTCCGGTCATCTACTCTAGTGACCCATTTCCCTAAACTCTCTCAAAACCTCAAATCAATGCCTCAAACTCTCCAGAAATGATCAATAGACAATATTAAACAAGAATCTAGGCATGAAATTCATTTATATTACATCAACAATTAGAATCGAATCAAACAAATTTTACGGGCAAAATTTCAGAGCAAGCATACATGGCCATTTCTCAACCATTTTCAATTCTAAACATATCAGAGTGATCAACTAAGCATATAGAATCATTTGATAACAAGAAAAAGGAGTTCTGGAAAAATTGTTCTCGATGATACCTGAGATGAAGCTTTGTAGTTTTGAGCTTTCTGGCCTCCTTCCTTGCGTAAATCAACTCCAATGGACCCCCTGAGGATGTTGTGATGCTTAGAACAAGTTTTTAATGGCTGGTATATGAGTTTCAGTTCTGAGTATGCAGAAATCGTGTTTTGGTTTAAGCTGGTTTCAGGCCATGGTGAGGGGTGGGAAATGATCCTTAGGTTGTGTGTGATTGAATGGTGAAAGAAATTTGGAGTTTTGATGGCTGAGGTGTGAGAATCGAAGAAGGGAAGTTTTTGACAAATTTTGTGCAATCTGAGTTCTAAGATGTTTCAGGCTTGTGTATTATGTGAAATGAGCTCCATAATCTTTGTTTGTAATGTCTTGATTGGTCAGAGAGTGGTAAGTGGCACAACTTGATTGGTATGGGAGGTTTTGCAATAAAGTCAAATTTGTGTACTTGAGGTATGGGCATGGTGCAGAGCTGTTTCAAGGGGTGTCTTGGCCTCAACAGAGTTTGTGGATGGCCCTTGGATCAATAGAGTGCAGCTGGAAGGCTTGGATGAAGAGATATCATGTGTTTTGCAAATTTCCAACTTTGATAATTTTGTAAAAAATGAGGTATGGTTTCTTGTGATCCAAGGCACAATTCTGGTTCAAATGCATTGCACAAAGTTGGTATGATGTTTAGAAGTCAATTAGAGGTCATAAGAAGTCATGGAAATTGGTTTTGCAAAAAATCCTCTTTGGCACATACTTGAAAATTATAAGATTTTCCCCAACTTTGAAACATCATATCTTGAGTTCTAGGATGAATCAAGACATGTTCTAGTACTTTTTGAAAAGGGAAAGACATAATCTACAACTTTCATGTCCAAGAATTCTTTATTTGAAGCATTTTTGGTCATGAAAGAGGAGGTTGAAAATCTTTCCCAAAGTGGAAAGTTTCCATTACAAGTCATTTCCAAAAATAGCAAGTTTGCATTTGGCTCAAAATTCTTCAATCTTGTGAACTTCAAACCACTTCTAAGATCAAATAAAGATCATAGAACTTCAATTTGATGAAAATGATCCTTTGGTTCCATTGTTGGGGATCTCAGATGCCCTGATTTTGACTTAACTTGCTCAAGAAGTTACCCAATGATCAGATGACTTCCATAGTGAATTTCTTCATCAAACTTGGTACACATGATCCTTATAACATATTAAGAACATTAGAAACAAGAATGACCAAAAAATTTGTAGTTAAGGCCTCTGAAACCAAAACCCTAATTTTGGTCATCTGTGTAGGAAAACCCTAGCTCTGCTTCCATGCCTTTGCCAATCTTTGTGATCTCTTGACTTTCATGAAATTTGGGGAGCATATTATGATCATGGAACACACATGGACCCTCTTGGAAAGCTTTAAGACCATTGGTATGGCTCAGATTGATTTTTGGATTGCTCAGATCACAAACCCTAGATGCAGATGAAAATGGAACTATGTAGTGAAGCAAATATGCAATATGAGATGTAATGCTTATACTAAAACAAAAATGAAAGATCATAAGCCAAGGTGTGAGGAAAAGTGAGGGAAAATTTGGGGTGTTTACAACTGCCCCTATTCAAACATGAGTTAGCTGTGCAGGATGTAAGCGGCTGGCTTAACAAACAAACAAGATCACTTGTGGTTGAATACTAAAGACAATCCGAAATTTGCACTCGTTGGTGAGAAGAAGAAAAGGGATATAAATTGTAAAAGATAGTATAGTATGATTATCAAATGAAAGCGATGGAGGACGTCTATCGAGCAGAGGACGACTGCTAGGGATAAGGTGGTAAGTTAAGCAACGACGGGGACGACCGACAAGCTGGGGTAATAAAGAGACCACGACGGGGACGACCATCGGGTAAGGAAAATAAAATTCTCAGGGGATTTAGACAAGCATAGATGGGGACAGCCATCGGGTTGGGAAAGTAAAGTAAACAACGATGGGGACGTCCATCGGTTTAAAGAATAAATGAAATGTTGATGAGGGACGATCATCAAAGGTGAAGGACGATCACCTAGCAGGGTACGACTGCTGAAAATATCACGACATAGGACGAATATCGGATAGAAAAGATCAACGATGGGGACGACCATCAGATAAGCATGATGAAGGACGATCATGTAGAGGTGAAGGACGATCACCTAGTAGGGTACAACTGCTCTTGGGGATTATCTCGACATATGACGAATGTCGGATAACAAGATCAACGATGGGGACGGCCATCGGATAAATGATGAGGGACGGTCATCAAAAGGTGGAGGACGATCACCTAGTAGGGGACGACTGCTAAAAATATCATGACATAGGACGAATGTCGGCTAGAAGGTTCCAACAATGGGAATTCCAATGGGGAAAAGGATGAAGGACGATCATTTGAAGGTGAAGGACGATCACCTGGCAGGGGACGACTGCCGAAAGTATCATGACATAGGACGAATGTCGGATAGAAGAAAGTTGTTTTGTTGGCGACTTACTGGGGGAATGGTAAACACGGACGAGTGCTTACGCCTTCAAGAATAAAAGATATAAGTGTTTGGCAATGTGTATAGATTAAAGATGCGGGCGAGCATCCTTAGGACCGTGATACTGACGAGTATCGGTAGAAACAAAAGCTGACATATATTTAAGGATGATGATACAGACGAGTATCAATCGGTTAAGCAAGGAACACAGACAAATGTTGAATATGCTGAGGGGTGATATATACAAGATATGGACGAGTATCAAAATACTTTTGTATTGGTATGTACAAGTATGATCTGTTGGTGAAGTATGTGCAAAACACAGACGAGTGTCGAAATATTGAGCAAGGGATATGGACGAGTGTTTGACTTGCTGGGGAGGTATGACACAGACGAGTGTCAAAAAGAATTTGTAAAAGTTATGAGCAAACATCTGTATTTGAGAGTGTGAAAGGTGATCTGCGGGGGGATAAGATGACACAGACGAATGTCGAGAAGAGCATGTATAAATATAAACATGCATCTGTGTTTTGAGAGTGCAAAAGGGATGCTTTGGCTTTTATCTACAGGGGATATAAGTTTCGTATGATGGTATTTGCAGGTGACTGGCTTGAACCTGACTTATGATCATGCGAATGTTTGATTTTTGCCGTAATGCTCCGTATTAGATGGAATGCTACGCTTATTTCGGTGAATTTGATGTGAATTCTATGATTATGCAAATGAGAGAAATTGATCTGGGACTCGGATCCTGCGGGGATAAAGATCTCTGGCTGATCTGTTTATAGAGATAACCCAGCTGGGGGGAAGAGATCATTGATGGATCTGTCCGGAGGGAGAACTCTGCTTCGGAAAATAGATCATTGGTAGATCTATCTGGAGGGAGAACTCCTTAATGGGGATGAGGAAGTTCTAGCAACTCAGTTGGGGATGTGTTTCAGGTATTGCTCTTCTGGGGAGGCAACTCTGTGGGGAATCAATTCCACCAACTCTGCTGAGGGTGAGAGAAATCTGGCATCTCTGATGGGGAATAGAAGGTTCCTTAACCACTTTGTTGTGGAAAAGGCTGTCAGACACTGCTCGGGAGATCCTTCCTGGAGAGGAAATAAATCCTGGAAATTAGTGTGTTGGGGATTCACTGCTTGATATGCCCCATGTCGTGAAAGATTGTCTGTCTTGAGTATCTGCAACCTGTTAAGACAAAGGAAAATGCACAAGCGTCCCGAGGTATCCTTAACCGGATTCCGTAATGGGAGTTAGATTTTCCTGAAAGCAACATATTTCCCGCAAGAATTTTATTAAAACGGCTCATATGTTTTATGCAAGTGTTGTATTATGAACATTGGACATTTTGCAAATGAAACAAAAATGTACAAAACGAAGTGTGACTGAATATTCTGATTTTATTGATTTTTGTGCCCTGAATTAGCAAGTACAGTTAAAAGAAGCGAATCCCCTGGAAGGAGGAGATTGCTGTAAATTGAGAAAATAAAAATATTGGCAATGTTGAAGATGACGCTCCAGCGAGCTTCCTTTGCTATGACCTGTATGACCTTGTCGTTCTTTTTATCTTACTTTCTGAAGAAGGCTGATTTTGACTGACGCTTTGTCCTTTCGGAGCTTACCATGTTGTGAGCGATACAGACGAATTCAGAATGCAGTTGTTCGCTTATTCCCTGATTTTGCGTGGATCGCCCTTTCGGGTTTTCAATCCACCAGGATACCCATTTTTGCATGAGATGTCCAATGCGGCTTTTCAACTCAGCGGGTGTACATTTTTTCCCCTTATTTTTGCCCGAGTCTTTTATTCTGTTTTTGACTCGCCGGGATGCCCTATTTTTGCCTGGACTTACATTCTGCTTTTATGTCCAGCGGGCCATTTTATGCGAAGTATTTTTTAACTACATCCGAATTCACAAGAGACGGGAAGTCTTCACCATCCATGGTTACGAGCATCAGTGCTCCACCTGAGAAGACTTTGGTTATGATGTAGGGACCTTCATAGTTTGGTGTTCACTTGCCCCTGCGGTCTGTATGAGGAGGAATAATTCTTTTCAGGACAAGCTCTCCCACTTGGTTTTCCCGAGATCTGATTTTCTGATCGAAGGCTCTCTTCATTCGCTTCTGATATAACTGCCCATGACAGATGGAAACTAATCTTTTCTCTTCAATCAGATTCAGTTGGTTGTATCGAGATCGAACCTATTCTACTTCATCCAGTTTCACATCCATCATTACCCGTAAGGAGGATAGCTCAACTTCAACAGGTAGGACAACTTCCATACTGTACACAAGCTGATAAGGTGTTGCCCCAGTAGACGTTCTGATCGAGGTTCGGTACCCATGCAAAGAAAATGGTAGCATCTCATGCCAGTCTTTGTAGGTAACTACCATCTTCTGCACAATCTTCTTAATGTTTTTGTTAGCGGCCTCAACAGCGCCATTCATCTTTGGCCTGTAAGGAGAAGAGTTGTGATGTTTAATTTTGAAGTCCCGACACAATTCTGCCATCATTTTATTGTTCAAATTGGAACCATTATCAGTAATGATTCGCTCGGGAACTCCATATCGACAAATGATGTCTCTTTTTAGAAATTTGGCTACCACTTGTCTGGTGACGTTTGCATACGAAGCTACTTCGACCCATTTGGTGAAGTAATCAATGGCTTCCAGGATGAATCTGTGACCATTTGAAGCAGTCGGTTCAATCTTTCCAATCTTGTCAATGCCCCACATGGCAAAGGGCCAAGGTGAAGACATCACATTTAAAGGATTTGGAGGCACATGCACTTTATCTGCGTAGATATGGCACTTATGGCATTTTCTGGCATATGCACAACAGTCTGCATCCATTGTGATCCAGTAGTAACCTGATCTTAACAATTTCTTCGCCATTGCATGTCCTCCGGCATGGGTACCAAAAGAACCTTCATGTACTTCGTGCATCAAGAGGTCTTCTTCTTTCTTGTCAACACATCTGAGCAGGACCATGTCGAAGTTTCGCTTGTATAATGAACCATCAGTATTGAGGAAGAAACTGCCGGCCAACCTTCTTAATGTCTTCTTATCAGTGGATGATGCCCCAGGTGGGTATGTCTGATCCTCCAAAAAGCATTTGATGTCATGGAACCAAGGCTTGTCATCAGCAACAGTGTCTGTAGAGAATACATATGCCGGTCGGTCCAGTCTGGATACCAAAATCCGAGGCACATAATTGGCAGCTTGAACTTTGATCATAGAGGAGATGGTAGCCAAAGCGTCTGCAAATTAATTCTCATCTATAGGGATGTATTCAAGTTTGACTGTTGTGAAGAAAGTCAATAATCTCCTCGTATAGTCACGGTATGGAATTAGATGCTCCTGATGAGTGTACCATTTTCCGTTGGTCTGATTGATTACCAAAGCCGAATCTCCGAATACATTCAAGGTTTTGATCCTGAGGTCAATGGCTTCCTCAAGGCCCATGATACAGGCTTCGTAATCTGCTTCGTTGTTAGTGCATGCAAATGTGAGTTTTACCGAGAAAGGCATATGAACTCCTTTAGGTGTAATAAGCATTGCACTAACCCCACGACCATTCATATTGACAGCCCCATCAAACATCATAGTCCATGCCTTTTCTGGATCAGGCCCTTCAGTGTGAACTGGTTCTTCACAATCTTTTGCTTTTAAGTACATGATGTCTTCATCCGGGAAGTCAAATCTTATAGGATGGTAATCATCAATGGGTTGCTCAGCCAGATAGTCAGACAATACATTGCCCTTGATGGATTTTTGAGAGTGTAAACACCCCAAATTTTCCCTCACTCATTAACACCATGGCTTATGATCATCTCATATGCATAAACACAATCATATCATCTCACATCTCACTTTTGAGTCACTGCATAGTTTCTAAGTCATCTGCACCTAGGGTTTGTGATCTGAGCAATCCAAGAGCTTCTTGAGCCTCCCCAAAGATCACCAATCACTTCAAAGAGGTCCATGTGTGTTCTTATATCATATTACATCCTCTCAAAGTCAAAATGCAAAGGAATCACAAGAACTAGGGCTTGAGTGGAAGCAGAGCCAGGGTAGATTGCACAGTTGACTGAAAATTAGGGTTTTGGTTTCAGAGGCCATAACCCCAAATTTTTTGATCATTCTTGTTTCCATTGATCTCTATATGGTATAGGGAGTATGCATATCAATTTTCATGAAGAAATTCCATGGGGAAGTCATCTGATCAAGAGTTGACTTTCTGGACAAGTCGGTGCAAAATCAGGGCATCTGAGGCCCCCAATGACCCAACCAATGGGTGATCTTCATCATTTTGAGTGTATATGGTCTTTATTTGATCATGGAAGAAGGTTGAAGTTCACAAAAATCAAGAATTTGAAGTTTTGGCAAATGTTGACTTTTTGGGCATAGTTGACTTTTCAAGAATGCTTCATTTTAGGTCATTTTTCAAGCCTTGATTCTTGATCCAAAAATGCTTCAAATGGAAAAACTTTGGTCATGAAAGTTGTAGATTACATCTTTCCCTTTTCAAAAAGTACAAGAACATGATCAAACTCTTCTTGGATCAAAAGTTATGGTTTGACAAAGTTGCCAAAAATCACTTATTTTCAAGATATGCACCAAGTGTGAAAATTGCAAAATCATGTACCAAGGCAAATTGCAACTTCTAATTGGCATCAAACCATCACATAAACATCATGTAAGTCCTAAAATTCAGAATGGACTAGGCATTGCTCATGTTTCATGGCTTTTGGGACAAGATCTTTCCATATGAACCAAAGAGTGACAACTTGCAAAAGCTCATGATCATTCTTTCCACCACTTGCTACATTGGTTACTGCACTTTGCTAGCCTCTCACCTCATCTTGCTGCACCAGAACCATGCCTTGTACTAGCTATAGATCAAGCCATACTTTCCTTACACAAAATTTGACTTTTTGCAAAAGTAGACTTACCAATCAAAAAAGCACATGTCTTGTCATCTGACCAATGAGAGAGGTTTATGTGGACAAAGAGCAAGACATTTGATACATCTAGCAAGGCTGAAACACTTCACACCAACACATTCACAAAAACACCTCATTTTGCATATTCCTTCGAATCTGTCTCCACAGCATACAAACACAGAAACCATCTTCACCAATCATCTTGCCATGTTTCATTGAGTAGAAAGCAACAAGATTCAAGCCGGAAAGCAGCATGAACTGAGCTTCACCATTCCTCACCTTCAAAACCAGAACTCTTCGAATCCTTTTATCTAGCCATCAAACACATCATTTTTCTTCACCAACAAGTCAAGCACACCTAAAGGAGCAGGAATCCACCATTGGAATGGCCTGAAACCTCCTCATTCCTGACTGTGTTTTCTGCTACACCAGAGCTGTTTCTCTCAAATCAGCCGTTCACAAGAGCTTTCAAGTCTTCCACTAGCATCAGGAGAGTCAAGGGAGTCCATTTGCACGCAAGGAAAGCTCTGGAAGCTCAGTTTTGAAGCTTTCCAGCTCAGGTATGATCATGGAAACTCTTCTCTCAAAGCTTGATTTTTAAGTTACAAATTGATTATTCATGTCTTGCTGGTCATGGGGTTGGTTTCAGAATCAAAAATGAGTGAAAACTGAGCTTGTATGGTCCCTCTGAATTTTTGCCCGTGAATTTCATTTCTTTCGATTCGTTTGATTCATGATGCATAAATGATGTTTGAGCATGGATTCGTGTCCTAGGATGTTAGAGGATCACTTAGGTATGTTTAATTTGTGGAATAGATGCCTGAAACGTGTTCTAGGGTTTTTGTGTAGCCGGAGAAGATGACCGGAGCTTCTCTCCGGTCACCTGATTGTGTTTAGCCCTAAACTCAGGTCATTAAGGGTGTTTGAATGCTAAGCGTAGATTGCCTTTGACTGGTTGACTTCCCGCGTGGATAGATGGCCCAGATCCCTTCGTTTGCCCTAATCCTCTTAATTAGCTTAATTAATCATTAATTAAATAAATTTAATCAGAGTCAACCAGGACCCTTGGATCTGCGCGCCAGTCAACTGTCCCCAGCCCAGTTTGAATTTCCACCTTAGGATTAGCTTACTTTTCATTTAATTCAGATTAAATCCATTTTAATTTCATTTCTTTTTATTTTATTTGCATATTTATTTTAAAATAGTAAAAAATGTTTAAAAATTTTGAAACTTTTCCTCCTGAGTTTAATTAATTTTTATGACACAAAAATATTTTTATTTTTATTTTTATCATTAAAAAATTATTTTAAATATTTAAAAGATTATTTTTAATTGATTAATGAAAATTAATTTATTAAAAAATACTTTTAGGTATTTAAAAATCACCAAATAATTCATGAAATGTTCTAAGACATTTAGAAACATTGTCCAACCTTCAAATCAAATTTCTTTTTTGATCTTGATGCATTTTGAGAATTTTTCATTGAATTAAAATCATTTTTGTGCATTATTTTGATCCTAAGTTCAAAAATTCATTTCTGCCTATCTATGAAGAGTTGGACATTGATTCTTTTTGCATTGCATTGTGTTTAACATGTAGTTTTTGAGATAAAATGGTCATGATTTGATCTTGCATTTTTCATTTGTTTGGCATTTCTTTTGTTTAGGAACCCTAAAAACCCTAATAACTTAGAAAAATCATAACTTGAGATTGGTTGAGAGTTGAGACCCCCCCTTTGGACATTGGTTTAGTATAGGTTTAGGGTTTCTTTGGGTGGCATTTTCCATTTTTTATCATAGGGTTTGCTTCTGTTTTGGGTTTTTGTTTGTTGTATGATCCATAAACCCTAATTTGGGCTTCCATTTGCATCCTTCTTGCATTCTCTTGCATAACATGACTTTCCATGACATTTCAAGCATCCATGTGATTCATTTAGCATCATAAGACATATAGAAAGCATGTGTGATCATTGCATCTTGCATTTGCCTTGTTGTTTGCCATGTATGATTCATAACTTTTCATGTGTATCCATGCTTCTAAGCTTGCTTCATTTGCATTCATAATCTTGTATGATCATCTCCATGCCTTGTTTCTTGCTTGTAGCATCTCATAGCATCATTATCATCATCAACATGCTTCTGGTTTGGTTTTGCATCATGTCATATCATCTCATTTTGGCATTGCATTGCATTTCTTTCTAACATTTCAGGTGGTAAGTGAACTTGAGAAGTGAATTTGCCTTCACTTCTCATAACTTTTCTTTTCATCTCTCTTGCATCCATTGCTGCATTTGTGTATGTGTTTGAGATTGATCTTGCTCATTCTTCTTCTTCCCACTTTCTTTCTTCAAGTGACTTGACTTCTTGAATGAAGCAAGTCACTTTGCTTCTCTTGATCCTTTCATCTACTTCCTGGTGGCTCCTTTGAAGATTGTTCTTGCAAACCTCACAAACCTTAGGAACAACCAAGTATGACAATGAATTAGGGTTTTGATTAGTCTCCCCTCTTAGATTCACCTTTGTGTCTCTTTTGAGTCCTCTCTTCTCATCTCATAATCAGGGACTAAACCCTAAAGGCTTTAAGGCTTTGTGATTAAGCTTATGCCTGCATCCTTCTATTAGGATGGAGTGTATAACTTTAATCCTAAGTGTTAGACCCTTAATGTGTTTAACTCCTTTAATCAATCCACTTAATAATCATCAAGACATCAAGCTTGTAACTTGGGCCTTGCATTAGGGTTCTAATTCTTCCTTAATTGGTTAAGAAGGACTAACCCTAGTGTTAATGGACAAGTCCCCCTCAAGTTGTCTTACAAACCCTAAAAATCACTTCATCATCATACCATTAAATAAATCCACTTAATCAAAGGTTTGTTTTGTCATGAGTTTAATCCTTAACCATGGATTAAGTTGAGGAGTTTTCCTCAGCTAAAACATTCTCATCTATTATCCTTCTATTAGGATGGTGTAATGAGTCTGTTAAATCCCTGATTATGGCTTAACCTCATTACTCAACACTAAACAAAAACCACAAAAACATCTAAATAATCACAAGTAGGTTAATGATCTTAATCCTACATCAAAGGTGATTAAGTGTGAGAATCTGACTTCACACTTAAGGTATTCTCATTACCCCTGATCAGGGGGAAGATGTGATGAGTTTACTAACCCTTTGGTTTAGGCTTAAGCTCATTAATCTATGACAAACTTCAAAAAGCAATAAAAGACTGAAAATACAAAAACAAACAATAATCGTCTCCTCCGGGATTCTTTCCTCATCTCATTCACTCATAAACGAGAACTAGCTTCTTCCGTCTAATGCAAGACAGTTTGCACCTGAGCCAGACAGGTCATACACTTGAGCATAGACAAGCAAGCGGTTCACAAGTCAATTCATCTTTCAGTCTCTTTGGGTCGAACTACGGTGTTCTGACTTCCTCATTGCACGAGAGGATACGTAGGCATAACTTAACAGTTATCGAACAAAAGTCTCTGTATATTCTCCCTCCTTCCAGCATTATTCTTTAAGCCTCACGATCTTGAGCATCTTATTCTTGTTCTTACACTGACACATCATTTATACATATTACACTTCACATTCTTTTACACTGACACCTGTGCATCCTGTTCCATTTATTTTACACACAAATTGCACTGACACTACCCCTTTAAAACACAAATCTTCTAAGCGTGGATCCCGTCGAGTATGACGGACAATCTGGATGCTAATACCTTCCCAGGTCGTAACCAACCCCCTTTCTCAGTCTCTCTGGTTCGCAACCGTCTTATCCATATCTTTCTAGGCTTATGCAGCATTGCCTTTCCTCCGGGATAAAAATGCCTAGCTGGCGACTCTATTCATCTCCAGTGAGTTCACTGCTGTGTGTCCTCATTGTCCCTCTCGCCGACCGTTCGCGTCTGTACCTTTATTTGGACCCTTTTTCATTTATCGGGAGCGACAGCTTGGCGACTCTGCTGGGGATGCCTTACACTGTAACCAGGGCTTCTGGTTCTTTTTGTGGGTTCCTCCTAGCGTTTGATTGATTTGTGTTTACTGGGGTGTTATGTGTTTATTTGTGTTTATATTTGTATTTATTTTGTTTATGTACAGTTGTTTATTGCTTTCTTTATTGCTTTATATCATATTGTCATACTGTACTGCTGGCTGGATCTGGTCTTTTGTTTTGGTGGGTGGGTGTTTCATTGAGAGATAAGATCCTATACCTGGGATCTGAGTGACACCTAGGCTAGAGTGAATCATATTCTTTCCCATTCCATTTCGGTCTGGTGCGGGAATATGAAACACGGTTCAGATGTGGGTTTCTTCTTGAGAACTCTGTGTTGCAGATTTCCTGCAATGCTAGGGCTATCTGGGAAGCCTGCTAAGTCTGAATGACCTTTTAGTATTGACCTTCAGAAACTGAGGTGAATTAGAGGAGGAACTTTTATGGTTATTGTAAACACTGTACCTCTGGGTTAGAAGTGTTTACACTTCTCATAACTGATCCAAGTCTGAGGATCCTTGTTCTAGAACACCACCTGTGAGGGGGTTGGGCTGTTTACAGGTTTGCAGGTACCTTGACCTCAGAATACCCAGTTACTTTGATATGATTAAGAATACTCCATGTTGGACAGTTCTTGTGATTCTAAACCCTGGATATGTGGCTCTTTATTTGAGCCCCCCACCTTGGTTGCTGGATTTATATACCTCCACCTGGATTTCTTACACACATGGACTTATATCAGAGCATTTGATCAGATCCAGCTCAGTCACAAACCCTTGCATATCATTTGCATACATAATCATTGCATCATATTGACATTTGCTTATTTGTGTTTCAGGGTATCCATCCTCATTTGGTTTTGGTTTTGACCCCATCTTCAGTATTGACATGTCTTCATCAGCACCTGCTTCAGCCATCAGCTGTTCACTTCAGTCATTTGCACCAGCCAATCAGTGGCCCATTTTCTAGTATCATCATCAGCACTTGTCTCTACTCAGTCTCAGTATCATGGCTCCTAAGAAAAGCAACATCACTTACCACTTCTTCCAGCCAGAGTTATCTGACATCAGGAGGATTCAGACCCTGATCACTCCAGACAATATACCACTGTTCAGGGAACACCATGGAGATATACTTGATATGGTTATGGATCTGGACCCCTCTCAGAGAAGCCTGATCCACATTTGCCTTCAGTTTTATGATCCCCCACTGAGGTGTTTTACTTTTCAGGACTTTCAGTTGGGCCCCTTGTTGGAAGAATACTCATCATTAGTTGGTATACCTATCAGGAGAGAAATCCCTTTCAACCCTGAGATGGCTTTCCCAAGTAATGAGGAGGTAGCAAAGGCATTGCATCTGGAACCAGTCCTGATTGGGCAGCATATGACTTCTAAGGCTGGAATCCCTGGCCTGCATCTGGATTTCTTGATCTCTCAAGCTACCCTGAAAGCTTCTTTAGGAGAGTGGAAAGCAGTCTGTGCTTTATTGGCCTTGAGCATATATGGGATTGTTTTATTTGCAGATGAGCCTCGATTCATCAGTAAGAATGCAATCCACCTGTTCATTCTGAAGAACCCAATGCCAACTTTATTGGGTGACCTCTACTATTCAGTGCATCAGAGGAATGAAAAGCAGAGGGGGAGATTAGTGAGGTGTTGTGCTCCATTGTTCCACACTTGGCTTCTCAGGCATCTACCCAGGACAGATGCATTTTTGAATCCTCATCAACAGAAAAACTGGGCTGGAAGACTTACTACTCTCACTTCAGCTGATATCAGGTGGTGCACTCAAAGCACAAAAGGCAGGGATATCATCACCAGCTGTGGGCATTTTCCCAATGTGCCCCTAATAGGAGTTAAAGGGAGTATCAATTACAACCCTCTGTTGTCCAAAAGACAATTGGGCTATGCACTGGTCCACACTCCTAAGGCACAAGACTTGGTGGAGACCCTTTACTGTGAGAACAAGATTAGTGTGGCAATTGTTAGGCAGGCAGCCTGGGCCTGGGATAATGTTCAAACTAAGGGGATAACCATCTTGGGAAAATGTAACAATGTGGCATCAGCACAATACTATGATTGGTCCTATGCTAGGGCTCAATTCTCTGGGATGCCCTTTACTATTGAAGATGTGCCTGGGCCTTCCACAATACCACCTCCAGCAACTGTCAGCCTGGAGGAGTTTGAGAAGTTGAAGGAGAGAAATGAGAAGTTGACCCAAGCTTTGCAGAAGACCCTCTATGAGAGAAGTGATGGAAGATTGGATATTGAAAGATTGGAGAAGCTGAAGAAAGAGCATCTGGCTAAGATTGAAAGGTCTGAAGATTACATTAAGAAGTCTAGGGCTGGAGAACAAATCCTGAAGAATGCTTGCAAGGAAGCCCAATTCCAGAAAGCTAGGACAGACTTGTATCTGAAGGAGAGTCAGGCTAGGTGGGTCAGGATCACCGAGGCTCGTATTCTGGAAGACAAGAGAATTCAAGACAAGATGGAACAGATAGAGGAAGCCCTGGCAGCAGCCCAGAGGGAGATATCAGAGCTAAAGATCAGAGCCGGAGTGAAGAGGTCTAAGGACCAAGGTCAACACAAGAAGCTGACTGCAGCCATTGCTACAAGGAACCTTCTTATCAGGAACCTTACGGAGCATCCGGCTGATCCTGTGACCGAAGCACTTCTCAAGGAAGTTCGTGAGGATGAGTTTGGCCTTGGTGTTTGATCATTTGCTTGTTGTTGTTTCCATTTCATGTACTTTACTTTTTTGTGATGTATTTTGATCCCTTAGGGGGCTTGTGTTGTAAAATGAACAAAATGTATTATTTCCCTTTCTGTAATATATATTTGTGTTGGGTTGTTCCATCTGAGTTTTCTTCAAGAACAACATCAACAGGTCTGGAAGGGTCAAAACTGAATGCCAAGCCGGATACCCTGAGAACAAATAAGCATACTGCATTGCATGCTAACCCTTTGTTTGTTTTGTAGGTTTTTTGTTTTGTTGTTGCTAACTCTGTTGTGATGTTCAGGAATTATTGCTCGACGACGAGTGTTTCCCCTCAACAGGCCACACAGATACCCTACCCGAAACAACCTTCCGGGAATTCAGATGGATCAGATGCAGCAGGACCTTACTGAGGTCAGAAACCAAATGGCCAACGAAAGGGTGGAGATGAGAACTCAGATAACACAGTTCATGGAAGTAATGAACAACTTGGCTCAAAGCCAGGAGAGGCTCAGAGCTCTGGTAGAAGGGAGAAATCAAGAAGACCATCAGCCTGGAACTGCTGGGACTAGCAACAATGAAAGAGTCCAACCACATGTCAATCCCCCTGTCTTTGGTCCCCACCTCCATCCAGAGGCCAATATCCCTGTCAATATTCCAGGAACTGCTACAGCCGGGAGGGTACTGCAACAAGACCATCAAGAAGACCAGTTCACAGTAATGGGAGCCGGGGAAGAGGCTTATGATAGAAGATTGGATGAAATAGCTGAGAAGTTAAGGTCCTTGGAGTCTCAAAACTCCTTGGGGTTCGATGTCATGGATATGGGCTTGGTAGACGGGGTCAGGATTCCCCACAAGTTTAAGCCTCCATGCTTTGAAAAGTATAATGGGACTTCCTGTCCTCGAACTCATCTACAATCTTTTCTTGGGAGATTAAAAGCTTATACCATGGATGAGAAGTTGTGGATGTTCTACTTCGAAGATAGTTTGACTGGAGCTTCTAGGGAATGGTATTCCCATCTGACAAGAGCAACTATAAGATGCTGGAAAGACCTGGCAGAGGCCTTCATCAGACAGTATCAGTATAATCTAGACATGGCACCCAACAGGACCCTCCTAATGGGAATGTCACAGTCATCTAGAGAGAGCTTCAGAGAATATGCTCAAAGATGGAGACAGCTTGCTGCTGCTGTCCAGCCACCTATGTCTGAACGGGAAATGGCTGATATGTTCATGAATACCCTTCAGGGAACCTATATTGATAGGCTAGCTGCCTTCTCATCTACCAGCTTTGCAGATGTTGTCATAGCCGGGGAGAGAATTGAAAGCCTATTGAAAATGGGGAAGATTTCAGACAATGGTGCGAGCTCATCCAGTAATGCAAGAAAGCCTTTTGCAGGCCCGAGAAGGACTGGTGAGACTAATGCCATCCACACCAACAGGGGTAGGCCCCAATATGTTCACAGATCTGTGGCGGCAGTCACTATCCCTGCTCCAGCTCATCCACAACCTGTTTATCAACCTCCTCAGCAAAACTATCAGCCACAACCTCAGTATCATCAACAAAATCAGTACCCTCCAAGAAACTACAACAACAGCAACACCAACAACAATAACCAGCAAAGGCCATTCCAACAGAGGCCATCTCAAGCTAACAGAGTGATCGATCCGATCCCAATGCCGTATTCTACCTTGCTGCCACAGCTCCTGAAACTCAACCTAGTTGAGCTAAGGACGTTGGCACCTCCAGATCCCAACAGTCTACCCAGGAATTACGACTCCAACGCTAGGTGTGCCTTTCATTCAAACGCACCTGGCCATAGTACAGAAAAGTGCAGAGCCCTGCACATGAAGGTACAAGACCTGGTGGACTCAAAAGCTCTGAATTTTGCACCGCCACCCAATGTCAACAAAAATCCTATGCCAAACCATGGTGGTCCCCGAATTAACGCTATTGAAGAAGACAAACCGTCTTATTTAATAACCAGTGTGGGACAGATCAGGACACCATTGGTAGAAATCAAGGCTCAGCTCTTGGAATGTCAGATGTTCCCAGGATGCGAATTAGGGTGTGCTTACTGCAATATCTCAGTAAATGGGTGCGATAATCTGAGGAATGGCATAGATGGCCTTATTCAGAGTGGCCAGCTCCAGATCACTACATCATTTCCAACAAATCCAGCACTCTCATCAACAACGGTTTCAGAACCTCCTACAACTGCAGCAACCATTGTTCCTGACAATTCTTCGGCTTCATCAACTAGTACTTCATCAATCTTCTCAAATGATCAGTTATCAACAATTTCTCCTGCTACAACTTCAGCTTCATTCCATTTTGAATCTCCTACAACAACAACATCCATTCTTCCAACAATGTCTCCTACAACTCCAGCAATCAATCATGAAGATGTCTCTACTGTCACCATATTCTATGATCCTGAAAATAACTCTGCCTACAATTCAGAAGGTGCTGCTCCCATCAGAGCACCAGTTACAATTTATTACGATCCACAAACTATCACAGTCCCTTCAGCAGCTGCAATCAGTCCAGTCACTGTCACAGTGCCTGGACCAGTACCATATGAAAGCAATAGGGCCATCCCTTGGCACTATGGCTCTGACGTGTACTGCGAAGGAAAAAGAATCACTCTTGAAACATCAACACCTGCACCACAAATAGATAATGTGGGAGGAGGCGGAGGCTTCACTCGAAGCGGACGTCTCTTTGCTCCACCAATTCAAAGACCCACTGCCGAAGCAGAAGCTGCTGCTAAGGCAAAAGGAAAGAGCCCGGTGCAGGAAGATCAAGCTGTTAAAGAAGCTGTGAAAACACCATTCGATCAAGAAGTTGATGAGTTTATGAGGATCATCAAAAAGAGTGATTACAAAATTGTGGACCAGCTTCACCAGACGCCATCCAAGATCTCTATCTTATCTCTGCTTATGTGCTCCGAAGCCCATCGGAATGCACTACTCAAAGTCTTGCACGCAGCTTACGTGCCTGAAGAGATCACTGTCAATCAATTGGAAACCGTGGTTGGAAATGTTACTGCTAGCAATGGGCTAGGGTTCACCAATACTGACTTGACAACGGATGGCCGCAACCACAATAAAGCCTTGCACATCACCATGGAATGCAAAGGAGCAGTCCTTTCACATGTGCTGGTGGACACAGGGTCGTCCCTGAATGTCTTGCCAAAGAAGGCTCTGGTGAAGCTAGAGTATGAAGGATTAGCATTGAAACCCAACAACCTGGTGGTAAGAGCCTTTGATGGTTCTAAGAGGTCGGTTCTGGGGGAAATAGAGCTGCCCGTGACAATTGGCCCGCAGACCTTTACAACTATCTTCTATGTGATGGACATTCAGCCCGCCTATAGCTGTTTGTTGGGTAGACCTTGGATTCACGCCGCTGGCGCAGTAACGTCTACCCTTCACCAGAAGTTAAAATTTGAATGGGAAGGCCAAGTTGTTACAATCTGTGGGGAGGAGGATATATTTGTTAGCCATCTGGCTACTTATAAGTATATTGAGATGGATGGGGAGATCCATGAAACAATGAACCAAGGTTTTGAGGCCTTGAACGTCAATGAAGCATCTGCTGTATCTGGAATCTCCATGTCATCTTATCAACAAGCCCGGAAGGTTGTTGAAGAAGGAACTGCCCAAGGCTGGGGCAAAGTTTTATCTGTGGAGGAGAAGAAAGACAAGTTTGGGTTGGGTTACAGACCAACTCAACAAAATCAGGCAGAGGCTGCTGAGAAGCCCGGTTTTGTCAGTGGGGGGATGCTCACCCCTGATGCTATCAACAATTTGGAAGACGAGCTGGAAGAGGAGCGCAATCTGGAGAATTGGATTCGTCCAAAGATCCCGGGGAGCAGTATCTCAAACTGGTCTTCCCAGGAAATTATAAGAGTTACTCATGCAGAGTAATTATTATTTCCTGTATTTTTTATAGCATGCATCAAAGTTTTGCATCTTGCCCAAGATGACAAGACTCATTTTGTAATCAGGGCCATCTGTACTTTTGTGCAAACAAGATTAAATTAATGAAATATCAGACATCTTTTTGCAAACGAGTCTTTTTCTTTTCTGCTCACTGTTTTTCCATTTTTCTTTTTTGTACAAAAATAAATGGCGGTGTTTTCAAAATGATAACTTTATTTCACTTTTTCTAAGCAAGATTAAAATTAATCACTAAAATGAACAAACTGAACCCTTGCAGAGAGTGCCTTCCTGACAGCACCGACAACAGCACGGCTATGACTTCGTATGACTTTGACAATCCAATCAATCAAGCTGATGAAGGGGTTGAAGAAGAATATGAGCTTCCTAAAGAGTTAGCCAGGTTGTTGAGACAAGAGGAAAAGGTTATTACTCCTCATCAGGAGGAGGTCGAAGTGATTAATCTTGGTACAGACGAAGACGTGAAAGAAGTTAAAATCGGGGCCTGCCTACAAGACTCAGTGAAGAGACAACTGATTGATCTGCTTCAAGAATATGTGGACGTGTTTGCTTGGTCGTATCAAGACATGCCAGGGTTGGACACCGATATAGTTGTGCACAAGCTGCCTTTGAGGGAAGAATGCCCACCGGTTAAACAGAAGCTGTGCCGTACTCGCCCAGACATGGCTATGAAAATCAAGGAAGAGGTACAAAAGCAGTGGGACGTCGGGTTCCTTGCTGTAACTAGCTATCCGCCGTGGGTTGCTAACATAGTACCTGTGCCTAAGAAAGATGGCAAGGTAAGAATGTGTGTTGACTATCGGGATCTGAACAGAGCCAGCCCGAAAGATGACTTCCCATTACCTCACATTGATGTATTGGTGGATAACACGGCTCAGTTCTCGGTATTCTCCTTCATGGACGGATTTTCAGGATACAATCAGATTAAGATGTCGCCTGAAGACATGGAGAAGACAACATTCATCACACCTTGGGGCACGTTCTGTTACAAAGTGATGCCATTCGGACTGAAGAATGCTGGTGCCACATATCAACGGGCTATGGTAACGTTATTCCATGATATGATCCATAAAGAAATAGAATGTTATGTGGATGATATGATCGCCAAGTCCCTTACAGAGGAAGATCACCTGGTGAATCTGCTCAAATTATTCAAGCGTCTGAGGAAGTACCAACTGAAGCTGAACCCCAACAAATGCACATTCGGGGTGCGATCCGGTAAGCTGCTGGGTTTTATTGTAAGCGAGAAAGGGATTGAGGTTGACCCAGACAAAGTCAAATCTATTCAAGAGATGCCTGCACCGAGGACTGAGAAAGAAGTTCGAGGGTTCTTAGGTCGATTGAACTACATTTCGCGGTTCATATCTCACCTTACAGCAACCTGTGAACCCTTGTTCAAGCTGTTAAGAAAGGAACAAACAGTCAGGTGGAACGAAGACTCCCAGAAGGCTTTTGACAAGATCAAGGAATATTTGCAAGAACCTCCAATCCTCATGCCTCCAGTTGAAGGAAGACCTCTGATAATGTACTTGACAGTATTAGAAGAGTCGATGGGGTGCGTGCTGGGCCAGCATGACGAGTCTAGGCGAAAAGAGTATGCAATATACTACCTAAGCAAAAAGTTTACCGACTGTGAACAACGTTATTCACTGCTCGTAAAAACTTGCTGTGCTTTAGCGTGGGCTGCTCGCCGACTAAGACAGTATATGCTGACCCACACTACTTTATTGATTTCAAAAATGGACCCAGTTAAGTACATTTTCGAGAAGCCAGCTCTTACCGGACGGGTTGCAAGATGGCAAATGATTCTCACAGAGTATGACATCCAGTACACCTCTCAGAAAGCCATCAAGGGCAGTGTACTATCTGAATATCTTGCTGAGCAACCCATCGATGACTACCAGCCTATGAGATTTGACTTCCCTGATGAAGACATCATGTTCATAAAATCAAAAGATCATGAAGAGCCTATTCATACTGAAGGGCCTGACCCGGAGGAAGAATGGACTATGATGTTTGATGGGGATGTTAATATGAATGGTCGCGGTGTTGGTGCAGTGCTCATTACACCAAAAGGAGTTCACATGCCCTTCTCGGCAAAACTCACTTTCAACTGCACTAACAACGAAGCTGAATACGAAGCTTGCATTATGGGTCTTGAGGAAGCCATTAACCTCAGGATCAAGACACTGACTGTGTTCGGAGATTCAGCTCTGGTAGTTAATCAAACCAACGGGAAATGGTACACCCACCAGGATCATCTGATACCTTACAGGGATTATACAAGAAGGTTATTGACTTTCTTCACAACAGTCAAGCTTGAGTATATCCCTTGAGACGAGAATCAGTTTGCAGACGCTCTTGCTACCATTTCATCCATGATCAAAGTTCAAGCTGCTAACTTTGTACCTCAGATTTCAGTGTCCAGACTTGACAGACCAGCATATGTGTTCGCAGCAGATGTTGTCAAAGATGATAAGCCTTGGTTCCATGACATTAAGTGCTTCTTGGAGGATCAAACATACCCACCTGGGGCATCTTCCAATGATAAGAAGACTTTGAGAAGGCTTGCTGGTAGTTTCTTTCTGAACACCGATGGATCTTTATACAAAAGGAACTTTGATATGGTACTCCTTAGATGCGTTGACAAGACGGAAGCAGATTTGTTGATGCATGAAGTGCACGAAGGATCTTTCGGTACCCATGCCGGAGGGCATGCCATGGCCAAGAAGTTGTTAAGATCGGGTTATTACTGGATCCCAATGGATGCCGACTGTTGCGCTCACGCCAGAAAATGTCACAAATGCCAGATCTACGCAGATAAGGTGCATGTGCCTCCCAATCCTTTGAACATCATGTCTTCACCATGGCCCTTTGCTATGTGGGGCATTGATATGATTGGCAAGATTGAGCCAACTGCTTCAAACGGCCACAGATTCATCCTGGTTGCCATTGATTATTTCACCAAGTGGGTCGAAGCAGCTTCCTATGCCAATGTTACAAGACAAGTGGTAGCCAGATTTCTGAAGAGAGATATCATCTGTCGATATGGAGTTCCCGAGCAAATTATTACTGATAATGGTTCTAACTTAAACAACAAGATGATGGCAGAACTATGCCGGGACTTCAAAATTCAACACCACAATTCTTCTCCTTACAGGCCAAAGATGAATGGCGTTGTTGAGGCAGCAAATAAGAATATCAAGAAGATTGTGCAGAAGATGGTAGTCACTTACAGAGACTGGCATGAAATGCTACCGTTTGCCTTGCATGGGTACCGTACGTCAATCAGAACATCCACTGGGGCAACACCGTATCAGCTTGTGTATGGAATGGAAGCAGTCCTACCTGTTGAAGTTGAATTACCCTCCCTGCGGGTACTAATGGATGTTAAACTGAGTGAAGCAGAGTGGGTTCGGGCCCGATACGAACAACTGAGTCTGATTGAAGAGAAGAGGCTGGCTGCAATCTGTCATGGGCAGTTATATCAGAAGAGAATGAAGAAGGCCTTCGATCAGAAAGTCAGGCACCGAGGGTACCAAGTAGGAGATCTCGTGCTGAAGAGAATCCTCCCTCCTCATACACACCACAGGGGCAAATGGACTCCAAATTATGAAGGACCATTTATTGTAAAGAAAGTTTTCTCTGGTGGAGCACTGATACTCAGCACCATGGATGGTGAAGATTTCCCGTCCCCTGTAAATTCAGATGCAGTTAAAAAATACTTCGCATAAAAATGACCCGCTGGACATAAAAACAGAATGTAAGTCCAGGCAAAAATAGGGCATCTCGGCGAGTCAAAAACAGAATAAAAGACTCGGGCAAAAATAAGGGAAAATAAACAAAAATGTACACCCGCTGAGTTGAAAAGCCGCATTGGACAACTCAGGCAAAAATGGGTATCCCGATGGATTGAAAACCCGAAAGGACGATCCATGCAAAATAAGGGAATAAGCGAACAATTGCATTCTGAATTCGTCTGTATTACTTACAACTTGGAAAGCTTCAAGAGGGTCAAGCTTCAATCAGAATCAGCCTCCTTCAGAAAGCAAGACGAGAAGAACGTCATTGTCATACGAGTCATAGCAGAAGAGGAAGCTCCTTGAAAGCGTCGTCAACATCGCCAGCCTTTTGTTTCTCAATTTGTAACAGTCTCTTCATTTGAGGAGATTTGTTTCTTTGACTATATCTCGCCAATTCAGGGCGTTTGAATTAATAAAATCAGATTTTTCAGTCATGTTTCGTCTTGTACATTTTGTTTGCAAAGAATGTCTGATGTCTCTAAAAAACTAATTGCATAAGTACAGATGCTTTTCACTAAAAAAGGAAAAAAAATAAAAAGCACATGCTTGCAGGGAATATACTTACTCTCAAAAATTGCTTAACTCCTATGACGGAATCCAGTGAAGGATACCTCGGGACCATTTGTGCGTTTCCTTATCTTTGCAGGATTGCAGGTACCCAGAACGCAACTTGGGGCATGCAAGTTACATCCCAGCAAGCTGGCCAATCAACAAATAATCTCAGCATCCGAAGTGCTCTCTCCCCAGCTAAGTTGCTTCTCCCCAGCTGAGTTGCTTCTCCAGTTGAGTTGCTTCTCCCCAACTGAGTTGCCAATAACTTTTCCCAGCCGTAGTACCAATATTTCTTCCTCAGCAGAATATGAAGAGTCAGGGAATCATCTCCCCACAGAATCATCAGTCTCTGTTCAGAAGAGCAACGCATGAAGAAGTCACAACAGAGTACAGAAGACTGCTACAAACCCCAGCTGGGTCCTCTTTACAAGGATACGTCAATCAGTGACTTATTCCCCGAGCAGATACATCTCACCAGATCAATCAATGATCTCATCCCCAGCTGGGATGTCCATTTCAACAGATCGGTCAGAGATCTTCACAGCAACGGGATCCGAATCCCGAATATGTACCCTCGCATAATCATGGCATTTGCATCATATTCACCCACAAAGCGTAGCATTCCGTCTAATACGGAGCATTACGGCAAAAATCAAATACATAGCATAATCATAAGTCATGTTGTGAATCGAACACTTGTGAATAATAAACCGTTCATCAGAATGCAGAATACAATACACAAAAATCACCACCAGGGTCCCCAGCAAAAAGTTGCCTCACAATTCAAACACCAGTATATATACCTTTGGGCACCCGTTCGTGTCATCATTCCCCAGTAAAGTTGTTTGAATACCTTCTACACATAAAATCACCCGTATTACAGATACTTCCCGACACCCGTCCGTGTCAAATCACCAGCAGAAAGCCAAAGACATCCTCTTTGCACTCACATATACTTGTATATACACTTTCTTGACACCCGTCCGTGTCATATCCCCAGCGCAGTCGCTTACACTGTCATCACCCACATACTTGTTATTATTATACTTTTCTCTCTTGACACTCGTCCGTGTCACTTTCCCCAGCAGTTTAAACGCTCATACAATACTCATACTCGCTATTCATGATACATTTATATAGATACTCGTCCGTATCTTATATACACCATCTATGTCCCCACAGATTCAACAATAGTCCTTGTTCTTTGTTAACCAGTTGGTACTCGTCCGTACCATCATCTCAGAACATTGCGTCTAGTGTTTGTTTCTACATGATACTCGTCCGTATCATAGTCTTAAGGATGCTCGTCCGCATCTTTAATCCATACACCGTGTCGAACACTCATGTCTTCTTGAATATAGACACTCGTCTGTGTCTACTATTCCCCAGAAGAGTCTTTCAGATTCAACACTCGTCCGTGTTCGTTGTTAACCCATTGATACTCGTCCGTATCATCATCTCTGAACATGTGTCAGTTTGTTTCTACATGAGACTCGTCCGTATCATAGTCTTAAGGATGCTCGTCCGCACCTTTAATCTATACACAACATCTAAACACTTATACCTTTTGTTTCTTGGTTGTAAATACTCGTCCGTGTTTACTATATCCCCAGTAGATCGCCAACAAAGCATTTTCTTTTATCTGACACTCGTCCTGTGTCATGATAACCCTGAGAGCAGCCGTACCCTGCTAGGTGGTCGTCCTCCACCTCTTGATGGTCGTCCTCCATCATGCTCATCCGATGGCCGTCCCCATCGTTGATTTAGCAGCCGTCCCCTGCTAGGTGGTCGTCCTCCACCCTTGATGATCGTCCTTCATCATTTTATCCAATGGCCGTCCCCATTGTTGACCTTCTATCCGGCATTCGTCCTATGTCGCGATATTTTCGGCAGCCGTCCCCTGCCAGGTGGTCGTCCTCCACCTTTGATGGCCGTCCCCATCATATTTCTTTTATTCCCAACAGAGCAGCCGTCCCCTGCTAGGTGATCGTCCTTCGCCTTTGATGGCCGTCCCCATCATCTGTTTATTTCCTTTATTCTTTAACCCGATGGCCGTCCCCGTCGTGGTCCCTTTTCCTTTTAGCCCGATGGCCGTCCCCATCGTTGGTTACTTTACCTTTATGAACTTGATGGCCGTCCCCGTCATGTTTCATCAATTCCCAGAGAATCTTACTTTAGTTTGATGGCCGTCCCCATCATAATCTTATTTTCCCAGCTAGTCGGCCGTCCCCGTCTTAGCTTTACCTTTTATCCCCAGCATGTCGGCCGTCCCCGTCATCGCTTTATTTAGCGCTTTCCCCAGCATGTCGGCCGTCCCCGTCATTGCTATTTTACCCAGCAGTCGTCCTCTGCTCGACGGTCGTCCTCCGTCGCCTACACTTTACAATATACTTTATTTTCCTTTACAATCTATACCCCTTTTCTTCTTCATTCTGTGAGTGCAAATTTCGGACTGTCTTCGGTATTCAACCACGAGTTATCTTGTTTGCCTGTTAAGACGTTGCTTACAACCTGCACAGCTAACTCATGTTTGAATAGGGGCAGCTGTAAACACCCCAAATTTGCCCTCACTCATTCACACCATGGCTTGTGATCATCTCATATGCATAAACACAATCATATCATCTCACATCTCACTTTTGAGTCACTGCATAGTTTCTAAGTCATCTGCACCTAGGGTTTGTGATCTGAGCAATCCAAGAGCTTCTTGAGCCTCCCCAAAGATCACCAATCACTTCAAAGAGGTCCATGTGTGTTCTTATATCATATTACATCCTCTCAAAGTCAAAATGCAAAGGAATCACAAGAACTAGGGCTTGAGTGGAAGCAGAGCCAGGGTAGATTGCACAGTTGACTGAAAATTAGGGTTTTGGTTTCAGAGCCCATAACCCCAAATTTTTTGATCATTCTTGTTTCCATTGATCTCTATATGGTATAGGGAGTATGCATATCAATTTTCATGAAGAAATTCCATGGGGAAGTCATCTGATCAAGAGTTGACTTTCTGGACAAGTCGGTGCAAAATCAGGGCATCTGAGGCCCCCAATGACCCAACCAATGGGTGATCTTCATCATTTTGAGTGTATATGGTCTTTATTTGATCATGGAAGAAGGTTGAAGTTCACAAAAATCAAGAATTTGAAGTTTTGGCAAATGTTGACTTTTTGGGCATAGTTGACTTTTCAAGAATGCTTCATTTTAGGTCATTTTTCAAGCCTTGATTCTTGATCCAAAAATGCTTCAAATGGAAAAACTTTGGTCATGAAAGTTGTAGATTACATATTTCCCTTTTCAAAAAGTACAAGAACATGATCAAAGTCTTCTTGGATCAAAAGTTATGGTTTGACAAAGTTGCCAAAAATCACTTATTTTCAAGATATGCACCAAGTGTGAAAATTGCAAAATCATGTACCAAGGCAAATTGCAACTTCTAATTGGCATCAAACCATCACATAAACATCATGTAAGTCCTAAAATTCAGAATGGACTAGGCATTGCTCATGTTTCATGGCTTTTGGGACAAGATCTTTCCATATGAACCAAAGAGTGACAACTTGCAAAAGCTCATGATCATTCTTTCCACCACTTGCTACATTGGTTACTGCACTTTGCTAGCCTCTCACCTCATCTTGCTGCACCAGAACCATGCCTTGTACTAGCTATAGATCAAGCCATACTTTCCTTACACAAAATTTGACTTTTTGCAAAAGTAGACTTACCAATCAAAAAAGCACATGTCTTGTCATCTGACCAATGAGAGAGGTTTACGTGGACAAAGAGCAAGACATTTGATACATCTAGCAAGGCTGAAACACTTCACACCAACACATTCACAAAAACACCTCATTTTGCATATTCCTTCGAATCTGTCTCCACAGCATACAAACACAGAAACCATCTTCACCAATCATCTTGCCATGTTTCATTGAGTAGAAAGCAACAAGATTCAAGCCTGAAAGCAGCATGAACTGAGCTTCACCATTCCTCACCTTCAAAACCAGAACTCTTCGAATCCTTTTATCTAGCCATCAAACACATCATTTTTCTTCACCAACAAGTCAAGCACACCTAAAGGAGCAGGAATCCACCATTGGAATGGCCTGAAACCTCCTCATTCCTGACTGTGTTTTCTGCTACACCAGAGCTGTTTCTCTCAAATCAGCCGTTCACAAGAGCTTTCAAGTCTTCCACTAGCATCAGGAGAGTCAAGGGAGTCCATTTGCATGCAAGGAAAGCTCTGGAAGCTCAGTTTTGAAGCTTTCCAGCTCAGGTATGATCATGGAAACTCTTCTCTCAAAGCTTGATTTTTAAGTTACAAATTGATTATTCATGTCTTGCTGGTCATGGGGTTGGTTTCAGAATCAAAAATGAGTGAAAACTGAGCTTGTATGGTCCCTCTGAATTTTTGCCCGTGAATTTCATTTCTTTCGATTCGTTTGATTCATGATGCATAAATGATGTTTGAGCATGGATTCGTGTCCTAGGATGTTAGAGGATCACTTAGGTATGTTTAATTTGTGGAATAGATGCCTGAAACGTGTTCTAGGGTTTTTGTGTAGCCGGAGAAGATGACCAGAGCTTCTCTCCGGTCACCTGATTGTGTTTAGCCCTAAACTCAGGTCATTAAGGGTGTTTGAATGCTGAGCGTAGATTGCCTTTGACTGGTTGACTTCCCGTGTGGATAGATGGCCCAGATCCCTTCGTTTGCCCTAATCCTCTTAATTAGCTTAATTAATCATTAATTAAATAAATTTAATCAGAGTCAACCAGGACCCTTGGATCTGCGCGCCAGTCAACTGTCCCCAGCCCAGATTGAATTTCCACCTTAGGATTAGCTTACTTTTCATTTAATTCAGATTAAATCCATTTTAATTTCATTTCTTTTTATTTTATTTTCATATTTATTTTAAAATAGTAAAAAATGTTTAAAAATTATGAAACTTTTCCTCCTGAGTTTAATTAATTTTTATGACACAAAAATATTTTTATTTTTATTTTTATCATTAAAAAAGTATTTTAAATATTTAAAAGATTATTTTTAATTGATTAATGAAAATTAATTTATTAAAAAATACTTTTAGGTATTTAAAAATCACCAAAAAATTCATGAAATGTTCTAAGACATTTAGAAACATTGTCCAACCTTCAAATCAAATTTCTTTTTTGATCTTGATGCATTTTGAGAATTTTTCATTGAATTAAAATCATTTTTGTGCATTATTTTGATCCTAAGTTCAAAAATTCATTTCTGCCTATCTATGAAGAGTTGGACATTGATTCTTTTTGCATTGCATTGTGTTTAACATGTAGTTTTTGAGATAAAATGGTCATGATTTGATCTTGCATTTTTCATTTGTTTGGCATTTCTTTTGTTTAGGAACCCTAAAAACCCTAATAACTTAGAAAAATCATAACTTGAGATTGGTTGAGAGTTGAGACCCCCCCTTTGGACATTGGTTTAGTATAGGTTTAGGGTTTCTTTGGGTGGCATTTTCCATTTTTTATCATAGGGTTTGCTTCTGTTTTGGGTTTTTGTTTGTTGTATGATCCACAAACCCTAATTTGGGCTTCCATTTGCATCCTTCTTGCATTCTCTTGCATAACATGACTTGCCATGACATTTCAAGCATCCATGTGATTCATTTAGCATCATAAGACATATAGAAAGCATGTGTGATCATTGCATCTTGCATTTGCCTTGTTGTTTGCCATGTATGATTCATAACTTTTCATGTGTATCCATGCTTCTAAGCTTGCTTCATTTGCATTCATAATCTTGTATGATCATCTCCATGCCTTGTTTCTTGCTTGTAGCATCTCATAGCATCATTATCATCATCAACATGCTTCTGGTTTGGTTTTGCATCATGTCATATCATCTCATTTTGGCATTGCATTGCATTTCTTTCTAACATTTCAGGTGGTAAGTGAACTTGAGAAGTGAATTTGCCTTCACTTCTCATAACTTTTCTTTTCATCTCTCTTGCATCCATTGCTGCATTTGTGTATGTGTTTGAGATTGAGCTTGCTCATTCTTCTTCTTCCCACTTTCTTTCTTCAAGTGACTTGACTTCTTGAATGAAGCAAGTCACTTTGCTTCTCTTGATCCTTTCATCTGCTTCCTGGTGGCTCCTTTGAAGATTGTTCTTGCAAACCTCACAAACCTTAGGAACAACCAAGTATGACAATGAATTAGGGTTTTGATTAGTCTCCCCTCTTAGATTCACCTTTGTGTCTCTTTTGAGTCCTCTCTTCTCATCTCATAATCAGGGACTAAACCCTAAAGGCTTTAAGGCTTTGTGATTAAGCTTATGCCTGCATCCTTCTATTAGGATGGAGTGTATAACTTTAATCCTAAGTGTTAGACCCTTAATGTGTTTAACTCCTTTAATCAATCCACTTAATAATCATCAAGACATCAAGCTTGTAACTTGGGCCTTGCATTAGGGTTCTAATTCTTCCTTAATTGGTTAAGAAGGACTAACCCTAGTGTTAATGGACAAGTCCCCCTCAAGTTGTCTTACAAACCCTAAAAATCACTTCATCATCATACCATTAAATAAATCCACTTAATCAAAGGTTTGTTTTGTCATGAGTTTAATCCTTAACCATGGATTAAGTTGAGGAGTTTTCCTCAGCTAAAACATTCTCATCTATTATCCTTCTATTAGGATGGTGTAATGAGTCTGTTAAATCCCTGATTATGGCTTAACCTCATTACTCAACACTAAACAAAAACCACAAAAACATCTAAATAATCACAAGTAGGTTAATGATCTTAATCCTACATCAAAGGTGATTAAGTGTGAGAATCTGACTTCACACTTAAGGTATTCTCATTACCCCTGATCAGGGGGAAGATGTGATGAGTTTACTAACCCTTTGGTTTAGGCTTAAGCTCATTAATCTATGACAAACTTCAAAAAGCAATAAAAGACTGAAAATACAAAAACAAACAATAATCGTCTCCTCCGGGATTCTTTCCTCATCTCATTCACTCATAAACGAGAACTAGCTTCTTCCGTCTAATGCAAGACAGTTTGCACCTGAGCCAGACAGGTCATACACTTGAGCATAGACAAGCAAGCGGTTCACAAGTCAATTCATCTTTCAGTCTCTTTGGGTCGAACTACGGTGTTCTGACTTCCTCATTGCACGAGAGGATACGTAGGCATAACTTAACAGTTATTGAACAAAAGTCTCTGTATATTCTCCCTCCTTCCAGCATTATTCTTTAAGCCTCACGATCTTGAGCATCTTATTCTTGTTCTTACACTGACACATCATTTATACATATTACACTTCACATTCTTTTACACTGACACCTGTGCATCCTGTTCCATTTATTTTACACACAAATTGCACTGACACTACCCCTTTAAAACACAAATCTTCTAAGCGTGGATCCCGTCGAGTACGACGGACAATCTGGGTGCTAATACCTTCCCAGGTCGTAACCAACCCCCTTTCTCAGTCTCTCTGGTTCGCAACCGTCTTATCCATATCTTTCTAGGCTTATGCAGCATTGCCTTTCCTCCGGGATAAAAATGCCTAGCTGGCGACTCTATTCATCTCCAGTGAGTTCACTGCTGTGTGTCCTCATTGTCCCTCTCGCCGATCGTTCGCGTCTGTACCTTTATTTGGACCCTTTTTCATTTATCGGGAGCGACAGAGAGGTGTATTGAATGACATACTCTGTCAGAATCATTTGCCATCTTGCAACCCTTCTGGTAAGTGCTGGCTTCTCAAATATGTACATGACGGGGTCCATCTTTGAGATCAACATAGTGTGAGTCAACATATACTGTCTTAGTCGGCGAGCAGCCCACGCTAAATCACATCAAGTTTTCCCGAGCAGTGAATAACGTTGTTCACATTCGGTAAACTTTTTGCTTAGGTAGTATATTGCATACTCTTTTCGACCAGACTCGTCATGTTGGCTCAACACACACCCCATTGACCCTTATAATACTGTCAAGTACATTATCAGAGGTCTTCCTTCAATTGGAGGCATGAGAATTGGAGGTTCTTGTAGGTACTTCTTGATCTTGTCAAAAGCTTTCTGACAATCGTCGTTCCACCTGACTGTTTGTTCCTTTCTTAACAGTTTGAACAGGGGTTCACAAGTTGCAGTGAGGTAAGATATGAACCTTGAGATGTAGTTCAATCTACCTAATAACCCTCGAACTTGTTTCTCAGTCCTAGGTGCAAGCATTTCCTGAATGGCTTTGACTTTGTCAGGATCAACCTCAATTCCCTTTTCACTTACGATAAAGCCCAACAGCTTACCGGAACGTACCCCGAATGTGCATTTGTTGGGGTTCAACTTCAGCTGATACTTCCTCAGACACTTGAACAACTTCACCAAATTCACTAGATGATCTTCTTCAGTGAGGGACTTAGCAATCATATCATCCACATAGCATTCAATTTCTTTGTGGATCATATCATGGAATAACGTTACCATAACCCGTTGATAAGTTGCACCGGCGTTCTTCAGTCAAAACGACATTACCTTGTAACAAAATGTGCTCCAAGGTGTGATGAAATTCGTTTTCTCCATGTCTTCGGGTGACATCTTGATCTGATTATACCCAGAAAATCCCTCCATGAAAGAAAACAACGAGAACTGTGATGTGTTGTCTACCAATACATCAATGTGAGGTAATGGGAAATCATCCTTCGGGCTAGCTCTGTTCAGATCCCGATAATTCACACACATACAAACCTTGCCATCCTTCTTAGGCACGGGTACAATGTTAGCAACCCACGGCGGGTAACTAGTTACAGCAAGGAAACCGGTGTCCCACTGCTTTTGTACTTCTTCCTTAATCTTCATGGCCATATCTGGGCGAGTACGGCGTAGCTTTTGTTTGACTGGAGGACAATCTTCTTTCAAGGGTAACCTGTGCATGACAATATCCATATCTAGACCTGGCATGTCTTGATAGGACCAAGCAAAGACGTCGACATATTCTCGAAGCATTCTGATAAGCTGTTCTTTTACTGGAGCTTGCAGACTGGCCCCAATCTTCACTTCTTTCAAATCTTCCTCGGTACCAAGATTAACAGTTTCAATTTCCTCCTGATGAGGAGTAATCACTTTCTCTTCTTGCCTCAACAACCTGGACAACTCTTCAGGCAACTCATAGTCTTCATCAACCCCTTCATCTGCTTGATTAATTGGATTGTCGAAGTCATACAAGGTCATAGCAGTGCTGTTGTCGGTGCAATCTGGAGGATTATCTCTGCAAGGGTTGAGATTTGTTCTTTTTAGTGATTAATTTTAATCTTGTTTAGAAAAAGTGTAAATGAAGTTATTATTTTTAAAACATTGCCATTTATTGTTTTGTGCGAAAAATAACAAAAATGAAAAGACAGTGAGCGAAAGAGAAAATTGTTTGAAAAAGATGTCCATTGTTCATTGATATTCCATTTGCAAAAAATACAAATATGTCCCTATTACAAAATGAGTCCTGACACCTTGGGCAAGATGCAGGACTTGATGCATGCTAAAAAGCAGGAAATAATAATTACTCTACAGGAGTTACTCTTATAATTTCCTGGGAAGACCAGTTAAGGACTTGTTGGCCCGGGATCCTTAGACGAATTCAACTCTCCAGGTTTAGGTTGCTTTCAGCCTCGTCTTCCACGTTATTGACAGCATATGAGGTCAGCATTCCCCCACTTATGAACTTGGACTCCTTAGCAGCCTCTACTTGATTTTGTCGGAATGGTTTGTAACCCAAACCGAATCTGTCCTCCTTTTTCTCCATAGGCAACAACTTGCCCCAGCCTTGTGCGTTTCCATCTTCAACAACCTTCTGAGCTTGTTGGTAGGAGAGAATAGAAGTACCCATCCTATCCTCCTGGGATGCAGAAAATACTTCAGTTGTTGCCTTATTGACGTTCAGTGCTTCGAAACCTTGGATCATGGTCTCGTAGATTTCACCATCTATCTCAATGTATTTGTAGGTAGCCAGATGGCTAACAAAAATGTCCTCTTCGCCATAGATTGATAATTTGCCCTTCCCACTCGTATTTTAATTTCTGGTGAAAGGTCGACGTAACTGTGCCAGCAGTGTGAATCCATGGTCGACCCAACAAACAGCTGTAGGCCGGCTAAATGTCCATCACGTAGAAAGTAGTTTGAAAGACCTGTGGGCCAATTATCACAGGCAGCTCCACTTCTCCAAGAACAGGCCTCTTGGAACCATCAAAAGCTCTAACCACCAGATTGCTTGGTCGGAGAGCTATACCATCATATTCTAGCTTAACAAGGGCTTTCTTTGGCAAGACATTGAGCGAAGACCCAGTGTCAACTAGAACATGTGAAAGCACAACCCCTTTACACTCCAGAGTGATGTGCAAAGCTTTGTTATGATGACGACCTTCCATACTCAAATCAGTGTTGGTGAAGCCTAGCCCATGGTTAGTATTAACATTAGACACCAATGTCTCTAGCTGATTTACTGTGATCTCCTCAGGCACGTAGGCTGCATGCAGGACTTTAAGTAATGCATCCCGATGAGCTTCGGAACACAATAGCAATGACAAAATGGAGATCTTGGAAGGAGTCTGGTGGAGCTGATCCACAACCTTATAATCGTTTCTCTTGATTATTCTCATAAATTCATCCACATCCTAATCAAAGGATGTTTTATGAGCTTCTTTCAAAACTGGTTCTTCAGGCACCACATTTTTTCCTTTAGCTTTGGCAGTAGCCTCTACCTCAGTGTTAACTCTTGGAATTTGTGACGCGAAGAGGCGTCCGCTTTGGGTGAAGCCTCCGCCTCCCCCGACATTATCGACCTGTGGTGTATGAGATGAAGAATCAAGAACGACTCTCTCCCTGTTGCAGTAGAGGCCTGAACCATAGTGCCATGGTACAACATTATCTTTTTCATACGGAATGGGTCCAGGCACCGTGATGGTGACTGGACTGATTGCAGCGGAAGTAGGAACTGTTATTATCATTGGATCGTAGTATATGGTGATAGGATTTTTGACTAGTGGTGGTGGTGATAGACTGAAACTGGGTTGTTGTTGAGATTGTTGCTGAAAGTTGTTGGTATCGGGGACCATTGCCGGGTCGTAGTATATGGTGACTGTGGAGATGTCGTTGTTAATGGTTGTTGTACTTGTAGAAGCGGATGCGGTTGAACTAACAGTTGTTGAAGTAGTGGAAGAAATGATTGTTGACTTTGTAGCAGAGTCTGTCGGAACAATTGTTTTTTAAGTTGTAGGAGGAGTGTCTGTTGTTGTTGTAGTAGGAATTGTTGATGTTGTAGAAAACATTGATGTTATCTGCAGGATACCTTCTATGATAAGGCCATTGATTCCACTTCTTAAACTTTCACAACCATTGGTGGAAACTTTGCAAGATTCACAGCAGGCCTCACAACCTGGGAACACCTGGCACCTTAAAAGCTGAGCTTTAACCTCGGCCAGAGGTGTTTGAATGCTTGCAGTATCTTCGATTAAGTTCACGGGTTGAACCTCCTCAATTGCATTTATCCTGGGCCCACCGTGGCTGGGCATAGGATTCTTTGTGACATTAGGAGGTGGTACAAAATTTAAAGCCTTCGAATCAACTAGATCCTGGACCTTCATGTGCAAAGCTCTGCACTTTTCTGTGGTATGGCCAGGTGCATTAGAATGGAAGGCACATCTGGCAATGACGTCGTAATTCCTTGGAAGGTTCTGAGGATCTGGTGGAGCCAGAGTCCTTAATTCAACTAGATTAAGCTTTAAAAGTTGTGGTAGCAAAGTGGCATAGGACATCGGTATAGGATCGATTACCCTGTTGACTTGAGATGGCCTTTGCTGGAAAGGACGTTGTTGTTAGTTGTTGTTGTTATAGGATCTTTGTTGAGGAAAATATTGCTGAGGGAAATGTTGTGGTTGCAGAATGTACTGTTGTTGAGGTGGTGGAGTGGGAATTGTGACAATGGCAATTGATCTTGGCATATATTGGTGCCTTCCTCTGCCCATGTGTACTGAATTGGTTTCACCTGACCTGCGAGGCCCTGCAAAAGGTTTCCTTGCACTGCTAGAGCTGGCGCCGTTATCAGAAATCTTACCCATTTTTAACAAACTCTCAATCCTTTCTCCAGCTATGACCACATCTGCGAAGCTAGTGGAAGAGAAAGTAGCCAACCTATCAATGTAGGTCCCTTGTAAGGTGTTCATAAACATATCTACCATTTCTCTTTCCGACATTGGAGGTTGAACAACATCAGCTAATTTCCTCCATCTCTGAGCATACTCTCTGAAGCTTTCCCTGGAGGATTGTGACATACCCATTAGAAGAGTTCTGTTAGGAGCCATGTCTAGATTGTATTGATATTGGCGAATGAAAACCTCGGCCAAATCTTTCCAATTTCTGATTGTTGCCCTAGTCAGATTAGAGTACCACTCACGGGATGCTCCGATCAAGCTATCATCAAAATAAAACATCCATAGCTTCTCATCCATAGTGTAAGCCTTCAATCTTCCCAGAAAGGATTGAAGATGGGTGCGAGGGCAAGATGTTCCATTACATCTTTCAAAGCAGGGAGGTTTGAATTTGCGAGGAATTCTTACTCCCTCCACTAGCCCCATATCAATAACATCAAACCCTAATGAGTTTTGAGACTCTAAACATCTCATCTTTTCTGCTATTTCGTCCAGCCGACGATCATAGACTTCATCTCCTGCTCCAACTACAGTGAATTGTTCCTCCTGAGGGTCCTCTTGCAAGGCACGCCCTCCAGTATTACCTTGGGTATTCCTGATAGCATTAACATCAGGGTTAAGGCGAGGCCCAAACTCTGGGGGGTCAGTACGAGGCTGTACATGATCATTGTTGCTGGTGCCCCCTGTACCCGGGTGATTTTCTTCAGGAGTTTGCCGCTCGACCAACTCTCTTAATCTTTCTTGGCTTTGGGCCAACCCAGTCATTATTGCCATGAACTGGTTCATCTGAGCCCTCATTTCAACTCTTTCATTAGCCATCTGGGTTCTCACGTCAGTCCGATCTTGCTGAACCTGGTCCATCTATAAGCTCAGAAGGTTGTTTCTTATAGGATACTGGTGAACTCTATTGATGGGGAAGTCCTTCCTACGAGCAATGTTTCCTGAAACCACAACAAAGTGAGAAAACAACAACAAAAATACCTACAAAACAAAGAATGTGGTTAGTATGAAATGCAATATGTCTATTTGTCTTCCAAGGGTATCCGATTTGGTTCTTTGGTTTTGACCTTCCAGACCTCGGGGAATGATGATGTTGAAGAGAAATGAAGCCCACAGAATAACACACAAACCATATATTACAAATACAAAGGTACATAGTTTTATGATTACAACAAGCCCCCATGATGGGTCAAAATACAATGGAATAAACAAAAGTACAAACAAAATGAAGTACAAATACAAAGAAATTAGACATCCAGCCCATAGTCATCCTCTTTGACTTCCTTCAGGAGAGCATCAGTCACTGGTCCAACTGGATGCTCTGTGATGGTCCTGATAAGAAGGTTCCTGGTGGAAATATCATTTTTCAACTTCTTATACTTGTCTTGGTCTTTTGATCTCTTCAACCCCGCCCAGAGTTTCAACTCGGAGATTTCCTTTTGTGCTGCTAACAAGGCTTCATGATTCTTCTTCTCATTAGCCTCCAACTGCTCTATCTTAGCATGTGTCTTCTGATCTTCCTGTGAACGGGCTTCAGTAATTCTGATCCATCTAGCTTGACTCTCTTCCAAGTAGTGCTCAGCTCTGGCCTTCTGAATCTTGGCTTCCTTGCAAGCATTCTTCAATACCAACTCCCCTGCTCGGGCTCTTCTGATGTAATCATCTATCTTCTCAATCTTGGTCATATGCTCAATCCGAAGCTTCTCTAACCTTTCATTGTCCAGATGACTATCATTCTTCTCCCAGAGGGTCTTCTTTAGAGCTTCAGACAACTGGGTATTCCTCTCCTTCAACTTCTCAAACTCCTCTATACTGACTGTAGCTACAGGTTCTACTACTGATGGTCCAGGCACATCCTCCAGGGTGAAAGGCATGTGGGTGATCTTTCCTCTAATGCGAGACCAATCAATGTACTGTGCTGAGGCTATGTTGTTGCACTTGCCAAGAATGGCAATCCCTTTTGTCAGAATATTATCCCAAGCCCAGGCTGCTTGTCTGACAATGGCATGGTTATGCTGAATGTCACAGTAAAGGGTTTCTGATAAGTCCTGCTCTCTTGGTGGATGTACTAAGGCATACCCTAATTGCCTTTTGAACAACAAAGGATTGTAGTTGATGCAACCCTTTACTCCAATCAGAGGTACATTGGGATACTGCCCACAACTGGTGATTATGTCTCTGCCCTTGGTGCTCTGAGTGCACCACCTGATGTCTTCTGATGTAAGGGCAATCATTCTCTTAGCCTAGTTTCTTAACTGATGAGGATTCAAGAAAGCTTCTGATTTTGGCAAGTACCTCAGTAACCAACAATAGAAGAGAGGTGCAAAACATCTGACTAATCTTCCCATCTGTTTCTCATTCCTTTGATGCACCGAGTAGTAGAAATCCCCGAGCAAGGTAGGAACTAGATTCTTCAACAAGAAAAGATGGATAGCACTCTTGCTTACAAACTTAGGCTCGTCTGAAAACAAGATGATACCATATATGCTAAGGGCCAAAAGAGCACAGACAGTGTCCCACTTCCCTGCTACAACATGATTGGTGGCCTGAGTAACCAAGAAATCCAAATGGAGGCCTAGGATTCCAGCCTTGGCAGTCATATTCTGATCAATGATGGTGGTTTCCAAGTACAGAGCCTTAGTTATATCTTCATTCCTGGGAGCAGTCATTTCAGGGTTGAAAGGGATACCTCTCCTGATGGGGACACCCAACAACATGGAAAACGCCTCTAACAAAGGGCCCAACTGAAAGTCTGGAAAGGTAAAACATATGAGAGGAGGGTCATAGAACTGAAGGCAAGTGTGGATCATACTCCTCTGTGACGCATCCAAGTCCATGATCATATCCATGATGCCACCATAGTGCTCCCTGAATAAAGGGACATGATCAGGAGTGATGAGTGTCTGGATCTGCCTGATGCCTGCTAGAGAGGGCTCAAAGAAATGGAAAGTAATGTTGCTCTTCCTGGATGGGTCCATACTGATAATGGATGCTGATGCAGATAATTGAGGAGAAACACTGATGGAGGTAACTGATGAAGGTGCTGAAGAGAATCTCTGATGAAGATAGCTGATGAAGATGAACAGTCAAAACCAAACCAAAGATAAGATGTGGATACCCTGTAAGACAAACAGACAAATGTTAAAATGATGCGAAATGATGCATGCAGAATGATATGCAAGGGTTTGTGATCAAGTGTTGGATCTGTTATCTGCCTTGATAAGGTCCATGTGTGTTCAAATTTCCAGATGGAGGCTAGATAACCAGTAACCAGGTGGGGGACTCAAATAAAGAGTCATAAGTCCAGGGTTTCATAAGAACAGTCCAAAATAGTGTAACCTTGACAATATCAGTAACAGGGTATGATGAAGCCAAGGGTTCCTGCAAACATGTAAACATCCCAACCCCCTCACAGGTATTGTTCTAGAACAAGGATCCTCAGACTTGGATCAGTTATGATAAGTGTAAACACTTCTAACCTGGAGGCACAATGTTTACAATAATCATAAAAGATCCTTCTCTAATTTACCTCAGATGCTGAAGGTCATAAAAAGGTCATCCAGACTTAGCAGGCTTCCCAGATAACCCTAGTACTACAGGAAATCCGTAGCACAGAGTTCTCAAGAAGAAACCCATGTCTGAACCGTGTTTCATATTCCCGCACCATACCGAAATGGAATGGGAAATAATATGAAGCCACTCTATCCTGTGTCACTCAGGCTCCCAGTATAGAACCTTACTCACTGAGTATCCCTCCCACCAAGGTAAACAAACAGATCCAGCACAATGATGACAGTGAAATGAATGCAATAAAACAGTAAATAAAGCAATAAATAAAGCTGTACAGAAAGCAATAAATAAAGCAATAAACAAAAAGCACAAGTAGCATATAACACCCCCATAAACACAAATCAAACAAGCGCTAGGAGAAACCCACAAAAAGAACCAGAAGCCTTGGTTGCAAGAATACTTCCCCAGCAGAGTCGCCAAGCTGTCGCTCCCGACGATTTGCATCCCGGTGCAAACGCGAACGGTCGGTGAAAAGATAAAATGAAAATGAATTAAATAGAGTCGCCAGCTAGGCATTTTTATCCCGAAGGAAAGGTAATGTTGCATAAACCTAGAAAGAGATGGATAAGACGGTTGCGAACCAGAGAAACTGAGAAAGGGGGTTGGTTACAACCTGGGAAGGTATTAACACCCAGATTGTTCGTCGTACTCGACGGGATCCATGCTTACAAGAATGTGTTTAAAAGGGGTAGGTGTATGTGCTATCTGTGTGCAAAAGCTAGGAATGAATGTACATGTGTCAGTGTAAAAGGTGAATTTCTTAGGAACCGAGGCTTTAGAAAGAATGCTGAAAGAAGGGGAAGACAAAGATACTTTTGTTCGATAACAGTTAAGTTATGCCTACGTATCCTCTCGTGCAATGAGGAATTCAGAACACCGTAGTTTGACTCAAAGAGACTGAAAGATAAATTGACTGTGAACTGCTTACTTGCCTATGCTCAAGTGTATGACTCGTCTGGCTCGAGTGCTAACTGTATTGCATTAGATGGAAGAATCAAGTTCTCGTTTATGAATGAGTGTGATGAGAAAAGAATCCCGAAGGAGACGATTATTGTTTGTTTGTGTTTTCAGTTTTGTTATTGTTTTTGGTGTTTTGCATAAGTTAATGAGCTTAAGCCTAAATCAAGGGTTGTACACTCATTATATCCTCCCTGATTAGGGATAATGAGCCTACTTAAGTATGAGATAAGCATCTCAACTTAATTACCATGATTATGTAGGATTAAGATTATTAACCTACTTGTGATTATTAAGATGTTTTAAGGTTTTTGTTTAGTGTTAAGTAATGAGTTTAATCTCTAATCACAGATTAGTGAACTCAATACGCCATCCTAATAGAAGGATAATAGATGAGTACACTTAAGCTGAGGAAGATACCTCAACTTAATCCATGGTTAGGGATTAAATTCATTATATAACAAGCCTTTATTAAAAGGATTTTAATTAAAGGGTAAGATTTAAGAAGTGGATTTTATGTTTGTAAGACAACTTGAGGGGGGCTTGTCCATTAAACACTAGGGTTAGTCCCTCTTAACCATAAGGAAGAGATGGAACCCTAGTGTAAGGCCCAAGTTACAAGATAAATTCTTGGTGATTATTAGTGTGATTTGATTAAGAGGTTTAAACAAATTAAAGGTTTAACACTTAGGATTAAAGTTATACACTCCATCCTAAGAGAAGGATGCAAGCATAACCCTAATTCCAAATTCCTAAAACTTTAAGAGTTTAGTCTCTGATTATTGAGATGAGAATAGAGACTCAAGGAGACTCAAAGGTAAAAGTCTAAGGGGGACTATACAAAACCCTAAAAGTTATCATACATGGGTATCCTATGGTTTGTGAGGTTAGGAGAAGAGATCTTCAAGGCCACCAATGGAAGAAGCAGATGAAAAGAGAAGGAAGGAGAAGAATAAGTTAATTACTTCATGATGAAGATAAGTAACTTAAAGAGAGAAAGTAATAAGGATGGACCATAAGTGAACAAGTTCACTTCAAAGACATGTAAATATTCATATGAATGAGGTAAGAAGAGGTGAGAGGTGAAGGCAAATCCCCCTCCCAAGTAACTTACCAAAAGATCCTGAAAATGTTAGTATGAATGCATAAGACATAAATCATAAAGGAATGAATTGAGATGAGATGAAATGAAATGCAAAGACCAAAGTCTGAAGTGATTATGCATTTCTAAGGTGTTATGAGATGATGCAAAGTCATACAATATGCATATGAATGTTCATACAAAGATGAGATGTCATGAAAGCATGTTTGGAAGCTTGAAAACACATGGATGCTTATGAAATGAATTGAATGCAAGACATGGAAAATGAATGAAGAAGTGATCAAGCAATGTTCTAACATGTCCTAAGATGTCTAAGATGACATATGAATGCTTGAAATGTCATGGCAAGTTCACATGATGATGAATATGCAAGGTGAATGCAAATGAACATGAGAAATTAGGGTTTTGTGAAAGTATGAGATGCAAATGAACAAAACAGAAGCATACAACATGATAAAAAATTGAAACCAAGCTCAATCTAACCCTAATCCCATATTAGGTCACACCCCAAAGGAGAAGGTCAGAAGCTAATCCTATTGAAAGTTATGATTTTTCTAAGTTTACTAGGGTTTTTGGGTGATTCTTAAGGGAAAAGGCAAATCAAATTGAAAATGCAAGATAAATTCATGAGAAAAATAACCTAGAAACTACATGCAATATGTGATTTTAAAGAACCCTAATTCAAGGAAAATTGTGAAATTATGATCAAACCTAAAAAGAAATTTGTGTGAAGACTTTGAAAATGTTTCTAAAAGTATTGGAATGGTTCATGATTTTTTTGGTGATTTTTAGAAACCTAAATGTATTTTTAATTAATTAAAATCCATTAATTAATTAAAAATAACATTTAAATATTTTAAAAATACTTTTTTAATGCAAAAAATAAAATAAAAATCATTTTTGGGTTGATAAAAATATTTGGATCAGAAATTTAAAAGGAAATATTTTTGTGATGTTTTTAACTATTTTAAATTAAATATGCAAAAGAAATAAAATAAAATGAAATAAAAATGGATTAAATGGGAAGTCAGCGCATCCAAAGACCCAAATTCAAACAAAATTGGAGGCAGTGTACTGGCGCGTGTTTGGATGGCCTGGATCTAATCTGGGCTAAACTGAATTAATTAAACTAAATTAAATATAATTAGGGCTAATGGACGAATCTGAGCCACACACACGCGCGGTAAACTTAAGATCTAAGGGTGGAGATTCAAACTGGGACTAAACCCTAATTAAACCCTAATTACCCTCAAGTGACCGAAACAGTGTTCCGGTCATCTTCTTCGGTGACCCCTTTCCCTGAACTCTCTCAAAACCTCAAATCAATGCCTCAAACTCTCCAAAAATGATCAATAGACAATATTAAATAAGAATCCAGGCATGCAATTCATTTATATTACATCAACAACAAGAATCGAATCAAACAAATTTTACGGGCAAAATTTTAGAGCAAGCATACATGGCCATTTCTCAACCATTTTCAATTCTAAACATATCAGAGTGATCAACTAAGCATATAAAATCATTTGATAACAAGAAAAAGGAGTTCTGGAAAAATTGTTCTCGATGATACCTGAGATGAAGCTTTGTAGTTTTGAGCTTTCTGGCCTCCTCCCTTGTGCAAATCAACTCCAATGGACCCCTTGAGGATGTTATGATGCTTAGAACAAGTTTTAAATGGCTGGTTTATGAGTTTCAGTTCTGAGTATGCAGAAATCGTGTTTTGGTTTGAGCTGGTTTCAGGCCATGGTGAGGGGTGGGAAATGATCCTTAGGTTGTGTGTGATTGAATGGTGAATGAAATTTAGAGTTTTGATGGCTGAGTTGTGAGAATCGAAGAAGGGAAGTTTTTGACAAATTTTGTGCAATCTGAGTTCTAAGATGTTTCAGGCTTGTGTGTTATGTGAAATGAGCTCCATAATCTTTGTTTGTAATGTCTTGATTGGTCAGAGAGTGGTTAGTGGCACAATTGATTGGTATGGGAGGTTTTGCAAAAAAAGTCAAATTTGTGTACTTGAGGTATGGGCATGGTGCATAGCTGTTTCAAGGGGTGTCTTGGCGTCAGCAGAGTTTGTGGATGGCCCTTGGATCAATAGAGTGCAGCTGGAAGGCTTGGATGTAGAGATATCATGTGTTTTGCAAATTTCCAACTTTGATAATTTTGTGAAAATGAGATATGGTTTCTTGTGATCAGAGGCATAATTCTGGTTCAAATGCATTGCACTATGTTGGTATGATGTTTAGAAGTCAATTAGAGGTCACAAGAAGTCATGGAAATTGGTTTTGCAAAAAATCCTCTTTGGCACATACTTGAAAATTTTAAGATTTTTCTCAACTTTAAAACATCATATCTTGAGTTCTAGGATGAATCAAGACATGTTATAGTACTTTTTGAAAAGAGAAAGACCAAATCTACAACTTTCATGTCCAAGAATTTTTCAATTGAAGCATTTTTGGTCATGAAAGAGGAGGCTGAAAATCTTTCCCAAAGTGGAAAGTTTCCATTACAAGTCATTTCCAAAAATAGCAAGTTTGCATTTGGCTCAAAATTCTTCAATCTTGTGAACTTCCAAACACTTATAAGATTAAATAAAGATCATAGAACCTCAATTTGATGAAAAGGATCCTTTTGTTCCATTGTTGGGGGGCTCAGATGCCCTGATTTTGACTTAACTTGCTCAAGAAGTTACCCAATGATCAGATGACTTCCACATTGAATTTCTTCATCAAACTTGGTACACATGATCCTTATAACATATTAAGAACATAAGAAACAATAATGACCAAAAAAATTGGAGTTAAGGCCTCTGAAACCAAAACCCTAATTTTGGTCATCTGTGTAGGAAAACCCTAGCTCTGCTTCCATGCCTTTGCCAATCTTTGTGATCTCTTGACTTTCATGAACTTTGGGGAGCATATTATGATCATGGAACACATATAGACCCTTTTGGAAGCTTAAAGACCATTGGTATGGCTCAAATTGATTTTTGGATTGCTCAGATCACAAACCCTAGATGCAGATGAAAATGGAACTATGTAGTGAAGCAAATATGCAATATGAGATGTAATGCTTATACTAAAACAAAAATGAAAGATCATAAGCCAAGGTGTGAGGAAACATGAGGGAAAATTTGGGGTGTTTACACCTTGTTGGGTGACTTTTACTATGGGGTTCACCAAATGAATGAAAAGAGGAAGGGACATGTGAATTGTTGTGCTCCCTTGTTTGTTGACTGGTTTGTAAGGAAACTCCTTAAATTAGGACCTTTCCAAGATTTGAAACAATCCTGGAAGTGGTCTAAAAGATTGATAGGCTTAACCTCATATGACATTGCTTGGGGATGCAACAGGGATCTTGTAGGCAAAGAAATCTTGACCAGTTGTGGTGGCTTCCCAAATGTGCCCTTAATAGGAAGGAACGTTGGAATCAGCTACAATCCATCCTTGTCTAGAAAGCAATTTGGTTATCCTTTGAGAGCTGAACCATTAATTGAGGAGATGAGTTAGTCACTATACTTTCCAGCAGAAGGTAACTTGAAGATGAGCATACTAGCATCCCAAGCTTGGGAGGTTAGAATGGTGAAGGGAAAGAAATACTTTGGGAGAGTAGATCCCAAGACTTATGATCCTTTTGCCAACTGGTTGGAAGATCATGTAAAGAATTTGTTGCTCCCATTCTCTAAGGAACCACCTCTCTACCCTAAGGAGGTAGCACCCACAACTTCAGTTCCTCTTCAGGAGTATCAGAAGTTGGAGGCTTTTATTAAGCAGATCAGGTTGGAAAATCAAGAAGCCAATAACTCATGCTAGAAGCTGAAGATTCAAAACCAGAAATTGGAAGAAAGATCTCACCAAGTTGAGGAAATGGTCAGGCTCAAGAAGCAAGACTTTAAGGAGAGGGAGCTCTATTTCAAGAAAAGGGGATTAGCTGAAACTCACAAGGCGGTCCAGCGCCGAAAAGATAATAAAGAGTTGAATGAAGCTAATGAAACTATCACTTTATGGCAAGAGAAATGGGAAGACAACTTGAAGAGGCAGAAAGAGCTGGAAGTCAGGTACAAGTTAGAGATCAAAGGTCTTCAAGATTCTTTGGTTGAACAGGAAGAGCTCCTTCATAAAGCTTACCACCAAGAGAAGAGTCACCTTCAAGATATAGCAGAGAGTCAACAGGCAGTGAAGGATGCTCAGAAAGAGATAGAAGAGTTGAAGTTGAGAGCTGATGTCAAGAAGACTAAGACTGATGCCATTACAAATAAGGAGAGTGAGAAGGTGTTCATGTAGCAAATTGAGGAGTTGCATGCCTCCTTTGACCTCAGGGATCTCCTGATTCAAAAGCTCATACAGGAACCTACACATCCAGATATAGCCCAGTTGCTTCAAGGTGTCAAGCGCCTTAGTTGGAGGTTGCAGGATGTAGATCTTCCCAGGCTTTAGTCTTGTATTCATATGATTTGGATTACCCACAGGCCTGTTGTGGGAATCCTCTCTCTCTCTCTTGATGTACTTTTTCTCTTTGATGTATGAACTTGTACCCTATGAGGGATTTCCTATTCCAGTTTTCTTTTGACTTACCTGAAGTATCTGGTTGATTATCTGTTGCACGGACACGAGATATTAAATACTGCCACTTCACATCTGATTGTCACACAAGGTCTTTTTGCAAAGGCTATTTTCTCAAACACCAGAATGGGAAAGTAAATAAAACCTTGAGGATAAAAGGGACACATTGCATTGCATGCATATCATTTGCATTCTTCTTAATTTTTTTGCAGGTTTCTCTGGGTTACTTAACTTATCTGCATTTCAGGCAAAGATTGTGAGAGCTTCCAAAACCCGACACTTCAGACAAAATATTCCTCAGCGTTACACAACACGCAACAACTAGAGGACTATCATGGATGCTATGAAAACTAAGCTCAATGAACTCTGCACCATGATGGGGGAATTTATGGTCATGATGCAAGGAATGGCCCAAGGACAACAGGATTTGAGGAATGCTATACAAGGGCTCAACCCTCCTCAGACTGACCCTCTTGTACTTACTCCAGAGGTTCAAGTGAATCCCCCCAACACCAACAATGGAACAGATGGACCTCTAGTTCCAGAGCCTGGCACGAAAAATTTTATTCCTACGATGGACCGACAAGAGGATCAGTTCCCTCCTCTTAACAATGATATGGGATTTGGTGGAGAAGGAAGTTTTCAGGACTTCTTGTTGCTTGCTGAGAAAGTTAAGGCCCTTGAGTGTAGAGACACTCTTGGGATAAATGTATCTGACATGGGCTTGGTTCCCAGAGTAGTCATTCCCCACAAGTTTAGGCCACAAACTTTTGACAAGTATAACGGTAACTCCTTCCCCAAAACTCACTTGTAGGCGTTCTACCAGAAAATTGCTGCCCATACTAGGGACGAGAAACTCTGGATGTACTATTTCCAGGATCGTCTCTCCGGAGGATCCTTAGAATGGTATATGAAGTTGGAGAGAAGTTACGTTCGAAGCTGGAAGGAGTTGGGAGAAGCTTTTCTTAAACAATATCAATATAACATTGACTTGGCGCCTAGTCGCACTCAGCTCCAAAGTTTGACACAAAAAAATTCAGAGAGCTTCAAAGATTACGCACAGAGATGACGTGAAATGGCCGCCAGGGTGCAACCACCATTGCTAGAAAGAGAAATGGTAGACCTTTTCCTGGACACCCTTCCTGGGCATTTCATGGAAAGGTTGGCTGGGTGTTCTTCAAGCGGTTTTTCAGATATCATCTTGACTGGTGAGAGGATAGAGAGTTGGATCAAGCTGGGAAATATCCAAAATGGTGGGCTTCAGCTTCCGGTGTCAAGAAACCTTTCATTAAGAATAGGGAAGGAGCGACTAGGGAAGTGTATGCACAGAGAAGCGAAGGTAATAGAGGTGTTTATCAGCAAGGGGCTCCTGTCACTATCTCAACTCAGCCTAATCAACAACAAGTTCAACAACCGCAACAGCAGCGCCAACAAGGTGATCAGCAATAGAGGGCTCCCCGTCCCTATTATTCTCAGAAGACCAGAGAAAGGCATCTTGAAACTCCACCTATGTCTTACTCACAACTCTTGAAGAATCTTCTCCAGCTCCAAATGATCCAGCTCATAACTTTACAACCTCCGAGGCCGGGGCAACTCCTCGAAGGTTATGATATAAATGCCCGATGCGAATTCCATTCTGGAGGCCCCGATCATACTATAGAAAACTGCAAAGCCTTGAAGCATGTAGTCCAAGACTTGTTAGATTCTAAAGCGATTAATTTTGCTCCCACTCCGAACGTGATACAAAACCCCATGCCTCCTCATGGAGGTACGGTTGGGGCAATTGATGACAGAGATAATCTGAATTTGTTGTGTGATGTCAATGACCTACAAACTCTGTTGAGTATTGTCAAAGCATGTTTGGCCCAGAAGGGTATCTTTCTAGGTTGTAAGATTGATTGTCTAGATTGTGCTAAAACTCCTGATGGTTGTGAACACTTGAAAAAGGGGATACATAGTATGATTGATGAAGGGGTCCTGCAGTTTGACAAAGTTGCAAAAAGAGAAAGAAGTTTCTACGATGACCATTTTCTATGATCCATTACAAGCTCCTCCTCAAGCCAGAGTGGCACCAATAACTATCACTACTGCAGGGCCATTGATGTACCAAAGTGATGGCTGACATGTTCATGAATACCCTGCAAGGAACTTATATTGATAGACTTTCTGCTTTCTCTTCCACTAGCTTTGCTGATGTGGTCATAGCGGGAGAGAGAATTGAAAGTTTGTTGAAGATGGGCAAGATTTCTGATAATGGTGCCAGCTCCAACAACACAAAGAAACCATTCTCTGGACCCTGAAGGATAGGAGAAACTAATTCAGTGCATATTGGCAGAGGTAGGCCTCATTATTTGCAAAGGTCAGTGGCTGTTGTCACCATTCCTACTCCAACACCTCAGCAACAACAGTTCCCACAATAGCAGCAGAGACCTTACAACAACAATAATCAACAACAACGTCCATTTCAACAAAGGACTTCTCAGATCAACAGGGTAATCGATCCCATTTCGATGCCCTATGCAGTGTTACTCCCACAACTGTTGAAACTCAACTTGATTGAACTGAGAACTTTGGCTCCACCAGATCCTCTCAACCTTCCAAGAAATTATGATGTCAATGCAAGATGCGACTTCCACTCAAATGCTCCCGGCCATGCCACAGAAAATTGTAGGGCCCTGCATATGAAGGTCCAACACCTGATTGATTCCAAGTCACGCTGACTCACCATCTCAGCCCTTGATCCTCTCAACTTTGCATCTGAACCATCTGTCGTACCTCAAAAAAAACGATCCTAAAACAAACAACAAAGTCGCCACCTAATTCTATTTATTCTAACTAAATAAAAGGGAGATATAGATACAACCTAAATAAGGATAATAAATGGTCAATGAAACCACTAATCTAAAGTTTGGGAGTCGGTTACGCAAAGGGAAGGTATTAAGCACCCCTCACGTCCGTTGTACTCAACGGGAACCTCTTAGTCTAATTTGCGCTTAAATGTTAACTTGTTATTATTGTCTTATTTTACTGATTAAAGTTTGTTAAGATTGTTTATTAAAGGGAAAAGAAAATTATTATTTATTACGGAGAAAGGTTAAGTTTTATTATTATTGTGCTCGCGAAGGATTAAAATCCCCGTGCCTACGTATTCCCTTGTGCAATGGGAAAGTTAGAGCTTCGTAGTTCGTGTGACTATGGTTTGTGTTTTATAATTGAACTATTGTTTGAAAAAAACTTTCTAATCTGCTAAGCGTTGGCTTATACTCGCGGCAGAGGTTGAAGCGCTAGCTTGTTTACGAGATAGAAAGATTTAAACAATGTTCGTTTAGAGAAAAGATGTTTGATCTTTATTAAAGTGTTTTAAACGAGAGGGCGAATGAACCACAACGCGTGGGGCTAGCCCAAGAGTGATTGCATTAAAGAACGTGCGGAGTGCTAGACTCCAGAGTTCAGTTACTCGCTAATTAATTATGGAAAATAGTTTGTATTGGTTGGTAAGTTTTAAGTTATATTTGAAAAAGAAAGAGACAAGTCGTCATTTTTAAGGGAGGTATCTCGCCTATTCCACCACAAACATTTGAGGAAGAGAAATCGAAAGAAGCTTTAAACTTGGATACGAGGATCGACAAGCAATGCCACATCCTTTCTTTGAGAATAAATAAAAATCGGAAGAAGCTTTAAACTTGGATATGAGTATCGACAAGCAATGCCACATTCTTCCTTTGAGAAAAAATTGTTTGTAAGATTTGATTCGTGTTTGTGGAGTTAGGAGAAATATCTTTCCTAAGGGATGACTCATGTCTAATCTTTTAAGGTTGTTGAATTGTTTTGAATATAAAAGAGTGAATTAATTACAACCCGAAGACTAGCCTCAAGAGTAATTCAGTTCAAGAACCCGAGGAATGCTAGATTCCTGAGTTCAGTTCTTCGTATAATTAATTAAAATTTTTCGTGTTTTAGGGACGAGAGGGTGAATAAACCACGTCATGTGGGGCTAGCCCAGGAGTGATTTAATTCAAAGATTATGTGAATTAAGACGCGATTGTTTTGGAGATGAAAGGGCGAATGAATTAATGCTCGAAGGCTATCCTCAAGAGTAATTCAATTCAAAAACCCGAGGAATGCTAGATTCCTGAGTTTAGTTCTTTCATAAATTTAATTTAAGATAACATTTTGAAAACGAAAGAGCGAATGAATTACAAATCGGGGGCTAGCCCCAACAATAATTCAATTCAAAAACCCGAGGAATGTTAGATTCTTGAGTTTAGTTCTTACATTAATTAATATGTTAAGTTAGAGACGTCTTGCGATTATTTTGGATGAATTAGGGCTTAGTGTTTTTTAGAAACGAAGGAGTAAATGAAACACTACGCGTGGGGCTAGCCCAGGTGTGGTTCATTAAAGACCCGCAGAATGCTAGATTCCGAAGCTCAGTTCCTCGTTAAATAAATTAGACGTGTAATGTCGTGCAGACGACGATCATATAGTGACCGACTTACGTGTGTGCAAATGTAGGCGCATGAATTGTTTATTCGATTAATTAAGTGGATTCGATTTCTAATTCTTATGCGGAAGAAATAAATTGCGTTCAAAATAAACGGGAGGGGGATACATGATAATTTACATAAGATTTGCAAATAAATAAAGGGTATCGTTGTATTTTTCCCAAGAGGAAGCGTGTGTGCAGTGTACATATTAATCAGAACCGTTAATATTAAATATTGTATAAAAGTGTGAGAAATAAATAAAATAAGTGAATAGACTAAATAAAGTGGAATAAATTGTAAAAATTAGAATAAATCAAATAGAATGAAAATAAAATAAATAAAGGCCTCATAATGGTCACGATTAATCGGAAATGATTTATCGTGACTTTTGTCATATCATCGGCCCAAATAAAAATCAAAACGGAATCGAAAAGCAAAGACACATCTTTTTGAATTTTTAGTTTATCAACAACTAAACAAAATTACAACTAAACTTAAAAACTAAATTTAAATAACTTACTACACAATAATATTTATTTATATTTTTAAGTGTTAATCACATATATACTTTACTTTTAACATTAATAAATAAATTAAACAAAACTATATTTTGAAATGAAGAAACTAAAGTCAATCTAATAACTTAAACTAATAGGGAATTTTTTAAATAATTTAAATAGATAACAAACTAAGATATAAAAAAAATGATGAATGATACTCACAAACTTCAAAGCTAGCAAATGTTGAGCTTGTTGTGTAGAAGAAAGTGAATGTGTTTTGATGGAGGTTGTTGTTGTGGTGAAGATGGTGAATGTTTATGGGTATTGTGTAAGTAAAAAAAAGAATTTTGACTTTGAAAAAATATGTAATGAAAGTGCTAGATTTTGAGAATTTAAGGGTGATTTTGTTAATCTCTAATGAGAGAAAGATAGATCTTATTTATAGTGTGAATGAGGTAGGAGTGTTGATGTGGCAATCCATGTGACTTTATAAGAATGATTTTTGGTCATTGATAAGTCCAAGTTGGCAATCCATATGAAGTGTGAGAATGATTATTGGTCATTGATAAGTCCAAGTTGGCAATCCATGTGAAGTGTGAGAATAATTATTGGCCATTGATAATATCAAGTTGGCAATCCATGTGAAGTGTTTGTACTACATTGTAGTGGACCCTACTCATCATTTTTTCTTTTTTGAACATTAAGAAAAAACAAAGAAAAGTAGTAATAATAATAATAAATAATATTAATAAAACTAATAATAATAATAAAAGATAATAATAATATAACTAATAATAATAATAAAGATGATAATAATAATAATAAATTGAAAATGGTTATTAAAAAAAGAAATTATATTGAATTAAATAAATTGAAGTTAAACTAAATCAAAGATAAACTAAATAAATTGAAATTGAAATTAAACTAAATTTAATATAAAATTTAATTAAAATATAAATTAAAATCAAAATTAAACTAAGATCAATTCTAAATAAACTAAAATAATTATCTAAATAAAAATAAAAAACAAAAATAAAAAAAATGGTATGGAATGATAAAAATCAGTTAAAAATGCATGATTAATGAATAATGGATTAAAATGCAAAAATGACCGATTTTCGATATATCGACGAAAACGCGTCAAATGAACAAAAAATTTAGAAAAAGTCTAGTCAAAATTTAGGGCATGACACATCCATTGTGCTTACTTTTCATTTTTTATTTTATTTATTTCATTTTATTTCACATATTTATTTAAAATAGCAAATCATTTTATAAAAATACAATCTTTTGCATTTCCACTTTAATTAATTTTCAGAAACCAAAAAAATTTTTATTTTTAATTTTTGCATTAAAAATATATTTTTAAATCATTTAATTGTATTATTTAATTAATTCATTCATTTTAATTAATTAAAAATACTTTTAGGTATTTAAAAATCACAAAAAAATCATGAAGCATTATTACATATTTAGAACAATTTACAAACTTATCTTACAAATTTCTTTTAGGATTTGATCATGTTTTGACAATTAACCATGAATTAGGGTTTCCAAATTTCCTATTTTTCTAACCGTAACTTCAAAAATCCATTTCTGATCAACCAAGATGAGTTTGCACATGGTTCTTTTTGCATCCTTTCATACTTTGTATGTAGTATCTAGGGTACTTAACTCATATTTTTTCATTGCATTTTCAATTTGTTTGGAATTTTTTATGAAGAAGTACCCAAAACCCCAGCCTAACTTCGAAAAACCATAACTTGACTTTGGTATAGCTTATGACTTCCATCTTTGGGGAGTGATCTTATGTGTGTTTAGGGTTCATTTGGTTGCATTTTCAAATTGTTATCATGTGTTATCCTTCTGTTGTGGTCATGTGCATCTCATACTTTCTTAAAACCCTAATTTACCATGTTCATTTGCATTCATCTTTGCATACCTTCATCATTTGAACTTGTCATGACATCTCATGCATTAGTATGTCATCTTAGATACCTTAGGATATCTATGAACATTGGTTGATCATTGTTACATCCATTTGGTATGTTTTGCATTCATTACTTCTTATGTGTATTCATGTGATTTCAAGCTTCTAACATGCTTTCCTTTTGCATCTCATATCAGGAGGTAAGTAACCTACTCTCCTTTCTCTTCTCTTTTCATCTACTTCTTCTTCCTTGGTGACCATCTGAAGATTGTCTGAAGATCTTTCTCTAAGCCTCACAAACCATAGGAGTATCCAAGCATGATAACTTTAGGGTTGTACATAGTCTCCCCTAGTTTTTTTTACCTTTGAGTCTCCTTGAGTCTCTGCTTCTCATCTCATAATCAAGGCTAAACAGTTAAAGTTTTAAGACTCTGAATTAGGGTTATACCTGTATCCTTATCTTAGGATGGAGTGTATAACTTTAATACTTAGTGTTAAACCTTTAAGTTGTTTACACCTCCTAATCAAAACATCTAATAATCATTAAGACTTAAGCTTTTAACTTGGGCCTTATATTTGGGTTACTTCTCTGCCTGTTGGTTCAGAGGGACTAACCCTAGTGTTTAATGGAAAAGTCCCTTTCAGTTTTAGTCTTACAAACATAAAATCCATTTCTTAATCCCACCTATAATTAAAATCCACTTTAATAAAGGCTTGTTATATAATGATTTTAATCCCTAACCATGGATTAAGTTGAGGAGTCTTCCCCATCTTAAGTGTCCTAATCTATCATCCTTATCTTAGGATGGTGTAATGAGTTTACTAATCCCTGATTAGAGAATAAACTCATTACTTAACACAAAACAAAATTCCAAAAAACACTTAATAATCACAAGTAGGTTAATGATCTTAATCCTGCGTCATTAGGGAAATTAAGTTGAGATTTTCATCTCATACTTAAGTAGACTCATTATCCCTAATCAGGGGTGATATAATGAGTTTGCAAACCCTTGATTAAGGCTTAAGCTCATTATCTTATGCAAAACATAAAAAACAATAAAAAAACTGAAAACACAAAAACAAACAATAAACACTTCCTCCGAGATTCTTTCTAGGTTTATGAAACATTACCTTTACTTTGGGATAAAAATTCCTAGCTGGAGACTATATTCAACCTCAACCTTCAACATCGTTGACAGTTCGCGTTTGTACCGGGATGAAAATCCGGGGAGCAACAGTGGGCCAAGGATTAATGCTATCGAGGAAGACCAACCAACAATCCTGATTGATGATATTGCAAGTGTTCGAACACCTCTGGCCGAGGTGAAAGCTCAGCTTTTAAAATGCCAAGTGTTTCCAGGTTGTGAAGCCTACTGCGAAGCTTGTAAGGTTACTACTAATGGTGGGCAAGTTTGAAGAATGGTATCAATAGTCTGATTAAGGAAGGCATCCTATGGATAACATCAATAGTTCAAGCTTCTACAACTGCAACATAAATTACTTCTACAAATACAACAAAAATCATTTCAACGGAATCGGCTACAACAACAACAAACACCATCAGTGATATTTCAATAGTTACTATCTATTACGACCCGACAACGGTCCATGTTCCAGAATCTCACAACAACAACTTCCAGCAACATTCTCACCAACATTATCATCAACAACGTCCCAACAACACTCTCTCATCAGTTTGTCAGCTTCCTGCACTTATGCCACTGTCGCTCCCAAAGATTTACATCCCGGTGCAGACGCGAACGGTCAGTGAAAAGAGAAAGTGAAAATGAAATGAATAAAGTCGCCAGCTAGGAATTTTTATCCTAAAGGAAAGGTAATGCTGCATAAACCTGAGAAAGATATGGATAAGACGGTTGCGAACTAGAGAAACTGAGAAAGGGGGTTGGTTACAACCTGGGAAGGTATTAGCACCCAGATTGTCCGTCGTACTCGACGGGATCCACGCTTACAAGATTGTGTTTAAAGGGGTAGTGTATGTGTTATCTGTGTGCAAAAGCCAGGAATGAATGTACAGGTGTAAGTTCAAAAAGGTGAATTGCTCAGGAACTAAGGCTTTTAAAGAATGATGAAAGAGGGGGAAGACAAAGAGACTTTTGTTCGATAACAATTAAGTTACGCCTACGTATCCTCGCGTGCAATGAGGAAGTCAGAACACCGTAGTTCGATTCAAAGAGACTGAACAATAAAATTGACTGTGAACTTCTTACTTGTCTATGCTCAAGTGTATGACTCTTCTCGCTCGAGTGCTAACACTCTTACATTAGATGGAAGAAGCAAGTTCTCGTTTATGAATGAGTGTGATGAGAAAAGAATCTCGGATGAGACGATTATTGTTTGTTTTTGTGTTTTCAATCTTGTTATTGCTTTTGGTGATTTGCATAAGTTAATGAGCTTAAGCCTAAATCAAGGGTTTGTAAACTCATTATATCCTCCATGATTAGGGATAATGATCCTACTTAAGTATGAGATAAGCATCTCAACTTAATTACCATGATGATGTAGGATTAAGATCATTAACCTACTTGTGATTATTTAGATGTTTTTGGTTTTTTTTGTTTAGTGTTAAGTAATGAGTTTAATCTCTAATCACAGATTAGTGAACTCATTACACCATCCTAATAGAAGGATAATAGATGAGAACACTTAAGCTGAGGAAGATAACTCAACTTAATCCATGGTTAGGGATTAAATTCATTAGATAACAAGCATTAATTAAATGGATTTTAATTAAAATATGAGATTAAGAAGTGGATTTTAAGTTTGTAAGACAACTTGAGAGGGACTTGTCCATTAAACACTAGGGTTAGTCCCTCTTAACCATAAGGAAAAGATAGAACCCTAATGTAAGGACCAAGTTACAAGATAAAGTCTTGATGATTAGTAATGTGTTTTGATTAAGAGGTGTAAACAAATTAAAGGTTTAACACTTAGGATTAAAGTTATACACTCCATCCTAAGAGAAGGATGCAGGCATAACCCTAATTCAAAGTCCTAAAACTTTAAGAGTTTAGTCTCTGATTATTGAGATGAGAAGAGAAACTCAAGGAGACTCAAAGGTAAAAGACTAAGGGGGACTATACACAACCCTAAAATTTATCATGCTTGGATATCCTATGGTTTGTTAGGCTTAAGAGAAAATATCTTCAAGGCCACCAATGGAAGAAGCAGATGAAAAGAGAAGGAGAAAGAAGAACAAGTTACTTACTTCCTGAAGAAGATAAGTAACTTGAAAGAAAGAAAGTGAGAAGGATGGAACATAAGTGAATAAGATTCACTTCAAAGAAATGTAAGAATGCATATGAATGTGATAAGAAGAGGTGGGAAGTGAAGGCAAATCCACTTCCCAAATAACTTACCAAAGGTTCCTGAAAGTGTTAGTATGAATGCAAAAGACATAAAGCAAAAGGAAATGAAATGAAATGAGATGCAAAGACCAAAGTCATAAGTGATTATGAAATGCAAATGGCATATGAGATGATGCAAAGTCATACAATATGCATATGAATGATCATACCAAGATGAGATGCCATGAATGCATGCTTAGAAGCTTGAAAACACATGGATGTTTATGAAATGCAATGATTGCAAAACATAGCAAATGAATGAAGAAATGATCAAGCAATGTTATAACATGTCCTAAGATGTCTAAGATGACATATGAATGTTTGAAATGTCATGGAAAGTTCACATGATGATGATATGCAAAGATGAATGCAAATGAACATTGGAAAATAGGGTTTTATGAATGTATGAGATGCAAATGACCAAAACAGAAGCAATCAACATGATAAAAAATTGAAATCAATCTCAGTCAAACCCTAAACCCATACAAGGTCAAACCCCAAAGGAGAAGGTTAGAAGCTAATCCTATTGAAAGTTATGAATTTATTAAGTTTGCTAGGGTTTTTGGGTGATTCATAAAGGAAAATGCAAGATAAATTTATGAGGAAAATAACCTAGAAATTACATGCAATATGTGAAACAATGCAAAAAGAATCAAGTTCAAACTCTTCATGGTTAGGCAGAAATGAATTTTTCAAATTAGGGTTAGAAAATGTGATTTTAAAGAACCCTAATTCAAAGAAAATTGTGAAATTATGATCAAACCTAAAAAGAAATTTGTATGAAGAGTTTGAAAATATTTCTAAATGTATTGGAATGGTTCATGATTTTTTTGGTGATTTTTAGAAACCTACATGTATTTTTAATTAATTAAAATCCATTAATTAATTAAACATATCATTTAAATATTTTAAAAATACTTTTTAAATGCAAAAAATAAAATAAAAATCATTTTTGGGTTGAGAAAAATATTTGTATCAGAAATGCAAAAGATTATATTTTTGTGATTTTTTTAATATTTTAAATAAAATATGCAAAAGAAATGAATAAAAATGATTTAAATAAAAAAGTATGCGCATCCAAAGGCCCAGATTCAAACAAAATTGGAGGGAGTTGACTAGCGCGTTAATGGGTGGTCAGGATTTGATCTGGCAGATTTATTAATTAATCCTAATTAATTAACTTAATTAACTGATTAGGGTTTTAACAAGGCATCTGGGCCCTTCATCCACGCGCGAAAAACATATCCTACGGCTCACATTCAAACTGAGAGATAAACCCTAATTAAGAACCCGAAGCATTTTCAGGTGACCGGAGCTAGCTCCAGTCATCTTCTCCGTAAGCCCACTCAACCTAACTTCTTCCCTATGCTAAATCAAACCCTTTAAAGCTCCAGAAATGATCCTCTAACATCCCTAAGCATGAATCCAACATCAAATAACATTTATCACTCAAGAACATCATGATTCGAAGCAAAACGGAAAAACGCATACAACTTTCAGAAGTTTAATACATGCTTGATTCTTAACCATTTTCAAAAGTAAACATATCAGGATGATCAGTGCATCATGTAAAAGCATTTAAGAACTTAAAATAGGAGTTCTGGAAAAATTGTTCTTCATGGTTACCTGAGATGAAGCATTCTCAATCTGGGCTTTTGGACCTCTTTCTTTGTTCAAACCAACCCCAATGAGTTCCTTGATGATGTTGCAATGTTTGGAACAAGTTTGTATGGCTTGGTTTATGAGTTTCAGTTTTGAGAGGTGAGAAATCGTGTTTTTGATTCAGAGGCTTTTAGGTCATTGCGAGGGTTGCTTTGTGATCCTGAAGGTGTGTATGATTGAATGGTGCAAAGAGTTTTGAGGTTTGTGTTGAGAGAATCGAAGAGATGAAGGTTTTGGTGGATTTTGTGCAATATGAGTTGTGGGGTGTTTCAGGCTCCAAGAACATATGAAATGAGGTCCATGAGGCATGTATGTGAAGTCTTGATTGGTCAGAAGAGTTGTTGCGGCTTAGGTTGATTGGTATGGGAGGTTTTGCAAAAAAGTCAAATTTGTGTACTTGGAGGTATGGGCCATGGCAGAGCTGGCTTTTTGGGGTGTCTGGCCTCAGCTTGTATCAAGGAGAACCATAGAATCAGTTTTCATGAGCTGGCACAAGTGGATGAAGAGTTTCATAGCATTTTGCAATTTCCCTCTTTGAACTTTCTTGAGAAGCAAGGCATGAAAACTTATGATTTTTTATGCAATCTTGATCAAAATGTGTTGCATTATGTTGGTATGATGTTTAGAAGTTGATTAGAGGTCATGAAATGGTTTGAAACTTGAATTTGCAAAAAATCCTCTTTGGCATGAACTTGAAAATTATAGGATTTTTTCCAACTTTGAAAGGTCATATCTTGAGTTCTAGGATGAATCAAGACATGTTCTAGTACTTTTTGAAAAGGGAAAGACCTAATCTACAACTTTTATGGCTAAGAATTTTTCATTTGAAGCATTTTTGGTCATGAAAGAATAAGTTGAAAATCTTTCCCAAAATGGAAAGTTTCCATTACAAGTCATTTCCAAAAATGGCAAGTTTGCATTTGGCTCAAAATTCTTCAACTTTGTGAACTTCCAACCACTTATAAGATCAAATAAAGATCATAGAGACTCAAAATGATGATGATGACCCTTTGGTACCCTTGTTGGGGGCCTCAGATGCTCTGATTTTGACTTTACTTGCTCAAGAAGTTACCCAATGATCCGATGACTTCTACAATGAATTTCTTCATCAAACTTGGTACACATGATCCTTATAACATTTTAAAAACATTAGAAACAAGAATGAACAAAAAAATTGGAGTTAAGGCCTCTGAAACCAAAACCCTAATTTTGATCATCTGTGCAGGAAAACCCTAGCTCTACATCCATGCCTTTGCCATTCTTTGTGATCTCTTGACTTTCATGAACTTTGGGGAGTATATTATGATTATAGAACACACATGGACCCTCTTGGAAAACTTCAAGACCATTGGGATGACTCAGATTGATTCTTGGATTGCTTAGATCACGAACCCTAGATGCAGATGAAATGAAACTATGCAGATGAAACAAATATGCAATATGAGATGTAATGCTTATGTAAATGCAAAAATGAAAGATCAAATGCCATGGTGTGAGAAAAATTGAGGGCAACTTTGGGGTGTTTACAGCTGCCCCTAGTCAAGCATGAGTTAGCTGTGCAGGATGTGAGCGCCTGACTTAACAGACAAACAAGATAACTTGTGGTTGAATACCAAAGACAGTCCGAAATTTGCACTCACTAGGGAGAAGAAGAAATGGGATATAAATTGTTAAAGGTAGTATAGTATGATTATCAAATGAAAGCGATGGAGGACGACCATCGAGCGGAGGACGACTGCTGGGGATAAAAGGGTAAGCTAAGCAATGACGGGGACGGCCGACAAGCTGGGGAAATAAAGAAACCACAATGGGGACGGCCATCGGGTAATAAAATAAAATTCTATGGGGATTTAGACAAGCATAGATGGGGACGGCCATCAGGCTTGGAAAGTAAAGTAAACAACGATGGGGAGGACCATCGGGTTAAAGAATAAATGAAATAATGATGTGGGACGGTCATCAAAGGTGAAGGACGATCACCTAGCAGGGGACGACTGCTGAAAATACCACGACATAGGACGAATGTTGGATAGAAAAGATCAACGATTGGGACGACCATCAGATAAGCATGATGAAGGACAATCATCAAGAGGTGAAGGACGATCACCTAGCAGGGTACGACTGCTCCTAGGGATTATCACGACATAGGACGAATGCCAAATAAAAGGGGTCAACGATGGGGACGACCATCGGATAAATGATGAAGGACGATCATCAAAAGATGAAGGACGATCACCTAGCATGGGACGACTGCTAAAACTATCACGACATAGGACGAATGTCGGATAGAGGGTTCTAATAATGGAGATTCCACTGGGGAAAAGGATGAGGGATGATCATCTGAAGGTGAAGGATGATCACCTGGCAGGGGACGGCTGCCGAAAGTATCACGACATAGGAGAATGTCGGATAAGAGAAAGTTGTTTTGTTGGCGACTTACTGGGGAATGGTAAACACGGACGAGTGCTTACACTTTTTAAATAAAAGGTACAAGTGTTTGACGGTGTGTATAGATTAAAGATGCGGACGAGCATCCTTAGAACCACGATACGAACGAGTATCGATAGAAACAAACGCTGACGCGTGTTTAAGGATGATGATATGGATGAGTATTAAACGGTTAAGCGAGGAACACAGACGAGTGTTGACCTACTGAGGAATGATATATACAAGATACAGACGAGTATCAAAGACTTCTGTATAAGTATGGGTGTTGATCTGTTGATGAAGTATGTGCAAGACACGGACGAGTTTCGAAAGATTGGGCAAGGGACACAAACGAGTGTCTGTCTTGCTGGGGAAGTGTGACACGAACGAGTGTCAAAAAGAATATGTACAAGTTAAGAACAAATATTTGTATTTGAGAGTGCATAAGGTGTGTTGGCGACCCGCGGGGGAACAGGATGACACAGACGAGTGTCGAGAAGAGCATGTTATGAACAAGTATCTGTACTTGAGAGTGCCAAGGGGCTTATTTGGCTTTTATCTGCGGGGGATATGAGTTTTGTATATAGTGATGATGGTATTTGCAGGTGACTGGCTCAAACCTGGCTTATGATCGTGCAAATGTTTGATTTTTTCCGCAATGCTCCGTATTAGACGGAATGTTGCACTTATTTTGGTGAATATGATGTGAATGCTATGATTAATGCAAATGAGAGAACTGATCTGAGACTCGGATCCTGCAGGGATAAAGATCTCTGGCTGATCTGCTTAGGGGGATAACCCAGCTGGGGGAAGAGATCATTGATAAATTTGTCCGGAGGAAGAACTCTTAATGAGGATGAGGAAGTTTTAGCAACTCCGCTGGGGATGTGTTTCAGGCATTGCTCTTCTGGGGAGGCAACTCTGTGGGGAACCAATTCCACCTAATCTGCTGAGGATGAGAGAAATCTGGTATCTCTGGTGGGGAAAAGAAATTCCTTGACCACTTTGCTGTGGAAGAAGCTGTCAGGCACTGCTCAGGAGGTCCCTCTCTGGGAGGAGATAGCTTCTGAAAAGTAGTATGCTGGGGATTCAATGCTTGATATTCCCCATGTTGTGAAAGATTGTCTGTCTTAAGCACCTACAACTTGTTAAGACAAAGGAAAACACACAAGTGTCCTGAGGTATCCTTAACCAGATTCCGTCATAGGAGTTAGATTTACCTGAAAGTAATATATTTCCTGCAAGCATTTATTAAAATGGCTCATATGTTTTATGCAAGTGTTGTATTATGAACATTGGATATTTGGAAAATGAAACAAAAATGTACAAACAAAGTGTGACTGAAAACTCTGATTTTATTAATTTGCGCGCCCTGAATAGGCAAGTATAGTCAAAGAAGCGAATCCCCTGGAAGGAGGAGATTGATATAAATTGAGAAAATAAAATGTACAAACTGTCTTGCATTAGACGGAAGAAGCAAGTTCTCGCTTGTGAGTGAATGAGATGAGAAAAGAATCCCGGAGGAGACGATTATTGTTTGTTTTTGAGTTTTCAATCTTTTATTGCTTTTGGAATTTTTCATAGGAAAATGAGCTTAAGCCTAAACCAAAGGTTAGTAAACTCATCACATCCTCCCTCTGATTAGGGGTAATGAGAATACCTTAAGTATGAAGTAAACACCTCACACTTAATAACCATGATGTAGGATTAAGATCATTAACCTACTTGTATTTATTTAGATGTTTTTGGTGTTTTTGTTTAGTGTTAAGTAATGAGTTTAAGCCATAATCAAGGATTTAATGGACTCATTACACCATCCTAATAGAAGGATAATAGATGAGAGCATTTAAGCTGAGGAAGGCTCCTCAACTTAATCCATGATTAGGGATTAACCTCATGACAAAACAAAGCCTTTGTTAAATGGATTTTAGTTAATGGTAAGGTTAAGAAATGAATTTTAGGGTTTATAAGACAACTTGAGGGGGACTTGTCCATTAACACTAAGGTTAGTCCTTCTTAACCATTTAAGGAAGAATTAGAACCCTAATGCAAGGTCCAAGTTACAAGTTTGATGTCTTAGTGATTATTAGGTGAATTGATTAAAGGATTTAAACACATTAAGGGTTTAACACTTAGGATTAAATTTATACACTCCATCCTAATAGAAGGATACAGGCATCACCCTAATCACAAAGTCTTAAAACCTTTAAGGTTTAGTCCTTGATTATGAGATGAGAAGAGAAGACACAAAGATGACACAAAGGTGAAACTAATGGGGGACTAATCAAACCCTAATTATGATCATGCTTGGTTGTTCCTAGGGTTTATGAGGCTTGCAAAATATCTTCAAGAGAAAAGCCACCAATGGAAGAAGCAGATGAAAGGAGGAAGAAGCAGAAGAAGCAAGTCAACTTACTTCACTTAAGAAGATAAGTTGCTTGAAGAAAGAAAGTGAGAAGGAGACATGAATGAGCAAGCTCACTCTAATACACAAGTAAAATGCAGCAATGAATGCATAAGAGAGATGAGAAAATATTATGAGAAGTGAAGGCAAATTCACTTCTCAAGTACTTACCACCTGAAAAGTTAGCAAAAGAAATGAAATGAAGTGAACATGAAATGAATGCAATGATGCAAACCAAAACCAGAAGCATAAACATGATGTTAATGATGCTAAGAGATGATGCAAACACATGTCAAGAGTTGTGGATGATCATACAAGGATGAAGGTGCAAATGAGGCATGCTTTGAACCATGAAAGTTTATGAGATGGAAAGGATGCACAACATGGCAAATGAATGATGCAATGATCAAACATGATTCTAATATGTCCTAAGATGTCTTAGAAGTTATGTGGATGCACAAAATCTCATGGCAAGTTCATGTATGCAAGCAAATGAAAGATGAATGCAAATGAAAGCCAAAATTAGGGTTTATGCACAAGATTCAAAGCAAAATTCAAAATCAGAAGCAAATGACAAGATAAAAAATTGAAAATGGGATCAAAGGAACCCTAACCCTACATAAGTTCACTTCCCAAAGGAGGGGACCTAACTCTTAACCTAATGGAGGTTATGATTTTCTCAAGTTGGCTAGGGTTTTAAGGCACCTCAAAAGTAAAAATGCACATCAATTTGAAAATGAAAGATAAATTCAAACCAATTTTACCCTAGAAACTACATGCCATGAGGGATGCAAAGGAAAAAACACCAACATCAAACTCTTCATGGTTAGGCATAATGAATTTTTCTAAGTTAAGACAAAAATATTGACCTTTAAGAAGTTTAATTCCAAAGAAAAATGTCAAAACATGTTAAGAACCAAAAAGAAATTTGTTTGAAGAGTTTGATAATGTTCCTAAATGTATTAAAATGCAATGTGATTTTTTTTGTGATTTTTAGAAACTTAAATGCTATTTTAATTAATTAATTCTCATTAACTAATTAAAATATACATTTAAATATTTTTAAAATACGAAAATTATGCAAAAAATAAAACAAAAATTATTTTCAGAAAGAGAAAAATATTTTAAGGTGTGATGCAAAAAATGAGATTTTTTAGAAATGATTTGCTATTTTAAAATAAATGTGCAAAACAAATGAATAAAAAAGAAAATAAAATTGAATTAAATGGGAGGTAATCAGATCCAAGAGCCAGGATTCAAAACTGAGACGCGGGAGTTGACTATGCGCGTGATCTAGTGGCTGTAATTCAAACTGAATAAATCTTAATTAAATAATTAATTAATCCTGATTAAATTAATTAATTGGAAATTAGGGTTAAGTGGGACAATCTGGGCCACACACGCGCGCGGGTAAATCAAATCCAAAGGCCAGTATTCAAACGGAACCCTAATCCTGATTAAGACACTTTTCAGGTGGCCGAAAATGACCTCCGGTCATCTTCTCCAGCCACACTCTCCCCTGAAAAACTCTATCTCACTCCCTAGGTCATGAAATCACACCAAAATCTCCAGAACTCATCTCTTAACATTGAATAACAAGAATCCATGGACAAAAACAATTTATTTTAGCCATACAGAGAGAATCGAAGAAAAAAAATTTAGGGCAAAAGTTTCAGAGCAACATAAAATGCTTGTTTCTGGCTCATTTTCAAAAATGATTACATCCCCATGATCAGAGCAACACATAGAACAACTTTATAACTAAAAAACAAGATTCTGGAAAAAAAGTTCATCATGCTACCTGAGGTTGAGCTTTCGAATCCTGTACTTTCTGACCTTCTTCTTTGTGCTATTCCACTCCAATGACCTCCCTGATGCTTCTGGTGAGCTTGAAACAAGTTTATGTGGAGGGTTTTGAAGCTTTTAGTTCAGGGGTGGTGAAAATCTTATTTCTGTTTGGGGTGTTTTCAGGCTGTTTTAATGGGTGAGAAATGATCAGTGAAGCATTTTGAGATGAATGGTGGAAGAAGTTTTGAGAATCAATGGCTGAGTTATGGGATTCGATAGAAAATGCAAAAGAGGGAGTTTTTGTGGTTGCTTCCTTGTGGGAGAGCTCAGGCTATGTTCTTATGTCAAATGGCTTGTGTTTGGTCCATGTATCAAGATGTGATAGGCCTGTGGAGTTCGTGTGGGCTATGCTGATTGGTATGGCTTGTTTTGCAAAAAGTCAAGGCTATGTGTCCTTTGAGGTATGGGCTGTTTCAGGTCTAGGACAAAGGCATGTCTGCTGCAGCTTGATTCAAGGATGACCATGGAAATGAGATTGAGGCAAATCAGCAAGTTTGAAGGGAAGTTGTGGGAGGTTTTGCAATTTTGGCAAAGTTTGGCCCTTTCTTGATTTCTTCATACACAAGTCATGAAACTTGGAAATTCTTGGGCCAATTATGACTTTTAGGCATTGCATTATGATATTATGATGTGTAGAAGTCCATTTGAAGTCATAAAATAGCTTGGCATGAGGTTTTGCAAAAATCCCTCTTTGGCACAAAAGTGAAAATTAAGTGATTTTGTCGAACTTTGCAAGGCCATAACTTTTGTTCTAAAATGAATTAGGTCAAGTTCTTGTACTTTTTGAAAATGGGAGGATCCAATCTACCACTTTCATGACCCAAGATTTTTCATTTGAAGCATTTTTGGATCAAAAAGAGGAGGTTGAAAAACTTTCCCAAAATGGCAAGTTTACATTACAAGTCACTTTCCCAATATGGCAACCTTGCAAATGGCTTGAAATTCTTCAATTTTGTGAACTTCTAACTTATTCTAAGATCAAATAAAGATCATACATATTCAAAATGATGGAGAAAACCCTTTGGTTGGGTGATTGGGGGCCTCAGATGCTCTGATTTTGCACTGACTTGCTCAAGAAGTCATCTATTGATCAGATGCCTTCCCCATTGAATTTCTTCATGAAAATTGGTATGCATGATCCTAATATCATATAGAGACCAATAGAAACAAGAATGACCAAAAAATTTGGAGTTATGGCCTCTGAAACCAAAACCCTAATTTCAGGTCATCTATGCAGTTAAACCTGGCTCTGCTTCCATGCCTTTCTCAGTTCTTGTGATTCTTTGACTTCCTTGACCTTAGGAGGATATAATATGATGCTTGAACATTCATGGACCCTCTTGAGATGATTGAAGGCCTTTGGAGTGGCTTAGATGACCCTTGGATTGCTCAGATCACAAACCCTAGGTGCAGATGACTTAGAACTAATGCAGTGAAGCAAAAATGCACTATGAGATGATATGATTGAGCTTATGCAATATGAAAAGAATCACAAGCCATGGTGAAATGAGTGAGGGCAAATTTGGGGTGTTTACAGCTTCCCCTATTCAAACATGAGTTAGCTGTGCAGGATGTAAGCGACGGATTATCATTCAAACAAGATAACTTGTGATTGAATACCAAAGACAGTCCAAAATTTGCACTCACCGAATGAAGAAGAAAAGGGATATAGATTGTAAAAGAAAATAAAGTATGATTATAAAGTGCGGGCGACGGAGGACGACCGTCGAGCAGGGGACGACTACTGGGAAAAAGCAATGACGGGGACGGCCGACATGCTGGGGAAACAGAGAGATTACGATGGGGACGACCATCAAATACAACAAGGTTCTCTAGGGATTGAAGGTGAAGTCAATGATGGGGAGAACCATCGGGTTTGCAAAGTAAAGGTAAACAATGATGGGGACGGCCATCAGGTTCATGAAATAGATGATGAGGGACGGTCATCAAAGGTGAAGGACGATCACCTAGCAGGGGACGACTGCTCTGTTGGGGATAAGGACGAGGGACAGTCATCCCAGGTGAAGGACGATCACCTGGCAGGGTACGGCTAACGAAAATATCGCGACATAGGACGAATGCCGGATAGAAAAGGTCGACGATGGGGACGGCCATCGGATAGGCATGATGAAAGACGATCACCTAGAGGTGAAGGACGATCACCTAGCAGGGTACAACTACTCTCAGGGTTTATCATGACATAAGAAGAATGTCAGATAACAAGATCAACGATGGGGACGACCATCGGATAAAATGATGAAGGACGATCATCAAAAGGTGAAGGACGATCACCTAGCAGGGGACGGCTGCTCAAGCATCGCGACATAGGACGAATGTTGGATAGGAAGGGGTTCTAATGAATAGAGACTCCGCTGGGGATGATGAAGGACGATCATCAAAAAGGTGAAGGACGATCACCTGGCAGGGTACAACTGCCGAAAGGTATCATGACATAGGACGAATGTCAGGTAGAAAGGAAATAGTTTATCAAGATTTGCCGGGAATTCTTCCGGGAAGTGGTAGACACAGACGAGTGTTTATAAGGAAAGGTATAAGTGTTTGACGCGGTGTATAGATTAAAGATGCGGACGAGCATTCTTAAGACCATGATACAGACGAGTATTGGTAAAAAAAAAAACGCTGACGCATGTTCAGAGATGATGATACGGACGAGTATCAACTGGTTAACAAAGAACACGGACGAGTGTCGACTCTGAGGGGATTTAAGTGGTGTATGCAAGATACGGACGAGTATCTGTATGAATAGAAAGAGTGAGACAAATGCGAGTGTTCAACTTGCCGGGGGGCACGACACGGACGGGTGTCGGAAGGAGTGTATTATAAACAAGTATTTGGTTTACAAAGTGTTTAGGCAACTATGTTGGGGAATAGTGACACGGATGAGTGCCAAAAGGAGCATGCATATGTTTTTGTGAGTGCAAAGAGGACGTTTTGGCTTTCCGCTGGGGAATTTGGGAAGTATTTTGTATATTGTTGATGGAATGTCAGTATTTACAAGTTCTTGGTTCGACACATGGCTTATGATTATGCAATATGTTTGATTTTTGCCGTAATGCTCCGTATTAGACGGAATGCTAAGCTCTGGGGGAAATGATGCAAATGTTATGATTATGCAAAGATACCGATCCGGGATTCGGATCCCGTTGCGGTGAAGGTCTCCGGCTGATCTGCTTGAAGTGATATCCCAGTTGGGGATGAGATCATTGGTAGATCTGATATATATGACTCTGCATGGGGAAGTAGGTCACTTGATAGACCCATCTTGGTAATGGGGAGCCCAGCTGGGGTCCGTGGAAGCTTTTGTTACTTTGTTGTGAGTTCTTCAAATATTGCTCTTCTGGATAGAGGTTGAGACTTTGCGGGGGGATGATTCCCTGTATAACACTTGGCTAGGGAGGAATGATCACTGAACGATCATCCTGGTGATTTCTGTAGAGGATCCTGCTGAGGATGATTGAATCCTGGAAACTCAATTGGGGAGAGGGCATCCCTGGTGCTATTTTGAGCAAATAGTGATTTGGCAGCTTGCTGGGGAGAAGCCTTCATGCCCCCTGTTGTGCCCTGACTGCCTGCAATCCTGTATGACAAAGAAACGTACAAGTATCCCAAGGTATCCCTTACTGGATTCCATCATAGGAGCTTTAGACACTCCCGGGAGCAAATATATTTCCTGTAAGCATGTAATGTTTTAGAAAAGACACATATGTACTTATGCAATCATTATATTAAGGATATCAGACATTTTTGAAAATAAAAATAAAATGTACGAGACGAAATGTGACTGAAAATTTGATTTTATTGATTGGTGTGCCCTGAATTGGCAAGTACAGTCAAAGAAACAGATCCCCTGAAATGAGGAGATTGTTACAAGATTGAGAAACAAAAAGATGCTGGCAATGTTGACGACGCTTCAGTAAGTTTCCCTTTTGCTATGACTTGTATGACATTGACGCTCTTCTCATCTTGCTTTATGAAGAAAGCTGATTCTGACTGATGCTTTATACTTTCGAAGCTTGCCATGTGGGTGATACAGACGAATTCAGAATGCAGTTGTTCGCTTATTCCCTTATTTTGCGTGGATCGCCCTTTCGGGTTTTCAATCCACCGGGATACCCATTTTTTGCCTGAGTTGTCCAATGTGGCTTTTCAACTCAGCTGGTGTACACATTTTTTATTTATTTTCCCTTATTTTTGCCCGAGTCTTTTATTCTGTTTTTGACTCGCCGGGATGCCCTATTTTTGCCTGGACTTACATTCTGCTTTTATGTCCAGCTGGCCATTTTATGCGAAGTATTTTTTAACTGCATCTGAATTCACATGGGACAGGAAGTCTTCACCATCCATAGTACTGAGCATCAGTGCTCCCCCGGATAATACTTTCTTTACTATGAATGGACCATCGTAATTCGGAGTCCTCTTGCCCCTGTGGTCTGTATGAGGAGGAAGGAGTCTTTTCAACACCAGATCTCCTACTTGGTATTCCCGGAGCCTGACTATCTGATCGAAGACTTTCTTCATTCTTTTCTGATACAGCTGCCCATGACAAATTGCAGCCAATCTCTTTTCTTCAATCAGACTCAGTTGTTCGTATCAGGACCGGACCCATTCTGCTTCGTTTAACTTAACACCCATCAACACCCGCAAGAAGGGTAATTCAACTTCAACAGGTAAGACTGCCTCCATACTATACACAAGCTGATACGGCGTTGCCCCAGTGGATGTTCTGATTGACGTACGGTACCCATGCAAGGCAAATGGTAGCATTTCATGCCAGTCTTTATAAGTAACCACCATCTTCTGCACAATCTTCTTGATATTCTTATTAGCTGCCTCTACAGCGCCATTCATCTTTGTCCTGTAAGGAGAAGAATTGTGGTGTTGGATCTTGAAGTCCCGGCATAGTTCCGCCATCATTTTTTTGTTTAAGTTGGAACCATTATCAGTAATGATTCTCTCGGGTACTCCATACCGACAAATGATGTCTCTCTTCAGGAACCGGGCTACCACTTGCCTGGTAACATTTGCATATGAGGCTGCTTCAACCCATTTGGTAAAATAGTCAATGGCAACCAGGATGAATCTGTGGCCATTTGACGCAGTCGGTTCAATCTTGCCGATCATATCAATGCCCCACATGGCAAAGGGCCAGGGTGAAGACATCACATTCAAAGGACTGGGAGGCACATGCACTTTATCCGCATAAATCTGGCATTTATGGCATTTTCTGGCATAGGCACAACAGTCTGCATCCATTGTGATCCAGTAATAGCCTGATCTTAATAACGTTTTAGCCATTGCATGCCCTCCAGCATGGGTACCAAAGAATCCTTCGTGCACTTCGTGCATTAACAAGTATGCTTCTGTCTTATCAACACATCTGAGAAATACCATATCAAAGTTTCTCTTATACAGGGAACCATCAGCATTAAGGAAGAAACTGCCAGCCAACCTTCTTAATGTCTTCTTATCATTGGAAGATGCCCCAGGTGGGTATGTTTGATCCTCCAAGAAGCATTTGATGTCATGAAACTAAGGCTTATCATCTTTAGAAAGGTCTATTGAGAACACGTATGCTGGCCTGTCAAGTCTGGATACTGAAATTTGAGGCACGAAGCTGGCAGCTTGAACCTTGATCATGGATGAAATGGTAGCCAAAGCATCTGCGAACTGGTTTTCATCCCGAGGGATATACTCAAGCTTGACCGTAGTGAAGAAAGTCAATAACCTCCTTGTATAATCCCGATAAGGTATCAGATGATCTTGGTGGGTGTACCATTTGCCGTTGGTTTGATTGATTACCAAAGCTGAATCTCCGAATACTGTCAAAGTCTTGATCCTGAGGTCAATGGCTTCCTCAAGACCCATAATACAAGCTTCGTATTCAGCTTCGTTGTTAGTGCAGTTAAAGGTGAGCTTTGCCGAGAAAGGCATGTGAACTCCTTTAGGTGTAATGAGTACTGCACCCACACCACGACCATTCATATTAACAGCCCCATCAAACATCATAGTCCATTCCTCTTCCAGGTCAGGCCCTTCAGTGTGAATGGGCTCTTCATGATCTTTTGCTTTTATGAACATGATGTCTTCATCGGGGAAGTCAAATCTCATAGGCTGGTAATCATCAATGGGTTGCTCAGCTAGATAGTCAGACAATACACTGCCTTTGATGGCCTTTTGAGATGTGTACTGAATGTCATATTCTGTGAGGATCATTTGCCATCTTGCAACCCGTCCGGTAAGTGCTGGCTTCTCAAAAATGTACTTAACTGGGTCCATCTTTGAGATCAATAAGGTAGTGTGGGTCAACATATACTGTCTCAATCGGCGAGCAGCCCACGCTAAAGCGCAGCAAGTTTTCTCGAGCAGTGAATAACGTTGTTCACAGTCGGTAAACTTTTTGCTTAGGTAGTATATTGCATACTCTTTTCGACCAGACTCGTCATGCTGGCCCAGCACACACCCCATTGACTCTTCTAATACTGTCAAGTACATGATTAGAGGTCTTCCTTCAACTGGGGGCATAAAGATTGGAGGCTCTTGTATGTATTCCTTGACTTTGTCAAAAGCCTTCTGGCAGTTTTCGTTCCACCTGACTGTTTGTTCTTTTCTCAACAACTTGAACAAAGGCTCACAGGTTGCAGTAAGATGAGATATGAACCGTGAAATGTAGTTCAATCTACCTAAGAACCCCCGAACTTCTTTTTCTATCTTTGGTGCAGGCATTTCTTGAATGGCTTTAACTTTGTCAGGGTCAACTTCAATCCCTTTGTCACTTACAATAAATCCCAGCAGCTTACCGGATCGCACCCCGAATGTGCATTTGTTGGGTTTTAACTTCAATTGGTACTTTCTCAGACGCTTGAATAACTTCAACAGATTTACCAGGTGGTCTTCTTCTGTGAGGGACTTGGCAATCATGTCATCCACATAACATTCAATTTCTTTGTGGATCATGTCATGGAATAATGTTACCATAGCCCGTTGATAAGTAGCACCAACATTCTTCAGTCCGAATGGCATCACCTTATAGCAGAATGTGCCCCAAGGTGTAATGAAAGTTGTCTTCTCCATGTCTTCAGGTGACATCTTGATCTGATTATATCCTGAAAATCCATCCATGAAGGAGAACACCGAGAACTGAGCCGTATTGTCGACCAATACATCAATGTGAGGTAAAAGGAAGTCATCCTTCGGGCTGGCTCTGTTCAGGTCCCGGTGTTCCACACACATCCTCACATTGCCATCCTTTTTAGGCACAGGTACAATGTTAGCAACCCACGGCGGATAACTAGTTACAACAAGGAAACCGGCGTCCCACTGTTTTTGTACCTCTTCCTTTATCTTCATTGCCATATCTGGGCGAGTACGGCGCAATTTCTGTTTTACCGGCGGGCAGTCTTCTTTCAGAGGTAGCTTGTGCATGACAATGTCGGTGTCCAACCCTGGCATATCCTGATAAGACCAAGCAAAAACATCCACATACTCCCGAAGCATGTCAATCAGTTGTGCTTTTACTGAATCCTGCAGGCAGGCCCCGATCTTAACTTCTTTCACGTCTTCTTCCGTACCAAGATTAACCGTTTCGACCTCCTCCTGATGAGGATTGATAACCTTCTCCTCTTGTCTCAACAGCCTGGCTAGCTCTTCAGGTAGCTCATAATATTCTTCAACCCCTTCATCAGCTTGATTAATCAGATTGTCAAAGTCATACGAAGTCATAGCAGTGTTGTTGTCGGTGCAGTCTGGAGGGTACTTTCTGCAAGGGTTTAGATTGGTTCATTTTAGTGATCAGTTTTATCTTATTTAGAAAAAGTGAAAATGAAGTCATTTATTTTGAAAAACATTGCCATTTTATTTTTGTACAAAAAATGAAAAAATGAAAAACAGTGAGCGAAAAAGAAAAGACTCATTTGCAAAAGATGTCCTGATATTCATTAATTGATCTTTGCATAAAATACAAGATGACCCGATTACAAAATGAGCTATGACATCTTGGGCAAGATGCAGGACTTGATGCATGCTTTAAAACACAAGAAATAATAATTACTCTGCAGGAGTAACTCTTATAATTTCCTGGGAAGACTAGTTTGAGACATGGCTCCCCGGGATCCTTGGACGTATCCAGCTTTCCAGGTTGCGCTTGTCTACCGACTCACTTCCAAACTATTCACAGCATCCGGGGTGAGCATTCCCCTGCTGACAAACTTGGGCTCTTTTGCAGCCTCTGGTTGATCTTGTTGAGTTGGTCTGTAACCCAACCCGAATCGGTCTTCTTTCTTTTCCACGGGCAGCAGCTTGCCCCAGCCTTGGGCGGTACCTTCCTCAAATACCTTCCGGGCTTGCTGATATGACATAATGGAGGTCCCCAGTACATCAAATGTTTCATTAATATTAAGGGCCTCAAACCCTTGGATCATGGTTTCATGGATCTCCCCATCCATCTCAATGTATTTGAAAGTAGCCAGCTGGCTAACAAAAATATCCTCCTCCCCAGAAATAGTAATGACTTGGCCTTCCCACTCGAATTTTAACTTCTGGTGAAGGGTTGACGTCACGACGCCAGCGGCGTGTATCCATGGTCTACCCAATAGACAACTGTAGGCAGGCTGTATATCCATCACAAAGAAGGTTGCTTTGAAAACTTGTGGGCCAATCATTATAGGCAACTCTATCTCTCCTAGAACTGATCTTTTAGAACCATCAAAGGCTCTCACTACCAGGTTACTTGGGCGTAGTGCCAATCCATCATACTCCAGCTTTACAAGGGCTTTCTTGGGCAGGACATTGAGGGATGACCCTGTGTCTACCAGTACGTGAGAAAGGACTGCACCCTTACACTCCAAGGTAATGTGCAAAGCCTTGTTGTGATTGTGACCTTCCACCGTCAAGTCAGTGTTGGTAAAACCTAGTCCGTGACTAGCGTTGATATTTCCAACTACAGCCTCTAACTGATTGACCGTGATCTCCTCCGGCACATAAGCTGCGTGCAAGACTTTTAATAGTGCATTCCGGTGAGCCTCGGAGCACATTAACAATGATAGTATGGATATCTTGGAAGGCGTTTGGTGAAGCTGGTCTACCACCTTGTAATCACTTTTCTTTATGATTCTCATGAATTCATCAACCTCTTGGTCAAAAGGAGTCTTCAAAGCTTCTCTAGCAACTGGTTCTTCTTGCACCATGCTCTTCCCTTTTGCCTTGGCAGCAGCTTCTGCATCGGCAATGGGTCTTAGAATTTGTGAAGCAAAGAGACGTCCGCTTCTAGTGAAGCCTCCGCCTCCCCCCACATTGTCTATCTGAGGTGAAGAAGTTGATGATTCTAAAGTGATCTTCTGCCCCTCGCAGTACAGATCTGAGCCATAATGCCAATGGATGGCACTATTGCTTTCGTAAGGAACTGGTCTCGGCACTGTGATAGTGACTGGACTGATAGCATCTGCAGAAGGGACCACAATGGTGTGTGGATCATAGTATATGGTAACTGGTGCTCTGACAGGAGTAGCATTTTGTGAGTTGTTGGTAGGAACACTTGCAGGGTCATAGTATATGGTAACCGTTGAGACGCTTTCACTAATTGCTGTTGATGTTGTAGAAGGTTCTGTTGACTGGATGGGTGTTGAAGTTGTAGCAGGAATGGTGACTGAACTTATATCCGTTGAAGTGATTGATTGAGCAGTTGTTGGAGTTGTAGTAGAATCCGTTGGAATAATGGTTGCTGACGTTGTAGGAGTATCTGAGATTGTTGGTGCAAAAAATGTTGGACTTATAGGTGTCGTTGTCGTAATCTGAAGGATACCATCCTTGATAAGACCATCTATGCCGTTTCTCAGCCTTTCACACCCGTTGACTGCAATATTGCAATACCTACAACCGAGCTCACACCCGGGGAACACTTGGCATTCCAAAAGCTGAGCTTTGATTTCAACCAAAGGTGTTCGAATTTGTGCAACACTGGTGATTAAGGTGGATGGTTTGCCTTCCTCAATGGCATTAATCCTAGGCCCGTTGTGGCTGGGCATGGGATTCCTTGTGACATTCGGAGGAGGTGCAAAGTTGAGAGCTTTTGAGTCCACCAGGTCTTGGACTTTCATCTGTAAGGCCCTGCATTTTTCAGTGTTATGCCCCAGTGCGTTTGAGTGGAATGCACACCTGGCATTAGCATCATAGTTCTTTGGCATATTGGAGGGATCTGGAGGTGCCAATGTCCTTAACTCAACCAGGTTGAGCTTCAGGAGTTGTGGCAAGAGTGCAACATACGACATTAGGATTGGGTCAATTACCCTGTTTGCCTATGATGGTCTTTGTTGGAACGGACGCTGTTGTTGGTTGTTGTTGCTGTTGTTGTAGGTTCTCTGTTGCGGATACTGAACTTGTTGTTGATATTGTGGTTGTTGTTGTTGAGGATATGCTGATTGTTGAGGAATAGGAGCTGGAATGGTAACTGCTGCTACTGACCGATGTACATAATGAGGCCTGCTGTAAACACCCCAAATTTGCCCTCACCCATTCACACCATGGCTTGTGATCATTCTCATATGCATAAACACAATCATGTCATCTCACATCTCATTTTTGATTCACTGCATAGCTTTCAAGGCATCTGCACCTAGGGTTTGTGATCTGAGCAATCCCAAAGCATCTTGAGCCATTCCAAAGGCAACCAATCAACTCAAAGGGGTCCATGTGTGTTCTTATATCATATTTCATCTCCTCAAAGTCAAAAATGCAGAGGAATCACAAGAACTAGGGTTTGAGTGGATGCAGGGCCAGCTTGAACTACACAGTTGACTGAAAATTAGGGTTTTGGTTTCAGAGGCCATAACCCCAAATTTTTTGGTCATTCTTGTTTCCATTGATCTCTATATGGTATAGGGAGTATGCATATCAATTTTCATGAAGAAATTCCATGGGGAAGTCATCTGATCAAGAGTTGACTTTTCAGACAAGTCAGTGCAAAATCAGGGCATCTGAGGCCCCCAATGGCCCAACCAATGGGTGATCTTCATCATTTTGAGTGTATATGATCTTTATTTGATCATGTAAGAAGGTGGAAGTTCATAAAAATCAAGAATTTAGGGTTTTTGCAAATGTTGACTTTTTGGGCATAGTTGACTTTTCAAGAATGCATCATTTTATGTCATTTTTCAAGCCTTGATTCTTGATCCAAAAATGCTTCAAATGGAAAAACTTTGGTCATGAAAGTTGTAGATCTCATCTTTCCCTTTTCAAAAAGTACAAGAACATGATCAAACTCTTCTTGGGTCAAAAGTTATGGCAATGCAAAGTTGGCTAAAATCACTAAAATTCAAGTTATGCACCAAATGGAAATTTTGCAAAACCTTGAACCAATGCATCATGTGACCTCTAATTCATTTCAAACCATTACACAAACATTCTCTAAGTCCTAAAAATCAGAATTGGATCAAGTTTGCTCATGTTTTGGTTCATGTAACAAGATTTTCTTTCATGGGAACCATAAAGCAACAAGTTGCAAAACCACTCATTTCACTTCCTACAAACTATGACATTGGATGCTGACTTTGGCTAGCCTCTCACCTCACCCTTTGCTGCGCAGCCCATGCCATGTACTTGCCAAGATCATGAGCCATGCTTCTCTTACACATTATTTGACTTTTTGCAAAAGTTGCCTTACCAATCAATAAAGCACATGTCAAATCAACTGACCAATGAGAGAGAGTTATGTGGACAATTTGCAAGCAAAGCATAAGGGCAAGCAAGGCTGAAACTCATTCATTCACAACATACACAAAACACTCCCCTTTTGCAAGTTCCTTCGAATTTCTCTCCACAGCCTGAAAACACTCAAACTTTCTTCATCATCCAACTCAACACACTTCATAGACAAGAAACCACCAAAGCTCAAGCCTGAAACAAGCCTGAATACTCCATAACCATCCTTCACCTCAGCCTGCATTTTCTATCGAATCTCTCTCCACAAGCCACAAACATCCAAACAAACACCACAGACCTTCTCCATTCATCCTCAGGATCACAAACCATCACTCACCATGGCCTGAAACCTCCAGAAACACCATTGCCATTTTTGATCAAGCTGAAGCAGTTCCCTTCGAATCTCATTATCCAGCCAACTTAAATCCTTTTTGAGCATTCAAACATCTTTGGGGGATCAAGTGGAGCAGATTGCACAAGGAGAGGTGGCCAGAAAGTTCCCAAACTAAAAGCTTCGAATCTCAGGTAGCCTGAAATTTATTTTTCCAGAATTGGTTTTTTAAGTTACAAACTTGTTCTTCATGTCTTGCTGATCATTCTGGTACCATTGGTTTTGAAAATAGTCTTGAAATGAGCATTTAATTTGTTTCTGAAGTTTGCGTGACCTAGAACTTATTCCTTTCGATTCAGCTTATTTAGGAAATATAAATTTGTTTTAGGATAGGGTTTTGATTCGTGAGGATGTGAGGATCATTTCCCAGTTCTTGTTTTTCATTTTTGATGCGTTTTGAGGGATTTGGGAAATTTTCAGGGGGAGCTGGCCGGAGAAGATGACCGGAAGTCTTCTCCGGCCACCTGAGTTTAATTAGCCCTAATCTGAGTGATTAATGAAGTTTGAATAATACCCCTTGGATGTGTTGACTCGCGCGCATCTGGACGCCCAGGATCTCTCTATTTTGCCCTAATCTTAAGTTAACTTTATTAATTCAGATTAATTAATTTTTAATTGGGATTAATGAAGTTTGAATGTCAGCCTTTAGATTGCGCGCGCAGTCAACAAACTTCTCCCCAGATCAAATCCTGGCCATCCCTTGTGATTACTTCTCATTTTCATTATTTTTTATTTCATTTTTTCTCATTTGTTTTGTACAATTTATTTAAAATAGCAAAAATGTTTTAAAAATTATGAAACTTTTTGTCAAGAGTTTCACTAATTTTTAAAACCCAAAAATATTTTTATTTTATTTTTTATCATTAAAAAAGTTTTTTTTAAATATTTAAAAGATTATTTTTAATTGATTAATGGGAATTAATTAATTAAAAATACTTTTAGGTATTTAAAAATTACAAAAAAATTCATGAAATGTTCTAAGACATTTAGAAACATTGTCCAACCTTCAAACCAAATTTCTTTTTTGATCTTGATGCATTTTAAGAATTTTTCATTGAATTAAATCATTTTTTATGCATTATTTTGATCATGGATTCAAAAATTCATTTCTGCCAATTGGTGAAGGTTGAGACATTGATTCTTCTTGCATTGTTTTCTATTTGGCATGTAGTTTCTAGGGTAAAAAGGCCATGAATTGTTCTTGCACTTTCAAATTGTTTGGCATTTGTTTTGTTAAGAACCCTAAAAAACCCTAATAACTTGCAAAAATCATAACTTGAGTTTGGTTGAGAGTTGAGAGCTCCCCTTTGGGCAGTGGTTCATCATAGGCCTAGGTTTTCTTTGGGTGCCATTTTCCTTTTTTTATCATGAGGTTTGCTTCTGTTTTTGGTTTGTGCTTGATGTTTGATCCATGAACCCTAATTTGGGCTTCCATTTGCATCCTTCTTATATTCTCTTGCATAACATGACTTGTCTTTGCATTTTGTGCATGCTTATGATTCATTTGACATCTTAAGACATGTATAAAGCATCCTTGATCATTGCATCTTATGTTTGCCATGTCATTTGTCTTGTATGATTCATAACTTTCCATGCTTGTTCATGCTCCTTAGCTTACATCATATGCATTCATAAGCTTGTATGATCATTTCCATTGTCTTGCCTCATGTTTGCAGCACCTCATAACATCATAATCATCATCAACATGCTTCTGGTTTTGCTTAGCATCATATCATTTCATCTCATCTTGCATTGCATTGCATTTCTTTCTAACATTTCAGGTGGTAAGTAAACTTGAGAAGTGGATTTGCCTTCACTTCTCATAACCTTTCTTTTCATCTCTCTTGCATCCATTGCTGCATTTTTATATGTGTTTGAGTTTGAGCTTGCTCATTCTTCTCCTTCCCACTTTCTTTCTTCAAGTGACTTGACTTCTTGAATGAAGCAAGTCACTTTGCTTCTCTTGATCCTGTTCATCTGCTTCCTGGTGGCTCCTCTGAAGATTTCTCTTGAAAACCTCACAAACCTTAGGATCAACCAAGCATGACAATGAATTAGGGTTTTGATTAGTATCCCCTCATAGTTTTACCTTTGTGTCTCTCTTTGAGTCCTCTCTTCTCACCTCATAATCAGGGACTAAACCCTAAAGGCTTTAAGACTTTGTGATTAAGCTTATGCCTGCATCCTTCTCTTAGGATGGAGTGTATAACTTTAATCCTAAGTATTAAACCCTTAAGGTGTTTAAATCTCTTAATCAATTCATCTAATAATCATCAAGACATTACACTTGTAACTTGGGCCTTGCATTAGGGTTCTAATTCTTCCTTAAGTGGTTAAGAAGGACTAACCCTAGTGTTAATGGACAAGTCCCCCTCAAGTTGTCTTACAAATCATAAAATTCACTTCATCATCATATCATAATCTAAAATCCACTTAATAAAGGTTTGTTTTGTCATGGGTTTAATCCCTAATCATGGATTAAGTTGAGGAGTTTTCCTCAACTTAAACATTCTCATCTATTATCCTTCTTTTAGGATGGTGTAATGAGTCTGTTTAATCCTTGATTATGGCTTAACCTCATTACTCAACACTAAACAAAATCACAAAAACATCTAAATAATCACAAGTAGGTTAATGATCTTAATCCTACATCAAAGGTGATTAAGTGTGAGAATCTGACTTCACACCTAAGGTATTCTCATTACCCCTAATCAGAGGGAAGATGTGATGAGTTTACTAAATCCATTGGTTTAGACTTAAGCTCATTATCTTATGACAAACTCCAAAAAGAAATAAAAGACTGAAAACACAAAAAAACAAACAATAATCGTCTCCTTCGGGATTCTTTTCTCATCACACTCACTCACAATCGAGAACTTGCTTCTTCCGTCTAATGCAAGACAGTTAGCACCTGAGCCAGACAGGTCATACACTTGAGCATTGACAAGCAAGCAGTTCACCAGTCAATTCATCTTTCAGTCTCTTTGGGTCGAACTACGGTGTTCTGACTTCCTCATTGCACGAGAGGATACGTAGGCATAACTTAACGGTTATCGAACAAAAGTCTCTGTCCATTCCCCCTCTTTCCAGCATCTTTCTCTTAGCCTCATTATCTTGAGCAATTCATTCTCATTCTTACACTGACACATCATTTATACATGTTACACTTTACACTCTTTTACACTGACACCTGTACACATTGCCTTCCAGCTCTTTTACACACAGATTGCACTGACACTACCCCTTTAAAACACAAATCTTTTAAGCGTGGATCCCGTCGAGTACGGCGGACAATCTGGGTGCTAATACCTTCCCAGGTTGTAACCAACCCCCTTTCTCAGTCTCTCTGGTTCGCAACCGTCTTATCCATATCTTTCTAGGTCTATGCAGCATTGCCTTTCCTCCGGGATAAAAATGCCTAGCTGGCGACTCTTTTCATTCTCTAGTGAGTTCACGGCTGTGTGTTCTCACTGTTCCCTTCGCCGACCGTTCGCGTCTGTACCTTCATATGACCCATTTTCATTTGTCGGGAGCGACAGCTTGGCGACTCTGCTGGGGAACCTTATATTGCAACCAGGGCTTCTGGTTCTTTTTGTGGGTTCCTCCTAGCGCTTGATTGATTTGTGTTTACTGGGGTGTTATGTGCTTGTTTGTGCTTGTATTTATTTTTGTTTATTGCTTTATGTACAGTTACTTTACTGCTTTCTTTATTGCATTTATTTATATCATACTGTCATTGTTGCTGGCTGGATCTGGTTTTTTCTTTGGTGGGTGGGTGTTTCATTGAGAGTTAAGGTCCTATACCTGGGACCTGAGTGACACCTAGGCTAGAGTGAATCATATTCTTTCCCATTCCATTTCGGTCTGGTGCGGGAATATGAAACACGGTTCAGATATGGGTTTCTTCTTGAGAACTCTGTGTTGCAGATTTCCTGCAATGCTAGGGCTATCTGGGAAGCCTGCTAAGTCTGGATGACCTTTTAGTATTGACCTTCAGAAACTGAGGTGAATTAGAGGAGGAATTGTTATGGTTATTGTAAACACTGTACCTCCGGGTTAGAAGTGTTTACACTTCTCATAACTGATCCAAGTCTGAGGATCTTTGTTCTAGATCATCACCTGTGAGGGGGTTGGGCTGTTCACAGGTTTGCAGGTACCTTGACCTCAGAATACCCTGTTACTTTGACTTTGTTAAGAATGCTCCATGTTGGATAGTTCTTGTGATTCTAAACCCTGGACATGTGGCTCTTTATTTGAGTCCCCCACCCTGGTTACTGGATTTTTAGACCTCCATCTGGAATTCTTGAACACACATGGATCTATACCAAGGCAGTTAATCAGATCCAGCTCAGTCACAAACCCTTGCATTTCATTTGCATACATACCCATTGCATCATATTAACATTTGCTTATTTGTGTTTCAGGGTATCCACCTCCATCTGGTTTTGGTTTTGACCCCATCTGCAGTTTTGACCTATCTCCACCAGCACTTGCTTCAGTTTGTCAGCCATATACTTCAGATACTTGCACTAGCCAGCCAGTGGCCCACTCCTCAGCATCTTCATCAGCACTTATCCTACTCAGTCCTCAGCATCATGGCTCCAAAGAAAAGCAACATCACCTATCATTTCTTCCAACCAGACTTATCAGACATCAGGAGGATCCAAACCCTGATCACTCCAGATCACATACCCTTGTTCAGAGAGCATTATAGGGATATACTTGACATGGTCATGGATCTGGACCCTTCACAGAGGAGCCTCATCCACACTTGCATCCAGTTCTATGATCCCCCATTGAGATGTTTCACCTTTCAAGACTTTCAGTTGGGTCCTCTTTTAGAAGAATACTCATCATTGACTGGTCTGCCCATCAAAAGAGAAATCCCATTCAACCCTGAAATGGTCTTTCCCAGCAATGGAGAGGTAGCCAAAGCTTTGTATCTGGAACCTGTATTGATTGAACAACACTTGACCTCTAAAGCTGGGATCCCTGGGTTTCATCTGGACTTCCTGATTTCTCAAGCTAGTTTGAAGGCCTCCTTGGGGGAGTGGAAAGCTGTTTGTGCTCTGTTGGCCTTAAGTGTATATGGAATTGTGCTGTTTGCAGATGAGCCTCGATTCATCAGCAAGAATGCAATCCACTTGTTCATCCTGAAGAACCCTGTGCCAACTTTACTGGGTGATCTCTATTACTCAGTCCATCAGAGAAATGAGAAGCAGAGGGGAAGATTAGTGAGGATTTGTGCTCCATTATTCCATGCTTGGCTTCTTAAGCATCTACCCAGGACAGATGCATTCCTAAATCCTCATCAGCAAAGCAACTGGGCTAAGAGGCTCACTACTCTCACTTCAGCAGATATCAGATGGTGTACTCAGAGCACCAAGGGTAGAGATATGATCACAAGCTGTGGGCACTTTCCCAATGTGCCCTTAATAGGAGTTAAGGGAAGTATCAATTACAACCCTCTGCTGTTCAGAAGGCAATTGGGCTATGCACTGGTCCACATTCCTAGGGAACAGGACCTGGTTGAGACCCTCTACTGTGAGAACAAGATTAGTTTGGCTGTTGTTAGGCAGGCTGCCTGGGCCTGGGATAATGTTCAGACTAAGGGAATCACCATTCTGGGGAAGTGCAATAATGTGGCATCAGTCCAATATTATGAGTGGTCCCATGCTAGGGCCCAATTCTCTGGAATGCCCTTTACCATAGAAGATATGCCTGAGTCATCTTCAGCACCACCCCCTGCCACTATCAGTTTGGAGGAGTTTGAGAGCTTGAAGGAAAGAAATGAGAAGTTAACTCAGGCTTTACAGAAGACCCTCCGGGAGAGGAGTGAAGGTGTGAGGGAGATTGAAAGGCTGGAGAAGTTGAGGGTAGAACACTTGACTAAGATTGAGAAGTCTGGGGAGTATATCAACAAGTCTAAAGCTGGTGAGCAGATTCTGAAGAATGCTTGTAAAGAAGCCCAGTTCCAAAGAGCAAGAACAGACTTGTATTTGAAAGAGAGTCAGGCCAGGTGGGTCCGGATCACTGAGGCCCGTACTCTAGAAGACAAGAGAGTTCAGGACAAGATGGAGCAGATGGAAAAAGCCCTGGCAGCAGCCCAGGAGGAAATATCAGAGCTGAAAATCAAAGCAGGATTGAAGAGGTCAAAGGACCAAAATCAGAATAAGAAATTGACTGCAGCAGTTGCAACAAGAAACCTTCTCATCAGAAGTCTCACGGAGCATCCGGCTGATCCTGTGACCGAAGCACTTCTCAAGGAAGTTCGTGAGGATGAGTTTGGCCTTGGAGTTTGATCATTTGCTTGTTGTTGTTCCTTTTCCCTGTACTTTTGCTTTTTTGTGATGTATTTTGACCCCTTTGAGGGCTTGTGTTGTAATTTGAACAATTTGTATTATTTCACCTTTGTAATATGTTTGTTGGTTCACTTCAAAAGCAACTTCAACAGCATCATCTTCAAGGGTCTGGAAGGGTCAAAACTGAAGGCCAAACCGGATGCCTTGAGAACAAATAAGCATAACTGCATTGCATGCTAACCCTTTTGTTTGTTTTGTAGGTTTTTGTTTTGTTGTTGCTAACCTCTGTTGTGATATTCAGGAATTATTGCTCGCCGCCGGGTATTTCCTCTCAACAGGCCTCACAGGTACCTAACTAGAAACAACCTTCCGGGAATTCAGATGGATCAGATGCAACAAGACCTTACGGAGGTCAGAAACCAGATGGCAAACGAAAGGTTAGAGATGAGAACGCAGATGACACAGTTCATGGAAATAATGAACAACTTAGCTCAAAGCCAGGAGAGGCTCAGAACTTTGGTGGAGAGGCAAAATCAAGAGGAGCCTCATGTAGGGACTGCAGGCACCAGTAATAATGAAAGGGTGCAACCACATGTTACCCCCCCTGTGTTTGGCCCACATCTCCATCCAGAGGCTAACATCCCAGTCAACATTCAAGGGACAGCCACAGCAGCCAGAGTACTTCAAGAAGATCCTCAGGAGGACCAGTATACAGTAATGGGTGCCGGAGAGGAAACTTATGATAGACGATTGGAAGAAATAGCTGAGAAGTTGAGATCACTGGAGTCTCAAAATTCTTTGGGTTTCGACGTTATGGACATGGGTTTGGTAGAAGGGGTCAGGATTCCCCACAAGTTCAAACCTCCTTGTTTCGAAAAGTATAATGGGACTTCATGCCCCCGGACTCATCTACAGTCATTTCTGGGAAGGCTGAAGGCCTATACAATGGATGAGAAATTGTGGATGTTCTATTTTGAAGATAGCTTGACTGGAGCTTCGAGGGAGTGGTATTCCCATCTGACAAGAGCAACAATTAGATGCTGGAAGGACCTGGCAGAGGCCTTCATCAGACAGTATCAGTATAATCTAGATATGGCACCCAACAGGACCCTCCTAATGGGAATGTCACAGTCTTCGAGGGAGAGCTTCAGAGAATATGCTCAAAGATGGAGGCAATTGGCTGCTGCCGTTCAACCACCAATGTCTGAGAGAGAAATGGCAGACATGTTTATGAACACTCTTCAGGGAACCTATATTGACAGGTTAGCTGCTTTCTCTTCCACCAGCTTCGCAGATGTTGTCATAGCTGGGGAGAGAATTGAAAGCCTGTTAAAAATGGGAAAGATCTCAGACAACGGTGCAAGCTCGTCCAGTAGTACAAGAAAGCCTTTTGCAGGCCCGAGAAGAACTGGCGAGACCAATGCCATTCACACCAACAGGGGTAGGCCCCAATATGTTCAAAGGTCAATAGCAGCAGTCACTATCCCTGCTCCAGCTCATCCTCAGCCAGTCTATCAACCTCCGCAACAAAACTTCCAACAACAGCCTCAGTATCAGCAGAATCAGTATCCTCCAAGGAACTTCAACAACAACTCTAACAACAACAATCAACAGAGGCCATTCCAACAAAGACCATCCCAAGCTAACAGAGTGATCGACCCGATCCCAATGCCGTATGCTGCCTTGCTGCCACAACTTCTGAAACTCAACCTAGTTGAGCTAAGAACGTTGGCACCTCCGGATCCCAACAGTCTACCAAGGAACTATGACTCTAATGCTAGGTGTGCTTTTCATTCGAACGCACCTGGTCACAGTACAGAAAAATGCAGGGCTCTGCATATGAAGGTACAAGACTTGGTAGACTCCAAGGCTCTGAATTTTGCACCGCCGCCCAATGTCAATAAAAACCCAATGCCAAACCATGGTGGTCCTCGAATTAACGCTATTGAAGAAGACCAACCGTCTTATTTAATAACAAGTGTGGATCAGATCCGGACGCCATTGGTGGAAATCAAAGCTCAACTCCGTGAAAACCAGATATTTCCGGGGTGTGAACTAGGGTGCCCCTATTGCAATATTTCATGGAATGGGTGCGAGGATCTGAGGAATGGCATTGACAGCCTTGTTCAGAATGGCCTACTACAGATCACTACATCATTTCCGGCAAATCCGACAACTCCATCAACAACGGTTTCAGACCCTCCTACAACTGCAGCAGCTATTGTACCCGACAATTCATCAGCACCATCAACAAGTACTTCACCTGTCCTCCCAAATGATCAGTTTTCAACAGTTCCTCCTGCTACAACTACAGCTTCATTCCATTTCGACTCTCCATCAGCAACAACAAAAGTCCTTCCAACAGAACCTCCTACAACACCAGCAATCAATCATGAAGATGTCTCTACTGTTACCATATTCTATGATCCTGAAAATAACTCCGCCTACCATTCAGAAGGTGCTGCTCCCGCCAGAGCGCCAGTTACAATCTTTTACGATCCACAAACAATAACAGTCCCTTCAGCAGCAGCAATCAGTCCAGTCACTGTCACGGTGCCTGGACCAGTACCATATGAAAGCGATAGGGCCATCCCTTGGCACTATGGCTCTGACGTGTACTGTGAAGGAAAAAGAATCACTCTGGAAACACCAACACCTGCACCACAAGTAGATAATGTGGGGGGAGGCGGAGGCTTCACTCGAAGCGGACGTCTCTTTGCTTCACAAGTTCAAAGACCTACTGCCGAAGCAGAAGCTGCTGCCAAGGCAAAAGGAAAGAGCCCGGTGCAGGAAGATCCAGCTGCCAAAGAAGCCCTGAAGACTCCATTTGACCAGGAAGTTGATGAGTTTATGCGAATCATCAAAAAGAGTGATTATAAAATTGTGGATCAACTTCACCAGACGCCATCCAAAATCTCCATCCTCTCACTGCTTATGTGCTCCGAAGCCCATCGGAATGCACTACTTAAAGTCCTGCACGCAGCTTACGTGCCTGAGGAGATTACTGTCAACCAATTGGAAACCGTGGTTGGAAATGTTACTGCTAGCAATGGGATAGGGTTTACCAATTCTGACTTGACAGCGGATGGCCGCAACCACAACAAAGCCTTGCACATAACCATGGAATGCAAAGGAGCTGTCCTTTCTCACGTGCTGGTGGACACAGGTTCTTCCCTGAATGTCTTACCAAAGAAGGCTCTGGTGAAGCTTGAATATGATGGATTGGCATTGAGACCCAGCAACCTGGTAGTAAGAGCCTTTGATGGTTATAAGAGATCGGTTCTGGGAGAGATTGAGCTGCCTGTGACAATTGGCCCACAGACTTTTAAAACTATCTTTTATGTGATGGACATTCAGCCCGCCTACAGCTGTTTGTTGGGTAGACCCTGGATTCACGCCGCCGGCGCAATAACGTCTACCCTTCACCAAAAGTTAAAATTTGAGTGGGAAGGCCAAGTTGTCACAATCTGTGGAGAGGAGGACATTTTTGTTAGCCATCTGGCTACTTATAAATACATTGAGATGGATGGAGAGATCCATGAAACAATGAGCCAAGGTTTTGAGGCCTTGAATGTCAATGAAGCATCTGCTGTATCTGGTACTCCAATGTCATCTTACCAACAAGCCCGGAAGGTTGTTGAGGAAGGAACTGCCCTAGGCTGGGGCAAGGTCTTAGCTATGGAGGAGAAGAAGGACAAGTTTGGGTTGGGTTACAGACCAACTCAACATCAAGCAAAGGCTGCTGCAGAGCCTGGTTTTGTCAGTGGGGGAATGCTTACCCCCGATGCTATCAACTGTCTGGAAGACGAGCTGGAAGAGGAGCGCAATCTGGAGAATTGGATTCGTCCGAAGATCCCGGGGAGCAGTGTCTCGAACTGGTCTTCCCAGGAAATTATAAGAGTTACTCATGCAGAGTAATTATTATTTCCTGTATTTTTTATATAGCATGCATCAAAGTCTTGCATCTTGCCCAAGATGACAAGACTCATTTTGTAACCAGGGCCATCTGTACTTTTGTGCAAACAAGATTAAGTTAATGAAATATCAGACATCTTTTTGCAAACGAGTCTTTTTCTTTTATGCTCACTGTTTTTACATTTTTTCTTTTTGTACAAAAAAATAAATGGCGGTGTTTTCAAAATGATAACTTCATTTCACTCTTTTCTAAAGCAAGATTAAAATCAATCACTAAAATGAACCAACTTAACCCTTGCAGAGAGTGCCTTCCTGACAGCACCGACAACAGCACGGCTATGACATCGTATGACTTTGACAATCCAATCAATCAAGCTGATGAAGGGGTTGACGAAGAATATGAGCTTCCTGAAGAGCTAGCCAGGTTGTTGAGACAAGAGGAAAAGGTTATTACTCCTCATCAGGAGGAGATTGAAGTGATTAATCTTGGTACTGACGAAGATGTGAAAGAAGTTAAAATCGGGGCCTGCCTGCAAGACTCAGTGAAGAGACAACTGATAGATCTGCTTCAAGAGTATGTTGATGTGTTTGCTTGGTCGTATCAAGATATGCCAGGGTTGGATACCGACATTGTTGTGCACAAGCTGCCTCTGAGGGAAGAATGCCCGCCAGTTAAACAGAAGTTGCGCCGAACTCGCCCAGACATGGCTATGAAAATCAAGGAAGAGGTACAAAAGCAATGGGACGCCGGATTCCTTGCTGTGACTAGCTACCCGCCGTGGGTTGCTAACATAGTACCTGTGCCTAAGAAGGACGGCAAAGTAAGAATGTGTGTTGACTACCGGGATCTGAACAGAGCCAGCCCGAAAGATGACTTCCCATTACCTCACATTGATGTATTGGTGGATAACACGGCTCAGTTCTCGGTATTCTCCTTCATGGATGGATTTTCAGGATATAATCAGATCAAGATGTCACCTGAAGACATGGAGAAGACAACATTCATCACACCTTGGGGGCACGTTCTGTTACAAAGTGATGCCATTCGGACTGAAGAACGCTGGTGCAACATATCAACGGGCTATGGTGACATTATTCCACGATATGATCCACAAAGAAATAGAATGTTATGTGGATGATATGATCGCCAAGTCCCTTACAGAGGAAGATCACCTGGTAAATCTGCTCAAGTTATTCAAGCGTCTGAGGAAATACCAATTGAAGCTGAACCCCAACAAATGCACATTCGGGGTGCGATCCGGTAAGCTGCTGGGCTTTATTGTAAGTGGGAAAGGGATTGAAGTTGACCCTGATAAAGTCAAAGCTATTCAAGAAATGCCTGCACCGAAAACTGAGAAAGAAGTTCGAGGGTTCTTAGGTCGATTGAACTACATTTCAAGGTTCATATCTCACCTCACAGCAACCTGTGAACCCTTGTTCAAGCTATTAAGAAAGGAGCAAACGGTCAGGTGGAACGAAGATTGCCAGAAGGCTTTTGACAAGATCAAGGAATATCTGCAAGAACCTCCAATTCTTATGCCGCCAGTTGAAGGAAGACCTCTGATTATGTACTTGACAGTATTAGAAGAGTCAATGGGGTGTGTGCTGGGCCAGCATGACGAGTCTGGTCGAAAAGAGTGTGCAATATACTACCTAAGCAAAAAGTTTACCGACTGTGAACAGCGTTATTCACTGCTCGAGAAAACTTGTTGTGCTTTAGCGTGGGCTGCTCGCCGGCTGAGACAGTATATGTTGACCCACACTACCTTATTAATCTCAAAAATGGATCCAGTCAAGTACATTTTCGAGAAGCCAGCTCTTACCGGACGGGTTGCAAGATGGCAAATGATTCTCACGGAATACGACATACAGTACACATCTCAGAAAGCCATCAAAGGCAGTGTACTATCTGAATATCTTGCTGAGCAACCCATTGATGACTATCAGCCTATGAGGTTTGACTTCCCTGATGAAGACATCATGTTCATTAAAGCAAAAGATCACGAAGAGCCTATTCACACTGAAGGGCCTGACCCAGAAGAAGAATGGACTATGATGTTTGATGGGGCTGTTAACATGAATGGTCGTGGTGTTGGTGCAGTACTCATTACACCCAAAGGAGTTCACATGCCTTTCTCGGCAAAACTCACTTTCAACTGCACTAACAACGAAGCTGAATACGAAGCTTGCATTATGGGTCTTGAGGAAGCCATTGACCTCAGGATCAAGACGTTGACCGTATTCGGAGATTCAGCTTTGGTAGTCAATCAAACCAACGGAAAATGGTACACCCACCAAGATCATCTGATACCTTACAGGGATTATACAAGAAGGTTACTGACTTTCTTCACAACGGTCAAGCTTGAGTATATCCCTCGGGACGATAATCAGTTTGCAGATGCTCTCGCTACCATTTCATCCATGATCAAAGTTCAAGCTGCTAACTTTGTACCTCAGATTTCAGTGTCTAGACTGGATAGACCAGCATATGTATTTGCAGCAGATGTTGTAAAAGATGATAAGCCTTGGTTCCATGACATTAAGTGCTTCTTGGAGGATCAAACATACCCACCTGGGGCATCTTCCAGTGATAAGAAGACTTTGAGAAGGCTTGCTGGTAGTTTCTTTCTGAACACTGATGGGTCTTTATACAAGAGGAACTTTGACATGGTACTCCTCAGATGTGTTGACAAGACGGAAGCAGATTTGCTGATGCATGAAGTGCACGAAGGATCTTTTGGTACCCATGCCGGAGGGCATGCCATGGCTAAAAAGTTGTTAAGATCAGGCTATTACTGGATCACAATGGATGCAGACTGTTGTGCCTATGCCAGGAAATGTCATAAATGCCAGATTTACGCAGACAAGGTGCATGTGCCTCCCAATCCTTTGAACATCATGTCTTCACCCTGGCCCTTTGCTATGTGGGGCATTGATATGATTGGCAAGATTGAGCCAACTGCTTCAAACGGCCACAGATTCATCCTGGTCGCCATCGACTATTTCACCAAGTGGGTTGAAGCAGCCTCATATGCGAATGTTACAAGACAAGTGGTAGCCAGATTTCTGAAAAGAGATATCATCTGTCGGTACGGAGTGCCCGAGCGAATCATTACTGATAATGGTTCCAACTTGAACAACAAAATGATGGCAGAGCTGTGCCGGGACTTCAAGATCCAACATCACAATTCTTCTCCTTACAGGCCAAAGATGAATGGCGCTGTTGAGGCAGCAAATAAGAATATCAAGAAGATTGTGCAGAAGATGGTAGTCACATACAAAGACTGGCATGAAATGCTACCGTTCGCCTTGCATGGGTACCGCACATCAATCAGAACATCCACTGGGGCAACACCGTATCAGCTCGTATATGGTATGGAGGCAGTCCTACCTGTTGAAGTTGAATTACCCTCTCTACGGGTATTAATGGATGTTAAACTGAGTGAAGCAGAATGGGTTCGGTCCCGATTCGAACAATTGAGTCTGATCGAAGAGAAGAGATTGGCTGCGATCTGCCATGGACAGTTGTATCAGAAACGAATGAAGAAAGCCTTCGATCAGAAAGTCAGGCACCGAGAGTACCAAGTGGGAGATCTTGTGCTGAAAAGAATCCTCCCTCCTCATACAGACTACAGGGGCAAATGGACTCCAAATTATGAAGGACCATTTGTTGTAAAGAAAGTTTTCTCTGGTGGAGCACTGATGCTCAGCACCATGGATGGTGAAGATTTCCCGTCCCCTGTGAATTCAGATGCAGTTAAAAAATACTTCGCATAAAATGACCCGCTGGACATAAAAACAGAATGTAAGTCCAGGCAAAAATAGGGCATCCCGGCGAGTCAAAAACAGAATAAAAAACTCGGGCAAAAGTAAGGGAAATAAATGAAAAAATGTACACCCGCTGAGTTGAAAAGCCGCATTGGACAGCTCAGGCAAAAATGGGTATCCCGATGGATTGAAAACCCGAAAGGGCGATCCATGCAAAATAAGGGAATAAGCGAACAACTGCATTCTGAGTTCGTCTGTATCACCTGCAACTTGGTAAGCTTCCAAAGGATCAAGCTTCAATCAGAATCAACTCTCTCCAGAAAGCAAGACGAGAAGAACGTCATTGTCATACGAGTCGTAGCAGAAGAGGAAGCTCCTTGAAAGCGTCGTCAACACCGCCAGCATTTTGTTTCTCAATTTGTAACAATCACCTCATTTCAGGAGATATGTTTCTTTGACTGTATCTTGCCAATTCAGGGCACATGAATTAATAAAATCAGATTTTTCAGTCATGTCATGTTTTTACATTTACGTTTTGCAAGGAGTTGTCTGATATCTCTAAAATACAATTGCATAAGTACGGATGCCGTTCTCTAAAAATAAAAACACATGCTTACAGGGAATATACTTACTCTCGAATGTACTTAACTCCTATGATGGAATCCAGTAAGGGATACCTCGGGACCTTTTGTACGTTCCGTTATCTTTGCAGGATTGCAGGTATCCAGAACGCAACCTGGGGCATGCAGGTTACGTCTCAGCAAGTAGGCAAATCATTATCAACTCGGTCTATCTTCCACATGGCACTAGAAGGTGCCCATTTCCCCAGCGGAGCTGCCAAATCAGCATACACTCAATCTCAGCATCCGAAATGCTCTATCCTCAGCTGAGTTGCTCCCCATTGCTTCCCCCAGCAAAGTTGCCAAATCAACTAACAGGTTTAACACTCAGGGTATCCTCTCGCCAGCCGAGTTGCCTCTCGTTACTCTCCCCCAGCTGAGTTATCAACAGCATTCCCCAGCTGTAGTACCAACCATTCTTCCTCAGCAGAATGCAGAAGTCAGGGAATCATCTCCCCACAGAATCCCCAGCCTCTATTCAGAAGAGCAACGCACGAAGAAATCACAACAGAGGGAGAAAACTTCTACAAACCCCAGCTGGGTTTCTCATTTATAAGGATATGTCAATCGGTGGCATATATCCCCAAGCAGATACCTCATCAGATCTACCAGTGATCTCATCCCCCAGCTGGGAGGTCCATTTCAAGCAGATCAACCAGAGATTTTCACAGCAACGGGATCCGAATCCCGGATCTGTGCCCCTTTGCATAATCATGGCATCCGCATCATATTCACCCCCCAGAGCGTAGCATTCCGTCTAATACGGAGCATTACGGCAAAAATCAAATGCATAGCATAATCATAAGTCATGTTGTGAATTGAACGCTTGTGATTAATAACCATTCATCAGAATACAGATTATTTCCCCCAGAATCCCCATCAGAGTCCCAGCAAAAGCAGCTGCCCTTCCAAATCACAAACACCCGTATATACACCTTTTGGCACCCGTCCGTGTCATCTTTCCCCAGTAAAGTCGCCTGAATACCCGTTACAAACAAATCACCCGTATTACAGATACGTCCTGACACCCGTCCGTGTCATGTCCCAGCAGAAAGCCAAAGACATCCTCTTTGCACTCACATATACTTATATACACTTTCTTGACACCCGTCCGTGTCATATCCCCAGCGCAGTCGCCTAGACTTTGTATAGCAGATACTTGTTAATATTACACTTTTCTCTCTTGACACTCGTCCGTGTCACCCTCCCCAGCAGATAAACACTCATCTATACAATACAATACTCACTACTCATGGTACGCTTATACAGGTACTCGTCCGTATCTTGTATACATCATCACTCACACCCCCCACAGATTCGGCAGTAGTCCTTGTTCTTTGTTAGCCAGTTGGTACTCGTCCGTACCACCATCTCAGAACATTGCGTCTAGTGTTTGTTTCTACATGATACTCGTCCGTATCATAGTCTTAAGGATGCTCGTCCGCATCTTTAATCCATACACCGTGTCAAACACCTTTGTCTTCTTGAATATAGATACTCGTCCGTGTCTATTATTCCCCAGAAGAATCCTTTCAGATGCAACACTCGTCCGTGTTCTTTGTTAACCAGTTGATACTCGTCCGTATCATCATCTCTGAACATGTGTCAGTTTGTTTCTACATGATACTCGTCCGTATCATAGTCTTAAGGGTGCTCGTCCGCATCTTTAATCTATACACAATACCAAACACTTATACCTTTTATTTCTTGGATGTAAGCGCTCGTCCGTGTTTACTATCTCCCCAGTAGATTGCCAACAAATTTTCTTTTTATCTAACACTCGTCCTATGTTATGATACCTTTGAGAGCAGCCGTACCCTGCTGAGTGGTCGTCCTCCACTTCTTGATGGTCGTCCTCCATCATGCTCATCCGATGGCCGTCCCCATCGTTGATTTTAGCAGCCGTCCCCTGCTAGGTGGTCGTCCTCCACCCTCTTGATGATCGTCCTTCATCAACTTTATCCAATGGCCGTCCCCATTGTTGATTTTGGTTATCTAACACTCGTCCTGTGTTATGACAAACCTCGAGAGCAGCCGTCCCCTGCTGAGTGGTCGTCCTCCACTTCTTGATGGTCGTCCTCCATCTTGCTCGTCCGATGGCCGTCCCCATCGTTGACCTTTTCTATCTGATGGCCGTCCCCATCGTTGATATTTTCGGCAGCCGTACCCTGCCAGGTGGTCGTCCTCCACCTTTGATGGCCGTCCCCATCATATTTCCTTTATTCCCAACAGAGAAGCCGCCCCCTGCTAGGTGATCGTCCTTCACCTTTGATGGCCGTACCCCATCATCTGTTTATTTCATTTATTCTTTAACCCGATGGCCGTCCCCGTCGTGGTCCCTTTTCCTTTTTAGCCCGATGGCCGTCCCCATCGTTGGTTACTTTACCTTTATGAACTTGATGGCCGTCCCCGTCACGTTTCATTAATCCTCAGAGAATCTTATAACTTTATCTTGATGGCCGTCCCCATCATAATTTCTTGTTTTTCCCCAGCTAGTCGGCCGTCCCCGTCTTAGCTTTACCTTTTTATCCCCAGCATGTCGGCCGTCCCCGTCATCGCTTTATTTCATACATTTATCCCAGCATGTCGGCCGTCCCCGTCATCGCTCTTTACCCAGCAGTCGTCCTCTGCTCGACGGTCGTCCTCCGTCGCCCACACTTTACAATATACTTTATTTTCCTTTACAATCTATATCCCTTTTCTTCTCCATTTCTGTGAGTGCAAATTTTGGACTGTCTTTGGTATTCGACCACAAGTTATCTTGTTTGGCCTGTTAAGCCGTCGCTTACATCCTGCACAGCTAACTCATGTTTGAATAGGGGCAGATGTAAACACCCCAAATTTGCCCTCACCCATTCACACCATGGCTTGTGATCATTCTCATATGCATAAACACAATCATGTCATCTCACATCTCATTTTTGATTCACTTCATAGCTTTCAAGGCATCTGCACCTAGGGTTTGTGATCTGAGCAATCCCAAAGCATCTTGAGCCATTCCAAAGGCAACCAATCAACTCAAAGGGGTCCATGTGTGTTCTTATATCATATTTCATCTCCTCAAAGTCAAAAATGCAGAGGAATCACAAGAACTAGGGTTTGAGTGGATGCAGGGCCAGCTTGAACTACACAGTTGACTGAAAATTAGGGTTTTGGTTTCAGAGGCCATAACCCCAAATTTTTTGGTCATTCTTGTTTCCATTGATCTCTATATGGTATAGGGAGTATGCATATCAATTTTCATGAAGAAATTCCATGGGGAAGTCATCTGATCAAGAGTTGACTTTTCAGACAAGTCAGTGCAAAATCAGGGCATCTGAGGCCCCCAATGGCCCAACCAATGGGTGATCTTCATCATTTTGAGTGTATATTATCTTTATTTGATCATGGAAGAAGGTGGAAGTTCATAAAAATCAAGAATTTAGGGTTTTTGCAAATGTTGACTTTTTGGGCATAGTTGACTTTTCAAGAATGCATCATTTTATGTCATTTTTCAAGCCTTGATTCTTGATCCAAAAATGCTTCAAATGGAAAAACTTTGGTCATGAAAGTTGTAGATCTCATCTTTCCCTTTTCAAAAAGTACAAGAACATGATCAAACTCTTCTTGGGTCAAAAGTTATGGCAATGCAAAGTTGGCTAAAATCACTAAAATTCAAGTTATGCACCAAATGGAAATTTTGCAAAACCTTGAACCAATGCATCATGTGACCTCTAATTCATTTCAAACCATTACACAAACATTCTCTAAGTCCTAAAAATCAGAATTGGATCAAGTTTGCTCATGTTTTGGTTCATGTAACAAGATTTTCTTTCATGGGAACCATAAAGCAACAAGTTGCAAAACCACTCATTTCACTTCCTACAAACTATGACATTGGATGCTGACTTTGGCTAGCCTCTCACCTCACCCTTTGCTGCGCAGCCCATGCCATGTACTTGCCAAGATCATGAGCCATGCTTCTCTTACACATTATTTGACTTTTTGCAAAAGTTGCCTTACCAATCAATAAAGCACATGTCAAATCAACTGACCAATGAGAGAGAGTTATGTGGACAATTTGCAAGCAAAGCATAAGGGCAAGCAAGGCTGAAACTCATTCATTCACAACATACACAAAACACTCCTCTTTTGCAAGTTCCTTCGAATTTCTCTCCACAGCCTGAAAACACTCAAACTTTCTTCATCATCCAACTCAACACACTTCATAGACAAGAAACCACCAAAGCTCAAGCCTGAAACAAGCCTGAATACTCCATAACCATCCTTCACCTCAGCCTGCATTTTCTATCGAATCTCTCTCCACAAGCCACAAACATCCAAACAAACACCACAGACCTTCTCCATTCATCCTCAGGATCACAAACCATCACTCACCATGGCCTGAAACCTCCAGAAACACCATTGCCATTTTTGATCAAGCTGAAGCAGTTCCCTTCGAATCTCATTATCCAGCCAACTTAAATCCTTTTTGAGCATTCAAACATCTTTGGGGGATCAAGTGGAGCAGATTGCACAAGGAGAGGTGGCCAGAAAGTTCCCAAACTGAAAGCTTCGAATCTCAGGTAGCCTGAAATTTATTTTTCCAGAATTGGTTTTTTAAGTTACAAACTTGTTCTTCATGTCTTGCTGATCATTCTGGTACCATTGGTTTTGAAAATAGTCTTGAAATGAGCATTTAATTTGTTTCTGAAGTTTGCGTGACCTAGAACTTATTCCTTTCGATTCAGCTTATTTAGGAAATATAAATTTGTTTTAGGATAGGGTTTTGATTCGTGAGGATGTGAGGATCATTTCCCAGTTCTTGTTTTTCATTTTTGATGCGTTTTGAGGGATTTGGGAAATTTTCAGGGGGGAGCTGGCCGGAGAAGATGACCGGAAGTCTTCTCCGGCCACCTGAGTTTAATTAGCCCTAATCTGAGTGATTAATGAAGTTTGAATAATACCCCTTGGATGTGTTGACTCGCGCGCATCTGGACGCCCAGGATCTCTCTATTTTGCCCTAATCTTAAGTTGACTTTATTAATTCAGATTAATTAATTTTTAATTGGGATTAATGAAGTTTGAATGTAAGCCTTTAGATTGCACGCGCAGTCAACAAACTTCTCCCCAGATCAAATCCTGGCCATCCCTTGTGATTACTTCTCATTTTCATTATTTTTTATTTCATTTTTTCTCATTTGTTTTGTACAATTTATTTAAAATAGCAAAAATGTTTTAAAAATTATGAAACTTTTTGTCAAGAGTTTCACTAATTTTTAAAACCCAAAAATATTTTTATTTTATTTTTTATCATTAAAAAAGTTTTTTTTAAATATTTAAAAGATTATTTTTAATTGATTAATGGGAATTAATTAATTAAAAATACTTTTAGGTATTTAAAAATTACAAAAAAATTCATGAAATGTTCTAAGACATTTAGAAACATTGTCCAACCTTCAAACCAAATTTCTTTTTTGATCTTGATGCATTTTAAGAATTTTTCATTGAATTAAATCATTTTTTATGCATTATTTTGATCATGGATTCAAAAATTCATTTCTGCCAATTGGTGAAGGTTGAGACATTGATTCTTCTTGAATTGTTTTCTATTTGGCATGTAGTTTCTAGGGTAAAAAGGCCATGAATTGTTCTTGCACTTTCAAATTGTTTGGCATTTGTTTTGTTAAGAACCCTAAAAAACCCTAATAACTTGCAAAAATCATAACTTGAGTTTGGTTGAGAGTTGAGAGCTCCCCTTTGGGAAGTGGTTCATCATAGGCCTAGGTTTTCTTTGGGTGCCATTTTCCTTTTTTTATCATGAGGTTTGCTTCTGTTTTTGGTTTGTGCTTGATGTTTGATCCATGAACCCTAATTTGGGCTTCCATTTGCATCCTTCTTATATTCTCTTGCATAACATGACTTGTCTTTGCATTTTGTGCATGCTTATGATTCATTTGACATCTTAAGACATGTATAAAGCATCCTTGATCATTGCATCTTATGTTTGCCATGTCATTTGTCTTGTATGATTCATAACTTTCCATGCTTGTTCATGCTCCTTAGCTTACATCATATGCATTCATAAGCTTGTATGATCATTTCCATTGTCTTGCCTCATGTTTGCAGCACCTCATAACATCATAATCATCATCAACATGCTTCTGGTTTTGCTTAGCATCATATCATTTCATCTCATCTTGCATTGCATTGCATTTCTTTCTAACATTTCAGGTGGTAAGTAAACTTGAGAAGTGGATTTGCCTTCACTTCTCATAACCTTTCTTTTCATCTCTCTTGCATCCATTGCTGCATTTTTATATGTGTTTGAGTTTGAGCTTGCTCATTCTTCTCCTTCCCACTTTCTTTCTTCAAGTGACTTGACTTCTTGAATGAAGCAAGTCACTTTGCTTCTCTTGATCCTGTTCATCTGCTTCCTGGTGGCTCCTCTGAAGATTTCTCTTGAAAACCTCACAAACCTTAGGATCAACCAAGCATGACAATGAATTAGGGTTTTGATTAGTATCCCCTCATAGTTTTACCTTTGTGTCTCTCTTTGAGTCCTCTCTTCTCACCTCATAATCAGGGACTAAACCCTAAAGGCTTTAAGACTTTGTGATTAAGCTTATGCCTGCATCCTTCTCTTAGGATGGAGTGTATAACTTTAATCCTAAGTATTAAACCCTTAAGGTGTTTAAATCTCTTAATCAATTCATCTAATAATCATCAAGACATTACACTTGTAACTTGGGCCTTGCATTAGGGTTCTAATTCTTCCTTAAGTGGTTAAGAAGGACTAACCCTAGTGTTAATGGACAAGTCCCCCTCAAGTTGTCTTACAAATCATAAAATTCACTTCATCATCATATCATAATCTAAAATCCACTTAATAAAGGTTTGTTTTGTCATGGGTTTAATCCCTAATCATGGATTAAGTTGAGGAGTTTTCCTCAACTTAAACATTCTCATCTATTATCCTTCTTTTAGGATGGTGTAATGAGTCTGTTTAATCCTTGATTATGGCTTAACCTCATTACTCAACACTAAACAAAATCACAAAAACATCTAAATAATCACAAGTAGGTTAATGATCTTAATCCTACATCAAAGGTGATTAAGTGTGAGAATCTGACTTCACACTTAAGGTATTCTCATTACCCCTAATCAGAGGGAAGATGTGATGAGTTTACTAAATCCATTGGTTTAGACTTAAGCTCATTATCTTATGACAAACTCCAAAAAGAAATAAAAGACTGAAAACACAAAAAAACAAACAATAATCGTCTCCTTCGGGATTCTTTTCTCATCACACTCACTCACAATCGAGAACTTGCTTCTTCCGTCTAATGCAAGACAGTTAGCACCTGAGCCAGACAGGTCATACACTTGAGCATTGACAAGCAAGCAGTTCACCAGTCAATTCATCTTTCAGTCTCTTTGGGTCGAACTACGGTGTTCTGACTTCCTCATTGCACGAGAGGATACGTAGGCATAACTTAACGGTTATCGAACAAAAGTCTCTGTCCATTCCCCCTCTTTCCAGCATCTTTCTCTTAGCCTCATTATCTTGAGCAATTCATTCTCATTCTTACACTGACACATCATTTATACATGTTACACTTTACACTCTTTTACACTGACACCTGTACACATTGCCTTCCAGCTCTTTTACACACAGATTGCACTGACACTACCCCTTTAAAACACAAATCTTTTAAGCGTGGATCCCGTCGAGTACGGCGGACAATCTGGGTGCTAATACCTTCCCAGGTTGTAACCAACCCCCTTTCTCAGTCTCTCTGGTTCGCAACCGTCTTATCCATATCTTTCTAGGTCTATGCAACATTGCCTTTCCTCCGGGATAAAAATGCCTAGCTGGCGACTCTTTTCATTCTCCAGTGAGTTCACGGCTGTGTGTTCTCACTGTTCCCTTCGCCGACCGTTCGCGTCTGTACCTTCATATGACCCATTTTCATTTGTCGGGAGCGACACCTGCCCCTACTTGTATGAATGTAATTTGTTTCACCGGCTCTTCGGGGTCCCACAAAAGGTTTTCTGGGATTACTGGATGAACTTGCACCATTGTCGGAAATTTTGCCCATCTTCAGGAGACTTTCAATCCTTTCACCAGCTATGACCACATCAGCAAAGCTGATAAAGGAGAAGGCAGCCAATCTATCAATATAGGTCCCTTGCAACGTATTCATGAACATGTCAGCCATTTCCCTCTCTGACATGGGTGGTTGGACAGCAGCAGCAAGCTGTCTCCAACTTTGGGCATATTCCCTGAAGCTTTCTCGGGAAGACTGAGACATTCCCATTAGGAGGGTCCTGTTAGGAGCCATGTCCAGATTGTATTGATATTGCCTGATGAAAGCTTCAGCTAAGTCTTTCCAGCATCTGATGGTAGCTCTGGTAAAGTGTGAATACCACTCTCTTGAAGCCCCAGTCAGACTGTCTTCAAAGTAGAACATCCACAGCTTTTCATCCATGGTATACGCTTTAAGTCTTCCCAGGAAAGACTGCAGGTGAGTTCGTGGACAAGAGGTTCCATTGTATTTCTCAAAGCACGGGGGTTTGAATTTATGGGGAATTCTCACCCCGTCCACTAGTCCCATATCCATCACATCGAAGCCCAAGGAATTCTGAGACTCCAAAGATCTCAACTTCTCAGCAATTTCATCCAATCTCCTGTCATAGACTTCATCTCCAGCTCCCAAAACGGTAAACTGTTCTTCTTGGGGATCCTCTTGTAAGATTCTCCCACCTGCAGTATTGCCTTGCACATTTCTCGGGATGTTGGCTTCCGGATCCAGATGAGGTCCAAATACTGGTGGGTCAATACGAGGCTAGCCCCGTTCATTGTTACTAGTCCCTCCTGTTCCAAGATGAGGTTCCTCAGGAGTTTGCTTCTCCACCAGCTCTCTTAACCTTTCTTGACTCTGGGCCAAGCCAGTCATCACAGCCATGAATTGATTCATCTGATTTCTCATCTCCTCTCTCTCATTAGCCATCTGATTTCTGACCTCAATCAGATCCTGATGTACTTGTTCCATTTGAATACCAGGAAGGTTGTTGCGAGTCGGGTACCGGTGCGCGCGATTGACAGGGAACACTTGGCGACGAGCAATGTTTCCTGAGATCACAACAAAGTTAGAAACAAAAAATGATAAAACCTACAAAACAAAACAAAAGTTAGTATGCAATGCAGTATGCTTATATTTTTTTCCAAGGTATCCGGTTTGGTTCTTGGTTTTGACCTTTCCAGACCTCGAGGAAGATGCTTGATGTTGTTGAGAGAAAACCCAAATGAAAACAAACTGAAATATATTACAAATGGTGAATTTTGGCTTCCAGCTGTTCAATCTTGGCTTGAATTTTCTGGTCTTCTTCTGTACGGGCTTCAGTGATCCTGACCCACCTAGCCTGACTCTCTTGCAGATAGAGCTCAATCCTAGCCTTCTGAATTTTGGCTTCTTTACAGGCATTCTTCAATATTTGTTCCCCAGCTCTTGCTTTCCTGATGTAGTCCTCTGTCTTCTCAATTTTGGCAAGATGCTCCACCCTGAGCTTATCCAATCTCTCAATGTCCAGACGACCATCACTCCTTTCCTAAAGAGTCTTCTTTAAAGCTTGAGATAGGTTCTCATTTCTTTCCTTCATCTTCTCAAATTCTTCCAGGCTGACAGTTTCTGCTGGCTGTACTGTAGATGGTCCAGGTATGTCTTCCAAGGTGAAAGGCATTCCAGTAATCTGAGCTCTAGTACGGGACCAGTCATAGTATTGGGCTGAAGCAACATTATTACACCTTCAAAGAATAGCCATCCCTTTTGTATGAATGTTGTCCCAAGCCCAGGACGCTTGTCTGACAACAGCTGAATTAGGTTTTACTTCACAATACAAGGTCTCAGCTAAATCTTGTCCTCTGGGAGAGTGAACCAAAGCATAACCCAATTGTCTCTTAAACAGCAAAGGATTGTAGTTGATACAACCTTTTACTCCTATCAGAGGCACATTTGGGTATTGTCCAAAGCTGGTGATAATGTCCTTGCCCTTGGAGCTCTGGGTGCACCATCTAATATCATCTGAAGTCAAAGCATTGAGCCTCTTGGCCCAATTCTTCTGTTGGTGAGGATTCAGGAAGGCATCTGACTTAGGAAGGTGTCTGAGCAGCCAGGTGTAAAATAAAGGAGCACAACATCTCACCAACTTCCCCCTTTGTTTCTCATTCCTCTGATGAATGGAGTAGTAAAAGTCTCCCAGCAGCGTGGGTACTGGGTTCTTTAGAAGAAACAGATGGATGGCATTCTTGCTGACAAATTTGGGCTCATCTGCAAACAGTATAACCCCATATATGCTGAGGGCTAACAATGCACAGACTGCCCTCCACTCCCCTAATGAGGCCTTCAGGATGGCCTAAGAAATCAAGAAGTCCAAATGCAAACCAGGGATTCCAGCTTTTGTTGTCATACTTTGCTCAATCAAGGCAGGTTCCAAATACAATGCTTTTGCTACTTCTCCATTGCTGGGAGCTGGCATTTCTGGGTTGAAGGGGATTCCACCCCTGATAGGTACCCTAATCAATGAAGAAAATTCCTCCAACAGAGGCCCTAGCTGGAAGTCTGGAAAGGTGAAGCATCTCAAGGGAGGGTCATAAAACTGTAAGCATGTGTGGATCATGCTTCTCTGAGAAGGATCAAGATCCATAACCATATCCAGGATACCTCCATAGTGCTCTCTAAACAATGGGATGTGGTCAGGGGTGATAAGTGACTGGACCTGCCTGATACCAGTCAACACAGGCTCAAAGAAGTGGTAGGATATGTTGCTCTTCCTGGGAGTAGTCATGAATGCTGCTGAAGATACTGAAGATTGGTACTGATGAAGATCACAGGCTGATGCTGGAAGTGAGCCACTGACAGGCTGATGCTGGTGATGATAAGGATAGCTGAAACAGATAACTGATGAAGACAGTTGAAGTAGAGGTCTATGCAGAAGAAGGGGTCAAAAACCAAACCAGATATGATATGGATACCCTGAAAAGCAAATAAACAAATGTTAAATGATGCAAATGATGATATATGAAAATGATATGCAAGGGTTTGTGATCAAGCTGGATCTGATTATCTGTCCTGATATATAAGGCCCATATATGTTCAATAAGTCCAAATGAGGGTTCAGAAATCCAGTAACCAGGGTGGGGGACTCAAATAAAGAGTCACATGTCCAGGGTTAATCACAAGAACTGTCTAAAATGAGGTACTCTTAAACAAAACAGTAACAGGGTATGATGTGGCCAAGGGTACCTGCAAACATGTAAACAACCCAACCCCCTCATATGTAGTGTTCTAAAACAAGGATCCTCAGACTTGGATCAATTATAAGAAGTGTAAACACTTCTAACCCAGAGGTACAGTGTTTACAATAATCATAAGAGATCCTCCTCTAATTCACCTCAGCTTCTGAAGGTCATAATAAAGGTCATCCAGACTTAGCAGGCTTCCTAGATAGCCCTGGCACTACAGGAAATCTATAGCACAGAGTTCTCAAGAAGAAACCCACATCTGAACCGTGTTTCATATTCCCGCACCAGACCGAAATGGAATGGGAAAGAACATGAACCACTCTAGCCTATGTGTCACTCAGGTCCCAGGTATAGGACCTCAAACTCTCAATGGAACCCCACCCACCAAAACAGAAGCCAGATCCAGCAATGATAACGACAGTATGAGATATGAAAAACTGTAAAGGAAAGCAATAAATAAAGTTGTACATAAAGAAGTAAATAAAGCAAGTAAATAAACACAATTAGCACATAACACCCTAGTAAACACAAATCAAACAAACGCTAGGAGGAACCCACAAAAAGAACCAGAAGCCCTGGTTACAATATAAAAATCCCCAGCAGAGTCGCTAAGTTGTCGCTCCCACCAAATGACGCCCGGTCAAGAGGGGTACTGACGCGAACGGTCGGCGAAAGGAGAGAACACACAAGGGTGAACTAAAAAAAAAAGAGTCGCCAGCAAGGCATTTTTATCCCGAGGGAAAGGTAATGCTGCATAAACCTAGAAAAGATGGATAAGACGGTCGCGAACCAGAGAAACTGAGAAAGGGGGTTGGTTACAACCTGGGAAGGTATTAGCACCCAGATTGTCCTTCGTACTCGACGGGATCCACGCTTGAAAGATTTGTGTTTTAAAGGGGTAGTGTCAGTGCTATTTTGTGTGCAAAAGCCGGAAAAGAATGCAAGTGTCAGTGCTGGAAGAAAGTGAAGTGTATAAGAGAAGTGTCAGTGTAAAGAAAGAATGTGAATCTCAAGACTATGAGGCTTAAAGAATAATGCTGGAAGAAGAGGAGGGAGTGTACAAAGACTTTTGTTCGATAACTGTTAAGTTATGCCTACGTATCCTCTCGTGCAATGAGGAAGTCAGAACACCGTAGTTCGACTCAAAGAGACTGAAAGATAAATTGACTTGTGAACTGCTTACTTGTCTATGCTCAAGTGTATGACCTGTCTGGCTCAGGTGCAAACTGTCTTGCATTAGACGGAAGAAGCAAGTTCTCGCTTCTGAGTGAATGAGATGAGAAAAAGAATCCCGGAGGAGACGATTATTGTTTGTTTTTGAGTTTTCAATCTTTTATTGCTTTTGGAATTTTTCATAGGAAAATGAGCTTAAGCCTAAACCAAAGGTTAGTAAACTTATCACATCCTCCCTCTGATTAGGGGTAATGAGAATACCTTAAGTATGAAGTAAACACCTCACACTTAATCACCATGATGTAGGATTAAGATCATTAACCTACTTGTATTTATTTAGATGTTTTTGGTGTTTTTGTTTAGTGTTAAGTAATGAGTTTAAGCCATAATCAAGGATTTAATGGACTCATTACACCATCCTAATAGAAGGATAATAGATGAGAGCATTTAAGTTGAGGAAGGATCCTCAACTTAATCCATGATTATGGATTAACCTCATGACAAAACAAAGCCTTTGTTAAATGGATTTTAGTTAATGGTAAGGTTAAGAAATGAATTTTAGGGTTTATAAGACAACTTGAGGGGGACTTGTCCATTAACACTAGGGTTAGTCCTTCTTAACCATTTAAGGAAGAATTAGAACCCTAATGCAAGGCCCAAGTTACAAGTTTGTTGTATTAGTGATTATTAGGTGAATTGATTAAAGGATTTAAACACATTAAGGGTTTAACACTTAGGATTAAAGTTATACACTCCATCCTAATAGAAGGATACAGGCATAACCCTAATCACAAAGTCTTAAAACCTTTAAGGTTTAGTCCTTGATTATGAGATGAGAAGAGAAGACACAAAGATGACACAAAGGTGAAACTAATGGGGGACTAATCAAACCCTAATTATGATCATGCTTGTTTGTTCCTAGGGTTTATGAGGCTTGCAAAAGATCTTCAAGAGAAAAGCCACCAATGGAAGAAGCAGATGAAAAGAGGAAGAAGCAGAAGAAGCAAGTCAACTTACTTCACTTAAGAAGATAAGTTGCTTGAAGAAAGAAAGTGAGAAGGAGACATGAATGAGCAAGCTCACTCTAATACACAAGTAAAATCCAGCAATGAATGCATAAGAGAGATGAGAAAATATTATGAGAAGTGAAGGCAAATTCACTTCTCAAGTACTTACCACCTGAAAAGTTAGCAAAAGAAATGAAATGAAGTGAACATGAAATGAATACAATGATGCAAACCAAAACCAGAAGCATAAACATGATGTTAATGATGCTAAGAGATGATGCAAACACATGTCAAGAGTTGTGGATGATCATACAAGGATGAAGGTGCAAATGAGGCATGCTTTGAACCATGAAAGTTCATGAAAGTTTATGAGATGGAAAGGATGCACAACATGGAAAATGAATGGTGCAATGATCAATCACGATTCTAATATTTCCTAAGATGTCTTAGAAGTTATGTGGATGCACAAAATCTCATGGCAAGTTCATGTATGAAAGCAAATGAGAGATGAATGCAAATGAAAGCCAAAATTAGGGTTTATGCACAAGATTCAAAGCAAAATTCAAAATCAGAAGCAAATGACAAGATAAAAAATTGAAAATGGGATCATAGGAACCCTAAACCTACATAAGTTCACTTCCCAAAGGAGGGGACCTAACTCTTAACCTAATGGAGGTTATGATTTTCTCAAGTTGGCTAGGGTTTTAAGGCACCTCAAAAGTAAAAATGCACATCAATTTGAAAATGAAAGATAAATTCAAACCAATTTACCCTAGAAACTACATGCCATGAGGAATTCAATGCAAAAAGAACCAACATCAAACTCTTCATGGTTAGGCAGAATGAATTTTTCTAAGTTAAGACAAAAATATTGACCTTTAAGAAGTTTAATTCCAAAGAAAAATGTCAAAACATGTCAAGAACCAAAAAGAAATTTGTTTGAAGAGTTTGATAATGTTCCTAAATGTATTAAAATGCAATGTGAATTTTTTTGTGATTCTTAGAAACCTAAATGCTATTTTAATTAATTAATTCTCATTAACTAATTAAAATATACATTTAAATATTTTTAAAATACGAAAATTATGCAAAAAATAAAACAAAAATTATTTTCAGAAAGAGAAAAATATTTTAAGGTGTGATGCAAAAAATGAGATTTCTTAGAAATGATTTGCTATTTTAAATAAAATGTGCAAAACAAATGAATAAAAAAGAAAATAAAATAAAATTAAATGGGAGGTAATCAGATCCAAGAGCCAGGATTCAAAACTGAGACGCGGGAGTTGACTACGCGCGTGATCTAGTGGCTCTAATTCAAACTGAACAAATCTTAATTAAATAATTAATTAATCCTGATTAAATTAATTAATTGAAAATTAGGGTTAAGTGAGACAATCTGGGCCACACACGCGCGCGGGTAAATCAAATCCAAAGGCCAGTATTCAAACGGAACCCTAATCCTGATTAAGACACTTAATGACTTTCAGGTGGCCGGAAATGACCTCCGGTCATCTTCTCCGGCCACACTCTCCCCTGAAAAACTCTATCTCACTCCCTAGGTCATGAAATCAAACCAAAATCTCCAGAACTCATCTCTTAACATTGAATAACAAGAATCCATGGACAAAAACAATTTATTTTAGCCATACAGAGAGAATCGAAGAAAAACAAATTTAGGGCAAAAGTTTCAGAGCAACATAAAATGCTTGTTTCTGGCTCATTTTCAAAAATGATTACATCCCCATGATCAGAGCAACACATATAACAACTTTATAACTAAAAAACAAGATTCTGGAAAAAAAGTTCATCATGCTACCTAAGGTTGAGCTTTCGAATCCTGTACTTTCTGACCTTCTTCTTTGTGCTATTCCACTCCAATGACCTCCCTGATGCTTCTAGTGAGCTTGAAAAAAGTTTATGTGGAGGGTTTTGAAGCTTTCAGTTCAGGGGTGGTGAAAATCGTATTTCTGTTTGGGGTGTTTTCAGGCTGTTTTAATGGGTGAGAAATGATCAGTGAAGCATTTTGAGATGAATGGTGGAAGAAGTTTTGAGAATCAATGGCTGAGTTATGGGATTCGATAGAAAATGCAAAAGAGGGAGTTTTTGTGGTTGCTGCCTTGTGGGAGAGCTCAGGCTATGTTCTTATGTCAAATGGCTTGTGTTTGGTCCATGTATCAAGATGTGATAGGCCTGTGGAGTTGGTGTGGGCTATGCTGTTTGGTATGGCTTGTTTTGCAAAATGTCAAGGCTATGTGTCCTTTGAGGTATGGGCTGTTTCAGGCCTAGGACAAAGGCATGTCTGCTGCAGCTTGATTCAAGGATGACCATGGAAATGAGATTGAGGCAAATCAGCAAGTTTGAAGGGAAGTTGTGGGAGGTTTTGCAATTTTGGCAAAGTTTGGCCCTTTCTTGATTTCTTCATACACAAGTCATGAAACTTGGAAATTCTTGGACCAATTCTGACTTTTAGGCATTGCATTATGATGTTATGATGTGTAGAAGTCCATTTGAAGTCATAAAATAGCTTGGCATGAGTTTTTGCAAAAATCCCTCTTTGGCACAAAAGTGAAAATTAAGTGATTTTGTCCAACTTTGCAAGGCCATAACTTTTGTTCTAAAATGAATTAGGTCAAGTTCTTGTACTTTTTGAAAATGGGAGGATCTAATTTACCACTTTCATGACCCAAAATTTTTCATTTGAAGCAATTTTGGATCAAAAAGAGGAGGTTGAAAAACTTTCCCAAAATGGCAAGTTTACATTACAAGTCACTTTCCCAAAATGGCAACCTTGCAAATGGCTTGAAATTCTTCAATTTTGTGAACTTCTAACTTCTTCTAAGATCAAATAAAGATCGTACATATTCAAAATGATGGAGAAAACCCTTTGGTTGGGTGATTGGGGGCCTCAGATGCTCTGATTTTGCACTGACTTGCTCAAGAAGTCATCTATTGATCAGATGCCTTCCCCATTGAATTTCTTCATCAAAATTGGTATGCATGATCCTAATATCATATAGAGACCAATAGAAACAAGAATGACCAAAAATTTTGGAGTTATGGCCTCTGAAACCAAAACCCTAATTTCAGGTCATCTGTGTAGTTAAACCTGGCTCTGCTTCCATGCCTTTCTCAGTTCTTGTGATTATTTGACTTCCTTGACCTTGGGAGGATATAATATGATGCTTGAACATTCATGGACCCTCTTGAGATGATTGAAGGCCTTTGGAGTGGCTCAGATGACCCTTGGATTGCTCAGATCACAAACCCTAGGTGCAGATGACTTAGAACTAATGCAGTGAAGCAAAAATGCACTATGAGATGATATGATTGAGCTTATGCAATATGAAAAGAATCACAAGCCATGGTGAAATGAGTGAGGGAAAATTTAGTGTGTTTACAGCTTCCCCTATTCAAACATGAGTTAGCTGTGCAGGATGTAAGCGACGGCTTATCATTCAAACAAGATAACTTGTGATTGAATACCAAAGACAGTCCAAAATTTGCACTCACCGAATGAAGAAGAAAAGGGATATAGATTGTAAAAGAAAATAAAGTATGATTATAAAGGTAGGGCGACGGAGGACGACCGTCGAGCAGGGGACGACTGCTGGGAAAAAGCAATGACGGGGACGACCGACATGCTGGGGAAACAGAGAGATTACGATGGGGACGACCATCAAATACAACAAGGTTCTCTGGGGATTGAAGGTGAAGTAAATGATGGGGACGACCATCGGGTTTGCAAAGTAAAGGTAAACAATGATGGGGACGGCCATCAGGTTCATGAAATAGATGATGAGGGACGGTCATCAAAGGTGAAGGAAGATCACCTAGCAGGGGACGACTGCTCTGTTGGGGATAAGGACGAGGGACGGTCATCCCAGGTGAAAGAAGATCACCTGGCAGGGTACGACTGCCGAAAATATCGCGACATAGGACGAATGCCGGATAGAAAAGGTCGACGATGGGGACGACCATCAGATAGGCATGATGAAGGACGATCACTTAGAGGTGAAGGACGATCACCTAGCAGGGTACGGCTGCTCTCAGGGTTTATCATGACATAGGACGAATGTCAGATAACAAGATCAACAATGGGGACGACCATCGGATAAAATGATGAAGGACGATCATCAAAAGGTGAAGGACGATCACCTAGCAGGGGACGGCTGCTCAAGCATCGCGACATAGGATGAATGTCGGATAGGAAGGGGTTCTAATGAATAGAGACTCCGCTGGGGATGATAAAGGACGATCATCAAAAAGGTGAAGGAAAATCACCTGGCAGGGTACAACTGCCGAAAGGTATCATGACATAGGACGAATGTCAGGTAGAAAGGAAATAATTTATCAAGATTTGCCGGGAATTCTTTGACTTCCTTGACCTTGGGAGGATATAATATGATGCTTGAACATTCATGGACCCTCTTGAGATGATTGAAGGCCTCTGGAGTGGCTCAGATGACCCTTGGATTGCTCAGATCACAAACCCTAGGTGTAGATGACTTAGAACTAATGCAATGAAGCAAAAATGCACTATGAGATGATATGATTGAGCTTATGCAATATGAAAAGAATCAAAAGCCATGGTGAAATGAGTGAGGGAAAATTTGGGGTGTTTACAGCGAGGTGTAAGTTATCCCTCGTGGTGGATAGGTCTTAGCATGAGATTACTTCACAAAGAAAAGCATAAAAAACAGTTCTTAACATAAAATCACAAAAACACTTAATAAATGTTAATAGGTCAGTGTGTTTGAGCCTTCACTTGTGGGACTAGATTTGGGGATTTCCTCCATAGATAGGTGTGCCTCTTGCGCATTCCATTTCGGGATGATGTGAGACGTACACATCCTAGTGAGTAAGACTTAGGTACACTTACCTATGCACACTTCACTCATAAAAAGCTTCTAAAAAACACTGAACAAACAATAAGCATCTTTCCTTCGGGAATTCCTTTCTCATCTCATTCGCTCCGTACGTGAACTTTCTCCTACTTGTCATTTTGCAAGACGGTTACGCACTCGTCGTCCGAGCCTGCAACACCTGAGCATTGACATAGGCAGTTCAAGCCTTAATTCACAAGCAATTTATTTTCTACCCCTAGTTAGGGGAATTACAGCGTCTATGATCTTCATTGTCCTGATGAGGTACGTAGGCAGCGGGGTAGGGCCCGTTCGAGCACACTCTTTTATTTTCCCTACATTTTCCCCCTTTCTTTTCTATCTTATCCAGTTTCAGTTTCAGTTTTGCAGCAGCTTTCATTTCTTCACCCTTTGAAACAGATTTCTTTGCAAGCGTGGATCCCGTCGGGTACGGCGGACGATCTGGGTGCTAATACCTTCCCAGGTCGTAACCGACTCCCGAACTCAGTCTCTTTGGTTCGCAGGACCCGTGTCCTTCCTTTTCTTTTCTTTGGTTTGTGCAGCATTGCCGTTCCCGTTCCTTCGGGATAAAAATGCCTGGATGGAGACTCTATTCTTTTTCCGCGCCACTTCCGCGTTTGTACCAGGATGGAAATCCGGGGAGCGACAGCTGGCGACTCTGCTGGGGATCGAACCCAGAATCTCTGGTTCCCTTGTGAGTCTCTCCTAACGCTTGCGTGTTTCTGTTTCTTTGGGTGTTGACTGTTTGTTGTTGTGCGTTGTGCTTTACTATTGTTTATTTACAACTTTATTTACAGTTTTCAGTATTTATTTTCCGCATCATATATATCATACTGGACTGTCTAGACTGGTTTTCTGTTTTGTGGGCTCGGGTGATACTATTTCTGAGAGATAAGCCAAGTACCCGGCTTGAGTGCACTATAGGACTAAAGTGGACATATTGTACTCACATGTGACTTGATGAGTGGTGATGTATTTCACGCCCAGATTGCGACCGTCTTGGAAATATCTTGTGTGGGGATATCCTACACTTCGGGATAGGACCTTGATAGTTATGTGCATCTGGGGAACGATCATTGAGAACCTTTGTGGAAATAACCCTCTCCAGTCGTGACAGTGGCAGACCACATTCAGTGGCAAACCCATTCGCACCCGAGGCTCCACTGGGGACTCGCATAGGATGGCGTGGTTCTCTTATAGGAACTCAGTCAAAGCATCTGGTCGTATGACAATAGTACTGTATCCTACGGGCTGAATGTACTATTATTTCTCGATTGCAACGCTCGAAGCTGGGGACTTATAAGGGATGCTTGTTTTTCCCGGACTCAGTTGAGGCCTCCCTGCGTAGTACATAATGCCAAACCGATTCCATGATTTGGTCATGAGCCATTTCTCGGAAATGGTGGAAGTATTATTGAGTGTTTGTGGGTTGTTATTCAAAGGATTTGGGTTTCTGATCACTTGGCTTTGACATCCAGATTCCAGACAGTCCCAGATGGATCATATGTCTTTGCATTTGCATTTGCATTGCATCATTTCATCATTAATCATGTTTTGTTTTCATTCACAGGTTCATATCTTTGCTTCCGGTTCCGGTATCCTCTTCAGAGATGGAAGATCCTCGCAAGCAGAATATTCATTTCAAGTTTTTTGACACTAAGGTGGCCTGTTAAAGAAGATGGTGAAGCTGATCACACCCAATCATGTAGAGAGGTTCAGGAAGGCTTATGGGAGTATTCTGGATGTGCTGGTGGAGCTAGATCCTTCTGAGAGAAGTGTCATTCACACCCTGCTTCAGTATTATGATCCTCACCTCCGTTGTTTCACTTTTCCTGATTTTCAGTTAGGTCCTTTGCTGGAGGAGTATGCTTTGATCTTGGGAGTTCCTGTTCGAGGCCAGATTCCGTTCAATGCTGAGATGAGTAGACCTGCACCTGAGGCTATTGCCAAGGCTCTTTATTTGAGCACTTCTACTGTGAATGCTATGACCATCATTAAGGGAGGTGTACCTGGGTTTTCTTTAGAGACTTTGGTAAAGAAGGTGGAAGAGTTGGCTGTTGAGGAGGAATGGGATTCTGTCTGTGCTATCTTGGCCCTTTCTATCTATGGAATTATTTTGTTTGCAGATATGGAGAAGTTCATAGATATGAATGCCATACATCTCTTCTTGCTGAAGAATCCTGTGCCTACGTTGCTCGAAGATTTGTATTACTCGGTGCACTCACTACGCCAAAAATGCTTTTTAACAGCGCATCTTAGACAGCGCTTTTAAGAGAAAGCGCTGTCTAAGATTAAAATTAAAATTAAACACGGAAAATGGTCCAAAAAAATAATGAAAGCGCTGTCTCAGGGGGGGTCTTAGACAGCGCTTTCAAAAAGCGTTGTCTAAGACCATGCATTAGACAGCGCTTATAGAAAGCGCTTTTATATATATACCTTAGTCAGCGCTTTTGATAAAGCGCTGTTTAAAGTTTTTAAATTAAAAAAAAAATAAAACCAAAAGCGCTGTCTAAGGGGGGGTTTAGAAAGCGCTTTTGGAAAGCGCTGTCTAAGGGGGGGGTTTAGAAAGCGCTTTTGGAAAGCGCTGTCTAAGGCATACCTTAGAAAGCGCTTTTCCCAAAAGCGCTGTCTAAGGTCTTATTAAAATTAAATTTCATACTTCTATTTTCATTCTCTGTTCTTTTCGTTTTCCCTCCTGCGAACGTTTCCAGAGCGAACCCTAACAGCGAACGTTTCCAGAAGAACTTGAAGTCATTGATGTCATTGAAATTTGTTTGAATCGTTCTCCTGTCTTCATCGCGGTATGTATTTCACGTTTTCATTCATTCATTCACGTTTTCATTCATTCATTCATGTTCTTCGTTTCAGTTCTTCATTTCAGTAATGTAGTCATTTCTGTTTTCGGATTTCAGTCATTCGTTTCAGGCATTGCAAGAGTTAAATCGTTCATTTCTGAAAGTGTTTGAAGAATCTCATTACGGTATGTGTTTCAGTTTTGATTTTTTTAGGAATTGTTCATTTCCCTGATTTAGCATGCTTTTTGTTCTGGTTGTGGTTGGTTAGGGAAAAGTCAGTACTTTTCGTAACTCAGTTTTCTTTTATAACTAATGCATATACATTCTTCAATGTTTATTGTTTATCTGTGCATGTGTTTCTCCCGGGTTATTAAAAATATTGATAACAGTGTTACCACTTATCATAGTTGTTTGTCTTTAAAAAGAAATATGCCTGTTTATCATCTAATTTAAAAGTATTATTACATTATGTATTAATACATATCTCAAAATATGAATTGTTGGGAATCCATCAACTTAATATTTAGATGATAGATCCTTGTTCTTCTCCTCATTGGCATCAACTTTACCCAAAACAGTTGGAGTTTCAAGAAGATTCACTAACTAAATCGATTGAAATTACTAGTTTGGTTGAAAGAAGAAAAAAAAAATTGGACCAAATTTGTCCCTAAAATAAGGATGTAGCAGATTTAGAGTATAGGACAAACATGAGTTTTTCTTAACATCTAATTTTTTTATATTATAGAAATATTTTCTTTTTTGAGTCATTTATTAGTACTTGTTATTAATTCAAAGAACTGTCTTAATATATAAAATATATAGTTATCAACGAGTATGTTTGGCTCTAAATAATATAGAAATGCCTTAAAAGATCTAAACTAAAAGAAAAGAGAAATAGCTATTTAAGAAAATTAAAAGAAAAATGATTTGATCTTTTTATAAATCCATTTGTTTCAGTTTTTCTATAAACCGTTTATTTTAGTTTGTTTTTTCAAATGATTTTGGAAAAATAACACTAGACATCCTTTATTTTAAAATATTAAATTATTTTTATTAATGTTTTTTAAAATATTAAAATATTAAGTTATTTTAAATTAATGAAAGTGATGAGGTAATTAAAGTTGGTATATTGGCGTATCGGATACGTTATTGAAGTTTATATTAACATTGGTTATGTATACGTTTTTTAAGTAGGAAAACCATGGATAAAACATGGATCTGTGCCGATCGAATGACCAAAGAGTACGAGAGTGGGGTTGCGGAATTTGTTAAGTATGCTGTTCAACACGCTGAAAACCCCAGACGAATGCATTGTCCTTGCTTGCGTTGTTGTTATATTGGTAAGGTTGACGCACATGGATTGAAATCGCATTTGCTGAGGCATGGAATTGATCAAAGTTATCAGTGTTGGATATTTCATGGTGAGAAAATTAACGGGAATGTTGAATCGAGTGGAAAAAGTAATACGACCTATGCTTCATACGACAAAGACACGGAAACATATGATTGTGATCGAGTTGAAGAGATTGTAGAAGCACTGGAAGAAGATCTTCATGATTGTCCTGAAATGTTTGAGAGGATGGTAAGCGATGCAGAGAAACCGTTGTACAAAGGTTGCACTAAATTCTCAAGACTTTCTGCGGTATTAAAGTTGTACAACTTAAAGGCGGGCAATGGATGGTCGGATAAAAGTTTCACAGAGTTGTTGGCCCTTATGAGAGAAATGCTACCGGATGATAATGTTCTTCCTAATCGAACCTATGAGGCAAAAAAAATGTTGTGCTCTATTGGCATGAGCTATGATAAGATACATGCTTGTCCTAACGATTGCATTTTGTTTCGTAACGAATATGCAACGTTAACTGAGTGCCCCAAATGCGGTTTGTCTCGATATAAGAAAAGATTATCTCCCGCAAAAGTCTTATGGTATTTTCCGATAATTCCGAGATTTAGGCGCATGTTTCGTAGTGAAACCGATGCAAGACATCTTACTTGGCATGCAGATGAAAGAATTACCGATGGAAAGTATCGGCATCCGGCTGATTCACCACAGTGGTCGAAGATTGATAATGATTATCCTGAGTTTGGATCAGAAGCAAGAAACCTTCGATTGGCATTATCTACTGATGGAATGAACCCACATGGTCTTCAAAGTATTTCACATACCACATGGCCTGTGATTCTTATGATTTATAACCTACCTCCGTGGCTATGTATGAAGCGTAAGTACATGATGTTATCTATGTTAATCTCTGGGCCTAAACAACCAGGTAATGACATAGACGTATACTTGACACCTCTGATCGAAGATTTAAAGATTTTGTGGGAGAACGGTGTGGAGGTTTATGATGGATATAGGAAAGAAAGTTTCAATCTGAGGGCGATGTTGTTTGGCACAATTAATGATTTTCCAGCATACGGGAATCTATCTGGGTATAGCATTAAGGGTCAACGTGCGTGTCCTGTTTGTGAAGACGGAACCGATACGATCCGATTGGAACTTTGCCAGAAGAATGTGTTTCTCGGTCATCGTAGATTCTTACATTCTAAACATCACTACCGTGGGTGGAGAAAAGCATTCAATGGAGACACCGAACATCGTAGAGCTCCACCCGCATTGTCAGGTGAACAAGTTTTTGAAAAGGTGAAAGATGTGCGTACTGAGTTTGGCAAGCCTTTTGCACATAAGATTGTGAAAGGTGGGTGGAAGAAAAGGTCGATATTTTTTGAATTGCCATATTGGAAGTCTTTGTACGTGAGACATTTTCTCGATGTTATGCATATTGAAAAAAACGTATTTGAAAGTGTTATCGGTACATTACTCAATATAAAAGGCAAGTCTAAGGATGACCTTAAAGCAAGGGAGGACATGTTAAAAATGGGAATGAGAACTGAATTAGCACCCGTGAAGAAAGGAAGACGAACATATCTACCACCTGCTGCTTTTACTTTACCTAGAAAGGAGAAAATTTTTTTGTGTAAGTCTCTGAGTGAAGTAAAGGTTCCAGAAGGATACTCATCTGATATCAGAAGACTTGTTTCTATGAAAGACCTCAAGTTGAAGAATTTGAAGACACATGATTGTCATGTTATAATGGAACATTTTCTACCGATCGGTATACGTTCTATTTTGCCAGAAAAAGTAAGAAGTTCCATAACTAAATTGTGTTTTTTCTTTAGGTCAATTTGTAGTAAGGTGATCGATCCCGAGATCTTACCAACACTACAAAAAGAGATTGTAATTACCTTGTGTGAGCTTGAAATGTATTTTCCTCCGTCTTTTTTTGACATAATGGTTCATTTAGTTGTTCATCTTGTGAAAGAGACACAGTTGTGTGGACCAGCTTATATGAGATGGATGTACCCTGCTGAACGGTATATGAAAATATTAAAAGGGTACGTGAAATCCCGAAGTCGACCAGAGGGTTGTATTGTTGAACGATACATTGTTGAAGAAGCTGTTGAGTTTTGTACTGAATATTTGTCTAACGTTCAATCGATTGGACTCCCCAGAGCTCAGATTTTCGACAAAATGGAAGGTAAAAAATTAATTGGGAATAAAATTGTGACAATATCAAGGGATGAACGGGATCAAGTTCATTTGTATGTTCTGCACAATAATAATGAGGTTGAGCCATATGTTGAAATGCACAAGGATGTACTCCGAAGGTTAAATCCGAACAGAAATGAAAATTGGATAGTTATAGAGCACAATCAAAGTTTCATACAATGGTTGAAGGATCATATTTATTTGAAGCGCTCTTCAGATCCTTCTTCGGTAACAGAAAGGTTGAGATGTTTGGCATATGGTCCAAGTTTGCATGTGTTTTCTCATAGCGCATATTCAATTAATGGATACACATTTTATACCAAAGAACAAGATGATAAGAGTACTATGCAAAATAGTGGTGTCACCGTGCTAGCTGAAGCAATGCATATATCAAGCATGAAGGACTTAAACCCCAAATATGCAAATTTGTCATATTTTGGAGTTATTGAGCACATTTGGGTGTTTGATTACGAGAAGTTTCAGATTCCCATCTTTGGTTGCAAGTGGGTGAATAGTAGTGGCATACGAATGGATAAGTCTGGATTTTTGCAAGTTGATCTTACTAGGGTGGGGTACAAAGATGAACCTTTTATTCTAGCATCTCAGGCTAAACAAGTGTTCTATGTGAATGACCCGAAGAGTACAAAATGGTCTATAGTGCTTTTCTCTAACAAAGTGACTGATGATAGCGGTGTCGATCAATGTGATATTGATGTTGAGAATGAGTCATGCATTAGACGGAATGAGTTGAATAGAAATGATGAAGTTGAGGATCTTATACCGGATGAGTCATATATAAGAAACGATCATAATGAGGGAATTTGGATCAATTCATCCGTACGCATTGCTAAGAAACAAGTGATTAATATTCCAACAAAGAAAAGAAAGAGATGTTAGTGACTTAGGTAAATTATCCATGGTTTCTTTATTTTATTTTTTCGATTGTTTTGATTATAAGTTATATGTGATAATGCATGATTTCTTTATTTTTTTTGTTTTCAATTGCTTTGATTATAAGTTATATATGATAATGCATGATTTCTTTATTTTTTTGTTTTCAATTGCTTTGATTATAAGTTATATTTGATATTTGATGGTTTCCTTGGTTTATTACAGGTTAGACATGGCTGATGACCAACCTGAGGAAGTTCCTAAAAAAGTATCCGCGGAAGAAGAAATTCGAAGAGGCATCACAGTAATGAGAAGGGTGGTCCAAGGAAGATCTCGAGGCATCATACTAGATGTCTATTGGAGCACCCAGGGACAGCTTATAGAACCTAATGGGCATACCTTAACTAGTTTTATCGGTGCACTAGTAAGGAATGAAATTCCCATTACATGTGATGATTGGAGAAACAAAGAGCTGAAAGAGTCCAAAGATAAAATTTGGAGTGAGATAAAGGTACAATCATTTGGCCCTTAATTATACGGTATCAATTATGTTTTTTCAATTACCGATACTAACTATCAATCTGTATGTTTTTCTTAGCGATGTTTTAACATCGAAGAAGAAAGAAGAGGCTTTTGTATGAAATTGGCCGGAAAGCTTCTAAGAGGGTTTCAGACATTTTTATCATCCAAGTTCCTTAAGGATGCGGATGGTAATTTTGTGGATGCGGAGCTTCCCAAAAAATATGAAAGTTTGATATCGGCTGAAGAATGGGAAGCGTTCAAATCCAAAAGACAAGACTCGGTTTTTCAAAGAATAAGTGCTACAAATCGGGAAAGAGCATCAAGTCCCACATATCCGTACCGAAAAGGACGTGTCGGATATGGACGTTTAGAACAATCCATGGTACGTATTTTTAAATTGCGATAACAAATTTGTTCATCATATATTAGTTTTATCTGATCAAATTGTATGACTTAATGTGTAGCTGCAGAAGGAGGAAAGTTCAGAATCATCTCTTCCTGCACATGTTTTGTGGAAGGAAGCCCATGTGGGCAAATCTGGAGTTCCTCAAGAAGAAGTTTTACAAGTATACCAGAAATGTGTAAGTATAACATTTTTTCATTAATTGAATAACATTTTTATACACAAATATTTGACAATTGTACGATATTCATCTGATTTTTCAGGAGGAGCTATCTCAGTCTTTATCTCCCGATGATACTAGGAGCATACTTGGTCGGGCATTAGATGTCCCTGAGTACTCTGGTCGGGTGAGGGGTAAGGGATTTGGAGTCACTCCGACCTCCATGAGTATTAAAAAAGGAAAGGCTCCTAGTAATCGGGAGCTTCATGCAAGAATGGAAGCCATGCAAGCTGAGCTTGATGCATTGAGGAGAGAAAGAGAGGCTAGCGCCTCAACAGTATACAGAGATGCTTCGGACAAAGACAGTATCAACTGTACCTTTCAGCCGAACATTCCAGAGGTAATTACATATAATTGTCTTAAATTGAACTATTTTCTTAAATTATGTATTTGACATATATACACATTAACGATTTCTTGTTATTATTGGTTTTAGGGCATTTCCCATTGTCAGCTGTATTTGTCGTCACCATACTATCGGATGGTTGGCAAGGGAAAAGTGCATAACGTTAGCGGAGTATTACTCCACACTAGAGAGCTCCCTGCTGGATGTTTGAAGGTATCAGTTGATATTGCAGTTGAGCCGAATGCAGCATTACCATATCCTAGCGATGATTCGGATGCAACAACGGTGCACGAAGCAGTAGGTTCGTTTGTTGCATGGCCGACAAACCTCATATGCGTAGGATATGAGGTATGATTAAAACTTATGTTAACTTTCCTTGGTATATTCAAAGTTTAAAATTTATGCTTAAAATTTTACTTACATATTTTCCTATGTTAAATAGACTCCCACACAATCCAAATCAAAAGAAACTGCGATTCCACGGCATACCGAGTCCACGGTTTCAAGAAAAGAGGTAATATACAATTATATGACATATATTCATGGAAGTTGTTACATTCTTAATTTGATCTAACTATTTATATGACATGTAGGTTCAAGAAAATGAGGCTAGCAATGCCTCCGCACAACAAAAAAAGGAGGTTAGCAACGCCTCCGCACGGGTACAAAGTTCTGGTGCTAAGAAGTCCGTAGCTAGGAAAAAACCTACCACCAAGTATAGGTCGTGCCTCAGGACATTTCTAGAGATGACCGATATACCGACCGGAGGTGTTCGGACTATACCTATGGAGGTAGGGATTTTCGGCTTTGATTACGAACAAATGATTGGTAATGAGGACTTCATGCAAGTTTTTGGTCGTGAAGAAATCGGCGTCAACGTTGTCAATACATATGTTAGGTAAATTCGGCATACTTTGTTTTATTAATTAAACAACTTATTTTAATGATGTTTACTTTATGTTAATGATGTTTTTATATTAGGTTTTTGTATGACAAATTGATGCGCCCCAATGGTTTGGACGTGTCATTCGGATTCTTAGCACCCGCGACCGTCAACTATAGTTTAATGATAAGTAGACCGGATACCGTGACGGAGTACGTTCTTCGGATCCTCATGGAGAATAAAAATGCGGAGAAGTTGTTTTTTTTACCGTTTAATACCGGGTTAGCATTTCATTCTAAATTCATCTATTATAATTATTTTCCAAGTTACCATCTAACATTTGCCTAATCATTACAGTGGACATTGGTTGTTGCTCGCAATCAGTCCTATCCGAGAAATTGTGTATTATCTTGACTCGTTAGGAAATGATTGGACAACATACCCGGTTATGAAGGACCTAATTGACACGTAAGTGAGAATGTTCAAAATTTTTCTTAGTTTATGTGAATTGTTCTAATTGCTTCATTTTTATTTTATTAGCGTCCTACAAGCTTTTCGTGCCCAACGAGTTATCCAGACCTCAAGGAGGGGCGCCAACTCCATTTCATGGATTAAAGTGGCGGTATATTTTTAATTACCGCGTTTTTTATTATATTAGTGATGACTACACTTGATAAAACTTAGGATTTATAATTCATATTTTTTTTTCATATGTAGTGTCCTCTTCAACGTAATGAAATAGATTGCGGGTATTTCATGTTGAGGTTTATGCGAGATACTCTCATGTTGGGCCGATTAGAGATTCCCACCGATGTATGTATTTCTAACTTATGAGTTATTTTTATATTTACACATATCTCATATAATTAAATAGTTGGAATTAATTCAAAATATGTTATATTATTATGTAGTACTTTGATGAATTCAAGTGTGCATCTTATACAAAGGATCAAGTGGACGAAATCAAAGAGGAGTGGTGTCAATACATGATAGAGCTCAAAGTGTGTAATTAATGTGTACATTTGTAGTAGTATATGTAATGACTTATAAATGTAAACATAAATTTGTATATATTTTGATACATTTATGGCAAATTTGGTTTGAATTGGTTTGAATTGGTTAGCCAAATTTTGGTAAAAAAAGGCCAAAATGGCATATATAAAATGTGATAATTGTCTGAAAAAATCTGGTTGAAAACAGGTACCAATTCTGGTTTATAAACCTGGAAAAAATGTGGTTACAAACAAATCCTACAAAAAAATTTGTATACCTTAGACAGCGCTTTTGGCAAAAGCGCTGTCTAAGGGGGGGATTAGAAAGCGCTTTAGGCAAAAGCGCTGTCTAAGGGGGGGGCTTAGACAGCGCTTTGTGAAAAGCGCTGTCTAAGGTATACCTAAAAAAATTAAAATAGGAGGGGCTTAGACAGTGCTTTTGGCCAAAGCGCTGTCTAAGGTAGGGGGCTTAGACAGCGCTTGTGAAAAGCGCTGTCTAAGGTGTACCTAAAAAATTTAAATTAAGAGGGTCTTTTAAAGCGCTTTTGGCCAAAGCGCTGTCTAAGGGTGGGGGATTAGACAGCGCTTTTCACATTTTAAAAAGCGTTGTCTAAACCTTTAGCAGCGGAGGTTTAGACAGCGCTTTAAAGCGCTGTCTAAGGCTAAAAAAAGCGCTGTCTAAGGTCTTGTTTGTTGTAGTGACTATAAGACTGAGAAGAAAAGGGGAGGTTTAGTTCGTTGTTGTGCTCCTTTATTTCATATGTGGTTCATGAGGCATCTGCCTAGTACTGGAGTGTTTAGTGACCATACCTTGGTATGGGCTCAGAAGCTGGAAAAGTTGCTTGCCAAGGATGTCAAGTGGATTACTCAGAGGCTTCAAGAGGCACGTTTCATCACTAGCTGTGGGAGTTATCTTAGTGTACCTTTGTTGGGAGTGACTGGAGGGATCAATTACAACCCGATCTTGTTGAGGAGACAGTTGGGATATGCCTTGAGAGAGGTACCAGAAGAATTGAAGTTGACCCCTATTTTCTACTTCCTAGTAAAGGACAATATGCCTTTAGTGAGGAAAGTTGTTGGAGCTTGGAAGTGTATCAAGGGAGAAGGGATAGCTAGCTTTGGAAAGTGCAACAATCAGACCTTCCTGGAGTATGAGGCTTGGTTGAAAGACAGAGCCAGAAGGGTATTTTTGTCATTCTCACCTCCAGTTCCTCCAGTTGCTGAGTCTAATGATGTTGTGTCTTTAGAAGAGTTCAAGAAGTTGGAAGCCTAGCTGCATGAAGTCAGGGTGGAGAGAACTAAAATGGTTAATCTGTATCATCTTGCCAACCGGGCCAAGAATGAAGCTGAAGAGAAATTGTTGAAGATGCAGACCACCTTGGAGGATAAAGATAAAGACTTTGCAGGAAGGGAAGCTCACTTTCACAGGTTAGGTATGATGGAAGAAAAAAGAGAAGCTGAACGCAAAAAGACTTCGAAGACTCTCAAGGAAGCTCGTCAGTCTATTGTCTGGTTGTAGGGCCAGAGAGAGCAGGAGTTGAAGAGATATAAAGAAAAAGAAGAGTTTTTCGAAGTGAAAATGACTTTCAAGAAGGAAGAAGTGGAACAAGCTCACCAGATTCGAAGGGAGAAGACTCAGCAGCTAGCAGATAGTCAGCAAGCCTTAGAAGCAGCACTTAAAGAAATTGAAGACCTCAAGTTGATGGCTGGAGTCAAGAAGGCTAGGTCTGAGTTGGGACTTAGTGAGGGAGGTTCAGGGTCCTCAGGCAGTGGTCTTGCTTCTTAGTTTGTTTCCCTTGTACTTGGATTACCTACAGACATGTTGTAGGAATCCTGGTTGTTTGCTTTTCTTCTTAGAAACTTGTACCCTACGGAGAATTCTGTTATGTTTGCCTAATAGGCTGATTTATGTTATGCAGTTTTTCAGTTCACCATTTTTCTGTGCCTGCTGTTATGGTTTGAATGTGGTTTATATGCGAAGGCTTCTGAAAGTCGAGGATCAATATCCATCTGGTTTTCTTTGCTAAATACCGGAATCGGGGCATGAATGACCTGGGATTGAAAACATAAACAACTGCATTGCATACATGTCACTTGTTTTCTTGTTTTGCAGGTATGGCCACATAGTTCCTAATGTCTTTTCTGTTTCAAGCACTATAGCTCCCAGGAAAGTTCGAGAACAGCCAGTCATACACAAATATCCAACAAAGGTCAACAGAGAAAGAGTCTTGGATCAAATGCAAGCTGACTTAGTTGACTTGAGACTGAGGATGGACAATTTTATAACCCTTATGGCAGGCATGGGTCAGAATCAGGAACGTCTGTGTGAGATGATAGAAAATGGTCAAGTCAGAAACAACGGTACTACTGATGGAGGCAATCGTAATGGTGTGGGCGCCCGTCAAGTGGAAATCCCTGTAACACAGCCAGGGGTTACCATAATTAATGATGGACTGAACAATGTACAAATGGACGGTCAAGACGAACAGTTCACTCTACTGGACGAAACTGAAGGCCAGGGGGCTGAGATGAACAGGAAGTTTGAGGAGATGGCAGAACAAATCAAGGCTATTCAATCCCAGAACTCCTTGGGATTCGACATTACTGACTTGGGCTTGGTTCCAGGGGTTAGAATCCCTTACAAGTTCAAGGTCTCGACTTTCGAGAAGTACAACGGCACAGCGTGTCCAAAGACTCATCTTCAGTCATTTGTAGGAAGGATTGCTGCCCACACTGATGATGAAAAGCTATGGATGTACTATTTCCAGGACAGCCTGGTTGGAGCCTCCTTGGAATGGTACATGAAGCTAAGTAGAGCCAACATTAAGAGCTGGAAGGACTTGGCAGAGGCTTTCGTGAAGCAATACCAGTATAATTTGGACATGGCTCCAAATTGCACTCAATTGCAACACATGTCATAAACTGCTAAGGAGGGGTTCAAAGAATATGCTCAAAGGAGGCGTCAGCTTGCTGCCAGAGTGCAACCACCACTGCTGGAGAATGAGATGGCTGATATATTCATGGGGATATTGCAACGAGTGTTTATCGAAAGATTGGCGTCTTGTTCGGCTACCAAATTCAATGATATAGTAATTGCTGGAGAGAGGGTCGAGACTCTGTGAAAGATGGGAAAGATCCAGGATACAAGCGTGAGCAGCTCGAGTGGAGTAAGAAAAGCTTTCAGCGGACCCCCAAGAAAGAGGGAGGGTGAAACCAATGCTGTTTTTGGCCGAGGACGGGGCCGAGGATATAGAAGATCATATGAGCAAGTGGCAGCAGTCACAATCCCTTCCAATCCTATGCAACAAGTGCAACCTCAACAACAACAGCAACAACAACAGCCACAACGTAACAACTACCAACAAAGACCTTATCCGCCAAGGTAGACTCGCCCGGCTAATAGGGTGCTTGAGGCAATTCCCATGACATACTCTGCACTGTTACCAAGATTGTTGGACCTGAATTTGATACAATTGAGAACTTTGGCACCACCACCACCTGGAGAGCTTCCAGTGGGGTACGATGTCAACGCTAGATGCGCTTTCCATTCAGGGGCACCCGGGAATTAAAATGAGAAGTGCAGGGCGCTACAGCACAAAGTTCAAGATTTGATAGACTCCAAGGCGATTAACTTCGCACCACCACCGAATGTTACTTCAAACCCTATTCCGAATCATGGAGGGGCTAGAATAAATGTTGTTGATAGTGGTGAGAAGTTAAGCCTGATTCTGAGCATAGAAGAAGTGAAGACTCCGCTGTTGGTAGTGAAAGAGAGGCTGTTGAAAGGTCAAGTGTTTCCGGGATGCAGTTCCGATTGTGAAAAGTGTATGAATTCAGAGAATGGGTGTGAAGACCTGAAGAGAGGATTGCAGAATCTGATTGATGAAGGATCTTTGCAGTTTGACAAGGTTGATAATGAAGTTGATGATGTGTCCACTATAACCATTTTCTATGATGCCGCTGAGATGCCTGCTAGAAGAGAACCTGTGACCATCTATGCTCCTGAAGTCAGTCCTGTGACTATCACTGTGCCTGGGCCTGTTCCTTATACAGATGATAAGGCCATTCCATGGCATTACGATTCAGATGTGTATATGGAAGGATAGAAAGTGGAGAGCAATTCAGTTGCTATTGACCGGACTGTAGTGAATGTCGGAGGGGTTGGAGGTTTTACGAGAAGTGGCTGTCTATTTGCTCCCCCAGTTCTGAGAGGAGATCCTGAGGCTGAGGCTTCGGCAAAGGCTAAAGGAAAGCAAACAGCGACCGAAGAGACAAAAACTCCTGCTGCAGGACAGGGTACCTTTGAGAAGGAGGTCGAGGAATTTATGCATATAATTAAAAAGAGTGATTATAAGGTGGTCGAACAGTTGAACCAGGCACCTTCCAAGATATCAATTTTGTCTTTACTGATGTGTTCTCCTGCACATAGAGAAGCCTTGTTGAAAGTGCTACAGATGGCTTATGTTCCTCAAGAAATAACCGTTAATCAACTGGAAGCTGTAGTGGGCAGTGTGAATGCAAGCCACAGGCTGGGCTTTATAGATAGAGACCTTACATCAGAGGGCCGTAACCATAACAAAGCGTTGCATATTACTATGGAGTGCAAGGGTGATGTGTTGTCGCATGTCCTTGTTGACACAGGCTCTTCTCTTAATGTACTTCCGAAGAAAGCATTAATGAAGCTCAATGTTGATGGTATCGTCCTAAGACCCAGTGATTTGATAGTCAAAGCCTTTGATGGGTCCAGAAGGTCAGTGTTTGGAGAAGTTGAGTTACCCGTGAAAATAGGTTCTCAAGTATTCAAAAATATCTTCTATGTCATGGACATTCAGCCCGCGTATAGCTGCTTGTTGGGACGCCCATGGATTCATGTTGCTGGAGCTGTAACCTCCACTCTGCATCAAAAGCTCAAATATGTGGTTGATGGCCAAGTAATCACAGTGTGCAGAGAGGAAGACATCTTTGTGAGCCACTTATCAACTTTCAAATATGTAGAGATGGATGGAGAGATCCATGAGACTCTGTGTCAGGCCTTCGAGGCAGTTAATGTCAGCATCTTGACTCCTGTAGAGAGGAGCAGTGAGAAAGAAGGTACCTCCATTCATTCCTACAAGTAGGCAAAGGAAGTGGTTCAATCAGGAAGCGCCCAAGGCTGGGGAAAATTGCTGGAATTGGAGAAGAAAGACGACAAGTTTGGATTGGGTTATCAGCCTGGTGGATCTACTCCAAGTGGTAAAGCCATTACTTTTACAAGCGCTGGGATGCTCGACCGCAACCAAATCTATGTGACGAGCCAAGAGGGAGACAATGATGGTGACTAGGACAACTAGATTCATCCGTGTGCGCCCGGAGAGGAGTTGAAGAACTGGTCTGCTGAAGACATCGTCCAAGTTACCTGGCACTCAGAGTAATTTATTTGTTTCCTTTTCTTATCATGTTGCATTGTCAAATCCAGCATTCTGCCCAAGATTCTAGGATCCATTGTATTGGGCCACCATGTTTTGTTATGCACTTATTTTACAATGAAATAAAGGACATTTTCAGACAAATTATGTTCTCTTTATTTTGTTTTAAATTTTTCACAAAAAATATAAAAATGGAAATGTGTTTTTTCTTTTTGTGTTTTGTGTTTGCGTCTCTTTTAAAAAAAATAAACATATTCTGAAATAAGCACATCATCTGTTGTTGATCATCTGGATTCCATTGATAACGTTCCTGCTATGACCACGCATGACTTTGACAATCCTATCTACCAAGCTGATGAAGGGGTTGAGGAAGACTGTGAACTCCCTGAAGAATTGGTCAGATTGTTGAAACAAGAGGAACGGGTTATTCAGCCTCATCAGGAGGAAATTGAGATCATCAACATCGGCACTGAAGATGTGAAGAAAGAAATCAAGATTGGGGCCAGTCTGCAGGCCGAAGTAAAGAAAGAGCTGATTGGTATGTTGCAAGAGTATGTGGATATCTTTGCCTGGTCTTATCAAGATATGCCAGGGTTGGATACAGACATCGTTGTGCATAAGCTACCATTGAGAGAAGACTGTCCTCCTGTGAAACAGAAGTTGAGAAGAACTCGTCCTGACATGGCAATGAAGATCAAATAGGAGGTTCAGAAGCAATGGGATGCCGGATTCCTTGCCGTAACTAGTTACCCACCTTGGGTAGCTAACAGTGTACCTGTACCAAAGAAGGACGGCAAGGTCCGGATGTGCGTTGATTACCGGGATTTGAACAGAGCAAGCCTAAAAGATGACATTATGTTGCCACACATTGACATGTTGGTAGATAACACTGCTCAATTCTCGGTATTTTCCTTCATGGATGGCTTCTCCGGATATAACCAGATTAAGATGGCGCCGGAAGATATGGAGAAAACAACATTCATTACCCCGTGGGGTACATTCTGCTACAAGGTCATGCCCTTTGGTTTGAAGAATGCCGGGGCAACTTATCAGCGGGCTATGGCCACATTGTTCCACGACATGATATACAAGGAGATAGAGTGTTATGTGGACGATATGATTGCTAAGTCCCGAGACGAAGAAGAGAATCTGGTTAACCTCAAGAAGCTATTTGATAGACTGATAAAATACAAGCTGAGGTTGAATCCAAACAAGTGTACTTTCGGAGTGCGTTCCGGGAAACTGCTGGGTTTCATTGTTAGTCAGAAAGGAATTGAGGTAGATCCTGCAAAAGTAAAAGCAATTCAAGATATGCCTGCACTGAGAACAGAAAAATAAGTGCGCGGGTTTTTAGGGAGGTTGAACTACATTTCTCGGTTCATATCTCATCTAACTTCCACGTGCGAACCAATATTCAAATTTCTAAGAAATGAGCAAACGGTCAGGTGGAATGAAGACTGCCAAAGAGCTTTCGACAAGATAAAAGAATATTTGCAGGAGCCTCCAATTCTAATGCCTCCAGTTGAGGGAAGACCTTTAATCATGTACTTGACCGTGCTAGAAGGGTCAATGGGGTGTTTTCTAGGCCAACATGACGAGTCTGGTCGAAAAGAGTACGCTATTTATTACCTTAGCAAAAAGTTTACCGACTGTGAATCCCGTTACTCACTGCTCGAGAAAACTTGTTGCGCTTTGGTATGGGCTGCTCGCCGACTGAGACAGTACATGTTGACCCATACCACACTGCTAATTTCCAAAATGGATCTTGTCAAGTATATTTTCGAGAAACCAGCATTAACCGGAAAGGTTGCAAGGTGGAAAATGATCTTAACAGAGTATGACATACAATATACTTCCCAGAAAGCCATCAAAGGAAGTGTATTGTCAGATTATCTTGCACACCAACCTCTTGAAAATGACTATCAACCTCTTGAAATTTGATTTCCCTGATGAGGACATCATGTACCTCAAAGCAAAAGATTGCGAGGAACCACTTTCGGAGGAGGGGCCAGACCCTGAATCTAAATGGAAGTTGATGTTTGATGGGGAAGTCAATATCAACGGACGTGTAGTTGGTGTTGTTCTTATCACTCCTGAAGGTGTTCACTTTCCCTTTGCTGCCAGAATTACTTTTGGCTGCACCAACAATGAAGTGGAATACGAGGCTTGCATAATGGGAATAGAGGAGGCTATTAATCTTCGGATTAAGACCCTCGATATATTCGGGGATTCAACCCTCGTCATCAATCAGATTACTGGCAAGTGGTATACACATCAAGAACATTTATTTACTTATAGGGATTATGCTAGAAAATTGTTGACGTTCTTCACAACGGTTAAGCTTCAGTATATACCACAATATGAGAATCAATTTGTCGATGCATTGGCTACTCTTTCTTCGTCCAATAAAGTCTTGTGTTGGAATTACGTGCCCAGGATTGATATTTCCAGGCTTGACGCACTAGCTTATGCTTTCTCTATAGATGTAGTGTCTAACGAGAAACCTTGGTACTTTGATATTAAGTTATTCCTGGAAAAGCAAGAGTACCCAGCTGGGGCATCGTCCAATGACAAGAAGACCTTAAGGCGACTTGCTGCTAGCTTCTTCTTAAATACAGACGGGGTTTTGTATAAGAGGAACTTTGACATGGTTTTGCTCAGATGCGTGGATAGACACGAAGCAAGCCTGTTAATGCAAGAAGTCCACGAGGGATCTTTCGGTACCCATGCAGGAGGACATGCAATGGCTAAGAAGTTGTTGAGATCGGGGTACTATTGGATAACAATGGATGCAGACTGTTGTTCGTACGCCCGCAAGTGCCACAAGTGCCAAATTTATGCAGACAAGGTGCATGTTCCTCCTAGCCCTCTCAACGCCATATCATCTCCTTGGCCTTTTTCTATGTGGGGCATTGACATGATCGAAAAAATAGAGCCCACTGCTTCAAATGGTCATCGTTTCATTCTGGTTGCGATCGATTACTTTACTAAGTGGGTTGAAGCAACGTCGTATGCCAATGTCACTCGTCAAGTGGTAGCCAGATTTTTGAAGAGGGACATCATTTGCAGATACGGAGTGCCCGAACGAATCATTACTGACAATGGTTCCAATTTGAATAACAAGATGATGGAAGAGTTGTGTCGGGACTTCCAGATTCAGCATCACAATTCTTCTCCTTATCGACCAAATATGAATGGTGCGGTAGAGGCGGCAAATAAGAATATCAAGAAGATTGTGCAAAAAATGGTTGTCACATACAAAGATTGGCATGAGATGTTACCATTTGCGCTGGATGGGTACCGAACGTCAGTCAGGACGTCAACTGGGGCAACTCCTTTCTCATTAGTATATGGTATGGAGGCAGTCTTGCCTGTTGAGGTGGAAATTCCTTCATTGCGTGTGATGATGGATGTGAAGCTTGATGAGGCTGAGTGGGTACGTGCTCGATACAATCAGTTATGCCTAATTGAGGAAAAAAGATTAGCGGCTATCTGTCATGGTCAGCTTTATCAGAGGAGAATGAAGCGGGCATTCGACCAACGAGTACGTACTCAAGAGTATCAAGTGGGAGAGCTAGTACTCAAAAGGATTGTTCCTCCAAGTTCAGATCACAGGGGCAAGTGGATCCCAAACTACGAAGGACCATTCATAGTGAAGAAGGTTTTCTCAGGAGGAGCACTGATGCTCACCACTATGGATGGAGATGACTTCCAATCCCCTGTTAACTCGGAAGCAGTTAAAAAATACTTCGCATAAAGAGACCCGCTAAACACAAAAACAAAATTAAAGTCCAGGCAAGAAAAGGGCATCCCGGCGAGCTAAAAACAGAATAAAAAGCTTGGGAAAAAGTTAGGGAAAATAAACAAAAAAAATGTACACCCGCTGAGTTGAAAAGCCACATCGGACATCTCAGGCAAAAAAGGGTATCCCGGTGGATTGAAAACCCGAAAGGGAGATCCATGCAAAACAAGGGAATAAGCGAACAACTGCATCCGAGTAATCTGAACCAAATCATCGTTTCGTACAACTTGACAATATCAGAAGGATAGGAATCAATCCCCTCATCTTCTCAGAAAGCAAAGGCAAGAATGGAGAGTTTTGAAGACATGCTGGTCATAGCAGAAAGGGAACTCATTGGAATGACGTGCCCATTGCCATTAGGATAGTTTATTTTCTCAATTTTATGGTGGCTACCTCTTTCCAGGTGGTTTCATCCTGATGTAAAATCTTTGCCTATTCATAGGCTTTTCAATAAAAAGAATATTCAGTCAAAAAACTATGTTGTGTTTATTTTTGTTTGCAAAATGTCCTGAATTTTTAGCAAAAATAGCATTGCATTTAAAACATGGTGATAATTTGAAAGAAAATGACATTGCAGGGAAACATTTGGAACCCTCTTTGAGTGTCGGGTGACGATGGATAAACAGATCATACCATGCAAGTCCCCGGGGCACATTTGTGTTTTCTGTTGTTGCAGGTTGCAGGATGGCGTCACATTCTCCCAAGCAGAAGTCTCCCTAGCTAGGCCTTGGTATGCAGCCCAAGCAGTTTATTATTCCCCAGTGGAGTATGCCCAGCAGGAAGATGAATGCCTGATGTCTCCCACAAGGTTCATATTTGATTTTCACTACCATCAGTGAAATATTCCCCAGCGAAGTCGCCATTCTTTTGGTCAATATGGTGATACAGACAGGGATTCATCACCCCAGTCAGAGTTAGGTGTCAGGGCCTCTCGATTTGTTTTCCCCCTACAGAGTTGTGACTCTTGTGGCTAATCAGGCATTTGTTTGTTGCTCGTCTGCACCTTTCCAGCGCTCGTCTGTGTTCACACTTTATTGCTGCTCGTCTGCATTTTTCAACACTCGTCTGTGTTTTCACTTTGGTATTGCTCGTTTGCTTTCCCCAGCAGTGGCCCATGATTACCTTGATATTGCTCGTCTGCAACTTCCAACACTTGTCTGTGTTTTGTTATTTGATATTGCTCGTCTGCATTTCCCAACACTCGTATGTGTTTATTATGTAATATTTGTAGTTAGTCGTCTGCATTCTCCAACACTCGTATGTGTTTATTATCTGTTTGAAGCTCGTCTGCATTGTTTGGATAGTCGTCTGTATCATCCCTAACACTCGTCTGTGTTAGCTTATATCTGTATGTGTGGATTTGCTGATTACCCTGGTACTCATCTATGTTGCTACTACAAATACTCGTTTGTGTTTGAATTTCTGGTATTTGTCTGTACCAGCAGCTGATACTCGTCTGTATCATTTCCTGAAGCGCTCTTCCGTGTTTCTTAGATTATTGTCTGATACTCGTCTGTATCATTGACTTATGGCCCTCGTCTGTGTTTTCCTAGATGATCATCCAATACTCGTCTGTATTGAAGAGGTTTAAAATCATGACTGTGGGAATAAATGTCAAAATGGTTACCGGTCCTGGCGTAACACGTATGTCCGAAAGAGGTTCGTCTGTCTCAAGCACCACTTATTGATGTTGTACCTGGCGTAACAAGTTTGCTCGAAGAAGACTCGTCTGTCTTACACCATATATCCACGAATAATATATGAAGAAGGTTCGTCTACCTTGATTATGCATGTCTATCCCACAGACTTTAGTGCATCACCAGTCTTGGTGTAACAAGTATATCCGAAGGAGATTCGTCTGTCTCAAGTCACATGTTTGCAAAGTGTTTGAGGACTCGTGTGTCCAGTTCCTGGCGTAACATGATTGTTGAAAGATGACTCGTCTGTCAAAGTATTCTGATTCCAGATAACAGTTTCAACTTGTAGGGAGCTCGTCTGCTTTCTCTCCGCTTCAGTCACCAAAGCGTCATTTGGTTGGGTTTATTTCCCAGTTTCTGCATTCTTCGTCAGAGTGCAAATTTCTGGTCTTCTTGGTATTCAACAACAGTTTATCTTGAACGGTCGATAGCCCGTGCTACCGTCCTTTTCAGATTAACTGTTGTTTGAATAGGGGCAGCTGTAACACCTCAAATTTGCCCTCTTCATTTTAAGCATCATATCACATCCTATTCATCATGAACATATCATATTCTTAGCATTCTAGCATGGAAAGATGAGGCATAACATTTCTCATGACCTAGCATTAGGCATATGATCATCTGTGGAGGATTTTGAAGCATCACAAGCCATGACAAGGGGCCCAATGGTTTTGTACAAGTCCTATGAGGGGTCTATATTGCATTTACAAGTTCAAGTTCATTTACAAAAGCTCAGAAGGTTGGAAGATCACCAGGGATTCCAGGCTCGGGCAAAGCTCCTACACAATTGTCCTAAACTAGGGTTTGAGTTTCAAGCATGAAAACCTCAAAACTTTGGCCATTTCATTTGGGAAAAGTCTTTCACATGTTAATAGGATCCTAGGTACCAAATTTGGTGAGAAAATTCCTTGTGGAAGTCAAGCATTTCTTCAGTTGCTTGCAGATGAAGAAACTAGTCAACTGTGCCTTAAAAACGTCAATGATGAGATTTCAAGGGGTCCAATCCAATTTTTCTAGCCAAGGGATGTTCTTATAATGTTAAAAGAGGTTTGGCAAGTTCAAAGATCAAGAATCATGAGGTTTTGAGGTGTTTTGCAAAATTGGTGCAAAGTTGGTTTTGGAAAATGCCATTTTTGGCAAGTTTTTGCCCTAAAATTCAAGTGAGCATAACTTAATGAAATATTCTTCAAATGGACCAAAGTCAAACATGAAATTTGGAGATTAAGACCTTCCATTTTCAAAAAGTACAAGTACTTTTTCATAGCCTTCATGGTTACAAAGATATGCCCCTCGAAAATTTGCCAAAAACTAGGGCAAACTTGATTTTTTCATATGTGCACCAAAGCCAAATGTCATGAAACTTAATTTTGAGTGTTGGTATGGATCAAATTGATAATGAGAAATCGTATCACTTTATTACTACGTTTTAAGTCTGTTTTATTGCACATTGATCCTATTAACTCCCAATTGTTTGTGTTTTTTATGTCACATTGCAGGTATAACATGTCTAGAGCTAAATTATGAGAAAAAGATCAAATGAACCAAAACTAGCATGAAAAGAAGATGAAGAGAAGAATTCTGCTAAGTCTGCATATTTTGTAACACTCACGGTCGTCACAACATCATCACGACCGTGACACTCTACTTTGAGGCCTCACGACCGTTGCTCAATTGTCACGATCGTGACGCGCTGGAATTGGAAAATCTGACCGTTACGCCCTTGTCACGAACGTGACAAGGAAAATCTGTTTAATTTAATTAAAAGTCATTCATGAAGACATGCAACGCGAGTCAAAGACGACTCCTATTATTTCTCAACAGAAGCAAACCCAGTATGCACTTTCGCTGGATTCTCTCATTTTGGAACGAAGCCCACGCTCATCAAATTTAACTGCCCAAAATCTAGTTCTATAAATACCCTAGTTACAAATTGAAAGTTACAGAGCATTTTATTGAATTTTCCGCGGAAGCTCTGCCGTAATTTTTCTTGAACCCCCATTTAATTTTTCCAGCCTTGTTCTTTTTTATTTTCCTGTTTCTATTTCCAACCCAAATTCAATAACAATTTCCAACATTAGAAAATTGTTATTTAAATTAATTTCTTTTTAGCCTTAGAATTCATATTTTTATTTTTGATTCTGGTTCCGAACACTCCGAGCTTGCCAATCTGTGGAAGAAGGAGTTTAAGAATTTAATTATCCAGGTTTTTATTTTTGCATTTATATTAAGTTAATTTAATTGTTTATGTTAAGATATTATTATTATTTTATAATGTATATTTTAATTAATATTTATTTATTTCTGCATCTGTCTGTTGGTATAAATAAAATGAGTAGCTAAATTAATTAGGCGGTATGTAATAAACTAAGCCGAAACGGTTAAATCGAATCTAAGCTAAAATAATTAAGAACTTATATTCTGGCTGTGGCTTTTTATAATTAAAATTAATCTTTTTGTTACAAGAGTAAGAAAAGTGTAATAGGTTAGGTCGAGACCATGAGAGTGTGAGATTTTAACCGGATAGCTAAAGTTAGGCATTTGATTTAAATACAGCGAGAGCGCTTTAAAATGAATTAGACTTATTAAGTTTTCAAAAATTATTTTCTAAACACTTATGGGCTAGCGAGAGCAGGCATAGGGCTTTAGGAGTAAGATCTGAGATAAGACCACGAGAGTGTGAGTCGAGGGTATTTAAACTGATAATCTCTACAGAACAATTTAAGTGAACCATCTTTATAAGCTTAGGTTAGATTGACCCGCATAGGTTAATATAATTACATACCGACCGCCTTCTCATTATTTCCTTAAAACTAAATTTAATTCCCGTTTTTAATCCTTAAAACCAAAATCGTGACAAATATCCACCTTAGCTAAACTAGCAGACCTTCTAGCACTAGAGTGATTACAAAGTCCCTGTGGGTTCGACAATCTTTTATATTACTTCGATAGGCTGTGCGCTTGCAGTTCAGATACCGCTAGACACATATCGCGTCTTCGCCCCATCAAGTATTTGGCGCCATTTCCGGTGAGTTTGATTTAGTCACTAGTGCACTATTAGAGTAGCACTGTCTAGACTAAGGTAACAACTTATTCTTTTCCTAATCTAATTTCCCGAGTGTATGCCAAGTACTCGCTCTCAAGGCGAAGACTTGCAACCTCCAGTCCAAGAATTAGAACGTTTCTTATATGTAAGAAGACGAATATTCGAATATGAACGAAAATACAACATTCCAGATCTTCAAGTTGATCCACCTAAACCAGTTGGAACATCAAAGGACGCAGAGATGGCTGAAGAACCAAATCATCCACTCAAATATTACGCTAGTCCTTCACAAGCTGAGCCGCATTCTAGCATTGCTGCACCGGCTATCAACCGAAACGATTTAGAATTGAAACCTTCGCTGATATCAGCCGTGCAACAAAACCAATTCCCCGGAAATCCTACCGAGGATCCGAACCTTCATCTTTCGATATTTGTGCAGTACGCAGATACTGTAAAAGCTAATGGAGTTACCCAAGAAGCTATTAGATTACGCCTTTTTCCTTTCTCACTTCGAGACAGAGCGAGAGCCTGGCTTCAATCTCTACCCTCGAATTCAGTAACTACGTGGGAGGAACTAAAGAGAGTCTTCTTGACAAGATATTTCCCACCTAGTAAGACAGCTATGCTAAGAGCTCAAATCAACGGATTTAAGCAAAAGGAAAACGAATCACTTTTCGAAGCTTGGGAACGCTATAAAGATATGCTGAGACTTTGTCCACATCATGGATTAGTAGAATGGATGGTCATCCATACTTTATACAATGGAATCTTGTACAACACAAGAATGACGATTGACGTTGCCGCAGGCGTCACACTAATGGACAAAGAATATAATGATGCTTATGCACTTATCGAGAGTATGGCTCAAAATCATTACCAATGGGGAAGTGAGAGAGTCACAACTGAGAAACCAACAAAAGGAGGTATGTACGAAGTGAGTAGTATGGACCAAGTCAATGCAAAGTTTGACCAACTTAACCAAAAGATCGACAACTTGGCCATAACACCAACAACCATCGTGGCTGTGGTAACACCTAAATGTGAGTTATGTGGAGTTCCAGGACATGTTGTCCCTGATTGTCAACTATTAGCAGGAATTCCCACAGATCAAGTGAATTATGCTCAAGGAAACCCATACTCAAACACATACAACCCAGGCTGGAAGAATCATCTGAACTTCTCTTATAAGAACAACAATGCTTTATACGCACCAGGTCAAGCACCAGCTACACCACTAGGATATCAAAAGACTGCTCCTAATGTTCCTAGAAAATCAAACCTTGAGTTGATGATGGAGAACTTCATAGCTACCCAATCTCAAACAAACAAGGATTTATTAAACCAAAACATACACACTAGTGAGCAGATTAAGCAATTAGTGAGCAAGGTAGATGCGTTAGCTACACATAACAAAATGCTTGAAACTCAGATTTCCCAAGTGGCTCAACAACAAGCACCTACCACTGTACCAGCTGGAGTATTTCCTGGACAACCCCAACCTAATCCAAAAGGACAGGCAAATGTTGTGATACTAAGAAGTGGCAAGGAACTTGACGGACCTGCCGATCCGAGACTTGACAATCCAGCCATGTACCAAAAGCAAGATAAGCCGACTGAAAAGGAGAATGAACCAGAAGAAAAGGAAGATAATAATCAAGAGGCAGTGGAGAAAGAAAATCCTTATGTGCCTCCACCACCTTATAAACCACCAATTCCGTACCCTCGGAGATTAACAAATTCCAAGACGATGGGCCAGTTTAAGAAATTTGTTGAACTTCTGAAACAGTTGAATATTACTATTCCGTTTATAGAAGCTATCACTCAAATGCCCTCGTATGCTAAATTTCTAAAGGAAATCTTATCCAATAAGAAGAAGATAGAGGATAACGGAACCGTTACACTTACTGCTGAGTGTAGCGCGATAATTCAAAACAATATGCCTCCTAAGTTAAAAGATCCAGGTAGTTTCTCTATACCCTGTGTAATTGGAAAATTCGTCATTGACAAAGCTCTATGCGATTTAGGAGCCAGTATCAGTGTTATGCCCTTAACAATTTGCAAAAGGCTAGACATGGGAGACCTAAGACCAACTAAAATGTCTGTTCAACTAGCCGGCTGCTCTATTAAATATCCCGTAGGCATACTAGAAAATGTCCCAGTACGTATAGGACAATTCTACATTCCTATTGATTTTATAATCATGGACATCTCTGAAGACTCCACTACACCTATCATACTAGGAATACCATTCTTAGCCACCGCCGGAGCTATTATAGACGTAAAGAAAGGAAAGCTAACCTTTGAAGCAGGTGAAGAGAAAAATGAATTTATTTTAACACAATTCTTACAATCACCAGCTATAGAGGATACATGCTATTTATTGGATGTAATTGACGAATGTATAAGAGAAATGGAAATGAAAGAAACTACCTATTCTGAAATTATGAAAATTAAAATCCCTCCTATTTTCGAAGATGACAATTGGCGTAAACCGTATCAGGATGATAGTCTAAGCGAAAGTTTAGCACTTACACCGGATCCCATGCCAAGTAAGAAGAAACCTACATTAGAGTTAAAAACTTTACCTAAGAACCTAAGATACGAATTCCTAGATACTGAATGTACAAGACCAGTTATAATCAATTCCAGTCTAGGAACAATCGAAACGAAGAAACTTTTAGATGTTTTAAAGAAATACCCAACTGCATTAGGATATAACATATCTGATCTCAAAGGAATATGTCCTTCAATCTGTATGCATCGTATTCTGCTAGAAGAAGATTGCAAAACCTCCAGAGAATCTCAAAGAAGAATTAACCCAATCCTTAGCACTGTTAAGGAAGAAGTTAAGAAACTACTAGACGCTGGAATAATATATCCAATCTCTGGTAGTAAATGGGTTAGTCCAGTACATGTAGTACAAAAGAAAGGAGGTATCACTGTTGTGAAAAATGCTAAAGGCGAATCGATATCACAAAGAGTAGTGACCGGACATAGAGTGTGCATCGATTATCGTAAACTAAACAAAGCCACTCGAAAAAGATCATTTCCCACTACCTTTTATAGATCAAATGTTAGAACGATTAGCCAAACACTCGTATTTCTGTTATCTTGATGGTTACTCAGGATTTTTCCAAATCCCGATCCACCCAGATGATCAAGAGAAGACTACATTCACATGCCCTTATGGAATGTTTGCTTATAGACGAATGCCCTTTGGATTATGCAACGCTCCTGCAACCTTTCAAAGATGTATGATGTCAATCTTCGCAGATTTCATAGACAACATCATGGAAGTGTTCATGGACGACTTCTCTGTATGCGGGCAAAGTTTTGAAGGATGTCTATCAAATTTAGAAATGGTGTTAGAAAGATGTGTAAAAGTAAACTTCGTGCTTAACTGGGAGAAATGCCATTTCATGGTCAGAGAAGGAATCGTACTAGGACACGTTATATCTGATAAGGGAATTGAAGTTGATAAATCTAAGATAGAAGTCATAAAAGATCTTCAACCCCCTAAGACCGTTCGAGAAATACGAAGCTTTTTAGGACACGCCGGTTTCTACCGACGATTCATCAAAGATTTCTCGAAAATCACTAAACCTCTTACTGGTTTATTAATGAAAGACGCTGAGTTCATATTCAATAAAGATTGTCTTAAAGCATTCAAAACTCTAAAAACAACCCTCATCACCGCACCAATCATGCAACCACCTGACTGGAGATTACCTTTCGAAATCATGTCCGATGCGAGTGACTATGTTGTAGGCGCAGTTCTAGGACAAAGGAAGGACAAGAAACTTCACGCAATTTACTATGCCAGTAGAACTTTAGATTCTGCTCAGATGAACTACGCCACTACTGAAAAATAATTGTTAGCAGTTGTGTTTGCGCTTGACAATTTTCGTTCCTACCTAGTGGGAGCAAAAATAATCATCTACACAGACCACGCTGCTATCAGATATCTATTAACGAAGAAAGATGCTAAACTAAGACTCTTGAAATGGATTTTACTCTTACAAGAGTTTGATCTCGAAATCAAAGATAAGAAAGGTACTGAAAACGTCGTAGCGGACCATTTATCTAGAATGTAAGGTATTAAACCCGAACAAGTGCCGATTAACGATGATTTTCCGTATGAACAGTTGATAGCACAAATAGGAAGCGACCCAGTTCAGTTAGACATAGATGAACCAACAACCGTGGAAACAATCCAAACAACCGTAGGACTGCCATGGTACGCTGACATTGTCAACTACTTAGCTGCAGGAGCACTTCCACCTGACTTAACCTATCAGCAGAAAAAGAAATTTTTCCACAATCTCAAGCATTACTTGGGAAGAACCATTATTGTTTAAAAGAGGTCCTGACGGAATCTTTCGTCGATGTATTCCCGAAGAAGAAATAGAAGATGTCATTGCTCATTGTCATTCATCTCCTTATGGTGGACATGCAAGCACTTCCAAGACTTGTGCAAAAATCTTACAAGTCGGCCTATTTTGGCCTAATCTATGGAAATATGTCCACATCGCTTTTATAAATTGCGATCGGTGTCAACGCACCGGTAATATTTCAAGAAGAGATGAAATGCCTCAAAGAGGAATATTAGAAGTAGAAGTCTTTGACGTCTGGGGAATATATTTCATGGGACCATTCCCATCATCTTTCGGTAATAAGTACATACTCGTAGCTATCGATTATGTTTCAAAATGGATTGAGGCTATAGCTTCTCCTACAAATAACACCCGAGTAGTAATTAAGCTTTTCAAGAATATAATCTTTCCAAGATTTGGTGTGCCTAGACTTGTCATAAGTGACGGTGGCTCGCATTTCATTTCGAAAATATTTGACAAATTACTATCTAAGTATGGAGTCAGACATCGTGTAGCAACACCATATCATCCACAAACAAGTGGACAGGTCGAAGTCTCAAACAGAGAAATTAAACAAATCCTAGAAAAGAATGTCGCCATATCTAGGAAAGATTGGTCATCTAAACTTAATGAAGCATTATGGGCTTATAGGACAGCCTACAAGACACCCATAGGAACTACACCTTTCAAACTAGTGTATGGGAAGGCTTGTCATCTCCCTGTAGAACTAGAGCACAAGGCATATTGGGCGATTAAAACACTCAATATAAACTACAATGTCGCTGGAGAAAAGCGAATCCTCGACATTAATGAATTAGAAGAATTAAGGTTAGATGCTTATGAGAATGCTAAGATATATAAAGAAAGAACCAAGCGATGGCACGATAAACGCCTATCTAGGAAAGAATTTAGTGTGGGAGACGTTGTACTCCTCTTTAATTCAAGACTTAGGCTCTTTCCTGGAAAACTAAAATCTAGATGGTCAGGACCCTTTGAAATAACTAGAGTGTTCCCGAGCGGAGCAATAGAAATTAAGGGTAGGAACAGTGAACCGTTCATAGTAAACGGACAACGATTAAAACATTACCATAAAATTGAAAATAGAGATTATGCAAATAGTCTAAAGCTTTTAGAGTTGTCCACTAACTTCCCTGATTAATCTACCCCTAAGCATTACGTCAGGCTTATAACGATAAAAACAACGCTTAGTGGGAGGCAACCCATTTTATCATTTTATCATTTTATTGTTTTTATTTCATTAGTATTATTATTGACTTTATTTATGCATTTATTTTCTTATTTTCTTAATTTTAATTTTAATTTTCTAAATCACTTTTAAATTTACTTTGCTACAGATTTTTCTAAAGTCTTTTCTACCTTCCCTTTTTCCCCCTGATTTGTTTCCTCCACATTAACACTAACTATGGCTAACCAACCAAGAAACATTATGGAAACTAAATTTAGAGGTAGGAACCAAAGAATGAAATTTGAGGAATTATCACAGAGACAAATGGATTTGACTCTGTACCATGATGAACTGACTATGGAAACTTTAGGTATACATGATAGCATCCTATACCTGTTTAACCAACTTGGATGGGAGAATGCTCTCATAAAACAAAAGTTTGTAACTTACCGCGAGCTCACCCTTGAGTTTTTAAGCTCCTTAGTTTACTTACCCGAGCGCGGATTTGGACTAAGGAAAGGATTTATTAGTTTCCGACTATTCGGGATCAAATATGACTTTAACCATAAGGAACTAGCTGACCTATTAGGATTCCCTAGTGGACCTTTTGCCTTTACTACCACCCAGGTAGAATTAATGGATATTGAGCTAGACTTCTTTTGGGGAACCTTAACCGGAAATTACCACCCTGAGCCGGATAACATGAACAATGATGAAATACATAACCCTGTTATCCGCTATTTTCATAAGATCCTTGCCCACACCTTCTTTGGAAAGGAAGAGAACCTCACTGAAGTATCTAAAAATGAGATATTCATAATGTCCTATTTGACCGATGGAAAACCCGTTAATGTTGTACCATTCATGATGCAAACCTTTACCCGAATCCAAGAGGAACATGATCTACCCATATTGGTAGGAGGCCTGGTCACCATGATTGCTGATGCCCTCGGACTTAGATACCAATTACACAAGTGCAACCGTTTAGGTACCATCCGCCCTATGAATCTGAACTTCTGCTTTAACCGTCAAATTAAAAGAAACTTAGGACAACCACCTTACGAGTACCTAATCAGAAATGAAATAGTAACCCTATTCACATTACCAAACCATGCTAAAGTCAGTGTTCACAATAGAGATAATTGGCTTTATGAGCTTACACCTCCTGACTATCCATCAACACCCGAAACACCACAATCCTACTAAATTAGGGATGACATAATGACTGATGTAGAAAGTGACCCTGAGACACCTCCTGGTTACCATGACATCGACCACACTGATGAAGTTATTGAAACCCCTGAAATTAATCAAGTAGGATATGCTGACAGCTTAAAGAAAATTATGAACACTCTTGAAGTTTACCAAGCTGATATTAATGCTGTTAAGGATGAAGTTAAAAGCATGCGATTGGACGTTATAAGTTTAACTGACATAACATGTGAACAATTCTATCATATAAACTCCGCACTTGAAGATTTGAAGAAGCAACTTTGATAATGCTGTAGTGATTTGATTTATCTTACTTTTCGTTTTTGTTTCTAGTTAGTTTTGATATTTTGCAACATTTCATAGCTTATTTTTATTACTGTAATTTCTTTCTATTATGTCAAAAGCAAAGTACTTCTATTTATGCAATTTTCCAATTTAATCAATTTACATGCTTTGCATTATTTACTAATACCTTTGAACTGCTGGATATATTGTGAATTCTCGTGTGATGAAATATACTGCTTATATATAAATTGATCCACTGTTATGTATATGTTTATGTTGGAATTAAATGAAAGTGATAAGAATTGCAATTGAGTTGAACTGGGGTAATACATTCTGTGAAAATTCCATGTTTTGTGATCATCACGGTCGTCACCATCCCCTCGCGATCGTAACGGGCTATTTAGCGTGTCACGACCGTAAGACCCCCCTCACGACCGTGACAACCCTAATTTACGAATTTTGAAGTTACAGAGCCGTTCACCTTCGCAGAACCCCACTTCTATTTTCACAAAAACTCTAACCTCCCATTATCTCTTCTTCTCCCGTAACCACCCATTACTCTCAAATCAATTCCATAAACCCGTTCCACCTTTTCATTTATTCACAACTCCTCACATTCACTTCACTCCATTATAATCTGATCAATTTTTTCACATTTTCTCACCAACCTCAAACACCCATCTCTCATTAACCTCATTTCCATGCAATGGAGAATATTCAGTTTAGAGATGGAGAACAAGGAGAAGCACAAAGAGAGAAGTTTGTAAGGTTTCAAAACCGTGGCATCCAACCTACTCGGTACGTCGACCTCGACTGCTTGAGGGAGTTAGGATTGCTCGACAGAGTGAAGCTACTGCTTGAGCATGTTGGCTTGTGGGACTTATGCAGTCAACCGCAACCGACATTTGAAAACCTCACCTTGGAGTTTCTAAGTTCATTTCAATATATCACACCACCCGGATCAACGAGTCAACCCACCGGCATTGCAAAATTCCGAATGCTTGGAAGAGAGTTCCAAATCACTCAAACCAGGATCGCTGAACTGTTAGGCTTCAGTCACGGCGACGATGCTCATCTCCGCGTGCCCGACAACTTTAATGAAGCTGCTTTCACCTTGTGGAAAAACATCACAAACAGTCGTGCTTCCGCCTACCAGAGTCGGAATGCCACTCATATCCATAATCCTGCAATTCGGTATTTCCATTGTATCATATGCAACACTATCTTTGCAAGAGAGAGCAACCACAAGCTCAATTCCAAAGAGCTCTTATTCTTGCACTGTGCCTTGAATGAAGAACGCATCAATGCTGCTCCATTCCTTTTGGCCCATATTCAGTCTGTAGCGCATAGAGGCGCCACTCCCTTCTACATTGGCGGGATTGTTACTACCCTTGCTATACAGCTGGAGCTTGGTGACCAGATATCTCATTTGCCTCATAGAGCACCGAAGCTACTTACCAAGAACTATTGCAAGTCCGCTCATATGATCTCTCAGCGAGAGGATGACAGGTTCAACCCTATAATCCAAGGCACCATCTACCATCATATCACTTTGCCTTGCAGGAACCGCATTGATCCATCGAACATAGCCAATTGGCTATTTGATTTGCCGGATGCTGCAGGCCATGTTCCGATTATTGAAGAGCAGCCTGATGCACCTGTGGATGAGATGCATGATGCGATGGATGCTGCTGAGCCAGTTCAGGACATCCCTGAGTCCTCCACCAGGCAGCCACCTTCAGCTGACATCACCCTTGAAGAGATCCTCCGTGCCATTCATCAGCAAAATCATATGAATGCTGCACTTGAGCGTAGGCAGAAAGAGCAATACGATGCACTCCTTGCAACTGTTTTCAGTAACCAGAAGACAACAGATGAGAAGCTAGGAGAGATTTTCAGTGAGCTGAAAGCTTTGCGTATCGACGTTACTGCTCTCACCACCACCGGTTCTGATGAGAAAGCCACTCCTACCAGACGCTCCCGCACCAGAAGCCGAGGCCGTGGTCGTCAGCAGCATTAGTTTATTTTTTGTTTTTGCATTTCTGTTTTTGTATTGTATTTTCCCCGCTATTATATCACAACATTGAGGACAATGTCTGATATAGTGTGGGAGAGATACCTTTCCCTTTCCGCATTTTCCATTTCATTGTATTTCCCTTTCCGTATTTTAAATCAAACAAAGTAATATTTATGCTATTTCTTCAGTTTCAATTCTTCCCCGTTTATTTAGCCATACCGAAATTTTTTTGCTTTATCTTCGCATTACTCGACTTACCTATGAAATTGTAGTTAGGAAGCTGAGTAAGATCCAACAAGATCAATACAGTCTTGACACCTTAGACTTCCTACTTAAGCATTCCATTCCGATAATTGTTACGACTACACCTTAAGTCTCAGTTCTAAAGTAACCCCTAGTAGTTTATACTAGCAGTCAGCACCGTCTGAACACAAACCACGTGGGGAGCCGATGAACATAAGTGTTTGATGCCTAATCTATAAACGATCCTTCATATCTCGATGCCAATAAAAAGAAATTGCACCAAAGTACACGGTCGCATATAAGAGATGAGAAATATAAGAAGGAGTCCATTGCGGGTTGGTTCAGAGGTACCTGGTTCTGAGCTTGGTAGGGCGTGCTACGGCTCGATCCCCCACAACCTCCAATTTGGATAATATATAAAGGGTTGCCACATTCGTGTACCAGACCCCGTGCTAATAAAGGATCAAAGTCACTAACCGGCTACTCCACTACGTGCGTGCTAAGGCAAAGGGCTTAATGTGATTGCGCTAGAACAAACCGGGTGAAATAAGATCAAAAGACTCTAGGTAGAATCATAACGCAATTACCGAATGTTTTGTTTAACGCGAAGTCGACGACTTAGCTTGTTTCTTGTGTCATTAGTGTATCGTTAGTGTTCTATTCTAGTACCAGTTTATCTAACTAAATGATTTCTCGTATGGTTTGTTATGTGTACGCGTCTGATGAAAATTGTCCGACCATTTTTCAATCGACTATTTGCTTGAGGACAAGCAAAGGTTTAAGTTTGGGGAAGTTTGATAACGAGAAATCATATCACTTTATTACTACGTTTTAAGTCCGTTTTATCGCACATTGATCCTATTAACTCCCGATTGTTCGAGTTTTTTATGTCACATTGCAGGTATAACATGTCTAGAGCTAAATTATGAGAAAAAGATCAAATGAACCAAAACAAGCATGAAAAGAAGATGAAGAGAAGAATTCTGCTAAGTTTGAATATTTTGTAACACTCACGGTCGTCACAACATCATCACGACCGTGACACTCTACTTTGAGGTCTCACGACCATTGCTCAATTGTCACGATCGTGACGCGTTGGAATTGGAAAATCAAACCGTTACACCCTTGTCCTCGTGACAAGGGAAATGTGTTTAATTTAATTAAAAGTCATTCATGAAGACGTGCAACGCGAGTCAAAGACGACTCCTATTATTTCCTAACAGAAGCAAACCCAGTATGCACTTTCGCTGGATTCTCTCATTTTTGAACGAAGCCCACGCTCATCAAATTTAACTGCCTAAAATCTAGTTCTAAAAATACCCTAGTTACAAATTGAAAATTACAGAGCATTTTATTGAATTTTCCGCGGAAGCTCTGCCGTAATTTTTCTTGAACCCCATTTAATTTTTCCAGCCTTGTTCTTGTTTTATTTTCCTGTTTCTATTTCCAACCCAAATTCAATAATAATTTCCAACATTAGGAAATTGTTATTTAAATTAATTTCTTTTTAGCCTCAGAATTCGTATTTTTATTTTTGATTCCGGTTCCGAACACTCCGAGCTTGCCAATCTGTGGAAGAAGGAGTTTATGAATTTAATTATCCAGGTTTTTATTTTTGCATTTATATTAAATTTATTTAATTGTTTATGTTAAGATATTATTATTATTTTATAATGTATGTTTTACTTAATATTTATTTATTTCTGCATCTGTCTGTTGGTATAAATAAAATGAGTAGCTAAATTAATTAGGCGGTATGTAATAAACTAAGCCGAAACGGTTAAATCGAATATAAGCTAAAATAATTAAGAACTTATATTTTGGCTGTGGCTTTTTATAATTAAAATTAATCTTTTTGTTACGAGAGTAAGAAAAGTGTAATAGGTTAGGTCGAGACCACGAGAGTGTGAGATTTTAACCGGATAGCTAAAGTTAGGCATTTGATTTAAATACAGCGAGAGCGCTTTAAAATGAATTAGACTTATTAAGTTTTCAAAAATTATTTTCTAAACACCTATGGGCTAGCGAGAGCAGGCATAGGGCTTTAGGAGTAAGATCTGAGATAAGACCACGAGAGTGTGAGTCGATGGTATTTAAACTGATAATCTCTACAGAACAATTTAAGTGAACCATCTTTATAAGCTTAGGTTAGATTGACCCGCATAGGTTAATATAATTACATACCGACCGCCTTCTCATTATTTCCTTAAAACTAAATTTAATTCCCGTTTTTAATCCTTAAAACCAAAATCGTGACAAATATCCACCTTAGCTAAACTAGCAGACCTTCTAGCACTAGAGTGATTACAAAGTCCCTGTGGGTTCGAAAATCTTTTATATTACTTCGATAGGCTGTGCGCTTGCAGTTCAGATACCGCTAGACACATATCGCGTCTTCGCCCCATCACAAATAAGTTCACAATATTAAAATGAAATGCATTTGGCTCATTTTTCTCCAAGAATGACACCAAATTCGTGCACAATGAGAATTCCATTTCAAAAGTGCAAAAAGTGCATGTTCATGGAAAAAGTGTGACACTTTAATCCAATGGCCAGGATTCTTTTGGTTTGAGATCAAGGATCAGATTAGGAGTGCACATGGGCAAGAGGCAAGGGAAGGCATAAATATTTCATGAGATCACACAAAACTTGCCAAATTTGCAAAATCACTCACACTCTTTCTTCTCACATGCAAATCCTCTCATTCTTTCAGCATTGATTCATGACATCATATAAAGGAGAATTAGGGTTTTAGAGGGGTTCAGTTCTCTCTCATTTCTCAGCTTCCAAGATTTTGCACAATTTGCATTTTGATTCGAATCTCTTCACACACTTGCTCTCTTCAAAAACAAATCACAGATCCTTCATCCTTGAGAGCTCAGGATCACAAATCTCTCCATTGTGCAAGCTATCTCTCCAGATCAAGTACCTTGCCATTTCAGGGCAATTGGTTGCAAATCCTCAGATCCAGCCAGATTCAAGACTCTAGTTGCATTTATTTTGCAAATAGAGTGCATTTGGAGTGGATTGGCTTCTTTATCTTGGCTTCTCACAAGCTTTTTCAAGAACTGCAAGTTTCAGGTGAGTCAAAATATTCAGATCTAGAAATGTTTTTTGAGGTGTGCATTCTGATCCTTGATGTTTGCTGATCATTCTACTAGTCTTAGTTTCAAATTTAGTGCATTATTGAGCTTGTAATGTGAATTTGAATTTTCATGGTACCAACTGTTTTCCTTCGATCCAGAGAATCCTTTGATCCTTTGAACTTTTCATGGTTATTTTTGAACTCAGGGTAGTGTGTTTACTTGATCTGGAGGTTCTTATTCATTTTTATTAGGGTTTGTTCATATTATGCAATTTCCGGTGCCGGAGCCCTAGCTCCGGTCACCGGATTCTGGGCGTTCATAATTAGGGTTTCTGAGGTTGAAGACAACCTCTCCACTATCAGATCTTCCATCTCAATGCCCAGGATTTCGCCACGTCAATTAATGAACGGGCTCTCTCTCACGTGCTCTTCATTCTTATGTTTTCCTTCTGAATGTGCTTCATGCTTCTCACCTTATGTTAGTTATCGTGCTCCTCCACTCTGTTCATGTTATAATGCCACGTCATTTAATGAGAAGGTCCACAAGATGCGTTCATTCAATCCTAGGGCTTCTGTTTTTTCCACATATTTTTCCTGAGTTTCCACCCTTGTGTGTGTGCTGCGCAGGCCAGTGGGCTTACCACTTCTATTCGCACCCCCTGCTTTCTGGGCCCAAGTCATTTGAACTAGCCTCTCTTTCTCTTCACACCTCCCAACCCTTTTCTCATTTTAATTTTCTTTTCTTTTATTTCTTTTATTTTCATTTTTCTTTTTAATTTTTAAAAATACTTCCAAGTGTCAAAAAATTCTGAATTAATTCATGGAAGTCAATTTGAGTTTTCTTTAATTTTCCATATTTTTCTTTTCCATTTATTTTTAATATCCACGTGTCAATTAATTGTTCATCTTAGTTAATTCATTTTAATCCCTTTTTGTGCATGTTGCCTTGTCCAATTTCCATAGTGATCATCATTTTGAATTTCTTGTTGGTTCTTTTTGTTCTGGATTCATAAGAGGATGTAGTTCATGTGTGTTTTTTGTCCTGATTTTTAGAAATTTGTTCATTTGGTTTTGGTCCTTGACTTGTGATGGAAGTTTCTTAACCCTAGTTCATGTTTAAGCCTTCATTTGACTTGCATAGCTTCTGAATTTCTTCCAACCCTTTTGGCATGTTGTTATATCATGATTGAAGACCTCTTGTTCAAAATTGTAGAATTTTTGGATGCATAGTTGAGTTGATTTGAATTTTGGTTCATAGCTTGTCCCATTTTGCTTCTTTTTGATCATAAGTTCTCTTATTAGCTTAGAAGGGCACTTGTGCCAACTTCTTCATCTCATTTGGGGTCTCCTTAGGGTATTGATACCATTCTGATCTTGGGTTTGGGTTTGTGTTTTGGAAGTCTTGTGTTTTGCTTACCTTTTAAATTCTTTCTTTCTTATGTGCATTCACCTCACTTCTTTGCTCTTTTCTTCCCATAAGTTGTTTGTTGAGCTTTGTGCTTCTCTTCTCTTCATCTCTCTAGCTTCTAAAGCACTTCTTTAACTTGATTTGCTTCTGGTCTTGTGCCTTGAGTTCATGTTTTGTGCATTTTTGCTTTGCATCTTGTTAAGTTTACTTTGCCTTGTCGTGTGATTCATGTTGCTTCATATTAACTTGCATGCTTCTTTCCTCATTCTTATGGCTTGCATTTGCATTGAGCTTTTGTATGTATGACTTCACTTATGTTTGTATGATGTTGGCATGTCATTTTTCTCATTTTGCTTTACTTGTATGCTTATGTTGCTAACCTTTTCAGGGGCTATGGTAAGTGAGAGGTGTGGATGTGATTCCCACATCTCCAAATCTCATCTCTTCTCATCTTATTTTTACTTGTGCTAACCTTTGATTGTTGGGTTTAGTCCTTACTCCCCTCTTCTTCTTTCTTCTTTTTCTCTTCTTCTTTCTTTCTTCTTTAGGATAGTTAACCACTAACCTTAGGATCTCCATGCATGACAACACTTAGGAATCTTTAGTCCCCCATTAGATTTTTGCCTTTGTGATCCTTTTGGTGCTTTCTCTTCTCATCTTCAAACTCAATTTTAATCCATTCTAATAAAGGTTGAGTCTTCTCATGTGACATGAGACTTTTCTATGAGATACTTGCACACGTTCCGTTTCGGGGCGAGGTGTAAGTTATCCCTCGTGGTGGATAGGTCTTAGCATGATATTACTTCACAAAGAAAAGCATAAAAAACAGTTCTTAACATAAAATTACAAAAACACTTAATAAATGTTAATAGGCCAGTGTGTCTGAGCCTTCACTTGTGGGACTAGATTTGGGGATTTCCTCCATAGATAGGTGTGCCTCTTGCGCATTCCATTTCGGGATGATGTGAGACGTACACATCCTAGTGAGTAAGACTTAGGTACACTTACCTATGCAAACTTCACTCATAAAAAGCTTCTAAAAAACACTGAACAAACAATAAGCGTCTTTCCTTCGGGAATTCTTTTCTCATCTCATTCGCTCCGTACGCGAACTTGCTCCTACTTGTCATTTTGCAAGACGGTTACGCACTCGTCGTCCGAGCCTACAACACCTGAGCATTGACATAGGCAGTTCAAGCCTTAATTCACAAGCAATTTCTTTTCTACCCCTAGTTAGGGGAATTACGGCGTCTCTGATCCTCATTGTCTTGATGAGGTACGTAGGCAGCGGGGTAGGGCCCGTTCGAGCACACTCTTTTATTTTCCCTACATTTTCCCCCTTTCTTGTCTATCTTATCCAGTTTCAGTTTCAGTTTTGCAGTAGCTTTCATTTCTTCACCCTTTGAAACAGATTTCTTTGCAAGCGTGGATCCCGTCAGGTACGGTGGACGATCTGGGTGCTAATACCTTCCCAGGTTGTAACCGACTCCCGAACTCAGTCTCTTTGGTTCGCAGGACCCGTGTCCTTCCTTTTCTTTTCTTCTGGTTTGTGCAGCATTACCGTTCCCGTTCCTTCGGGATAAAAATGCCTGGCTGGCGACTCTATTCTTTTTCCGCGCCACTTTTGCGTTTGTACCAGGATGGAAATCCGGGGAGCGAAACCGGTAATCCACACACATACACACCTTTCCATCCTTCTTAGGCACGGGTACAATGTTAGCAACCCACGGCGGGTAACTAGTTACAACAAGGAAATCAGCGTCCCATTGCTTTTGTACTTCTTCCTTAATCTTCATGGCCATATCTGGGCGAGTGCGGCGCAACTTCTGTTTAACTGGTGGGTAATCATCTTTCAATGGTAGCCTATGCATGAAAATATCCGTATCTAGACCTGGCATATCTTGATAGGACCAAGAAACGACGTCGACATATTCCCGAAGCATACTGATGAGCTGTTCCTTTACTGGAGTTTGCAGACTGGCCCCAATCTTCACTTCTTTCAAATCTTTCTCGGTACCAAGATTAATAGTTTCAATTTCCTCCTGATGAGGAGTAATCACTTTCTCTTCTTGCCTCAACAACCTGGCCAACTCTTCAGGCAACTCATATTCTTCATCAACCCCTTCATCTGCTTGATTAATTGGATTATCGAAGTCATACAAGGTCATAGCAGTGTTGTTGTCGGTGCAATCTGGAGGATCATCTCTGCAAGGGTTGAGATTTGTTCTTTTTAGTGATTAATTTTAATCTTGTTTAGAAAAAGTGTAAATGAAGTTATTATTTTGAAAACATTGCCATTTATTGTTTTGTGCGAAAAATAACAAAAATGAAAAGACAGTGAGCAAAAAAGAAAATCGTTTGCAAAAGATGTCCATTGTTCATTGATATTCCATTTGCACAAAATACAAATATGGCCCTATTAAAAAATGAGTCATGACACCTTGGGCAAGATGCAGGACTTGATGCATGCTTAAGCTGGAAATAATAATTACTCTGCAGGAGTAACGCTTATAATTTCCAGGGAAGACCAATTAAGGACTTGTTGGCCCGGGATCCTTGGACGAATCCAACTCTCCAGGTTGAGGTCGCTTTCAGCCTCATCTTCCACATTATTGACAGCATCTGGGGTCAGCATTCCCCCACTTATGAACTTGGGCTCCTTAGAATCCTTTGTTTGATCTTGTCAAAATGGTTTGTAACCCAAACTGAATTTGTCCTCCTTCTTCTCCACAGGTAGCAGTTTGCCCCAGCCTTGGGCGTTTCCATCTTCAACAACCTTCCGAGCTTGTTGGTAGGAGACAATTGAAGTACCCATCCTATCTTCCTGGGATGCAGCAAATACTTCGGTTGTCGCCTCATTGACGTTCAGTTCTTCGAAACCTTGGCTCATGGTCTCGTGGATTTCACCATCCATCTCAGTGTATTTGTAGGTAGCCAGATGGCTAATAAAAATATCCTCTTCACCACAGATTGTGATAATTTTCCCTTCCCACTCGTATTTTAATTTCTGGTGAAGGGTCGACGTAACTGCGCCAGCAACGTGAATCCATGGTCGACCCAACAAACAGGTGTAGGCTGGCTGAATGTCCATCACGTAGAAAGTAGTTTGAAAGACCTGTGGGATAATTATCACAGGAAGCTCCACCTCTCCAAGAATGGACCTCTTGGAACCATCAAAATCTCTAACCACCAGATTGCTTGGTCGAAGAGTTATACCATCATATTCAAGCTTAACAAGGGCTTTCTTTGGCAAGACATTGAGTGAAGACCCAGTGTCAACTAGAACATGTGAAAGCACAACCCCTTTACACTCTAGAGTGATGTCCAAAGCTTTATTATGATGACGACCTTCCGTAGTTAAATCAGCATTGGTGAAGCCTAGCCCATGAATAGTATTAACATTAGAAACCATTGTCTCTAGCTGATTCACCATGATCTCCTCGGGCACGTAAGCTGTGTGCAGGACTTTAAGTAATGCATCCCGATGAGCTTCAGAACACAATAGCAATGATAGAATGGAGATCTTGGAAGGAGTCTGGTGGAGCTGATCCATAACCTTATAATCGCTTCTCTTGATTATCCTCATAAATTCATCCACATCCTGATCAAAGGACGTTTTCTGAGCTTCTTTCAAAATTGGTTCCTCAGGCACCACATTTTTGCCTTTAGCTTTGGCAGCAACCTCTGCCCCAGTGTTAACTCTTGGAATTTGTGACGCGAAAATACATCCACTTCGAGTGAAGCCTCTGCCTCCTTTGACATTATTGACCTGTGGTGTATGAGTTGAAGAATCAAGAACAACCCTCTTCCCGTTTTAGTAGAGGTATGAACCATAATGCCATGGTACAACATTATCTTTTTCATATGGAATGGGTCCAGGTACCGTGATGGTGATTGGACTGACTGCAGTGGAAGTAGGAACTGTTATTGTCTGTGGATCGTAATATATGGTGACAGGATTTCTGACTGGTGGTGGTGATGAAAGACTAAAGTTGCGTTGTTGTTGAGTTTGTTGCTGAAAACTGTTGGAATCGGGGACCATTGTTGGGTCGTAGTATATGGTGACTGTGGAGATGTCATTATTAATGGTTGCTGTAGTTGTATAAGCGGATGAGATTGAACTAACATTTGTTGAAGTGGTGTAAGAGATGATTGTTGACTTTGTAGCAGAATCTGTCGGAACAATTGTTTTTGAAGTTGTAAAGGGGGTGCTTGTTGTTGTTGTAGGAGGAATTGCTGATGTTGTAGACGCTGAAACCGTTGATGTTATCTGCAGGATACCTTCTTTGATAAGGCCATTGATGCCACTTTCTAAACTTGCACAACCATTGGTGGAAACTTTGCAAGATTCACAGCAGGCCTCACAACCTGGAAACACCTAGCATTTTAAAAGCTGAGCTTTAACCTTTTCCAGAGGTGTTTGAATGCTTGCAGTATCTTCAATTAAGTTCACTGGTTGATCCTCCTCAATTGCATTTATCCTGGGCCCACCATGGGTAGGCATAGGATTTTTCGTGACGTTAAGAGGTGGTTCAAAATTTAAAGCCTTTGAATCAACTAGATCCTAGACCTTCATGTGCAAAGCTCTGCACTTTTCTGTGGTATGACCAGGTGCATTGGAATGGAAGGCACATCTGGCATTGACGTCATAATTCCTTGGAAGGTTCTGAAGATCTGGAGGAGCCAGAGTCCTTAATTCAATGAGATTAAGCTTCAAAATTTGTGGTAGCAAAGTGGCATAGGGCATCGGTATAGGATTGATTACCCTGTTGACTTAAGATGGCCTTTGCTGGAAAGGACGTTGCTGTTGGTTGTTGTTGTTGTTGTAAGACCTTTGTTGAGGAAAATGTTGCTGAGGAAAATGTTGTGGTTGTGGAGTGTATTGTTGTTGAGGTGATGGAGTGGGAATCGTGACAGCGGCAATTGATCTTGGCATATACTGGGGCCTTCCTCTGCCCATGTGTATTGAGTTGGTTTCAACCGACCTGTGATGCTTGAGTTGGCGCCGTTATCATAAATCTTACCCATTTTCAACAAACTTTCAATCCTTTCTCCTGCTATGACCACATCAGCAAAGCTAGTGGAAGAGAAAGCTTCCAGCCTATCAATGTATGTCCTTTATAGGGTGTTCATAAACATATCTTCCATTTCTCTTTCCGACATTGGAGGTTGAACGGCAACAGCTAATTGCCTCCATCTCTGAGCATACTCTCTGAAGCTTTCCCTGGAGGATTGTGACATACCCATTAGAAGAGTTTTGTTAGGAGCCATGTCTAAATTGTATTGATATTGGCGTATGAAAGCCTCGGCCAAATCCTTCCAATATTTGATTGTTGTTCTAGTCAGATGAGAGTACCACTCACGGGATGCCCCGGTCAGACTATCCTCAATGTAAAACATCCATAACTTTTCATCCATAGTGTAAGCCTTCAATCTTCCCAGAAAGGATTGAAGATGGGTGCGAGGGCAAGATGTCCCGTTATATCTTTCAAAGCAGGGAGGTTTGAATTTGTGGGGAATTCTAACTCCCCCTACCAGCCCCATATCAATAACATCAAATCCTAAGGAGTTTTGGGACTCCAGGGATCTCAACTTTCCAGACGACGATCATAGACTTCATCTCCAACTCCAACTACAGTGTACTGTTCCTCCTGAGGGTCCTCTTGCAAGGCCCGTCCTCCAGTATTACCTTGGGTATTCCTGATAGCATTAACATCAGGGTTGAGATGAGGCCCAAACTCCCGGAGGTCAGTACATGGCTGTACATGATCATTGTTGCTAGTACCCCTTGTACCTGGGTGATTTTCTTCAGGAGTTTGCCGCTCGACCAACTCTCTTAATCTTTCTTGGCTTTGGGCCATCCCAATCATTACTGCCATGAACTGGTTCATCTGAGCCCTCATTTCAGTTCTTTCATTAGCCATCTGGTTTCTAACGTCAATCGAATCTTGTTGAACCTGGTCCATCTGTAAGCTCGGAAGGTTGTTTCTTGTAGGATACTGGTGAACTCTGTTGATGGGGAAGACCCTCCTACGAGCAATATTTCCTAAAACCACAACAAAGTGAGAAAACAACAACAAAAATACCTACAAAACAAAGAATGAGGTTAGGATGCGATGCAATATGTCTATTCGTCTTCCAAGGGTATCCGGTTTGGTTCTTTGGTTTTGACCTTCTAGACCTCGAGGAATGATGATGTTGAAGAGAAATGAAGCCCAAAGGATAACACACAAACCATATATTACAAATGCAAAGATACATACTTTATGGTTACAATAAGTTCCTATGATAGGTCAAAATACAACAAAATCAACAAAAGTACAAACAAAATGAAGTACAGATACAAAGAAATCAGACATCCAGCCCAAAGTCATCCTCTTTTACTTCCTTCAGGAGAGCATTAGTCACTGGCCCAACTGGATGCTCTGTGATGGTCCTGATAAGAAGGTTCCTGGTGGTAATAGCATTTGTCAAATTCTTATAGTTGTCTTGGTCTTTTGATCTCTTCAACTCCGCCCGGAGCTTCAACTCGGAGATTTCCTTTTGTGCTGCTAACAAGGCTTCCTGACTCTTCTTCTCATTAGCTTCTAGCTGCTCTATCCTAGCCTGGGTCTTCTGATCCTCCTGTGAACGAGCCTCAGTAATTCTGATCCATCTAGCCTGACTCTCTTCCAAGTAGTGCTAAGCTCTAGCCTTCTGAATCTTAGCTTCTATGCAAGCATTCTTCAACACTAACTCCCCTGCCCGGGCTCTTCTGATGTAATCATCTGTCTTCTCAATCTTGGTCATATGCTCGATCCGGAGCTTTCCTAACCTTTCATTGTCCAGACGACTATCATTCCTCTCCCAGAGGGTCTTCTTTAGAGCTTCAGAAAGCTGAGTATTCCTTTCTTTCAACTTCTCAAATTCCTCTAAGCTGACTGTAGCCACAGGTTCTACTGCTGATGGTCCAGGCACATCCTCTTGGGTGAATGGCATATGGGTGATCTTTCCTCTGATGAGAGACCAATCAATGTACTGAGCTGAAGCTATGCTGTTGCACTTGCCAAGAATGACAGTCCCTTTTATCTGAATGTTATCCCAAGCCCAGGATGCTTGTCGGGTGATGGCATGATTATTCTGAATGTCACAGTAAAGGGTTTCTGATATGTCCTTCTATCTTGGTGGATGTACCAAGGCATACCCTAATTTCCTTTTGAACATCAAAGGATTGTAGTTGATGCAACCCTTCACTCCAATAAGAGGTACATTGGGATACTTCCCATAACTGGTGATTATGTCTCTGCCCTTGGGGCTCTGAGTGCACCACCTGATGTCTTCTGATGTGAGAGCAATCATTCTCTTAGCCTAATTTCTTGACTGATGAGGATTCAAGAAAGCTTCTGACTTTGGCAAGTGCCTCAATAGCCAACAGTAGAAGAGAGGTGCACAACATCTGACAAATCTTCCCCTCTGCTTCTCATTCCTTTGATGCACTGAGTAATAGAAATCTCCGAGCAAGGTAGGAACTGGATTCTTCAGCAAGAAAAGATGGATAACATTCTTGCTTACAAACTTAGGCTTGTCTGCAAACAAGATGATACCATATATGCTAAGGGCTAAAAGAGCACAAACAGTGTCCCACTTCCCTGTTGCAGCATGACTGGTGGCCTGAGTAATCAAGAAGTCCAAATGGAGGCCTGGGATCCCAGCCTTTATGGTCATATTCTGATCAATGATGGTGGTTTCCAAATACAGATCCTTAGCTATATCTTCATTCCTAGGAGTAGTCATCTCAGGGTTGAAAGGAATCCCTCTCCTGATGGGGACACCTAACAACATGGAAAACTCTTCTAACAAAGGGACCAACTGAAAGTCTGGAAAGGTGAAACATCTGAGAGGAGGGTCATAGAACTGAAGGCAAGTGTGGATCATACTCCTCTGTGATGCATCCAAGTCCATGATCATATCCATAATGCCATCATAATGTTCCCTGAATAAAGGGACATGATCAGGAGTGATGAGTGTCTGAATCTGCCTGATGCCTGCTAGGGAGGGCTCAAAGAAATGGTATGTGATGTTGCTCTTCCTGGATGTGTCCATACTGGTAATGGATGCTAATGAAGAGGACTGAGGAGAAATACTGCTGAAGACAACTGATGAAGGTGTTGAAGAGACTATCTTATGAAGATGGCTAATTAATCTATCTGAAGAAGGTGTTTGAGCAGAAGAACAGTCAAAACCAAACCAAAGATGAGATGTGGATACCCTGTAAAACAAATAGAAAAATGTTAAAATGATTCAAAATGATGTATGCAGAATGATATGCAAGGGTTTGTGATCAAGTGTTGGATCTGTTATCTGCCTTGATAAGGTTCATATGTGTTCATAAGCCCAGATGAAGGCTTAGAGAACCAATAACCAGGTGGGGGACTCAAATAAAGAGTCACAAATCCAGGGTTTCATAGAATCAGTCCAAAATGATGTAACCTTAAAACAAATCTAGTAGCAGGGTATGATGAGGCCAAGGGTTCCTGCATACCTGTAAACATCCCAAACCCCTCACAGGTATTATTCTAGAACAAGGATCCTCAGACTTGGATCAGTTATGAGAAGTGTAACCACTTCTAATCTGGAGGTACAATGTTTACATTAATCATAAAGGATCCTCCTCTAATTCAACTCAAATGCTGAAGGTCATCTAAAAAGGTCATCCACACTTAGTAGGCTTCCCAGATAGCCCTAGTACTACATGAAATCTATAGCACAGAGTTCTCAAGAAGAAACCCATGTCTGAACCGTGTTTCATATTCCCGCACCAGAACAAAATGGAATGGGAAAGAATATGAAGCCACTCTAATCCTATGTGTCACTCAGGCTCCCGGTATGGAACCTTACTCACTGAGTATCCCTCCCACCAAGGTAAACAACAGATCCAACACAATGATATGATGACAGTAATATGAAATGCAATAAATCAGTAAATGAAGCAATAAATAAAGCTGTACAGAAAGCAATAAATAGAGCAATAAACAAAAAGCACAAGTATCACATAACACCCCCCTAAACACAAATTAAACAAGCGCTAGGAGAAACCCACAAAAAGAACCAGAAGCCCTGGTTGCAAGATAAGCATCCCTAGCAGAGTCACCAAGTTGTCGCTCCCAAAGATTTACATCCCGGTGCAGACGCGAACGGTCTGCGAAAAGAGAAAGTGAAAATGAAATGAATAGAGTCGCCAACTAGGCATTTTTATCCCGAAGGAAAGGTAATGCTGCATAAACCTGGGAAAGAGATGGATAAGATGGTTGCGAACCAGAGAAACTGAGAAACGGGGTTGGTTACAACCTGGGAAGGTATTATCACCCAGATTGTCCGTCGTACTCGACGGGATCAAAGCTTACAAGATTATGTTTAAAGGGGTAGTGTATGTGCTATCTGTGTGCAAAAGCCAGGAATGAATGTACAGGTGTTAGTGCAAAAAGGTGAATTGCTCAGGAACTGAGGCTTTTAAAGAATGCTGAAAGAGGGGGAAGACAAAGAGACTTTTGTTCGATAATAGCTAAGTTATGCCTATGTATCCTCTCGTGCAATGAGGAAATCAGAACACCGTAGTTCGACTCAAAGAGACTAAACAATAAAATTAACTGTGAACTGCTTACTTGTCTATGCTCAAGTGTATGACTCGTCTGGCTCGAGTGCTAACTGTGTTGCATTAGACAGAAGAAGCAAGTTCTCGTTTATGAATGAGTGTGATGAGAAAAGAATCCCGGAGGAGACGGTTATTTTTTGTTTTTGTGTTTTCAATCTTGTTATTGATTTTGGTGTTTTGCATAAGTTAATGAGCTTAAGCCTAATTCAAGGGTTTGTAAACTCATTATATCCTCACTGATTAGGGATAATGAGCCTACTTAGGTATGAGATAAGCATCTCAACTTAATTACCATGATGATGTATGATTAAGATCATTAACCCACTTGTGATTATTTAGATGTTTTTGGTTTTTTTGTTTAGTTTTAAGTAATAAGTTTAATCTCTAATCACAAATTACTGAACTCATTACACCATCCTAATAGAAGGATAATAGATGAGAATACTTAAGCTGAGGAAGATACCTCAACTTAATCCATGGTTAGGGATTAAATTCATTAGATAACAAGCCTTTATTAAATGGATTTTAATTAAAAGATGAGATTAAGAAGTGGATTTTAAGTTTGTAAGACAACTTGAGAGGGACTTGTCCATTAAACACTAGGGTTAGTCCCTCTTAACCATAAGGAAGAGATAGAACCCTAATGTAAGGCCCAAGTTACAGGATAAAGTCTTGTTGATTAGTAATGTGTTTTGATTAAGAGGTGTAAACAAATTAAAGGTTTAACACTTAGGATTAAAGTTATACACTCCATCCTAAGAGAAGGATGCAGGCATAACCCTAATTCAAAGTCCTAAAACTATAAGAGTTTAGTCTTTGAAAAATACTTTTTAAATGCAAAAAATAAAATAAAAATCATTTTTGGGTTGAGAAAAATATTTGGATCAGAAATGCAAAAGATTATATTTTTGTGATTTTTTAACTATTTTAAATAAAATATGCAAAAGAAATGAATAAAAATGAAATAAAAATGATTTAAATAAAAAGTATGCGCATTCAAAGGCCCATATTCAAACAAAATTGGAGGGAGTTGACTTGCGCGTTAATGGGTGGTCAGGATTTGATCTGGCAGATTTATTAATTAATCCTAATTAATTAACCTAATTAACTAATTAGGGTTTTAACAAGGCATCTGGGCCCTTCATCCACGCGCGAAAAACAAATCCTACGGCTCACATTCAAACTGAGAGATAAACCCTAATTAAGAACCCTAAGCATTTTTAGGTGACGAGAGGTAGCTCCGGTCATCTTCTCCGACAACCCACTTAACCTAACTTCTTCCTTAGGCTAAATCAAACCCTCTAAAGCTCCAGAAATGATCCTCTAACATCCCTAAGCATGAATCTAGCATCAAATAACATTTATCACTCAAGAACATCATGATTCGAAGCAAAACGGAAAAACGCATACAACTTTCAGAAGTTCAATACATGCTTGATTCTTAACCATTTTCGAAAGTAAACATATCAGGATGATCAGTGCATCATGTAGAAGCATTTAAGAACTTAAAATAGGAGTTCTGGAAAAATTGTTCTTCATGGTTACCTGAGATGAAGCTTTCTCAATCTGGGCTTTTGGACCTCTTTCTTTGTTCAAACCAACCCCAATGAGTTCCCTGATGATGTTGCAATGCTTGGAACAAGTTTGTATGGCTTGGTTTATGAGTTTCAGTTTTTAGAGGTGAGAAATCGTGTTTTTGATTCAGAGGCTTTTAGGTCATTGTGAGGGTTGCTTTGTGATCCTGAAGGTGTGTATGATTGAATGGTGCAAAGAGTTTTGAGGTTTGTGGTTTGTGTTGAGAGAATCGAAGAGATGAAGGTTTTGGTGGATTTTTTGCAATCTGAGTTGTGGGGTGTTTCAGGCTCCAAGAACATATGAAATGAGGTCCATGAGGCATGTATGTGAAGTCTTGATTGGTCAGAAGAGTTGTTGTGGCTCAGCTTGATTGGTATGGGAGGTTTTGCAAAAAAGTCAAATTTGTGTACTTGGAGGTATGGGCCATGGCAGAGCTGGCTTTTTGGGGTGTCTGGCCTCAGCTTACATCAAGGAGATCCATAGAATCAATTTTCATGAGCTGGCACAAGTGGATGAAGATTTTCATAACATTTTGCAATTTTCCCTCTTTGAACTTTCTTGAGAAGCAAGGCATGAAAACTTATGATTTTTGGTGCAATCTTGATCAAAATGTGTTGCATTATGTTGGTATGATGTTTAGAAGTTGATTAGAGGTCATGAAATGGTTTAAAACTTGAATTTGCAAAAAATCCTCTTTGGCATGAACTTGAAAATTATAGGATTTTTGCCAACTTTGAAAGGCCATATCTTGAGTTCTAGGATGAATCAAGACATGTTCTAGTAAGTTTTGAAAAGGGAAAGACCTAATCTACAACTTTCATGCCCAAGAATTTTTCATTTGAAGCATTTTTTATCATGAAAGAATAAGTTGAAAATCTTTCTCAAACTGGAAAGTTTCCATTACAAGTCATTTCCAAAAATGGAAAGTTTGCATTTGGCTCAAAATTCATCAACTTTGTGAACTTACAACCACTTCTAAGATCAAATAAAGATCATAGAGACTCAAAATGATGATGATGACCCTTTGGTACCCTTGTTGGGGGCCTCAGATGCCCTGATTTTGACTTTACTTGCTCACGAAGTTACCCAATGATCAGATGACTTCTACAATGAATTTCTTCATAAAACTTGGTACACATGATCCTTATAACATTTTAAAAACATTAGATACAAGAATGACCAAATAAATTGGAGTTAAGGCCTCTGAAACCAAAACCCTAATTTTGGTCATCTGTGCAGGATAACCCTAGCTCTGCTTCCATGCATTTTCCATTCTTTGTGATCTCTTGACTTTCTTGAACTTTGGGGAGTATATTATGATTGTAGAACACACATGGACCTTCTTGGAAACCTTCAAGACCATTGGTATGGCTTAGATTGATTCTTGGATTGCTCAGATCACAAACCCTATATGCAGATGAAATGGAACTATGCAGATGAAACAAATATGCAATATGAGATGTAATGCTTATGTAAATGAAAAAATGAAAGATCACAGGCCATGGTGTGACCAAAAGTGACGGAAAATTTGGGGAGTTTACAACCACCTTCATTCAGACTCCCTGTTACTATATATTATGATCCACAGACAATCATGACTCCTTCTTCTGTTGCAATTAGTCTGGTGACCATCACGGTGCCTGGACCAATTCCTTATGATAACAACAGTGTCGTGCCTTGGTATTATGGTTCGGATCTTTACTACCACGGAAGGAAAGTCACTCTTGACTCCTCAACATCTACACCACAAGTAGACAATGAAGGGGGAGGCAGAGGCTTCACTAGAAGCGGACGTCTCTTTGCTTTACAAATTCCCAGAACTAATACCGAGGCGGAAGCGGCTGCCAAAGCTAAAGGTAAAAGTGTGGTGCCAGAAGAACCTGCAGCAAAAGAAACTCAGAAGTCACCCTTTGATCAGGATGTAGACAAATTTATGAGGATTATCAAAAGAAGTGACTACAAAATCGTGGATCAGCTCCACCAAACACCCTCCAAGATCTCCATATTATCACTACTTATGTGTTCTAAGGCTCACCGGAATGCACTACTCAAATTCCTGCACGCAGCTTATGTGCCTGAAGAGATCACTGTCAATCAGTTGGAATCAGTTGTTGCAAATGCCAATACTAGTCATGGACTAGGCTTTACCGATGCTGATTTGACTACAGAAGGGCGTAACCACAACAATGCATTACACATCACTCTGGAGTGTAAAGGGGCTTTGCTCTCGCACGTCCTTGTTGACACTAGATCATCACTCAACGTCCTGCCAAAGAAAGCTTTAGTCAAATTGGAGTATGGAGGTCTAGCCCTCCGTCCAAGCAATCTAGTTGTAAGAGCTTTTGATGGTTCAAAGAGATCGGTTCTCGGAGAGGTGGAGCTACCTGTGGTAATTGGCCCACAAGTTTTCAAAACTACCTTCTACGTGATGGACATATAGCCTGACTACAACTGTTTGTTGGGTTGACCATGGATCCATGCCGCCGGCGCAATAACGTCAACCCTTCACTAGAAGTTAAAATATGAGTGGGAAGGTCATATTATCACTATCTGTGGAGAAGAAGATACTTTTGCCAGTCACTTGGCTACATACAAGTACATAGAAATGGATGGAGAAATCCATGAAACCATGAGTCAAGGTTTTGAAGCTTTGAATGTCAACGAAGCTACAACTGAGGTGTCTGCTGCATCCCAAGAGGAGAGGATGGATACCTCAATTTCTTCCTACAAGCAGGCTCGGAAGGTTGTGGAAGAAGTGAATGCCCAAGGCTGGGGCAAGCTGCTGAAGGTGGAAATGAAAGAAGACAAATTCGGTTTAGGTTACAGACCATCCCGACAAGTTCAAGAGGAGACTGCTGGAGGGCCAAAGTTCATAAGTGGGGGAATGCTGACCCTTGATGATGGCAACACTCTGGAAGACGAGGCTGAGAGTGACTACAACCTGGAAAATTTGATCCGTCCAAGAATCTCGGGCCGACAAGTCCTCAACTGGTCTTCCCAGGTGTAACACAGTGGGAGAACTGACTTTTTAGTCATGTTGCGGATAGCAAGAGTCGCCACCGACTTTTATTTTATCCAAGTGGAAAGGACATAAAAGAACAGGAAAGACCTATTTTTAAAATACTTGGGTCGGGGGGTAGGTTATATAAAGGGAAGGTGTTAGCACCCTTTATATCCATGGTTATCCATAGGCTCTTAGTTACTTAGCTCACTTAAATTGTTTTTGAAGAGTGTAGTGTGTGATTAGAAATTTTTCTAAGTACTTTGTAATGATCCTCGTATGGATGTATACAAAGCCTTGTTTTGAAAAATGTTTAAGAAAGTGAGGTGTAAAAAGTAATTTTAGGATGTGAGCAAGTAACTAAGAGGTACCTACCCTAGACTAGTCTTTCATGTTCTTATATGTTCTTTCAAGGGTAAGACTATCCCTATTATTAAGGTATAGGTAGTCATTACCTTGGATTTGTTTAAAGGACAGGCATAGGGTCATCGTATGGTCAATGAAGGCAACTTAAGGGGTGTCTTTAGCTATTCGTAGGGACTATCATCATTTATTCGAAGGGACAAGATCATTATTCCGTAGGCAACCTCGAAGGGACTTGATCTTGTAAATCTGTAGGGACTTGATGATTTATACGTGAAGGGACTTTACTTAAGACATCCCTATATTCGAGGGACTTGACCATTTAAATAAGGCAACCAAGAGGAATACCCTAGGAAGTGCAGATGGCGATCAAAGATCGACTTACGTGTGTGAGTGTTTTATTTTTAAATATTTATCTTTTTTAAAGTTAATTATCTAAATTAATTTTAATTACAAGTAGGTTTTCACACCCTATTTACTAACCACGCAATTTATATTAAAAAAATAAGAAGCAAAAAAAAAATCTAAACTATTATAAGGCTTATGGGCAGATACAAAATAATCAGATAAAAAATAATAATAATAATAGACATAATAAAATAAATAAATAAACAATAATAATAGTAATAATAATAAATATAATAAAGCAATGATAATAATAAGGATTAGAATTAAAGAGAAAATAATTTAGGTTATTATAATTTTTAGAAATTAATTATGGTTGTATAAGCTTAAAATAATTTAGTAATAATAATAATAAAGAAATAATATATTAAAAATAAAAAAAAAATTATTATAAAAAAAATTAAGTTAGTATTTATTTAGAGAAAATTAGGGTTTATTAGAATTAGTCAAACAAATTAGGGTTTTGAAAGAATTAATTTAAACTTAATTAGTTAGTTTTATTTACAAAAATTAAAACCTAATTAATAATATATAAAAAAAATAAACTATGAGAAAAATATTAAATAGTATTTAGAAAATATTATTGTTTTTTTTCTTTAAGAAGAGATTAAGTTAAAGGGTTAATGGTTAATTATATTTAATTAGTTAATTTATAACAATAATAATAATAATAATAAATAAAACAAAGTAAAAAGAAAAGAAAACATACATGAGGGAGCCTGGGATCGAACCCAGGTCTCTAGCCTTCAACCACAAACCCTTTCACCAGCTGAGCTATGCTGGCTTTGTGATATATAACCAGCTTCTACTCATTATATTTTATGTTTGTTAAAAAATAAATAACATGAAATTTTTTTGCCTCAGCCTAGATTTGATCCCTCGTCCTCACGTATACCAAGCCAGTTCCTTTACAATTAAGCCACTTGGGGCGCGTCTGGTAACAAACAACAACAAGTAATTATTAGTAAACATGTTGAATATTGAAAAAAATGAGAAAAAGAATGGTCTCACCCAGGTTTGAACCCTGGTCTTTTAGTACTCAGCGCGCATGCTTTTACCACTGGGCTGGCAGTCATTAGTTGACATATAGTAGAAACAAACAAATAAATATTAAACATGAATTTCGAAAATCAGAATGGCGCCATGAACTTCATCTTCAACCTTTTTCCTGCGAAAACTCCTGCATGTTTTGTTGCAATTTTTCCTGTGATTTTGCTTACATAGGAAATCCTGCGAATTTCAAATAGCATACAACACACAACAATTCTTGAAATTGATTAGACCAAAATGATCCCCATAACCTATACGATTCAATCACGTAAATAAAATTAATTTAATTAGCTTATATTAGAGAACCCTAATTTGGAGGTTAAACCCTAATAATGGCATCTTATGGTTTCGGCCATGAATCTTCAAAGAAAACACCCATAAATCATCTATAGGAACATTCAAGCAAGAAAACGCAAACAAAACTCATTAGTTATGCATTAATATTCGAAATCGAAAAATTGAGTTTCAAGAGAAAATATGATTCGGTTTTAGCTATTCTTGAGGTTTTGGATGCAGTGAATGATCAAGATTGCATTACTGATGTTCAAAGAACACGTTTGAACCTTCAAAACGTCTTGATATGGTCCCTAGCTCAAAATCCGAATGTGAGATTTTCCTTGAAATTTTGAAACTTGCTTTGTGTTCTTGGCTGCTGCAAAACTGTCCCCCTTGTGTTGGTTGACCTGCATATTTATAAAGGAGTGAAATTAGGTAAAGAAGTTGATGTCTTGTTTGGACTTTTGGATACCTTCATCATGAAGAAATCTCATCCTTTCAAATATTCAAAAATCCAACGATTTCCTTCTAAATTGAACCTTGCACGAATTTGGAACATTTTAATCAATCTTAAATGATATTAGATTCATTCCCAAACCAATACTTGATCTAAATATTCACTTTTTTATATTTTATTTTGATTTAAAATGAATTTTAAAGAATAAAATACAAATAAATAATAAATAAATTATAAAAATCAGAGAATACTTGAATTGAGTCGTGCTTGATGTTATCATGAAGATTGGGTTGCAAAATGATAGGCCCATTTGGAAAAAATTGGATTTAAGCCCTTATTTTCTTCATACACCCCTTAAAAATCTCCCAACTTTGACAAGGCATAAATCCTTAAATTTTAAGGATATAAAGGTGTTATTGAACATTTAGGAAAGCTTAAAGAGTACTCTAACAAACTTCTTTGGTCTCATGTCCATATCTTTCACCATTATCAAATTATGCTCTTTGGAAGATGTTGACTTTTTGTTGACTTTTGAAATGACCTGTAATGTTTTAGCTCATACCTTCCAAATGAAGCATTTTTAGGCTTGGCTTGTGAGACACAAAGTTGTAGAGAATTCAATTTCCTTCAAAATGATCTTTGAATGGGATATTTTTTGATGAAGCATGTGAAAGTTATGGCTGGTCAAAGTTCAGTTGACTTTTCTTAAGAAAACCCTAATTTAGAAACTCCTGATTCTTGATGATCTGAAACTTCCTTGATGAATCATGATCAAACCTTGATAAAATGATGAATTTTACTTCATAAACTTGATGTTGGCAAAAAATATTGAAGTTTGACTTTGATTTGACCACAATTGACCTCAATTTGACTTTTTAACTACTTTGACTGATTTTTGCATATCTGATCATCTGACTGGGAAAACTCTTTGGGAAAGCTTTGAAACTTGACATAGGGATTCTTGAAGTCATATGGGATGCCATGAAGCTCACTTGAAGCCTTGAAAGTCATTTTAACATGAGGAAACTCAAAACCATAGTTTTGGACACTTTGCTTAGGAGGAGGCATTGCCTGGGGAAACTTCCACACTTCTTGGTCAATTGGGAGTCTTGAGGATCTTTTGATCATTTAGGAGGCATTGCCTAGGGAAACTTCCACACTTCCTGTTCAATTTTCTGAAATCTGAGGAGTTAGATTGGCATATACGCCATTCGTGACTTGAAGGTTGAAGAGGATTGAACACAAAAAGCCCAAAAATTTGCACCCGCCGGTGCGCAGAATGATATTATTGGTTGGTTATGATGCATGAATGGGCTTAAAGATGCCATTCGGAGAAAAAGTCTTCAGATATGTTTCCTTGAGAGGGAAGAAATCCCAAATATGAAGATAACTTTTTGGGAAGAATAAACGACGGCCCAAAAAATGAGATTACCTTCGGGAAGAATAAACGATGGCCCGAGGTAACAAGATAACCTTTGGGAAGAATAAACGAAGACCCAAGATATCAATATGGATTTTTGGAAGAATAAACGACGACCCAAAATGAGATAACCTCCGGGAAGAATAAACAACGGCCCGAGGTAACAAGATAACCTTAGGGAAGAATAAACGACGGCCCAAGGTATCAATATGGCTTTTGGGAAGAATAAACGACGACCCAAAATGAGATAAGCTTCGGGAAGAATAAACGACAGCCCGAGGTAACAAGATAACCTTTGGGAAGAATAAACGACGACCCAAAATGAGATAACCTTCGGGAAGAATAAACGACGGCCCGAGATAATAAGATAACCTTTGGGAAGAATAAACGACGGCCCAAGGTATCAATATGGCTTTTGGGAAGAATAAACGACGACCCAAAATGAGATAACCTTCGGGAAGAATAAACGACGGACCGAGGTAACAAGATAACCTTTGGGAAGAATAAACGACGACCCAAGGTATCAATATGGCTTTTGGGAAGAATAAACGACGACCCAAAATGAGATAACCTTCGGGAAGAATAAACGACGACACGAGGTGACAAGATAACCTTTGGGAAGAATAAACGATGGCCCAAGGTATCAATATGGCTTTTGGGAAGAATAAACGACGGCCCGAGGTAACAAGATAACCTTTGGGAAGAATAAACGACGGCCCAAGGTAAGTTGTTGATGAAGTTTACCTGCTGGAGAATTAACCTGAAAAACAAGGTTAGTTCGGTGCAAATATAATGATATATATAACATTCTGCAAGATAATATTTTATGAGAATGCGTATAATATGATATGATATGATATGATGTATGTATAAATTATGTAGCTGAAGGGTATAAGTAGCTTCGTAGAACCACTGCAGACTGGGGAAAATAAATCCCACTTTGTTGCCGAAGAGTATGAAGACTTCGTTCTCGTCTTGTTTTTAAGAGTATCGTACTTAGGAACTCCTGTTTTCGTTCGTCGTACTTCTTATTGAAGGATTAGGTTCCTGAATATCCTGACTGAGGATAAAAGAGATGGACATAGATCCGGGAGGCCTATGTAGTTAAATATCAATTCTTTGGAGGATATGAAACTTCTTGGAGACTTCGTAAAGCTGGAAATGTAAGATATTACTTGAGGTATTCCGTAAGGATATCCGTAAAGATTACTCCGTGGGGGATGAACCGACGAAGCTTCGTTGAATTCCTACCTTCGTTCGTTCTTAGTAAATCAATCATATTCAAAGGCATATATACATTCAAACATAATCAATGGACGTATTTCGCTTTAGTAAAAAGGGGAAAAGTAAAACTGAATAAAAAGGGAAAAGTAAAGCTGAGTAAGAGGGAAAAGTAAAGCTAAATAAAGAGGGAAAAATAAAGTTGAATATGAAAAATAGAGTTTTATTTATTTTAGAAATAGGCCTATAAACAGGCAGGTTTTAACACGAAGACGAAAATCCTACTAAGAGGAATTCGTCAAAGAAATTTTTACAAGGAAAAATAGCCATGTGTAAATAATCCTATTGAGTTTCAACTTTGCTATTGCCATTATCTTCAATTATCTCATCTTCAGCTATCGGAGAAGAAACAATTGGATTGATCCGTATCTGTTGAACTTGACGTAGATAACACAACTAGTAGAGGTTACATGGGTGATCCAACAAGATATAGTCGTACACTTTAATCCCTAACTTTTTCCTGGATTTCCCTTTCAGGTTTTCAATCCACCGGGATACCCTTTTTTTGCCCAAGCCGCCTTTTCAGGTTTTCGACTTACCGGGTGTACATTTTTTATATATATCCCTAATTTTTGCCCGAACCTTTTTGGTTCGCCGGGATACCCTTAATTTTGCCTAGGCCAGTCAACCTAGCGGGTCTCTGTTCATGCATAGTATTTTTTAACTATGTCTGCATTCACAGGCTGCGGGAAATCTTCACCATCCATAGTGGTAAGCATCATGGCACCTCCAGAAAATACCCTCTTAACAACAAATGGCCCTTCATAGGTGGGGGTCCATTTGCCCCTGGGATCACCCTGTGGTAATATGATACGCTTGATTACCAAATCACCAGCCTGGTACACCTGCTGCTTAACTTTGTTATTGAAGGCTTTGATCATGCGCTTCTGATACATCTGGCCATGACAAACAGCTGCTAGTCTTTTCTCATCAATCAAGTTTATATGGTCAAGTCGAGTCTGAATCCATTCATCTTCATCCAAGCCTACATCCTTCATAATTCTCAAAGAAGGAATCTGAACTTCAATGGGTAAAACTGCTTCCACACCATAGACAAGGGAAAATGGGGTTGCCCCTGTTGAAGTACGTATGGTGGTACGATAACTATGAAGATAAAATGGTAACATCTCATTCCAATCCTTATATGTAACTGTCATCTTTTGAAAGATCTTCTTAATATTCTTGTTGGTGGCTTCCACTGCGCCATTCAACTTTAGACGATATGAAGAAGGATTGTGATGTTTAATCTTGAACTGCATGCAGAGATCAATAATAATAATGTTGTTCAGATTAGTACCATTATCTGTGATAATCCTTTCCTGGATGCCATATCTGCATATTAGATTATACTTGCTGAACCGAGCCATAACATTCTTGGTAACATAAGCAAATGAAGCTTCCTCTACCCACATTGTGAAGTAATCAATAGCCACAAGGATGAAACGATGTCCATTTAAGGCAGTAGGTTTAATCTCACCAATCATATCGATGCCCCACATGGAAAAAGGCCATGGAGCAGTTAGAACATTCAACGGAACTGGAGGCACATGAATCTTATCAGCATAAATCTGGCATTTGTGACAAGTTTTAGAATGTTGATAGCAACCAGCTTCCATGGTAGACCAATAATAACCTGCTCTCAGAATCTTCTTAGCCATAGTATGCCCACTAGAATGAGTACCAAAGGTCCCATCATGCATGTCTTCCATAATCTCTACCGCTTATTTCTTATCCACACAATGAAGCAAAGTCGAATCGTGGTTGCGCTTGTACAAAATTCCTACTCAGGAAGAATTTAGCAGAAAACTTCCTCAGAAACTTCTTGTCATTGACAGATGCCCCTTCAGGGAACTCTTGAACTTCAAGGTACCTTTTCACTTCATAGTACCAAGGTTTTTCCTCTACTCCTTAAATACCTACCTCATTGCAGTATGCAGGTTTATCAAATCGATCAATAGTAATTCTCAGAGTGTCATCATCCCAACTGATTTCAAACATAGATGCCATGGTGGCTAATGCATCTGCCAACTGATTATCTTCTCGTGGAATATGTCCAAAGGTAATCTCTTCAAAGTACGGGATCAAAGACAACACATGCTCTCTGTAAGGGATGATATTAGGATGCTTGGTGTCCCAATCTCCTTTAACTTGACTAACTACCAGGGTTGAATCTCCATATACATTCAAAAACTGGATTTTCATCTCAATGGCAGCCTTGATACCCATGATACATGCTTCATACTCAGCCATATTGTTGGTACATTTAAAATAAAGCTTTGCAGTAACTGGTGTATAACAACCTTTAGGAGAGATAATCACAACACCAACACTATTACCAAGCGCATTAGAAGCTCCATCAAAAACCATAGTCCATCGGGATCCTTGTCTAGGTCCTTCATATTGTCTAGGTTCTTTAGTAATAATCATAATATCCTCATCTGGAAACTCAAAATTCATAGATTGATAATCATCCACTACTTGATGAGCCAAATGGTCAGCTACTACACTCCCTTTGATTGCTTTCTGAGTAGTATATTGTATGTCATATTCTATCAAAATCATTTGTCATCTTGCTATTCATCTGGAAAGAGCAGGTTTCTCAAATGTATACTTGATTGGATCCATTTTTGAAATCAATAAAGTGGTATAAGTCAACATATACTGTCTTAGTCAGCGAGCAGCCCATGCCAAAGCGCAACAAGTTTTCTCGAGCAGTGAGTATCTTGTTTCACAGTCGGTAAACTTTTTGCTAAGGTAGTATATTGCCTGCTCTTTTCGACCAGACTCGTCATCTTGCCCCAACACACACCCTATTGAGTTATCCAATACTGTCAAGTACATAATCAAGGGTCTTCCTTCAACTGGTGGCATAAATATAGGAGGTTCCTGTAAGTACCTTTTAATCTCATCAAAAGCTACCTGGCATTCGTCATTCCATTCCAATACTTGATATTTCTTCAACAACTTGAAGATTGGTCCACAAGTAGCGGTCAATTGGAAAATAAATCTTGCAATGTAATTCAGTCGTCCTAGGAAGCCTCTAACTTCTTTCTCAGTACGAGGAGAATGCATCTCTGTATAGCTTTTACCTTTGCAGGATCCACTTCAATACCTTTACCACTGACAATAAAACCTAGAAGTTTACCAGATCTTACTCCGAAAGTACACTTGTTTGGATTCAACCTCAACTTGTATTTCTTCAACCTCTCAAACAACTTGTGCAGGTGATCAAGATGCTCTTCTTCATTCTTAGATCTGGCTATCATATCATCCACATATACCTCTATCTCATGGTGAATCATATCATGGAACAAAGCTACCATAGCACGCTGATATGTTGCCCCAACATTCTTCAAACCAAATGGCATCACCTTATAACAGAAAGTGCCCCATTGTGTAACAAATGTAGTCTTCTCCATATCTTCAGGTGCCATCTTAATCTGATTATACCCAAAGAAACCATCCATAAAAGAGAACACCTTATGTTTAGCAGTGTTGTCTACCAGAACATCAATATGTGGAAGTGGAAAGTCATCTTTGGGGTTGGCTCTGTTCAAATCCCTGTAATCTATACACATGCATACTTTACCATCTTTCTTAGGCACCGGCACCATGTTTGCAACCCACTGAGGATAAGAAGTAACAACTAAAACCCCTATATTGAATTGTTTCATCACCTCTGCCTTAATCTTTTCTGACATATCAGGACGCATACGACGAATTTTCTTTTTTATTGGGTGACTATCCTCTTTCACTGGTAGACGGTGAACCACAATATCGGTATCCAGCCCCGACATATCTTCATAAGACCAAGAAAAAATTTCCACATAGTCACGTAACATTTGAATCAACTTGTTCTTGACACCATCTTACAACTCAGCACCTATCTGGATCTTTTTCCGATTTTCCTCAGTTCCCAAGTTCACAACTTCGATTGGTTCCTCATGTGGTTGTATAGTTTTCTCTTCTTGTTGTAGTAATCTGGACAACTCCACAGGTACTTCACAATCTTCCTCCTTTCCACCCTCGGCTTGATATATCAGATTCTCGAAGTCATAATTGGCAATAGCATAATTGTTATCAATAGGATCAAGAGTGGATAAAGATCTGCATTTTAGTGACTTGGGTGTGTGTAAGAACACATAGCTTCTTTTTTTTTGATAAAAGGAAAAAAGTAAAAGAAAGACAAAGAGCACAATATTTACGAAAGCGAGAAACGTCCATTGATTTTATTGAATGAAAATATGCAAATGAAATGACAACCCTAACAAGCATACCATTGTGCCCCGGGCAAGGCACAAGGCTTAAAAGTATTTAATTGTTCAAAAATTACAAAAAATAAATTTAGAAAAATGAAATAGCATTTACTCCTGACTAAAGGAGATAGGAATAAAGTCTTCAGCTTTTTAGTTGTTGAGTCCATCTCCCATGGTAGGAAAAATCCAATCGTCCAGGTTGTAACCTTCATCATAATCTTCCACAGGATTGACTTGGTCCTTTATGATTCCTCCATGAGTGATACGAGTAACATGAGCACGACGAACATCATTATGAGATTCTGCAGTAAAACCCAAACCAAACTTGTCAGACTTGTAAGGAATGTCAAGAAGCTGACCCCAAATAGTACAACCACCTTCTTCGACCACAGTTCTAGCATCTTTGAGGGATGACATTGTAGGAGGTACTCTGGTAATCACATGAACTCTTTTAACAACAGGGAGAGCTTCAGTAGCAGGAACGACTGTAGGAACCACTTCAAATATCTGGCGAGGAGTCTCAATGAATTCACCCTCCATCTCAACGTATTTAAAGGTATTCACATGACTGACCATGTATTTTTCTTCACCATAAACAATGACAATCTTTCCCTTTACCAGATACTTCAATTTCTGATGTAAATTGGAAGTCACAGCACCTGCCCCATGGATCCAGGGGTGCCCAAGCAAACAGGAGTACGCGGGACGAATATCCATCACATAGAAAGTGGAATCAAAGACTTGAGAGCCTATTTTGATTGGAAGATCCACCTCTCCATGCACCATTCTTCTTGAATCATCAAAGGCCCTCACCACCACATTACTTGGTCTTAACACTACATCCTTCAAGTTGAGTTTATCTAGAACCTCCTTAGGTAATACATTCAACGAAGAACCATTATCCACCAATACATAAGACAAAGTAGTGCCCCTACACTCAATGGAGACGTGCAAAGCTCTATTATGGTTCCTTTTAGCAGGAGTCAGATCAACATTAGTAAAACCCAAACCATTATCACTAGTTAGATGAGCAACACAATTTTCAAACTGGTCCGCAGAGATTTCATGTGGCACGTGAGCAATCTTCAGGAATTTGATTAAAGCCTTGGCATGGGCTTCAGAACACAATAGCAGAGATATCATGGAGATTTTGGAGGGAGTATGCCCCAACTGGTCAATAACATCATAATCACTCTTGCGAATGATCTTCAGTACTTCTTCCATCTATTTAGAGAGGTCTTCACTAACTGGTGCCTCAGCTTGAACAGGTTCAATCACTGGTCCTTTTCCTCGAGCCTTAGTACTTGGCCCATAGTTAGAGATATGAACTGGAGTAGCAGCAGTCTTTGAGGTGTCTTCTGGAGAGAAAATTCTTCCACTCCTGGTAACCTTATTGGACCCATCAATATTGTCCACATCAAGATTAACATCAGTAACAGGTGCATCAGTCAAAGGCTCTTGTTTGACACCATGGATATAAACATCAGAACCATAATTCCAAGGTATAGCCTTGTCTGAAGTGTATGGGATAGGACCAGGAGTAGTAATAATCATGTGAGCCACCTTTGGATCAACAATAATCTTCATAGGACCCTTAGAAGTGATCCTCACTGGACCATTGGAAGTAATCTTCACATGAATCTTGTTAACCATAGACACATCTTCAAATATCAAGTCTTGAGCCAAACCTCCACACAGACTCTCTATAGAAGGGGTCCTCTCAAATAGTATAGTATAGTTATTTATCAGGCATTGAATACCTGACCTCAACCTCCAACAACTATTAGGTTTATAGGCACAATAAAAACAATCTTCCCTGCAACCCCGAAATAAACCCGCTTGCACAAGTTTCTTCTTGACAATAGCTAAAGGAGTAGTTATTTCAGCCACAGTACGAACATAAACAACCTCATCAACAACATTAACAGTCTTCTCATGTTTAGGCATAGGAGCAGTAATCACATTAGAAGTTTCCGGAGGGTCAAACTCAATTTCTCCATTCTAAATCATATCTTGAATTTTGTTCTTCAATGACCAGCAACTATTAGTATCATGGCCAGGGCTATTAGAATGGTATGCACACCATGCATTGGGATTGATATTCTGTGGTGGGTCCTTCAAAGTAATCAATTCTCCTTTCAACATATGTTGCAAAGCCTGAGCCAACGACATATTGAGGTTGGTAAATTGCCTCCTAGGCTTGGGATGACTATTTTGTTGTTGCTCTTGTGGTGGAGGTGTAGGATTAGAAATAAAAACAGCTCCCACAGATTGGTTATGATTATTACGACCATGTTGGCCATACACAACATTGGATTCCTTCTTCCCATTAGGGGACTTCTTGGTGGTACTTGAAGAAGCAACTATCTGGATCTTTCCACTTCGTATCCCACTCTCCACACGTTCTCCAGTCATTATCATCTCAGTGAAGCCAAATGATGAGCTTCCAATGAGATGACTATAGAAAGGACCAGTCAACGTACTCATGAACATATCAACCAATTCCCTGTCAGTCAAAGGGGGTTGAACTCTACTTGCCAAATCTCTCCATTTCTGAGCATATTCCTTGAAATTTTCTTTGGCATCCATGGACATGCTTTGGAGCTGCATGTGAGTTGGTGCTAAATCAGAATTGTATTGGTACTGCTTATAGAAAGCCTCAGCAAGATCATTCTAGTTGCGAATGTTGGTACTTTCCAGTTGATAATACCATTCCAGTATGGACCCAGACAAACTCTCTTGAAAGAAATGCATCCATAACTTTTTATCAGGAGTATGGGGTTGAATTCTTCTGACATAAGACCTCAAATGCAATTTTGGACAAGACACACCATCATACACCACAAAAGTAGGAACCTTGAAGCCAATAGGGATGGAGACTCTAGAAATCAAACTCAAATCTTCAAAGTCAAACCCAAAATTCTTCTGTAGTTCCATAGCATTCATTCTGTCCACCAACATCTTATACTTCTCTTCACTAGTAGGATCATGATAATAGTTCTCCTCATAATCAAAATCTTCCACAGTATCATGGAGACTGCCTCCTTCTTTCTCAGAATTTTCAGACTCAAGATTCTCAACCTCTTCATTTGTCTTGACGGGACCTCTGAATCTTGACCCCGATAAAGTTAAAGCAATTCAGAAAATGCCTGCACCTAAGACTAAGAAAGAAGTTTGAGGGTTCTTGGGTAGATTTAAATACATTTTAAGGTTCATATCTCACTTCACTGCAACTTGCGAGCCTTTGTTCAAACTACTAAGAAAGGAACAAACAGTCAGGTGGAACGATGATTGTCAGAAAGCTTTTGACAAGATCAAGGAGTATCTGCAAGATCCTCCAATTCTCATGCCTCTAGTTGAAGGAAGGCCTCTTATAATGTACCTGACAGTATTAGATGAATCGATGGGGTATGTGTTGGGCCAACACGACGAGTCTGGTCGAAAAGAGTATGCAATATACTACCTAAGCAAAAAGTTTACCGACTTTGAACAACATTATCCACCGCTTGAGAAAACTTGTTGTGCTTTAGCGTGGGCTGCTCGCCGACTAAGACAATATATGTTGACTCATACTACCTTGTTGATCTCAAAGATGGACCCATTCAAGTACATATTTGAGAAGCCAGCACTTACCGAAAGGGTTGCAAGGTGGAAAATGATTCTGATAGAATATGATATTCAGTACACTTCTCAAAGAGCCATCAAAGACAGTGTATTGTCTGACTATCTGGCTGGGAAACCCATTGATGATTACCAGCCTATGAGATTTGATTTTCCCGATGAAGACATCATGTTCTTAAAATCAAAAGATTGTGAAGAGCTGTAAACACCCCAAATTTGCCCTCACCCATTCACACCATGGCTTGTGATCATTTCATATGCATAAACACAACCATACCATCTCGTATCTCATTTTTGATCCACTGCATTGGTTCTAAGTCATCTGCACCTAGGGTTTGTGATCTGAGCAATCTAGGGGCTTCTTGAGCCACTCCAAAGGCCATCAATCACTTCAAAGGGATCCATGTGTGTTCTTGTATCATAATACATCCTCTCAAAGCCAAGAATGCCAAAGAATCACAAGAACTGGGATTGGTGTGGAAGCAGAGCCAGGCTTGACTGCACAGATGACCTAAAATTAGGGTTTTGGTTTCAGAGGCCATAGCTCCAAATTTTTTGGTCATTCTTGTTTCCATTGGTCTCTATATGGTATAGGGAGTATGCATATCAATTTTCATGAAGAAATTCCATGGGGAAGTCATCTGATCAAGAGTTGACTTTTTGGACAAGTCAATGCAAAATCAGGGCATCTGAGGCCCCCAATGACCCAACCAAAGGGTGATCTTCATCATTTTGAGTGTATATGATCTTTATTTGATCATGGAAGAAGTTAGAAGTTCACAAAAATCAAGAATTTGAAGTTTTTGCAAAGTTGACTTTTTAGGGCATGGTTGACTTTTCAAGAATTTGTCAATTTAGGTCACTTTTCAAACCTTACTTTTTGATCCAAAAATGCTTCAAATGGAAAAACTTTGGTCATGAAAGTTGTAGAACACATTTTTCCCTTTTCAAAGAGTACAAGAACATGGTCTAATTCTTCTTGAATCAAAAGTTATGGTGTGACAAAGTTGGCAAAAATCACTAATTTTCAAGATATGCACCAATTGGAAAATTTGCAAAATCATGTACCAAGGCAAATTGTAACTTCTAGTTGACATCAAACCAATGTACAAACATCACATTAGTCCTAAAAATCAGATTTGGACCAAAAGATCACATGTTCATGGTTTGTATAACAAGGCATTTACATGAAGTTTCAAAAGGAACCAACTTGCAAAACTCATGATCACACTTCACCAACTTGCTGCATTGGCCATTGAACCACCCTAGCCTTCCACACACACCATGCTGCGCTAGCCCATGCTCTTGTACCAAGCTAGAACTTAGCCCATGCCTCTCTTACAACAAAGTTGACATTTTGCAAAAGTGAACATCCCAATCACAGCAGGCCAGGTCACATCATCTGACCAATTGGGATTGTTTATACTATCCATTTGCAAACTAAAAATAACACCAAGCCAGCCTGAAGCAAGCCCTAGCACAGCATTCACAAACTCACCCCATTTTGCATTTCTCTTCGAAACTCTCTGCACAACACACAAACATTCAAGCAAGTTTCACTAATCATCTCACCATGTTTCATTGAGCCTAAACCAACAAGACACAAGCCTGAATCCAGCAAGAACACCTCATTCCCATTTTCACTCCAACCTGCAGTTTCCTTCGAAACATCTTCCACAGCTCACAAACACCCAAACAAACTCCACAAACCTTCTCAAAACATCACCCTGACCACAAACAACCCTTCACCATTGCCAGAAACAGCCTGAATCACCATCACCATTTTCAACTGAGCTTGAGCAGAAGTTGTTCAAACTCCTCAACCAGCCAACTTAAACTCCTTCTAAGCATTCAAGCATCATCAGAGGATCAAGTGGAGTGGATTACATCAAGAGGGGAGGTCAGAAAGTTGCTGGATTGAAAGCTTCGAAACTCAGGTAGCTCAAGAACATTTTTTCCAGAAATCATTTTTTAAGTTCTTAAGTTGTTCTATATGCTCCACTGATTGTTCTGATGTTTTTAGTTTTGAAAATGGTTTGAAAATAAGGATGTAATCGTGTTCTGAAACTCTGTGACCTAAAAAATGTTTGTTTCGATTCGTGAGTTTGAGGAAATATAAATGTTGTTTGTGATGGGGTTTTGATTCAGTGGATCATGGGAATCATTTCTGTATGCTTGGTTTTCATTTTTGTTGCGTTTTGAGGTTTTTAGGGATTTTCAGGTGGGATTCCCACCGGAGAAGACGACCGGAGGTCTTCTCCGGCCACCTGAAAATCATTAGGGTTTAATCCTGTAATTAATGAGCGTTTGAATCTGGTACGTTGGATTGCCTTGACCAGTTGACTTCGCGCGCGTGTGTATGGCTGAGATGCAGTCATTAAACCCTAATCACCATTATTTATTTAATTAAATGAGATTAATTCAGTTTGAATCTGGGCCATCAGATGACGCGCGCAGTCAACACATTCAAACCCAGATTCAATCTCAGCCTCTCCTTCTGATTACTTCAGTCTATTTTAATTTTTATTTCATTTCTTTTCATTTTATTTGCACAATTAATTTAAAATAGCAAAACTGTTTTAAAAATTATGAAACTTTTTGTCAAGAGTTTCATTAATTTTTAAGACACAGAAATATTTTTTATTTTCATTTTTAGCATTTTAAATGTATTTTTAAATATTTAAAAGTTTATTTTTAATTGATTAATGAAAATTAATTTATTAAAAATACTTTTAGGTATTTAAAAATCACCAAAAAATTCATGAAATGTTCTAAGACATTTAGAAACATTGTCCAACCTTCAAACCAAATTTATTTTTTGATCTTGATGCATTTTGAGAATTTTTCATTGAATTAAAATCATTTTGATGCATTATTTTGATCCAAACTTCCAAAAATCATTTCTGCCCATCCATGAAGAGTTGGACATTGATTCTTTTTGCATTGCATTGTGTTTAGCATGTAGTTTGAGAGATTAAATGGCCATGATTTGATCCTTCATTTTCAATTTGTTTGGCATTTCTTTTGTTTAGGAACCCTAAAACCCTAGCAAACTTGTAAAAATCATAACTTGAAATTGGTTAGGAGTTGAGATCTCTCCTTTGGGCATTAAGTTAGTATGGGATTAGGGGTCCTTTGAGTGGAATTTTCAATTTTTTATCTTAGGTTTTGCTTCTGATTTTGACTTTTGTTTGATGTATGGTTCATAAACCCTAATTTGGGCTTCCATATGCATCCATCTTGCATTCTCTTGCATAACATGACTTGCCATGACATTCCATGCATCCATTTGATTCATTGAACATCATAAGACATATTAGAAGCATGTTTGATCATTGCATCTTATGTTTGTCATCTTGTATGCCATTTGCATTCCATAACTTTCCATGTATGTTCATGCTCCTTAACTTGCTTCATTTGCATTCATGAACATGTATGATCATTTCCATGTGCTGTCCCATGTTTATAGCATCTCATAGCATCATTAGCATCATGTAAATGCTTTTGGTTTTGTTTCTCATCATGTCATCTCATCCCATTTTGCATTGCATTGCACTTTCTTTTCTAACTTTTCAGGTGGTAAGTGATTTTGAGAAGTGAATTTGCCTTCACTTCTCATAACATTTCTTTTCATCTCTCTTATGCATCATTGCTGCATTTTATCTTGTGATTGAGCTTGCCCTTTATTTTTCTTCTCACCTTCTTTCCTCAAGTGACTTGTCTTCTTAAATGAAGCAAGTTACTTTGCTTCTCTTTGCTCCTTTCATCTGCTTCCTGGTGGTTCCTCTGAAGATTTCTCCTGTTAAACCTCACAAACTTTAGGAACAACCAAGCATGACAATGATTAGGGTTTTGATTAGTACCCCCTTTAGATTTTGCCTTTGTGTCTCTTTTGAGTCTTCTCTCCTCACCTCATAATCAGGGATTAAACCCTAAAGGCTTTAAGGCTTTGTGATTAAGCTTATGCCTGCATCCTTCTATTAGGATGGAGTGTATAACTTTAATCCTAAGTGTTAAACCCTTCATGTGTTTAAATCTCTTAATCAATCCATCTAATAATCATCAAGACATCACACTTGTAACTTGGGCCTTGCATTAGGGTTCTAATTCTTCCTTAATTGGTTAAGAAGGACTAACCCTAGTGTTAATGGACAAGTCCCCCTCAAGTTGTCTTACAAACCATAAAAATCACTTCATCATCATATCATTAAATAAAATCCACTTAATAAAGGCTTGTTTTGTCATGAGTTTAATCCCTAATCATGGATTAAGTTGAGGAGCTTTCCTCAGCTTAAACATTCTCATCTATTATCCTTCTATTAGGATGGTGTAATGAGTCTGTTTAATCCCTGATTATGGCTTAACCTCATTACTCAACACTAAACAAAAACACCAAAAACATCTAAATAATCACAAGTAGGTTAATGATCTTAACTCTACATCAAAAGGTGATTAAGTGTGAGAATCTGACTTCACACTTAAGGTATTCTCATTACCCCTAATCAGAGGGAAGATGTGGTGAGTTTACTAAATCCATTGGTTTAGACTTAAGCTCATTAACTTATGACAAACTTTCAAAAGAAATAAAAGACTGAAAACTCAAAAACAAACAATAATCGTCTCCTCCGGGATTCTTTTCTCATCATCTTCACTCACAAACGAGAACTTGCTTCTTTCGTCTAATGCAAGACAGTTTGCACCTGAGCCAGACAGGTCATACACTTGAGCATAGGCAAGTAAGCAGTTCACAAGTCAATTCATCTTCCAGTCTCTTTGGGTCGAACTACGGTGTTCTGACTTCCTCATTGCACGAGAGGATACGTAGGTATAACTTAACGGTTATCGAACAAAAGTCTCTGTATATTCCCCCTCTTCCAGCATTATTCTTTAAGCCTCATGATCTTGAGCATTTCACACTCTTTCCTTACACTGACACTTCACTTATGCACTTCACACTTCTTTTACACTGACACCTGTACATCCTTTTCCAGCTATTTTATACACAGATTGCACTGACACTACCCCTTTAAAACACAAATCTTTTAAGCGTGGATCCCGTCGAGTACGACGGACAATCTGGGTGCTAACACCTTCCCAGGTTGTAACCAACCCCCTTTCTCAGTCTCTCTGGTTCGCAACCGTCTTATCCATCTTTTTCTAGGTCTATGCAGCATTGCCTTTCCCCCCGGGATAAAAATGCCTAGCTGGCGACTCTTTTCATTCCCTGTGAGTTCACTCCTGTGTGTTCTCACATCCTCCTTTCGCCGACCGTTCGCGTCTGTACCCTATTTTGACCCGGCTTCATTTAGAGGGAGCGACAGCTTGGCGACTCTGTTGGGGACCCTTTATACTGCAACCAGGGCTTCTGGTTCTTTTTGTGGGTTCCTCCTAGCGTTTGTTTGATTTGTGTTTACTGGGGTGTTAGGTGCTTATTTGTGCTTGTATATTTGTATTTATTTTGTTTATTATGTACAGTTTGTTTACTGTTTTCTTTACAGTTTTTCATATATCATACTGTCATACTGTGCTAGCTGGATCTGTTGTTTGCTTTGGTGGGTGGGTGATCCATTGAGAGTTAAGGTCCTATACCTGGGACCTGAGTGACACCTAGGCTAGAGTGAATCATATTCTTTCCCATTCCATCTCGGTCTGGTGCGGGAATATGAAACACGGTTCAGATATGGGTTTCTTCTTGAGAACTCTGTGTTGCAGATTTCCTGCAATGCTAGGGCTATCTGAGAAGCCTGCTAAGTCTGGATGACCTTTTAGTATTGACCTTCGGAAACTGAGGTGAATTAGAGGAGGAACTTTTATGGTTATTGTAAATGCTGTACCTCCGGGTTAGAAGTGTTTACACTTCTCATAACTGATCCAAGTCTGAGGATACTTGTTTTAGAACATCACCTGTGAGGGGGTTGGGCTGTTTACAGGTTTGCAGGTACCTTGACCTCAGAATACCCTGTTACTTTGGTTTGATTAAGAATACTCCATGTTGGAACAGTTCTTGTGATTCTAAAACCCTGGACATGTGGCTCTTTATTTGAGTCCCCCACCTTGGTTACTGGACTTATAGACCTCCATCTGGATTTCTTACACACATGGACTTATATCAGAGCACTTGATCAGATCCAGCTCAGTCACAAACCCTTGCATATCATTTGCATACATAACCATTGCATCATATTGACATTTGCTTATTTGTGTTTCAGGGTATCCATCTTCATTTGGTTTTGGTTTTGACCCCATCTTCAGTATTGACCTATCTTCATCAGCACTTGCTTCAGCTATCAGCTGTCTACTTCAGTCACCAGCACCAGCCAATCAGTGGCCCATTCTTCAGTATTATCATCAGCACTTGTCTCTACTCAGTCTCAACATCATGGCACCTAAAAAGAGCAACATCACCTACCACTTCTTCCAGCCAGAGTTAGCAGACATCAGGAGGATTCAGACCCTGATCACCCCAGACCATATACCACTGTTCAGGGAACACCATGGAGATATACTTGATATGGTTATGGATCTGGACCCCTCACAGAGAAGCCTGATCCGCACCTGCCTTCAGTTTTATGATCCCCCACTGAGATGTTTCACTTTTCAGGACTTTCAGCTAGGCCCCTTATTGGAAGAATACTCATCATTAGTTGGTATACCTATCAGGGGTGGAGTCCCTTTCAACCCTGAGATGGTCTTTCCTGGTAATGAAGAGGTAGCAAAGGCATTGCATCTGGAACCAGTCCTGATTGGGCAGCATATGACTTCTAAGGATGGAATCCCTGGCCTGCATTTGGATTTCTTGATCTCTCAAGCTACCCTGAAAGCTTCTTTAGGAGAGTGGAAAGCAGTCTGTGCTTTATTGGCTTTGAGCATATATGGGATTGTATTATTTGCAGATGAGCCTCGATTTGTTAGCAAGAATGCAATCCATCTGTTCATTCTAAAGAACCCAGTGCCAACTTTATTGGGGGATCTCTACTATTCAGTGCATCAGAGGAATGAAAAGCAGAGGGGAAGATTAGTGAGGTGCTGTGCTCCTTTGTTCCATACTTGGCTTCTCAAGCATTTACCCAGGACAGATGCATTTTTGAACCCTCATCAACAGAAAAACTGGGCTGGAAGACTTACTACTCTTACTTCAGCTGATATCAGGTGGTGCACTCAAAGCACAAAAGGCAGGGATATCATCACCAGCTGTGGGCATTTTCCCAATGTGCCCCTAATAGGAGTTAAGGGTAGTATCAATTACAACCCTCTGCTGTTCAAAAGACAACTGGGCTATGCTCTGGTCCACACTCCTAAGGCACAAGACTTGGTTGAGACTCTTTATTGTGAGAACAAGCTTAATTTGGCTATTGTTAGGCAGGCAGCCTGGGCTTGGGACAATGTGCAGACTAAGGGAGTAACCATTCTTGGAAGATGCAACAATGTGGCATCAGCACAATACTATGATTGGTCCCATGCCAGGGCTCAATTCTCTGGGATGCCCTTTACTATAGAAGATATGCCTGGATCTTCTACAACTCCACCACTAGCAACTGTCAGCTTAGAGGAGTTTGAGAAGTTGAAAGAGAGAAATGAGAAGCTGACTCAAGCTCTACAGAAGACCCTCTGGGAGAGAAGTGATGGTAGACTGGATATTGAGAGGTTGGAGAAGTTGAAAGTAGAGCACTTGGCTAGGATTGAGAAGTCTGAAGATTACATTAAGAAGTCTAGGGCTGGAGAACAAATCTTGAAGAATGCCTGCAAGGAAGCTCAGTTCCAGAAAGCCAGGACAAACTTGTATCTGAAGGAGAGTCAGGCTAGGTGGGTCAGGATCACCGAAGCCCGTACTCAAGAGGACAAAAGGACCCAAGACAAGATGGAGCAGATGGAAGCTAATGCAAAAGAGCAACAGGAAGCCCTGGCAGCAGCCCAGGGGGAGATATCAGAGCTAAAGATCAGAGCTGGAGTGAAGAGGTCAAAGGACCAAAGTCAACACAAGAAGCTAACTGCAGCTGTTGCTACAAGGAATCTCCTCATCAGGAACCTTACGGAGCGTCCAGCTGATCCTGTGACCGAAGCACTTCTCAAGGAAGTTCGGGAGGATAAGTTTGGTCTTGGTGTTTGACCATTTGTTTGTTGTTGCTTTCTTTCCATGTGCTTTTATTTTCTTGTAATGTATTTTGACCCCTCAGAGGGCTTGTATTTGTAAACAAACTATGTACCATTTGGCCTTTTGTAATATATGTTTTAGTTTGTTTCATCTGAGTTTACTTCGAAAGCAACATCAACAACATCTTCAAGGGTCGGGAAGGGTCAAAACTGAATGCCAAGCCGGATACCTTGAGAACAAATAAGCATACTGCATTGCATGCTAACCCTTTGTTTGTTTTGTAGGTGTTTGTTTTATTGTTGCTAACTCTGTTGTGATGTTCAGGAATTATTGCTCGACGACGAGGGTTTCCACTCAACCGACCACACAGATACCCCACCCGTAACAATCTTCCGGGCATACAGATGGATCAGATGCAGCAGGACCTTACAGAGGTCAGAAATCAGATGACCAACGAAAGGTTGGAAATGAGAACTCAAATGACACAGTTCATGGAGGTAATGAACAACATGGCTCAAAGCCAGGAGAGGCTCAGAGCACTGGTGGAAGGGAGAAATCAGGAAGACCATCAGCCAGGGACTGCTGGGACTAGCAACAATGAAAGAGTCCAACCTCATGTCAATCCCCCAGTATTTGGACCCCACCTCCATCCAGAGGCCAACATCCCTGTCAATATACAAGGAACTGCCACAGCAGGGAGGGTACTGCAAGAAGACCCCCAGGAAGATCAGTTCACGGTGATGGGAGCTGGGGAGGAGGCTTATGATAGAAGGTTGGATGAGATAGCCGAGAAGTTAAGATCCTTGGAGTCTCAAAACTCTTTGGGTTTTAATGTTATGGATATGGGCTTGGTAGACGGGGTCAGGATTCCCCACAAGTTTAAGCCCCCATGCTTTGAGAAGTATAATGGGACTTCCTGTCCCCGAACCCATCTACAATCTTTTCTCGGGAGGCTGAAGGCCTATACCATGGACGAGAAACTGTGGATGTTCTACTTTGAGGATAGCTTGACTGGAGCTTCGAGGGAATGGTATTCCCATCTGACAAGAGCAACTATTAGATGCTGGAAGGACCTGGCAGAAGCCTTCATCAGACAGTATCAGTATAATCTGGATATGGCACCCAACATGACCCTCCTAATGGGAATGTCACAGTCATCTAGAGAGAGCTTCCGAGAGTATGCTCAAAGATGGAGACAGCTTGCTGCTGCTGTCCAGCCACCTATGTCAGAAAGGGAGATGGCTGATATGTTCATGAACACCCTTCAGGGAACTTACATTGATAGGCTAGCTGCCTTCTCATCTACCAGCTTTGCAGATGTAGTTATAGTCGGGGAGAGAATTGAAAGCCTATTGAAGATGGGTAAGATCTCAGACAACGGTGCAAGCTCATCCAGTAATGCAAGAAAGCCTTTTGCAGGCCCAAGAAGGACTGGTGAGACTAATGCCATCCACACTAACAGGGGCAGACCCCAATATGTTCATAGATCTGTGGCAGCAGTCACCATTCCCGCTCCAGCTCATCCACAACCAGCTTATCAACCTCCGCAGCAAAACTATCAGCAACAACCTCAATACCATCAACAAAATCAGTATCCTCCGAGAAATTACAGCAACACCAACAACAATAATCAGCAGAGGCCATTCCAACAGAGGCCTTCTCAAGCCAACAGGGTGATCGATCCGATCCCTATGCCATATGCTACATTGCTGCCACAACTCCTGAAACTCAACCTAGTTGAGCTAAGGACATTGGCACCTCCAGATCCCAACAGTCTACCCAGGAATTACGACTCCAACGCCAGATGTGCCTTTCATTCAAATGCACCTGGTCATAGTACAGAAAAGTGCAGAGCCTTGCACATGAAGGTACAAGACCTGGTAGACTCAAAAGCTCTGAATTTCGCACCACCACCCAATGTCAACAAAAACCCTATGCCAAACCACGGTGGCCCCAGAATCAACGCTATTGAAGAAGACAAGCCGTCTTATTTAATAACCAGTGTGGGTCAGATCCGAACACCGTTGGTAGAAATTAAGGCTCAGCTCCTCGAATGTCACATGTTCCTAGGGTGTGAGTTAGGGTGTGCTTACTGCAATATTTCAGTAAATGGGTGCGATAATCTGAGGAATGGCATAGATGGCCTTATTCAGAGTGGCCAGCTTCAGATCACCACATCATTTCCAACAAATCCAGCAATCTCATCAGCAACAATTTCGGTATCTCCTACAACTGCAGCAACCATTGTTCCTGACAATTCTTCGGCTTCATCAACAAGTACTTCATCTGTCTTCTCAACTGATCAGTTATCAACAAATTTTTCTGCTACAACTTCAGCATCACTCCATTTTGAATCTCCTACAACAACAACATCCATCCTTCCGACAATGTCTCCTACAACACCAGCAACAAATCATGAAGATGTCTCAACTGTCACAATATTTTATGATCCTGAAAACAACTCTGCCTACAATTCAGAAAGTGCTGCTCCCATTAGAGCACCCGTCACAATTTATTACGATCCACAAACTATCACAGTTCCCTCTGCAGCAGCCATCAGTCCAGTCACTGTCACAGTGCCTGGACCAGCACCTTATGAAAGTAGTAGGGCCATCCCTTGGCACTACGGCTCTGACATATACTGCGAGGGACAAAGAATCACTCTTGATACATCAACACCTGCACCACAAATAGACAACGTGGGAGGAGGCGGAGGCTTCACTCGAAGCGGACGTCTCTTTGCTCCACAAATTCAAAAACCCACTGCCGAAGCAGAAGCTGCTGCCAAGGCAAAAGGAAAGAGTCCGGTGCAGGAAGATCAAGCTGTTAAGGAAGCCTTGAAAACACCATTCGATCAAGAAGTTGATGAGTTTATGAGAATCATCAAAAAGAGTGATTACAAAATAGTGGATCAGCTTCACCAGACGCCATCCAAGATCTCTATCCTATCACTGCTTATGTGTTCCGAAGCCCATCGGAATGCATTACTCAAAGTCTTGCACGCAGCTTACGTGCCTGAAGAGATCACCGTCAATCAATTGGAAGCCGTGGTTGGAAATGTTACTGCTAGCAATGGGCTAGGGTTCACCAATACTGACTTGACGACGGAGGGCCGCAACCATAACAAAGCCTTGCACATCACCATGGAATGTAAAGGTGCAGTCCTTTCCCATGTGCTGGTAGACACAGGGTCATCCCTTAATGTCTTACCAAAGAAGGCCCTGGTGAAGCTAGAGTATGAAGGATTAGCATTGCGCCCCAATAACCTGGTAGTAAGAGCCTTTGATGGTTCTAAGAGATCGGTGCTGGGAGAAATTGAGCTACCTGTGACAATTGGCCCACAAACTTTTACAACGATCTTCTATGTGATGGACATTCAGCCTGCCTACAGCTGTTTGTTGGGTAGACCTTGGATTCACGCCGCTGGCGCAGTAACGTCTACCCTTCACCAGAAGTTAAAATTTGAGTGGGAAGGCCAAGTCGTTACTATCTGTGGGGAGGAGGATATATTTGTTAGCCATCTGGCTACTTATAAGTATATTGAGATGGATGGGGAGATCCATGAAACAATGAGCCAAGGATTTGAGGCCTTGAATGTTAATGAAGCATCTGCTGTATCTGGAATTTCCATGTCATCTTACCAACAAGCCCGGAAGGTTGTTGAAGAAGGAACTGCCCAAGGCTGGGGCAAGGTTTTATCTGTGGAGGAGAAGAAAGACAAATTTGGGTTGGGTTACAGACCAACTCAACAACATCAAGCGGAGGCTGCTGAGAAGCCCGGTTTTGTCAGTGGGGGGATGCTCACCCCTGATGCTATCAACAATTTGGAAGACGAGCTGGAAGAGGAGCGCAATCTGGAGAATTGGATTCGTCCAAAGATCCCGGGGAGCAGTATCTCAAACTGGTCTTCCCAGGAAATTATAAGGGTTACTCATGCAGAGTAATTATTATTTCCTGTATTTTTATAGCATGCATCAAAGTCTTGCATCTTGCCCAAGATGACAAGACTCATTTTGTAATCGGGCCATCTGTACTTTTTGTGCAAACAAGATTAATCAATGAATATCAGACATCTTTTTGCAAATGAGTCTTTTTTCTTTTCTGCTCACTATTTTTCCATTTTTCTTTTTTGTACAAAAATAAATGGCGATGTTTTCAAAATGATAACTTTATTTCACTTTTCTAAGCAAGATTAAAATCAATCACTAAAATGAACAAACTGAACCCTTGCAGAGAGTGCCTTCCAGACAGCACCGACAACAGCACGGCTATGGCTTCGTATGACTTTGAAAATCCAATCAATCAAGCCGATGAAGGGGTTGAAGAAGAATATGAGCTTCCTGAAGAGCTAGCCAGGTTGTTAAGACAAGAGGAAAAGGTTATTACCCCTCACCAGGAGGAGGTTGAAGTGATTAATCTTGGTACAGATGAAGACGTGAAAGAAGTTAAAATCGGGGCCTGCCTGCAAGACTCAGTGAAGAGACAACTGATTGATCTGCTTCAAGAATATGTGGATGTGTTTGCTTGGTCGTATCAAGATATGCCAGGGTTGGACACCGATATAGTTGTGCACAAGCTGCCTTTGAGGGAAGAATGCCCACCGGTCAAACAGAAGTTGCGCCGTACTCGCCCAGACATGGCAATGAAGATCAAGGAAGAGGTACAAAAGCAATGGGACGCCGGGTTCCTTGCTGTAACTAGCTATCCGCCGTGGGTTGCTAATATAGTACCTGTGCCCAAGAAAGACGGCAAAGTAAGGATGTGTGTTGACTACCGGGACCTGAATAGAGCCAACCCGAAAGATGACTTCCCATTACCTCACATTGATGTATTGGTGGATAACACGGCTCAGTTCTCGGTATTCTCCTTCATGGACGGATTTTCAGGATACAATCAGATCAAGATGTCACCTGAAGACATGGAGAAGACAACATTCATCACACCTTGGGGCACGTTCTGTTACAAGGTAATGCCATTCGGACTGAAGAATGCTGGTGCAACGTATCAACGGGCTATGGTGACATTATTCCACGATATGATCCATAAAGAAATCGAGTGTTATGTGGATGACATGATCGCCAAGTCCTTTACAGAGGAAGATCACCTGGTAAATCTGCTCAAGTTATTCAAGCGTCTGAGGAAATACCAACTGAAATTGAACCCCAACAAGTGCACATTCGGGGTGCGATCTGGTAAGCTGCTGGGCTTTATTGTAAGCGAGAAAGGGATTGAAGTGGACCCTGATAAAGTCAAAGCTATTCAAGAGATGCCTGCGCCGAAAACTGAGAAAGAAGTTCGGGGGTTCTTAGGTCGATTGAACTATATTTCACGGTTCATATCTCACCTTACAGCAACCTGTGAACCCTTGTTCAAGCTGTTAAGAAAAGAACAGATGGTCAGGTGGAACGAAGACTGCCAGAAAGCTTTTGACAAGATCAAGGAGTATTTGCAAGAACCTCCGATCCTCATGCCTCCGGTTGAAGGAAGACCTCTGATAATGTACTTGACAGTATTAGAAGAATCGATGGGGTGTGTGCTGGGCCAGTATGACGAGTCTGGTCGAAAAGAGTATGCAATATACTACCTGAGCAAAAAGTTTACCGACTGTGAACAGCGTTATTCACTGCTCGAGAAAACTTGCTGTGCTTTAGCGTGGGCTGCTCGCCGACTGAGACAGTATATGTTGACCCACACTACTTTACTGATATCCAAAATGGACCCAGTCAAGTACATTTTCGAGAAGCCAGCTCTTACCGGACGGGTTGCAAGATGGCAGATGATTCTCACAGAATATGACATCCAGTACACTTCTCAGAAAGCCATCAAGGGCAGTGTACTATCCGAATATCTCGCTGAGCAACCCATTGATGACTACCAGCCTATGAGGTTTGACTTCCCTGATGAAGACATCATGTTCATTAAAGAAAAAGATCATGAAGAGCCTATTCACACTGAAGGGCCCGACCCGGAAGAAGAATGGACTATGATGTTTGACGGGGCTGTTAACATGAATGGTCGTGGTGTTGGTGCAGTACTCATTACACCTAAAGGAGTTCACATGCCTTTCTCGGCAAAACTCACTTTCAACTGCACTAACAACGAAGCTGAATACGAAGCTTGCATTATGGGTCTTGAGGAAGCCATTGACCTCAGGATCAAGACTTTAACTGTATTCGGAGATTCAGCTCTGGTAGTTAATCAAACCAACGGAAAATGGTACATCCACCAGGATCATCTGATACCTTACAGGGATTATACAAGGAGGTTATTGACTTTCTTTACAACAGTCAAGCTTGAGTATATCCCTCGGGACGAGAATCAGTTTGCAGATGCTCTTGCTACCATTTCATCCATGATCAAAGTTCAAGCTGCTAACTTTGTACCTCAGATTTCAGTGTCCAGACTTGATAGACCAGCATATGTATTTGCAGCAGAAATTGTCAAAGACGATAAGCCTTGGTTCCATGACATTAAATGCTTCTTGGAGGATCAAACATACCCACCTGGGGCATCTTCCAATGATAAGAAGACTTTGAGAAGGCTTGCTGGTAGTTTCTTTCTGAACACTGATGGGTCTTTATACAAAAGGAACTTTGATATGGTACTCCTCAAATGTGTTGACAAGACGGAAGCAGATTTGTTGATGCATGAAGTGCACGAAGGATCCTTTGGTACCCATGCTGGAGGACATGCCATGGCTAAGAAGTTGTTAAGATCGGGTTATTACTGGATCACAATGGATGCAGACTGTTGTGCCTACGCCAGAAAATGCCACAAATGCCAGATCTACGCAGATAAAGTGCATGTGCCTCCCAATCCTTTGAACATCATGTCTTCACCATGGCCCTTTGCCATGTGGGGCATTGATATGATTGGCAAGATTGAGCCAACTGCTTCAAACGGCCACAGATTCATCCTGGTCGCCATCGACTATTTTACCAAGTGGGTTGAAGCAGCCTCATATGCAAATGTCACAAGGCAAGTGGTAGCCAGATTTCTGAAGAGAGATGTCATCTGCCGATATGGAGTTCCCGAGCGAATCATTACTGATAATGGTTCCAACTTGAACAATAAGATGATGGCAGAGCTGTGCCGGGACTTCAAGATCCAACATCACAATTCTTCTCCTTACAGGCCAAAGATGAATGGCGCTGTTGAGGCAGCTAATAAGAATATCAAGAAGATTGTGCAGAAGATGGTAGTCACTTACAAGGACTGGCATGAAATGCTACCATTTGCCTTGCATGGGTACCGCACGTCGATCAGAACATCCACTGGAGCAACACCGTATCAGCTTGTGTATGGTATGGAAGCAGTCCTACCTGTTGAAGTTGAATTACCCTCTCTGCGGGTATTGATGGATGTTAAACTGAACGAGGCAGAGTGGGTTCGGTCTCGATACGAACAACTGAGTCTGATTGAAGAGAAAAGATTGGCTGCAATCTGTCATGGGCAGCTGTATCAGAAAAGGATGAAGAGAGCCTTCGATCAGAAAGTCAGGCACCGAGGGTACCAAGTAGGAGATCTTGTGCTGAAAAGAATCCTTCCTCCTCATACAGACCACAGGGGCAAATGGACTCCAAATTATGAAGGACCATTTGTGGTAAAGAAAGTTTTCTCCGGTGGAGCACTGATGCTCAGCACCATGGATGGTGAAGACTTCCCATCCCCTGTGAATTCAGATGCAGTTAAAAAATACTTCGCATAAAAAATGACCCGCTGGACACAAAAACAGAATGTAAGTCCAGGCAAAAATAGGGCATCCCGGCGAGTCAAAAAACAGAATAAAAGACTCGGGCAAAAATAAGGGAAAATAAAAAAATGTACACCCGCTGAGTTGAAAAGCCGCATTGGACAACTCAGGCAAAAATGGGTATCCTGATGGATTGAAAACCCGAAAGGGCGATCCATGCAAAACAAGGGAATAAGCGAACAACTGCATTCTGAATTCGTCTGTATCACTTACAACTTGGAAAGCTTCGAAAGGATCAAGCTTCAATCAGAATCAGCCTTCTTCAGAAAGCAAGATGGGAAGAACGTCGGAAGTCATACGAGTCATAGTGGAAGAGGAAGCTCCTTTGAAAGCGTCGTCAACATCGCCAGCACTTTGTTTCTCAATTTGTAACAGTCTCTTCATTTTAGGAGATTTGTTTCCTTGACTGTATCTTGCCAATTCAGGGCACATGAGTTAATAAAATCAGATTTTTCAGTCATGTCTCGTCTTATACATTTTTATTTGCAAAGAATGTCTGATGTCTCTAAAAAACTAATTGCATGAGTACAGATGTTTTTCTCTAAAAAATAAAAATAAAAACACGTGCTTGCAGGGAATATACTTACTCTCGAAAGTGCTTAACTCCTATGACGGAATCCAGTAAAGGATACCTCGGGACTACTTGTGCGTTTCTTGTCTTTTCAGGATGGCAGGTATCCAGAACGCCCCTTGGGGCATGCAAGTTACACCTCAGCAGGCTGACAAATCAATACTCGCTCAGTCTTAGCACCCAGGTGTTTTCTCCCCAGCTGAGTTGCCAACAACTTTCCCCAGCTGTAGTGCCAATCATCCTTCCTCAGCAGAATACAAAATCCAGGGAATCATCTCCCCACAGAATCCTCAGCCTCTATTCAGAAGAGCAACGCACGAAGGAGTCACAACAGAGTACGGAAGGCTTCTACAAACCCCAGCTGGGTCCCTCATTATCAGGATGGGTCTATCAGTGACCTATATCCCAAGCAGATGCATCTCATCAGATCTACCAATGATCTCATCCCCAGCTGGGATGTTCACTCCAAATAGATCAGCCAGAGATCTTTACAGCAACGGGATCCGAATCCCGGTTTGGTATCTTTGCATAATCATAGCATTCGCATCATATTCACCCACAAAGCGTAGCATTCCGTCTAATACGGAGCATTACGGCAAAAAAATCAAACACATAGCATAATCATAAGTCATGTTGTGAATCAAACACTTGTGAATAATAAACCATTCATCAGAATGCAGAATACAATACACAAAAATCCCCACCAGAGTCCTCAACAAAAGCAGCTGCCTCACAAATCACAAACACCAGTATATACACCTTTTAACACCCGTCCGTGTCATCACTCCCCAGTAAAGTCACCTGAACACTCTTTACAAACAAGACCACCCGTATTACAGATACGTCCTGACACTCGTCCGTGTCATATCACCAGCGGAAAGCCAAAGACATCATCTTTGCACTCACCTATACTTGTATATACACTTTCTTGACACCCGTCCGTGTCATATCCCCAACACAGTCGCTTACACTTTTACAACCCCTATACTTGTTGATGTTATTATACTTTTCTCTCTTGACACTCGTCCGTGTCACTCTCCCCAGCAGTTAAGGTACTCATCTATACAACACTCATACTCACTACTCATGTTACACTTATACAGATACTCGTCCGTATCTTGTATGTACCACTTATATATCCCCACAGATTCGGCACTCGTCCGTGTTCTCTGTTAACCAGTTGATACTCGTCCGTATCATCATCTCTGAACACGTGTCAGTATTTGTTTCTACTCGATACTCGTCCGTATCGTAGCCTTAAGGATGCTCGTCCGCATCTTTAATCTATACACAACATCTAAACACTTATACTTTCTTTTCTCGGTTGTAAACACTCGTCCGTGTTTACTATATCCCCAGTAGATCGCCAACAAGGCAAATCTTCTTTTTTATCTAACACTCGTCCTGTGTTATGATAAACTTGAGAGCAGCCGTACCCTGCTAAGTGGTCGTCCTCCACCTCTTGATGGTCGTCCTCCATCATGCTCATCCGATGGCCGTCCCCATCGTTAATTTTCAGCAGCCGTCCCCTGCTAGGTGGTCGTCCTCCACCTTTTGATGATCGTCCTTCATCACTTTATCCAATGGCCGTCCCCATTGTTGATTTTTGGTTATCTGGCATTCGTCTTGTGTCATGATAAACCTCGAGAGCAGCCGTCCCCTGCTAGGTGGTCGTCCTCCACCTCTTGATGGTCGTCCTCCATCATGCTCGCCCGATGGCCGTCCCCATCGTTGACCTTTTCTATCCGGCATTCGTCCTATGTCGTGATATTTTTGGTAGCCGTACCCAGCCTGGTGGTCGTCCTCCACCTTAGATGACCGTCCCTCATCTTAACCAACAGAGCAGCCGTCCCCTGCTAGGTGATCGTCCTTCACCTTTGATGACCGTACCTCATCATCTGTTTATTTCATTTATTCTTTAACCCGATGGCCGTCCCCGTCGTGGTCCCTTTTCCTTTTCTTTTTAGCCCGATGGCCGTCCCCATCGTTGGTTACTTTACTTTATGAACTTGATGGCCGTCCCCGTCATGTTTCGTTCAATCCCCAGAGAATCTTACAACTTTATCTTGATGGCCGTCCCCATCATAATCTTATTTTTCCCAGCTAGTCGGCCGTCCCCGTCTTGGCTTTACCTTTTACCCCCATCATGTCGGCCGTCCCCGTCATTGCTTTATTTCCCGCACTTTGCCCAGCATGTCGGCCGTCCCCGTCATTGCTCTTTGCCCAGCAGTCGTCCTCTGCTCGACGGTCGTCCTCCGTCGCCCACACTTTACAATATACTTTATTCTCTTTTACAATCTATATCCCTTTTCTTCTTCATTCTGTGAGTGCAAATTTTGGACTGTCTTTGGTATTCAACCACAAGTTATCTTGTTTGCCTGTTAAGCCGTTGCTTACATCCTGCACAGCTAACTCATGTTTGAATAGGGGCAGCTGTAAACACCCCAAATTTTCCCTCACCCATTCACACCATGGCTTGTGATCATTTCATATGCATAAACACAACCATACCATCTCATATCTCATTTTTGATCCACTGCATTGGTTCTAAGTCATCTGCACCTAGGGTTTGTGATCTGAGCAATCTAGGGGCTTCTTGAGCCACTCCAAAGGCCATCAATCACTTCAAAGGGATCCATGTGTGTTCTTGTATCATAATACATCCTCTCAAAGCCAAGAATGCCAAAGAATCACAAGAACTGGGATTGGTGTGGAAGCAGAGCCAGGCTTGACTGCACAGATGACCTAAAATTAGGGTTTTGGTTTCAGAGGCCATAGCTCCAAATTTTTTGGTCATTCTTGTTTCCATTGGTCTCTATATGGTATAGGGAGTATGCATATCAATTTTCATGAAGAAATTCCATGGGGAAGTCATTTGATCAAGAGTTGACTTTTTGGACAAGTCAATGCAAAATCAGGGCATCTGAGGCCCCCAATGACCCAACCAAAGGGTGACCTTCATCATTTTGAGTGTATATGATCTTTATTTGATCATGGAAGAAGTTAGAAGTTCACAAAAATCAAGAATTTGAAGTTTTTGCAAAGTTGACTTTTTAGGGCATGGTTGACTTTTCAAGAATTTGTCAATTTAGGTCACTTTTCAAACCTTACTTTTTGATCCAAAAATGCTTCAAATGGAAAAACTTTGGTCATGAAAGTTGTAGAACACATTTTTCCCTTTTCAAAGAGTACAAGAACATGATCTAATTCTTCTTGAATCAAAAGTTATGGTGTGACAAAGTTGGCAAAAATCACTAATTTTCAAGATATGCACCAATTGGAAAATTTGCAAAATCATGTACCAAGGCAAATTGTAACTTCTAGTTGACATCAAACCAATGTACAAACATCACATGAGTCCTAAAAATCATATTTGGACCAAAAGATCACATGTTCATGGTTTGTATAACAAGGCATTTACATGAAGTTTCAAAAGGAACCAACTTGCAAAACTCATGATCACACTTCACCAACTTGCTGCATTGGCCATTGAACCACCCTAGCCTTCCACACACACCATGCTGCGCCAGCCCATGCTCTTGTACCAAGCTAGAACTTAGCCCATGCCTCTCTTACAACAAAGTTGACATTTTGCAAAAGTGAACATCCCAATCACAGCAGGCCAGGTCACATCATCTGACCAATTGGGATTGTTTATACTATCCATTTGCAAGCTAAAAATAACACCAAGCCAGCCTGAAGCAAGCCCTAGCACAGCATTCACAAACTCACCCCATTTTGCATTTCTCTTCGAAACTCTCTGCACAACACACAAACATTCAAGCAAGTTTCACTAATCATCTCACCATGTTTCATTGAGCCTAAACCAACAAGACACAAGCCTGAATCCAGCAAGAACACCTCATTCCCATTTTCACTCCAACCTGCAGTTTCCTTCGAAACATCTTCCACAGCTCACAAACACCCAAACAAACTCCACAAACCTTCTCAAAACATCACCCTGACCACAAACAACCCTTCACCATTGCCAGAAACAGCCTGAATCACCATCACCATTTTCAATTGAGCTTGAGCAGAAGTTGTTCAAACTCCTCAACCAGCCAACTTAAACTCCTTCTAAGCATTCAAGCATCATCAGAGGATCAAGTGGAGTGGATTACATCAAGAGGGGAGGTCAGAAAGTTGCTGGATTGAAAGCTTCGAAACTCAGGTAGCTCAAGAACATTTTTTCCAGAAATCATTTTTTAAGTTCTTAAGTTGTTCTATATGCTCCACTGATTGTTCTGATGTTTTTAGTTTTGAAAATGGTTTGAAAATAAGGATGTAATCGTGTTCTGAAACTCTGTGACCTAAAAAATGTTTGTTTCGATTCGTGAGTTTGAGGAAATATAAATGTTGTTTGTGATGGGGTTTTGATTCAGTGGATCATGGGAATCATTTCTGTATGCTTGGTTTTCATTTTTGTTGCGTTTTGAGGTTTTTAGGGATTTTCAGGTGGGATTCCCACCGGAGAAGACGATCGGAGGTCTTCTCCGGCCACCTGAAAATCATTAGGGTTTAATCCTGTAATTAATGAGCGTTTGAATCTGGTACGTTGGATTGCCTTGACCAGTTTACTTCGCGCGCGTGTGTATGGCTGAGATGCAGTCATTAAACCCTAATCACCATTATTTATTTAATTAAATGAGATTAATTCAGTTTGAATCTGGGCCATCAGATGACGCGCGCAGTCAACACATTCAAACCCAGATTCAATCTCAGCCTCTCCTTCTGATTACTTCAGTCTATTTTAATTTTTATTTCATTTCTTTTCATTTTATTTGCACAATTAATTTAAAATAGCAAAACTGTTTTAAAAATTATGAAACTTTTTGTCAAGAGTTTCATTAATTTTTAAGACACAGAAATATTTTTTATTTTCATTTTTAGCATTTTAAATGTATTTTTAAATATTTAAAAGTTTATTTTTAATTGATTAATGAAAATTAATTTATTAAAAATACTTTTAGGTATTTAAAAATCACCAAAAAATTCATGAAATGTTCTAAGACATTTAGAAACATTGTCCAACCTTCAAACCAAATTTCTTTTTTGATCTTGATGCATTTTGAGAATTTTTCATTGAATTAAAATCATTTTGATGCATTATTTTGATCCAAACTTCCAAAAATCATTTCTGCCCATCCATGAAGAGTTGGACATTGATTCTTTTTGCATTGCATTGTGTTTAGCATGTAGTTTGAGAGATTAAATGGCCATGATTTGATCCTTCATTTTCAATTTGTTTGGCATTTCTTTTGTTTAGGAACCCTAAAACCCTAGCAAACTTGTAAAAATCATAACTTGAAATTGGTTAGGAGTTGAGATCTCTCCTTTGGGCATTAAGTTAGTATGGGATTAGGGGTCCTTTTAGTGGCATTTTCAATTTTTTATCTTAGGTTTTGCTTCTGATTTTGACTTTTGTTTGATGTATGGTTCATAAACCCTAATTTGGGCTTCCATATGCATCCATATTGCATTCTCTTGCATAACATGACTTGCCATGACATTCCATGCATCCATTTGATTCATTGAACATCATAAGACATATTAGAAGCATGTTTGATCATTGCATCTTATGTTTGTCATCTTGTATGCCATTTGCATTCCATAACTTTCCATGTATGTTCATGCTCCTTAACTTGCTTCATTTGCATTCATGAACATGTATGATCATTTCCATGTGCTGTCCCATGTTTATAGCATCTCATAGCATCATTAGAATCATGTAAATGCTTTTGGTTTTGTTTCTCATCATGTCATCTCATCCCATTTTGCATTGCATTGCACTTTCTTTTCTAACTTTTCAGGTGGTAAGTGATTTTGAGAAGTGAATTTGCCTTCACTTCTCATAACATTTCTTTTCATCTCTCTTATGCATCATTGCTGCATTTTATCTTGTGATTGAGCTTGCCCTTTATTTTTCTTCTCACCTTCTTTCCTCAAGTGACTTGTCTTCTTAAATGAAGCAAGTTACTTTGCTTCTCTTTGCTCCTTTCATCTGCTTCCTGGTGGTTCCTCTGAAGATTTCTCCTGTTAAACCTCACAAACTTTAGGAACAACCAAGCATGACAATGATTAGGGTTTTTATTAGTCCCCCCTTTAGATTTTGCCTTTGTGTCTCTTTTGAGTCTTCTCTCCTCACCTCATAATCAGGGACTAAACCCTAAAGGCTTTAAGGCTTTGTGATTAAGCTTATGCCTGCATCCTTCTATTAGGATGGAGTGTATAACTTTAATCCTAAGTGTTAAACCCTTAATGTGTTTAAATCTCTTAATCAATCCATCTAATAATCATCAAGACATCACACTTGTAACTTGGGCCTTGCATTAGGGTTCTAATTCTTCCTTAATTGGTTAAGAAGGACTAACCCTAGTGTTAATGGACAAGTCCCCCTCAAGTTGTCTTACAAACCATAAAAATCACTTCATCATCATATCATTAAATAAAATCCACTTAATAAAGGCTTGTTTTGTCAGGAGTTTAATCCCTAATCATGGATTAAGTTGAGGAGCTTTCCTCAGCTTAAACATTCTCATCTATTATCCTTCTATTAGGATGGTGTAATGAGTCTGTTTAATCCCTGATTATGGCTTAACCTCATTACTCAACACTAAACAAAAACACCAAAAACATCTAAATAATCACAAGTAGGTTAATGATCTTAACTCTACATCAAAAGGTGATTAAGTGTGAGAATCTGACTTCACACTTAAGGTATTCTCATTACCCCTAATCAGAGGGAAGATGTGGTGAGTTTACTAAATCCATTGGTTTAGACTTAAGCTCATTAACTTATGACAAACTTTCAAAAGCAATAAAAGACTGAAAACTCAAAAACAAACAATAATCGTCTCCTCCGGGATTCTTTTCTCATCATCTTCACTCACAAACGAGAACTTGCTTCTTCCGTCTAATGCAAGACAGTTTGCACCTGAGCCAGACAGGTCATACACTTGAGCATAGGCAAGTAAGCAGTTCACAAGTCAATTCATCTTCCAGTCTCTTTGGGTCGAACTACGGTGTTCTGACTTCCTCATTGCACGAGAGGATACGTAGGCATAACTTAACGGTTATCGAACAAAAGTCTTTGTATATTCCCCCTCTTCCAGCATTATTCTTTAAGCCTCATGATCTTGAGCATTTCACACTCTTTCCTTACACTGACACTTCACTTATGCACTTCACACTTCTTTTACACTGACACCTGTACATCCTTTTCCAGCTATTTTATACACAGATTGCACTGACACTACCCCTTTAAAACACAAATCTTTTAAGCGTGGATCCCGTCGAGTACGACGGACAATCTGGGTGCTAACACCTTCCCAGGTTGTAACCAACCCCCTTTCTCAGTCTCTCTGGTTCGCAACCGTCTTATCCATCTTTTTCTAGGTCTATGCAGCATTGCCTTTCCCCCCGGGATAAAAATGCCTAGCTGGCGACTCTTTTCATTCCCTGTGAGTTCACTCCTGTGTGTTCTCACATCCTCCTTTCGTCGACCGTTCGCGTCTGTACCCTATTTTGACCCGGCTTCATTTAGAGGGAGCGACAAGAGCCTATTCACATTGAAGGGTCGGATCCAGAAGGAGCATGGACTATGATGTTCGATGGGGCAGTTAATTGTAACGGTCGTGGGGTTGGTGTAGTTCTTGTTACACCCGAAGGAGTCCATCTGCCTTTCTCAGCAAAACTCGCCTTTGCCTGCACTAACAATGAAGCAGAGTACGAAGCTTTTATCATGGGTTTTGAGGAAGCCATTGACCTTAGGATCAAAACTTTGAATGTATTCGGAGATTCGGCTTTGGTGATCAACCAAACTAATGGAAAGTGGTATACTCATCAAGTGCATATGGTTCCCAACAGTCAAGCTTGAATACATCCCTCGAGATGAAAATCAGTTTGCAGACTCCTTGGCCACTATTTCATCTATGATCAAAGTACAGACTGCTAACTACGTACCTCGGATTTTAGTATCCAGACTAAACCAACCGACATACATCTTCTCTGTGGACACTGTCATTGACAGCAAACCTTGGTTCCACGACATCAAATGCTTTTTGGAGACTCAGACGTACTTGCCAGGGGCATCGTCTAATGATAAGAAGACATTAAGAAGGCTAGTCGACAGTTTCTTCCTCAATACTGATGGCTCCTTATACAAGCGAAACTTCGACATGGTCTTGCTCAGATGTGTTGACAAAAAGGAAGCAGACCTACTGATGCACAAAGTACACGAGGGTTCTTTTGATACCCATGCCGGAGGACATGCAATGGCAAAGAAATTGTTGAGATCAGATTACTATTGGATCACAATGGATGCAGACTGTTGTGCCTATGCCAGAAAATGCCATAAAGGCCATATTTACACAGACAAAGTGCATGTGCCTCCAAATCCTTTGAATGTATTGTCTTCACCCTGGCCCTTTGCCATGTGGGGCATTGATATGATTGGAAAGATCGAACCAAATGCTTCAAATGGTCACAAATTCATCCTGGTAGCCATTGATTACTTCACCAAATGGGTCGAAGCAGCTTCATATGCAAACATCACCAAGCAAGTGGTAGCCCGATTTCTGAAAAAGGATATCATTTGTCGATATGGAGTTCCCGAGCAAATCATTAATGATAATGGTTCAAATCTTAACAACAAAATGATGACAGAACTATGCCGGGATTTGAAAATCAACATCACAACTCTTTTCCTTACAGACCACAGATGAATGGCGCTGTTGAGGCAGCTAACAAGAACATTAAGAAGATTGTGTAAAAAATGGTAGTCACATACAGAGACTGGCACAAAATGTTACCATTCGCCTTACATGGGTACCGAACTTCCATCAGAACATCTACTGGGGAAACGCCTTATCAACTTGTGTATGGTATGGAAGTCGTTCTACCTATTGAAGTTGAATTACCCTCCTTGCGGGTAATAATGGATGTGAAACTGGACGAAGCAAAATGGGTCTGATCTCGTTATAATCAACTGAGCCTGATTGAAGAAAATAGATTAGCAGCTATTTGTCATGGTCAGTTATATAAAAAACGGATGAAAAGAGCCTTCGATCAAAAGGTGAGACCTCGGGAATATCAAGTGGGAGAGCTTGTACTGAAAAGAATCCTTCCTCCTCATACAGACCACAGGGACAAGTGGACGCCAAACTATGAAGGTCCCTACGTGATAACTAAAGTCTTTTCAGGAGGAGCACTGATGCTCGCAACCATGGATGGCGAAAATTTTCCATCTCCTGTGAATTCAGATGCAGTTAAAAAAATATTTCGCATAAATGACCCGCTGGACATAAAAACTGAATTTAAGTCCAGGAAAAAACAGGGCATCCCGGCGAGTCAAAAATAGAATAAAAGACTCGGGCAGAAATAAGGGAAAATTAAAAGAAATGTGTACACCCGCTGAGTTCAAAAGCCACATCGGACAACTCAGGCAAAAATGGGTATCCTGGTGGATTAAAAACCCGAAAGGGCGATCCACACAAAATTAGGGAATAAGCAAACAACTGCACTCTGAATTCGTCTGTATCACACTTACATAACCTGACAAGCTTCGAAAGGAAAAAGCGTCAATCAGAATCTTTTTTCTTCAGAAAGCAAGATAAGAAGAGCGTTATAAGTCATACAGGTCATAGCAAAAGGAAGATTGGAACATCAACTTCAACATTGCCAAATAGAATACTTTTATTTTCTCAATTTTATAGCAATCTCCTCATTTCAGGGATTAGCTTCTTCAAATGTACTCGCCTGTTCAGGGCACACAAATCAATAAAATCAATATTCATTCATACTCTGTTTTGTACCTTTTTGTTTTGTTTGCAAAAATGTCCAAAGTTCATAATATAACATTGGCATGAAAACATATAAGCTATTTTCAATAAATGCTTGCAGGAAATATGTACTCTTAAGCAAATCTAACTCCTATGACGGAATCCGATTGAGGATGCCTCAGGACACTTGTGCGTTTCCTTTGTTTAATAGGTTGCAGGTACTCAAGGAAGATACTCTTTTGCAGCATGGGGCATATCAGACACTATATCCCCACACAAGTCAGCAGTCACATCATCGGCAGGATCACTTGACAAAATCATCCCCCACGAAGCTCATCATTCCCCCAAGATACAGCTGTAGCAGTAAAAACATGAGTGTAAGCTATTAGTTAACTTAACTCAAAGTAAACAGAGTCGTCATGCGCTTTTATTTTATTCCAAAAGGAAAACGAAAAAAGAGCGAATAAATCCTAATGAATCTAAAAGCAAAAAGCTAAAGAAACACAACAGAGAAACGGGTAAGGGGATAGGTAATACAATGGGAAGGTTTTACGCACCCAAAATGTTTGTGGTACTCCACAGGAGCCCTTTGAAAAATTTACTGCTTTTGGTTTGAAAATGGTTTGTAAAATGAGAGTGGAGAGGTGGGAGAAAGAATTATTTTTTTATATTGTGTTTGGAGAGGATTACCACCTCATGCCTACGTACCCACAAAGTGCAATGCAAGATCAAAACCCCGTAGTTCGTGGTACAAATAGTGAAAAGGGTGGGTTATGATTCATTTTATTAAGTGAAGAGAATTTGTCATCTTCAAGTGGATAGCCAAACAAATCTACCATGAGAATGAAGGCATGGACTCATACATCATTATGGGGAGGGCGCCAATTCGGATAAAATCGACGAGTATGCCACTAAACCCCCACAAATGACAAGAGACTCAATTACATCAAACTACAACCATGGAGATTGAGATACTTGCACCCGACTAAAGAATAATGACTCATAATCGGCACTCTCTAAAAGAAAATAAACAAAAGTGCACAAAGGCACAAAACAAATTGAATGGGTTTGATTCTTTTTATTTTTTTGAATTAAGGTAGACATGATTAGATTCATTGATTTTTAAAGAGAAAATAAAGAGGTAAAAAGCCACTTGACAAAAGTCAAGGTTTTTGATTATTAAAGAGGTGATGATTTAAAAAGAAAGAAACCTTTGAAAAAGGGAGAAGGTTTTGAAAATTGAAGAATGGGAGGAGATGAAGGGACTATCCTAAAAAGAAAATAAAGAGATAAGGGAAGAAAGATCTAACCAAACTTGATGACATTCCAAATTATGAGCATAAGAGTTCCATCCTTATAAGCTAGCAAATGGCGAAATAAAGGCTAAATCCAACTTTATGAAGATCAAGGTAAAGGAAGTGTCCTAAGAATCTAAGTCCAAATCTTCACTCCAAGTGCTAAGTGTCACTCCCGCCTAATGACACAGGGCCAGAAGGGGTACAGACGCGAACGGTCGGCGAGAGAGAGAACATGAAGATGAACTGAAAAGAGTCACCAGCTAGGCATTTTTATCCCGAAGGAAAGGTAATGCTACATAAACTTGGAAAGATATGGATAAGACGGTCGCGAACCAGAGAAACTGAGAAAGGGGGTTGGTTACAACCTGGGAAGGTATTAGCACCCAGATTGTCCGTCGTACTCGACGGGATCCACGCTTGAAAGATTTGTGTTGTTTTGTGTGCAAAAGCTGGAAAGAATGCAAGTGTCAGTGCAAAAGAAATGTGAAGTGAATAAGAGAAGTGTCAGTGCTGGAAAGAAGTGCAAAGCTCAAGACTATGAGGCTTAAAGAATAAAGCTGGAAGAGGGGGGAGCATACAGAGACTTTTGTTCGATAACAGTTAAGTTATGCCTACGTATCCTCTCATGCAATGAGGAAGTCAGAACGCCGTAGTTCGACTCAAAGAGACTGAAAGGTAAATTGACTTGTGAACTGCTTACTTGTCTATGCTCAAGTGTATGACCTGCCTGGCTCAGGTGCAAACTGTCTTGCATTCGACGGAAGAAGCGAGTTCTCGTTTAAGAGTGAATGAGGTGAGAAAAGAATCCCGGAGGAGACGATTATTGTTTTTTTTGTGCTTTCAATATTTTATTGGTTTTGAATTTGTCATAAGAAAAATGAGCTTAAGCCTAATCCAAGGGTTAGTAAAATCATCACATCCTCCCTCTGATTAGGGGTAATGAGAATACCTTAAGCATGAAGTAAACACCTCACACTTAATCACCATGATGTAGGATTAAGATCATTAACCTACTTGTAATTATTTAGATGTTTTTGGAGTTTTTGTTTAACATTACGTAATGAGTTTAAGCCATAATCAAGGATTTAATGAACCCATTACACCATCCTAATAGAAGGATGATAGATGAGAACATTTAAGCTGAGAAAGGCTCCTCAAATTAATCCATGATTAGGGATTAACCTCATGACAAAACAAAGCCTTTATTAGAGTGGATTTTAGTTAATGATAAGATTGAGAAGTGAGTTTTATGGTTTGTAAGACAACTTGAGAGGGACTTGTCCATTAACACTAGGGTTAGTCCTTCTTAACCAATTAAGGAAGAATTAGAACCCTAATGCAAGGCCCAAGTTACAAGCTTGATGTCTTAGTGATTATTAAGTGGATTGATTAAAGGATTTAAACACATTAAGGGTTTAACACTTAGGATTAAAGTTATACACTCAATCCTAATAGAAGGATACATGCATAACCCTAATCACAAAGCCTTAAAGCCTTAAGGGTTTAGTCCTTGATTATGAGATGAGAAGAGAAGACTCAAAAGATGACACAAAGGTAAAACTAAAGGGGGGCCTAATCAAACCCTAATTGTGATCATGCTTGGGTATTCCTAGGGTTTATGAGGCTTGCAAGAGATCTTCAAGGAAAAGCCACCAAGGAAGAAGCAGGATGGAAGGAAAAGAAGCAGAAAGAAGCAAGACAACTTACTTCACATAAGAAGATAAGTTGCTTGAAGAAAGAAAGTGAGGAGGGAACATAAATGAGCAAGCTCACTATAATACAAAAGTACATGCAGAAATGAATGCATAAGAGAGATGAGAATAAATTATGAGAAGTGAAGGCAAATTCACTTCTCAAACACTTACCACCTGAAAAGTTAGCAAAAGGAAGTGAAATGAAATGAAATGCAAAGAAAAAAAACTAAAGTCAGAAGCATGTTCATGATGCTAATGATTCAAAGAGATGACACAAATGTATGTCATGAGATGGGGATGATCATACAAAGGATGAGAATGCAAATGAAACATATAAGAGGCATGAAAGTTCATGAATGCATATGACACCAAATGAAAGCAAAACATGGCAAATGAATGATGCAATGATCAAAAATGATTATAATATGTCCTAAGATGTCTCATATGTCATATGGATGCACAAAATGCCATGGCAAGTTCATGTATGCAAGCTTATACAAAATGGATGCAAATGAAGATGCAAATTAAGGTTATATGATCATATGAGATGCATAATTCAAAAACAGAAGCAATACATGGAATAAAAAATTGAAAATGGACTCAAAGGGACCCTAAACCTATACAAGTTCACTGTCCAAAGGGGAAGGTCAGAAGCTAAACCCTAAGGGACTTATGAATTTCCTATGTTTCTAGGGTTTTAAAGGTGATCCTAAAGGTAAAATGTCAAAAAAATTGAAAATGCATTATAAAAATAAAACAAAAATGTTTTTAGATGCTTGAAAGTATGCATAACACAATGCAAAAAGAACCATTCACAAACTCAACTTGGATCAAAAGTTATGAATTTTTGAAGTTAGGGTTAAAAATATTCAAATTTAAGAACCCCAATTCATTTAAAAAATGTCAAAGTGGGATCAAAACCAAAAAGAAATTTGTGTTGTGAGTTTGTAAATGTTTGTAAATGTTTCTAAATGTTTGAAAAGGCTCTCTGAATTTTTTTGGGATTTTTAAATACCTAAATGTATTTTTAATTTAATTAATTTCCATTAACTAATTTAAAAAAATCATTTAAATGATTTAAAAATATTTTTAATGCAAAAAATAAAAATAAAAATATTTTCAGAATGAGAAAAATATTTAAAGCCATGATGCAAAAAATGAGAATTTTTGGATGATTTTTGATATTTTAAAATAAATGTGCAAAGAAAATACAATAAAATGTAATTAAAATGAAATTAAATGGAAAAGTATGCTGATCTGAGGGCTGAAATTCAAAGCTGAGGTGGAGGGAAAGACTGCGCGCGTTAAGGGACGACTAGGATTGAAACTGGAATTTTGAATTTCTTAAACCTAATTAATCTAAACTAATCCTGATTAGGGCTTAAATAATGCATCTGGGCCGTTGGTACGCACGCGGGAAGGGCCATCTAACGCTCCACATTCAAAACTGGGCTTAAACCCTAATTAGGGTTAATGACTCTCAACGGCCGGAACAGTGGTTCCGGTCGTCTTCTCCGACGAGCCATTTTTCTATCTCTCTCAATACGCCATGAAAATGTACCAAATTCTCCAGAAACAATCAATGACCAACAACAAACCATAATCCAACATCAAATCTCATTTATTTTGCCTCAAAACCAAGATTCGAACACAAACATAAAAACTGAAATTTTTTCAGAACATGCATACACACTCAAATCTTAACCATTCTTCACCATTCAAAGCTCATTGTGATCAGGGAAACAAACTCTACCATTCTATAACTAAGAAAACAAATTCTGGAAAAATGTTTCAAGAAGGTACCTGAGCTTGAGCTTTCTCAGTTTGGGGCTTTTAGACCTCCTCTCTTTCGCAAACCATTCCCCTTGAACTCCTGATGAAGCTTTGACACTTTGAAAGAGTTTAAATGGGGTGTTTAAGATTTGTTCTTCAACTGGCCAAGAATCGTGTTTTGGCTTATGGTGTTTTCAGGCTGTTTTAGTGGTTGGAAAATGCTCTAATGGTGATGGTGAGTTGATCTAATGGTGATGGTGAGTTGATCTAGTGGTTGTAGCTTATGTGATGAGTTTCGAAGGAGTGAAGGCAAGAGGAATTTTTTGTGAACTTGGCTTGTGTAATGTTTCAGGCTCCAAGATTGTATGAAATGGCTTGCCTTTGGTACACATATCAAGTCCTGATAGGTCAGAGAGTTGTTGGTGGCCTATGTTGATTGGTATGGTTCAAAATGCAAAAAGTCAACTTTTGTGTAAGTGAAAGCATGGGTTGGTTCAGTGATGGTTCAGGGGTATGGCTCGAGTCAGCTAGCTTCAAGGAGGTCCATGGAAGTCATATTTTGTAGCTGGCACAAGTGGATGAAGAGATTTGCTCCATTTTGCAATTTTGAAGAAGTTTTGCCCCTTTTGAATTACTTGAAGTTCAAGGCATGAGATGAAATGATTCAAAGCACAAATCTGATCCTTAGAGGTCACATGAGCATGTTGTGAAGTATTTGTGCATATTTGAAGCCTTTAGCATGCTTTATCATGTCATTTTGTAAAATGCCTCTTTGGTGCAAAAGTGATTTTTATGTGATTTTTCCCAACTTTGGAAAGCCATAACTTGACTTCCAAAATGAATTAGATCTTGTTCTTGTACTTTTTGAAAAGGGAATGATCCAACCTACAACTTTCATGACCAAGAATTTTTCATTTGAAGCAATTTTGGTTAAGAAAGAGGAGGTTGAAAAACTTTCCCAAAATGGAAAGTTTACATTACAAGTCATTTCCATATTTGGCAACTTTTGGTTTAGCCCACTTTTCTTCAAATTTGTGAACTTCTAAGCACTTCAATGATCAAATAAATACCATATAACTTCATTTTGATGAAAAATCCATTTTGGTTCCATGTTGGGGGGCCCCAGATGCCCTGGTTTGGCTCTGACTTGCTCAAGAAGTTACCCAGTGATCAGATGACTTCCACAATGATTTTTTTCATAAAAATTGGTATGTATGATCCTTATAGCATATAGAGACCAATAGAAACAAGAATGAACAAAAAATTTGGATTTATGGCCTCTGAAACCAAAACCCTAATTTTAGGTCATCTGTGCAGTTAAACTTGGCTCTGCTTCCATGACTTGCCAGTTCTTGTGATTTTCTGACTTCCTTGATCTTGGGAGGATATAATATGATGTTTGAACATACATGGACCCTCTTGAGATGATTGAAGACCTTTGGAGTGGCTCTGATGGCTCATGGATTGCTCAGATCACAAACCCTAGATGCAAATGACTTTGAACCAATGCAGTGAAGCAAAAAATGCAATATGATATGATATGATTGAGCTTATGCAAATGAAAAGATCACAAGCCATGGTGTGATGAGTGAGGGAAAATTTGGGGTGTTTACACTAAGGATAGTAATCTATAGTCCTCAAATTAAAGTCACAAGTTTTGTAGAGGTTTAATCATTTATTAATTTTTTATGTCCAAATGGACAAAAGGAAAATCAACAAAACAATAAGATTAAATAATAAACATGATATGGATGAATAAAGAAAAATAGAATAAAGACAATAAAAGTGCAAGAAATTAAATGTTAATAACCAAAAAGAAATTAAAGTGCAAGAATCTAAAACATTAATAGTAGTAATAGTATAATAATATTTACATAATAATGGTATGGTGAACTTAATCAACCACAACCAAAAAGGAAAAGTAACCAAAATCGAAGGCAACCGGATCCGCTTAGCATCTTACACTATAGCGATTAATCAAGGCAAACCGAACCGAATTTAATGAAATTTGAAAGGCGATTGGGAGACCCAAAGCACCTACGCATAAAAAATTCACAAGTCTCGATTATTGATGCAATATGATTAACCACTTTGGGATTACGCGATCAACAAGAGATCCGATCCACGAAAGTGTAAGTACCCAATTAGATTTTTATTCCAAAGTCGGGACACATTTAGGTCTATGTTAAGCAATCGCCGAGTAATTTACGAAGTAATTACCCTACAAATGAGGCCGGCCACCACCAATTAAGGTGCATAATGTTAGTGCTAATGTATGCGAGATAAACGATATGTAAATCGTTATCCGGACGCGATACTGTACAAAAACAAAGGTGAATACCAAATTGAGTCACACTTATGGTATTATTCCATCTTTAAGTTCAATCACTCATCTTGGTGGATTCAAGCATGAAAATGTATCACTAATGCAAAGTACCTTAAATGAATTGAATAATCCACTTAAAGGTAGTTTTGAATTAATGAACATTAACTACTCTAATCTACATCCAAAGTCCATTGAAATTAAAGAGAAATCACTCCCAAAAGTGCTTCCCAAGGTAAAAATAAAAAAGAGAAAGAAGAAGAAGAAAGAAGAACCAAAAAGAGGCTTGAAATAAGCCAAAAACACCTATCTGACTTGTGTTAACCGGTTAACGTAAGCAGATTTTGGATAATCTGCGCTGTTTTTAAATTGGTTAACCGGTTAACGCTGTACCAGAGGCTGAAAAATGCAGAAAATTCAGCATGATCCATTTTGAAACCTTTTCTCAAACATTGGATGATCATGATCTGAATTTGCACGAATTTTAAAACCAAAATACAGTGGAATCCCTATAATTAAACAACAAATAAAGATCCAAAGGATCTAGAAACAAAGGCACCAAAGATCTACATCTTGAACGTTGATGGTGAATATGGGTTTATGGAGGAAGATGAATTACCAAAAGCTTTTCTTCAAATTGAACCAACACAAGCTTAGATCTACTGAAATTGATGAACAAGAGAATGAAAGAATGAAGGTCTAGCTTAAGTTAATCAAGAATTCAATGTGAATTCTTGATAACTTCAAAAGAAAGAAAGATGAACTTTGGAGAATTTTGGTGTTGGGGGAGTAATTTGCAAGAGGTTTTGTGGCTATTAAAATCTTGCGGAATGAATGAAATAGTGGTCCTATTTAAAGGCCTTAGGTATGAAAATTTGGTGGAATGGAGCTTGCTTTGGTAATTTGAATTTAGGTTTGGTAATTGGAATTTTGGTGGGAAATGGAAAAGAGTGGTGATTAATGAGGGTTTATGGTAGGAAATGATCAAAGTGATGTAGAGAAATAAGAAACCAATGGATCTAGAATATTCCAATTAATCAATGATCTAAGGGTGCTGAATTTGAATAAAAAATTCAAATTTTGCACTGGTTAACCGGTTAACCAAGCTGAATTTTGAATTTTTTGTTCAAACATAGCTGCTTGGATGTTTCGGCCCGACTCTTGTGCGTCGAAGCAATGAACACATGATCCTTGGAAATCCTTTGAGTGAATCAATTAACTTGGGAAATCCTTGATCTGATAAATTTGAATTATTTGCTGATCACCTTCGAATTTTTCTGTGAAATTTCACTCGAGCTGCAGGACTAATATTTTTGGCATTTTCACATGGTTCCTCTTCCTGAAAAAAAGGTTCGCAAAAGGAAACAAATTTATTTTTTGGATTTTGATTAATGGTTAGTAAACACAAACAAATAAAGTAATTAAAGACAACGGTGATCCCCTGCGAGGCATAAACCTAACCCGAGAAGAACCATGCAACCAGTGCAATCTTGTTTGTATGCAAGATGCAGATGAAAATGCAAAGAACACTAAGGGAAAAAATTAGGGTGCAACAACAACCTTAATGAAAGAATTACAACAGATTACTTCTTAGAAGTTCTCTCCTCCCCAAGCGGGATCTCCCGAGCAATAACTGAATTTGTTTCTACCCCAACAGATACAATTGCCAACACCTTGGGGTTTCTCTCATCCCCAGCTTGAGTTTCCCCATAGAGTTCTCCAAAAAGATTTCCCAGAGATCCTTTCTCCCCGCATAGTTCAGATCCTGGACCGGCTCTCTCATTTGCATAATCATAGCATTCACATCATCTTCCCCAAGCAGAGTGTAGCATTCCGTCTAATACGAAGCATTATGGTAAAAATCAAACATGCATTTGCATGATCATAAGTCAGGTTCGAACCATTCACCTGTATATACAAAAATCACTCCTCCAGCGGTGTACAAACAAAAACATCTTCCTAGTAAAATCGCCAGAATACCTTTTACACTCTTGTTCTTACTTATACAGAGTTCTTTCGACACTCATCTGTGTCCTACGCATACTACTCCCTAGCAGTATACAAAAACACCTCTCCTCTGCAGTCGCCCAAATACCCTTTTGCATTCTCAATACAAATACCCTTATACTACTCTCCAGCAGACCAAACACTCGTCTGTGTTCCTTGCTTAACCAATTGATACCCGTCTTTATCATCATCCCTAAACATGCGTCGGCGTTTGTTTCTATCGATACTCGTCCGTATCGTGGTCCTAAAGATACTCGTCCGTATCTTTAGTCTATACACACTGTCGAAACACTTATACCATTTTATTTTTGGGCTTAAACGCTAGTCCGTGTTTATCTCTTCTCACAACGAAACTATCTTTCTATCCAGCATTCGTCTTATGTCGTGATATTTTCAGCAACCTTCCCTTGCTAGGTGATCGTCCTTCACCTTTTGATGACCGTCCCTCATCATTTATCTGATGGCCGTCCCCATCGTTGATCTTTCTATCCGACATTCATCCTATGTCATGATATTTTCAGTAGTCGTCCCCTGCTAGGTGATCGTCCTTCACCTTTTGATGACCGTCCCTCATCATGTATCTGATGGCCGTCCCTATCGTTGATCTTTCTATCCGGCAATCATCCTATTTGGTGATATTTTCAGCATCCGTCCCCTACTAGGTGATCGTCCTTCAACTTTTTATGACCGTCCCTCATTATTTATCCAATGGCCGTCCCCATCGTTGATCTTTCTATCCGACATTCGTCCTATGTCGTGATATTTTCAGCAGCCGTCCTCTGCTCGGTGATCGTCCTTCACCTTTTCGATGACCGTCCTTCATCATTATTTCATCAGTTTATCCGATGGCCGTCCCCATCGTGGATTCCTATTCTTTAGCCAGATGGTTGTCCCTGTCGCGGATTCTTTATTCTTTAGCCTGATGGCCGTCCCCATCAGTGCATCTCTCACCTTTTAATCCCAGCAGTCTTCCTCTGCTCGATGTTCGTCCTCCATCTCTATCATTCGATGTTCATTCTATATCGTCTGGTTTTGTAAATAACAATTTATATCCCTTTTCTTCTTATACCAGAGAGCGCAAATTTTGTTCGTCTGCTATTCAACCACACGTTATCTTGTTTGTCTGCTATCACCCCAAATTTGCCCTCTCACTTTCTTATACTTTGGCTTATGATCCCACATAGTACATAGCATATCACTACATCTTACATTGCATATTCACCTTTAACATTTCATTGCATCTCTGCATAACTAGGGTTTGTGATCAGATGAATCTTTAAGAGAGTATGAGGTATCTCAAAGGCCATGAAGCATGACAAGAAGGTCCTTGAGTGTTCTAAGGTCATATTGTACCACAAGGGTTCTTGGAAGTCAAAAGATCACAAGAGATTACAGAGCCACCCATGCAGGCTCAAGGCTCCTACACAGATGACCTAAAATTAGGGTTTTGGGTTTGAGGCCCTTAAAACCAAATTTTTTTGTCATTCTTGATTCAAATGGTCTTTATATGATATAAGGAGTGTGTGGATGAAGTTTGATGAAAAAATTCAATGTGGAAGTCATCTGATCAAATGGTAACTTGTTGTGTAAGGAAAGTCAAGATTAGGGCATCTAAGGCCTCCAACAAGGGTTCCAAAGGGTCATCATCATCAATTTGAGGTCCTATGACCTTTATTTGGTCTTAGGAATGCTTGAAAGATCACAAGATTGAAGAATTTTGAGCCATTACAAATGTTGCCATTTTTGGACATGACTTGAAATGAAAACTTTCCATTTTGGGAAAGATTTTCAACCTCCTCTTTCTTGATCAAAAAGGCTTCAAATGAAATTTTTTCAAACATGAAAGTTGTAGATTGGATCTTCCCCTTTCTAAAAAGTACAAGAACTCATCTTGATTCATCCTAGAACTCAAGATATGATGGATCAAAGTTGGCAAATTTCTTGTAATTTTCAAGTTCATGTCAAAGAGGGAAATGTGAGAAATGGATTTTCCAGCCTTCTAATGACCTATGTTTCACTCATACACATCATAACAAAGGTCATCCTTGCAATTTGATTTCTTGTAATTTTCAAAATCACTTCAAACTTGTGCTCCAAGCATCACAACTCACCACAATTGATCTAAAGGTCATCATTGAAGTCAGCTGAACACAATCCATCCAGAACATTAACTATGTCCCAACCCATACCTCAAGTACACAACTTTTGACTTTCTTGCAGTTTAAGCCATGCCAATCCCACAATGGATATCTGCTCTTCTGACCAATCCCATTTGTTTATAAAAACCCTAAGGAGCATAAAAGATCACACTTCAAGCCTTGAAAAAAAACACCATCAGATTGCAAAAATTGGCCAAGAACTTTCCCTATTCGAATCTCACTCCTCAGCCACCCAAATCCAAAAATTCTTTCACCAACAAGTCACACTTCACCTAAGGAACAAATCCCACCCCTTACAATGGCCTGAAACACAACACACAAGAACCTCATTTTTTGATACACCAGCACTGAAGCTCACAAAATAGCCAATTTAAACTCAATTCAAGCTTGCCATTAGCACAAGGGGGACTAGTGGAGGTTGTTTGCACAAAGGAAAGGCTCAGAAAGCTCATCTTTGAAGGTCTGCAGCTCAGGTATAACTCAAGAACTTTTTTCTCATAATTCCATTTTCTTGTTACAAAATGAATCTACATGTTGCACTGATCATCTAGATATGTTTAGATTTGAAAATGAGCAAGAAATGATCATTTTATGTTGTTCTGAAAGTTTACCCGTGTTTTGATTTTTGCTTCGATTCTCTTGATTCAAGTGTTATAAATGTTGTTTGATTGTTGATTTGTGTTCCATGAAGTGCGGGGAGTATTTCTGGGAAGTTGTTATGGTGTTTAGTGACCTAGGGAAGAAAATAGGGTTTTGGTTGGCCGGAGAAGACGACCAGAGCTTCCCTCCGGTCGCCTAAGAGTCGTTAGGGCATAATCTTGATTAGGGTTTCCAGATTGAACCACAACCTTCGGATCATGTTTAAGCTAGCACTTGGACGGACCAGATTGTCTCATTAACTTTAATTTCTAATTAATTAAGTTAATTATATTTTAAAAACTCAGAAAAAAACCTCCACCCTTGGATCACACGCGCAGTACAAGTTCAAACCTAGGCCATCAGATTCACATACCCTGGGTCAAGTTGACCTACGCCCAGAGCCCTTGATCTTTCCCCCATCCAATCTCATCCTTTGGATGCGCTTACTTTGCATTCTTATTTAATTTATTTTATTTTTATTTTATTTTCTTTTGTTTATTTTATTAAAAATATCAAATCATTTTCTAAAAATCTGATCTTTTGAATTTTTACTTTAAATAATTTTAAAAACCCAAAAAAAAATTTTTTTTGTATTAAAAAATTAGTTTTAAATCATTTAATTGTATTTTCAATTAATTAATTGATTTTTAATTAATTAAAAATACTTTTAGGTATTTAAAAATCACCAAAAAAATCAGAGAACCTCTTTAAACATTAAGATCAATTTACAAACTCATTTCACAAATTTATTTTAGGGTTTGATCATGTTTTGACAATTAAACTTGAATTAGGGTTTTGAAAATCCCCTTTTTCATAACCCTAATTCAAAAATTCATTTCTGCCTAACCAAAATGAGTTTGTAATTGTTTCTTTTTGCAATATTTCACACTTTGTATCTATTATCTAAGATATTTTTGGTGTATTTTTGCTTTACATTTTCAATTTATTTTGACTTTTTCTTTGCAAAGTGTCCAAAACCCTAGCCAAACTTAGGAAAACCATAACTTGACTTTGGTTTAGCTTTAGACCTCCACCTTTGAAGGGTGTTCTCATGTAGGTTTAGGGTTTGTTTGGATGAAATTTCAATTTTTTATCATGTGATTTGCTTCTGATTTTGATCATGGACTTTGTGTATGTACATACTAACTTTTCAGGTGTATATGGGAGGTTAATTAGGATGTGGATGTGCATCCACGTCCAATCTCTTCTCACCCTCTTATTTATTTGTGTTTGAAGTGAATTTGATTCACTTGTGTTTGTTTCTCTCCCACTCCTAGGTTACTTAACTTCTTCAGGAAGTAAGTAACCTATCTTTCTCTCTCTTTTTCTTTTTCATCTGCTTCTTCCTTGGTGGCCATCTGAAGACTTTCTTTATGCCTCACAAACCATAGGAACTACCAAGCATGATAACTTTAGGGTTGTGAATAGCCCCCCTTATTTTTTTAACTTTTGAGTCTCCTTGAGTCTCTGCTTCTCATCTCAATAACAAAGGTTAAACAGTTAATTTTTTGGGGCTCTGTATTAGGGTTATGTCTGTATCCTTATCTTGGGATGGAGTGTATAATTGGGATACTTAGTGTTAAACCTTTAAATTGTTTTCACCTTCTAATTAAAACACCTAATAATTATCAAGACTTAAGCTTGTAACTCGGGCCTTATATTAGGATTACATCTCTGCCTTTGGATTAGAGGGACTAACCCTAGTGTTTAATGGACAAGTCCCCCTCATGTTTAGTCTTACAAACATAAAATTCACTTCTTAATATAATCTCTAATTAAAATCCACTTTAATAAAGGTTTGTTATATAATGATTTTAATCCCTGACCATGGATTAAGTTGAGGTATCTTCCTCATCTTATGTGTCCTCGTCTATCATCCTTCTCTTAGGATGGTGTAATGAGTTCACTAATCCCTGATTAGAGATTAAACTCATTACTTAACACAAAATAAAAATCCAAAAAACACTTAATAATTACAAGTAGGTTAATGATCTCAATCTTGTATCATTAGGGTAATTAAGTTGAGATATTCATCTCATACTTAAGTATACTCATTATCCCTAATCAGGGGTGATATAATGAGTTTACAATCCTTGATTAAGGCTTAAGCTCAATATCCTATGCAAAACACCAAAAAAAACAATAAAAAAACTGAAAACACAAAAACAAAAAATAAACGTCTCCTTTAGGATTCTTTTCTCATCACACTCACTATAAAAACGAGAACTCGCTTCTCCCGTATAATGCAAGACAGTTAGCACTCGAGCCAGATGAGTCATACACTTGAGCATAGACAAGCAAGCAGTTCACACCAAAACTCTAAGTCTCTTTGAGTCGAACTACGGTGTTCTGACTTCCTCATTGCACGAGAGGATACGTAGGCATAACTTAACGATTATCGAACAAAAGTCCCCAGGTCTCCCCTCTCTTTTCTTTCTAGCTTTCCTTTCTGGACCTTAGTTTGAACTCCTGTTCTTTTTGCACTGTCACTTTGTACATACATTTATTTTATGCACAACTAGCACATATGCTTCTCCCCTTTTTAAAACAATATCAGGTAAGCGTGGATCCCGTCGAGTACGACGAACGATCTGGGTGCTAATACCTTCCCAGGTCGTAACCAACCCCCTTACCTAGTCTCTTTAGTTCGCAACCGTCTTATCCATATCTTTCTAGGTTTATGCAGCATCACCTTTCCTTCGAGATAAAAATGCCTTGTTGGTGACTCTATTCAGCCTCAACCTTCACCATCCGACCGTTCTCGCCGACAGTTCGTGTTTGCACCGGGACGAAAGTCTAGGGAGCGACAATGACAAGGAACAACTTTGATGTTGGAGGATTTTTCATTTTAGGTCATCTTGTTGAATAAAAAGGGTTTACTTCTTGCCCTCCACGTGTTTGCTAAATTGCCTGGCAAGTCACGCGCGCCTGGCCTTTCTTGCCTGGCCCACGACCTAGTTTTTACCTTGATTTGTCCAATCTTTGAATGATCATATCTCACTCAATTTTATTGCTATGAATGTGTTCCACCTATGGATTTGAAGCTCAAGATGTCATCTTTCAAATAGCCTAAGTGGAATTTTCATTTGACTTTTATTTTGGGAGAAGGCCTCTCTTGAAGTAGTTGCAAAAATGGCCAAAACTTGCCATTTTTGGAAACCCGAAATTTCCAAAAATGGTAAGTTTTGTTTTTCTTGATTTTTCATGATTCCTCCATCATTGCTTGATCAAATTTGGTCCATAGGATACCTATAACCCTAATTTCATGAATTTGATATTAAAAAGTCAGGAGTTGACTTTTTACTCAGCATGGTTGACGTTTCCCAAATTCTCTGATTTTCAGTCATCTGGCCAATTGAACCTCTTCCAAAATGTTTCTATGGATGAAATTTGAACCCTAGGAACTTGACATCATATATAAGACAATGGAATCCACTTTGGATAAAAATTTCATTGAGAATCCCAATAGAGATGAAACCCTAATTTGACCCCCTTTCTTTCAGGAGATGTTGCACTGCTTGCCTTTTTTGATTAATTCAAATCTCTTCATGGATTGTGTCTTCAAGTGAAGACTTGTGGGATATTGTGAACCATTTGCACAAGGTTGAGAATATTTGTGGCTCCTTGGTTTCCTTTGTATAGCCTTCAATTGCTCCAATCAAAGATCACATGCATATGTCTCAACTATGATACACGTGATGCAATGTTTCTGATTATTTCATGAATTTGTTTATGCTAAATGCTATGAAAATCGTTGAGGAAATGAGAGGGAAAATTTTGAGGTATTACAGCTGCCCTTATTCAATCATCTGCAAGCCTGAACGAATAATTGCAACGACTTTTAGACGTTAAAGGTATGGAGTGATTGAATACTCAAATAAAACCTAGAAATTTGAACTCTGTGGATGAGGAAAATGTCATCTACTTTTATTTATTATTGTTTTATCTCTTTTTTTTACCTCTGATAAGGTAGCAGAAATAAAACAAGGTGGAACGGGATCGTTGTACATAAACGAGAGCCCAGGTAGACAGGACCGTTGTACAAAACGAGAACCTGCGACGCGACTATTGTACAAAACAAGATGCAGAATGGGGTCCTGTTGTACCAAACAGGGATTGAAAACGATACCATTGTACAAAACAGAACTCGATGATGGAATGGGATCGTTGTACATAAACGAGAGCCCAGGCAAATAGGACTGTTGTACAAAACAAGAACCTGTGACACAACTGTTGTACAAAACAAGACACGAAATGGGGGCCTGTTGTACCAAATAGGGCTTGAAAACGAGACCATTGTACAAAACGGAACTCGATGATGGAACGAGATCGTTGTACATAAACGAGAGCCCAGGAAAACAGGACCGTTGTACAAAACGAGAACCTGCGATGCGACTGTTGTACAAACCAAGACGCAGAATGGGGGCATGTTGTACCAAATAGGGCTTGAAAACGAGACCATTGTACAAAACGAAACTCGATGATGGAATGGGATCATTGTACATAAACGAGAGCCCGGGAAAACAGGACCGTTGTACAAAACGAGAACCTGCGACGCGAATGTTGTACAAAATAAGACGCGGAAAAGACGACAAACATTGACTTGGAAAGACAAGGATGCCTGGTGTCGTACATCGAAAAAAATACGATCCTCGCGATGGCACGCGGAAAGAAAACAACAGAGTCGCCACCTAATTCTATTTATTCTACAAGAGAAAAGGGAGATATAGATACAACCTAAAGGAAGGATAAGAAATAGTTTACGAAACCAAATTCTAAGTTCGGGAGTCGGTTACGCAAGGGGAAGGTATTAGCACCCCTCACGTCCGTTGTACTTAACGGGAACCTCTTAGCTAACTGTGCTATTAAATGTTGATCTAAGTCTTTGTTTTCTAAATGGTTACTAATATTTTTGTTTTAAAAGAAAGTTTTAAATTATTTTATTATGACAGAGAAAGATTAAAGTTTTTTTATTAGGGTGACGGAGAGATAGTTAATTTTTTATTATTGTGCTCGCGAAGGATTAAAATACATGTGACTACGTATTCCCTTATGCAATGGGAAAGTCAGAGCTTCGTAGTTCATGCAACCACGGTTTGTGTTTTTTAATTGAATGATTGTTTAAAACACATTCTACTATTAAGAGTTGATTCTTTTTGTTTGAATATTTATTTTTTAAAGATGACTTAGGGTTTAATATTTTATAACGGAGGAGTAAATGAAACACAACTCGAAGGCTAGCCTCAAGAGTGGTTCATTAAAGAACCCGCAGAATGCTAGATTCCGAAGTTCAGTTCCTCGTTAATTAATTTAGACGCGATGAGGATCGTGCAGATGGCAATCACCTTAGTGACCGGCTTACGTGTGTGTAAAATGTAGGCGCGAATGAATTGTTTTAATTAAATATGTGAATCGATTTCTAGTTCCTATGGATATTCCTTGCAATGCGAAACTATAAAAATAAAGGCGAAGAATAAATTGCGTACAAAATAAACGGGAAAGGGATACAATAATAATTTACACGGGATTTTGAAGAAATAAAGGGTATCATTATAATTTGCCCAAGAGGAAGCGTGTGTACAGTGTATGAATATATTGGAACCGTTAGAATTTAATATAGTATAAAAAGTGCGTGAAATAAATAAAATAAATAAATAGATTAAATAGGATGAAATAAATTGTAAAAAATAGAAAAAATTAAATAAAATGAAAATAAAATAAATAAATGGCCTCATATCGGTCACGATTAATCGGAAACGATTAATCGTGGCTTTGTTATATCATCGGCCCCATAAATATTAAAGATCCAAGTAATATTTGAAATAAAAAATAAAAAATAATAATTAAAAAAAAGCTAATAAATAAGATAAACATAGTAACAATTAAAATAAAATAAATAAACAAAATGGGGGGTGCATACTAAGTTTATGTGTGTAGATAATAGCAATAAACATGGGTTGAGCCCAAGATTAAGTTATAAAATAAAATAAAAACAGAAAATAAGAAAAAGAAAAAAATGTTAATCAGGCAAAAAATGTCAGTAGGAGAAAGAACCTACCCTCTCCCCAAATATCTAAACACGATAAAACTTCAAGTTCCAAACGCGTTTCCAACAAATCACAAAAACCTAACCTATTTGCGGCGGCGGAAACGATTCGCTCACCCTCGCCGTCTCATCTCTCTCGCGCGATTCCTCTTTTTTTTCCGGCCGTTCAACACTCTTTCTCTCAATCACGAGAAGTTTCACAATCTCCCTCATGCGGTTTCGGTTGTAGAGGCGCCGGCGGTTGTTGAAATGGTCGGTATGTTATTGTTGTGGATCGATGGGTGGTGGCGTTTTGGTTGGCGGTAAGGGTTTGAGTTTCGATCCCTCTCTGTTTCTATTCGGTGATGAGTAATATGAAAGGGTTTGGGTTGCAGCATGGGGGGAGGTTCGTCGGATATGGTGGTAAAGGGTTGTGAAGTTTGGGGTTTGTGGTGATGTGTGAAGAAGAGCGAGCGACGGAGGTAAGTGGTTTAATGGTTTTCTGCGTTTGGTGAGTTATTGAGAAGTTACAGGGTAGAGGAATCAAAATCCCTTTTTTTAGAAAAGTCAAGTCACTATATGAATATGAAGAGTGAAAATACAAAAGGTTTTGGTTGTTCTGTAATCTATTTTTTTCCTGAAAATTTCACCACCCCCTGGTCCGTTTTCCTTTCCCTTTGTTGTTATATGATTATCCCCTCCTCCTTGTTTGCATCATGTAAACACCCCAAATTTTCCCTCACTCATTCACACCATGGCTTGTGATTCTTTTTATTTTGCATAAGTTCAATCATATCATCTTATATTACATTTTTGCTTCACTGCATTGGTTCAAAGTCATCTGCATCTAGGGTTTGTGATCTGAGCAATCCCTGAGCCATCTGAGTCACTCCAAAGGCCTTCAATCATCTCAAGAGGGTCCATGAATGTTCAATCATCATATTATATCCTCCAAAGATCAAAGAAGTCAAATAATCACAAGAACTGAGAAGGGCATAGAAGTAGAGCCAAGCTTAACTGCACAGATGACCTAAAATTAGGGTTTTGGTTTCAAAAGCCATAACTCCAACTTTTTTGGTCATTCTTGTTTCTATTGGTCTCTATATGATATGAGGATCATGAATACCAATTTTCATGGAGAAATTCAATGGGGAAGGCATCTGATCAATATATGACTTCTTGAGCAAGTCAGTGCAAAATCAGGGCATCTGAGGCCCCCAATCATCCAACCAAAGGGTATTCCCCATCATTTTGAATGTGTGTGATCTTTATTTGATCTTAGAAGATGTTATAAGTTCACAAAGTTGAAGAATTTCAAGCCATTTGCAAAGTTGCCATTTTAGGAAAGTGACTTGTAATGTAAACTTGCCATTTTGGGAAAGTTTTTCAACCTCCTCTTTTTGATTCAAAAATGCTTCAAATGAAAAATCTTTGGTAATGAAAGTTGTAGATTGGATCCTCCCATTTTCAAAAAGTACAAGAACTCGTTCTAATTCATTTTAGAACAAAAGTTATGGCTTGTCAAAGTTGGGAAAAATCACATAAATTTCACTTTTACACCAAAGAGGGAAACTTGCAAATTCTCATGCCAAGCATTTCTATGACTTCAAATGGACTTCTATACATCATAACATCATAACACATTGCCTAAAACTCAGAATTGGCCCAATAATTTCCAAGTTTCATGACTTGTGCATGAAGAAATCAAGAAAGGGCCAAACTTAATGAAAATTGCAAAAACCCCCATAAGCTTCAATCCACTTGCTGGTTTGCCTCAATCTCATTTCCATGGTCATCCTTGAATCAAGCTGCAGCAGACATGCCTTTTCCCTAGGCCTGAAACAGCCCATACCTCAAAGTACACATAGCCTTGACTTTTTGCAAAACAAGCCATACCAATCAGCATAGCCCACACCAACTCCACAGGCCTATCACATCTTGATACATGGACTAAACACAAGCCATTTGACATAAGAACATAGCCTGAGCTCTCCCACAAGGCAGCAACCACAAAAACCCCCTTTTTCATTTTCTATCGAATCCCATAACTCAGCCATCTATTCTCAAAACTTCTTCCACCATTCATCTTCAAATCCATCACTAATCACAAACCACCCCTTACTTTGCCCTAAAAGCCACCACACACCAAATAAGAATTTTTCCCCTTTTGAACTGAGCTTCACTGAACTTCAAAGAAAGGACATAAACACTTCAGCCAAGCATCAAGGAAGCTCAAGGGAGGTTAGAGGAGGTTGCTTGCATCAAGCAGAAGGCTCAGACAGCCCCATTGGCAAAGCTCCATCTCAGGTATCTTCTTGAAACTTTTTTCCAGAACTTGTTTCTTTAGTTATAGAATGGTAGAGTGTGTTCCACTGATCACAATGAACCTTGAATGGTGAAAAATGGTTGAGTTTTGAGTGTGTATGCATGTTCTGAAATTTTGTTCAGTTTTAGGTTTTTGTTCGAATCTTGTTGTTGATGAAAAATAAATGAAGTTTGATGCTGGATTCTTGTTCTATGGGGTTTGGGGATCCTTTCTGGAGATTTGGGGGGTTTGATTTGGCCTAGGGAGTATTTTAGAAAAATCTCAGGGGAGAGGTGGCCGGAGAAGATGAACGGAGGTCATTTCCGGTCACCTGAAAGTCATTAATGCTTTAATCTGGATTAGGGCTCAGTTTGAATGTAGAGCGTACGATTTTGTTTCCCGCGCATGTCCAATGGCTCAGATCATCCCACTTAACCCTAATCCACTTAATTAACTTAATTAATTAGGGTTTAATTTTAAATATGCCAGTTTGAATGTGGACCCTCAGATCACGCGCCAGTCAACTCCCGCGCATCCCATTTGAATCCTGGCTCTTGGATCTGTTTACTTTTCATTTAATTTCATTTTATTTTCCTTTTAATTCATTTGTTTTGCCCATTTTATTTAAAATAGTAAATCATTTCCAATAAATCTTATTTTTTGCACCATGGCATAAAATATTTTTCTCTTTCTGAAGATAATTTTTATTTTATTTTTTGCATAATTTTCGTATTTTAAAAATATTTAAATGTTTATTTTAATTAGTTAATGAGAATTAATTAACTAAAATAGCATTTAGGTTTCTAAAAATCTCAAAAAAATTCACATTGCATTTTAATACATTTAGAAACATTATCAAACTCTTCAAACAAATTTCTTTTTGGTTCTTGACATATTTTGACATTTTTCTTTGGAATTAAAGTTCTTAAAAGGCAATATTTTTGTTCTAACTTAGAAAAATTCATTCTGCCTAACCATGAAGAGTTTGATGATGGTTCTTCTTGCATTGCATTCTTCATATCATGTAGTTTCTAGGGTAAAATTGATTTGAATTTATCTTTCATTTTCAATTTGATGTGCCTTTTTCCTTTTGAAGTGCCTTAAAACCCTAGCCAACTTGAGAAAATCATAACTTTATTAGGGTTAAGAGTTAGGACTCCTCCTTTGGGGTGTGATATCATATGGGTTTAGGGTTTCTTTGATACCATTTTCAATTTTCTATCTTGTCATTTGCTTCTGATTTTGGATTTTTGCTTTGTGTCTTGTGCATGAACCCTAATTTTGGCTTTCATTTGCATTCATCTCTCATTTGCTTGCATGAACTTTCCATGAGATTTTGTGCATCCACATGACATATGAGACATCTTAGGATACATTAGACTCATGTTTGATCATTTCCTCATTCATTTTCTATGTTATGCATCCATTGCATTTCATAAACTTTCATGAACTTTCATGGTTCAAAACATGCTTCATTTGCATCCTCATCCTTGTATGATCATCCACAATCCTTGACATGTGTTTGAATCATCTCTTAGCATCATTAACATCATGTTTATGCTTCTGACTTTGGTTTGCATCATTGCATTTCATCTCATTTTCATGTCATTTCATTTTCTTGTTGCTAACTTTTCAGGTGGTAAGTGTCTGAGAAGTGAATTTGCCTTCACTTATCACAATCTCTTCTCATCTCTCTTATACATTCATTTCTGCATTTTACTTTTGTATTAGAGTGAGCTTGCTCATTCATGCTCCCTCCCCTCTTTCTTCCTTCAAGCAACTTGTCTTCTTAAATGAAGCAAGTTGTCTTGCTTCTCTCTGCTTCTCCTTCTCTTCATCCTGCTTCTTCCATGGTGGCTTTCCTCTTGGAGATCTTTTGCAGGCCTCGTAAACCCTAGGAATACCCAAGCATGATAACAATTAGGGTTTGGTTAGTCCCCCTATTAGTTTTACCTTTGTGTCATCTTTGTGTCTTCTCATCTCATCTCATAATCAAGGACTAAACCTTAAAGGTTTTAAGGCTGTGTGATTAAGTTTATGCCTGCATCCTTCTATTAGGATGGAGTGTATAACTTTAATCCTAAGTGTTAAACCCTTATTATGTTTAATTCCTTTAACCAATCCACTTAATAATCACTAAGACATCAAGCTTGTAACTTGGGCCTTGCATCAGGGTTCTAATTCTTCCTTAATTGGTTAAGAAGGACTAACCCTAGTGTTAATGGACAAGTCCTCCTCAAGTTGTCTTACAAACCATAAAATCCATTTCTTAACCTCACCATTAACTAAAATCCACTTTAATAAAGGCTTTGTTATGTCATGAGGTTAATCCCTAATCATGGATTAAGTTGAGGAGCCTTCCTCAGCTTAAATGTTCTCATCTATTATCCTTCTATTAGGATGGTGTAATGGGTCCATTAAATCTTTGATTATGGCTTAAGCTCATTACTTAACACTAAAAAAAAAAAACATCTAAATAAATGCAAGTAGGTTAATGATCTTAAGCCTACATCATGGTGATTAAGTGTGAGGTGTTTACTTCATACTTAAGGCATTCTCATTACCCCTAATCAGAGGGAGGATGTGATGAGTTTACAAACCCTTGGTTTAGACTTAAGCTCATTATCTTATGACAAGTCCAAAAAGCAATAAAAGATTGAAAACTCAAAAACAAACAATAATCGTCTCCTCCGGGATTCTTTTCTCATCATCTTCACTCACAAACGAGAACTCGCTTCTTCCGTCTAATGCAAGACAGTTAGCACCTGAGCCAGATAGGTCATACCCCTGAGCATAGACAAGTAAGTAGTTCACAAGTCAATTTATCTTTCAGTCTCTTTGAGTCGAACTATGGTGTTCTGACTTCCTCATTGCACGAGAGGATACGTAGGCATAACTTAACTGTTATCGAACAAAAGTCTCTGTATATTCCCCCTCTTCCAGCATTATTCTTTAGCCTCATCATCTTGAGCTTCACACTTTTTTCTTTGCACTGACACTTCTTCACTTCACTTCACATTTCTTTTGCACTGGCACTTGCATTCTTTTCCAGCTTTTGCACACAAAATAGCACTGACACTACCCCTTTTAAACACAAATCTTTTAAGCATGGATCCCGTCGAGTACGACGGAAAATCTGGGTGCTAATACCTTCCCAGGTTGTAACCAACCCCCTTTCTCAGTTTCTCTGGTTCGCAACCGTCTTATCCATATCTTTTCTTAGGTTTATGCAGCATTACCTTTCCTTCGGGATAAAAATGCCTAGCTGGCAACTCTATTCATTCCCTTCCCTCTCGCCGACCATTCGCGTCTGTACCCCTCTTGGCCCTGTGTCATTTGGTGGGAGCGACAACTTGGCGACTCTGCTGGGGACCCTTATATTGCAACCAGGGCTTCTGGTTCTTTTTGTAGGTTCCTCCTAGCGCTTGATTGATTTGTGTTTACTGGGGTGTTATGTGTTATGTGTGTTTATTTATTTTTCTTTATTTACTGCTTTATGTACAACTTTATTTATTGCTTTCTTTACAGTTTTGCATATTTCATATTGTCATTATCACTGTGCTGGATCTGGTTTTCTTTGGTGGGTGGGGTTTCATTGAGAGTTTAAGGTCCTATACCTGGGACCTGAGTGACACCTAGGCTAGAGTAGTTCATGTTCTTTCCCATTCCATTTCGGTCTGGTGCGGGAATATGAAACACGGTTCAGATGTGGGTTTCTTCTTGAGAACTCTGTGCTACAGATTTCCTGTAGTGCTAGGGCTATCTGGGAAGCCTGCTAAGTCTGGATGACCTTTATTATGACCTTCAGAAGCTGAGGTGAATTAGAGGAGGATCTTTTATGGTTATTGTAAACACTGTGCCTCCGGGTTAGAAGTGTTTACACTTCTCATAACTGATCCAAGTCTGAGGATCCTTGTTCTAGAACACTACCTGTAAGAGGGTTGGGCTGTTTGCAGGTTTGCAGGTACCCTTGGCCACATCATACCCTGTTACTATTTTGTCTAAGAATACTCCACTTTGGACAATTCTTGTGATTAACCCTGGACATGTGACTCTTTATTTGAGTCCCCCACCTTGGTTACTGGATCTCTAAACCTCCATCTAGACCTTCTTTGAACATACATAGACTTATATCAAGACAGATAATCAGATCCAGCTTGATCACAAACCCTTGCATATCATTTGCATATATCATCATTGCATCATTTAACATTTGTTTATTTGGTTTTCAGGGTATCCTCATCATATCTGGTTTGGTTTTGACCCCTTCTTTTGCATAGACCTCTGCTTCAACTGTCTTCATCAGTTATCTGCTTTAGCTATCTTCATCATCACCAGCACCAACCTGTCAGTGGTTCACTTCCAGTATCAGTCTGTGACCTTCATCAACACCTGTCCTCATCTTCTTCAGCACACTCATGACTACTCCCAGGAAGAGCAACATATCCTACCACTTTTTTGATCCTGTGTTGACTGGTGTCAGGCAGGTCCAGTCACTTATCACACCTGACCACATCCCATTGTTTAGAGAGCATTATGGAGGTATCCTGGATATGGTAATGGACCTTGATCCTTCTTAGAGGAGCATGATCCACACATGCCTGCAGTTTTATGACCCTCCTTTGAGATGTTTCACATTTCCAGACTTTCAGCTAGGGCCTCTGCTGGAAGAGTTTTCTTCATTAATTGGAGTACCTGTCAGGGGTGGAATCCCCTTTAACCCAGAGATGCCAGCTCCTAGAAATGAAGAAGTAGCAAAGGCACTATACTTGGAGCCTGCCTTGATTGAGCAAAGTATGACAACAAAAGCTGGGATCCCTGGTTTGCACTTGGATTTCTTGATTTCTCAGGCCATCCTGAAGGCCTCTTTGGGAGAATGGAGGGCAGTCTGTGCACTGTTAGCCCTCAGCATATATGGGGCTATACTGTTTGTAGATGAACCCAAATTTGTCAGCAAGAATGCCATCCATCTGTTTCTTCTAAAGAACCCAGTACCCACACTTTTGGGAGACTTTTATTACTCCATTCATCAGAGGAATGAGAAACAAAGGGGGAAGTTGGTAAGATGTTGTTCTCCTTTGTTTCACACTTGGCTGCTCAAACACCTGCCTAAGTCAGATGCTTTCCTAAATCCTCACCAACAAAAGAATTGGGCCAGGAGGCTCATTGCCTTGACTTCAGATGATATTAGGTGGTGCACTCAGAGCACCAAAGGCAAGGACATTATCACCAGCTGTGGACAATGCCCAAATGTACCTCTGATAGGAGTTAAGGGTTGCATCAACTACAATCCTTTGCTATTTAAGAGACAACTGGGCTATGCTTTGGTTCACCCTCCTAAAGGACAAGATTTAGCTGAGACCCTGTATTGTGAAGTGAAACCTAATTCAGCTATTGTCAGACAAGCATCATGGGCTTGGGGCAACATCCAGACAAAAGGGATGGCTATTCTTGGAAGATGCAATAATGTTGCCTCAGCTCAGTACTATGACTGGTCCCGTACTAGAGCTCAGATTACTGGGATGCCTTTCACCTTGGAGGACATACCTGGACCCTCTACAGTACAACCTGCAGCAATTGTCAGCCTAGAAGAATTTGAGAAGCTGAAGGAAAGGAATGAGAACCTATCTCAGGCTTTGAAGAAGACCCTTTGGGAAAGGAGTGATGGTCATCTGGACATTGAGAGATTGGAAAAGCTCAGGGTGGAGCATCTTACCAAAATTGAGAAGACAGAGGACTACATCAGGAAAGCAAGAGCTGGGGAACAGATATTGAAGAATGCCTGTAAGGAGGCCAAATTTCAGAAGGCTAGGACTGAGCTCTATCTGCAAGAGAGTCAGGCTAGGTGGGTCAGGATCACTGAAGCCCGTACTCAATAGGACCAGAAGACTCAAGCCAATATTGAATAGCTAGAAGCCAATGAGAAGAAGCAACAGGAAGCTTTGTTGGCAGCCCAAAAGGAGATTTCAGAGTTGAAGCTCAGGGCAGGATTGAAGAGGTCAAAGGACCAAGATAGGCATAAGAAGCTGACCACTGCCATTGCTACCAAGAACCTCCTCATTAGGACCATTACAGAGCACCCAACTGGTCCAGTGACTGAGGCACTTCTGAAGGAGGTCAAAGAGGATGAGTTTGGACTGGATGTTTGATTCTTTGTTTGTTGTTGTTTCCATTTGATGTACTTTTCCTTTTTTGATGTATTTTGACCCTCCATGGGCATGTGTTGTAAAACAGACTATGTATTGTTCATCATTTGTAATATATTAGTTTTCTTTCATTAGGTTTCTTTTCTCAGCAACATCAAGTATCTTCCTCGAGGTCTGGAAAGGTCAAAACCAAGAACCAAACCGGATACCTTGGAAAACATATAAGCATACTGCATTGCATGCTAACTTTTTCTTTGTTTTGTAGGTTTTGTTTATTATTTTGTTTCTAACTTTTTTGTGATCTCAGGAAACATTGCTCGTCACCGAGTGTTCCCTGTCAACCGCGCGCACCAGTACCCTACTCGCAACAACCTTCCCGATATTCAAATGGAACAAGTACAGCAGGATCTGACTGAGATCAGAAATCAGATGGCTAATGAGAGATTAGAGATGAGAAACCAAATGACTTAATTCATGGCTGTAATGACTGGCTTGGCCCAGAGTCAAGAAAGGTTAAGGGAACTGGTGGAAAGACAAACTCCCGAGGAACCTCACCTTGGAACAGGAGGGACTAGTAACAATGAACAGGTCCATTCTCGTATTAATCCACCAGTATTTGGACCTATCTGGATCCGGAAGTCAACGTCCCGAGAAATGTGCAAGGTAATACTGCTGGGGGGAGAATCTTGCAAGAGGATCCCCAAGAAGTGCAGTTTACTGTTATGGGAGCTGGAGATAAAGTCTATGACAGGAGATTGGATGAAATTGCTGAGAAGTTGAGATCTTTGGAGTCTCAGAATTCCTTGGGCTTCGATGTAATGGACATGGGGTTAGTGGATGGGGTGAGAATTCCTCACAAATTCAAACCCCCATGCTTTGAGAAATACATTGGAACCTCTTGTCCACGAACTCACCTGCAGTCTTTCCTGGGAAGACTTAAAGCTTATACTATGGACGAAAAGCTGTGGATGTTCTACTTTGAAGATAGTCTGACTGGGGCTTCAAGAGAGTGGTATTCACACATGACCAGAGCTACCATTAGATGCTGGAAGGACTTAGCTGAAGCCTTCATCAGGCAATATCAATACAATCTGGACATGGCTCCTAACAGGACCCTCCTAATGGGAATGTCACAATCTTCTAGAGAAAGCTTCAGGGAATATGCCCAAAGGTGGAGACAGCTTGCTGCTGCTGTCCAACCACCCATGTCAGAGAGGGAAATGGCTGACATGTTCATGAATACTTTGCAAGGAACCTATATTGATAGATTGGCTGCCTTCTCCTCTACCAGCTTTGCTGATGTCGTCATAGCTAGTGAAAGGATTTAAAGTCTATTAAAAATGGGTAAAATTTCCGAAAATGGTGCAACTTCATCCAGTAATCCCAGAAAGCCTTTTGTGGGACCCCGAAGAGCCGGTGAGACCAATTCCCTTCATGCAAGCAGGGGCAGGCCTCAGTATGTACATCGGTCAGTAGCAGCAGTTACCATTCCAGCTCTGATTCCTCAACAATCAGCATATCCTCAACAACAACAACTACAATATCAACAACAAGTTCATTATCTGCAACAGAGAACCTACAACAACAACAACCAACAACAGCGTCCTTTTCAACAAAGACCATCACAGGCAAACAGGGTAATTGACCCAATCCCAATGCCGTATGTTGCACTCTTGCCACAACTCCTGAAGCTCAACATGGTTGAGTTAAGGACATTGGCACCTCCAGATCCCTCCAATATGCCAAAGAACTATGATGCCAATGCCAGGTGTGCGTTCCACTCAAACGCATCGGGGCATAACACTGAAAAATGCAGGGCCTTACAGATGAAAGTCCAAGATCTGGTGGACTCAAAAGCTCTCAACTTCGCACCTCCTCCGAATGTCACGAGGAATCTAATGACTAGCCACAACGGGCCTAGGATTAATGCCATTGAGGAAGGAAAGCCATCCACCTTAATCACCAGTGTTTCACAGATTCGAACACCTTTGGTTGAAATTAAAGCTCAGCTTTTAGAATGCCAAGTGTTCCCCGGGTGTGAGCTCGGCTGTGGGTATTGCAACATTGCAGTAAATGGGTGCGAAAGGCTAAGAAGCGGCATTGATGGTCTTATTAAGGATGGTATCCTTCAGATTTCGACAACGACGCCTACAAATCCAGCAATTCCTTCAACAACAATTCCAGATACTCCTACAACGTCAGCAACCATTGTTCCAACGGATTCCACTACAACTCCAACAACTTCTCAATCAATCACTTCAATGGACGCAAGTTCAGTTACCATTCCTGCTACAACTTCAACACCCATCCAGTCAATAGAATCTTCTACAACGCCAGCAAAAATTAATGAAGATGTTTCAACAGTTACAATCTACTATGACCCATCAAATGTTCCTCCCAACAACAATTTCCAACAACAAACCGTGGCACCTCCTGCCAGATCACCAGTCACAATTTACTATGATCCGCACACCATTACAGTACCTTCCTCTGCAGTAATCAGTCCGGTCACCATTACGGTGCCTGGTCCGGTTCCTTATGAAAGCAGTAATGCCATACCTTGGCATTATGGCTCTGATCTCTACTGCAACAGGGAGAAAATCACTCTAGATTCATCTACCTCTTCTCCACAAATTGATAATGTTGGGGGAGGCGGAGGCTTCACCAGAAGAGGACGCCTTTTTGCCTCACAAACACAAAGACCTAATGTTGAAGCAGAAGTTGCTGCCAAAGCAAAAGGAAAGAGTGTGGTATCTGAAGAGCCAACTCCCACAGACACTCAGACGACATCTTTTGAACAAGATGTAGACGAGTTCATGAGAATCATAAAAAGGAGTGATTACAAGGTGGTGGACCAGCTTCACCAAACATCCTCCAAAATCTCCATATTATCACTGTTGATGTGTTTCGAAGCTCACAGGAACGCATTGTTGAAAGTCCTGCACGCAACATACGTGCCGGAGGAGATTACTGTTAATCAGCTAGAAACTGTGGTTGCAAATGTCAACACCAGTCATGGACTGGGCTTTACCAATGCTGACTTAACAACAGAGGGACGCAACCATAACAAGGCTTTGCATATCACCTTGGAATGCAAGGGTGCTGTTCTGTCTCATGTATTGGTGGACACTGGGTCATCACTCAATGTTCTACCAAAGAAGGCCTTAGTGAAGCTGGAGTATGATGGCTTGGCATTGCGTCCGAGTAATTTGGTGGTGAGAGCATTTTATGGCTCTAAAAGATCAGTGCTTGGGGAGATTGATCTGCCTGTGTTGATTGGCCCGCAGACCTTCAAAACTACATTCTTTGTGATGGACATACAGCCGGCCTACAGTTGTCTGTTGGGTAGACCCTGGAACCACACCGCTGGCGCTGTTACGTCTACCCTTCACCAGAAGTTAAAATTCGAGTGGGAAGGCCATATCATCACCATCTGTGGGGAGGAGGACATCTTTGTTAGCCAGTTGGCTACGTATAAGTACATAGAAATGTATGGGGAGATACATAAAACCATGAGCCAAGGGTTTGAGGCCCTCAACATTAATGAAGCATCTGCTGTACTGGGAACTTCCATCACATCATATCAGCAAGCCCGGAAGGTTGTTGAGGAAGGTACCGCCCAAGGCTGGGGCAAGTTGCTGCCCGTGGAAAAGAAAGAAGACCGATTTGGGTTGGGTTACAGACCAATTCCCTTCATGCAAGCAGGGGCAGGCCTCAGTATGTACATCGGTCAGTAGCAGCAGTTACCATTCCAGCTCTGATTCCTCAACAATCAGCATATCCTCAACAACAACAACTACAATATCAACAACAAGTTCATTATCTGCAACAGAGAACCTACAACAACAACAACCAACAACAGCGTCCTTTTCAACAAAGACCATCACAGGCAAACAGGGTAATTGACCCAATCCCAATGCCGTATGTTGCACTCTTGCCACAACTCCTGAAGCTCAACATGGTTGAGTTAAGGACATTGGCACCTCCAGATCCCTCCAATATGCCAAAGAACTATGATGCCAATGCCAGGTGTGCGTTCCACTCAAACGCATCGGGGCATAACACTGAAAAATGCAGGGCCTTACAGATGAAAGTCCAAGATCTGGTGGACTCAAAAGCTCTCAACTTCGCACCTCCTCCGAATGTCACGAGGAATCTAATGACTAGCCACAACGGGCCTAGGATTAATGCCATTGAGGAAGGAAAGCCATCCACCTTAATCACAAGTGTTTCACAGATTCGAACACCTTTGGTTGAAATTAAAGCTCAGCTTTTAGAATGCCAAGTGTTCCCCGGGTGTGAGCTCGGCTGTGGGTATTGCAACATTGCAGTAAATGGGTGCGAAAGGCTAAGAAGCGGCATTGATGGTCTTATTAAGGATGGTATCCTTCAGATTTCGACAACGACGCCTACAAATCCAGCAATTCCTTCAACAACAATTCCAGATACTCCTACAACGTCAGCAACCATTGTTCCAACGGATTCCACTACAACTCCAACAACTTCTCAATCAATCACTTCAATGGACGCAAGTTCAGTTACCATTCCTGCTACAACTTCAACACCCATCCAGTCAATAGAATCTTCTACAACGCCAGCAAAAATTAATGAAGATGTTTCAACAGTTACAATCTACTATGACCCATCAAATGTTCCTCCCAACAACAATTTCCAACAACAAACCGTGGCACCTCCTGCCAGATCACCAGTCACAATTTACTATGATCCGCACACCATTACAGTACCTTCCTCTGCAGTAATCAGTCTGGTCACCATTACGGTGCCTGGTCCGGTTCCTTATGAAAGCAGTAATGCCATACCTTGGCATTATGGCTCTGATCTCTACTGCAACAGGGAGAAAATCACTCTAGATTCATCTACCTCTTCTCCACAAATTGATAATGTTGGGGGAGGCGGAGGCTTCACCAGAAGAGGACGCCTTTTTGCCTCACAAACACAAAGACCTAATGTTGAAGCAGAAGCTGCTGCCAAAGCAAAAGGAAAGAGTGTGGTATCTGAAGAGCCAACTCCCACAGACACTCAGACGACATCTTTTGAACAAGATGTAGACGAGTTCATGAGAATCATAAAAAGGAGTGATTACAAGGTGGTGGACCAGCTTCACCAAACATCCTCCAAAATCTCCATATTATCACTGTTGATGTGTTTCGAAGCTCACAGGAACGCATTGTTGAAAGTCCTGCACGCAACATACGTGCCGGAGGAGATTACTGTTAATCAGCTAGAAACTGTGGTTGCAAATGTCAACACCAGTCATGGACTGGGCTTTACCAATGCTGACTTAACAACAGAGGGACGCAACCATAACAAGGCTTTGCATATCACCTTGGAATGCAAGGGTGCTGTTCTGTCTCATGTATTGGTGGACACTGGGTCATCACTCAATGTTCTACCAAAGAAGGCCTTAGTGAAGCTGGAGTATGATGGCTTGGCATTGCGTCCGAGTAATTTGGTGGTGAGAGCATTTTATGGCTCTAAAAGATCAGTGCTTGGGGAGATTGATCTGCCTGTGTTGATTGGCCCGCAGACCTTCAAAACTACATTCTTTGTGATGGACATACAGCCGGCCTACAGTTGTCTGTTGGGTAGACCCTGGAACCACACCGCTGGCGCTGTTACGTCTACCCTTCACCAGAAGTTAAAATTCGAGTGGGAAGGCCATATCATCACCATCTGTGGGGAGGAGGACATCTTTGTTAGCCAGTTGGCTACGTATAAGTACATAGAAATGTATGGGGAGATACATAAAACCATGAGCCAAGGGTTTGAGGCCCTCAACATTAATGAAGCATCTGCTGTACTGGGAACTTCCATCACATCATATCAGCAAGCCCGGAAGGTTGTTGAGGAAGGTACCGCCCAAGGCTGGGGCAAGTTGCTGCCCGTGGAAAAGAAAGAAGACCGATTTGGGTTGGGTTACAGACCAATTCCCTTCATGCAAGCAGGGGCAGGCCTCAGTATGTACATCGGTCAGTAGCAGCAGTTACCATTCCAGCTCTGATTCCTCAACAATCAGCATATCCTCAACAACAACAACTACAATATCAACAACAAGTTCATTATCTGCAACAGAGAACCTACAACAACAACAACCAACAACAGCGTCCTTTTCAACAAAGACCATCACAGGCAAACAGGGTAATTGACCCAATCCCAATGCCGTATGTTGCACTCTTGCCACAACTCCTGAAGCTCAACATGGTTGAGTTAAGGACATTGGCACCTCCAGATCCCTCCAATATGCCAAAGAACTATGATGCCAATGCCAGGTGTGCGTTCCACTCAAACGCATCGGGGCATAACACTGAAAAATGCAGGGCCTTACAGATGAAAGTCCAAGATCTGGTGGACTCAAAAGCTCTCAACTTCGCACCTCCTCCGAATGTCACGAGGAATCTAATGACTAGCCACAACGGGCCTAGGATTAATGCCATTGAGGAAGGAAAGCCATCCACCTTAATCACCAGTGTTTCACAGATTCGAACACCTTTGGTTGAAATTAAAGCTCAGCTTTTAGAATGCCAAGTGTTCCCCGGGTGTGAGCTCGGCTGTGGGTATTGCAACATTGCAGTAAATGGGTGCGAAAGGCTAAGAAGCGGCATTGATGGTCTTATTAAGGATGGTATCCTTCAGATTTCGACAACGACGCCTACAAATCCAGCAATTCCTTCAACAACAATTCCAGATACTCCTACAACGTCAGCAACCATTGTTCCAACGGATTCCACTACAACTCCAACAACTTCTCAATCAATCACTTCAATGGACGCAAGTTCAGTTACCATTCCTGCTACAACTTCAACACCCATCCAGTCAATAGAATCTTCTACAACGCCAGCAAAAATTAATGAAGATGTTTCAACAGTTACAATCTACTATGACCCATCAAATGTTCCTCCCAACAACAATTTCCAACAACAAACCGTGGCACCTCCTGCCAGATCACCAGTCACAATTTACTATGATCCGCACACCATTACAGTACCTTCCTCTGCAGTAATCAGTCCGGTCACCATTACGGTGCCTGGTCCGGTTCCTTATGAAAGCAGTAATGCCATACCTTGGCATTATGGCTCTGATCTCTACTGCAACAGGGAGAAAATCACTCTAGATTCATCTACCTCTTCTCCACAAATTGATAATGTTGGGGGAGGCGGAGGCTTCACCAGAAGAGGACGCCTTTTTGCCTCACAAACACAAAGACCTAATGTTGAAGCAGAAGCTGCTGCCAAAGCAAAAGGAAAGAGTGTGGTATCTGAAGAGCCAACTCCCACAGACACTCAGACGACATCTTTTGAACAAGATGTAGACGAGTTCATGAGAATCATAAAAAGGAGTGATTACAAGGTGGTGGACCAGCTTCACCAAACATCCTCCAAAATCTCCATATTATCACTGTTGATGTGTTTCGAAGCTCACAGGAACGCATTGTTGAAAGTCCTGCACGCAACATACGTGCCGGAGGAGATTACTGTTAATCAGCTAGAAACTGTGGTTGCAAATGTCAACACCAGTCATGGACTGGGCTTTACCAATGCTGACTTAACAACAGAGGGACGCAACCATAACAAGGCTTTGCATATCACCTTGGAATGCAAGGGTGCTGTTCTGTCTCATGTACTGGTGGACACTGGGTCATCACTCAATGTTCTACCAAAGAAGGCCTTAGTGAAGCTGGAGTATGATGGCTTGGCATTGCGTCCGAGTAATTTGGTGGTGAGAGCATTTGATGGCTCTAAAAGATCAGTGCTTGGGGAGATTGATCTGCCTGTGTTGATTGGCCCGCAGACCTTCAAAACTACATTCTTTGTGATGGACATACAGCCGGCCTACAGTTGTCTGTTGGGTAGACCCTGGAACCACACCGCTGGCGCTGTTACGTCTACCCTTCACCAGAAGTTAAAATTCGAGTGGGAAGGCCATATCATCACCATCTGTGGGGAGGAGGACATCTTTGTTAGCCAGTTGGCTACGTATAAGTACATAGAAATGTATGGGGAGATACATAAAACCATGAGCCAAGGGTTTGAGGCCCTCAACATTAATGAAGCATCTGCTGTACTGGGAACTTCCATCACATCATATCAGCAAGCCCGGAAGGTTGTTGAGGAAGGTACCGCCCAAGGCTGGGGCAAGTTGCTGCCCGTGGAAAAGAAAGAAGACCGATTTGGGTTGGGTTACAGACCAATTCCCTTCATGCAAGCAGGGGCAGACCTCAGTATGTACACCGGTCAGTAGCAGCAGTTACCATTCTAGCTCCGATTCCTCAACAATCAGCATATCCTCAACAAGAACAACCACAATATCAATAACAAGTTCATTATCCGCAACAGAGAACCTACAACAACAACAACAACCAACAACAGCGTCCTTTTCAACAAAGACCATCACAGGAAAACAGGGTAATTGACCCAATCCCAATGCCGTATGCTGCACTCTTGCCACAACTCCTAAAGCTCAACCTGGTTGAGTTAAGGACATTGGCACCTCCAGATCCCTCCAATATGCCAAAGAACTATGATGCCAATGCCAGGTGTGCGTTCCACTCAAACGCACCGGGGCATAACACTGAAAAATGCAGGGCCTTACAGATGAAAGTCCAAGATCTGGTGGACTCAAAAGCTCTCAACTTCGCACCTCCTCCGAATGTAAGAGGAATCCAATGACTAACCACAACGGGCCTAGGATTAATGCCATTGAGGAAGGCAAGCCATCCACCTTAATCACCAGTGTTGCACAGATTCGAACACCTATGGTTGAAATTAAAGCTCAACTTTTAGAATGCCAAGTGTTCCCCGGGTGTGAGCTCGGCTGTGGGTATTGCAACATTGCACTCAATGGGTGCGAAAGGCTGAGAAGCGGCATAGATGGTCTTATTAAGGATGGTATCCTTCAGATTTCGACAACGACGCCTACAAATCCAGCAATTCCTTCAACAACAATTCCAGATACTCCTACAACGTCAGCAACCATTGTTCCAACGGATTCCACTACAACTCCAACAACTTCTCAATCAATCACTTCAATGGACGCAAGTTTAGTTACCATTCCTGCTACAACTTCAACACCCATCCAGTCAATAGAATCTTCTACAACGCCAGCAAAAATTAATGAAGATGTTTCAACAGTTACAATCTACTATGACCCATCAAATGTTCCTCCCAGCAGCAATTTCCAACAACAAACCGTGGCACCTCCTGCCAGATCACCAGTCACAATTTACTATGATCCGCACACCATTACAGTACCTTCCTCTGCAGTAATCAGTCTGGTCACCATTACGGTGCCTAGACCGGTTCCTTATGAAAGCAGTAATGCCATACCTTGGCATTATGGCTCTGATCTCTACTGCAACAGGGAGAAAATCACTCTGGATTCATCGACCTCTTCTCCACAAATTGATAATGTTGGGGGAGGCGGAGGCTTCACCAGAAGCGGACGCCTTTTTGCCTCACAAATACAAAGACCTAATGTTGAAGCAGAAGCTGCTGCCAAAGCAAAAGGAAAGAGTGTGGTATCTGAAGAGCCAACTCCCATAGACACTCAGACGACATCTTTTGAACAAGATGTAGACGAGTTCATGAGAATCATAAAAAGGAGTGATTACAAGGTGGTGGACCAGCTTCACCAAACACCCTCCAAAATCTCCATATTATCACTATTGATGTGTTCCGAAGCTCACAGGAACGCATTGTTGAAAGTCCTGCACGCAGCATACGTGCCGGAGGAGATTACTGTTAATCAGCTAGAAACTGTGGTTGCAAATGTCAACACCAGTCATGGACTGGGCTTTACCAATGCTGACTTAACAACAGAGGGACGCAACCATAATAAGGCTTTGCATATCACCTTGGAATGCAAGGGTGTTGTTTTGTCTCATGTACTGGTGGACACTGGGTCATCACTCAATGTTCTACCAAAAAAGGCCTTAGTGAAGCTGGAGTATGATGGCTTGCCATTACGTCCGAGTAATTTGGTGGTGAGAGCATTTGATGGCTCTAAAAGATCAGTGCTTGGGGAGATTGATTTGCCTGTGTTGATTGGCCCGCAGACCTTCAAAACTACCTTTTTTGTGATGGACACACAGCCGGCCTACAACTGTCTGTTGGGTAGACCCTGGATCCACGCTGCTGGCGCTGTTACGTCTACCCTTCACCAGAAGTTAAAATTCGAGTGGGAAGGCCATATCATCACCATCTGTGGGGAGGAGGACATCTTTGTTAGCCAGCTGGCTACGTATAAGTACATAGAAATGGATGGGGAGATCCATGAAACCATGAGCCAAGGGTTTGAGGCCCTCAACATTAATGAAGCATCTGCTGTACTGGGAACTTCCATCACATCATATCAGCAAGCCCGAAAGGTTGTTGAGGAAGGTACCGCCCAAGGCTGGGGCAAGTTGCTGCCCGTGGAAAAGAAAGAAGACCGATTTGGGTTGGCTTACAGACCAACTCAACAAGATCAATCAGAGGCTGCAAAAGAGCCCAACTTTGTCAGCGGGGGAGTTCTCACCCCGGATGCTGTGAATAGTTTGGAAGACGAGTCAGAAGACGAGCGCAACCTGGAAAGCTGGATACGTCCAAGGATCCCGGGGAGCCATGTCTCAAACTGGTCTTCCCAGGAAATTATAAGGGTTACTCCTGCAGAGTAATTATTATTTCCTGTATTTTAAAGCATGCATCAAGTCTTGCATCTTGCCCAAGATATCAAGACTCATTTTGTAATCGGGCCATCTTATATTTTGTGCAAAGATCAATTAATGAATATCAGGACATCTTTTGCAAATGAGTCTTTTCTTTTTCGCTCACTGTTTTTCATTTTTCACTTTTTGTACAAAAATAAAATGGCAATGTTTTTCAGAATAAATAACTTCATTTTTACTTTTTTTAAAGATAAAACTGATCACTAAAATAAACCAATCTAAACCCTTGCAGAAAGTGCCCTTCAGACTGCACCGACAACAACACTGCTATGACTTCGTATGACTTTGACAATCCAATCAATCAAGCTGATGAAGGGGTTGAAGAAGATTACGAGCTACCCGAAGAGCTAGCTAGGTTGTTAAGACAAGAGGAGAAGGTTATCACTCCTCATCGGGAGGAAGTCGAAACGGTTAATCTTGGTACAGAAGAAGAATTGAAAGAAGTTAAGATCGGGGCCTGCTTACAAGATTCAGTGAAAGAGAAACTGATTGACATGCTTCGGGAATATGTGGATGTTTTTGCTTGGTCTTATCAGGATATGCCAGGGTTGGGCACCGACATTGTCATGCACAAGCTACCTCTGAAAGAAGACTGCCCACCAATAAAACAGAAGCTGCGCCGTACTCGCCCAGATATGGCAATGAAGATAAAAGAGGAGGTACAAAAGCAGTGGGACGCCGGTTTCCTCGCTGTGACTAGCTATCCGCCGTGGATTGCTAATATTGTACCTGTGCCTAAGAAAGATGGCAAGGTGAGGATGTGTGTGGATTACCGGGACCTGAATAGAGCCAGCCCGAAAGATGACTTCCCTTTACCTCACATTGATGTATTGGTCGACAATACGGCTCAGTTCTCGGTGTTCTCCTTCATGGACGGATTTTCAGGATATAATCAGATCAAAATGTCGCCTGAAGACATGGAGAAGACAACCTTCATCACACCCTGGGGCACATTCTGCTATAAGGTGATGCCATTCGGACTGAAGAATGCTGGTGCTACTTATCAATGGGCTATGGTAACATTATTCCACGACATGATCCACAAAGAAATTGAATGTTATGTGAATGACATGATTGCCAAGTCCCTCACAGAAGAAGACCACCTGGTGAACCTATTGAAGCTATTCAAGCGTCTGAGGAAGTACCAACTGAAGTTAAACCCCAACAAGTGCACATTCGGGGTGCAATCCGGTAAACTGCTGGGATTTATTGTAAGTGAAAAAGAGATTGAAGTTGACCCTGACGAAGTCAAAGCCATTCAAGAGATGCCTGCACCGAAGACTGAAAAAAGAAGTTCGGGGTTTTCTAGGTAGATTGAACTACATTTCACGGTTCATATCTCACCTAACTGCAACCTGTGAACCTTTATTCAAGCTGTTAAGAAAAGAACAAACGGTCAGGTGGAACGAAGACTGCCAAAGGGCTTTTGACAAAATCAAGGAATACTTACAAGAATCTCTGATCCTTATGCCTCCAGTTGAAGGAAGACCTCTAATCATGTACTTGACAGTATTAGAAGAGTCAATGGGGTGTGTGCTGGGCCAGCATGACGAGTCTGGTCGAAAAGAGTATGCAATATACTACCTAAGCAAAAAGTTTACCGACTGTGAACAATGTTATTCACTGCTCGAGAAAACTTGATGTGCTTTAGCGTGGGCTGCTCGCCGACTGAGACAATATATGTTTACCCACACTACCTTATTGATCTCTAAGATGGACCCAGTCAAGTAAATTTTTGAGAAGCCACCACTTACCGGACGGGTTGCAAGATGGCAAATGATTCTCACAGAATATGGCATTCAGTACACATCTCAGAAAGCCATCAAAGGCAGTGTATTGTCGGACTATCTAGCTGAGCAACCCATTGATGATTACCAGCCTATGAGATTTGATTTCCCCGATGAAGACATCATGTTCATAAAAGCAAAAGATCACGAAGAGCCTGTTCACACTAAAGGGCCTGACCCAGAAGAAGAATGGACTATGATGTTTGATGGGGCTGTTAATATGAATGGTCGGGGTGTTGGTGCAGTACTCATTACACCTAAAGGAGTTCACATGCCTTTCTCGGCAAAGCTCACCTTTAACTACACTAACAACGAAGCTGAATATGAAGCTTGTATTATGGGTCTTGAGGAAGCCATTGACCTCAGGATCAAGACTTTGACTGTGTTCAGAGATTCAGCTCTGGTAATTAATCAAACCAACGGCAAATGGTACACCCACCAAGATCATCTGATACCTTATCGGGATTATACAAGGAGGTTGTTGACTTTCTTCACAACAGTCAAACTTGAGTATATCCCTCGAGATGAAAATCAGTTTCCAAATGCTCTGGCTACCATTTCATCCATGATCAAAGTTCAAGCTGTCAACTTTGTGCCTCGGATTTCAGTATCCAGACTTGACAGACCAACATACGTGTTCTCAACAGATGTTGTTAAAGATAATAAGCCTTGGTTCCATGACATTAAGTGTTTCTTGGAGGATCAAACATACCCATCTGGGGCATCTTCCAATGATAAGAAGACATTAAGAAGGCTAGCTGGTAGTTTCTTCCTGGACGCTGACGGTTCCTTGTACAAGAGAAACTTTGATATGGTACTTCTCAGATGTGTTGATAAGGCAGAAGCAGACTTGCTGATGCACGAGGTGCACGAAGGATCTTTTGGTACCCATGCCGGAGGGCACGCTATGGCTAAAAAGTTGTTGAGATCAGGCTATTACTGGATCCCGATGGATGCGGACTGTTGTGCCTATGCCAGAAAATGCCATAAATACCAGATTTACGCGGATAAAGTGCATGTGCCTCCGAACCCTCTAAATGTGATGTCTTCACCCTGGGCCTTCGCCATGTGGGGCATCGATATGATTGGCAAGATTGAACCGACTGCTTCAAATGGACACAAATTCATCCTAGTAGCCATTGATTATTTCACCAAGTGGGTTGAAACAACTTCTTATGCAAATGTCACCAGGCAAGTGGTAGCCCGGTTTCTAAAGAGAGACATCATCTGTCGGTATGGAGTTCCCGAGCGAATCATTACTGATAATGGTTCCAACTTGAACAACAAAATGATGGCAGAACTGTGTCGGGACTTCAAGATCCAACACCATAATTCTTCTCCTTACAGGCCAAATATGAATGGTGCTGTAGTGGCAGCTAACAAGAATATCAAGAAGATTGTACAGAAGATGGTGGTTACCTACAAAGACTGGCATGAAATGCTACCGTTTGCCTTGCATGGGTACCGTACGTCAATCAGAACATCCACTGGGGCAACGCCGTACCAGTTTGTGTATGGTATGGAAGCAGTCCTACCGGTCGAAGTTGAGTTACCATCTTTACGGGTCTTGATGGATGTTAAGTTGAACGAAGCAGAATGGGTCCGATCCCGATACGAACAACTGAGTCTGATTGAAGAAAAGAGATTGGCTGCAATTTGTCATGGGCAGTTATATCAGAAGAGAATGAAGAAAGCCTTCGATCAGAAAGTCAGGCTTCGAGAATACCGAGTAGGAGATCTTGTGCTGAAAAGACTCCTCCCTCCTCATACAGACCACAGGGGCAAGTGGACTCCGAATTACGATGGTCCGTTCATAGTAAAGAAAGTTTTCTCTGGTGGAGCACTGATGCTCAGTACTATGGATGGTGAAGACTTCCTGTCCCCTGTAAATTCAGATGCAGTTAAAAAATACTTCGCATAAAAATAACCCGCTGGACATAAAAACAGTATGTAAGTCCAGGCAAAAATAGGGCATCCCGGCGAGTCGAAAACAGAATAAAAGGCTTGGGCAAAAATAAGGGAAAATAAATAAAAAATGTACACCCGATGAGTTGAAAAGCCGCATTGGACAACTCAGGCAAAAATGGGTATCCCGGTGGATTGAAAACCCGAAAGGGTGATCCACGCAAAATAAGGGAACAAGCGAACAACTACGTTCTGAATTCGTTTGTATCACTTACAACATGGTAAACTCCGAAAGGTTCAAGCTTCGGTCATAATCAACCTTCTACAAAAGCAGGATAAGAAGAACGTCAATGTCATACAAGTCGTAGCAAAAGGGAAGCTCCTTGAAGCGTCATCAACATTGCCAGCATCTTTTTGTTTCTCAATTTGTAACAATCTCCTCATTTAAGGGGATTTGTTTCTTTGACTGTATTTGCCCATTCAGGGGCACATAAATTAATAAAACCAGATTTTCCGTTACACTTTGTCTCGTACATTTTATTTCCGTTTGCAAAAATGTCCGATATCCTCATAATATTGATTGCATAAGTACAGATGCACCTTTTCTAAATCACATGCTTACAGGAAATATATTACTCCTGGGAGTGTTTAAATTCTTATGATGGGATCCAATAGGGGATGCCTCGGGGTACTTGTATGTTTCTTTGTCTTTACATGATTGCAGGTGCTTAAAGTGCAACATGGGGCATGTAAACTTCTCCCCAGCAAACTGCCAAATCATTATTTACTCGGCACATCTAAGCACCAGAGATGCTTTATCCTCACCTGTGTTGCCAGTCATCATTACTCCTCAGCCAAATGTCAGACAGGGAACTATCTCCCCACAGAGTTTCAGCCTCTATCCAGAAGAGCAATGTCCGAAGATCTCACAACAAAGCGACGAAAGCTTCCACAGCCCCAGCTAGGTCCCTCATTATTAAGATAGATCTATCAGTAACCTTTTCCCCAAGTAGAGTCATATATATCGGATCTACCAAGGATCTTATCCCCAGCTGGGATATCACTTCAAGCAGATCAGCCAGAGATCGTCACAGCAACGGGATCCGAATCCCGGATCGGTATCTTTTGCATAATCATAGCATTCACATCATATTTTCCCCCAGAGCGTAGCATTCCGTCTAATACGGAGCATTACGGCAAAAATCAAACATATTGCATAAATCATAAGCCATGATCTGAATCAAATAGCTGTATATACTGACATTCCATCAACAATATACAAAATACTTCCCAAAACTCCCCGGCAGAAAGCCAAAGCATCCTCTTTGCACTCACAAATGCAGATGCATGCTCTTTTGGCACTCGTCTGTGTCATTATTCCCCAGTAATGTCACCCGAACGTTCTCTACAGACGGATACATTTATACACACTTCCCTGACACCCGTCCGTGTCATGCTCTCCCCAGCACAGTTGCCTAAATACTTGTTTATAGTACATTTCTTCCGACACCCGTCCGTGTCATGCTCTCCCCAGCGAGTTGAACACTCGTATGTGTCTCACCCATGTTTACTTATTTCGGATACTCATCCGTATCTCGTATATACCACTTAAATCCCCTCAGAGTCAACACTCGTCCATATTCTTTGTTAACCAGTTGATACTCGTCCGTATCATCATCTCTAAACGTGCGTCAGCGTTTGTTTCTACTGATACTCGTCCGTATCATAGTCTTAAGGATGCTCGTCCGCATCTTTAATCTATACACCGTGTCAGACACTTATGTCTTTGCCTCCTTGAAATTAGACACTCGTCTGTGTCTACCATTCCCCAGAAGAATTCCCGGCAAATCTTGATAAACTATTTCCTTTCTATCTGACATTCGTCCTATGTCATGATACCTTCCGACAGCCGTACCCTGCCAGGTGATCGTCCTTCACCTTTTGATGATCGTCCTTCATCATCCCCAGCGGAGTCTCTATTCATTAGAACCCCTTCCTATCCGACATTCGTCCTATGTCGTGATGCTTGAGCAGCCGTCCCCTGCTAGGTGATCGTCCTTCACCTCTTGATGATCGTCCTTCATCATTTTATCTGATGACCGTCCCCATCGTTGATTCTGTTATCTGACATTCGTCCTATGTCATGATAAAACCCCAGAGCAGCCGTCCCCTGCTAAGTGATCGTCCTTCACCTCTTGATGATCGTCCTTCATCAATGCTTATTCGATGGCCGTCCCCATTGATAACGAGAAAAAGTATCGTTTTATTACTATGTTTCAATGTCGTTTTATCGCACATTTATCATATTAACACCCGATTCTTCGAGTTTTCTTTGTCATTTTGCAGGTATAACAATTATAGAGCTAAATCATAAGCCAAAAGTGAAATGAGCAAAAACAAGCATGAAAATAAGAATAAGAGAGGAATTCTGCATAATGCTGCATAATTGTAGCAGTCACGACCGTCACCATGCTGTCACGACCGTGACACGCTAAATGGGCCAGTCACGATCGTAACCAAGCCATCACGACCGTGACGCGCTAAATATGAAGATAACGCCCGTGACACCCTTGTCACGAACGTGACAAAGGGAAATTAGGTTTACTTGAAATGAATTGGTCATGAACGTGCTACGTGAAGTCAATAACGTTTCCTATTCTTCCGCAGACCCAGTAACACAAGTTTTTCCTGGATTCTCTCTTCAAAACCGAAGCCCACGTATGGATTCCAACTGCCAAGCCCAAATTATGTTTCCTATAAATAGCTTTATTTCAAAGTAGAAACTACAGAGTTTTATTTTAATTTTTCTTGCGGAAGCTCTGCCGTATTTCCATTGCACCCTATTTCATTAATTTTTCCAGCAATTGTTTCTGTTCTTGTTTTAATTTCCATATCCCAACCAAATCAAATAACAATTTCCAACATTAGTAAATTGTTATTATTTAATTTCTTTCAAGCCTTCAGGATTTCATTTTGTATTTTATTTTCGATTCCGATTCGCACTCCGAGCTTTCCAGACTGTGGAAGAAGGAGTCTTACATTATTTTTATTATTCAGGTTTTTAACTATTTCGTATTTAAATTAATTTAATTATTTATGTTAAGAATTTATTTTTATTACTTTATAATGCATATTTTATTTTGTGTTCATCTGCTTCTGCATCTGGCTGGTACAACAAATATGAGTAACTAAACAATTTAGGCGGTATGTAATTAAAATACACTAAATCGGTAAAATCGAATCTAGGCTTAAAACAATTAAGAACTTAAAATTCTTGTTGTGACTTTTTATTATAAACATTAATCTTTTTGTTACGAGAGTAAGGAAAGTGTAATAGGTTAGGTCAAGACCACGAGAGTGTGAGGTTTTAACCAGATAGCTAAAGTTAGGCATTTAATTTAAACACAGCGAGAGTGCTTTAAAATGAATTAGACTTATTAAGTTTCCAAAAATTATTTCTAAACACTTATGGGCTAGCGAGAGCAGGCATAGGGCTTTAGGAGTAAGATCTGAGATAAGACCACGAGAGTGTGAGTTAAAGATATTTAAACTGATAACCTCTACAGAATAAATTAAGTGAACCATCCTTATAAGCCTAGGTTAGATTGACCCGCCTAAATTGACATAATTACATACCGACCGCCTTATTATTATTTCATTAAACTAAAATTTAATTCCCGTCTTTAAATCTTAAAAACAAAATTGTGACAACCATACACCTTAGCTAAACTAGTAAACCCTCTAGCACTAAGTGATCATAAAGTCCCTGTGGGATCGACAATCTTTTATATTACTTCGATAGGCTGTGCGCTTGTAGTTAAGATACCGCTAGACACATAACATATTGCGTCCTTAGCCCATCAAGTTTTTGGCGCTGCTGCCGGGGACCTTAATTTAGTTACTAGTGCACTTTAGAGTAGCATTGTCTAGACTAAGGTAACAACTATTTCTTTTCTTAATCTAATTTCCTGAGTGTATGCCAAGTACTCGCTCTCAAGGCGAAGACTTGCAACCTCTAATCCCAGAATCAGAACGCTTCTTACACGTAAGAAGACGAATATTCGATTACGTCAAAGGACGCATAGATGGCTGAAGAACCGAATCATCCACTCAAATATTACGCTAGTCCTTCGCAAGCTGAACCGCATTCCAGCATTGCCGCACCGGCTATAAACCGAAACGATTTAGAATTGAAACCTTCGCTGATATCAGTCGTGCAACAAAATCAATTCGCCAGAAATCCTACCGAGGATCCGAACCTTCATCTTTCGATATTTGTGCAGTACGCAGATACTGTAAAAGCTAATGGAGTTACCCAAGAGGCTATTAGATTACGTCTTTTTCCTTTTTCACTTCGAGACAGAGCGAGATCCTGGCTTCAATCTCTACCCTCGAATTCAGTAACTACGTGGGAGGATCTAAAGAGAGTCTTCTTGACAAGATATTTCCCACCTAGCAAGACAACAATGCTAAGAGCTCAAATTAACGGATTTAAGCAAAAGGAAAACGAATCACTTTTCGAAGCTTGGGAACGCTATAAAGATATGCTGAGACTTTGTCCACATCACGGATTAGTAGAATGGATGGACATCCATACCTTCTACAATGGACTCTTGTACAATACAAGAATGACAATTGACGCTGCCGCAGGCGGCGCACTAATGGACAAAGAATATAATGATGCTTATGCACTTATCGAGAGTATGGCTCAAAACCATTACCAATGGGGAAGCGAGAGAGTCGCAATTGAGAAACCAAAAAAAGGAGGTATGTACGAAGTAAGTAGTATGGACCAAGTCAATGCAAAGTTTGACCAACTAAACCAAAAGATCGATAACTTGGCCATAACACCAACAGCCACCGTGGCTGCGGTAACACCTAACTGTGAGTTACGTGGAGTTCCAGGACATGTTGTCCCTGATTGTCAACTATTAGCAGGAATCCACACAGATCAAGTGAATTATGCTCAAGGAAACTCGTACTCAAACACATACAACCCAGGTTGGAAGAATCATCTGAACTTCTCCTATAAGAACAACAATGCTTTATACGCACCAGGTCAAGCACCAGCTACGCCACCAGGATATCAAAAGACTGCTCCTAATGTCCCTAGAAAATTGAACCTTAAGTTGATGATGGAAAACTTCATAGCTACCCAATCTCAAACAAACAAGGATTTCTTAAACCAAAACATACACACTAGTGAGCAGATTAAACAATTAGTGAGCAAGGTAGATGCGTTAGCTACACATAACAAAATGCTTGAAACTCAGATTTCACAAGTAGCTCAACAACAAGCACCTACCCTTGCACCAGCTGGAGTATTTCCTGGACAACCTCAACCTAATCCTAAAGGACAGGCTAATGCTGTGATATTAAGAAGTGGCAAGGAACTTGACGGACCTACCGATCCAAGACTTGACAATCCAGCCATGTACCAAAAACCGGATAAACCGACTGAAATGGTGAATGAACCAGAAGAAAAGGAAGATAATAGTCAAGAGGCAGTGGAGAAAGAAAAGCCTTATGTGCCTCCACCACCTTATAAACCACCAATTCCGTACCCTCAAAGATTAACCAATTCTAAGACGATGGGCCAGTTTAAGAAATTTGTTGAACTTCTGAAACAGTTGAATATTACTATTCCATTTACAGAAGCTATCACTCAAATTGCCTCGTATGCTAAGTTTCTAAAAGAAATCTTATCCAATAAGAAAAAGATAGAGGATAACGGAACCGTTACACTTACTGCTGAGTGTAGCGCAATAATTCAAAAAAATATGCCTCCTAAGCTAAAAGATCCAAGAAGTTTCTCTATACCCTGTGTAATAGGAAAATTCGTCATTGACAAAGCTCTATGCGATTTAGGAGCCAGTATCAGTGTTATGCCCTTAACGATTTGCAAAAGGCTAGACATGGGAGACTTAAGACCAACTAAAATGTCTGTTCAACTAGCCGATCGCTCTATTAAATATCCTGTAGGCATACTAGAAAACGTCCCAGTACATATAGGACAATTCTATATTCCTACTGATTTCATAATCATGGACATCTCTGAAGACTCCACTACACCTATCTGTCGCTCCCGACAAATGAAACTGGATCAAATGAAGGTACAGATGCGAACGGTCGGCGAGAGGGACAATGAGAACACACAGCCGTGAACTCACTGGAGAATGAATAGAGTCGCCAGCTAGGCATTTTTATCCCGGAGGAAAGGCAATGCTGCATAGGCCTAGAAAAAGATGGATAAGACGGTTTGCGAACCAGAGAGACTGAGAAAGGGGGTTGGTTACAACCTGGGAAGGTATTAGCACCCAGATTGTCCGCCGTACTCGACGGGATCCACGCTTAAAGATTTGTGTTTTAAAGGGGTAGTGTCAGTGCATTTTGTGTATAAAATAGCTGGAAAAGATGTACAGGTGTCAGTGTAAAGTGTATAAGTGATGTGTATAAATGAAGTGTCAGTGTGAGATCAGGAATGAAATGAATTGCTCATGATAATGAGGCTAAGAGAAAGAAGCTGGAAGAGGGGGAATGTACAGAGACTTTTGTTCGATAACCGTTAAGTTATGCCTACGTATCCTCTCGTGCAATGAGGAAGTCAGAACACCGTAGTTCGACCCAAAGAGACTGAAAGGATTGACTGGTGAACTGCTTGCAGTCTATGCTCAAGTGTATGATCTGTCTGGCACAGATGCAAACTGTCTTGCATTAGACAGAAGAAGCAAGTTCTCGTTTATGAGTGAAGGTGATGAGAAAAGAATCCCGAAGGAGACGATTATTGTTTGTTTTTGAGTTTTCAGTCTTTTATTTCTTTTTGGAGTTTGTCATAAGATAATGAGCTTAAACCTAAATCAATGGATTTGGTAAACTTATCACATCATCCCTCTGATTAGGGGTAATGAGAATTACCTTAAGTGTGAAGTCAGATTCTCACACTTAATCACCTTTGATGTAGGGTTAAGATCATTAACCTACTTGTGATTAATTAGATGTTTTTGTGATTTTGTTTAGTGTTAAGTAATGAGGTTAAGCCATAATCAGGGATTTAACAGGCTCATTACACTATCCTAAAAGAAGGATAATAGATGAGGGTGTTTAAACTGAAGAAGGATCCTCAGCTTAATCCATGATTAGGGATTAAACCCATGACAGAACAAACCTTTGATTAATGTGGATTTTATTAATGATATGATGATGAAGTGTTTTTTATGATTTGTAAGACAACTTGAGGGGGACTTGTCCATTAACTTTAGGGTTAGTCCTTCTTAACCAATCAAGGAAGAATTAGAACCCTAATGCAAGGCCCAAGTTACAAGTGTAATGTCTTGATGATTATTAGATGGATTAATTAAGAGAGTTCAACACCTTAAGGGTCCAAGACTTAGGATTAAAGTTATACACTCCATCCTAAAAGAAGGATGCAGGCATGATCTTAATCACAAAATCTTAAAGCCTTGAGGGTTTAGTCCCTGATTATGAGGTGAGAAGAGATGACTCAAGGAGAGACACAAAGGTAAAAACTATGGGGGAGACTAATCAAAACCCTAATTCATTATCATGCTTGGTAGGTCCTAATGTTTATGAGGCTTTCAAGAACAATCTTCAGATGAACCACCAGGAAGCAGATGAACAAGATCAAGAGAAGCAAAGTGACTTGCTTCATTCAAGAAGTCAAGTCACTTGAAGAAAGAAAGTGAGAGAAGGAAGAATGAGCAAGCTCAAACTCAAACACAAGTAAGAATGCAGCAAGGTATGCAAAATAAGATGAGAAGAAAAGTTATGAGAAGTGAAGGCAAATTTACTTCTCAAGTTTACTTACCACCTGAAATGTTAGAAAGGAATGCAATGCAATGCAAGATGAAATGAAATGACATGATGCTAGGCCAAACCAGAAGCATACACATGATGATTATGATGTTATGAAGTGCTGCAAACACGAGGCAAGACAATGGAGATGTTCATACAAGATTATGAATGCATATGATGCAAACTAAGGAGCATGAACAAGCATGAAATGTTATGAATCATACAAGACAAATGGCATGGCAAATGTGTAATGCAATGATCAATGATGCTTCATACATGTCTTAAGATGCCAAATGAACCACAAGAATGCACAATATGCAATGACAAGTCATGTTATGCAAGGGAATGCAAGAGGGATGCAAGAGAAGGCCCAAATTAGGGTTTACAAAGCAAACATCAAACACAAACTCAAAACAGAAGCAAACCCTAATATGAAAAATGGAAAATGGTACCTAAAGAAACCCTAGACCTATAATGAACCACTGCCCAAAGGGGAGCTCTCAACTCTCAACCAAACTCAAGATATGAATTTTACAAGTTATTAGGGTTTTTTAGGGTTTGTAACAAAAGAAATGCCAATCAATTGGAAAATGCAAGATCAAATCATGGCCTTTTTAACCTTGAAAATATATGTCCAATGGAAAACAATACAAAAAGAATCAATGTCTCAACCTTTACCAAAAGACAGAAATGAATTTTCAAACATATGATCAAAATAATGCATCCAAAATGATTTAATTCAATGAAAAATTCTTAAAATGCATCAAGATCAAAAAAGAAATTTGGTTTGAAGGTTGGACAATGTTTCTAAATGTCTTAGAACATTTCATGAATTTTTTTGTAATTTTTAAATACCTAAAAGTATTTTTAATTAATTAATTCTCATTAATCAATTAAAAATAATCTTTTAAATATTTAAAAATACTTTTTTGATGATAAAAAATAAAATAAAAATATTTTTGTGTCATAAAAATTAATAAAACCTTAAAGAAAAAGTTTCATAATTTTTATGATTTTTTAACTATTTTAAATAAATTGTGCAAAAATAAATGAAAGAAAAATGAATAAAAATGAATTAAAACTGAAGTATGCAGGATGGATGGCCAGGATGCGTCCAGGGTTCAAAAGGGGTTGACTGCGCGCCAGAATGAGGGGCCAGGATTGCCTCAGATCAAATTAACTTAAATAATAATTAATTAGGCTAACACGTGGATTAGGGCATAAGTGAAATGATCTGGGCCGTCAGAATGGGAGGGAAGTCAACAAGTCAAGGGAATCGTACGCTCGAAATTCAAACTGGCATTAATCACTGGATTAAGCCCTAATTACATTCAGGTGGCCGGAGAAGACCTCCGGTCGTCTTCTCCGGCCAGGGGGTCACCTGAAAATCTTCAAAACCTCCCAAAACGCAAAATAAATGAAAACTAAGCTATGGGAAATGATCCCCAACACCTCACGAACCAAACCCCTCTCTCAAAACAAATTTATCTAACCTAAACAAGCTGAATCGAAGAAAACAAATTCTAGGGTTCGTGAGCTTCAAACAGCAATTAAATCCTCAAAACAAATCCATTTCAAAAACTAAAAGCACCAGCATGATCAGGAGAGTATAAGGAACAAGTTTGTAACTAAAAAAGAGATTTCTGGAAAAAAATATTTGGAGCTACCTGAGATTTGTAACCTTTGATTTTGGAACTTTCAGGCCTCTTCTCCTTGCTCAATCTGCTCCTCTTGGTCCCCCAAAGTTGCTTGAATGCTCAAATGGAATTTATATTTGTTGGATGATGAGTTTCGAAGAGAACTGCTTCTGCTCAGTCAACAATGGCAGATGAGTTCCTGGCACTTTCAGGCTGTGAAGAAGGGTTGTTTATGACCTATGAGGTGTGTTGAGAAGGCTTGTGGTGTTGGTTGATGTGTTTGTGGCTTGTAGAGAGAGATTCGATAGAATCTGCAGCATGAAGGTGAGCTATGGCAGATGGGGGTTCAGGGTGTTTTTGGCTTTGTTTCTTGATGCTTTGTGTTCTATAGATCAAGGTGAGATGAATGGAGGCAAAGGTTTGGGTGTTTGCAGGCTGTGCAATGAAATTCGAATGAAGTTGCAAGTTGGAAGGTTTTTGTGTAAGTTGTGAATGTCAATGCTTCAGCCTTGGTTGCTTAGTGATATGGCCAGCAAAATGAATGAATAAACTAATGCAAGTGGCTGTGAGATGTGACCTGGCCTGCAGGGATAGGTGAGGCTACTTTTGCTAAAAATCCACTTTTGTGTAAGATAGGGCATGGCATGATACTAGGCAAGTACAAGTTGGGTGCTGGTGCAGCAAAAGGTGAGGGAGAGGCTAGCCCAAAGTCAGCAGCCAATGTCATAAGTTGGTGAAGTAGTCATGAGTGAAAATGCAAGTTGGCTAGCTTTATGGTTTTCCATGGAAATGCCTTGTTACATGAACCAAACCATGAGCAAACTTGGTCCATTTCTGATTTTTGTGACTTAGAGAACATTCACATGCTGGTTTGACATGAATTTGAGGCAGCAATCATGCATTGATTCAAGACTTAGCAAAATTCCCACTTGGTGCATAACTTGAAAAACAATGATTTTTGGCAACTTTGCATGGCCATAACTTTTGATCCAAGAAGAGTTTGATCATGTTCTTGTACTTTTTGAAAAGGGAAAGATGAGATCTACAACTTTCATGACCAAAGTTTTTCCATTTGAAGCATTTTTGGATCAAGAATCAAGGCTTGAAAATTGACCTAAAATGATGCATTCTTGAAAAGTCAACAAAACCCAAAAAGTCAACTTTTGCAAAAACCCTAAATTCTTGATTTCCATGAACTTCAAACTTCTTCCATGATCAAATAAAGATCATATACACTCAAAATGATGAAGATCACCCATTGGTTGGGTCATTGGGGGCCTCAGATGCCCTGATTTTGCACTGACTTGTCTGAAAAGTCAACTCTTGATCAGATGACTTCCCCATGGAATTTCTTCATGAAAATTGATATGCATACTCCCTATACCATATAGAGACCAATGGAAACAAGAATGACCAAAAAATTTGGAATTATGGCCTCTGAAACCAAAACCCTAATTCTCAGTCAACTGTGCAGTTCATCCTGGCTCTGCACCCACTCAAACCCTAGTTCTTGTGATCCCTCTGCAATTTTGACTTTGTGAGGATGTAACATGATATAAGAACACACATGGACCCCTTTGAGTTGATTAGTGGCCTTTGGAATGGCTCAAGATGCCCTGAGGTTGCTCAGATCACAAACCCTAGGTGCAGATGCCTTAGAAACTATCCAGTGAATCAAAAATGTACTATGAGATGATGTGCTTGTGTTTATGCATATGAGATGATCACAAGTCATGTGTGAATGGGTGAGGGCAAATTTGGGGTGTTTACAGCTGCCCCTATTCAAACATGAGTTAGCTGTGCAGGGTGTAAGCGACGGCTTAACAGGCAAACAAGATAACTTGTGGTTGAATACCAAAGACAGTCCAAAATTTGCACTCACAGAAATGAAGAAGAAAAGGGATATAGATTGTAAAAGCAAATAAAGTATATTGTAAAGTGTAAGCGACGGAGGACGACCGTCGAGCAGAGGACGACTGCTGGGTAAATAGCAATGCCGGGGACGGCCGACACGCTGGGGAAGGTGCGGAAAATAAAGCAATGACGGGGACGGCCGACATGCTGGGGATAAAGGTAAAGCTAAGACGGGGACGGCCGACTAGCTGGGGAAAATAGAATATTATGATGGGGACGGCCATCAAGATAAAGCTATAGCATTCTCTGGGGATTGGTGAAACATGACGGGGACGGCCATCAAGTTCACAAAGGTAAAGTAACCAACGATGGGGACGGCCATCGGGTTAAAAAAAGAAAAGGGACCACGACGGGGACGGCCATCGGGTTAAAGAATAAATGAAATAAACAGATGATGGGGTACGGCCATCAAAGGTGAAGGACGATCACCTAGCAGGGGACGGCTGCTCTGTTGGGCATAAAAGAAATATGATGGGGACGACCATCAAAGGTGGAGGACGACCACCTGACAGGGTACGGCTGCCAAAAATATCAACGATGGGGACGGCCATCGGATAGAAAAGGTCAACGATGGGGACGGCCATCGGACGAGCATGATGGAGGACGACCATCAAGAAGTGGAGGACGACCACTCAGCAGGGGACGGCTGCTCTCAAAGTTTATCATAACACAGGATGAGTGTTAGACAACTAAAATCAACAATGGGGACGGCCATTGGATAAAGTGATGAAGGACGATCATCAGAAGGTGGAGGACGACCACCTAGCAGGGGACGGCTGCTAAAATCAACGATGGGGACGGCCATCGGATGAGCATGATGGAGGACGACCATCAAGAAGTGGAGGACGACCACTCAGCAGGGTACGGCTGCTCTCAAAGGTATCATAACACAGGACGAGTGTTAGATAAAAGAAAATTTGTTGGCAATCTACTGGGGAGATAGTAAACACGGACGAGCGTTTACATCCAAGAAACAAAAGGTATAAGTGTTTGGTATTGTGTATAGATTAAAGATGCGGACGAGCATCCTTAAGACTATGATACGGACGAGTATCATGTAGAAACAAACTGACACGTGCTCGGAGCTGATGATACGGACGAGTATCAACTGGTTAACAAGGAACACGGACGAGTGTTGCATCTGAAAGTATCCTTCTGGGGAATAGTAGACACAGACGAGCATCTATATTCACGAAGACATAAGTGTTTGACACGGTGTATGGATTAAAGATGCGGACGAGCATCCTTAAGACTATGATACGGACGAGTATCATGTAGAAACAAACATTAGACGCAATATTCTGAGATGATGGTACGGACGAGTACCAACTGGTTAACAAAGAACAAGGACTACTGTCGAATCTGCGGGGATATACATGGTGTATATAAGATACGGACGAGTATCTGAGTAGGTGTACCAATGAGTAGTGAGTATATAATGTATAGGTGAGTGTTAATCTGCTGGGGATATGATACGGACGGGTGTCAAGAAAGTGTATAGGTATATGTAAGTGCAAAGAGGGTGTCTTTAGCTTTCTGCTGGTGACACGACACGGACGAGTGTCAGGATGTATCTGCAATACTGGTGATCTTGGTTTGTAAAGTGTATTCAGGCAACCTGCTGGGAAATGATGACACGGACGGGTATCAAAAAGGAGATATGCACTGGTGTTTGTGATATGGGGCAACTGCTTTTGCTGGGACTCTGATGGGGATGTATTCTGTATGCCGACAGATTGTCAATATTTACAAGTGTTCAAATCACAAAATGACTTATGATTATGCTATGCATTTGATTTTTTTGTCGTAATGCTCCGTATTAGACGGAATGCTACGCTCTGGGGGTGAATATGATGCGAATGCTATGATTATGCAAAGAGGCACCGATCCGGGATTCGGATCCCGTTGCTGCAAAGATCTCTGATCGATCTGCTTGAAGTGAACATCCCAGCTGGGGATGAGATCATTGATAGATCCGTAGTTGTATCTGCTTGGGGATATACGTCATCGATTGACATATTCTTATAATACGGGACCCAGCTGGGGTTTGTAGAAGCTTTCTCTCTCTCTGTTGTGACTTCTTCGTGCGCTGCTCTTCTGAATAGAGGCCTGAAGCTCTGTGGGGAGATGATTCCCTGATTTCTGTATTCTGTTGAGGAATAATGGCTACTCGGCTGGGGAGAGAGAGAGGCATCACTGAAAGATCTCCCTAGAAAATCTGTTACGGTGACTTCTTGACTCCGCCGGGGATAAGGGCATCTTCTGTGACACCTGCCCATTCTGATGGGGATAAGTAATAAGCGGCCAACTCAGCTGGGGAATTGTGAGAGGCAACTCAGCTGGGGAGAGCAACTCAGCTGGGGATAGAACATTTCAGATGCTGTATGTTGATTTGGCAACTTTGCTGGGGAAGTGGGCACCTCCCAATGCCAGGTGAGTTGATAATGATTTGCCAGTTGCTGAGACGTAACTTGTATGCCCCAAGTTGTGTTCTGGATACCTGCAATCCTGCAAAGATAAAGAAACGCACAAGTGGTCCCGAGGTATCTTTTACTGAGATTCCGTCATAGGAAATAAGTACTTTCGAGAGTAAGTATATTCCCTGCAAGCATGTGTTTTATTTTTAGAGAGAGGCATCTGTACTTATGCAATTGTGTTTTTAGAGACATCAGACAACTCTTTGCAAAACATAAATGTAAAAAACGAGACATGACTGAAAATCTGATTATATTAATTCGTGTGCCCTGAATTGGCAAGATACAGTCAGAGAAACATATCTCCTGAAATGAGGAGATTATTACAAATTGAGAAATAAAGTGCTGGCGGTGCTGGCGATGCTTTCAAGGAGCTTCCTCTTCTGCTATGACTCGTATGACAATGACGTTCTTCTCGTCTTGCTTTCTGGAGAGAGTTGATTCTGATTGCAGCTTGATCCCTTGGAGCTTACCAAGTTGTAGGCGATACAGACGAATTCAGAATGCAGTTGTTCGCTTATTCCCTTATTTTGCATGGATCGCCCTTTCGGGTTTTCAATCCATCGGGATACCCATTTTTGCCTGAGCTGTCCAATGCGGCTTTTCAACTCAGCGGGTGTACATTTTTTTGCTTATTTCCCTTATTTTTGCCCGAGTCTTTTATTCTGTTTTTGACTCGCCGGGATGCCCTATTTTTGCCTGGACTTACATTCTGTTTTTATGTCCAGCGGGTCATTTTATGCGAAGTATTTTTTAACTGCATCTGAATTCACAGGGGATGGGAAATCTTCACCATCCATGGTGCTGAGCATCAGTGCTCCACCAGAGAAAACTTTCTTGACGACGAATGGTCCTTCATAATTCGGAGTCCATTTGCCCCTGTGGTCTGTATGAGGAGGGAGGATTCTTTTTAGCACAAGATCTCCCACTTGGTATTCTCGATGCCTGACTTTCTGATCGAAGGCTCTCTTCATTCTCTTCTGATATAACTGCCCATGGCAGATTGCAGCCAACCTCTTCTCTTCGATCAGACTCAGTTGCTCGTATCGGGCCCTAACCCATTCTGCTTCACTCAGTTTGACATCCATCAATACCCGTAGCGAGGGTAATTCAACTTCAACTGGTAGGACTGTTTCCATACCATACACAAGCTGATACGGTGTTGCCCCAGTGGATGTCCTGATTGATGTGCGATACCCATGCAAGGCAAACGGTAGCATCTCATGCCAGTCTTTGTAGGTGACTACCATCTTTTGCACAATCTTCTTAATATTCTTATTTGCTGCCTCAACAGCGCCGTTCATCTTTGGCCTGTAAGGAGAAGAATTGTGATGTTGGATCTTGAAGTCCCGGCACAGCTCTGCCATCATTTTGTTGTTCAAGTTGGAACCATTATCAGTAATGATTCGCTCGGGCACTCCATACCGACAGATGATATCTCTTTTCAGAAATCTGGCTACCACTTGCCTTGTGACATTTGCATATGAGGCTGCTTCAACCCACTTTGTAAAATAATCGATGGCGACCAGGATGAATCTGTGGCCGTTCGAAGCAGTTGGCTCAATTTTGCCAATCATGTCAATGCCCCACATAGCAAAGGGCCATGGTGAAGACATTATGTTCAGGGGATTGGGAGGCACATGCACCTTGTCTGCATAAATCTGGCATTTATGGCATTTTCTGGCGTAGGCACAACAGTCTGCATCCATTGTGATCCAGTAATAGCCTGATCTTAACAACTTCTTAGCCATTGCATGCCCTCCAGCATGGGTACCAAAAGAGCCTTCATGCACTTCATGCATCAGTAGATCTGCTTCCGTCTTGTCAACACACCTGAGGAGTACCATATCAAAGTTCCTCTTGTATAAAGATCCATCAGTGTTCAGAAAGAAACTTCCAGCAAGTCTTCTTAAAGTCTTTTTATCATTGGAAGATGCCCCAAGTGGGTACGTTTGATCCTCCAAGAAGCACTTGATGTCGTGGAACCAAGGCTTATCATCTTTAGCAATATCTGCTGCAAATACATAGGCTGGTCTATCAAGTCTCGATACTGAAATCTGAGGTACAAAGTTAGCAGCTTGAACTTTGATCATGGATGAAATGGTAGCAAGAGCATCCGCAAACTGATTCTCGTCCCGAGGGATATACTCAAGCTTGACTGTTGTGAAGAAAGTCAATAACCTTCTTGTATAATCCCTGTAAGGTATCAGATGATCTTGGTGGGTGTACCATTTTCCGTTGGTCTGATTGACTACCAAAGCTGAATCTCCGAATACGGTCAATGTTTTGATCCTGAGGTCAATGGCTTCCTCAAGACCCATAATGCAAGCTTCGTATTCAGCTTCGTTGTTAGTGCAGTTGAAAGTGAGTTTTGCCGAGAAAGGCATGTGAACTCCTTTGGGTGTAATGAGTACTGCACCAACACCACGGCCATTCATATTGACAGCCCCATCAAACATCATAGTCCATTCTTCTTCCGGGTCGGGCCCTTCAGTGTGAATAGGCTCTTCATGATCTTTTGCTTTAATGAACATGATGTCTTCATCAGGGAAGTCAAACCTCATAGGCTGGTAGTCATCAATGGGTTGCTCAGCAAGATATTCAGATAGTACACTGCCCTTGATGGCTTTCTGAGATGTGTACTGTATGTCGTATTCTGTGAGAATCATTTGCCATCTTGCAACCCGTCCGGTAAGAGCTGGCTTCTCGAAAATGTACTTAACTGGATCCATTTTTGAGATTAATAAGGTAGTGTGGGTCAACATATACTGTCTCAGTCGGCGAGCAGCCCACGCTAAAGCACAGCAAGTTTTCTCGAGCAGTGAATAACGCTGTTCACAGTCGGTAAACTTTTTGCTTAGGTAGTATATTGCATACTCTTTTCGACCAGACTCGTCATGCTGACCTAGTACACACCCCATCGATTCTTCTAATACCGTCAAGTACATAATCAGAGGTCTTCCTTCAACTGGAGGCATAAGGATTGGAGGTTCTTGCAAATACTCCTTGATCTTGTCAAAAGCTTTCTGGCAGTCTTCGTTCCACCTGACCGTTTGCTCCTTTCTTAACAGCTTGAACAAGGGTTCACAAGTTGCTGTGAGATGAGATATGAACCTTGAGATGTAGTTCAATCTACCCAAGAACCCTCGAACTTCTTTCTCAGTTTTCGGTGCAGGCATCTCTTGGATGGCTTTGACTTTATCAGGGTCAACCTCAATCCCTTTCTCACTTACAATAAAGCCCAGCAGCTTACCGGATCGCACCCCGAATGTGCATTTGTTGGGGTTCAGCTTCAATTGGTACTTCCTCAGACGCTTGAATAATTTGAGCAGATTCACCAGGTGGTCTTCCTCTGTAAGGGACTTGGCGATCATATCATCCACATAGCATTCTATTTCCTTGTGGATCATATCGTGGAATAATGTCACCATAGCCCGTTGATATGTGGCACCAGCATTCTTGAGCCCAAATGGCATTACCTTATAGCAGAACGTGCCCCAAGGTGTAATGAATGTTGTCTTCTCCATGTCTTCAGGTGACATCTTAATCTGGTTGTATCCTGAAAATCCATCCATGAAGGAGAATACCGAGAACTGAGCCGTATTATCAACCAATACATCAATGTGAGGTAATGGGAAATCATCCTTCGGGCTGGCTCTGTTCAGATCCCGGTAATCCACACACATTCGCACTTTGCCGTCCTTCTTGGGCACAGGTACTATGTTAGCGACCCACGGCGGATAGCTAGTCACAGCAAGGAACCCGGCGTCCCATTGCTTTTGTACCTCTTCCTTGATCTTCATAGCCATGTCTGGACGGGTACGACGTAGCTTCTGCTTGACTGGTGGGCACTCTTCTCTCAAAGGCAACTTGTGCATGACAATATCGGTATCCAACCCTGGCATGTCCTGATACGACCAAGCAAACACATCAACATACTCTTGCAGCAGATCTATCAGTTGCTTCTTCACTGAGTTTTGCAGGCAGGCCCCGATCTTGACTTCTTTCACATTTTCTTCTGTACCAAGATTAATCACTTCAACCTCCTCCTGGTGAGGAGTAATAACCTTTTCCTCTTGTCTCAGCAACCTGGCTAGCTCTTCAGGAAGCTCATATTCTTCATCAACCCCTTCATCAGCTTGATTGATCGGATTGTCAAAGTCATACGATGTCATAGCTGTGCTGTTGTCGGTGCGGTCTGGAAGGCACTCTCTGCAAGGGTTAAGTCGGTTCATTTTAGTGATTGATTTTAATCTTGCCTCAGAAAAAAGTGAAATGAAGTTATCATTTTGAAAACACCGCCAATTATTTTTGTACAAAAAGAAAAAATGGAAAAAACAGTGAGCATAAAAGAAAAAGACTCGTTTGCAAAAAGATTGTCTGATATTTCATTAATTTAATCTTGTTTGCACAAAAGTACAGATGGCCCTGATTACAAAATGAGCCTTGTCATCTTGGGCAAGATGCAAGACTTTGATGCATGCTTAAAAATACAGGAAATAATAATTACTCTGCTCGAGTAACACTTATAATTCCCTGGGAAGACCAGTTCGAGACACTGCTCCCCGGGATCTTCGGACGAATCCAATTCTCCAGGTTGCGCTCCTCTTCCAGCTCGTCTTCCAGACAGTTGATAGCATCGGGGGTAAGCATCCCCCCACTGACAAATCTAGGCTCTCCAGCAGCCTTCACTTGATGTTGAGTTGGTCTGTAACCCAACCCAAACTTGTCCTTCTTTTCCTCCACAGCTAAGACCTTGCCCCAGCCTAGGGCAGTTCCTTCCTCAACAACCTTCCGGGCTTGTTGGTATGACGACATGGAGATCCCCGAAACAGCAGATGCTTCATTCACATTCAAGGCCTCAAAACCTTGGCTCATGGTTTCAACGATCTCTCCATCCATTTCAATATACTTGTAAGTAGCCAGATGGCTAACAAATATATCCTCCTCCCCACAGATTGTGACAACTTGGCCTTCCCACTCATATTTTAACTTTTGGTGAAGGGTAGACGTTATAGCACCAGCGGCGTGGATCCAGGGTCTACCCAACAAACAGCTGTAGGCGGGCTGAATGTCCATCACATAAAAGATAGTTTTAAAAGTCTGCGGGCCAATTGTCACGGGCAGCTCAATCTCTCCCAGAACCGATCTCTTTGAGCCATCAAAAGCTCTAACCACCAGGTTGCTGGGTCTCAATGCCAAACCATCATATTCAAGCTTCACCAGAGCCTTCTTTGGTAAGACATTCAGGGATGATCCTGTGTCCACCAGCACATGTGAAAGGACAGCTCCTTTGCATTCCATGGTTATGTGCAAGGCTTTGTTGTGATTGCGGCCATCCACTGTCAAGTCAGAATTGGTAAACCCTAGCCCATTGCTAGCAGTAACGTTTCCAACCACGGTTTCTAATTGGTTGACAGTAATCTCCTCGGGCACGTAAGCTGCGTGCAGTACCTTCAGTAGTGCATTCCGATGGGCTTCGGAGCACATAAGCAGAGAGAGGATGGAGATTTTGGATGGCGTCTGGTGAAGTTGATCCACAATTTTGTAATCACTCTTTTTGATGATCCTCATAAACTCATCAACTTCCTGATCGAATGGAGTCTTCAGGGCTTCTTTGGCAGCTGGATCTTCCTGCACCGGGCTCTTTCCTTTTGCCTTGGCAGCAGCTTCTGCTTCGGCAGTGGGTCTTTGGACTTGTGAAGCGAAAAGACGTCCGCTTCGGGTGAAGCCTCCGCCTCCGCCCACATTATCAATTTGTGGTGCAGGTGTTGATGTTTCAAGAGTGATTCTCTTTCCCTCGTAATACAAGTCAGAGCCATAGTGCCAAGGGATGGCCCTATTGCTTTCATATGGTACAGGTCCAGGTACCGTGACGGTGACTGGACTGATTGCTGCTGCTGAGGGGACTGTTATTGTCTGTGGATCATAAAAGATTGTAACTGGTGCTCTAGTGGGAGCAGCACCTTCTGAATGATAGGCGGAGTTATTTTCTGGATCGTAGAATATGGTAACTGTGGAGACGTTTTCATGATTGTTTGCTGGAGTTGTAGGAGGTACCGTTGGAAGGACTGTTGTTGTTGTTGGTGGAGAGTCGAAATGGAATGAAGCTGAAGTTGTAGCAGGAGTAACTGTTGTAAGCTGATCATTTGGTAGAACAGATGAAGTACTTGCTGATGTTGCTGATGAATCGTTGGGAACTATTGTTGCTGTATTTGTAGGAGGATCTGAAACCGTTGTTGCTGAAGTCGTCGGGTTTGCCGGGAATGATGTAGTGATCTGCAGTAAGCCGCTCTGAATAAGGCTGTCAATGCCATTCCTCAAGTCTTCACACCCATTCCAAGAAATATTGCAGTAGGGACACCCTAGTTCACACCCCGGAAATATATTGTTTTCACGGAGTTGAGCTTTGATTTCCACCAATGGTGTCCTGATCTGATCCACACTGGTTATCAAATAAGACGGTTGGTCTTCTTCGATAGCATTAATTCGGGGACCACCATGGTTTGGCATTGGGTTTTTGTTGACATTGGGCGGAGGTGCAAAGTTCAGAGCTTTGGAGTCTACCAAGTCTTGTACCTTCATATGCAGAGCTCTGCATTTTTCCGTACTGTGACCAGGCGCGTTAGAATGAAAAGCACACCTAGCATTGGAATCATAGTTTCTTGGTAGACTATTAGGGTCCGGAGGTGCCAACGTTCTTAGCTCAACCAAGTTGAGTTTCAGAAGTTGTGGCAACAAGGCAGCATACGGCATTGGGATCGGGTCGATCACTCTGTTAGCTTGGGATGGCCTTTGTTGAAATGGCCTCTGTTGATTGTTGTTGTTGGAGTTGTTGTTGTTGTAGTTGTTTCTTGGAGGATATTGATACTGAGGTTGTTGTTGGAAGTTTTGTTGAGGAGGTTGGTAGACTGGCTGTGGATGAGCTGGAGCAGGGATAGTGACTGCTGCTATTGTTCTGGGAACATACTGGGGCCTACCCCTGTTGGAGTGAATGGCATTGGTCTCGCCAGTTCTTCTCGGACCTGCAAAAGGCTTTCTTGTACCACTGGACGAACTAGCACCATTATCAGATATCTTACCCATCTTTAATAGGCTTTCAATTCTCTCCCCGGCTATAACAACATCTGCGAAGCTGGTGGAAGAGAAAGCAGCTAGCCTATCAATATAGGTTCCCTGAAGGGTATTCATGAACATATCAGCCATCTCTCTTTCAGACATAGGTGGCTGGACAGCAGCAGCAAGCTGTCTCCATCTTTGAGCATATTCTCTGAAGCTCTCTCTTGATGATTGTGACATCCCCATTAGGAGGGTCCTATTGGGTGCCATATCCAGATTATACTGATACTGTCTGATGAAGGCCTCTGCCAGGTCCTTCCAGCATCTTACAGTTGCTCTTGTCAGATGGGAATACCATTCCCTTGATGCTCCAGTCAAGCTATCTTCAAAATAGAACATCCACAATTTCTCATCCATTGTATAGGCCTTCAGCCTTCCCAGAAATGATTGCAAATGAGTCCGGGGGCATGAAGTCCCATTGTACTTTTCGAAACATGGAGGCTTGAACTTGTGGGGAATCCTGACCCCTTCTACCAAACCCATGTCCATAACGTCGAAACCCAAAGAATTTTGAGATTCTAAGGACCTCAACTTCTCAGCTATTTCTTCCAACCGTCTATCATAAGTTTCCTCTCCGGCACCCATTACTGTATACTGGTCCTCCTGAGGATCTTCTTGAAGTACTCTGGCTGCTGTGGCTGTCCCTTGTATATTGACAGGGATGTTGGCCTCTGGATGGAGATGGGGTCCAAAAACTGGGGGATTGACATGAGGTTGGACCCTCTCGTTGTTACTTGTGCCAGCAGTTCCCACATGGGGGTCATCTTGAGTTCTCCCCTCTACCAGAACTCTAAGCCTCTCCTGGCTTTGAGCTAAATTATTCATCACTTCCATGAACTGAGTTATTTGGGTTCTCATCTCCACCCTTTCATTAGCCATCTGGGTTCTGGCCTCATTGAGGTCTTGCTGCAACTGGTCCATCTGGATGCCCGGAAGGTTGTTTCTTGTAGGGTACCTGTGTGGCCTGTTGAGAGGGAATAGCCTGCGGCGAGCAATAATTCCTGAATGTCACAACAGAGGTTAGAAACAATAAAACAAAACCTTCAAAACAAACAAAAGGGTTAGTATGCAATGCATTATGCTTATTTGCTATCAAGGTATCCTGGCTTGGTCTTCAGTTTTGACCCGTCCAGACCCTTGAAGATGATGCTGTTGAAGTTGCTTTTGATGCGAACACAAATATATTACAAAGGTGAGATAATTTTGTTCATTTTACAACACAAACCCTCGAAGGGGCCAAAATACATCACAAAAAAACAAAAGTACATGGAAAAGGAATAACAACAAGCAAATGATCAAACTCCAAGGCCAAACTCATCCTCACGAACTTCCTTGAGAAGTGCTTCGGTCACAGGATCAGCCGGGCGCTCCGTAAGATTCCTGATGAGAAGGTTTCTTGTTGCAACAGCTGCAGTCAACTTCTCGTTTTGGCTTTGGTCTTTGGATTTCTTCACTCCAGCTTTGATTCTTAGCTCTGAATTTTCCTCCTGGGCTGCTGCCAGGGCTTTTTCCATCTGCTCCATCTTATCTTGAACTCTCTTGTCTTCTAGAGTACGGGCCTCAGTGATCCGGACCCACCTGGCCTGACTTTCCTTCAAGTACAAGTCTGTTCTTGCTCTTTGGAACTGGGCTTCTTTACAAGCATTCTTCAGAATCTGCTCACCAGCTTTAGACTTGTTGATATAATCCCCAGACTTCTCAATCTTGGTCAAATGCTCCACTCTCAACTTTTCCAATCTTTCAATCTCCCTCACACCTTCACTCCTTTCCCGAAGGGTCTTCTGTAAGGCTTGAGATAACTTCTCATTCCTTTCCCTCAAGCTTTCAAACTCTTCCAGGCTAACAGTTGCTGGAGGTGGTGCTGATGATGACTCAGGCATGTCTTTGATGGTGAAGGGCAATCCTGAGATTTGGACCCTAGCATGGGACCACTCCTGATATTGAGCTGATGCCACATTATTGCACTTCCCCAGAATGGTGATTCCCTTGGTTTGAACATGATCCCAGGCCCAGGCAGCCTGTCTAACAGTTGCCAGACTAACCTTGTTCTCACAGTAGAGGGTCTCAGCCAAGTCCTTTTCCCTAGGAGCATGAACCAGTGCATAACCCAATTGCCTCTTGAACAGCAGGGGGTTGTAATTGATACTTCCCTTGACTCCTACCAAAGGCACATTAGGAAAATGTCCACAGCTAGTGATTATGTCTCTGCCCTTGGTACTTTGATTGCACCACCTGATATCTGCTGTAGTTAGGACAGAAAGTCTCCTTGCCCAGTTGCTCTGCTGGTGAGGGTTTAGGAATGCATCTGTCTTAGGTAGATGCTTGAGGAGCCAAGCATGGAACAGTGGGGCACAACACCTCACTAACTTCCCCCTTTGCTTCTCATTCCTCTGATGTACTGAGTAGTAGAGATCACCCAGCAAAGTTGGCACTGGGTTCTTCAGGATGAACAAATGGATTGCATTCTTGCTGATGAATCTGGGCTCATCTGCAAATAGCACAATTCCATACACACCTAAAGCCAACAGAGCACAAACAGCTTTCCACTCCCCCAGGGAGGCCTTCAGACTAGCTTGAGAGATTAAGAAGTCCAGCTGAAACCCAGGGACACTAGATTTAGAGGTCATGTGTTGTTCAATCAAAGCAGGTTCCAGGTGCAAAGCTTTGGCTATCTCCCCATTGCTGGGAAAATCCATTTCAGGATTGAATGGGATCTCCCTCTTGATAGGCAAACCAGTCAAAGATGAGTATTCTTCCAAAAGAGGACCCAACTGGAAATCTTGAAATGTAAAGCATCTTAATGGGGGGTCATAGAACTGGATGCAGGTATGGATCAGGCTCCTCTGAGATGGGTCCATGTCCATAACTAAGTCAAGTATGTCCCCATAATGCTCCCTAAACAAAGGGATGTACTCTGGTGTAATCAGGGTTTGGATCCTCCTGAGGTCTGACAAGTCTGGTTGGAAGAAATGATAGGTAATGTTATTTTTCTTTGGAGCCATGATGCTGAAGACTGGGTAGAGTGCTGATGACAATGCTGAGAAGAGAGAGAGAGCCACTGATTGGCTGGTGCTGAAGCAGACAGCTAAAAACTGAAACAGATGCTGGTGAAAATGGGTCAAAGCTGCAGATGGGGTCAAAACCAAAACCTGATGAACAATGGATACCCTGAAAAACAAATAAGCACATGTTAATATGATGCAATGAGTATGCATGCAAATGAAATGCAAGGGTCTGTGACTGAGCTGGATCTGAATAAATGCCTTGGTATAGATCCATGTGTGTCTAAGAATTCCAGATGGAGGTCTAAGAAATCCAGTAACCAAGGTAGGGGACTCAAATAAAGAGCCACATGTCCAGGGTTTTAGAATCACAAGAACTATCCAACATGAAGCATTCTTAACAAAGTCAAAGTAACAGGGTATTCTGAGGTCAAGGTACCTGCAAACCTGTAAACAACCCAACCCCCTCACAGGTAGTGATCTAGAACAAGGATCCTCAGACTTGGATCTGTTATGAGAAGTGTAAACACTTCTAACCCGGAGGTACAGTGTTTACAATTACCATAACAATTCCTCCTCTAATTCACCTCAGTTTCTGAAGGTCAATACTAAAAGGTCATCCAGACTTAGCAGGCTTCCCAGATCCCCCTAGCATTGCAGGAAATCTGCAATACAGAGTTCTCAAGAAGAAACCCATATCTGAACCGTGTTTCATATTCCCGCACCAGACTGAAAATTGACTGGGAAAGAATATGATTCACTCTAGCCTAGGTGTCACTCAGGTCCCAGGTATAGGACCTAAACTCTCAATGGAACCCCAGCCCACCAAAACAAACCAGATCCAGCACAGACAGCATGACAGTATGATATATATGAAAACTGTAAAGAAAAGCAATAAATAAGGCTGTACAGAAAGCAGTAAATAAAGCAAATATACAAATAGCACATAACACCCCAGTAAACACAAATCAATCAAGCGCTAGGAGGAACCCACAAAAAGAACCAGAAGCCCTGGTTGCAATATAAGATTCCCCAGCAGAGTCGCCAAGCTGTCGCTCCCGACAAATGAAACTGGATCAAATGAAGGTACAGATGCGAACGGTCGGCGAGAGGGACAATGAGAACACACAGCCGTGAACTCACTGGAGAATGAATAGAGTCGCCAGCTAGGCATTTTTATCCCGGAGGAAAGGCAATGCTGCATAGGCCTAGAAAAAGATGGATAAGACGGTTTGCGAACCAGAGAGACTGAGAAAGGGGGTTGGTTACAACCTGGGAAGGTATTAGCACCCAGATTGTCCGCCGTACTCGACGGGATCCACGCTTAAAGATTTGTGTTTTAAAGGGGTAGTGTCAGTGCATTTTGTGTATAAAATAGCTGGAAAAGATGTACAGGTGTCAGTGTAAAGTGTATAAGTGATGTGTATAAATGAAGTGTCAGTGTGAGATCAGGAATGAAATGAATTGCTCATGATAATGAGGCTAAGAGAAAGAAGCTGGAAGAGGGGGAATGTACAGAGACTTTTGTTCGATAACCGTTAAGTTATGCCTACGTATCCTCTCGTGCAATGAGGAAGTCAGAACACCGTAGTTCGACCCAAAGAGACTGAAAGGATTGACTGGTGAACTGCTTGCAGTCTATGCTCAAGTGTATGATCTGTCTGGCACAGATGCAAACTGTCTTGCATTAGACAGAAGAAGCAAGTTCTCGTTTATGAGTGAAGGTGATGAGAAAAGAATCCCGAAGGAGACGATTATTGTTTGTTTTTGAGTTTTCAGTCTTTTATTTCTTTTTGGAGTTTGTCATAAGATAATGAGCTTAAACCTAAATCAATGGATTTGGTAAACTTATCACATCATCCCTCTGATTAGGGGTAATGAGAATTACCTTAAGTGTGAAGTCAGATTCTCACACTTAATCACCTTTGATGTAGGGTTAAGATCATTAACCTACTTGTGATTAATTAGATGTTTTTGTGATTTTGTTTAGTGTTAAGTAATGAGGTTAAGCCATAATCAGGGATTTAACAGGCTCATTACACTATCCTAAAAGAAGGATAATAGATGAGGGTGTTTAAACTGAAGAAGGATCCTCAGCTTAATCCATGATTAGGGATTAAACCCATGACAGAACAAACCTTTGATTAATGTGGATTTTATTAATGATATGATGATGAAGTGTTTTTTATGATTTGTAAGACAACTTGAGGGGGACTTGTCCATTAACTTTAGGGTTAGTCCTTCTTAACCAATCAAGGAAGAATTAGAACCCTAATGCAAGGCCCAAGTTACAAGTGTAATGTCTTGATGATTATTAGATGGATTAATTAAGAGAGTTCAACACCTTAAGGGTCCAAGACTTAGGATTAAAGTTATACACTCCATCCTAAAAGAAGGATGCAGGCATGATCTTAATCACAAAATCTTAAAGCCTTGAGGGTTTAGTCCCTGATTATGAGGTGAGAAGAGATGACTCAAGGAGAGACACAAAGGTAAAAACTATGGGGGAGACTAATCAAAACCCTAATTCATTATCATGCTTGGTAGGTCCTAATGTTTATGAGGCTTTCAAGAACAATCTTCAGATGAACCACCAGGAAGCAGATGAACAAGATCAAGAGAAGCAAAGTGACTTGCTTCATTCAAGAAGTCAAGTCACTTGAAGAAAGAAAGTGAGAGAAGGAAGAATGAGCAAGCTCAAACTCAAACACAAGTAAGAATGCAGCAAGGTATGCAAAATAAGATGAGAAGAAAAGTTATGAGAAGTGAAGGCAAATTTACTTCTCAAGTTTACTTACCACCTGAAATGTTAGAAAGGAATGCAATGCAATGCAAGATGAAATGAAATGACATGATGCTAGGCCAAACCAGAAGCATACACATGATGATTATGATGTTATGAAGTGCTGCAAACACGAGGCAAGACAATGGAGATGTTCATACAAGATTATGAATGCATATGATGCAAACTAAGGAGCATGAACAAGCATGAAATGTTATGAATCATACAAGACAAATGGCATGGCAAATGTGTAATGCAATGATCAATGATGCTTCATACATGTCTTAAGATGCCAAATGAACCACAAGAATGCACAATATGCAATGACAAGTCATGTTATGCAAGGGAATGCAAGAGGGATGCAAGAGAAGGCCCAAATTAGGGTTTACAAAGCAAACATCAAACACAAACTCAAAACAGAAGCAAACCCTAATATGAAAAATGGAAAATGGTACCTAAAGAAACCCTAGACCTATAATGAACCACTGCCCAAAGGGGAGCTCTCAACTCTCAACCAAACTCAAGATATGAATTTTACAAGTTATTAGGGTTTTTTAGGGTTTGTAACAAAAGAAATGCCAATCAATTGGAAAATGCAAGATCAAATCATGGCCTTTTTAACCTTGAAAATATATGTCCAATGGAAAACAATACAAAAAGAATCAATGTCTCAACCTTTACCAAAAGACAGAAATGAATTTTCAAACATATGATCAAAATAATGCATCCAAAATGATTTAATTCAATGAAAAATTCTTAAAATGCATCAAGATCAAAAAAGAAATTTGGTTTGAAGGTTGGACAATGTTTCTAAATGTCTTAGAACATTTCATGAATTTTTTTGTAATTTTTAAATACCTAAAAGTATTTTTAATTAATTAATTCTCATTAATCAATTAAAAATAATCTTTTAAATATTTAAAAATACTTTTTTGATGATAAAAAATAAAATAAAAATATTTTTGTGTCATAAAAATTAATAAAACCTTAAAGAAAAAGTTTCATAATTTTTATGATTTTTTAACTATTTTAAATAAATTGTGCAAAAATAAATGAAAGAAAAATGAATAAAAATGAATTAAAACTGAAGTATGCAGGATGGATGGCCAGGATGCGTCCAGGGTTCAAAAGGGGTTGACTGCGCGCCAGAATGAGGGGCCAGGATTGCCTCAGATCAAATTAACTTAAATAATAATTAATTAGGCTAACACGTGGATTAGGGCATAAGTGAAATGATCTGGGCCGTCAGAATGGGAGGGAAGTCAACAAGTCAAGGGAATCGTACGCTCGAAATTCAAACTGGCATTAATCACTGGATTAAGCCCTAATTACATTCAGGTGGCCGGAGAAGACCTCCGGTCGTCTTCTCCGGCCAGGGGGTCACCTGAAAATCTTCAAAACCTCCCAAAACGCAAAATAAATGAAAACTAAGCTATGGGAAATGATCCCCAACACCTCACGAACCAAACCCCTCTCTCAAAACAAATTTATCTAACCTAAACAAGCTGAATCGAAGAAAACAAATTCTAGGGTTCGTGAGCTTCAAACAGCAATTAAATCCTCAAAACAAATCCATTTCAAAAACTAAAAGCACCAGCATGATCAGGAGAGTATAAGGAACAAGTTTGTAACTAAAAAAGAGATTTCTGGAAAAAAATATTTGGAGCTACCTGAGATTTGTAACCTTTGATTTTGGAACTTTCAGGCCTCTTCTCCTTGCTCAATCTGCTCCTCTTGGTCCCCCAAAGTTGCTTGAATGCTCAAATGGAATTTATATTTGTTGGATGATGAGTTTCGAAGAGAACTGCTTCTGCTCAGTCAACAATGGCAGATGAGTTCCTGGCACTTTCAGGCTGTGAAGAAGGGTTGTTTATGACCTATGAGGTGTGTTGAGAAGGCTTGTGGTGTTGGTTGATGTGTTTGTGGCTTGTAGAGAGAGATTCGATAGAATCTGCAGCATGAAGGTGAGCTATGGCAGATGGGGGTTCAGGGTGTTTTTGGCTTTGTTTCTTGATGCTTTGTGTTCTATAGATCAAGGTGAGATGAATGGAGGCAAAGGTTTGGGTGTTTGCAGGCTGTGCAATGAAATTCGAATGAAGTTGCAAGTTGGAAGGTTTTTGTGTAAGTTGTGAATGTCAATGCTTCAGCCTTGGTTGCTTAGTGATATGGCCAGCAAAATGAATGAATAAACTAATGCAAGTGGCTGTGAGATGTGACCTGGCCTGCAGGGATAGGTGAGGCTACTTTTGCTAAAAATCCACTTTTGTGTAAGATAGGGCATGGAATGATACTAGGCAAGTACAAGTTGGGTGCTGGTGCAGCAAAAGGTGAGGGAGAGGCTAGCCCAAAGTCAGCAGCCAATGTCATAAGTTGGTGAAGTAGTCATGAGTGAAAATGCAAGTTGGCTAGCTTTATGGTTTTCCATGGAAATGCCTTGTTACATGAACCAAACCATGAGCAAACTTGGTCCATTTCTGATTTTTGTGACTTAGAGAACATTCACATGCTGGTTTGACATGAATTTGAGGCAGCAATCATGCATTGATTCAAGACTTAGCAAAATTCCCACTTGGTGCATAACTTGAAAAACAATGATTTTTGGCAACTTTGCATGGCCATAACTTTTGATCCAAGAAGAGTTTGATCATGTTCTTGTACTTTTTGAAAAGGGAAAGATGAGATCTACAACTTTCATGACCAAAGTTTTTCCATTTGAAGCATTTTTGGATCAAGAATCAAGGCTTGAAAATTGACCTAAAATGATGCATTCTTGAAAAGTCAACAAAACCCAAAAAGTCAACTTTTGCAAAAACCCTAAATTCTTGATTTCCATGAACTTCAAACTTCTTCCATGATCAAATAAAGATCATATACACTCAAAATGATGAAGATCACCCATTGGTTGGGTCATTGGGGGCCTCAGATGCCCTGATTTTGCACTGACTTGTCTGAAAAGTCAACTCTTGATCAGATGACTTCCCCATGGAATTTCTTCATGAAAATTGATATGCATACTCCCTATACCATATAGAGACCAATGGAAACAAGAATGACCAAAAAATTTGGAATTATGGCCTCTGAAACCAAAACCCTAATTCTCAGTCAACTGTGCAGTTCATCCTGGCTCTGCACCCACTCAAACCCTAGTTCTTGTGATCCCTCTGCAATTTTGACTTTGTGAGGATGTAACATGATATAAGAACACACATGGACCCCTTTGAGTTGATTAGTGGCCTTTGGAATGGCTCAAGATGCCCTGAGGTTGCTCAGATCACAAACCCTAGGTGCAGATGCCTTAGAAACTATCCAGTGAATCAAAAATGTACTATGAGATGATGTGCTTGTGTTTATGCATATGAGATGATCACAAGTCATGTGTGAATGGGTGAGGGCAAATTTGGGGTGTTTACACTATCATACTAGGAAGACCATTCTTAGCTACCGCCGGAGCTATAATAGACGTAAAAAAAGGAAAGCTAACCTTTGAAGTAGGTGAAGAGAAAGTTGAATTTATTTTAACACAATTATTACAATCACCAGCTATAGAGGATACATGCTATCTATTGGACGTAATTGACGAATGTGTAAGAGAAATGGAAATGAAAGAAACTACCTATTCTGAAATTATGAAAATTCAAATCCCTCCGATTTTCGAAGATGACAATTGGCGTGAACCATATCAGGATGATAGTCTAAGCGAAAGTTTAGCACTTACACCGGATCCCATGCCAAGTAAGAATAAACCTACATTAGAGTTAAAAACTTTACCTAAGAACCTAAGATACGAATTCTTAGACACCGAATGTACAAGACCAGTTATAATCAATTCCAGTTTAGGAACAATTGAAACAAAGAAACTTTTAGATGTCTTACAGAAATATCCAACTGCATTAGGATATAACATATCTGATCTCAAAGGAATATTCCCTTCAATCTGTATGCATCGTATTCTGCTAGAAGAAGATTGCAAAACCTCTAGAGAATCTCAAAGAAGAATTAACCCAATCCTTAGCACTGTAGTAAAGGAAGAAGTTAAGAAACTACTAGACGCTGGAATAATATATCCAATCTCTGATAGTAAATGGGTTAGTCCAGTACATGTAGTACCAAAGAAAGGAGGTATCACTGTTGTGAAAAACTCTAAAGGCGAATCGATATCACAAAGAGTAGTGACATGACATAGAGTGTGCATCGATTATCATAAACTAAACAAAGCCACTCGAAAAGAACATTTCCCACTACCTTTTATAGATCAAATGTTAGAACGATTAGCCAAGCACTCATATTTCTGTTATCTTGATGGTTACTCAGGATTTTTCCAAATCCCTATCCACCCAGATGATCAAGAGAAGACTACATTCACATGCCCTTATGGAACGTTCGCTTATAGACGAATGCCCTTTAGATTATGCAACGCTCCTGCAACCTTCCAAAGATGTATGATGTCAATCTTTGCAGATTTCATAGACAACATCATGGAAGTGTTCATGGACGACTTCTCTGTATGCGGGAAAAGTTTTGAAGGATGTCTATCAAATTTAGAAATGGTATTAGAAAGATGTGTAAGAGTAAACCTCGTGCTTAACTGGGAGAAATGTCATTTTATGGTCAGAGAAGGAATCGTACTAGGACACATTATATCTGATAAGGGAATTGAAGTTGATAAAGCTAAGATAGAAGTCATAAAAGATCTTCAACCCCCTAAGACCGTTCGAGAAATACGAAGCTTTTTAGGACACGCCGGTTTCTACCGACGATTCATCAAAGATTTCTCAAAAATCACTAAACCTCTTACCGGTTTATTAATGAAAGACGTTGAGTTCATATTCGATGAAGATTGTCTTAAGGCATTCGAAACTCTAAAAACAACCCTCATCACCGCACCAATCATGCAACCCCCTGACTGGAGATTACCTTTCGAAATCATGTGCGATGCGAGTGACTATGCTGTAGGCGCAGTTCTAGGACAGAGGAAGGACAAGAAACTTCACGCAATTTACTATGCCAGTAGAACCTTAGATTCTGCTCAGATGAACTACGCCACTACTGAAAAAGAATTGTTAGCAGTTGTCTTTGCGCTTGACAAATTTCGTTCCTACCTAGTGGGAGCAAAAATAATCGTCTACATAGACCACGCTGCTATTAGATATTTACTAACTAAGAAAGATGCTAAACCGAGACTCTTGAGATGGATTTTACTCTTACAAGAGTTTGATCTTGAAATAAAAGATAAGAAAGGTACTGAAAACGTCGTAGCGGACCATTTATCTAGAATAGAAGGTATTAAACCCGAACAAGTGTCAATTAACGATGATTTTCAGTATGAACAGCTGATAGCACAAATAGGAAGCGACCCAGTTCAGTTAGGCATAGATGAACCAGAACCCGTGGAAACAATCCAAACAACCATAGGACTGCCATGGTATGCTGACATTGTCAACTACCTAGCTGCAGGAGCTCTTCCACCTGATTTAACCTATCAGCAGAAAAATAAATTCTTTCACAATCTCAAACACTATTATTGGGATGAACCATTATTGTTTAAGAGAGGACCCGACGAAATCTTTCGTCGATGTATTCCTGAAGAAGAAATAGAAGATGTCATTGCTCATTATCATTCATCTCCTTATGGTGGACATGAAAGCACTTCCAAGACTTGTGCAAAAATCTTACAAGCAGGCCTATTCTGGCCTAATTTATGGAAAGATGTCCACATCGCTGTTATAAATTGCGATCGGTGTCAACGCACCGGTAATATTTCAAGAAGAGATGAAATGCCTCAAAAAGGAATATTAGAAGTAGAAGTCTTTGACGTCTGGGGAATAGATTTCATGGGACCATTCCCATCATCTTTCGGTAATAATTACATACTCGTAGCTGTCGATTATGTTTCAAAATGGATTGAGGCTATAGCTTCTCCTACAAATGACACACGAGTAGTAATTAAGCTTTTCAAGAATATAATCTTTCCAAGATTTGGTGTGCCTAGACTCGTCATAAGTGACGGTGGCTCGTACTTCATTTCAAAAATCTTTGACAAATTACTATCTAAGTATGGAGTCAGACATCATGTAGCAACACCATATCATCCACAAACAAGTGGACAGGTCAAAGTCTCAAACAGAGAAATTAAACAAATCTTAGAAAAGACTGTCGCCATATCTAGGAAAGATTGGTCATCTAAACTTAATGAAGCTTTATGGGCTTATAGGACAGCTTACAAGACACCCATAGGAACTGCACCTTTCAAATTAGTGTATGGAAAGTCTTGTCATCTCCCGGTAGAACTAGAACACAAAGCATATTGGGCGATTAAAACTCTCAATATAAACTATAATGCCGCAGGAGAAAAGCGAATCCTCGATATTAACGAATTAGAAGAGTTAAGATTAGATGCTTATGAGAATGCTAAGATATATAAAGAAAGAACTAAGCGATGGCACGATAAACGCCTATCTAGGAAAGAATTTAGTGTGGGAGACGTTGTACTCCTCTTTAATTCAAGACTTAGGCTCTTTCCTGGAAAACTAAAATCTAGATGGTCAGGACCCTTTGAAATAACTAGAGTGTTCCCGAGCGGAGCAATAGAAATTAAGGGTAGGAATAGTGAACCATTCACAGTAAACGGGCAACGTTTAAAACATTACCATAAAGTTGAAAATAGAGATTATGCAAATAGTCTAAGGCTTTTAGAGTTGTCCACTAATTTCCCTGATTAATCTACCCCTAAGCATTACGTCAGGCTTATGACGATAAAAACAGCGCTTAGTGGGAGGCAACCCATTTTTACCATTTTATTGTTTTATCGTTTTATTATTTTGTCATTTTATTGTTTTATTGTTTTATTTCATTATTATCATTATTGCTTTTATTTATGCATTTATTTCCTTATTTTATTTATTTTAATTTTCTAAATCACTTTTACAGATTTTCTAAAGTCTTTTCCACTTTCCTTCTCCCCTTGATTTGTTTCCTCCACATTTACACTAACTATGGCTAACCAACCGAGAAACATTATGGAAACCAAATTTAGAGGTAGGAACCAAAGAATGAAATTTGAAGAGTTATCACAGAGACCAATGGATTTGACTCTGTACCCGGATGATCTGACTATGGAAACTTTAGGAATACATGATAGCATCCTATACCTGTTTAACCAACTTGGATGGGAGAATGCACTAATAAAACAAAAGTTTGTGACTTACCGCGAGCTCACCCTTGAATTCTTAAGCTCCTTAGTTTACTTACCCGAGCGCGGTTTTGGATTCAGGAAAGGATTTATCAGTTTTCGACTATTCAGAATAGAATATGACTTTAACCATAAAGAACTAGCTGACTTATTAGGATTCCCTAGTGGACCCTTTGCTTTTACTACCACACAGGTAGAATTGATGGACATTGAGCTGGACTTCTTTTGGGGAACCTTAACCGGAAATTACCATCCTGAGCCAAATAACATGAACAACGATGAGATACATAACCCTGCTATCCGCTATTTCCATAAGATCCTTGCCCACACCTTCTTTGGAAAAGAAGAAAACCTTACTGGAGTATCTAAAGATGAGATATTCATTATGTCCTATCTGACTAATGGACAGCCAGTTAATGGTGTGCCTTTCATGATGCAAACCTTCACCCGAATCCAAGAAGAACCTGATCTACCCATATTGGTAGGAGGCCTTGTCACCATGATTGCTGATGCCTTAGGACTTAAATACCAATTACACAGGTGTAACCGTTTAGGTACCATCCGTCCTATGAATCTGACCTTTTGCTTTAACCGTCAAATCATAAGAAATTTAGGACAACCACCTTACGAGTACCTAATCAGGAATGAAGTAGTGACCCTGTTCACATTACCAAACCATGTTAGAGTCAGTGTTCATAATAAAGATAATTAGCTTTATGAGCTTACCCCTCCTGGCTATCCATCCACTCCTGAAACACCACAATCTTACAAGATAAGGGATGATATAATGACCGATGTAGAAAGTGACCCTGAGACACCTCCTGGTTACCATGACATTGAACACACTGATGAAGTGATTGAAACCCCTGAAGTAAATCAAGTAGAATATGCTGACAACTTAAAGAAAATTATGAATACTCTTGAAGTTTACCAAGCCGATATTAATGCTGTTAATGATGAGATTAAAAGCATGCGATTGGACGTTATAGGTTTAACTGACATAATGTGTGAGCAATTCTACCACTTAAACTCTACACTTGAAGATTTGAAGAAGCAACTTTGAAAAACGCTGTAGTGATTTAACTTATTTTACTTCTCGCTTTTGTTTCTAGTTAGTTTTAACATTTTGCAAACATTTTCGTACCTTAATTTTATTAATGTAATTTTCCTTCAATTATATCAAAAGCAAAGTACTTCTAGTTTTACCATTTTCCAATTTAATCAATTTCTATGCTTTCCATTACTTACTATTATATTTAAATTGATTAATATTTTATGATTTCTTGTGTGATGAAATTTGCTGCTAATATATGTTGATCCAATATTATATATAGTGTTTGTGTTGGAATTAAATAAATAGTGATAATAAATAAAAAACAATTTCATTGAACGTGTGAGATAATGCATTCTGTGAAGAAAAATTATAAGTTTTTAAACCCTCACGGTCGTCATCCATCTCTCACGATCGTTACAAGCTAATTAGCGCCTCACGACCGTCACTCATCCCTCACGACCATGACGACCCCTATTATACGAATTCTGAGAAACAGAACTGTTCTTCTTCGCAGAAACCACTTTTCCACTTCCAAAAAAATTAGAAACCCCCCATTATCTCCTCACTATCCCGTAACCTCCCATTACCCTAAATCAATTTCATTAACCTCTCCATTTATTCCAAACCTCTCACATTCACTCCTTTCACTATAATCAGAACCAAATTCTTCACATTTTTCATCTTCTCACAAAACTCAAAAACCTCTCATCTCTCATTCCCGTACTTGCATGCAATGGAAGAAATCCAATTTAGAGATGGTGAACATGGAGAAACTCAAAGACAAAAGTTTATCAGGTTTCAGAACCGTGGCGTCCAGCCCACTCGGTATGTCGACATTGACTGCTTGAAAGAGTTGGGATTGCTCAACGGCATGAAGCTCCTGCTTAGGCATGTTGGTTTGTGGCACTTGTGCAGTCAACCACAACCAACATTCGAACTCCTCACATTGGAATTTCTGAGTTCGTTTCAATATGTTACACCTCCCGGTTCATCAAGTAAACTCACCGGCATTGCAAAGTTCAGAATGCTCGGACGAGAGTTTGAAATCACACAAACAAGGATCGCCGAACTGTTAGGATTCGATCACGGCGACGACGCTCATCTCCGCGTGCCGGACAACTTCAGCGAAATCGCTTTCACCTTGTGGCACGACATCACCAACACCCGTGCTACTGCCTTTCAGAGTATGAATGCTACCCACATCCATAACCCGGCGATCCGATATTTGCATCGCATCATCTGCAATACTATTTTCGCAAGAGAGAGCAATCACAAGTTGAACTCCAAGGAGCTCTTGTTCTTGCACTGTGCCCTAAATGACGAGCGCATCAATGCTGCCCCATTCCTGTTGTCCCATATCCAGTCTGTAGCGCAACGAGGCGCAACCCCCTTCTACATAGGCAGGATTGTCACCACCCTCGCCATTCAGCTGGAGCTTGGTGACCTGATTATCCAATTGCCTCGCAGAGCCGCAGAGTTGCTTACAAAGAACTATTGCAGGTCCGCCCACTTGATATCTCAGAGAGAGGATGGCAGGTTCAACCCTGTTATCCAAGGCACCGTTTATCATCACATCACCTTGCCGTGCCGTGACCGCATCGATCCGTCCAACCGAGCCAACTAGCTATTTGCTTTACCGGATGCTGCCGGCCACGTCCCCATTATTGATGAGCAGGCCGATCCACCAGTGGACGAGATGCAGGATACCATGGATGTTGTTGAACCAGTACAGGACATTCCTGAGTCCTCCACCAGACAGCCACCTGCACCAGAATTCACACTTGAAGACGTCCTCCGTGCCATTCATCAGCAGAATCAGATGAATGCTGCACTAGAGCGAAGGCAAAAAGAGCAACATGATGCACTACTTTCAGCTGTTGTCATCAACCAGAGGACGACCGATGAGAAGCTCAGAGATATTTTTAGCGAGCTAGAGGCTTTGCGAATTGATATTACTTCTCTCACCGGCACCGGTTCTGATCCTGAAGCGACTCCGACCAGACGCTCCCGCACCAGAAGCCGAGGTCGTGGTCGTCAGCAGCCTTAGTTTATGTTTATGTTTATGTTTTTCCATTTCTGTTGTTTGTATTGTATTTTCCCCGCTATTATATCACAACATTGAGGACAATGTCTGATATAGTGTGGGAGAGATACCTTTCCTTTTTCCGCATTTCCCTTTCCGCACTTTCCATTCTGTTGTATTTCCTTTCCGTATTTTAATGAAACAAAGTAATATTTGTGTTATTTCTTTAGTTTCGAATTTTCCCCGTTTATTTAGCCATACCGAAATTTTTTATATTTTTATCTTCGCATTACCCAACATACCTATGAAATCATAGTTAGGAAGCTGAGAACGATTCAACAAGATCAATACAGTCTTGACACCTTAGACTTCCTACTTAAGCATTCCGTTCCGATAATTGTTACGACTACACCTTAAGTTTCAGTTCAAAAGTAACCCCTAGTAGTTTATACTAGCAGTCAGCACCGTCTGAACACAAACCACGTGGGGAGCCGATGAACATAAGTGTTTGATGTCTAAATCTATAATGATCCTTCATATCTCGATGCCAATAAAAATAAATTGCACCAAAGTACACGATCGCATATAAGAAACGAGAAATATGAGAAGGAGTCCATTGCGGGTTGGTTCAGAGGTACCTGGTTCTGAACTTGGTAGGGCGTGCTACGGCTCGATCCCCCACAACCTCCAAATCGGATAATATATATAGGGTTGCTACATTCGTGTACCAGACCCCGTGCTTATAAAGGATCAAAGTCACTAACCGGCTACTCCACTACGTGCATGCTAAGGAAAAGGGCTTAATGTGATTGCGCTAGATTGAAACCGGGTGAAATAAGATCGAAAGACTCTAGGTAGAATCGCAACGCAATTACCGAATGTTTCGTTTAACGGGAAGTCGACGACTTAGCTTGTTGCTTGTGTCATTAGTGTATCGTTAGTGTTTTATTCTAGTACCGATTTATCTAGAAAAACAATTCCTCGTATGGTTTGTTATGTGTATGCGTCGATGGAAACCTGTCCGATCATTTTTCAATCAACTATTTGCTTGAGGACAAGCAAAGGTTTAAGTTTGGGGAAGTTTGATAACGAGAAAAAGTATCATTTTATTACTATGTTTCAATGCCGTTTTATCGCACATTTATCGTATTAACACCCGATTCTTCGAGTTTTCTTTGTCATTTTGCAGGTATAACAATTATAGAGCTAAATAATAAGCCAAAAGTGAAATGAGCAAAAAAAAGCATGAAAAGAAGAAGAAGATAGGAATTCTGCATAATGCTGCATAATTGTAGCAGTCACGACCGTCACCATGCTGTCACGACCGTGACACGCTAAATGGGCCAGTCACGATCGTAACCAAGCCGTCACGACCGTGACGAGCTAAATATGAAGATAACGCCCGTGACACCCTTGTCACGAACGTGACAAAGGGAAAATAGGTTTACTTGGAATGAATTGGTCATGAACGTGCTACGTGAAGTCAATAACGTTTCCTATTCTTTCGCAGACCCAGTAACATAAGTTTTTCCTGGATTCTCTCTTCAACACCGAAGCCCACGTATGGATTCCAATTGCCAAGCCCAAATTATGTTTCCAATAAATAGCTTTATTTCAAAGTAGAAACTACAGAGTTTTATTTTAATTTTTCTTGCGGAAGCTCTGCCGTATTTCCATTGCACCCTATTTCATTATTTTTTCCAGCAATTGTTTCTGTTCTTGTTTTAATTTCCATATCCCAACCAAATCAAATAACAATTTCCAACATTAGGAAATTGTTATTATTTAATTTCTTTCAAGCCTTCAGCATTTCGTTTTGTATTTTATTTTCGATTCTGGTTCGCACTCCGAGCTTTCCAGACTGTGGAAGAAGGAGTCTTACATTATTTTTATTATTCAGGTTTTTAACTATTTCGCATTTAAATTAATTTAATTATTTATGTTAAGAATTTATTTTTATTACTTTATAATGCATATTTTATTTTGTGTTCATCTGCTTCTGCATCTGGCTGGTACAACAAATATGAGTAACTAAACAATTTAGGCGGTATGTAATTAAAATACACTAAATCGGTAAAATCGAATCTAGGCTTAAAACAATTAAGAACTTAAAATTCTGGCTGTGACTTTTTATTATAAACATTAATCTTTTTGTTACGAGAGTAAGGAAAGTGTAATAGGTTAGGTCAAGACCACGAGAGTGTGAGATTTTAACCAGATAGCTAAAGTTAGGCATTTAATTTAAACACAGCGAGAGCGCTTTAAAATGAATTAGACTTATTAAGTTTCCAAAAATTATTTCTAAACACTTATGGGCTAGCGAGAGCAGGCATATGGCTTTAGGAGTAAGATCTGAGATAAGACCACGAGAGTGTGAGTTAAAGATATTTAAACTGATAACGTCTACAGAATAAATTAAGTGAACCATCTTTATAAGCCTAGGTTAGATTGACCCGCCTAAGTTGACATAATTACATACCGACCGCCTTATTATTATTTCATTAAACTAAAATTTAATTCCCGTCTTTAATTCTTAAAAACAAAATCGTGACAACCATACACCTTAGCTAAACTAGTAAACCCTCTAACATTAAGTGATCATAAAGTCCCTGTGGGATCGACAATCTTTTATATTACTTCGATAGGCTGTGCGCTTGCAGTTAAAATACCGCTAGACACATAACATATTGCGTCCTTAGCCCATCACCCATCGTCGACCTTTTCATCCGACATTCATCCTATATCGTACCTTGCCAGGTGATCGTCCTCCACCTTAGATGATCGTCCCTCATCTTATCCCCAACAGAGCAGCCGTCCCCTGCTAGGTGATCGTCCTTCACCTTTGATGGCCGTTCCTCATCATTTATTTCTTCAACCCGATGGTCGTACCCATTATTTACCTTTAAAATCCCCAGAGAGTCTTATTACTTTACTTGATGGTCGTCCCCATCATGGCCTCTTTATTTCCCCAGCATGTCGGCCGTCCCCGTCATTGCTTCATCCCCAGCAGTCGTCCTCTGCTCGACGGTCGTCCTCCGTCACCCGCACTTTATAAATCATATGTCACTTCCTTTTTACAATCTATATCCCTTTTCTTCTTCATTTAGTGAGTGCAAATTTTGGACTGTCTTTGGTATTCAACCACAAGTTATCTTGTTTACCTGTTAAGCCGCTGCTTACATCCTGCATAGCTAACTCATGTTTGAATAGGGGCAGCTGTTAACACCCCAAATTTTCCCTCAATCATTCACACCATGGCTTGTGATTCTTTTCATTTTGCATAAGTTCAATCATATCATCTCATATTACATTTTTGCTTCACTGCATTGGTTCAAAGTCATCTGCATCTAGGGTTTGTGATCTGAGCAATCCCTGAGCCATATGAGTCACTCCAAAGGCCTTCAATCATCTCAAGAGGGTCCATGAATGTTCAATCATCATATTATATCCTCCAAAGATCAAATAAGTCAAAGAATCACAAGAACTGAGAAGGGCATAGAAGCAGAGCCAAGCTTAACTGCACAGATGACCTAAAATTAGGGTTTTGGTTTCAAAAGCCATAACTCCAACTTTTTTGGTCATTCTTGTTTCTATTGGTCTCTATATGATATGAGGATCATGCATACCAATTTTCATGAAGAAATTAAATGGGGAAGGCATCTGATCAATAGATGACTTCTTGAGCAAGTCAGTGCAAAATCAGGGCATCTGAGGCCCCCAATCATCCAACCAAAGGGTATTCCCCATCATTTTGAATGTGTGTGATCTTTATTTGATCTTAGAAGATGTTATAAGTTCACAAAGTTGAATAATTTCAAGCCATTTGCAAAGTTGCCATTTTAGGAAAGTGACTTGTAATGTAAACTTGCCATTTTGGGAAAGTTTTTCAACCTCCTCTTTTTGATTCAAAAATGCTTCAAATGAAAAATCTTTGGTCATGAAAGTTGTAGATTGGATCCTCCCATTTTCAAAAATTACAAGAACTCGTTCTAATTCATTTTAGAACAAAAGTTATGGCTTGTCAAAGTTGGGAAAAATCACATAAATTTCACTTTTACACCAAAGAGGGAAACTTGCAAATTCTCATGCCAAGCATTTCTATGACTTGAAATGGACTTCTATACATCATAACATCATAACACATTGCCTAAAACTCAGAATTGGCCCAAGAATTTCCAAGTTTCATGACTTGTGCATGAAGAAATCAAGAAAGGGCCAAACTTAATGAAAATTGCAAAAACCCCCATAAGCTTCAATCTACTTGCTGGTTTGCCTCAATCTCATTTCCATGGTCATCCTTGAATCAAGCTGCAGCAGACATGCCTTTGCCCTAGGCCTGAAACAGCCCATACCTCAAAGTACACAGAGCCTTGACTTTTTGCAAAACAAGCCATACCAATCAGCATAGTCCACACCAACTCCACATGCCTATCACATCTTGATACATGGACCAAACACAAGCCATTTGACATAAGAACATAGCCTGAGCTCACCCACAAGGAAGCAACCACAAAAACTCCCCCTTTTGCATTTTCTATCGAATCCCATAACTCAGCCATCTATTCTAAAAACTTCTTCCACCATTCATCTTCAAATCCATCACTAATCACAAACCACCCCTTACTTTGCCCTAAAAGACACCACACACCAAATACGATTTTTTTCCCTTTTGAACTGAGCTTCACTGAACTTCAAAGAAATGACATAAACACTTCAGCCAAGCATCAAGGAAGCTCAAGGGAGGTTAGAGGAGGTTGTTTGCATCAAGCAGAAGGCTCAGACAACCCCATTGGCAAAGCTCCATCTCAGGTATCTTCTTGAAACTTTTTTCCAGAACTTGTTTCTTTAGTTATAGAATGGTAGAGTGTGTTCCACTGATCACAATGAACCTTGAATGGTGAAAAATGGTTGAGTTTTGAGTGTGTATGCATGTTCTGAAATTTTGTTCAGTTTTAGGTTTTTGTTCGAATCTTGTTGTTGATGAAAAATAAATGAAGTTTGATGTTGGATTCTTGTTCTATGGGGTTTGGGGATCATTTCTGGAGATTTGGGGGGGTTGATTTGGCCTAGGGAATATTTTAGAAAAATCTCAAGGGAGAGGTGGCCGGAGAAGATGACCGGAGGTCATTTCCGGCCACCTGAAAGTCATTAATGCTTTAATCTAGATTAGGGCTCAGTTTGAATGTAGAGCGTACGATTTTGTTTCCCGCGCGTGTCCAATGGCTTAGATCATCCCACTTAACCCTAATCCACTTAATTAACTTAATTAATTAGGGTTTAATTTTAAATATGCCAGTTTGAATGTGGACCCTCAGATCACGCGCCATTCAACTCCCGCGCATCCCATTTGAATCCTGGCTCTTGGATCTGTTTACTTTTCATTTAATTTCATTTTATTTTCCTTTTAACTCATTTGTTTTGACCATTTTATTTAAAATAGTAAATCATTTCCAAAAACTCTTATTTTTTGCACCATGGCATAAAATATTTTTCTCTTTCTGAAGAAAATTTTTATTTTATTTTTTGCATAATTTTCGTATTTTAAAAATATTTAAATGTTTATTTTAATTAGTTAATGAGAATTAATTAACTAAAATAGCATTTAGGTTTCTAAAAATCACAAAAAAATTCACATTGCATTTTAATACATTTAGAAACATTATCAAACTCTTCAAACAAATTTCTTTTTGGTTCTTGACATATTTTGACATTTTTCTTTGGAATTAAAGTTCTTAAAAGGCAATATTTTTTTTCTAACTTAGAAAAATTCATTCTGCCTAACCATGAAGAGTTTGATGATGGTTCTTCTTGCATTGCATTCTTCATATCATGTAGTTTCTAGGGAAAAATTGATTTGAATTTATCTTTCATTTTCAATTTGATGTGCCTTTTTCCTTTTGAAGTGCCTTAAAACCCTAGCCAACTTGAGAAAATCATAACTTCCTTAGGGTTAAGAGTTAGGTCTCCTCCTTTGGGGTGTGATATCATATGGGTTTAGGGTTCCTTTGATCCCATTTTCAATTTTCTATCATGTCATTTGCTTCTGATTTTGGATTTTTGCTTTGTGTCTTATGCATGAACCCTAATTTTGGCTTTCATTTGCATTCATCTCTCATTTGCTTGCATGAACTTGCCATGAGATTTTGTGCATCCACATGACATATGAGACATCTTAGGATACATTAGACTCATGTTTGATCACTTCCTCATTCATTTTCCATGTTATGCATCCATTGCATTTCATAAACTTTCATGAACTTTCATGGTTCAAAGCATGCTTCATTTGCATCCTCATCCTTGTATGATCATCCACAATCCTTGACATGTGTTTTCATCATCTCTTAGCATCATTAACATCATGTTTATGCTTCTGACTTTGGTTTGCATCATTGCATTTCATCTCATTTTCATGTCATTTCATTTTCTTGTTGCTAACTTTTCAGGTGGTAAGTGTCTGAGAAGTGAATTTGCCTTCACTTCTCACAATCTCTTCTCATCTCTCTTATGCATTCATTTATGCATTTTACTTTTGTATTAGAGTGAGCTTTCTCATTCATGCTCCCTCCCCTCTTTCTTCCTTCAAGCAACTTGTCTTCTTAAATGAAGCAAGTTGTCTTGCTTCTCTATGCTTCTCCTTCTCTTCATCCTGCTTCTTCCATGGTGGCTTTCCTCTTGGAGATCTTTTGCAGGCCTCATAAACCCTAGGAATACCCAAGCATGATAAAAATTAGGGTTTGGTTAGTCCCCCCATTAGTTTTACCTTTGTGTCATCTTTGTGTCTTCTCTTCTTATCTCATAATCAAGGACTAAACCTTAAAGGTTTTAAGGCTTTGTGATTAAGTTTATGCCTGCATCCTTCTATTAGGATGGAGTGTATAACTTTAATCCTAAGTGTTAAACCCTTATTGTGTTTAATTCCTTTAACCAATCCACTTAATAATCACTAAGACATCAAGCTCGTAACTTGGGCCTTGCATCAGGGTTCTAATTCTTCCTTAATTGGTTAAGAAGGACTAACCCTAGTGTTAATGGACAAGTCCTCCTCAAGTTGTCTTACAAACCATAAAATCCATTTCTTAACCTCACCATTAACTAAAATCCACTTTAATAAAGGCTTTGTTATGTCATGAGGTTAATCCCTAATCATGGATTAAGTTGAGGAGTCTTCCTCAACTTAAATGTTCTCATCTATTATCCTTCTATTAGGATGGTGTAATGGGTCCATTAAATCTTTGATTATGGCTTAAACTCATTACTTAACACTAAACAAAAACAACAAAAACATCTAAATAAATGCAAGTAGGTTAATGATCTTAAGCCTACATCATGGTGATTAAGTGTGAGGTGTTTACTTCATACTTAAGGCATTATCGTTACCCCTAATCAGAGGGAGGATGTGATAAGTTTACAAACCCTTGGTTTAGACTTAAGCTCATTATCTTATGACAAGTCCAAAAAGCAATAAAATATTGAAAACTCAAAAACAAACAATAATCATCTCCTCCGGGATTCTTTTCTCATCATCTTCACTCACAAACGAGAACTCGCTTCTTCCGTCTAATGCAAGACAGTTAGCACCTGAGCCAGACAGGTCATACACTTGAGCATAGACAAGTAAGCAGTTCACAAGTCAATTTATCTTTCAGTCTCTTTGAGTCGAACTACGGTGTTCTGACTTCCTCATTGCACGAGAGGATACGTAGGCATAACTTAACTGTTATCGAACAAAAGTCTCTGCATGTTCCCCCTCTTCCAACATTATTCTTTAGCCTCATCATCTTGAGCTTCACACTTTTTTCTTTGCACTGAGACTTCTTCACTTCACTTCACATTTCTTTTGCATTGACACTTGCATTCTTTTCCAGCTTTTGCACACAAAATAGCACTGACACTACCCCTTTTAAACACAAATCTTTTAAGCGTGGATCCCGTCGAGTACAACGGACAATCTGGGTGCTAATACCTTCCCATGTTGTAACCAACCCCTTTCTCAATTTCTCTGGTTCGCAACCGTCTTATCCATATCTTTTCTTAGGTTTATGCAGCATTACCTTTCCTTCGGGATAAAAATGCCTAGCTGGCGACTCTATTCATTCCCTTCCCTCTCGCCGACCGTTCGCGTTTGTACCCCTCTTGGCCCTGTGTCATTTGGTGTGAGCGACACATCAGAGTCCTCTTTTTAAACAAATGAAGTTGGTAGTCAAAAAAGCATCTTTTTTACAGCAGGTTATGTTGTTACTCTTTGGTGTAAAACTTGGAGTCTTATTGCTGGTTTGGAGGAGCAGTGGAGCAGGTCTGTGAATTGTGTATGTATCAGACATTTAGATCTATTTTGGTGAAATATTGTAGCAGGTGTTTGGCTTGATGTAGCAGTGTAGTAACAGGTAGGTTTACGTTGGAGGGTTGTAAGAGAGTTGGTCAAAGAGCAGATTGAGGCAGGAAAGTGACTTAGCAAGATTTGAATTAGTACAAACTGTGATTTGGACATTGTAGGGACCAAAGTTTATAAACTAATTACTAATAAATGAATTAAAATAAAACTTAAATTAAAATAAAAATATGCTTAAGAAAGTTGACTAAATAACAAAAAATAAATTAAAATAAATTAACTAATTAAGAGATTAGACCAATTAAACTATAAATCTAGACTAAACAAAATCTTAAATTGACTAAATTAATATAAATAAAATATAAATTAAGATTCATTCTAAAGCTAAACTAAAACAAATTAATTTTAAATTAAAATTAAACAAAATCTAAATTAAACTAATTAAAAGTAAACTTAGCATAGTATAAACTAATTAAATTAGTTAAACTAACTAAAAAAATTAAACATTAAAAATTAGACTAAATAAATTATGCATTAATGAAAAATTAAACTAAAAAATATAAAATATAAATATATTTAAGCTAAGTTAAAAATGCATTAAACTAAATTAAATAAAATATTAAAAATAATTCTTAAATAATCTAATATAAATATGTAACTAAGAATTCAAATAAAGATAAATAAATTACAAAAAAGGACAAATATAATTTTAAATCGAGATAAATTCAAAAATCAAGAACAGATTTAAAAGTGAATAAAAATGTATAGAAGAATGAAATGATTAATGAGATTTTTAACTAAAAAACACAAAAATGATTGATTTTCGATATATCGACAAAAATGCGTCAAATGAACAAAAACAATTCTGAAACAGTCCGGTCAAAATTTAGGGTGTGACAGTTGCCCCTATTTAATCATCTTAAACCTGAATGTGTGAGTAGAAAATAAGTTTGTTTTTAAGACATTCAAGGTAGATAAGGATAAAATATTAAAAAACCTAGAATTTTGACCGAATGCAGATGAAATGCATTGTAGATGAAAGCATGAATGGTCGAGTTATGCGGGGAATAATGTTATATGAGATAGACTAAGACAAGATTACATCAGGAAAAAAGCTCTGAGAACAAAGAGAATGAAGAAACACAAACGTCATGTATTCGAAGTGATAAATCAACAGGTTCATGTGTAATCGCTGACACTGAGAATAACAATAGATGAACATAAAAGAAACCCAAAGTGTTGGTTCAACTAACACAAGTAAAGTTAAGTTGACACTTAGGACGACAAGAAAATATTCAAAGTGAATGTGCAGTGGCACGATGCGACCAACTGACACTAAGGGTATTAACAATGAAGAAACAACATCCATGGATTGGATTGGACGAAGTGAAATAAAAACAGACATCCATGGATTGTATTGAATGACAAAGAAGAACAACGTCCAAGGATCGTATTGGACGAAGTCGAATAAAATCTGACATCCATGGATTGGATGCCAAAGAGGAATAACATCCATGGATTGTATTGGACGAACATGAGAAATGACTTTCAGGAATGCCACTGAAGGTAAAGACAAATCTCTATATTCAGGAATGGTATTGGATATGTAGATAAAAATTTCAGGAATGGCACTGAAGGAACAAGTTATCCAGGAATGACACTGGATTGGAAGAATATATCCATGAATGGCACTAGAGGAATAATACAAAGACTCATGAATAACACTGGAGGAATATGATATCCAGGAATGGCACTGGAGGAATAAGATATCCATGAAAGGCATTGGAGGAATAAGATATCTAGGAATGACACTAGAGGAATAAGATATCCAAGAATGGCACTAGAGGAAAAAGATATCCAGGAATGAAACTGGAGGAATAATATATCCTAGAATGGCACTGGAGTGAAAGATATCCAGGAATGGCACTGGAGGAATAAGATATCCAAGAATGGCACTAGAGGAATAAGATATCCAGGAATGGCACTGGAGGAATACGATATCCAGGAATGGCACTGGAGTGAAAGATATCCAGGAATGGCACTAGAGGAATAAGATATCCAGGAATGGCACTAGAGGAATAAGATATCCAGGAATGGCACTGGAGTGAAAGATATCCAGGAATGGCACTGGAAGAATAAGATATCCAAGAATGGCACTGGAGGAATAAGATATCCAGGAATGGCACTGGAGGAATAAGATATCGAGGAATGGCACTAATGGAAAATGAGGATAAAACACTCTTGTTATGCATATTATATGAACTTGTTATGATGTATCATCAAACACATGTAATGAAGATGCTGACAACAAGGCTTGACTCTCTTATGGAGGTGACAAGATTGGAAGACTAATTCTTCAACACTGCGAGATCACTGTTATTCTTCCCGGGGACTAAAGATGTTGATGTTGAACAGACTTCTGCCACATTAATAAAATGTACCAAGTTGATGATCCTTGGAGAAGGGATGAAAAGTTTTTTGGGGATTCTTCCAATAAATTGCCCCAAATAAGCTGACTATTGTAGATGAGCTGATCGTTGCTTCAACTTAACTGATTCTGAACGAAATATTTATGGTGCACTGGAAAACTTGCCCCACTATGAGTCTTGTAAATTCTTTTGGATGAACCAACTCTGAGATGGGATTGCACTGAACAACCAACCTTGAACTGATTCTCAACATGGTCTGGAAGGAACTTGCCCCTGATAGGATCACCAGCCAAGTTCTTAACTGTTTGAAAATTCCTTGCTAGAAAAGATAGTTCGCGAACAGAAACATTTGTACAATCATGGTAATTTAAGAGAAAATGCACCTTTTGAAATTAAAATCATTGTTGGAAGAAAAGAAAATGAATCACTAGTCAAAACACGGCGGTCTATGATATTCAAAGTGAAAGGTAAAGCAAAGATATGTACAAAACAAAATGACTTGCAAAGATCTTTTTGGAGTCAGTTTACACAAACTTACTGTAGTATGCTTTCAGAATAACCTTTCCTAAATTAGGTCTTTTAAGGGTTGTATCGTTTCCTGGTTCACGGTTTATGAAACAAAGATAAAGGCTCAAAATTGTTTGTACCCACCCTTCTTCATGATAAATCTCCAATCCTACATTCAATTAAATCTACACACATTTATCTTGACAACGTAAGGGTAAAGATGATGATTTGAGGTTCACTGGAAATGACAATAATTTTATTTGGCTTTGATGGATGTTTGTAGTGACCCATCGATTTTGGACATGGTGGTCACTAAATCTTGTTTGTTTGATGTTGAGGGTTTGAGGGCCTCTTTTGCTTGATTTTCTTTTTTGAACTGATCCCTAACTTTTGCCTAGGTCCTTTTTTTGACTTAGCGGGATTTTTTTTGTACTTTTGAAATTTTGAAAGCTTTGACTGCCAAACCATTGGTTGTAATGGATCATCTTGTAATTTGAATGTGTAATCAAAATAATTGAACAACTACCCTGCCCCAGGTTAAGCATAAGGGTTTAGATCCGAAAGAAACTCCTACTTCTAGGCTCGAAGTGGTGAACTAGGGATTAACACCTTATCTCTCCAGTGTTTGGGAATTGAAACAATGCCTGTACATCACCGACAAGATTTTATACGAAAGCAAACCACAATAGCTATAGGTATTTTTTTCATCATCCTCCCTCAAACATTCGCATAATCAAAAGTTTTGAACAAAAGGTATATATGTATTTTTTTGAAATAGAAAATGTAAAGACATAAATAAACAGATGAACTGAATTCAAAAGATTGCAAATGCTCATTTCATCAATCAAAGAAGTACAAACATAATTGAAAGGCAAACAGTTGTTAGGAATACAAGGAAAATACAAACATAAAGGAAACAAAAGCCTAGTGACTAATCAGTAAAGAAGGATGAGCTGTCCTGTCTTGAAACACTGGCTTTAGGGAGAACTGGTTGAAGTTGATTGAAGCTTCAAGTTGCATGTCGTGGCAAAGGATTGTCCTTGAAATTTGGATTGGGATCACGGAAGGAGAGGATCTTGTCTCTGATCAACTCTTTCACTCTCGTCTTTAAAGCAAAACAATGTTCCAAGTCATGGCCTGCTCCACCCTGATTAAATTCACAATGAAGGTTTGCCCTATAGCCTGGTGGGAGAGGATCTAGAGGAGGAGGCATAGGTCTAGTGGTTATCAAACCATTCTGAACCAAACCAAGATATAAATCCGTGTATGTCATGGGAATAGGGTCAAAGTGAACCCTATCACGATTCTGAGTTTGTCCAAAAAGTTGGACATTGAGGAGCTCTAGCTGGTTGAGCAGCAATCACAGGAGCAACAACAACAACATAAGCTTGATTATCATGTTAGGCCATGTATTGAGGTCTTCTACCTACATCGAAAATAGCATTGGTCTGATCTTCCCTCATGCTTTGGAAATTCCCAAAAGGTTTCTTAGCAACATTGGAAGACTCAACAACTTTGGACACTTTTCCATTCTTAATTCCTTCTTCAATCCTCTGTCCAATGGTAACCAGATCAGTGAAACTGGAAGAGACACTTCCGATCATTTTTTCCCAATAGAAGGGAGCCAAAGTATCCATGAATATACTAGTCATTTCTTTCTCAGCTAGGGGAGGTTCAACCTGAGATGCCAACTCTCTCCAACGTTGAGCATATTCCTTGAAGGATTCCCTCTCTTTCTGAGACATATTCTGCAATTGATGGCGATCAGGTGCTGTGTCCAAGTTGTACTTGTATTGTTTCACGAAAGCATAACCCAAATCCGCCCAGCTTTGTATACGATCTTTCTCAAGCCCCGTGTACCACTTCATAGAGGCACCGCTCAAACTGTCTTGAAAACAATGAAAAAGTATCTTGTCGTTCTTGGCGTAAGAAGCCATCTTGCGACAGTACATCGTTAAATGGAGCTTTGGATAGGTGTGCCCCTTGTACTTCTCAAATTCTGGAATCTTGAACTTGGAAGGCACGATGAGATCAGATACCAAACACATATCACTTGCATCAACATTGAAGAAGTCATTACCCTCTACAACCCTTAATAATTTGTCAATAGCTCGATACTGCTCACGACCAACTTCAGGTTCAACATAATCTTCAAAATCGTCACCCTGAGTGCTAGCAGCATTGTGTTCATGGGGAATTTGGCCAGTATGAATCACAGGTCTGGATTCAGTGAAAATAGGAACTTGAAAAGAGGGTCTAGACGCCTGACCGACCATAGAAGTAGTAACATGAGGTGGAGAGTAGTTATGCGGCAAACCAAACTCCGGCAGAGTTGAAGGTGGCAATTGGGTAGGCTGGGGTTCGACAATAGCATTTTCAACCTCTTGGATCACAGTCCTATGAGGTGGCTCTCCTATGGCAATCAAAACTTGAAGCATTTCGGTCAACTTCGTCACACCCGTCTTCAACTCCTCAATTTCCATTCGGACCTCAGCATTATGAACCTCTTGTTCTGACATCCTGCGTCTGCGGTAAGCTCGGGTTCTGTATCGGCTACGAAGCTTCAATTTGACAGTCGACGGATAACTGGGATATAGAGACAACTCGAATGACCGGGTGTGTAAAAAAATGCAAATGATGCAAATGGTATGTGTAACACCCCCAAATTTGCCCTCTTATTTATTATCAACCTCGAGCGATTTACGCTTCATTCTTGCATCATTCCACATATCATTGCATTGCATTTGAAAAATAAATAAATCATCATCCTTTGCCTACACATGAGGTGTGTGGTCGATCGAGGCTTGCCTAACATTGGAGTTCAAGAGAAAAATAATATCCCAAAAATAATCCAAACCATTTCCAAACTAACCAACCAAAAAGGGAAAAATTCACCTTTCCCTCCCTTTTCTTTCCCTTTTCCTTCCACTTTCTTTCCACATTTCCTTTCATTCTTTCCCTCTTATTTTTCCACTTCAATTCTACTCCATTTCCCTTGGAAACTTCCACCATGTTCTACCATCTTCTAGAGTGTTCCAAGGAATATTCCTTTTCCAACCCTAACCCTAACTAACTACCAAACCATAATTTTGGATCCCAAGCCTAATTTTTGGGCCCCAAACCTAATTCCATTCCCAAACCTAGCTCCAAGCCTAGCCTCTATATATTCATTAATTACTTCAATGCAAGGTTCCCACAATTTTCCAACTTTTCACTATTTCACAATCACTTTTTCTCTCTAACTTTTCCTCCATTTCCATTTTCACCAAAGCTTTTTTTGAATAAGCTCTTCAAGTTTCACATTGAAACTTGAAGATCTTAAAGCTTAAGCCTTCAACCTCCATTGTTTTTGGATTGTAGAAGAAGAAGCTAATGATTGTGGTGAGGATTTCGGCTTATCCGAAGTGCACGAAGGTTCAAGCATCAAGAACGCATTTATTTTGAGAATCCGCGGTTTACATAGTTTGCGCTTCGATCAAGCTCTGATTCTTGCGACATACACCGAAGCACTTCTCCGCTTCGTAGGTTGGTGATCTAAATCACTTATTCCTTAAGTTATTCTCTTCATCTCGCCATTTTGGCATTCTTTAATTACTTTTCGTTTTGCTCGCGATCAATTTCGTTTCCGTTATGTATTGCTTGCGATTTATGATTGTTAATGGATTAGGATTTAAGGCGTTGATAGTTATAGGTTCTATCATGTGTAAATAAGCCCCAATTAAGTAGAAATTAGTGTTAGCATGTTCCTAGGTATGTTAGGGATCATTAGAAGTGAGTTTGTGGTTAAAAGCACTTATTTCCTAACTTTTTTCACATTTTGGATCAGTGTTAACCGGTTAACGCTTGCGTTTTAGCCACAAATTGCTGCTGTTTTAGGTCTGTTAACCGGTTAACCATTTGGTTAACCGGTTAACGCTGTTGATTTTTTGGATTCTTGGCTTATTTGATAGCTTAGTTCTTATCTCTAGTGCCTCTAACGTTCATACATGTTTAGGTATTGATTTTAGGGAATTTTTGGGTCCATTTCCAGTAGCTCATTCCCCCATTTCGAGTCGTTTCGACGCATTTCCGTTCATGTTACGTTATATGCGTTTTTGTGTTCTTTTGTGTATAGCTTGAGTTCTTGCATTTTGTTGCCATGTTTGTGCATTATTTGGCATGTGATAATCATGTTGCATTCTGTTTTTACATGTTTCACATTGCATTAAATCATTTTGCATTTCCATTGTATCAATGTATGTGGCGTAATCATGTATGTATGTGCATTTGGTTGCATTTGTTTGCATGCTTGATCATATCATTTACATCAATTCACTTCTAAATTTTGTATTGAGTTTGGCATTATTGTTGAGCTATCATATTGCATGTTCATAATCAATAGTCATCATGTCCATATGCCATGTTCATGTGCCATATATTTTGCATGCTTGTTGCATAATCAACCATGTGATACATGCTTGCATAATCTCCCAAAAATGTCCATTGATCTTTCATTTGTATATGTTGATTTAGGTTCAAATGCATGTTCATGTGGAAATTAGTGCATGTTTCATTGAGTTGTGCATTAAAATATGAAAATAATCAAATCTGGAATTTGCATTTCATAGTTGTTTTTGCATATAGGTGCTGTAAAATGTATGCTGTTTATTTGTTTGCATGCTGTATTTGACCTTTTACACCTACCTTTCCATGCTGCATGCTGGCTGTAAAAAGCTGATTTGTGTTATGCATTGTTTTCATGGCTGTTTGTGTATTAGGGGCTGTAATAGGTGCTAAATTTTTGTTTTAGCATATTTTAGACACCCTTAAACTTAAGATTGAGTCTAGTTTAGGTCCAAGTTGCCTTAGGATTTGTTTGGTATGTGTTTACCTCATTCCTTTTTTAATAAATATGCACATTAACCTTTGTTTTGTAGAGGGGAAGATTGAGGTAAGTTTCCTTCACCCTATCCTTTATTCTTTATGCATTTTCTTTATGCATTTAATTCATTTTTCCTTCCATATTTGTGTTTGATGGGATTCCCCCCTTTGTTAGGACCAACTTACCTTCCTAAGGAAGTAAGTTGCATCCTTTTTTCTTCTTTCTTTTCCTTTTGCTCTTTAGGATTAGAAAACCTCATAAACCATTAGGATCTCCCTTTTGTATATAATAAATAACTTAAGGTTGGTCTTAGTCCCCCTTAGTTTTTGTCCTTTTCCGATTTGAGTCTTCTTCTCTCATCTTCAAACAAAATCTAAAAGACACTTAATAAAAACCGAACATTCTTGTACACCATGAGACTTTGTTGCGGAGTACTTATACACGTCCTGTTTCGGGGCGAGGTGTAAGTATTTACCACGATGGATGGGTCTTAGTATGAAAATGTCCACAAAAAAACTCCAAAACACTTCTCATAAAAGACAACCAACAAAGTCATCGCGTCTTCTCTTCTCATTTCCTAATCTTTGCGGACGAATGCGACTTGCCTCGACAGTTCAAACAGCAATACGGTGAACACCCTCGAATTAGAGCCGGTAACACCTGAGCTAGAGCTATGGCAACGTCATCCTAAAGAACACAAAAATAGTCCCCGCCTTAGTTAGGCGAACTATGTCGACTCTGATCCTCATTTTCCTGATGAGGTACGTAGGCAGTGGGGTAGGGCCCATTCGAGCACATTCTTTATTTTTCCTACATTTCCCCCTTTTAGTTCCATTCTCTTTTCTAATTCCCTTTATCATCTCATTCTATTCCAGATAGCAGTTTTATTCAGCAACATCTTTTATTTCTCACCCTTTGAAACAAATAAGCGTGGATCCCGTCGGGTACGACGGACGGTCTGGGGTGCTAATACCTTCCCAGGTCGTAACCGACTCCCAAACCCAGATCTTTGGTTCGTAGGACCTTGTCCTTTCCTTCTTCCTCAGGTTTGTGCAGCATTACCTTTCCCATCCTTTCGGGATAAAAATACCTGGCTGGCGACTCTACCTTTTCCGCGCCACTTTCGCGTTTGTACTAGGATGAAAATCCTGGGAGCGACAGCTGGTGACTCTGCTGGGGACCGAACCCAGAATCTCTGGTTTCCCTTGTAGAGTCAATCCTATCGCTTGTCTGTTTTTGTTTCTTTCGGGGTTTGTCTGTTTTCTGTTGTGTGCTTTAGTTTAGCTTTACTGTTTTCATTTATGGTTTTTACTTTACTGCTTTACTTTAGCACATTTATTTACCGCTTTCAGTATTTATTTTCCATGCATCATATTATACTGGACTGTCTGGCTGTGTTGGTTTTCATTTTTTCTGTGGGATGGGAGTTACGGTGAGATAAGCCAAATACCCGGCTTGAGTGCACTTTAGGATTAGAGTGGACATACATTGTACTTCTATGGTATCTCACCATGATGAGTGGCGATGTGCTCCACACCTAGATTGCGATCGTCTTGGGACTATTCTATGTGGGGATTACCCCACTTCAGGGTACGTCCTTGATAGTTATGTGCATCTGGTGACCGATCTTCGAGGACCTTAATGGGAACACCCCTCTCCAGTGATGACAGTGGCAAACCACATTTGTTGGCAAACCCACTCGCATCCGAGGGTCCATTGGGAACTCGCATAGGATGGCCTGGCTCTTTCATAGTAATCCAGTCAAGGCAAACTGTTCGTATGAAGATAGTATTGTACCCTTCAGGATGAATGTACTATTGTTTCTCGATTCAGTGCTTGAAGTTGGGGACTTATGAGGGATGCTTGTTTTCCCCATACTCAGTTGAGACCTCCCTAGTTAGTACATAATGCCAAACCGATTCCCTTATCTGGTCATGAGCCATTTCTCGAAAATGGTGAACATATTATTGCTATCCGGCTTTGAGAGTCCGTGATGTTGACTCGGAGTAGCATACCCGTGAGATGGGAAGGGTTTACAGGTTTGCAGGAACCCTGAAACTTCCAACATACCCACTTTGCCAGCATTGTTCAGTATTATGATCAGGTTCAACATGGTCCTTTGGTTAGAAATCTAGGATTTTGGTGGTACTGTTATTACGATTATTTAATAGCACATGACTGTCTTCTCAGCACCAACGTCAGACCAGTGATCGCTAGACCTTTGATCACATGCCAGTGCATTGCATAACATCCTTTGCATGCTCGTATCACTAACACATGCTTACTCATTTGCAGGGTCGCATGTCGTATCCTCATGAACATATCATACGCATTTACTGCATGATTTGCATATTTTGCATTTTTACAGGTTATTCGGACTTCCTAACTTATTCAACTTCAGGAAATATAGTTGGTCAACACGTTCATCGGTATCCAACAAAAAGAAACCGAGTGAGAATGGCTGAACGAATGCAGACTGATCTCAATGAGCTCCGACAGAGGATGGATCAGTTCATGGACATGATGACCGGCATTGCTCAGAATCAAGAGCGTCTCAGGTTGATGGTTGAGCAACCCCATGGGAATGCTAATACTGGAACCCCGATTGAGAATCTGGATCCTAACGCTGCCCATAACGGAGGGTCGAATCTAAATGGGACTGCGGCCCGTAATGAAGACACTCAGGAGGACCAGTTCACTCTACTGGATGCTGATATGGGTAATATGAATGAGGTGAACAATCGAAGGTATGAAGAGCTGGTAGAGAAGATTAAGGCTATGGAATGTCAGAATTCCCTAGGCATCGATGTAACCAATCTTGGGTTAGTGCCAGGAGTCAGAATCCCTCCTAAGTTTAAGGTGCCATCATTTGACAAGTACAACGGCAACACGTGCCCTAGAACTCACATTCATGCATACTTTGGAAGAATCTCGGCTCACACTGATGACGAGAAACTTTGGATGCATTTCTTCCAAGATAGTCTATCTGGAGCTTCATTGAACTGGTACATGAAGCTGAGCAGGGTCTCTATCCGATGCTGGAAAGATTTAGCTGAAGCTTTTCTCAAGAAGTATCAATATAATATTGATATGGCTCCAAACCGCACTCAGTTGCAGAATTTGTCTCAAGGACCCAAGGAAAGTTTTAAGCAGTATGCTCAGAGGTGGCGTGAGCTGGCCGCACAGGTTCAACCTCCATTGCTCGATCGGGAAATGGAAGACATGTTTATGGGCACCTTGCAAGGTGCATACTTGGATCGTCTGGTCGCTTGCCTGTCCATCGGTTTTGCTGATATTGTCATCGCTGGAGAAAGGATAGAAAATTTCCTGAAATTAGGAAAGATCCAGGATGCAAGCAGTGTTGGTTCTTCTGGTGTGAAGAAACCTTTTGTCAATGGCCAAAGACGAAGAGAAGGCGAGATAAATGTTGTGTATAGAGGCCGAGACAGAGGTTATTCTCCAGGTTACTACCAAACAGCTGCAGTGACTATTACGCCACAGGTTCAACCACAACCTCAAGGTCATCAATATCAAGCGCAGAGACCAAATCAGGAAAGAACAAGAGCGAGAAACTGCAGATTGGATCCCATCCCATGCCCATATGATGTATTGCTTCCAGAGCTGCTAAAGTTGAACATGGTCGAGCTTCATACCATGAGAGCTCCTTCTCCTGATAATCTACCTCAGAACTTTGATGCAAATGCCAGATGCGAATTCCATTCGGGTGCCCAGGAGCACAGTATTGAGAAATGTTGGGCTTTTCAAAACAAGGTACAAGGCCTAATTGACTCCAAGGCGATTAATTTTGCGCCTCACCCAAATGTACTCCAGAATCCAATGCCTAATCACAACGGAGCCGGTGTCACGGTTGTTTTACCAGATGGTCCGCGTTAAGTTGGAATCTTCAGGAAGCAAATAAATCCATCAGTATTCAGATACTCTCAGAAATGGCAACTGTTTGTTTGTTTTTCTTAAATGTATTGTCTTCCCTATTGAGGGGAACTACGTCGCTCTGATTCTTCATTGGTCATTGGTCAATGGAGATACATAGGCAGAAGATCGTCAGGTCTTTCCGAGCAACCTTATAAGACAACTTTACTCCCCAGCTTCACTTTTTCCTTCAGATGTCTCGTGTCAGAGTCAGAATAACTAGAAGAAGAGGTATGATTGGGTATACGGCTTCAAATTGAAGATTTCAAGTCTGTGGGAAAGCTATTGATCACTGAAAGTATCCAAGACTAACAAGTCCAGACGGAGTCAAGCCTCCTCAACAACGGCAATATTTAGCTTCTTTACTGTATTTCCATTTGTAGTTCCTTTTATATGCAAAACATTTGTATACATGTATGAAAGTTGTTTGCTTTTGAATGTTATCAGTAATAAAACTCACATGTTTTTCTTGAAGTAATTCATTCGCATTCACTTATAATTTTGTATGTGCATATTGCAATACCAATTGTCATGCTCAAACTCTATGAAGGAGAATGACGAAGCAATAACCCAAGAATCTCTAATTGCGTGCTCTCGAATAAGACCCTGTTGACGATGTACAAGCTTTGTTTCAGATCCCTAAACACTGGAGATATAAGGGAGATAGACCCTCGTTAACCCCCTTGAGCCTTGAAGAAGGAGTTTTCTTCTCGCATGAAAAACCCTCACATGTAACCCAGGGGCAGGGTAGATGTCATCTAGTCGGACCAAGCGTTCAGACTTTCATAAAGGAGTGTATTTGAGGATCCATTACATTCCACTATGTTAATCAAGAAGTCCAAAGACCAGAAACCACAATGGTTATCCAAGTCAAAAGGTCCAAAGATTGAAAACCACAATGGTTATCCTTCATAGACCAAAGAATGAGGCAGTCACAGCCCTCGCCAAGCAATCAAGACAAACAATGTCACACGATTTGTTCAAAAAAGAAAGAAATGAAAAGCTCGCTAAGTCGAAACTTGAAAACAAGCGACTTGGGCAAAAATTAGGGCATCCCGCTGGACTTCACAATCAAAGATTCTCAAGAATCAGTCCAGGCAAAAGTTAGGGATAAACAAAATAACGCAAAAGCGAAAGACGAAATAGATTACACAAGAAAGATCCTTAAGAAAGATCAAAGTCGTGTGGCACAGACACGAAAGACAAAGGGGTGACTGACTCCAAACAACAACTTGATTGGTGCTTAAACTGATAGCAGCAATGGTTCCTCAACCAACACAAAATCCTTATGAAAGGTGAGTGCTTGCGAAAATTATCTGAAGATAGGAATGGAGAACGTCACGAAGAATGGGTGGGCACAAATAATTTTGAGCCTATATCCTTTGTTTCTATAACCGTGAACCAGGCCACGATACAACCCTCAAAAGTCCTAATTGAAACAGGGTTAATTTGAGAGTGTACTACCACAAGATGGCATTCCTGACTCTATGAGTTGTGCTAAAAGACCTTGTTGGTATTGCATGTGCATGCGTTCTTTCAATCAAAAGTAATGTCGCATATTAACCAATGATTTGTTCACAAAGGTTTGCGACACCTTTTCAAAACTTCAAGATTAACATGTGTGTTGCATTAGAATTTCCATTCTCAGAATAAACATTTTTCTGCTTGCATACATCTGTTTGGCATCATAAAACACTCACATGCGGAAATTCAGTCCAGAAGCTTAAGCTTGCCAAGTTGAGAAGTCTAAAACTTCTGAAAGACAGTCACGTCGAGGTGCACTTTTCCGAGAAAGCTCCCTTGAGTAAGGACTTTCCCAACCAGTCATGGTAAGAGCCAACCAATCTGGGGAAGCTATGTGAAGCAATGTCCTCAAGAGTCAGCCAAACTGGGGCAATTAACTCGAGATTCAAATCTCTCTCAGAGCAATTGGTCAAAGACTCATACTGGGGCTAGCCACCCCAATCGCACGAGGATTCATTCCCGAAGACAGATAATCGGAAGTTCAGAATACCGGGGCAATTATACTCCTGAAGAGTTTAAAGACACCAAGTATTTTGTAAAATCCTCTTAAGGTAATGCCCGAATCAAAGCGAATGATCCCTAGCACGAGACTACTTGAAATCTTTACTCCTCAGTAGGATGCGGTTCAGTTTCGTTATCCCCAACAGACGTATGGAAGTTATCCCCAGTAAAGTCGTCAAACTTTTCTTCAGCAGGTTTCCTTGATCTTATTTCCCAGCAGATCTCAAACCAAGTTCTTCTCTTCTCCAGCTAGGAAATAAGGATCATCCCTAGCAAGAGTCGTCTTCCCGTAGTGAAGCACTTCTTACAAGAATCTAGAAATTCCCGGCAGTTAGCTGAACACCCCATAGAGGTTTGGAAAATTCGGGTAGACAAGAGAGTTCTCCTCAGAAGAGCCTTGACAGGTCTTCCCCCAGCTAAGTCAAAAAGTTGTCGATTCCCCAGCGAAATTTGTGGGGTGAAATGCAATCCCCAGCAGTGCAGGCATCCCCTAGCAGGGCCTTCAAATCTAAAGTCCAATTTATTTTTGGCAAAGGTAATGAGTCGATGCTGGCTAGTCAAACCCTTTCCCAGCAGGAATATCGGCAATCATCTTTCCTCCCCACATAGTCAGCAAAGATTTGTTACTTATCCCCTAGTGTCATGGGGCATCATGTCATACAATTCAGCATGTGTGTATTAAATCCAAGGTTGATATCCAAAGTCCACCCGCAGCGTGGCAATTTATCCAAAGTCCACCCGCAGCGTGGCAATTTATCCCAAGTCTCTCGTAGTGAGCAAAAGTCTCCCGTAGTGAGCAAAAGTCACCGTAGCGAGCAACAGCCCCCGTAGTGTGGCAAAACAATAAAGTCTCCCATAGCTGAGCAATGTGCCCCCGTAGTGTGGCAAAACACAGAAGTCTCCTGTAGTGAGCCAAAGTCTCCCGTAGCGAGCAACAGCCCCCGTAGTGTGGCAAAATATTGAAGTCTCCCGTAGTGAGCAGAAGTCTCCCATAGTGAGCAAAAGTCTCCCGTAGTGAGCCAAAGTCTCCTGTAGCTGAGCATTGTGCCCCCGTAGTGTTGAAAATTTTCAAAGTCTCCCGTAGCTAAGCAATGTGTCCCCGTAGTGTGGCAAGATTTCCAATGTATCCCCGCAACGTGGCAATGTGTCCCCGTAGTGTGGCCGAAATAAAAGTCTCCCGTAGCTGAGCAATGTAGCCCCGTAGAGTGGCAAAGTATTGAAATCCCCCGTAGTGTGGCAAGGCATTCAAAAGACCACCCGTTGTGTGGCATGTCATTAATATCCCAACAAAAGTCCACCTGTAGCGTGGCAAATCAGCAATCTCCCAGCGTTATTCCAAAGCATTCACCGATTCACTACTCCTCACGTCCGAGTTCTCCACAAGAAGAGTTCAGATGGTTGGGTTTATTTCCCTTTTCTCTTCCACCGAGTGCAAATTTTCTGGTTGTTTTTAGTATTCAATCCCTGCATACTTCAAACGTCTGAAAGCGATTGCTATCAGCCATTCAAGTCTACAGTGATTGAATAAGGGCAGCTGTAACACCCCAAAATTTGCGCTCTTATTTATTATCAACCTCGAGCGATTTACGCTTCATTCTTGCATCATTCCACATATCATTGCATCGCATTTGAAAAATAAATAAATCATCATCCTTTGCCTACACATGAGGTGTGTGGTCGATCGAGGCTTGCCAAACATTGGAGTTCAAGAGAAACATAATATCCCAAAAATAATCCAAACCATTTCCAACTAACCAACCAAAAAGGGAAAAATTCACCTTTCCCTCCCTTTTCTTTCCCTTTTCCTTCCACTTTCTTTCCAAATTTCCTTTCATTCTTTCCCTCTTATTTTTCCACTTCAATTCCACTCCATTTCTCTTGGAAACTTCCACCATGTTCTACCATCTTCTAGAGTGTTCCAAGGAATATTCCAAGGAATATGAATATTCCTTTTCCAACCCTAACCCTAACTAACTACCAAACCATAATTTTGGATCCCAAGCCTAATTTTTGGGCCCCAAACCTAATTCCATTCCCAAACCTAGCTCCAATCCTAACCTATATATATTCATTAATCACTTCAATGCAAGGTTCCCACATTTTTCCAACTTTTCACTCTTTCACAATCACTTTTTCTCTCTCACTTTTCCTCCATTTCCATTTTCACCAAAGCTTTTTTTGAATAAGCTCTTCAAGTTTCACATTGAAACTTGAAGATCTTAAAGCTTAAGCCTTCAACCTCCATTGTTTTTGGATTGTAGAAGAAGAAGCTAGTGATTGTTGTGAGGATTTCGGCTTATCGGAAGTGTACGAAGGTTCAAGCATCAAGAACGCATTTATTTTACGAATCCGCGGTTTTCTTGGTTTTCTCTTCGATCAAGCTCCGATTCTTGCGACATACACTGAAGCACTTCTCCGCTTCGTAGGTTGGTGATCTAAATCACTTCTTCTTTAAGTTATTCTCTTCATCTCGCCATTTCGGCATTCTTTAATTACTTTTCGTTTTTGCTCGCGATCAATTTCGTTTCCATTATGTATTGCTTGCGATTTATGATTGTTAATGGATTAGGATTTAAGGTGTTGATAGTTATAGGTTCTATCATGTGTAAATAAGCCCCAATTAAGTAGAAATTAGTGTTAGCATGTTCCTAGGTATGTTAGGGATCATTAGAAGTGAGTTTGTGGCTAAAAGCACTTATTTCCTAACTTTTTTCACATTTTGGATCAGTGTTAACCGGTTAACGCTTGCGTTTTAGCAATAAATTGTTGTTGTTTTAGGTCCGTTAACCGGTTAACCATGTTGATTTTTTGGATTCTTGGCGTATTTGATAGCTTAGTTCTTATCTCTAGTGCCTCTCACATTCATACATGTTTAGGTATTGATTTTAGGGAATTTTTGGGTCCATTTCCAGTTGCTCATTCCCCCATTTCGAGTCGTTTCGACGCGTTTCCGTTCATGTTACGTATTATGCGTTTTTGTGTTCTTTTTTGTATAGCTTGAGTTCTTGCATTTTGTTGCCATGTTTGTGCATTATTTGGCATGTGATAATCATGTTGCATTCTGTTTTTACATGTTTCACATTACATTAAATCATTTTGCACTTCCATTGTATCAATGTATGTGGCATAATCATGTATGTATGTGCATTTGGTTGCATTTATTTGCATGCTTGATCATATCATTTACATCAATTCACTTCTGAATTTTGTATTGAGTTTGACATTCTTATTGAGCTATCATATTGCATGTTCATAATCAATAGTCATCATGTCCAAATGCCATGTTCATGTGCCACATATTTGTCATGCTTGTTGCATAATCAACCATGTGATACATGCTTGCATAATCACCCAAAAATGTTCATTGATCTTTCATTTGTATATGTTGATTTAGGTTCAAATGCATGTTCATGTGGAAATTAGTGCATGTTTCATTGAGTTGTGCATTAAAATTTGAAAATAATCAAATCTGGATTTTGCATTTCATAGCTGTTTTTGCATATAGGTGCTGTAAAATGTATGCTGTTTGTTTGTTTGCATGTTGTATTTGAACTTTTACACCTACCTTTCCATGTTGCATGCTGGCTGTAAAAAGCTGATTTGTGTTATGCATTGTTTTCATGGTTGTTTGTGTATTAGGGGCTGTAATAGGTGCTGAATTTTTGTTTTAGCATTTTTTAGGCACCCTTAAACTTAAGATTGAGTCTAGTTTAGGTCCAAGTTGCCTTGGGATTTGTTTGGTATGTGTTTACCTCATTCCTTTTTTAATAAAAATGCACATTAACCTTTGTTTTGTAGAGGGGAAGATTGAGGTAAGTTTCCTTCACCCTATCCTTTATTTTTTATGCATTTTCTTTATGCATTTAATTCATTTTTCCTTCCATATTTGTGTTTGATAGGATTCCCCCCTTTGTTAGGACCAACTTACCTTCCTTAGGAAGTAAATTGCATCCTTTTTTCTTCTTTCTTTTCCTTTTGCTCTTTAGGATTAGAAAACCTCATAAACCATTAAGATCTCCCTTTTGTATATAATAAATAACTTAGGGTTGGTATTAGTCCCCCTTAGTTTTTGTCCTTTTCCGATTTGAGTCTTCTTCTCTCATCTTCAAACAAAATCTAAAAGACACTTGATAAAAACCGAACGTTCTTGTACGCCATGAGACTTTGTTGCGGAGTACTTATACACGTCCTGTTTCGGGGTGAGGTGTAAGTATTTACCAAGATGGATAGGTCTTAGTACGAGAATGTTCACAAACAAACTCCAAAACACTTCTCATAAAAGACAACCAACAAAGACATCGTGTCTTCTCTTCTCATCTCCTAATCTTTGCGGACGAATGCGACTTGCCTCGACAGTTCAAACAGCAATACGGTAAACACCCTCGAGTCAGAGCCGGTAACACCTGAGTTAGAGCTATGGCAACGTCATCCTAAAGAACACAAAAATAGTTCCCTCCTTAGTTAGGCGAATTACGTCGACTCTGATCCTCATTTTCCCGATAAGGTATGTAGGCAGTGGGGTAGGGCCCATTCGAGCACATTCTTTAATTTCCCTACATTTCCCCCTTTTAGTTCCATTCTCTTTTCTAATTCCCTTTATCATCTCATTCCATTCCATATAGCAGTTTTATTCAACAACATCTTTTATTTCTCACCCTTTGAAACAAACAAACAAGCGTGGATCCCGTCGGGTACGACGGACGGTCTGGGGTACTAATACCTTCCCAGGTCGTAACCGACTCCCGAACCCAGATCTTTGGTTCGTAGGACCTTGTCCTTTCCTTCTTCCTCAGGTTTGTGCAGCATTACCTTTCCCATCCTTTCGGGATAAAAATGCCTGGCTGCCGACTCTACCTTTTCCGTGCCACTTTCGCATTTGTATTAGGATGAAAATCCCGGGAGTGACAGTATGCAACACCATGCAATGCAGATATGCTTAGGGTCACAAGCACAAACAGACTCGGAAACTGGAAATAACTCGAAACTTCATATTTGGTAGACTGTAAGAGATTGGTTCTATATTTTGTACCCATAAAACCCTACTCACAAGATAATTTCTACGGTGAAGGTTTAGGATACTCAAGGTCACGAAAGTTCATAGTATTAACGCCCCACCGCAGGCTAGCTGCATTTTGACGATAATAACGACAAGGTCTACCTTGAGTGGAGTTCTCAGGCTAGGCCCCCAAGGGGCGAGCCCTTGGAGACTAACATTACACAACTACCAATATAGAAACTGGTTCTTAATGATGGATCCCAGAATCACAACCCTTTCATGAATCAGGTCACGCGATAGGCTAGCTGCGTTGTGACAAGATCTACGAAAAGTCTAACTATCTGGGGGAGCTTTCATGCTAGGCCCTCAAGAAGCGAGTTCTTGGAGACTAACACTAATGACTACCAATTCTAACCTAGGTTTTCCCTCTTCTTTTTCTATAACTCAGATTTACTTGCAATGTAACACCAATATCCCACAGACAAGTAATATAAATGAGCAAATAAGAGAAAGCAGTAAAAGAACAAATAAACCGACATAATTAATAAACATAGAGAAGACAAAAAGATAAGATCAACAAAAATCACACAAAGATAAGTTAGGATCGACCCTCTCTAGCATGGAGCAAATCCCCAGCAGAGTCGCCAACTGTCATACATCAAAAAAAATACGATCCTTGCGATGGCACGCGGAAAGAAAATAAAAGAGTCGCCACCTAATTCTATTTATTCTACAAGAGAAAAGGGAGATATAGATACAACATAAAGGAAGGATAAGAAATGGTTTACGAAACCAAATTCTAAGTTCGGGAGTCGGTTACGCAAGGGGAAGGTATTAGCACCGCTCACGTCTGTTGTACTCAATGGGAACCTCTTAGCTAACTGTGCTATTAAATGTTGATCTAAGTCTTTGTCTTCTAAATGGTTACTAATATGTTTGTTTTAAAAGAAAGTTTTAAATTATTATTATTATGACGGAGAAAGATTAAAATTTTTTTGTTAGGGTGACAGAGAGATAGTTAATTTTTTATTATTGTGCTCGTGAAGGATTAAAATCCTTGTGCCTACGTATTCCCTTATGCAATGGGAAAGTCAGAGCTTCGTAGTTCGTGCAACTACGGTTTGTGTTTTTTAATTGAACGATTGTTTAAAACACATTCTACTACTAAGCATTGGCTTATACTCGCAGTGGAGGTTGAAGCGCTAGCCTGTTTGCGAGATAGAATGATTTAAATAATGTTCGTTTAAAGAAAAGGTGTTTGACCTTTGTTAAATGTTTTAAAACGAAAGGCAAATGGACCACAACTCGAGGGCTAGCCTCAAGAGTGATTGCATTCAAGGACCGTGGAGTGCTGGACTCCATAGTTCAGTTATTCGTTGATTAATTGTAAAGTGATTTGCGTTTGTTGGTGAGTTTTAAGTCGTATTCTTTTAATGCGAAAGGGCGAATGAATTACAGATCGAGGGCTAGCCCCAACAGTAATTCAATTCAAAAACCCGAGGGATGCTAGATTCCTGAGTTTATTTCTTTGACGATTTTGATTTAAGATTTATGTTTTGAAAACAAAAGAGCGAATGAATTACAAATCGAAAGCTAGCCCCAACAGTAATCCAATTCAAAAACCCGAGGAATGCTAGATTCCTGAGTTTAGTTCTTACGTTAATTAATTATGTGTATTAAGAGTTGATTGTTTTTGTTTGAATATTTATTTTGTAAAGATGACTTAGGGTTTAATATTTTATAACGAAGGAGTAAATGAAACACAACTCGAAGGCTAGCCTCAAGAGTGGTTCATTAAAGAACCCGCAGAATGCTAGATTCCGAAGTTGAGTTCCTTGTTAATTAATTGAGACGCGATGAGGATCGTGCAGATGGCAATCACCTAGTGACCGACTTACGTGTGTGTAAAATGTAGGCGCGAATGAATTGTTTTAATTAAATATGTGAATCGATTTCTAGTTCCTATGGATATTCCTTGCAATGCGAAACTATAAAAATAAAGGCGAAGAATAAATTGCGTACAAAATAAACGGGACAGGGATACAATATTAATTTACACGGGATTGCAAAGAAATAAAGGGTATCATTGTAATTTGCCCAAGAGGAAGCGTGTGTGTAGTGTATGAATATATTGGAACCGTTAGAATTTAATATAGTAAAAAAGGTGCGAGAAATAAATAAATAAAAAAAATAGATTAAATAGGGTGAAATAAATTGTAAAAAATAGAAAAAATTAAATAGAATGAAAATAAAATAAATATGGCCTCATATCGATCACGATTAATCGAAAACGATTAATCGTGGCTTTGTTATATCATCAGCCCCATAAATATAAAAGATCCAAGTAATATTTGAAATAAAAAATAAAAAAATAATTTAAAAAAAAGCTAAGAAATAAGATAAACATAGTAACAATTAAAATAAAATAAATAAACAAAATGGGGGGTGCATACTAAGTTTATGTGTGTAGATAATAACAATAAACATGGGCTGAGCCCAAGATTAAGTTATAAAATAAAATAAAAACAGAAAATAAGAAAAAGAAAAAAATGTTAATCAGGCAAAAAATGTCAGTAGGAGAAAGAACCTACCCTCTCCCCAAATATCTAAACACGATAAAACTTCAAGTTCCAAACGCGTTTCCAACAAATCACAGAAACCCAACCTATTTGCGGCGGCGGCGGAAACGATTCGCTCACCCTCATCGTCTCATATCTCTCGCGTGATTCCTCTTTTTTTTCTGGCGTTCAACACTCTCTCTCTCTCTATATCGCGTGCAGTTTCACAATCTCCCTCACGCGGTTTCGGTTGTAGCGGCGCCGACGGTTGTTGAGATGGTCGGTACGTTGTTGTTGTGGATCGATGGGTGGTGGCATTTTGGTTGGAGGTAAGGGTTTGAGTTCCGATCCCTCTCTGTTTCTATTCGGTGATGAGTGATATGAAAGGGTTTGGGGGTCACCGTAAGGGGAGGCAGGTTCGTCGGAGATGGTGGTAAAGGGTTGTGAAGTTTGGGGTTTGTGGTGATGAGTGAAGAAGAGCGAGCGACTGAGGTAAGTGGTTTAATGGTTTTCTTCGTTTGGTGAGTTATTGAGAAGTTACAGGGTAGAGGAATCAAAATCCCTTTTTTCGAAAAGTCAAGTCACTGTATGAATATGAAGAGTGAAAATACAAAAGGTTTTGGTTTTTCTGTAATCTATTTTTTTCTGAAAATTTCACCACCCCCTGGTCCGTTTTCCTTTCCCTTTCTTGTTATATGATTATCCCCTCCTCCTTGTTTGCATCAGAGTCCTCTTTTTAAACAAATTAAGTTGGTAGTCAAAAAAGCATCTTTTTTACAGCAAGTTATGTTGTTACTCTTTGGTGTAAGACTTGGAGTCTCATTGCTGGTTTGGAGGAGCAGTGGAGCAGGTCTGTGAATTGTGTATGTATCAGACATTTGGATCTATTTTGGTGAAATATTGTAGCAGGTGTTTGGCTTGATGTAGCAGTGTAGTAAGAGGCAGGTTTACGTTGGAGGGTTGTCAGAGAGTTGGTCAAAGAGCAGATTGAGGCAGGAAAGTGACTTAGCAAGATTTGAATTAGTACAAACTGTGATTTGGACATTGTAGGGACCAAAGTTTATAAACTAATTACTAATAAATGAATTAAAATAAAACTTAAATAAAAATAAAAATATGCTTAAGAAAGTTGACTAAATAACAAAAAATAAATTAAAATAAATTAACTAATTAAGAGATTAGACCAATTAAACTATAAATCTAGACTAAATAAAATATTAAATTGACTAAATTAAGTCAAAATAAATAAAATATAAATTAAGATTCATTCTAACGCTAAACTAAAACAAATTAATTTTAAATTAAAATTAAACAAAATCTAAATTAAACTAATTAAAAGTAAACTTAGCATAGTATAAACTAATTAAATTAGTTAAACTAACTAAAAAAATTAAACTTATTAAACATTAAAAATTAGACTAAATAAATTATGCATTAATGAAAAATTAAACTAAAAAATATAAAATATAAATATATTTAAGCTAAGTTAAAAATGCATTAAACTAAATTAAATAAAATCTTAAAAATAATTCTTAAATAATCTAATATAAATATGTAACTAAGAATTCATATAAAGATAAATAAATTATAAAAAAGGACAAATATAATTTTAAATCGAGATAAATTCTAAAATCAATAACAAATTTTAAAGTGAATAAAAATGTAAAGAAGAATGCAATGATTAAAGAGATATTTAACTAAAAAACACAAATGATTGATTTTCGATATATCGACAAAAATGCGTCAAATGAACAAAAAAAATTCTGAAAAAGTCCGGTCAAAATTTAGGGTGTGATAATTGCCCCTATTTAATCATCTTAAACCTGAATGTATGAGTAGAAAAGAAGTTTGTTTTTAAGACATTCAAGGTAGAAGAGGATAAAATATTTAAAAACCTAGAATTTTGACCGAATGCAGATGAAATGCACTGTAGATGAAAGCATGAATGGTCGAGTTATGCGGGGAATAATGTTATATGAGACAGACTAAGACAAGATTACATCGGGGAAAAAGGTTCGAGAACAAAGAGGATGAAGAAACATAGACGTCAAGTATTCAAAATGATAAATCAACAGGTTCATGTGTAAATGCTAACACTAAGAATAACAAACGATGAACACAAAAGAAACCCAAAGTGTTGGTTCAACTAACACAGGTAAAGTTAAGTTGACAGTTAGGATGACAAGAAAATATTCAAAGTGAATGTGCAGTGGCACGATGCGACCAACTGACATTAAGGGTAGTAACAATGAAGAAACAACGTCAATGGATTGGATTGGACGAAGTGAAATAAAAACAGACATCTATGGATTGTATTGGATGACAAAGAAGAACAACGTCCATGGATCGTATTGGACGAAGTCAAATAAAATCTGACATCCATGGATTGGATGCCAAAGAGGAATAACGTCCAAGGATTGTATTGGACGAAGGTGAGCAATGATTTTCAGGAATGAAACTGAAGGTAAAGACAAATCACTATATTCAGGAATGGCACTGGATATGCAGATAAAAATTTCAAGAATGGCACTATAGGAATAAGATATCTAGGAATGACACTGGATTGGAAGAATATATCCAGGAATGGCACTGGAGGAATAATTCAAACACTCGTGAATAACACTGGAGGAATAAGATATCCAGGAATGGCACTAGAGGAATAAGATATCCAGGAATGGCACTGGAGGAATAAGATATCTAGAAATGGCACTAGAGGAATAAGATATCCAGGAATGGCACTAGAGAATTAAGATATCCAGGAATGGCACTGGAGGAATAAGATATCCAGGAATGGCACTAGAGTGAAAGATATCCAGGAATGGCACTGGAGGAATAAGATATCTAGGAATGGCACTGGAGGAATAAGATATCCAGGAATGGCACTGGAGTGAAAGATATCCAGGAATGGCACTAGAGTGAAAGATATCCAGGAATGGCACTAGAGGAATAAGATATCCAGGAAAGACACTAGAGGAATAAGATATCCAGGAATGGCACTGGAGTGAAAGATATCCAGGAATGTCACTGGAAGAATAAGATATCCAGGAATGGCACTGGAGGAATAAGATATCCAGGAATGGTACTAATGGCAAATGAGGATGAAACATTCTTGTTATACATAGTATATGAACTTACTATGATGTATAATCAAGTACATGTAATGCAGATGCTGACAAAGGGCTTGAATCTATTGTGGAGGTGACAAGATTGGAAGACTGATTCTTCAACACTGCGAGATCACTGTTATTCTTCCCGAGGACTAAAGATGTTGATGTTGAACAGACTTCTGCCACATTAATAAAATTTACCAAGTTGATGATCCTTGGAGAAGGGATGAAAATTTCTTTAGGGATTCTTCCAATAAATTGCCCCAAATAAGCTGACTATTGTAGATGAGCTGATCGTTGCTTCAACTTAACTGATTCTGAACGAATAATTTATGGTGCACTGGATAACTTGCCCCACTATGAGTCTTGTAAATTCTTTTGGATGAACCAACTCTGAGATGGGATTGCACTGAACAACCAACCTTGAACTGATTCTCAACATGGTCTGGAAGGAACTTGCCCCTGATAGGATCACAAGCCAAGTTCTTAACTGTTTGAAAATTCCTTGCTAGAAAAGATAGTTCGCGAACAGAAACATTTGTACAATCATGGTAATTTAAGAGAAAATGCAACTTTTGAAATTAAAATCATTGTTGGAAGAAAAGAAAATGAATCACTAGTCAAAACACGGCGGTCTATGACATTCAAAGTGAAAAGTAAAGCAAAGATATGTACAAAACAAAATGACTTGCAAAAATCTTTTTGGAGTCAGTTTACACAACCTTACTGTAGTATGCTTTCAGAATAACCTTGCCTCAATTAGGTCTTTTAAGGGTTGTATCGTGGTCTTGTTCACGGTTTATGAAACAAAGATAAAGGCTCAAAATTGTTTGTACCCACCCTTCTTCGTGATAAATCTCCAATCCTACATTCAATTAAATCTACACACATTTATCTTGACAACGTAAGGGCAAAGATGATGATTTGAGGTTCACTGGAAATGACAATTATTTTATTTGGATTTGATGGATGTTTGTAGTGACCCATCGATTTTGGACATGGTGGTCACTAAATCTTGTTTGTTTGATGTTAGGGTTTGAGGGCCTCTTTTGCTTGATTTTCTTTTTTGAACCGATCCCTAACTTTTGCCTAGGTCCTTTTTTTGACTTAGCGGGATTTTTTTTGTACTTTTGAAATTTTGAAAGCTGTGACTTCCAAACCATTGGTTGTAATGGATCATCTTGTAATTTGAATGTGTAATCAAAATAATTGAACAACTAACCTTCCCCAGGTTAAGCATAAGGGTTTAGATCCGAAAGAAACTCCTACTTCTTGGCTCGAAGTGGTGAACTAGGGATTAACACCTTATCCCTCCAGTGTTTGGGAATTGAAACAATGCATGTACATCACCGACAAGATTTTATCCGAAAGCAAACCACAATAGCTATACGTATTGTTTTCATCATCCTCCCTCAAACATTCACATAATCAAAAGTTTTGAACAAAAGGTATATATGTATTTTTTTGAAATAGAAAATGTAAAGACATAAATAAACAGATGAACTGAAGTCAAAAGATTGCAAATGCTCATTTCATTAATCAAAGAAGTATAAACATAATTGAAAGGCAAACAGTTGTTACGAATGCAAGGAAAATACAAACATAAAGGAAACAAAAGCCTAGTGACTAATCAGTAAACAAGGATGAGTTGTCCTGTCTTGAAACACTGGCTTTAGGGAGAACTGGTTGAAGTTGATTGAAGCTTTAAGTTGCATGTCGTGGCAAAGGATTGTCCTTGACATTTGGATTGGGATCACGGAAGGAGAGGATCTTGTCTCTGATCAACTCTTTCACTCTCGTCTTTAAAGCAAAACAATGTTCCAAGTCATGGCCTGCTCCACCCTGATTAAATTCACAATGAAGGTTTGCCCTATAGCCTGGTGGGAGAGGATCTGGAGGAGGAGGCATAGGTCTAGTGGTTATCAAACCTTTCTGAACCAAACCAGGATATAACTCAGTGTATGTCATGGGAATAGGGTCAAAGTGAACCCTATGGTTGAGCAGCAATCACAGGAGGAACAGCAGCAACATAAGCTTGATTATCATGTTGGGCCCTGTATTGAGGTCTTCTACCTACATCGAAAATAACATTGGTCTGATCTTCCCTCTTCCTTTGGAAATTCCCAAAAGGTTTCTTAGCAACATTGGAAGACTCAACAACTTTGGACACTTTTCCATTCTTAATTCCTTCTTCAAGCCTCTGTACAATGGTAACCAGATATGTGAAACTGGAAGAGACACTTCCGATCATTTTTTCCCAATAGAAGGGAGCCAAAGTATCCATGAACATACTAGTCATTTCTTTCTCAGCTAGGGGTGGTTCAACCTGAGATGCCAACTCTCTCCAACGTTGAGCATATTCCTTGAAGGATTCCCTCTCTTTCTGAGACATATTCTGCAATTGACGGTGATCAGGTGCCATGTCTTAGTTGTACTTGTATTGTTTCACGAAAGCATCACCCAAATCCGCCCAGCTATGTATACGATCTTTCTCAAGCCCCATGTACCACTTCATAGAGGCACCACTCAAACTGTCTTGAAAACAATGAATAAGTATCTTGTCGTTCTTGGCGTAAGCAGCCATCTTGCGACAGTACATCGTTAAATGGAGCTTTGGACAGGTGTACCCCTTGTACTTCTCAAATTCTGGAATCTTGAACTTGGAAGGCACAATGAGATCAGATACCAAACACATATCACTTGCATCAACATTGAAGAAGTCATTACCCTCTACAACCCTTAATCGTTGTCAATAGTTCGATACTGCTCACGACCAACTTCAGGTTCAACATAATCTTCAATATCGTCACCCTGAGTGCTAGCAGCATTGTGTTCATAGGGAATTTGGCCAGTATGAATCACAGGTCTGGAACTTGAAAAGCGGGTCTAGACGCCTGACCGACCATAGAAGTAGTAACATGAGATGGAGAGTAGTTGTGCGGCAAACCAAACTCCGACCAAGTTAAAGGTGGAAACTGGGTAGGCTGGGGTTCAACAATAGCGTTTTCAACCTCTTGGATCACTATCCTATGAGGTGGCTCTCCTATGGAAATCAAAACTTGAAGCATTTCGGTCAACTTCGTCACACTCGTCTTCAACTCCTCAATTTCCATTCGGACCTCAGCATTATGAACCTCTTGTTCTAACATCATGCGTCTGCGGTAAGCTCGGTTTTTGTATCGGCTACGAAGCTTCAATTTGACGGTCGACGGATAACTGGGAAATAAAGACAACTCGAATGAATTGATGAACAGCCCGGGTGTGTAAAAAAAATGCAAATGATGCAAATGGTATGCAACACCATGCAAAATAGATATGCTTAGGGTCACAAGCACAAACAAACTCGGAAACTGGAAATAACTCGAAACTTCCTATTTGGTAGACTGTAAGAGATTGGTTCTATATTCTGTACCCATAAAACCCTACTCACAGGATAGTTTCTACGGTGAAGGTTTAGGATACTCAAGGTCACGAAAGTTCATGGTATTAACGCCCCGCCGCAGGCTAGCTGCATTTTGACGATAATAACGATAAGGTCTACCTTGAGTGGAGTTCTCATGCTAGGCCCCCAAGGGGAGAGCCCTTGGAGACTAACATTACACAACTACCAATATAGAAACTGGTTCTTAATGATGGATCCCAGAATCACAGCCCTTTCATGAATCAGGTCACACGACAGGCTAGCTGCGTTGTGACAAGATCTACAAAAAGTCTAACTATCTGGGGGAGCTTTCATGCTAGGCCCTCAAGAAGCGAGTTCTTTGAGACTAACACTAATGACTACCAATTCTAACCTAGGTGTTCTCTCTTCTTTTTCCACAACTCAGATTTACTTGCAATGTAACACCAATATCCCACAGACAAGTAATATAAATGAGCAAATAAGAGAAAGCAGTAAAAGAACAAATAAACCGACATAATTAATAAACATAGAGAAGACAAAAAGATAAGAGCAACAAAATCACACAAAGCTAAGTTAGGCTCGACCCTCTCTAGCATGGAGCAAATCCCCAGCAGAGTCGCCAACTGTCGTACATCGAAAAAAATACGAACCTCGCAATGGCACGCGGAAAGAAAACAACAGAGTCGCCACCTAATTCTATTTATTCTATAAGAGAAAAGGGAGATATAGATACAACCTAATGGAAGGATAAGAAATGGTTTACGAAACCAAATTCTAAGTTCGGGAGTCGGTTATGCAAGGGGGAGGTATTAGCACCCCTCACGTCCATTGTACTCAACGGGAACCTCTTAGCTAACTGTGCTATTAAATGTTGATCTAAGTCTTTGTCTTCTAAATCGTTACTAATATGTTTGTTTTAAAAGAAAGTTTTAAATTATTATTATTATGACGGAGAAAAATTAAATTTTTTTTATTAGGGGGACGGAGAGATAATTAATTTTTTATTATTGTGCTCGCGAAGGATTAAAATCCCTGTGCCTACGTATTCCCTTATGCAATGGGAAAGTCAGAGCTTCGTAGTTCGTGCAACTACAGTTTGTCTTTTTTAATTGAACGATTGTTTAAAACACATTCTACTACTAAGCATTGGCTTATACTCGCAATGGAGGTTGAAGCGCTAGCTTGTTTCCGAGATAGAATGATTTAAACAATGTCCGTTTAAAGAAAAGGTGTTTGACCTTTGTTAAATGTTTTAAAACGAAAGGCAAATGGACCACAACTCGAGGGCTAGCCTCAAGAGTGATTGCATTCAAGGACCGTGGAGTGTTGGACTCCAGAGTTCAGTTATACATTGATTAATTGTAAAGTGATATGCGTTTTTTGGTGAATTTTAAGTCGTATTCTTTGAATGCGAAAGGGCGAATGAATTACAGATCGAGGGCTAGCCCCAGCAGTAATTCAATTCAAAAACCCGAGGGATGCTAGATTCCTGAGTTTATTTATTTGACGATTTTGATTTAAGATTTACGTTTTGAAAACGAAAGAGCGAATGAATTACAAATCGAGGGCTAGCCCCAACAGTAATCCAATTCAAAAACCCGAGGAATGCTAGATTCCTGAGTTTAGTTCTTACGTTAATTAATTATGTGTATTAAGAGTTGATTGTTTTTGTTTGAATATTTATTTTTTAAAGATGACTTAGGGTTTAATATTTTATAACGAAGGAGTAAATGAAACACAACTCGAAGGCTAGCCTCAAGAGTGGTTCATTAAAGAACCCGTGGAATGCTAGATTCCGAAGTTCAGTTCCTTGTTAATTAATTGAGACGCGATGAGGATCGTGCAAATGGATATCACCTAGTGACCGACTTACGTGTGTGTAAAATGTAGGCGCGAATGAATTGTTTTAATTAAATATGTGAATCTATTTCTAGTTCCTATGGATATTCCTTGCAATGAAAAACTATAAAAATAAAGGCGAAGAATAAATTGCGTACAAAATAAACGGGAAAGGGATACAATAATAATTTACACGTGATTGAGAAGAAATAAAGAGTATCGTTGTAATTTGCCCAAGAGGAAGCGTGTGTGTAGTGTATGAATAAATTGGAACCGTTAGAATTTAATATTGTACAAAAAGTGCGAGAAATAAATAAAATAAATAAATAGATTAAATAGGGTTAAATAAATTGTAAGAAATAGAAAAAATTAAATAGAATGAAAATAAATAAATAAATGGCCTCATATCGGTAACGATTAATCGGAAATGATTAATCGTGGCTTTGTTATATCATCGGCCCCATAAATATTAAAGATCCAAGTAATATTTGAAATAAAAAATAAAAAAAATAAAGAAAAAAAAGCTAAGAAATAAGATAAACATAGTAACAATTAAAATAAAATAAATAAACAAAATGGGGGGTGCATACTAAGTTTATGTGTGTAGATAATAGCAATAAACATGGGTTGAGCCCAAGATTAAGTTATAAAATAAAATAAAAACAGAAAATAAGAAAAAGAAAAAAAAATGTTAATCAGGCAAAAAATGTCAGTAGGAGAAAGAACCTACCCTCTCCCCAAATATCTAAACACGATAAAACTTCAAGTTCCAAACACGTTTCCAACAAATCACAGAAACCCAACCTATTTGCGGCGGCGGCAGAAACGATTCGTTCAACCTCGTCGTCTCATCTCTCTCGCACGATTCCTTTTTTTTCCCGGCCGTTCAACACTCTCTCTCTCTCAATCGCGAGCAGTTTCACAATCTCCCTTTCGCGGTTTCAGTTGTAGCGGCGCCGACGGTTGTTGAGATGGTCGGTACGTTGTTGTTGTGGATCTATGGGTGGTGGCGTTTTTGTTGGCGGTAAGGGTTTAAGTTCCGATCCCTCTCTGTTTCTATTCGGTGATGAGTGATATGAAAGGGTTTGGGGGTCACCGTAGGGTGGGGGGGGGGAGGTTCGTCGGAGATGGTGGTAAAGGGTTGTGAAGTTTGGGGTTTTTGGTGATGAGTGAAGAAGAGCGAGCGACAGAGGTAAGTGGTTTAATGGTTTTCTGCGTTTGGTGAGTTATTGAGAAGTTACAGGGTAGAGGAATCAAAATCCCTTTTTTCGAAAAGTCAAGTCATTGTATGAATATGAAGAGTGAAAATACAAAAGGTTTTGGTTTTTCTATAATCTATTTTTTTCTGAACATTTCACCACCCCCTGGTCCTTTTCCTTTCCCTTTGTTGTTATATGATTATCCCCTCCTCCTTGTTTGCATCAGAGTCCTCTTTTTAAACAAATGAAGTTGGTGGTCAAAAAAGCATATTTTTTACAGTAGGTTATGTTGTTACTCTTTGGTGTAAGACTTGGAGTCTTATTCCTGGTTTGGAGGAGCAGTGAAGCAAGTCTGTGAATTGTGTATGTATCAGACATTTGGATCTATTTTGGTGAAATATTGTAGCAGGTGTTTGGCTTGATGTAGCAGTGTAGTAACAGGCAGGTTTACGTTGGTGGGTTGTAAGAGAGTTGGTCAAAGAGCAGATTGAGGCAGGAAAGTGACTTAGCAAGATTTGAATTAGTACAAACTGTGATTTGGACATTGTAGGGACCAAAGATTATAAACTAATTACTAATAAATGAATTAAAATAAAACTTAAATTAAAATATAAATATGCTTAAGAAAGTTGACTAAATAACAAAAAATAAATTAAAATAAATTAACTAATTAAGAGATTAGACCAATTAAACTATAAATCTAGATAAATAAAATATTAAATTGTCTAAATTAAGTCAAAATAAAATAAAATATAAATTAAGATTCATTCTAAAGCTAAACTAAAACAAATTAATTTTAAATTAAAATTAAACTAAATCTAAATTAAACTAATTAAAAGTAAACTTATCATAGTATAAACTAATTAAATTAGTTAAACTAACTAAACAAATTAAACTGATTAAACATTAAAAATTAGACTAAATAAATTATGCATTAATGAAAAATTAAACTAAAAAATATAAAATATAAAAATATTTAAGCTAAGTTAAAAATGAATTAAACTAAATTAAATAAAATCTTAAAAATAATTCTTAAATAATCTAATATAAATATGTAACTAAAAATTCAAATAAAGATAAATAAATTACAAAAAAGGACAAATATAATTTTAAATCGAGATAAATTCTAAAATCAAGAACAAATTTAAAAGTGAATAAAAATGTATAGAAGAATGCAATGATTAATGAGATGTTTAACTAAAAAACACAAAAATGATTGATTTTTGATATATCGACAAAAATGCGTCAAATGAACAAAAAAATTATGTAAAAGTCCGGTCAAAATTTTGGGTGTGACACCTGGAAAATGGTATTAGTATCCTCTGTAGGGAGTACTTCAGGTTGAAAAGATGTTACGGGTCGTACATAATATACCTCAAAACTGGCCCATGTTGGCATGCACATGTTTGGATTTATGGTGTAATGCTCCATGATGATGAAAATGTTGCACTTTGGAGGATGCAAATGTAATGATGATTATGCACATGCGAATGCAAAGAGATCTCCTGACAAGGAGACTGCAAGTATCCCAGGTGACTTGACTGGGGAGAACTGATGATCACCGCATTGATCTGATCCATCCTGGTGAGGAGGAAACAACTATGTGGGGTACGTTATTAATGATACACCGGCTCTGGACTGTCGCCACTGCCAAAAATAAATTGGACTTTGAGATTGGAGAGCCAAGACCATGCTGGAGATGGACTCTTCTTGCTAGGTACGCTACCCGTTGAACTCCATTAGGGAAGTGATAACCTTCGGACTTAGCTGGGGAACCAGATGTATGGCACTGCTGAGGAAGCAACTTGCTGGGGAGGACAGACATTCCTTGTACTATTGGGGATTTCCCCTGTATTGAAGGGAAGTCTCTACTTGGGGGGAACACCAATATTTTGTTGCCTTGCTGAGGGAGATTTTAACTTCCCACTCTACTGGGGATAACAGGAGACACACGGGAAGACACTTGTTCTTGTTCAATCATATTGTTTGAGATATTTCCCCTAGAAGTTCACTTTAACTCTACTAGCAACGCTTGTACCTGCACCTACGTAAACACAACTGATAGTGCCTGCAACATGGAGAGTTAGTTTGGACCTGTATGCCCCAGGCTTATGGTATGAATCACCATCTCAGCCACTTAACACTTTTTAGAGTTGTATTAGATGTTTATGTCCTCCTGCATGAGTTAGAAAGCATTCGAATGTTCACAATTCAATAATAAATCACAATTTGATGGACGTTTTTGCAATCAAATAATGTTAGATGAAAAACAAAAACAAAAGCAAATAGTCATAGGTAGACTGAAATTGAATTTTATTTATTTGGAAAACAGCCATGAATAGGCATTACATCCGGAAGCAATTCCTTGGAAAGAGGAAATCTCCCAAAAGGAAAACAAACTATCTTATTAGCAGTGTGAAAAATGGATCTCATCAAGTTTCGACCCGGCTATGACTCGTATATCTTCAAGACTATCCGCTTGCTCTGCCCCTTGAGAAAGGTGATTGGACTGCTCTTCAACCCTAAGAAAAACCTTAGTTGCAAATGGATCACAAATCTCGTAGATCGCAATCGTTCGTGTTAGTCCCTCTTTTGCGTAGATCGCTCTTTTGGGTTTTCAATCCACCAGGATATCCTCTTTTGCCTGAGATGTCTGATGTGGCTTTTCAGCTCAGCGGGTGTACATTTTTCAATATTTCCCTAATTTCTTCCCGAGCCCTTTTATTCTGTTTTTTGGCTCGCCGGGATACCCACTTTTTCCTGGATCTTTATTCTGTTTTTATCCAGCAGGTCTTTTTACACGAAGTATTTTCTTACTGCGTTTGCGTTGACAGGGGAATGGAAATCTTCTCCATCCATGGTTGTTAGCATCAAGGCTCCGCCTAAGAAGACCTTTTTAACCACGAATGGTCCTTCATAATTGGGTGTCCATTTGCCCCTGTGATCGTTAAGAGGAGGAAGAATCCTTTTCAGCACCATGTCGCCTGGTATGTACCGTTGAGGTCGTACTTTCTTGTCGAAAGCCCATTTCATGCGTTGTTGATACAACTGTCCATGGCATACAGCTGTTAGGCGTTTCTCTTCAATGAGGCTCAGTTAATTGTACTTGGATCAGAGCCACTCAGCTTCATCTAGCTTAACGTCCATCATTAATCTCAACAAGGGGATCTCCACTTTGACTGGTAGGACTGCCTCCATACCATATACCAATGAGAACGGGGTTGCCCTGTTGAGGTACGCACTGATGTTCGGTACCCATGCAGCGCAAATGAAAGCATCTCATGCCATTTTTTATATGTCACAACCATCTTCTGCACGATTTTCTTGATGTTCTTGTTGGCCGCCTCGACGGCTCCGTTCATCTTCGGACGATATGGTGAAGAGTTGTGATGTTCTATTTTGATATCACGACACAAGTCAGCCATCATCTTGTTATTGAGGTTAGAACCATTATCAGTAATGATTCTTTCAGGAATTTCATACCGGCAAATGATATCTTTTCTGATAAATCGGGCTACCACTTGTTTTGTAACGTTGGCATAAGATGCCGCTTCAACCCACTTCGTGAAATAGTCTATAGCAACCAAGATGAAGCGGTGATCGTTGGAAGCTGTTGGCTCAATATTTCCAATCATATCAATGCCCCACATGGCGAACGGCCAAGGCGAAGACATGACACTCAATGGATTCAGAGGTACATGGAACTTATCAGCGTAGATCTGACACTTGTGGCATTTGCGGAAGTATTTACAGCAATTGGATTCCATGGTGATCCAATAATATCATAATCTCAACAGTTTCTTTTCCATAGCATGTCCTCCAGCGTGGGTACCAAATGAGCCTTCATGAACCTCCTACATCAACAGGTATGCTTCGTGTCTATCCATGCATCTGAGTAGAACCATGTCGAAGTTTCGCTTGTATAGCGCATCATCCTGATTAAAAAAGAATCCATCTGCTAACCGTCTAAGAGTCTTCTTGTCTTTACTGGAGGCCCCAGTCGGGTACTCTTGAGACTTCAAGAATTGCTTGATATCATGATACCAAGGTTTTTTATCCTCACCATTGTCAACTACAAAGAGATAGGCAGGTCTTTCAAGACGAGAGACCATGATTCAAGGCACGTAATTCTCTTGACAAACTTTAATCATGGATGATATAGTTTCTAGAGCATCACTGAACTGATTTTCATCTCGTGGAATATAAGTCAGCCTGGCCTTGGTGACGAAAGGTTGATGAACTAACCACTTGCAATTGACTTGGTTCACCGCCAGAGCAGAATCTCTGAAGATCTCGAGGTTCTTGATTCGCAAATTGATTGCCTCTTCAACCCCCATGATGCAAGCTTCATACTCTTCTTCGTTGTTGGTACATTCGAAAGTCAACCGAGCAGCGAAAGGCATATGAACACCCTCTGGTGAGATGATGACATCACCTACTCCACTTCCGTTTACGTTCACAACTTCGTCAAACATCAACTTCCATTTGGATTCAGGGTCTGACCCCTCCTCCGGAAGTGGTTCTTCACAGTATTTCAACCTGAGGAACATGATGTCCTCATCCGAAAACTCGAATCTTATGGGCTGATAATCGTCGATTGGCTGTTGTGTCAGGTATTCTGACAATACACTCCCTTTGATTGCGTTTTGTGAAGTGTACTGGATATCATCCTCTGTTAGAATCATCTGCCATCGGGCTACCCTTCCCGTTAAAGCTGGCTTCTCGAAGATATACTTTACAGGATCCATCTTGGAAATTAGGAAAGTGGTGTGAGTCAGCATGTACTGTCTTAGTCGGCGAGCAGCTCATGCCAAAGCGCAACAAGTTTTCTCGAGTAGTGAGTAGCGTGTCTCACAATCGGTAAACTTTTTGCTAAGGTAATAAATGGCATGCTCTTTTCGACCAGAATCGTCCTGTTGACCCAACACACATCCCATTGATCCTTCGAGTACGGTAAGGTACATGATTAAGGGTCTCCCTGGCACTAGAGGCATGAGAATCAGAGGTTCTAGCAGGTACTCTTTGATTTGGTCGAATGCTTGTTGGTAGTTTTCATTCCATTTGATAGCCTGATTCTTCCTCAGAAGCTTGAAAATAGGCTCACATGTGGCTGTTAGGTGTGAGATAAACTGTGCAATATAGTTTAGTCTCCCTAAGAAACCACGTACTTGCTTCTCAGTTCTCGGTTCAGGCATCGCCTGGATGGCTTTTACTTTGGTCGGGTCAACCTCAATTCCCCGTTCACTAACAATGAAACCCAACAGCTTGCCGGAACGTACCTCGAAGGTGCACTTGTTCGGATTCAACCTTAATCTGAATTTCAGGAGTCTGTCAAACAACTTTTCTAGATTGACCAGATATTCTTTTGTTTGGGACTTTGCTATCATATCATCAACATAGACCTTAATCTCATGATGAATCATGTCATGAAATAGCGTCACCATCGTCCGTTGGTAAGTGGCTCCAGCATTCTTAAGACCAAACGGCATGACCTTATAACAGAAGGTGCTCCAAGGCGTGATGAAGGTAGTATTTTCCATATCATCAGGAGACATATTAATCTGGTTATAACCTGAAAACCCGTCCATGAAAGAGAATATGGAAAACTGGGAAGTATTGTCAACAAGCATATCTATATGAGGCAGAGGGAAATCATCTTTAGGGCTGGCCCGATTCAAGTCCCTGTAGTCTACACACATCCTGACTTTACCGTCCTATTTAGGGACCGGCACAATATTGGCGACCCATGGAGGGTAACTGGTCACAACTAAGAAACCAGCATCAAATTGCTTATACACATCCTCTTTAATTTTGATCGCCATATCAGGGCGTGTGCGTCTCAACTTTGCTTCACTGGCGGACCGTTTTCTCTCAAAGGCAGCTTGTGTACCACAATATCTGTGTCTAAACCAGGCATGTCTTGATAAGACCAGGAGAAGACATCAACATATTCTCAAATCATGGAAATTAGACGAGTCTTGATAGATTCTTCTAATGCAGCCCGATTTTTACCTCTTTCTTGTCTTCTTCGGTACCCAGGTTTATCACCTCAATGGCTTCTTCATGCGGCTGAATCATCTTTTCCTCTTGTTTAAGCAATCTGGCTAACTCTTCAGGTAGTTTGCAATCTTCTTCACCTTCCTCACCGACTTGGTAGATCGGATTGTCAAAGTCATACTTAGCCATAGCAGGGTCATCATTGATAAGACCCGGTGAAGAGCGCTTGCATGAATGATGATTCATGCAAGGCTTTAGAAAGAGTTTGAGAAATGAAAAAATTGCCACTTTAAAACTTTTATTTCCCTTTTTTTTTCAAAACAAAAGCAAAAAATGAAAGACATGGAACAACATGGATGAATGCAAAACGTCCTCTTTATTAATGATCATGGTATTGTGTTATGAACAATGGAACCCTTACAATTAGCTACTATGCCCCGGGCAAGGCATAGCGCTTAAATACAGGAAAGACAGAAACAAAGACCTTTAGAGCACAGATGACCAATTGTTGAGCTGAGTCTCTAGAGCACAAGGTCTGATCCACTCGTCCAAGTCACAATCACTATCAACTGAGTCATCTTGCACTGCACTGATACTCCCATAATCAACCCATCCTGCACTCGTGAAGGTAATCGGGCCTTGACGACCTCTGGCGCTCTGTTCAGATGATGACTGCCCATGATGGTAGCCAACACCAAACATGTCCTTCTTTTCTGATACTTCTACCGGCTTGCCCCAGCCTTCTCGTATTCCTGACTCCACTACTTTTAGAGCCTGTTTGTAAGAAGCTATGGAAACTCCTTTCTTTAATTCATCGAAAGAAGCTGCTGATGAGGATGCCAATTCAGTCTTCAAGGGATCAAAAGCTTGACACGGAGTCTCGACTATCTCACCATCCATCTCTACATATTTAAATGAAGCCAGATGATTGATAAAGATATCCTCCTCTTCGCGGACCGTTACGATCTGCCATTCCTAGATGAATTTGAATTTTCGATGAAACGTAGACGATACTGCCCCTGCCGAATGGATCCAGGACCTCCCCAGTAAAAAACTATATGTAGGATGGATATCCATTACATAGAACGTGGTATTAAAGACGTATGACCCTACCTTGATTGGCAACTTCACCTCCCCAAACACTGATCTTCTCGATCCATCAAACGCTCGAACCACCAAATCACTGGGCTTCAGAATAACTCCGTCATAATCCAACTTCATTAATGCCTTCTTGGGAAGAACATTCAGTGATGATCCAGTATCCACCAATACATGAGATAACATTGCACCCTTACACTCCAAAGAAATATGCAGTGCCCGATTGTGGGAATGACCCTCAGATGTTAGGTCCATGTAAGTGAATCCCAGTCCATGATTGGCGTTCACACTGGACACCATAATTTCAAATTGGTTCACTGAGATATCTTGAGGCACATAGGCTTTGTTCAGGATGTTTAAAAATAGCTTTTCTGTGAGATTCCGAACACATTAACAGAGGCAAGATGGAGATCTTTTATGGAGTCTGTTGCAAATGGTCCACGATTTTATAATCGCTCTTCTTGATGATTCTTAAAAACTCTTATACTTCTTTGTCAAATGTAAGATCAGGGTCAACCACAAGTGTGGGCTCATTAGCAGACACTAGTTGTTTCCCCTAGCCTTGGCTTGGGCTTCTGCAGTATCTCTAGGTGGTATTACACTGTTTCTCAGTGTCTCCGGCGTAAACAATCTTCTGCTCCTATTAAAACCTCCTACTCCAAAATTCTCTACCTGAGATGGAGATATACTAGGTGTGGCCAAGTCTTGCTTCTGGCCATTGCAATACACTTCACCCCCGTAAATCTATGGGATGGCCTTATCACTATGGTACATCACAGGCCCTGCAGCAGTGATAGTTATTGGCGCCACTCTGGTTTGAGGAAGAGCTTGTGATTGATCATAGAAAATGGTCATTGTAGAAACTTCTTTCTCTTTTGCAACTTTGTCAAACTGCAGGACCCCTTCATCAATCATACTCTGTACCCCTTTTTTCAATTGTTCACAACTATCCAGAGCCTTAGCACAATCTGGACAATCATTCTTACAACCCGGAAAGATACCCTTCTGGGCCAAACATGCTTTGACAATACTCAACGAAGTTTGCATGTTATTGACAACATGCACCAAATTCAGATTCTCTCTGTTATCAATTGCCCCAACTGTACCTCCATAAGGAGGCATGGGATTTTTTATCACATTCAGAGTGAGAGTGAAATCAATGCTTTGGAATCTAACAAGTCTTGAACGACGTGCTTCAGGGCTTTGCTGTTTTCTGTAGTATGACCGAGGGCTCCGGAATGGAATTCGCATCGGGCGTTTTTATCATAACCTTCGGGGAGTTGCCCCGGCCTCGGAAGTTGTGAAGTTCTGAGATGGACCATTTGGAGCTGGAGAAGATTCTTCAAGAGCTGTGAATAAGAAATAGGTGGAGTTTCAAGATGCCTTTCCCTAGTCTTCTGAGAATAATAGGGACGGGGAGCCCTCTGTTACTGATAACCTTGTTGGTGTTGTTGTTGCGGTTGTTGGACTTGCTGTTGATTAGGCTGAGCCGAAATAGTGACAGGAGCCACTTGCTGATAAACACCTCTATTACCTCCGCTTCTCTGTTCATACACTGCCCTAATCTCTCCTTCCCTCTTCTTCATGAAAGGTTTCTTGACACCGGAAGCTGAAGCGCCACCATTCTGGATCTTTCCCTGCTTAATCCAACTTTCTATCCTCTCACCAGTCAAGATAATATCTGAAAAACCCGCTTGAAGAACACCCAACCAAACTTTCCATGAAGTGCCCAGGAAGGGTGTCCATGAAAAGGTCTACCATTTCTCTTTCTAGCAAAGGCGGTTGCACCCTGGCGGCCACTTCACGCTATCTCTGTGCGTAATCTTTGAAGCTTTCTGAATTTTTCTGTGTCAAACTTTGGAGCTGAGTGACACTAGGCGCCATATCAATGTTATATTGATATTTCTTAAGAAAAGCTTCTCCCAACTCTTTCCATCTTCGAACAGAACTTCTCTCCAACTTCATATACCATTCCAAGGAGCCTCCAGAAAGACTATCCTGGAAATAGTACATCCAGAGTTTCTCGTCCCTATATGGGCAGCAATCTTCCGGTAAAACGCCTGCAGGTGAGTTTTGGGGCAGGAATTACCGTTATACTTATCAAAAGTTGGTGGCCTGAATTTGGGAGGGATGACCACCCTAGGAACTAAGCCCATGTCAGATACATCTATCCCAAGAGTGTCTTTACACTCAAGGGCCTTGACCTTTTCAGCAAGCAACAAGAAGTCCT